>PUFA01000006.1:10000000-12400000 GCA_003508835.1 Eonycteris spelaea
CTTTTACCTCCCACCTTCTGGCATAATACTCCCTTTCATTGTCCATCCCTCCAAGATTACTTCTGAAGTTCTCAACAGCTTCCAACTAATCCTCCAAGGCCTGCCATTTTCATTTGTGCTTACAGACTTTTGTTATTCACTCGCCCGGCAGCATTTTTTGAGCATTTGTTATATGCAAGGCATCATGCCTCATCTGTCAAATGCAGTCAATTTTCCCTTAACCTCCTGCATTGTAGAAGTCACTTGGAAACTACCCTCAGTTCTTGCTTGTAAAATAGAAACACTGCCAATTTGCCTCAGAGGCTTATTGTAAGGAATACTTGAGATTCCATTTATAAAAATACTTTGAGTTCAAAGCAACATAATAAATAACAGGTAGTATTTTAAGAATAGCTGCCATCTATTGAGCACCTACTAGATGTAAACAAAGGCAGTGAACTTCTCTGTGGTTTAAACATAATATTCTGTTTGATACTGACAAATACTCTACGTAGTGTACATCACCATTTACAGAACAGGAAATCGGGATTCAGAGAGGCCGAGCAATTCATCTAAGCCTGCACAGCCTATAGGTGGCAGAACCAAGATTCAAACCAGATCCGTCTAACTCTAAAACCCATGCCTTTATCTGTTTATGCTGTGCGATCATCCCTCTGCCAAGGGGGCAGTTTCTTTTGTAATGCTCCAGACTGCCTAATAAGGAATCTCGCTCACGCAGGGTATTTGGCAATTTTGCCAGGTGGCTGCAGAGCAGGAATAAAGACATGGAAGCATAGGGTAGACCACTGTAGAGTGCCCTGCAGTTGGCACTCTATTTTTATAACCTCGTTTCCACTTACAGGGAGACTTCCCTTTGCTCTACTTCCCCTGTCATATTTCTCCTAATCCGCAGCCCAGAAGGACTGCATCATGGAAAATGTATGTGGCTGTTGCTTTCGGTCTTTCTAAAAGGGGCTTCCTTGTCTATGGGTATCGAACTCTGACCTCTAGAGCCAACCTCAATCTCAGTTTTTCCCTCAGGCTTGATCACACGAGACATCTTTGGAGATGCGGACGGCCTCCTGGGGGTACCCAGCATCATTTAGACCCAATCTAAAATTGCCTCCTCTTCTGGCTCCTCTCCCATGGAGACCCTGCTTTCAGCTCTACGGGTGCTCTGTAGGTTCTTGAATGTACCATGGCATCTTATACCTCCAGATCTTCCCACACATACTGTTCCTTTTGTCATCTTCCTAACTCTGAATCGTGCTGA
Source organism: Eonycteris spelaea (assembly GCA_003508835.1). Classification (NCBI taxonomy): domain Eukaryota; kingdom Metazoa; phylum Chordata; class Mammalia; order Chiroptera; family Pteropodidae; genus Eonycteris; species Eonycteris spelaea. The sequence continues at coordinate 10,001,253 of PUFA01000006.1, forward strand.
ACACTTCCTCTGGTATGTCTTCGCTGCTCTCCTTCCCAAGCTGAATCCACTTTTCTGTGTTCTCAGTATTCCGTGCTTATCTCCTATCATAATATTTACCAAATTATGTTGAGAGAATCTGTTTATCAGCTGTCTCTTTTACCAAACTGTAACCTCTTCTAGGGACCATGTTTTAGCCAATACCAAACAAAGTACTTGATCTGTAGTGGGTCCTTGATAATATTTGTTGAGTGAATGAATGGTTGAAAGTATCTCTTCGCTCTATTTTCTAAACCTTGAAGAGTAGTGGGTACTAAAAAGTTAAGCCTTTCCTCCCTCACAGGCATCCTCCCCTTGCCCATATTGCGGTAGCTTCAATTATTGAGGACTCCTAGAAAAGTATAGACACAAGCCTGCAACCTATGACTGGGATGGAGTAGGATGCTTGCAGCTCCCATATACTTGGGGACAACAGTCCCAGCATTTCTGGGACGTGAGCTGTTTCCTGCACACTTGAGCCGTTTCCTTCATTATTGATAAGTCAACAGTGAATGCAGTGAAGGGAGTGTGTCAGTAATCCCTCCCGGGCAGCCCTCCTTTCTGAATCCTCTCGTTGCCAACATCCAGCTGGTTGGGGCAGTGAACTGGCCTGGTTTTAAGGAGGCTGTTCAGGTTTAGAGCATAGACTATTGGAGTCTCTCCTTTTAGCTGGGTCCTAATTCGTGCGGGAGGCCTTTCCCTTCCCCTCTTCAAACAGAAAGGGCTGATGAGGCCTTCCGAAGCTGTGGTTAAGATCCCATGGAACCAACCCTTTGTTCCTTAGAAGCCATGAACTTTCCAGCAGTAGGGACATGAGGGAGCCAAAATGGGTGCAGGGGGAAAACGAAGCTATTAGATCTTAGGAAAAAAAATAATATGAAAGATCCAAAGAGATTTCTGCGCATTGATATTGTATTAACTGGTATGCCTCATGCCAGCTGTAGGGAAGAGTGACATGGCCACCCCTGGTATCATGGCGAAGCGGGAAATGCCCTCCTTCACCACCCCTAACTGAGCTGGGAGGACCGGGAGGGCCAGGAGCGGGAGAGAAGCTCAGTGATCTTAACCATGATCAGCTGCAGATGTTTGCTGAGCATGTACAAACATGTCGAGCATCATGTTAGACAATGTAGAAAGTGAAAGAAATGTACAAACCTGCCCGTTAAATTAAAGCACATATTTTAATTTAAAACTAAAAAACATAAGACATGTCTTGACTCAAAAGCCATTCCATCTACTTGGATAGATGGGTAATAAACACCACCGATTGTGAGATGCACCTTTATTTTTTTTAACTCTAAGAAAGAAAAGCATTGCCAATTGAACCAACATCATCAACTGTATGTGCATCCCAGTTCAGAAGATGTTAAAAGAGGTGGCACAAGAATCAATGTTTAAGAATCAGTGAAATACATATACAAGATGGCACATAGTAAATCACAAATGAATCAAACAAACAAAATAAGCATTCAGGAATTCTGAGGGAAAACCCATAACTCGGAGTTAAGGCAAAGAGGGAGAAAACGGTATCTAAGCCTGGGCCAAAGGGGCTTATGCCTGAGATCGCTGGAGCAGACGGGGGGCTCTCCAGGAAACGGAAGCCCTGGAATCAAAGCCAAAAGGCACAAGGGGATGTGACTATGTTTCAATGATGATGAGCAGAGCCATTAGGGTGGGCCGAAGGTTAGTGCAGGAAGGCAGTGAGCTGAGGTTAGACAGAAGGAAGGTCTTGAATAAACCAGGATACTTACAAAACAAAAATGGTCTGCGGGGCTACACCCATCTCATACGTGCCACCATGTTGTCATTCACTCATTCAGCAATACAGACTGAGCATCTACTAAATTCAAGGTAGTTTGGAGGAAACAAACAAATCACATCGATTATGCCTATTAAAGGAGATAAGCTATTTACCAAAATGACTGAAATCAGTATCATTATTACCCCATTTTAAAGATGATGACACAGAGGTCCACAGAGGTCCATTAACTTGCCCAGTGTCCCACTGCTGGTCAGTGGCAGAGCTAGGATTCAAATGCAAGCATTTTGCCCCCAGACTCCACACTGCTGTAAATGCTGCATCTCTATGCAAAGCGTAGAGAGCTCTGAGCAGCTCAGAGAAAGGTCAGGGAAAGGATGACGAAGATTTAATTTGTGGCATTTTAGACAGTATGAGACAAGGCATAAACTTTGTACAGGGGACAATGAACAGTAAAGATTGCTTGGATCAAAGAAATAATAAAAAATTAAAAGGTTAGTTTGTGTTATAAAGGATCTTGAATGCCAGGGGCTTCAGACAGCCGCAGACAAAGGAGAGCCCCTGATGGCTTTTAATCAGGGATCAGATCTGTGCACTAGGAAGATTAATTTACAGACATCCATAAGGTGGATTGTAGAGAGAAGCTGAATCTGAAAGACTCATTAGAATGTTATTGCAATATTTTAAATAAAAGGACTTCGACCCAGAATAATGCTGCAGTTAAATCATAGTATTTGCTTTTTATTAACCTCAAAAGATTAAAGATGTATACTCCACCCAAAATACCTTGGTCTTTGACCTATGAACTTATTTAAGCCTTCATTAGCTTTGTTTCTAGCCTTGGTATATACTAGCATTATTTATTCTAAAACAATTGCTTCGGTTTTCTATGAGCAGCGCAGAGTGGGATAGACGAGGAGAGAGTGGGATAGATGGGGAGACCCAGGGATAGAGGACCACGAGGCCAGCATGCCTCTCCCAATCTCAGGAAGCAAATGTGTATCAATCCTAACTGTACTCTCTGCTCTATAGATCTAGAACATATTCCTCTCTAACCTTCTTTTTTCCACCATGTAAATCCTGAATTTTAAACTGTTTTCCTATGATAGTCACCCCCATCAAATTTTAAAGCTGGAGGGACTTATGTGTGATTAGCTCAAACCTCTTGTTTCACAGATAAAACTCTGAAGCTGTAAGAAGGAAAGGGACCTATCTCAGGCCACATGGCCAGAGAGTAGTGAGACACACCTCTTAGCTTCTCTAAGTTGCACCATCTCCAGCTCCGCCTCTGGTGGGCAGTCCCTAGAGCGACCCTGTTCCCAAGCCAGGAATTCATGATTTTGTAATAAGGGAGAAAAAGTTTCACTTGGGTTTTCAGAAAGGATGCCAGTCATCCTGTAGATCTTTTTGGCTGCCAGAGCCTAACAAGGCACAGCATGGCATCTGCAGTATCTCTCAGGTGTCTTATCAACAGTCGTCTTAAAAATTCTTGATTGTTAAGTTTGCCTGATTAACAATCTTTGCCTGATTATTAAGTTTTGAGATATTTACTATAGAACTAGGAGGCCAGGCTTAGGTTGGGATTAGGGCTAATTCATAATCACTAGATGCCTGCTGGCAACTTCTGTTTGGACGTTCCACCATCCATCACCTTGAACCCAACACAATTTTCTCGAAACCTCCGTGCCAGTTTCTATCTTTCATCATTCCCTCGTTCTCTGCTTACAGTAGTCAGTCACCATGAACCACTTTGTTTTTCCTTAACACCTCCTGTTTCTGTCCTGTCCTTTCCATTCCTATTGGTGTTCTGCTTGGAAGTTTGTGTCGGGCTCTAATGAGATCATTGGAAACTTACACGTAAACAGACACAATTCAAGAAAGAAGGTACTTCCCCTAACTCAGTGTGAAATCTGCTTACTTTGCACCTGTAAGCATCACGAGACCTTTTTAAATTGTTAGCTCGGGACCCAGAATTTGCCTTCATCCTCTTTGGTTGTAAAATCCATTTGTGAGCTTCCTTGGCCCTCTGTGTTTCTCTCTGCTGGCTCTTCAGCTGTGGGAGTCTGTGCAGGGCCATTTTTAGGCTGGACAAATTTAGCCGAGCCACCCTCATGCTAAGGAGGCCTGGATGCCACTAGACAGAGTAAGTGATGTGAGGACAATCAATCTCTGAGCTAAACTTCCTGAATCCCTACTGTATACAAGTCATGAGCTAGAAGCTGAAGGGATTACTAAAAAGTATAAGAATCTTCACCTCAAAGAGTCAGTCTGATTAAAACGGAAGAAGAGACTAGCAGCAAATAGCAACAAATAAATTCTGCTCGAGGACAGTAAGTTTACTAACTTAGCACCCATCTAATGTCAGGCACAACAAGAGATTCTAGATAAAGAGACATGTGATAGCTTTTGACCACAAGGGTGTCACAATCCAGAAAGGAAGATAGCTAGGAAATAACCATAGCCCACTGTGGTACATGTTATTATGGTAAAGGTATGCCCAGAATACTTTGAGAACCCAAACCAGGACTGAAATAATAATCTTAATCATAATGAGAAGTGATTGAACGTGACTGTGTGTCAGGCACCGTGCTCATGCAGATTATGTCATTTTCTTCACACAGTTTTTTTCTTATTTCATCCTGACAACAACTTTCTGGGCAGAAACTTTTTTTATTTCCAATTTTTTAGACAGGGAAGTTGAGGGCCAGAAAGGTTAAGCACACAGCCCAAGATCCCCACAGTATGTAACACAAAGAACTGGTAGTCCAGCTTTGGCCTGCCTCCTGAGTCTGAGGATCACAGTGTGTAAGTGGCACTTCCGGGAGGAGGCCAGCCTGAGCAGGGTCAGAGGGTGAATAAGGACTAGCCAGAAAGAGCTGGGAGGGGTAATGGGAGGCTGCACATATTGCAGGCACGGAGAAAAGCGAGTGAAGGGCATGGAGGAGAGAGGGAACATGGCACACATCAGAGAAGGCTTCACAGAGGTGAGTTTTGCACTGGGCTTTGAGGTACAACCAAGGGTCCAGTGTTTCAGCATAGGAAGAAAGCAAGAAAATGGAGAGAAAAAGTTGGGCCATGACAATGAGCAGGCTGGGCTCTAAGTGAAAGATGAAAGCAAGAGACACTGAGCATGGGAAGCCTTCTTTACATGGATGTGGGAAGGGGCAAAGTTGGGAGACATAGCAGAAGATGAGGTCAAGCCATGCTACCTAACCTGGTCTTTCCCCCTTCAGCCTATGCTCAGCTCCAGCCACAACAGCTGCTCTCACAGCCATCGTCCAAGCACCTGCAGCCCCAGTTTGTGATCCAACAGCAACAACAGCAGCCACCACAGCAGCAGCAGCCCCAGCAATCACGGCCCGCACTCCAGGCCCAGTCCCACCCCCAGCTCACCTCGGTCCCTCCGAGCTTGGCCCTACAGCCCAGCCCTGAAGCCCATGCCATGCCACTTGGACCAGTCACATCCACACTGCCTCTCCAATGTCCCACTGCCAACCTGCACAAGCCTGGAAGCACTCAGCACTGTCATCCTCCCACGCCCAGCGCTGGGCCTCACAATGGATACCCCGAGGGCCTGTCCCATGCCCCCCCACGCAGGTTCCAGCACACCTCGCTGTCATCTTACAACTACAGCCTGCTTCACCAGTGGTGAGTAAGATAATCCTGAGGTTTAGGGACAAATGGGAGAGTACACAACTTAGGCAATCCCATAGCCCCCGTTTGGATGTGTTTCTGGGTGGGCTGAGGGGCGAAGTCCTCTCTGGGTATTTCAAGAAAGAAAAAAGGCCTCTCTAATTTGGGGCTGGCTGAATCTTAATGTCCTTGCCTTCTACCCAAGCGCCACGGAAACAAGGGACATGTCCAGAATGTAAAGGCAATTCATGAGAAGATCATCTCTGTCCTGTCCCTTAACAGCCCCAGCAGTGCACCCCAGATGACTGGAAGGAAGTAGTATCTGGGGAGAAGAGTGTGCCTGAGACTCAGTCTGGCCCATCACCACATCAGCAAGCCATCATCACTGCTATGCCTGGTGGCCTGATTGTACCCAAGAGCCCTAACATCCAGCAGTCCCCAGCTCACGGTATGAAGTGTAGAGGGGCCCTTGGTAGAGGGGGAGAGTCGGCCTTCCTTGTCATCCCCTAGCACATTTCACTTGGACATCTAGGAATGGAGGGAAAACTACTAAAAGCCCAAAGAGGCAATAAGGAAGCCGGGTAGGTGGAAACAGGGGTTGGGGAGAGAAGATGAATCAAGGATAAAGGAAGGAGACCCAGGTTGGTATAAGGGTAAAAGGGTAGAGAAAGACCCTGACTAGATGTCATCATTGTCAGGCATATCTGCATACTCGTATGCTGAGGTGAGAGTTCAGGCAGGTATCCAGTCGTCTCAGTTCTCTGCTTCATTTGGTATGAGAAGGAGTTCTTGAAATTGGAAATATGACAAGGTGGCTGCATAGTCAAAGATAAGGGAAATGCCTAGGGGGAGCTAAAAGGGGATTCAGAATGAGTTCTGCTCATGGAAAGCATCGCTGAAGGAACAATACTCAGCTCTGGGATCCCCATCTGTCTGCCTGTCAGTGCCCAGTGACAAGTAGACTTTTCCATGACCTGGGTTTCAGGAGGCTCTGCTGGATCCCTCTACCCTGATGGGAGAATCACAGCAGTACCTCTTCCTTTGCAGCAATCCGTTTGCCTTCCTTCCCCTCTCTGCCAATGTGCACAGCAATCTTGGCCCAGATCTCAGTGACATTCTGAGCCATGGGCCGCCTACAACTCAGGGAGGCAGTACCAAGTCATTGGACTGTGTGTTCAGGTGGGTGTGGGGAGAGCCAAGATAGAGTTTGGAAACTAAAGGAGAAATGAGATGAAATTACTTTAGGACAAAGAAGTGGGAAAGGTTATAAATGTCCTATAATGAATGGAAGACAGGATCAAGGAAAAGGAAAACAAAAGAATATGGAGAAAGAACATTAGAAAAATTAAAAGAAAGGAGGTAATCGGTTCTCTTGGCTCACATGCAAGATAAGGACGTTGCCATTTTGAAAAGCAGCCCATTCCATTGTGAAATTGCTCTAATTATCAGAAAGTCACACTTCACATTAAGCCCAGATTTGCTCTCCTGGAACTTCTACCACTGGTTGTGATTCTGTCTTGTGAATTTTAACAGCGCCCATGTCCTACAGTGTTTGTACACAGTTACGTCTGTTTCCTCTCCTCAGAGAGAGACAGACAGACAGAGAGAGAGAGACAGAGACAGACAGAGACAGACAGAGACAGAGAGAGACAGAGAGAGAGAGAGAGAGAGCGCGCGCGTGGGCGCACGCACACACACGCGAGCAAGCACGAATTTCCAGGCTAAATATCTACGAGTTTTTTCATTTTTACCTATCCCATGGTAGGACCTCCCATATCCACCATTCTGGTCATTCTTATCTAAGCACATTCCACTGTTTCATTAATTCTCTTAAAGTGTGATCTGCAAAATTAAGCACATTAATTCCAAATATAAAAAGCCACTATTCACCATCGGTGGGCACCTGTACCTAGCTAGCTTTATAAGCCCTTCAAGGGGCAGGACTGTTTCCAAGGTCTCCATGGTATGGTACGGAGGAAGAAAAATTTGTTGAATACCTACTATGTGCCAAATACTGTTCTAAATTTTCTCTTACTCACTCATGATGATACCCCTGAGAGAAAATTATTATTGTCCCCATTATTCAGAGGAGAAAACAAAAAGCTTGAAGTGGCTCCAGGTCACATAAGCTATGAAAGGGCAGCACTGTGACTCTGGCTCAGGTGTAACTCCCTCACCTTCCTTCATTAAGACATTGTACTCATAGCCCCACATCTTGTGAATTTAGCCCATAGTTCCAGCTTAATGAGAAAATGGTGATGGTTAATAGTTAACAGTTACTGAGCCCTCTCTGCTAGGCTTTCCATGTATTTCCTCATGTAATCCTGATAGTAACCCTCTGAAGTAGGAACCATTTTAAAGATAAGAAAAGTGAGGCACAGAAAGACTACGTGGTGGGGCAGGAACGTTTCATATCTGATTTTGTTACTCGTTATACTAACTCCTCTGCTTAACTTTGCCATTTGTGTATTATATAGCATGTTTCTTTGTCTTTAACCAATTTGCTGATAGAAATATTGAATGTGACTCGGCTGAGGACACATGCCCTGTCTACAGGTTGGTGATTCTTTGTTCAAGTATTTGTTATCCAACAACCCCTAAATGAAGTAACATTAGCTTACCTTTCTTCATCTTGTCTATAAAGCTCTCAAAAATCTCTTTCTGAAATCTAATCAAGATGATATACACATATCAAGCATTCTGCTCCTGAGGTACTATTTCATGAGAGAAGTAAGCTTTGCACAGTAGGAACAGTCATCAACCACTGAAGATTTAACAGTATATCCATTCTGTAGGTGTCTTAGATGCCTGTTCCATGCAAAGCATTGTGGGATGGGAGGTAATCTGTAGAGAAATAAGATCTGTACCCTACTTCAAGGAGCGTAAGTAAGGTCTGTTGAGACAGATGAGAAATGCACAGAAAAGAAAAAGTACAATAAAAACTAAAATGTGATAAATGCCATAGAAGGATATAGGTAAGTGATATGAGATGGATAGTTACTACCAAGTAGAGATTATCAGGATAGATTGCAGAGAGGAAGTGGCATTGTTCTAGAGCAGCGGTTGGCAAACTATACCCCAAGGGCCAAATCCTTTACATCACCTGTTTTAATACAGCCCACAAGTTATTAATGGTTTTCACATTTTAAGATGTTTAAGAATCAAAAGAATAGTATTTCGTGATACACGAAATTATATGAAATCCAAGTGTCAGTGCCCATAAATACCTCTCATTGGAACACAGGCACGCTAATTCACGTATGTATTGTCTGTGGTTGCTTTCCTGCTACACCAGCAGAGCTGAGTAGTTGCAACAGAGGCCATATGGCCTGCAAAGTCTAAAATATTTAGACTTGGTCCCTTGGAGAAGTTCATCAACCACTGTTCTTGAGTCTAGATCTCAAAAGATAAGTAGGACCTAGACGTGCAGAAAGGCATTCCAGGAGAGAGCAGTGGAAGTAAAGGTAGGTAAGCAGGAAAGAGTGGGCATAGAAATTGAGTAGTCGATCCCATGTTACCTTCGTTTATAAAACAATATGTAAGTGTAAGAAATGCAAAGGCAGAAAGGGGAAGGAAATGTGAATATTAATGAAAGAAAACTTTAAAAATCTGAAAAATATTAGAGGGTAAAGAAGGAATAGAGAAGAGAAAGGGGGTGAAGTAAGCAATCAAGGACTATTAAATAAATGTAAACGTGGAAACAAAGAAAAAAGGATGAGGGAGGCCTGAGGAAAAAAAGCAGAGATGGAGAGGATGCCAAATGCTAAAAAAGGCAAGATAATAGGGAAATGTTGGGAATACAGAAATCACGCATGGAGAGATTCCCGTTGTCTACTTGGCATAAGCGGGAGTGAGAGTGAGACTTTTGAGTCACGTAGGACTTTTGTATTCCCCACATCTCCTAGCATATCTACGGAATGAATGTGCTTCGCCACAATTCAGTTTAAACTAGTGTGGTTTAGGAAGAGCTACATTTATCGGGCTCCAACCGTGTGCCAGGCACTGCCGGCAAAAATGTCCTCAGCTAGCCAGCCCCAACCCCCCCCGCAGTAAGCCTAAAGAGTAAGCATTATTCCCGTTGATAGAGGTGTAGCTGAATAACTTTGGTCATTGCTTAACCTCTCTGATCCTCAGTTCCCAGGGGAGAGGATGACTACTTGAAGGGTTCTTGTGAACACAGAGAGGGCGTATGCGTGGGCGGCTTGACACATGTTAAGCAACTCGATTACTGGCAGTCGTTATTATTATTGCCTCCGAATTGGCCGAAGCGAGAGTCCCAGTCCTCCAAGCCACTGCAGACTTTTGACGGGGTGAGGACAGACGTCTTCGTGGCGTCGCGCTCGCCTCCCCACACCTAAACCTGACGTCCTAACACGCCACAGGCCTCGCTCCCGCCGGAGGGCGCGGGCGGGGCCGGCGCGGCCGCACAAAGGAAGCGCGCAGCCCGGCTTCCGCGCTGGCGCCCCGCCTCCTGGAGGCCCCGCCCCTCGCGGCTCAGGCCCCGCCCCGCGCCTCACCCCGCCCCCGGCGAAGGCGGCCGCGGGAGCCTTCCCGGGACGCGCGGCATTGTCTCCGCGGCGGCTGCAGCCCTCGAGCGCCCGCCGCGCGCGCGCAATCCGGCCGTTGCCCGCTCCTCCGCCCCGGCCTCGCGCCTCCGCCGCCCTTTGTTGACACCGGTCAGGCCGGTGCGGTCGGATGCGCCGCGGCAGCCCCGGGCCCCGGCTCGGAGGCTCCCGGCGGTGAGGAGGAGGCCCGCCCGGGCCCGGGACCCTGCGCAAGGCGGCGCCCGGCCGAGGGGCTACGTAGGCCCGCCCGGCCAGGCCCAGCCGGGCCCTGGACAGGTCAGTGCCCGTGGCGGGGGAGGGGTTCTCACCAGGATGGGGTCCGCGGCCCGCGCTGGTCGCGCTGGAAACCGGGCACCGCCCTCGGGTGCCACTCCCGGCCGGGGCCTACTTGGCTGCCAGGCCGTGCCAGCCCGCGACTCTCGCCCTCTCGGCGCCCGGGAGGTGTTCTGCGGCTCCCTCCCTGGTCGGGGACCTTGCCTGACCCGCACTCTCCTGGAAGCTGCTGTGTCAACCTTGATGTGCCAAACGCTTCCGTGTGTCCCCGACCCTACCCCAAGTCTCCGCATGCCCCCACCCCCGCCCTCCCGGGATGGCTATTTACCAGGGGTAGACGGTCCGTTTTAAGGGGCAAGACTGCTGGCATCCGCTGTGCTCCAGTGGTAAGGGGCACTTCTATCTTGGAAGGCCTGCGGCTTCGCTGGAGAGTTTTGTTTTTAATCTAGTTCAGTCTCACGAGGTTTTTATTGGATGGAAAGGGACAAGCTGTTCTGTCCTCTCTTACATTTTTAGAAGAGCATTTTCTTCCCATGCCAAATGAATGCATACTATATTGTTGATTCTTTACTTTAAAATCGGGATATTGAGATTCTCTATTTAAATTGAAGTCCACAGAGGGGAATAATTTGCCCAAGGTCAAGTTGCAAACTAATGAAGCTACAACGAACTCCTAGCCCCCGACTCCTTCACTAGCTCCCGAGTCCTGTATTGTTGGATACCAGTCTGTGCCAGTGATACCCTCTCCATCCCACCCCCACCCACGCCTTTGATGCCTGAACAGATTTCATTGACATACTTTCAGTTCTGATCAACTTTCCTTTCCACTCCATATCTAGAATATTTACCTTCTTCCTGTGCCATCTACAGACACAGGCTTTTATTCTTTTTCCTGCTTTACAAATCAGTGACAGCTTTCCCTTTCGATATCTCCCATCCTAGATCTTTAATCCCCTCCTATTAGCATATTGGGCCCAGAGGATCCCTTGTTGTGAAATAAGCTACCGACCTAAATCCACCATATGTCCTCGATTTTTCTAGGACAGCCCCAATTTGAAATATTTCATCCCATCGTCAGCGCAAACATCTCAACTTTTGGTTTAGAAAATAATGTCACTTAACTATCTCCCCTGCTGTCCGGCCTTTTCCAGCCTTTTGGCTCTGGGGCATAACTGAGTAATCCAGTTATCATTCACCTGGGATTTTTCTTCCCCTCCTGAGTCAGCGCAAATGTTGGAACTGCCAGGATTTCTAGGGGAGTCTGAAAATTACAGGCTTATGAGGCAAGGAAATTCCTTCTTTATTTCTGCCCTCCCCATCTTTTATCCCAGCATAGGGCAGCAGACCTGTGGCAGTGTCTGTCCATTAGGGCTTAGGTTTGGGTCACAAGGGATGTCTGCCTTCATATCATTTTGACTCTAGAATAGAAAGTAACTTACCGTGTTGGTTATAGGGCAAGAGATTATGTCTTGAGTCTTGTGATACCTGCACAGCTAAGTAGTTTTGGTTTCATTCAAATTTAACACATCTTTATTAGGCTTCTGCTTCATATAAAGCACTGTTCTAGGCACTATGGGGAAGACTACAAAGTGATTTTTCTACATCTGGATCTATATTTGGAAATACCCACACTTTTGAATCAGCTGATAAGCTGTTTTCTGCTCTTTCTGTACCTAAGTTCCAGTCCCCGTAAGGCAGGAACCAGAGCTTCTGGTTTGGCTCATTCACAAGGGCTGGCTTGTTTCACAGAGGGTCCAGCAGATGGGTAGTGGTGCTCTTTTGGCACCTGCCCTTTTCCAGGCACTCTTCATCACGTGAGCTCTGCCTCTCAGCCCACCCAAGATCTGTTTCCAGGCTTGTCCACACACTGGGAACAATAGATGCCCTTTTTTCTCCAGCCTTAATCTTGAGAAAGGCAGTTTCTTAGTCTACTTTTTTTGTTATCCTTGAGTTGGTTTCTCAGTTGTGCACTGCATTTTTGTGAGCAGTCTCTCCTGTTCTCACCTGCTTCTTCCTTCCCCTCACCTTTTTTTAGCTGTTGTTTTGCTGATATGTGGCACATAGATACTTAGTGAATGTTGTCATTTCATCATGTACTCACCTCCCAGCCCTTTCCACTTCTCTTCCAGATCCTGGCTGAATTTTTAATTTACCTTTGTCAGGCACACTCAGTATATTATTATTTCCACTTCTCTTAAAGCAGGGAGGACAGGAGACTCCAGCTCTTCTTCCTTCTGTGTCAGTTATAAGTCTCCTGACTGTAGGTCTCTTCAGCCATCGTTTCTCTACATTTCAGTGGAGGATAACCTTTTAGGAAGGTGCTGTTATGGTGTTATGCTTCAGACATACCTCTTGTCACTCACTTTCTAGTCTAAGCCGATTGACCCTGAGACTTCTCTTCCTGCCACCAAGACCCCTTCCCCCATCTATGACCCTGAGTCTCTTACTTGCTCTGGCACAGCCCCAGAATCCACTCTTTTTCAGACCACATCCTTTTTCCTGCCTTACTCATTTCCTGTCTCCCTCGGTTCTGATTTTTCAGAGGAAGGGAGAATAAACTAAGAGGAATAAATGGTAGGTCATCTTACAAAATTAAACTGTTCATGCCACTGATTTTATATGCTCTTACACAGCTTATCCCCTCCCTAGTTTTCTTATTTACAGAAAAAAAGAGACTACTGTCTCAGAGTCAAGAACCTCTACCTGTCAGTTCATGTTTGTGAATGTATAAAGAGGATGACTTGACTGTCTTAGACTCTTCCTCTAATACTCTGCCCTTCTTTGGGCTGCAGACCTCATGCCAGGATTTCAGTAACCATTTGCTAAATAAAAATAAAGTTCCCACTTCCTATCAAAATCCTTCACTAGCAGATAGCATGGAGCAGGAAGCCAAAATAAAGTTAAAACTACAAAAACTAGGGAATAGGATGGTGGTTCCATTTCTGGTAATACAGCTTCGTGTTAGCATGATATTTACCAAGAATTTTTTTCCTTTCTTCTTGAGTCCGAGTTTATATTAAAGTTTTCCCAGCTGTTCAATGCCACTTAATCTCCAGGAAATTCAGTCCCTCCCACAAAAAGATTCTCTTCAGAAAAGATGTATCTGCTAGAGATGAGAGTAGGGAAATGAGAATAAGAAGTCTTCATAAGTGATAGTTTCTCTTTTATTCCTTTTATGCCATTTTGTAACTGGAAGATGAAGATGATGATTTTTCAGTGGTCAGGAAGAATCTCACAAAAGTGGTTGTGGAAAGATGCTTTTGTGTTTTCCACCCCCGTGGAAAAGCAGGGTGGGACTGGCTGCCTTATGCAATCAGCTGTGATGAGTCCTTTGTGCCAGTAACAGAAATGACTCTCCGCAGTGATTTAGCAACTTGTTTGATGGAAATCAAAGCTGGACTGTGCCTCAAGTTAAGGGTCTGAACATAAGTAGGTTTATGTTTTAAATGTTTTTATGGCATGATTTAAACTATACTGTGAGTCACCAGTTAAAAAGACTGAGGATGTTTTCTGTTAAAAAATTTAAAAGTGTGCCTGTTTAAGATAACTTTACTCATTTACAGCTCAAATAGGTGCGAGTTTCATTTTAAGCATTGACTTATGTTAAAATTTCAGTTTGAATTACTAGCAACATTAGAACACTGATTTGATACATAAAAATACTCAGAGGCAAATCATTAATTCAACTTTATGACATTTTGGGAATTGTTAGGAAAATAACCATCTTTTTAATCCAAGACTGAAATCTTACAGATTCTGGACTTTTTCCTTGTCAGTAACAAAAGTAGAATGTAATTGACATGGTCAAGAAATGGGCTATTTTATAGTTAATCAAGTTATACAATTAAGAATGATTCATTTTTGAAGATTAAAAGTATAGTGAGAAACATACCATTAATTTGAGTAATAAATTGTTCCTCAGCAAGTCATTGTAAGAACATTTAGGCCAGCATAGTAAACTTAATATTTTTTTCTTCCCTTTCCAAATTACTTACAGTTTGCAAAGAAGGATGTACTTTCTCATTCTTTGAATTTCCAGACTTTTTAGTTTAGATAAGTCCAAAAGAAAACATTCTTTCTACATCTGCTAAAGAAATAATTGCTGTTAAACAGAGATTGCCCATTTTCTAAGATGAATCCAGATGTTGAAGAGAGTCCCAATTTGCTATTACGATTTTCTTTAAAGCAAATATGTTTCTTGAATGATTTTCTTTTTAGCAGTGAAAGTTGTTATAGCTTCTCTTAAGAAAGATGTGTGTTAGGTGCCATGTCATAACCAGCTCTTCTCTAGTACTTTAGGAGGACCAGGCCTGATACTGAATATTGAGACTGTTGGCAAGAAAATGAGAGTTCATGACTGCTGTGAGTTATTTTTAAAGCTTTGGTTACATGGCTATTATGTCTCAAATACTGTATAATTATCTCTAGTTAGTGATGCCTTTAGCATATTTGAAACCATTCATATGTGGCCTAAGTCCACACAGCTATATTAGGACATTTTTAAACAAGTCATTTTAATACAAATTTAATGTGACTCAAATACTTTTTAAAAATTAAGTTCATGTTTCCAGGCCTTCAGTAATCAGTATAAATCTGCTCAGTTGATTGGTAGCAAAGTAGGGTGATGGTAAGCTTAGACAATAGTTACAGGAAGGAAGGGACTAATATTTTCCAAGAGCAGAAATTATCAGGAGGATTGGTTTGCAAGATAAGTATTATCCAGCTTATTATACGACAAGACTACTGAGGCTTAGTGTTCTCCCTCCCTCCCTTCCCTCACCACATTTAAGAATATTAGTGATGGCAGCAGTTGACAACCAAATAAATAAATAGGGCATCATATTTGGCAACATGCTTGCCTTTCCATGTGATCAACCTAAAAATAACTAGGTAATTTACTAAACATTTCTAGAGTTTTCTGTAAACTTATAAATCCAGTTTCCATGATTTTATCTTCAGCCTTGTTTTCTTGGCATAACAAGGTCTATACATTTACTATCTGTAGGTCAAGTGGTTCTTCCTGTTATTTGTTCCAAAGTTTCTGGGGTTCTTCTGCACTATCTGTGTGATAGCCTGGGACTCTCCATGAAAGAACTGTGTAGAAACGGAATCGGGGTTGTCTTGTCCTGTTGAAGGTGAGTTAAGACCTTTGGTTTGCCCTGAAGGGCAGGTTTGTTTCTGTTATGTTGCCACCATTGTCAAAGTGGAGGTAACATTTTTTCCTGAAGCCTGATCTCAGATGCAAGGACAGGACACCCTCAGTAGACTAAGGCATCTGAGCAACATGAATGATACCTGAGTTTGAGCCTGGGAAAGAATAGCTCTGCTCTGGGGCTCGTAGAGGCCAGGCTCAGTGAGAGAGTGGGATTAAACTTCTCCCTGATCTCAGTGATGTTCACCCTCCGGTGGCCATGGCAGTTCCACTGCATCGTACCTGCATTGTCTTAGTTAATCCTCATCAAAGCCATGTGAGACAGATAGAAGAACCCCATTTTATAGGCAAGGAAACTGAGGCCTAGAGTAATTTTCCCAGGATTACAAACTAGGTTTTAAGCTTGGATTCTTTATCCCAAAATCTTAACTGCCATGTGGCACAGCTTCTGAAAGTAATCAGTGTCAGGCATTTTATATATATAAACCCTAATATTCACTGTAACCTTAAGATAGGCAGTATGGTCCTCATTTTTCTAGCTGGAGAAACCAAGGCTCAGCAGGTACCAAGTACTTGAAGCTACACAGGTTATCCAAGATAGAACCAGAATATGAACCCAGGTCAGACCCAGAGCCAGTGCTCTTTCCATCCTGCCAGCTTCCTTTCGTCTCCTGCGATGGTGATGTCCTAGTGTAGAGCCTCTCCCATGGTTCCAGACATCTTCCTTTGAAATCATAGCGTGTGCCAGAGCTCTCGGACGTGACATGTGAGGGCCCCCCACCTCTGCATGGGATACCATAGGATCGTCCTCATTTTAGTAGAACTCTTTGAAAACTCTCCCTGACTCCCTGCGGCCAGAGTTAACTGTCATTCCCTGGGGCGTTGACCTGTCCAGTTGGACGTTACCTTGCGGCCCTGCAGGTGGCCGCTGCCGAGTTTGAGCTGGCTTGTGGGCCCGTGTTGCAGTACTCGGCCTATGGGCTGAGGAGCAGGTCCTGCAGCTGTTTGGAAAGCGCCCTCCTTGCTCCCGTTGTCCTGAACTGCATGGGGGAGGTGGCTGTTCGCTCTATTGATTCCTTCCTTCATAGCTGGGGGTGGCAGCTTGGAAAACATTCAGCTGTTTACAATTCAGCTTATGTACATTTTAGCTGGGGATTGTGGGTGAGTCAGAAGGCCTGCTCTTTGCCGGTGTCCTAAGAAACAGCATGAAAGTCAGCTGTATGGTAATGGCTGCCAGCAAGGAGGAGGAGCCCTCACTAACAGATGCCTTAACCAGAGTTGCTCAGCCCAGATGCTTAAGATCTGAGAAGCATGTCTGCTCTCCAATCCTCTTAACCCAGACTCAACAAGGTCTTTTTGCATTGACACTGAGGTCAGGTCTGGGGCCACCTGGATCAGCCTCCCTTTCATTCTGTTGGCCAGCTCCCCTGCAGGAACCCCAGTGTGGACCCAGGGCCTCTTCCTCCCTGTGACTGTAAAGCTCACCTCTTTACTCAGCAAAGTTCCCCAAAGGGGTCTTATCACAGCCGATACTTCCCCTCTCCAGAGAAGCACTTCAAAGCAGGCTGCTCTTATTTGCAGAGCCAAGGAGGATGCTTTGAGGAGAAGGATGGCATCTGTGTGAGAGAGCCACAGCCTGCTTTGTGTCCTCGAGGGAAGGATGTCTTGTGTGTCTGACAGCTCAGTTCTTATTAGCAGGATTGAAAAGTTACAAACATTTGGCATTGGTTCTTCCTGCCTTCTGGTATTCAGGAGACCCTAAAGGTGGGAAGGGACCTACAGATTTCCCACCAAGAGCGCCTTTTGTGTGTGTTTTAGATACTGTCTTCCAAATAAATGGCATCCACTCACACCTTGATTCAGAAATGCAGTTAATTATGCACCTATTTCCTCATCTGGAAAATTAAGATGTTATATTCAGGGCCCATCTAACTCTAATCATCTGTGATCTAACGCCCATGATCCAAAATGATCACACTTCACCCCCATCCCTCCTACTGAACCTTCTGTCCCTAAATTGGGAAGAAAGCTCTCTGCTCATCTAAGTGATTCTTGGTAAGGTGTGAATGACCGCGGGTGTATATTTGCATTTTAAAGAAGGTTGTTAACCAAATCAATCTCTTTAATTGATGGACTCTGTCAGGATCCCAGAATAGAACCTCCATTCTCTCCTCCCGCCCTTCCCCCACCCCTCCTTTGCATCTCCCCTGCTCCCCACCTTGTGCTAAGCTCCCTACTTCATTTTTCTACCCTTTCCTTGGGAAACAGAGGAGGAATGTCAACAAATTGGTGCTTATGAAGTATCTTGCCACCCTCACTTTCAGAGTGGCACCAGTTTCTTTAGGGGCCAAAATATAATTAAAGAGATTTTAAAGGGTGGCCCGCAGACCTTTCCACAAGGACTGTGTTCTGCCCTGTGCTTCCCGCACTGTGGTTCTGCTTGCTGCTCAGACCAGGTACAATCTGCATCAGCTGCTCTCCACCTCCTGAATATGGTTTCCCTGGGGTCACCTTGCAGGTGTTCTGCTCAGGGTCTCCCTAGAGCAAGCAGTTCTTAAGAAATCCTGCTGACACCAAGACTGGCCTGCTAAGCTGAGACACAGTGAGCAGGACTGCAGAGCCAGGGAGAGGTCTGGAGAGGATGCTGTGTGTGGTATAGGCAGTGTGTTTTGCCATTCATGGAGCAAAAGTAGCTATAAGCAGATCCATGTTATCACCTACTCTGCTTCCTTAACTTCTTTAACTTCATTAGCTCTGGCTTACTCCTGCAAGGGTATTTAGAAGTCTTACAGACAGACTAAAATACTCCCTCTCCTCATGTCTGGAGAAAGTGGGAATAAGCCCTTGGCCAAACTGAGGGAGTGGGAAGAGAAGTTCTGCTTGCCGCCCCCCTTCCTGTGAAGTCAGGTCTTATTTTAGGGGCAAATAGAATGAACATCCAGGCCATCTGAAATAGCAACAATAAATGTTAGTACGAAACCATATTCTAGAATAACTGATGATTTTTGTCTTATCTGTGCATGTAAAGAACATCAGAACCAGTTCAGAAGTCGCCCTGATTTTGCATAGCTGGGGCCCACCTGACCTCTGTCTCCAGGGAGTGGGAGAGCTGAGCTCTGAACATGCACCTGTGGGTCCTAAGGGCTGGGCCATTTTTATAGCCGCCTCCCAGCCTCTGCTCCTAGAGGTCATCATGCCTTTCCAAGTGCCTGGAGCTGGCATAAATGTTTATTTGCTGAAACAGGAAGAAATGTACGAAGGAATAGCTCTTAATGCTTCTTATGGCCAGGTATCCAGAAAATGCCCTCTTAGAGACAGGCACCTGCCTAGCTGCTCTCAAATCATTAGAGCCTCAGAAAGTAATTTACAAATCTCAGCTGATGGCAGGTCGTTCCTTTTGAGACTAGGGAGACCTCTGCTCTTTTATCCACAGTGAAGACTGAGATCACGTGTACCATACATTCCTGCTTAATAGACATTAAGTATCTGTCATAGATTGGACGTTGGGTTAGTCCCTGAAGATAAGGAAGTGACTAAGACATAGCCCCCTGCCTAAAGAAACCTGCTCTGCCTAGCAAAGGAGACCAGCCCCAAAGCAAATCATTTCATAAACAGGGCCACTGGTTGGTCCTTCCTATTTTATCCTTTCCCTGTAAGGGCTGTTTTTACCATAGCCTATGAATAGACCAGAATTGAGAGGCTAGAGGTTGAGACATATATTATGTAACAACTCCCCCAGAACATACTGTTCTGTTCCTTCTGATATGAATACTTGGCCCTTTGTGGTCAGTTTCAATTAAAGGCTAGATTCTACCTTGCCCCAGCACTACCACCACTGAAGCATGGTTTTACTGCCCTTCTACAGCCTCTTGAACTCCTGGTGTCTTGGCCTTTTCAGATTTCAGGTGCCTAACTCTATAAAGGCATTTGAGACCCCTGGAAGTCCCTGGCATCCCTTAACAGCCTATTCAAGAGAATTAAGCAAGGAAGAATTCCCAAGATAGAGTATTGCTTTGTCTGTCTTTTATCTGCCTAAAGGCCAGCAGGGCAGGTTTCTGCAAGTTTCCCTATTAAGCTGCCCTCCTCGCCCCCCCCCCCCCCCCTGCAAGCAGGACGCAAAGCAGTCTGGGAGAGTGGAGAAACAGATTAAATTAATCGCAGAGTGCTGAGCCTGGCAGGGGGTGAGATTGTGTTTGGTCATTCCAGAAATAGCCCAAACTCCTTTGTTACTGAAGCAGGCGATGAGGTATTTGCCTACAAGATGAATGCAAAGCACAGTAGTTGTAAACTTGTGTGTTCATAAAACACTCTCCCTTCTTTCCCTTGAATTCTGTCTCTCCTGCAACCTGCTCAAGTTATGGAAGTGATAGTTTGTAAATGGCATGGTGAAAGGGTTTATCTGCTTGTTGGCCCTCTAGCCTCTGAGCTAGTGAATGTGTCTTGTCCACTGTATCTGGCATGAGGAAAGAATCTGACCTTAAGAGTTACCCTGCCTTATAGTGTACATTAATAGGCACAGATCTGAGAGACAGGAGGAAAGGGATGGAGAGGGAAGGAGAGGAGTTGAGCAAGGATAAAGAGTTCCCATAAAAGGAGACAAGAAAGGATCAGAGGCTGTTTGGTGATGAATATCAGTGGAAAAAAAGCAGGAGGTGAGAGTGATCCCAGAATTCAGGGGAGAATGGATTAATTCCAAAAAGGAATTATAATCTAAAGCAAGGCAGTCACTCATTTCCCTCTACCTGTGCTCTCTGTCAGGAATGTGACTGTTTAAAAGAAACAAAACAAAAATCATACCTACCTGATCTCTTAAATCGATATACTTGTTATTATGTTAGCATTGACTGGGTAAACTTTAAAAAATGCCAACAAAGAAGACCTAGATTGATGATGAACTTGAAACCTTTTTTATATAAGAAAGAGCAGAGGGATTTGGCCTGGAGGACAGAAGATATTCCGAGGTCATGAGTGGCATTCTTCATGACACCAAGAGCATTTCTTGAGCATTTCCTAGTGTACTGTCACTGCACTGCTATTCATTCTCTCATTTAGTCTTACTATAGTCCTTATTTTACAGCCAGCGAAACTGAGACTCAGAGAGAGATGAGGGCTTGCCCTTAATCCACTTAAGTGATAGAGGCCAGTCTCTAAGCCAGGTCTAAGCTCATGTTTTTGCCCATGATACAGATATGATTAGCCTTGTGCTGTGTGGTCATAAGGAACAGAGCCAGGATAAGAGCAGAAATGAACAGAAGATAGATTTTGGCTCATTTTAAGGAAGAATTTTTTAATTGAACTGCCCAAGGTGGGAACAAACTACTTCAGTGGTAGTGAGTTCCTTTATCACCAGAAGTATTTAAACACATGTCAGAAAATCATTGAGTTGAGGGTATTACTGAGCAGTTTCAAGCATTAGTAAGAGGTTGAACAAGACTTTATGATCTTGATTCTATAATCTAGTCCATTTGAGTAATCAGAATATTTTATGAGGCTTTATTTAAAAGGAAGTAGCCATTATCTAAAAATAAAATTTTAATTTACATAGTAAACTTTTAATTTTTATATTTATTCATCATTTTAAATAAAATTATACTTGTTTCTTTGAATTTTTAAAATATTTTTAAATCAGAAAATGCAATTATGTCAATACAGACTTAAATATTTAAAATTTAACAGCAGAGAAAATTGATTGTATAATTAACTCAGTTCTCCTAGTTATTCGTGGATTTTAAGAAAAGATTTTTTTTTCCAGTTCCAAAACATCTTTACAATTTAGAAAGACTAATTCCAAAAGGTGGGAAATTTTCCATCTTTATAGAAAAGCCAAAGCTGTTTTATAAATGACTTTTTTTTAAAATGACAATAAACACTTTTAAGGGAATTTTTCTAACTTGCTGGTGTGATTGTCACATTTCTTAAAAATATCAATCCATCTCTTGGATGACTCGTACTCAGTTCTGAAGTTGATTATAGTTGAAGTATGGAGATCTGAGTACTGTAGGCAGGTGTCATAGTCAGCTCTTTTTCATCAAAAAATTTATTCTAGTTTATTGAGCATTAGGGCTACTAGTAAGAAGATAAACTAGTTATAAACCTTTGCTAAAATGAGTTTGT
The DNA here is from genome assembly GCA_003508835.1 of Eonycteris spelaea. NCBI lineage: Eukaryota > Metazoa > Chordata > Mammalia > Chiroptera > Pteropodidae > Eonycteris > Eonycteris spelaea. The sequence continues at coordinate 10,022,767 of PUFA01000006.1, forward strand.
TTTGATTTCTCTATGCTACATAATTAGAAACTAGTTCCTGCTGAGTTCCATGGTGGGATTTTGGATCTTTAACATGAAATAAGAGGGTCTTCATATAAAGTTCTGTGCAAAAATTAATAAATTCACTGAAATCATTTTTAAAGTATGTTAACAGACATGCTGTGTTATACTTAATATTAATAGGCTATTAATATCAGTAAAGAAATGGCTTTTTTCTTCCTTTTTTTTTTTTTTTTTTTTTAGGAAGTTCCGATATCCTCAGCTCATTGGGCAGTTGGTAGTGGTAGAGAATGGCCCTGAGAAGGGGAGGGTGGGGAGAGAGTTACAGAAGTGAAGTGATGATGCCTTGCACCTCTAAAACAGCTCCTGAGGGGCAGCTCATGAGAAGTGCTGTTTGAGGCGGGGAAGAGGAGGCCCATAGTGTTCTGTGTAGACACCTCATCATACTTTTTGGGGCACACTGTTAGCTCTTTCAGAGGAAGGCTAGTGGGCTCATAGAGAAGAAGTTAGGGAAAGGTTGTCCACAGAGGGATGGAGGGAAGGAATCTGTGGTTGGCTGAGATTTAGATTGGATATGGAGTTGAGGACTCGACCAGAGGCTTCGATTGAGAGCACAGGACCAGCAGAAACGTCATAGAATCTCTGCCTAGCGGCTTCCTTGGAGGAAAATAGAACATCCATGTATCTTAATGCATTGACCCCAAATAACCAGTCTCTGAATAGTCACATCTACATTACTGTGTTGACTTGGGGCTCAGCCCCCAAATTCCCTTTACATTGATTTCTTGGGGTTCTGTATTTTGACATTTCACAAGACACTTAAAATCCACCCGTTTTCCAAGAAACCTTATAATAGAAGGTTTATTTAATAATCTCTCTCCCCCAAACCTCATTATACCCCAAGCCCTCTATCTAGTTCAGCTTTTCGTTCTAGTTTTAGACATCACTTTGAATACATTTTCTCCCTTGAACTGAATGTTACTTTATTTGTCCGTATCAATATTGATCAAGGTCTTCACTCCTCAGAGGCAGAATTCTTGTCTGTTTAACCTGGTCGAACTGTTCTTAGCACAGTTGGGAAATTAAGAAACACTGCTAGCTGATTAGCTGCATTGTTGCACGACTTCTTATAGTCACGCCTGGTAGTGTGTCCATTGCCACTGCATCACTGTTAAATAGGTCGTTGAGAGAGGGGACTGCTTGGTTTGCATCATCTTGGCTTCATGGGAAATGCCAGGCCCATGTTGAATCCCTGCTCTTCTCCTGGCCTGGACCTGGTTCTGACCTCTCCTGCTTGTGTTTCCCTACTTTCCCTGTACAGAGACAGGGCAGGGCATTGTTCATGCACTGACCGACCTCAGCAGCCCCGGCATGACCTCAGGGAACGGAAATTCTGCCTCCAGCATCACCGGCACTGCCCCCCAGAATGGTGAGAATAAACCACCACAGGCCATTGTGAAACCCCAAATCCTGACGCATGTTATCGAAGGGTTTGTGATCCAGGAGGGGGCGGAGCCTTTCCCGGTACGGACTACTTCTTTTCCCGTCTTTTTTCTTTCTTTTCTTTTTTTTTTTTTAAGTATGTTTTGGATGTGTATTAGAATATTTTTACGTTTCCATGTAAAATTTCCAAAAATGTGAAAAAGTTGTTTTTTCCTTGCTAATTTTCCCCCAAAGGAATGTGAGAGCCATTTTCTTTCTAGAGTTGAGTATCTTCTTGAGTTGCAGGAGGGTTCAGTGACTAGTAATAATTGGCAAGACCCCATGGTTAGAAGTGTCCACACACATACTCAGCTGTGTCCTGCCTACTGATGTGTCAACACCTTAGTTAGAAGGGAACTCACGCTTGGAGTATCTGGTGCCAGATGGGGGACTTTGGGAAATGAGACCCCGCTCAGTTTTGAACGCCAAAACCTTTGGCCAGGTAGAGAATAAAAGGAACCTGTGTAGAAGTGGATTCTCATGATATATCTGAAATGAAAAGAACAGAGTTCTAGCCTGGGGACAGAGCCTTGAAAAGGTGGTGAATGAAAAAATGGGGCATTTCAGAAAGGGCACAATCAAGTGTCTCTAATTGAAGTATATGACCAAAAGGAAATAAAAAAGAATCAAGAAGATGGCTTATTAGAACAAAGCAGCCAGAGCCGATTCTGATCAGTGCAGACCAGTGAGGATAGGTGGTCCTTTTCTGTAGGTGGGAGGAGCCCCAAACCAGGTGCACACTAGCCCCTCTTGTGATGAAATAATCTGACTGTCGGAGACATTATCTTCATAGGATGCCATCTGCCTTTTGCTCATTCTTTGGATCCACACATGGATTGAGTAGTCAGCAGAAGATTCTAAATTTGATTAACTGAGATGGGTGTCCTGCCCTTTAAAAGGCTAAAAGCATAGGTTCTTGTCTTTTCTGGAGATTGTTCAAAGCCTATGGCAAAGAAATCCACCTAGAGTGCCTTAGCTCTAAGTAGCTCTAGCCCTGTCATATCCCTTCTCTCCATTAGACTATGTCTCCCCTTGGCCTTTTGGAGAAACATCAGAAGCCAAATGATCTCACAAGGTAGATGTAGATTCAGTGGCACACCCAGCATTGCTCTAGAGATCTGGCCACCAGGCTTCCTGAACAAGGGCAGCAAAGGGAGGATCAAAAGAGTGATTTAGCCAGTCTGAGATCCTGGCAACCACAGAGGGCATTTGCTCTGTAGCCCAGAGTCTGTATTTTTTTCCTATTCTCTAGTGCTGCCTGTACCTTTACCTTGGGTAGGGCAGTAGTAAGGTAGAAAACAATAAGAAATCAAAAAGTGGTTGCTAAGTTTCTCTGTCTCATACATCCACTCATACAAGCCTTGGCTGTATTCCTGCCTGGTGACGTGTAAGCACTGGGTCCTGGCACCTGTTCTGGCAGTGTGGGAAACCTGATCTCTGCCTCCATCTCTGCCCCTTAGACATTTGGAAGAGTTGATATTTTCTTAACCTCCTAAGCCATTCATTGGTCCTGGATTGAAGCCATCCCTTCACTTTAGTGTCCATTGGCATCTTGCCTCATTAAACAGCAAAGTAGGCCTTGAGCAGGACATACTTGGGTGATGATATAGGGGCTGGCATCTGCACCTAGATGCTTTTATACATGTAATTTTGATGAGGCTGGATAGCAAACAAGCATCTCCCACCTAATCCTCATGGCCTCCGTGTCACCTTGTCCTCTAGGTGGGACGTTTGTCCCTGCTGGTAGGAAATCTCAAGAAGAAGTATGCACAGGGGTTTTTGCCTGAGAAACTTCCACAGCAGGATCATACCACCACCACTGACTCCGAGATGGAGGAGACCTATCTGCAAGGTAGGCGTCTCAGACCCTGAATGCTAAGGCCTTCTGCTTTGGCCAAACAGGAAGTAGGCAAGGCTGGAAAGATAGGCCTTACACACTTCCTTTTTCTGTATCCATGGAGGAACTCTGAACCAGGGAACATGTAAACATGTCAGCCTGCTAAACGTTTTGTTTCCTCCAGTACCTTCTCAGCCCCAGTCCCTAGGACAGGAGAAATCCTTGCCTTTGGGGAACTTTGTCCCCTGCCTCTCCTCCAGCCCCACTCTAGCCAACCACAGGATTCCAAAAGTTGCTTTTCTTGTGTGAGTGATTGGCAAGTTGTAGGGCTGCAGGAGTGGCACCAGGCAGGTTGTGCCCTTCCTTCACTGCCTCAGGAGCCTGCTCTCAGGACTGGGGCCAGCTCTGGGGCACAGTGGCAACCCGGGGAGGACTGCATTTGCCATATGAGCCACTGACTGGAGGGTTGGGGAAGGGGGTGCTGCATAGGTTACAGAATTCTTGGGTTCAGTTATCCAGGTCAGTAGCCAGCTAGACGAATCAAGGGAGGGTAGGAGAATTCCGGATCTGGTGTGACAGCATCTAGCGCGTTCCTGCCAAGCCTCCTGCTCTTCCAGGATCATAAGGAGGGTGCTGATTCTTCCCCACCTGTGTTTGCCTAGGCTCATATCACTTAAAAGAAAAAACTGTCAGCGTCTCAGAACCATCCCAGACAGACACTTCCGGGTGAGAAACGTCAAAAACAGTGACAGAGGAGGTCTGCATTTTCCAAGTGAGACTGCTGCCCTGTGCCACAGCTGTGGGAACATGAGGCAGAAGAGAGTAGGGAGGCCCCATGGTGGGTCTGCCGACAGTGCTGTGGGAATTGCTCATTCTCCACACCTACCAATTTCTGTATTTTTCAGAATCCAAAGAGGAGGGTACCCCTCTCAAACTCAAGTGTGAGCTCTGTGGCCGAGTGGACTTTGCCTACAAGTTCAAGCGTTCCAAGCGCTTCTGTTCCATGGCTTGTGCAAAAAGGTGAGTGGTCTCAGCCCTATCGCTGTGCCCAGCACCTCCCCTTTCCTCAGGATTGCGCCTTTATATCCTGCTCCTGTGTCCCACCGCCCTTCAGTAATAGTCCACCCAAGAGGCCGTAGGTGTAGTTTATCTAACTTCCTATTTCCTTGACCATCTTGGAAACAGCATCATATCACTGATTGACCAAAGAATTCCCCCAAGCAGAGCAGTGCAGAGTCAAGGAAAAGAAGCAGTGCTTTAGCTTAGCTGACCCTCTGGTGCTACTGACACCCGTCCTCTTTTCCTGCCCTTGGCAGCCACTGTCTCCTTAGGGTAAGCCCTCCACCAGGAGCTTTGCCCAGAGCACTGTACTAGTTATAAGCTTCACACAGTGTGGACGACTGATGATCATAGTAAAAACCAGCATTATTTATTAAGAGCCTGCCATGTGCGAGGCACTGTGCTAGTCAGTTGATAGGCATTATGTCATGTAATTTTCAAAATATTGCTGTTGTCCCCTTTATACACATTCGGGAACTGAGGCACAAAGGATAAATCATCGTGCCTGACACCACAGAACTTGGGATTTAGACCCATCTGACTCTGAAGCCCTGTGTGGTCTTGGTACCAAGATGGAAGAGGCAGCTGACCTTGAAGCCCTGAGCCCCAAAAAGAGAAGAACTCTTTGGGTCCCCACCCATAGGTCCTCTGTTGGCCAACTAGAATAAGGCTGTCTCGGCCCTCATCCCCTTGAGTTGTGCTGGAAGCAATGGGGCACCTTTGAGGAGCTTTGCCAAGCTACCCTGCCCCAGGACAATGGACAGTAGTTTCTCAACACAGGTAATAACTATAGTAGAATATGTCTGCGGTGGGTTCTCACCATGTTCCAAATTGTTGTGTCTTGTGAGAGATTTAGGATTAGAACCAACAGACAGATTTTGCCCAGTATCTTGGCTACTCTTATTCTGCCCGGGGTCCATACACCCTATGACTGCTCTGACTTCCCTTGTTCCCTGACTCTGGCAGGTACAATGTGGGTTGCACCAAACGCGTGGGGCTTTTCCACTCGGACCGGAGCAAGCTGCAGAAGGCCGGAGCCACAACCCACAACCGCCGCCGGGCCAGCAAAACCAGTCTGCCACCACTTACCAAGGATACCAAGAAGCAGGTGAGAGTCCCCATCCGCTCTCCTCTTTACCACATTCTTTTTCTGCTGCTGATGTCAGCATGCTCGCTCATGTTCCTGTTTCTCGTAATCTGTGAGATCAAGCCTTCCCCATGCCTCACCCATTTAGACCCATGGACACTTATGCAGCAACTTCCCTTTTCAGTGACCTCATCCCACCATCACCTCTGCCCTTGCAGTGTGTCTCCATCCATGACTTCTGGGGCCATGGACATGGGTCTCCCCTGCCTGGCTATTTTGGTTACCTCCTGTCTTACATAGAGGGCGAGGTGAGAAGGCAGCCTACAACCCTTCCCCTCCCACTGTGTTGCCTTCTTGAACATTAGAGCACTGAGTTCTTGAAGATCTCTACCAGGAACATGGGTGTTCATTCATTTTTTTTTTTTTTTTTTTAGCACCAGCTGTATGCCAGGAACTCTGTTAGGTACTAAGGCTCTAGGTGGCCCTAAAGGAACTCACACCTAGTGTGCTGCTTCAGAACCTTATGTGTATTTTGCTTCTCATTGTTATTGTTTGGGTTGTAAACCTCTTTAAGAACTTGATGAGAGCTATGTCCAAAATGTACATACACAAGAAATTTCATATGCTATTTCTATTGGCTCATCAACCACCCCTTGAAACCCATAGAATCTTGATTTAACACCCCACGTCTAGAAGGAACAACAGACATACAGTCAGATAAATGCACTAGAGTGTGTGGTACATGCTCTGGTACTGGGAGGGACTAACTCTGCTTAGGATCAGAGAGGGGACAACATATGCTTTTGGTCTAGGAATTCAAAGACAAAAAAGGGAAAATATACCTCTCTTTGCCTATCACTCTGCTAGAGCTGGTTTATTCCCTTATCCTGAAGAAAACTTTTTCTCTGCTCCCAGCCAACAGGCACTGTACCCCTTTCAGTTACTGCCGCATTGCAGTTAACACACAGTCAAGAAGACTCCAGCCGTTGCTCAGATAACTCAAGCTATGAGGAACCCCTGTCACCCATCTCAGCTAGCTCATCTACCTCCCGCCGGCGACAAGGCCAGCGGGACCTGGAGCTCCCTGACATGCACATGCGGGACCTGGTGGGCATGGGACACCACTTCCTGCCAAGTGAGCCCACCAAATGGAACGTAGAAGATGTCTATGAATTCATCCGCTCTCTGCCAGGTAAGGCCCTGGGAAGTTCCATGCCTGCTTGGAATAAAAGGAAATGAGAAATCTTACCTCCCACCGCCAGGAAAGATTAGGCAGTTAATGACTTAGGTTCAGGAACTGGGGTGCAGAGATGAATAAGATGAGGTTTCTGCCTGTAAGAGTTTACATTCTAGCAAACTGTAAATAATATTTGATAGCTATAACTAAGTATATTGACTGGTATGGTAAGTGGTTCATGTGAAATGCAGAGATGATAATGTAATTAACCCTGTGTCTCCTGCAGCCAGGCGGGAGGGGAGACAAGTGGGAGTGTAGGAAATCTAAGGAGAACATCAAAATGAAAGTGTAACTGAATGACAATGAGCAAGTAGGCCCTTGCCAGATGGAAAGATTGCATCAGGTAGCAGCTTGAGGAGGGTATGAAGATCCAAAAGTACATGATGTAGCTGGGAACTCCACGTAACCCTGTGTGCTGGGGTACAGGTGGTTTTGAAGGCTAGAATCTAGAAGTGAACTTTGAACTCATGGATGCTTTCAGTGGGACTCCAAAGCTTCCCTGCTGTTTTTTTCTGCCAGTCTCACCAGCCACTGACCAGGTCAGGTATTGATGGCAACCACAAGCCTGTTACTCAGAGACTGGAGTGAGGTATAGTGGTTAAGAGCACAGACTTCTAGACAGAACTGGGCTCAAATCCCGGCTCTGCCAGTTAACCCTGTGTGTGAGTCTTCACTGCATCCCAGCATTTGTTATCACACAGTTACTGTGAGTAGCTGTGAGACTTCCAGAGTGGCTTGGCTGGGCACTTCTGCTGCAGGATCTCTTATGAGGTTCCCATTAATATGTCAGCCAGGGCAGGGTCATCTAAAGGCTTGACTGGGGCCGTAAGATGGATCCTCTTCCAAGGGGCCTTGCATGATTCTGAAGTAGGGTATGGCTGTTGGCAGGAGTTCTTTACATGGGCCTCTTCAGGTCACTCAGACTCATGACATGGCAGTCAGTTTTTGCCACAGGTTATGTTCCAGGAGAGCAAGGTTGAAATCACTGCCCTTTGAGACTTAGGCTCAGAAATTATATATAATACTGTTAATTCCACAGTTTTTTATTGGTCACACAAGTCAACCCTGTTCATTGTGTAAGGAGATTCACAAGGGCAGCGAAGGGAAACAAAGATTATTGGGAGCTGTTTGGAGGCCGGTTGTATAATCCACCACTGACCCCCAGTGACTCATGTTCCTGCCTCATACAAAGGTCCCCTACCAAACCCCTCTTGAGTCTCACCCCATTACAGCAGTAGTTTGAAGTCCTGGATCACATCGCCTAACTGAGGTCCAGGCATGGATGAGGCTCCTGGGGTCCAGCTCCTCAAACACGATTCATCTCCTTTTGCAGACCTAAGAGCTAGAGGCAGGTTATCCATTTTCCTCCACAAATCCAAGATATGGTGGGGTAGGTTTAGGATAATCGCTGTAGACATACCCATTCAAGAAGGGAGGAAACAGGGCGGATACCAGTTCTGAAATCTAGCAGGACACATGTTGGCATTTTTTTCAATTAGGACTCAAAGCCTGGGAGTGACTCTCTCACTCTTGGTTCCACCTTCTGAACCAAGAGGTTTCACTCAGTCCTCCTCTTCCATGAAAGCTAGTGTGCATTTTCAGTGGAATAGTTTTCTCAGCCTTCCAGCTGCTTTTTACCTTGTATGACCTCTGACCTTTGCAGTCCAAGCAAGCAGTGTTTCTGCCAATGGCTTCTCTTAAAGTCTTGGTGGGCTTCTCATGTATCTTGGTGGGGGCTCACTTCATTAGACAAAAACCATACTCAAAAATGTCTTCAAGATTAGCCTTTCTTTACATTGGGCTTCTTCTGAAGCTAAGAGACAGTGTCCTTTATCGTCACAGAAGCCCTGCTTTTGAATGGAGAGGAGCTGTGAAGCATGCCCATAAAATCCGTAGCCTTTTGATTGGACAGTTCTCTGAGGCAGCACCTTAGATCTTTCTGAAGTCTTAACAGAAGATTTAAATCACACCTTCAGTTTTATCTGTAGACCATGTTTTCTTGACCATACCCTGGATTTGATCTTTACTTAGAAACCATTTCTCAATTTTAGCATCATTTGCCATCCAGAGGGGCTAGGATTTTTAAAACAAGCAAATCCTAGCTTTTTTATGTTTAACAGTTTATCTTATTTCTCGCCTCATTTTGCTGAAAGCAGCAGTAAGAAGCTAGGCAACACCTTCAGCATTCTGCCTAAAAATCTCCTTAGCTATATCACTCAGTTCTTGAGGTACATTAAACTGAACATGTTACCACCAGCAAACAGGTTGCTGAGTTTTCTCTTATTTCATAACAAGGGTCCGTTTCTTCCACTTGCGAATAACAGTTGCCTCACTTTCCTTTCAGGCTCTCCATGAGTTTCTCAAAGGCCATCAGACTTCTGCTTAGTTCTCAAAGCACCTTTAGCATTCACTAACACTCTCCTCAGTCCTTCCAGCGCCCGTCCACTGTCACTTCCAAGGCTATGCCCATTTTTAGGGCTTGTTATGGTAGCACTCCTCTTCCAGGCACCAAAATCTACAGTAGTTATTTTGTTATGAAACAAGTTACCCCAAAACTTAGTGGCTTAAAACAGTAATTCTTATTTCAAGGGTTTAGTGGGTTAGGAACGTGGAGCAGCTTAGCTGGACATTTCTGGCTTGGGGTCTCCTGCGAGGTCTTAGTGAAGATGTCAGCCAGAGCTGCAGCTGTCTGAAGGTTAGAAGCTGGAGAAGTCACTTCTAGGTGCCTCATTCACATGGCGTGGGGAGCTGGTCGTGGCAGGAGGCCATAGTTCCTCTCCACGTTGGCCTCTCCAGAGAGCTGCTTGAGTGTCCTCACAACATAGTAGCTGGCTTACTCCAAAACGTCCGAAAGAGCAAGGTAGAAGCTGCTGTGCCCTTTATGATCTAGGCTCAGAAATGACATGCTGTCACCACTGCAGTACCTCATTCATCTTCCAGGTCAGCCAGTTCATTGAGGGGAGGGGGTCTCAACAAGTACATGCTTGAATAAGGAGGCCTAGATCTCTGAGGGCTGTCCTGGAGTCTGGCTGCCTTGGACAAGTCACTTAGCTTCTCTCAAGGTGTAAAATAAGTACAGCAGCGTCTTCCTCAAGGTGTGTTTGTGAGGATTAAATGAGATGATGTGTTTAACGTGCAGTGAGTGCCAAGAGTGAATACCGGTACTGATTGATGTTGTCTTCGGTGGTGTCTCCCTCAGGCTGCCAGGAGATAGCAGAGGAATTCCGTGCCCAGGAAATCGACGGGCAAGCTCTGCTGCTGCTCAAGGAGGACCATCTGATGAGTGCTATGAACATCAAGCTGGGGCCCGCCCTGAAGATCTATGCCCGCATCAGCATGCTCAAGGACTCCTAGGGCTGGCCAGGGCAGCCAGGATTCTGGCCCAGGACGCCTCCTCCCCGATGAGCAGAGCCAGACAGACATTCCTGAGGGGCCCAGACGTGGGGCCAGTCGGAGGGCAGGGGCTCTCCCCATGGGGCGTGGCTGGTGATGAGGTCTTGGCACCTCCTCCATGGCTCTCAGGGGCCTTTCTTTCTGTGGGAGGGGCAGAGAGGTAGGTGGCACAGAAGATGGGGCTTTATGCTTGTAAATATTGATAGCACTGGCTTCCTCCAAAGTCCCAATACTCTAGCCCGTCTCTCTTCCCCTCTCTCTGTCCCCCATTTTCCAGGGGGTATATATATGGTCAGGGCTCCCCAACCTGAGTTGGGTTACTCTTAAGGGCAGCCGTCAGGCCTGAATTGAGGCCTTGAAAGCCCTTGCCTGCCTTCCTCCCACTTCCCTCTCCAGGCCTGGCTAATTCTCCTGCTGCCAGCTTCTCCCCCTTCAGCTTGTTTCTGAAGCAGCCAGGTGTTTCCCCCCGTTAACCTTCCGCAGGTGGAGAGAGAGAAGCTGGGCCCAGTTTGGCCATGCCTGCTGGCACAGACGCCTTAACGCTGTGTGTGTGACTGTATGACTGTGTGGGAGCCTGGACTGACAGATAGGCCAAGAGCCACCCTCTGGCATTTCCAGGTGTTTTGTAGCAGCCACTTAGTGCTTTGTCCTGGACTCCACTCAGCCTCAGGATGGGGAATAGAAAAAAAAGGGCCGCCCCAATGCAGAGTGGCAAGATCAGAAAGCGACGAAGATTAGGAGATGTTCCTCTCCAGACTTGTCACAATGTCTCTGAAGCCCCTTCCCCACACTGTGAAGTCCCCGACTGCCCTGCTGTGTCACGAACAGCATTAAGGAAGCTGCCGGTGGGCCGGGCCACATAACGCAGTGGGTGTGCTGGGCCAGGCTGAGCTTCCTGTCCTGCCTGCCCACCCTGGGAGCCCCAGTGGTGGGGGCTCAGAGAACGCCTGAGGGAAGAGAAGAGCTGAGTGACCATGATGTGAAGAAGGCAGCCTTTGGCCTCCCACTCTCACACTTTGCATCTCGAATTTGCTAGCAGCAACTTGAGCTACTGCATAGGAGGCAGGGCAGGAAGGGCGAGGGCCTGCCTCTGACTTGCCCTGTCCTTTGCAGGCTCCCAGGGGAAGAGTGGGCCTCTCCCTGGGAAGAAGGTAGGCACCTTTCTCAGCTTGTTCTATTCCCCACCCACACCCCCAGGCAGGGTTGGAAATGAAGGACTTTTTTAACCTTTTTGTTTTTTAAAAATAAATCTGTAAAATCTGTTACTTGTGCCTTTCTTTCCTGGGGATGCCTGTCTCTGCAGGTATAGGTCCTAAATGGCTACTTTTCACCCATAAGGAGAGGAGTGGATTCCTGGGTTGGGGAAGGGATGACCACCTTAACTGGACTGTATCCTCTGCATTTGCTGGGTCCAGGTCATTTGAGGCTAGTCCCAGTTCTCACAGGAGGAGCAGATTCCACCACTGTTCACACAGGTATCCCTTGGAGTGGGAGGGTCCAGGACCCCTTCAGCTCTGAGGTCCCTTACCTCCTGGGAAGACATGACACTATCGGGCCAGGAATATCTGGAATACCTGAGGCAGAACCCAGACTCCCATTGCTCAGCAGACAATGTTGGTTGTCGCTGCTGGGTGTCCTGGATAGCCCTTATAATGGCTTTGGTTCACTCGGCACTTTCTGAGCATTTTTTTAGATGCTGCAATAGCAAATTATTAGAAGAGTCACTGTCTCCAAGCTGACACCTAAGCTTCACATAGAGATAGGGCATCCCAGGCCCAGGTGGCTCACACAAAGGCATGAGTATGAAGGTGGGAGCACAGACCAGTGGGATGAGGTATGTGCGGCCAACAGGGGCTCATGCGGACCACACGCCTCTGAACCAGGCCTTGTGCTGGAAACGTCTTGATAAAGAACAAGACACCCCTGTGCCCTGCTTGCACAGAGCTTAAAATCTTCCTGCATCTCAGCCTCCTGCCCCTCCCCCTGCTCTGGGTTTTTCCTTAAGGCAGTGTTTCCACTTGTTTAAAATGTGGGTTTGAGACCCAGGCCCCAACCTGTGGAATCAGAGTCTCTAAGGGTAGGGCTCTGGAAGATAAAGCAAGAAAAAATTGTCAATACCCGTATCTTGATAATGCCTCTCTGGATAGCCTGTTAAAATGTACTACATGGAAGAAGAGAAACTAATAACAGGCATACCACAAGTTTTGCCCTTTATTGCAGTTCACATAGTGCATTTTTTACAAACTGAAGGTTTGTGGCAATCTTCCCTCAAGCAAGCATTTTTCCAACAGCATTTGCTCACTTCATGTCTGCTTCTGGTAAATGAAGATGCCATGAACATTGTTGAAATAACAAAGGATTTAGAATATTACATAATCTGAATTGATAAAGCAGCGTCGGGCTTTGAGAGAATTTGAAATTTCCAATTTTGTAAGTTCTATGGGTAAAGTTCCAACAAACAGCTTCACGTGCCCCAGAGAGATCATGAAGGGAAGCGTCAATCAATGTGGCGGACTTCATTGTCTTATTTTATGAAATTGCCACAGCACAGCTCCCCTGACCTTCAGCAACCACCATCCTGGTCAGTCAGCAGCCATCAACACTCCACCAGTGAAAAGATTGACTCGCTGAAGGCTCAGATGAGGATTAGCATTTTTAGCAATAAAGTATTTGTAAATTAAGGTATGTATATTATTTTAGAGATAATGCTATTGCACACTTAATATGCTATGGTATAGTATAAGCAACTGCACTAGGAAACCAAAACATTGCGTTCACTTTATTGTGATACTTGCTTTATTACGGTGGTCTGGCACTGAGCCTACAGTATTTCTGAAGTATATTTGCTTTATTGTGGTGGTCTGGCACAGCCTGCATTTATCTCTGAAGTATACTTGCTTTATTGCAGTGGACTGGCACTGACTGAGCCTGCAGTATCTCTGAAGTATACTTGCTTTATTGCTGTGGTCTGGCACTGAGCCTTCAGTATCTCCAAAGTTTACCTGTAGTTGATCACCTAGAGGGTAGAGCCATAACTGGAAAGTCTGGAATGGCTAGAGGCCTGGGGGCCCAGCGCAGGACCCTGAGCTGAGGGGGAAGTGGGAGGGCATACAGAACCTTGAGGAGGGTGCCCAGTAGAGAGGGCACCTAGGGGAGCCCCATGCACTTCCCCTCCCACTCCAGGCCATCTGAGCAGATGCACATACCTGGCCTGGCCAGGTATGGACAAGTCTCTCCACTCTAGACCTCTATTTTCTCTTTATGAAAGACAGTGAAAGCCAAGCCCCACCTGAGTTTGCTTTTATGTCAGTGGAGGAGGGAACCAAACTACTAAAAGAGGTCAGTGAATCTGAGTGCTGACAGGTAAATACTGGCACTATTTCTTTGCTAAGTGAAAGGGCCCACTATTGTGTTTGAAGGGTGCGTCATTAGATATATACATATTCGTGTTTACTCTTTACACAGAATTTTTTAAATTTTAATTCTCCTTTACTATCAAATGTGCTTCTTCTCTATCATAGTAAGTGATTTAATTTTGCCTGGTTTATACGCTATTGAACATCTAATTTCCCTTTAAAAATATTCAATGGACTAACATCAAATAAAGTCTTTTAACTATGTTATAAATCTTTTTTGATCATGACTCAGTTAAAAAAGTGTTTCCAACCTTCATTTACATACTTAAAAATATATAACTCAAACAAAAATTCTACAAAACAATACCTGCTCTTATGTACAATATATTCTGATATTTTTTTTCAATTATCTTCCTGTTCATACTTTTTAAACCTTGGTCAAGATCCATAAAACTGATTTCATGGCCTTCTGATGGATCAAAACTTGCCTTTTTAAAAACCCTGCCCAGTGTAAACTTTCCAGAACAACTGTTTCCTCTACCTTGTGTGGCTCTTACACTGTCCTGGGTGACTGTACTCCCAATCTGCTGAGGAGGTAAAGGATTCTGCGAGGTAAGTTGTCCAAGACCACAATCAGGCGTTCAGCGCTGTTGAGATCTGTCTGAAGCTCACACAGGGGTCCCCCTGAGAACCCTGACCTGAGGTGGGCCTTTCCCAGACCAGACCAGATGACAGTGGAGAGGGGCACTGGGGAGGGAAGAGGAGTTAGTACAAAAAAGCTCAGTGCCTCTGGTCAATCAGAGCTGGCCTCACTCAGATCCGCTCTGTTCCAGGTGATTGGCCCCAAGGAGGTTCCCAGCCCCCACCCCATCCTGGGGGCCAGCTTCCTCCAGCAGGTGCTGCTCTCAAACAAGTCTCTCCCAATGCGCTTCTGTCCTGCTGGCCTCTGTGGGTGTGGTTCCAGATGGCCTGGAACTGCTTTGTCCCAGTCACAACGGATAGATCATTTCTAACCTGGCTTTGAGCTGAGAGGGTTCTTGGAAGGCTGTCCCACCAGCTTCTCAGCATGGTTCTCAAAGAGGCACTCAGGTGAGTGGAGATACTGCCGCTGTGTGGGGGAAGATGGGGTGGGGTAGCCGTCCTGAGAGCAATCCAGAACAGTCCAGGAGGCACCAGGACTAGCCGACTGAGTACCAAGCTGAGCCACAGAGGTCCTGGGGGAGGGTGATTCTGGGAAGGAATACCACTGAAGGGGAAGAGACGGTCCAAGGGGCGGGTCGGTGGGGCAGGGGAGATCTGGGAGATCTTGCAGCCTGTGAAGAGCCGGGTAACTCCTCAGTTTTCCTTAACTCTGAGCTCCCTGGTGAGTGAGAAAGAGAAGGCCTAGCGGCTGCACTCCCCACTGTAACAGGGCTCTCTATTCCCGTGGGTCTGACTGTCCCGGACTGGAAGCTTGTTCCCACTTGAGAACTAATGACTGATCGTTAACCCCTTCTTGAAAGCAAGGAGGGTACAGGGAACAGGGCACGGGTTTGAGGGACCACCTCCTACAGGTGGAGGTGGGGGGGGGGGGCTCTTTTTGAAAATACCTGAGCAAGGAATGTGGACAGGCAGGGGCCTCTGTAGACTAAGGGCTCCCAGGCTGGGGCAGGGAAGGGCGTCAGGAACTGGCAGGTGCCTACCAAAGGCCTGGGTCTCAGCACCCTCCCAGACCTGAGAGATTGAGCTCACCTGGGCCATTTGGGGTCAGCTCTCCCTGGCTCCCCTGGCTGAGAAACAGTGCCAAAGATAAGCATTGGCTTGCCCTATCTGGGAGGGAGCTGGCTAGGACAGCAGTGAGCAGGCAGAGAGAGGCCTGCTCCAGCTTCTTCCTGCCCTGCAGCACAGATTGGTACCTCCCGTAGTATACCGTCTTGGTGGTCCTGCTTCTGGGAGCTGGAGAGGCCCTGATGCGACCAGCCCTCCAGGAGCTCAGGTGGAGCTGGAGCGTGAGGAGAGACAATGGCTTCTTGCACGAGAGACACTGACTGGCAGGGAACATTTCCAAGTGCCTTGGAAATAACAACAGGACCAGGGGAACTTTGTGGATGAGCCACAGGGTTGAGCTGGGCCCAAGTCGTAAGAAGCTTCAAATGCCAGGCTCTGGGTTAGGAGTCAGATCTAAGTTCAAACCTCAGCTGTGTGGAACTATACCAGCAATCTAACCTTTCTGAGCCACAGTTTCCTCATTTATAAGGTAAAGATAATCACAACATCTCCTTCAAGGGATTGTGGTCAGACTTCTGTGAGATAGGGACATAAAACTCTCAGCAGAATGTCTCCCTCAGGAAATATCTGGATTATTCATAAAGAGCATAGATTTGACCCTGAAGAAAATGGAGTTTTAAGCAAAGGAATAGCAGTCAGTTTAGGAAAGAGAATGAAGACAAAAAACCCACTGATTGCTTTATTCATTTACTGAACAAATAATGACTAATACCACCAATTATGAGGCAGACTCTCAGATTTGGCTCTGAGAATACAAAGTCTAATAAAACAGGAAACTCATAGCCCAGTGGGGCAGTTACAGTCTAGTTTGGCAAGTGCTAGAGTAAAGGTTTGCACAGGGGGAGCTCCTGGGAGAGCTAGATGTTGGAGGGAAGGTCAAGGAAGGCAACACAAAGAAGAAGTTGGGTATTGAGGAATGATTCGGACCTTGGAGGTGGTTGATAGGAGGGAAATCTGATGGAAGATGCGATAGCAGAAGACATTGGTCACTTTTGCACATTGTTGTTTTCCTTTTATGGACTTATCCCTCCACTGCCTTCTTTGCTTGGATAACGTCTAATTCCTCAGGTCCTAGCTTAGAGGTCACCTCCTCCTGGAAGCCTCCCTGATTTCCTCCTCACCTGTCAAGTCTCAGGTACCACTCTCTGATTTGCACTCATAGCATCTTGTACTTACAGTAATCACAGCCTTCACTGTGCCATGTTCTATTCATCTGTCTGTTGTCTGTTATCTGACCATTCCCTCTCCTCATGGCCACCCACATCTTCCTGACACCACACCCTAAAGACAGATCTGTGTCTCATTCCCCTCTGAATCCTTGACCTAGCACAGTGTTTGAGTCTGAGTCTGAGCCCCATAAATATAGGTTGAATACATGGATGAACAGAAATTAGTGAACATCTGGACGCATAAACTTTTTCCATACTGAAGATTATCTCCTTTGAACATATTCTCAGAAGTTGAGGTTATTGGATTAAAGGGATGAAGACTGAAAACTTCAATTTCCATAGCTAAGTAGCTTTCAAAAAAAGCTGTGGCATTCTATGCTCCCACCGGCAGTGTAAGAGTGCCTATCTCACTGTATTATTGCAGCGTGGCTAGTTTTCTTTCTTTTTAAAATGTGTTCATTTTATAGGCAAAACATACCTCCTTGTTCTAATTTGTATGTCTTTGATAACTAGTGAGGCGGGATTTTTCCATATGTTTGACTACTAAATGCATTTGTTCTTTGAGGATTTATCTGGTCATGTGCTGTGGAAACTGGTAAGGCAGGTTGGCATTTTATGAGATGCTTTTGGGGACTGTACGGGGAATGACTGGAAGCAGGGAGGTTGCTGCTGGAATGGTTCTGGTGAGGAATGAGCAGGCAGAGTCACTTGTGGGGACCAGGGGAACAGGAGGAGCAGAGAGTGGGGAGATCAAAGAGGCCAATTCAACCCAACCTGGGACTGATGGTAGACAGTGGGCTAGGCAGAGGGAGGGTCAGGATGCACCTAAGTTTCTGGCTTGGCCAACTGAACGGAAGGAGGTGCTATGCATTGAGATTATCCACAGGTGGATATGTGCACACACACAACTGCAAGATCCCTGTGAGCTGTTCACTAGATACATATGCTGACGAACGTGACTCAGGGAGCAGAAAAGGCAGGGACAGGAGGGTCTGATCAGGCAGGCTTCCTGAAATGGACCAGGGGAGCCAGATTTTGGAAGGATTTGCAGGATAGTGGAGTTGGGAAGTTGTCTAGGGATCATGAGGGTCTGTTGAGGAATAATAATAATAGCTAAAGTTAACTGAGCTATTACTATGTGTGAGGCCTTGTTCTAATCATTTAGCATGTGGTAAATAACCATGATAGCCCTCTGATGTAGATATTCTTATTATCTACATTTTATAGATCAAGAGACTAAAATGCAGACATCCAAATCCTTGCCCAAGCTTGAACAGCTACTAAGTGGTAGAGCTGGGATTCAAACCCAGAGGTCTGTTCCCAGTGTCCGTGCCCCTCACCATATGGATCCAGCCACTCTAGAGACAGGAGCACACAGAAGGAATGGGGAGAGCGGGATGAGACCCTGCCCCCAGGAAGAGCTAATTAAGATTCTCAACTTTGAAGGCCCTTCCTGGAGAACAACTAACCATGGACAAACCCCAAAGTCTACTTCCTCTGAGCCAGGAATGGGGCTGCTGACCCCTGCTGGAAGCTCCCAAGGTGACTGGAGCCACCACAGATAAGTGGTCCTTGACCAGAGCCACCTTCCATGCAGCCCAGCAACTCATCTCTAAGTCCCAGGTAGCTCTCACCTTCCAACCATAAGCCACAAACTTCCCTGCCTCCCCTCCCAGACTCTCTCCCACCCAAGGTCAGTTCTGCCCCTTCCCAGGCTAAGCACCCTCACCTAATGTTACCATCCCCCAAACCTGCCCAAGGTCATGCCCCACAGCAAAGGATATATATTTTAATGGTCATCAGAAGATGCCTGGTTAGGTAAATTATGCTATCACCAATCAATGGCATATTAGGCAGCTAGAAAAAAGGGTAAGGAAGCCCTTTAAGTACTGAAATGGAATAACCTCAAAGACATAATGGTCAGCGGAAAATGCAAGGTGAAGAATGGCATATCTACTGTGCTACCATCTATGGGGTGGGGGGAAATGGGAGAGAGAAAATTTGCCACCATATTTACCACATTGCCTGTATGTGCATAGACTCTCTGGAAGGACAGACAAGAAACTAGTAACACTTCCTCCATGCAGAGAAGCTGGGTGTCTGGGAACAGGAAAGACCTTGCACTGCACATACTCTTGTATTTTTGACTATCTATATCATAAGAGAATATATTTATATTCAAAAAACAAAATGAAACATTAAATTGCATCATTTCTAATATGTGTATATAGAATCTGCATGGATATAAATATAAGTGTGTGTTGCTGATGCCCCTCCCCATCCCGCAGGACCTTAAAGAGAGTCTTTTGGTGGCTGATCCTGCTTGCAGCTGGCCTCTTAGGGCTGCTCCTGTACGGGCTCCCTGGAGTCAGGTACACCCCTTCCCCCAGCACTCAAGGTGAGACCCGCAGGAGTAGGGTTAAAGTGAATCTTTCCAAGTGCCTCCTCGAGGGATGGAGGGTAGTGGCTATCTCAGCCCACACAAGCATCCTTGTAGGCTCTCCCTCCTTGTAAGGAGTAGGGGGTTCTAGGCAGGCTGCCATGTCCCTCACTGCTGCCCTCACCTCACAGGCATCTGGAAATCTTCATCCCCATGGGCACCTGCCCTTTGGCCAAAATGTCCCTGAGAGACAACTTCACGGGTCTCCTGCATCTCTGGTAAGGAACTACCATCCCTCCTGCTGAGATTGCCTGTATCCCCTACAGTATGCACTCCAGCATCCCTGTCCTCCTCACACACCCCACCCTGGCAGAGCCTGGCACTCCACCCAGCAGCCCAGCCAGTCACACATCTTCCAATTCTCTGTTGGTTTTGGGCTAGGGATGGGGTCTGACCCATCTGGGGGTCCCTAGGGCCCAGCATGGGATGGGGCAGTGAGTATGCGCCAAGTGGGTGGATAAATGCACTTACCTCCCCATCCCTGCCCTGGACAGGGCCCGGCCCGATGTCCTAACCTGTACCTCCTGGGGGGCCCCCATTCTTTGGGATGGCACTTTCGATCCAGATGTGGCTCAGCAAGAGGCCATACAGCAGAACCTCACCATTGGGACTGTCTTTGCTGTAGGCAGGTAAGGCCTGGGGAGGGGAGCAATGCTATCCAGGCAGGGAGCTGGAAGAATGTGCATGTGTTGTGGGTGGCAGGGCACCCTATTTCCTGTGCCAAAGGATCCCAAGGTGAAGCAGAAGGCAAAGATAGCACCCGTGTCCCAGAGCGAGGGCAGGACCATTCTTTCCCTTCCCCTCCTCCCTGGACACCAACAGTGTAAAGCCCACCCGACAAAGGCAGATAGGGGCTCAGAACCGTGTTCTACAAAGAACCTGCATGGGGGCAGGGAGGGGATCCCTCTGGAGGCACTGGGTTTGTGGTGAGAAAACGATGAAGTCATTCAAGTGAGGGTGGTGAGACAAGGGAAGAGCAATTGGACAAACAGATGGAATGGCCCAGCTGCAGTCAGTGCCCACTGGAGATCAGCAGTTCAGGTGCAGACAGACAGTAAGAGGACAGCGGAGAGGCTTGCTAAGCAAGACTGATAGAGGGAGAGGGGCTGAAGAGCTGAGGGTATCTGAGCTGGGTAGAGATAACAGGAATGACGAGGAAGCGGTGGTGGGTGGGTAGGTCAGCAGACCAGAGCACTCAGTGGGGTAGGACTGCTGGGGGTGGAAGGTATCACAGGAAGTGGCTGGAAGGATGGGGGGCTCACAGAGTGGGACAGACTGTGATGATCAAACTGAGTGGCCCTGGGGGCAGATGACTGAGCAGGTTGGAGAACAGGATCACTGCAGGAGAAGCCAATCGAGGAATTGAGGGGCTGGATTGGTAGGTGAAAAAGAAATTCATGGGGCATTGACCTACCCATTATGGAGGACAGAGCTGTCCAAGCTGGGTGTCCACTTTCCACCAGATGCAAAGGGGACTGCTGGCTGAGAGTGGCAACCAGATTCTACAATTCTAAAGTACACAGAGGTAGAGTTCAGGGCAATTAAAGAAAGAGTTTCTAATAATGGAACAAACTGCTTCGAGAAGGTAGTGAGAATTTTGCATCCAGGAAGAGATACCCAAAAGTGTGGGGAAGGAATTCTGTCATCAGATACCACAGAGCTCCTCCAACTCCGTCCTTCACATTCTAGAAGGGAGAGAAAGCCAGGAGCATCCCTATGGGGTAAAGGGGCAAAAAGGACCAAGGGCTGAGGTGAGCCATGGGCCAGGTGGGCAGAAATGCTGGCTTCTCCCAGAGCCTTGGTACCCCCAGTTCCATTTCAGATGTCAAGCATGGTATTCCTTTACCAGCCCTACGGGTCAGAATCTCCAAGTCCAGAAATTCCAGGGTCCAAAGGTCCTGAATTCTGAGGTTCTGTGAGTCTAACACTGGGTTGTTGAGGCTTCTAAGGTCTCCGATACCAATTACAGATCCACCAGGAATACAGCAAGTGCAGGTAAAGGTTCAGTCTTCAATGTTAAGCCAGGTTGAGATCATGTCTCAACCACTGGCCAATTGTGTGTATGTACGCTTACATCAGTTACTAAAGCTCTTTGTGGCTGTTTCCTCATGTGAAAAAGAGATAAGAATATATGGTGAGGTGTAAATGTGACAATGTACATTGACCTAGAACACTGCCACATCACAAACATTCGAGGATATTAGGCACTATTGCCATTATTTCAGAACCCTGAGATCCCAGAATCTGTTAATACAAAGTTTCCAGTATTCCAAACGTTCCGGTTGTCTATATAAGGCTTTACCACAACTCAGTGACTTAAAACCACAATTTATTATCATCACAGCTCATGATTTTGTGGGTCAGTAACTCCAACAGGGCTCCACAGGAAGGGCTACTCAATGCTTCCCAGCGTCTAGGTCTCCACTGGGATAGCCGACTGCTAAAGACTGGTGGTGGGCACCTCTCTCCACACCGCCTCTCTGCGATGCTAGTCTGGGTTTCCTTACATTGCTGCAGCATCCAAATTCTGCTTATTAAGCTAAGGCTCAGAGCTCTAAAGACAAAGGCTAACGCTGGCAGCCCTCCAAAAGGCCAGCATCACTTACTTAGTACTCTATAGGTCAAAGGAATCAGGAGAGCCCTTGTTCAAGAGAGGGAATACAGGGCCGAGGGCAGGAGTGGCAAACAATTTGCAATCATCTTTAATCAGGGGTTGGACAGTTCAAGAGCTCCAGGCACTGAGGCTGAGGATTACGTGGTCTGGAGGAGCAGAAAGCCCGAGTCGGGAAGTGGAGGGGAGAGAAGGGGCTATGGGGAGAGGGGAGGCGGTCATGAACACGCAGGGCGGCGCGTCCAGGCTGACTTGGAGCCCCGCCCCGCCCGGCAGATACCTGGAGAAGTACCTGGCGCGCTTCCTGGAGACAGCAGAGCAGCACTTTATGGTGGGCCAGCGCGTGGTCTACTACGTGTTCACCGAGCGCCCAGCCGCCGTGCCCCGCCTGCTGCTGGGCCCGAACCGCCACCTGCGCGTGAGCGCGTGCTGCGCGAGCGACGCTGGCAGGACGTGTCGATGGAGCGCATGCGCACGCTGCACGCGGCGCTGGGCGGCCGGCTGGGCCGTGAGGCGCACTTCGTGTTTTGCATGGATGTGGACCAGCACTTCAGCAGCGCCTTCGGACCGGAGGCCCTGGCCGAGTCAGTGGCGCAGCTGCACGCCTGGCACTACCACTGGCCGCTACGGCTGCTGCCCTACGAGCGGGACGCGCGCTCGGCTGCCGCGCTGGCGCCGGGCGAAGGCGACTTCTACTACCACGCGGCCCTGTTCGGGGGCAGCGTGGAGGCGCTGCGCGAGCTGACGGCGCACTGCACGCAGGGCCAGCGGCGGGACCGCACGCGCGGCCTCGAAGCGCGCTGGCACGATGAGAGCCATCTCAACAAGTACTTCTGGTTGTACAAGCCCGCCAAGGTACTGTCGCCCGAGTTTTGCTGGAGCCCGGAAATCGGCCCGAGAGCCGAGATCCGACACCCGCGTTTGCTCTGGGCACCCAAGGAGTATGCCTTGGTGCGCGACTAGGAAGCCAGGGCTGGGCCTCACCGCATCTGCGGGACACCTTGGGCACCTGGAAGGTTTAACAGCAAGAAGAGAACCTGAAGCCATCGGGATCCCTTTTGGAAGCAGCATGGCACTTTGGAGGATGGCATGAAAACAGCCCTAGCACCTCCTGTGTGTGCCATACGGGAGGTGGGAGGTGGGTCCTGGCCTTTGAGAGTGCTTTGTGCTGGTCTCAGCCTACGAATAACCAGTGTTGTGGTAGGACCTACCCATGTGATTCTTTTATTCTTTTCTTCAGCACTAACCATCAGGGCACTTTGAAAAAAGTTAAGGCATATTTCCTACAGGATCTGGAAATTACACAGCACAGCTAGGCCACACAGCGAGGTCTTGCACAGACACCTTGCATACACCCATTGCTTGGGGTTCTGCTTTTATTCGGATCGAGGGTGGGGTCCTAAGGTTTCATGGGCTCACACTGTTGGTGAATTCAGAATACAAGAGCAGGAATTTAAAGCTCAGGAAGAGAAAAAAAAAAGCGCAAATGGTTAGTTATTGCAATCAACCTAGATCTCTAAAAAAAGGAACCTCAATCAGGGGAGGCAGCCTGGCTCTTTAGTGACTGGTAAAGTGTTTATTCAAGATAGCCCTCTTTGAAGTGGATGCCTTGGTAATCAAAGCTTAAATCAGGCACTTGCATTACAAAAAGGAAAAAAAAACTGTCAGAGTTTGCACTATAGGGAGCTTCTACTGAAAGAGAAAGATCTCCTTTCCCTCACTTTCAATAGAGATGAGACACATAGGCCTTTCTCCTCTGACCTTACCGAATTCAGCTGACCCCTCCTGAGATGTTTTAGTCCCCCATCAACCCACTCCTTTTTTTGATGAGCAGACTGCGGCACAAAAAGGGAACATAACTTGCCTAAAGACACAGAGGATTAACATGAGTTAGTCTGGGAGGTCAGCCCTGGAGGGCCAGGGCTAGTGCTCAGGCAAAATGGAGCTGCCCCTGGGTATGAGCCACAGAGAGAGACAAGTGGCATACAGTTCCTTGGCTTTGCCCTTTCACTACCTGCATCCTCACACATAATTTGTTCACATTTAAGTAATATTACTGTGAACAAAAAGGAGGGCTATAAAATAAACCTGACAAGCTCAGGGAGGCCACACGGCAGCACTGACAAGCTCAGTGACCCAAAGTAACCACACAGGATGGCCTGATCGTAAATTCCTAACTGAGCAGGCCATGGTGGCGTCCTCTATAGCTTCCTTAGCAAAAGTCACTCTTCACCTTAAGTGAGCCCTGTCCGTTGTTCTGATGCATCTAGGATAACATACCTCTGAGACGCCAGAGTAATTTTCTTTTCTAGACCCCTGAAGGCACAACTCCTGGCACCAGAGCACCAGACCACAGAGCCCTCACTGTTATCTTGTTCCCTGCGTACGGTCTATGTGCTGTAATGTAATTTACTAACTCTCCTGTACCATCAATGTAAGATGATTTCTCCATTTTGCTTTTTTCCAGTCCTAGGGATTTCCCCACTTTGCTTTCTCCCACCCCCTTAATCTACCACCAGTGGATTTCATGTACGTTTTCTCCTTTGATTCTAAGTGCGTGAAAGGAACTGTAGAACTGCCATTCTCCACAGTATTTTGTCAGTCAGTTGAGATTTTGCTTCCAGGCATGTCCTCGAAATTTGACTCAAACTCATAAGACATTTCTATAGGCTGGATGTTCTTTCGTTGACATTATAATAAAATACGTTATTCCCAAAGTATCCTTATGGCCCGGCCCTTTCTCCTGGAGAGTGGAAGTCTACAAAACTCGCATTTCCTTGTTCTGGGGCCCATAGGGCTGTTTGACCCTGGTTTCCAGGAGAGAAATTTCCTGACCCATGGCTGCTGTTCAGACTCTTCATCCTCAACAGGGAAAAGCACAGCTCCAAATAGGAATGAAACCATCAGGTCCTCCAGGAAAGGAGGTCACAGAGCCAAGGAAAATTAATAGCTGGAAGCCCCCGAGATATTGCCTGCCAGTTGGGAACCCTGAGGCTCTAAGAAGGTGGGATTTCACTCCAGATCTCCTGAATCCATTATGTAGTATTCTCATAGACCTTACATTTTTAATGGCTTCCACTGTTCCTAGGTAGGATAGCAATTCCAGCTATAAACCAATCTTGATGGTTTTTACAGTCTAGTAATTTTTATAAACAGGCCAATTATTGCTGATGTGAGATGAGAGCTGTCTCCCCTCTCAAAAGCAGTTCCGAGTTCCCCAGTGCCCCCTGCTTAACCTAGAATTGCAAAACCCAGGAAGCCTTTTGGACTCTAGATTAGATATGAGAGCAGACCAGGTATGCCTAAGAACAGGTTACTGCTTGATGACTGTGAGCTGGCATATCCCTTCCTCTGGTGGGACAGTGTCCTCCATCTTACCTTAGAACATTCAGTGGTCACACACACGACCCCTGGGGCACTAGAGACCTGGAAGAGAATGGCTCTTCTCCTCACTCTCTGTGTGACTACAGACGAATCCCTTCAATGGGTCTCAGTTTTCTCATATGTAAAGTGGGGTTGCCAGTTGTCCTCCCTGCAGGGTTTGTCGTGGTGCTCCAGAAAATGTAACTTGCCTTCTCCTTCTCCTTATCTTCACAAAAGAGGGCAAATAATTCACCAAAGAATAGCCACTTCCTGTCTTAAAGAGGAATGATGGCAGAGTCAGGGTTCCAGATGCTGGGATCTGGCAGCCTCGTGCTATGGGTGAAGACCTTCCTGAGGGGGCGGGGGGGGGGGGTCAAGGGAGCTACAGAGTGGAGAGCATGGCAACTTCTTGGGAGCAATCTCTTGGGATCAGATTCCCTCCTTTGTTCCATGCAGAGGCCTAAAGTGGGGGTGGGGGCAGCAGAGGGGCTTGGGCTGAAGCAGGAATAACAAGGGGGATAAAGTTCCTTCCGCAGCTACTTCCCTGGCCATCAACACTGTCCTCAGCACACATACACTGGGGCCCTCGGGGACAGGGGAGCTGCCAGGTGAAAATCAGATTCCCGTTCCCCTAGGTGTCATTGCTACCTGCAAAGTCTTCACCTCTCCCAGTGGCCCCACCGTGCTGTGTCAGCTTAAATGCTGCCCCCGAAAATTCCCATCTTCAGCTGTTAGTCGGAGTTCATTGATCATAAGAGACATAGATTCACCCGGGTTACAGCAAATAACTACACTTACTGGGTACTGACTGAGTTCTCGGCACAGTTCTAAGCATTAAACATGTATCGACTCATTTAATCCTCACATACACCCTGTAAATTGGTTACTCTCGTATCCCTCATGTATGAGCGTATCAGTCATAGAAATGTTTAGTACTTACCCAATGTCACACGACTAGCAACTAAATTCACTGAAGTGAGAACAAGCAGGAAATTAAACTTAGAAGATGAAGGCTGAAACCAGGACCTGAAGTTGCCCCTGGCTCTTGGTTTCCTCTGGCCATCTCTGCTTCTCTTTTCCTCCTTTGTCTTTCTGCTTGTGTCTGACTCAGCACAGCTACCCCGAACCCCAGTCCACAGGGGTTTCTCATTAAGGTGCCCACCAGCTGCTAAACTTCTTCCTAACTCATGGCATGGAGAATCTGGAGAGAGCCAGTGGTGAGCTAATAAATGTTTAGCAACTGGCTCTTTGAAGAAAATGACATCCCGAATCTGTAGCCTTTGCCAGTTTCCACGGTGCAAATCCCACCATGGCTGATTTCAAAGCACCGCTTACTTAATGCAGTTAGGAAGAAGTGTGCACAATCCACCCTCATGAGCCTGGACGGCAGGTCTTGTTTCGTTCAGTGTCGTTTCATTAGAACGATGAGATACCATAGGAACTCTTATTTATATCCATTAGCCTACGGTAAAATTGGTTTTACGTTGTTTTGCTTTAAGTCACAGAACCTATCGCGACATGAGGTACACACCACTGGCAGCATTGGTACCGCTGGTCTAAGCATCAAGCCACTTAGTCAGGTGGCCACCCCTGGCCAGTCAGCTGTGGCTAGGATAGGGTCATGTGACACAAATGTCTGCCAGAGACTATCGCCGCACAGCAGGCTGTGGGGAGTCAATTTCGATGAAGCCTGAACATGTTCTCAACTACTCCAATCCGTTTCCCCTCCTGATGGTAACACATTCCGGTTTCCTCCTGGGGAGATGTACTTCAGATGGGGGTTTCACCCTCTGCTCCTGGCTTAGAGTACAGGCTCCAGGCCTAAGCCAATCAAGTACAGACTTTCTGGTCACAGTGACTGATTCAGGGATAGTACCTAACCCAGTTCAAACCAGAAAGACCCAATTAGACTTTTGCTTCTGGGAGAGGCAGAAGCTTGACTGCTGGGAAGTGAGGGGCTGTGAGGCTGGAGCTACTGACTCTACAGAAGCCCAAGAACAAACTGATTCTGGGAAGAAAGGCAAGTGGAGAGCTAGAGACACCTCATTGAACCCTGAAGCCGTCCTGCCCCTTGCAATGTCCTATTACGTAAGCCAACAAACCCTTGTTTGCATTGGGCTTTCCATCCCTTGCAGCCAAGTCTCCACGTACAAGGACTTAACAATTCAAAGGACCAACTTCCTGATGGTGAGCTCCATGGTGGCTCAGGACCAGGTCACTTCTCTCCCACGATGTCTAGCACAGGGCCACCTGGATAAACTTCAGGGGAATTAATTCCAGCATTTCCCTCATACGCAATCAAACCTTGATCCAAAAGGGATGAACCTGTGTGAAAGAGACCTCTTGGTCCCCTCGATCATCGAACAGCTTCCACAAATCAGGGCTCTCATGGACCCCCAAGAACGGTGGGGTAACCGGATGTGGCTGCCCCTCTGGGAAAAGGGGCAGTGAATCTCATTGCCGGACCCCATACCACTAAAAAGGCCTCAGCACTAGACAAACCTGGGTTAAATTTACGTCCCTGCCACTTAATTGCAGCATGCTCCTCAGTGAAAAAAAATCTCTTGGTTTGCGGTCAACTTCGTCAGGGATTGTGAAGTAATCAGCACCAGGCACTCAGCTGAGCAGCTGGAGCAACTGGCCCACAGCGAGCAGCCATTGCCCTTCTTGCCCAAGTCTGGGGGGCGGGGGAGGGGAGCGGAGCAGTGGAAAGGTGCCCCCCAAGCCCGCGCTCGCACAGAGCACGCCACACACCGCCGCCACCCGGGTGCAGGTACAGTTTATTCTTCACAACAGAGAAATACAAAGAGCAGAGCGTTTGGAATTCCTTTGCGTCTTGCCCCCTTTAGTGTTCTCCCCCACACTGGACTTTTATTTTGCTCCTCACCCCCTTTTCTTAAATATAATGCAGCTTTCTTTTCTGAAGCATTGAGGGGCACCTGCCCTTACCTCCCTGCCACCAAGATGCAGACTGAGAAGCCAACAGACTGTTTTCTCTTTTTTAATAAGGTAACTAGTTCTAAATACGGTGGCCTGGAGGTCCCATAGAAAAAAGCAAAGGGTGTTAACAGTATGTATAACAGCATATTTACAGGGTAGTAACATGCGGACGAAAAGCTACAATACTGAGTATCAGACGACGCAAGTCAAACAAAGGGGTGGGGTGGGAGTGGGGGCAGAGAACCCCGTGGGAAAAGAAACCCCAGGAAACGTTAAACTGGTAAATCAATGGTGAGTTAAGGCTTAAAAAGTGTATAAAAATAACACAGTTAATATTCAAAACGGAACTCCAGATACAGAATATATAGATGAGTTTCTGTCTAGTTTTTTTTTTTTTTTTTCCCAGGGGATGGAGGGGGTCTTCTCCGGGCTCTGTACATAGTTCCTATATACACGGACACGCATGGCTTTCAGATTGGGGTGTGTCTGTGGGCTGAGGGCAGGGGCTGCTCCTGGGACCCTCCTTTCTGAGGATCCCTTCCCTGCCGAGGAGCCTAGGGCCTGGGCTGGGGATTCTCCCCTCCATGGCAGGGAAGACAAATCCTCCCTGGGTACTGCCCCATCTGGAGGAAATTATGGAGGGGGTCAGAGCCCCAGGCCCACTCCCTCCCCATCCCGCTGCCCACAGTCTGGGATGGTAGGAGAGGTAGCCAATAGGTTTCCTGGCCAGCACCGAGGTAGACTGGGGTGGTCTTCAGGGCAGGAGGGGTAGGGGTTTGGGGAGGCACAGGTCTTACCCAGCCCACCCCACACCATGTCTCTGGGCTGGCGCCCAGCCCAGCCCAACACTGCACCCTTTGGTCCTGCAGATCTCCTGGCCCCTCTCGTTTCACCTCCTGAAGCCTGGGCAGCTATCGTAGCTGCCGCCTCCCTTCGCTCAGTGCTGCCCAGGGCACAGCTCGAGGCTCGAGCTGGGAACCCAGGGTGAGTGGCTCACTTCAGCTGCCTCCTGCCCCCTCCCACCAGGGGCCCCCTTTGCAGTCCAGAAACCTAGGCCTGAGCCTTCTCTCAAGACCTGAGGCTGTGGCAAGAGAAGGTCCCATGCTGCCCTCTGGTTCTCTGTGTCCATCTGTCCAACTCTTAATTTCTCGGTCTTAGCAGCACCAACTTCTTAGCCAATAAATACTTTTTTTTTTGTTATTTCCAAAACAAACTTAAAAAAAAAACAGTGAAGCAAGTGAAGGGTGGGCGAAAAAAGAAAACCCAACAGAGAGCTTCAAAGTGCTTTGAGATCATCTTTGGATGCCACCAAACAGTCCAGAATCTTGCAGTTGGCCTGGCCACCCCCGGAGCTGGACTGGGCAGGGTTTCTGCAGCTCAGGCTTTCTGGAAGGTCAGGAAGGTCATGAGAGAGCTCAGCTGTTCCTGGAGGGCCCTGGAGGGAGTCTGGGCCTGGTGCTGCCTTGGTCTGTGTCTGCCAGTGGGCAGGGCAGGGCAGGGCCTCGGGTTGGCTCAGATGAGGGAAATTCGCACCGGGATGCCGGGGGACTCCGTCCTCTGGGGCGAGTGATGGCTCACCAGGTGCTCCACCACCGTGTGTTTGGACATGTGCTTCATCAGGTAGGTCTCCTGTGGGCAGGGGTGAGATTCAAAACATTAAAAATCACCACTGGCAGGGGAGGCAGAAGAGGCTGCAGTTTCCAAAGTGGCCACTGGATGGCTCCTTGGCAGGTGGGCCAGCTAGTGGTGAACAGCTATAGCTCTTGGAGGGCAGAACATTGGCATGGTTTCCAGGGATGCTCCACTGCCACCAGGGGTGGGGGCTGGCTCAGTGACCAGAGTCCGAGTCCACAGCATGCTGGCTAGAGAGCCAGCAGGCACCAGGCTCGCCCTTCAGCAGTGCCCACCTGGAACTCCCCAAGGCCAGGCAAGCTGCCACTTACCAGCCGGCTGTAGCACAGCATGCTGGCTGCACCCCACCTGCCTTCCCACTTAAGCATAGCTGCCCCCATCTGGCTGGTGCTCCCAGCGAGGGTGGAGCAGCAGGCCTGGGTCTGAGCCTAGTTCTGGACAAATCATCTCACTCCTCCAAGCCTGTTTCCTCTGCAAGCAGGGACGGGACAGGAACAATCTCAAAAGGTTGTGCAAGCAGTAAGGGTTGAGGGGACCACTCCTTCCCTGGTCTCTGCATTTCATTCCAGGTGGTGGCAGGAGCCTGAGCCTCTGCACCCCAACCTACACTCGATGCTCCCTCGGGGAGAAGCAGGGCCTGATCTGAGGTGACTTTGCAAGCATAAACTGGGCATGTTTAGCTCCTCCCTTGACAGTCCCCCAAAGGCTCTGCTAAGTCTGACCTGGCACCCAAGAATGGGTGGGCTAGTCACCTTCAGGCCCACAGGCTGTCACACTAAGCTGCAAAGTGGTGCTTTGGTTCCTGCCTACCACTTCCTGGCCTCATACCTCAATCTGCTCAGAATATGGCAGAGGAAGCCCTCAAATGTGGTTGCCAAATCTAAACTAGGAAACCATTCTTCTACGAATAAATTATAAGGGGGAAAAAAAGGCAGGGATGGGAGGAACCAATAAATTAAAAGATATATTAACCCAGTGCAATGTAGAAATCTTATTTGGATCTTGATTAAAAAATAAAATTGGAAGTAAATAGAATTATGGCATTCATGAGACACATGAAAATGTGAATACTGATAGGGTACTGATGATATTTGGGACTTAACGGCCAATTATTTTAAGGTTATTATATAAAAGTCTGTGGATATGTTCAAAAAAGGAGTGCTTATGTTTAGACACGGTGAAAATTTTCAGATGAAACAATATGATGTTAGTTTTACTTCAAAAAATAGGAATATGTATGAAGCAGGAACAGTTAATGGTTCTGGGGGCCGATGGGAACATGAGGGTTCACTAATCTAAAATGTTTCTTTTACGTATTAATTTAAAAATCAATCCATTAAAATTTTTTTTTTTAAAAAGGTCATTATTCTTGTTCTATAAAGTCCAGTCAGGCCCAGTCAGGGTGGGCCTCAGCCTAGGCAAGAGCTGATCCTCCCTTCCCCCAGAACTGAGACAGATCCCGTCGAAGAACCACCATGGCCCGTGAACACTGGCAGCCCCTTCTCTACAAGTGGATGTGTGGAGGAGGGTCAAGAACTTGAGGCTGGGCCCGACTGGAGGGCGGCTGGGTGGGGCTCCTAGGTCTCTCGGGAGGCCTCCCACACACCTCCTCGAAGCCCTTGCCCCTGCAGGTTCTGTCTTCACAGCCTCTCAACTCCCCTCTGCCCTTTGAACTCCAAGGAAGAACAAATGACGTATACCCAGCATTCAGCAAGCTACAGCCCTGGTTGGTGCCTGACAGATACTGCTGACCACCCCACCTGCAATCCTGTGCTTCCTCCTCCCGCCAGAGTGACTTCCCCTGGATGGTTGGTCCCCTCCCAATGGCTTCCCATGCAACCTGGAAAAACAGACAAACTCCCTAACAGGCCCACAGCCCCGTGTGACCCCATTTTCTTTCAGTTTCTGGAATACACCATGTTTCTTCTACCTCAGGAGGTTTGCATTCACTGTTCCCCTGCACGGAACAAGAACTGTCTCCCTTCCTTCTCCTCCTCACTTGGCTCAGCATCCTGCAGGCTTCATCTAAATGTTACTTCCTCAGATGGCCTACCCTGACCTATCTCTTTCCCAACTCCATTTTGTCCTCCCTGTGGCTGTCTTTCAAAACATACTTTCCTTCATAGCAGTGGTTGTCGATCAGAGGTGATTTCTCACACACACCACCCCGCCCCCGCCCCCGGGGACCTTTATCAAAGTCTGGAGGCATTCTTGGGTTGTCACAACTTAGGGAGGAGGTTACTAGTCAGTAGAGGCCAAGGATGTTGCTAAACATCCTGTAATGCACAGGAGAGCCCCCCAGCAAAAAGGTATCCTGTCCACGTGTCCACGTGGACCGAGGTTGAGAAACCCTCCTTGAAGCAATTGCCACAATTTGTCATTACCACATTATTTGGGTGGTTACTTGTTTAAGAGGTCTTTGGCAGTAGACTTTAATAACCTCCCTGGAGGCCAAGAATATGTCTAATTCATCCTGATTTCCAAGTGCTGGCACAAGTGTTCAGTAAACACTGAATGAATAAATAACTGTGTTAGCTAAGGTGGATTAGGCGTCAATAGCCCTATGAGTTAAGAACTATCACCTCTATTTTATAGATGAGGAAATTGAGGCTCAGTGATCTCTATTCGGGTATACACTGGGGTCCGTTACCCAGAATATTTAACTAGCCATTAGCAGACACACGAGTGACTCACCTGGACTCCCTTTTCTGGGTATTGAAAGGACCCCGTTTAGGGATATTCACACCCAGAGAGACAGGGGACTTAGAAGAGAGGACAGGACCTTTTCTGGCACTGTTCAGGCCTTTCCTGAGACGTGAGGGTGGCTCTGGGCAAGGTCACTGTGCCACCTTGTGGCCATGATGGGCGTTGCAGCTTCCCTTGGGGTGTAAGGCCCTTCTCCCTCCCTGGCTCTGGAGAGCAGGGTGCCAGGCCCCCGTCCTCTGCCTGGAGTGTTCCAGGGCAGGGAGGGAACCATGCCTCAGCCTCCAGGCTAAAGGCCACCAGGGGGCTGAGAGCTCAGCCCAGGACTGCCGAAAAGAGAACCTGGAAGCAGAAGGCCTGGCTCTGCCGCTCACTGTGATCTTGAGGAGACACTTCCCTTCTCTAGGCCTCAGTTTCCTTGTCTGAAAACGGGGCAAGCCAGTGCAAATCTGAGGAGGCAGAGGAAGAAGCTGAGGCCCAGGGAGAGGAAGGGGCGCCCCCAGGGACACCAGGCACTCACCGAGGTGTAGGCCCGGCCGCACATGCTGCAGCAGTAGGCCTTGGCGTGCTTGATGGCGTGGGCTGAGAGGTGGATCTGCAGGGAGGCGGAGTCCGAGTAGGCCCGGTAGCAGTTGGGACACTTGTAGGGCTTGTCCTTGTTGTGCTGGCGCTGGTGAGACTGTGGGGAGCACAGCAGGGGGGTCAGGAACCAGCAGGTCTCCCCCAGCGCCAACCCCTTCTTATGCTCCCTTTTCGGGAGGGCAACTGTGCACCTGGCGGGCAGGAGGCAGGCGGCCACTCACCTGGAGGTTGGAGAGCTGAGTGAAAGCCTTTTCGCAGCCAGGATGCGGGCACTTGTAGGGTCTGTCGCCTGTGTGGATTCTGCAATGGGCAGCCCAATGAGGTGGAGTCCCTAACAGGCACCCATAGGCCAGCTCCAGCCCCCAAGCCCTTGGCTGGCCTGTCTCACACCTCTGGCCCCCAAAGCCTCCCAGGCAGGCTCCACAGCACACACTCTCAAGAGAGTGAGCCCCAGGCAAGAGCTGGGGACTTCAGAGGCCACCTCCTCTCCTTCCTCCTCTAGCCTCCCACTGCCAGTCTGTGACCAGAGGCCCCCTGCTCCACAAGGTCCCTGCTGAACCAGCCCTCCACTAATGCCCTCTCAGTGACCCGGCCCAGGCCTCCAGCTCGTCGTAGTGGGCTCGTTTTGACTGTATTTGGCCCCACTCTTTAAAAAACTCTACCTGTAGACCACGCACAGACTCAGCGTTGCCAGGACCTTCTCTGCCTCCCTGCTCCTTTCTCTCAGGAGACACCTCCCTCTGATCGGCCCCAATCCCCACCCTCTCCCCATGTCGGCACGTGTCCATGACGGCTACACGGTCACCCCAGCTACTGAGAGGAGAACCACTTCTCATCTGGCAGCCATGCTGGACTAGGTGGCCCTGAAGCTCTGCCCCTCTGTCCTCCCATCCCTGGGTTCTCATCCTGGCTCAACCATTATTAGCTGGGCCAATCACTGAGCCTCAGTTTCCTCATCTGCAAAATGGGTATAAAAATACGGCCCCTTGCTGGGCTTTCGAAGATAGACAATACATGTAAAGGGCTTAACCAAGAATTGGCACAAAGTCAGCACTCAATAAACACTGGCCAGTATCAGCATTCATTAACATTTATTATTTCAGGTACCCATGTGCCAGGCACACTAGGTACTTAGAATGTCTCAGTGAACAAAACAGACAAAAACCACCGCCTTGTGGAACAAATGATCAGCATGCGGTAAGTCAGTCAACGTGGGAGGTAGTAAGTGCTAATAAGAACCAGGTGATGGGATCGTGAGTGCCAGGGAGGAGGGGGTGCGACTTTAAACAGGGTGACCAAGGCAGGGCCTCATCCAGAAGGCGACTTTGGAGCAGTGACTTGAAGGCTGATGGCTGGTCTGTGGTACAGCTTGTCCCAGTTCAACGGCCAGACAAGGATGGGGGTGAATGGAGATGAAGTGCATAAACGGGGCTCGGACCCCAGCTCAGACAGATGGACAGATGGACAGGAAGCCCCCCTGCTCTCCACGATATCACCCAGGCCTTGTCTTTAACCATCTGTTCTACTGAAACCTCTGTGCCAAGCAGGTGAGCAGTAAAATACCAGCTGGGCCTGAACCTCATTTGCCTAATTCACCAATGAGCTGGCCGCATGGTGTCCCCTTTCCCTAAGCCCCGGCCCACCTTAGTGGCCAGGTTTGCTCTGCCCATCAACAGACTCATCAAACAGAGGCCAGGCCTCATGCTGAATGGGCTTGAATAAGAAACACTCCCTGCCGTCAATAAACCACAACAGATTGCCCACTCTCAACCCTGGTGGAGTCTAAATTCCTTAGTGCCTTTGGCCATGTGGTCCAGCCTCCGCTCTGGCTCCTATGCACCCTATGGTCTGGTCAGAGAAACCACTTCTCATCTGGCAACCATGTCTGATGGATGCCCTCATCCCTGTGCGCAGCCCATCCTCAACGAGGGAGGCCGCTCCCTGTCTGTCTTCTCAACTAGGTGGGGCGTCTCAAGGGCAGGGACGGCCCAGTCGCAGATGCAAGGCCCAGTGGAGCTGGGCCGGCCCGGTTCTGAGAAACCCTATTCTGTCTGCACACCTCCAGGTGTCGCATGGTTGAGGACATCATCTCAGGGACCCTATCTCTACACTGGTGGAGCTTAAGGGCCATCTAGACTGACTCCGCCTGATGCCAGAGTCTCATTTCATCCATCCTCATTTCTCTCTGGGGCTGCAGAAGTCATTCAGCTAGGGTCCAGTGGGCCGAGGGGATGGACTAAGGGACCCCAGGACATTTTAAACCCCTCAATACGCACTCGAGTCCTCACCTCCCACTGCTGCTCAAGTCATGCCTTTCCCTGACCCAAGGCCCCAGCCTCACCAGCCTCCCTCCAGCTCCACTAGTATTCCACGTTCCTTCCTATCCCCAGTCCTTTATCCAGGCTGTTCCCCCTTCCAGGAACACTGTTCCCGCAGCTAAACCCACACTCCTGTTCTCCAGTATAAAAGTCCCTTGTTTGTGGCAGCTTCCTTGACCCCCAGCCTAGGCCTGGCCCCTACAGCCACTCTCAAGCAGAAGTCTGTCTAGTCACTGATTTCTTGGCTGCTCTCTGAGAGCAAAAGCTCGTTTGGTCTCACTCACCACCATCAGCCCAGGTCCTGGCACAGGCTCAGCGGGGGCTTGGTACAGAGTCATCGACTGAATGAAGGGAACTGAGTTCTTTCTCTCTAAAGTCAGTCATTAACACAGTGATATGTTCAGTGTAATCAGCAACACTCCATTCCTCAGGTCTATTTCACAAGTGTTTGTTGACCGACTGATCAATGGTCCCTCCAGGGACTTCAGGTCGTTCCCCAGGGACCCAGCCAAGCCCTCTTAACCAGGAAACTCCCTCTCTGGCCGCCTCCCGAAGTGCCCCAGCTGCCTGGCCTCCTGCCTGGACTCCCAGCCTCAGCCTCTCCGATCCTGACCGTCACCACAGCAGCAGCACAGGGAAGTGACTTGTCACGGCCCTGCCTGGCCTCCTCCACTGCCTCCCCTGCCCAGCATTCAAGGCCTCGGTCTCTGAAGCACTCCCCCGCCCAGCTCCCGCTCCTCACCTCTGCAGGACACTTACTAACCTCCCCCAACACAGGGAGACACGTTGCCCAGTGAAGTTGAGCTTTTGCTCATGCTGTTCCCCCTGCTGAGAACACTCTTCCCCTCTCTCATTAGGACCCTTCAACACTCGACCCAGGTGATCTCCAACCTCCACCATGTACTTCCCTCTCGGGGAAGGTTCCATATCCACCGGCCTCTCAGGCTGTGATGGGCATTCCTTTGGGCAAGAGCCTGCCTCCAATCGCTGATCTGTCCCTGTGTGTGGCACACAGCACTGGGCCACCTTCAAGGAGCAACTGTGGAAGGACCAGGCTACCTGATTCACAGGCAGGATCATTGATAACTGGCCCCAAATCTCTTTAGTCCTTGATTTTCAAGTTAGGACCAAGCCTTCACTGTGGGGCATCATCTCACTGGCGGGGCGGGGGGCAGGGAAGGTGGGGGACCCAGCTCTGGCTCCGCCAACCCAGCACAAGGAAGTCGAGCTGAAATGGGTGCCCCTCGACTACCCTGCTACTCACACTGCCCCGGCCCCCATCCTGGGCCTCACTCCTGGGCCCACTCCTGGGCCCCCTGCACCCAGGTGAGCTGACGCCTGCAGCCTGACAACCCAGCCCCTCCCTTCCTCTGAGGCATGGGCTGGTCCTTGGTTCTCTATGCTCCCATCGCATTTCTGCCTCCTCTTGGCAGGGTGACCTTGGACAAGTGACTCTGCCTCTCTGAACCCGAGTTTCCTCATCTCTACAACAGGGATGATAATAAAGATGGTAAGGAATGTAAGGATTAATGACCATATATTAGGACGTTCATAAATTTTCTTGGTGTTAGTTCTTGATACATTCGTTTCCACTTAATATAAACAATTTTATGAAAAACAAAAGGGAGTTTATTCAATGTTTAAATAAAATTATTGAGGATTCATTAGTTACCATTTATCATTTATTTCTCAAGTAATAAATGGCACGTTATAGAGACTGGTTTCAGTCATATTGTGCCTGTAACTTAAACAACGGTAGTGACAGTGAAACTTAACCTTCCCTGGTCCTTCATTCTTAACTTGAAGGGTAAGCTTCCCTCTCCGCAGCATTTTCAGATGTGTTATGTCTTATTTATAAACACAATTCATTCACATTGTCCAGGACGTTATGGACACCCTGCATGTAAACACCTATATTGGGCCGGGCACACAGGAGCTTTTTGAAAAAGAATATTTGTTAGGAATTTATTACCGTTACCATTGTGAGACTTGAGAAAACAGAATGACATCTGCCCCTGCCACGATTCGCATTGCACATGTGCAAAGTATCACAGTCAGGAGAAGAAAAACGAAGGCAAAGAAACACACTGCAGCCTGGACAGACAAATCCAGAGGTACTCTATCCAGCATGAGAGCTCCCCCCAAATTAAACTTTGCGCCCTCTTCTGTACCTGACTAACTAGCTCCCCGACAAAACAAAGTTCTCCCTGCAGCATCGTGATATCTGTGGTCTGATGATACGCTAACTGCACGAGGCCACCGCTGGTTTTCTACCGTGAACAGACTCGCTACAAAGTTCTGCTTGTTTTCTCTTTAAATGCCTATGATAGTATTTACTGGGCTGATCCTTCTCAAGTCTGAACTTTTGAACACTTTGCAAGCCACCTGCTTATCTTTACTTGTGCCTTCCTTGCACAGGTGAAGGTCTGACCAAGATGCTCCAGTGTCACCAGCACCACTAAACTACATGACCTGCAAAATGCTCCCGGGCACATCCTTCTCAACAACCAGGATGACGCCTGGTCAACCTGTTTCTAAGTCCTCTTCTATTCCTTGACAAGAGCTGGTTCAGTTTTGGACATGACCTTCTTTTATTCCCCTCGTTATTGGCAGCGACACTGGGAAGATGTATTTGATTATACGCCTTGATTGTCAGGTCCCCTATCAAGGGGCAAAAAAACAGGAATATTAGAAAACAAGGAAACCGGAATGTGGTTGCTTCTTTATGTTTGGCTTTTTTTGTTTGTTTGTCTAAAGAATTCTGAAACCTGTGGACGTTTGGGACCCACTCCTCTTTGTTACTGGGTTAGGACACACTAGTTTAATTATGCATGCCACTGCCCAATGACTAATAATGTGTCCCTAAATGCTGATAGGACCTTCATGTTGCTTGTTGGGTTTCTCACCATTCAGAACTCAAGTCACTCAAAAGAAAAAAAATTTGGTGCCCTCAGGAATGGAGAGCAATCCCTGGGTCCAGGCACATTCTGATGAAATACTCTCTTCAGGGACCCTTAATTTCTTATTGCTTGTTTTGTCACAGTCTTGAGTAATATTTTTAAACAAAAGTCTCCTTCTGAAAAAACGAGGTTTCTTAATAATTGTCACTACTTGCTACTGCGTGTATCTTGCTGACTCTTTGCCAACTCTGTGACACAGTCTTTCTCAAAACCAGAATAATAAAATTACTAAGATATTTTTTTACACCCAAAGGCTCTTGGAGTCTCCAGATGGCCACTGGGCAACACCGAAGATTTCCTCCTTTGCGTTATAAAAAGAAGGGTGATCCAAATGATTGGGCATGTTTTGTATTCTCCATATATTTAATTAGCCAAACACTAGAGTGAGAGCGGTCCTATGAAGTTTTTAGTAGAAGAAAGTTGGCAAAGCAAAAGAAGAGAAACTCAATCTCCCTGAGTTAATTTTATGAGCATATGTAATTATATATAATTTATAAAAATATATATCAATATCACATATAATTAAATATGTAATTATATATTATAATATGTATTTGTATATTTTTGAGGATGTAGGGGAAAACCCAACAGCTTAGTTTCGTGTACAGAGACTAGCACAGTAAGTATCATCACAGAAATGTCTTTAAAAAGATTTTTTTTTTAGATTTAACTACATTTATCAATTAGTGCCAGTCATAACACATGCATTATGAGATCAATTAAAAGGCCCTGAAGGTGAGTCAAAGCTCTTGCTGCTTATAGTACTTTCTTAATCTGAAGACTGCATTCTCCTCTGTTCTGATACTGCTGACTGTTTTAACAAGCAGACAGACCAGAGTCGTTCAGTCTTATCAACAGGTCTGATTTCCTCCCCTCACACGTGCCTACATGCAGGCCTTTGCTTCAAGCTGTAGTCAGAGACTGAGTCTTCCGAAGGAAGCACAGCCTTGGTAGAGGACCGTACCACACGCGCTTGGCTGTGTAGACGTCAGGGAATGGCCAGAGGGGCACAGCCTTCCAAGCTGACACCATCACCACAACCAGACACAGCCCAAGGTCAAGACAGGATCCAAGAGTCTTTAGGCCAGAAGGAGACAACTGTGCAACTCAGTACCCGAGATCAGCAGAACAGAAATTACAGCCTAGGATTGGATGGAAGTGATTTAATTGTAGTAAATGTTCGATTTTCTAAAAGGCATATAAAAGAACCTTTTTTCTTTCTTTTCTAAATCTCTAATTCTCAACTTAGGAGGCTATATTTGTACAAACTGGAATAAAATATTCCTTAAATGGTGCCTTGTTCCAACTAACTCTTCAGAATTCTGGAAGGGAAATACTATGAAAATTTAACATAGATATAAATTAATGAATTATCAAGGAAATTTTAAAATTATACTTCTGTTGAAAACAACAGATGTGACTGACATTACTCAGAGCAACGGCTAAACAATATTCAAAGTGTCTTCACTGAGACTCTTCTTTTCATGATCATTACCAGTTCTGTACGGAGGTTCAGTGAGAATCTGTCCTCCTTCCTAACAGGATATAATTGGATAAATCGAATTTGTAACCATGACTATGCCAGAGATGCCACAGTTAAGGACGAATTTCATTTAATCAGGCATAACGAGCCGAACAGTAAAAACAAGGACTGTACCCAACATGTGGGAACATGGCCTCCCCAGGCTGCGGACACTAGGCCGGGTTTCCTCCGAGGCTGTGGAATTGCAGCCTTTGAGGCAAAAGTCACTCCTGCTAGCCCGGAGACTGATGAACTTGGGGTTCTCCAACAAGAAGATACCCTACCATTTTTAGGTCGTAGAGACAAACCTGACAGAGGTAAACTGAATGGTTCTAAGTTCCTAATCTTAGATAGAGAAAACTTTACATATGCGCACACATACACACGGGTTAAAATTATGACCCAGGGGCTTTACAGGGTCTCTTGACAGAAGTCAACTTTCTAGCCTGAGGATCGTGTGCTCTAATTTTAATAAACATCCAACTAAGGGACTTGATTAATCAACACCTTGTTACATACACCTCTATGTACATAAAACTGGCCAAACTTCAAAAAATCAAAGTAATGCCAAACATCAGAAAATGACTGGAACATACTTATGGGGTCAAATCCATGGCTTGGGAGATATGGGAACAAGAGAAACAGACTGATGCCTTGTCCTGCTGCTATTTGTTTCTCACTATCCAACTGACATATCATGTCCCAAAGTCTGAGAAACAGACAAAACATGCTGCAGCCTGGGATAAAGCATATGGAGACAGTAGAGATAAATAACTGACAAAAAGACAAATAAAAAACTTCAGAAACCTGAGTCTGCTGAAGGAAACATCGGTCTAGCATCCATCCCCAAAATGGAGAAAACCTTGAGCACTTTCTGGAAGTTACAAACTCACAGCAAAAACAATTTTATCCTTGACTTTTACAATGCTGATACTGGCAAACACATAGCAATGCTTACAGACAAGATAGTCATCCCGGGAGAAAAATACTGGTTTTTTCCCCTCTGAAGAGATGAACTGCGATCCTGGTAACCATTTATTTGTTCTTTTTTTAAAAGCCCCATGGTATTTTTATTTGGTGGGCCAGTCTTTCTTATGTCTGTATTCCCCACAAAAACTTTTCTTTCCTTAAAGCATTTATATCTCTGAGTCTCCCGTTCACACACTGGACCAGACCATAAGCCCACAAAGGCAGGAGTTTTTCGTCTGTTTTGTTCATTGCTGTATTCCAGTATCCAGAATCACATTTGGTTTATAGAAGAAGCTCTGTAATTATCTGTTAAATGGATGACTTGTATGCCCTAATAAAAGCCAGTTCTATCTAGTCCATAAATACTGAACAAATGCCTAGATGTCTATGGTACACAATGGAAAATGAAAGAAATGGAAGAGACCAAGTCCTGGCCTTCAAGAGGTCCCAATATATTGGGGGTGGTGGGCAAATAAGCAGGCAAGGACAAGACAGCCTACCACTTCTGTGATGGGGACCACAGGGCCTGTGGAACCAGCTCAGGGGGCCAGGGAGGACTTCTTGGAGGAAGCTGGACTGAGAGATGGATAGGAGAGGACCAGAGAAACAGGGTAGATGGAGAGGGTGTTTCAGGTAAAGGACACAGCATGTTCAAAGACCTGCAGATGAGAAACAGTGGGAAGGGCGGTGCAGTAGTGAGAGCTGAGGCTGGTGAGGTCCACGAAGGCCATATCATAAAAGGCCTCAAATGCCAAGCAAAGGAATTTGGGCTTGACCCTGAGGGCAATGAGCATCTAGAGAAGGTCCTG
The DNA here is from genome assembly GCA_003508835.1 of Eonycteris spelaea. NCBI lineage: Eukaryota > Metazoa > Chordata > Mammalia > Chiroptera > Pteropodidae > Eonycteris > Eonycteris spelaea. Next base: position 10,064,003 of record PUFA01000006.1, read on the forward strand.
CCCCTCCTTGCACCAGGCCCACGCACAGGCACAGGCACAGGTGCTGAGCTGAAAGGGGCTACAGGATGGCGACGTCAGGCAGGCCACTCACCTGGTGTGCTGCTGGAGGTGGGAGAGCTGTCGGAAGGACTTATCACAGTAGGAGCAGTGGTAGGGTTGACGCCCAGGTGGATGCGCAGGTGCTGGGCCAGGTAGGAGGCGTTGGCAAAGGACTTGGAGCAGTGCGGGCACTTGTGGGGCTTGGCCTCTGTGTGCGACTTGGAGTGGATCTGCATCTCGGACTTCGTGAAAAAGGTCAGCGGGCATACCTTACACCTGTGGGGCAAGAGGCAGGTTCACACCTGGGAAGATCCCTGCACCCCTGCCCGTATAGCTCAGGGGATGCTTTCTACATCAAAGAGACTGTGACCTGTGACAGAGATGTCCAAGAGGAGTCCCAGGGACAGAAAGACAGGGGGCAGGTTCCCGGCTGGGACAACTTCCAATCTGAAGGAAAAATCTATTCCACCTGGGGGCACATTTCCAGTAGCCTAGGGAGCAGGTTCACACCTCAGAGGGAAGGGGCTCCTTGACCCTGGTGAAGGGTCACACAGGGCCACGCCCCACAGTTCCGGGGGAGGGGTCTGACACCAGGAGTAAGTCGTTTTCAACCAGGCTGCACCTTAGAATCATCGGGAGAGCTCTCAAGACAGGCTGACACCTGGCCCTCACATCCCCCCTAACAAATTAAATCAGAATTTTTGGAGGTGTATCCCTGGTAATGGCATTGTTTGAATGCTCCCCAGGTGATTCTAATGTTCAGAGTTGAGCACACTATTTGAAGGGAGAAGGAAAGGACTCTCGTGCCCCCAGGCTGTGGTGGGGCAGCCCTCAGCCCCACACCCCCTTTAAAGGGATGTGGGCGCAGCGTGAAAGCAGACCCCACTCCCTGGTCCTTAGCCCCCCACCCTCAGCCCCTGGGACCCTCTTTCCAGCCCCCACTGCTGGGCTCCGAGGAGTAGCCCTTGATGCAAGCCTCTGCCCTGAGCCCACCTGGGCCCCCTCCCGCCGAGACCCCCACCTGTACGTCTTGCCCTCCTTGGCAGTCTCGCCTGAGGCCAGGATGGGGTAGGGGACGACGAGGACGGGTGGGCCCCCTGGTTCTCCGCCTTGATCTTTTTGCGGCCGCGCTCGGACTTGGGGGGCCAAGCAGGCCGTGGCCCTGGATTGTCTTGATGGAGTCCAGGAGGGGGGGCTGGTGATCCCTGAGATGAGGGTGGGGACGAGGCGATGAGGCGGCTCTGGCTGGTGGTGGTGGGTGTGGACGGGGTGCTGGTACCCGTGCCCGCGCTGGACTCGGATGTGCTCACAGCCGGGGTCCGGGAGGAGAGGCCCAGACCTGCGAAAGACATGGGGGTGGGGACAGGGATGAGGGGCAGCTGCAGCGGCCAGCGGCCAGCGCAACACCGGCCACCCAGCTGTGCGACTTTGGCAGGTTATCTGCCTTTCTTCTGAGCCTCCCCTTCCCTTTGTAAATTCCCCAGGGTAACGAAACGAGAGCTTGTGTATGTGTAAGATGCCCCAGATACCTAAGGGCTAAAGAATTCGGTAACAGGCACTTCAGAAATAATTCAAACCACAGAAAAAAAAACTGAGACACAAAGATTTTCACCACCGTATGATTTATAATAGTAAAAGTTAGAGGCAACCGAAATATGCAATATTAGGGAAAGAGTCAATGAATTGCATGCAATCAATCTCTTCTGCTAAACATTAACTGTCCACTAAAAGGGTTATATTTGTAAAAAAATTTTAAGGCATATGTATGCACAGAGAAAGTCAGTAGGAGAAGGAGATGTACCAAAATGTAACATAGATGGTAGAATTAGGAGTAATTAAAAAAAATTTTTTTTTGGTTTAACTGTACTTTCTGATTGACAGTAAACTTTTTTTTACTTTTGTAATAAAAGTTACTCTTAAAAATGAGGGAACTAGAAACATTTACAATATCAGGTTAAGGAGACAAAAAGATGAAAATGGTATCTATCATGTGGTGAAAACTACGTTTTTTAAAAAAAGAAAACAAAATCCTGTGCGTGGAAAAAGACAATCTCCAGAGTTGGCACACGTGTGTTTTGAGGCACGCATGCTGGTGAGAGTGAGCGTCTTCAACCTTAACGGAGCGCTGTACGGCGATAACCATTCACATGTGAAATGCACATACCTTTTGACCCAGCCATTCTACCTCTAGAAATCACCCTAAAGAAATATTTGCCCATGAACACAAAGACTGTGTACACGGACCTTCCGTACAAAATGGTAGTCAGACAAAACTGGACACAACCCATGTGTCCTCAGTAGGGGCTGTATAGAGAGACGAGGTCCATCCCCAGTATGGAGGGCTAGGCAGCCGTGACATGACAGAGAGAGAAAGCCAAAAGGTGCTGTGGGGGAAAAAGCCAATCAGACAATAGGAACGACCTGTCTATTTCTTAAAAACACACACCCGAGCTGCGTGTGTATATGCAGACGACACAGGGTGTGTAAGTGCACAGATATGGATCTGAGAAGAGAAACACCAGAGCTGCCTTGTGTGTATAAAATGTGGTTCTCTCTAGGAGGAAAAAATTATTGGTAAGGGAGATTTGCGTACTTTGTCTGTCTGATTCTATATTATTTAAATTTTTTACGAGATCAATGCATCCACTTTTTACATCTGTGATTAAGGGAAAATTATAGAGAAAACACATGAAAGTGCTACCAATAGTAGGACTAGGACTAATTTTTTTCCTTTCGGCTTGTCTGCCGTTTCTAAATTTTCTGTAATGACTATGTTCACCTTTATCGTGAAAAATGCACTACCCATGTGTATGACAGCAGGGAGAGTAGGAAAAGCAAGTTAAAGTCATGGGTGCAGCCCTGCCACAAGCTCAGCAAAATCCACACGTATATTAAAAAACAAACAAAAAAGATGAAAAAGGAAGGAAATAGACCAAAAGGCTCTCTAAACTGCTGGGTTAGGAGCTGGGGATTATGAGTGATTTTTTTTTTCCTTAGTTTCTTTTTTCCAAATTTCCCTTAATATGCCTATATTACTTTTTAATATTACTTTTATAATGAAAAAACAAATTTAATAAAATCATAATAACGGGGGAATGTGCAGAGTTGTGGCTGGAGCCTGGGGGAGGCTCACCCAGCACCGTAATTCTTAGGCATCTCTGAAAGGAGGAAGGGGGCAAGAGAGGCAGGGGTGAGCCAGGCAAGGAACAGAGGCCCAGCCACAGTAGCCTCCAGGCTCTGAGGCGGGTATCAGGCACACCCAGGCTTGTGACACCACACCAGAAAGTCCCCCTGGCACCCCAGCTTCAACTTACAAGACTGAGCTTATGATCCCCCCACCTCTCCTCCTATGGTTCCATCTCACTGGCAGTACCTGAGTCTCCTTCAACCCCCCCCCCCCGCCACCCATACGTCCAGTCTAGCACCCAGCCCCGTCCATTCTTCTCAATGCTACTCAGCTCTGTCCACTTTTCTCCATGCCCACTGCCTGGCCTAGGCCACCATCCCCTCCTACAGATCTCCCTGCCTCCATGCCTGGCCCCCATGAAGCCAGTTCCAACCTTGTGGCCAGACCCAGTTTTCTGACCCAAACCTGAGCATTTTCCTGCCTTTCTTAAAAACCTTCCATGGCTCCCCACTGCCCAAGGGTAAAGCCCAAAATGGGCAGCATGGCCCACAGGGCCCTTCACAATCTGGTGCGAGCTTCCTCTCCAGCCTCAGAACTGGGGAGAGCCAGAGAGTTAGCGAACGGGCTCTGGAACCACAGTGCCTGCCTCTGCCCTTTCCTGGCTATGAAACTGCGCCTCAGTTTCCTCATCTGTCAATCGAAGAATTAAAGTGAACGCACAAACTGCTGTTTTTGTTAAGTCAAAAACAGCCACTGTTCAACCTAATACTAGCAGTACCAACCCCATAGCATGGCTGAGAGGAATAAAATGAATACTGGCAAACATACAGGAGCTCGACTGGAGTCAGCTGTCATCTGACTGTCACCATCTTCTACCTCCCCCGCCCCCAACTGCCCTACTCTTGCTTTCTACACACACTCACTCTACACATGCTGGTTCCTCTTGCTGCTCCATTTCCCTAGTTAACTGCCGAACTTTCCTGGCATATCGGCTCCTCCCAGGAAATCTTCCCTTGTGTCCCTCCACCCCCAAGTCTGATCAGGGTTCTTCTCCGGATTCCTGAAGTTCTCTATGTTGTCTTAACTTTCCTGATGAGCCCCTGGTTGGGCCCACTGCTCCGTCCTGTCGATTGAGTGCGGTGGGTCCTCCGGATACAGCGTTGGAGCACACCTGGTGGCTGTGACGAGGCAGACTAGCCCCACCACCCAAGCCCCCCCGCAGGCCCCACCGGCCCTGCCCTCACCAAGCCACACGCCATCCCGCCACGCCCCCACCCAGGCAGGTCTCTGCCCTGCCCACCCGGCCTCGTGGTACCTGTGACCGTGCTGGTGGCCGGCCGGCGCGTGGAGCGCCACGTCGGGCTGCGGCACTGCCTGCGGGTGCAGCCCCGGCACCTGCTGCAGCTTGGGCAGCGACATGACCGCCTGGCTGCTCTCGGCCGGCGCCGGCGGCACCAACAGCGGCTGCTGCGACGAGGCCGACGTGGGCGGCAGGTGAGGTGGCCGGATCTTCTCCGCCATCAGCTGCTCCTTGATCTTGTTAATCAGGACCAGGTTATCCAGCTGCGAAGGAGCCGGAGAGGAGAGGGACTGAGGGGGCTTGGGCCATGCCTGGTCCCTTCCCTGCCCAAAAGCCGCAGACAAGCCCCGGGCAAAGCAAAAGAGCTCCAAGGTGGGGAGGGTGGCCAGAGGGACAACGCTGTCTTACCTGGCTAGGCATGGTGGGAGGAGGGGGCCAGAAGTAGGGGTTGTTAAATCGAGGCTCGGCCATCCTGTGGGGGGAAAGAGAGACTGTCACAGGGAAGAGGGCCCTCCCCACCAGCTAGGAGCTCCCAACGTCTGCCGACGCCAAGTCTGGGCTAGTGTGCGGGATCCTTGCCCCTGTGAAGCCCTCACCCCGCAGCAGAGCAGGCCTCCTACCAGGGCCGGGAACATCTCCAGGCTGAAAAGTCTGGAATTCAACATCTCCCTCAGTGGGCCCAGGGGACAAAGGTCACATTCAGACCACAGAGCTCCCAGCACCCCACACCCCCTCATCTGGAAATTGGCAGACCAATCTCCATCCCCAGAAGGGCCCCCAAGGACTCATGAATTCTGCACAGAAGTGCCCCCCCACCCCCGCCCCACCCCACTTATAGACAAGCTGAGAAGTCAGTCCTGGGGCAACTTTGTAAATGGCCACAGAGCAGAGCCAACTCCCCATCCCTGATCTCTGCCCTTCTTACCAATGATCTCTCTAGTGCAGACATCCTGTTAGAGCATGGGGGCACAAGAACCTGGGTTGTCACATACATCCTTTCTGAAGGGCAGTTTGGCAGGATAACTTACGAAGACCCAGATGATTACTGGCCTTTGACCCAAGAAACTGTACCTCTGGAAAGTTATCTTTAAGAAACCACCATGCCCGTAAACAATATTTTACCTACAAGAATGTGTCAGAACACTGTGCTTAAGAAGGGGGTTGAGGAGGCCTGAGTCTGGAGCAGTTTGGGGCTCTTCAGTAGAAGTGACCATCTTGACCATCTGTCTGATGGCCCTCATCTCACAAGTTCCATGGTAAACCTGCGCACTTGGAAAGCCCTTTCAACCAGGGAAGCATGGAGGACGGGCCTTCAGCGTTATTTAAGTCTTCCACAGGGTTCCAGTCTTCCTTACCCCCAGAGTAAGTCAAGATGTGGCTTACAGGGACCTTGTGGGCAAGGGGATTCTATTCAGTCTTGCTTCCTATCCAATTTCTACCATTCCTCGCTCTCTTACAGAAATTAATAACCAAATATCTAACTGGTATTGTTGCTTACGTGAAATCATTTATTTTGACAGTCAAGACCAAAATGAAGTGTCTTCAATCTCTTTTCCTGGTCCTACAAGCCTGAGAAGCCCCTACTGGACTTGCAGGCAGAGGGTTTCAGGGGATAAGGATATAATCTAATCTCAATACTTTAAGAAAGATCTTTTATATGAATTGTCTTGTGGTTTTCACCTGAGAAGTAGGCACAGAAAGTATTGTAGCTCCTCACTATAGGTGAAGAAACTGAGGCTTGAAGAGATCTGCCAAAGGCCACAGGGCCACTAGGCTTCCAGAGTCAAGATTAGAAATCTGCTCTGCGCAAGCTGGTTCCCCTGGGAAATTTGCTTTGCAAACCCTCATCCTCAGCTGAGCAAATGTCTATATGCAAATGACAATACCTATAATGCAAAATCCTTGCCTCTCACTTCCAGCCTGGGGATCAGAGCATCTTATTCTAGGGTGGCACAGGGGCAGCCTATGCCCTCTAAGAGCCCACCACAACACCAAGCTGCCCTTCCTCTACCCATCCCACACAAGAAGCACTTCCTGGGATTTCTTTCTCCGATTTCTTTAACAGTGAGGAGGCTGCCATTTACCAGGTGCCTACCTTACGCCAGGCACACTGACACTGAAAGGCAGGTACTCTCATCATCTGCATCTTACAACTGAGGGAACTGAAGTTCAAGGTGAAGTGGAGTGACTTGGTCAGGGTCACACAGCAAGTAAACAGAGAGCTGAGATCCCCACTCTACACTCCCTGACTCCAAAGTCCAGCTCGTCAGTCCCTCGGCTGTTCAGGCCCAGAAGTTATTAATAACACGAGTTACATGACAGAATGAATAAATAAAGGAATAATAATCAGAATTATTTTAAAGACTACCCCACACAATTACCTAGCACTGCTGACACTTTACAAAGCTCTTCCGTACCCCCGGCATTCTCACCAGAGCCCGGAAAGCAGGAAGAAACTTTCACCTCCATTTCACAGAGGAAGAAACCAGGGTACCAGAAGGGAAGCACTTTGCTCCATGCCACACAGATGGGGAAACAGGAGGGAGTGCTGTGCTATAATGTTGGGCCTCAGCTCTGAGTTTCCTCATCTGTAAAATGGGGTGATACGTCCTGGCCCAGGACTCTGCCCACTGCACCCAGCTGTTCCTCAGATAGTTCTACAGGAGCTGTCCTCTCCTCTTCAGTTCAATGCCAAGTTCAGGCTTTCCAAAGCCCTACCCTGGTTAACAAAGGTATGGGGAAGAGAGTGGCTTGCCTAGGGTCTCATAGCTGAACAGAGCATCTTCTCTGACATTTATCAGACCCCTGGCCAGGCGGGGACCACCCCTTACCCTGGTTGGGAAAACAGGCCCGCAAAAGGGAAGAGTCTACCTTGGGTCACTGAATCTGATTTGCACAGCTTCTGCCTAATGTCTGTATCCTTCTCTGGCTCATCTCGAATAATTTAATGATTCAGTTAGGTACCCTGGCCCTGGTGTACACCTACTGTGTGTCAGATGCAGGGAAGGTGGGCAAGGGGGAACACTTGCTGAACTCCTATTGAGTGTGAGGCACACCACTAGGTGTGCACCAGGAATATCTTATATGTGCCCCCTAACAGCTCTGGGAGGTGGTGTCTACCGTGCAACCCCAGGACCTGCATGATATGGGGAGCCATAGTAAGGGGGTGCGGGGGTAAGGTGGCCAGGGCCAGGCTAAGTCGCTCACACCTTGTCTTGAGGGAGAGTTTTTAAGCAGGAGAGGCGACTGATCAGATGTGTGTTTAGGACAGGTAGATGATGCAGAGGGCATTCCTGGCAGAGGCAAGAGTTTGAGCAGAGGCATTGAGGTATGACAGTACAAGGCAGGGTGGGGACAGTAAGCAGCCTCTCACCAGCACCACAGAGCGGGAGAGTGGTGAGGGGGTGAGAGACAAAAGCCAGTCCACGGGACCTTGAATGCCGTGCTAAGGTTTTGAGATGGAATGCTGGTGGCGAGAAGGCACAGTCAGGCAGTGTGCTGGGCCAGGGCGACAAAGAAGCTAAGTGGACCAAGAGCAGAAGGAAAGGCCTGAGGACAGTACCTGGGCAGAGGGGATGGGGGCAGAGGAGAACGGATGGGCCAGGACTGAGTATCATGCCCAGATGGACAGAGGAGACACACTGGTAGTTGAGCAGGACATACAGACTGGGCTTCAAGCCCCAGAGAGAAGCCCAGATTCCTTGCTGTGATCCCTGAGACCCACAGCCCTGAGCCTTGCGGTGAACAAGCAAGCTGTCATTTTGTTTTGCTCTAAAAGGGGAAGAAATTTGGATGGATGGGTGAATGAAACACCCCATAGAGCTGCCTCTGAAAACAGTGTCCTGATGGCAGCTGGCCATCCACCCATGCGTCCATCTGTCTATCAATCCACTAGAAACACTTTATGGGTCAAACAGGGGTCCAGTGCTGGGGAACCTGGGGTAAACGAAGAGCCCTGCCCTCTGGGAGCCCCAGGCTAAGTGGAAGAAGCAGACAAGTGACCCACAAGCTTTTGCAAAAAAGAACTTTCACCTATGAAATCCACTAATGCCACCAAGGACCTCCACGTGGTCAAAGTCAACAGGGCACTTTCCAGTCCTATCCTCCATGGCCTCCCTGCCACCTAGGCCCTTTGGGAAGATATATGTGCCATGACCCCTAGGTCCCTCATCTTCTCAGTCTCTTTCACAGCTTCCCCCACCCCCAGGATGGGCTCCTTGGGTTAGGGCAGGAGCTTCCTCTCTCCCACTGGCCTCAGTTCCTGGGTGGCCCATCTACCCTAGGACTTTAAATACCAACCAACCTCCAAATCTCTGTCTGCAGCCAAAGCCTCTCTCTGGAGCCCCAGGCCTGGCTTCCAGCTGCCTCACTAAAACATTCCTCTGGCTGTCTCATGGGCTGCTCAGACTCAGCAGGTCTAAGCTGGACTTGATCTTCTCCTAAGACAGTATCTCCCCTAGCCAGCCTGACTCCAGGTGGGCATCCCCATCTGCCCAGATACTCCTGCCACAAACACACATTGATCCACAACACATCCCCTCCCACCCCTCTCGGCTCAGATGCACCACCAGCCATGTTCTCAGGACTCCCACTCCTGTCCACAAGTCCTAGCTACAGTCACCTCACCTGGCCTACGGAACAGCCTGCTTTGCTTGAAGCCCGATGCACCTCATTCAAATCTTGGCTCCAACTCACCAGCTGTGTGATCTTGGGCAAGTCACTTACTCCTGTCCCCCAAATAAGGGATGCACATCCCAGAGCCAGGGACCTGACCCAGGGTGGAAAGAAAAGATCAGGGAGGACTTCCCAGGGGAGGTGATGCCTGCTTTGGGTCTTAAAGGATGAGTGGGAGTTAGCACGGCAAAGGAGGAGTGGGAAGCATTCCTGACAGAAGACCCAGAGGTGAGAAGCACAGCATGTGAGGGGGGCTAAGCATTCCAGTGTAGTCTAGGAGCCATCAGCCAGCGCTAGACCCAGAAGGTCGATTCCTGAATCCTAGGCCTGGAGTCTGGACTTGAAGCAGTGGGTGACAGGATGGAGTCTGTGATTTAGAAAGACCCCTGACTGCTGAGTGTAGACAGGACCGGAGAAGCCAAAAGTGGAGGCTGTGGGAGGTCATCTCTTAGGAAGCCCCTAGGGAATGGAGGCGAGAGGCAGAGACAGCACCTGCGCCAGGCAGAAGAGGCGTCAAGGAGGCCTGGCTATTTGGTTAGAGCTGGAGGCCAAGGAGGCGTGCAGCTGCCCCAATGCTGTGGCCTGGGAGGTCCTCTGGATATCAACGTGGACAAACATGGCCACGGGAACATGCAGACAAACAGCACCAAACTCAGACTCACATGACACACAGACTGTAGATGGAGATACAGGGATGGATGGGGACACAGCAACTCCCATGAGCTGGAACCCGCAGCCGCCAGAACATGGAGTCACAGGTGGATGCTGTTAACGTGGGTGGGCATGCACGGCCCTCAGTCCAGACCCAGGGGGAGGCAGTACGGGGTGCTCAGGGAAGCTGGGATGAACACAATGGCTTACACCCCCGAAGAACAAACCCCTCATTGACAGATTTCAACCTGGAATCACAGGCTGCTTACCTAGAGTGTCCTTTCCCACTTGGTGAACTTCTACTCATCCTTCAAGACCCAGCTCAAGTGTTCCCTCTTCTACGGAGCTTTCCCTGAACCCCCAGTCAGTCACTTCCTCTGTGTTCCCAACAGCACCTTGTATATGAGAATAACAATAACAATAATAATAAAAAAAATGGCAGCCACCATTGATTTCAACACATATTATGTGCCAGGCACTGTGCTGAGTATGTCATGTGTCATGTCACTGAATCTTCCCAATGACCTTATGAAATGTGCATTTAACAGAAGAGGAAACGGCAGCTCAGAGAAGTTGACCAACTTGCCCAAGACACACAGCTAGTGATGGGATTAGGAAACCACCCAGCACTACAGGGCCAATCATACCTTGACGCTTCCCTGGACTTCCCCATCAGACTATGAGCACTTCTCAGGTAGGCCTGGTGCTCGTTCACCTCTGCTATTTCAGCATCTAGCCCAAGGGGATCTCAGAAACTCTTTGTTGAATAAAAAAGTACAATATTGACTACCTTTTCTTGAGCATTTACAATGGGCCAGGAACTGTGTCAGGGCATTTTACAGCCATTATTTTACTGTTGCCATAGACCCATTATATATAAGGAAACTGAGGTCCAGAGAGGTTTAGTAATTTGTCTGAGGTCACAGAACTCACTCTGTTTTTGAAACTAGGTCTGTCCATCACCCTGTCCCAGGAGGGCAGCCTATGAGGACAGTCTAGCAAGCTCCACAAAGGGGCACTGGGGGAGGGACACTGCAGAAGGGGTACACCAGGTGCCAGGGAGGCCCTGCCACCCAGGGAGAGGCCTAGACAAACAGACACAAAGACAATGACCAGCCCAGGGTGGAATGTGACTAGCCTTGCCCAGCGCAGGGCAGGGGGATGTGGTTAAGCAACTTATGTCCCACCACCATTCCCAGCCTATCCCACAGACATTACAAAATGAGATGTGCCCAGACCTCATGGCCACAAAGCAAATGGGAGGAAGCAGGACCCAAAACTGTCCGGACACTATGATTACAAGGAGGCAAAAATAAAAACCTGCGTCAGAAAAAGCAAGCGGCAGGGAACCACGCCCAGAGGGAGGCTGGGAGTGCTGGGCGAGGCGGCTGGAGCTGATCTGGTTTTTTGTCTTTGTTTCTCTGATTTCCAGATTCTCTGTAATGTCGTTCAGTTGTTTTTATAATCAAAACAATAAACTTAGTCTTTAAAAAAAAAAAAAAGAAAAGAGAGAGAGAGGAAGAGAAGAAGGCAGGGAGGAAGGAGGGGAGGGAGAGAGGGTGGTAAAGGGGTGTGGATGGGGGAGGAATAAACGGAGGTTCTGGAGGAACAGGGAGAGGTCAAGGTCAGCTAGTGGTGGGCACTCAATGGACCGCTGCATGCCAGGCCCCACAGAGTCCCCATCTTCCCGGCACACACCCTGGGTAGCGGAAGATGACATTAAACCTGCACTTAGAAGCTGGCTGGGATTCCACCAGGTGGCGAAAGAAGAGTGTGTCCACCACGTTCCCTGCTCCGGTCCAGCTACTGCAAGAATTTGCTCACAGGCTTCCCCACATCCCCGTTCCAGTCTCCTACTGTAGTCACTCTGATACTTCTAACATATAAACCAGATCACAACACTCCCCTACTTAGAAACGTGGAACCTTCCATGGCTCCCTACTTCCCTCCAGACAAGGTCTGGACTCTTTAGGTCTCACACAGTCAGCCCCTGCTGACCTCGTTGGCTTCCTTAGTTGTTCCAGCCTTATACTCCGGCTGTCCCTGCCAAACGGAGAGTCTCCCCGCCTGCTCCCCGTCCCTCCTCACTTCCTCACCTTCCATCGGGCTGCCTCCTCTCCCTGGAGCCCCTCTGCCTCCCCATTTCATTGGTTACTTCGATTTCCTCCTCGGGGCCCCAGCTTACAGGCTATTTCCTTGAAAGTGTTCCGGGGCTGCTCCACCTCCACCTCCCACTGTGTTGGGTGCCTCTCCTCTCTGCCCCTTGGTGGCCTGCATGTCTATCCATCAGACACGTAGTGCTGTTTTCTGCCTGATTTCTCAACCATCTCTGCTGTTGGGCAGAATCATGGCTGAAGGAGGACGTACACCACTTACCTTTTAAGCCCCACACAGTCCCTGATAAATGTCTGAATGAATAAATGGTCTAGGAGGAGAGAATTGAACGTGTCATGGCCCGGACAAAACAAAGTTCCCTTCTCCTCCGAGTTCCTTCCACCTACCCTGGCACTATATTATCGCCTGTGTCGCTGTTTCCTACTTCTTATATCTAAGCCCTGTCTTCCTAATTGATCTGAGAAGGGGCCATGTACTTAATACCCAAAGAAAGTTAACAGCTAATAAACACAGAAAATGGTCTGCTTTCCCAACAATGAAAATTAAGTTTCACCTGTAAAATAGCAAAAAAATAAGAAAATGATAATACCCAATGCAGGTGAGGAAATGGTGAAATTGGCACTCCCGTTATTGCTGGGAGTGTAAGTTGAAGCAATCATTTCTGAAGAAAATCTAGTAATAACATGTCGTAGCTCTAAAAATTTTCATTTTCTGGCCTAGCGATCCCATTCTTGGTCATCTGTCCCTAGAATATACCCTAAATACAGACAAAGAACTATGCACAAAGCTGTTTGCTTCAGTGGTTTCTTACAATAGCAAAAACCTCAAACATCCGTAATTTTAAACAACAGGGAGATAGCCCTGTGAAACATGATAAATAGTGACATAGTCTACAGTCATTAATAATAGCAACATTTACTGGCATTGTAATGACTCGTTGAACACATCAAACTTAAAAGGAACTGAGGCACAGAGAAATTAGGTAAAACTTGCTCAAAGTCAAGCAGTCTGTCTGATCTGAACCCAGAAAGTCAGGTTCCAAAGCCCATACTTTCTACCCTGACACTGGATCCGTTAGAAAGAAGTATTAAAACCACCCTGCAGGTGTTTAGAAAATAACCTGTGATATAACATTAGCAGGGGCAGAGAAAAGGAAGACTGTACGTTAGAGCAACGACATCTATATAAAATCTAGCTGCTGAGAGAAAAGAGGGGAAGGAAACACCAAAATGCTAACGTGGTGGTCTTCTCTGACTTTTTTGTAGGGTAGTTATGTGACTTTTATTTAAGTAATATTCTTAATAAAACTAAAGGTTCAGCAAGTTTTGGCCAAGCAAGACACCTCAAGCCGCCCACAGCTCCACTAAGATTCTGGCCGCTGGCCCTGCAGGTTTACCCAGGAGGAGAGAGGAGCTCAGAGAGGCCAGGGCTCACTCAGTCCCAGTGAGCCTTGTACGCTATCCCAGACCCCAGCCAGGAGCACAGTCAGAGACCCCTACTCCTGTTTGAGGGCTTCAGGGAGGATGACCAGAACAAAGGAAAGCCTTCCCAGTTAGCTCACTCTCCAGCATAAGTCCTTCTTGTGTTCCCATCACTTTGGGGTACAGTTCAGGACCCAGCCCCAGCATGGAACCCAGGGGCCTTTGCCAAGGAGGCCCTGCTGGCCACATGCATCTCAACAGGTAGCTCCCTACCTCCAGCCTCACCACACTATCTACAGTTTCTCCAAAAATTAGTTGCTTTCTCACGCCACTGTGCCTTTGCATAGGCTATGCCCTTCCATCTAGGGACACTCACCCAGCTGAAACCCTGCCAGGTTCCCATCAGCCATTAAAACTCAGCTCAGTGTCTGCCTTGGGAAACCTTCCTGATTGCTGCCCCCTTCCAAGGCTATATTTGCAGCGTTTCTGCTGAACTCCCATAGCTGCCTGGGCTTCCCCCACCAAAGCACTGATTCCATTGTCCCAGAATTGCCTGGTTACTTATCTGCCCAGACCTGACATAGCGGGAAGCTCCCCAAGAGGAGCTTGAGTCTGGATCTTGATTACAACCCCATACTCCGACTCAGACCCATAGCTCACTGGACTCTTTCTTTGGGTCCTCCTTTGGCTAAAGGTTCCTTTCTGACCCTCTCCTCAAAAGAAATTGGGCCACACTGCTATATACATCCATTGCCCTTACATGCTCCCTCCCCTACCTTTGCCTCTCACCTCTAAATACGTCTTCCAGGCCTGACCCACAAGAACAGAGCCACTACTGCAGGACCAGCGCCAAGTGCTAGCCACACAGTAGGTGCTCAAGTGCCTAGTTCACACTAGATGCCTAATAAATCTTTACTGAGAGAATCAATGAGAGGACAGGCTCTGTCCTCTGAGCCTTAAAGACTGAGAAGATGGCCGGGAGAGAGGGGAGAGGAAGAGCATTCTGAGCAGAGGAGTAGCATGTGCCAAGGCATGGGAAACTGCTACCTTCCTAGGATAGCAAAGGGGTCTCAAACACGCTCAGATAGGCAAGAAGCTACTGCTGAGATATGGCTAGGCTAGGGGGTGGGGTGCTCCTAGGAAGACGAGCCCATCCCACTGAGGGATGAAGAGCTCATGAAGGTGAGACTTCCTGATGGGGAATAAGGGAGGATTCAAGAGAGAGATGCCAGGAGAAGGCAGGCGAACTGGAAAGAACGGCATGTGCAAAGGCCCAGAGGCAAGAAAGCACACGGCATCACATATGGTCTGCTGCAGAAACAACCTGCAGGAATTTGCTGGGGAAAGAGGGAATGGAGGCCAGGGCAGTTCACAAAGGGCTGAGTTCCAGGCTAAGATGCTTGGATGGGGGACAAGGGGTGAGGTCCCTGAGCAGCGGAGGGCTGTGGTCAAGTTTTTCAATGGAAAGGTCATTAAGGAGCCAGAAAGATGGCCTGCAAGAGACGAGCAGGAGATGGTCTAGAAGAGACAAGCCAAGGTTTCCCATCTTCCCAGCGCCCTTATGATCCCCATGTGCTCCAAGGTTTCCTCCCACGACCCCTGGGACCTCCATGTGCCTCACTCCATGCAGCCCAGAGCCCTGAGCCCCAGCTGCTGTACCCCACCCCATCCCCAAGACCCAGGCAGGTCTTGGAAGCTTGTTCCTGAGAACTTCCTGTGAGGAACACACTCCCGACGGTCCTGGATCCGATTAAGCTGGGTTTCTGCAGCCTTCTGGGGTTGGGAAGGGCTGTTTCCCACTGTGATGGTGGGGCTGATCAGGGCAGGAGGGGGCTGCTGTCTGTGCCCTGGTCAATGGGAGCTAGGGTGCTGTCCCTTTCTCTTCCTGTCCCCCTCATCCCACCACCGGCCACCCAGGGCAGTGACCTCCTCTGGGAGTCTCAATGCCCTCATTTAGAAAATGGCCATGACACTCCTTTCACAGCTGAGATAAGGTTCTGCAGGCTTTGAACACATGTCCTTCTCTATTTCCATTTCCCCCAAGGCCCCCCAGGTCCCATCCCCACAGGGAACTCCTTCTGCCAGTGTAAAATGACAATAACAACAGTAACAGTTACTGAGCACTTCTTTTGTTTCAGGTGTTAGTAGATGTTTTACAGGCATGTCTCACTCAGGCTCCTAATGACCCTGTCAGGTAGATGCTGTGAACTTTTCAAATTAAATACGTTCAGAAAGATGCTTAGAACACAAATGAACAGATTAATGACTTATAAAGTCCACGTCCAGGGTACCGAAGCAGCCGCTACCCCATGTCCCTTCTCCATTGCAGCTCCCTCACATCTTCCGAAGATCTCACCCTTCTGGCTTCCATGTTACTCTCTTCCTTGTTTGGGGTCAGGAATTAGCAAAGTGTGTAACCTGCCCAAGGTGGAACCCTCTGCTGCCAGCTGGCTGTGTGACCTTTAGCAAGTGCGTTTCCTCTCTGGAACCCCTCCACTCCTTCTTTTACAAAGCAGATTCAACTAAGTCACAGCCTGGCTCCCAGTACCCTCTGAGGGGCAGTGTGGCAACTGAGGGGTCAACAGTACAGATTCTGGAACGAGACGGTGTGGGCCAAAGCCCCAGAGACTGTTAGCAAACTGGGGATGGTAATGTGATCTCCACAGTATGGCTGTGAATGAGTTAATATGCATAAAGTCTTTAGAAGAGTGCCTGGTACACAGTAAGGACTCCATGTTAGCAACCGCCGTTGTTATGAGGGTCTCTAAGTCATAGAGGAGCCTTTCGCAACAGTCAAAGACCCACATGGAAATCTGACCAAGCAGTGCTGTTACCTGTGCTGAGGGGTGGGGAGAACGGCAGTTCTGAGAGCCTCTCAGGACCCACAGGGGCTGCCCTGCTGACGTGGAGAGCCAAGTCTGGGATTACTCGAAGCTGAAGAGCCAGCTGTTTGCTAAACCCCATCTGTGGGCTGGCCCCCAGGAACTTCATGACAGGTCCTAGGGGCTGTAGGTCAGGAACCCCTGGCAGGTGATCACAGCCTGTTCTCACGCTGTATCTCTGGATCCCTGGAGCAGGTAGGCTGTGGGGCAGGTCAGACATGGCTCAGGCCTGGGGTGGAGGCCAACAGACAGAGTGGGCCCTGAGCAGGCCGAGGCAGCAAAGGGAGGGTTGGCTGGGCAGGGACGGGAGTGGGGAGCACCTGGGGTGGGCATATGGGGCGGGGTGAAGAGGTCAGGGAAGGTCGACTACTGGCCCTGCCAGATCAGGCCCCACCTACCTCCAGGTCTCTCGCTAGGGTCTACCTCCTTCTCCATGCTTCTTAACTTCCCACCTCAGGGCCTCTGCCCAGGCCACGCCCTCTGCCTGGAATGCCCTCACCTGGGCAACTTCTGACCACAGTTATCACTTCCTCCCAGAAGCACCGCTCCCCTATACATACCATTACCATTCCTCATTACAGTAAATCTAGGAGCAGGAAGCTACAGGGAAGCCCTCATCACAGAAAAGTAGTTTCTTCCCAGCATTTACAAAAATCTACAAGCACATCGTCATTTCTGTGACCTTCTGTACAATGTCTGTCCTCTCCACCGGGGCGGGGACTATGTCAATTTTCCTCACCTCTATCCCCAGCATCGAGCACATGGGCCAGTATACAGTAAATGCTCAAGAAAGACTGCTGAATGAAGGCGGGAGAGGGAAACAAGCTGCGTGCCCCACCACTGCAATCAGAGCCAGAAGGGTGTGTGCGCACGTGAGCGCAAGAGTGTGCATGAGGGATCATGTGCGCAGTCCAGAATGTGAGGCCTCATTCTCACAGGTATAGATGAATGGGTGCGCGCAGAACGCTCCTCCATGTAAACACACACACGTGCATGAGCATGCCTGCATGCAGATGATAAACCTGATGCGTACCGTGCGTGTGAAAGTACACGAGAAGGAGTGGGCATGCAGCTGTTTGCATCTTCCGGGAGGGCGCACGCAGGTATACGTGCATGTGTGTGTGATCCTGTGGGTGGCAGGAGTGTCTGCGTGTGTCCCAGTGTGCTGTGTTGGTATTGAGTGTGTGGATGCACACTCCAGCAGACATGCCTCCCGAACTCCTGGCTCCTGCAGGCCCAGTTTGGGGCATCTCTGGTGGTGTCTCTGAAAGAGCAGGGGAGCATCCCAAATGGGCAAAGGGGGGATAGGGTCAAAGGTCGTAGTGGAATGGCTGATAGTGTAAATATGTAAGAGTGTGTGTGAGTGCATCTGAGCAATGTACCCGCCCCTGCCAGGCAACCCCCATTAAACCCAGAACCTGATATGGTTAGACTGTTCCCTTCAAGGAACATGACACCTTTGGCAAACTCAGAGAAGGACCGAGATGGTGGTGACCCTCCCCAAAGAAATTCTGTGGCCACACAGATGAGGGAAGGACAAGGACACCTTGGGCCCCAGAGCCGAATCCCTGGGCCTTCCCCCGACACATTCTCCACTTAAGACACTACTCATTCTATTCCCCAAATCCTACCCAACCTCTAAAGCCACCCCAACCCCTGGTGTCAAGAAGCCACCCCTAAGCCTCCAACCCACTTCCACCAAGCCACACCCACTTCCTCAATCCCACCCAAACGGCAGGCGAAGGCACTGGGCCCTCGTCCAGTCCTGTGCGTCGTGGAGCTGAGGACTGCTGCTACAGAGGCAGCAGCTCTCCCAGTGAGGCCTGTTGCTGCCTTTAAACCCTGGGCACACACTGTGGCAGAATAAGGCCTACTCCTCTCTCCCTTCCCACTTACGTTTCCACAATGGACAAAATAAGGCTCGACTGGATAATCTGTAAGGTTCACCTCTTTCCGATTAGTGCATGACCTGAGATCTCAGATGGTTCTTCGAGAATGGAGAATACAAACATCAGATACAGACTTTCTGGAGGCTACGATGGAGAGATACTGTCCTCTTTCCCTAAGTACTGAGCCTGTCCAGTACCCTGGAACGAGCGCCTAGCACGGTGCTACAGAGATAGGAGCTCACATGTATTCTTTGTATACACCATTCATTCATTCCTTCATTCATTCAACTCCAAGGCTGCCTGCCCTCAATGAGCTCACAACCCAGTGGGGAGAAAGAGGCTACTGAAGTCAGAAACCACATGGTCAAAAGCCCTGGGAATCCGTAACACTCACGTCACTTCCCACGCGTTATTCACAGGAGAGGTGCAGCACTTGCCGCTGTGTAAGAAAATCTTTCCGGCAATGACAACTGTTTGACAGGGGAGACTGGGCGTCATGGTAAAGAAGGAGCCCCGCCACCACCACCACTCTAGCAGAGGTTAGAGGCCCTTCTGTCAAGGATGTGGGAAGGGACTGGGATTCTAAGAAGGAGCCCCAGAGTGCTAGGTTCCGACCCCACAATGTCCCTGATGCGCCATAGACCTAATCTCTCTGTGCCTCGATTTTCTCATCTGTAAAATTAACATAACAACAACGAGGATTCGATATGTTAACATTTATAAAGTCTTCTGTAACATGGCCTGACAAAGTAAGCACTCCGTGCTGCTAAACAGGTAAGGCAGTGAGAGTCCCCTTTGTAAGATTCTAAATCCTGGATCAGATCCTATAAACATTCCAAGTGTCAAAGGTTCTGAGATGGAAAACTTCTCAACTTAGGGTTCTGAGATTGGGAGAGACTGGATTCTTAGATCCCATGATTTAATCATCTCATTATTTCCTAACAAGAGCCCAGAGCCTCCCAGGGGAGAAGAGGACAAAGCTCGGTGTCACCTCGTCTCCCAGGCGCTGCCAGGGCTGCTGCTACATCTGGGCTCCCTAGCACCTGGACTCCCTAGCATTTCCTCACCTCCACAATAGCCCCAGCCACACTGCTGGAACCACCTGCCTGCTCGCCTGCATGAGGTTTAAGCCTGCTCCAGCAGTGTAGACAGGCATGAAGTGCAAACAAATGAGAAAATTTTGGCTCCTGATAAGAGCTGCAGAAAAAAGTAAAAGGGGTTGACATGACCAAGAGGGACAGTAAGAAGCTATTACGAGTAGGTGGTCTGGGAGCCCCTCTGAGAAGGTGGCTTTTGAATCAAAACCTGTAAAACAAGAAGGTTCCGGCCATGCAAACATTTAGGGAAAAGCACTCCAGGTCAGGGATGTGCAAAGGCCCTGCCAACAGGCTTTGTAAATGCAAGGTACAAAAAGAAGTCACTGTAGCTGGAGGTGGTGAGCCTGGGAGGTGGTTCCGGGGAGCTGAGGTTGAGGGACGGACAGGTCTAAACCATGAAGGGCCTGCAGTCCTGTATTCCTTTCTAGGACTTTGGATTTTTGTTCTTTGAAATGCCTAGGAAACATTAAAAGAGTTTCAGCAGGGGAATGACATGACAAAGCAGGTCTTTTCAGGGTCCCCAGAGCATTTGGCTCATTCTAAAAAACACCATGGTTTTCAAAATCAAGGTGGGGTCTAGACCGGTAATCAACGATCCTTATAATTCAGTTGGTGCATAGTGAACTCCTATCGCATGTCTGGCAGGGCTGGGAGACACTGCAGACACTCTTGTTGTCACTTCCACCAACCCATGAGAGATTCACAGAGAGTATTTCATCTTAAAGGTCAAGAAACCGAGGCCTAGAGAGGGGAAGAACGCGCCCAAAGTCACAGAAGCCATGCACCACACTGTGCAAACTGTAAAGTTCAATTCACAAATGAGACTTGGTCCCAGGGCCCAGATCCACCTTTGGGGTAGTCTATGAAACTCTTCCGGTATTCTAAACCTCCTCTTCTTTAAGATACCTTCCCTGGAGACTCATGGAGACACCCACAAATAATTCCCTGGCCAGTGCTATATACACCTGCACTCTCACACCTTTTTCTCTGTCGGCTTTGGAGCCCCAAATGACTGCACTTGTATCTCCCGTGGCTGTTCAACCTGGGCTAGGTATGCAGGGGATTAGATAGAAGAAAGACAGATGAATGGATGGATGGACAAACGGACAGATGGACAATGGGTGGGCTACTGAAATAACTAACCAATAAACTAATAAATGTACATTGAAAGAATAAAGGAATGGTCTAGCAAATCAATAAATGAATAAACTAATGGATGGCAGATGAATAACAAGAGAAGGAACGATTCTTACTTTACAGAGAGGCGGGGCAGGGAAGTACCTGCCCAGGGAAGGCCTGGGGCCAGGCTAGCTTCAGGCCCAGTTCACATCTCACCCACACACCGGCTCCCTCTCTACCTGGGGCCATCTTGCCTCCATTCCCCAAGGCCACAGACAGTCTATTCCTCAGCCCCTGGGATAAATCCATGTCTCCACCAAGTGTTGGCCATTACAGAGCCCACAGCCCCATCACCACTAGCACCAAAAGCACCATGGCTCTCCTGAGCCCAGTGGAGCCTGGCAGTGGGTAGAGTGGTTCACTTTCCCTCTGAGTGTCTCACAGAAGAAGGGAGACAGGAAACCAGAGCTTTGGTCCTAGTTGGAATCCAAATTTTCTGGGTGACTTCAAACAGTGACTTCCCCTCTGAACCCAGATGACCTCTCAGGTACTTTTCAGTGCTAACATTCCATACGGGTTAGGCCTCTAGATTTTTACACAGTCGCTGAACCAGCAGAATATGAGATATCAAAACCTCGAAAGTAGGAAAGAATCCTGTCCACAACACCAAAGTCCACCAAAAAAAATACGCCCCCCTTCCCAAAAGGAGCCCGGAAGCTTGAGTTTAAGCCTTCTTCTGCCACTGCTCAACTTCTCAAAGCCTCAGTTTCTTAAATTTTTAAATTAGGTTCTATATGCCCATCTTGACAATTTCACCCCCCACCAGGTTTCTGCGAAAGCCTGATGTGACAAAGACCACACACTACACTGTACAAACTGTAAAGTTCCATTCACTCAGGAAGGAGTGTGATGGGGGTGGGAGGATGAAGGGAGATATGCTGTCCCACTCTAGTTCAGTTCTGTCCAAAATGACTCTCCCAGGGGTCAGTCACGTCCAGAGAACAGTACAGAGGGCCTAGAAGTGGGAGTCTGAACATCTGGGTCCCTGATTCAGCTCTGGCAATGTGACTTTGGGCAAGTCTCTTCCTTTCTCTGGATTTGTTTCTCCGTCTGATAAAAGACTGGCTTGGTGCCCTCTGACCCAGGCATGCCCTGGGGAGCCAGGACAAGACCAGGTGAGACTAGAAGGGTCTCTCCTCCAGGAGACACTGAGGCAGGGGCCAGACAGGCTCAGGGTCCTCCCAGGACAAATGCTTTTCCAACAGAGTTGACCATGCTCAGTGTAGTGTGCCCAGGTGTCTCAGACAGCACCAGCCACCTCAGACCTGGCCTTCAGAAACCCTCTGCAGTTTGCAAAGCCAACAGACCCTGACCTGTCCAGCAAGATACTTCAGAAACTTCAATGAAGTCCAAACTGCCTCCAACAGAGGAGCCTCTGGGGTGCTGGCAGGGGTGGCAGAAAGGGACAGGAGCCACAACAGGTGAGGGTTCAGACAACCCCCACTAGCAAACCAGCAGAGTCTCCCACCCCCGGACTTCTCCTGCCCCTCCCCGCAGACAGAAACCACTGAGGCTGCCCACCTGCACACAGCCAAGAGCCCACACCCTTGGGCACTCACCACCAGATGCCACCTTCTGGGGCCAGGAGGCCCACCGGATTAGGGAAGGGGTTGTCAACTGCCAACCAAGCACACTTGCCCGAGGGCAGCTCAGCGTTCAGGGCAGGATTCCCAACTACAAGGGGGACCCCGGCCACCCATGAAGGAGGCAGGCCCACTCCCCACACTGCTCCGAAGGCAGGGTGCGGGAGGGCAGGATTATTTTCTCATGCCAATGGTCTTAGTCGGAAACCCTGGGCTACCCTGAGCTCCTATTGCCAGCCCTATCCCCAAAACCTGAGAATATAGTGCCTTACAAGAACATTTTTATAGAGCCTCTTTCAAAAGACGTTTCCTGGTCCCCTCAAACCCGCATCTTCAACCCTCCACATGCCACCCGCAGCTCTGAGGAAACCGGCAGTTAACTTTTTCCTAAAATTCCTGCAAAGGCGACTGACTGGGGGGAGAAATGGACCCCGATATCCTTTCGCAGTATTTCACCGCCTTCAAAAAAAAAAAAAAAAGCTTAAAAAAAAAAAAAAGAAAACTTTCGGAGTTAACTTTAAATTCCCAGCTCTCCCCCCAATCGCCCAGCGGCTTCCTTTTTTTTTTTCTTTAAAGTGCAATTGCATTGTGTCTCACCTCCCCGAAAGGCTCGCGGCTCTCGCCAAAGAAAAGGAAAAAAAGCCAACCCTTCGGGTGCCCCCTCTGCTTCCAGCCGCCTCTCCCACATTCTCAGACAGTTTTATTAAAATTTTCAGACAAAAGAAAAACAAAAATGGCAGCCTGGCTTATTTTTAAAACAGGACAGGGACGCCATATTCTGCAGATCTGCAAAAAAAGGGAGAAATCCGGCACTGGCCGCTCCACCGGGCCGGCTGCAAAGTGCGCGAACCGCGCCGTTTGCGATCCGTTTATTTGCATTAAGCCCCATGAATCATTGTTTACCGGAGAATTGCAGCAGGTTTGAATAGCCCGGCTTAAGAAAACACACACATACACACGCGCGCGCGCGCACACACACACACACACACACACATACGCGCACACACGCACACACACTCGGAGCAGACCCAGACATGCCGCCAGAGACACTTCCTACCCCGCGCGCCGCCGCCGCTCCGGGCCGGGCCGCGGGCGCAGGCGGCCCCGGGCCCTCGGAGCGCCCGGCCCCCGCTGACAGCGCCCGCGCCCCGGCCCGTGCTCCCGCCGGCAACTCGGCGCAACTTTCCCGCGGGCGGGCGCTCGGACGGGCGCCCGCCGCCGCCGAGCCCGCTCCCCGCGCGCCCCGGGCCCGCACGGACCTGGCTGTGCTGGAGGCGGCTCCGGGACGCGGCCGCAGCCCCGCGCCCGGCCGCCCGAGCAGGGCCGGGCTGGGGCTCCGGCTTCGGGCTCCGGGCTCCGGCTCGGTGCGGAGCCGCGCGCAAACCTTCCGGGTCGCCTGCTGTTCACTTCTGGGTTCTGCAAGCGCCGAGGCGGCGGCGGCGGCGGCGGCGGGAGGCTGGGTCTGCAGCGCCGCGCGGCCCCCCGTGCGCTCGGCGAGCCCCCGCGCCAGGCGCCCGGCTCCGGGGGGCCGCGTCGGGCCCCCGCCTCTCCGGCTGCGTAGCCCGTCCGGCCCCGGGGGCTCCCGCGAGTGGGCAGCGCCGGGCGCGGGCGACGGCGCGCGAGGGGAGGGGGCCGGGCGGGGGGTAGGGGCGGGCCGCGCGCTGGGGGCCCCGCTCGGGCCCCGGGGCCTCGTCTCGCGCTCGCCGCTGCCGCCGCCGCCGCCGCCGCCTCGCAAAGTTGCGCGGCGCCCCCCGCCCGCCTCGCGCTGGAGGCAGAACCACAAAGGAACTCCTCGCCCCCCTCCGCCCGCCCGAGCCGCGCGGGGAGGGCACCGGCGCCCAGCCCTAGGCCAGCCCCTTCCCCAGCGTAGGGGCTCCCGGGGCCCCGGCGGCCGCGGCCATTGTCCCGCCCAGGCGGAGCCGCCGCCTCGCAGCCCCCTCCACGGTGCTGGCGGGCTGGGGACCTGGGCCTGGCAGGCCACGGCTCCGACCAGGCCTACCCCGCGCGGGGCCGGTCTGCCCTTGGAGGGTATCCGTCGCAGACCGCAGGCAGGCGGGGACCCCGGAGTGGACCCCCACACCTGAGAACCAACGATCGTGCTCAAAATCCAGGCTTTTTTTTTTTTTTTTTTAAGACGAGAACATGGGGATGGGGGGCAGAAGTTTAGACAGGACAGCCCTCCCTCTGTAGGCTCCGGCCCTCCCGGTCCCTAGGCCCGAGCCCCCAAAGGGTGGGGTCGCCTGAGGCTGTCAGCGGCTCCTTTCGCAGAGTCTAACAGAGGTGGCACCGACTGTCCCCAGTTCCAGACCTCAGAGCCATCTGTGTGTGACTCCTCCCGCCTCACCCTCCCCAGCCAATCAGTCACCAGGTC
This sequence comes from Eonycteris spelaea, assembly GCA_003508835.1. Classification (NCBI taxonomy): domain Eukaryota; kingdom Metazoa; phylum Chordata; class Mammalia; order Chiroptera; family Pteropodidae; genus Eonycteris; species Eonycteris spelaea. Next base: position 10,088,331 of record PUFA01000006.1, read on the forward strand.
CTCCGGCTTCGGCCTCCCAGGCTGTGTCAGCTTCCAAACTTCACTTCTACCTGACGAGGCGGCCAGTCCCTGGATCCTTTCGCAGGCTCAGACTTCTGTGACACTCACTGCCGCCCAGCCTCTGGGCCACGGTGAATCAAGGCTGGTCCTGCACCCAGTCCACGGGGACAGACGCCTGCACTAACCATCACCTACCAGTTTGTAAATAGTGATTGAGAACTTGCTATCAGACGTTTTGCAGGTTGGCTGGAAACACAGCTATGAACAAGTTGGACAAAGTGCCTGCCCTCAGGGTGCTTCCAGTCTAGCACAGATGTCAAAACTGTGAGCAACTGGAGGACAGGTCCCACGTAGGCCATTTGTTTTCGAGCCCCAAGTCCCAAGCACAGTGCCTGGCACAGACCAGAGCACAATGCATAAAGGTGACGTGAATTACTTGGAATTACAAAGCATGGGGAGGAGAACACAAAGGAGGCTGCTCTTTTTCTCAGGGAGATGGAGTTCTTCAGAAATTAGATCTGGGAAAGAAGGGAGAGCTTTCCAGTCTCCAGAAAAATGGGGGTGATGAGTATCAACCCATCGTTGAGAAGTTCAGTGAGATAATAAATTTTAAAAAGAGAGAGGAGACAAGTCTCTGCAGAAGAATTCAAAATAATTTATGTAGACAGTCAAGGGGATGAAGCATCTCCACTCAAGTGTGGGCTGTGCATTGAGACTTCCTTCCAAAGTGTACAGTATGAAAAAGGAGGGAAAAAATTAACTTCACAGTGGAAAAACTAGACACTACTTCAGCCAGGTAATCAAGACAAACATCAACAGACACTAATCATGTTGACAGTATGTATACTGGATATTATGGAATGAAATGACATTTTATCTCTCTGGTCTCCCTCCCAATTACCTATAATCCCAGTCTTGTCTTGACAAAAAGACTAGAAAAACTCGAATAGTAGAGTATCCAAAAAAATAACTATTACTTCTCAAAACTGTCAAGGTCATCAAAAAAAAGAAAGTCTGAGAAAGTCATAGCTCAGAAGAGCCTAAAGAGACATAACAAATGTAATGTGATATCCTAGATGGGATCCTGGAACATAAAAAAACGACATTAGATGAAAACTAAAGAAACATTAATAAACTATGGACTTTAATTAATGTATCAATAAAACAAATAATTATAATATATGAATATATGTTACTAAGAAGGAAAACTCGGTGGGGAATATGTGGAAATTTTTGTAATACCTTCTCAATTTTTTTGTAAATCTAAAACTTCTAAAAAACAAAGTCCAATAAAAAATCATTTAAAATGTTCCAACTCTTATTATTGTTGATGTCATTGTCATTCAATGAAATAATGCTCGACACAGACCATAACATTCTAAAGAGCCCAATAAATGTTATTGTTTTTATTATCATTTTCATTCTAATTCTAGGCACTTAGAATAGTACATGCAAAGGCACCGAAATTTAGGGTAGAGAGGAAGATGGGAGACAGAATCCTAATCACCTGAAAGGCTTTGCTCTAGCCAAAGTGAGCTGCTGTCTCAGGCCTTGCAATCTCCCTTTTAAGGCCCTTGCAGTTCCCTTTACCTGGAGCAACCTTCATTGTCGTTTCATCCCACCTTTCCTGGGCACCTTCAACTCATCCTTCAGGTCTTAACTTAGATGCTCTATGGTCTGAATAGAGTCAGTGTGAGCTTAGGTGCAAGAAGCCAGAGACTGAGCTCATGTCTCTGCCACTGGCACCCAGACTCCTCTTCCCCACATCCAGCCAACTAGATGCTACCCCTTCCCTGAACACACTGTACACCCTCATGCCTCCAAGCTTCTGACCATGGTGTTCCCTCTGCTGGGATCCTTAGTCCTTTTCTCCTCATCTCTTATCTTTAGTGAACACATACTTGTCAAGGCTCAACTCAAACATTACCTCCTCTGTAAAGCGATTCTAGAGCTTCTGCATGGAAGAAGCACTTTACTCTGGTTCCCAAGAGCATGCGTCCTCTGGCCACACTGCTGGCACTTATCATGGTGCATTAGAATAAGTGTTTGCTGAATGGATGAACAAATGGTGGGGTGGACAAAAGCCCACTCTCATCTTCTCCAGTTCTTCTCTTTATGCTCTTCCAGGAAGCCCCTCATGACTGCTCTAACCCACTGACCTCCTTTCGTCTTTAACTTTTACAATTTAGCCCCCGACTATATTCTAACTGTTGTGTGTAAAAGTATCTGTCCCTTGGAATACAGTAAATTCTTTGAGGAAGGAACCATGTCTGACATGTTCTGTTTTTTTTCACTTGTTTACTCATTCAACAAGTATTTACAAAACACCTACTTATATGTCACAATTAGGGTCTCAGCTCTGGAGAGGCAGTGAATCAGAGTCAGGCCCTGTTCTGACAGACCAGTTAGGATAATTAGTCAGGATAAACCAGACTATGCTACAGTAACAAAACCCTCTGAAACCTCAGTGACATAACACATGAGTGGTTTATTTCTCACTTGTGATGCATGCCTGTCCTAGGTCCTCTGATCTAGTCACCCAGAGACCTAGGTGAAGGAGTCCCTACCATTTTCAAGCTGCATCCGCTGGAACATGTGACTTGCTTAGGTACCACGGCAGGAGAAGAGAAACTGGAGTCTATGGCCATGCCACCCTGAACAAGCCAGTTCCCGTCTGATCTCGGAAGGTAAGCAGGGTCGGGCCTAGTTAGTACTTGGATGGAGACCACCTAGGAAAACCAGGTGCTGTAGGCGTAAAAAATAAAAAATAAGGGATTATAAGCTGCCAAGGTCCTTGCAATCTGTGAGGTCAACCAAGGGTTGCCTCGCCTACAAAATAAAATAAAAATAAAATAAAAAGAGAGTGAAACTGGAGAATCGTGCATGGGTTTTACACTGCTTCAGCTAGGAGAGACACACATCACTTCTCACCATCCATTGGCCCAGACTAGTCACATGGGCCTTCCCAAATGCAAGGGAGGTTGGGAAGTACAGCATTTCTCTGGAAGAAGAAGAGAAGTAGATATCGTTAAGGTCCCCTAGTCTGTTCCAGGAGACAGAATTTAACAACTAATCACATAATTATTTAATTAGTCTTAGAAGAGCTACAAAAGATTTGAGGTGTCGGAGTGAGTAAGTGAAGATCAAGAACTTCCCACAAGAAGGGACAGTTAAGTTGAGACCATGAAAGAGATAAAAGAGCATTTCTGGTAGAGAGAATAGTGTGTGACGTTTCTGAGGCGAGGAGTTTGCTAGACTGAAGGGTCAGACAGGACAATGGACCTCGAGTGCAATAAGGGAGGACTACAAAATGACACCGAAGGCCGGACATCCCAGGAGGGACCTGGCGAGGATTTAGGATTTTAGCTTTAGAGCAATAGGAAGTCATGGAGAGATAGGTGGTAAACAGAGAAGTGTCGTGTTCAGGTTCCTTTTCAAAAGGTCCATGTGGCTGCTGGGTAAAAAATGGGCTGAGATGGGCACAGCCGAAAAGCAGGGCAGCCAAGAGGGAAACTTTCAAAGTCTTCCAGCTGAACACTAGGGATGGCACTACTAGCGGTGGAAAGAAGTGGACAAATGTGGGCCATTTTAAGGACTCAGTGTCACCAGGACTTGGTGACTGATCGAAGGGAGTGAAAAGGGAGTGAGAAAGCAGGTATCCGGGTGACTCCTGGATTCTACAGCCTCCATCGTGGCGAGCACAAAGCTGGCTTCACAGCATTGCATCCCCAGCCTATCCACAGTGGGACCATGATGCTCAGAGATTTCCATCTTCCTCTCCTTGCTCTCTACTCAAGCTAGCTGCCCTTTCATCCCTCAGACTGGGATATGCCTTCCATCAGAACTAAGAAAACCTCAAGCTCCAACACATGCACTTTCCAGCTGGACTCCCACAGGGGCCCTAGGAGGGAGGCGGGCAGGGATGTCAGCCCCATTTGACAGGTGGGAAAACTAAGGCCCAAAGAAGGAAAACAGTTGGCTTAAAGGTCTCAGGGCCAGGCCTCCAGCTGAAGACCTATAATGTCTGGTCCAGAGCTCCTTTCTCTGTAGTGTCCTGTGCATGGTGGGTGCTATATGGCGTTAGCTGAATGAATGAATGATTGAACATGTGAGTTCTCTGCCCATTCGGCCTCTTCACAATGCTCATTTTGCTTCTCTAAAGAAGGCCATAGAGTTCAGAGTTGTTAGGTTTAGGCGTCCAGTGAAGCTGTGTTTAAACCCTGGCTTGGTCACCCATAGGCTGGTGATTTTATACAAGTTTCTTCCCCTCTCTGGGCCTCAGTTTTCTCATGTGCAAATTGAACACGATAATATCTACTTCATACGGTAAGTATTAAATGAGATTATGTATGGGGTGGGCCAGAGTCATGTTGGCTACCTGTATATTGGGGACCCACTCCCACCTCGCTCACCCTGGAAAATCTTCCCTGAAAACACCACCCCTCAATTCCCCACCCCCAACAGCAACTTCTCAAGCCCTTCTCATCTGTACCATCCAAACTATAACACGGAGGAAAAGTGTCATTTAAATCCCAAACTGGCACTCCGCCTTCTTAAGGGGGTGGCATAATCCATATCAATGTGAAACGGAATCTGCCTACACTCTCCTTCCCAATTTTTTTTTTGGGGGGGAGGCGGCAGGGAAGGAAAAACTTCTACTGATTTCTCTGGGAAGACTGTTTGACCCTCTGTTACACAGAGATGTTAATGGAGCGTGAGGTCTACCGAGGTCGTCCATGAGCTGAGCAGGAGATGGACGCCTAAATTGCTCTACATGATAAAATGATGGGGATTATGGCCCCCAAGTCTCTCCGTGGTCTGGCCCCTTTCAAAACTCGCCATCCTCACCCCGGACCACTTTCCCCCTTGGCTGCTGAACTTCAGAGACACAGGCCTCCTGTGCGTTCTTGGCAGGCGCGCTGCTTTCTTTCGCCACGTGGCCTTTGCAGTCCCCTTCTCTTGGCATGTGCGACCCCACCTGACCACATCCACAGTGTCCCATCACCTAATGAGCTACTCACTCAACGCATCACGGCTCATAGCCACATCCTTTTGCTGCCTTCGGGATGTTCTCATAGCTCCACAGACTTTGCCTTGTCTGCACACTTATCCCAGCTATAATTCTGCATTCAGATGTCTAATCCCAGTATTTAACGTCAGACTATGAACTAGGTACTCAATACAGAGTTATTTATTCATTCATCCAACAAGAAATGACTGAGATTAAATATCTAGTCATCAGAAAATGAACAAGCTTAAATACGTGAGCATCATCTTGAAATGTGGGAATGATCATGAAAATGGGAGAACTTGAAGAAAGAGGCTGCCAGTGGATAGGTGGCTAAAGGATTTGTAAAAATAGAGCTATCATTAGTCAATTTTCTGCCTTTTGCATTCCCATGGAAACAAACCCCACTCTGTTTCTAGAACCTTCCGTAAAATGAGGGGCATGCTAAATGTTAGGTTCGCACTGGGTTGCCCGGACTGGCACTGAGCAGAGAGTAAAGATGGGCAGAAGAGAGAGGTAAAGGTATACCGGGAGTAGAAAGTCAGAGCCAGAAGTGGCCAGGACTTTGTAAATTGCTGAATTTGAAGAAATCTTGGAGATATTGTTGGATTTCCACAAAATGTGAGTAGGAAATTCCAGTTGTTTTTTAATTTAAATCTCAAAGGACTAAGAATCTGGGCTGTAAACAGGAAGAATGTTGAGACTGACTAGCAATGTCTGTCATGGACAGTGACAGCTGGTCACATGGCCAGCCTTATTCAGGGGCTCCCAGGTCTGCAATTTATCTCAGTGTTTGCTTAACCAGAAGGTCAAGACTGAGTCTTAGACACCTTTTATGTCTCTACCATTAGCAGTGAGCTGGGGGTTGTGGGATGCAGGGAGATGGCAGAAGGAAGAGCAAGAGGCAGGGCAGAACAGAGCCAGCAGCAGGTCAGAGCCCCAGCCAGGCAGAGCAGTACATGTGGGTCCAGGTCCTGACTCTATCAAATAACCTCAGCGAGCTGGGGCAAGCCACGTTGCATCTTGGGCCTCAATTTCTTCAACTGCAAAATGCGCCAATGGTACTGTGGCAAGCTGTAGGTGAAAAGCATGAGTGTTTTGAGATCAGATACCCAGAGTTCAACTACTGGCTCCCATTAGCTTTAAAACCTGAGTGCATCTCAGGCTTCTCATTTGTAAAACGAGGATAATAATCCTCATTTCATAGGGCAGTGAGTCAGGATTAGAAATTGTATACACCAGCATTTACCAACTATTTGCTATAAGTGAGGCATCTTGCTGGGCTTTTTATGGGCATGATCTTACCTAGAGAATGTAGAATGCCCAGCACAGTGCCCAGGACCTGCTCAGTGCTCAGGGAGCGTCAATTACTCTTTTCCTATAGGATCTAAGGGGCACATGGGAGAGAAACAGCTTTATCGTCCACAAATCACCTTCAGAAAGTGATAGAAGTAACTATATTTACAGCCCTTCCTTTTAGCTGGTCTCTAACAATCCCCCAGCACTAGGCTGTCACAGCAGATCGAGACCCAGCTCTCTTTTATGATGGGCCCAGGGGCTGCTAGAGAAAAAGGGCAGAAGTGCTGTAATGAAAGGGCAATTACCTTCCCTTATAATTACCATTTGCAGTAATTAAATAATAATAGCCTTTTGTAGGCCCTAGGAACTCAAAGCAACCCACATGGATAACATCTAGTTCTTTTCTGCCTGGAATTGTGTGTCCACAGGGACAGAATGGGCAAATAGAGGCAAGCAAAGGAATAAGGCCCACTACCCTAAGTCACACAGGGTCATGAAAAGATCCTTAAAGAAGTGACTCAGAGTGGCAAATGACTGGGGGTTTGTGTTTTGGGTAATGACTTTACTGCTCACATGCTGTGTGGCTGCGGATGGCACTCACCTCCCTCTCTGGGCTTCAGCTGTCTCATACGTAAAATGAGATAGAGCAACCTTAGACCTGACACGAGTCTAGTGTTCTAGACTTTATTCCATTCATACATAATATTGATGCAATATTTTTGCACTATTCAGATTGCAAGAGATAGAACTCCATCTCAGGCTAGCAAAGAAGCAGAAAAAAAGGGGTTGCTGGTTCATAGAATCTAAGGAAAGTCTGAACAGCCAAGCTGTGCAAAAAGCCGTGGTCTTGGGAAGAATCAAACTAGGGACTGGGACACCTAAGGCTCCCTCCTCTCTGCCTCGCTTGAATATCAGCTTTATTCTTTCTCCACCTTTCTCTAGAGTGCAAGAAACATGGATACCAATAGCTACCCCAAAAGGTAGTCAGAGCTTCAGTTACCTAAAGTCTATTCTCATTGGTCTTGTTTGACAAATGGCCATTCTTGGACCAATCAACTATAGCCAGTAGGACAGGGTCTATAATACTCGTGGGAATGTTAGGAGTAAGAGAAGAGGCAAGGGCTGGAGGAAATAGGGGGCACTAGGCTGGTAAAATAATAGTCATTCGTGGCCTGTAGGAGGGTAAAAAGGAAGTGTCGTAAAACCAAATCAATGGCATAAATCACTAGGAATGAAAAAATACTGGAGGCTCGCCTGGCAGGGGGAAGGGGAGAATGGTACAGGTTTGACTTCAGACCCCTTCACCAAAGTGGGGAGAAGCAGTTTCCAGGCTTTTCAATGGACAGCGATTGGTCCTGCCTGGCAGACCTCTTTCTAGTGGAGACGGGAGGGTCACATAACCAAGGCAGTCCAATCAGACGCCTTCTCTCAGCCTTCCCTTGGGCAATTAAGTCAATGGCCCCAGAAGAAGCCATCTAAGAGAATAGAAATCCTGGGCTGAGAGGGGCAGACTCTTCCGGCTTCTGGTGGCCCCAGGCATCCCTCGCTTGTGGTGGCATCCTCTAATCTCTGCCTTCATCTTCACATGGCCTTCTTCTTCTGTCTCTTTCAAGGAGATTTAGGTCCTGCCTAGGTACTCAAGGGTAATTTTACCTCAAGATCTTTAACTTAACTACATCTGCAAAGACTTTTTAACAAGGTCATATTCGCGGTTTCTGAGTTAGAGAAATGGATCTATATACCTTTGTGGAGGGCTACCTTTTTTAACGCACTACCGCAGGCTTATATCCTTGGAACCGAAAGAACCTTCGCTCATACATGCCTCGGGGTTAGGCATGGAGCGGTCCACCCTACATTGTTCTGATCCTGGACTCTGCACAACATTTTAGAAAACGAATTCCAACCCTTTTCAAGGCATGTGATCCCTCCCTGAGTCTTAGTTCTTGTTTCCTACCTGTTGACATGGGACTGATATCATCTATCCACAGGGATATTGAGTTGATTACATAAAGTGCCACAGAGCAGACCCAGTCTCACAGTTCACACTCCATACGAGCTTGTCTCCTCAGCCCCGACAGTGGACAGAATACTAAGGTCACCGCGAAGGAACAGCCCTTTTCGTGAGTAAGCCACGTGACACGTGGCTCATTCACTGGGTTCCCAAGATTATGACCCCTCTGGACCTGACAAAATCATATTTCTGCTCCAGCAGAGCTGGTATTTGAGCCAAGCCCATCAGCTTTGTAAAAGGACAGGAATCTGAAGGCTGATAAAACGAGGTTCGTAGTCATGTCGGAAAATCCCCGAGATAAAGAAAACACAATATTGATAGCTGTTCCCTACTGGGTGCCTCCTCCACATCCAGTGCCAGGCCCACACTTAGGTCGTTGACCCCTCCTTCATCCCCACCACCATCTTGTGAGGCAGCTCTCTGATCCCCATTTCACAAAGTTGCTGAGGCTCAGAGAGATGAAGTCAGTGGTTCAAGGCCCACACAGCAAGTGAGTAGTGAGACCGGATCCCACTCCATCTCTGTGCCTGTCCCTCGACTGTGGTGCCTCGACAAAGCTAACTGCCCCTTGAATGTCTGCTCCCGTACGCAGTGGCATCAGGGCACTTAGAAGCACAGTGACATAGCTGGCTGAAATATTAAGGACCTTCCCCCACGAAATGTCCTTGTGCCCTTAGTCCTTCGTCCATCTGACTTTGATTCATAGTTGTATGCCTGGTGGCTAAGACAATGCTAAGCACACAGTGGGCACTCAATAAATATTTGTGGAATGAATGAATCCAATTAACGAGAGCATTCCCGTGGTTAGCGCCCGGAGAAGGGATGGCATGGTGACACAGATGACAAAGAGCTCACGTTCTTTTGGTGCTCTACATGGTGCAGGTGGGGAGGAAACCCCTGCAGGTGTGTCTGAGGTGTGTCTAGGCAGACACACCTGAGACAGCCTCAGGACTGCTACTGCAGCCTCAGGAAGGGGAGCACAGCTGGGAAAGGCTGGGGGTGCGGGTGAGGGGGCTGGAAAGGCTGAGGGGGCTGCAGTCCTTACTGAAGCTTAGAACACACAGGGGCTGCAGAGAAACTGCGGAAGCACACTGGCTACACTGTCCAAGCGTGAATCCTTGTTCTGTGTGACCTTAGGCAAGTTCCCTAACCTCTCTGTGCCATGTTTCCTAATTCACAACATGAAGATGACTTAACAATACTTCCCACTTCATAGGACTCGTGTGAGGAGGAGCTACATGCGAAGCTCAAGGGGATATTGTTATCAGCACGTGAGCTGAGCCCACAACCACTGCAGAACCAGATGTGAGGGTTTTCCTGTAGGGGGCAACCTTCCTCCCAGCACAGCAGGAGGCTCATCAGAAACTGAGAAACCCCCAAGGGCGCTCTCCCATGTGCTACAGTGTTCCAGTTCGTGACCCCAGGTCCTATCCAGCCTGCAAAGTCTGCAAAATGAGATAGTGTTTGTAAAAGCTCTTTGCAAAACAGTTATTCACAGGAAATGCATTCCTGCTTTCCCCATCCCATCCCTGGACTGACAACTCTTTCACCAGTCTTCAAAGCCAAATCTTGGACACTTTTCATCTTTCTTTAAAAAAAAAAAAAAACATTTATTTTTTTCATTGTAAAAGCAGTGCATGGTCATGATAGATACATTTGAAAATACATAAAGTCAAAGGAAAGCGGTGGGAAATCTTTGGGCCCATGACCTAGTGATAACTAATGGTTCGATATATTATTCCCTTTCATGTTTGGGGCGGGGGAAAAGGCATTTTTACAAAGGCATTTTTACCAAATATGATCATCCTACAAAACACAAACTTGAAACTTGAATATATATAATTATTTTGAATATATCTTCTCTCTTATGATACATGAATAAAATTAGTACATAAAAAGAGAAAGAGAAAAATAAATACTATCCAGAATCCTCCAATTCACAATACACCCCCAGGTCCCTCCTTCAACTTCTTGCCCGATCATTTCTAAAAACTTGCAGCTTTCGTATGGATGTTTTTAAAGGACTGAGGAGAGACAACACTCTGGCTCTCCCAAAAGCACAACCCAAGCTTAGAAACTCAGCTGCCTGTTTCTTCTGGTTGCAACATACCTTGTTTTTGACCCAGGGGCAGGAGGGAGGGAGGGGGAGATAGTCACACCATGTACTTTCTTATCAGATATCACCAGAGGTTTGCTAATTGCTCTTCTTGCTCCAAGCCATCACTTTCTCGTCAGTGGGCAGTCTTGATTCTGACCATGGGACGATTTTCAATTCAGATTTTCCACGTCTTAACGAATTTTGGTCTCTTTCTGAGTCTTCACTGTATGTTAACAGGTGTATCACTAACAGCTTACTGGAATCCACTTTAAAAGTGTGTCCTTATCCTAGTTGACCTTTTTGTGCCATTTGTCCCCAGTGACACTTCCTCCTGCTTGAAAAAAATCTTACCTCCCTTGACTTCTGTGACATCTGTCACTGAACTCTCCCTTTGCCCCTCTGGTTCTTCCTTTTCGGTTTTTTTCTGACTTCTCTTGCTCAGCCAGCTCTTAAATCTTAGTATCCCTAAGGCTCATCCCTCTCTCCACAAGGTTAATTCTCACATCTTCATCTGTCGCTCCAGCTCCCGCACCACGCACCCAGTGGCTGGCTGTATACTCCCCTGATTATCCTTCAGGAATCTGACATTCCACCTGTCCACAGCCTCCTCGCTTTCTTTCCCCAAAATTCTTCTTGGTGGATTGATATATTATCATATTCATTGTTTTCTTTCTCCCTCTTTCCATTCACCTACGACAAGTGGCTCAATGTCATCCTCTCTCCTTTACCCCACATACCACTATTTGGAGTTTGTGTTTTGGACGGGGTTTTTTTTGGGGGGGGGGGTAAATTTTCATTTTGAAATAATTTCAAGTTTACAGAAAAGTTGCCACGATAGCACAAGATACGCTCAAATATCCTTTACCCAGTTTCACCAATTGTTTACATTTTGCCTCATTCACTCTGTTTATCTATCTATCTATCTATCTATCTATCTATCTCTTCACACATACGCATTCATATGGAAACATATGAATTATTTTCAGAGTAATCATGCCATGGTATGAATGACAATAATGTCCCAGAAAAAAAAAAAAACCAGAAATGCCGGTAAAATTGTGAGAAAATCAAATACTAAAAAATATTCTAGGACACGAAAGAAAAAAATTAATGGATTAATGATTTTTAATATCATTAGTGTGTTTTAGAAGAAGGAAGGAAAAACATATACCTACATATTGGTTTGTCACAGACGTGTTTAATAATAACCTGACTCTCTCTGCTCTGGTGCCTTAACTGCTATAAATTTCTCATACCTTTATCAGAATCAATCTTATTCATACGTTCATGTTCAAACAAAGGTAGCCAGATTTGAAAATCTGTCTTCACTTGTAATTGACCAAAAACTACTTTTAAAAAATTTTAATGTAGACAAGTTTATTTCATATGAATCAACAGATAGTTAGAAAAAGTCATAAACATAGAGGTAAGTTTGGGAGAGACTCATCAAAAAACCCCTTTCGCAATGAGTCCAAGAAATTGCAGTGCTACCTCTGGCTTTGTGTCTTTGGGATTGATACTGGCTCAAACATCTTCACAATCAAAAAATTGCCACTAAATTATATTCACCAGAAAATTTATCGAATATTTTTAATATGCTTGGTTAAGAAAAACAACTTCCAAAGTTTTTCTTCTTTTGCAAAAACAGACAAAATGGCTGAAAATTGACATTATTTGATCCCTGTTTTTTTAAGAGCATGCAGTTCTTGGTGAAAATGTTTGTGGCCTTCAAACATTTTCCTTTTATTTCTTCTAACAGAATAAGACCAACATCTTCTGCTATTTCTTCTGGATCTCTTCTTTGAAACATGATTCTTTTTTTTCTATGCAAATATTCACTTCTTTACATTTGTTGTTGCATAGTTAATGGCCTTTTCCACAACTTCTGTTCACCAACCTGCGAGAAGCAATTTTAAAGCTTGATGTTTTACTGTACCATCATCAAGGATGATTCCAGCTGATTCAAATATTTTTGTGCCTGATTGACCTCACCTAAAACTTCACACTTGATAAAAGTAACTCAGGAAAAAATTGTCACATACAGCAAAAAGCAAAATCTGCACTGATCCCTTTTGGATCACACAGTTCTTCAAAGGTTGGGGTTAACTTTTCAAAGATTGTCTTGACGGCAATGCACAGTTTCATGTGGAGCAATGGTTTTGTCTGGGGAAGTCTTTTCACTGCTCTTCATTCTGCAGCATTTTCCATCATGAAGTGAGCCTGAAAAGAATGACTACCTCTTTTCTAAAGTTCCAAAAAATGTCACACATGAGGGAGACGCTCCAGGTGGTCACACAGAATGTCAGAATTAAACTAACTCAAGTTCATTTTTCTTTGCCATCATTCTGCTATTATTGCTTCGCTTGAGCCCACTATTTAAACACAAGGACATGTAGGACCACAGGGCTAGCTACTGTGGAAGCACAAACTGCTCCGAAGTTATTTTGAATGGTTAAAATATGAAATTAACTTATTTTTTTAAAAAAAATTGCAGTGTTCACATATGCCAGAGCCAACCATATAACTAGGAGTTTTCCAAATAAATATTCACTTGGAACCCATAGTGTATTAAAAGATAATAATTAAAATATGCTACTTTGAAGCATATATATGTGTGTGATGTATATGTGTATATGTGTATACGTATATAATTAAATATATACTAATATATTAAAGCTATAATTAAAACTCAAAAGCAATAGCAACAATTGCTTGGATATTTTCAGGGAGGACTTTTTTTTATCACCAAATTGCTGGCACATAGTAATAATGAAAAGCAAATCAACTATAATCAGTTTTACTATTTTTAAGTTCTTTAGAAATACAATTCGCCTCCTTACTGCCTGCATCCAGGCCAGTCGGACTCCCTGCCACATAGCTGCTCCCTGGGCCAGCCACTGGTCCCGTGCACCATATCAGAAACCACACCATGTCAGCTCAGCCCAGTATTGCTGATGCTTGTCTCCATCACTGAGTAAAGGCAGAGGCCACTATAAAGTTACCATATTTCCTTGGTAACCAGTAAGTAACAAAGGGGAGATATCTAGGATCATATTAATATCTTATTTCTCCTCAGTCTTTCATCCCCTGATTCTATCATGCTAATGATTTCCTAACTTTCAAATTTTCTCGAATTTAGTAATTAGCTTTCTATAGTAAAAAAAAAAAACACTATCTTCTCCCATCTTTATTTATTTTGTTTGTTTGTTTGTTTGTTATCTATACCACTATGGACTCATAGATTATTTTATTCAATGGGTTATAATCCAATATTATCTTTTATTGTTTTGGTTTTCAAATTGTCCCTGATTTGACCAGTGGGAACCTCTTCAAGCGAGTTCCTGTGTCCTTTTGACACATCCCCATTATCCGTTTGAGTACTTCCTTACCTTCTGGTGTATACCAATACGTAAAATGTATACAAACATGTGTCTGTATACCAGCATGTGCCTATGGTCCAATATGTATGAGTATTAGGAAAATGACCTAGGAGATCTCAGAGGAAAGTTTGGGGGCACTCATTACAGGCCATGTGTGGGGTCTTTCCAAAAATATTGGGGCAAGAGAGAGCAAATCTGCAATCTACTTTCGATTTTGTCTGCAACTCCTCACCAGGGTGAGTTTGCTGCCACTGTTCTGTCCAGTGGTATAATTATCCCCGTTTGTAATACTCTATTGTTAATAGTATTTGATAATAGTGAAGCAGGTACAAATTGGGGTTGTGAGGTGAGTGTTGTCTGGCTCACAGTGGTTCTCCCAGTTCTAATTCACCATGTGGATTTCCCACTTCCCCAAGCAACACACCCCATTTGGAAAACCATTTCTCCTGTATTCATCTACCATAACAAAATGCCACAGACTGGCTGGCTTAAACAGCAGAAATTTATTTTCTCATAGTTATGGAGGCTAGAAGACCCAAATCAAGGTGAGACCTCTCTCCCTGGCTTGCAGACAGCAGCTTCTCACTGTATTACACAGTCTTTTGTCTATGTGTGAAACATTGAGAGAGAAAGTTCTGATGTCTCTTTCTTTTGTAAAGATTCCAGTCCTATGGTTTAGGGCCCCACCCTTATGACCTTATTTAACCTTAATTACCTCCTTAAAGGCCCTATCTCCAAATGTAGTCACATTGGAGTTTAGAGTTGCAACATATGAATTTTATGAGAACACAATACAGTCCATAATACCTGTCTTTGCTCCCGCTAAGTATCTTTTTACTCAGCCCTGCCTTCCTGTTTGCATTGATTAGCTGAGAGGACAAGTACTGACTGAAGTTTGGCCAATCACAGCATCTCATTCTCTTCAGCTATGACGGTTGGGCCAGACAAAGTCACATGACTCAAATTATCTTTCCAAGGGAATTATTTTTTCAATTTACAGCACAGGTCCCCCCTTTTTTAAAAAAAAAAGGCTAGATAGTAAATTTTTTCAAATAGTTGGTCTTCTTCCCAATTATCAATTCTATACTAAACTCTGTCCTTGCAGGTGAAAGCAGCCAAGATAATATGTAAAGGAATAGTCTTGGTTGCATTTGGCCTTTGGTAGGGTGGAGTTTGCTGGCCCTCATCCACAGAATAGAATAATTGATAAAATGTGAGCTTATTATGTGGCTTTCTCCATTCAACTCATGGCTTCATCACTTGCAAGCTTTAAAAAAAAGTATCATATTTCATATCAGTGCCTCAGCTTCCTTATCTGTAAAATATAGACAAAAGGGTAACTTTGTGTTAATCAGGCTGGGCAATGACAGCTGTTGTAATTTACCCCAATATCTCATCTCAGTGGCCTAGCGCAACAAAAAGTTATTTCTTATGCCTCCCTGCTGATTGTCAGAGGCAGGTGGCACAGCTAGGGTCAACTCTCCTTGTGAAATCGTTTAGAGACCCATGTTCGTTTCACCATGTGGTTTCACCATCTTTAACACATGGCTTCAATGTTGCCCTGTCCTCACTCAGCCCACTGGCAGATTAAAGAGAGAGCACAGAGAAGGAGTATTCACTGTGAACTGCCTTAGACCATAGGTCACGTCTACTCACACTCCATTGGCAAGAACTAGTCATGTGACCTCACCTACGTACAAGGGGGTCTGGGGAATGTCGTTGACTTATGGGTTTAGAAAGAAAAAATAATGAATCTGCATGAACGAGCATCCATGAGGACTGTGTTAGTGAAAACTGTAAAAACAGAACAGTGTCTTGTCTTCATAAGCACACAATAAATGTTAGCTATGATTATTAGTGAAGCTGGAGAGGAGAAAGAAAAGTGTCCTTTTCCTTTTGGGTAGTAGAGCCATATTGACATTGCCTTAGAGCAGCCTGCAGCTATGGCTCCTACTGAGTGGCAAAGGCCAGCATACAGAAGAAATGCTGACACACAGAAAATGAAGCCTGGGTGAAAGACAGAGAAGCCAGTGAGAGAATACTGATTGCACTAAAGTGCCTACTGCAATCAAATCTGCCCTTCTCTAGTATTGGTTGGTCTGCAATTAATAACAATGACAATAATAGTAGCTAACAATTACTGAGGTCTTATTGTGCCAGACGATTTTCTAAGCTCTTAATAGACATTAACAATTTTTAAACTCAAACTACAACCCATGGTAGGGAAGTGGGTCATGAAATCATTTTAAGGAGTTGGTACCAATATTTTTTAATAAACAAAATAGACTAGACGAAACTAAAACTAGAACTAGACTAAACTACAACAGAAAACACAGTATATGACACATAATAAGGACAAGTTTTGTTTTACGGACTTCTGTTTTATATTATATGTGCACTGGGTCGTGATATAAAATATCTTTTATGCTGCAGTCACTGCTCTAATTCATTGGTCCTTTCTAACAACCCAGTGAAGGAGGTATTATTATCCGCTCCCTCCTACAGGTGAGGAAACTGAAGCACTGGGAGGTGACCTCACTTGCTGTAGGCTGCACAGTTAAGAAGTAGCAGTCCGTATTTGCTGAAAGTGGGACCATGGTTTGGTTCCTGAATCCCACTCTAAAATCTACCCTAATATCCTTCTAATAAATCAGTAATTCCCCTTTAGGCATAAGCTTCTTTAAGGTAGATTTCCGTGCTATGCAAACCCAAGAGTCTTAGCTGATGGAAGCAGCAGGGAAAGAGTGTGAGCAGGACATGGGATGTGGAGAAAGGAGGCTGCGCCCCAGACCGGGCTCAGCCTGGAGCTGGCCAGAGACCTTCAACAGGGCATCTCACCTTTCTGAGTCTGTTTCCTACTCCTGGAAAATGAAGATGGTAGTAATGTCTCCCTCAGAGGCTTTTGCTAGGAAGAAGGGAGATGACCTAGGAAAGCACCAATCCTGGTTCAGGCTGTGAGTACCTGGGTGAGGAGAAGAGGGCAGGGACAGTACCTGTAAAGGTATAGAGATGGCATTGAGCAGAGCAAGGGGAGACCAACCCATCAGAATCAGAGGGTGGGAGGTCGAGCAAAGTAGGTATCACCAGCCTCAAAGGCCATATGAGTAGTGTGGATGGGGTCCATTAACCATGCAGAGTCTTGAGAGGTTCTGGAAGGGCAAAGTGGGAAGTCCCCCAATGTCCTCAGGTCCAGACAGTCATTTCTTGTGAATTAAACTTGAAGATACACAACATGGTATTCTTTCACCATAGGTGGCTTTCATCACAGGTGGCTAACAGAGGAAATGGAGTCAAGTATCTCAAACTAATGATTCAGAACTGAGGGGGGAGTGAGGAAGCCCAGTTTCCGACCTTGGCTGAGGTCCCCACTGTTCCCAGAGCTGCACAGCATGCTCCATGCAGAGCAGGAAGCCCGGAGCTGCTCCAGGGGACCGGCAGCTGTGAGGCCTCCTCGGGGAAACTACCCTTTGATCTCCCTGGCAGCAAAGGGGTCCCACTTCCTGCATCCCAGAAGGCCTGCTCCAGAAGGACCTCAGAGGTCATGAAGCCCAACCCCATTGGACGGATGGGGCTAATGGAGCCCAGAGAGGCACCGGGCCCTGGTCAAGGTCACACGGAGAGCCAGTGGGCAAGTCAGGACCAGTGTCTGGGCAGCAGTGCTCGCCCAAGACCACTCCACTCCTCAGTGATCCTCTTGTTTCCCCCTCTCAGTGGGAACTGAGCAGGGAGGGTCTGTTTTTTCTGATCTCTCTGCCGTGGGGGGTCCATTTCCTGCCAAAGCTGAGTTAAGTTCAAAGGCCCTGGAATAGGGGTGGGGGGGTACTCTGTACAGCACAGGATGGGGAGTGGGTCTTTAAATCACAAAGCAGACTTTATCCTTTGAGATTTTAAGTGGACAGAAGCCAGTTTTCTAACATCCTTTCTTCTGATGTGGCCCTTGGCAAAAATTATGATATGGGGTGGGGGTAAGGAAACTTAAGGTATTTGAGCCCCTACTATATGCTGGGCTCTGTGCCAGGCAAATCCTTCATAGACATAATAGTCTTTCCTGGTAGGGACTGGCTTCCTCAGTTTACAGATGAGGAAATGGAGGCGTAGGAGGGGAAGTAACTTGCTCCAGGTCACACAGCTAAGATTTGAGCCCAAGTATGTCTGATTCAAGAGCCTTAACTGTGTTTAACCTTGGGCCACATGAAGTGCCCAAGGGGTTGTGTTGTTGGTAACCTGAGTTTCATAAGTGTATTAGTTAGGGTTCTTCAGAGAAACAGAACCTAGCTGATAAAAAGAAAGATTGAGAAGTCCCCACGGTCTGCTGAAGACATGGGAAAGCTGATGATGTTTTTCCAGTTCAAGTACAAAGGCCCAAGACCCAGGAAAGCCAATGGTGTCAGTCCTGGGCTGAGTGCAAGAGAAAACTGAAGTTCCAGCTCAAGCACTGAGACACAGAGCAAATTCACTCTTCCTCTGCCTTTTTGTTCTATCCAGGTCCTTCATGGACTGGATGGTGCCCACACTGGGGAGGGCGATCTGCTGTATTCAGCCTACCAACTCAAATACTAATCTCTTTCTGGGGCACTCTCATACGAATACCCAGAAATAATGTTTAACTAGTTAGCTGAGCCTCTTGGGACCCACTCAAGTTAACACAATTAACCATCACAACTGCTCCATTAATTCACCCGACAAATACTTGCTGAATGTCTGGTAGGTGCCAAGTGCTTTGAGAACAAAGATAATAAAAATAGACAAGATTTATTGAGTACTAGCTACATGCCAAGCACTGTTCTAAGTATTTTACGTGAATGAACTCATTTAATCCTCACAACAATCACGCAAGGTAGAATCTATTAAATATCCTTATCTTATGGGGAGTGAAATTGAGGCACAGAGAGAGGAAAAGATGCACTATGGGCCCAAAGCTAGGAAGTGATGAAGCAGGCAGTCAAACTCTGGTGCCAAAATCTACGCGGTCGATTGTTGTACCATGCTTCCCTGGCAAACACTCAGAAACTCAGTCACGACTCCATAGTGAACTGTGAGAAGCGATGGGTGAGGAAAGCACAGGACATTGCGGGCGTGCAGAGGAAGGGCAGGCCGAAGTCAGCGTGGGTGGTCAGGAAAGGCTTCTGAGAGGACGTGACAGCAAAACCAATGCCTGAAGAGTGAAGAGTCGGGCAGAAAGGAAATAAACTGTCCAAGGCAGAGGGAGCAGCACGGGCAAAGGGCACGCCAGAGGAACTAAAGGAAGTTGTGTCTGGCTAGAGCTTGGAGTGAGGTGGGAGGTGCGGAATGGTGAGACTTTAAGCTAAAGAAGTTGGAAGGAACCGACGGTCCTCAAGGGCACTGAACGCGTGGTCAGAGGTCTGGGCTTTATCCTGTGGGCAATGTAGAGCCTAAATGCGGGGCCCTGGGCAAGTCACTTTACCTGACTGCACTTCAGTTTTCTTATCAGTAAATTAGGCATAAAAGAACCTGCTTTACATGCCCATCGTTGCTGAGTGGCAGAAACGAGACAATACATTTTTAGCAGGAACCTCATGAATGTTAGTTTCCAGCCTCTGCCACCCCTAAATGAGAAATCAAAATGCAGAGATGCAGCTAAACAGCTGGACAAATACCACATGAGCCAGAGGATCCATATATGCCCATCGGAAGGCTTTGAGCAGCAAGGAACAGAAACTCTAGACCATAAAAATATAGTTTAAGCCATAAGGAGTTCATTTCCTAACAGACAAGAAAGAGAAATTCTCGAGTTTGGAAATTCAATGGCTCAATGATGTCTTCAAAAAGGTATTAGTATCCTTCCCATGTAAGCAATGGCTTGCCTCATGGTCATGAGATGGATGTAGCATCATGTGAAAGCCTGACAATATTCAGCAAAGAAGGCATTTCTTCTTATGCATCTTTAAAGGAAGAAGACCTTGTTGGAAGCCTTCCCATCAGACTTCCCCTCAGGTCCCATTGGCTGGGACTGAATCACAAACCTTTCACTAAACCAATACTGACAAAGGGAATAATCACCATGATTGGCTTGGGCCAATCATTATTTATATCCCAGGGCTGAGGAGGGGCTTGTCCCCTGATTCCTTGGCTTCAAGGGAGAAAGACCCAAATAAAACAGGTCATTCCATTAGCATTATCTGTGACTCCATGGACCTGGATCTAAGCTCTGGGCAATAAAGGTAATTACATTCCCTACTTGCTGGTGCAGTCATGTCCTGGGATCTTTCTATGACCCCAGAAGTTAGAACAGACTGAACCCAATACCCCGAGCCTTAGAAGCCGCCTTAGTGGAGCTGAGGGAGCTAGAGTGTTTTCCCCGCACCTCATGGGTCTAGCTCGCCTCTCGCAGAACCCATCATTCACTCATTCAATCTACAAACATTAATTGGGCATCTACTTCATTGTGGGGACAAACAATGAGCAAAACTCAACATAGACACTGCCCTCCCAGAGCTTACCCTCTACTTGGGGAGATAATCCAATAATCGCAACTGTGATCAGATATAGACTGATGGGCACATAATGCTGTGAGAGGAAATAGCAGGGGGACTTAACCCAGGCAGGAAGGTCGAGGACTTTGGATTTGGTACATGGCATTTTGAGTCCAGGTTCAGCCACTTACTGGCTGTGTGACTTTCCAGAGGCAATTTACTTGATAGCTTATGCCTTGGTCTTCATTGAGAAAGAGCAAACATAATGGTAACTGTCCCCGGGATTCATCAGAAAACTGAATGAGATAATATGGCCCATTCAACCATCATTCAAGAACTAGGAAACCGCACGCTACCACCATCAAGTGGCACAGCACAGGGGGTGAGGCTTCTGGCTCCAGCTAGACTGTGCGTGTTTGAAGCCCAGCTCTGCCTCTTTCTAGCTGTGTGACATTGAGCAATTGCCTCATCTCTCTATGCCTCAGTTTCTGCATCTGTAAAATGGAGCCAACAACAAATAGAGTTGTAAAGATTAAATAGACCATGTATGTACAAAGCTCTTAACACGGGGCCTGACCCACTGTAAGCTCAATAAATATTAGCAAAGAATATGCCATCGTTTTGAAATTAATAATAAAAACAAATGTGAAAGCATGGTTGGATTAGAGATTTTCAGTCTAGTCTAGAAATTACAACATTGTTTTTCTTGCTGGTGTTTTAATAATAACGCTGTTTGTCACAGCAATATGTGTACAGCTATGCATGTTAAACATCCCTGAGCAGTCCTATGTTTTGATTACATCCAGATTCTTCTCTGGAGCACTGGCCTGCCCATTTCTATCACCTTCAGCACCGTCAGTAACACACCTTCAGAAGCAACCATTGTTAAGATGAACAAAAAAGACCCAGCCAGTGGCCACGCGGCAACCCAGCCACAGCTTCCGGCTGCTTCCAGCTGGCAGTGGTGTCTAACCAATCAAAAGCCACAGGATGCAAATTGTATTCCCTAATTGATCCATCAAGCTAAGCGCAGCTCGGGTTATAAAAACTGGTGCTGTGTGAGGAATGTCTGCTCATGTAAACACTCAGCACTGGGCCCAGCCAATGTAAAGTGTTCAGAGAACACCAGCTATTGTCTTAAATATTATGTTTCCTCCAGATGGTGGGAGCACCGGACTCCCGTTCGCCGGAGACAGTCATCACCAGCTTTGCTCTCTTTTCCCTTGTGAAACCACTGAAGCCTCATTAGGTTATCGTGTTAAGTTATAACCACACTTACCACACGGGGGGGGGGGTTACATGAATCCACGCATATAATATGTTTGGAATGGTGCCTAGTACAGGGTGAGCACTCAGAAACAATAACCATAGCAACAATAATAATATTAGCTAACACGGAGCACTTAGCAGGTTCACGTCCCAGAGTTAATCCTTGGAAGCTACCAATGAAGTAGATATTAATACCATTCTCATACTATAAATGAGGCAACTGAGGCATAGAGAGGTTAAATAACATGCTTTAAGTTACACAGTTAATTTAAACATTAGCTCCTATGATTATAGGTTTTTTCAAAGTAGAGCATTAATCTGAAGAGTCACTAGCACAGCAATATGTAATAAACATAGTAGTTTGTGCAGAGGGAAAAAAGGCTGGGAGGAAAACACTTCAAAATATAAATAGTGCATACCTCTAAATGGTAGGAATACGGGTGGGGTACCCCTTCTTTTTTTTCTTTTTTTCATTGATCTGTCTGCTATGTTTTCCATTAGCAATATGTATTACTTTTATATTGGGTGAATAATCAAAATTAATGTTTTAAATGGTTGTGGCAAGAACCTAGATGGATGGGGAGCTGAAGGACGGCACTGGTTAACAGATAATTACAATAGTCGAGGAGGGAGAAAGAAGGTGAGGTCTGAACCAGGGCACTGACTCAGGGGTTTGAAGGAGTTTGTGGGAACGGGTGAGAATAGAAATGCCTTGGTGACTGATTGGACGAGCGGGAGCTGGTGGAATCCATTCCTTTATTCCACGGATGACTATGAAGGCGCCTACTGTAGTCTAGGAGCTATTCTGGGACCTAGGGGTGCACGAGACAGATAAATCCTTAAGGTCATGGAGCTTCCATTCAACCAGGAGAAAACAGATAATAAACGAGTTGGTGCATGATGAGTCAGGTTATACGTGCTGTGGAGAAAAGGCAAGCCAGATGAGGGGGACCGAGAGTGCCGGGGTGGGGTGGCGGTCATGTAGGGGAGGCCTCTCCTTTAGAAACATTTGAGCGGAGATGGAAGGAAATGAGAGCGGAAGTTCTCTGTACAGCTTGAGGAACACCATTCCTTGCACAGAGAACAGCAATCACGAAAGCTTTGTGACAAATCATCCTGGGTCTTCGTGAAAGAGTGAGAGGGCCAGGGGAGCTGGAGAGAGGGAGGAAGGGAAACAGGAGATGGAATTAGAGAAGCAAGGGGGACACCACGTGATGTCGGCCGTTGTCAAGACTTGGATTCTGATTCTGACTCTGAGTGAGACCAGCGGAGGTTTCAAGCAGAGAAATGACAGGCTTGACCTTCATTTTTAAAAGGATCACGGAGGCTGTCGTGCGGCAAATAGATGCAGGCAAAGTCGGAATCAGGGGACAAGTTCTGACACCTTTGCAATAATCCAGGAGAGAGATGACAGTGGCTTCCAGGGTGGCGGAGTCACGCTGAGTTGGCTTCTGAACGTACTTCGAATAGAGCCAACAGCAAGGGGAGTCACGGGGAAGTCCAAAATGTGTGGCCCGTCCCACTGAGAGAATGCAGTCGACATTCGTTGGGAAGGGGAAGACCGCTCAAGTACCGGATTTGTGGAAGGCAAATCAGGAGCTGGTACTGGATGTGTTAAGTCTGAGGCACCTTTCAGAAACCCATGTGGAGATGTCAAGTACACAGGTGGACATACTGGAAAGAAGTGCAGAGGAGAGTCAGGGCTGAAGAAGAAAATTTATGAGTTGTTAATGTACAGATGATATTTAAAGCCCAAGTACTGAAACGAGAAGGTCCAGGAGTGCGTAGAGAAGGAGAAAGGTAATTCTTGTGTTTCAGGCTTGGGCTACTGGAAGGATTGTTTTCTTTCTTCAGAGATGGAGGACACAGGAAGGGGAGTGGGGTTTGAAGGGAAGATGATGTGTTCACTTATGGACACACTGAGTGGACATCACAGAGGGACAGAGTGGCCTGGCAGGCAGGCAGGTCTGAGGTAAGGAGCTTAAGTGAGAGGTCTGGGCAACAGACAGATACAGAGAGTAACTAAGGTCCCAGCAGATTTATGTAAAAGAAATGCAAATATATACAAACCTGTCCCCTTTCTTCACTTCCCAGAGTCAGAGCAAACAGGTGTCAATGCAGGTGTGCCAGGGATTAAAACAGGAATTTGAACCTGCAGGTGAACTCTTCAACCATACATAATGTGAGGGAAACGCCCTCAGAGAAGAACAAGGTGAGAGGATGAAAACAAAGACCCAGTTCTGAGCACCACCTGCTTCTCCAGGGCAGCTGGATGAGGGACTCTTGAGAGACCTGGGAAGGAGTCAGATGGGACAGAGATAGGAAATGTAGAGCCGGGAGTAGTAGGAAAGTGGCTCTCTGGACTTCTAATGCTGCCTGACAAATCCCTCCAACCTGGCAGTATAAAACAATTTTTATTAAGCTAATAGATTCTGGGGGTCAGGAATTAGGACAGGGCACAGAAAAATGCTCCAAAACATCTCCAGCCTCGAATGGGGAGACCCCAATGGCTGGCGACTGGATTCAACCAGAGGCTCCTTCACTCATATCTGGCTTCTACCCCTGGGTAGTCAAAGGCGGGGGGCTTAGCTGGGGTAGCCACCTGGAGGGCCCCTGCCGCCTTTCAATGTGATTTGGTCTTTTCATAGCATGGCAATTGGATTCTGAGGGAGAATGTCCCAAGAACCAGAAAAAGCCAGGTGGAAAATGCTAAAAGGTGTAGTCTCAGGAGTAACATGTTGTTACTTCAATCATACCCTATTGGCCAAAGTAATCACTAGCCCACTCGGATTCAAGGGGAGAGGACATACACCCCACCTTTCCACAGGAGGACTTTTTAAATAAACAATTGGTAGACATGTTAGTAACAATTCAGTGATTTCATTCACAGAATTGTGCAACCCATCACCACAACCAATTTTAGAACATTTTAATCACCTCCAAAAGAAACTCTATACCCTTTAGTTATCACTGTCCCCAATATTCCCATTCCTCCATTCAGCCCCTGGCAATCACTAATCTACTTCCTATCTCTATGGATTTGCTTTTTCTGGACATTTCATATAAATAGAAGTGTGTATGTGGTCTTTTGTGACTGACTTCTTACACTTAACATAATGTTTTCAAGGTTCATCCAGTTGAAGCATGTATCACAACTTCATCTCTTTTTCTGGCCAGATAATATTTCATTATATGACTATTCCATATTTTGTCTATCTATTCATCAGTTGATGGCTGTTTGGGTTGTTTCTACCTTTTGACTCTTATGCATAATACTGATTTGAGCATTCATGTACAACTTTTGTGGCCAGCTTTCTAAACTACTAACTGCTTCATAGGCAGAACATCCAAGGATGGTGGATCCCAAACTGGATTTTAATGTACCTTAGTTCTATTACCTTCAGCAAGTCACCCAACACCTCTGAGCTTCATCTGCAGGATAAGATGTAAAATACCCCCTGGACAGGTGAGGATTAGTGAGCTCAAGAATGAGAAGTGACTTACAAAACGAAAAACTGAGAAATGCTACATAATGCCCACCCAACAGCACTCCTTTTCCTGATAACAAACCTTGATTTTGGTCAGGTATCAAGCAGCCATCTACCTCATGGACCTAGCCCCCTCCCACCACAGCACATAAGTCGCGATCAGTCTAAGCCAATCACAAGGATCCATTGTCATTTCCTATAAATCGTTTTGGAATGGCTCAGCAGTGCAATCCTGCTCAACAAGACAGGAAGTAGGTCCGCTGGTAGTACTGCAGAAAATGAGTTTCTTAACCCTTAAAAAGAAGAGCAGAAGACAACACCATCCCTCTTTAGCAAGGTATTTTCATGTCTTCTTGTGAAACTGCGTGGCAATCAGCCCGATAAGTGTGATGAAATGTGAAAATGGAAAGCAAATTGATGTGAGCATTGAGCTAACACTGGAGAAGCCTTGCCCCTGGGTGACTTCTTATGTGAAATACTAAATATCTTTATTCTTTAAGTCATAAGTCATTTTAGTTGGGTTTTCCATAAATGGCAACTGAAAACATCCGTACTTAAACACATATTGGTTTCTAGCTATCTCTTGCACATACGTCCAAAGAGAATTGGCTTATCTTACAATAAACGACACAGGGAAAAATCAGAACAAGGGTAAACAAATATGACACCATGGCATACTAAATATTCCAATGACCCTCCTGATAAAACCAGCTGAAGTGATTTTAAATATATATTTTTAAACGAATCAGTCACATTCATTAGCTTATATTTACATCAAAGGAGATAGAGATAGGTTATAGATAGATAGATAAAGTATATAATATGTCAGCAAGTAATAATGTATAGAGAAAAATAATTTGGGGAAGAGAGATCAGGAATAAGTGAGTTACAGTTTTAAATAGGGTGTTCAAAGTAAGCTTCAATGAACTGGTAACTTTTGAGAAAAGACTTGAAAGCAATGAGGAAAATAGCTATAGGAAAATCTAGGAGAATAAATTAAGTAGAGCAAACAAGCAGTGTAAAAAGCCTATGGTGTGAACATATCTGGAACGTTCAAGGAATAACAAAGAAGACAGTATAACTGAACTAAATGAGTAAAGGAAAGAGTAGAAGATGAGGTTGTAGTATTAATGGATTTAGAATTCTAAATTTGCAGTATTCACTTTCAGCAATTTGAAATTATCATTAATTTCCTGTCTTCTGGCTTCCATGGTATCTGTGTAGAAGTCCACTGCTAGACTTATTATATATTCTTTGAAGATAATATATCTTTTCTTCCTCTGGCTGCTTCTAAGGTTTTCTCTTTGTCTCTGGTTTTCAGAAGTTTTTGTTATTATGTGTCTTAATTTGGTTTTCTTTGTATTCATTTTATCTAGGGTTTATAGAGCTATACCCTATGACTTAATGTCTTCGGTTTTAGAAATGTTCAACCATCAACTCTTTGAATATTGCATCACCACATTTTCTCATTCCTTTCATTCTGAGACTCAATTAACACATGATTTACACATATTCACTGTATTTCATGTTCTTACACTCTTTTCTGTATTTTTTCATCCCATAGTCTTTCCTACTTTGGTTTGGATGTTTTCTTTTGGCCTATTTCCAGTCTGCTAATTCTCTCCTCAGTCGCTAATCTGCTATAAAGCCCTCTGTTGAGTTCTTAATTCCAATTTTTATATTCTTCAGTTATGAAATTTATTTTTAATAATTTTCATAGTTTTCAGTTCTCTATTGAAATTCTCCATTTTTTATTTAATTTGTTGGTCACATTAATCACTGTTATTGAAAAGTCCAATAATGTCAATAGCTGAGTCTCCTGTGGATTTCTTTCTATTATATATTTTTTCTCTTGATTTTTTAGGGTCGGTTCATGTCTTTTTGTATATTTGTATATTTGGTAACTTTTTATTAAATTTAGTATTGTGACAAGTAGTAGTGGCAAATCATCTTAATGCGGTCAGGGACTGAGCTGACCTAGAACTGGTCGAGTGTTTATAATAGCTAGTCTATTTCTGATTCACTCAAAATTTCAAACTGTGAAAAGCACTAAGAAGAAGGTAAACAAAGTGACAGAACAGAGAGTAATTTGGGATGGGAATGAGAAGTGAATGTTGCTTTAGCTAGGGTGATCGAGGAAGGCCTCTGTGAGAGATGACACTTGAAGCCCAGTCTGTATGATGAGAAGCAAACAGCCATGTGAAGATATAGTTTCTTTCAGACAGGGTAGGCAGCAAATGCAAGTGCCCTGAGGTAGAAATGAGCTTGGCGGTTTTGTGAAATAGAAAGAAGACAGGATGACATTACAAGGTAGATAAGAGTCAGATATTAGAAGCCCTGGCAAAGAGTGTAGATTTCATCCCAAGAGCAGCAGGAAATTATTGGAGAGTTCTACGCAAGGGTATGACATAATCCGGGTATTTTTCAAAAATTACTCTGGCTGCTATGTGAAGAGATTTTTACTGGGGGTGGGGAACAAGAATTGAAGCAGAGAGACCATGGATAGGACTATTTGCATAGGTTTGGAGGATAACAACCAAGTTCCACTTCGAAGCCGTTTACATACTATACAAGTGGCATTAATTTGATGTCTTTTGGTTGCGAGTGTCAAACTGGCTTAAGCAAAAATGGGGATTGTTGTTTGACTCTCTTGGGAAATATAGCCTCATGGACAGCTAGATCCAGGCAGTGTCATCAAAACACACGCTATCTTTCTTTCCTCCTACTTCTCCTCCTCCCTCTCCTCCTCCTCCCCCTCTTCCTCCTCCACCTCCTTCTCCTCCTCCCCTCCTCCTCCTCCCCTCTTCCTCCTCCCCCTCCTTCTCCTCCTCCCCACCCTTCTCCTCCACCTCCTTCTCCCCCTTTGCGGGAGGATTTAATCCTGAAGTGACTGTAGCCATCCCCTCTCACCAAAGTATTTACAGCAAGAGAAAAGGCCACCATCCCACAGCCAATGCTCCTATTACTGCATTCTACTGCCTTATCACTCATGCTGTGTGAGATTATCTATCTGTTTATCCCTCTAAGAATAGCCTGGATCGGATACCCCTTAAGGGGAAAGACTAAGTCTTTTCCCTCTGAATCCCTAGCTTAGTGAAATAACAATGAATCAATCAGCTTTGGAGTCAGATACTTGGATTCCACCAGGCTCTGACAATTAGTAGCTATGTGGCCTTGGACAAGTCACTTAACCACTCTGAGGCTTATTTTTCCTTATCTATGAATTAGTCATTAGAAATACATAATTAGATAGGTTATGAGGGTTAAATAAGATCTTGAAGAAAAATGCTTGGAACAGTTCAGGTACTCTATGCTTCAGTAAATCAGGACATCACAAAGGCTATAACAACCCTCTGGGTTTTGTCTTGGAGAAAAGGATGGGACATTGTAAGCTGGAGTGGAGCCTGGCAGCAGAGAAGAAAGTAGCTTGAGGCAGGGGGCAGGGATGCCTGATACTCATTGCTTGGTCTCCTTAGCGAGCCCCACCCCAAACCTGGCCTCAGCCCAAACCTGCCTGGTAAGAGCCTTCCCCAGGGTCTGCACCCAGAGCCAGGACAGGTCCTGGCTTGTACCCCACTCCTCTGCCTGCAAATGGGGTTTGCTGAAGCCACATACATTCTTAAGGGATTGATAAGATTCCGGAAGCCACGCCTACCACCCGTGGCATATCTTGGGCTGGACAGGAGGGGAGCGCCAGGCCTTCCTCCTCCACACAGCAGGAGCTGACTGCTAGCAACCCACCCCATATACAAACACCCTGACCCTCCTTCACAGAACCACAGAACGGCACAGCTTTAAGGAATCCCAAAGACCCTCCAGTACCTTTCTTCAAATGATTCTGGCCCTGCCAGTCTGGTAGGGACCCCCGCACATTCCCCATTGAGCATGAACCAGCTTTCTTCCTTTCCTCTGCTTGAAACCCCTAAATTTTTAAAAAGTGCCCAGAATCCTTTGGTGTTCAGGGAAACCATGGCTAGGATGACCTAATGGTGGGTGAAGGCACCTGTCACCCCCTGAGATCTTCACTTTGATTGTAGCTCCAAGAACTTTGGGTGACTGGGACCCCACATTGTAAACCACTGATCTTGATGGGCACGGAACAGAGTCCAACCATGACTATGGAGCATAAGGGGGAACAAGGAAGGGAGTTCTTAGGCTGGGGGTCAAGCCGAGGGCTCTGTCCTGACTCTCTGACTACTCAGTGTGACCTCTGAGTGGCTTAACCTCTCTGAGCTTCTGACCTCATCTATAAAATGAAGGTTGCCAACAAGGTGAGAATTAAATAAAATAATGCTTGTTCTTTAGCAGGAGACCCTCACAGAGTAAGCAATCTATAAACAAACCTGTTACTGCCGTCATCATTAATATGAATAAAGGAATAAAAGTCTGTAATCCTGCCTCAGCCCTGGGACCAGGCTGGAAATCGAAGGGAACTCAGACATCCCACACATACACAGTGTGGAGTCCCAGGACCTCACCACCCCTTACCTGCCCGCCTCTTCTCCCCCAAAGCCCATTATCTGAAGGTTGGGACCAGGCTTCTCCCCCTCCTGCTCACTGCCCTTTCTGCCTGCTGACTCTGATGATTCATCCCACCTCCAGGGCATAGTCATGCCTATCAGAAACCCATTTTTCTGGTTTCCCCTCCTGAACCAGGGGCCCCTCTGCCTTACTCAGTGCATAAGGGAGGGGTAGGGGACCCTGAGTGGAAAAACAAGGCCTCTTCACTGTCATCCTCCCCAGACCTGGGACCTGGAGGAAGTTAGGGGAGCTAGGAGGGAGATCAGAGAGAAAGCAAGGAGAAATCAAGGAAGCAAGAGGAATCCCCTCCCTTGGCCTGAATTAGGTCTAGAGCAGCTCTGATTCCTGGACAGGGATGGGCCTGGGTTTTGCAGGGCTGGCAGGTGGGGAGGAGGGAAGGAGAGGTCAGGCTAGCGCCATGATTTCCAACTGCTGCGGGGGCCCAGGAAGTCCCTTTAGCCCCTCAGATTCAGCACAAACCAAGCAGAACTTTTCTCCTCCATGACCAAATTGCACCTCCCCTGGCAGTCCATGCAGTCCCTCAGCTAGAAAACCGAGAGCTCCCTGTCTTCTGACCAGTGTTTTCGTCAGTTGGGTGCTGGCCTTTTCTGCAGGTCCCTCACTGGTCTCTCTCGCCCGCGAGTCTTTCCGCATGCCCTGGTGTGAGACCTCATCAGCTCCCACAACCCACAATTCTCCTCTCCTACAATCTCGACCTCTACGTAGCCGGCCAAAGGGGATCTCCCTTAGCCCCAGAACTGATCAAACTTGAAGCAGACTGGGGAGGAGCAAAGCCAGCTGTGACAGCGGAAGCGAAACCTGCTTCTCTGTTCATCAATGAGTGAGTGGGGGTGGGGAGGAGGAGTGAGCTGGGCGAGTCCCCGTGCGCGGCTCACAATCACTGAGCACCCACGCATGCCAGGCTAGGACCTTCCTCAGTTTACTTTTCCTTCACCACACTCGCTTTATAATGAGGAAACCAAGAGGTAGGGAGGTCACAAAGGTTGCACCCAACCGCCAGCTGGGAGGTGCATTTTGAACTCCAATTTGACTTCCGAGCCTGGTTCTCCCCACTATTCACACATATTTCTAGAGACTAGGGGGAAGTAATCTGCGTTGGGAAACCCTTAATATTAGCTGACCAAGTGGTTTCCTGGAAGAGTCTGTGTGTGTGTGTGTGTGTGTGTGTGTGTGTGTGTGTGTGTGTGTGTGTGTGTGTCCAGCTCCTGGCAGACCTAAGTGTGTCCTACCTGAAAGTGAATCTTGCCCACTGCTGCCCTCCACTGACCAGATGCAGAACTGCTCCAGTCTCTTGGGAATTTGATTCCTCAGGGAATCTTGTTGCTCAATTCCAGGGACCCTGAGAAACCAGGTGGTCTGAGGTTACATCCCTAATATACAAAGAGCTCTTAAAAAGCAATAAGAAACAAACATACCCAACATAAAAATAGACCAAGGATATAAACAGGCATATCATACAAAAAAAATCCCAATAGCCAATAAGCCAATGATCAACTTCATTAATAACCAAAGAAATGAAAATAAAAATAATGAGATGATATGTTCACCTATTAGATTAGAATTTGATCGTGCTTTCTGTTAGGAAAGGTGTTGAGAATGGGCATTCATATTGTTGGTAGAAGTGAGAATTGGTACAGACTTCTTGGGGATAGTTTGGCAATATCTACAAAACATTTTAATGTTCACATTTTTGACCAAATAATTCCATATCTGGAAATTTATCCGAAAAATAAAATGGTATGTATTTTAAGATGTTCATTTCAACAGTGTTTATGTTCAACAGTATTCATTTATAGAGAAAATAGGGAGCTATGAAAAATAAAGCGGTGACTAGGATTAGCTCACGTTCATGCTGATCGCATTTATACATTGGTGCAAATAGTATGTTTGTACATGAGTATGTAATCAAAATAAAAAATTTAAATAACAAGATAAATCTGTTTTACATAGATATCTGTGATATCTATGTACAATTGAGTGAAAAACTTAGACTGCAACACAGTCAAAATAATATGATTTCATTTACACAAACTTGCATGTGAATGTGTTTGAAGTGTGTGTGTGTGTGTGTGTGTGAGAGAGAGAGAGAGAGAGAGAGAGAGAGAGAGAGAGAGCGCGCGCGTGAGCATAGAGAGTTGTCTGGAAGACTCTTGCCAAAATCTTAATGGTGACTATCTTCGTATAATAGAATTGCCCTAGAATTTTACTTTTTCTTTTACATTTCTCTTATGGTTTAAATTTTTAACAATGAGCTCATATTATATTTAAAATGAAAACAATGAAGCTATTTCCATTTGGAAGAAAGAAAGCAATCAGAGAGTCTTGCTTCTCCAAGTAGTGAAGCCCAGTGGTGGGGACGGGGAGGTCATGCTAGCAAGTTAAGACGCTGGTGGAGACACGGAGAGCTGGGGTTGGGGCTGCTAGCCCACTGTGGAGTTGTCTAAGATAGTCCTGGGCTGTCAGAGACAGGAGGTCCTACTCATCTAACACCTTCACTTTGAAGCAGGAGTGATAAATAAGATGGTGGCTCAGAGAGGGCAAGAAACTTGGCCAAGGTTACACAAAGAGCCAATGCCGAATCAGGCTCCAGAATCCAGGTCTTCAGACCTGAGGCCAAAGCTCTTTCCTCACTTCTCTCACTTCATAATAAGGTCAGAAGTTAAGTTACTTTTAAACAGCATTCACTTGCTCATGTAACCCCCTCTATTTATTATAATATTCTTGCCTTCTCTGGGTGGGCACTCATTCTTTAAAGCCATCTTAAATAAATATCCCCTCCTCCGGGAAGTCCTACTTGACTCCTACGGGAAATTTTAAGAGGCTGCATTAAACTATTCCTACCTGGAGTCCTACCTGACGCCAATTGCTACATGCTTTTTCTCTGCTTTATTTTTGTTATTTCACATCTCCTTTGAATTGATTTTTTTAAAAACATCCTTTTCCTTTGTTTCTTCAGCTAGCAAGCAACTTAGGTATACATAATGTACACTTAAAACCTAGAATTGAGCAAAATCCTCACCTTCTTTCTCCCAACTAATACAAAATCGGATGTTTTCAATCCATCTTGTAATTATTATAATTATCACTGTAACTATTCCTTTAGATACACCAACACATTTGCCATTTTCTTTGTTCACCACCTCTTGCTTCTCACACCTTCCTTCTGAGATTTTCTCTAACGGCTTTACGAAGGTATAATTGGCATACAAGAAACTGCACATGTTTAAAGTGAATGATTTTGATAAGTTTTGACACATGAATACACCTGTGAAATCATCACTACAATCAAGATAATGAACATCACTCCCAAGAGTTTTCCTGTGACTCTTAGTAATTTCTCCTTTTCTCTCTCACTCCCTGCCCCACCCCGCCCCCAGGCAACCACTGATCCACTGTCACTATAGATTAATTTTTGTTTTCTAGAATTTTATATGAGTGAGATCATACAGCGTGTGCTCTTTTCCAATCTGTCTTCATTCCCTCAGCACAATTATTTTGAGATTCAGCCATGTTGCATATACAAACAATTTATTCATTCCTTTATTGCTGAGTAGTATTCCATCATATGAATACGCCACGTTTTGTTTATCCATTTACCTACTGATTTGAGACATTTAGATTTTTTCCAGTTGGGGCTATTGTAAATAAAGCAGCAATGAACATTTGTATAGAACCCTTTGTATGACAAATGCTTTCATTTCTGTTGGGTACCTAGGAGTGGAATGGCTAGATTACATGGTAGGTGTATGTTTCTTAAAACTGCTAAACTATTTTCCAAAATGATTGTGCATTTGACATTTCCACCAGCAACTTTAAGAAAGCTTTTTGTTACTTCACGTCCTCACCAGCACTTGGTATACAGTCAGTCTTAGGCATTGCAACAAGTATATAGTAGTATCTTATTGTAGTTTAATTTGCGTTTTAATGATGACTAATGATGTCGAACATCTTTTTATATGCTTGTTTACCATCCACATATATTCTTCAGTGAAGTGTCTGCAGATCTTTGCCCATTTGGGGGAGAGTTGAGTTTTTATTATTATCCAGTTCTCAGAGTTCTTTATATTCTGGATACAAGTCTTTTATCAGGTACATTATTTGCAAAATTTTTTCCCAGTCTGTGGCTTATCTTTGCATTTTTGTAGCAGTGTCTTTCAAAGAATACATTTTTCATAATTTTGATGAAATTCAGTTTATCAAATTTTTCTTGTGTGTTGTAGCTAAGAAATCTTTGTCTAACTTAACTCTCATAAATAATTTCTTCTCTTTCCTTCAAGAAGTTCAGTTTTAGGTAGTACATTTAAGTCTACGATTAATTTTGAGTCTTATTTTTTGGGGGGAGGGTATATAAATATCTAATCGTTCCAGTACTATTTCTTGAAAAGATTATTCTTCTCAACTGAATTACCTTCATATTATCAAAAATAAATTGATGATATAAATGTGAGTCTCTTTCTGCAATCTCTATATACACTCCCTTGACCTATGTGTCTGTCTTGAAAACAATACCATACTGTGTGTTTTTTTTTCAGTCGCAGTTGACTTTCGATATTATATTAGTTTCAAGTGTATGACATAGTAATTAGCATTTATATACCTTATAAAGTGATCACTCTGATAAGTCTAGTACCTACTTGGCACCATACATAGTTATTACAATATTATTGACCATATTCCCTACGCTGTGCTTTACATCCCCAGGACTATTTTTGTAATTGGCAATTTGTATTTCTCAATCCCTTCCACCCTTTTCACCCCTCCCCTCAGCCTCCCATCTGGCAACCATCAATTCGTTCTCTGTATCTATGTGTTTGTTTCTGTGTCATCTTGTTTGTTCATTTATTTTGTTTTTTAAATTCCACATATAAGTGAAATCATATGAATACCACATTGTCTTGATTACGTAGCTTTATATATCTTGAAGTCAAGTAGTGTATAGCCTTCCACTTCCTCTTCTTTTTCAAAGTTGTTTTTGCTATTTTAGGTTCTCTGCATTTTTATATAAATTCCAGAATTAGCTTGTCAACGTTTACACACACACACACAAACCTGCTAGAGTTTTCATTAGGATTCTGCTGATCTATAGATGAATGTTGGGAGAACCGACATTTTAACAATATTGAGTCTTCGGATCTAGGAATATGCTATATCTTCCCATTTATTTAGACCTTCTTTAATTCATCTTAGCACTTCTTCGTAGTGCTCAATGTGTAGGTCTTACACATCTTACATCAGATTTTCCCCTAAGTACTTTATGTAGTTTATGTTATCATAAATGAAGTTTTTAATTTTAATTGCTGATTATTTGTTACCAGTATATAGAAATACAATAGATTCTTGAGTATTAACCTTGTATCCTGAAAACTTACTAAACTCATTTATTAGTTCCAGGAGCACTGGCAAGAATCTCCAGTATAATGTTGAATAAAAGTGATGAGTCCTTATAGTCTGACATTCTTGCTCTGTTTCTTATCTTAGAGGAAAGCATTCAGTCTTTCACCATGAAATATGATGTAAACTGTTGGTTTTTCATAAATGCCCTTTATCAAGTTGAGGAAGTACCTTACTATTCCTAGTGCATTGAGAATTTTAGTCAAGAATGGATGTTGGTGTTTGTGAAATGTGTTTATTTGGTATCTATTCAGATGATCATATGGCTTTTCTTTCTGTTGATATGATGAATCATACAAATTACATTCCTGGGGTAGATCATCCTTTTAACCATGATGTAGTATTTTTTAATATATTCTTTAATTCAATTGATGGCCATAGTAGTGGTCCCCAAACTTTTTGGCACCAGGGATCAGTGCTCCTATGATAATCTAATTCCTGATGATCTGAGGTGCAGCTGAGATACTAGCTCTGGGGAGCAGCTGCAAATACAGATAATGCTTTGCTCGCTCGCCACTCACCTCCTGCTGTGCAGCACAGTTCCTAACTGACCATGGACCAGGACCAGTCCGTAGCCAGGGGGTAGGGGATCCTTGCCTTATAGAATGAATTGGAAGTATTCCATCCTCTTTAATTTTATGAAAGATTTTGTATGAAATTGGTGTTACTTGTTCCTTATATGTTTGAAAGAATTCCTCGGTGAAGCCATCTGGACCTGGAGTTTTCTTTGTGGAAAGGTTTTAAACTATAAATTCAATTTATTTAATATGTGTAGGGCCATTCAGGTTATCTACCTCTTCTTGAGTGTACTTTGGTACTTCATATCTTTCAAGGAATTTGTCCATTTCATTTGTTATCATACTCCTTGGCATAAAGTTGCTCATACTGTCCCCTTATTATTTTTTGATATATTCAGATCTGTAACATTTAGAATTAGTGATGTCACTTCTGTCATTCCTGATATTGATAATCTGTGTCTTCTTTTTTTTCTCTCATTAGTCTCGATAGAAGTTTATTGATTTTATTGATCTCGCACACTAGCTTTTGGTTTAATTAATGTTTTATATTGTTTTTGATTTCTATTTCACTGAATTTTGCTCTCGTTTTATTATTTCCTTTCTTCTGCTTACTTTAGGTTTAATTTTCTCTTTTTTCCAGTTTCTTAAGATGAAGACAGGTCATGATTGATGCCTTTCTTCTTTTTTAATAGAGGCATTTAGTGCTATAACTTTCCCTCTACTACTTTGCAGTATCCGACAAATTTTAAATTGTGTGTCATTTTATTCCATTTAAAATAGTTATCAACTTGTCTTTTGCTTTCTTTTTTAGCCCATAGGTTGTTTAGAAATGCATTATTTAGTTTCTAAATATTTGAGGATTTTCCGGAGATCTTTCTATAATTGACTTTTAATTTGTCCCACTGTTGTCAGAAAACATGCTTTCTATAAATCAAAGTGTGCTTAAATTTATTGACACTTGTTTCATAACCCAGAATATGATATAGCTGGTAAATGCTCTATATAAGCTAAAAAGAATGTACACTCTGATGAATTCGAATGAAATGTTTTATAAATGTCTATTATGTCAAGTTGGTTGATAATATTATTCAAATCTTCTATGTACTTACTGATTTGTATTTACCTTTTTTTTGGTCAGCTTTTGATAGAATTGTGTTGGAATCTCCTACCATAATTTGTGGATTTGCCTATTTTCTCCTTGCAGTTCTATGAGGTTTTTTGCCTCATATATGTATTAGTTTGCTAGGGACGCCATAATCAAGTACCACAGACTGGGTAGCTTACACATACAAAAATTATTTCCATGTAATTCTAGAAGTTTAATATCAAGGCGTCAGCGGGGTTGGCTTCTTTTGAAGCCTCTCTCTTTGGCTTATAAATGGCTATCTTCTCCCTGTCTTCACAAAGTCTTCCTTCTGTATGTTGTCTATGACCAAATTTCTTCTTCTTGTAAGGAAACCGGTCGTATTGGATTAGGGCCCACCCTAGTGACCTCATTTTAATGTAATTCTTCAAAGACCCTATCTTCAAATACAGTTACATTCTGAGGGGTTAGGAGGTTAGAACTTGAACATTTG
Source organism: Eonycteris spelaea (assembly GCA_003508835.1). Taxonomy (NCBI): domain Eukaryota; kingdom Metazoa; phylum Chordata; class Mammalia; order Chiroptera; family Pteropodidae; genus Eonycteris; species Eonycteris spelaea. Next base: position 10,125,346 of record PUFA01000006.1, read on the forward strand.
AATTCTGGGGTAACACAATTCAGTCATAAAAACGTATTTCAAAGCAATGTTCTTAAATGCAGACATGTTTGGGATAACTATGTCTACTTGACATATGTCTACTTGATACATTGACTCTTTTATCATTATGAAAAAAACTCACTTTATCCCAGGTAATAGTCATTGCTCTGAAATTTACTTTCTTGTGATTGGCTACAAAATGGTACAGGCATATCTTGGATATATTGTGGGTTTAGTTCCAGACCCTAACAATAAAATGAATATTGCGATAAAGCGAGTCCCATGAATATTTCGGTTTCCCATTGCATCTAAAAGTTATGTTTACACTATACTATAGTTTCTCTATTAAGTGTTGAACACCATTATGTCTTAAACATGTATATACCTTCGTTAAAAATACTTAATGTCTAAAAAATGCTAACCATTATCTGAGCCTTTAGCAAATCATAATCTTTTCGCTAGTGGAGGTTCTTGCCTCACTGTTGATGGCTGCCAACTGATCAGGGTGGTGGTTACTGAAGGTCAAGGTGGCAATTTCTTAAAATAAGACAGCAATAAATTTTGCTGCATGAACTGACTTCCTTTCATGAATGATTTCCCTGTAACATGTGAAACATGATTTCTCTGTAACCTGAAAGCAGGTTACTCACAGAACTTCTTTCAAAATTGGAAATCTCACATCTCAAATTCTGCTGCCGCTTTATCATCTGAGTTTATATAATATTCTAAATACTTTGTTGTCATTTTAACACTTTTCACAGCATATTCACCAGGAGCAGACACAAAGTGAGCAAATGGCACTGATAGACTTGTTAGAGACAGGATTGCCACAAACCTTCAATTTGTAAAAAAAAAAAAAAAAAAGAAAGAAAGAAAGAAAAAAAAGCAATATCTATGAAGCACAATAAAGCAAAGTGCAATAAAATGAGGTATGCCCTCATACCTTTTTCCATCCCTTTGCTTTTAATCTATTTGTGTCTTAACACTTAAAGTGAGTTTCATATAGGAAATATACATCTATGCTTTGGTTTTTTTATTCAATCTGAAAATCTCAGCTTTTTTATTGGGGTGGTTAGATCTTTTACAATTAATGTGACTATTAATATGGTCAAGTTTAAATATAGCTATTCGATTTCTCTTTCACCCACTTGTTGTAACAATTTATTGTTATTCTAGTAGTTGCTTTAGCATTCAGAGTATACACCTTCAACTTATTACATTCTACCTTCAAGTGATAGTATACCACTTCGTGTAGACTATAAGAACCTTATAATAGTATAATTCCACTCAGCACCTTCTGGCCCTTTTGCTTCTATTTGTTATCATTTTTTCTCAAACGTTGCCTTTCATCAGATTTTGAAAATTTTTAAACTTTTCTTCAAATTGTCTTCTGCCTCTCCCTCCTTCCTCTCCCTCAGAGACCCTGAATACACATATATTAGGCTACTGTAAGTTATATACCATGTTTCACTGATGCTCTTTTCATTTGTTTTAGTCACTTCTCTCTCTCTGTTTTATTTTGGTAGGTTTCCATTGCTATGTCTTCAAGTTCACAAATCTTTTCTTTTGCAATGTTAAAACTGCCATTAATCCATCCAGTCTGTTTCTCATCTCAAACACTGTAATTTTCATCTCCAGAAGTTTGATTTGGATCATTTTAAATGTCTTCCATAACGCTACTTAACATGCTTAATCTTCTAGCTTCTTAAGATATGGAATTTAGTTATGATAGGTGTTTTAATATCTTTGTCTCCTAATTCCATCATGTGTCATTTCTGCATCAGTTTTGATTAATTTTCTCTTTCTTATAAGTAGCATTTTCCTGCTTTCTTACATGCCTGGTAATTTTTTATGGTTGCCAGGCATCGTAAATTTTACCTTGTTAGGTGTTGGATTTTTGTATCCCTATAAATATTCTTTAGCTTTGTTCTGAATATAGTTAAGTTACTTGGAAATAATTTGATCATTCCAGGTCTTGCTTTTAAACTTTTTTGGCAGGGCCAGAATAGACATTTGATCTAAAGATAATTTTCCCTGTTACTGAGGCAAAACCCTTTGAGTACTCAATTCCCCAAGAATTACGATGTTTTCCATTCTAGCTGGTGAGAACAGCACTATTCCTGGCTATATGTGAACTCTGAGAATTTTTCCCTCTAATCCTTTTGGGAGGTTCTTTACTCAGCCTTGGGTCATTTCCTCACATGCGTGCATTGATTAGTACCCAGTACTGAGCAGCTCTCCTCTCTCTGGTACTCTGACTTGCAAACTACATCTTTTTTGGTCCCCTTGGACTACCAGCTTTGTCTTCTTATCTCAGGAAGGCCTCTAGTGTCTGCCTGGGTTCCCCTTCTCTACACTGTGACTTGGAAACTTTCTCTAGGCAGTCAGCTGGGGCAATTGTAGGGCTCACCGTTTGTTTCTCATCACTCAAAGATCACCGCCCTTTGTTGCCTGATGCCCAAAACCTGAGGTATCACTCTTTCATATATTTGTCAAGTTTTTAGTTGTTCTGGGTGGGAAGGTAAATCTGTGTCTTGTTCCATCTTGTTTGGAGAAAAAGTCTTTCCTTCTGAGTTTAATTTTTTTCTTGCTGAAGTTCATCCTTCATAAATTCTTTCAGCAAAATTCTGAGATAAGACTGCTTTATCTTTCAGTCTGTGTATATCTGAAAATACCTTAATTTTGCATGCACCCTTAAATGCTGGTTAGCTGAATATAAGATTCTAATTGTTTTTCTCATCACTCTGAAGCTATTATTCCATTGGCATTTACTATTGCTGATGAGAAATTGGCTTCAGGCAGAATGTCATTCATTTGTGGATAATCTTTTTTCTCCAGTAGCTTTTCAAATTTTTTAATTTATCTTTATTGTTTTTCAATTTCTCCAGAAATGGAATTTTTAAAATCCTACTCAGAACTCGGTGTGCTTTTTGTTTTAGCAGCTCATTTTTCTTCACGTATAGAAAATTTTCCACTATTATTTTTTCCCATGTTGCTTCTTCCCTATTTTCTACTTCTGGAAATACTATTAGATAAATGTTTAAACTTCTCACTTTCTCTTCCATAATTTTTAATTTATCTTTCAAATTTTCCATTCCTCTAGAATGTCACCTAACATTTACTGAGCATTTACTGTGTGTTTAAGGACTATAACTCACTGATAAGAACTATACACTCAATCTTAATAACAACATCATGAGGAAGGTCCTAATACATCTCTATTTTATAGCTGAGAAAACTGAGGGATAAAGAAGTTTGAAAACATGTCTGAGGCCTTATAACTAGTAAGAAGCAGAGCTGAAATTTAATCCCAGGTATGTGGCTTCAGAACCCATACATTCCATTAATGTTCTATACTGTCTATCCTAATTGCATCTTTTTGTGCTTCTTTAAGTTCTGGGTGGTTTCTGCAGATAAATTTGAGTTTACTAATCCTCTCTCCAGCCTGTGTCTAGTCAACTTTTCAAAACATCTAGTGAGTTTTTAGTAGTTCATTTCTACTATTTCTACTTGGTTCTTTTCCCATAAGCTCTTATCCTCACCTCATGCCTTCTATTCCTAATTATATTGCTTTTAAAACACTTAAAGTCTTTCATATTGTTCTGTTATCCTAAGTTTTGGCATGTACCAGTCAGATCTCCCTTCAATACAAATCTTGCCATTTAGCCACAAAGAGTATAGTTAGCTGACAGCTCGAGCTATTAGTGCCTTCAGAATCTGCCTCAGCTGTTGAGTTGAGGCCATGCTCTTCTTTGGCATTCTCTAAGCGAAGACTGACTACGAAGAGGGTTAATAGAGTTTTGTCATTTCTGCTCCACACGGGGCTCTAACGAACAATATTTGTTGTAATCACCCTTCGGGAAAGCCAAGACTTTGTCAGATCTACATCATGCCGGGGCTCTCCCTGCCCAATCTCACTTCCCCCACTTTTATCTTTCACAGACATGACCGCTCCATAAACCCCTTGCACTCCTAACTCCATCCCTATGTTTACTTTCCAGAGGACCCAACTAACACAGCATGTGATTTATCCAAGTTGTTTCTGACTTGGTCTCTTCGAAGTCTTTCTCTTCTCATATTTTGTAATGTTTTTACTACTGGGAGTTGTTTGCTGTAGAAGTGCTGTCCTTAAGATATATTTACATACCTTGAGCCAACAGTCATTAAATATGCCCAGGATCTCTAGTCAGTAGAATACAGAGGTCTGGGAACCAAGGAAGTGGTCCCTCTCACTTTATTCTCAATGACTCACTTGGTAAATTTACGCTTTTTATCCTCAAAGCCCTAGGCTCTGCTGGACTAAAGATCCTAGTTCCCAGAGGGTAGGGGAGAACATTTTCAACCAGAGACCACAGTAACTGTTTTACTAAAACTAAAATAATATCTGCCCCCTAACAATTTTGAGCTCCTCCTGCCAGTAGAGCAGCAAGCAAGGAGAAGGGTAACTGAACAGGTGGGGGCACGTGACCCTTTCTGGCCCAGGTGAGGAGCATCTAGAATGGATGGTAGAGCAAGAAGACGGTGAGCATCAGTCAGCTCTCAGCACCAGCTGGGGTCTGTAGTGGGGTCTGTAGCTTGTTTCTCTACCCCTCCTATGTCTTTTAAAAAAAATAAAATAAAATAAATCGTGACTGACCACCACCATGAGGAAGCAGTGGTGGGACTTGAAACTTAAGGTGGTGTGCAAGTTGATCTGAGGCAGCTGTAAGGGGTGGACTGTAACAAACACTGTTATTACCCTGCCCTTATCCTTCAAACCTGTCGCTGTGCTCCCAAGACTTCCAACTGCCGGCATCTACATCATGGCTGAGGGATCTTCTCCCCAGACCTGCAGAAAGATCACTGCACACATCACCGGTCACAAAGCGAGGGAGAGCAACCTCAGCACTCAAAGATGGTGTATAAATACTCAGCTTTCTTGCCCTTTGGGTGGAATCACCCTGAGGCATTTGTTTTGTACCATTTCCTAGAGTTTCTCTTCAGGAGAAATCTTCGGTTGCCCTCCGTGCTAGCTGGCTTCTCATGCAGCCTTGTGGGGCTGCCTCCCCTTCCCGGTGTCACTTTCCCACTTCCCTATTAGTGTTATTTACACTTCCCCAACAGACTATTTTCACTCTAGTTCTTATCAGCCTTTGGAAGAACCTATTCTAAGACACATGTGGTTAAAGGACAATGCTTGGAGAAGCAATGATTTAGAGAATGAACTCATTTTTATTTTTAGAAAACCTTCCCTCTCCCGTCCTTCTCCCTTTGCCTCCGCCTTCCTCTCTCCCTCTCTCCCTTCCCCTCCTCCCCCTTTGTGTGTGTGTCTGTACTATGTGCATGCATAATATGTGAAAAGCTCTATAAAGACATAAACAAGTATTAACAATAGTTCTTTCTAGGTGGTGGAATCATGAATATCTCAAATTTCCTTTTAATGTTTATCTGTATTTTGTTTTCCTGCAGCAGTAACTGTGTATCAGCAGCGATCTTTAATTGGCAATTAGGAGATTAGTGAATTCAGTGGGATGATGGGGAGCGGAGCCAGGCTGCTGTGCTTGATGAAAGGCGGGGGAGGATGTGCAGTGATTTAAGAGGCTGGGCTACAAAAAGGCAAGAAATAGGTAGGAGCTAAAAGTGGGGGGGAAATATAGGAAGTGCAGTTTTCAGAGAAACTTGAGAATGTTTATAGGCTGAGGAAGGAGACAAAAATACAGATGGAGAGGGGGATAACTGAAGGAGTGGGTCCCAGAGGAGGCCTGCCAGGGTTAGACCAGGGCCCAGGTGGAGGAATTAGTTTTGAAGGGATGGCACAGCACACTTCATCTTCAGACTCGAGCAAAGGGAGTGAGGGTGAATAAAGTTACAGATGCATTGACTTCATCCATTAGTTTATTACACTCCACTTTGTTTCACAAAGGACTTGAGGTGTTTCTATGGATAAGTCCATAGGTTGAAGAGGACTGAATTTGAGAACGCCCCCCCCCCCCCCCCCGCTCTGCTTTCACATCAGTGGGAGGCAAGGTCCCCCACTGAGAAAGGAGCAGGATTGTGTCTATGGTGCTTGAGAGATAGGTAAAAGTTTGGAACAATGGGGACTGAGATAGGGGGCCCTGCTGGACCAATTATAGAGACCATTAGATGGAGCTCGGAGCCCAGATTTGGCCCAGCTCCAGGTTGCACATCTGTAGAATCTTCTCCAGCAGCGTGGGGTGGAGAAGCCTTGCTCTGATTTGCAAGTTGAGTCGCCTCCTTGGGCTGCAGTTTCCTCATCTGCAAACAGGGAGAAAAATGTCAAGTCTGGAGGGCCATTGTGAGGATTAAATAAAAGAATGATGACTGGCACACAGGAGACTCAAGGAATGTTCATCTCTTGCCCCTTCCCCTTTCTATGGGTTTGAGCCAATGTTACCTGGATGGGCCTATGGGTTTTTTCTTTAACAACCGAGATGGCAGAAGGTCGGAGAAGCACAGCTCAAAGGGTGAAAAGGCAAAAGCTGGAAAGTATTGTAAAAAGTCAAAGAGGCTATCACTTTCAGCCGGAGAAAACCATATTCTATACACTTTGAGAGACTGGAGCCAGATATTAAAAAGCGCTTAGCTACTGAAAGGATTTAGACAATAGCATAATGTAGTACCGGAGTTTCTTCTCAAAACAGACAAAGACTAGCGTGGAGAAGACTAACCTGCTGCAACAGAGACCGAAAATACATTGACTTGTAGAAAATGGGAGTCTATTTCTCACTCTCTAGTCCACATTGGGGGGCTCAACTCCATGCAGTCACTCAGGAACTCAGGTTCCTTCCGTATCTTTGCTCCATCGATCCCTTTTATTGAAGCTGGGTCCCTGGCACATCTGTGTTCCAACTCAGGAGAAGAGGAAATGAAACACGGACGTGCAAAAGCCCAATGCTTTAAGGACTCTTTCTATTTTTGTCCTATTGGAGAGGGTCGCAAAGCTACACTCAGTTGCAAAAGCAGCTGGAAAGTGCTGTCTCTGCCAGACCAGCCATTTCTCTGGCTACTATATCGTTATAAAAGAAGAGGAGGAGGGATTTTGGTGGAAAACTAGAAATTTCCATTACATCTCCTTTCTCTGAGCCTCAGTATCTTTATAAAATGGGGAGAATAAGATCTACTGGTTAAGATTGCTATGAGACTCAGATCCAATAATTTATGTGAGAGTGCTCAGTAAACACTACTGGGTTTGATAAGAATTTCTCATTATTTCCCTCTAGACTGTAAGCTCCTTGAGAGTAAGGGGGCATAGTTTATTACATTCCCTAGCACGAGGCCTGCCCAGAGTCAATATCAGTAAATGCCTTAAGGGCTATTTCTATTTACATTCTGTTGGAGATGAGTTAGTCAAGAAGCCATACTCAGCTGCCAGAAAGGCTGGAAAGTGACGTCTCTAGCAGACCAGCCATTTTTCCAGCTACTATGTTACTAAAGAAGAGGAGGATGAATTACATGTTGAATAAATGAAGCCCACTGTTTTATCCATATCAAGCCTTTTTTCATTTCACTTCAAATAATTCAGTAATTTCAACACTGTCCTCTTTACAAAATATATATATATATTAAATATACATATATATTTATATATATAAGTAATAAGATGGTCAATCTCACATATCCAAAAGTCTAGGCTCTGCCTCAGAGTACCAGCTCTTCCTCCCTAGGACTCTTCTGGACTCAGCCGTGTGTTGGCTGCCTCCTCAGCTGGCTGGGTACAGGATGGCTGCCGCAATCCTAAGCAGCACCACCAACATAAAGCAAAAGGGGTCGAGTAATTCGGAAAGTGAAGAGACCCTTTTCAGAAGTTCCTTCCCCGCCATAAGCTTCCCCTTTGGGTTTTCAGGCCAGACCTGCTTGGTAAGAGACATGCAACTACCATTATGGACTTGCGACCAAATGAAACTCACTCCTGGAGTGGCCTGGGATCAGCCTTCCCTTGGTCACATGGGAATGGGCCACTTCCTTGGTCACATGGGGAATGGGACCACGTGTGACCACTGACCACAAGAAAAAGTTGAGGAATGGTTGCTGCATGAGCTACCAACTTCTTTTGGCAATGATGGAGACACGGGACCCGGTGATGGTGTGATAGAGACACACAGTGGAGGAATGAACTTCAGGCTGTTTTTTAAATTGTACCTTAATTTTAACTCCAGTGAAGATGCTGCTGGAGGAGTCAGAAACTAGGGAGCCATCCCTAATGCCTCCTTGCCTCTCGTCCCCATATTCAATCCATTACAAATTGCACCGTGTCTATCGTTCAATACCCTAGCTTTCTCTCCTTATCCACTGTCATGGCCACAGTTCAGGTCTCACCGCCTGCAGGCACTATCAGCAGTGACCTCATGCCCACTCTCTCTTCCTGCAATCCACACGTTTGCTGCTGTTATTCAGCTACGCATCTTTACTGTGTGAGGAGCACTGAACATATTCAGACACATCAGAAAGGGACCCTGCCTTGACCTTGCTTCTGGTATAATGTGCATCTCCTTAACTTTCGAAACCCGTATCAGACCAGATCATGCCCCTGTTTGAAAGCCCGTTGCTCTCAGGAAATCCTTTACCATGACCCTCAACACCCTCCACCTTGCCCAAGCCCCTTCTCCACCCCACCCCCGACAGTACAGAACTATTGCACTTCTCCCAAAGGGCCCTCCCTTTTCATGCCTCTATGCTTTTGCACATGCTGTCCCCTCTGCCTAGAAACCTCCTCTCCATCTGTCACAGGAGACAAGGTCTCCTATTACTCTTCCCCAGCTTTCCTGCTCCACTCCCCGGCCCCCTCCACACATATACACAAATATGGCACCCCAGAAAAGTTTGCTGAATGGAGCCAACTCCTTGGGTCAGACATTAGACAAGGCCAGGGGGTTCCAAACTTCTCCAAACACTCCTTGAGAAAGTAAAGAGAAAATGAAACCCCAGGACTTAGAAATGTGAAGGCCTCAAACTTGCTCGAAGCAAGCAAGGTGTTTCTCAAGTTTGATCTTTACATTTTATGCAAAAGTTGTATTCTATGCAGATTATACAACATATCCTTGTTTTAACACAAAATATTATTTTTCCCAAATCTTCAAATCGATGATCTAAAAAGATGTTCCTCCCTGACTCGTTAGCCTCTCACACTAGCTGACACCTTCCTCCATCCGCCACAGGAACCCTAAGCAAGACCTGGATGTTGTTCCCTGTGCAAATCCTGAAGGAACAGCTGTGTTTCACGCTGGAGGGAGCTGGAGAATGATGGGCGGGGAGGGGGTCTAGTGTCTGGAGGCCGGGCCCTGCCCCTCCTCCCCAACCCGCCTGGGGGGTGGAGTCGTTTGGGTCCCGCCCACCGGGCGGGGTGGGAGTAGAGGCTGCCGGCAGCTGGGGCTCGGGCTCGGCTGGTTCCGGGTTGAGAAGCTGCGCTGGGACCAGAGCAGTGGCTGCTGAGCCGGCGCGGGTAAGGGGCCGCTCCGGGCCAGGTCTTGGGGCCGGGATCAGGAAGCTGAGCGTGCTCTCACCCCTCCTCTCCTCTGCCAGGCACAGCGGCTCCGCCTGGCTTCTCGCTCCCCCAGAATTCCCTATCCCCAGCTCTCTCCCTCCCCCCACCTCACCCATCCCGGGATTTCAGCCCCCACCCCAAGGCCTCCGTCCCCCTCCTAGATCCCTTTCTCCCAGCACCCATTCCATTGAACTGTCTCTTCCCCTAGAACCTTCTTGCCAGGAGTCCCTTCCCTCAGACAACCACGGCCCCCTTCCTCCAGCACCCATCGCTCCAGGTCACCCACTACCTCCAGACCACCTTCCTAGACTCACATCTCGGGCAGTCTCTGCCCTGCACCCCTTCCTCGCGTTACCCCCCTTCCGGACAGTCCCCCTTCCTTCTGTAGCGCCTACTCTTGCCTCTGCCGGCCTGCTCCCCGCACCCATCCCTCGGTGCTGCCTCCGAAGCGCCGCGCTCTCGCTCCCCTACATCTCAGGCCCCCGTCTCCACCGCCCCCGGCGCCATGGCGTGCAGTCTCAAGGACGAGCTGCTCTGCTCCATCTGTCTGAGTATCTACCAGGACCCGGTGAGCCTGGGCTGCGAGCACTACTTTTGCCGCCGCTGCATCACCGAGCACTGGGTGCGGCAGGAGGCGCAGGGGGCCCGTGACTGCCCGGAATGCCGGCGCACGTTTGCCGAGCCCGCGCTCGCGCCCAGCCTCAAGCTGGCCAACATCGTGGAGCGCTACAGCGCCTTCCCGCTGGACGCCATCCTCAACGCGCGCCGCGCGGCGCGACCCTGCCAGGCGCACGACAAGGTCAAGCTCTTCTGCCTCACGGACCGCGCGTTGCTCTGCTTCTTCTGCGACGAGCCTGCGCTGCACGAGCAGCACCAGGTCACCAGCATCGACGATGCCTTTGAGGAGTTGCAGGTGAGCCGCCTGGCGGGGCCCGGACGGGGGCGGGGCTGGCCTGGGGGCGGGGTCAGAGCTGGACCTTGGGCGGGGCCCAGTCAGAATTGTCAAGGGACGGGGCCGCCGGCAGGGTCGGGGCCCTATCAGAACTAGTACAGGGCGGGACTGGGGCGTGGCCTCGGTGATGGGCGGGGCCTTGGGCGGGGTCTGACCTAGACCTGAAGTGGGCGTAGGTCCATGGTTGGGCAGAGATCACCAGTGGAGTGGGACCACGGGGACAGATGAGATCAGAGGCTGGACTAGGTACGGGCTGGAGCAGGGTTGGTTGGGGACGGGGCTGAACCAGCTGGGCAAGGGCAGGGCCACTGTCAGCGGTCATGGGACTGGACCTGGAGAAGGGCCCACATAGAATGGCTCAGGACAGAGTTGGGGACAAAAACAGATTGGGGTGGGAACACAGTCAGGGATAGACAGGAGGCTGGGCCACCATCTGAGAATGGTCAGGACTGTATGGAGTAACTGAGCAGCAGGTGTGGGGCCCAAATGGCTGGGGCTCAGGTGTGGATCAGGACAAAGGGAGCAGTACCAGGACTGGATTGTGCTGGACAGGTCAGGGTTAAATCTGAGAGAGGGTTTAAGTCAGGGTCAGCAAACAGCTGAGAGGTTGGGTTTGGCTGCCAAAGGCTAAGCCTAGGTGTGTGAGGGGTTAAGGCTGGGATCCAATTCAGATACTGTAAGAATCATTTGGGGTTGAAATTGGAGTAGAGCCCTGGTTGAGAGGACTTAAAGACTTAAGGTTTGGAGAATAAGGCCCTGCAATGAGGTGATTTGAAAAAAAGGAGTGGACCTTTAGGAGTCTCCAGGGGCTTTTGATGACCTTCTTGGCTCTGTCACCCACATCAGAACCTTTGAGAACTAAATGAAACAGTACATGCACAGTAACCTGAGATAGTCAGCCTAGGACTGTAAACCTTCCTCATCTTCACTAACCAACTCTTACTCAATTATCAAAGACCTGCTCAAACATCCTCTCTGTATAAGCCTTCTCCAATCTCCACTGGCCAAAAAACAAAACAAAACAAAAAAACAGTAGCATTAGAGCTGCATTTCCTGTAGTTTTTCTGTTAATAAGTATGATGTTTTAAAAAGTAGTGTTCCAAGATCAGCTATATTTGAGAAATATAGTATATTCTTATAATCCCTTGGAGGATTCTTATATTAGAGCTTGGAGAAATCTTATTGCAAAGAAACTCATTTTACTATGTTTAATAAAACAGTTCCTAAGCTCGTTGGAGCCTGAGATCTTTATCTCAAGCTAAACCATTTAAATCCAGCAGCCCCACGTCTCTGGCCTTGGCATACCAGTTTAGCACACAGTTCTCCAAGAACAGGGACAGTCTCTTACCATCATATCTATGGCCCCAAAGCCTGGCACAAGGCATAGCTAACAGTACATGTCAGTAGAAGTTGAATGAATGAATGACCAACCTTAGCCCAAGCTGGCCCAGAACTGTAGAGCCTTTGGAAGCAGAAGGTTTCTGACTCAAACATTTTATGAAAATGCAGTGGGCTAACTTGGGAGATAATGAGCTTTCTCACCCTCAAGATGCTTATGCAGAAGCTAAATAACTCCTTTCCCCCATATTGTAGGGGCTTCCTCCCCCCTTATATATGAATCTCTGAGAGTAAGCCTGCACCTAGGAGATGCCTATGAAAATGAGCATTGGCCCCAGGAGAAATGGCCTCATGTTCACCATCAGCCCGCTCCCTGTCCCTTTCATATCCAAACCACAACTGACTCCTTTCCAGGCTGGCTCTTTGAGGATGGAGGACAAGGTTGGGAAATCTGGAGTTTACAAAGCTAGTATTGCCTCTCTGTCCCCAGAGTTCCTCGTGCCAGGCACTGGTGTCCCCATCTCCCTGTCTGTGAAGTCACATAAGCAAGGAAGAGGAGAGGACCTTTGACAGGATTTGGGCACAGGTTGTAAGAGTTTGAAGGACTTTGTCAAAACCATCTGTCCAACTTTTTCATTATGTCGATATGGAGGCTGAGGTCCAGACAGGTGATGTGACTTAACCAAAGCCACACTGCCAGACAGTGAAATCCAGGCTGGAAAGCACAGCCTGACCCAGGCCAGATCCCTCCCCTGCTCCTCCTCTTTCTGTCTGACTTTCTAGCTGGAGAAACCTTTGCCTTTAGAGCCTTGGTTCCCCCACCTGCAAACCAGGAGATCATAATTATTGTGTTTTGGCTTTCTGTAGTCCATTCTGTGTCCTGGAGAAGGCAGGAGAAATTGAACATATATTTTCTCCAAATGTTATTGAAAAACTTTCATTCTTCAGTGAAAAAAAAAAAAAAAGACAGGACACTATTCACTCTGTGGTGTACTGCCCTGGGGTCAGACACACTTTTGTTCCAAATCTTCCTTCACTATCTAACTCAACAAGTCACTGCATGTAAGCCTTGATGCTCCCATCTGTAAACTGGGGTCAGGTTGGTTCTTTCCTACCAGAATTTTCATCAGGCTGACCTGAGACAGATTCACTGTTTGAGACATCTGACATGAGGTAGGGGTTGAGTCAGCATGCACTTCTGTTCTTTCTCCTTCTACCTGTGAGAACTCATGTGTCCAGCTGGGAAAATGCCCAGACCTGCCTCTGTTGCCTGAGGAGACTTGGCTTTGGTGCCTCTTTTGAGCTTGGCAAGAGGCAGCAGAGAAACATGCCTCCCGACTAGAGAGGTAAGCAAGCTCCTGGGAAGGTTCAAGCCACTCCCTACCCCCACCTGCCTCTTTCTACTTGTGGGGAAGCAGAGCTCATTAGCTAGTTATGCTCTGGGAGTGAGGCTGAGCCTGTCCATCACACACCCTCTTCTCCCAGCTGCAGTCTTCCGTAGCCTGGGATTAGGCCCCTCTCCTGAAGCATAACAGACTCAGTGCTGGCAAGGCTTTGGAGATTGTCTGGTGCAACCTTTATTTGACAGATGGGGAAATGGCAGAAGGGGAGAGAAAGACCTCACCCAAGGCCTCAAGCCCAGGGGAGGCTGTACCAGGGTTCAGCTGGAGACCCTTCACATCCCACCTAGCACTTGGCCTGACACTTATAGATTTGTTATAAATCCTGGAGGCTGCAGAACAGAAAGGTTAAGAGCTCTGGCTTTGAACTCAGGCAGCTCCAAACCTAGCGCTACCATTTTCTGGCTGTGTGACCTTAGGAAGGTTACTTACCATCTCTGAGCCTCACATCTCATTAACATCATGGGAGTAATGCAGTTGGATTAAATAAGATGACATTTGCAAAAACTTAGTGCTGCACTTGGCACGTAGTAAGCACCCAATAAATAATAACAGCTCTAGTATGTTACATCATACTCTGCACTATTGACATTTGCAGACAGGTAAGTGTTTGTTGTGCATTGTATATTTAGCAGCATTTCTGGCCTCTCCCTATCCACTAGATCCCAGTAGCACCCCTCCACCAAGCTGTGACAACCAAAAATGTCTCCAGACCTCATCACATGTCCCCTGGGGTCGAAACACCCCCAGGTTGAGAACGCTGGCCTGGCAAAGTCCTACTCAGCTTTCTAGGTTCATCTCAAGCATCATCTCCACAAAGCTTTCCCTGACTTGCCAAGCAGAATTGCTTTGTACTCACCAGATTCCAATACTGGGGTCAGATCTTGGCATCATTGAGAATCTACGTGTTCTTGGTCAGGTCATTTTGCTTCTCTAAGCTTCCCTCTGCTCACCTATAACATGGGTGAAGGATGCTGTAAGGGTGAGGGGCGCTGTGTCAAAAGTGCCTGATACTGTGCCTGGCACAGAGTAGCACACAATAATTTTTAAATATCTTTATTTTTTCTGATCATAAAATGAACATAATAAACAGCTCTGTAATGGAAAAGTCAAAGTCCACCCATCATCCCATGGTTAGAATTGCTTTCTAGTTCTATGGAATTGTGTAATAGCATGTGAGCGTGCATGCATGTGTGCATCTGAGATCGTACATGTGTGTATGAGTATGTGTGTTTTTCTCTACTGAGCACTGAACCATAGAGCAAAGGAGAGGGAGGGAGCCCCATCTCCGCAGGGTTTGGGGCTTCTCGGCCATTGCTTATTGAACCTAGCCCACTGCCTGGGACTATACTAAATGCTTTTCCGGTATCACCTCATTTAATCTTCATAACACCCTGTCCAGGGGATACTGTAATTTGCTTCTTTTACAGATAAGGAAATAGAAGCTGAGGAATGCAGTGACTTGTTCAGTCACCCAGCTAGTAAATGGCAGGGGTGGGATTTGAAGGCAGTCTGACTGGGCTACTCATAGCCTCTGAGCTGCCTCTGAGGGCCAGGTAATTATCTTCCGCACACACCCGCCCCCCACCACCACCCTGCCCAGTCTTTGTATTTCAAGTACTCAGCACAAGGTCAAGCTAAGGAGAGCTGTCTATACCAGCTGATGGACCAAGGGCAAGTGTCTGGATGTCATTTTGATCAGGCATGATATCCGTTCTCTGACCGTCTCAGCTTCCTAACCTCCAGAAAAGGGATCAAATTCAGTCCCAGATACCGGCTTCAGACCTCATGTGACCACTGAAGCCTTTCCCAAGGCCTCCTTCACGTCAAGGAAGCAGTGGTGGGTCAGCCTTGGCTGGCAGCCCTGACAAGCTGGGCGTGGTGATCGGAGAAGCCAAGGCAGCCACTTGGGGAAAGAGCACAGGTAGACAACTGGGTTCGAATCCGGGCTGTGGCTTCTTCCACCTGAGTGGAAAGTTCTGCCTTTCTGTACCTTTCCCACTCCAGGAAATGGAAGTGGGAACAGACTGCCACTTAATGTATAAACAGAGAAAAGAGTTGCTGCTTATCCAAAGAAATAACAGATACCAAGGCACCTTGTTTTGTACTGTGGACAGGGAGGCGGCCAGGTTATCTGTGTCCTGGGAAGCAGCCTCTGCTATTACTTTTCCCAGGATTTATGGGCAAACAGCCATCTCCTTGGGGATGAGGCTGGCAGTGAGTCAAACACAGGGCTGGCTGTTGGCATCTCCACCTTCCTCTTCACAGTTGTCTGTGGCCAGGCAGGAATGCCCTGTTCATCCGGGACACCTTGGCTGAGCACAGGCCACAGTGTAGAAATTTAGAGCTGAAGTTGGGGGGCCCAGGATTTTATTTTATAGAGGAAAAAGGATCTGGTAGGGAGTGACACAACAGAAGTAATAACCTAAAAAAATCGCTGGCCAAAGTTTATTGGACACTTGCGATGTGCCGGGCAGGTACTGTTATGGGCATTGAATCCTCACAACAGCCCTTTTTCCTTTCCCCGCTCCCTGAGTGGGACTAGGATCAGCACTACCACACAGGTAAAGACACAGGTTGAGAGGTTCAGTAAATGGCCCCAGATCCCACTACAAGCAGGAGGCAGAGCTGGGACTCAGACTCGGGTCTGTCTGGCTCAGAACTCACCTTCCTCACAGGTCGTCTAACTGCTTCGGGGAGCATCCGGATGGGGAGGGACCTCAGGCACCCTCCATTTCCCCCCTCTCCCCACTCTCCAGATGGGGAAACTGACTTGCCCAATGCGAGACAAGAACTCAGCTCTCCAGACTCTCATGCCGTGGTGTTTCCGCAGCATCATTTACCTTTGGGATCTTGAGCTCTGCTTAGGTACTTGGAGTGGGTGTGGAGGACTTGGAGGTGGGTTCCGTTTTGGATTCAGGGATTCATTCAGTGAATTCTTCAGTTAACACTCCTGCTGTGGATAGTGAGGCCAGGGGCTGTGCAGGGCCCGGAAGAGAAAGCGAGCCCTGGCCCTGCTGTGGTTCTTTTTCTCTTCTCTCCCAATTTATCCTCGCGGCAGCCCGATGAGCTGGGTCACATCGCTTCATTTTCCTAATGAGGAAACTGAGGTTCAGATATTGCGCGTAAGGTCACACAGCCACTAACTCAGACTCCAATAGCCTGAGTCTGAAGTTGGAACTCAGACTCAGGCTATCGGAGTCCAACCAGAAACCGGCATGGAGGTGAGCACATACTCAGGTGTGTTTGTTGTTGCTAGGGGAGGGTGTGTGAGGGGAGGTGAGAATGGGAAAGTGAGGCTCAGCAAGCTCGAGAAGGACCTTGAATGTACCAACCCCCACCCCAAGTTCCTTAGACTTGATCCTGGAGATGCTGGGGAGCCAGGAATGGATTTGAGCAGGTGAGCATGAGCGTGGCCTGGTCCCCTCTGCTCAGGGTGGACTGGTGGGAGAGCCTGGTGGGAAGCTGGAGGAGCAGCCAGGAGGCGTTGCCAGAGACTGCAAGGCTCAGAGTGGACATAGAGGGGTGGGGCTCAAAGAGAGAGAAATACAAGAGTTCAGGTCTGTCGGGGGAGCGAGAGCATCAAGCATTCTGGACATCAAAGAGGGACTGCGGGGAAAGGAAGAAGGGGAGGCAAGTTCAATTTGTCTTAAGATTTCTGGCATGCTTGGGTCAGCGAGGGGAAGAGAGAGCAGGACTG
This sequence comes from Eonycteris spelaea, assembly GCA_003508835.1. Taxonomy (NCBI): domain Eukaryota; kingdom Metazoa; phylum Chordata; class Mammalia; order Chiroptera; family Pteropodidae; genus Eonycteris; species Eonycteris spelaea. The sequence continues at coordinate 10,142,217 of PUFA01000006.1, forward strand.
GGGCACAGAAAAGGGGAGAAGACCTTGAGCACCTACTATGTGCCAGTAACACGCTGGGCCCTTTCATAGCTACTATCTCATTTAATCTTCATCACAACTCTGTGAATGGCTCTTATTTCCTTTTGACAGACAAGGCTCTGAGAGGTGGCCCAGAGAAGGGAAGGAGTGATCTGCCCAAGGTCTCACAGTTGGAACTTGAACCCAGGCTTTTCTGATGCCAGAGTTCATGTCGTCTTCCCTGGGCTGACAGACTGAGAAGGGTCCCTGAAGCTGAGGGGAGATAGCTTTCTGTAGCAGCTTTGTCCTCTGGGCTAGGAGAGGGGTGGCCTCTCAGGAGGCAAGGTCTGGCCTTGAGGACATGTAAGCCCTGGCTCTCTGTCCTCCCCACAGCTGCTGTCCCAGTCCTGGCCTCTTGAAGCCCATGGGAGCCCCAGAGCCTCTCAGTGGACATATTTGCATAATTGTATTCTTAGGTCTGTACCAGCCCTAACTCTGCCCCTCTCTGGAAGAAGAATTGGAGAGCCATGGCTCTTCCCTCTTCGGTACATGCCTCCCCTCCCCTCTTCATGCCCTGCCCCAGCTCCAATGAGGCTCTGAAGAGTCAGCTTCCCCAGGCTGAACTTCAAGGCCTCTTCTACCCGCTGGCCTCACCCCAGCTAGCTCCATGGCCTTTCCAGCTTGTGACTCCACCCCATGCCACATACCTGGTTCTGGCCTTCGCCAAGTACTCCGTACTTCCTGTACACACCAGGCGTGCCCCTGCCCATCCATCTTCCCTGATCCTTCCAACAAAAATAAACTCTCTCCTGGAAGCTCTTCAGGTCTGAGTTCCTATTTCACATATAATTGTAATTATTATGACAATAATGACAACAACTAAGAGTGAGCATAGCCTGGGCATCGTCAGATAGTGAATAAAGTCCTTGAACCCTTACACCCAGAGCCAGCGCTGCATGAGCCTCACTTTACTGGCGGAGGGAGGTATCACAAACACAGTGGCCGGATTGGTTCCTAGGCAGTCCCTCCATGTTTATCCTGTTCTCCCTTGCAGTCTGCCTATTTACATTTCTGCCTCCCCAGCTAACTGCAGAGTCCTCAAAGGCAAAAACAGTGTCTACATCCCCCCGATGTGGCTGGCCCAAAGCCTGACCAGGGGTGACCAGATGCAATAGTTGTATCGAATTGAGCAGGAGACAGAGTGGCCTAGGAGATTTTGGAGTCACTTAGAGCCCCTTATGAGTTCTGCGACCTTAGGCAAGCTGCCTGGCCTCTCTGAGCCTCCATTCCCCCTCTGTGAGATGGAAGTGATAAGATGCTAACCTGTGAGCTTGTTATGAGAATCGGGTAACATGACGCCTGTGAAATTCAAACCCCAAATCACACCACCTCCAGCCCTTGTGGTTCTGAGCTCTGGTATCACCAATGTCCTCCCTCACAGTTAGCTCTGTCACTTAGGAGTTTCTCAGTAGCTTCCTGTTTCCTCCTATCTGACCTCTGCTGGGAGTAAATTATCCGGTTGGTTCGCCTCTGTCAATCTGTGTAGCTATGGGCCAGTCAGTCCCTTTTCTTGGACCTTAGTTTCCTGTTCTAGAAATCCAGAAGATTGGACCAGGTAATCCCTAGGGCCCCTTCCTTCTCTGCCAGCCTGAGGGGCCTGGACACAGTGAGGGTTGAGGATTTGGAAGAGTGACTGAGAAACCTCACTTGGGACATGGTGACCCCTCTATCTCCTGAGCACTCGGTGTATGCCAAGCTCTGCCCTATGAAACTCAACACTTCTCTATTATCTCATTTCACCCTCCCAACCCCAGAAGGTATTATTGTCCCTATTGTGCAGATGAGGCACTGGGGCACAGAGAAGTTAGGGTACATGCTCAAGGTCACACAGCTAGTGTGTGTGGCAGATCCAGCCTCCTAACTCAGGCACAAAAGGAGACGGAGGGGCCTGGGGTGGGAGGCAGAGCTCAGGCTGCCTCCTAGTCCTGCCCTGTGGGTTCCAGAGTTTGGATGTTCCTTCAGGCTCTGTAGCTCTTGTGGGGAGAGCTGGCTGCTTGGGGCCCACTCTCTCCTCCCGCCCTCTCAGAAGTCAGCTCTGACCCAGCCCAGCCTCTTCCTGGACAGATTTGTTCTGCAAACTCTTATCCAAGTCACTGGCCCTATCCTAGGTACTGAGAATGTGAAACTATATCAGGCACAGTCTCTATTTTCAAGAGCCCACGGTCTCATGGGGGAGATTGACAGGTATCTTTGTCATTAACGTGCAGTGTGCCCCATAGTGGTGCAAGTGAAGGGCACTGCACGTGGAGAATCTGAGGACAGTTCGGAGAGTTTGATATATAGATTCTCAGTGGAGGTGGTATCCGATCTGGGTCTTACACATGGAGCGAATGAGTCTAACACATGGAGCGAAACTTGGGCGAGCATTCCAGACAGGGAACAGCAGGCGCACAGCCTGGAGGACAGCACTAGAAGACGCTTCGTGCATCTAGAGCAGCACTGTCCGGTAGAACTCTCTGGAATAATGCAAGTGTTGTACAACTGTGCCGTCGGGTAGCGTAACTGTTAGTCACTTGTGACTATCGAGCACTTGAAATAAGTAAGCAGTGTAACTGAGGAACAGAATTTTCAATTTCATTTCATTTTCATTTCATTTTAAGTAGCCACATGTGGCTACTGTATTGGACAGCGCAGCTCTTGACCAAGAAATAAGGCTGGAGAAGAAATTTGGGTGAAGGGCCTTAAATGCCACGCTTGGGTTTTGTGCCCTTCTTCCCAGACAATGTGGAAATCTTGCAAAAGACATTGGGAAAAAGTGTGGGCACATCCAGGGTCCTTTAGAATGGTCACTCCAGCTGCTATGTGGGGCACTTGGAGAGTGCGGGTGTAGGGAGGAGCCTGGGGCCACTCTCCAGAAGAGAAGTAATAAAAACTAAACCAGGGCCAGGAGGAGGGGTGCAGAGAGGAGGGAACAAGTTCCAGGGCAAACTCGAAGACTGGTTAGATTGGTGGGTGGACGGTGTCAAGGGTGACTCCTAGATTTTTGGCTTCCCTGACAGTGGGGGGTGGGGTGCCCTTCACTGAGATGGAGAACATGAGAAGAAGAGCAGATTGGGGTCCCCTAACACTTCCAGCATTCGCTGCGATGTTAATGTCTGTGTCCCCGTCGCCCCCCACCCCAACTCATCCTTCCTGAGGCATCGTGGGTTGGGACTTGTCCCTCATCCCTCTCCCTGTTGCTGACGCAGTACCGTGGGGGGCCCGAGGAGGCCTTGGAACACATTTGTGGAGTGGGTGAATGAGTGTTCTCTGGCTCCCAAGGTCTAAGAGGGAGGCACAGTCCCGCTGTCCTTGTTCCTCAGCCCTGAAAGCAAGAAGGAATTTGTCCAAGTCCCTCCGATGCCCTGAGCAATGTACAGAATGCACCTCCCAGGCAGTTTTCTGAGGCTCTGAAGAGCTGCCTGGGTGGCTGGGTCTTTTGTGGACCCATGAGGACCACCAAGGGGGAAGATTGTAGCACTTGGCCCATGTCCTCAAACATCTGCATCTCGGCCAGACTTTGGCCTAAGCTGGACAGACCCAAGGCTGCCGGGGAGGCCCTGAGGAGCAGTCACTCTGCACTCTTAGGTAAACGAGAACCGTCTTCTGCTCCATCAACTCAGGTGCACAGAACACCATCAGAAACGACTTTCAGCTGTTAGTAATAGAGACCTGACTAAAGGAGCTGAAATCAGATGAGGGTGTATTTCTCCTTCATGTAAAAGAAGTCTGTAGGGAGGGACCCCAGGCAGTGGTGCACTGGAGCCAGCTTGCACCGGTTCCTGAGAGCTGATTGTGCAAACCTCTTTCCAGCCCTCTGTCCAGTAACCTCACGTTAATAGCTTGAAACTGGCTTTGGCGGAAGCACTTACAGAAACCTGCAAACATTGTAAATCAGGTTTTTTTTCTTTCCAGAGGGCAAGCTTCCTAGCATATCACTGAGTCTCATGTGGTGTAGCCACCCTGCAATCATCAGAAACCCAGGCTCTTTCTTCTATTTCTCTGGTTTTGGCATGTGACTTCCATTTTTATAGTTGCCTTATGGCCTGAGAAGGGTACCAGCCTTCCAACCATTGTCTGTGTAAGCTCTCTACTCTCACAAAATAAGCTGTTCCTATCTTCCTAACTCCTATGTTCATGGCTGGTTCTTCATCCTTCTCTGAGAAGGCTTCCCTGTCCGTCCTACCTAAATTCACCCTCCATCCCATTCTGCTTATTTACTGTATAGCACAGACCATAACAGGTAATTACCTGGTTTTATTATTTTCCTTGTTTAATATCTGTCTTCTCCCACTAGACTAGAAGTCCCTGTGGGTAAGGACTGTGTCTGTCTTGGATGATAGAGATAACAGTGGAACCAGCATATAAGGAATGAGGCACTTGCTTCAGGTGCAAGTTTGAAATGAAAGTCCCCAAACTCAGTAATCAGGATGGATAATATTTAATGCAATTTTTAAAAAATCAAAATGCACAAAAACCTACGATGATCAAAATACTCAATTTTTAAATAAGGACAAGGTCACTAGCAGTGCCGTGCTGAATCATATTAGAACTTGAGGCAAAGGAAAAATCAGTAATACTGATCCTGCCCTTATTTAAGATTTTGATGTGTTGTCTCTAGTGGAATTTTGTTGCTGTTCATCATTCGCCTCATCGCTGTGGAAAATGTGTCACTTGGTGTCAAGATCATGATCTCCAAAACCAGTCTGCCCAAGTTACAATTCTGGCTTTATGCTTACATGCTTAGCTGTGGCCAGTTTCTCGGACTCTCTGTACCAGTTTCTCCATCCGTACCGAGGCAATAACCCTGCCTACCTCAGGGTTATTGAGAGGATTAAATGACCCAGCAAAAGGCTGAGAACAGTGCTCAGCCCCCTGGAAATGCTAGGAGAATGTTGGCAGTTAATCTTAGAGATAACGGAGGTACAGCCTTGGTTCCCATTAGATTCTAAGCTAAGCAGCAGTCTAGCAGCAGATCAGGGAGGGAGGAATATATGTGGAGGTGGGTTGGAGACAGGGAGACCAGACACTGCTAGGATACCAGAGAGGAGGCTATTGCAAAACTCCAGCTGAAAGACAGAAAGATGAGAATAGACTCTAGAGGTACTTAGGAACAGACTACAGGGCTTGGTGGTGGTTGAACTGTGATGGGAGGAGGGTGCTGGGGGGAGAGGGGGCCAAGGCCGGGATAACTCCCAGAACCTACAGCAGTCCAGCTTGGGTTCTGCATCACCACGGAGTGCCTGGTCTGGCCCATGACCCCATCCCGGGCTTGTGTTGTTCCAGAGGGAGCTAAAGGAGCAGCTTCAGGCCCTTCAGGACAGCGAGCGCGAGCACACAGAGGCTCTGCAGCTGCTCAAGCGACAGCTGGCGGAGACCAAGGTGAGCCTGGCCTGGTCACGGTGGGGGGGTGGGGATGTGTGGGGGGAGTAGAGGTGGAGCCGGCCGGGTGGGGCGGGGCCAACAGGAAGGAGGGTGGCGGGAAGGAGGGTGGCGGAGATTCAAGCCTGGTGTGGGGCAGGTTTCAAGGGCCAAACTCCTCAGGAGAGGGGGCTTCAGCAAAGGTCAATGGAGAGGGACGCACTCCCAGGTGACTGAGAGCAAGGATTTGGGCTGGTACCTGGGTTTAAGGCCGGGGCCCTTTCTCCTTTCCTCCCCTTACAGGGTTCTATTTCCCTCTCCAGTTAGTAAACGCACCCATTCCGCAAGGAGCCAAACCTGAACATGTTCCCTTGAAGTTCTCCTGATGATACCAGCCCTGGTATCATGGCCCCTCTTAAACTCGGGCATGGGAAATTGGGCCAAATCCTGCAGTCTCTGGCTACAATGGTTTAAAAAGAAAAGCTTTTTTCCTTGACCTGAGAGGAAGGCCATGGGTTCTGATCCAGCTACTAACTCACTGTATGACTTGGAGTAAACTGCATATTTTAGGGGATCCCCGTGTCCTATATGTACAGTGGGGACTCTGCCAGGCTCCTTTCTGCCCTGAAGTTCTGGATCCTAGCACATTTTTAGGGAGCTCTCTCTAAGTTCCCTCTACAGCTATCTCAGTAACTGGGCAAGGGTCCGTTGATTTCCCACCCTCTTTCTGGGACCAAGAGCCGGGGACCCAGGCCCACCAGCTCAGCTCTCAGGTGGTTTCAGTCTGGCTCCACTCCCTTAGCAGGGGTTCCGCTGCCAGCAGCAGCTGAAGCAGAGCCTTAAGAATGCCCTGGGCCTCCAGAGGCCACCCTGGGGCCCAGAGAGGCCATTGCAGATCCAGATTTGTGTCCCAGCTAAGCCATCAGCCCGCTGTGGGGTCTCAGGTAGGTCATGACAAACATTTCTTCAGAGAACATTCCAGAGGGCCTCTGGGCAGGACCCTCCACAGGCAACTGATGAGAAATAGTCATAGGACTCTGGCCTGTTTGCTTCTCACAGCCTCAGTGTCCCCATCTGCCCGGTGATTCTGTACCGCTCAAGTAAAGAGAAGAAAATGGGAGCCTCTCTCTGGGTGACAGGGGAATATTACCGTCTCTTTCTTCCTCCCAGCGTTCTCTTCTTTTCTCTTCTATCCCCCCCCATTGTTTTTCTCCACTGACCTCTTCCTCCCCTGCTTTCCTGTCCATCTGTCTACCTCAGGGGGGTCCTGTGGGGCCACCTTCCCCTCTAGTTCCCCCAGCCCTGCTTCCTGTCTGGACTGGGCTGTTTATACAAGAAATGCCTATGGATGCTTTGGAGGTCATATTTCACCTAGTGCCTGACTTGGCTTTCCTGCGGCGCCTGCCCCTCCGATGGCCCAGCCTGAGGGCTTGTCTAATCTCCCTCCCCTGGCCCAATGTTTTCCTTGGTTGGCCCTGACTGAGTGATGCATTCTTGGCAGGGTGTTTTTCTGAAATGGCCCCAGCTCCTCCAAGCCCGTGTGTTCCCAGGGATGTGCGGGGCTGGAGTGGGGGCTGCTTTCCCAGCGATGGTACCAGTGGGGCTGGTGGTGAGGCGGGGGTGGCTCTGCTGTAGAAAAAGCTAGAGTAACCAGGACACACCTTTATCTGCTAGAAATTGTGTTTCCCATTCATTGTCTCACTGAACCCCATAGAATGTCGCCTCTGTGACAGCAGGATGCCCCAGGACCTAGCATAGTGCCTCTCATACAGTAAATAGTTACAGAACAATGAGTAGGAAGAAAAAAATACCTTTTGAGGTAGAAACTTATCTCCATTTTATCAGCAAAGAAACTGAGGCACAGAGAGTTTAAAAGACTGAACTGAGGCCCCAAAGCTCGTAAGTGGCCAATTGGGAGCTTACTGCCCAGTTCTCTCAGAGCCTCGTTCATGTGCCAGCCTCTTGCTGGGATGTCCTCAGCAAGATCTCTGGCTTTGTGGTCAGCAAAGCAGGCAGGTCAGGAAACATGCCTGGGTCTCCTGGGGTGGCTGTCACTCAGATGCTCCGCTCCTAAGCTGCCTTCTCCCTGCCTCTCCCACTTTCCCCACCTTTCCTCTCTTGTCCTATGGACACTGGGCTCCCACCGTAGAAAAAAAGATAGAGTCTGCACCTACCTTTGCAGAGCAGTCTCGGGCAAGAACCTTCCCACCACCTCTCAGGCAGGTCCCGACTACCAGCCGGGCCCTGGGATGGGCATGGGGTGGGGAGAGCAGGGCTGAGGAAGGTGTCATTCCCACCCATTAGAGGTCGATCCACTATCTGGAGAGCCACAGAAATATGGGACTGTGTATTAAGAAGTATTTACAAAATGGTCTGGGAACATTTAACTATTTTAAGTGCCTGAAAAAGTTAGGGAAGGTGTCACAAAGGATATAGCTTTTGATCTGGGTCTTGCAGGGTGAGTAGGAGTTTGCCAGCTGAATAAACAGTTTTTTGAGGGGAAGGTGTCCATTCTAAGCAGGTGGAATTACAATGCAATGGCACTAGTGAGGTAAGCTGGGATCAACTGAGGACTTTGAATGCCACACTAAGGAATTTAGCATTTTACTAGTCATCAAGGAGCTGAGAAAGGTTCTTAAATGCAAACTCAGCTGTGACCCAGTTAGCGCTTTAGAAGGATCACTCTGGTGGTGGGTTTGTTAGCCAAGACACAGAGTTGACTTGTGGACCAAGTGAGTTGGAGAGCCCGTGGGGTCCCAGAGATCTGGGTGGAGGAGGCAGATGGAAAAATGAATGTGGCTCTCAGGAGACATGCGCTGCCATTGATAAGGACTTGTGAGCCATCCTTAAAGCAGGGGGAGCTGAAGACGAGGGAGGGAGGGCATGTAGGCTGAGAATGGGAGGAGTTGGCCAGGCAAGACCTGAGGAACATGGGTGGCAGAGAAGAAGCAGCCAGACATGGGAAACTATTAGTAAATGGTGGCCAGTTGACCAACACCGCTTCAGAGAGGTCGAGGAGGGACTAGAAGGGATGACTGTGGGATTTAGGGGTCTTTGGAGGGCAGTGACAGATGGTGCAGGGAGGACAGGCCCCAACTTCTCCATGTTCGACCTGCCTCGGCAGAAGCCTCAGCCCTCCCTGAGTGAGGGGCTCAGGGAAGACACAGGCAGCCTGGCTGTTCATCCCCAGCCTCTCTTTCACCCCTTTGTCTGCCTGGCGCTCTGGGCGGGCATGCGCAAGGAGGCTGGCCCACTGCCAGCACTTCTTCCGAGACAGGGAGGGAACTGGCCCTAATTGAGCCTTTGTTGAGCCTCCCACAGAGCCCTGGGCACTGTGCACAGCGGGGTCCCTGACTCTGTGAACTTCTAGCCAGAATTCCACAAAGTAAAATTGCAGAGGCAGGCCCCACACGCTGCCTCAGCCTGGCTGCACTTTTGTGCCCTGTGTCATCCTGACTCGTGCTGTTCCCTCTTCCTTTTCCCCTCACCCCCAATTGACATCCTGCTCATCCTTCAGGTTGCAGCTCAGAAGCCATCTCTCGGTGAAGACTTCTAGAATGTGCCTGTTAGAACTAATTGATGCCTTTTTAACGACGAGGCTCTTTCTCTACACCTCAAACAATGCCATGCGTTTTGTGAACATCCCGTCATTTAATCTTCACCATAACCCTGCAATGTAGTTGTATTAACCTTTTCACAGATTAGAAAACTAAGTTTCATAGATATTAGGCAATTAAGGTTGCCACAGTTAAAAGCCAGAGCTAACTAAGATCCTTACCCAGGCTGTTGGACATCAAAGTATGTGCCCCTCACCATTCCACCCCCTCCTGGGTCTGGCATGCCCGCGGGGGCAGAGAGACCCATGAAAGTCCATCCTTGTCTCCTTTGATAATGGCCTTAACCTCTGGCCCTTGTTCTTTGACCAGAGGGTCTCAGGGGTGGTGAGACAGGTGAATGACCACCAAGGTTTGCCTGGCACGTTGCAGTTTATAAAATTCTCTGATGTCTGTCATCTCCTTGTCATCTTTGCTTGGGCTCATGAGTGATTTTTTAAAAATAAAGACTTCACTGTACCCCAGATTAAACTCAACATCTTCTCCTTGCCTCCCCTCTCCCCTGAACTTCCCTCTCTCTCCATCCCTCAGCTCCCCATCCCTCTCACTTCCAAGCCAAAAATCTGGGCATCATCCTCACACCCTTCTCACCTGCACCCAGCCAGTCAGTCACTGAGACCAAAGATGTCTTTGACGCCCTAATGACTTTCAAGCCATGTCCCTTTGCTGATCCTCTAGTTCAAGACTGCTTATCTCACCTGGACCATCTCATTCCTAACAGGGCACATAGAATCCTTTGCGGTTCCTGGCCATGCAGGTCCTTTCTTACCACCATGCTTTTGCATGTGCCATTCCTTCAACCCAACGTGCCCTTTCTCACCCTGTCCTCTCTACATGCCAACTCTCTCAGTTTCCTCCTCTCCCCGAGGGATCACCCCATCTGCTCTCTCTGACATAACCCCTGATGACTGTCCCCACAGTCTTCCACCAAAAGCCTACGGACCACCATCGGCGAGGCCTTCGAGCGGCTGCACAGGCTTCTGCGTGAGCAGAAGGCCATGCTGGAGGAGCTGGAGGCGGACACTGCACGCACCACTGACCGACATCGAGCAGAAAGTCCAGCGCTACAGCCAGCAGCTGCGCAAGGTGCAGGAGGGGGCCCAGATCCTGCAGGAGCGGCTGGCCGAAACTGACCGACACACCTTCCTGGCCGGGGTGGCCTCACTGTCCGAGCGGTAAGTAAGTGCCCGCCTGCCGGGGGCCTTCCCGGATGGGCACCCCTCACCCTAGCCCATACAGGGTGGTGGGAATGGGGGCAAATGAGGTGGTTAGCAGAGAGTTCATTCATTCAAAACTTCATCAAACGTACAGGACATCTGCTGAATTCCAGAGCCTGGGCTGAAGGCTTTATGTAATTATATACAAGTGATATAGTATATATTACATTATTGTGTTATATTATGTATGTTGTTTTATAAAATTATATGTTATAATAACATGGATATTATATATAAGTAGTAATATTCATATTATTATAACCCTACGATCCCCTCAAAGGTAGTTCCCACCATCATCCCCATTTCATACATGTAGAAAGAAGCACAGAGAAGGTAGATCAGTTGGCCAAGGCCCCTCATCTAGTATGTGGTGGAGCCAGGATTCAAGATTTCAAGGATTATAGCCCAGGTCTTTCTGGTCCCATAGCCACCTTTAATAATAATAACACTTAATTATTGGTTTGATGATGATCAAAACTGAGAGCTAACATCATACAGTTGGTGTTGATCATGAGCCAAACACTGTGCATTTTATATGTGTTATACCATGTAATCCTCACAATCTAGAAGGCAGGTACTATCATAGTACCCATTTTAAAAATGAGGAAACCGAGGCTAATAGCTAGTGAGATAGGAAGTGGTACAAGCAGTCACTTGAATCTGGGTCCTGCAGACTTCACATACCTGACCTTGCCCTATGTCAGCTACCCTGAAGGTGGCTGTAGGGCCTCAGCGTGGGGACAGGAATCCAGCTCCGAAAGCAGCCTGCTCTCCTGCTCTTCTTCCAGGCTCAAAGGGAAAATCCATGAAACTAATCTGACATATGAAGACTTCCCAACCTCCAAGTACACAGGCCCCCTGCAGTACACCATCTGGAAGTCCCTGTTCCAGGACATCCACCCAGGTAAGGTCCTGCCTGCTGCTTGCCAAGAGGGTCCAGGAAGAGGCAAGGATTATCATGGGCTGAAGCTAGATGGGATAAATCCCAGCCCAGCCCCCTACTCTCATAGCATCAGAGTAGGGCAGAGGGATTAGAAGAGTGCCTTGCTGAACACCTGCTGTGTTCCAGGGCCTGTGCTGGGCACCTGAACAACCAGTCAGCTCAATGAATCCTCCCTCACACAACCCCAGGAGGTAGGTTGTATCAGTACCCCATTCTCCATTCTCCAGATGAAGAGACCGAGGCCCTAGGAAGTTCATTCATTTGTTTTGTAATTACAGTATATGTAAAGCATCTATCTCACACCAGGCACTATCCTAGGTGTTAGAGACATAACAGTGAGCCAAACAGGCAAAAATCCTTGCCCTGTGGATCTTACATCCTAGGGTGTGAGAGAGAGAGAGAAAACAAAAGTAAATAAGTAAAACATACAGTTTATTAGATAATGATAAAGGATAAGGAAGGAGATTCAGGGATACTGAGGTAGGTTAAAGATTTTAGACAGGGGATCCAGTTAGAAGACCTCACTGAGAAGGAGGCATGAGAGTAAAGGCTTGAAGGAAGAAGGCGAGTGAGCCATGTAGGCATCCGAAAGAAGAGCGTTCCCGGCAATAGGAATAGCAAGTGCAAAGGCCCTGAGGAGGAGCAAGCTCACCATGTTCAAGGCACAGTAAGGAAGCCAGTGTGACTGGAGTGGAGTGAGTGAGAGGGGAAGTTGAGGTGCGGGGTTCAGGGAGGGAGCAGCAGCCAGACTGTGAGGGCCTGTAAGCCGGTGTGAGAACTTTCAATTTTATGCCGAGTTAGATGGGAGCCATCGGAGGGTTTGGGGTGGTAAAGCAACATGAACTGGCTTGAGTTTTTAAAGGATCCCTCTGGCTGCTGGATTGACGAAAAACAAGAGGGTAAAGGGTGGAGGCTGGGAAACTGGGTAGGAGACTGCTACAGGCATCCAGGTGAGATAGTGCAGCTTGGAGCAGGGTAGTGGCAGTGGAGGTGATGGAGAGTGATAGGATTTAGGACATATTTTGAAGAGAGAGCCAGCAGGATTTGCTAACAGATTGGATCTCAAGTGTGAGAGAAAGAAGACAAGGAAGACTACGTGATTTTGGCAAGGTGATCGGAGGGATGGAGTTGTGAGCCCGTGAGGTTTGCAATGCCGATTGGATGTCTCACTGCTGATGTGGAGAAGGCAGTTGGAATGGCACGTCTACAGTGCCACAGAAAGGTCAGGGCTCATGTTATCAGTACATGGACGGTACTGAATGAGCCTGGATGACATCACCTAGGAAGTGAGGGTAGATGGAAGAGATAAGAGGCCCACTCTGACATTTGGTGTCCTGGGGCACTCCTAGAAGTCAGAGACAAGACGGGGACCCAGCCAAAGAGACCAAGAAGGAGCAGCCAGAGAAGTAGGAGGGAAACCTAGGATGTCATGGAGGCCAAGTGGAGAAATTGGTTTCAGGAGGAGAGAGTGGCTAGTGGTGGCAAAGGCTGTTCCAGCAAGTGTGAGAGAACCCAGAACTGACTATTCTCCAGCTCTAGCAATATGGAGGTCTTTGGTCACTCTACCAAGAGCTAATTTTAGTGGAGCAATAGGGGCAACAGCCCTATTGGAGGCCATTGAAGAGAGAATGGGAGGAAGGAAGTGGAGACAGTGCTTTGAAGAACTTTTATTTAAGGGAAGGAGAGAGAATGTGGCAGCGGCTGTTTGTTTAAGACAAGAAATAACAGCATATTTGTGGGGTGATGGGCAATACCTAGGAGGAGAAGGCAGAATTGAGGCTGAAGGAGGGAGAGTTGGTGGAGTGACAGCCAAAGAGCGGGATCTGCTGCCGCCTCTGCTAGAAGCCCCAAGAAGGTAGAACAATGGGCACTGAGCAGAGGGGCAGTGGTGAGGGAATTCTCTGTTGATGGCTTCACCTTTCCCAGAAGGGTAGGAAGCAAGGTCATCAGCAAAGAGGAGGATGGGCGAGAGGAGGTAATGAGAGGTTTGCTGAGAGAGAAGGTCTGAACAGTTTCTAGTAGAGTAAGTAGACCCTGGGCCTAGGAGATCAGTGCCTTCCCAAAATCACACAACCCACGAGGGTTCCAGCCTATTGACATCATGAACCCTGGTGTGTTCCTGAGTGAGGCATGATGTCCTTTAGAGTCAAGAAAAGGATAGAGAGGAGAATATTCCCTAAGAGGCAGGCACCATTATTATCCTCATTTTTTTTTTCAAATGAGGAAATTGAGGCACAGAGCTGTTAGGAACTTGTCTATGGTCATATCCTGTAAATGGTACAGCCAGGATTTAAACCCAGATCTGTCAGATCACAGAATCTGTGCCCATACCCACTAAGCTAACCAGCCATCTCTGACCTCATACCAACCCAGGAAGTCTGCTGGGGAGACTGAGGCTCAGAGAAGTTCACTGATTTCCTGAGGTCACACAGCAGTCAGAGCTCTTCCCACCTGTCCAGATTCGTTCTTTCAATCTGCAAACATTAAAAGTCTCTCGAGGCACTTTTATGGGTCAGAGGAGATGGACAAATAGATGCTGACAGTCCAGTGGGACAAAGGCTATGATGAGGGACTTATGCAGTGCCGAGGGAGCCCAGGGGAGCAACAGGAAGCTCCAGATGGGGCAGAGGAGGAGCCAGGGTGTATTGAATATCACTGAACAGATGATGTTTGACCTGGATGCTGAAAGCTGAGGGCTTTGTCACTCAGGGAGGAGTGGAGCCTGGAGGTGCCTCAGCCTGACAGTCAAGGCCCTACAAGATCTGGGCCCTGCCATTCTCTCATTCTCCCCTCCATATCATGCTACAAACACTGTTCCCTTTTCTTGGAACCCTCTATACAAACCTCGATCTTTGATGGCTAACTCATACTCTCTTTCACCTCTTAGTTTATAAACATCTCCTCTGGAAAGCCTTCCTGGATTTCTCCAGGTAGCCCTGGGCTTTCCTGGTCTCATTGTTTTGTCAGTGTCTACGTGGCTGTCTCTCTCAATAGACTGTGCACTCTGAGGGGTCAGGAGCTGGATCTCATTCATCACTATGTATGCCCAGCAGCTGGCATAGTGAATGTCTGTTGATCAATGAGTAAAGAAATGAATGAATCCTAGTCTCGCTTCTGCTATTTGAATAGTGCCTGGTATAAAGTGGGTGCTCAATAAATACTTGTTGACGGAAGGAACTTGCCACACTTCCTTGGACAAACTTCTTCCTCCTTGGAGATTCAGTTTCCTTCTCTGTATAATAGGGATGCTAGTGTGTTTCATTCTTGACCCCCTCACAGGTGAGCACATGGATGTGGGAACCTGCTGCCTGACCCTGAGCAGGGTTTCTCAACCTCAGCACTATTGACATTTGGGGCTGGATGGTTCCTTGTCATAGGGGATTGTCCTGTGCACGGTAGGGGTGTTAGCAGCATCCCTGGTCTCTATATAACTAGGTCCCACACCATTCCCACCCCCCACCCCAGTTCTGACAAATGCTTCCTGTGAGGCGTATCACCCCAGTGGAGAACCACTGCCCCAGAGAAAGCTGCCTGTGGGAGAGGGGCTGAAGGCGCAGTAGTGTGTGCCCTGAACATCCTGCCAAGGACAGAGGCCCCTGGGGAGTTCGGAGAACAGTGCCTGGTTAGCCAGGCCCCTTTCTTTGTCTGTAGGGCCTGTGAAATCACTCTGGGTCCTCTGTCAGCACCAAAGGCCTTTATGTCCAGATGGGAGGGGCAGGAGTCCCCAGGGACCTAGCCCATGGATTCTAGCAGCTTCCTGCCTGTCCCTTCCCAGCTCAGAATTCCTATTGGGTCACCTGAGAACTCCATCTAGCATTTATAAGAACCCTGCTCTGAAACCTTCACTCTCCCTTACCACCTACCCTCCCTTCTCCCCCATCCCACCCCTCAGTGGACATTGGGTTGCCCCAGCTCCCAGGCACAAACTTCCTCCCTAGCCAGGCCAGATGGCCACTGTCCCAAGGAAACCATGCATTGCTCCCTTTGCTCATATCACCTTCCTCTCCTGGACTGTTTTCTCATTCCCTGCTTATCTAACTTCATTCATGTTGGGTTCCAGCATGTTCAGTGCCTACCTAGCTGTGTGACCAGGGCAAATTGCTGCCCTCTCTGAGCCTGTTTCTTTATCTACAAAACAGGGATTAGGAAGGTGTAGTTTATCTCCCAGGGTAGGTATGAAAATTAAATCATTTATTTGTGGTAATAATCCTGGAACTTAGTAAGTACTTAATACATGTTTGTTGTTATTGTGACTATCCGATGGTCTTGCTGAACTGGCCTTCTGGGGCCACATAAAGGAAGGAGCATGTGTGAAAAGACCTTAGCTCAAGTTCCAACTCTACTTCTAGCCCAGGTGGCAGCTTGAGCCAGTCGCTTAATTCAAAGTCTCCTAGGAGCCTCAGTTTCCTCTTCTGAAAAATGGGTACAGTATGTCATGCTCCTGGGGCTGCTGTGGAATTCCCATCCGCTAGTGTTCCAATGCTGCACCGTGCTGGCATTTGAGTAGGTGGGACGCCTGAGGGACCAGATTTTTTTGAGGCTGGGCCAGAGGAAAGAGCCGATGGTATCTCCTGTCCTATCGGTCTTCTGCTGGCTCGAAGCCACTGTCCTTAACAGAGAGGTACGAGCCACTTGCCAAGTGATGATGCTGGACTGTGCCATTTCTCTGCTGTTTGGGCCACTGTAGTGTGTGGTTGATGATGATCCAGACATTTCCTGGGGCTTCTGCAGCCCATGCTTCTTCCGGAATGCCTTTTGACTCTAAGGCCTCAGAGAGGCTTAAATGGATGGAGAACCCACCTGGAGACCAGATGGGCTGCCTGCTTTTTGTTTTTGTAAAACAGTGCCTTGGGATCTAGAAAAGAGCTCTGACCTATAAAACAGTGAACCCCAGGGGACTGGATTTGTTTCACTGGGTCTGTCACCACTCCTGATGATAAAGGATGAGTGGAGGGAAAAAAGGTGTTGCTATGTCCTCTTCTGGGTCTCTCTCTGATCTCAAGGCTATTTGTTATTTCTGCCAGCCCTAGCCTCCCCCAGGGCTGGAGGGAGGCCCAGAAGACAGGACCCTCTGCGATGAGGTGGGAGGCCCTGGATGGAGGTGGCCCTCAGCCTCTAGGAGTTAGGCCACGCCTACTGCCTAATAAGAACACCAAGCCCCACAGCTAGCCCCGCCTCCACTGCAAGCACTGCCCAATGAATAGCATACCCCCACACCCCACCACTCCCGCTAGGCCCACCCAATGAGTCGTGGGCCCTGCCTTCAGCCATTCCCTGGGCTTCTCTGCTTAGGACCTGGTGCTTGGATTTCCTCATTCACATAAGCTCACCCCTTTAGTCTCAATTTCAGAACCGCTGAGAGCCCACTCGGCAGCCTCCTAGAAGCCCACCACATAGGTCAGTGGCACTGAAAGTGGCCCCGTTGCCCTACATAGGCCTAAGAGTGCAGGGCAGAGCCCTCCTGCCTGTGTGCTAGTGCCCTGAGCCACAATTTCTACCTGTTGCTGGTTCCCTCAAATCATCCTGGGCACCTCAGGTATAAGGCCCGGGTTCCTGCGGGGCACGCAAACTCCTGCCCACACCTGCCCCTCTGCTATAGACACCTTGGTATGACCCACATTACATGGCCTGTGTCTGATTAGATTCTTCTTCTCTCCCTAGCTCCCCGCTACACACATCCTTCCTATACCCCCTCCACCTCTTACCTCCTGACCCCACTGTGGAAATTCCTACATTCTATGCACGGGAGCCTTCTAGTCCTGACAGGCCACACTGTGACCAGTCAGAGAGCAGAGTAACACTTTCATTCTCCAGTTCCTTCTCGTGGCTCCCCCTCTTCCGTGTCCCTGGGTAGAGAATTATGTTTCCACTGACCTCTCTAGTCACAGGGCTAATTGTTTCCATACGGCCCTCTGAGTTCTAAGAACAGGAAAGAAGAGTATAAAAGGCAAAACTAAATTTACTCCTGTCAGATCCCATGGAAGGAGCTCGGTACGTCGACAGTCAGCTTTATTAGTGGATGTGCGGACAGAGGCACACAGTTCAGGGCTGGCTGTCACTCCGGTTCAGGAGTTGCCATCATTGAGGCATTTTATTTCTGTGCATGTACACAGCCAACCAAGGCGACTGAAGTAGGGGTAATGCTCCAGCCAAGCGTAACCATATCCCAGCTCCACCGATAAGAAAAGCGACAGAGGGCCAAATGAACTGGTGGCAAGACTCCTCCTTTCCACCTTTCCTCCCCTCTGTCTTGCTCTAGTCTGTAAATGGTCATCCAGGCTAAAGAGGGCCGCTTCCACATTCCGCCTTCTTCTGGCTGGGCATCAGCTCCCTCGGGGAGGAAAGAGTAAACAGAGTTCATGAGACTTTGAGAGGCAGACCTGCTAAGCCAGTGTGGCCAGCCTGTACTGCCTGCCCAAAGAGCAACACAACTGGGTCAGTTTAATTTGGTGAGCCTTTCCAGAAATCTTCCCATGCACGGGCACACAAGGAAGGGCTTATTTGGATAGTACACAGTCCTTGCCCTCCTGGGAAGACGTGGGCACGGAAGATGGGACTCCGCATTGGGAGAGGGTACTAACAACGTTAAAGAATCTCAGAGGAAAGTGAGCCCACCTGCTGGGTAATCGAGAAGCCTCAACCAGAAGATGAGCCTTGGAATTGAGCTTTGTGAGGTGATTACAACAAACCAAGAGGCACTGGGAAAGGAACAGTCTTGAGTGAAGGCCTTGGGCCTGAGTGTGGTGGAGGGATGAGTGAGAGATAGGCTGAAAGGGGCTGGAACTGGATTGTACATGGTCTTGATTAGTCCTGGTTCTGCCAATGTTTACTGGGTCACCTGAGACTATTCACGTCTCTTCTCTGTTTTCTCCATCAGCCAAATAGGAGAGTTGGCCTAGAATCAGTGTTTTCAGCTTTTTTTTTTTGACTCATCATTTACTTCTCATAACAAATAATTTGTAATGTCTCAAAGATTGAATGACATTTTAACAATTGCAAGTATATACATACATATATACATACTCTGAGTACAGTATGATATATAGGAAAAGCAGGAGGAAATTATTTACGGTAAAATATTGTACATGTTCACTCACACCCACACTAGAAAACACTAGAAGTAGTCAGGTAAAACACCATTCTTCCTCACATGCGGCCCGAAACAGGTAGGTTACATCAGTCAGGGGGATCATTCTTAGCGATGTGGTTTCCAAAAACATTAACAATTTGCAGTGACGTCCCAAACAAAACAAATTCAGTCTTTCCCCAATTTACACAGTAGTAGCATTCCAAAATGGTCACTAAATATTAAAACTATACAAAAAGTATTTTGTGTTTATACACCAAATAGAGTTAAGTTGTATTTTTAGATCATTATAAAAAAATTTCTCATGCACGTGAATGTCTGGTGGAACATTTGAAAATGATTGGGGGACTGGATTTCATTCAGGGCATTTGGCAACCCTAGATCCCAACTAACGCTCACATGAACTTCCAAATCATCCCCAGGGGGATTATCCAGCCCCTGGATAATCTTTAAGTTCCCTCCCAGCTCTGAAATTTCCTAATTTGCGGACCTCATTCTGGTTTATTCAGCAAACTTTTGTGGAGTGCCCACCACATGCCTTGCCCTGGCTGTCCACAGTGAACAAGCAGCCACATCTTCTGCTCTTCTGCAGCTAACTTTAAATCTAGAAGGACCTTAGCCATCACCGTTCCATTTTACAAAAGGAAACTGAGGCCCAGAGAGGGCAAGCTTGTTTTCAGCACCACGCAGCCTCCTGGGGACCAACCAGAACCTGACCTAGGGAGGCACCTTAGAATGGGTCCATAGTCTTCTCTCCGCTCATTTTCTTGCCCTCCTCCATCCCCTGCAGTGCCAGCCGCGCTGACCCTGGATCCAGGCACTGCCCACCAGCGACTGATCCTGTCAGATGACTGCACCATCGTGGCCTACGGCAACCTGCACCCACAGCCTCTGCAGGACTCACCAAAGCGCTTCGACGTGGAGTGTCAGTGCTGGGCTCCGAGGCCTTCAGTGGTGGCGTTCACTACTGGGAAGTGGTGGTGGCAGAGAAGACCCAGTGGGTGATCGGTCTGGCCCACGAGGCCGCGAGCCGCAAGGGCAGCATCCAGATCCAGCCCAGCCGCGGCTTCTACTGCATCGTGATGCACGACGGCAACCAGTACAGCGCCTGCACCGAGCCCTGGACGCGGCTCAACGTCCGCGACAAGCTTGACAAGGTGGGCGTCTTCCTGGACTACGACCAAGGCCTGCTCATTTTCTACAACGCCGACGACATGTCCTGGCTCTACACCTTCCGCGAGAAGTTCCCTGGCAAGCTCTGCTCCTACTTCAGCCCGGGGCAGAGCCACGCCAATGGAAAGAATGTGCAGCCGTTGCGGATCAACACCGTCCGCATCTAGCGCGGCCGAGGGAGACTGCGGGCGCCTGTACCCCGGCGAACAGCAAGAGCCGGGCCCGGGAGACGGGAGGCCTGGACTCTGGCACAGCTCGGCCACCCTGAGATCTCAGGCCAGTTGTTTACCCTTCAGCCTCCTTTTCCTTGTCTGTAAAGTGGAGATTGTGCTCCATGATTCCTAAACTCTTCTAGCATTGATGTTCTGTAGCTCTGACCTTGATAGGGATGCAGCTTTGGTCCAAGGATGTGACATGGCTTCTCCTCAGGGCAGCCCCTGCCCAACCCTCATCCCCATCCCCCAGGGTCAGGGGACTGTCTCCCTATGTCTCCCTCCTGCCCACGTGCCCTAACCTCAGGATGTGTTGTTGCCAGCAATCGGCAGCCGTCTTAGGCTCCCAGGCTAAGACTTGCCCATGACCAAGCTAGTGAAGGGCCATTTTATCTATGACCCCAGTTCACAGTGGACATAGGCAGTAGATGGTCCTAGGGTGGCCTGAAAACCACCCTCTCCTTCCACCTCTGGACCAAGAGCTTTATGGTTCCTGTTTTCCCCACTGATCTGCAGGAAGAATTGATGCTTTGGCCTGTGGAAGGACCCCAGTAGTTGAGCCCAAATGTTAAAATCACTGTGCCATCACCTTCCTGCCCACAGGTCTAAAGGCAGGATGATGGCACACCCCGAGGCTGATACAGAGCCCATTAGCCTAAAGACAGCCTTAAGACAAGCATCACCAGATGACAGAGGTCTGCTGAAGCTTGGATAAGAGTCTAGCCACACCCTCTGTGACGAGGCTAGGGTGTGGGGAGGCTGTGCGGAGGCTGTTGTTTTAGTCAGGACCTGAGGACTGGCTGAGACCTCGCATCAGTCCTGGCATCTATCTCCTTTAAGATCCTGTTGTAGAAAACAAGAGCTGCTTTAGCTAGTTTAATTAGACAGGATTTATGACCAGGTCCCTGATGGCTTTGCAAAATCATCGGAAGGGCTGGAGGAGCAGACTCTTTGATGAATTTCCAGGAACAACTCCCAGCCGCCAGATTCATCTTATCTCTCCTGATCAAGAATGCTGCTCCCATGTGCAGGAAGCCACCGCATCAGAAAGCTGCTAACTGCAGAACTGTGCTCCCTCTGCTACTCTCCGTGCCAGCAAACGGATGTCCTGAGGTCTGCCTCTCTCCCATCAATTTAGCTCCTAAATTCAGATCCCCGTGAGGGATTCTTTTGGGGGAAACACAAATCAGATCCAGAACCTTGGCTGCAAGGGAGTCTGGGAAATGTAGGGTTTTTTTTTCTTCTCTCCAGCTTCAGCCATACAAAAAGGCTCACTAGAAGGAAGTTAGAATGGATGGTGAACAAGCTTATCCACAGTTTTTGCCACTGGAGCCTGCCTCCAGGCCTTGGCTTTGAAGCAGCAGAGGCTCCAGGTGTCCTGCTCTGTGGCCTTGTCCCTTCCCAGGGACAGGAGCCTGAGGTATGGGCCTGTAGGACAGAATTGAAATCTTTCCAGCACTGGCTTTTCTTTCAAGTCCTGGAGCCTCAATTCCGAACTTGGAGTCTCTGACCACACCCATCCCAAAAGAACCAGACTAGCTGAACTTGGAGGGCTCTCACTTCAACTACTGCCCACAGGAGCCTCCCTTAGGCAGGAGAAATCCTCAGTCTCAACCCACCCCTTCATCTACCAGAATCTGGGCCACCCCCCAGTGGTATTTTTATTTTAAATGTTGCTCATTTTGTGAGTTATAATCAATTTGTATTAAAGTTACGGGATATCAGTGGTCAGTTCCATTCATTTTGACAAAGAGGCCCACCTATTCTGTCTCGGGCAGTGTACATACAGTAGCACGCCTCATCCACAAAGCACCTTACTGGGTAGATAGTATTATGCCCACTTTACAGAAGTGGAAAAATGAGGTTCAGAAAGAGGACTTGACCTGCCTAGTGTCCCACAGTGGTAAGTGATGGAGCTGGGATTAGAACCAAGTTCTAAAACCAGCACTCATATCACACCTGCTAGCCAGAGAAGCCTGGCAGCCTTTGCCTGGAGGAGAGATGGTGTGGTAGCCTTGGGAGCAGAGGGGAGCTCATGAGACAGTGACAAAAACATGGTCTCTGGAATCCCACAGACCTGGGTTTGAATACAAGCTCCATTACTGTGTCACTTCAGATACATGACTTACCCTCTCTGGGTTCCAGTGTTTTTCGCCTGGAAAATTGGGATAATAACCCGATCTTAACATGATGGATTAGTAAACTGCAAAGTGCAATGCACTCAGGGAACCTCCAGCTGCCTCCCAGAGCCAACGCCTGGAACTGTGAGTTTTCCGAACCTCTGAGCAGACTCTGACATTAAGGAGTCTCTTTTCCTCCTCGTGTCTTATGTGGGGTGTGGGACCACCTAGGCCAGGAGGGTCTCCAGGTCAGCTGTGCAGAAGCAGATTCCTTCTACCTCTGACTGAGGCGGAAGCAGCCAGGCGGGGAGCCCGGCAGAGCCCTGCATGTGGACAGCAGGCTGCGTGCTCAGTGATGGAGTGGGAAGGCTGCTGGGGCCCCCTGCAGTTGTTTCGTGCAGCAGCTGAAGAAACAGGTGTCCCGGGCCTAGTTTTCGTTCTGTGCTGAGTCGCTTTGTACCCCGCGGTCTTCTTCAGTCTCCTCACCTTCAGAGTGAGGAAGTTAGACGGGATGCTCTATGAGGCACCAAATCTTCACATGTACCCGGAAGCGGAGAGAGAAGAGAGGGAACCACCCCAGTCATTGTCTTGTTTGGAATTCTAGTAAGAGGGGCATGAACAAGGATTGGGAGGGGTCGTTCTTAAGGGCAGAAAAGTCTCTGATTGGCTGATGGAGAGCATACCTATGTACAGAGAAATTGGGGGGGAGGCTGATTCTGAGATGAGTATTCTCAACCTCCCTGACTCTGCCCCATGTTCTCAGATCCCTGTGACGCCCACAAAGCCACACCCCTCTATCTTTGCTCCGTGGATCTGTCCTCTGGGGTAGAAGCACCCCCTCCATGGTCCTTCCTGTCTTTTCCCACCCCGAGTCTCAGCACCAGGTTCAAGAAATACTAGCCATTTCCCAGTCTTCACTCCCAGTTTCCAAGTATCTGGAAATAGTTGTAGGGGCCTAATTTGCACGCTGAACTAGGGAGTCCAGGGAATCGGAACACCTTCAAGAGATAGGAAGTGTCCAGAGAATGCCTGCATCAAAGTGTCTGGGACTGTCCGACTGATACTGGGAACCCTGCATTTAACACAGGTAAGTGAAGATAGGAGGCAAAGGCAGCCTTGGGGAAGAAAGGACCAGCAAAGATCTTACTCAGGGCAGGAAAGAATCAATAGACAGTAACCCCATTCAGACCCCTGTTTGTGGTCAGCGGGCAAAGTGCAGGTGCTTTTTGTACTTTATCTAACATCAAGACAAGCCCATGGAGTTGGTATCATTATCTCAGTGATGGAGTGGAGAAACATTACTTCCCAGGGGACCTACATCCAGTACTCAGCAGATCTCAAAATCAAACCCATGTTCATCCAAATCTAAAGCCAAATTCTTCACTGGACCTCCCAAGACATGCTCCTAAACTTTGGAGATGACTTCAGTGACAGGCAGCAGCCCCCAGAACTGTGAGCCCCTGGGATCTAAATGGGAACTTAACCCAGGTTCCACATCATTGCGGGTTGTGCAATTGTGAGTCAAGATGAGAAAGTGAGCCAAGCCTCATTGTCCCTCGGGGAAGGGGTGGACTCTTGAAGGCACTACGTGAAGCTGAGCAGGTCTCTCTCCCTGGACTTCAATTTCCCCATCTCTTCTGGGGAGGGAGTAAATAGTTAATTGATAGTCAAGGTCCTGGCTCTTATGGTCCAGGGTTCTGTAAATATAATGTAAGTCTCAGGGCTTGGCCTGCTAAGCACCTAACAAAGCCATTAGCTCTGGATCCTTCTTTCGGGGAGTACAGGAACAGAAAATAGAGATAAAATAAGGTCTTTTGGCAGCACAGAGCTTGGCTCAGGTCCTCTGGGGACCAGCCTTCCCTCCTGCCAGAGAGGCCATCCTGGGAGGCTGACTGCTCACACCCGAGCAGCATTCCTAGCTTCCTTCCTCCTGCCTGGATCTTGGCTTTGTTCACCTTCCCCAAGCACTCCATCAGGAAGTCAGTTACAAAGGGCCATGTCGCAGGCTTAAATGAAGGAGGCAAGGAGAGGGATTGGGGGGGAGGGGTTTGAGTGCTGACCAAGGTGCTGAATCACCATTGCCCACCAGAGCATGGTTATTTCTCCTTATTTTGGGACACCCATGATTCCTCCTGGCCCCGTCTCATGGAGAATCCTGAACCACACAAGGGAAGAAGGAATGATGGGAAGCAGAGCAGAAATAAGACAAGAGTGGGGGATGTAGTCAAGAGGCACATCCTTCAAAAAATAGGAGATGGGAAAATACTTTTATTTTGAAATGTGCTCATTTTCCTTTCTTTTTCCTGTGAGCTGGGTAAAATTTTTGTATATATTTTTTTACCCTGGATACAGAATAGGAGAGTCTTCTATCTTCTTTTAAAATTTTTACAGTTCTATTATATTTCGTGACTTACAAAATGACCCCCCCCTTTTTAGGAATTAGATGACACTTTGGACCAGAGGCCCAGAGGCTTCCTACTCTGGTGTCATGACAAGGGAGGGCCTTTCAAGAGGCTAAAGGCAGAGGCACAAAGGTCAGGTCCTGCTGAGCTCCCCAAAACTGTGGGCCTGGATGTGATCAAGTCTGAATGCTGGAAGAGCCTAGGGAATCTCCAGCTCAATCTTGAGATCAGAGGGTTGGCTTCTAGCTCAAGGTCATACACCACACTGCCAGAGCCAAGACCAGAACCCAGGTATCCTGGTTCCCAGCCAGCACACAGGGGTAGGAGAATGGCCCACTGAAAGAGCCCCTGCCCAAGCAAGGAAAAGGAGCACAGAGGGCCGGCCAGAAGGGGACAGGGGAGGGCTGAGGATGGAGGTGCTCAGAGAAGGACCCCCATGTCTGAGAAGGTCAGCAAGGTGGGGTAGGGGGTAGGGATTCCCTCAGAACAGGGGACTGCATCTCCTCGGAGTGGAGGAAATAACAAAAAGGACCACAGAGTCAGGAAGTGCAGACAGCCCAGCTGAGCATACTGGTCAGCATCACAGATTCCGAGACAGCTGCTGAGAGGCCACTGATCTCAACCCTGTCATTTTACAGATAAGAAAACTGAGACTCAAGTGGGAAGACACCCGTGGGGTGGAGCCAGGCCCAACCCAGGTCTCCTGACTCCCAGCTATCTGTTTTTCACACGCAGCCTCTAATCTCCCCCCTGTGGATTCTGACGCCTCCTCCCACTCCCTGGGAACCTGGAGCCTGAGCAAAAGGAGAAGGGGAGTGGCCAGGGCCCCCACATCCACAGCCACCAAGAGGTGGGTGCCTTCCTCTGTCCTTCCCAAGGAGAAGGGAGAATTGGCCTGAACCCCAGAGTCCCTCTCCAGGGCAGAGCCAGTTGGTGCCTGCCCACACCTATTACCTCCCTTGCTGGCAACAGAGTCCAGAGCCAGAACCAGCCACAGCAGGGACAAAGCTACCCAGGCAGCTGCTGGAGCCACAAGGAGGTCACAGGTAAGTAAAGGCATAGGGAGTGAGGGTCTGAGGGAGTCCCCTGATTCCATGGCAATAGAGTCAGCCCTGGAACCTGGAATCTGGAGTGGTTTATAGACTTTGGAATTGGTGTTTGTTCGTTTGTTTCCCAGAGAAGGGGCTTTTATCTTTTCACTCCCTGTAGGTGGAACCCCTGGGCTCCACTGCAAACCCCAGACTGTGAAGTCCCTCCCTAACCAAACTGCCAGATCCACAAACCAAGAACCAGATGCTGGCACCTAGTAGCTCTGTTCCTGCCACTGGGAGAAGGGAGATATAGATAAATGCCCCCAGGAGGTCCCAGAAAAAGCAGTGACTGGCTGGAAGTGTATATGTCTCACAGATGTGAGGCTGTGGGTCGAGACCTAAGAGAACCTTGCTGAACCTGGGCTGGCTCCGACTCTGTCCCTGATTCCCGGTGACTCTGGACAGCTCCTTTCATTGCCACCTTATGAGAAGTCCACTCCTCTTTGGTTTAGCAAGGGATGGAGGGTCCTGGATTATGGGCCAACTCCCAGTTCTCAGGTTCTCACTTAAGGCAGCCTCACGGAGTTTGGCTAAAAAGTCCCCACCTCTTTACCCTCCCTCTTCCTCTGTCACACTCCTAAAATGCCTCCTCCATCCCTTCTGTTCCTCCATCAAAACTTACCCTCCTGTGTTCCTCACGGTAACTGGCTTATGGTTTGAGATGCTGCCCTCTCCCTGCTCTGTGCACAAGAGAGTGACTTAGTGGTGGGACTTCAGGCATCGCACTGAGCAGGTGGTGGAAACATTATAGGGGGGATAAGAAAGGGAGAGGGGATTTCTTACGACTTCATACAGGCAGCGCTACAGCAGCTGTTACCTTGTGGGCACAGACCCAGTTAGAAATGACAATGGCTCCATGTACTGAGCCGATCCAAGTCTTACTCTTGGCCCAGCCTTCAGCCCTCGCTCCTCACCAACACCCTGATACAGGCCGGTGGCAACACAACACAGCCTTTCTCTTCCTAGAGGCTTCCTATGGAAGCAGAAAAGACTGCACGTAATGTTAGAATCAGAGCACTCTAGAATATTAGGATCCCAAACAATGTTAAGCTTATTAACATCTCTGCTTTTGTGATACTCATCCCCCTGCCTAGAATGAATGCCCTTGCCCTCTTTTTTCCTCCTGTTGAAATAGTGCTCACCCTTCACATCCCACTAGAGGCAAAGCTGTCCCACTTGTTCAGGTCCAGCAGAGCTCAATGCTGTGGGCCCCTGCAGTGGGATGCATCTCTTGCTGCCACTAGACCATGAGCATCTTGAGGCAGGGATCATGCCTCCCCAGCTCTGCCCACTGGGTGCAGAGAGAGCTCAGAAAATGTTTGCTAGCTGGAACTGGGCAGTGCCATAGCTGGAATCACAAAACCACCTCATCTCCAAGTTGGGAGGGATCTTGGGACCAGAGAGAGCAAGCACCTCCCTAAAGATGCTCAGATGAAAGCTGAGCCACCTGAGTGAGCCCACTGACCACACCCAGGCAGATTCTGCACGGGGAGAACCAGGGAGCTGGCAAAGACTAGGAAAGTTGTTTGATGGTTGGCCTTTTAAAAAATTATTAAATAATTTATGCTCATTGTAAAAAGTTCAAATAAGTATAAAAATTAAACAGAAAATTTCCTCAACCAGTTTCCAGAGTCAACAGCTGTTCACGGTCTGGTGCAGTTCTTCCAGGCATTTTTCCTTATGCGTAGACAAAATGAGAGTTTTCTTTTACAAAAATATGATTATTTTTCTCTTTCTATTTATTCTATGGAATAAATTCCTATAAATGGAATTATTGATCAAAAGCCTTATTCATTTCAAATGTGTTGCTTTCCTAAGTGATTTTTTTCTCTAATAACATGCTCATTATAGAAAATTGGGAAAATAACGTCAAGGTAAATACACAAAGTGAAAGTCACCTATCAGCTGCCATTCACAGATAACGCTGATAGTGTTTTGGCAATGAGGTTCACAATCTTTTTTTCTTGTGTGAGTATGTTTGTTTACAAAAATCAGAATACACTCTTCTGTTGTTCCATAGCTGTTTTTGTTTGTTTTGTGTTTTTTTGCTACTTCATAACAGATTCTGAGCATTTTTCCATGTTGTTAAATAGTCTTCTACAGCATCAGTTTAGTACCATAAGGAGTGTTTAACCTCAGCAATCCTCCCCCCCCCCGCAGGAGCCTGCTTTTCCTGACCCCGACTCTGAGTAGAGAATCTGCTGCAATGGTTGGCTGGAACCTGTTGCTCCAGGGTGTGACTTTGGTCTGCCCCCTCCCTCTCAGAAAGGGGATGCCCCGGGAAGGCCTTGAGCACCTGCTGTCTCCACCTTTCCTGATCTGAGGCCTCGAAATCATGCTGATGTGCACACAGACCTCCTGCAACTTCTCCACTGCTGCCGCCGGTGTAGTAAGTCACACTCGCCCCTTTCCTCTGCCACTTTCCTGGACCCTGGTCTCCTCTGATCCTGCTGCCAACCCAAGACCTAGAATGGAGGAGGGTGGGGGGTTGGATGGCCCTGACCATGAGGTGGGGAGGGCTTCTGGACTCAAGTTGATGGGGCGGGAGAGTGCCACTTGCCCTCGTACTTCAGCCAGCTTCCCTTCATACTGATGGGACTGAGGAAGGAAAGGGGACAGGTGCGTACCAAGGGTGGCGGGAAGGGGCCTGAGCTACTTGAAGTGTTTTCTGATTCCCAAAGCAAACACCCACTTCCTAGCCCAAGTTAGAGTTCTGCCCCAGGGGTTTACTAATAGTGTGGAATTAAGGTAATCTTGGGCAAGAGCCTTCTCCGCTCTGGGGGTGGGAAGGCTCTCAATTTCCTCACCAATATACCACATGGTTCCTAAGGCATCTTTCCAGCTCTGGTATTGTAACCCAGTTTGAATCTATGTTTTCAAGTGTCTCTTTTCTCTTGAAGTCCCTCAATACCTTATGATTTGTTGAATTCAATTGTATACTATGCTTTGTTTGAAGCATTATTTACATAATTACTATTATTTGGTATCATCTCATTTAATCATCACGGCAAGCCTGAGAGGCTTTTAGAGGTGGGAACACTAAGTTTGGAGACTTAAGATGATTTCCCAGTTACGTGGTAGAGCTCAGATTTGAACCCAGGGCTGTGACTTCCAAACCTATGTTCCCTGCTATCCTCCCATCCCCATATCACTCTGTGATTTGTGTAGGGATCATTCTTCCCTTGCTACAGTTGAAGAAACTGAAGACAGAAAGAGGAGGTGAATTCCTCAAGGTCATACAGCAAGTTCATGGCAGCGCAGCACTGGCTAGTTTTCAAAGAGGGAAGCTGGTGAACCAGAAACAGGCCTTGGGCTGGAGTCAAGCCCAGAACTGAACAAGGGTATGACGATCAAGTGGGGAAGGCCTTGTTTGTTCAGCACAGCCTGGGTCCACCCTCCCCGAGCTCAGTCCAGAGAAATGTTGACTTTGGGTAAGTCCATTAAGAATAAAAGGTGATATTACCTGCAGGATGGGGGAGGGCTGGGCCAAATAAATCCCCCTTCTCTCCAGCCTCCTTCAACACAGCCCCACTATGCTCTTTACTCCCTTACACTCTTATTCAATCCCTTACCCAACAAATTCCTACCAAATGCCTACTATCAGCTAGCACTAAGATGAGCAACAACAGATGCAACCCCAGGCAGTCACGGCACATATGCTGTGGGCTAGGCTAGAACAAGAGGGGATTCACAGAAGAGAGGCCTGCTAGAGGAGGTACTGC
The DNA here is from genome assembly GCA_003508835.1 of Eonycteris spelaea. NCBI lineage: Eukaryota > Metazoa > Chordata > Mammalia > Chiroptera > Pteropodidae > Eonycteris > Eonycteris spelaea. Next base: position 10,171,195 of record PUFA01000006.1, read on the forward strand.
TGAAGCTGAGACCTGAAGGGTGAGTAAGAGTTAGGCAAAGGGTTTCATGAGGAAAGAACAGCATGTGCAAGGGATAGGAGGCCAGAAATGAGGTCATGTGGCTGAGGGTTGAATGTGAGGCAGGGAGGCAGAATGATGAATTTGGAGAGGAAAGCAAGACCAGGTCATGCCAAGCTGTGGGCCATCTGGGGGCAATGGAGACCATGGCAAGGTTTTAAGCAGGAAAGGAGTTTGATCATATTTATATGGGGCAGGGCAAAGCTAGAGGCAGGGAGTCCAAAGAGAAAGCTGAAGAATGGGGTGGGATGAGAGAAGTGAAATTGGGCAGAAGTGAAAAGCCAAGGAATTCTCTTAGGAGCACGGGGGCCTGTTTCAGAGCTGGATTACTGAGTCTCGCTCCCATATTTCAGAGAGGACAGGGACAGCAAGCTGGCATTCTGTGGATTAAGATCCAGGGCCCTCATATTCCCAGCACCAATGGAACCTTAGAATTTGATTCTCGCAGTCTCCCACACCATAGTATCCCCAGTAAACATGTTTGGTAATAGGGACCTATTAGCTATGCAGCACCCCATCCCACAAGGGACAATAATAATTAGGAGGTTTTTCTTTATATGGATCCCCTTGTGTCCCCATTGGTCCTAGCTCTGTCCTCTGACCCCCCAGACAATACTGGCTTCCTTCCCATAGGATAGCCCTCTACAGCTTCCTCTGTTTATTCTTTCCCAAGGACACCTGCCCATTATTCAGCTGAATAAACCAAGGAAGTAGTATTGGATTTCTCTGCTATCTAAGCTCTTAGCTGACATGGGAAAAGGGGAGTCAATCTGGGTTTGAATCTTGGCCTCAACCACTTACCAGCTGAGGGATCTTAGGCAAGACACTTTATCTCACCAGCCTCAGTTTTCCCATCTGGAAAATAGAAATAATAATATCTACCCTTGCAGAGTTGTTCTGAGCACCAAATGAGTCAAAAAATTCATAATACCTAATGACAGCCAGAACTTATTGAGTGGCTATCATGTGTCAGGTGTTGTCCTACAGGGCTGGCCACATGCCTGTCCTATGGTAGGTATTCATGACATGCTTGTTGGGAAGCACATGGATAGCATGAAGCCTGGCAGCATGCAGACCTGGTTCAAATCCTGTCTATGACCCTTACTAACTTTGTAACCTGAGACAAGCCAGCCTCTGTACCTCAGCTTCTCCACCTGATAAATGGTAATAGCCAAGGTGGCTTGCCAGGTTGGATAAGACAAGGCACATAAAGCACCTGGTTATTATTATCATCGCTTTTCTCCCATGTACCAAGCACCTTCTAAGTGCCAAACGCTGGGCGGGCAGAGAACTCTTGGCCACTTGCCCAAGGTCACTCAATCTTTGCCTCCAAACATGTTCTTGCCCTACTCCCTGCCCCTCTAGTCCTGAGACCCCAATGTTGTATAAGCTGTGGCTGATGAGGGCAGGAGCACAGCCTGCCCCAGTGAGGCAGTCTACTACGCCTGCCCGATGCCTCTATCCCTCCACCAGACATGGGTGGCTTGCAGACTACAGCAATCATCATTCCAGCCCTGCTTTCCTCATCCACTCTACTGGTCATCAGCTTCATCTTATGGAAGACGTGTCGCCGGTGGTCTCGGGTCACCCACCCCAGCCGCCATCCCTGTAAGGTAAGCCACTCAAGTACCACAAGGACAGAGAGTTCCATTTCTGTTTTATTCTTAGTGTCATTGTACACAACACTCTAGAAAAGCACTATCACATCCGTATTGCCCAAAGGTGTGACATATAACCCTTAAGTCAAAAGGAGAAACTCTTCTTACTCTCTTGAGGCAACAAGGGATGAGGTGCTGAGCTAGATAAAGCCTTGCAGAGGCCACGACCACGTTGTGACCTCAGAGTCTTCTGTACCCTTGTCCAGGTTCCATTGGATGTTAACCCACCAACCATTGAGTCAAGAAAGCCAATTCTGCAGCCCCTGTAACTACCCCTTGGCCCCACACTGCCCTCCATCACCACCCTTGGACCCCCTCCTTCCAGCCTGGCAGGGACTCCACAGGGGACCTTACTAAGAAGTAAGACATCCTTCTCCAGGGACTGGATGAGAGCACTGGTTTCACCTCCTTTGGGGCATGACTTACCACATTATCCAGAACTTGCAATTCTTAGAATTTTCTACTTCTCATATCTTAAAATATTCACATTGCCTGTGCTTTCCAAGGTCATGGAGTTTCAGCTTATTATGTGTTCTTGTGGAGAACATAGACTTAAAGCCCCTGACAAGCAAAGCTTGGCTGTCATGGAAACTGCTGGGACTCTGGACCCCTGCCCAGCCTGGAGTTCCCTTCTCCATTTTCTACTGCCTGAGCTCCGGGATTCAGATGGGCAACAAAGTGAGGAAATGGGTCTCACACACTAATATAAAAGCCTAAAATTCTCACCACTGCCCTAAGATCTCAGGACATGCTCTGTCTACCAGCCACAGGTTCACAGCTTCTTCTACTAATCAGATGATACCCAAGTGTGTACCAGGTGACAGGCATGCCAGGTGCCTGAGACCCATACTAGTAACCTAGTGGTTGCAGCAGAACAATGATAACAGAGTATGAAAAGCACTTGGATGGGGTACAGAAGTCAGTGCAGCATAGAGAAGAGGCCGCTGAACAGTCAGGAGAGAAGGGTTAAGGAAAGTTTCCAAGAAGTGGCATCTAAACTGGGACCTGAAGGAGGACTTGGGGCTTGTTGGAAGGAAAATGGGAAAGATAGTCAAGTCAGAGGGAATAGCAAGTATAGTTTAAGGGTTGGCAAACTATGGTCCACTCCTGATTTTATAAATAAAGTTTTATTAAAATACAATCACATTGATACATAAGTCAATACATTCAATTAGTTATTGTCTCTGGCTGCTTTCATCTACACAGCAGATTGGAATAGTTGTGACAGAAATGCTATGACTATCAAAGCATACAATATTTACTATCTGGCCCTTGACAGAAAAAGTTTGCTGGTTCCTAGAGGTTAGAGATCTCATGAAGTCTTTTAGGAACGTAGTGGATAGAGGATGGGGTGGGAAATGTGCAATAGGCAGTTCACAATGAGTCCTTCCCATAGCCATAGTGGATTGGTCCAGGAGTAGACAAACCTGATTTAAACTGACCTAATCATATTCTCTCTTCCTAGGCACTTGAAATGTGGAATGTAAGACCCAGAAACAGAGCTGAGCCACATTACATCTGCAGACCTCTGCTGCTGAGGCCCCGGACAGGTTAATCAACAATTCCTTTGATTCAGAGGCTCCTTGCAATCAATCCCCCAAACTTCTAATTTTCATTTTCTTTCAAACTCAGTTTTTGTTGCATTTAATGAGAAAAGAAAACTTTAACTAAAATCAAATATAAATATAATGTGAATCATATATATAATTTACATTTTCTAGTGGCCACATTTTAAACAGTAAGAAGAAATTAATTTTAATAATATATTGTATTTCACTCAATATATACAAATGTCATTTCAGCATGTAGTCAATATTAAAAATTGTTAATGTGAAATAATATTCTTCTCTTTGAACTATGTCTTTGAAATCTGGGGTATATTTCACACTTATAACAAATCTCAGATCAGACTAGCCACACTTCAAGTGCTCCATAGACACATGAGCTGGTGGCAAACATAATGGACAGCAAAAGTTTAGACCCTCAGCGCTGTGGAGGCCCTGGCGAAGAAGTCATGGCTTCATTCTGAAAAGAATGGGCATCCCCTGAAGAGATTGGAGCCAGGAAGAAACATGATAAATATTTCACTTTAGGAAGATCACTCTGACTTCCATTTAAAGTACAAGCTAAACAGGAGTTGGGACTAGAGTTGAGGAGATCAGTGAGGTGAAGTTGAAGTAATCCAAATGATAGATAAAAGATGACAAAGATGGACTTTAGCAGTGGCAGCAGGGATACTGAGAAGCAGCTGAAGTCAGGAGATGCTTAGAAGGCAGTAGTGACACACCTAATCATCATTGTTGCCCCCCTACACACACACACAGAAGCTATTTCCCACTAGCACACCTTTGTGCATCTCCTCTCCACCACACCATTCCAAATTTCTTCCCCTTTCTCTCTAACAACCAAAAGCAACCTACAAGTTACTATCTGTTCTGGTAAGTTACTTCATATTTAAGCCTATTTCTTAATTTGTAAATGGCAATAATTTAAGTGGTTACTATAGCTATCATGTGCCAGGTAGGAGAAGCACTTGAATGGGGTCAGGTGCTAAACTCTCTGTTCTAAATTCTCTAAATGTTTATTTAACCCTTAGAACAAGAGCATGAGGTAGATATTACTTTTCCACTTTACAGAGGCAGAAACTGGCACAGAGAGTCTTGCAGCAGGAAACAGGGGTGTGACTGGCAGAACCGAGATTCCCAACACTGGCAGGGAGAGATTGGAATCTGTCATAATATCAACTTCACAGACTTGTGTGGATTAAATTAAATAATTCGAGTGAAGAGTGGGGGCAGGGCATGGCACGCAGCAAGTACTCTATTTTAAAATGTCAAACACCGTGGCCTCCAGGTCAAGAGCTCATTCAAAGCCCCTGATTTCGTCATCAGGTATGTCCTCTTGGGAATGAAACAGATGTGTGACAGGGACACTGGAGACGAGCCACCCTAGATCTGCCCAGCCGTCGGTCCTTTTTCTCTAGGATCCTCCCATTGTGTAAGTGGAAGCGGAAGTAGTTAGTGGGCAAGGAGCCCACTTCCAGGGTTACTTCCGGCCTTTCTAGCCGGGCAGAAGCCAGGTCGTCTGCTTCGCACGTCGCCTACATTGCGGTCTGACCCCTTTCCGATGGGAGTCCCGCTCTCGGCAAAGGTTCTGTTTTCCACTGGTGGAGGCTGGGAGCTGCATCTCCGTCTTCCAACCAGTGGATTTCCGGTCATTTGTCTCTGATCGGTAAAGTCGGATCCTCCTCCGGTCCGGAAGAGGGCGCGAGAGCTTGTGGCGCAAAACTTAGGAGACTCTTGGACACGGAAGTGATGTCACGCCACCGGAAATCCTCCGCCTCAGAGTTTAAGGGGCGTGATGGGCGGGGGTTCTCGGCGGCTGGAAGCTCAGTGTTCGAGGTTCCGCGAGGCAGTGGTTAAAAGTATCGTTGCCACCCCTGATTGTCTTGGATGTTCAACTGAGAAAACAGCTCTTAGAGGAAGAGCTCGCTTATATTCAGTGAGACCACCACACTTGTACGCAACTCCTCAAGCAGAGAGATGGTCCTTTGGGAGAGGCGGGGAGGAGTTGCTTATCCTGAGGAGCCAAGTCTTAACAGAAATATTCCCAGTCCACAGATGGGGAAAAGAAACCTAGAGAAAGATAAAAACTTGCAGAGTAGGGTTGCCAGATTTAGCAAATAAAATGCAGGACACCCAGCTAAAGTTGAATTTCAGATAAACAATGATGGTTTAGTATAAGGATATCTCAAATAGTACTTGGACATAACGTTTACTAAAAAATTAGTCGTCATTTATCTGAATTCAGATTTATCTGGGTGTTCTGTATTCTATCTGGCAATTCCAGGCCAAGGTCACAGATGAGTGAAGAACAGAAAAAGCTATTGAGACATTTGACATGCCTCCCCACCTAAACCTCACCTGCACTCCTCCTAGGTGTAACCGGAAGTGGCCTGCAAGAATCAGCCCGTTCCATCAGTGATTTGTCTTCCACAGGATCTAGGCTGCTGTTCAGAAGCTGAGGAACAGGGACCAGATATCCACCTCTCCTGGATTCAGGGTTAGCCCCCCATCCTCCAGGTCTAATTTATTCAAGGACTTAGCACTTACTCTGTGCCAAGCAAAAACCCAGGCTCCAGATGTCACTGGCAAGACTGGGAGAAACTCCATGTCTTTTTGGAATTAATACATTTGCAGGAAGAGTAAGGAGAAAAAATATAATGCATTGTGATTAACAGATCTTTACTATGGATAAATGGAAGGAGCCATACCTAACCAAGGCAGAGAGTAAGAGATGAGGGAGAGTTACCCAATCTAAGTCCTGAAAGACTCATTCAGCAGTTATTTATTGAACATTTATGTGGTGGGCAGTGTTTTAGGCACTGGGAACACAGCAGTGAACAAAACAAATTTCCACCTCTAAGAGCTTAATTCTAAATAAAATGTATGTCAGATGCTGGTCTGTGGGGGGTGGGAGTAAGGCTACTGAAGGGATTATGGAATGCTGGGATAGGAGTGGGTGAGTTACAGTTTTAAAGAGGATGGTTACCGCACTAAGGTAACATTCCAGCAAAGACCTGAAGGGATGAGGGAGAGAGATCATGAGGATATTTAGGGTTATTAGAAAATGTTCCTGTCATGTTAGAGGAACAGAAGGGGAGTGATGTACTGCCTCCAATATGATAGTGTTCTAAGGGATTTTAGTGATACTTTTGATGATGTGTTTCTTGCCTTAAATATTATCTTTAGAATCTTTAAGTCCTATTAAATGTGACTCCACATTACTAGGTGGGGAGCCACTCTGAATAGGGTGTTCAGAAAAGGCCTTCCTGAGAAGGTGACATTTAAACTGAGGCCTTTATGATGAGGAATGAGCTCTCCCTGAAAAAGCTGGAAGAAGAGCTATTTAGGCAGAGGGAATGGCAAGCACAAAAGTCAGGGGGCAGGAAAGAGCTAGGGAAATATGAAGAACTGAAAAGAGGCCAATAGGCTGGAGCATAGTGAGAAAAAAAAGTAGCACAAGAGAAGACTGAACAGGTGGGTGGAATTCTCAGGCAATTTAACTTTCATTGGCATCACAATGGGAATCAACTGAAGGGTTTTCAGAAGACTGACCAGATCAGATGCACATTTTGTGAAAAAATCCCTCTGACCACTAGGAGGCTATATGGGATCATTTTGCTGGTCTAATTTGTTCAGGCTTAGCTGCTCTCCCAGAGGTACTCAGGAGAGGGTTTAAAATGGAACAAAGGGTTGAGTGGGAACTGCCATCCTTGTTGCCTCCATATGGCCAGAATGAGGTGGCTTGGGCAGGTTGGTTTCCTAGGGGAGGGATGACACCCACCCAGAGCCACTATCTCCCATCTGAACTGGGGTGGACAAAGATGATAATTTATATCCCTCAGACCCCATCAGGCTCCCTGGCCAGGCTCTCCCAAACCAGACTTGCAGTGAAGAAAAGTGCATGCTACCACCAGCCACCAGGTCTGCCCTCTGTCCCTTTTTTAAATTATTTATTTTTCATTTTTTAAGGCAAGGCAACCCTTGGTTGACCTCACAGATTACAAGGGCCTTGTCAGTTTACATCTCTTATTTTTTTTACTTTTTATGCTTACAGCACCTGATTTTCCTAGGTGGTCTCCCATCCAAGTACTAACCAGGCCCGACCCTGCTTAGCTTCTGAGATCAGACGGGATTGGACTTGTTCAGGGTAGCATGGCTATAGACTTCTCTGTCCCTTTGAATACACTTTCAATTATCTTCTCAAAGGTCCTGTCATGCTTCTGCTCCAGAATTATATTGGGCTCCCTACTGCCTGCAGAATTGAGTTCAAACTCCTGGCTCTGTTATCTAAGGCCCTCTATGAGTACATCGCACTGTGAGTTCCTCGAAGACTCACAAGGACTCCATCTGCATCACCACATCTACCACAGGACATGGCCGCAGTAAGTGTTCAACAGATGCTCAAGGAATTACTTTTCAAGATCATTTATGGAGCACCTACCTGATGATGATGATGTGCTAGGCCCTGCTGGACTGAGTACTCTATCCCATTTTCTTATTTAATCCTCACAATAACCCTCTGAGGGAAGTATATTTAGCAGCCACATTTTACAAATGAGTAAAAAGATTGACAGGTTCAATGGTAGGTTTATTCATTTGTCCATTTGACATACACTTTTTGAGCACTTACTTTGTTCTAGGTGATGAGGAAATAGTGGTGAAAAAAATAAGGTTCCTGCAGCCAAAGAGCTCACATTCTGGGGTTGGGGGACTGGCAGATGATACACAGGACAAACAGGTATGTCGAGTGGTGATAGGTGCTGTGGAGAAGAAACTCAGTTAAGAGAGACTGGAAAGTGCCACTTTCTAAAGGGCAATCACCTAAAGAAAACATTTGAGCAGAACTGAATGGAGTGAACGAGCCCCACAGATAACTTGGGAAGATCATCCCCAAGACAGGACAATATATGCAGGACCAGTCAGCACCGGTGCCATGCATATAGTGTCTGAGGAACAGAGAGGCCAGTGTGCCCAGGAATGGTGAGTAACCAGGGAGAGGTGGAGCCAGAGGGTAATTGCATCAGGACTTTACATTTTATTCTTGACGAAATGGGGATCGTGGCAGTGACGGGGTCTGCGCGGGCATGAAATGGACTGGAAAGGGGAAGTGCGGGCAGGCAGACCCTGGGTGAGAGAGAATGGTGGCTTGGCCTGGGCAGTAGCAAGTCTGTTACCCTCTCAGAGTGAATGAGCACACAAGAGGAGTGTCAGGGAGGCACAGGTGGGTTGTGGAGAGGTGCTGGGAGGAGGATATCCCTAAGGTGAGGTCCCAGGGCAAGATGGGTCTGTGAGAGGCCAACAAGAAAGTGACTTCTGGAGCAGCCAGAACGGCATGAGGGTCCACTGTCAGTGGATTGCTCAGGGAGCTTCTCAGAGGAGGCAAATGCCAGTGCAGTCAGGACTCTAGGAGGTCCCTGGTCAGAGCCCCTGTACAGGCCTGAAGCCCCTTACCATTCTCCAACATTCTCCACGCGTTTAATGCTTTTTTCCTTCTTTCTCTTCAGAAAAAGATAGAAATAATCAAAAATATCTGAAAAGAAATGACTATTTTTCTCAAGTAAGTCACATCAAGTTCTGTGTATACCTTTCTCAGAAAAGTAAATTTCACATTCTTGCAACAAATGGAACATTAAACACTTGAAAGGTTCCAGTGAGAAATCTGTTCAAACTCTGCCAGCTGCTGTCACTTTAAAAGCTACAGAGGGCTTTCCCCAGACCTGCCTCAGGCAAGATACTGATTGTGGCCTGGATCTCACTGCAGCCAGCGTCTCAGCAGGGTGCTGCAGCCTTTGGAAGCAGTCCAGTAGAAAATTTTGTGTTTGCCTTCTTTCCCTCCCCCCCAAAAAGCACGATGGATCCAGATCTACTTGGGCATCAAAACAGAAGTCACAGAATAGTCTCATAGATGGAGAGCTGAGCCCAGCACCATAATACGTAAAACGAGGCTTTGGAAAAGAACAAAAGGGAAGTAGAATAATTCTTAATTGTTCTCTGGATCTCTGGGTGTCCTGAGCTTTCAGTTTGTTTATTGTCAAAGTATCCAAAACAAGGCCAGCCTGGAGAAGGGAGACACCTGTGCTTTTGACTAGCACCTGGTTTATTCACAACACATTGCCTCATTTAGATGATCTCAAAGCCACATGTATGATCCAAGACTGGCTGAGATACTGAAAACAGGATGGCCAGGTGTGATATTATGATTTATATTAAGAAATATATTTTTGGTCTTCATCCCCATTTCTGGCACAAAATCCTTCGAATTTCCTAAATGATGAGAGTGAAAAGGGTGCCTTTTGTTATGTCCCACCCTCCAATCTCCAGGGAGGAGGGAGAGGCTGGAGATTGACTTCAGTCTCCAGTGGCCAATGACTTCCATCAATCATGCCTATGTAACGAAGCCTCCATTAAAATGCAAAAGGATAAGGTTGGGAGGGCTTCTGAATTGGTGAACACATGGAGGTGCTGGGAGAGAAATATGCTCAGAGAAGGAATGAAAGTTCCGTGCCCTTTCTCCATACTTTGCCCTATGCATCATTTCCATCTTGCTGTTCTTGAGTTAGATCCTTTTATAATAAACTAGTAATCCAGTAAGTAAAGGGGGTTCTTAGAGACTCTAATCTACAGCTGGTCTGTCAGAAGCACAGACGATAACTTGGACTTGGCAATTTTCCTCTGAAGCTGGGGTGGAGGGGACCGTGGGTGGGTGGGCCGTCTTTTAGGACTGGAGCCTTTAACCTGTGGGATCTGAAACTATCTCCAGGTAGATATTGTCAGAATTGAGTCGAATCATAGGACACCCAGCTGGTGGTAGAGAATTGTTGGGTGGAGTGGAAAAAACTCATGTACCAGGCTTACCCAGAAAGATGCTCAAGTGAGTGTATAAAAAATCAAAATGAAATGTCCAGAATAGGCAAATCCATAGAGAAGGGAAGTAGGTTAGTGGTTGCCAGGGGCTGAGGGAGGAGGGAAATGGGGAGTGTCTGTTGATGGGCACAGGGTTTGTTTTTGAGGTGCTGAACACGTTCTAGAACTAGATAGTGGTAATGGTTGTACAGACTCTATGAATACACTAAAAATCACCGAATTCTACATTTTAAAAGGATGAATTTTAAAATATGTGAATTATATCTCGATTTTTTTTTAATTGCAGAAGAAAAATCTTTTGGGTTGCCTGTAGCAACTAGGTGAACTCTAAAATCTGAACGCCTTTTGCTAAGTAGGTGCACAGCCTGGGACCCTAGCAGTGCAAAGTAGTGTTTGCCGGGATAAAGTCTGAGGAGACATCAACATCAGGGCCCTTGCACTGGATATGGCAATACTTTGTGGCCAACACTGTCCTAACAGTTTACTGGCTCAATATGCAAAACCAACCACCACTGATTGGCATTACTCTTATTGCCTTACAGAGCTGCAAGGGGAGTGAGGTAGTAGGGTCTCCTCAAAAGCTCCCAGACACCCATCTCTTCGCTCTTTATCTTTGGTATAAATTTCCAAAGTGGTGTCAAATGTTCGATCGACTTTGGGTCAAGCCTTAGGCTGCATGTTAGGTTCACACAGAGACCTGTCAGTCATGAGTTGCAGCAACTCTGACCCCACTTCAACCCCTGACTCACCCTCCTCATGATGCCAGGCATGGAGGTAGGAAGAGGAGAGAGACGAGTCAGTGGAGCTGGTGCCAGTGGGAGACACCCACACTGCAGGCAGGTCAGGACTGAGGCAGAGGCCGTCGGAGCCTCAGCGTGGGTGGGGAAGTCTCGCCCCTGGCTTAGCCTAGGTTGCTTTGTGAATTGAACTTCCAATTACACTGGAGTATTAAAAAAAAAACCTAAATATTTATTTGCTTCATATTTACAGAGGTGTGTAGGAGACCATGGGAGACCCCAAAACACCCCCACACCTGGCTGACCAGGCCCTTTGCGCTGCAGAGGAGGCAGACACAGCTGGAAGGGACAGGATTTATGTTGCACACTTGAACTACAGCGAGTGTAAGACTGGTCCTATTTACAGGGCAGAAACACTATAGGTGGAGCATGGGGTGGGGCGGCAGAGCGAGCACCAGAGTCCTGGCCAGAGGATGCTCTGCTTGCCGCCTTCCCACCTCTCCCAGAGGCATCTGTGGCCCCGCTTGGGTCCTCAGGGTGGGGGGGCAACAGGGCCCGCTCACATGATGCTCGCTGGGGTGAAGACGGGGCCCACACACAAGGTGTCTGTGATCTCCCAGCCACAGGACAGAGGCTTGCACACACCCTCAGCATCTTCATCCTGTTCTGGAGGCAGCAGCTGCTCTCGCAGTGCTTCCCTGTAGGTGAGAGAGAGGCAGCCATCGTGGAGCCCGCAGGCCAAGGACTTCTGATGGCCCTGTACCAGGAGACCTGACCCCATTATGTATATATGGTTCTCACCTGAACCCTAGAGCTCAGCCAAGGGCAGGGGCGGGAGGAGGCCTGCTGACCCCTCTTTCTCCCCCTTCATAGTCCACCCCCATAGCAAGGAAAGGGACCCCATTTATGGAGCACTTACTACATGCCAGACATTGTGTCAGGCACTTTACTTACATTATCTAAGTGTGTTCACCCCAAAACCCTCTAAGGGCTACATTATCATCCCCATTTTACTGATAAGGAAATTGCGACTCAGAAGGAGGTGACCTGCCCAAGGTCACATCTCTAGAAAGTGGTAGAACTAGGATTCAACCCAACTCTCTCACTCTCACATTCTTCACACACCAGGCTTGCGACTTTAAAAAAGAATCATCTCCTGCCCGACTCGAAAAGCCTACAGACCTTCTCCTCCTGCCCACCATGCTGTTCCGTGGCTCCACCATCCGATCAGCCACAAGCTGGGAACCTTATTCCCACACCCAGTCGATCCCTGCCGAGCCTGGCCGCTGAACACCCTCACAGGCACCCGCTTCTCTCCATGCCCGCTGCCACCACCATCTCTAGCTGGGAAGGCACAGTCTCCCTGGACTGCTCCTCCCTCCTCTAGACATTTCTGGCCCAGGCTCATTTGCTTTCTAAACAGCAAATCTCTGCTCTTGAATCACCAGAAGCTTCCCTCTGCTCCCAGGCCCCTTGAGGTCTGGCCTCAGCCAGCCTCTCTGCTATGCCCATCCTTACGCCTGGGTGCCATCCACAGGGGCCATCTTTCAGGATCACACATGTCCCATCCCAGGCCTTGTGCCTCCACCTGCATCATCCACCCTTACTAATTCCTCCTCAGCCTTCAGGTCTCGGCTTCAGTGATAGAATCTCAGGGATGCCTTCGCTGAGTCCCATAGCACCATGTACTTCTCCTTGATAACAATGAGGGTTCAGTATCTGCTTTCCTGACAGCCCTTCAACTACAGGAAGGCAGGGGCTCTATCTGAGTTACTCAGTGCCTGGTGTCTGCAGGCCAGCAGAGTAAGCACTTATCAGTAGGGACGGTGGACCCTGGGTGGAAGGACAGGGAAATAGCACTGGGTTCAGTGCCAAGGGGCCTGGAGGAAGGAGGCATGCCAGCTTGTCCTTTGCTTCTGCTGGGATCTGCTTCCCCACAATACCCTCTCTCTCTCCCATCCAGATCTTCCCTTTCCTCCTTTCCAGCCCATTCCAGTCCCCACCTGCAGGAAGGCCTCCCTCTTTGCTAATGTGTACAATTCAACAATAAATCAGTAGTCAGTCTCCTTACACAGCTTGGTCAGGCTGTTCTCTTCCAAGTGGGAGTTTCTCCAGGCCAAGCATCCTCTGTCTCAGCCTGTCTCCTTATCTTTCAAAATGGGTTGGTCCAGTTTCTTAAAACTCTTCAATGGCTCTCTACTGTCTTCAAGATCAAGTCCAATCTGGGCCTCCCAGGTCCTTCCTGATCCAGTCTTCCACATATGCCACACCAGCCAGACAGAGCTACCTACAGTCCTTTGAATGAACCACTTTTTCAAGCCCCCACACCTCTCAGCCCAGTCCACCCTGCTGTTAGCTTGCCTGGCCCTCCCATGCCTGGCTGATTCCTCCTTACCCATCATGTAGTTCTTAAGAAGCAGTCCTGACCACCCCTCCCCAGTGACCTTTTCACCCTCTATACAAATATCTTGTGTGCAGTTCTGCTCCTGGGCTCACCATGCTTTTAGATGCTGTTGTACCCCCAGGACCAGGCACAGAGCCAGTCTCTAAAGCAGGACATTTTGACGAGGCCCCTGTGATATGGGGTATTTTTTTGGCATGTCCATTTCGATACATCAGAATGTTCTGCTCCTAGTAATGAGTGCAGCTTATTCCCTGCAATCTCATCTGCCTATGTCTGCTGGTAACAGAGGCAGGATGGGGTAAGGAAGGCTGCGTGGTGCTTGGTTTTTTTGTTTGTTTTTTGGGCCTTGTCAAAACATCCCCAATATGAAAATGGCTGCATTAGCCAACCCCATGCTCCAGCAGGGAGAAAAAAAAACAAAAGTGTGTTGACTCGAATGAAATGTAACTTTGATACTCAGCCCCACCCGACATGGGGTTTGGTAGTGCTATTCCTGGGGCACCCTCAAGCACCCAGAATGTCCCTCGGGACACAGGCTGCACTCACTCCTAAGTGCCTAGCACAAAAGTCCCTCCCAACTGCTTTACCCTCCACCCCCAAAGGAGGTTCTTCGCCACTGACCAGCTATGTTACCTCAAGCAAGTGACACTGATCCCACTGAGTTTTGTGTGGGCGAAAGGAAATAATCATAAGGCCTGACAGAAGGATTCAATAAACTCAACTTTCTTCCCATCTTGCATGTCTTCTTCCTTCACTGGAGCCCAACGCTGGCCTGGTGCGGCAAGCAGGGCCAGTGTTCTGTTCATTTTCTAGATAGGGAGACAGAGGCTCAACGAGTATAAGCCCTTCCTGGGTCACAGAGTAGCCACTGACTGATCAGCAATATCTGCATCCACCCTTGTCCTTCCTTAATCCACACAGTAGCTAGAGTGGTCTTTCTAAAATCCAAGTCTGACCATGTCGCTCCCCTGCTTCGAGCCAATCCACGCTTCTTGCCGCTCACAGCCCTTCACTCAGCCCTCAAGGCTCTTCTCAGATCCAGCCCTGCTCCTTCTCCAGCCATGACCAACCTTGCGTAGTTTCATGAAGGGGCATGCTTGCTCTGTGTTCCCTCCGCCTGGAACCCCCCTCCTGCCTCCTGCTGCCCAACTCCCACTCATTTCCCAGGCTTTGACTTGACCCTCTTTTCAGGGAAGCAGATCTGGGCCTCAGGGAGAAATCTGAGCTTTCACAGCCCATCCACCACCCAGCACAAAATTATCAGGAGCCCTGTCTGCTTCTCTCTCTCTCTCACACAGGCTCCGAGCTCCTCACAAGGAAGCTCGGTCTCATTCACGAGCTCCTCAAAGGAAGCTCGGTCTCATTCACGTCTCATTCAGGCCACAGCCACGTGCCAAGCACAGGCCTCACTTGGGATCAGCCGCCAAGAGCTACCTGTCAAAGTGGATTACGCAGAAGCAGGGTCTCAAATCTCAGGTTTCCCTCATTGCTTCTGCCCAACCTGCTCCCTGTTCCTCCCCCAACTCCATTTCCTGGCAGGGCCCCCTTACCAGGCCACCCGGGACATGGCGTAGGTGATGCGGCAGGTCTGGGTCCCCCGAGGAAGGAACCCAGGCCCACGGTGTAGGCGCCCATGTTCTCAAAGACCAGCCAGTCCCCTACGTGTAGTTGCGGCAGCCACAGGCCCTCAGCTACGCAGTCACAGCCATCGACCACTGGGCCCCACAGGCTGCTGCTGTGCAGGGGCTGCTCTGGATGGTTTCTGCAGAAGAGAGGATGGCCACGTTCAGCTTTCCTGGGCATACCGTGCACAGCCCCCTCAAAGGCCTTCCGCGGCTCCCACAGCCAATAGGATAGACACTAGATGGGCCCCCTGGCCCGGCATTTAAGGCCCTCCCACTTCCCTGCATTCATTACCTCTTATACTCTGAAGCCGCAATGCTTGGTCTTAAATTAAGGCTCCAGCACTTGCTAGCTGTGTGACCTCAGGCAAGATTCTTAATCCCTCTGTGCCCCTTATTAAATGGGAATAATAACAATACCTACCTCACAGGGTTACTGAAAGGCTAAATGAGTATATATAAAGCATTCAGAACAGTGTCTGGCATGGCAAGGAACCAGTAAGATAGCACGCTCATTGTTACTGTTGCTATGGCTACCGCCTCTCTGTTTCAGTCTTCCCTAGCTAATCTGCCACTGTCCACACCTCTGCAGCCCTGCTCCCTTCCTCAAATCCAGCTTGTACCCTGGGCCCAACCCTGGGGTACCCTCTTCCATGAAGGCCTCCCAAATCCCTTTCATCCATATAACGCCTGGTCACAGGAGCCAGAATACACAAATGAGTTATACCCACCCTCCCGCAGGCTCTCAGGTAAGGAAGACAGGCCTCCAAGAGACGATCACAGGTTGACCTGGCAGAGGCCCCCATGGGGTAGATATAATTATTCCCATTTCAGGAAAACTGAGGCTCTGAGAGGTTAAGTGACTTGGCCAAAGATACAATTACCGATCAGATTCAATTAAAAACTGTCTTAAATTACTTCCAAATCCAGAAAAGAAATCTGTAACACAGACCATTTGCAGATGACCAAGATATCAATGCAATTTGTCCCAATACGGGGATCCTACCAGGAAAGCCCTAGAGGAGTAGTCATCCCTGAAAGATGGACATGAGTGAATCCTGACTGTGCTCTTTGCGCCGGCCCCTCACTCCACCTTCTGCTACACTCACTGTGTTCCAGTTATTCTGGTTGCTCTGGGTTCCGCAGGTGAACCCTGCTTCCCTTCCCCCACCCTCAGCCTTCTCCATGCTATTCCCTGAGGCCTCAAACTTGCCAACTCCTAATTTTTCTTTAGAGCTCAGCTAAAACATTCTTGTGGAAAGCTTTCCTAAAACTCCATGCATGCACTCCCAAGTTTTGCCTTCAGAGCATTTACCATAGTTTATAATTCGGTATTTGTGAAATATATCTGCTCAGGCCTGTTCTCCCTCTCAGACTATAAATTCCATGAGCTCAGAGATCATGACAGTCTTCTTTACCCCCATCTCCTATGTCTAGCATTCTGGCATACAGTAGTGCTTTCTGAATAATATCTTTTGAATGAATAAATGGGGAATACATGAGTGATGAAAAAGAGAAAGAGCAAGAAAGAAAAAGAAGATAGGAATAGAAGTCATCCAAAGAGCCTAGAAGGAGGCAGTAGAGAAGACCAATAGAGGACAAAGGAAAGGCGTTTCAACACCTTAGCCAGCAGCAAGAATGAGTAAAACTAAGAAAAGCCACAGGTTCCACAAGCAGAAATAATGGTCATATATTTGACAAAAAGTTAATTAATAAGCCACTAGTCTCATTAATAAAAACATGCACAGGTTGTTAAAATCAATAGTGAGAATTATCCAATATTCATTCATTTATTCACTCATTCAACAAATACTTATTGAGCACCTACTATATGCCAGGCTCCGACCTAGAAGATGGGGATGCATCAGTGAACACACAAAAAAGCCAAAGTTCCTGTGCTCAGGAAGCTCACATTTTAGGAAAGGAAGACAAACAAATATATTCTTGTTCATATAAAAACCATCTTGTTTATAAGCTTTTTTTGTAAAAATATCCATTGTTCTGAATTTTTCCCTTAGCTTCAATCATTAAAAAACATTAAGCTAACTTTTAAAGATGGTGGGAGGGTCCGGGATGCTATATAAATGTGCCAACAAGAACACTTGAAAAAAGAGGTTTCAAAGGTTCCACTACAATAAAACAGTATTAAAAAAAAAAAAAAGTCACCCTTGAGTTATAAGTTAGAGTCTCCCACTTCTTATTCATGGTATAAACAAACAAACAAAATAAGTGGAGAAAAGATTTTAAAACTTCACAGGAAATAATGCAAAACTACCCTTTTGCTATTTAAAGCCATTTAAAAAAAAAGGAAACAAAAAAGGAATCTGCAAAATACATATTCCATAAGCATGTAGCAAGAGGCTTGTAAGTCTCAACTCTGTTTATGAGTTCCAACACTGAGTGTACATGGACAAACACCTGTAAAAATAGAAAATACCCAGTCTACTACCGGGCCTCCTCTATGAGAGAGGGCATGCCCACCACTACTTCATATGTCACCTGGAAGGCTGTTGCAATTCCCATTTTACAGATGAGAAAACTCAGAGAGAGGTTGTGGCCTGCTCCAGGTTCTGGAGGGAGTTAGTGTCATAACTCTGAGAACTCTGAGTAGCCCCAGACAAGAAGCCTCATAGCTGCACCCAGCTGGCTATTTCTCAAAGAGGCCCAAAATGTGAGCGGATCCACAGAAGAAACTAGGGAAAACCATTAAAATGGCCCATGGCCCTGATGTAATCCCCCAACTTTTAAAATAGATCAATAATTCCCATTCAACATAAAGTGTACAAAATATTTTAAAACAAAAATATATATATTTTAAAACGGAAAAAAAAAGAACAAAAACGTATGGTAAAAATCTCACTTGTGGACATATAGGCAAAAATCCAAAATGAAACTTCGGCTAGCTATACACTTATAATCAAAGAATAATCTTCAACTCTAAAATAGAAGGCGAGGACAATATGGTTTTATCATAATATGGTAAATAAAGATCTACAATTCAAATTTAATTTTCTCAGTACACATCAAAATGGCATTCATTAGCCTATAACATCTATTCTTGATTTGAACTGCAAATAAAACAAAACACCAAAATGAAGAAAGAGTATTTTAAAATGAGGCAACTCTAACTTAATGGAGATACACTGGAATGGCCTCATTTCAGAACCAAAAACAACCTTAATTTGAGTTCAGTCCCCTCATTTTCCAGATGACAAAATGAGAGAAACAAGGCTCAGAGAGATTACATAACTTGCCTAATGTTACTCAGCTAGTATATGGCAGAGCCAGGACTCAAACCCATGTCTTCTGATCCAAGTCTGAGACTTTCTGTCATCATTCCTATTTTATATATCATGAGAAATGCTGGCAATAGCTATTAGAAAAAAAGAAGAGAAACAAAAAGATATAATATAGAGAAAATGAAGGAATAAAATATCACATTGCAGATAACATGTTTGCCCACCTGGAAAATCCAAAGGGGAGAGGAAATCAATGAGTTTCAGCATGCAAGCTCAAAAACACAGGGAAGGCTTCCACTCACAAGAGTAATAAAAGCATTAAGTTATTAAATTCTTGGATGTACTTGGGCCACAATAATACTTATTCAAAGAAAATAATAAAAACTTAATGGGAGAAATAAAATATAAGACCCTCAGCTAGCTGGAAAAACTTAGTAAGGCAAAAAAGAGAATCCTTCCCAATTTAATAAAAAGATTTTAAAAACTACTTCTAATTAAAACCCTCAAGGGATTTTTCTAAATGTTAGAAACAATATAATAAAGAAAAAATGGGAGCCTATCAAAGGATATATTAATAAGCAATGACAGACGCAAACCTTTGTTAAATATTTTAACATACAAAAGAACATTTGTATCATGTGCAAGCTGTAGGGAATGATAATAAAATGAATATCTGTGTCTCCACCACCCAGCTAAAGAAATATAAAATTTCCAGTATCTTTGAAACCCCTGTGTGGCCCACTCCAATGACATGCCCCTTCTCTAACCCCTCCAGAGGTAACCCTTATCTTGAATTTTGTTTTCATTATTCTCTTGCTTTACTTTTGTTTTCTGTGAGTATACCTAACCTTAAACGATATAGTATTTAGTTGTGTACACTTCTGAAATTCATGTAGATGGAATTATAGAGTATGTAATTTCTGCAACTTGCTTCTTCATCGTTGAAAATTACATTCCCAAGATTCACACAACTGATGCATAAAGCCAGAATTTGCAATATACTGCATAGAATCCATTATATGGAATGCAGTGTAACTTATTTATGTATCACCTTGCCAACAAACATAAGGTAGTTTCCAATGTTTTATACTACAAAAATTGTTCCTGTGTACAATCTTATATATCTCCTCAAACACATATGCCAAGAGCCTCTTTACAATACGTACCTAGGAACTTGCCAAAAGGTATACACATGTTTAACTTTATCTGAATAATGCCAAAGTAGTTTTGCCAACTCCCACCTAGCAGTGTCTAAGAGATCCAACTACTCCATATCCTCACCAACACTTGATATTGTCACGCTTTAAACTCTTTTGTAATTTAATCAGTATAAAGTGGTCATTTTCATTTCAGTTTGCATTTCCTTGATTACCACTGAGGTCGAACACCTTTTCATCTTGTATTTGGTTTTCCTCTTCTGTGAACTGCCAATTGAAGTCTTTTCCCCTATTTCTATTGCTTTCTATTTCATATTGCTTTTTTCTTAAGATTCTTATGTGTCTATTTCTTAAAGAATCGTTCAAATGGTCTGTCTACTAATCTCTTATCAATGATACATGTGTTTCAATATTTTCATCCACTTCCCAATTGCCTTTTGCTAACAGATGAACAGAAGCTCTTCTCATTAATGTCGTCTTTTTCTTTTCAGTTTTTAAGATGTTCTTCACTGTGCTTCCCTGTTTTGAGGTCAAACAGATATTCTCCTATATTGGTTTCTGGGATTTATATTTATGTATGGTGTGAGATAGGGATCTAATTTTTTTTTTTTTTTGCATATGGACAGTCAGGTGTTCTAGCATCACACATTGAATGATCCCCACTGATCTGCTTGCAAGTCCTGTCAAAACTCAAGTTTCCTGAAATGTACGAGTCCTTTCTGTGTTCTCAACTATATTTCACTGGTCTATTTCTTTATGCAGGTGTCCAAACTAAAATATTTTAATTAGTCTCAACATTAGAAATGACATTATTTCTATTATTTTAGCGGTTACTCTAGATACTCACATTATAACATGTACACCTAACTTCAAGTCTAAAATTAATACCTTTACCTTCCTCTCAAAAAATTCCAAACCTTAATACAACAAGTTGCTATCCAGCAGTTTTTATTTGATCTTATATGTGACAGAGGCTGCTAGTTGCCTATCCCAGTAATTCCAATCTTCATTTTTTTGCTGGACACATGACAATCTAGAATAAAGACCAACTTCCCTTGCAAGTTATGGCCATGGGACAAAAGTCTAAGTTTTAAGTGGCTACTTTCAGGAAATTTCCTTAAAAGGCAACTGGCACATAGACTTCACCTCTTCTTTCCTAAATGTCTGGAATTTCAATTTGTACCAACCAAGATGAGGGCAACAGGTAGAAAAAGGTACAAGAAGAAGCTACATGGTTCCTCATGACTATGAAATCACAATACAGCTCTGAATTGCCTATATCTAGACATTAACACGAAAGTGACACAAGCCTCTAGATCCTGTTCCAGTCACGTAATTTGAGCAGATGAAACTAATCATAACTGAAACCTCTTTTTAAGTCCACAGATTACATATTATGGTTGGTGGTGGTGGTGGTGCTGGTAGCATGGGGAAAATGTAGATCCACCCAGTCTCTTACACACTGCTGGTGGGCCTGTCAATTAGGACAACCACTTTGGAAAACAGTCTGGCACGAGCTCATGAAGCTAAACCTTCGCATGCCTATGCTCGGCAATTCCACTCCTTGCTCCTGTGTCACAGAGATGATAGCAAGAATATTCACAGCTACAGTATTCCAGTAGCAAAGACCTAGAAACAATCCAAATGCCTTGGAGGAGAGTGGACGAATAAGCTGCAGCATAGTCACCAACAGAGTATTGTACAATGTAGTCGCATGAACTGTAGAGACAGACAGCAGTATTGAGGAAACTTAGACTATGAGACTAAGGTTTTGAAAAAGTCCAAAAAGGTTATATACATCATAACGCCCTTCGTGTAAAGTAAAGAATAAGTAGAATAAATTATAAATTCATTTTAGGAATACATTGGATGTGATCAAATGAGAGGAAAGAAGACATACGGATGGTCAATGGGTATATAAAAGATGCTCAATGTCACTAACCGAAAGAGAAATGCAAATCAAAACCACAATGAGATATTATCCACACCTGTTAGGCTGGCTATTATCAAAAAAAAACCCAAAAGACAACATGTGTTGGCAAGGTTGTGGAGAAGTGGACCCTGGTGAGAATGCAAACTGGGGCAGCCACTATGCAAAACAGTATGGAGGTGACTCAAAAATTAAAAATAGAATTACCATATGATCCAGCAATCCCACTTCTGGGTATATGTCCAAAAGAATTGATATCAGGTATCTGAGAGATATTAGCTCTCCTGTGTTCATTGCAGCACTATTCACAATTGCCAAGATGTGGAAAGAATCTAAATGTCCACTAACAGATGAATGGATAAAAAATATACAGTATACACATCCCATGAGATGTCATTCAGCCTTATAAAAAAAAAGAATCTTGCAATATACAACAAGATGGATGAATGTGGAGGATATTATGCTAACTGAACTATGCTAGTTACAGAAGAACGAATATTACGTGATTCCACTTACGTGAGTTATCTAAAATAGTCAAACTCACAGAAGCAAAGAATAGAATTGTGGTTGCCAGAGGCCGGAGGAGGGGAAATGGGGAGTTGCTAATCAATGGGCATAAAATTTTAGTTCTGCAAGATGAGTGAGTTCTAGAGGTCTGCTGTACAACGCTGTGCCTTTGTACAACACTGTATTATACACTTCTAAATCTGTCACCAGGGTAGAGCTCATATTAAGTGTTCTTACCACAATAAACAAACTACATATATAGTTTGATATATATTATATATATATAATATATTATATATATAATATTATATATATATATATGTATAGTATACATAAAAGAAAAAAAACTATATGAAAAGACAACCCGAGTAGAAATAGTGGTTACTTTGCACAGGAAGAGACAGAGGGATGAGGTAGTAAATGGTAAGAATGCTTACTACACTAAAAAAAAAAAAAAAAAAAAAAAAAAAAGCCAAGACCTCCCTTCCCATGAAACATTTTTATCCAAAAACATTGGTAATCTGTTGAAACTGTTAAATCTAACTACGTAGTTTCAAAGAAATACAGGGCACTGAAAAACATTCAATTACACTGAAGGGAAATTCGGGGAAATCACCACCCAGAAAAATTCAGAATACAGGAAACTATAGGACCAACAAATTGATTTCGCCAACAAATAAAATATAATTTAAAAAAATAAGATTGGGGAAACCAATTGATTGAGAGAGACAAATCAACCAAATGGAATGTATGAATCTTCTTCATCCTGATTTCAGCACATGAACTATAAAACCATTTATAAGCCAGCTGGGGATATCTGAACACAGACTGGATGATGGGGATACTACAGAATTGTTCAGTTTTTAGTTTGGTGAGAGTAATGTGATTTTTTTAAAGTCCTTGTCATTTAGCAACACGTACTAAAATATCTTTGAAAAATCTAATATTTGTTCCACAGTTATTTTCATATTTTCTCTTGACACTGTTATAACTTGTATACTAATCTCTCTCTCTTTCTCTCTCTCTCTCTCTCTCTCTCTCTCTCCTCTCTCCTCTCACACACACACACACACACACACACACACACACACACACACACACCACACACATTCAACTATATGTTGAATTAAAAACAAAAACAAAATCAGGGCCAAGCATGCTCCAATGATGAGAAAGATACCTTTAACGAAAGATTATGTTTAATACAACTTTATAGCTGAAGCCCAAAACAAAGTTCTGGGAGCGAAGCTGCCGTAATGACTAATGAGGGACCTTCGTTGGGGAAGAGGGCACAGAACCCCCCGGCCAGTCTGGGCCCCTCTGACACACTTCCAGCACAGTTGCAGCTGGCTTATCACATGTGCTATCATTTACACAATGTCTGTCTCCACAGCCAGACTGTGGGTCCCACCCTGGATATGGTTACATTACAGGACTCAGTAAGCAGTTGACAGCCTGAAGGAAAAATCCTCAGCATCGTCCAGAGAAGCAACACATACCACAGAGAGGGTCACTAACATTCTGGGGCCCAAGTCAGGAACACCAACTGGAGATTGATCAAAACAGAGAAGTAGGGGTATGGGTGAGGAAGTGGGCTGGGACCATAGTCCTGCTTATCTATCAGCTGATGAAGGAAATGGGAGTGAGTCAGGGATGGCATATAACAGAAGAGGGGGACTGCAAGGGGGGGGACTGGGAAACAGTTGTTGCCTGTTGTATGACCTGAGGCTTGGCTGGCCTAGGCTGGCCTGGTCCTTTCTGGGTGCAGTAAGATGGGATCCCACAAGAATGCAGGCAATGCTGTGCATCACAGTAGAAAACTGAATTCCTGAGCACATCACGTAGGCTTACTAGACAGGCATTCATGTACCATCATATTTAACAACACAACTATGGAATGAGGACCCACCATGCTGGCGCCTGTAGGAGGAAGCAGGGGCTCCCTGTGCCTACAGCAGATGAGGGGCAGGAAGAGCTTAAAGAGGGATGACACTGAGCCTTGAAAAACTAGACAGAATGGAAACGAAAGGGAACACACACACACACACACACACACACACACACACACACACACACACTGAAAGCTCGTGATGACCTAGGTGCTGGTTGGGCACGTAAATTCCTTCCCAGAAGCCACCGCACAAACAAAAGCCAGGAGATGTGAAAATACAAAGTGTGTCTGATTGTCTTTCCCTTTTCCTCCCCTTAATCCAGGGCTGAATGCAGAAGGCCAGAAGAAATGTTTTGCGTATTCTTGCTCCCTTGTTAATATGAAAAAAAACCATTAAAGAGGAACTGTTTCTTTTTACTTCTAGGAATTTACCCCAGAGCAATGATCGAAGATGGATTCAAGAATATACTTACAATGCTCAAAAAAACAGGAAACCAAATGGCCAACCGCTTGAGTTAGATTGGTAAAAATACTCTGCAGTCATCAAAAAGCCTGTGTCAAATTAATGGCATGGAAAGAGCTACACACCCCATCATAAGTGGGAAAAAAGGAGTTTACAAAAACAATATGACCCTAACCTTATGGGGAAAAGTATAATACATTTTTTTAAAGACTGAAAAGAAATCTAATGTTCAAAAAGTCCATTTCTATGTGTTGGGATTATGAGTGAGAACCTTCTTCATTCATCCTTGTTGTCTACTTTCTACAATGAATATGTTTTACTTTTTAAAAATTAGATAACACACACAAAGTGTTGTTTAAACTCGCCCACACAATTGAAAACAGGCCCCTGTGGGGTAGGCTCACCTTCTGCAGTACGGGGGCAGGGCAGGTGTTGTCAAACAGGACTGAGTTGAAGATTCCATACACGCCCTCATCCAGGTGGTACGCCATGGTCTTGGGGGCAGAACCAGTCTCCTCTGCAGGGAGAAGAGGGGTCAGGGGCAGGACAAGCAGCAAGGTGAGGGGGCAGGAGTGTGGGGAGCCAGGATAGTGGTGGGCTCCACTGGGTTGATGGGTTGTTGACGTGAAAGCGCTGCCTCTTCCTTGATGGTGGGCTGGTTCCTGCCTCCCTCTGTGATGTGAAGTTCACTGCAGCATTGGGAACACTCACCCTTGCAACTGAGCAGCCCTGCCCAGGACACACACCTTACCTGCATCTGAGCCCTTCGATGCCCGCCCTCAGCAAAGGCAGAAGAGCAGCCCACCCAAACTCAAGACCGCACGAGATTAAGCCATTTGCTCAAAGGCACAAGATTGAGGCAGTGCATGAACTGGAACAAGAAGCCAGGTCTCCTGGTGGGACTAGATAGAACTATCCCCCAGATCTATAAAGGAGGCCAGGAGAATGCCATCCCAACACACACACACTTGTGCACACACATTCTACCTGAAGCCTTCCACCCCTCCATATGAATTCTCTCTGGGGAAGAGCACACAGACCCCAGGCGAGCCTGCCTGAAGGTCCTGGAGCAGAGTACAAAACCCCAAGACCAGAGTCCCTGACACATCTCACTCACAGGGCTGCCAGGAGCACTGACCTATCTATCTGGAAGGGCAGGAAAGAGCACTGACGTGGGCAGTGTGGGCAGAGATGCCCTGAGTCAACCCAGCCTGAACTTGAATCCCAGCACTATCCCTTATCAGCTGTGTGACCTTGGGCTGGTGATTTAACCTCTTCATACATAGGTTCTGACATAGTAAAATGGGCTTAGAGAAATGTATGTTGTCGTTAAGTGTTTTCATGATGTTATGAGACATACTGAGTGAGTAAGAGCCTGTACTGAGGAAAGGAGACAAACATGGGGTCAAATGCAGGCTTTACCTCTTACTGGCCATTAAGCAATTCACTTTATTAGGTTCTCAATTTTGTCTGTACAATGGTGTTAATAAAGCATCTATGCTCCCTAAAGTTATTTTGATATTAATCTTCATAAAATATGAACAGCATAGAAAAGAAGATGCTAAATAAGTATCTTGGGGGTGAGGGGTTTGATTGTAAGTTTCTCTAAAGCAAGGATCTATTCCCTAGATTCCCCTGCTCCCTAAAACCAGACCCTGCTCAGCCAGCCAGTCCCTAGCTTCAGGGAAAAATGGGGTTCCACTGCCCGCTTGGCACCTACCCTCCCTGCCAGGCTGGTCCAGAAGAACCTCCTTCTTGGCAATGATGCTGACTGCCAAGGTGAAGGCCGAGGTCACGTAGTAGCGCCCCAGCTTGCCAAGGATGTCCACGCCACTGCCCTCTGGGAAGTACAGGTCCAAGGCTGAGTTGATCACAGAAGCAATCTGGTGGTAGGAGGATGGGGGGCAGTTATATTTTTGAAATGTGGGGTTTATGCTGAAGACTCGCTACAGCCTCAAGTCTATTTCTTGACAGCTTCTTTGATTTCAGGAAGATGGACTTGGCAGCTGCTAAGGCCCCAGCAGGTAACTGCAGACAGCTGGCCAAAAAGGTAGGCGGGAGACAGAGCAGGATCAAACCCTTTGTGCTTGTGTAAATCACCCTTCTCAAATGTCCCATGGTGGAAAGAGACACTTTTAAAGTAACACTTGGTACTCAGATCCCAGAGCTGTGATGCAGAACTTTGTTTTAGAAATAACTAGTCTCTTAAGTAATACATTTTCTTTTACAAAAAAATTTCAGAAAATATGAAAAGGAAAAAGATCAAAATGATCCCTAATTCTATCATCCGGATTAACCTAATAATTGTTAACTTTCTGGAGTAGCTCCTTTAATCCCTTTTATCGTACAAACACTATTTTTAATATATACATGATAAGCCTTATACATGTTTTTATAATGTTTTACTCAATAGACTGTGAATGACTTCTCCATGTGAGTGATTTATCATAAGGATATGCCATAATTTAACCAATCTCCAAGTGTTAGCTGGACCAGGGAAGTCCACCTGACTTCTGTGATGAACAAAACTGCAATGCTTATCTTTGAGGCTAATTCTTTGTGTCCATAGCGGACTATTTTCTTAAGGTCAGTTCCTACATGTGGGTGGATATTCCAGGACAAGCTTTTACTAAGGAGAAGCGACCCCTAGTGGTTGCAGTGGGGATCGAGATGACATTTTTCTTGATTTCATCCCACAGATGGGAAGGAGACAGATGGACTGGGAGTGGACAGAGGGTTGGCTTTTCCTTGCCTTGCCCTCCCATTTGATTCCTCATCAGCCCGCCTGAAGGTGAATAGGGCATATCTGGACCTTCAAAGCGCTTTTTGACATATGCAATTACGGCCTGGTTGAACCTCAAATATGTGCATGGGCTGGAGCAGGCAGAGCTGGGTGTGCAGCCAGCTCTGTAGCGCACTCGGGAAGTAACGTAACGTTGATGAGCCTCATGTGCTCAGATGTATCATGGTGAATAACAAGATCCAGGAAAGCACAAAGCACAGCATGCTGCACATGGGACCCGCTCACAGTGAGCTCCCAATCTTCATCAAAACGCTCCCCGCCTTGCCCCCACCCTCACAGAGCACAACAAGACACTTCTGACCCCAGGGTTACCTCTTCAAATCTCACTTTGGCCCCGTCCACTCCAGGGAAGCTGCCACCCAGGTCCAGGATGTGCATCCTGTGGCCTAGCTCGGCGCCCATTTCAAACACAAGCCGGGCGTCTGCGATGGACTGAGCATAGGCCTGAGGGTCAGGACAGCCACTGTCAACGTGAAAACTGGGAAGGAAGGAAGAGCCTCGGCTTACATTCAGGGCCCCAGGTGCCACCACCTCAGTGCCAGCCAGGAAAGGCACACTGGACAGGCACATCGGACATGCTGTCCGTTTGACAGATGTAATGACTGAGAGCCCAAGAGGTTAAATGTGTGCCCAAGGTCCAGGTGGCAAGTAAGGAGTGGACAGGAGACTAGGTCTAAGGTCCCTTGGCACTTGGTGCCCCTGCCATCCCTCCATTCTGCCCCTGCCATGCCTCCATCTCTGGCATGAAGGCTGGGACCCAGAGTCAGCCAGACATGGATGTGCCCCTCTGTCAGCAGTGTGGCCTGCCTGGCCTTTAGTTTCCCTGTCTGTAAAGTGGGGATAAGACTTCACAAGGCAGTGGGATAATGTACACGAAATGTTTAGCACAGGGCCTGGCATACCGGTACTAGGTACAGGATGAAGGAAAGCTATGGTGTCAGGTCATCGCTACTACTCCCTGAAGCAGGGCAAAAGTGTGGCCTACAGGCAGGTAAGACTCCGCAAAGACAGATCCTTCCCGGAACCTTCTGGGACAAGCCCTGGGGGTTGTGGGGTTGGGGCAGCAGGACACTCCAAACATTCTTTCCAAAGAGAGGAAACTCTCAGATAGCACAGTTCCAGGCCCAGGACCAGGCCCCCCTCGAAGGCCATGAAGGAGGTCGCATACAGAACTGATGAAACGCTGGGAGGAGGCAGTGGGCTCGCATGGGTGGGGATGGTGGGGCTTCCAGGCACTCACCTCACACCTACCACGTCTACATGGCTCTTCTTGGCATTTTGAAGCAGGTATCTGCAGGATTTCAGTGACGCTCCAAAATTGAGGCTCAGGGAGTGGGAGTCGTTGGTGGCAATGCATAGAACCATCCTGAGGAGACACACAGGGCACCTCCGCTGGGTGGACTCCTCCTCCCCACCCCAACCACTTCTCTGAGTCAAAGCGTGTGAATGTGCATGGCTCAGAGCTGCCACACTCCACAGGCCCCCCGACCTCTTCCTGTCCCTGCACAGCCAGCCAGTCAGCCAGCCAGTCAGCCTCTAAGACCTATCCAATCCATCACCTAAACATCTCTGGACCCCTGCCCTGGTCCTAACCTCACTGGTTCTCCCCTGAGGAGCCTCTATACCAGCCAGGCTTTTCCAACTTTTTTTGTATGGAAGGAATGATTTTTTAAACACAGTCTTATTGAGAATCCCAATATCATGTAAAATATGCAAAATGCAAGCTACTTCGGGTGAATCAGAATGGCCCACATCTTGGCCTCCCTTTCACCCCGAGGCCACTCCCTGGAATGCCCTGGATGTCAAGTGACCACATGAGAGCCTCAGTCTGGGCAAAATGTCGAGCCCTGACCCCTTGCAAAGCCCATTTGCATCAGGCCCTGCCCCATGACCAGCATCACTCACTGTCTCCCTCACCCCTCGCACATGGTGTGTTCCAGCCACACCAAATTTCTGCTTATCCCTCAAACACCCCATGCTATTTCTAGCCTCCGTGTGTTTGCTTATGTGGTTCACTCCGATACACTGTTTGCGCCCTCCCCAGGTTCCATTCACTACTCAAAGCCCACCTCAAACGTCACCTTTTTGTGAAGCTTTCCTGACCACCCCGTCTTGCTCTCTCAGCCATGACTTTGACCTCATAACGACATGGGCTTTGCTCTGCCTGGGCTGTAATCAGTTATTTCTGCCTTTGTCTTAGTTGGTCCTTGGCTTCCTGGGTCCAGTCCAGGGGTGCCTGCCCCAACTGCCTGGGACGTGGCCAGGTTCAGGTCATGGTCCTCAGCTGCGACTCCACTCCTCCCACCCCCTCCACCTTCCCACAAGCGGCTCTCAACTTACTTGGCACTGGGGTGGCTCTTCGCCACCTTTGCCAGCTCCATCTCGTTGTCAAAGCTCAGCAGCTGGACCCCATGCTTGGCAGCATACTTGATCTGTGCAATTTGCTTACAGGGGTTGGCGTAGATGATCTTACTGGCAGGGACGCCAATACGCTGGACCAACTCCATCTCTGCCTGTGGGGTCCCAAAGGTGGTGGTGAGGAGGCAGCAGGGCCTGCTGGGCCCACAGAGGCCAAGGAAGCACAGACGAGGGGCAAAGTCATAGCTATGCATGCAGAGGTCCATAAGAAATGAGCCCCGCTTTAGATAACAGATACACAAAATCAGGACTCAGGCTGGCTCACCATTCTTTGACAGGCAGAGCTGTCACGTACAGCCATGCAAGTAGCACACTGCATAATCCTAAAGGGCAGGGGGATTCCATTCGCAAAGAATATGGTAGATTTGTATATTTATTACAACTTCCTGGCAGTAAAGCATCTTCTCATTCTAACAAAATCAGTATATTTATTGTAACAATTAAGTGTCTTAAGGAATGTGTACATTTTCTAATTCACACAAAGGCACTAATATGAACTCCTGGTCGCCCTGACAACAGACTTCTGACACATTTTCCTGGCAGATTTAAACATTTAAAGAATAGTACTTGATGTATTAGAAAGTTCACAAAGCCACGAGTCTTTTTGACACAGGCCTGCCATATGCATGGCACTGTGCTGGGTGACTCCAGAGAGCCCCTCTCCCCACAGGACTCTTCTTCATCACCCTTACAGAACACTGCTCCCCTGATCGCTGTATTAATGATACAGATAATGATAATGACGGTGATGAGAGCAACCATGGTCATTGAGCATCTACCACAAGCAGGTACTCAACGGAATGCTTTACATCAGGTGTTGGCAAACTTTTTCTAAAAAGGGCTAGAGAGTAAATAGGTAGGCTTCACAGGCCATACAGTTTCTGTCACAACTATTCCACTGCCATTTGTAGCACCAAAGGAGCCACAGACACTGTGTGAGTGAATGAGCATGGCTGTGACCCAATTAAACTTTACAAAATATCAGGGGGCTGGATTTGGCCCACCACCCACAGCTTGCCAACCCTTACTTTAGATCAACTGTTTTATTTACTCCTTATGATAACAGCATCACACGAGTATTAGCTCCCTCTACAGAGAAGGAAGCTGATGCTCAGAGAGACTGTGTAGCAAGTTAACAAATAGGTGGCAGAATCAACTTTCAAACTCAGGTCTGGCTCTCCATGATTAACGGAAGGAAGGCAAGAGGAAGCCATTTTTGGAACACACTAGAAGACAAGGGCCATTTTTAGTGATCTTGCGTTTGTAACGAGGCTCTGGTTTTTACTTTATCAACTTTTCAGCAAGAAGTGTTTATGTGCATTATCTCAGGTGATGCCTATAACTATCCTATGCAATATTCATTGGCCACACTTTACAGAGGACAAAATTGAGTTTGGAGAGGTCCACCAGTAAGTAGCAGAGTGGAACACAGAGGTCCAGCTCCATACCTAGAATTGCTGCCATCACAGCCTGCTTCCAAAGACCCTGAGTCTAGTGTTTATGAAAAGTGTTTTTGCACCCTGCTTCACCACGTGAGAGGAAGAAACAATGCTAACACTTCAGGGACCTGTCATTTAGCTTCGATTATAAATATTTAAATAAGAACCATTGTTGTAATCATCGAGGAAATGCAAATCAAAACCACGACGACACCTATCAGAATGACTACTATCAAAAAGACAAAAAATAACAAGTGTTGGCAAGGATGTGGAGAAGAAACCTTCATGTACTGTTGGTGGGTTGTAAATTGATGCAGGCACTATGGAAAACAGTATGGAGGCTCCTCAAAAAATTAAAAATAGAACTACCACATGATCCTGCAATCCCACTTCTGAGTATTTATCCAAAGAAATGGAAAATACTAATTCAAAAAGACCGTACACCCCTATGGTCATTGCAGCATTACTTACAGTAGCCCAGATATGGAAGCAACCTAGGTGTGTATCAACAGATGAATGGACAAAGAAGATGATACACACACATATACAGGAATATTATTCAGCCATAAAAAAGAATGCAATCATGTCATTTGTGACAAAATGAATGAACCTAGAGGGTATTATGTGAAATAAGTCTGACAGAGAAAGATAAACACCATATGATTTCACTCGTATGTGGAATCTAAAGACCAAAACAAACAAGCAAACGAAACAGAAACAAACTCATAGAGAACAAATTGATGGCTGCCAGAGGGGAGAGGGGTTAGGGGTCTGGGCGAAAAAGTGAAGGGGATTAAGAAGTACACACTGCCAGTTATAATATACGTCATGTGGATGTGAAGTACAGCATAGGGAACACAGCTGAAAATACTGTACTAACTGGACGTGGTGACAGATGGGTACTAGACTTATCATGGTGATCACTTTGTAAGGTATATAAATGTCTAATTGCTATGTTGTACACCTGACATAATATAAGGTCAATAATATGTTTAAATACATTTTTAAAAAGGAAAACTATAACCATTGTTATGAATACCATATGCCTGCCATGGCATTAAACATTTTATATACATTCTTATTTAATGCTCATAATAATCTTATGATATAGGAAACAGAGCTAAGAAGTTAAGTGTCCAAAGAAACACAGTTTATAAGTGGCACAGCTGGAATTCTAACCCGGGACTGTCCGACTTGAGCATACCAGCTCTTAATAACAGTACTTACTGTAAAGAAGAATTCAACCTCGATCCTGAATTGACAAATATTTCTTGGGCGTCTTTTGAGTTGCCAGGCTCTGTGACAGGTGCTAATGAAAACAGGTGATGAGTAAAACAGACAGGGTCTCTGACCCGGTGGAATTTTCAGGCTGATGGAGAAGACAGGAACAAATGAACACTGAATAGTGATAGAATTACAAGTGGATAAGAGCGTGAAGAGAGAGTACAGGATACTGGAGAGAATGCAGGATGGGGAGAACTGGGTGTAGGGGTGGATAGCCCTTTGAAGGGTTAGAAATTTCAGCTGAGCCCCACAGGAGGCTTCGGCCAAGCCAAAACAGAAGGAAGGAATGTATCAGGTAACGGAAGTGACTCTGGAGAGGTTCTGAGTCCAGAAGGTGTTCAGCCTGATCCAGGTATAGGCAGGTGGAACGGCCCGGGCAGGCAGTGCATGGTGGTGGGGGGTGGGGGGACATGAGGTTGGAGGGAGGTGGCCAGAGCCAATGGAGAAATGAAGAAGGCTGGTGGATTCATATTTTACCCGGCAAATGATGGGAAACAGCTTGAAGCATTTCAAGAAGGGACATGACATGGCCAGATTTGCATTTTAAATGCAAGGTCTAAAAGCATATCACTCTGGCTACCATGTGACAACAGCCTGAGGAAGGGCCCAAGAGGATGTGGGCAGACCGGTCACAAACGCCCTGGGAGAGATGGCAGAGGCTGCTAGAAAGGCAGAGGCCATGTGTTCTGGAGGCAGGGCTGGCAAGCTTGGTGGTGAATTACACGTGGGAGGCAGAGTGAGGATGTCTGAGGGTACTCCATGCTCAGCAGACTGAGGGACTCTTCTCAAAGAGAAGCTCATGAGTGCATTTGAACTCATTGGGTTCCAGGCATCCTGTTTTATTATCAAGTCAGCAGCTGGTGATATAGGTCTGGGCTGGAGAGCAACATGTAGGAGGTGGTGGCATACCGATGCCATTTAAAGCCATGGAGTCTCAAGATGAAATTCCCTAAACAGAGGGAGAGTTTACAAGATAAGGGAGCCTGAGGTGGAATCCAGAGGAAAGCTCCCATTTAGAGAGCAGTAGAAGATGAGGAAAAGCTGGCACCCAGGACCTGCAGAGATGTGAGGAGAGAGAATGTCTCCAAAGAGGAAGAACAATACGGAGATCATAATGCCATTCCTGTCACAGCAAAGCCTGCCCTACAACTTGTGTCTATATGGAAGGAGGCGTCTCAAATGTCAGAGACACTCAGTGAGGGTGGGGCAGGCACAGAGCATCATTCACTTTCATCTGACATACTTCCAAAGTCTTTAAAAGTAGGAACATCTGTTAATGTTGAGTATTTTTAAAAAGACTATGTCATTAAATGGGAAGTTGCTCTTCAGTGAGTATCAAGTTTCAGTTATACAAGAATAAATCCTAGAGGCCTGACATACTTATCATGCCTACAGGTAACAATACTGTACTGTGTACTCAGAAGTTTGTTAAGAGGGCAGATCTCATGTTAAATGTTCTAACCACCATACCCCCCCCAAAAAAATTGCTGTGTTGAATGTTTTTGAGGGCAAATAATAAAAGGACCAAGGTGTGTCTCAAGCAATGTCTAAATGTATCAACATGGAGAGCTCTAAAACCTGCTTGAAAGCTATTGCCAAACAGTATATACCACATGGCCATCTTCACATTTTATTACAAAATCACAAGATATTTTGTATATTTCCCATGGATCATATTCATATTTTTAAATACTCTATACCCACCAAACTCAAACTCATAATGGCGATTATCTCTGAAGACATAAAGCTGATGTCCTACTTTGGGGTGTGTGTGAATGAATCCATGTATTATTTGAATAACTGAAAATGAAGGTTTAAGTGCTCTCTGGATCCTGGAGATCGCTGGGGATGTTGGTAAGAGGAGGTCGGGAAGCAATGACGTCAGGAGTAGGTGCTAAGGAAAAGTGACAAGTGAGTGCAGACATGCGAGTGCAGACAACTCCGTTCGGCCATGAGGAGTAAGGGATGGGGTGAGGGATGATGTTGTGTCTAAGGAAGGCTTTTTAAGATGGAAGTATGCTACGGGAGACAGCAAGAAAGGGCAAGGGATGAGGGCAGGGGAGATGACATAAGGGCCTTGGGGCCCTGTGAAAAGTGTGGCCTGTGCCCTTGACCCTGGAGGCTGTGTGATGCAGATCTGTACATCCTGCCGCAGCTCACGCCAAGCCCTCAGCAAAGGCATTTTGCTAAGTGTGGCTACCAACTATGGCTGACCAGAAGAGGGCAGCCTTGGACTTCCAAGAAAAGCGGGGCGTCCCGCAGACACCTCTCAGTAAATGCGCGCAAAGGTCTGTGTGATCCCACCCACCAGGAGGGATAACTGGCCTCTCCCAGCCCCCGAGGTTAGCATCTGTCACCAGCTTAGTCCCAGCTCAGCCATCCCGTCCCCAGAACCTTGGGAAAGACAGCAGCGATAGAATCACAGACGCCATCACCATACTCGAGCAACCACTTCCCAGTGAGTCACCCAACCTCTGTGCCTCCTTTCCTTATATGTTAAATGCTTCCTCACAGGACTATTGTCAGAATCATGGTAATAGTAATTGCCTCACAGTGTTGTTGCGAAAATAAAATGAGATCATGTACAGAAAACGCTTGGCAAAGTGCTTGGCACAACAGAAGCGCTCAGCAAACAGTCGATGCTTTTAACTTCCCCGCTGACTTCAAAGACTTTCAAAGCTCCAATATCCCACAACTCTGCCCTTTGAAGGCCATCCCCTGAGGCTAAAGGGCCAAAGGGCCCACCTCTGAGTTTACAGAAGCAGAGGACTCTAGTCTGTGGGGTTTGGTCCTGTTCTTCACCCCTAGACCCAGGGGGCTGGCAAAGGGTCCCTTTCCTCCTTGCTCAGAGCAGAGGCCCAGCATGTACGGGGCAAGGGCAGGCTTTGCTACAAGCAAGACGTGTGCAGTTAGTTGGCCTCCAGTTTCCTCAACTGCAAAAATGGCAATCTCTCTCCCTATGCCCCTCACACGCATTTGAAACTAGGTGTTGCAAAGCAAAACTAACGCAGAGGGGCTTTGCAGATGACTAAAGGGAGAGACTCATCTATCAATAAGAGCATTAACATTTGTCTCTGATGAAGGTTAGCCTGCTTGTTCTGACTGTCCCATCCTGGTGCATACCTATCTCCCACTGGAATCCCACAGCCCTGTCATCCAGCCCAGGCTAGCTCTCCTCCTTTCTCCCCCAGGAATCCTTTCTTGAACTCTCCTCACAACATGCAGTCATGTTACTGACTTAAAAGAAGTTTTCAAGGGGGAGTTCAAAGGGTTTCCCCCCAATCATTACGAACCATTACAAAAATAACAGCAATGACAGTATCACAAACCAATGCCCACCAGGTTTGCTCCCACCTCAGGGCTTTTGCACTTGCTGTTCCCTCTGCCTAGAATGCTCTTCCCCTGGTTATCTACCTGGTTTGATCCTTTGCTTCCTTCAGGTCTATATTCAAATTTCAGCAAAGCTTTCCCTGGCTAACTTTCTAAAAATGCAAACTTCCCCACCCCCCCACCACCAACATTCCCTACTTCCCTTTCTTAATGTTCACCACAGCATTTACCATCTAAAATACTATAGATTTTCATTGTTTAACTTGTTCTTAGAAAGCAAGCCCCAGTGAAGGAGGAGCCTTTTTTGTTTTGTTTTGTTCACTTGCTAAATCACAACCAAGAATCGTGCTTGGCCCCACAGTAGGTGCTCCATAATGTTTGCTGAGTGAATAAATAAATCCAAAGCTGTACTCTGTGGAAACTTGATAGCTTAAAGGCTTTTATCAAGTAAAAACAGGATGAAAATAAATAAGCTAAGCATTCAACTGACAGGAGAGTCTGTCTTACTTGACACTGTATTGCCAGCCCCACCTAGCACAGTGATTAGCACCTTGTAGGAGCTCAATGGATAATTTTAAAAAATAGTAAATAAGTAAAATAAATCTAAAGAGAACAAGAAGGAAGTAAGACACCATTAATCAAATTAGAATTGATAACAATAACAAAAGTCTAGAAGGATTAGTTAAGAAAATGTACAGACACACATGATTAAGATTATAAAAAATAAAAGAAAATAAAACCAAAGATAAGAGAATACTTTTGTTTTGTTTTGTTTTAATTAGAATACCATGAATAGCTCTATGCCAAAAAGTTTGAAAACGCTTATTTAAAAAAAAAACAAAAAACAACCATCCACCGAGGGACACACAAGGTTCCAATTTGAAACTTCAAGGCTGGCAAATACCAGGCTTGTTACTCCTTCCCTCACCCCTTAAAATTCCGTCCAAGTGAGTGGCCCTCCCCAAAGGGCATGGGCCAACTGCAGGTCACTCCTGCCTTCCCAGGCCCACCCATAGTAGCCTAAGCCATGTGCGTGTTCGGTAGGTAGCAAGGGTCAGTGTGCTGGTTGGGGCAGGGGCTCACCTTGTTAGCACAGCTGAAGCCCAGCCCCAGCTCGGCCAGGACCTTCAGCACACCCAGGCTACTGTTGCACTTGACCGCGTAAAAGGGCCGGACTCGAGGCAGGCACTTCAGAAAGCAGAAGTGCTTCCTCACTACAGTGCCGAGGTCGGCCACGAAGAAGGCAGCGACCTCACCCTGCACAACAAGAAGGGTGAATGTGAGACCCCACCCAACTCCTCTCCTTCTGCGTGTCATCCCTAGTCCTCCCAGAAACCTGCCCCAAATGGCTCTGGCCATGAAGCTACCCTGCACCAAATTCCCTAGGGCTCCCCAAGTGCACAGGGCAGAAGGCAAATCCCCCAACCTGGCATTCAGGCCCTGTGATCCAGCCCCAGTCCCTCCCCTCACTGCAGTTCAAACTCCAGCTGCAGACTGGATCATTTCTATTCCCACCTCTGTGCCTCTGTTCCCACCATGCCCTCTGCATAGAGTACCCTTCCCCTACTTGTGTCTCGCAAATTCTTAATCTGCCTTCAAGTTTCAGGGGGAACATCACTTCCCCCCAAACCAAAAAGGCAACTCTGCCTTTAATGCTCCCGCGGCGTTTTGCACTTGCTTCCCAAGTATCAGAACTGGGTTTGCATCTGTCCTCTTCAGGAAAAGGTAAGTTCCTTGAAGGCCAAAGCTATGGCCTACAGCCCACTATTTTTCACATACTGGTTCTCAGTGGAGCCTTGAGGTAGTTCCACTGCCACTGCAATCCCTGCCTGTGGACAAGTGGCCATGACAGGTATGCTGAGGGCCAAACATGCATGATGCTATGGGTGAGACCACATTACTGAAATCTTCCTTGGAACTCGGTTTCCCTTTATGCAACGCTTTTTTTTTTTTTTTATGAATGCCCACTTGGTATTTGACATTATGCTAAGGAACAGTGATGTCCAGAGATGACCAGGGATCTAACCCTGAATTGACTTGGGTCTAGAAGAGAACAAACCCCTTACGCAATCAAGCCCATTCAATGAATGCTCGACGGGAGTTTCTACTCAGTGAAATAGGGGCCTATGGAGAAAGAAAATACAAAATCTGGCTGGCAATCAGGAAAAGGTAAGTAATAGGGAATGAGTAGAAATAGGTAAGAGGGAGAGAGCCTGGGAGAAGGGTGTTCTAGGCAAAGGAGTGATAACAGAGCACATGGCATCATCAGGACAAACAAGCAGAGCAATTCAGCTCTGGCGTATAATATATACCATGGGAGAAGCCGGGAATGGGGCTATGAAGGCAGTGGGGAACAGACAAAGAATTATGATTTTGAGCAGAGCTGTGATAACATGGCAGGGGGTGGGGTGAAACCGGGAGGAGGCTGGGGGGCTTTTAGAGAGATGAAGCCTGAACTACAAAGTGAGGTTCTGGAGGAACACACTGGAGTGTAATTAAGGAGGCTGAACCACAGAGCTTGGTGATACCTAGATGTGGGGTGGGGGTGGGGGAAGCAAGGGCTCTCAGTTTCTGACCTAGAGGGCTAGGTAGATGATGGTGGTGTTATTATCAAGAAAGGGAACAGGAGGGGAGGATTTGGGGGCAGGGACTGGAAACTCGGGATGTCTTGCAGACAGCAAGGACTGAGTACCAAATCAGTGAAAGAATAAGATGAGGGTCCCAGGGGCCCTTTCAGAGGAGACAGCGGGCCTGCACGGAGAACCGGGGACCACCCCCACTCACAGCCCCTCACCGTGGTGGCCTGTGAGGCCCCCAGAGTGAGTTCCTCCAGCAGGTCTCGGGTGCTGAAGCCCTCCTCTACCATCACAAAGTCCGTTTCACTCAGGTAGCCAGCCATGCCTAGGAGGAGGAGCCGATGGGCTGGATGGAGCCTCCACCGCCGCCGCTGCCGCCGCCGCCGCCGCCGCCGCCTTAGAAAGTATGCAACACACTGCCAAGGGGAGAGTGAGAGGGCCGCTGGCCTGGGTGCCGAATGGGTGTAGGAGGGGGGCTAGTGCTGACCCCCTCAATTCCCCTGGCCAGGACGCCCAATTCTGTCACACCCTGCCCCCAGCACAAGACTGAGGCGCTTAGGTTCACTGGGAAGGGTAGGGACCACCAGGAATCCTGGATTGGGACAAGGCATTAATATGCCCAGCTGTCTGCCACTGCCTCTCCGAGTCTCTTTCCCCACTCATAAAATGGATGAATTGTTCTAGAGTTTCCAGTTCTGAAATTCGGGTTTTAGTAAAAAGAGAAGAAAGATTGCAAGGTAGCAGAAGCCGAGAAGCTCGAGTGGCCAAGTTTCCAGGGTGCACCCAGTCCTGACCACGCCCACCTAAAAGGCTGCGGATGGCTCCTTCAGGCATCTCAGCCCCAGAGCAGGAGCTTAAGTTCGAGTCCGCTGTCTGCTAGGTGGCGTGACCTTGGGTGCACTCTGTCCCCTCCAAGAGCCTCAGTTTCACCGTTTGTAAATAGGGGCCTGGCTGGTGCTAGCGAGCTAGAATTCTAAGCGTGCATCGGGACGCCACGCGGGCTCCCGGGCGAGAACCAAAGCCTGAGGTTAAGTCCGGGGGAGCCCTCCCCAGTGTAGGGCCGAAGTGCCGCCCCCGCCGCGCTCATCTCCAACACCCTTACCAAGCCCCGTCTTCCTTCGCGGGGGCCAGTGCCAGGCGCGCTGCTAGGGGGGGTCGCCGGTGACCTCGAAACTTGTGCAACACCCCGAGGAGGAGTGGCAGTTGCGGAGCCGAGGCCCCTGCTGAAAGGAGGCAGGAGGAGGCCGGGAGCAGGTCAGCACTGGAGCCGAGGGCGCCCGTACCCTGAGGCTCCCAGAGCCACTC
The DNA here is from genome assembly GCA_003508835.1 of Eonycteris spelaea. Taxonomy (NCBI): domain Eukaryota; kingdom Metazoa; phylum Chordata; class Mammalia; order Chiroptera; family Pteropodidae; genus Eonycteris; species Eonycteris spelaea. The sequence continues at coordinate 10,210,444 of PUFA01000006.1, forward strand.
CCAGCACTCGCCTTAAAACGCATTTACACGGCTTCGGCCCATAGATTTCCCCAGCGAGTGAATCGGACCCTCGGCGCCTCCGCTCGCTCGCTCCCCCGGCTCGGGCCCCGCGGCCTGCGCCCCGCCCGCCCAGCAGCCACCGACCCCCACGCCCCGCCTTCCTGCCGGCGCCCGGTTATATAAGCCCCGCCCAGACACCCCCGCCCCTGGTGCTTAGGCCCCGCCTCCCTCATCCCTCGTAACCATGGCAACCGGGTGCCGCCATCCCATTGGTCGATTCCGACATAAAGCATTCAGCTCTGCTGAGCACCTCAGCAAACCTGAGCCTCAGTCCTCCGGGCTGAGTCCTGGTCCTCGGCTACTCCACGCCGGAACTGCCAGGCTGCCACCTCAGAATCCCAGGCGTCTATGCGGTGGGACGGTTAGATCCTGGATCTAAGATCTTAAGAAAATGGGCGGTAAGCCAGGAGGTTTTCTATTCGCTCTGGGAAGCCTTTTCTGTGACGACCTCTGCACCTCTGGCGAACTGCTCACGCATCCCTCGAAGTTCAGGTCAAAGGTCATCTCCTTGTATTACTTTTCTAATTGCCTCTTCCAGCATCTTCTCTGATCATCCAACTCAAAACCCAGCTAAAATGTCTTCAGAGAGCCTTCTTATGGATTTCCCTGCTCAGGGCAATCCTCTCCGTTCATTCCACCCTCTGAATGAAGCAAACTCCTGTCAACTCTCAAATGAAATGTGTCTCCTTCAGGGAAGGTAAGCATTCTCTGACTTCCCCAACTCAAAGTATTTCTTCGCTTTACCTGACAAACTCTGCTCGTTTATCAAAGTCCAGTATAATGTCACTTCCCCTGTTGAGCTTCCCATGACATGCCTAGCCAGGAGGAACAATGGAACTCATAGCCCTTATGTCTGTGTGGACTCCTCATTCCTTTGGCTCTGGTTACTCACAGAGTGAGCTTCCAGTTGTCGCTTTACACCTCTTGTTTGGTTATGCTTTCCAGCGAGTTTGAGAACTCTCAAGGGCAGGAACCGAGTGCCTGGCTCCTCAGAGTGCCCAGTGACTGGCCTAAACAAGAGTGCTGATGAGGATTCAATACCTGTGTTACTCAAAAGCTAATTCAGAATTTCATCTGGAACAGTAATCGTATGAGAACAGCTAGGCATTCTTTAAAAAGAAGAGAACTTCTACCAGATAGCAAAGTATTTTATAAAGCTATAATCTTTGAAACACCATAGTACTTATAGGAAGAGATGGCAGTAGAAAAGAAGATTCTAGAATAGTCTCATGCATATTGGAGAATGTGGTACACAATGAAGGCAGCATTTCAAATCAGTGGGGCCAAAGGGCTTTTGGTCTAATATATGTGTTTATGTCCTCTGTCAAGCTGTAGGCTTCTTGAAAGACGGAGGCCCTTCTAATCCTGCCTCAGTATCTCCCTAGGGCACCCTGCACAACCTAATCATAACATACTCAGATGGTGTAAAGCAGTGACCATGGAATCCCCACCCAACTCGGCCACATGACTTCTGGGTGTCCTTGGTTCGGTCATCCTGCTTAGACTAGGGTCACTTCTGCCTGGCTTGATTTCCCCCTATGAACTGAGAGCATTCAAACTAAATAATTTCTATGTTCTTGTTTTCTATGCATAGGAGGCAGTCAGCTTTATATAAGGGGTCCATGATTTGAGAGATTTGTAGTCATTTGCACTATAGTATGGATTAGTGATTGAGGTCCTCCTGAGAAGCAGCATCTACTGACTGGGATGAAGGAGACCGAGACAGCTATGAATGAAACCTTGAAAAGACCCCTCAAGAAAAGATGATAGTCATAAGAGGGAAGGAGCACCCAAATAAACTTTACCTCTACTTTTTGTTAGAAATGTTCTTTGAGCTGGCTGTATTTGAATGGCATGCCATGGTCTAAGTCTACTCACTAGCTCTTTTTATCACCTGGTACATAGTAGGCACATAATAGGCACATGCAGTATGCTTCCTGAATGCATCAATAAAGGTAAGAAGGACAAACCAGAATCCAGTCTGTCCATTTGTGATCTGTTAAGGGTTAGTGGACGAGATACAGATAAACTGGATTAATCTTCTTCTCTACTGGGTATGTTATGTCACTGAATCTCCATGACAACCCTATGTCACAGGGGCTATAATTGTTCCCATTTTACAGATAAGGAATCTGAGACTCAGAGAAGTTCAGTAACTTGCCCAGGGTCACAAAGCAAGTAAGGGTGGAGCCTGGATTTAAACCCATCTGTCCTAACTCTTAACCTTTATGCTTAACTGCCAACCAGTGGCTGAGCATTCTAGCCCCTGCCCAACAAAAGTCACCCAGTCATCCTGCTGGCATTTAGTCCAAAAGTAGGCAGCTCCTCTCCTGCCAGTCTCTCATGCCACTGTTTTACATGGATACTGTGTAGAGCCCTCGAGAACATGTTGCTGAAGTAGGACGAAGAGCCTCTGATCTCTGGCCAGGATCATGTTCATCAATTTCAACGTATTCTTCCTAAATCAATCATAATTATTTATTGCAGAAACACTGCAATAAAAAAAAATGTCTTGTTTGTGCATAGAGATGGAGAGTTTGCAAAATACTTTCCAGATGATCATTTTATTCAGGATTCCCAATACTTCATAGGATTGGGTGTCAGTTAAATTTAGGTTTGGCTGAGAAAAATAGAAAGGTCAAAAACGTAGAACCATAAACAAACATAGGTTTAGTCTACCACATATGTAGTATAGAACACTGGAGGTAAGCAGTCCAACTCTGGTGTGGCAACTCCACAAACTCATCAGGAACCAAGGCATCTCTCAGCTCTATCATCCTCAGCTCCTAGCTTCTAGCTTCATGGTCCAAAATGGCTGCTGTAACTCCAGCCACATTCCCAAGGCTAATTTAACCAGTATACACAGTGTGATAGATACACATTGTTTGTGGTCAGTGTCATTTCTGATTGATCAGTGCCCATCTCCATACTGATTATTAAAGATTTTAAACACCAACTCTGCACATTCCAGGCAGCAGGAAACCTCCCTTTAAGCGGCCATCCCCCAATTCCACCTGTGTTAGTTAATTTCTTAGGGCTGCTGGAGTACCAAAAACTGGATGGCTTAAAAGAGTTCTGGAGGCTAGAAGTCCAAAATCAAGGTGTTAGCAGTGCCATGCTCTTTGATGGTCTCGGGGAGAGTCCTTCCTTGCCCCTTCTTGCTTCTGGGGTTTGTTGATGATCCTTGGCAATCCTTGGCTTGTAGAGGCATCGCTCCAGTCGTATGGGTGTCTTCTCCCTGTGTGTCCTCACATCATCTTCATTGTGTATGTGTCTGTGTCCAAATTTCTTTTCATAAGGATTCCATTCACTGGATTAGGGACCACCCAAATTATCTCATTTTAACTTGACTACTTCTGTAAAGACCCTATTTCCAAATAAGGTCCCATATTTCGAAGGGGACGCAATTCAACTCATACTATCACCCCACGCTTTCTTTCATATCCTTGGTGAAAACAGATACATGGTGCTACCTAGCTTTGAAGGAGGTAGAAAGACGTAGTATCTAGCTGGGTACATTTTTGCCCCAATAAAATAAAAATAAAGAAGAAAAGGAGATTGGGAAATGGATGGAGAGTGAGAGTATCTCACACGGTAGAAAAGGTTATTTCCCCCTTTTACAGATCAGTATGCCAGTGCAGAATAATTACAGCATTTACTCCATAGGGCAAGGTGGACAGAGAAGTAAACATTTATTACCCGTTGTGTGACAGGCACCATGCTAAATGTTTACAAACATGACTGCATTTAATCTTTAGACAACAGTGACGGACCTTATTAACCCCACTTTACAGATGAGAAAATTGGAGTTAAATCTTTTGTCTAAGGTGAGCAACAGAGCTGGGACTTAACTCTGGTCTGACTGAATTTATGCTTGTGAGATGGGCCCTGTTCTGGGGCATGAAACCAGAACAAAGAATGCTGAGACCAGGCAAAGAGCAAATAGCAGGAGACCTGAGAGAGTCTGGAAATCAGACTCAAATACAAAATGAAATGGCATAAAGAGCATCAACCTGAAGTCAGCACTGCAAACTCCCTGAATGCCTCAGGGAGATGGAGACCATGAAGTAATCAGAAACCAGAAGCTAAAAGCACTCTTAGGCATTGTAAGGTCAGAGCTGTCTTCAAGTTAAAGGTGGAAACTAATAATAACAGTAGCCACAGTTTGCTGAGCATCTACTATGCTCCAGGCATTGTATTATGTGCTTAATAATAATAATAGCTACAAACATTGCCAGAGAACTTACTATCATGTAGCCTGTGAGGTTGGTGCTATTAGCATTGTGGGGAACAAGCTAGGAGGCTACCTTGCTCAAGGTCACACAGCTAGTGAGTGTCACCTCTATACTACACGTTTCCTCCATCCTCACAACAAGCCTGCAAAGTGGGAATTATTACTTTCATTTCACAATGGAGGAATCTGAGGACCAGAGAGGCCAAGTGATTTACCCAGTATGACACAGCTGGCAAGTGGCAGGGCCTAAACTCAAACTCGGTTGTGCAGTGGTGAGGAACTTGAAAGGCCAGGGTCATGTTAGAGCAGATCCTGAACCCCAACCCTTGGAACTCCGAATTTTACATATTAGTGAGGTATCTCTGTTCCCTGGCACATAGGCCAGGTCCGTGTCTCAGAACCCAGCCCAGGACCTGGCAACCAGGAGGCGAAACTCAAGTGTGTTGACTGAATGTGGGATTAGAGTCACAGCCTTTCCCTAGACAGACAAAATGCTAAGATGCTGAATTGGGTAGTTTGGATTTCTTGATGTTTATTTTCACTCTCTTCTAGGCTGAACACAACTCTGAAAAAAATAATAGCATGCAACAATTAAGGACTTCACTTTTTCTCAAGCCAGACCTGAGTCATTCTGACAAATGTGAAGAGAATACAACCACCCCCACCAAATAAAAAAAGATGCTCAGTTGAAAATTATCACTTTCAGATGCTGCATCCAGAGTCACCTGGGAATGGCATGGAAAGGGCTGTTGACTCTTCTGTATTCTCCAGTGGTTCTCAGATGGATGGGCATCAAATCACCTGGAAAGCTAGTTAAAACACACATTTCCAAGCCCCACCCAGAGTTTCTGATTCAGTAAGTTGAAAATATGTATTTTTGAGAAGTTCCCAGGTGATACTGATGCTCCTGGCCCAGGAACCAGATTTGGAGACCCCCTGGCCTGAAGAAACTTGCAGTACAGCTGGCAGAGAGGTCAAAGCTGTGTACCGTTGAAAGAAGGCATCTGGCTCTCACCCCCATCCCTCCCTGGCAGGGAGGTAGGGTTGGACAAAAAAATAACCTGGGCTGAATGGCTATGCTGTCTCTAGATAATAAGAGAACAAACTTCAGGGGTATATAAATGCCTGGGGCAAACCTTACTGGCTGTATGACTTTGGCAAAGTTACTTTTCTCATGTGAGTCTCATTTTATGTGTCTGTAAAATGGGCGTAATTAGAGTGCCTACTTCCTAGAATTGATGCAAGGAGTTCATGAGCATGTAAATAGCTCTTGCCTAGCACTTGGCACATACATTAGTAAATATTTTGTAAGTAGTGGCTATTCATATTATTACCCTGAGCTGCAGGGGGCCAGAGGAGAAAATCCAGCAATGGGTCAGAAGGATACTGCTAGGAGCAGAATGGGAGAAGCAGCCCCACGGCGGGGTTTGGGGACCTGAGCTGAGGATCAGCCAGCAGGGGTCAGAGGCTCAGGAAGAGGGTCAGCGCAGTGTGATGGGGTAGGTGGTGGAATTCCGTTCTATTCCCCCAAGGGATTTCACAGGGGTCGAGGTCAAGGTGCTGAACACTGAGTCATGCAAGCTTGACCCAAGCTGGACCTCTTTCTAAATTGCTGTAGTAGTCATGTTCTTAAAGACTGATCATTCACCCCAAGGAAGAGTGGAGCCAAGCAGCCATGTCTGTACCTCCGGGCTCTGTGCTCCCTTCCCTTCACTGCTGATGGAACTGTACAACATCTATGTGCCTCCAGTCGACTGGCCAATCAGAGATGCAGAGACTGTGGTCAGGTGGTTCTTGGAAAAGTCACTTCCCTCTCTGGGTCTAGGTTTCCTCTTCTATGACTCCCATGATCTCTGAGACCCTTAGTGGCTCGAATATCATCCTCCAATCTCTATCATCACCGTAGGGAATCTGGATTGAGATTGTGGCCTTTTCTCTGATGGCAGAAAGTGTGGTTTGTTCTCACAGGGAATAGATGAGAAAAGTAATTTCAGGTCCGGGGTGGCAGCTTGCCTGCCTCTCAGTTTGGGAAATAGACAAATCTGGATTTAAATCTAAAGCTGCCACACCCTGGTAGCTCTATGATCTTGGCAATTTGCCTCAACATTCTGAGTTTGCTGCACTATAAAATAGGTTTAGTAATATCTTCTTCAGAGGGTTGTTGGGATTAGATAATTAAAAGATACAGAGCGCTTTGCACATCACCTGACACATAGAAAGTGTTCCCAAAATAGTAGCTCTTATTAGCCTCTGAGACCTGAGGGGTTTCTGCAGGTACTCACGGGCACGGGGTGGGCAGGGCAGGAGAGGAGCATTTCCGAAGTCCTCTCTGCATAGCACGTATGGGCCTGGGCACTGTGTGTCCAGCTGCTGGGCTGTGGAGATTTTGGAGATACCAGTTCCTGTTAGATGGAGTTCCAGGCCTCTCATCTTTGCATTTCGGAGACTGAACCCAGAAGTCTGAGTCACAGAAAGCACTTAAAGGTCCCTGGGAAAGCCATCTGGACCAGGAGCACTTAGATGTTTTTCAGACATGTTTAGTTTATCAAAATATTGTATTCTTTGCTTATAGTTGCAAGACAACTCCCAAAATTTAATAGTTTAAAACAACAAATAATTATCTCACACAATTTCTGAGGGTCAGGAATCAGGAAGCAGCTTAGCTGGGTGGCCTGGCTCAGTCCCTCTCATGAATTTGCGGTCAAGCAGTCAGCCAAGGCTGCAGACATCTGAAGGCATTCACTAAGACCGAAGGATCCACTTACTGTAAGTTCGCTCACATAGCTCTTGGCAGGAGGCGTAAGTTCCTTTGCCACATGCATTTCTCCATAGGGATGCTCAACACATGGCCTCTTTCAGAACAAGGGATCTGAGAGAGAGAGAGAGACAGAGACAGAGACAGAGATACAACAGTATCTGCAGTGACATGCCATCAATTTGCCATATTCTATCAGCCACATAGATCAACCTAATCAACCTGATACAATGTGGGAGTGGGGATTGCTCAAGGGCATGCACACAAGGCAGCAATCACTGGGGGACTATTTTGAATGCTGCCCATCACAGGTATAATTTACACATGATGAAATTCACAGCCCTAAGGTATATCGTATAGTCAGTTGTGACTATCAAATATTCTTACATAACCCATGCTCCTATCAAGGTTCAGAACATTGCCATCACCTCAAAATATTCCTCATCCTCAGAACATCCATCACCTCATTTCCCTTCCCAGTCCAAACCCCCTCATCCTAAGCAACTTCTATCTATATACATAATCCACAGTTTTGCCTGGTCTAGAACTTCATAAAAATGTAATCACACAGTGTCTGGCTTCTTTGCTCTGCGTGATGATTTTGAGATTCACCCATGTTGTTGCATGTATCAGTGGTTCATTCTGTTTTATTGTTGAGTTAGGCACTCTTACCTCTGTGTAATTCTTAGCTTTATTAAATGTTCCTTTACCTGACATCTGGCAGTTAACTCCTCATGTTTCTCCTTCTACCAGACTGTGACCTGCTTAAGGACATAGGGTGTATCTCATTCATTCCTGTGTCCCCAACAGAAGCTCAGTGACTGGCACTCAGTAGCTGCTGGGAACTGTTACATCTTGGGACTTGGAAGTGCAGCATAATGGGAAGTAGGGGTCAGCAGAAAGATGAAGGGCAAGGCAGGCCAAAAACTGACAGGACACCTGTTCACGGGGGCGCTGAAAATCACTGCAAGACCCAGCGTGCAGGCCCAAGGAGCTCAGGAGACTCTCCAATCTTAGGTTCCAGGACAGAGAGGGGGTTTCAGTCCAAGAAACATCAAGGGGGTAGTGAGTCCAAGGCTGTTACCCTGGAGGTCACCCCTGGCCACTGAAAAGCTCACTAACTAGGGACAGTTCTGAAAAGAAAGTGAAAACTGATTCTCCAGTCTCTTGTTTCTCTGCCCCTTTCACTCAAACAGTGCACCTGACAACTAGCCTCAACCCTCAGGCAGGGGTCTGAGCCCCAGGCAGCCTCGCGTGAGTACCTCCCTCCAGTCCCTTCCTCTCACACTGGCCTCACCCTTGACAGGGACCTGAGGAGACCACAGCTAAGGTTCCAATACCCGGGAGGGTTTCTGGGATCCCAGGGCCCCTAGAGCATGGACTTAGGGGTCGGGATGGTGAGTCCCTGCTCCAACCCCTTCTGGCTGTGTGGATGTATAAAAAAGCCCCCTGTCCTCCTCTCCCTGAGGATCAGAGCAGGGGACAATAGATCGGTTCCTCTCCCTGAGGCAGGGCAGGTAAGCCCAGTGGTATTTTGCAAAGGTGGCCACCATCACACTTGCTCCTCTGCAACGTGACACTATCACTCCTCCAACAAGAGAACCAGTCAAATCTCCTGCCCTTGAATCTGGGCGGGCCCCTTGGTGACTCACTTGTAACAATAAAATGCAGCAGAAGTTGCCACACTTGACTTCAGAGGTGAGGCAGAAAGTAACCCTGCAACTTCTTCCTTGATCTCTTGGAAAGCTCACTCTATAGACACTTTCTCTCGGGACACTCCCTCTTGGAGCCCGGATGCTATGCTATGAGAAGCCAAGCCACGGGGACGGGCCACGTGTAGGCGCTCCAGGTGACAGTGCCAGCTGGGCTTTCAAGTCATCCCAGCTCAGACACCAACCACGTGAATGAAGCAGACTCCAGGTGATTCCAGCCCCAGCCTTTCCATTCTTGTCTCTCCAGCTAAGGGCCCAGATGTCAGGGAGTAAAATGTATTAGTTATCTAAGGCTGCATGACAAATCACTGCCAGATATAACAACTTAAAACAACAAACATATCATCTCACACCGTTTCTGATAGTCAGGGATCCGAGAGCAGCATGTCCGGATGGTTCTCACTCAGGGTCTCTCATGAAATTTCAATCGTGCTGTCAGCCAGGACTGCAGTCATCTAAGATTTTATCTGGGGCTAGAGGATTCACTTCCAAGCTCACTCATATGGCCGTTGGCAGGAGGCCTCGGTTCCCACAGATGGGCCTCTCCGTATATGAGTGTCCTCATTACATAGCAGCTGGCTTCCCCCAGAGTGAGTGACACAAAAGACAGAGAGGCAAAAATCGCAATGTCTTTTATAACCTAGACTCCAAAGTGACATACTGTCCCTTCTGCCATATTCTGTTGGCCAACCATACCAACCATGACACAAAGTGAAGGAGAGAGACTATATGAGGGCATAACGCCGACCAGGAAGCTTGGGTCATGGGAAACGGTCTCGGAGGCTGCCTGCCATCCCCCCACTCCCTGTCAAATTCTCGCCCCACAGAATCCTGAGCATGATCAAATGGTGGTGGGTTTAGGTTGTGAAATTTGGGGTCGTCTGTTACATAGCCGTAGATAACTGGAACAGAGCCAAGGGAACAAGTAATTTGGTCAGGGTGCCACCAGAGGGCGTCTGACACCCCCACCCCCACCCCGCCTCTCTCTCTCTCTCTCTCTCTCTCTCTCTCTCTCTCTCTCTCTCTTCTCTCTCTCATTCCCTGTGGATGTCAGCTGAGCCACTGCATCTGTGCAAACTGCCCTGGTGACACTGAAATGGGGGAAAGGACACTGGAGAGACAAGGTCAAGGATATGAACAGGTGGTGAGTGGGCAGAAGAGAAGGAAAAACAGATTCTGCCCATGTCCCCAGGCTCTGGGACTGGGGCTGAAGAGGGTAGAAGTGATGGGGACAGCAGGCCTGCTGGGGCACAGAGGTGAGCCGTGAAGGGTGAGGAAGCCACAGCCACCAGCAGAAGAGGACAGTTTGGCACCAAGCCATTTATCAGCATGGCCTGTTGGGGCCCCACACCCCCACACACCAGGTCTAGAGATAATGAGCTGAACAGCTGTGATGACGGACAGGACAGGAACAAGGGGCATTACGAACAGTAAAGAAGGGGTCAAGCAAGGGCTAGGGGATACCTAAGGGAATACCTAAGGGAAAAAGTCCTTCTTTTTCCTTTTTGTTCCTCCCCCCTAGAGGGCAGGAAGCAGACCATGCCTGTCTCCTCTCCTGCCACAAGTCCTGCCTTCTGGGACTTTGAATTCAAAGCGATTGACCTCTGAAAATAGAAAGACCAAGTGAATGCCCAAAACAGGAGACTTCATTAATAAGTAAAAATGACTAAATTTTGGAACCAGATAAAGATATCATCGAAGGGGCCAAATGCCTGTTGGGAAAGGGTTAAAGACAGATTACAGTTAGTAGAAGTTGTTTTTAAAGACTGTTTGATATTTACCTTTAAATGTTGAAATTTCTCAATCAAACTAGTTCTAGGAGCCATTGTTATTATTATCATCCTTGGCGTCTCTTCTTTCACTTCATTTATTCACTCACTCACTCACTCTTCTTTCACCACACATATTCATCCACTCGTAAGCACTTACTGTATGCCAGGCACTGTGCTAGTCACGGTACTATTATAAGTACGGTAAATGAGAAGTGCAGTCATTGGTCACCATGTCCTGTCCATTCAGCTTTCAAATATTTCTTAAGCCTTTGTCCACTTCTCCCACCCAGTTGTCTCTGCCTTGGTTCAGGCCCCAGTAGCTCTCGTTTAGGTTATTCCTTGGCTCTGATCTCCTACCACCCAGTCCATTCTCCATCCTTTCCAAGAGAGATTTTTCTATAAGGCAAATAGGATTGTCACTGCCTGTTGCAGATGACTGGTAGTTTCCCAGCATATATCCTTCCTTTAGTAATAGAGCCCTTACCTTTTAGCTAAGCATATGTTTGTTCAAAATGAAAAACATTTCCCAGCACCCTGGCTGCTACTAATAGCCATGTGACTAAATTCCGGACAGTGCAATGTGAGTGAAATGATGAGTGCAAGTTCTAGGTTATGCCTTTAAAGGAAAAAGGTGTGTCTTCCATGCCCTTTTACTCCTCCCTGCTGGCTGAAATGCAAAAGCAATGGTGGGAGTTGGAGCTGCCCTCTTGGACCACAAAAAGGAAGCGATACGTTGAGTATGTCAGAGCTACGTGCCAGAAGGAACCAGGGTTCCTGATGATTGTGGAGCCAACCATGCCCACTCTGGCTTGCCTAGCCAGGTTTTGCCATAAGTGAAAAGTAAATTTCTGTCTTGTTTAATTCATTGTTATTTTGCAGTCTTTATCATGGTAGCTGAGCCTGCTTCCTAACTTATAAACACTCCAACTCAAAATTTTTCCAATGGTTCCTACTGTCTTCAGTTAAGTCCAAGCACCTAAACCCAACACCTAGGACCCTTTGAGAGGTAGCCCCTATCAGCCTATCTCTCACCTTACATCTTGCCCCTCTTTAGTTTTAACTCCGTGCTTTAGTCCTACTCAAACTACTTGCACGTACAAAACGCACGCCACTGATTCACGTGTTCAAGCCTTCACTTAAACTCTTCCTACTGCCAGAAATGCCCTTTTTCTCTTTTCTTTGCTGTCTCCTTGTTCGTCCTTTGCAATTCAGTTCTGGAGTCACGTCGTCTGTGAAGTTATCCCAGAACCGCATACCTCTCCACACCAGATTAGGTTCTTTGCCCCTGCTAAATACTCTCTTAGCGCTTTGTATCTATTTCTCTCATGTCTGTTCGACTATAAACTTCAGGAGGGCAAGGAGAGTGCCTGTCTTGTTGACACCGAAAGCCCAGGCCCTAGCTTATCAGAAGAGTTCAATAAATATGCATCAGAATTACAAGTGGCTAAGTTAACCGACCAACCTCATTTCTCACACTGTATTATCACCCTCTGCTCACTCACTTGTCTGCCTCTACCATTATCTGGGTCCCCCGACATGAGGACCACAGAATTCTGACTGCCAGGCATAGTAGTTACTCAATACTTCCAACCCAGTGCCCTCTGCTCTGCATCATCAATTTCCAGTAGAACTTTTGGTTCATTCTATAGGGGTTTTCTCACAGGAAGTATCCAACATGGAGCATTTCCCAACAAACTGTGTATATTTGTTGCTGTTAACAACATAAGCCTTTTCTTAGAAAGCTGGCAGTTTTTCTGGAAATCAACATGTGGCCAAAGTGACCTCCAAACAATAGCTGAAAGGCTCTGCTTATTCAGGTGGTTTGGGCTTAGCCAGTTCTTTGGAAAACCACATCTCCGTGTTGTGGTTTGGGTGTCAAAGGGACAGGAAGCATGTTACAGAGATTGGGAAGTGGGTTCCGGGTCAGGCGGGGTTGTGAAGCCCCAGAAGGGCATGGAAGAAGCGGTGTACTTTACAGGTGGGAGGGAGTTGGTCTGTGTGAATACCTGGAACTCAAAGTCTGTGGTAGATAGGTCTTGGTCCACTTGGGAAGAGCCTCCTGTGACTCCACCGAGAGACAGATCAGTTAGGATGGACTAGATTTTGCTACGGTAAGAAACAACTGGGAAAATTTTAGTAACTTAGTACAACTAAATTAATTTCTTGCTCACATTAGATGCTCATTTGAAACAATCAGGGGCCTCTGATCAAGAGAGGCTCTATCTCAACACAGGCAGGAAAAAGAAATATATGAATCCCGCGCTGGCTCTCAAAAGCTCCTGACCTGAAGTGACATGCACGTCACTTCTATTCACATTTCATTGACAAAAAAGTCATATGCTCTTGCCTAAGTTCAACAGGCCAGGGATATGTAATAGGAAAGGACACCAAATATCTGTGAAAAATAATACAGTATACCACAAAAGAAAATACTGTGTAATGGGAGCTTTCACTGACTGTATAATTTCAAACAAGCCAATTAATTATACAGGGACTCTGTTTTCTCATCCAGAACATAGGGATAATAACAGTTCTGACAGAGCAAGAGTATTGTGATGACTCAGTGAGATTATATGTAGAAAGCTGAACAGGGCCTGGTATAAATACTTGCTCCAAAAATGGTAAGTTTTAAATTAAATTATGGAGAACCTCGACTATCAAAAGACAAGAGTAAAATGGAAGGCCAGTGGCTACTTCCTTTATTAAAACTAGAACAGTAAGGACCCTGGAGCTGCCATTTCTCTTCTCTTTCTCTTATGTGCAGCAGTTAGGGTCAGGGGCTGCCACTCTGGTCTGAGAAGTTCTGAGATTTCACTTGGCGTCCATAAGCACAAGTAGGCAGCACTGGTCTCTTAGTCTGCTTTGGTTCTTCATAGCCAGGGCCAAAGTAGCCAGTGAAACAGAGCCATGACTATAGCCATCCAGACTCTCTAGAGGTCAGCACTGAATTTCGGAGTTGCGGGGAGAACTGTCAGGCAGAATAACACCTGGTCTTCCTAATCCTGAGAAATTGACTCTGGTGTATGTGTTTTGTACTAGTTACTTGTACCTGACGAGCAGGCAAGTACATAACCAGCTCCTGCCTGAGCAATCAGGAGGAGTCAGGAGGGAACCAGATTCCTGAGAACGGGAGATGGGAGCTTCTCGCATCCAGCAGAATCTCCCTCTGTGGGCAGTGGCAGCCTACGTCTCCGCGTGGAACTTTGGAAGACCGAGCCACCTGTACTTCCATCTGGAAGCAGGCACATTGTCTCCTGCTTGGTGAACTACAAACAGATAAGTTTCCATAGCCAGGGCCATTATAGAAAGTTGACATTCTTTGATTCTGCTGGCATTTTTTTTTTTTTAGTTAATCACATCACTATCCTGATGGGACACCCAGGCCAAGCCAGAAGTTTGTATTCTAGAGCAACTCTTCTGGGGATGGTATGCAGGAGAAACCACAGCCCGCAGGAGGTCAGCCAGGAGGTGGCTGTGATAATCCTGGCGAGAGGGAAAGGTGATCTGAGCCACTGTTGTAGCGGGAGGGATGGAAAAAGGGGACAGACATGAGAGCTGCTGAAGAGATAAAACTTGCTGGCCACTGGATCCAGAGGAGGGCAAGGAGGGAAAGAAAGGAAACAGGCTGATTCAGCAAAGAATTTTTTTTTTTTTTTTTGGAATTTGGCACCAAAAGTAAGTTGACGGCAAATCTGACTGGAAAGACATTCTAATTTGAAAGATATAAACTCTATAATCTTTATGTGTCATACATTTTATTGCAAACATATCCGCGTTTTTCATTATACGGGACTGCTCCAGGCCATACTAAGCAGTGTTACCTAACACACTACAGGTGCCCCGTTATCTCCTTTGTCTAAAGTCCAAAAGAATTCCCAGTTCTGAATCACATCTGAGATAAGGGCCTGTGGGCCTGTAACAATAGCAGTGGCCTGGGCAGCTAATCACTGCATTAGGCTCCTCCTGAGAGGGCCTGCAGGGTTGTCCTGGGTCCCATTTGCTTCCCAGTCATCAGTCCACAGAGGTCTCTGCTATAAGCTCCTTGTACCCTCCTCAAGGCCTCTTCTAGGCCACTGGTCACTGGTGTTCACCACCCCTCACCCCACAATGGGCAGCAGCACATTCTGCTACCCTGCAGCACACACTGGGTCATGAGGGGCCCCATGGGGCTGTCTCAGGTCCTTACCCTGTGTCATGGGGTGGGGGTGGGGCTCTGATATGCTGTGCTTTCTTGGTCCCTCCCATTTCCCCCTTACCCCGGAAAAAGTGATAAATCCTCTTCTGCTCTAGTATTTCCCACACCTGTCTGGGAATCTATCATTGCCACCCTCCACACCACTGGCCAGACCCTCTTCTAAGGCACCCATAATATTTCAGCATTTTACATTCCCTAAAACTCTTCTTTCTCTAGGCCAAGGTGTCTAGTTTCTGGCAGTGGGGAACTGACCGTGTTTCTTCTCTTTTTCTTTTCCATAGGCCAGGACCTCAGCTTTTAGAACCCTCAGACTGAGATTCTTTCTCTTACGATCTTTGCCTTCTCTAGTGTCATCCCTGGCATGAACGTGGAAAAACAGGAGTTACAGAAAGAGATTAGTTAATAGTAAAAATGACATTCGGGCCCACCCATAAGCAGGCTGCCTCTCTCTAGAAGACACATGGCCACCCCCTCAGATTACCAGCTTGCCTGTCTTCCTCCTTCCCTCAAATAGCTTCAAAAATGAGGGGTCTCAATCTTGACCTACCTCAATCTATTCTCCACTCCAAACTCCAAGTGAAACAGCTCCTTAGTTAAAGGTCATGGACAAAACATCTGAGGCCAATTCCAAGGGTTTTTCTCAGTCCTCATCTTTGAATCCTTCGTGAAGGCGGATTGTATTATTGTTCATAAATATTTACTGCCCCTCTACCTGGGTCCCTCCCAGTGGAAGAATTCTATTCCTGGTCTCATTAGCTACAGTTTGGCCACGAGACTTGCTTTGGCAAGTAAAATGTGAGTGTATGCGACCTGTGACATTTCCATGACCTATACCATTCCTGGGTAGAAGCCCTTAAAAGGGCTGGCATCATCCTCCTTTTCTTGTGTTGTACTAGTAAGTGTTGAACATCAGGTTCTCTGAGGGGAAAAAGTATTTGCCAATTTCCATAATATAAATATTCCCACTGTGACTGATTTTAAACTACCAATGTGACATCACTGAGCATGGAGTTGGGAAGGGATGCAGACTAGTGCAAGCAACTCTAGCACACCCGTGTATCTTTCCCCTCTCCCCTGAGAACAACATTTTTCTTGGTAGGGGCTGCTCCTTCAGCCAGCACCCCTGATGTATAGCAGAACTACAGCTGACTTGCAGCTAACAATTAACCTTTTCTTTAAGCTGATATTTTTGGGTTATGTGTCACTGCAGCATAACTTAGCTGAAGCTGACTGACATACTCCCTGAAACTCTTTCTTTGGTTCCTATTAACCACTATGCAACTTCTCATCATTTCAATCAACAAATATTTATCAGCACCCACGATGTATGAGAGACAATGTAGCAGAGTGGTTAATAGCAAAGGCTAGCAAGCCAGATCACCTGAATTTGTAGCCCTACTCTGCCATTTACTAACCATAGGCTTGAGCAAGTTACTTAACTTCTTTCAGTTCTTCCATTTCTTTATCTATAAAATGGGGCTAATAATAGTACCTACCTCATAAACTTGTCATGAGGGTTTACTATGTGTAAAGCCTTTAGCACAGTGCATAGTACATACAGGGTGATTGATTATCAAATGTTAGCTTTTATTTTTACCACTAACAGCCTGGACCCACTGGGGACAGAAGATTCATTCAGGACACTCCTGCTCTCAAGGAGTACCTTCACACTCGGGGCAGGAGATATAAAAGCAGGCAATCACAATAAAGCATGAAACAGAGCATCAGGACAACTAACTCGGAATGTGAGGCTGTGGGTCGAGCACCCAGGAAGGCTTCATAAAGAAGGGAATATTTAAACTGGACGTTAAAGGATGACTAGAGTTTTCCAGATGAAAAAGGGTATGGTGGATGGAATAAAATTTTAGGTTTTCCTCTTAGGTCCCTAATCGTTCTCTGAGCCCTTTGCCGACTTCCACTTCCTCCTCAAGCGTTGGTTCCCCAGATTTAGTCTTCATTCTCCTTCTCTTCTCTCTACTGTTTTCCAGGATAAATTCATTTGCTCCATGGTTTTGACACAGCTAGTAAGAGTGAACAATTATTGAGTGCTTGCCATAAGTAAGGCATTGTGCTATATATATATATATATATATATATATATATATATATATAGGCTCATCCATTATCTAATTTCATATTCACTATGATTGCATGAGGCAGGTATCACCATCCTCACTTTGCAAAGAGAAACTGAAGCCCAAAGAGTGACTTGCAATTAATTAATTAATTAATTAATTTCCATAAGGGTTTATTTGAGTCAAACTGACAACATATACCAGGCGGCAAGATCTCAAATGCTCCCACATAAAGTACTTTTAGCAGCAGGTAACAGAATACCCAACTCAATGTGGCTTGAACAATAAGGGGTCCTTCTCCCATCACAAAAGTCTAGAGGAAGGTGGTACCCTGGTTGTTTACTTCAGCAGGTCAGCAATGTCAGACTCTGAGTCAGCTTCTCTCTGAGTCTCTTGGCTCTCCCCCCATGGTTTCAAGGTGGCTATTAGATAAGCATTGTGCATCCTCTCTCAACATCCATAGGCAGGCAGGAAGGGAGCTTTTTCTCCTCGGCATTTCTATTTTTATTGGAGGGGAAAACCTTCCAGGAAAATTCCCGAAAAGCCTCCAGGAAAATTCCTGCCTCCCCACCCTTTACTTTTCTTCCGTTACCCTCTCTTAGTTGTCACTACAGCTGAGCTGACCCTCTCCCAACTCTGTACCAGTCAGGGTTCTTGGTGCTCAACCTAAACAGAGAAGGGATTTATTGAATACAGGTATCTTTCACTTCTTGAAAATTTATCTCCCGCCACGTTACTTCTATGGTTTGTTTTCGCCAACTGAAAGAAATCCGAAGAGGATTCTCACTTTTATGACAAATAGACGAAAAGTGACAATAGCACTCAGCGTTTGTTTTGCAACAAGCTGTTAGAGAGGCAGCGTGTACCCTGGGCCACGAGAGCAGCCCAGCCAAGCCCCCTCCCCTGGCACTACAGTCAATATCTCAGCATCAAGCTGCCAGAGCTTTGACCTGTGTTTGTAAGTATCTGTGAGATCCATTTTTTAGAATCTCAAAACTCAAAACTTTTTGCATATAAATTAACAGTAATCGTTTCTTCCCTTTATGCCTTTTTGGCTCACAAAAGCTTTTGTAGGTACTCTCTGCTTTCAGATAGCAAGAGAATCCACATTCCAAACGCGGATAGGAACCAAAGCAAGGAGGCTAAGAACACAGACGAGGGCATGGCTCAGAAGAAGCCTGGTTGGACAACCAACCACAACTGGCCACTGACCACCCACTGCTGCTGGGTTCTCTTCTCTCCCTCAAAGAACGGCCCCTCCCATTTCACCTCTACCCCTTAAGAGGTTAAAGTCCCAACCAGGAACATCCCACTGGGCAGGCCTCGTCATGCACTCACTCCCCAGTTACCAGGAAGACAGGCAAGATTCTATCTTTTCAGCTTCCGTAGAGTGAGTCGTGTATGTTTCCCCCCAAGCCTTTTGCAGGATACGATTTCCACAACACATGAGAGGCATTGCTCCGCTGAGTGCCATGGTTTCTCTCAACTTGCCCCTGTCTCTCTTGCCTCCTCGCCTTTACACACACGGTTACCTTTGTCTGGAATGCCCTTCCCTTCCCTCTTCTCTAGGAATCTTCCTCATCTCTCTTAGAGGTCACTTCCCCTCAAATCTGGGCTGGGTGACCCCTCCATTATGTCCTCATTGCAGCAGAGACTCTATTGCTGTGCCGTAATCACCATCTTGTCTTTTTTTTTCCCCATTTGACTGAAGTCCTATGAGGGCAGAGACTCTGACCTTGTTTACCACTGGATCCTGAGCACAAAGCACAATACTGGGCACATAATAGAAGCTCACTAAACGTATGTTGGATAACTAAATTAAAGAATGAATGAGAGGAATATTAATGGCACCATCAACCCCTCAGTCACCTGACCCCAAGATTTGGACCTTCTTGTCCCCATCTGGACTAGTGTCAAGTTTCATTAATTCTACCTCCATAGTCAGGCCCTCATTACCTTTCTGCCAGAACTTTTGCAATAGCTCCCTGCAGTGGACAACTGTCATTTCTTCCTGCCCATTAGCTCTTTCTTCTTATTTAGGAAACTGTTATCAGATGCTTTGGGGGACCTACTTCTCCCATTTCTTGCAGTGGGAACTCTACTTTTGCCAAGGGGTGAACATAGGATCCAAGCCAAGCCAGGACTCTGAATCTTGAGTAGAATGACACAGATAACTATAAAGCAGTTGAGATGAGTCATTCCAATCAGAGCATCCATGAGAAATTGTTTATTGGGTTTTGGCGTAGCCTCACCCAAGTTTAAAACAAGATGAGAGATATCTACAGAAGTAAGACGAAAGGAGATCCAAATATCACCTTTATTACTGACAGAGCTGTCGGAGATGTACCTTTAGGTTTAACAGGAAAGTGAGCTTATGAAAACTGAAATTAGTCTTCTCTACCCAAATTCAAGCAGAGCTGGAAAATCACAGTGTTCTTTGTAAGGCTTAACCCCTGGGAAATTTAGAGCATGTTAGAAAAGAGAGGAAAAACATAGTTCTTGTGAGCAGGCAGATCTGAAAGAGAAAGAGAATAAATCAGTCTTCTTCCTCCTCTAAGGAGGGTAGATGGGTGAAGGTGTGAGACAAAAGGCAGGATTATTACTCTAAAAGAGGTCCTTCTACATGGGAAAAGCTGGAGGAAGGAACAAATATTTCCCTCAGCACTGCCCACTTATTCCTGACATCTAGATTATGAAAGTAACCCTGGCTACTATCATTCCTGAGGTCAACAATTGTACAACTGTGCCCTCCCAATGAATTCCTTTCTTGCTATGTAGCCAAAGAACATGTATTAGTTTCCTATTGCTGCTGTAACAAATTACTACAAATTTATTATCTTACAATTTTGGAGGTCAGACGTCCAAAATGGGTCTTATAGAGTTAAAATCAAGGTGTCACCAGAAGGTGTGTTTCTTCCAGAAGCTTTAAGGGAGAATGTTTCCTTGCCTTTCAGCTTCAGAGACTGTCATCATTCTTTGACTGATGGTCCCCAGCCAAGCAATCCCACCACTCCGACCTCTGCTTGTGCCATCACACTTCCTTCTCTGGCCCTCCTGCCTCCTTCATTTCCGTATGAAGACCTTTGTGATTATATCGGGCCCATCTAGATAATCCAAAATAATCTCGCCATCTCAAAATCCTTAACTTAATCACATCTGCAAAGTCCCTTTTGCCATGTAAGGTAATATGGTCACAAATTCCGGGAATTAGGCTATGGACTTCTTGGTGGGGAGGGGCCATTAGTCTACCTACCACAAAACAGTAACAGAAATACCTCTTAGCTAATCTTGCATTCATCTCTTTCTTATTTCTCCAGTCTGTCCTGCAATAGGTCTTTATAAAATGTGAATCTGGTCATGACTGTCCTACCTAAAAAAACTTCCCAATTCCCCAAAGCCCACTGAATAGAACCCACAGCACACCCTACTCTCTCTCACCTCTTATGGGTTGCTCCCAATGTTCTCTCAGCCTGAAATGTCCCACACCCCAGAGCAAAATCCTCTATATCTTTCAAGATCATATTTCACAGAAACCTTCATGATCCCTCTAGCTGGAATCCAGTCGTGAGTCCCATGTCTGCAGAAATTGCCTGTCTTGTCACCTCACAGTGCTATGCACCAGCCAGTCGGACAGATCTCAGCTCAAATCTGCCCAGCTACAGGCCAACCTCTCTGCGCCTTACTTTCCTCCATTAAAAAAAAAATGCAGATAATAAAGTAGTCAACTCACATATTGTTTGTTGTTGAATTGAATGAGACAATGCATGTAAAGTACTTAGCACAGTGCTGCCACACCGTACCCAATTATAGTTAAACAGTAACAGCTATTATTAAAAATAGCTGAGTGAATAAATGAATGAGGGATTCCCTCCTTTCCCTGGGCTCTCAATACCCCCTTAATGATCCTTAATATGCTCCAAAGCCTAGGACATTTTTAAAAATTGAATAAACCTTACATTTTGCATATTTACGTGTAGTCTTACTTGCTTTCCCTCCTGTGGTACCCATGCTTGGTCAGAATCACTGTAGGGATTGCTGGTAGAAAAGGAAGGGTGCTCCTACACTCCTTGCCAGGTGCTCTGAGCACATCAAACCTTGATAAACTGCTCGTCTTGAATCAAAGTGAATTTGGGCCACACGGAAGCTTCCTCCAGAGAAAATGGTGGCTTCCCACCCTCATCCCCACCTCCATGAACTCTGTGCTCTCGGAGGGACCACCTTGTCATTCCCTGTCTTGTGACTCTCCTGCTGTGTGGGTTTGGACTGGCTGCTACATACATATCTTCCTGAAAAATGGGCGTAACAGTTCCTGTCTCCTTCAAGGTCAGGTACCTTATAGAAGTCCAGTGCAGAAATAAAGAATGCATGTTAACATATTTTGTGAGGTAAAAGAGAAGAGATCAAGTTTATTACCAGGAAGTAGAAAATGAGTTGCTATGAGCCTGTGGGGAAACGTAGTTGTTTCATAATCACACCCTGGACTAGAGGTCCAAAGGGGCCCTTGGAGCTGGTCTTGCCAGGGCTTCAGGGATTGCTTCATAGAGGGTGTAGATGAAACTTTCACGCACCAGAAAGCTGTAGAAGTTATTTCCCTGTCCAAAAGAAAATCATCTCTTTTTTTTCCCCTGACTTATAAGTTTGTTTTCTTCTTATAAAAATAATATCAGTTTATTATAGAATTCATTACAGAACTTTTGTTTAACTTTTAGAAACTTTATTTGCTATCAACCTTATTTCCATTTTGTTTAAGAGTTTGTGGCATAACAGTTTAAAACCACTCAGTGGTTATCCTATCCATTCAGTGGCTTGAGCAGTGGAGGCTGCCGACCAGTCTTCGGTGACAAGCTGAGCACTGGTCTTCAGTAGGAAACTGCCGATTAGGCACAAAATGCGCTTGTAACGCCTCCAGACCAATCTGTGACCTTGGGTTCAGTAGCGGTGTACTAGGGAGCTGGAGCAGTCCATTTACCCTGAAATTCCTCCTTGGTCCATTATATAATTTTTTGAAAATACAAAAATGCATAAAGAAGGGGAGAAGCTCCTGTATTCACACTATATAGAGATCATCACATTGTGTCGTAACCGCAATTGTGTATCCCGTTTGGTGAATATTTCCCAGGTGATTAAATATCTTATACAATGTGGGGATTCCAGTATGCAAATTTGTTGCAATTTATTTAACCAATCTCTTATTGTTGAACTTTTGAGATATTACCTTTGTTTCTTGGTTGGTTTGGGGCTTTTTGGCTGTTAGAAGTGCTACACTTACTATTTTTGTTACACAAATCTTTACACATATCCTCGATTATGTCCTTTAAATTCCTGGAAGTGGAATTGCTGGACCAAAGGATATTTGATACATATTGCCTATTTGTCTTCTAAAACTGATTTCACCATTTACATTCCCACAGGCAATTTCATAGGAATCACCGCAATTGCCGGTGTCGTTAACTGCCGAAAGCTTAACTAGAGCTCCCACAGGGCCTCTAGCCTTGCTTCACCTTTTCCCTCCCACTTCGCACACTCGCCGCTAGCCGCACGCCCCCTTCTGTCCATGATTGCCCGCCCCCTACTTACTCTAGCACCGATTCTGCCCAATGAAAAGTAGCCTTCCCTAGGCTCTCCGCGTGATTGGTACATTAAAGTGTCCGTCGCACTCAGGGGCGGAAAAACGGATCTAACAGACGTGGCGACAGACCAGTGTAAACGGCGAGCGGGGCGTGCGTGCCGTGCGTGGCGCGCTGGCTTGGAAGCGCTGGACCTGAGAGGTGTACAGGCGGGTTGAGCAGTAAGCGTCTTCGGCGGCCATGGCTCCCAACGTTTCCGCGGCCGAACCGGCCACAGAATGTCCTAAAGGCATCCGGGCCGTGCTGCTGGGGCCTCCCGGGGCTGGCAAGGGTACCCAGGTGAGCTGCAGGGTCGGCCTTGACGGTAGAACCCATGGAACTTCAAGGTCAGGGCGGCCGGAGGTCTGGATCGCCCCGGAGGGGAGCGGTGGGCCAAGGCCTGGAGGGGGTGCGGGCTTGGCTGGCGTGTCAGGGGTTCTGGCAAGGCGTTTGGGGGAGGGTCCAGATTGAAGGTGGGGAAGTCTGAGTTAGGATTAGCGTTCTTGAGGGATCCAGGCATCAGGTGTCGTGTTAGAAAGTCTAAGGACTGATTAGATCCCTTAAGGGGCTAGAAGCTGAGAGGATTTGAAGGGTAGGGTGAGTCCTGGACTGAGGCGTCTGGATTACAGCCTGAGTGGAGGCAGGGACCCTAGACTCCCTATGATTTGGGAGTGAATTTCCCGGGGTTACTTTCAGGGTACTCGGGTAGGGGAACATTTCTTATAATGATTAATGACTGAAGGTGGAGAAACATCTCCCAGCACGTGGGGCAGAGTGGGAGCTGGCGTGTGCTAGTGGTTAGAAGTATTGCTGCTAAGAGAAGTGATTTATGACCTGTGTGCTAGTTAAGCAGGGGAGTGGGTATGGAGAGGGTACCTCAGTACAGGTAATAAGACAGGCCCAGAGAGGTCAGGTGGCTTTCCCAAGTTATCAGAGTTGACCTGATGAAGCCTGGGACCTCAGAAGCTATGGGGCTCCAGATAATTAGAGTCTGAAGTTACCTTCTGCCCTAGCAGACTGCCAGGTCTCACTTGGTTTCTGGGATGTCATGGGCCTATAGATCAAGGTTGGGATTTATGATCTCATTTAGGATTTGGAAGCACATAGGTTGGATCATCAGTATCTCCTTCCTGCCTGGGGTCTGGCATTGCCCCCTAGACCCCAGGCTTTTGCTTGATGTTAGATTCTAAAAAGGGAATTTCTGAAAGTCTGAACTTCTGAGTGATTGGGGACTGGGGACTGCTGTGTGCCTACTCTTTTCTTCCTACACTTGCAGAGTCTTGGAAAAATGACCATCCTGTCTTACTCTTGGGATTGCTGTGGCACCTAACACATTACTTGGCTCTTGATGGGGTTACTGGGAATGGATGGACACACGTTCCTGTGGGTAGTGAGAAGCGTTGCCTGGGGGATTCAGTTCATTTCTGTGATGTTGTATTTGGCTCTGGCTACTAAGTCTAGAAGTACCACATACCCTTTTCTTTCTATAGCTGGACCTGGTTCCTCCTTAGAGCTCACTGTTACCTAATCCCCTTGTCCTCAGCAACACTGATGTCTCTTTCCTGTTGCTACCACCCTTAGTATTAGGTAACCTGCAGTCTTAAGAATGTTTAATCCCAGACTGCAGACTTTTGCTGTGGGTATAAACAGGTAGCTGAAATTCATCGATTATTTTTTTCTGGGTTCATATTGAAGTTAATAATTTCAGTTGTTGTGAATTGTACAACCCATCCCAGTGCTGAGACAATGGCCTTATAGTCTAGCACACTTTATTATTCTTGAAAAATGAGGATAATACATACCTATTCATTAAACATTTCATGAGCACCAAACATTGGAGATAGAGCAGTGAATAAGACTGATAAGGTCTTTGCCCAGGTAGACCAACAGCTCACAAGGATTTTGGAAGGTTATGTTACATATGTGTGTAAAACACCCATAGATACCTAGTTGACAACCTGGCACATGGTAGGTGTTCAATAATTATTGACTCCCTTAGTAACACAACTTTCCCTGACTTAGATGTATTTCAGTGTAAAAGGTGATATATTCAGGAGGTTTCGAAGAAAATTATGTTTATTAGCTGATTTATAAGGGTGCAGATATGGCGGGAGTTGGTCACAGAAGGCTTTGTGGAAGTAGAGGAGATGTGATTAGAGCTGGGACTTGAAAAGGTAAGATTCACAGAAGTCACTTAACCTTGATACACCTTTCTTTCCATAATTGTAACAATAGGAATACTGGTGGATGTAGTTTTATGGAGTTAAAAAAAAGTGTTCATAAATCAGAGATTGAAAATGGTAGCCTACTGCAGCATTTAGCTGCAGACACACCCTAACCTTGTTATGGAAAGTTTGAATACGCAAAAGAAGACTGAAATGGTGTGATGAGTCCCCATTACCCAGCCTCAGCTACTATCAGATGGTATCCCCCATCTACTCTCCCTTCACAAGTTATTTTAAAGGAGCTCCTCGATATCATAATATTTCATTTGTAAATATTTCAGTGTATATCTCTAAAAGATATTTATTTTGTGAACAAGTACAATATCCCCTAAAAAATTAACAGTTTTTAATAGCAGTCAATGTTCACATTCCCATTTGTCTCACAAATGTGATCATTGTAAGTCTCTTAATGTGCAGGTTCCTTTTTTCCACATCCCACCTGTAGTTGTGTGTGTGTGTGTGTGTGTGTGTGTGTGTGTGTAAGAAACTGGGTTGGTTGGTTGTCCTAGGGGTATTCCTTTTTGGGGGAATTTTTTATTATATTACCATGGCATATTTGACATCTTCCTCTTTCCTCTCTCTTTCCTGTAAATTGGTAGCTTGATAATACACTTAACCAGATTCAAGTTCAGGTTTTTGGCTCAGCTACGTCGCAGGTGGTGCTGTGCTGTCCATTAGGTGTATCATGTCTGCTTGTCTCTGGTGTTCAGTGCCTGGGTCCAGAAATTCATTGAGGGTGGCAAAATGGTGGTATTCTAATTATATCATTCTCTTTTTTTTATTAGCTGAAATATTTCTGTGAAGAGACACTTCTCATCTACTATTTGGTAAATGGTTTGTATAGAAAAGGCAGGATAAATGCTTGATTTGTTCCTTTTATTTGTCAGCTTTCAAAATAATAAGTTGACCACACGGAGTTTTCAGTTGTAAAATTTCACTTAAAAATCCAGAGCTCGTTTCTCTTGAGAAATCAGATCTGATGGCTCTGGGCCTCCATTCCGGCCTGGCATGCAGTTGGGTGGCGATGCCACTTTGGATAATTCATGTGCTCTGCTGTCTCCTATATAACCCTCTTCAGTGCCTGTTGCTTACATTTGACCCACTCCATCCATTTGTGTTGCCTCCCTGGCCACTGTTGGTAAACGTTTGTAATCTTTGATGTAAAATCCCTAACCAGGGTTTGTGCCTAGTGCCTGCTCAGTAATGTTTGTTTTCTTCCCATTAGTGTATCCTTTTATACCTGCATAACTCAGTACTTTATATTTTATATTGGCATAGCTCAATATGTTTCCTATTAAAATTTATCATTTTAAACTAAAATACCTGCATCAACATAATGATATTTAAAACATCTAGAATACTTGAATTTGTTATTTCATTTAAATAACCTTACTTCCCTGTCTGTGGTTGGATATTCCTACAGTATGGCTAAAACTGAGGTGTGTTTTGTGTTTTATTTATCAAGTCCTTCACTGTTTATTTCATGTGTCCAATTTATACCAGTTCTTCAAGGCCAGGCACACTTAGGCAATTAGCTACCATCTTGCAGGTCAAGCTCTGTCAGTTATGTCAGTGCAAAGATATTTAAAACAACTGTGTGAGACTCACACTCTTATTCTCCCTTTTACAGTTAGAGAAACAGAAGTTCAGAGGGCTTGTTCTCTAGGTCAGCGGTCCCCAGTCTAATGCCTGATGATTTGAGGTGGAGCTGATGTTGGGGAGTGGCTGCAAAGACAGATGAAGCTTCGCTTGCTCACCCTCTACTCACCTGCTGCTGTGCAGCCCAGTTCCTGACTGGCCACAGACCAGTATCAGTCTGTAGCCCAGGGGTTGGGGATCCTGCTTAGGTTACATAGCAAGTGATTGGCAGATCTTGCACCTGAATGACTCCACGGCTGCTGCTCTTTCTGTTGTTATCTGCGCCCTAGGTTAGATTTTTCTTCTACCCCATGAATGTTTAGTTGGATAAATTTGGTGCTGGAGATGCAGAGAACAGCCCTTGCCCTCAAAGGGATGTAATATTACAAAATAGTCACCCTTTGCTTGTTATGTAACACCCCACCCCCACCCCCCAGCCAAAGACCTTATATTTGTCCTCTTATTTAAGCTTACAACCCTAGGAAGTAGGTCCTGTTGTTATCCATGCCTTATTACAGGTAAACTGAGGCCCAGGGGCTGTATCTTGCCCTGGGATGTACATAAAGTAGCAAAGGCAGGATTTGAACTCATGGCTGATTCTTGATCAGCAGAGACACCATCTTACATTGCTGCTGTTAATTTAGGTGTAGAGGCAGAAATGAACGTGCCTGCAAACAATACATACCAGTACACATACCACATGAGAAGTGGCAGATGGGTGACTCTGACAAATGTTAGGATAGATCAAGAACTAATTTGTTACTCAGCCATAAAAAAAATGCATTCATACCATTTGCAACAACATGGATGGACCTAGAGGATATTATGCTAAGTGAAATAAGTCAGACAGAGAAAGACAAATACCATATGATTTCACTTATGTCTGGAATCTGAAGAACAAAGTAAATGAACAAACAAAATGGAAATGGACTCACAGAGAACAAACTGGCAATTTCCAGTTGGGAGGGAGTTGGGGGATGGGTGAAAAAAGTGAAGGGATTAAGAAATAAATTGGTAGTTAAAGTATAGTCACAGGGATGCAGCATAGGCAATATTGTCAGTAGTACTGTAGTAACTATGTATAGTGCCAGGTAGGTACTAGACGATTCAGGGGGATCACTTCATAAATTATAAATGTCTAACCACTATGCTGTACAACTGAAACTAAAATAATATTGACTGTCAACTCTAATTGAAAAATTAAAAAAAGATGTAGCAGTAAAAAAAAAGTTATATTTGTTAACAGTCTTCTCTTCTTCTTCATACCCACCCAGTGATTTTGGTACTAATGTCCCAAATTTATAGATAAGGAAATAGTTGCAAAGAATCTTTGGCCTAAGGTTACATGGTAAGTTAAGAGGCAGAGCTGAATTTCAAACACAGGTCTCTGTGCTCCCCCCCATACATACCCCCCCCCGTTGTAACCATTTCTCATAGGTTCCTATGCTTTTTAAAAACTTTTTCATTGAAGTACAATACATAAAGGTGCAGAAATCACAGCAAGCAGCTTGGTAAGTTTTCACAATGTGAATACATTTGTGTAGCTTACACCCGTATCCAGAAACAGAACATTGTCAGCACTGTGAAGTCTTCCTTGTGTTGTCTTCTAGTCACACACACACACACACACACGCACGCACGCGCCCCTGCCTTTCCCCAGGACAGCCACTAAGGCTTTGTGGGTGTTTTATTGTTTGAAAAGGCCATATAGTGCCATGGATAAGAGCTAGGGCTTGACAGGTCCAAGTTGTTTGTTTGTCTGGTTTTTTGGGGTTTTTTTGTTTTGAATTTTTACGATTTTGTCTACATATGCCAGGGAGCAAGACCTCAAATGCTCCTCGAGCTCAGTAGTCTTGAGGCCAGTTGCCAGCTGTGTGATCTTGGGCAACTTAGTCTCCGAATTTCATTTGTAAAGTGCAGATAAAAATAGTTCCTACCTCATGGGTTTGTTATGTGTTATGAATACTAAAAACTATAAAACAATGCATGGAAAAATTGCTTGGCATGTTGCAAACACTGAAAGTTATCTGGTGTTGATATGACTTCTTGGAGGAAGAAAGGATAATTTAGGGAGGTTTTTTTGGTATGAAGAAGTGCTCAGAATTTGGCTACAGGGGAGGGTAGAACTTAGGCAAGTAGGGGGAAGGGAGAGGGCATTCCTGCATAGAAAGGAGCTTTGAGCTGAGGTCCACGGAGAGACTTAAGGGATGAGGATGCATATACAGAGCATCTGTTTGCAGTGGTGCACACTGTACAGAAGGGGACTTGAGGTAAATTTGAAAAGCTTGGGAGGTTTAGAAAGTTGACTGTGGGGACACTGAGTGCTAGGCTGAGATATTTGAACTTCCTCATTGCACTGGGCAGACCGTGAAGGCTCTTGAATGTGCATGTTGAGGGGTGGGGGAACACGTCCAACAGTATTTTAGGGGATTCCAGCTGCACATTTAGGAACATTAGAGGTGGAAACAGGAAAGACTGGAGGCAGACAGATGTATTTCAGGTGAGAAAAGTGAGTTCAAGATTAAATCTGAACAACTTACAGTTTCCCTTTATTTGCCTAAATGTTCGACACTATGCTAGATACGTTTGATTATATAATCTTATTAAATCCCCACAGTAGCTCTAAGAGTGGACATGGTTGGTTGTACTCTAGGGATGAAGAACGCAAGGACTTAAAAAGACTGCATAACTTGTTCAAGGTGATACAGCAAATAAACTGTAGATCCAATTTCCAACCCAAATCTGGACCACTGTAGAGCCTAGTCTTGTCCCACTGCCCCAGGGCTTGGCAGACTGTGCATCAGAATTCCAGGGCCCTACATGAGTACTACGCAGTCATAAACTTTAAGGGTGGGTCTGGCTTTGTACTTTGAGCAAGTGCCCCAGATGATTGTGATAACATGCTGAAGTTTGAGAACAGTAAACCCACCATTCTTCCTCCCTAGTGGCTGTAGCAGTTTTTACCCATCTCCTCCCCAAAAAGGTCCATCCCCCTTTCCCACAGTAATGAGACACAAGTAGCTCAGCTTCAGCAGCATTAGAGTCCATGAGGCCAGCAGCAGAGCCAGGCCTGGAAGCTTGTTAAAAATGCTGGTGCTCAGACTACCCTATGGAATCATTCTGCATTTGAACAGCAACACCCACCCCCACCCCCATGGTATGGAGTAGAAGCATTGCTCTAAAGCATAAGCTTGAAGTGTGAGGGGAATATAATAAAGTTATTTCATCAGGCTTCTATGGTTTGCAGGTAAAGAGTAATACAAAAAAAAAGACAGTGGAAGGAGATCTTTCATTAATGTTCACTGAGATTCCGAGAAGTTAAGTAGCCCAAGATCACACAGCTGTTGAATGCTTTAGCCAGGGTTCATGTATAAATCTATCTGACTCCAAGGTCCATGCTCTTTGCAGCCCACCACACCGACTTCCAGGCAGCTATAGATCCAGTCACCTGGAAGAGCACAGTAGAGTCCTGTAGTTTTGGGGAGATTAAAATAGAACAGTCAGGTTCTGTACTAACATTTCTCTTGTGTTTTGGTCAGTCTTTCTTCTTGAACAAGTCTCACTGTCAAAATTTTCACCCAAGTTAATTTCCACACCCAAGGGGAAAGATTAGCAGAAAAGCACAATTCTCTGGATATGTGACCACCAGGCCAGCCTGGAGGACCAGAAGGTTTTCCATTGCCCAGAGGATCCTGACCATCACTGGGTTTTCCAAAGTGCAATTTTTAGTGCCTTCACAGCAAAATGTAGCTCAGATGAGAAGGCATTAAAAATGAAGTATTTTCTTTGCTTGAAGTCAGTCATTGCATGAATCACAAACCAGAATTTGCTGCACCAAGCCCCATCAATTAAGCTTTTATTGTGTGTGCTCCTTAGAAAACTCCCAAGGAACTGGTTTGAATAAGGATCCAACCCTACTTTTTTATAGAACAAGTGAACCAGAAAGCTAAGCATTAAGCTCCTGGAACTGATTCTATTTCTCATGAGTTCTGCAGGGTTTTTTTTTTTTCTTTTGGGGTGGGGGCAGTTGCCACTGCAAAACCACTGTTAAACTGTCCAGGGTCTTTTCCTGTCCTCGTCTTGTCTTTGTTCTGATGTATGGTCCACCAAACTGTGTCTCCTATCATGTTTCCCGGGCTCCCAGCAGGGTTCTTGGAAGCGGCATCAGTGTTTTCTTTCTGTATAAATGAGTGTGAAGTTGAGGCAGGGTTACAGTAACAGCTACCATTCACCGAGCACTTACTCTGTGCCTGGCCCTGCACATGCTGAATTCTGTGTCATCTCATCAACACACCAGTGTAGGTGCATTGCCATCTCCCTTTTACTTAGAGGAATTGTGAAACTTAGACAGGTGATACAGTTTTTCTCAAGTCACATCGCATGTCTATCTGGACATTAGTGGATATCTGGTCATTAGTATATATCTCGTCTGATCTTCATAGCTACTTTCTGTGATGGATCCTTTTTGCCTTCATTTTAAACAGATAAGGAAACCAAGCCTCTGAGAGGTTAAGTGATTTGGCCAAGATAATGCAGCTACCAAGTGACAGGGCAGGGAAAGAAATAGGTCTGCGTAGGGGAAACCTCTGTTCTTCATCTTGCCACAGCTGCCTCTTGGGCCAGTGGCCACAGCACTTGACAGTCACGTTCATTCCTTTGGCAGATATTCAACACATTACATGCCAAACATTGTGCTGTAGATACACGAACTCCCTTAAACATCACAGTGACCATGCGAAGTATTGATACTGCTATTTTTATTCTTCCCATTTATAAGGGGGAAACTGCGGCCTAAGTGTCACTAGGCGTCTAGTGGAAATAGTGATAATAGCTGATATTTATGATGTCTTGCTTTGTGCTAGGTGCACTGTTTTAAGTGCTTTACACGTATTATCTCATGTTATTTTTACTATAACCTTATAATCATTATATGTTAGTTTATAATATAAGGTACTTTTATTTCTGTTACAGGCAAGGAAATAGGTATTTGCCAGAATTCATAGAGCCGATAAGCGGCAGGGCCAGGTTCATACCTAGGAAGTCTGACTTTCAGTGGTAATTATTTTGGTTTTTGTCTTCTCCTCCACAGGCACCCAAATTGGCCAAAAACTTCTGTGTCTGCCATCTAGCTACTGGGGACATGCTGAGGGCCATGGTGGCTTCTGGCTCAGAGCTAGGAAAAAGGCTGAAGGCAACTATGGATTCCGGGAAACTGGTAGGTTCGGTAGTGCCAGTAAACGCTGATATTCCTCAGAGTCTAGATCTACATTGCCTAATACAGTAGCCACATGTAGCTACTGCAGTTAATTTAAATGCAATTTAGTAAGGCCATATAGGATCATGGATAAGAAGAGCTAGGGCTCTTTTCCTCATTCTCACTTGTCACATTTCAAGTGTTTGCTAGCCAGCAAGATATAGGACATTTGCATCATTGTAGAAAGTCCTGTTGGGCAGCCCTGTGCTACAGGGCACATTGTATAAACTTGTAGAGTAGCAAGTTATTTGCTTTGTTCTGAATTAATGGCACTTATTTTACTTACAGTATTCTTGAGGTGCCTTTGTGCTGATGCATTTTGTAATATACCCAATTTTTAGGGCCAAAAATGCAACTCCCATTCCTAGGCCAGAACTCAAGGATGTATTCAAGGGAGGACTCCACAGCCACTGAGTGTTTTTGAATCTACTTTTGTGTCTCTGTTCTGTGTCTCTAACAGAAGAGTTGCTTGGCAATTAACAGAAATCATCCTTCCTGTTGGGAGCTATAATAGTATTTTCATTTATATCTAGTCCAGTTAATCTGATTGGACAAATGCAATCTATTAAATCTTCTACTAAATCTTCTTTGATTAGCACCAGAACTTAATTGTAACTGAGTTATTCTGGGACTTGGTCTCTGGGAATCACCTTCAGAAGTCATTTTGTGCCTGGCCCTCTGGTCTTTTTATATCTTACTTAGCATGTTGGTTGGGGAAGGTGCTGGGCTTTGCCTCCATCCCCAAGTTATACTTTCTGTCAGGCTTTGAGATTCAGTAACTATATCGAATGGTACCCCTGTCTGCCCACTTGCCCCTTCTAGCTTTCACTCCATGTCATTGAGGCCTTGAGTCAAGCCAGAGAGGTAGATATTTTGGACTTTGAGTCTTGGCAGAAGATCCTATACTGAGAAAAAGTTGTGATGTGGCAATGACATTACTTATCTCCAGCCTTCACTTAGTTGCAGAGCTTAACTTTGTCCCCAAGTTCACAGCTGGTCCCGGGAGATAAGTATATTAGCTACCAAGATGGGCACCCTCACTGTAATACTGACATAGAACTTTTCTTTCTATGAAGGCCCAGGAGAAAAACCAGATTTTGAAAGCTAGGAGGGCTCCTCATTAGGTTTTTAGAGAGGCTTAAAGGTTTATTGGACTGGCTTCTCAGTTCCTTGGTTCTAACCCAATCTGGCTGATTCATTGAACTTCTCTGTTGCCTCATGTTTAGATTGGCCTGGGTCACTTTACTGTAAGCCTAATCAAAATCATGAAACAGAGAAAGTTAGAGCCTTTCTGCAGTCTGGTCAACCCCCATTCTCTCCTGCAGCAATCAGGTTATATAGACACAAACTAGTGGCCTTGGATTTGGACTAATGTCACCTAGTTAATGGATTTAAACCCAAGGCTCTTTGTTCTTGATTTCCAGGTGAGTGATGAAATGGTAGTGGAGCTCATTGAGAAGAATTTGGACACCCCTCCATGCAAAAATGGTTTTCTTCTAGATGGCTTCCCTCGAACTGTGAGGCAGGCAGAAATGGTGAGTGGCTGGGTTTTGTATCACCATTGCATGGTAATGAGCTCTGGCCCTTAATCTCTTAATTCCTTAAAGGGCAATGAGTCTGATCAAGCTCTGGTAGTTTAGGCGGGCCACACACTCTTTTACAGCTTGATGACCTTATGGAGAAGAGGAAAGAGAAGCTTGATTCTGTGATTGAATTCCACATCCCAGACTCTCTGCTGATCCGGAGGATCACAGGAAGGTACTTGTCCCCCGGGGCCCCTTCTTGTCACGCTTCCTCAGAGCTTTGTGAGGCCATGGGACTGCTCTTGCCTCATCCCAGCCACGAAGTTTAGTGCCATTTCAACATGGATTGATCTTGTTTGGTGACCTCTGTTCAACTGGTGATGTGGGACAGGGATGTGGAAAGAAAGACAAGGGATTTGAAGTCAGGCAGCATCTCCATCCTGTTACCCTTTTACCCTGACCCTAGGCAAGTGTCTTAACCTTTCTCAAGGCTGTTTCCTTATATTTAGAGTAGTGTTAATAATGTGGAACGATCGAGCTTGTTAGATAAAATAAAGTGCATATTTCAGAGCCTTGCTTATAGTCTGTGCTTAGGAAATATTAAATCTTCACATGTGTACCTCTGTTTTAGTGCTTTTTAAAAATCTTCAGTTGGAGTTGCCATACCTTGCTGTAGGCTCTTTATTCTAAAAAAATATGACCATCTGCACAAAGTTTATAAAATGGAGAGAAAATTTGCTCATGGTACAGCCACCTTAGCCAAAAACACTTATTTTTTGTGCGTTTTGTTTTAAAGTGCTTGTTTCTCTGTAGTAGTCAACATTGAACACAGAAATGCTTCTGCATCTGCAGGTTTGTTTTAAGAAACGATCACCACTGCTTTGGGCTATAGTTTCCTCTACTCTATTTCACTACTCACTCTGTTATCTACTTGTGCCTTCCAGAAATATGTTGGAAGCTCTTAACCGCTAATAGATCCTCCCATTCTCTTCTTTATTGAATGCTATAGCTCTTTTATCCCTTGGTCATTTTAATGGAATCTCAGGAAGACGATCAGTCTACATCAAGGAACCAGACATCTACAACCATTGTTTTTAATTGCTGTATGATATTTCACAGTAGATGAACCATCATTTACTGTTCCCTTATTGGTACATTTGTGTTTCTTCCAGTTGTTCACTATTAAATTGATGCTTTGGCCATCATAATAGATAGAAATTTTTGGATTTTAATTAAGGAGAAACTGTTCTTATTGTAAATTTTATTACTTTGATTTCCTAATGAAGTTGAACATTTTTCCATGCGTCTGCAGTCCATATCTTTAAGGAGAAAGACAGGCATTTAAACAGACAGAATGAGTATTGTAAGTATTTTCCTATAAGGCTATATTAGATACAGTGGAGTCCACCTTATATTAATTTTCTTTTAAATGTCCAGGTTTTATGTTTTGAGCTATTTCGTAAACTTCTTCGAAAGTGCAGGACCTTTTTGTGGGATTTTTTGCATCCCGCTGGCACAAAGTAGACAAAGTTGATGTAGGCCGAGAAGTGGTCGGGGTGACAGGAGGAGACATCATCACCAGGGCTGGGGGGGCTCTCACACCAAAGCAGTG
Source organism: Eonycteris spelaea (assembly GCA_003508835.1). Classification (NCBI taxonomy): domain Eukaryota; kingdom Metazoa; phylum Chordata; class Mammalia; order Chiroptera; family Pteropodidae; genus Eonycteris; species Eonycteris spelaea. The sequence goes on from PUFA01000006.1 coordinate 10,245,105, forward strand.
CTAGGTGACAGCGGGGCCTTTGATTCAATTGGCCCAGCTGCTCGGGTGCCTGCCTTGTGTGCAACACAGTACTAGACTATAGGGCAGGAGACTAGGAGAGGATATAGAACAACATGATGATCCCTGTCTGTAACCTCAAAGAGTCTACAGGCCATACACAAAACTCAGGCTGTTTAGTGCAGTAGGAAGTCCAAGCTGCCTAGGAGACGTGCAATGTCAAATTTGCCCTTCCTGAACAGAGAGGATTTTGGTAGTTTCCCGAAAGGGAATATAAGCCAGAATGAGTATGGGTTGAGGGAGGGGCTCTAGCTGAGGCTAGTGGCAGAATGTCCAGAGTTGAAAGAATGGTCTTGTGGGCTGGGTGGTAGAATGGGTACTATTGGGAAAGTAGGATGGGAGCTAGACTGGGGAAGGTCTGCCAAGGTGAAGAGGATAAACATGAGTCAGGAGCCATGGGCTGTTCTTAAACCACGTGGCAAAAACAGCATTCTAAGAACATTAGCTTGGTTCTGGCACACAGGCTGAATTGAAAGAAAGGAGAAACAGACAAGGACCCCACTTAGGATCCTGATTGTGACCCACATGTAAAGTGATCAAGGCTTTTAACTGGGGTTGACTGGTGAACAGAGATTCTGAAGAACTAGAGGAATGTTGTAGAGTACGAAAGAAAGACTCGGTCTCCCAGTTTGGAAGTGAGTGGTTTGGTGTGACCCTTCCCTCACAGTGGAGGAAATGGGACAAGCCAGATTGCTGTTTTCCAAGTTCACTCTGCAGATCAGTGACAGGGCTGGCACCAGAAGTCGGCATTCTGCCTCCTAGTCCACTACGCTGACTGTTGGAAGACAGAGTCAGGAACTAGTTGGTTTAATGTGACTCTTACCTAAATCTGACATAAGGACCCCACTGTAGATATCTTCTGAATTAGCTTAGACGTCACTTCTAATAATTTTATGAGTCATTATTTTATTTCTTGAGTAAGTATGGTTCAGTTTGTGTTCAGTGTTGCTCACTGGTATCCTAATTACCGTCCCCATTTCGTGGATCAGAATTTAGATGTCTGAGGTGTCGTACTCAGGAGAAGCAGCGGCTGTAGATTCCCAGCCCTTAGGCCTCCACATCTTCACCACCAGGTCCAGGCCCGGCTCAGGGATGCCTAGAGCTGTTTTGGTTGGTACTTGAGACCAATTCCATTTGAAGAACTCAGAGACTGGGCTTTCTTTCTTTTCCCTTCTGGGAATGGGCCTTGTATTCCTCTTAAAATGATGTTCGTGAGTGGGGAAGGAGCAGTGTGCTATACGTAACTGGGAGGCTGAGGGAATCCGGGAGTAGGCAAGAGATGTGGAGAGGAGAGAGTCGTGTTTGCTGCTCTGTGTGCCCTGTGCTCTCCAGAAGGTGAAAATATAGGGTCCACATCTCATGCCCCGACTATTCGCAAAGGGAAAGCTATAGCTGAGCTAGTGGCCTCTCCCTCGGTCTCCCAGTGGTGCACCAGATGATCCCCTCCAACCACTCAAAGAAGGGCCCATCCTCACGTTACATGCTTGCAGTCACAGGCCTACTCAGTATAGCTAGTTTACTCTGCCGTCACCTCACCCCCTCCCCAGTGCCATAAATGGACCACCTTATGCTATAAATGAACCACCTTATGCTATAAATGAACCACTTGGCCTCTGAAAAATGCAGTCATTAAAACACAGCATCACATTTAACAAATGTGGGTTAGTAGTCTAACAGACTTTCTGAACTGATGTGCTGAGCTATTGATCCCCTTAGCCAGCAGAGCAGCTCGGCAGGCCTGGGGTGGCCATGCCTCCCCTAGAGGAGCAAGCACCCAGAGTAGTGTTTCTGTGCTTGCCAAGAGGTGAAATGTTGGGATGCTCTGGTCTAATAGACCTCTTGAGGAGAGCAGCCATCGATTAAATATGCAGACCTTGGTTGGCACAGAGCTTGAGCAAGCGGGCCCTGGCTGTTGAGCCGTGTTTGGCCTGCCTCCTTCCCTTCTTAGGTTTCTGGGCTCCTGTGGCAAGGCCTCTTCCAATCAGGACACGGGCTTCTTGCCTAAGAGGACATAGCACAGATGTGGCTACCAGCCAAAGAAATGCTTCTTCCTGGGCTCTTTATTCCCTGGCTTGTTTATTAAATCATTTTTCCATCTGCCTTGAATATTGCCCTCTAATAGTTGGTCTCTCTTTTACCTTTGTAATCACAAAGGGGTGCTGCATTGTCCGGTGGTTTTTACATCCATAGGATATGTTTTTCCAATAGTGTCTTTCTGAGTTTATGAAACACTAGATTAAAAAATAAGATTAGTTTCTCTGTCACTCATAGCATTTTGTATGCATCTCTGTTAAAAGATTGTCACATTTATTGTAGTTATTTATTTCCACATTTGTCTTCCCCACTGAATTAATCACTGCTTGTGAGCCAGGATCTTGACTTGTTGCTCTATAGGCCTTGGATTTAGCTTAAGGCTGAATCAGACTAGACTCTTAGTAAATGTTTGTCGAATGAACGGGTGAATAGAATGAATGGCTGTATGAGACTAGCACCAGATTTCCTCTCTCAAATCCTGAAGTAGGTAGTTAAGCCAGCCTCTTCAGCCAGACGCTTATTTTAATATTGGGTCAAAATAGAAAACACACTCTAGTATCACTTGTTATTTAAACGAAATAGCTATGTTCTCTGTGGGGCTAAAGTTGCATCCAGCTTCTCTGTTTCTGCTTGTCATCTTTGACACCCCCGGGGTTCAGGATACCTTCAGGCAACCTGACTTGTATGCATGTGCTGTCTTTTAGGCTGATTCACCCCTTGAGTGGCCGTTCCTACCACGAAGAGTTCAACCCCCAAAGGAGCCCATGAAAGATGACGTATGTAAACACAGGACAGTAAATTTCCTTTTCTTTCCTTCCCCTTTCTTCCTTTGCTTTTTTTTTCTTTGATTTTTCCATCTTTCTTTTATTTCTATCAATATTACTAACTTAACCATGAGAAATATTACTGTCATGTAAATCACATGGGCTGTGGCTCATCTGTACAATGAGTGTCTCTTCAGGTAGTTCGCTGCCTGACCTTTAGGTGCCTATCAGTGCCAGTACTTCCCAGTGCCCATTTGTACCCATCTTTTGTCCAGAGCAGCCCCTTCCTAGCATCATGGCAACCGAAATGGTTAACTGATCAGGAGAAGGCTGCTTGGAAACCCAGAATTAAAGCCAGTGTGGGAAAGATAGTACTGAAGGGAAGTTTGTTGGCCTGCCTCAGAAGAATGTCCCTTCCTCTAGTGAGTCTGCTGTGCCCTACAGATTCAGAATATTTTGGCTAGATTAACATTGCGAAGTTTTTAGGACAGTTTTCATTTACTTGCCAGTGTAAAAGGAAGGGCCTCATACATGTTCACTGCCATAAATAGTCCATGTCATCTGTTTTAGAACATGCAGGAATAAAAGAATTTCTTGGATTTACCTTAGCTATATGAGACAAGTTCACTCTGTCATACAGATTCCAACACCATCACATTAGTCACATTTGGCAAAGTCAGTGCTTCTACCATTCTGAGTTCTTTCTCACCTCACTTGCTACTTTCAGAATGTTGATGGCTGACACCCTAGTAAAAAAACAAAATGTATAAACAACTAAGATTATAATGGCTAATACACCACTGATTTTGACGTATTGTGCTGGTCTCAGGGGCTTCTGTCTTTCTTGCTTCTGAACCTAAAAGAGTATATCGTCTAGACTGATGAAAGCATTGTTTGTCTTCCTCTCCCAAGTCCCTTTCCTCACAGTTGCTGTTTCAGGCTCCCTGACTTCTCTGGATCAGTGGGTCTGCTCCTGGGACCAACTTGCTGGGAGTAGTAAAGTTCTTTACAGTTCTTTATTGGAGAGGGTCTAGATGGTCTCTCTTTCCCTCTGACAGACTTTGGGATGAGACGGTATCTCAGATCTGCTCTGGCATCGTATAAGGAAACCTCGCTAACACTCTCGGTCTTTTATTGTCCTCTCCCTGTTCTCAGATCACTGGGGAACCCTTGATCCGCAGATCAGATGATAATGAGAAGGCCTTGAAAATCCGCCTGGAGGCCTACCACACTCAAACTATCCCGCTGGTGGAGTACTACAGGAAACGGGGGATACACTCCGCCATCGACGCGTCCCAGACCCCTGATGTCGTGTTTGCAAGCATCCTAGCAGCCTTCTCCAAAGCCACATGTAAAGACTTGGTTATGTTTATCTAATGTTGGGTCCACAAAGGAATTGCTTTCTTATTTCTGTCTCTGCTGAGGGAGTAGGTGGGAATAGCATAGCAGGCAGAGAGAAGCTTCCTCAGGTCAACAAGAATATCATTTGATGTACTGATTAAAAAAAGCACTTGCTTAATGTATCTTTGGTATATGTGCAACTCTCATCTCATCTCTGTGTGTATGTGTGCGTGCGTGCGTGTGCACACACATTGGTATAGGTATGTGTATACTCTCCTACTTTCTAAGTTACAGGCAGGGTTGCTTTATCAACCATTACTTCTTTTGCCATATTCTTGATTTTATTTTTTGACCAGAATAAACTAAGATGTCTGCCGGGTACCCCAATTCCTTGGTTTTTATTCTATCTCCAACAGCTGTTTAGAAGTCCATTGTCAAGTGTAATCAGACAGAGCCTGAGTTCCTAATGGCAGATTGTTGGCAGGGAATTCTGCTTATTCCCGAGCCTACAGTAAAAAGACATATGAGTCAGTATGTGGACAGAGATCATTGATTTTTTTTCCCCTAAATGGAAGTCAGAAGGTACTTACATTACAGATTCCAGAAATTACTGGGAGACAGTATCACCGTAGAAAGAGCCAGGCCAAGTTGGAATATTTTTGCAATCTGCATCATGATTCTATAAAGTAAGGATCATTTAGGACTTGTATTTGAAAACTGAATTGTGACCAAAGAATCAAACCAAGTGAAAGGTCCTTTTGAATTCAGACTGTCTTCTTCTGAACAAGGAGGCTGGGCATCTGAGAGCAGCCAATCTCCTTCCCCAAAGTAGATTTTGTTTTAATATTTGTTTTTATTTTTGTTTTTGATGTTTGCCTTTCTTTCCAAGGATGAACAAAACAATGATTTGGAGATGGCCTATTCGTGGATTTGTTTGATTAGATTTATTCAAACCTGGTCACTCTCTAGGATATGAAACCCAAGTCAGTTGTATACCTTTTAAACTCAGATCCTCTCCCTTCCAGATCCAATTCTTTATCCTTTATTTCACAATTGTGGTGGCCACAAACTCCCCAAGAAAAGATCACCCAAAAATAAGACCACCTATGACAGTAGTAAATTTTTATGCCTAACCTCAGCTCCCTGGCTATTAAACATTTCCTGGATTCCATGCTGTGCCTTTTGGTCTCTAGTTTGATTTGTTGTAAATAGATGAATTAATAGACTGCTAAGTGGGACCACAAAAATAGCGGCCTCTGGAAAAACCATTAGAAAATCAGTGGCAGGTCCAGTAAATAATGTTGTGTGCCCCAGCGTAATCTGCTGACTCAGTGCAGTGACTCTAAAGTGCCCAGTCCCCATCTGACCTGAGCTCTCCTGCTGTCTTGTCCTCTGTCCACCTGGAAGCTGGGCGTGGGTATGTGGCCATCTTGCTTCCCTCTTTGTCTGGTTCAAGTGAGTGTCTGCTGGCTCTGCTCTGCCTTGTTTCCCTGGCTGTAAACTAACTCCACCCAGTCTGGTGTGGTGTGTTTCTGGGAAGCACATGACTTCTGGGAATGGGTAAGGAAAAGGAATGAAATCAAAACTGTCAGCTCAGGCACTTGGCCTCAAAGACAAGGTCCTTGAATGTTTGCTAATTGAATATGCATGATCCTTGCTAATAAAATTTTTGTTATCCATCCATATACATTCACATGTACACACATGCACACATGTGTGTGATCTGTGGGCTCTTGGTGAAAACTAGAAGATTGTGGGGGATGCATTTGTCTTTTGGGGATGGTTAGAATTTTGTTTGTACTTCATTTAACTCCAGAGCTTTAACCTCAGCAAGCACGAGAGCTTTCACCTGGCAGAGAAATGTCATGTTTAATGCATTTGGTTGCTGGGGCATGCATGCCAGCCTTCTCTGATGTTTACTTAGTTTTTAAAAACCCGTTTTGTTCTCTCTTGTTTCCTCTCTATTTCAGCCTAGTAACAGAAGGCCAGGCGAGACTGCACCACTGCTCATCACCCCGCGGCGTGATCCCTGCTCTTAGGTGCTGGGTAGAGGGGAGGGGTGGTCAGGGTAAGCTTGGAGAGTGAAGAGTGGTGAGGGGCTCAAGAAAAGTACTGGAAGAGCAGCAGTGTTGTAGTGAGGCAATTTCTTTTACGTATAGTGGGAATCTTAAAAAGCATAATTAATTTTTTTTAAAAACCGGAGGGTATAAGTAGAAATAGGGAAGTACAGTACTATTTCTAAGAAATCAAGTTTTCATTTGCTCTGGACTAGTGACAATATTTTTTAAAGCCAGTGCCCTAAGTCCTCAGCTTTTATCTCTGAACCTCATGGGTTGCCAGCCAAGCAATGCAAGAAATCAAACTTGTCCTGTGTGTCCTATGGCTTGGGACAAGGAGGGTTTGACTGCTGACCCTGGTTCCCCACACCATGAGATCAAAAAATCATCTTTACATTTGAAAGATGTATGGGGTATGCTCATGGGGGCAGAGGCTCAACAATTCAAGTTTACAGAAGTCATGGGAAGGGTGAGGCAGGCTGATCTCACTCCCTTTCCTGATGACTTACCACTGATCTACCAGCCCACCTGCTCTCATGAGTAAGCTGTCAGCGACCACCCAACGTATGGAACAATCCTACACTCTTGCCTTCTTCCATCCACGATGTGTGAAGGGACCCTTTAAATAAATGAGCAAGCGTCCCAAACACCCTCATCCAAAGATTGTCCTTCCTGTCCTCAAATCCTGTGACTGGGATCACTCAACAGCACTGTGATGTATTATTTTCAATGAGGTGCCTTTCTTAACTGACAAAATGCTGCCTTGTTTGGCCCCTAAATCAATAAAAGTATGTAAAAGTTTGTATCCCCTGTTGTGGCATTTTTTTTGAGGAGATCTGGGCTAGTAAAACGTCATTGAATTCTAGATCTGACTTGGAATCCCCTTCTTGGTGGTCGCTAGAAGCCATGAGGTGGGATGGTCCAAGTGTGTGCACATGAGACGAGATGGCACCCTCTTGACCTTCAGATAATATGCAGGCTTTTCTTGAGTCCAAGAACAAGGCAGCTTGGTCTAGTGGAGGTAGCACTGTGCTCAGAGTTCAGGGGATATACAACAAATATCATTTACTCTGCTCCTCTTGTCTGGCAATGTCGCCTGCTTGGACTCATTGGTATTAAATGAAGTTTGTAAGGGGAAGCTTTTTGCTCAATGCCTGGCACACGACGGGGTAAGTGTTAATTGGATCCAAATATATACAGAAAAATATCTGCTTCCTGCTGGGCCGGATAATTGTTGAGCAGACAGTTGTCCACAGTCTAGAAAGCCAGTGCTTCTAATCCGTAAACCAGATTTTTGGCTGCCTTTTCAGATGCTGCTTTAATACCCTTAGTTGCTTCTTTATAAATCCTTTCTTCCCCAGCAAAAATGAGCTTAAATTGTTTGTCGAAACTAAAGCTCTCTTGCTCTTTCGAAGGGCTGCCTCTGCCAGGGAGGTTTCTGGGAAATGACTGCGCTCCCTGAAACCAGAGGGAGCTGGGCCAGAAGCGCCATCATTCTCCTTTCAGGCTCTTAACTCTGGAAAGATGCAGAATTGTCATTGCCGTGTTCTCCCTGAGCCAGCTCCTCCCTCTTCTGCATCACTTCCCCACCTCTGCAGAGTCATTTCAAGTGTAACCTGACCTTTCATTCCCTGAGCTATTTAAAGACCCTATGAAAATTTTCTTCCCTTCATTGATCATCATGCAACAAATTGGGAAGTATTTGTCAAACCAGCCTGGAAGGCCTCGTGGTATGGTTGAAGACGACCCAATGAGCTGTTACTCTTTCACTTCTTCGGGCTTGGTTTTCTCATCTAGAAACTGAAATGAGATAAAAACAGCTACTGTTGCTGGAGGACTGACATGCCAGTTACTGTGTGAACAATACCCATGACCTCACTTGACCCCTGCAAAGCACCATAGGTGGTTAGAACTATTGTTCTTCTATTTACAGGTGAGGAAACCAAAACTCAGTGGTAAAGTACAATTTTTGAGGTCACACATGAGAGGCAGAGTTAGAACTCCAACTGTGGCCTTGATGTTGTTGCTGAAGTGATTTAGTGGCTTATGCAGCTCTATAGCAGGCAGGGCCCTCCGGGTGAGAGTTCTTTTTCATGGACACTCACACTGCCAGAACTGATTTTGAAGAAGTCACTGCCAGTCTGAGGACCCAAGATGTGCGTCTCAGGATCTCTCACGTGCACAAAGTGTCGCAGGCAGATAGGGCAGGATGAAGAGCAGCATTGGTCCGCAGGAAGCCTCACCAGTCTTCTCAGGGAGGCAGCTAAATGAGCCGGAGGACAGATTTCAGCAGCAACTCCTCCACCTTGAGTCCTTGGGCAAAGTCATCGCACCTCTTCAGCAGAATGGAAATGGTCCCTGCCCCTCAAGTGTGCTGACGGCTCTGGTGACCAAGCTACGGATGAAGGCCAGGATATCAGTGCACAGCTGATGTTCAGTGTATGCTGATGGAATTCACATTGAAAATGTTGACGTTGGCAAAGCCTGTTGTCTTCCTGATTTTTAGGAACCTGGCTAAGAATTAACCTGAAGATGCCCTAGAAGTCCATGGACCTCTGAAATTATGTGCAGAATTCTGTATTTTTAATTTTCATAATAATTTAACACTTAATGCTTATTGTGTGGTAGGTTCTGCATATATTATAATTTATTATCAGTAACCCTGTGGATGTGTGTACTATTATGATCTCTATCTATGTTATCTGTGTGCATTTTGAGGTTCATACATCTGGGAATGGTAGAACCAGAGTGAGCCCTGTCTAGCTCCACACCTCAGCCTCTTAACACTGTGCCAATTGCTTTGACACTTTGCTGGAGAAGAGAAAGATTCTCAAGGCACTCATGATACAGGGAAATCTATGAGCCATGGATCTGAATGAAAGAAGAAATTTCAGTAGATTCGCTCTATTACAATGAAGAACCTGAGTGGGGAATGCTACCTCAGGTAAGCCCTTTTTCATTTTGTCTTTCTTCTTTGCTGTGGGTGCTAAAGCTCCAGTGTACTAGATTTGCAAAGTTCTTGGAACCACCCCTATTCCAGAAGGGCCAGAGGGTCAAGTTATTGCAGGAGGAGTCAGTTCCCCCCACTCATACACACCAACCCCTTGTCTGGTTCCAGAAAGGTTAACAACAAGAGGGTGTGTATGCTGGCCCTACCATGCGCCTTTGGCACTGCATTATTCATAACCCCAGAGGGACACTGTTCTCCCACCGTGGGAATGCGGCAGCTCTGTTCAGAGTCCCGGGCAGTGTGGTAGTGAGCATCTCTCACAGGAGGCCCCTTTCAGGTGCCCAGTCAGGATGCCCTCCGCAGAGAACTGACAGGAATAGAAAGACAAAGTGTCAGAGGGTTACCTTCACCCTCTGACACTTTGTCTTTCTACGAAGGTAAGACAAGACTTCGGCCCTATGTAGGTCACCCATCAGGCCACACAGATCTGTTCTTATGGGTAAGATTGCTGTATAGTAAATCATTACATTGTATGGTATCCCTTAGATAAAGGCTTTGGGGACATATCTCCTGAGCTTCATGATAGGAATACTTAGCTAGTCTACATTCTACTAGATAAGAAATGCTTCATTTTCTACTGTTTTCATTTTTGCCCTTTTGTTCAATTGCTACGCTTCCCTCTTTCAGAGTTTCATAATAAATTCTCTCTCCACCTCACCCAATCTCAGTCGTTTGTGTTTAGTGTTTTTGTGTTCAGACGTGTGTTGCAAACAGCCTTGAGTTTATTTTGGAAAAGAAACCGAGTGTAAAGAAAGGGCTAATGATATGGTACAGGAGGTCAGACTGCTGAGAAGTGGGTAGCGTGGCGGAAGAGGTGGGGTCAGGGTGGCTCTGTGGGGAGGATGGGGCGTTCCAGTCAGAGGACGCATCCCCTGAAGGAAGGTAGATGCCCCTAGCACTCAGGGCTGCTTTAACCTAGTGAACCCCTAGAGTTCTTGGGAAATCCGTATCTAGTTGGAAGTAAGTGTTTTTCAAACCAAGTTTAGGGACAATAGAAGCGAAGTTTTGCAGCTCAAGAGTAATGCAAGAACCCAGAAGAGGAGACACGGGCTGTACGCACAGAGCTGATGGCCCATTTTAAGCTCTGCCCATGTGCCATCCTTCCTCCTCTCCCAAGCGCACACAGCAGTGCTTTGATGAAGTGGGTGATCCTTTGCTGTGGAACTCAAGAGAAGGGAATCCCTCCATGATATCGTCAGCTCTGTGTTCAGTCATGTGCCTAGTGTTACAAGCATGGGTTCTGGGGGTGACTGACCTGGAGTTAGGTCTCAGCACTGACAGTAGCTCACTGTGTGCCTTAGAGAGACAACCTCTAACCTTCAACAAACTCATCTGTAAAATGAGAATCATAGCACCCAACTATGGGTGGCAGAGTCAGTATTAATTTAAAAATAGCTGTCTAATAAATGATCCTTTTTTCCCTCCTTTCCGATGGCCATTTGGCAAGGAAAAAAGGACCTTACCATGGCTACCAAGTACTTCAGAATCTTCACTCGTTCAGTTCCCCGATGCACCTCCATCCCCCCGATGGCACCTCCATCCCCCGATGGCACCTCCATCCCCCCGATGGCACCTCCATCCCCCTTGGAATACTGCAGTTTGCTTTCCACTGATGTGTTTGCTGAAGCTACATGTCGCGTTGGCGGTACCTCCTCTTACTCCACAGACCAGCGGCGACCTGCAGGAACTGCCGTCCTTGGAGCCCAAATGGGAGGGAGTGTAGATGAGCATGATGGGATGGATCTGTGTGCTTCAGGTCGCACGGGACCCCAGGGAGGCGCTGGGGTGGACCGACAGAGTCTTTGGTGAGAATTCGTTGTCTCCTCTTTGAAAATCTTTGAAAATTGCCCTACAGTAAAGGAATGAGAGCAGTGCCTCCACTTTGGTGTCGTTGGCACAATTAAATTCATGTCTATCAAGAGCTTTAGAACCATGATGTCCCATGGTGCTCAGCATGTGTTTCCTCGCTGGCCGCTCTGGCTCAACAATTCCACTTTGTTAATATATCCTAAGGAAATGACTAAGTATGTCCAGCATTTTTTATAAAAGGGTAAAAATGGAAACAACCTAAATTTCCAACAATGGGGGAGATAGGCTATGATTCATTCATGGGATGGAATAGTATGCAGTCATCAAATAAATCATTTCCAGACAAGAATTTCATGATAAACTGTTGCGTGAATGAACAGGTATAAAACAAGAGAAAATGGCTCTATTTTTAAAAGTAAACTTTTTATTTTGGAATAATTTTAAGTTTACAGAAAATTTCCAGAGATAATAGTTTCAGCATACATGTCACCTTGCTTCCTCCAGTGTTAACACCTTATGTCACTACAGTGCATTTGTCAAAACTAAGAGATTAACATTGGTACATTAGTAGACTTTGGCTTTATTCGGTTTTTACCAGTTCTTTTTTCTACTCCAGGATCCACTCCAATATACCACATTATATTTAGTATGTTTGTGTGTTGTTTTAAGCTCATGTACATAGAAAAGCATCTGGAAGCTTATAGGCAAAAATATTAACCAATCCAGCTAGGTGGGGAAACTAAGGGAGATTTTACTTTACATTTTTTGTTGGGTCTTCAAATTTTTTCTGTTTAATGTGCTGCATAATTAACAAACAAAAAGAGCTAATGGCTTCAGGATGAGCTGGCACCCTCCGGGGTTACTACTAGCAAGGCTATGCTGTGTTGTGATTGTTTATTCATTTGTCCTCTTTAGACTGAGTTCAAAAGGAAGGGCCATGTCTACTTCATCCCTCTTTGCCCGTCTGGAAGCAAAGCATCAGGCATGGGGCTAGGCACTGAAATCTGAGTGAATGAATGGAGTCAGAGAAGTTCATAGCTACCAACTCTCAGAGATTAACTAGTCAGCACTCCTTCAGCTCAAGGAAATCCCGAGCCAAAGTTTCCCATACCCTGCCCCTGCCCCCTGTTCCAAGAACTCTTGGCCCAGGGATGGGTTTCTAGGGCATTTCTTTGTTTCCCATGGGAGCAAGGTGGGCTCAGGTAGTAGCCTAGCAAGGAAAGGCAGCCCAATTTATAAAACATTAATTTGACACAAAAACTCTGCCCCCAGCGGCTTGCCTGACAAACTCCTAGTTATCTTTCAAGGTGTGGCTCAGATGTCCCCTCCTCTGAAACCATTGTTGACCCACCTTAGTTAGCAAGATCACTCCTTCCTGTTCTTTCTGCTCCCCATGTGTCTCTGATTTTATGTCTATCTGCCCTCCTAGACTGGGAAGTCCTGGAGGGCAGGCACTGTCTCCTTTATCTTTGTTTCTGGGTCCCCAGGGCCCAGCACACACAAGAGTACATTTATTGAATCATTAAATGTGGGTATTAGTGTGTCTATTTTGCAGATGAGGAAACTGAGGCTCATAGGATGTGAGTGGTACATAAAAGGCTGCCTAGTCAGGAGCAGAACCAGGACCGAGCCCAGGTTTGGGGAGTCCATCTGGTGGGGTCAAGAAGGCACCACTTCGGATGGCTAAGGTCAGAGCTTGGCAAACTTTCAAAGGAATCATGCCTCAGTCTGATCCCTGCTGCCCTAACAACGGCACAGCTGAGGGAGGAGAGAAGAAACATATTGAGCACCTACTGTGTGAAGAGCTAGTGTGAGACACTCTCATGCACAGCATTCTATTGTACCGGGGAGGAAACAGGAGTGAAGTGACTTGTCCACCATCCCACAGTCAGGGAGAAGCAGGGCAGGATCTGAAATTTCAGCCTGGGGGTCAAGGGCTCATAGGAGCAGGAGCTAGGTGGCGACTCTCAAAAGGGAGCAAGCTGGTATGGCTTTTGGGTGGCACTGGGGGCTTAGTACTGGAACTATGCCCTCTGACTCTAGGAGCATCTCTACCCCAGAGACAAATCTGGACATCTGCCCAGTGCTGTCATTCTTGCTGTGGCCCTGAACAGCTGCCCTGCAGGCTGTGTCTCTGGCCTGGTTCCCGTCCAAGGCCACCCATGTCTATAGCTTCTCCACACCTGTGCCAGCCTGAGGCAGAAGCATAGGGGAGGCTCAGTGCCTGGTCTTGGTGGCATCAGAATAGTGGGGCAATGGGGTTAGCAGGGGAGCTATAACCTACAAAGGAGTCCAATTATCCCAAGCCAGGATCCCAAGGGAGGGGGACTCTGGACGACCCCCACCCAAGATCACAGTGACTTCCTTTTTTCTCAGATATTCTGAAGGGAATGCAAGTGGACTGGAATGTGAAAGCAAAGTAGACCCCAAAGGCCCTACTGGATGGGGCTGGCATCGCCATGTCTCACAGGTCATAATTCTGATAACGAAAGCCTTCTATTTCTGCAGAGCTATCACATTCCAGGTTCTATGCTGGGAGCTTTTTCAGGACTAACTCATTCATTTCTCACAACAGCCCTGGGATATAGGCTCCATTATAACCCCACCACACAAATGAGGGAAATGAAGCTCAGAGAGGTTCAGCAACTTGCCCAGGTCGCACAGCCAGGGAACAGAGAAGCTGGAATTTGAGCTCGGTCTGGCTCCAGAGCTAACAATTTTCTTCCAGCCATATTATTTTTGTAGTCTAGTCTCCTCGGTTCTAGACTCAGCTGCTTCCTTGAGCAAGTCCCAACCTCTATGGGCCTCAGTTTCTCCTATAAAATGAGAGAATTAGACCAGGTAAATCTCTGAGGACTGAACATTCTATGCCTATGATGTCCCTCCAGCCCCCAGAGGAAGAGGTCACCATGGCAACCATAAAGGAAGTTCACTGTCAAACTCCAAAGATAGAAAGTTCAAAGTGCAGTTTTTGTGAGGAGCTCACAGAAATCTAGTGGGAAGAGTCCTATATGCAATTCAGTGCTGCTAAGTGTTATAGTATACTGTGGGGCTCAGGCTTTTAACAGGGCCGTGAAGAGGTAGGATTTGGATAGGTGGGTGGAAAAGGAGCTCCAGGTAGAGGGGACACAAGCACAGGCTGGGAGCCGAGACTCGAATCTAACTTCGCACTCTTGACTACCTCTTGGAGGTCAGTCCACGCCCCTAGTGTGCAAACTTCCCAGGCGACCATGTCCCTCTTCACTCACTAGCATCATGGCTCCAGAACCAGACAAGCTGGGTCCAAGTCCCAACTTCAACTCTGTGACCTCTGGGTTTCAGTTTTGATCTGTAAAATGGAGATGATGATACTAACCTCACAGGTCGCTGTAAGGATTCATTGCAACAACACAGGGTTTAACATGAAGTTTGGCACATGGGGAATGCTCAGTACATCTTCGTGGGATGTCCTTCCATCCTCTCCACCCACCCACTATGCCCCATTATCTACATCTCTCCTCGTTGGGGTTTAGTTCAGTTTCATTCATGCATTAAGCCTCCCTTCTCTAAGTGCTACAACCCTCGCTCATTGCCTTCTCTTAACTCCTGCAGCCCTTGTCTGTACCTGTGCACAACTCAGCTCATTTAATTAAGATTCCTCTTGGTCACCTCCCCAGGATCTAGACTGTTTTCCCCTTCTCTACTGTCTCAGTTCCATTTGGGAATCCACATGTTTCTACTCCCTCCTGACCCCCACTCAAAGGGTGAGACATGATCAAAGGATAGCCAATAAACAACCCAGACCCCTAATGGCTGATCCACAGGCGGGCAGATGACCTTACTCAGTCCACAGTGAATCTCAAGACTTGGGAATGCTGAGATACAGACTCTCTCTTTTCCGTCTCTGGCTCTGGACAGTATAGAGTACAGACATGAGGTCTGGAACTGCTGCAGCCGTTTTGCTACCATGAGAAAAGCCACCTGAGGATGGAGTCCTGATCAAACCATGCCTAACTGCCAGGTTACACGCGATTTTTCAGTTGCATGAACCACCAAATTTCCTGTATTGCTAAGCCAGTTTTCTGTTATTTGCAACTAAAATCATCCCGATTCAAACACTAGATAGTTAAACTATTTACCAAGAGATGTATTTATTCACTTATAGATTGATTAGGCCACTGCTACATACCAAGCACTATGCTAGGTGTTAGAGATTTAACAATAAACAGTGTTGATATGGTCCTACCGTCCTCAAGTTTGTAGTCTGGAGGAAAGAATCAAGGATTAAAATGCCTGCTTTGGGGGTTGGGTCTGATGTTTATTCAACCTGCTCAGCATCTACCCCCCTTACTCTGGATTGCAGAACCCTGAATTTCTTTGGACACCATCTAAAGGGCTGGTCGATCGACCTAGGCCTGGCCAATTGGTAAATTCCATGCCCCTGGCCACAGCGACTCATTCAACAATGGGCATGAGACCCAGACCTGAGACGGCAAACTTTCAAAACAGGTGCTGCAGAGTAAAGTATAAGCTCATCAGTCTGCTGCACTAAGGCCAGATCAGGTTTGTCTCCCCCTTGTATTTTATGCTTTGTCGTAACCACTTAGACGCCTCTGAAATCACCACCCTATTTCTCCTCCCATAGCCTCTTTTCCTTTCCACACCCACCTGGCAACCTCCAGTTCATCTTCTGGAAGTGTGATTGGGCCCACTTCCCACTCAAGCCACCTGAGCACCTTTTCATTTGTAAATACATGGACTCATCCCACCCCCCCCAACCCCCCGCCACCAAATGACTGGGTCTCCTTCAAGGACAAAGAGTAGATCTCAGTCTCCTCTGTGATCCTAGTTCCTAGCTCAGGGACTGACCCAGAGCTGCATTTCTGAATGGATTTCTGCCTCTGGCCTGCTTGTGCTGAGCCAGACACAGGATACAAGAAGCACAGGGTACAGTCCAGAGGAAGCTCTCATGCTAATAGGCAATCACGGTGTTGACTGATATCATGGGATCACAGGAGAGAGCAACTACCTTGGGCGCACTAGAGAAGGCTTGCAGGAGTCACCATCCAAACTGGGCCTTGAGAGTGGAGCAGAAATTAGCTGGATAGTGAAAGAATGAAAGACACTAGCTATTTTAAAGATTCAAAAACTGAGGCATAAAGAAGTTAAGTATCTTGCTTTACTTAGTGGTGGAGCCTGGATTTACACCCTGGATGGCCCATTTCAGGGCCTGTGCTTTTAGCTACAGTGGTATACGGGTTTCATCATCAGCAGCAGCATCATCATATCATCATCATCATCATCATGTTATGCTAATGAATGTTTATTGAGTGCATTTTCCATGCCTGGCTCTGCTCTGTGCTCTTCAGACTGTTACAGGTTTAACCAGATTCTAATCAGGTTGGCCAGGAGGACACTGTCCAGCTGGAAGGCCAGCCTCAGAACTCACAGTCCAGTGGAGATGCTGCTCTAGGCCTTGCTGTGTCTGAGCCACCCAGAGAGAAGTAGTCTGGCCACCTCCCTAAATTGCTGACAGGGACCTTTGGCAGGGGCACACAGACCCTCGTGCTACAGTTGGCTGAGAGCCCGGCCAGAAGGGCTGAGCTAGTGTAGAGTGAGCATTTGCAGGAACTGGGTCCCTGGGGCCTCCAGGCACCCTGGCTTAATGCAGGCACACTACGAGTTTGCTACAGCCCAGAGTTGGAGACCAAGCATCAGGACCCCTGGAGCTTGGGCCCAGCTTGGTCACTGATGTGCTATGGATCTTGGGCAAATTCCTACCCCTCCATAGGCCTCAGTTTCCTGGGAGGTGAGTGAATAAGATTGCCTCTGTCTTTGATGTTCCTCCTGCATATCACCTTTGATAGGTGGAGCACTGTGTGTACCACAAAGCAGTCTCTCCTGCCAGGAGACCCAGGCGCCAGGTTATTTAGGATCTCTCTTTGGTGCTAGGCCCTGTGCTGTGCAGTGGAGGGAAGGGGGGTAGAGCTGAGCTGATCCCTGCCTCCAATTAGTTCCCAGTCAGTTGTGGGATTGGGGAACAGACAGAAAAATTAATCACAACCTAGTGATTAAAGGGCAGGTGGGAGTCAGCAAGGGCCTGAATTGAGCACCAAGTTGCTGAGCCAAAGCTGAAGACTCCTAGGCTAGAGAGAGTAGGGCCCACCCACAGGCCTTACAGGCACCTGGGAGGGCCCTAAACCTCCAGAGTCCCAAGTAAGCCCATGCAACTTCCTCCCTTCCCTAAGGACAAAGGCCACCCTGCCTTCCTGTTTAGGGCACTCCCTTACCTCCAATCTCAGATAAAGCTCTTTACACAGCAGCCCACTTATGCTAAGTACATCATACTGTGGGTCTCATCCTCTATCTTCTGGGTTTCTCCAGCAGCCCAAGGAGGCAGCCAAGACTCAACTGGCCAGGTGATGCAGAAACAGTTACTGAACACCTATGGGTCAGGCCCTATGTTGGTCTCCAGAGGACAGGCCAAATAGGATTCCTGTAAGGAGCCTACAGTCTGGCTGGGAAGACAGGTGCTAAATATGTTAGCATGCCAATAATTGATTATTTACTACTGTTTTTGTTTGGAAAAATGAGTAGCTGGAGAACTTTATAACAGGGAGCTTACCTCTCTGGGAAGACAGGGAATGTATTCCTAAGGAAGTAACATTGCACTTCAAACCCAGGGATGCAGAGGAGCTGACTTACTCAATGAAGCAGCAGGGCAAAGAGTGTTAACCAAGTCCAAGATGACTTGTCCAAGGTCTTCTGGCCATAGAGGGCCTGACTCCAGGCCCACTGCTTCACAGCTCCTCCTGTCAGTATTTTTCTCCCATCATTCAAATGTCAACAGGAAAGAATTTCCTTATCTTTGATCTAGCTGTATCCTCTGTGAAGTGGGGCCCTGTGCTCCCCATGCAGAGGCAAACTGAAACCCAGGAAGTCTGAACGACTCACCCATGTCCACACAAGTCAGATCCAGGACAAGAACTCTATCTCTGGGCTCTGAGGTATCTGGTGAGATCATAAAGGAAAAGTGCCATTTTGCCCTGGGCCAGACTATCCCTGGGAATGTCAAACCCAAGGGACTTTCCTGGGAAACAACTTCCTGGAGGGACATGATAAGTCTAAGAGATATTTTCTACTTGGGGACAGTCCCTGCTGAGCCTGAGGGTGCCCAGGAACTCCAAGCAGTTTTCTCAGCCTTGCTGGTAGTCCAGAATTCAGAGCAGACACTCAGAATGTGATTCTTTCTGTCTTTGAGTTAGCAAGCAAGACTGCTTTTGAATGAAATGAAACTTAAGCCCCACACAAGGGCTGGACAGGTCTCTCTAGAGGATATGGGCACCACCATCAGAAAGATCTGTAAACTGTAGGAAGCTCTAAGCCCTTGAGCACTGGGCCCCCAGGTCCTGAAGAGGAAGGGGCATCTTTGGACCCTAAGGGGGTCTTGACCCCATTCAGGGACCTCTGGGTCCCAGTGGAAGGGTCTCTAGGCACTTATAGAGAGGATCTTTGGGTTTTGATAAGGCGTCTTGGATATTGTGGACCTGGGGAAGGGAGTTCTAACAATAACAGAACACTTATCAGAAAGATGGAAACAGCTGCAGTGTTCAAATATATTTGGGCGCATATATTTGTTCCATCTATGGAGTTTCCACAGTCCATCTTATTCCCAGGGCACTGGCCCCTTGATTATCTTATGTGTTCCACATTGGCCCTCAGAGCTACATTTTGTGGCGCTAAAGAAAAATGATGGAGAAATGCAGAGAGCTGCCTAAGACACCACAGAACATCTGAGACCACATCTGATCTCCTGTGGCCTCCATCCACCCACGTACCCTCTGCCACCCTGGGCCCCACCCTGCCCCAGCCCAGCCTGGCCTTGCCTTTCCAACCTCTGCTGAGCTGCAGCCCTTAGAAGCCAAAGAACCAAACCCTACTCCTGACCTGAGTTCTGCTTTCTGAAAAAGCCCTGTCTAGGGAGGTGGGATGAACTGCCTCTGCCTCTTCCCTGCATTGCTGTGAGTTTAAGTGAAATCTTGGATCTGAAAGTGCTTCATAAACTGAAAAATGTTGAACCAACACAAAGAAGGGGAAACCACCGTTCTGTTATGTACAGAGATGAGTGATTTGGAGTGAGGCCTTT
Organism: Eonycteris spelaea; assembly: GCA_003508835.1. NCBI lineage: Eukaryota > Metazoa > Chordata > Mammalia > Chiroptera > Pteropodidae > Eonycteris > Eonycteris spelaea. The sequence continues at coordinate 10,264,302 of PUFA01000006.1, forward strand.
GAGGGGCTCACAGTTTGGGGAAACAGATGCATAGACCCACAACCCCAACACAGCAAGGATAACAAGATAGTCAAAGGGTGTGCCCGGTGCCACGAGGGCACAGGCATCGCCTAAGGGAGTCAGGGAAGGCCCTTGAAAGGAGAACGCTTTGGAGATGGGCCCAAAGAGATGTGTGAGAGTTTACCACGCAGATAAAAGAGAAGACATGCTTTACAAGGGGGGGGCGGGGGGCGGGGTAGCAACTGGTATAAAGACATGGGAGCTGGAAAGGGAGTGGTGTCCAGCTAGAGCGTCCTGTCAGTGATGAGGAAACGAGTCTGCACAAGGCAGGCCAGGCCAGGCCAGGGAGCATTGAAATGCTTGCAAAGAAGATTTGGAGTTCTTTTCAGCAAATAATGAGACTTCTAAAGCAGGGAAGTGGTACTTGTGCAAGTAATATTATTTCTATTTTTTACAAATTTCAAAATAGAGATTCAGAGTGAGCAAACAAATTGCTCAAAGCCTCTGTATTATTCAAGGAAACAGAACCAATAGGATGGAGATATTTTATATATGTGTGTACACACACCATATAGAGATATATATGTAATTTATATACATTTATATAAATGCATCCATCACGTTTATATAAATGCATAGAAATTATTTATCTCCATACATTCAGTTAATATACTAATATTTGTATTTATTTACTTACATTTTATATTCTCTCTATAAGAGATTTATTATAAAGAATGAGCTTACATAGTTATGGATGCCAGCATTTCCCAACATGTGCAGGGTGAGTCGGCAAACCGGAGACCCAGGAGAGTCGATGGTTAAGTTCCAGTCCAAGTCTGAAGCTATCTGGGAATCCTATGAGCCAGTCAAGCTGACACATAAAATTAACTGTCACAGCTAAAAAGTGGCAGAGCTGAGGTTTGAACCCAGGTCTATCTAATTCAAGAACCCTTTGCTGCCAGTAGCCACTGCATGGAGACCCAGGGCTGTCTTTTCCCAGCCTGGACTCCAGCTCACTGGCCAACTGGAAAGAAGCAGCCAGTCCTCAGCCAGGTTAGGCTGTGGGCCAGTCAGATAACCAAGCGAGGCTTGGGGAAGGAGCTAACCAGCAGCTCTCTGTTTTAGACAAGGCTTACAAAAGGCTTTACACTTTCCTGGGAGGAGAGGTGAAGGCAAGGGAGTTGGGACTTGCCCAGCAGAAGCAGGACCTCCTCCTTCCTAGACAGGCATCTGAACAGCTGTGCGTCTGTCTCCCTTCTCCCCCTGCTCCCTGGCCTAGAGAATTGCTTTCAAGATTGTTGTTCCTGGTAAAGCCCCAACCTTCCATTCTTCAAATCAATGCCACACCATTATGCAGATGGCAAAAAAGTGGTCCAGAGCAGGGAAGGGCTTCCCTAGGGTCACGCAGCCAATTCATTTCTCTTCAACCCGTGTTTATAGGTCTTAACTGTGTTCTATTGTGTAGAGATTTAAAATGTAAAGGGATTAAATAAGCAAGCCCAAGAGTGTGGTTACATGGCCCGCTCCTCACCAGCCTGGGCCCCCTAAGGGGTAAAGATTGACCCATCCCTGTGCCTCTAGTGTCAACACAGGGCCTGGCACAGAAAAGGTGTGTGGCTGTTCAGATAATGTCCCCACACATTCCACAAGTCCTGGGGTACATATAAGAGACACAGAAGATGGATTCTCAGAGAACAGAACTTCATGACTTGGGGCTAGTATAAATGCGGGTGGTGGGGGAAAAAGAGTTGAGACTAGTACATCCCAGTTTCCAGGCTTGAGAACAGTGGGAGGAGGAGCAGATCTGGAGGGAACATGGCAAATACAGTGAGGACCTTGAAACCACCAGTAAAGTTCCGGAGGAGGAAAAGTACAAGGCTTGTTTGAGGAAGGTTGTTGGCGTGTCTTGGAGAGTGGGAAGAATTAGCTATGAGTGGCAGAAGGTTTGAATGAAGGCTGGAGTTGGTCCTTGATCTCTTTGGAGCAGTGGTGAACCACTGAAGGTCTTTCAGCAGATCCCCAGGTGATGATTCCAAAGGTCACTCCCAGCAAGCAGTGTGGGAACAGCATCCCCCAGATTCCTCCAGGAGCTGGGGGAGATGTAGCCAGGATGTGCCCACTTTCTTGTGTCCACTTTCTTCCCTGTTCACCCCCTTTGAACTCAGCAACCCTGAGAGCAGGGAAGAGGAAAATGCCCATTGGGCATGGAGAAGTGAAATGGCTTGAGTATCACAGCCGGGAAGCAGAATCACAAGCTTGGAGCCCATCCCCCTCCTGTTTTACAGAGAAGGAACAAGAAGCCCAGTGGAGAATGTCCCTGTTTTACTGATGAGGAAGTAGAAACAGAGGAAGGTTGGGTCTTCTCCAAGCCATTCAGTGAAAAATGATCATGTCCTCCAACTGTCCTGGTGTTTATTCATCTCTTCACAGGACTGGGCCTTTCTACTGTCCCCAACCCCAGAATTTACAAAATACCTGTCTTGGCCACAGTATCTTGCATTCAAGGTCATGCCACTGCAGAGCCAGATGCAACTGCACTCACACTCGGTACTGAGGTCCAGAGAGGGGAAAATTAGGTCCCATGTCACCCAGCAAATCAGGAGCTAACTCCAAAGCCTATTTCCCTGGGGCGTCCCTTGGGGTAGCCAAATAAAGCCTTTACAGTGGGACTAGCCTCTGGGTGACCCTGGGAAACCTCTCTGGGAGAGGGAGGTTCCGAGGCCCAGAGATGGCAAGTGGCTGGCCCCAGGCTCCATGAGCTAAGACCTGTCGCTGCCCTGTCACGGCATTTGAACACCAGGTACTTTCTGACACTGATGGAGGATGGGCAGGGCCACTGCATCTGCCCCACATCCCACCATGAGAACACACCAGAAGCAAGGGGCTTTCCACCGAGATCCCTGAGAAGTTGCTCCATCATTCTGTCTCACCACAACCATTTCCTTCTCTAAAAACTCCCTTCCTTGCTAGCCCTGAGACCAGCCAGGCTCTCAGCACAGAGGACCCAGGCTAATTTCTTTAGCTGTAGCCACACCGGCCTCAGGAATGTCCTAGGAATCCCTCCTATCTCTGCCACTACCACAAGCTGAGGTCTTCTGTGGGGCTAGCCTCAGAAAGGGATGGGCCTGAAACTGCTAGCTCTGGGAAAGTAAGAGTAACTTGCTTCCAACACTGCCAAGCAGTTTATTTAGTACAACAGCTCGCTCACTCCTCAGAGCCATCCCCTAGGAGCAGGAACAGTTACTGTCAGTAGTCATTTTACAGGTAAGGAAACTAAAGGCAGGGAAGGAGCTCCAGGTAACACAGCCTTTTGTCTGACTCTGGGCTCTTCTCCTAAGGGTCTGCTCAGCAGTGTCGAGTATCAGTTTTTGTTATTTTGATTGCAGAGATTTTTTTTTTTTGAGATTGCCTGGAAAAGAGTTAAAACTCCTAAGCATGCCAAAGCGAGAAGGGATGAGAAAACTGGAGCAGGTAAGGAGACCTGTCTTAATGATGATCACACAGCAAGAGAACTGGCTGGGCTCAAACTCAGCGGCGGGAAGCCCCTACCAGGCTTGCAAACTGCCGCCTCCTGTCCCTGAGGCCTCAGTTTCTCATCTGTCTCGGCCGGGGGCCCTTCCAGAGATCACGCCTCGGGTACGACTGCAAACTGTGGACGCTGCATTTGCAGAAACTGGTTTGGCCATGTGGGTGCATTGATTCCGGCCCCGCCCCCTTAGGCGCAGGCCGCTCCCCCAAGCCGTGGCTGGCCTCTCAGACTCCTTGCAGCCCCGCCCACGTCCCCCGCTTCTAACACCCCAGGCCTTGGGAGGCTCGGCTCCCAGCTCCCACTGTGAGGGGCGTGGCCTATCCCAACCTTAGCCAGGTTGGAGCTTCACCCCACCCGCCCCGCACCTTCCAGTCATCTAAGGAGTCCCACCCTCCACATGGGAGAAAGAGTGACACCTGCTGCTACTGACTCATTCATTCATTCATACACTAACTCATTCAGCCTCTCCGATGTTTAGTCGTCCATCCCTTCAACACATTCTTATCCAACACATTCTATCCAGCACCTTCTAATTCTCTCACTCAACACTTCCTGACAGCCACAGTGGGTTCATCTCCTTTCTGTTGGACCTCTGTGGACACAGAAATGAACAAGGTGGACATGGTCTCTGCTCTGGAAGACTTTAAGTGTGTAGGGGGCACAGCAGTGTGTGTCTGATGCTAACAGAAGCATGGACTTGGACAGCAGCAAGACAGCAAGGGATCGTGAAGTGTGGGAAAGCCAGAGAAGGCTACAAAGGGACTGTCATCGGACCTGGATCAGAAAGGGACCACCAGTTGGCCAGGTGAAGAGTTAATAATAGTAACAACCCTAATATGAGCTCTTTGCCTGCTCTGACTGTGCTTTATTTCCATTAATTTTCATCTTTACTACAATCCTGGGATGGATTGGTTGAAAGGATATTATCACCCTCATTTTACAGATGAGGAAACTAAGGCCAACAGTTAAATAAATTGTCCAAAGTCATACAACCAATAAATAAGGAAGCCAAAATTTTAACCAGGTCTATCTATCTCCAAATCCAGCGCTAAATTTAGACCTAGATTTAAGTTTAAAAATACTGGACGGACGTTTAACTGTAAAGACCTGGAAGCTATACCCAAAAGATTAACAGTGGTAGCCTCTGGGAGATGAGTTTACATTGTTACACGTTGACACACATTTGAATTCTGTATGAGAAAAGAGACGTCTATATATGTTAGAATTCACACTTATCCCAATGGTACATTAACATTTCTTTTTCTTCCCCCAGAAATGGAAATTGCTTGAGTATGAGCTTTTTTTCTTAATCACAAAAATATAAGGACATTTTCTGAAAATCAGTCCATTTAAAATGACCACTACTATTGATTTTCCCCCTTTGTGTTTTCCTAACTTATTGCATCAAGCATGTATAACCTTTGTAATTTGAAATTAAACATTATTTTTAAGAAATGAATTACACTCATCAAGGACTACCAACCAGGGCTCTTACAGTTCCCGAAAAAAAAGCCTGGGGGTTTTGGTTGACCTCAGACCGAAGTGAGTCAGGGGAATGAAGTAGCTGCCAAACGCCAGGCAGACAAGTAGAAACATGGGTCCCGATTAGAGAAGGGAACCTTCCCTGCACCTCAGGGCTTGTCTGACGTCATCTGAGGCTCAGACATGCTGGAGAGCTGCCCTGCAGTTGGGGAGAGACCTAAGCACACAGCTGAGTGACCTTGCAGGAGAGGCACCTACCTGGAAGAAGTCTTCACAGTGCATGCCCAGTTTGCATGTGGGTATGGGCAAGGTTTGACCAGAAATCTTAAGCTTCCTGGAGAAATAGTGAGCAAGGAGAGGCTGAGCAAGAAGTGAGCAATAGTGAGTAAGATCACCTCATTAAAGGGCAGCTGGTGGGTAATAGATTGCATTAGAAGACCTCCCTAATATGTACAGTGTAAGATATGATGCAAGAGAGTTGCATACCCAGCTCAGCATCTCAGAGGGAATGAGCTAGAAGTATCAGTAGCAAACATAGTGATAACAATCATGAGAATCATTTGTTTAGTGCTTATTGTGTTCCAGGCTCTTTATGCCTAGCATATTATGCGTAATATATAATGATATTAATTAGTTTAAGTAATATATATATATATATATATATATATATATATATATATATCTGAGAGACAGAAAGAGAGAGAGAGAGTGATCTAGGCATAAAGAGCCTGATATATATATTAGTGGCTTCCAACTTGAGCTACTCCAGAATCCTCTGGAAGGTTTATTGCAAGGCAGACCTCTGGGCTCCACCCCAATGGTCTCTGACTCAGGATATCAGGGTTAGGCTAATTTTAGGGTGATGTTAATACAGCTAGTCTGGGAACCACACTTGGAGAACCACAATGTACATTATCTTATTTATTTGTCAAAACCACCTTAAGATAGAGGTTATGTCATTATCCCCATTTTACAGATCAAAAAACAAACAAAACAAATTATCTGGGGCTCCTCACAGAGGTAAAATGACTTTACAGTTAGTACATGGGTTTGAATCCGGGTCTTTCCGACCCCAAAGTTCATGAAGTCAACCAAAACAGTTTTTTTTTTTTTTCAATTAATCAATCCATAGAAATCAAGATTCTTTGGTTTGGTAACAAACAGGTAAATTGTTTCTTTAAGATATAAAATAAGAACAAAAAATTTGATCCCTAGAAGAGACTAGGCGGGAGTTATTTCAGGGGCAGAGAAACAGCAATGCATTAGGAGAGAGGGTAATGATTCAGGCCCTCCCCCCATATTGGCAGGAACTTCGGGTTCTATTATGCCCAAGATTTCTCAGCTCCTGCAGCTCTCAGATCTCACGTTGTGGGCTCTTTGCTGGGGCAGTGGTTCTTACGATGCGATTCACCAAACCTGTACTGAGCATCTTGCTCAATAGAGCAAAGTGGGCTGAATAATGGCCGCCCAAATATATCAGGTCTTAATCCCCAGAACCTGTAAATGCCACCGTATATCGCAAAAGAGATTTCGCAGATGTGATTAAATATCTTAAAATGGGGAGATCATCCTGGATTCTCAGAGTGGGCCTGATATAATCACAAGGGACCTTATAAGAGAGAAAAATTTGAAGATGCTATGCTACTGGCTTTGAAAATACAGAAAGGGCCACAAGCCAAGCAATGCAGCTCTAGAAGTTAAAAAGACAAGGAAAAAAGATTCTTCCCTAGAGCCTCCCAAAAAGAAATACAATCCCTGTCAACACCTTGATTTTAGCCCCTTAAGACCCATTTGAAACTTCTGACTTCCAACCGTGAGAAATGAAGAAGTTGTCTTGTTTTAAGCCATTAAATTTATGGTAATTTGTTACAGAAGCTATAGGAACATAACTGCCAAAACTAGAAAATTGCATCTGGTTGTCACATTTGCGTGTGAGCAAATAAATATATATCACATCCACATTCACACTCACACTGCTTCTGGCCTGGTGCATTCCGGGGAGCAGGTGCATACGGATGCATAAGTGGCTTCCTGCCTTCAAGAGTGAGAGCACCTGTAGCCACCTAGACCCACGTAGACCACTTTTGGTCTTATTTCCACAAGGAAGCAAATGTGATTGATTCCTTTAATCAGCATTTACTGAGTACCTGCTCTATGCCCAGCATAGTGCCGGGTGTGGATACACAGAGATGAACCAAATAGATCCTTCTGAAGTAGGGGAAATAGAAATTCAATACTCTTTCGCATTTATAATTATAGTGAGGGTGTCTCTGAAGGGGGTTTGGTTCTAAAGATAGCACTTAGGCGGCAAGGGCATATCATTCAAAATACTTTTGAAAAGCCTTAAATTACTTATAGTTATTTTGTGTACTTAGGTCTGAGAACTAGGCTGAAGGAAGTAACTAAAAGAAAGGCTGTCTTGAGATATCTAGACTTTGAAGCCACCACCCTGCCTTTAAGGAAAGGACCCCATCTCTAAGGATTAACTAAGGTGGGTCAGAGAATTGGGGAGTGCTCTGGAGGCTGCAGGGGTGATTCCAGTCTGCTTTTATGTGAAGCATCTTAGCGCATGTTAAAAGGTTAGCTTGTTTTTGTGAAGATAATACCAAATCCTGAAGTCGCATCTTTGGAGGTCAGTGGTTAGGGGATACGTTCTAAAGTTGGTGTCAGTTAAATGTGCCTGTGATGTGAGTCCACAGGCAAAGTGCAGTCAGTGCTGTTATGCAAAAAGGCTGGACCCATGGGACTCTATGACTGCAGAACGTAGAGGCTCACAGAGGCCTTCCCAGAGGAAGTGACATTGAACAGACAGATACCTGAGGCATTAACTACCTAGGCATTAACGAGGCAAGGCTACTATGGGGCAGAATATTCTGGGCACACAAACCATTTCAGCAAGTGTCTGGAGTTGAGGTCTCCTATAGGCCCAAAGCAGTCATGCTTACAGCCCCCTTGCTGCCCAGAGGAAAGCTGGAACTCTGTCTTAACCCTGAGACCTCTAGGATAAGGGTCCCCAACCCCCAAGGACCAGTACTCGTCTGCGGCCTGTTAGGAACCGGGCTGCACAGCAGGAGGTGAGTGGCAGGTGAGCAAGTGAAGCTTCGTCTGTATTTGCAGCCGCTCCCCAGCACTAGCATCACCGCCTCAGCTCCACCTCAGAGCATCAGGCATTAGATTCTCATAGGAGCACTAGTCCCTAGTGTCAAAAAGATTGGGGACCACTGCTCTAGGAGATCCTTGTCTGTTAACCCTGTTCTACTTCCTAGGAAATACTGGGGATTCCTTAAGATGCTTTCTTGTTTATAATTGGGGCACTTTTTGTTTTCTGGAATGGTGTGGTAAAGTCTGGGGGGTAGTGGCCCTAGAATCTGCTCTAACAGTGACTTTCAGTGTTACTCAGGGCTAGTCACTTCTCTCTGGGACTTGATTTGTCTATGTGTAAAGTGGGGGTTGGGAGGAGATTGAGCCCTTCCAGCTCTGACACAGTCCTGGGGTTCGAGAAATGGTACCTTATAGTTATTTGAAACCCAAAGCTGTAGCACTAGCTCTGAGTGTGAGTCCTGACTCCACCATTTACTTAGACCTTGGGCAAGTCATTTCACCTCTCTGAGGCTCCATTTCCTCATCTGTAAAACAGGGGCTTTTGTACCCATCCCTTTGGAGTGTATGAGGATTCAAAGAGATCACAGACATAAAGCTTTTGTAGCTGTACCGAGCCCAGCACATGGCAACTACTGTTATTTTTTGAAATGGAACGTGTTAACTGTACTGATTACTACGAAACGCACAACCCTCAGGGTTTACTATCAGTGCAAACAGCGTCAGAAGGTCCCTTGATAGGTGTTCAGGGAAACACCCAGAGATCATCAGTTCATTTTGGCAAGAACTGAGGAAACTCCCCATAGGGAAAAGTCTGCTGGGTAGGCCATGGGCACTAACTTGCGATGATTCCCAGACTGGGCTGCCTTGGCCCGGAATGGAGTCTGGGTAGCCTGAATTAGCTTAGGGTCAGAAAAGGAATGTCCCTCCCCTCCGCTGGTAACCAGGGCCGGGACAGGCTGGAGAAGGATAGACAGGAGGACAATGGAGTCTTCTCTCACCCATGAACAGCCCCCTGGGACTCTGGCCCTGCCCCACCGTCACTCTGTTTCGGACCATCTGGTATCCACTCATTTTGCAGCTTAGACAGTCTAGTCTGACTGCTCTTTATATACAAGGGATGGAAAACTGAGTCCCAGAAAGGGGCAGGGACTTGCCCAAGTTCACTCAGCAAATCGGAACCAGAATAGAGGTCTCCAGGCCTCCGATTCGAGAATCTCTGACAGCATCAGGCAGCCTCCCTGACTGTCAAATGAGTGAGTAGCTGGTTGTTGCCTGGCAACCGCAGCAGCCCCAGATGTTTTCCAGCCCACATTTCCATGGGAATAGGGCCACACCCAGTGACAGTCGGCCTCACTCCTCAGAGAGAAAATGTCTCTGGCTTAAGGGACGATAGGGCTTCTCCTGTTGAAGCACTGACCCAAGCAAGGCACAATCAGTTACCATCTGGGTCCCCGAGGTCCACCCATGTAGCCCAGACCCATCTGTCTTTCTGGATTAGGGACTCACATGATTTCTTCTCTCCAATCAGATATGAGCTGTGGGCTATCATCATAGACAGCAGCAAGTGCTAGAGAAAATCCTGCCAGGGCCTTTTAGTAAGCATTGAGAGCATCTTTAAAAAGCAGTTTGGAGTCACACCTTGGCCTGAACCCTGGCTCTGCCACTCACTGGCTCTGTCACCTTAGTCAAGTTTCTCCCCTCTCTGAGTTGGTTCCATCATCTATAAAACATGGTTATTTATATCTACCTCTAAGGTCTGTTTAAGGAGTAAATAAAGTAATAACTGTAAAGTACCAGGGACAGAAATAGGCGCTCAGGACGGGCATACCTCACTTATTGTGCTTCACAGATGTTGAATTTTTAACAAATTGAAGGCAAGACCCTCTACCAGCAAAAGGATTATGACTACCTTTATTGCAGTGGTCTGGAATTGAACCCATGATATTTCTGAGGTATGCCTGTATTGATGTCTGTTCAGTTAGCTTTCTCAATTGTAAACAAGAATCCATTCTAGGTTGTCTAGCAGAAAGGGGCCAGAGAATCAGGCTATGCAGCAAGGAACATCATCCCTAGAATAATATTCCAGTAGAGACCCTAGAGCCTCCCCCCTTGCCCCAGCCGCCCAGACACAGCACAGATATGGCAGCACGCACCAGGAATGGCACCCCTTGCCCTTCTCACTTCCCTTTAGGATTTGGTCCAAGAGGAAAGAAGCAGAATCCTGGCTCCCAAGGCTGGACTGCAGAGAGAAAAACACTAATCGCCAACACAGTTATAAGCACTACAGGCCTGGCACCACCTGAGTGCTCACAGCCCTTGGAGAAGGACACTATTATGATGCCAGTTTACAGATTTGGAAACTGAGGCACAAAGTTGTTTTTTTTTTTTCTTTTTTCTCCTAACTGGCCTGAGCTCACATAGCTAGTAAGTAGTAGAATCAAGACTGGCCATGAGTCTGGCTCCAGAGCCTGTTCTCTTAACTGCTACTCTGCTCTTAATACCCTGAACTGGAACTCAGAACGATGTACCTGAGGAATAGTGTTGTACGTGATGGGCGGGTTCTATCGTAAATATGACTAGATGGATGGATGAACAGATTTAATTTATTCACTCAGCTAGTATTAAGCACTTTCTACGTTCCCTATGACCAGCACTGAACAAGACTGACATGTCTTCTGCCTATAAGGGGCTTAGGGATGGTGGAGGAAACAAATTAGAAATAAACACCCAAGTAAATAAAAGAGTCCCAAATTATGATAAGACTGATGAAGGAAGCACAAAGCTTGGTCTGAGAAACAATGATTGGGGCAATGTTGGGGTTAGGAAGGAGGCTCTGGCTCATTCTGTACCAGCCTAGCCTCCGGGATGCTCTCTGAAACCACCAAGTACACTAGGGCTTTTGCACTGGCTGTTGTTTCTGCTTAGAAAAGGTTTCCCCCAGTTACCTAGATGGCTAACTCCTTCACCTCCTTAAGGCTTTGCATAAATATCACCTTCTCAGTGAGGCTTTCCCTGACGCCACTCTTGAACATTGCATTCTCCCTCACCCCTACCCCATTGGCACTTCTTATCCTCCATACCCTGCTTAGCCCTTATCACCTTCTAACATAATTTACTTATTGTGTTTACAATTTGTCTGCTTCCCTTTAGAGAATGTAAGCACCACAAGAGCAGGAATCTTTGTTCTGTTCACTGAAGAGTGAGTGGCACATAGTCGGTGCTCAAAAATATTTGTTGAATGAATGTAAATAATTTCCCCAACGTGACACACCTGGGAAGCAGCATGGCTGTGATTTGGATCCAATTTTATTTGGCTCCGAAGCTATGGAATTTTATTCCTAGGACTGTTATGAGGTTCCAATGAGTTCATGTGTGTCAGCCACTTAACATAGTGCCCGGTCCAAAGGTTAATGTACTATAAATGTGAGTTGTTGTTATTATTGTTATTATTATTATAGTATTAGTAGTAGTATTATTATTAAAGGGGCACCTCTTTCCTTCTGGGCTCATTTTTTAATTCCCTAATAGTTTAGTCAGCTCTTTGGAGAGCAACTTCAAGCCTGACTTGGGCAGACACACTGACACGACTCTCAGGAAGATAAAACACAGGTGTCTCTGGACAGCCTGGGTTGCAGGGAGCCCTGCCCAATGTAGGACCCAGTCCTTTTTGTGGTGCCTGCCACTGTGTAACTGACCTGAAATTGTTCTCCCACAATTGCAAACAACACAGACTTCCTGTGTTTTGGGAAAGGGGAAGTCCAGCCAGCAATTTACCTTGAGTCATTTGTTTCGAGAAGGAAGCCTGGGCAGTTGGCAGAAGGTAGTGGAAGGAGGAGGGCTGCTTGAAGAGAGAAAGGAGGCCCGGGTTCCAGAAGGAGCGCCACCACTTCTCAGCAAACTACACTGAACATGTCCCTTCTCTGGCCTTAATTTTCTTATTTGGAAAATGGAACACTGATCTTCACCTCACCTGCTTCTCTGCATAGTACTAATATCTATGAGAGCCTGTGCGTGAAGAGCTGAAAATATGTAAGCACATTTAACTGGGAGGGGTTGGAATAGCCTCTGAGTCCAGAAGTTAAAAATACACTGATCTGGATTCAAATCCTGCCCCCATCACTTTCTAGCTGTTTTTTCCTTGGCAAGGAATGGGACCTCTCTGAATCTTGGTTTCTTTTCCTATAAAATGGATCCTTGGTTTCCTCAGTTGTGAAATAATAGCTTATCTCCTAAACTGGTTTTGAGGGTTAATTGAAATATGCACATCAAGGGCTAGGAAGAACCTAGGCTCATAGCGAGCTCTCAGGAATGGTGGCTCTTGTTTTTAATCCTCGACGACCTCTCACTTCCTCACCTCTACCCTGTGTTGTCTTGTCCAGTCCTGGCTGTGCTCAGGACAAAGCCCCTTCTGAGAGTGCTCCTAATAGACCTTCTCTCAAATCTGTGAGACCAAAACTAATTGTTAAGATAGAGAATAATTGTATTCATATGTTTACCGATTATAAAAGTAATATGTTCACGGTAGAAAAAAATCAAGCAAAAAAGTGAAAAAATAAAATAGAGATTAAATATAACTTCACTGCCCAGAAATAATCACTATTGACAATTGAGGGACTTTCCTTCCTGATTTCTCTTTAATACATGTGTAACAGGATGCTAAATGTAAGTTTAAATGTTTCCTTTTATTTTGGCTTTGGGGCAGAGGCAAGGAATGCCAAGGACCACCCAAGCAGGGCACTCTAAAGGATGGAGGAACCAGTTCAACCAGCGTGAACCCATCACCCACCTCTGGTCATCGTGTATGCTGAAAGTGTGGCAGAGACAGAGAGGAGAGGCTGGTCGGGAGGGATTCTTCTGGAGATGATTGTTGGTTATTGTTTGGTCCAAACTTCAACATCCCCTCCACCCCAGGAGGAGGGGTGAGGTATGTCTTTTCATTTTAGGGTAGGAGGCTTGAAGGAAACTGGACCAAGGGTAAAGGGAAGTCTAAGGCGCACTTTTCTATTGCCTGTACTTCTGCCAGCAGAGAGCTTATCATGCTGAATTGTAAATGTCCATTGAGTTGTCTGGCTCCCCAACTTGACCTGGAAATATCTTTTGGACAGTCTGTGCCCTGTAGCCCTTGTCGCTGCAGAAGGCCTAGCACTTACTTGATGTTTGATAAATGTTCTGATAAATAAAGGGAAGACTGAAGAAGTTGTGAAATAGAAAGCAGAAAGAACAAGTGTGGGGGTCAAAAAAAAAAAAGCTTTCCTCCACCTTCTAAGTTCTCGTAGCCGGACTAATAATCAAATTATTATCATGAGACAGATTAACGAGAGAAAATGTCCAAAATTTATTATGGATGTACATGCAAGGGTTCTATGAGAATGAGACCCCGCGTCTGATCTCAGAAGCTAAGCAGGGCCGGGTCTGGTTAGTACTTGAATGGGAGACCACCTAGGAAGACCAGGTGCTGTAGGCTGTAGGGATTGTAAACTGACAAGGTCCTTGCAATCTGTGAGGTCAACCAAGGGTTGCCTCACCTAAAAAAATTAAAAAAAAAAAAAAAAAAAAAAAAAAAGAATGAGACCCCAGGAGGCACTAGGCAGTTGAGGTTTATATGCCATTTTGGACTAAGGAGAGGGAGGCAGGGGTCTGGGATTTCAAAGGGAGAGTGGGCAATTTACAGGTAGATAGAAAAAGCAAACATGTGATAAACAATTTATTGGTGGGCCACCCAGAAACAATGGGACACAGAGGGAAATAGGCTTTGCTAGATTTCTCCCTGTCTGCAACATTTAGTTTATATTATGATGCTAAGGTGATGCTCCCTTCCTTTAAGCAGATTTTTCTATCTGAATTCCTTTAAGTAGGTAAGGGTGAGGGTCAGGTTTCTTTCTGAGTCTTCATTTCTTAACATCCAGCTTAAAATCAATATCCTGGCAAACTTTGGTCCTTTTCACAAGGTTTTTAGGACCACAGAGATCTAAGTTCAAATTCTGCCCTCTACCACTTTCTAACTGTGTTCGCCTTGGGGAAGTCAAGTCATCTCTCTAACCTCATTTTCCTCACTTGTAAAATAAGATAATTTGGTATCTGTTCTACAGAGTTTTGAATGAAATGAGGTCAAGCACTGGCACACAGTAAGTGTTCCAACAATGACCAATGAATAAAGACAGTAGGCTTAAAAACTCTACAAACTGGCTCTGCCTCTTGAGAATTCCCTGTCTAAACTGATGCAGTTCTGGAAGTTTCAGATCCTGGTTTTCTTCCCTGCTTTCTCCTCAGTCCCCATCATCATCACCATCACCATCACCAGCAGTAATAACAGCTGCTTGTTTATGGCAATTTATAGAAATTCCATGGCCTGGTCCCATTTAAATCTCACAATAATCCTGTATAGTCTACCTTATAATCACCATTTCACAAATGAGGGGACTGAGGCCCAGAGAGGGTGAATGACTGGCCCAAGGGCACGGACTTGCCCAAGGGCATAAAGATCTGAGACTCGGAAAGCACTTCGGCTTTCCTTAAAGGAATTGATGTAAGATGTATTTGGCACCCACGGTGTGCCAGACACTTAAAATTAACAGTATTAAACAATAATTTTAACTTTCCTGGTTGAAATTCTTTTTAAAAGAAAGGATTTATTAGGCCATGCTAGCAAAAGAGAAGATCAGTCTTGGAGCACGAAGTCCAGACCACCAGCAGCATGGCTAGTTAGGAAAGAAAACATGTCTGTAGTCCCAGAGGAACAAGTGTTTTTGTATATCAAGTTGGGGATGGGGGCGAGAAGGATGTAAGCCAGTCTGAAAGAACTTACATTAGCTATAGATACAGGGGATGGGAGAAGGTGAAAAGGAGGGCTAGTTCTGGGATAGATGCAATGATCTGAGGTAAATAAGAAGCAGAAGCTACGAAGTTAACAGTCCCGGGCTGGTCTCTCTTTTAGATAATCTCAGAAATAGCCACCTGGAAATTAATTTAATTCTAACACACACTAAGGAGAGTGAGCAGTCTTTGTTTTGCACTGCAGTTGTTAACCCATTAACCCCTTTTTGTCTTTCCCTTTCACCCTCTGCCATGCTGTAATTAAATGTAGGATGTCTCAGAATTTTCTCCTTGTCAGTGACATGGCTCCCATCCCCTTACAGATGAGTGGGAAGGACAGACATACAAGTCAAACAATACCTAAGTGCTATCCATGGAAACCCCAGACAAGATGACAATTTCTTCTGCTGGAGGCAATCTGCTGGAGAGCAGGTCCAGTCCACTGTTTTCTATCTCTGTGGCTTTGGGCAAGTCACTTCGCCTCTCTGGGCATTACAGATGAAGAAAAAAATTCCTTCATCTGTAAATGGGGATTACAACAGCACCTCTCTCATACAATCAACTGTAGGGATAACAGATATATGTAGCACAGTGTCTGGCACAAGTAAGCACTTAGTCAATTATAGGTGGTTCTTCATTACCATAACCTAAATGCCAGCCTACTGGCCCACTGACCCTTTGAGATCATGGGATGAGCCCAATCACCCATGCCAAAACCCTCCAAGATTACTGCATATTCCCGGGAGGTTTTATTTCTCCTGGTCCAGCTCCTGCTTCAGCCTGTACTGTTTTTGGTCAGCACTATACCAACACAAATGGAAATCTTGGCCCCTTCAGTGATTTTCAGCCTCAGTGAGCATAGAAGATTTTTCTGAAGATTTCCAGGGATGAGAGACAGAGGAGGAGATCACATTAAGGCTACAAAAATCCTCAGGGTAAACTAAAAGTACCCTGGTTCCCCATAAAACAACCTCAGCTGGCTCTTCTGTTTCCCTCTATACTGTCCCCAGCCCCGCGGCCCTGTCTCTGCCTTTTTTTGGCTATTGTCTTCACTCTCTCTTCCTAAGAAGCTCTCCCTCTAGGCATTATCGCACTTTGTTGGGGATTGGCGGTGGAAGGCTGTTGGCTGCCTCCTGTATATCTCCCTCACAAACCACGCCCATCCCTACCAGCCCCCACAAAGCAAAGCACTCCAGGGCCCCTCTCAGGCCTTCATGAAGCCCCCACAAGGATGGGAGGAAATGTTTACTATCATTCATGGTAGTTGATGATAGTAGGTGGGCTACCCTGGCTGACTTCCTACCGTGCGCCCCCGCCCCGCATCTCCCCATTCTCTCCGCCCCCTCCCATCCTCTGTTTCTCCCCTCCTCCCAAGCTAAGTCTTCCAGTTTCTGGTAGGTCTTCCCGTCCTCGTCCTCGGTACCTTAAGATATCTAAATCAAGTCCTCTCTTTGCTGCTTCCACAAGAGCTGCCTTCTCAGAGCTGCTTCAAGAGGCACCTTCACCTTAAATAGTTTTTCAGAGTATTTTCTCAAGGAAAGCTATCTTCTTCCCTAAAAAAAATGTCACGCACTGAGGATCTATAAGCTGCATCTGGCCTACAGGGATGTTTTAAAAATCAAATCAACATTTAAAAATTGAGAGGTTACACATAAAAATTCGGATTTGTGCCTTTTCTTGTGAACTCAAGTATCTGGCATCATAGGACCCACATCCCGCCCCCCACCCCACAGGAGCATGTTAGCCTAAATGGAGAGCAGGGTCCCTGTCCTTTAGACAGGTTTTTCTTATGCCTCTGCCCACTGACCTTATTTATTTCTCCTGCTTGACACCTGTAGGCTTTCAACTCGTGCCCTTTGCTAAGAGGCATTTCAGTGCCAGTTGTCACTCTGCATTGCATTATTATGATAAAGTTGGGTTTATGAGTTTGTTAACTTCACAAAGGCACCCTAGGCGAAGACACAGCAAGAGTAGTCACTGAGTATGCAAGCGATGGCTGTTCCTGGAAGGGCAAGAGGTCCCGAGAAACTGGGTCTCTGGTGCAAGTAGGGGGTGGACCTGGAAAGGGTTAGCTGGGGCTTGGTCAGAGCACCTTAATGCTCTCTTATAGAACTCACTTATGGGGCTGGGGAGCCAGTGTGGGGTTTAAAGCAGGGTGACATAGCATAAGAGAAAAGTAGGTGGGAAGCTTATGCGCAGGATAGATTGAAATCCTCCCATCCCCCGCTAGCCCTGCAGGAAGCCCAGCGAGAGGCTACGGGCAGTGGTCCAGGAGGGCCAGGGATGCTGCGACCGGACGCGTGGCAGCGGCGGTGGAAATGGCTGGGAGAACGACAGCAAGTTAGGAATTCGGGGCCAGCCTTGCCAGGGAGTGGGTATGCTTGACCTTGACGCAAAACACTGCGGACGATGCGGCTGCAATTCGCTCGCCTCCCCTCCCATCCACCCAACCCAGCTCCGCGCTGCGGCGGACTGCGGCGGAATCCCGGCCACTCGCCGAGCGTCCTCCCGCGCGGCTGCGGCATGCGAGGGGTAGGGGCGGGAAGGCGGGGGCGACAGGATGTTGGGGATGCCGGTCTTCCCTGGAAGGCCCGAGAGAAGAGGAGGGGAAGCTGGTCATGTGGTGCCGCTACCAGGCGCAACCCAATTGGAGAGTCTCGCGGCGGACTCAGCCGGGGGTGCTCTGGTTTCCAGGCACAGAGCAGCCCCCTCCCCTCGTTGGAGCGCAGGGGTTGGAGTGCGCCGGCCTAGGGCGCGGGGAGAGCGGAGGGCGGGGTGGGGGTGGGGGTGGGGGTGAGGCTGGGGCGGGTAGTGAGGCGGAGCAGGGGTCGCTCTCTCTCTGCAACATGTACCCCTGCCCGCCACGGTCCTACTGCAGCTTGGGAGGTCTGATTGTCTCCATGAACAAACACATCCCTTCCCTTCGCCTCTCCTGTCTAACCCAATCTGTCCCTTTCTACTATGCTCCGGGAGACCAGCTTTGTTTGGGCTGGCTGAAGCAGGTTTCTGTTACATGCCACACTTTTGCAGTGTGGGGCAAATCAAATAATCTGGCTGGAGGTGGGAAAGACTAAAGCAGAAATCCCACAGGTAGCTCAAGCCCCGCGCGTCCAAACCGACCATATTACTGTCCAGATTGCTCTTTCTTTGTATCTCCATCTCTGCTTTAAGCAGAAACCCAAGAATCATCTCCATCTCACTGTCCTCCATCAATTCTATGACCAAAACCTATTAAATTTACCTGCAAAATATTTCTTAAACTTCAGTACCCAGTTTTTTCCTTGGCATCTATCCTAATTTGTCACTGTGTTTGTTTGTGATTGTTTTTCACATGGTTTTCCCCCTAGATTGTAAATTCCACGGGAACAGGGACCATGTCTACTTTGCTCATTGCCCTATCACCAACACACCACCAGGCACACAGTAGATGCTTAATAAACGTTAATGCATAATGAATAGATGTATAGCAGTCCTGTGCTAGTGATTAGGTGAGGAATGAAACATACAGTTCTGTCCTCAAGAAGTCATCTCTCCAACAAACATGCCCTGAGCCTTCTCTCTCCTGGGCCCTGTGAGGGGCCAGTGTACAAGATGACCAAGACTCTATTTCTACCTTCCTCCTTCATCTGGAGGACCACACATGGCTAACCTAGATAATAATATTCTATGGTATTGGACTGGTCAGGTGTGGTGGTACATAACAACCTCTAAAGTCAAAAGAGTCCGGTATTTGGAATCTGATGACCTGGCTTCCCAGGCCAGCTTTGCCATCTTCTGGCTAGGTGACTACAAGTCTCTCTGAGGCTCCATCTCCTCCTCTTAAAAGTGGGAATAACAATACTATCTCAAATTGCTGAAAGATATGAATGAGATAAAAAAAAGAACCAAGTGCCAAGTTTTATGAATGTTGGATGTATGTGGGTGACCGTACCTTCCAATTTGCCTGGAACAGATTGACACCTTCTTAACCAGAACAGTTAATAGCATTCCCTTTCATTCTCAAAAGTGCCCTGGATTTGGATGGTAAATTTTGTGGTCATCCTTGTAATAAGTGTGACAATAAAGTTACCTACACGGCGCCCTGGAAACACAAAGGAGTGTCTGACTGTAGAAAAGGAGGTATTGACCATGGAAATGAGCCAGGAAGTATGCATGGGATTACATCAAGTAGACCAGCATTTGCAAAGAATCAGGCTTGATAATTCTATGTTTGGAAAACATCAAGAAGCCCAAATGGCTCAATTCCAAGATGCATAGGATATAAGCCTGGCAGTGGGAACCATAGAAAGGTTTTGAGTAGGGGCTGATATGAGCTGATGGCCTTCACAGAAGAAACCAGTCGAGGAGCTGAGGCCAAAGTCCAGGCAAGAGAGATAATGAAGCCTGGATCAGGGAGAGGTTCTCTGAGCACTTCAGAGATTCTATAAGCACTTTCTTTAGAGGTAAATGGGACTTGGATGTGGGGATCATTAGACAGAGGACAGGTCAGAGGAAAGAGGACTTCCAGGTGGATGAGGAGGCATTCACTGCAGCAGGTGGACAGGAGGAAGGGCCAGGAAACCCAGGAGACAGGAGGTAACCCAGATTAGACTGACTAGGCTGAGTGCCATTCAGCACTCCTGATCTAGAGGAAAAAAGTAGGGGTCACACTAGGTAGAGGTCACTTTTGAGGACAGCAGTAGGAGGCAGGGGTCAAGGATTTCAAAGATAAAGCGGGCAATTTGCAAAATGTGTGATCAACAAATTCTTGGCTGCCCACCCAGAAACAATGGGCACAGAGGGAAATAGGCTTTGCTAGATTTCTTCCTGTCTGCGGCATTTAGTTTCTATTACAATGCTAAGGTGAAACATTAAGCAGTTTTTTTTTTCTGTCTGAATTCTCTTAAGCAGGTAACAAGGAGGGTAGAAATATCTTTTTGAGTCTTTTGTTTCTTAATAATGGGCTTAAAATCAATATCCCCAAAAATATATCTTAGAGTGACAAAACTTTTGTCTCTTTCACTAGTCCATGTTGGGCTTATTTTCCTTGCAGCTGGTGGAGTCATAATAGAGAACCTTTCTCTTTCTCTCTTCCCTTGTGCATCCTTTCAAATGTTCTCTACTCCTGTCATACCCTGTTTACATTTCTTCAAACTGATCCTGTGTTTGTACCCCTATGCCTTTCCTCCAGACTCCCTCAGTCTGTACTGTCTTACAACCTGTCTACTCCTACTCATCCTTTGAGAGCCAATTCAAAGGGCTCTTCCTCAGGAAAGCTGTCCCTGACCACTCTGGGCAAGGCTTGCCATGCCCTCCTCTGCCCACCTCACAGCTTTTTGTACATGTCTTCATCATCTAATATCCCAATGACCTGCTTTTCTTGTCTGTAATCCCTTAAGCTGTATTTTTCATCTCCATGCTACTAGTGCCTGGCAAAGGGTCTAGTACAAAGTATAATAAATGTTTACTCAATGTGTGAATAAATGGATAAGAATTCTTCTCTTTCATGCCATCTCTCTGAGTCACTACTCAGTTTCTGTGAAGTGAAGACAGAAAAGAAAAATTAGGAGAAATCGCTTTAGTCCCTTGATTCAAGGGTAATGGATTCAGGAAAGGAAAAAGCCCCAGTAGAAATGGGGCCATTGCAAAGTCCAGTGGCATTTATGGGAGGTCAGTTTTCTGCTAAAGCAGTGATGTTGGCAGCTTTGAGCTGAGTAAGAGTTTGTTTGGGAGAAGAAAAATATGGATTCAGCAAGCTAGAACCCTGACAGCTATTTCTGTCACCTGAAGGGAGAAGCACCTAAAAGCCATCTGAGTCTGCCTAGAATCAGAGTCCCATCCCCATCTCTTTTTAGCACAATCTGACCTGAGTAACAAGGCAGCCATCTCCCCCTCTCTTCATTCCCACAACAGGCACACACCTCCTCAAAGAGAGCTCTTCAATTGATCAGGACATTGGGCACTGAGAACGGTGTCAAAAATGGCTATAGGGAACTTGGGCCTACAAGACAAGTTCTGGCCAATAGTCTGTGAGTAGAAGTAACATGTATCACTTCCACACTTAAGTATTTAACTGCCAGTGCACAACCCTCCAGCTCTCTTTTCCCTATTGAGACAATCCTGAAAGCCTCACAATGAGTGGTGGAACCCAGCATGGAAGTAGTCTGGATCTCTGAGTTACCCAGTGGAGTGGACCAGAGTTACCCCTGAGAAGTGCTTTGATCCATAGCAGATTTTGCATGAGTGGGAAAACCATACCATTGTTTTATTAAGCCATTGAGATATCTGGGTTGTTTGTTACCACAGCAGAGCCTAGCCTATTCTGACCAATACGTAGAAATTAATTGTTTTAACCATCTAGCATCAGACCTTCTTCCTCAGGGGGAAACATTCCTCTTCCTTATAGGCCTCTTTGATATTGCCAAATCCAGTGGTCACTTCTTTATCTTTCTTGATTTCTTGGCAGGATTTGTCCCAATCGACCACACACCCTGGAAACATTTTATCTTGGAATCTATGACAATGTGCCTGCTCGGTTTTTCTCCTATTTCACAGCCCCCTGCTTCTCAGTTTCTTTTGCTGGCTCTTCTACTGTTTCACTTCAAAAGTTTGAAGTTTCTCAGGGTTTATTCCTAGGGACCTTTCTCATGGTCCATGAAAAAGACAGCTGGTTACCTTCCAGTATTCATTCTACCATTATTTTTTTCTTTCATTTAACATTTTTATTAGTTTCAGGTATACTACCATTCTTTATTAATACCATACCCCCTATTTTTTAGGGGCACATTGTGCCCAGTTAAAAGACTGTATTTCCCAGTATGGCAATGTGACTGTTTTGGCCAAAGAGATGTATGCAAAAATGTGCAGGACTTCCCAGGTAGTCCTCCTAAAAGAGAAAAGGTGGATTTTTCTTTCCTTTTTCCTCCCCACGGTATGGAATATGGATCATAGTGAGGTAAACGGAAGATTGGAAACCAAGTCCTGAGGATGGTGGAACAGCCCCGAACTGCCTACCTTTCAACTTATTTTTCATGAAGAAAGAAATTTCTATCATATGCCATTTTTTCCTTTTGTTATTTGCAACTAAATTTAATCCCGATACATTCTCATTGCTTTTGAAGTCGCTTGCTTGCCTCCCATTTGGAAGGCTGAGTCCAGACCCTCCCCCAGTCAGAGGAGTGGGGAACAGGCAAAAGAAAGATACTTCCAAGCCAAAAAATAAAAAAAAAAAATAAGTTAAAAAAATTTAAAATGCTGGGCCTCATTCACAAATTGTAAGTAACTAAGCTACCAGGAGGTTAGAGTGGGAAGTGGGCCTAGGAAAACAGTTTATTAGGTCATGGAGAGCATTGAATGCTAGGCTAAGAAATTTGTACTTTATTCTGTTAAGTCCCTTGCAGATGGGGGACCCTGTCTGTTTTATCAAGTAATGCCTCCACTTAGTAGATGCGCAGTGAATGACTATATACATATTTTTGGAGCTTCAGGTTTATTTTTTAAAATCAATTATTTTATGGTGACACTGGTGACTATATTCTTTAATAGTGTTTGCTCAAGAAGGACCAATGAAAAAAATGTTGGAGGGTGGACCACTTGGGAATCACCAAATAATCTACCCTTGTCTGCTTTTTACAGATGAAGTAACTGAAGCATCACTTGCTGGAAGTGGCAGTCGGCCTATCCATCAAGAAAGGCAAACAGAAACCTCCACCTTGGGGATGATGGGGGGTGGGAGGGTGACAGGATTGGGGACGAGACCGAGCAAAACCGTTGGGTTAACGACTCCTCAAGATGGCTGTCGGAACCAACCGACTGGGTGAGGCGAGGCTCCGCCTCAGCACGCCCGGCCCCTCCGCTGCCGGCCAGCGCCCAGCCCCCTTCCGGGCGGCGCGGGTTGTGGGGTGGCTCCCCAAGAGCGCCTGCGCAGTGGGCAGCGGCGCGAGGGGCGGAGGTTTTATAACCGCTTCGTTGGTACCGGTCGGTTTCTAGCTCCGGGAGGGGCGGCGGCGGCGGCGGCGGCAGCCGGGGCGCCGGCTGAGGGGGCGCTGAGGCGGGAGCTGTGGCGGCGCTGGGCGCCCCTCGCCCCCCGGCCTCTGGGGGCCATGGGCTCGGAGAAGGACTCCGAGTCGCCGCACTCTACATCCTTACACGCGGCTGCGCCGGACCCCAACTGCCGCAGCGGCGGCCGGCGCCGTCGCCTTACCTTCCACAGCGTCTTCTCTGCCTCGGCCCGCGGCCGCCGCGCCCGGGCCAAGCCGCAGGCGGAGCCACCGCCCCCGGCCGCGCCGCCGCCGCCCGTCCCGGCCCCAGCCGCGGCCCAGGCCCCACCGCCCGAGGTGCTGCCCGCTGAGCCGGCCGCGGAGGCTGAGGAGGAGGCCGAGCCGGCGGCGGGGCCCGGGTTCGACGATGAGGAGGCGGCGGAGGGCGACGGCCCAGGCCCGGAGGAGGTGGAGTGCCCGCTGTGCCTGGTGCGGCTGCCTCCCGAGCGGGCCCCGCGCCTGCTCAGCTGCCCGCACCGCTCGTGCCGGGACTGCCTCCGCCACTACCTGCGCCTGGAGATCAGCGAGAGCCGGGTACCCATCAGCTGCCCCGAGTGCAGCGAGCGACTCAACCCGCACGACATCCGTCTGCTGCTCGCCGACCCGCCCCTCATGCACAAGTACGAGGAGTTCATGCTGCGCCGCTACCTGGCCTCGGACCCCGACTGCCGCTGGTGCCCGGCCCCGGACTGTGGGTGAGCGCGGGGGCGTGGCCGCTGGGGTGGTAGGCTGCGGCTGGGGGGTCGCGGACCCGGCTGTGGACTGGACCCCGCGGGGTGGCCGGCCGGGAGAGGCGGCCCTGGGCGCAGCGTCTCCGCGCGCGCGCCCGCGTGTGCGCGCGTGTGTGTCCCACCGTGGAGGGAGAAGGAGGGGGCAGCTGCGGTCTGCTGGAGAGCTTGAGGTGGGGCCTGAGCGTTCGGCGAAGGAGGGAGCTATCCATCAGGTTAGGAGACAACGCAGGTTTTTGTCGGGTAAATGCCCCTCTGCCCAGAGGTAAGGGGTATCTCTTAATGAAGGGACATATGGCAAAAGGCAGAATGAGAATATCATTCCGAGGGGCGATCCTTCTAAGGGGTGTGTCCATTCGGGTAGAGGCAGACTTAGCAGCATGGCAGGAGAAGGTGTGTTTTCCCTGACCACCTCTGCTGAAAGTTGAGATGGAGGTGACCAGTATGGCACTCGGGGGAAAGGACAGGTCACTGGCAGAGCGCCGGGGGCACCCTGAGCATTGTGTGCCTTGTGTGCCAAGCTATTGGGAGGCCCCCTGTGGTTCTTACACTGTTGCCTTGGGCAGGCTGAGGAGTGAACGGACCTTTCTTTGTCCGGGAAGCAGTAGGGCACTGAGAAGGATGCCCAGAGGTTGCTTTGGTAGGAGAAAATGTGTCTCCCAGCCCCTCTGATCTTGAGTTTTCGATAGTCTTTTTAATGCATCATATAAGCTGAATTTTTAAGGTCAGTGAGAAAACATACAGTATCTACAGAGACATCATAATAACCACCGGATTTTACTATCTGGAGCATTCATTGGAGAACCTCCTCCCTCCACTTTTTAAAATCTGTGTGCAGCTGTGTGCTACATACAGTACATCCCATGAATGGTTGCATGCAGCACAGGGGCTCTAAGTGGTTGGGAGTCAGACTGTGCCATTCACTACCTGCTTTTTATAACCTTATTGTTTTAGTTTTGTGTGTCATGTTTTGGAGACAAAAAGATGCTAGAGACTCCTTGTAGTGTGTAAATGTAATGCTACTTAAAAGCTTGCTTCAAAGGAGTCACGAAGGGCTTTTAATCGTAGCCTATGTATCAAGGCTATTTAAAGATTTCCATGATGCTGCTGTTTGTCTCAAAAGAAGCTGTTGTAGAATGTCTAGGGGAGTAAGAAAAGTTAACTTGTATGTTTCTGTTCAGCCACACTTATTTAGAAATGGGTGTGTTATTTAACCTCACTGAGAATGGGGTTTCTAAATTACTTTGAAGTGTTGTCGCAGGTACCAGTGTTTATCTATGGTAGATCACTTTCACTTTCGGTTAATAAGTATCAGAAAGAACCATGTATAGTAGACTCTTGAAAGTTTTTGCTTATATCTGGTAGTTTGGTGATCTGGCTGCCTCTAAGAGGTTAATTTACATGGTTTTCACATTTTACGGACACTATTGATCTATTTTCTGAACCAAAGGAATTTAAGCAAACACTACATAGTTAATTTTGGAATAGTATATTAACTCTTTTTTGAGATGTGAGTTTCCTTGAATTTTAACTGAAAAATATGGCACCACTGATTATCTTTCTGGGAAAACTCCCTTTTTGTTTTATATTTCTCTGAAGTCAATCTCCGCCTTTGCTCACATAATAAAAATGGACAGAAATTAATTTACACTCTTGATTACATCTCTAAATGATTTCTGATTTGGAAGTTTTTAAAGAATTAGGCCATTTCTTATTTTAACCAAGTATTGGATCAGTGATCATCCAGAGTTTATTTTTTTAATTAGCTAAAAGAATTATAACAATTTGGTATATAATTTTTTAAAATGCGGTATCTGTGGGTTTAAAGAAGGTGAAGTCTCAGGAAAGAAAGCAAGGTGGCATCTGAGTATCCTGTGCCAGGCATACATAATTTAATTTGATCCTGCAACATTGTAAGATAGATTTGATCTAGTTTTAACAGATGCGGAAACTGAAGTTTAGAGTGACTTTTGTTCAGGGTCCTATAGCTAGTGGGAACACTGATCTTAAGCCCACTAAGGTCAATATTCTTTCTTCCCAGCTTCAATTTTAAAAAGCATAGACTTGTCAGTATGATTAGGGATGCTACTGTTTGGGTCATTTCATCAAGTGTGGCCTAAAGACAATATTGAGAGAGCCAAGGATGCTAGAATCTATTTTCTTTTCTGATTCTTAACAACCTCTTACCTACTTTATTTATCTTATCCGAAATAGGCCTAATTCTTTCCTGACTTGAGAGGCTTAATTAATGTTTGCAAAGTGTTTTGAGATCTTCAGTTGAAGGTGTTAGGTAAACAAGGAGTAACTTTAAAATTCTGTCACTTCCCAAACAAGTGTCTGGGTTCCCTGGGGATGTGGCCAGTGGTTTTACCACCTCTTTTTTAATACAGGAGAAAAATAGCTTGTTTTGTTTATATTTTACTCAAACTGGTTTATTCTTCTGGTCTAGTAAAAGTTGTGAATGAGCCCTAGAAGAGAAGCCTAAGCCCCAGTTATCTCTTTTCTCATACTTGACTGTCTTTACTGCCCACAGATCATGTTACCAACTGAATTTATCAGGTTCTCCCTTTGTTCTCAGTGAGTCTGTGTGTGTATTTGGCAAGGTGAGGGGAGTATGTAAGTGATCCTATGGAATTGTGATCATTAGTTTCATTGTGATTACTCATGATAATGAGAACGTTATAATTAAAAGATTCATTATTTGTTTACAAAATATATGTAGAGCAAAGTCTTGAATTTTTCTTTTCCCATACTTGAAACTATTTTATTTTATTTGTAAATAAGGGAACCACTTTCAGTGGGAAAGCATTCCTATTATTATTTAATATTATTAAGTACTATACCGCCAAGTATAATCTTTATAACATACTTTTAAATGAGATAAAATTAACTCAAAATACAAATAACTGGCATTTTAATAGTTCTTTATAATCTCCAAACTATAACCTCATTCAGAAATAATTTCATTTTAGTTTCATAGACGTAGATGGTGGTAAACTCATCTTATAAAGGGGAAACCAGTGCAGAGAAGTTTGCGGGGACCCAATATCTCACAGCTAATATAAATGGTGCAGTTGATCTGTTACCTCTTAGAGTCCCTGCTTAAACATGAGGTCTTTTCAGAAACTCCCAAATCATGTAAACATTTCATGTTTTCCTCTCAAGCGCCCTGTTGCCAATCTTTAAACCCTTTCAGAATCTCTAGAATACTGAGCAAAGGAAGCAACAGGGTAGATCTTCCCTACAAATGAAAAGAGGATAAGGCATCTTGATCTGAATTCTTTGAGCAGGTCCACCACTCCAGCCTCTTCTGCTGCCTCTCTTTCCTGTAGAGTCCCCCCTCCCACCTGACCCCAGCAGCTAGTATCAGCTATTGGCCTTCCTAGACAACTAGACTGGACTATTCCATAAACAGGAAGTTTCTGTTTGTCTCTAGCATATTTATGAGGGAAGAGCAAGCTCCCTGACCAAGACATATTTCTCAGTGAAGGAGTTTTCCTCACCGAAGTCTTCCTGGACCTCTTCTCTTAATTTAGCTCTGTACCTTCTATTCTATTTCACAACTCTTCACTCTATCTCACCTCACCACATACTGTCTGCATCATCCTCCCGCCAAATGTCTTTCTCATATTTGTGGAAGTACTCATTCTAAAGTGGAACATTTTATATCACTCCCCTGCTTAAAACTGTTCATTCTTTACCTATAAAATGATATATCTTTAATAACTTATTTATATGATCTATTTTTATAATTTAAGCCCTTTTCCAATATCCAACTATATTTTGATCTTATTTTCTCTTTTTCATATATAAATATCTCCCAAGGTATACTATAGTCATTACATTACTAGAAAGAGAAATGTTTTGTGATCAAATAAACTTGGGAAATATTGGATTGAACAAAGTAAAGCAAATTCATTTCTGAGTTTTCTGAACTTCTTATATCCTTTAAACATGCTAATATACACTGTAAATCTTGTTAATACTAATATACAGTGTAAATTTTTAATCTGGTATAATTTTCCCAAACTTAGATCACCGAGAAACATGTTTTGTTGTTGTTGTTGTTTTCTATGGCATCTTTAAGGCATAACTGAAACTTTCTTTAACAGTTATTCTGGCTTGCCTTCTGTTAGTGTCCTTATTTAACAATGAATCTTGTTCTGAGTGGATTGAGAGCTCCTCTTGACTAAGATATTTATATTCCAAGTTTTTCTACAACACTATGAACAGAATCTTTCAATTAGCTCCCAGAAGAATAGAATGAATAGTTGAATTTTGTTAAGAAAAGATAAGGAATACAAACAGCATTGTTTTTGGAGGAGAAACAGATAAGAGGAAGGATGGGTGAGAAGAGGACAGACAAGTGATTATTCAACAGACACTTTTGAGAATTATATAGTGTTGAACCTTAGGTGAGTCATAGGTATTACAAAAAGGACTTAGACCTGGTCCTCCGTAACAGGAAGCTTGGCCGGGTAGGGGAGATGGATGGATGGATGGATGGATGGATGGATGGATGAATAGATGGATAGATAATTATAAGTGCAGTGTAACAAATACTGAAGAAAATACAAGTGCCCTTAGAGGATAGAAGAAAGATTTTGCATGATAGTGTCAAGAAAGACTTTGTAGAGGAGGTGATATATGATCTGGGCCTTGAATATGAGTAAGAATTCGTATCAGCAAGTGAATATATGGATAGAGAAAAAAGCATTTTAAACCAGAATGTTATAAGCAGATTCATGGAGGTATAGAAATACAGTACAGGACTGTCTTGAGTCTAGTTTGGTTAGCTTCTGAGTGGTACAATATGGGAAGCATGATCTGGGAAATGACTAGAGGTCAATCTGAAAAGGTAGACTGGATTCAAGTTGATAGGCCTGGTTGTGCCATGCAGAGAAGTTTAAGTTGAAGGATTTTGTTGTTGTTGCTGAAAATTTTAAGCACAAAAGAGTGACATCATGATAAGTAATGGAATTGGATTTTGGATTGGAGTGGAGAATAAGAACAGCCTTTTGTAGTTGTCTGGCCAAGAGGTGACATGGGTTTGAACTAGGACAGGAAGAAGAAAGGTATTAAGGGTACGCAGCTTATTGAGACAACTTGATCCATGTCTATCACCCTTACACATGCTCAAAGTTCGTTTGTACATGAAGTTACATGACCTGGAGCTGGGAAGTACAAATATATATAGGAACACATTTCTTTAACTACCAGGATCTGTTGTAACATAATCAAATTTACTAATGGGATATTACCCCTTAGGGCTGAAGTTAAGTAATGCTGTGGTCTAGCCTGTCACACATCATAATGTTTCTGAAGACTTGGGAAATTAACGAAATTAGCAAAAGTTGTATGAACTTAAGGGGTGAGGGAGTATGAATCTGTAGTCTTAGCAGCCAGTAATTTCCTACACCTTCTATTTAGCTTCTAATTAAGCAAACTTTGCTTGGTATATCTAAGAGAGCAGGATAGGGGAGAGGTCCCAGTGTGAGACACGGAAGAGAAGAAACAAAATGGTCAAGGCAGATTTGGTCTCAAGAATGAGTTTTTTCCAACTACCTGGGGAAAGAGATTGCCCTATTTAGAATTTAAGAGTTTACCATTAAAGTAGTCTTATAAGAAATTTTAGGATTAAGTTATAATACCTGGCATATAGTAAGCCACTAGGTACATGGATATGTTTAAAAGATTGCTCTATGGTAGAGTAATGGTCCAGGAAAAAAAGAGCTAGGGGAAGGGGGGGGGGGGAAACCCCAAGCAGGAAAGGGTCTCTATCATTCATTCAACATAGCTGTTTTAAACATGAACCAGTATACTAGACCTTGGAGATCAAAAATGGATGATACTTTTCTTTGAGTGTAGTCTGGGGAAGTCTGCATATAAACATAATTACAATATAATGTGATAAGTGTTATAAAGTGCACACACATAAACTGAGCAACTAACTGCCTGGAGAGGTTAAGTGGTTTTTATAGAGAGAAGATGATATTTGCGTTGATTTTTAAATGGATAAGTATTTGCCAGCACAAGAAGTAAGGAAAGGACATTTCTAGACAGAAGGAATAGAGTATGCAAAGGCCAGGAAGTAGGACCAAAAAAAAAAGTGCTGTTTTTCTACCATACCTTTCAGGGCAAGATCTCAAATACAGTTTCAGAGCATGTTTATTTACACTTGAAGGCGGTAAGCTCCTATACCTCCATTTTGGGAATGGAAGCTAAGGTTTGGAGATTTTAATTAGCTCAGTGTCATGCAGTATGAGTCAGGGACAAGGAGCCCAGACCAGGCACGTAAAAATAGGAATGCCAAATCTCGTGCCCTGAGTAATTCTGTGTCATGGTAATAGGTTGCTTGCTGTATTTGGGGTTATTTTACTTCTTTGGAACCAAATTCCACACCCAAAATTGATATTGTCAAATTTATCAAATGTTCTTATTTAAAAAGGGGGATGAGAGGGGAATCTGTTAATAAATATTTACTCCCACCATCTAAAATAGGAATGGATCATGAAATGTTCAAGGCTTCTTGACTGACAGTTCATCTAATATGTATCATCAGAAGTTGGCTTACTAACTTTTCTGAGATATCCATTACCTTTCCCATTTAAGACACAATAGCAAGCAAGTCACTTTTCTTCAAAAGAAATGTTTATCTTTAGTAGTTACTTTGCAGCTAGATTTGCTCAGAATTCCTACAGTATATGAATCATTAACATTTATATATTGACGTATTCTTACTTTGCTCTTTCTGAGGAAAGTTTTAATGCAGTATATATTATATAACATAGATGATACCTCGTCATCGATATTTTCCGTGTCATTTTCAAATCAACTCACAGACTCTATGATAAACCTGAAACTCGAGTTGCTCTAATGAATATTGTGCTTTCAAATAAACAAACCATAGGGTAAATCCAGGAAAACATCATTAGCCTTTTGTATAAGTGTTTGAGGTCTTTGGCTATTGGAGGTGAGGGTGGAATGGGGGATGACAAACCCCAAATGGTAACTAACACCTAAGCCTGCAGTCATTGACCTGTCTGAAAATTGTGTGAAATTTTACGACTGCTATCTTCTTTTCATTTGTTTTTTTAAATTAATTTTTTTTATTTTAAATAAGTGTTCACTTGTTAGTATAATCTGAGCACTTAGTTAACATATTTAGAATTTGAAAGGCTAATAGTTGTAAATATATTGGAATGTTTGTGGGAAAGTAATTCTTAGTAAATAAACATGAATTATAAGAAACAATTGATGCTGATGCTGATAGGTTCTGAATTGCCTGTCCTTACTGAGGCTATATGTCAGAAGAGAGGGGAGGAGACGTAGCTTTATATTAATTCTGTATTAATAAGGTAGATGAGTGGTATTCTTGGATTCTGGAGCTTGTCAAGAAAGAAGATATTTGACTTGAAGACGGAAGATAGGAAGGAAGAGGTGGGAAGGAGGGATACAGGGAGGAAGGCAGGGAGGGAGGGGAAAATATAGAAAGAAAATATGAGCTTTCAATAGGAGAAATTGATCATGAATCCATCTGTGGCTCTTGTCTCTTGGGTGGTGGTCAAATTAGCTTCACTGTGGTACTTAAAAATGAAAAAGTATACTGGCTTTAATTTTTGCTATAGCTCTTTATTTTACAAATGTTCAGGCCCTTAATGTAAACAAATTCTAATATCTCTAAATATAGTAGCAAATCATCAAAAAGAAATCGTTTTGTATCTTGTTATTTATGAAACTTGCTGTGACAAACTGCTCCTAAAGCAGCTTAAGCTATGACTGAATACATGCTAGAAATTCAGGCTAAATACGATATTTCTCTATTTTTTCAGGAAATAGATGATTTGTGTTTTTAGAATCTCAAGAAATTTACTTTCTCATGCAGAATATGTTTTAGTTTGTTAGGCACACCTGTGCGTATGTGTTAGATATGTGTTCCTTTGTTTATATGATATGTAGTGGTGGGAAGTGCCAAACAATGTTACCCCACTGGAACTAATGAATGTCTGTCTTAGATCATTCTTACCTTACTGATATCTCTTCCTATTTCCTTACCCAGTTATGCTGTTATTGCCTATGGCTGTGCCAGCTGCCCAAAGCTGACCTGTGAGAGGGAAGGTTGCCAGACTGAGTTCTGCTACCACTGTAAGCAAATATGGCATCCAAATCAGACATGCGATATGGCCCGTCAGCAGAGAGCACAGACTTTGCGAGTACGGACCAAGCACACTTCAGGTCTCAGTTATGGGCAAGAATCCGGACCAGGTATAAACTGACATTGTCTCGTTTGTCTCTTGAATTTGTACTTACAATGTGAGCCCAAAGCCGGGAGAGATTACATTACTGTATGACCAAGTATTTCCTGGGATCAGAGAGCAAAAAATATTTGGCAATACTTTCAATATTGTATTTGATAAGTACCTTTACCCTCTGACCATTATAGGTTATCCAACCCAGGTAAGATCAGAATGCAACAAAATTGAATTCTCTAGTTTCTGCCTTCTTAGTAATATGTCTCATGTTGGAGAGCAATTAGGTCCTTTTGCAAGGAGCTTTTCACAACTTGCATTATAAGAAAGACATTTAATTAGTGTTATACCTGTACTGTTTTCCTGCTAGCTTTAAGTGCATCACCACTTTTGGAAGTAGGGTACACATTTAAGAAAAGGAAATATTAGTATAGATTAATGATTAACCTTAAAAAGAGGAATATCATGCTTTCAGCTCCAACCTTTACAAATCAGAGTAAACCTATTTTAAAATGTCAGTGGGTTTATTGCCTTTTATAAATGTACTTATTTCACTGATGTCATTTGGGAGAGGCTAGTAGGAAAGATTTTACCATTCACTTTTTCCTAGCACAGCATAATCTCCTAAAATTGTCATTTTAATAGGATAGTTCCTAGCTTGCTGTGAAAATTACCAGGTGTATGCTACATAGCATACCCAATTATTTTTAGGTTTTAAATTTGAAAGTGTCATAGGAAGGGACTGTAGGTGAGTGTTAACAGCAAATCATAATGATACTTACTGAGCCTGAGAAATGAATTTCTTGAACCATAGTTTTTCAAAACTTAAAGCCAATTCCAGTCTACAGACTATTCTTCCTGCTGGACTCTGCTTTTAATTCTGTCAGCCTATTGGCTGGTGAAATTCCATTTTTCTTAGAACCATCTTTCTCTTTATGGAAGTCCCCTTGCTCAGAATGTGACAGAAATGCTGTAAAAGATGCCAGTTAGGGGAATAGGCCGCTCAATACAAGACAGGATCCATTTTATGAAATTTCTTGAGGTCTAGACATAGCCGGCCTTCCAATGAAGTGGGTTGTACAATTTAGAATTTTCAGTCAAGAGTGCTTGACTTCCTCCTCATTTTTATATATGTACTCCTAGGAATAATAAAGTCAATAGTTGTAACTGGGGATATTTTTCTACCCATTCTTCCTTCCCTCATTAGCAGATGACATCAAGCCATGCCCACG
Organism: Eonycteris spelaea; assembly: GCA_003508835.1. Classification (NCBI taxonomy): domain Eukaryota; kingdom Metazoa; phylum Chordata; class Mammalia; order Chiroptera; family Pteropodidae; genus Eonycteris; species Eonycteris spelaea. Next base: position 10,297,455 of record PUFA01000006.1, read on the forward strand.
ATGCAGTGCTTACATTATCAAGATGAATGATGGAAGCTGTAATCATATGACCTGTGCAGTGTGTGGCTGTGAATTCTGTTGGCTTTGTATGAAAGAGATCTCAGACTTGCATTACCTCAGGTGAGCTGGAAATGTGTTCATTGCTTTTATAGTCTTGTCCTCTTACTGAATTAAGGGAAAGGATGCTAAAGAGACATAGTTGTCTGTCCAATCATTACAGCATTAGGAAACTAAAAAAGTTCCGAAGCACCCCTCCGATCATGTTTTTCTCCAGCTCAGCAACTTCCAGGAACTGTTTCCACTAACTACCAGATAGAGTTCAGTTTTCCTAGCATGGCTTTTAAGGCTTTCCACAGTCTGGCCGGAATCTGCTTTTCTAGCTTTTTCCATTTTGCTTTCATAAATGCCCTATTCCAGACACATAATCTGCACTTGCTGTTTCCTGTGTCTCTTCCATGCTGTCTTACCCCTTTATATTTGTCCACGTTCTTTCCTTTGCTTGGAATGCTTTCTAATCACCTCACCATCCCAACAACCCTCATCTGTCTCAACCCGTTCAGTGTTTACCCACCCTTCAAGAGCCACTTAAGTGCTGTTACATCTGTGATTCCTTCTCCAGCCTTTTTGCCTATTCTTCTTTATTGACATTCCTTAAATATTTTTTATAAATGTCATCACTACTTTTACTTCATGTACATGTCTAATTTTGCTAAACTATATTAAGGCCAGAGTTACCTTTTTACAGTCCTTGCATGTAGTGAGTTTCCAAAAACTCATTGAGTGACTATTAAAATATTGTCCTGAAGGAGTTAATATTTACAAATTTAACATTATATGGATGAAATGCTTTAATTTCCAATTTAGCAAACATTTGAGAATTTACAGTCTACCAATTATTGGGGACATGAGATGTATAAGACATGATCCCTACTTTCAAAATTGCTTATCCCATCTGGTAGAGAAGACAGGACAAAGGGAATGAACAAAAATAATTGGACTCAGAAAGGCTAAATGTAAAAGTAGCCAAACCCAGAATATGAAACTTACATAAAGGCTACGAAGAAATCTTTTTATATCCTTTCCCAGGAACATAGTTTGTAGTATCTATCCAATGTGGTAGGACATATGCCAAGAAAACTTTGCAAATCATTGTTCATTAGCTGCAAGGCACAGTGCATTTGGATGAGATATCAAGTGTGTAGGCTATGCAGGGTTTCAAGTAGTATCAGCAAGAAAACTAGATCAATGTTGGTAGGTTAGGGAGGACAGATTTCAGTAGGAAAGGAAAAAAAAGTTTTTAAGTCAGGGGATTGCCTTTACCGGAAAAAAAAAAAGAAAGAAAGAAAAGAAAGCAAGAAAGAAAAGAGCCCAGAGCTCTAATAGTCTGGCCTTGTTCTTTGCTCCCCTGCTGTAGTATATTCATTTCCTGTAACTTCTTGTAACTGTTAATCATTCCTATTGAAAAGATGCTCTTGCCCTTATTGAGCCCTCTGATAACAACAGCTGCATTTGTAACACTAACATTAACTTCAGCATGTTTCCTCTGCAGCCCCTCTGGCTGCACATTCTGGGGCAAGAAGCCATGGAGCCGTAAGAAGAAAATTCTTTGGCAGCTGGGCACATTGATTGGTGCTCCAGTTGGGATTTCCCTCATTGCTGGCATTGCCATTCCTGCCATGGTCATTGGCATTCCTGTTTATGTTGGCAGGAAGGTAAGACATTGAGTTCTATGCATGTTCCATTTTCAAATTTATTGGTTATGGTTAGAAGGAAATGGGGAGGAGCTTATGTTCAGAGTTGCCTGAAAACCAGCTGGTTCTTGGATAAAAATAACCTTAATTTCTTAAATGGATTTTCATAAACCCCCAAGAGATCTGAAAGTTCTTTTTAACATCCTGGGTTTGGTTTCTCTCAGTGACTTAAAGGTGAAATGCTTACTTCACTCTCCTGAGTTATCTTGTCTCTTCATGGCTTAACATTTTCTGTATTAGTTTATATCATCCTGGTCTGCTTTAGGTTAAAAACGTTAAAATTTGAGAAAGATGCTTCTTTGGGGTGGGGAATATGTTTTAATATAGATAATTTATATGGGAATATTCACTTGTCCTTTAATCCCTGGCAAAAAGATTGATGTCCTAACCTGCTGACCTGGATTTTCTTTCTTATTCTTAGATTCACAGCAGGTATGAGGGAAGAAAAACCTCCAAACATAAGAGGAATTTGGCTATCACAGGAGGAGTGACTTTGTCAGTCATTGCATCTCCAGTTATTGCTGCAGTTAGTGTTGGTAAGAAGCTAGCCAAGACCATGACTTCATTCTGCCCTCCCTTTCCCGCTCCCTCTATCAAATCAGCCCTGCATCAACTTTCTGACTATAACAGTTAAGCCAGCTGACCAGATGTTTCACCCTGGAGGCCCCTATATTTATACCAAACCCACCTTGAGAGTTAACTCTCTTAGGCACTATTATTATGATTATCAGCCAGACTAAATGATCAGAGTTAGGAATCTTTCAGAGAAGATTGAATTAAAGAATATTAATTTAAGGCCTAGTTTTTCACCTTTCATCCTCTCTTTTCTCCATTTGCTATGGAACCACAAAATACAATTACTTTTATTTTGATTTGTTTAATGCCACACACTATTTTGGGAGGCATGAGGGTTTGTTTTAAAATAATAATAATAATATAACATTTATTGAGGCTCTCCATGTGCCAGGAACAGTTCTGAGTGTTTTGCATGCATTAATTCATTTAATCCTTACAGCAACACAGTTATAACAGGAAGGTGCAGTAATTTGTCCAGGGTCACTTAGGTGGGACATGAATCAGGAGTCTGACTTCAGAGCCTTTGCTTTTAACAACTAAACTATTCTACCTCACACAGTAGTAAGATTTTGGAATTAATGCCCTAAGGGAGATCCCAGGAGTCACTTATTTAATATTTGGTTATTGATTCATTCTTGGATTAACACTTCAGCAATGAATAAAAGGGGAAAACGAAAGCAACGTATACTTACTGAGCTGGGCACTGTACATACATTCTCTTTTGATCATTGACAACCCTGGGAAGATAGGTCCATGGTCATATGGCTAATAAATCAGAGCCAAGATTCTAATCCAGGCCTTTCTGATTCTAAATCCAGTTGTCATTCTGTTAGACTGGCTTTGACCCTTCGGGAGAGCCATTTTCTCCCTTTCCTTGGCCCTTTATAGAGTAGTTTGTGCTCAGGCTGGGAAGGAGAATTCAGGGCAGGTGCAAACTGATAGTCTGCTGACATGTTTCCTTCTCTTCCCCCAGGTATTGGCGTCCCCATTATGCTGGCTTATGTCTATGGGGTTGTGCCCATTTCTCTCTGTCGTGGAGGTGGCTGTGGAGTCAGCACAGCCAACGGAAAGGGAGTGAAAATTGAGTTTGATGAAGATGATGGCCCAATCACAGGTAAAAGGAGGATTTTAATTTCCTTTTGAATTTGTGGGACACAAGATAAAAATCAGTAAAACCTAGCACATTTTACAGAGAGATTGCCATTGGATTACTTTGGATAATGAGCTTTATACAGGGTAAAGTATTTTTAGCTTTTCATTTCTTTGTTATTAGGTTAATTCCTCTGGTACTTGCCTCTTTGTGGCAAGTACAAACTAGTAGGATTCCAAGTAACTCCAAGTACACTGGTAATAGTAGTGATTATAATAAAGTCTTAAATCTGCACAGTACTTTATAATTTTCAGAGAACTTTACACAGTTATTATCTCACTTGGTTTTTACAGTAGCTCTCTGAAGAAGGAGAGCAGGAGCTATTATTATTCCCCATTTAATGGAACTTATTTAAGCTTTTGTCTCAACATCTGTTTAATGGGTTTAAGAGCTTCTACAGAGCTGGGACCTGAGCAAGTCTTCTGACTTCTACTTTGGTGTTGTCTCTACTTTATCATATTAACTTATCTGGATCATAGAGATCCCAGAGGTTTTTCAAGCTTCCTGCTAGAATCAGAATATGGCCTAAACATATTTTGAAATCTTCATGTTTGATTAGATGGCATCTATGGTATATTGGTATTTGGAAAGAATAGTGCACTTGGAATCAGAATTGTAGTTTTGTGTGCCTCGCCATGACGTGGGCCAGTCATTTAATTCTAAGCTTGTGTTTCTTCATCTAAAAGGGGGACTGTGAGTTATTGGGAAGATTAAATATGAACATATGGTAAAACCTGTGATGTATGGTGGCTGTTTATAGTAGCTGCTCATTAACTGAATAATGAATAAATGAGTATTTTTCTACAAAACATTCTCCATTCTGAAGAGTCACTGCAGACTATTTTGATGCTTTGGTATCTTGAATTAAGGTGTTTGGTTCCATCCCCAGTGGCAGATGCCTGGCGAGCCCTCAAGAATCCCAGCATTGGAGAAAGCAGCATTGAAGGCCTGACTAGTGTCTTGAGCACCAGTGGAAGCCCTACAGATGGACTCAGTGTTATGCAGGGCCCATACAGTGAAACAGCCAGCTTTGCGGCCCTGTCAGGGGGTACACTGAGTGGTGGCATTCTTTCCAGTGGCAAGGGAAAATATAGCAGGTAAGCAAATAAATAATTTCTGACAGAACCAGTTGGAATTATAACAAGTAACATACCTGTATGAGCTATTTCTCTGTGCCAGGCATCTTCCACATGTCACCTCATTTTGATTCAATCATCAGTGGTATTTTTTTTTCTTTACAGTTAGAAAACAGGCTCAGAAAGGTTAAGTGAGTTAACATGAAGTTCAGTGTTCTTTCCACTGTTCCATATAAAGAATAATCTTGACTTCAGATCTTTCCTCTGCTATATTAGGCTGCCTGCATCAGGAAGGGAAAGCAGGCCTTTTTGTAGAATTTCCAAGACTGTGCTCTCCATTAGGCTTGTCACTGGCCTTGAGTTGAATAGCATTTATGCTGTATCTTGCTGGCTTATTGGTGCTGTGATCCTTCTTACCTTCCTATTTCCATTTGCTAGAAGGAAAATCAATTTTTGAATTTGTGTTAAGAATATGTAAAGCTTTATGACTGAAAAAATTGTAACTTTCTTGGTCATTTTACCAGTTAGACAAACCAGAACATTAAGAGGAACATAAAAGATGTTACATGAGAAGGAGTTAGTTGAATGCACTGGAGACCAGAGGCATGGGGAGGGGTAAACATGGGGCAAAACAAGGTGGCGGGGCAGGGGAAGGACTTAGGGGAGATGGCTGATTTCATATATCTGAAAGGCCTTAAACTGGAAGAAAGGATTAAACTTCTGACTCATGATGAGAGGTAGAGTAAGACTAGAGGGAACCTAATTTTGCTTCATTATAGAGAAAATAGAGAAAATCTATATAAAAGTCCAAAAAAGGAATGGATTAGTTTAGTAAATACTCAGCCACCTATCCCTGGAAGTGCTTAAAAGTGAAACCAGATGGCCATTTTGCTATTTGAAGGACTCAAGCAACAGATGGCATATGCACTGGATCCCACACCTGAATGCCTGTCAGTCTCCTGGGAGCCTCTTAAAAATAGATTTTAGGACCCTGTCCCTATATTAATAAATTAGAATCTCCTGGAGTGGGACTTAGGGGTCTATATTTTGAAAAGGCTCCCCAGGTGATTCTAGCATAATCACTGCACAAACTAGCATCTGGGAATCACCCAAGTAGATGGCCTTTATGAAAGTCCTCTTCCAATTCTAAGAGTGATTCTGTGGCAGAGCTGAAAGTAGAAGCCAGGTCTCTGACTTGATGCACTTTCTATCGCACTGCCTCGTTTTCCTGGGCTGTGGCACATTCTTGAAGGGCATCTGAGGCTAGAGCAGCACAGCAAAGGCTTAGGCGACAGGATGAGGTTGTTTGAATGTGCAGCTGTAGGCTTCTGCTGACCTGTCTGTGTCTCATTCTTAGGGGATCCCGCCCCCACATGCCAGAGAATTCACTGCTATGCTTTCTTAAAACCAACACCCCTGTAGATAAGCAGACAGACATAATTGGAGACTGACTTGGTGAAACTGCAGCTTAGCCAGTCCAGCTGTTCCAGTTCTGTGAAAGCCTTTTATAGGAAGTGAATGAGTCAGAGGGGTTTGACCGTGAAACCCATTATGGGGAAATACTGAAGTGAACAACAAAATGTATTAGAGCCAAGGAAGGACATAGTTATGTGTTCTTAGCTCTGAGACATCATTGGAAATTTACTGCTCTTATAGGAGGTTGACCTTCAATCTCCTAACCTGGGGGTACTTTGATTGCTAAATGTTTGAGTTCCTAGTATGTGCAAAGATACTGAGGGTAAAGTGAATGGGATGTGGTCTTTCCTTTTTTGGAGGTCACACATGAGTGAGAGAGAGATGCGTTAATTGATATAATAAGTAGGTGCTATGAGAGCACTTAGCAGGAAGTGACTGCTTTGCTGGGAGAGTGAAGGGAGATGATACTTTCTTGCAAAGTCATGGCAATATAAAATGTGTATAAGTGTGTAAGGAAAGAAAATTCAAAGTGATTATGACTTAGGGCCTGTGGTGAGAGAGGAAATAGAGATCTTGGAGGAGATCAGGACGACTTTAAATGCCTGTTGGCAATAGGGAGCCAAGAGAGGACTGTTAAAGTGATCAGATCTTTGTCCACATTGGCACTGATCTGGAAGTTGTGTGACTTGGATTTAAGGCTACTGGAGAGAGAGCCCAATTTCAGTTATCCAGGCAGGAGATGCCGAGGGCCTGACGTTAAGCAGGTTAAGCAGTAGCAATGGGGATAGAAAGGAGGGGACGATTTCAATAGATATTTAAGAGAGACAATGTGTGGGCATCTATTTGAGCTATTGGACAATTGCAGAAGATCAAATCAACTCAGTTTGCAAGAGAATAATGGAAGAGATGTATGCCAGGAAGCAGACTGTCTTGGAATATCCAGGCCTCCTATTAACTTGAACGTCCCCTCTTTACACAGGTTAGAAGTCCAAGCCGATGTCCAAAAGGAAATTTTCCCCAAAGACACAGCCAGTCTTGGTGCAATTAGTGACAACGCAAGCACTCGTGCTATGGCCGGTTCCATAATCAGTTCCTACAACCCACAGGACAGGTATGTGAAGAGTCAGGTGCCCAGGAGAGGTTGCATTTTTTTGGTTGGGTACGAGGCCTTCAGAAGTTCAATGCTTTATGTTAGGGCTCTGTGTACCATCTGTTGGGACATATAGTGTATTTATCCTGTGAATTCATTGAGCAAGTTCTTGGCAGCTCTTGTTTGATTCTTGTTAGTACTTGATTTTTAGAGGTTTTTTCCTTCCTTTTATCCTTTTTTCTTTTTGGGGTTTTTGTTTTGTTTTGTTTTGTTTTTTTTGGTTTCTTCTTGGCTATCAATCAGTGTAATTATTCACATGGAACCTCAAGCTAGGTTGGTATTCATTGATATCCATGGGTCTATGGTTTCTGCTCTCATGTTGCCCTTTGCTTGATGTGGCTCCTGTAGCCTATTTCTCTCTATTTTTGAGAAGTTAGTGTATCTTGTCTGATGTGATTGCAACACTCCCTTCTGAAGAGTTTCTGTTTCTTCTAATTGTGGCACAGTAGTAAAATGCTATGAATCTTCTTTCAGTTTCATATTTGGGTAAGATAGTGTAAGGCTCTGACGCTTAAGTTAAATTTCGGAAGCTGTGTTTTAGTTGTTTAAAGAAATGGCAGAGGTTTGTGTGTGTGTGTTTTAAATCAACAGATCAAATTGTTCTCCATCTTATTTGAGTGTTAGGTTAAACTTTTATTTTCGCTGGAAATGAACTCTAGTTTATTATTTACCTATGTTTTTGGACTTCCTAATCCTGAACCCACAAACTGCTTTTACCAACAGGTAGAGCATGACTCATGTATGACTCAGCAAAGTGGATTTTGTCTCCACAGAGAATGCAACAATATGGAAATCCAAGTGGACATTGAAGCCAAACCAAGCCACTATCAGCTGGTGAGTGGAAGCAGCACAGAGGACTCGCTCCATGTTCATGCTCAGATGGTGGAGAATGAAGAAGAAGATAGTGGTGGTGGCAGTGGTGGCGGCGATGGCAGCAATGAAGAGGATCCCCCCTGCAAACACCAAAGCTGTGAACAGAAAGACTGTCTGGCCAGCAAACCTTGGGACATCAGCTTGGCCCAGCCTGAGAGCATCCGCAGTGACCTGGAGAGCTCTGATACGCAGTCAGACGATGTGCCAGACATCACTTCAGATGAGTGTGGCTCCCCTCGCTCCCATACTGCAGCCTGCCCCTCGACTCCCAGAGCCCAAGGTGCACCGAGCCCAAGTGCCCATATTAACCTCTCTGCCCCAGCTGCGGGGAAGACTGTCTTGAAGCCAGAAGGTGCAGAAGCCAGAGTATGAAGTGGAATGAATGCTCCCGTTCTGAGAAGCACACTTGTAACTGCATCTTTTGGAATCTTTTTTTTTTTTTTTGGGTAGGGGGGAGGGTGGGAGGTGAAGATTTATGTATTTTATTTCAAAGATTCTCTGGTCCCAGGTTTTCCCCAGGGAAATTCGGAGAAATTTGCAGTTTCTTACAGATAAAACATGGAAATTTTCCCCTTAGTCTCACCCATTCCTTCTCCCCGCCTCCACAACTCCCCTTTTTTTAGTTTTAATTTATTGGTTGAACTGATGGCGGCAATCCATGAGGTGTGTCAAAGAGTGTACAGATGTATGTGTGTATATTGTATGTATGCTAACATTACTGAAGGACACATTTTAATAAAGATTTCTGTTGTTCAACTCATCTCATTTTCCTTGGCGTGGGTAGTCCTACAGAGCCAAGTGTTTGAAATAGACGACTACATCTTTAACAGTCTCTAGATGTGAATGTTCCTAACCCCAGGAAAGAAGGATTGTATTCTAATCAGACTGCAGTGGAGTCAGCTATAAACCAAGGACTGCTAGCATGATTGGAAGCAAAGCCAGGCTTGTTTTGGACTGTGTAGTCAGACTGAAGAATTAGCTGAGTCAGCCGAATAGAGAAGCTGTAGATTAAAATGAACCTTGTTTGCCCTCTAGAGGCAGCTGTGCAGTTTCCCTGTTTAAGCTTTATTTTCCCTTTTCTGTATGGTAGTCATTATTAGAAATGTGTTCCCAGAGGAGGGTAGGGTGGCAGTTCCAGCGGCTCCTTAGAGAGATCCCAGTGAATGTTGCAAGGTTACAAGTTGGGGAACAGTATCCTTACAGAAGGAAGAAATATAATGATTCTGCATAATCACCGAGAAATAACCTGTTAAGCTCTCAGGTACACGTTTTCTGTTCCAAAAAGTTTTCTCAGTTTGCCAATCTAGTTTATATAAGAGGGACTAAAATTTGTAATGAAAGGAGAGAGAAGTGCTATCGAAATCTCAACATAATTTTATCTTTTAAATTTGTCAGAATTGAGCTGTGTTAGTACTACTTGGGATTTGGGCTCTGTCTAGAATAATGGTCTAAGAAATAAACACTCATATACAATACAGCAGAAAAATTAAGGTTCATGAGACATGGTGTAGGATTCCAAATCTGGCAGTAACTTACTTTGTGACTGTGTGAGTTACTCTCTCCTGCCCCTAATTTCCCCAACTTTCAGATAGTATTTAAGGAGCTTCCAGTGTCAAACTTCTCTATCACCTTAGCCCTGGGTCCAGAGGAAGAATTGAAAACGTCCTTTCCCTGAGGACCAGATGGCTTTCTGTTTCCTTTCACAGATGCACCTGCTCTTTGTCTTCCTGGCCTGTGCTTTACTACAATGAGGATGATGAGTCTGGACAACAGCCAACTTGGAAGGTTCTGATCTCTTGAGCACTGCAGCCAGACTTAGCACATTTCCCTGCACCTGGGACAGGAAATGCTGTTAGTAGACTTTGGGTCTTTGGAAGAGGGCACCCTAGAGGTGTCCACATATGAAAAGGGGAGCCTGTTGGGAAAAAGGGCAGACAGTCTGAAATGCCATTAACGCAATACTCAAACAGTTCTCTTGAAGCCTTATCAAGAGAGCAGTTAACTTGGATAAAATCAAAGAAGTCTGTTGGAAGGCCAGGAGTTGGCAGCCAAACCTGTATTCTTTTCTATACTCCACTTCTTACTGCTTTGAAACTTGGGGAAATTACTCTGAGTGTTTTCACTTAGCAGAAACGGGGATAATCTAATTATGGGGTTGTAAAGATTAAGTGAGATGGTATACTGAAAATACTTTTGGTTAAAGGCCCATATTTTTTCCTCCTTCAGGAACAGGAAGAAATAAGGGAAATTATGGGTGTCATCTAAGAAAGCCCAGAACTCTAGACCAGAGGCTATGAAAAACTACACTACTGTTGTATCTCCTAGACATTAGCAGACGAAAAGCCCTGTCCATCACCACCACCTGGAGGAGAACATGAGTAATGCATCGGAAAAGTTGGTCTGCTTAGAATATGGGGAATGTTTAATTTCCTCTCGGTAGAGCTTTCATTCATTCTGAAATACGTACTATGTTTCAGGTATAGGATGCATTAAGAAAAAACACGAAATTTCTGTTTCGTGGTTATATAGGATGCATTAAGAAAAAACACGGAACTAACACCTTAGTGGGGAAAAATGATCTGGATGAGGCTAAGTGCTCTAAAGAAAACGAAGCAGAAAAAGTGAAGAGAGAGTCAGATGTTGCTCCTTCAGGCGGGTAGTATAGGCCTCTTTGATAAAGGTAACATTTTATTAGAGTCCTGAATGGAGTGAGAACTGTGGATATTAGGCATGAAGAATAAAGTAAAAAAACTCTTTGATGGAGCATCCTTAGTCTGTTTAAACACACACCTGTACACACACACACACTGTACACACACACACACACACACAGCATATAGGCCTATGTGGCTGGAACAAAGTGGACCGAGGAAGAGAGTAGAAGATTAGGTTAAAGAGGTGGCTGGGAACAAGATGTTAGGTTCCTCTAAGGCTGGAAAGAGGTACTTTTCAAAGCCAGACAGATGGAGGGCTTGTGGTCAACTTTCAAAGGGGCTGAAATTGGGAGGCGGAGTGTCTGGTCACAAGTCCTACTTGGGCCAATGGAAAGAAACTAGGATATGGCAAATAGGTACTTACTCATTCTGACCTCTTTCTAATATGCTTTCTTGTATTTCACAAGCTGGAAAGCTAAAAACTACAGTGCATACCTTAAACTTCCTAGTAACCAAGGTTCTGAATATAATTTAAGTTTTGCCAATTAGATACACAAATAGGATATGGAAGGGAAAAGTGATTCAGGGGGCATCTTTAGCTACTTTGTTGCTCTTGCAAGGATGTAGAGACCTTGGGTTTCTCTTCAATGATATTCCAATACCCACCAGGAGTTTGTGAGTGTTTGAGGGTTTCCTGACCCATAAGTAACAGTGATGTGTGTGCTTGTAGTCAGCCTGAGGTGGCCTCCTGATTCCTCATCTTCCTGGTGGTGGCAGAGTTAGCAGCTCCCATGATAGAACAATCTGGGGATCTTTTCCTAGAGGCTCAGCCTAGAAATCACTTGTCCAGACTTTCCAACTCTTGTAAGCACCTAATTTACCTCTATTAAATCTTGTTCCACTTAAAATAGGTAGAAGCATTTTGTTTCCTGCAACTACTGAACCCTGACTGATAAAAGTATTTGGTTCCAAAAGTGGTCACAGGCAATATACCCTCAAAGATGGGATTTTGGTTAGTTATGACTGAGTTGGGTTTGAAGGAAAAGAGAATCTAGCTGTCCCCGGAAAAGGATAAACTAGTAGGCAAAGATTACTTATACCTGCAGTCACCTGAAATGAAATGCCTTTTGGAGGACTGAAAGTGGCTGTCATGATAGATTATCATGTAAGAAATGAGGACTTAAATGGTAGTAGCTATGCTAAAGAGGTTAAAAAAAATGAAAGTCCTCACTAGTTTTAAGGTTTTAGCTCAGGCAAGTACGGGAGAGCCCCAAAAGAATTTTGTCCCTTTTAGCCACAAGGGTGATGATGTACATGAAAATCAGATGGAGATTCTCGGTTATTGAATTGCAATGTAAGTTAAATTCATAGCATTACCAGGAATCTCATGTGAAAATTAGGGCATTGTTTAGGAAAGAGATGGACTCTGAAATAAGAAATGGGGCATTTGAATGGATTTAGATACATCTTAGTATTCTGAACCCACAGACTCCACTCAAATTTTTCCTCTCGGTCTTTCTTGGAGGCCCTGGGGTAATAGCCTTGAAAGGGAAAGCCGGTACTTTTATTATGTACCACCCACTACCCCTTATTGCCACCATATCTGTAACTACAGGCAGATCCCAGTTTGCATCTGGAAGGCAAACAGTCTGATTTGAGAGGCTTACGGAAAAATCGTAATATTTTACTGGTTCGAATCAATAGAAACCTGAGGAATGTATGCGAGCTGGATTCTAAAAGTGTTAGACCAGGAAGAAGAGAACATAATTTAATTTTCATTTGGGCTGAATTTATTAATATGGGCATTCTAGAGATTCTGGCTTTAGCAGCTAAGAGTGGCTCTTAGCTGGTTGGTTGGACGAAACTTGGACTTAACAGTGGTCTATGCTCAAAAAGAAATTGAACTGCCAAAAATTCCTTAGTATAGCATTGGAAGACAGCCAAAAACGTGAAGACAAATGTTCATGCAGATTTATCATATGTATGACCTATTCATCTCCTAATTTTGTCCTCCAAAATTGCTCAGAGGATATTCCTCTCACCAAGGAATTGGAAAGTACATGGATAAGGGGAACACTTTACCTTGAAAAAGTACTGTACTAAATATCCTTCATAAGATTGAGCGTGATGCTAGGAATGCAGTATTGAAATGGAATTCCTCCTATCAGTGGAGATGGTGAGATCCTGGAGTGACAGGGACCAAGGGGCGGTACCGAGGCAAAAGAGCTGGAGTGAGAACCGAGCGAGGACCAACCGTGCTTTGAGTGACGGAATATAACTGTTTCTAGTTGGTCTTTATAACACAAAGCAAAACTCCAGTTCTGGCGAGAAAAGCCAGTTTTGAGTCACCAAAATGGGGTTATGGACACATACTTAATTCTAAACTCAAGGCCTTTGAATAAAGGCAAGCTGGGTACCATGGAAGAAGCACCCAGCATATCATCATAACTGAACTGTAAAAGTTCTGGTCTTCCCCCAAAATTAACCTATGTTCCTGTGCTCGGAGAAAGGGAAATTACCTGGGCCTTCAGAGAATGTTTGGAGACTGGACCTACAGGTCTTTGTGTTCCACTAGTCAGACTAGAGGCTTATGGAGTGTTATAGGTTGAATCATGTCCCCCAAAATTTATATGTTGAAGTCCTAAATCCCAGTACCTCAGAATGTGACCTTATTTGGAAACAGGGTTGTTGCAGATGTAAATTCTGATGAGGTCATATTGGCGCAGGGTGGGCCCCCAATCTCATATTGGTGCCATATGAAAAAGAGAAATTTAGATACAAAGACAGACACTCACAGGGAGAACGCCATGTGAAGATGAAGACAGAAATTGGGATGATGTAGTAGAAGCCAAAGAATGCCAAAGAGTGCCAGAAAGCCACCAGAAGCTAGGAGAGAGGCATGGAACAAATTTTCCCGTATAGCCCTCCAAAGGAACCAATCCTGCAGACACCTTGACCTCAGACTTCTAACCACCAGAAATGTGAGACAATACATTAGTGTTTAAGCCACCTACTTTGTGGTGCTTTGTTGCAGCATACTGAGTAAACTAATGTGTGGGGGTCAAGTCATTTAAAAAGAATTTTGGCCTGGGTCTGTCTCACATATCCAGCCTATGGTTATTTCCCAGTTCTTGTAGTCACAGTTGTAGTAGATACCTTGGTGACTGGCAGGATCTTCATATTAACCCACAGCGTTAAAACTATCATGGTAACAGCAGAAGAAAGTCCCTGGAGCTGTTCTTCCCCACCAGAATTATTAGCCAAAGCAATGATGCATCCCTGAGGGAACAAACAGTAGGTATCACCATCATCAAAGACTGAGAAATTCAGGAGTGGTGTTTCTTATTCATATTTAAATTATTTGCCCCTGTACAGGATTTGGCTTGCAGCTGCTATTTCAAATATAATCTCTTTATGAAGCAAATCAACATCTGCCCCTGGCACCTGCAACTATTGACCTGGAATATGCCTTTTTCTCTAGCCCAAAGAGCAGAAAACATGAAAAAACAGATTACTTTTACCTGTCAGGGTTTACAGCACATCTTGCTTTCCTACATCTGGGTTCTATCTCCCCTCTTCAGTTCTGTTGAGATCTCATCTTAGGACACTTTAATCATCTCACATTTCCCAGAACATTACATGTGGTGCATCATGGTGTTGGTCATAATAAGCAAAAAGTAGCAGGTATGTAAATGCCTTGGTAAAATACACGTGTTTTAGAGGATAGGCAATAATCCCTGTGGAAATTAAGGTCACTTCCACCTCCACGAAGTCTTTAGGAATCCAGAGCAGTAGTCTATGGAGTATGGCAGGTAATCGAAAGCGAAAGATGAGCTGTGGCTCTGTATCCTCCCCATCACTGAGAAAAATTTCAAGCATCTGATGGATTGCTTTTGATTTTAGAGGTAACACATCACATTTGGTTATGCTGCACTGACCTGTTTACTGAATAACCTATAAGGCTACCAGCTTTGATGGGCCCAAAGAAAGGTTGGTATCCAGTGGGTACAGGCTGAAATGTAAGCAGTTTGGGTTTTATGACCTAGCAGATCGAGTGGTGTGCAAAGTCCCTTGGCAAATGAAGGTACAGAATACACACTGTGGCAAACTTCCATAACAGAATCACAGCACAGGGCCTTATGATTATGGAGTGAAACCATGCTATTTTTGGCAATGGCTATTCTCTTTTAGAGAAGCTGATGTTGGCTTACTACTGAGCCCTGCTCCATGCTCTGGGGAGGACCAGCTGGGCACTTATTGGCAGTTAGGGTACATCATATCCCTTCCATAGAGAAAGCAGAGATGTGTCCTCACTGAAAAAGACACTCAAGATATAGATTGTTTCCGTGCATGCCAAGTCTAAAATATTTACAAAGAGTAAATTTTTAAAGGAGAAAAATTCCAATTATTATAAAACCAAGACATTTTCCCCACCCTACCCCCATTATTTTAAATGTGATTGTATGTTCGCATTGAGAAGCCTGGGTAGGAATTCTGTTTATCTATCTTATGACCTTGGGCAAATTATTAAACCTCAGTTTCTTCATTTGGGACTGTGAGGATTAGAAGAATATAACAGTGTCTGGCCTGCAATCAGTATTATATGTATTAGCTAGTATAATTTTTATTATCATGATAATCATCGTCATTATTATTATCCATGAACTTACTGAATGCCTTATTCATCATGTGGTATTCCACACAACACTGCCTCTCATCAACTGAGGCAATGGGCTAAGACCCATGGATTCATCCCAAAGCAGCTGGCCTTATAGAATAGTAAATGGCTTACTAAAGACTCACTTGTGGCACTAGCTAGAAGATAACATCTCGTGTTGTTAAAGTTCTGTCCTATAGGATGAGGTATATGTTCTGAAACAGTGACCAATATATATAAACCACTCACAAAATGTTTGCTTCTTGTCCCTGTGACTTTGGTCTTTGTTGGTTCAGACTTCTCAATACCCAGAGGAGAAATTTTCTACCAGGGCACACAACAATAAGCTCACTGACTGGAAGTTTTCTAACCAATCTGGGCTCCTCATCCACTGAACTAACAGCCCACAAGGGGGCAGTTGTGCTAGGTGGAGTGATTGATGCCAGTTACCAAGGAAATAGTCTGCTTTTGCTCAGTGCGAGCAGGAAGAGTGAGGCCTGGAACCTCTCTAGGCTACTTCTAGTGCTATCATTTTTAGGAGGAAAAGTTCTGAAAGACTAGACCACGAAGGGCTCAGTTCCTTTAGGAATAATGATTTGGGTCACCACACCAGATGAAGACCCTCATCCAGCTAAGATACAGGCTGGGAGAAAAGAAACTGATAAATGAGATGTAGAGAAGGAAATTGATGAATATAGATAACTAATTCATGAAACTGGAGGAATGAGGGCCACGTTAGCATTTCATTTTTTCCTTGCTATATTGTGTATATATTTTATAGATATCAACCCATTTCTCCCCCACCTTTCACATTTTCCCTAGTAGTATAAGTTGTGTTATTATTGGTAACTTGACAATTTAGTCCTTAAGTTACATGTTGTTGAGGTAGAATTATGACTGAACTAGAATGAATATCACACAGAGATCTCTCCTTTTAGGGCAGGGGTTTAGATGCCCCAAAAGGAGCTGTAGATATGGTAAATTGGCTGTCCAGCATCTCCTCTAATCTCTTCCTCATAGAAGGTGCAAGTGAAACACTTTATTTCCCAGAATCCCTTGCAGTTAATATCCTGAATGCAAATTAGTGCCTATAAATTGCATCCATTTATATAAGAGTTGGGAGGAAAGGTCATCTTCCAACCGTGTGGGTTTCCTCTCAACAGCACTCCAATGTCCAGTCACGAGCTCCATGCAGTCGAAAAGCAGTGATGGCAGCAGCAGATCCTTAGATTGTAGTGTATATTTTTTTTAACTGTCCTATTTTTTTTTGAGCTGTAACTCACATAATGTAAAAATCAACATTTTAAACTGTACAACTCAGTAGACTTTAAACACTCACAAAGTTGTGCAACTGTCACCATTATCTAATTCCAAAACATTTCTATCACCTCCAAAGACACCAGTTGGCAATCAGCCCCAATTCCATCCTCACCCTGGCAACCACTAATCTGATTTTTGTCCCTATGAATTTGCCTATTCCGGACATTTTATATGAGTGGAATCATGCAATATGTAGCCATTCGTGTCTGACTTCTTCCATTAGCATAAGATTTTCAAGTTTCATACATATTATATAGCATGTAACAATATTTCATTGATTTAATGGCTGAATATTTCATTGTGTATTGTATGGATGTTGTATGGTATACCATATTTCATTTATTCATTAATTGATGGACATTTAGGTGGTTTCCACTTTTTGGCTATTGTGTGTAATGCGCTATGAATATTGGTGTACAAATATCTGTTGAAGTCCCTGCTTTCAATTCTTTTGGGTAAATTCCCAAAAGTAAAATTGCTGGATCATATGGAAATTGTGTTTAATTTTTTGAAGAACCACCATCCTGTTTCCACAGAGACTATACTACTTAACTCACCAGCAACACACAAAGGTTCCACTTTTTCACATCCTTGCCAACACTTGTTATTGTCTACCTTTTTCATTATTCATTAGTGGCACAAAGTCGTATCTCATTGTGGTTTTGATTTGCATTTCTCTAACAACTAATGTTGTTTAGCATCTTTTCATGTACTTCTTGGTTCCTTGTATATCTTCTTTGAAGAAATATCTATTCAAATCCTTTGCTCATTTTTAAATTGGCTTATTTGTCTTTTTTATTGTTGATCATCAGATATTCTGGTTACAAGTCTCTTAACAGATATATGATTTGAAAATACTTTTTCCTATTTTCTGCATTGTCTCTTCACTTGATGTGTTTGTTCTTCAATGCAAGAATTCTAGTAATAGCCTCCTGACTCATGATCGTGTCAGAATTAGCAACTATTCGGGGATCTTGTTCTAAGAGTCATTCCTGGAAGTTCATTCTAGAGCCCACTCCTCCAGCCCTTCCAACTATTTTTTTTAAACATTTCACTTCTTGTATTATTCCTTTTCTACTTAAAATAGAATGGTTTCTGTTTCCCATAACTGATCCCTGGCTGAGAAATAGCACAACCTGAAACCTTCAAGCCCAGATATGTGTCATTTTGCTTGAGCTGATGTGCAGTCAAACTGTAATAGTAATACATTCTTGGAAAGCCAGATTTAGAATCACCCTTGAAGATCAACTGGCCCAACCCCTTCATTTGTGAAATGAAGGAAGGAAATTGAGACACAACAAGGAACTGGGAACAACAACAACAAAAAAAAATGAAGCTGAGTGCCTGCAACTCCCCCTCAGCTCATCGCACAACCAGTGGACCGGAACTGATCTTACCTCATGAAATGTTGTGATCTAGGTCATGTAAATCCAATGGAGTCAGCCCTGCCAACCTTACTGAAGCTGGTTGGACACAGGTCTTGGGCCCAAGTCAAATGCTGCAGTGAACAACCAACTGCCTATGTGAAACTGTCTGGTACCAGAGACATAAGAGCCAGGAGCACGCCCAGAACACCTCAGCAGGTCATGTTCCTGTCTCCTAGGACCTAGCTGGGGATGCTGAGATGGCTTCCCCTGATGGCCTCATTTCCTCTTTGTCCCTGCCATACCCCCATTACTGGAATTCATCGGAACGTGGCTCTTCCTTGCACATCTGAAGAACCTTATAAGCTTACCCAGAGATGGCCACCAATTTCCTGGTGATCACAGCCAGATCAAAAAAGAAGCAGGCCACATGCTTCCACTCTGACATGGCTGTCTCACAGGCAAATATGAGAGAGAGAGCTTTGTGCATGACACAGAGAGAAGCCTGCTGGCACTGCGTGGTTGAATTCTGAGGCCTGAGTTGTCATCACAAGGATCCAGCAAGGGCAGGACAACTGTCCCCCTCTCGACCTGCATGAGAAGCTGCCTAACTTGTCTTTCGTGGTTTGCCTTTGTGAATGGCTTGGAATATAGTTCCGGAATTGAGTACTGCTTTGCTGTTCCTTAGACACCTGCCTTTGAGGAAAGTCATCCATTGCTCACTATATATGGGCAGCTGCTCTGTTCAGGCTCTGGGCTGGGGCACAGAAACTGACACCCAGAGACATACCCAGGCCATAGAGATGGGAGTCACCAATGAAAAATATGGCACTCGCGACCATAGATGCGAATGAAAGGGGAATTGACTTTCTCCTCTCATAAACTTCAAACCAATGAGTACAGGGAAAGGAGAGCAGAAAAGGGAGACAGAGAACCAGGAATGAATACAATAATAGAAGCCAAGTGAGATGAGAATTTCAGGAAGGAAAGCATGGTTAGCTGACATGTGACAGGTCACGCTGGCTCAGGGCTGTATTTGTCATGTGGGAAGTAATTGCTCTAGGAGAGCAATTTCAGAAGACGGCAACAATAGAAACCAGGTTTCATTTAGTTGAGGTGTGAGTGAAAGGGAGGAGGTAGAGATGGTAGACTACTCTCCCCTAGGAAGGGGAGATTTGTTTTATTAGTAAAAGAGACTTAAGCCTGTTTGGGGGCTCAAGAGAAAATAGAGAGGCGGGAGAGAGAGAAGGTAAGAGAGAGACATTCGATGGTGCATTGTCTCTAGGAAATAAAGGGATGGGCTCAAGGGCACAGCAGAGGGGATGGTTGTGGACACAAGAAGGGGCCCTTCCCCTCTCAGCTTAGAGGGAGGTGGTGATGACCATGTGATTTAGCGTCCTCCTTGAAAGGGGAAATCGTCACCATGAGAAGATATAAATTGCCTGCCACAGAACAGATGGTTGGTAAATATCAATCCTTTCCTCCCCTTCCTGGCTGTGCAGTTTCAGTCCTCTGAGGCCACATGTGATGTCACTCTAGGATGTCACAAGGCCAAAGAACAGAGCTAGAGCTGGCGACATTAAAGCTATCCTAGAATAGCAGAGGAGTAGAGGCTGCTTTCTCCTAAGGTTCCTAAGCTAGGAAGATGTAAGCATGGATCTTCCACTACATGGACAGAGGCTGCCTGATATTGAAACCAAGACAGAGGAAGGCAGAGCTGAGAGGTGGAGAGAGGGCAAGAGCGAGACACTGAACACACCAGATGCCATGGATTTATTACCAGAAGCTAATGGTGCCTGATGCACCTAAACAAATTCTTTCCCCCCTGCCCAAGGCCCATTTCCGTTAGGATTCTGTCACCTGTAACTGAAGAAGTTCTGACTAATACGGGACGTTGCTAGTGATGTCCCTAACAAGTGGAATTGGCTGAATCAGGGGCGGGTACAGACGAGTGAGGATTTCCCCCATCCCAGCCTGGGAAGTCAGCGTTCCCTGCAATGCAGCTACACAGCCAGGGTCTCCTGAAGCCCAAACAGTATACCTAACATAAGTGGGACTTGGGGTCTTGGCAGAAATATGTCAGAAGGCTGTGTGTCTTTGCTATTTTCCCAAGCCTTCGGTCAGATATATTTTGCAGAGAGAACAGATAATTAAAGCTAACATTTCTGAGACACTCATCACGTGCCAGGTTCTAAGTGCTTTACACATATTATTACATTTATTCTTCACAATAACACAAAGAAGTTATTTCCGGTTTACTTTTGAGAAACTGAGGTGCAGAATAATTTGCCCAGGGTGACAAAACTAGATAAAGGTAGAGCTATGACTTGAATAAAGCAGCCTGCCTACTGGGCTTGTGCGCCTACAGCCTTGCTGAGAGAGAGTTCCTATAGCCCACAAGCCAAGCTTATTTGGCGTCTGATGGTCAAGTGCATGGCAGTTTTGAAAAGGCACATCTCTTTACATCAAAGCTAAAGTGAGTAAGAACAAAGGCAGGGAAGTAGCAAACAGCCCTTCGAAAGCCCTTCCTCCTTGTCCCCACTAAGAGGACGGTAACCCTATGTAAACAGGGTTTACACTGGGATGCAACCTAGTGGTCGGGGCTCTGTGCCTAGGGTTCACAAATGTCCAAGGCAGAGGGCAAGAACTGGAGGTCCTGTAGCTAACAAAGACTTCCCTCTCCTCGGCACACCAAGATCAAGGTGTAGATTCAAAGACCATAATTCACAGTTCCTCTTAGCCCATGGAGTTATCCAAATGTGAACAATCAGAAAACTTACACATCTGTGAAAGGAGTGGTTTTGCCAGGAAAAAAAAAAAACAACACACACCAGTTCTGGCACATGGAAGCCAATTGATCAACCCCTAAGGCAATGACTGTCTTGGCTCCAAATAATACCAACAGGACACCCTCAAATCGTAAGACATGACCATGAAGACTCCAAAGATGACAGAGTAGCAGACTGCCCTCACTCAACCAACCAGGGACTGACTGACTCCTTGCTGATCTTGACTCTCAGGATGCAATGCACGCTTCGGACCATTGGGTGTCGTTTCCCTCCTCTCCTTTTCCAAATGTGGTTGCTTATTTATAATTATCTTGTTTTCCCTCCACCATGCACCAAAATATTAGGGGCTGATTAATTTTATTATTGATCTATAGCAGTGTTTCCCAAACTTTATGCTATGAATAACTGAAGACCTGAAAGAGCTATTGTGTATGTGGGTTACATTATTGCTACTTGCCATATTAGAAATTAAAATTAAGAATGTTAAAAAATATTTTAAAATAATAAACCCATTAATGCTAACATAAATAATACCCTTTTCGATAAAAAATAACTACATATTCTAAATCAAAGTAGTGTAAAAAATGACATTGAGATTTTTGCAAATCTCTTCAATGTCTAGCTTGATAAAAGGCAGCTAGCTAGATTCCCATCTGCTTCTTTATTCAATCTGTTGAGATGTTGTTTTGGTTGAAGTGTATGAAGAAAATTCAGCCTCACGCAAATATATAATTGGAAAAAGAGGAGTATTTTAAATGCCTTTTCAGATAATAATGGATATTCCTCTTTGATACTATACCAAAACTTGACAAATGATAGCTTTGTAAAATTTAGTTTCAATATGAAACCTTAAACCATATCAATCAACTTTTCATTAAACTAAAATACATTGGTCTAGCTTGCACTTTGCGTCTTTTATCCATTCATGATTTTGTATTGGTTGCTCAGAAAATATCGGTTCACTGTGTTACACAGATCTTCCAAATGTTGACACATTCATTACACAATATAAATAATTTTGTTCATTAATGTCATCATTGTTCTTATCAGAAAGTCTTTAATTGTTGGGAAGCTACTAAGCTCACAATGATGGATAGAAATTTTCCAAAAGTCTATTTTCACTCAAAAGCTCAGATTTTATCATTGGCAGCAAATATTTTCAATTTTTCCCTTTGAATTGACAGGCTCACTTCCTTCATTTTAGAGAACATGTCTTCAAAAAAACCCCACATTTACATAACCATAGCATGTCTTTCAGTCAATGATGTTCATAAAAAAAAGCAGCTAGTTCAGCTTGCAACTCAAACAATGGCACAGGTGCTTTTCCTTAAGACAACCGTGGTACTTAGGCATGCGTCAGAATTATTCCCATTCCGTCAAAATACTTGAAAGAAATATACTCAAGGGTAGAGGTTTAATAAAGTTAATAAATTTACTGTTTCATCAAGACAGTCTTACGTAAAACCGACACATTTGTCTCTCTTACTATGCACGCATGACAGCGACAATACACTAACTGCAAGCAGGGCCTTGAGCCACCGCCTTGCTTTGTGCCACCCTCCCTTGCTTTTCCACCATCAAAAGGCAGGATAATATTTTAGTATTATCATGAAAATAGTTTTGACCTCACAGACCCTCTGAAAAGGTCTTGGGGATGCTCAGGGGTTCACAGACCACACTTTGAGAACCACTGATTTGGTGTTTTATTCATCAGTTAACAAATTTGTATCAAGCACCTACCACGTGACTGATCTAGGTGCTGGCACTGTTTCTAAGGACTAGCTGAGTATTGAGTGGTGAGCTATATGTGAGATACTTAAAGCCTCTGCTCTCACAGGGCCAACATTCTTACGGGGTGAGAAATTAATAAAAACGAACGAGATTATTTCATCTAGGGAAAATTACCATGAAGAAAATAGAACTCTGTTTACCTTAAACCTTATACAGTGATGTATGTCAATTATTTCTCAATAGAACTGGTGGGGGAGAAAAAAAGAAAATCAAGATAATTTAATAGAGAGTGGCTTGGAGGTAATTTACTGTCATGGTCCAAGATGGTATCCTTAGCCCCCTGTACCTATTTAAATTTAAATTTTAATTACTTAATTCAGTTTCTCAGTCACGCTAGCCACATTTCTAATGCTCGATAACCACATGTGGCTAGGGGTCGCCATCCTTGGTCAGTGCAGGTACGGAACATTTCCATATGGAACATTACGGAGAGTTCTTTTAGACAGCACTGATTTAGACTGTGTGATAGAGAAAAACTGACTGCGGATTTGAGGAAAGAGTATTGAAGGAAGAGGGAACCGCAGGAAAAACGATCCTAAGATAGAAACCACTTCGTTACACTGAAAGAAAAGAGAGAAGAGCAGAGTAGTCGAAGCTCGTAATTGAGGAGAGGGATAGGATATGACGTCAGAGAGGTGGGTGGAGCCCAGACACGTGGGATCGTTGTAGGACTTGGCGAAGCCCTGCACAGCCATTAAAGAGGGGCACTGATATGACTTGATTCGCATTTTTGAAAGCTCACTGTGGTTGCTGCGTAGAAATGGATCGTGGCGGTGGAAGTAGTGGGGGGGGGGCAGTTAGGAGGCTCCTGGATGAAAGGAAATGAAAAAAAAAAGCTGATTTATTTTAGATGAAGTGGCAGGACTCACAGATGAATAGAATCAGGAGAATGAGGAAAGGGGAGGAATTGGGAATGGTTTGTATGCTTTTGGCTCCAGCAACCAGGCAGATGATGGTGCCATTTACAAAGATGAAAACTAAGGGAAGGATGAATCCAGGGGAGTGGAACTAAGAGCTCTTCTTGGGCACATTAAGTTTAGATGACCATTAGGCAGTGAAGTAGAGATGACAATAAGCAGTAAAATACACAACTTTGGAACTTAGTGGGAGGTCAGAGCTAGAGAAATATAATGGAATCATTGACACATTGGTAGTATAAAAGTCAAGGGACTGGATGAGGTCACTGAAAAAGAGGATGCAGATAGAGAAAAGACAGGTCCTTTGCCTAAATTTTCAGGCATGCCATCATGAAGGGTCAATACAGTAGAGATCTCAAGAAGCTTAAGAGATGTTGAGAAGGTATTAGACTGAGTGAGCTGGAAAGACAGGAGATGTGTATCAGGGAGCAAGGCGCTGAAATGTAAGGTCTTAGAGGTAGTGTAGTTATTAATGATAACAAGATCAATGGTTTGACCTTAGAATGGGTAGTTGACAATGGGACTTAGAGGTGCAAGTCCAGGAAGGGAAAATCAACTAAAGAGACCAAGTTACAGAAGTAGGAAGAAAACCTGAAGGGTGTGGGGGCACAGAACCAAGAGAAGCATGTTTTAAGTAAGATGAAGTAGTCATCATGATTGACTATTGCCGAGAGGTTAAATGACAACAGAAAAGTGACCACTCAGTTTGGTAACATGGAAGATATTGGTGTTCTTGACAAGATCCATTTTGGTAGAGTGGTGAGGTTGGAAGCCCCGAGAGAGTGAGTTGAAGAGTGATGAGATTTGAGGATGAAGAAAGGGAAGCAGAAAAATGAGTAGTAACTGAGGGCAGGTAGAGTTCAAGGAGGTTTTGTTTTGTATTGTTATAAAATGGAGATATACAGGATGTTTGGTATTGATTGGAATAATCCATTGGAGAGGAAGAATTTAATATCGCAGGAGAAAAAGGTTGTAACTGCAGATGCAAAGCCCTTGATAGGGGGAGAGTTTGGCCTTAGAAAGGAACAAGAAGGCTTCATTTACGGTAACAGGGGAAGAAGAGAGTGCAGGTTCCCATTCTGGATGTGATAATATAATTATGAGTAAAGCTATTCTGAACATTCATGTACAAATTTTTACGTGAATATACGTCTTTGGTTCTCTTGGCTATATACCTAGGAATGGAATTACTGGGTCATGTGATAACTCTATATTTCACTTTTTGAGGAATATCAAAACTGATTACCAAAGTGGCTGCACCATCTGACATTCCCACCAGCAGTGCACGAGGGTTCCGCTTTCATCACATCCTCACCACTACGAGCTAGTGTCCGTCTTTTCAGTCACAGCCATCCTAGTCAGTGTGAGTTGGTATCTTATTGCAGTTTTCATTTGCATTCCCCTCATGACTATTGATGTGGAGCATCTTCATGTGCTTATGGCCATTTATACCTTCTTGGGAGAAATGTCTATTTGACTCCCTTGCCTATTTTTTAGTCTCCTATTTTTACTGTTGAGTTTTAATACTTCTTCATGTAGTATGATTTGTAAATATTTTCTCCCATTCGGTGGTCTGTCTTTTCACATTCTTGATATGTCCTTCGAAGCACAAAAGGTTTTAATTTCGATGGAGTCAATTTTATCTCTCTTTTGGTTCATTGTGCTTTCGTTGCCATACCTAAGGAGCCATTGCTTAATTCAAGGTCACAAAGATTTATGCCTATTTTTTCTTCTAAGAGTTTTATAGTTTTATCTTTTACACTTAGGTCTTTGATCCATTTCGAGTTAATTTTTATATACATTATGTAGTAGGGGTCCAACTTCATCCTTTTGTATGTGGATACCCAGTTGTCCCAGCTACATTTATTGAAAAGACTCTTTTCTCTCTTTAATTATTTTGGTACTCCTATCAAAAATCGATTGACAATGTACTTTTTTTTTTCTGATTTCTTTATATTTGGACTCTCAGTTCTATTCCATTGATCTCTATGTCTATCCTCATACCAACACCATACTGTCTTGATTACTGTAATTTGTAGTAGATTTGACATTGAGAAGTGTGTTTCTTTTCAAAATTGTTTTGGCTATTCTGGATCTTTTGCATTTCCATATGAATTTTAAGATCAGCCTTTCAATTCCTGAAACAAAAAGAAAAGCGTCTTGGATTTTAATAAGGTTTGCAATGAATTTGTAGACCAATTTGAGAAGGATTGTCATCCTATCAATTTTGAGCCTTACAATCCATGAACCCGGGATATCTTTCCATATTTTTCTGTCTTTTTTTTTCTTTATGTTACAGATGTTAGGTTGAAGAGTGACATGATCCAATTTATACTTTAGGAAGATTACTCAGTGGTGTAGAAAAATGATTGGGGAGCAAAGGATGCTACATGAACAAGGGAAATAGTAGCAGGGACAGAGGAAGGGACTTGTTACAGAAATGTTTATAATGTAAATCAGCAGGACTTGATAACTGACTTTATGTAGAAAGAGAGAGAGGGAAGAGTAAAGAATGAGCCCCAGGTTTTGGCTTGGGTACATCATGATGCCACCAATTGAGACGAAAAAAAAAATACACCAGAAGCAGATTGGAGGAAAAGATAAAGCAATCAGTTTATATATGTTGTTCAAGGTGACTGTGGGACATGCAGGTAGAGAGGTAAGGTCATTGGATATTTGAGTCTGATGCTCAGGGAAGCTGTCTAATCTAGGGGCAGTGATTTGAAAATCATCCTATAAAAGGGGAGCCGTGAGAGTGCATGAACCAACCACTTGGAACAATAAAGGAAGCAGAAAGGAATACAATATTTAAAGGTTGAGCTGATGACAAAAAGCCCGCAAAGGAGATTGAGAAGGGACTTCCAAGGTGGTAGGAGGAAAACCAGGAAAGAGGTGGGATATCGGAGTACAGGGGGCGTGGCTAATCATAATGTTATAGACTGAAATCCTTAGACAGGGCTCTTCCGGAGGAGGGCCGAACCACATCGTTGTGGACTGAGGAGATGGGAGTTGAGGAGATGGAGACAGCATGTAAGGATGATATACTCCAGAAGTTTGGAAGGGAAGGAAAAGGAAGTGAAAAAGGGGTAACTAAAAACGTAAAGGGAGCAATGGGAGGGTGTGTTTTTGTAGGATAAAAGAGACTTGGGCATATTTATAGGCCGATGGAAAGGACTTAGCAGAAAGGGGGGGATGAGGGTTTGATGAGTGAGGTCCATATGGAGCTGGAGGAGAGACTGGGAGGAGTAAGGAGGTGAATGGATTTAGAATTGTGTTTTTAAAATTTTAACATGTATACAAATCACACATCTCAAACCTCCCCTCATCTCCATCTCCATAGCCACCATCCTGGCCCAAGTCCAAGTGCCTACCCTTCTCATCCCTCACCTGGACAATTAAGCTGGCCTTCAGATTCTCAACCTTGTGGTGTAGGCTTGGTGGTGAAGAGGCCAGGAGGGGGCTAACTGAACCACGGAAAACAGAATGGGCCGGTGGCCTCTGGGAAGCCAGAGGATGAGGCAGTGGGCGTTAGGAAATGGACATACTATAGGAGAAGCCTTGGTGGAATGCTTGAGGTTGAGATTTTGAAGGGGGTTGTTCAATGCATGGCCCATGAGAAGATGACTGAGGTCATGGCGAAGGTCACTGAGGAGGTCCAGGAAGGGTATTGGAGGTCGTTCACATGGATGAGCAGGACATTAGCACAGATTGCCTGACAGAATCCAGAAACTCAAGTCCTTAATGGATAGAGGGGGCGACAGGGAGGGAGACGTTAAGGTGATGAGAAGAGGTGGCAGAGTAGAGTCAGGTGGCAAGAGTCTCAAGAAGGATAAAATGATAGATGCACATAGGAAAAACCTTTCAAATGTGAACAGTGGTTGTCCATGCAGGTAGAGAGGACTATGGGTAGTTCTGATTTATTCTTTTATACTTTCCAGTGTTCCCCTCAAGTTTTCTACAATGAGCTTTTTTCTTAGAAATGTAAAAGATGGAAAAATACAAATACCTCTATTCATACCATCTAAAATTTATAATTATAAATATGCAAAAGTCCCTTTAACTGCCTCCTCTTCTCAGACAAACACGGTCAGTTAGCTTTCAGTTTTGTATGTGTGTATGTACATACACATATTAGAATATGGTAAGGTCTGTGCATGATTGTTTTATTTACATGGAGGGAACTATTCTTATAATCAGGGGTGAGGGAAGCTTTTTGAATGGGGGCGGGGGGGAGAGATTACACAGGGACAGAGCCTGAATCCCCATCACCAGCTGAGCAACCCAGTGGGGAGGCCATGCCCTGGTAAGACCCAGCCTCCAGTTTGGCGCCACACCTAGTTGTTAACATATTCCAGGAAGAGGGAGAATTACTATTCGTATTTCTCTAGCTAGGTTTCAATCCACTCTCATATCTCTCAAGTTGGTTATGCCTCAGAAATCTGGGAAGCAGGAAGTCAATCATTACCTCCAGGGGGCTCAGACTAATGGACTTTGGCCACTTGGCGATAAGGAAGAGAAACAGCAATAACTTCAGGATCCGAAGGCTGGGCCGTGGGGACACACAGGTAGGCAGTTCTCCCTCCTCAGGGGCCCCAGAAAGCAGGCCCACTCTCTGGGGGCCATAGCTCCCCACTGACCCCACCACACTCAGAAGTCAGGGGCAGCCTTCACAGTTAGACAGGCCTGATTCAAGTCTCAGCTCTATCACTGATACACCTGGATGACCTTTGAGAGCCCTTCGCCTTTCTGGCTCAATTTTCTCATCTGTAAAATGGGGTGATAATCTTCAACTCTCAGCATTGTTCTCAGGATAAAAAGAAAAAAATCCTCATTCATGCATCTGAAAGCAGAAACATTAAAAAAGGCCTGGTCCCTAACCCGATTCCAGGTTCAATGTCAAGGGGACTGTCTGACAATGGACTGATTAAGAAGCCACATGCATATACACACATGAGATTTGAAAATCAGCTTTGCAGTGACCACATGTGCTCTCCAGGGCAGCCCCTGGGAAGGAGTCTTTGTCCTCATAAAGTTGTTGGAGCAGTGGGATAGGGTAGTGGTGATGAGGGGGCCTTTTCATACTTTCTTTTTTCCTTCCTCCCTCCCTCCTCCTTTCCTTTCCTCCTTCCTTTCTTCCTTCCTTTCTAACAAAAGCAAGAGATGAATAAATGCTCACTATAAGACTCCAACAATACACCCATATATAAAACAAAAAGCAAAACCTTTCCCCTGGCTCCCCACTCTTGGTCGTCACTTTGATGCTATTGCATGCTATTAGAAACAGCTCAGTCCACAAACACCATTAAACACATGCACTCTTTGGTGTGTAGGGTCAAGACCTAGAAATGGAATTGCTGGGTCACAAATACAAATATTTAATAATTTACAACATGGATGAGTTCTACCAATTGCACTACTAAAAGGCTGTCCCCAAGGGCATCAAATGACAGTCTAGGAAGGCACCAGCCAGATGATTTGAGGAACTGTCTTTATTTGCCTTCTTCAAGTTTTTCTTCCCAGTGCATCGTGCCCCTTCAGACATCAGATAAACGAGAAGCATGTCTGCTGAAGGGTTACCAGACAGGCCTGCCTGACTGTGGTGGCCTGCCAACGCCGTAGGGGGCTTCCAAACTTGTTCCAGATGGCTCCACTCCCTCTTTTGGTGTTAATTTGCCCATTAACACTCCAGAGCTCTGTGTGTGCTGACACAGGTGCCCATCACACAAGGCACACAGAAGGCACCGATACGGGTGTACAGAGAGGCATGCATTCATTGGGCACCTGGTGTGCCTGGCCCTGACTGAGTACCGTCAAGCCAGCACCTGCTCTCCAGAGCACTGAACTGTGGGGATGGAGGGTGCACACTGTAGACAGGTATTGCCCAGATACCCCATGCTCCCAGAGGCCTGCTCTGAGGACTGAAAGAGTCGAGGGAGGTGGTCACAACATGAGCACACTGAAGAACATGGGCGTGGAGACCTGGGTGGGAATGTGGACTCTGGCCTACTCCACCACTTCCAGCTGGGCACTCTTGAGCAAGTCCACTTCTAATACTAAGAATGGAACAAGGGAGATCAAGGCCCGTCCTGGCACTCTAAAGGGGCTCAGTAACCAAGAGCCAGGATTAGGAAAGCTCTTACTATGTGCTCCTGGTACATCGGCACACTGTAAAGGCATTCTAGAGCTTTTTCAAAGCATTTTCTCTCATTTTATCTCACCACGATCTTAGGGGACAGGAATTATTACCCCTGACATTCCAGTGAGGGAACAGAGACCCCCAAGACAGAGAGGTAAAGCACCTTGCTCTGGCCAGGGCAGGGAGGGAGAGATTTGCCTGAGGTCACACAGGTCAAGGACAGGACCTGGTGCCCCAGGTGCTCTTTCACCATCCACCGCTGCCTCTCCCTATCCTCTAGAAGTGGATTCCCAACCTTTACCCTAGTCTTTTCATCCAGGTACTCGCCAGGTCATGATAACCACAGCTGACACCCCTTTCATTCCTTAGCCGGAACGATTGCGGCTCCTCTGAGCCTCAGTTTCCACGTGTAAAATGGGCATCACTGGAGTAGGAGAGGGACAGGGGTGTGTGTGTGTTGCGGGAGCGACCCGAAGCCAGCCAGGATCCGAAACAGGCGCGGGAGGGTGGGGCCAGCACTGTGACTCAGCCGGGCGGGCCAGGAAGGGCTGCCCAGCCGGTCTGACCGGCCCGGGACGCAAGGAGCCGCCAGGGCCCTCCCGGGGCAGAGCCGCCCGGGGGTGACGGGAAGGGAGGCCGGCCGGGCGCCGGCGAGCCCGGGCTCGGGGCGGGAAGTGGGCGCGGCGCGGCTACGGGGCGCGCAGCGGCCGCCGACTAGGATGGGAGCGGGGCCCCCGGGCCGCCCGCAGCCTCTGGAGCCCCGCTGAGCCGGCCGCGGAGACCCCCGCGTGAGAGCCGAGATGTGTCTGCGCCTTGGTGAGCCGCTGGGGACGCGCTGGGAAGCCGGAACCCGCTCCACTCCCCCGGCGGGGCCGGAGCGCAGCGGTGGGAGCTCGGAACCCCAGGGTCCAGGCCGGCTTCTCTGCAGATCGCTTTCCGCTCTGGGCCTCAGTTTCCCCAGCAGTGAGATGGAGGGAGGAGGGCTGCTGGGATCTTCTCGCTGTGGCGTAGCACCTCCGCCCCTCTCCCACTCTTTCCTCCTGGCGGAGGTGAAACCTCCAGGCGAGAGAAGAGGCGCGGGAGAGAGCAGCCCTCACCTGGCCCAGAAGGGAGAGCAGAGCGGGGGTTCCAGGGCCCAGGGAGTTCTGAGCCCGAGACTGCCTGCCTTACGCTTCCTCAGCCCCGCGAAGGATTTCCACTTCCATACCCTGCACTCCCCCAACCAGGCGGGGAGGGAAATGCCATTGTCAAACAGGATCCAGACAAAGGAGTGGGACGGATGTGCGTCCTCTCGTCGCTCCCTGTGCACAGTGATGCTGCTTTGGGGCATGGGACGGACCTGAGGAGTCCCCGCTCTAGCCAAGAGAACTTGTGAGCCTGTTCCCTCGTCTGTAAAATGGGAGCCCCCACCCCTCCTGGGACTACTGTGAGGATGAAGTTAGCTCTAA
The DNA here is from genome assembly GCA_003508835.1 of Eonycteris spelaea. Classification (NCBI taxonomy): domain Eukaryota; kingdom Metazoa; phylum Chordata; class Mammalia; order Chiroptera; family Pteropodidae; genus Eonycteris; species Eonycteris spelaea. The sequence goes on from PUFA01000006.1 coordinate 10,328,523, forward strand.
GAATGAAGTGCTTTCCACGGTGGCCGACAACAGTGCTAAGTGCTCCAAGAATAGTGACTTAGAAACAAAGAAGCCAGGGACTACCCCAGACTCTGTCCAGGGCTCCAGGCACAGACCCGCATTGGCCAGTTCCTTGAGCTTGACCAAAGTATTGGTCCTGGGATACTGCTGTTGTTCATGAGCCCAGCCCTGAGCTAGGTGGTGTTTGGGCTGCCAGGTAGGTGGATGGATGGGGTGAGGTAGGTCAGGTGCCTGGGACATAACTTCTGTTCCCTTTCCTGTTTGGCTAGCAGTTAATCTTCCCAATACCATTCCATTTCCACATGCCTGTCCAACCCATGATTTGCCCTCTGATTCCACGTCTGGGTCAATTCCAGATTTGGCTTCAGAGGGTCCTGAGTCCTGAAGGCTCCAGGGTCTCAGGACAGCTTGACCAAACCCTCCACATTTTACATAGGGGAATCTGGGCTTCAAGAAGGAGAGGGGCTGGTACAAGGTCACACAGAGTATCTGTAACTGGCCCCATGCCTCCCTGGTCCCTGGGAACTGCCTCTTGGCACAGGGCCGCCAAAAACATTCAATCTAGTGAGTTCTTTTCTTTTCTATTCTTTTCTTTCTTTTCTTTTTACTGCAAAGCTTCCATATATGAAATATCCACAGATGATAATACTGAGGTCTAGGAAGGGACTCAGTCAGGTCCCACCAGGAATAGCTAAAGGAAGAAGGGGCCATTTAATTCTGGGAACCCGGACAGTCTTCTAGGGTCATGGAGCTGGCTAGAGAGGGGGCTGGTGGGGCCAGGGGACCAGCATGGTGTGTGTCTCCAGGACCTATGGGGGAAATTCCAGAGAGCAAATCTGGAACGGCCTGAGCTGCCCAAGCAGAAGAGTTCCCTGTTCCTGGTAGTGTGCAGATACGGCTGGGCAGCCACTTGGTCACTCAGAATTTGCATTTAAGTCCCTGATGTTCTTTTGATCCCAGCCTTCCCCCATTTGCACGGTCCCTGCCCAGTGCCCCTGCACCAAGAGCTGTTTTTCCCAGTACCCGCAGGGTATGTCCCACTTTCTCATCCATCTCGTGGGACCTCCTGTCCAACTGGGATACAAGGGTTATTCTTCCATTTTACAGATGAGAAAATGGAGACTGAGAGGCTTGAGCTTCTTGTCCTGAGTCACCCACCTCTAGCCAGTTCAGTTCAGCGGTTGTGAGCTGAGTATCTGCTGTGTGCTAGGCCCTATCCACCAGACTGAATCCTGGGCAGGACCTGATCCCTGCCCAACAACCTAGGGGCTCCTTGAAGCTGGATAGTGACTACCAAGCTCATCGTGGTACCACAGGGCCTGGCACAGAGCAGGCACTCAGTGAACATTTATGTAATAAACACATGAATAAGTAAATCAGTGAATGAGAGTTGAGTAGAAGGATCATGGGTCTAGAACTAAAGACCTGGGTTCAAATCCTAGACCTGTCTCTCATGATCCGGAGCACTGACAAGGACTACTACCCATTATTAATACCACTTGTGTGCTTTTCCAACCTCAGAGTTCCAATGACTCTCATTACAGGCATTGTGAACCCCTTTTCTGGACGAGGAAACTGAGGCTCAGAGAAGACAAGTTAATGGCCCCAACTTATCTAGAAATATTTAGGACCCAATGTCCATCACTCCTGGCAGGGCCTCAGTTTTCTCCTCTGCCCAGCAGGATAAACTCCACCCCTGGCCCTGACACAGCTGTCCCCTGCAGGTGGCCTGAGTGTGAGCGACTTCCGGAAGGTGCTTATGAAGACAGGGCTGGTGCTGGTGGTACTGGGTCACGTGAGCTTCATTGCAGCTGCTCTCCTCCATGGCACTGTGCTGCGCTACGTGATTGCCCCTCACGATGCTGTGGCTGTGCAATACTGCGTGGTCAACATCCTCTCTGTCACTTCTGCCATTGTGGTATGACCAAGCTGAGAGGGTGGCTGGCAGGGGCTGAAGGGGGCTTAAAAGGTCTTCGATGAGTCTCCACCCAAAACCTGGGGTGAGCAAGTGGAGAGCCTGAGCACTGACCCCTGCTCGGCCACTTACCAATGCACAATCCACTCAACCTCTTTTTTTCTCAGTTTCCTCGTCTAGATACTATAGATTGCAACAATGTTCACCTCATAGGGTGCTGATGGGTATTGAATGAGATCATCCACATAAAGTGCTTGGCAGTGTCTGGCACATGGTTAGTGCTCACTCCTGTGAGCTAAGATTATTATTACAATAGGAAAATAGTCGAGGCACCACTGGACAGAAAGAAGGAACATCAGCTCAGTCTGGGAGGGTTCAGGAAGGTTCAGGAGGGTTCATGGAGGTGGAGGCCCTTGAGCTGGGTATTGATGGATGAGTAGGAGTTCAAGATAGGCTGCAATTACCATAACCCAGGTATGTGGCATGCCAGGGACCAAGGGATAGTAAAAGCTGGGATAGCATTCCGAGTACAAAGAAAGGCAGATGCAAAGGCTTGGAGGTGGGAATGGCTAAGATTTGTTCTGGAGACACTAAAAAAAAAAACAATTTGGCAGGAGCTTAGCATTAGGCCTGGTCTATAGTTAAGTACTCAATAGATGGTAGCCGTGGTTGTGACTGAGTGTCAGTACCTGTTTGATGAATACATAAATGAAGGGGCCTGGTATTCTCAATTTCCTACCTGGTAGCAGGGTTGGTCACAACTTTTGAGCAACATCCACACGTTGCTGTGTGAGTTCGGTCCCTGCCACCTCTTGGCTAAAGGACTAACTTCTCTAAGCCTGTTCCCTCATCTGCAAAATGAAGCTCAGACAGCCTGCTGGCCCCAAGGCTTGGGTGAAGGAGGATCACAGGCCCCAGCTAGTAGGAGAGCCTCAGTCAGTGGGACAGGGCTGGGCCGCACAGATGTGTGCAGTGTCTGTTGGAGTTACTATTACCAGCCTGGTGAGAGGGCAGGGAAGGCCGTGAACTCAGGGTTAGGAGGTCCACCGGGGATGGACTCTGCTTTACCCTCATTTCCTCAGTTAATCCTCACTGTTCCCAGCAACAGGGAACCATTATTATCTCCACTTTACAGAGGGGGGTGGACCGAGACTCAGAGAACCACCCAGCCTCCTGCTGATAAAAAGAAGCGAGCTGGATTGGAAACGACTTGTGTCTGACACTAAAGCCAGTGTTCTTTCCGTGAGTTCATCCTTCAGAGTGGGACTTAGCCCAGAGAGGCTGAGGCACCGACTCATGGCTGCACAGTGAATATTGCTGGGCTCCCGTCATACCACCTGCCTCCCAGGGGTCCAGCCCATGGCTGGTACAGTGAGGGAGCTCAGGGAGGAAGCCTGGCTGAATGGAGGCCAGAAGATCCAAGGGGCAGCTGGTGGGTTAAACACAAACCTCTTGGGACTGAAGGGGGTTAGGGAGGACTGTAGGTGGAAGAACCCAAGCAAGTGAAGAGTAGCAGGAAGGGTGTTCCTGAGAAGGCAGAGTGTGGGCAGCATCGCGAGCAAGCTGTGTGTGGGTGTCCACATCCAGGGCAATGAAGGAAGAGACTGGCCAGGGTGCGGTTGAGAAGCTGATGGGACCGAGGCCAGGTCATCCAGAGCCTGGGATAATTTACTCCTAAGATTTTCAATTCTACTCCATAAAAGATCCTGTTTTGTTTTCAAATAATTTTGTGAGTTACTCAGTTTCTTCCAAAATCTCTTCCACTCCAGGGAGACAAGTCATATATATTGTGGGACATGCAGCCCTGGGATATACATAGGCCCCTGTTTGAGATACACAGCTCTAGGCAGTGGGGAAGTCATGGAAAGTTATAGGCAGGAAGTGATTGTGTTTTAGAAACATCACTTCAGGGCTGGACCATGAGGAGGCAGTGCCTCCTTGCAGATGGAGGTAATGAGGCCAAGGCTAAGCAGGTGATAGGGGTGGGGAATTTGGCGGGCTTCAGTTGTCATTGGTGGAATTCTTACCTGAGAGTGGCCGGATCCCGCTGCCTACTCTCCTCCAGCAGGGGGGTCCCGGGGTCAGGGCTAATTTGAGTCTCCCACAGGTCATCACCTCGGGCATTGCAGCCATCGTGTTGTCACGCTACCTTCCCAGCATCCCCTTGGTATGTCGCACTTTCTGGGATGGGGCTTTGGGATAGAAAGGGCCTGGCCTGCTTGGAGGGGGTGAGGCTGACCCTATGGGAGCCAGAGCTGCTCATGGGGCCGAGTCTGACGTCCATTAACCAGTGGTCTCTCCTATCCAGCGCTGGGCAGCATTTAGCTTGAGCGTGGCCTGTGCCCTTCTCTCTCTGACCTGTGCTCTTGGCCTCTTGGCCTCGATCGCCGTGACCTTTGCCACCCAGGGCCGGGCACTGCTGGCCGCCTGCACTTTTGGGAGCCTGAACTACTGGCACTGGCGCCCAACTGTCCCTTCGATCCCACACGCATTTATGTGAGTGTTAAGGCCTGGGATGGGGTGGGGGTCATCCAGGTGCTCATCAGAGGTGGGAAGGGTTCTTGGAGTCCTGCCTTCTTCCCCCAACTCCAGACGGCCATATCTGCCCCTTGTTCCCCTGCAGAGCTCCAGCCTGTGCCTCTGGGGCATCTCACTTGTGTTCTGCGTGGCAGAGAGTGTGTTCGCTGTGCGATGTGCCCAGCTCATCCATCAGCTGCTGGAACTGAGGCCCTGGTGGGGGAAAAGCAGCCTCCACATGGTAAGGCCTGTCACCCCCCTCCACAGCCCTGACTCCCCATATTTCCTGGGAGCCCTTGCTGGGCAGACCCCATCCCTCTAATGGGTCCCCCACTTGAGAACTGGGATAATAATTTTCTCCCCAGGACCAAAGGCAGAGGCTTAGAGGCTCAAAGATGTCAGATCTCACAGCTAAGTCACACAGCTGACACCCAAGGCCCAGGATTTGAGGGAAGGGAAGGGGTATCCAGGCTCAAACTGGGGGTACATCAAGGGTATGGCCTGGCTCTTGTGTGGGAGGTGGTGATGCCCCTTTGCCCCAGAGATCCTTCCAGCCCTTCCCTCCTCCCATTCCCTGGGTGTCTGGCAGGAGACCCAGAGGCAGATCCTGCAGCCTGGCAGCTTCTGTCTCCACAGATGCAGGACAGCCCAGAGCCTATAGAGGGCCATGACCTGATGAACTGCCCCAGCTCAGGGCCGCTGACCCTCTGACAGCTGATGCCTCACCAGAGGGCCGCTGACCCTCTGACAGCTGATGACTCCTGGGGTCCTGTAACCAATTCTGCACTGTGACCAGGCCAGGATTCTTCAAGCCGGCCCAATGGGCTCAATGGCCACTCGGGAACCTGGGTGCAGCTTTCAAACCCCTCCCTTGGCCACCCAGCCCACTGCACTGAAACAAGACTTTATTCTGAAGTTATTAAAAAGAACAGAGATGCTCCATGGGGATGCATGCAGCGGGAGAGGGGGCTCGGCCAGGGGGCCTGTGCTTCTTTCCCACATAAGATGCTGTGGGTGGGGCTCTAGGTGTGCTGCCCTTCTGTCTGTGGGCCTGTGTGTGTGCACGTGTGTGTGTGTGTGTGTGTGCACATGTGTGTATGTGTAAGGGAGGGAAGCAAAATACACAGAGGGGTCTGTAGGTCTGTGTTCATCCAAGTGCTGAAAGGCAGGTGGGGGTTCCTGGGTGCCACTGCTGGGGAGCTGGAATCAGGAGGTTTTCCTTTTGCATCATGGCCTCTAGGCCAATAAGAGCCAGAGCAGGAAGGGTTGAGGCCCTCTTGCAGGGAAGAATGGCTCAAGGAAGCTTTTTCCTTACACTTCCCCCAGCCGCCCCACCTCTGGAATCCTCTCCCCTCCAAATAGAAAGACAGGCTCCTCACCTGGGCATAGTTCCCCCCTCCACCCAGGCTGAGATCTACAAGGGCAGGGGCGGGGATGGGGCGGGGAGGTTGCCCGTGATTGGGGGAGGGAAGGCTAGCCTCGTGGCTATGTGTGTTGGTGGAGAGGGGGATGGTTGAAATTCTGATATCTAGGTAAGGGAGGATTGGCTCCAAGCCAGAGCCTGTGTCTCCTTATCATTGCTGAAGGGAGATATTGCCTCTTAGATTGGAGGGCGCTAACGGCTTGCTTGGGTCTTGGGGAGACTGCAGGGTTCCCTTCTCCATAGCCTCCCCAAAGTACGGACCCTGGGGGTGGGGGAGGCCCAGTCTGACCCCCAGCCTGGAGAGACACAAGGGAGAAGAAGCTGAGAGCCGGGAGAGGGCCAGTGAAGGCAGGGAAGAGGGGGAACTGGGCTCCTCTCGCTCAGAACTGGGAAGCGCTGCTGGGGTCGCACTGCAGCAAACGCACGATGGATGGGTCGCTTTTGGCCCCGCGGATGAACTCCTCCAGGGACAGCTTGCCTGCGGGGTGAGGGAAGCAGTGATGGGGAAGAAGGCAGCAGTGAGGCAAGGGAAGGCCCGCAGACGGGCCAGAGGGGAAGGGAAGTAGCACCTGCCCCGCCCCGGCCCGCCCCCGCCCGCCCCCGCCCCTCACCATCGTTGTTCGTATCCATTTGGCGGAAGATTTTCTCAGTCCTCTTTTCTGGGGTCGACTCATCCTCCGGCATCTTCATCACGGAGGAAACCATCTTGTAAATGGCCTGGAGGTGGCGAGGGGGGAAGGCAGGGAGTGAGAAGAGCCTGCCCGAACCCCCACCCCTAACATTCAATGACGCCCCCAGGTACGCTGACGATTGTCGCTGACGATTGTCGCGGCCTCAGGGTGAGATATAGAGGGGGTCACTGAGGCGTAGGGAACTGGGGTTGTCAGGAAGAAGTATCTGGAAAAGCTTCCCAGAAGAGGGGCCCTTGGAGTGAGCCCTGACCAAGTTCCCTTAGAGCACAAAGTGGGAAAGGAATCGCTGGCAGAGGGATCTGCATGTACAAAGACGACCCAGCAAAAAACTCTGAGTAGGAGCCGAGAATTTGGGGGTGGCTGAGTGAAAGGGGTGAGGAGAGATGTTGGAGGACATCGGGGCCGAATGTTCCAGGGAAGTATAGGGTCAGCGCTGCTTCTCAGAAACTCAGGGGTTCCAGGTGGCCCGCGCTCAGGGGCCAACAAGGGCCAACAAGGGCCCTCGGCTGAGGGGGCTGTGATGCTGTTCTTGGCTGGGAAGGGGGGTCAGGGTCGCCCTGAGGGATGTAAGGCCTGAGGCAGCTGGGCCCGAGGGGGCAGGGAACATTATGCAAATAAACGTAATGAGCACCTGCGGGCGAGGGCAGCTTGGGATCTGCTGGGCCCAGAGCTGTAGCCGCCACGTGCAGGAGCTCCGGAAGCTAAGCGAAGAAGGGTTTTGGGGCTAAATACACCAAGAGCCCGTAGGGCGTGGCCTGTGGGATAGCCTGGGTCTTGGAGTTTAAGAACCAGACCGGTCACCCCAGTCTTCTAACTATTTGATACTGACACCTCCTCCTAGAAGCCTCCCTTTCCCATACATAAATTTCTCGTTTGAAATCCAGCGTTAAGCCTCCATACTGGTCTCTTCCTGCCTGATTTCCTTGGGTCTGTCTCCCGCACTGCCTCTGAAAGCTCTTTACAAACACAGATCTCCACACCACGTTCTCAGCCCAGCAAGCCACCCCCTCTTTCTAGTCACTCACAGGCCTCCCTCTAACCCCACCCCCTGCACTCAGCTCCTTCTGGATGCTGCCCCACGCTCCTTCTGCTGCCTCCCACTCCTCCTCGGGGCTCAGCTTACATGGTGCTTTCTTCAGGAGGCCTTCTGTGATCCATGGTAGGTCAGGGCCCATATTCTGCCCAGAGCTTCCTGGGCTTTTCCTTTGCCGACACCTCTCTGGAAATTATTATGCCTTTGTAGGATCGTTCCTAGTCCCTGGCATACATACAGATAAGGGCCATGGACATCTAGCTAGTGCACATATCCAGAACTTAGCACAGTGCCTGGCATCTGGCAGGAACTTCCCTTTTGAAAGCCTGTAGGTAGCACCTCCCACTGCCCTCTGTAACAAGTCCAAACCATTCAGCCCTTGGCATTCATGGCACTTCTCACTCTGGTCTCTGCTGATCTCTCCACCATCAGGCTTCCCCTGGTGGGTGATTGTGCCACAACCAAACACCCCCACATCTTTCAGTTTCCCTGGCACTTACAGCCTCTGCCTGCAACAGTAATACTGGCTATGATTTATCGGGCACCTACTATGTGCTGGGTACTTCACATGCATTCTTTCTAAACCTCACAACAGCCCTGAAAAGCAGGTATCATGATCCCCATTTTCCAGATAAGAAATAGAGACTAGAAAAGGAATCAATGACAGAGACCAGATTAGAACCTGTTCTCTCTTGGCTGCTGATTAGTAAGTCGCTTCTGAGGTGGTGATGACCAGCAGGGACTTTGAAATAAGGTGGATCTGGAGAGGCATTTTGGTTCCACTAATCACTTGCTATGTAGCCTTGGACAAGTAGTTAACTTCTGTTAGCCTCCGTTTCCTCATTTGTAAAAATGGGGGTAATCACATCTCCCTCATGAGGATTATCTAGAGTATCAAATGAGACAAGGTGTGTAGAGCAGTGACTGGCTCAATTAGTATTGTATAATAATCGTTACTCATCTACCACATCCTCAGGTCTTCCCTGACCTGTCACCGAGCTGGTCAGTGTGGCCTGCACATTTGTCTCTTCCATCAGAGTGGAAGCCCCAACCAACCAAGATGCAATCTCTTCCCTTTCAGTGTACTTACACCTGATCACTGAACTGGGTCCTGAGAAGGCCTTGAGCGAGCAACTTAGAGAGTGAACACTCCCTTGTGACAACCTTACTCCTGGGCCTCCTAATTAATTGTCTGGAATTGCTGCTCACTCATTGTTTCACTGGAGCTGACTTGTAATTAATCAGTCACTGGTATTTGCAAAGCTCCGTCTACACTGGCTGTCTGGGGCTGACTGATGGGTTGTGGTGAAGGAAACCAGGGCCCATACAGCAGAGGCCAGCCAGGGGCTGCCAAGGATGCCCAAGCAATGGAGCTGGCTTGGCACCTCCAGCAAGGCTGAAATTTCGCAGTATACACCAGTGCAATCACACTACATAGTAAAACATGAACATCCCTCTGCACTGATTGTTATCCAGCTGCTACTCAATCCCAAAGTAATTCTCCACCACCCAGGCTACCCCAACCCTTTCACCAGGACCCCCAGAACTCCCTACTGTCCATCAACTAGAGATTTAATGCCTGGCCCATGGGAGTCGTCAACAAACATTAAGGCTTTCTCCTAGTGCTAGGCATAGGGAGGGCACCACATTCCAAGGCAGCTCATTCTACTCTAGCTTGAGAGAGCAGACCCAGACCTTAGCAAGAGAGAAGCCAAAGTCAAGATCCAGAAGAGGCTGGATGAATTGGAAGTGGGGAACAGTCAGCACAGCTGAGGGACCAGAAGAGAAAGGATTCAGAGAGGCAGAAGGAAAGGGACCAAGGGCTTGTGCAAAGCCGTGCAGCAGGATTACTCAGGGCACATTGCAAGGATGTTGAAAAGGCCGTTCTGGCTAGAGCAGAGAATGTGCGGAAGAGAAAATAATAACATTTACCAAGTACCAATTATATGCTGGGCCCTTGTGCCAGAGTCCCTATCCACTTTATACCTGCAGTAGCCTTATGGAATAGGGAGTTAACATCCTCCCTTTACAGGTGAATAAACAGAAGCTCAAGGAAAAAGTGGACAAAGAACTGGATAGGTAAGATAGAAACAGAGCCTTGATGGTATTCAATGCTGGCCTGAGAGGATGGGTGCTCTAAGAGGTTTCTGAGATAAAGTTAACACTTAAATTTCTACTAAAACGTCATTCATATCAGGCCCTTAAACCTCCTGTAAGATCTGCATCACCATCCCCATTTGTCAGATGAGCAATCTAAGAATCGAGGCCAACTCCAGAACTAGAAGCCAGACGGAGCTCAAGAAGCAGCTCTGAGTTGTGGCCAGATTGAGCTCAATTTCACTTACACGCTTTGTGACCTCAGGCAAGTTACTTCATCTCTCTGAGCTTCATGGGGTCATTGTAAAGATGCACTGAGCTCATGGGTGTAAGCATCTGACTCAGCACGAGGCTCTTAGCAGGCCCTCAAATAATTAGTTGGAAAGTGGCTGGGTAGATGGTGGACCCCAGTGGCCCACTCACAGGCTGCGTGGCCTCGAGCAAATATCTTTACCTCTCTGAGCATCCGTTTCTTCTTGAGTAAATGATGATCAATAAAACCTAACTGGCTTGTACTTCTGCAGAAATGTCAAATCTTTAAAGACAAAGGCCAAGAAACTGTTATGGACTAAAGGGGACTAAAGAGATATGAAATGAAATGCAATGTGTGACCCTAGATCAGGCAAAAAAGAACATTATGAAGACAGTTGGCAAAATTTGAATATGATCTGTAAGTTAGATAATAGTATTGTTTCTATGTTAAATGTCCTGACTCTGATAATCATATTATGGGTTATGTAAGAGAATGTCCTTGTTCTTAAGAAATATATCCTGATGTATTTAGGGGTAAAGGGCCCCATTCAGAACAACAAAATATTATACACATGCACACACACACACACACACACACACACACACACAATAATAAAGCAAATGTAGTCAAATGTTAATTGGTGAATCTGGGTAAAGGATATATGGGTGTTTACTCAATTTTTCTTTAAATTGAAAATTACTTCCTAATAAAGAGGTTTTTAAATGGGTCATAAGAATAGCACCTGCCACTACCTACCCACAAGGACTGTTGAGAGGATAAAAAGGGATGGTGGGTAGAAGCTGTCAAGCCCTATGCCTGGCATTCTGAGGGGTCCAGGGACCCACCTGCACAATCTCGAGCATCTCCTCACGACTGATGTAGCCGTTGCCATCCAGGTCATACATGCTGAAGGCCCACATGAGCTTTTGCTCCAGGCGGCCGCGCGAGGTCACACTCAGTGCGATGATGAACTCCCGGAAGTCAATGGTGCCATCACTGTTAGTATCAAAGGTGCGGAAGACGTGCTCAGCAAACTTGGAGGCATCACCGTAGGGGAAGAAGTTGGCGTAGATCTTCTTGAACTTTCATCCACGTTGAGGATGCCCGTGGGGCAGTCCTTAAGGAAGCCTTTGTACCACTCCTGCAGCTCCAGCTCCGAGAACTCTGTGTTCTCCCGCAGGTCCTGCAGCATCTCGGGCCGCAGCTTGCTATTCTGCTTGCCCATGGCCACAGAGCCAAGTCCACCTGGGTCCCCAAGGGGATCAAAGAGTGGAGAGGAGAGGTCATGACTTACTGATCCTTTGATTACTCCAGGAGGGCCCCCGATACCTGCCACCTCAGCCTCTCTTTTGACCCAGTGAGAAAGAGGAGTTGGTCCAAGGTCACAGTCTATACCCAGGCATCCTGCTTCTGTGATGTGCTCCACACCATTTCTGCAGCCCTTACACCTCCCTAGGGAACAGGCCCAGTAGCAGAGGAAGGAAAGGGGGCTCTCATTTACTGAGGCCCCTCTCAGGGCCAGCCTCTAAGCCTTCACAGGTGTATACCATTTCACCTTCACAAAATGAAGCCCAGGGATTAGCCCCATTTTACAGATGAGAAGGCAGGATCAAAGAAGCAAAGTGATCTGTTCCAGGTCTCAAGGCCATAGAGTGACAGGGCGACCCCCAGAGTTGCCCAGGGAGGTGCAGAAAGGCCTCCTGGTCCTCCTCCTTCCTACCTACTGCTCCCTCATTGTCTCACATATGCCTGCTCACCACAAAATACACCTGCAGCCCAGACACTGGCCTGTCCTCCCACACATTTGTGTCTGGCTAGGTGTAAGATAGGTGTAAGCCTGAGCTCCTGAGCCAGACCACCTGGGTTTAAATACCAGCTCTGCCTCTTACCAGCTATGTGACTAGGCAAGTTCCTTAAACTCCTTGCCTCATCCGTAAGGTGGGGGTGATAGTACCTACCTCATTATTCTTATGGAGATTAAGTTAGTTAATATATGTGAAGCACATAGAATGATGCCTGCACATATAAGTGCTATATGTTAAATAAATAAAAATGATATACAAGTACCAAATGCCACAAAACTCATGCACAATGATACACAAATAAATAATACACATATGCTATACTGCCCACTAAATCCATACACTGGGTCCCATGCCACTCAGATACCAGTCCACCCACCCATGGGTCACCGTGCCTCCATGTGTAACAACATTCTCTCTGCTCCACGACTCACATGTACCGACACACAGCACCACACATGCACAACTCCCATACCCTGTGCATCAAGACACACCAGCCCACGACCCCACGTCTCACACATGCCATCACAAGCCGACTCCCATGCCAACACCTCTCACATGGCCGGCTGCACGTGGGGCCCCCAGACACCCTTGCCGTCTTTCTCTTCCCAGGGGTGCTTTCAGGTCCCAGGAGAAGAAGCTGCAGCTCTTCTCTGACTTATGAGGGGCCCCTCTTCCAGAGAGATCCAGAGGGGAGACCTGTAGCCAGCCAACCCTCCCCCAACTCTTCCCTTTCATCTAGTCCAGCAAGATCCTCTCTGAGCAGGAGCTTAGAGCGTGGAGGGTTGAGGATGGCAATGGAGAGGAGACAGCCAGGCAGTTCTGGGCAAGGATGTGCGCGTGTGTGCAGGTGAATCTCCCCCAGCTTGGGCTGGCTGTAAGACAGAGTGAGGGGCGTTCCTCGTGTATGCATTTGCACGAAGCTCTGCGCGCGTGTGGGTGAGCATGTGTTCGTTTCTGCCCTGATTTCTGCATTGCATTGGTGTTCCCGTGTGTTTCAATTCATATCTGTGCGTGTGCATATCCGTGCATGTGACTAGGTATGCACCCATCACAGTGTGAGGGGGACAAGCCTGTGTGGCCATTTGGGGGACTTGTGTGTGTCCTCAGCAGTGTGTCACATGCATGTTTCTGTAAGTTGGTCACCTTCCTTTCTAAATCAGCCTCTTCTGCCCCAGGCAGAGGACCCAATGAACAAGTGTGTGGGAGGGAACTGAGGAATTGCATGGGGCTAGGGTTGAAGAGTGTGTCCCTTAGTCCCCTTCTCAAGGTCCAAGGAACTGGGTCATCAGGTCGGGGGCAGAGAGATGTGCTGGGCAGGAGAGATCTTCCAGTACCCCTCTTCTCTGCCACCCTGAGTTGCCCCTCCCAATTGGAAGACTTGGAAACGAGGATGGTAGAAGATTCAGTTGTCTCGAAAAGACCCCCAAACCCCCAAATAGGAAGGACCCATGGCTCAACCTGAGTAACCCGCCCCGCAGACCCGCTCTGAACCTCTGTCCGCAGCTCTCGCCCTGAGCCCCCGCCTCAGCCCTCCCAGCACTGGGAGAGCTCCGGGCGCGTGGCCCCTCCTGGAGGGGGCGCTGCGAGGCGGCCGAAACGAGATACCTCGGGCTGGCCACTCCGTGGTCAGGACCCTGGAGAGCTCCTCACATTTTCCCGGGGAGCCCCCACTCCCTGAGCACCCGAAAGGAGGATTCCCGAGAGGCGCGGGAGCGGCGGGGTTGGAGAACCCTGGACGTGGCTCCTTCCCCTTGGGATGCCCCCTCCCTGCATCCCCCGGCCCCGGCCAGAGCGGCCCCCACTCACCCAGCGACGTGGAGACACCGACTGCGCAGGAAAGGCGGCGCTGCTGCGGCGCGCGGCGGCAGAGGCGGCCGGAGCGGCGGCGGGGGGCGGGGGAGGGACTGCGAGGGAGACGCCCCGCGGCGTTCGCCCGGAGCCCCTCCCCTGGGGGGTCCCCGTTTCTCCCTCTCCTCCCCAGCCCTGGGGGCGGAGGGAGCGGTGATCTAGGCTCCACCCCCGCCCCTGCTCGGGAGAGGGAAAGGGACGCCCTCACTTCCCGGACCCCTCACAAGGGAGCACCCGCCGGGGGGAGAAGGCCTGAGGCCCCCATTTCCTCAGCGTCTCGACTCAGGTAGTCTGAATGGGGTGGCGGGGGTCAGTGCCCAGAGACCTCTTTCTTAAGCCGGGGCAACTCCCGGACACTCCACCGCCTTCCTCCCCCACCCCTACCTGGACGCGGAATCGCACGTCGCCCCGATGGCGGGATCCGGATCCTGGCGGTTCAATAGCGCTTTCCCTGCCCCCGCTCAACTCCGGAACTACCTGACCTGGGCGCTTTTCTGGGAGGGGCAGAGCCCACTCGTCCCGTCCAAGAGGTCCTCCGGAGCCAGGCACGCCCCCTACCCCGCCTCTGCTGATTGAGAGCCCACCCCATCTCCTGATCCCACTCCGCATCTCATTCCCCCGCCCCTCTCAGAATGAATCCCACCTCCCAACTTTGATCTAAGCTGCTCCTCCTATCCCCACCCCTAATCAAGGAACAGCCCCTTCCCTCCCCAGCCTCTGCCTGTGAGAGCTGGGGAGCATCTGTCTCCCGCCCGGGAGGCTCTGAGGTGCATAGGTCCCCTGCCTACTGACTGGACAGCCCCTCTCCAGAGTCACTACCCCCATCACAGCTCCTCTTGCCAGGATGGGGGTGCAGCCCCCTGGCCGCAGTGTCAGCGACAATCCCCACATCCTGGGCTTGAATTTTGTCCTTTATCTCTAAGAAATGATCCTTATTGTCCCCACTTCCCGGATAAGAAAACTGAGATTCAGAGGAATTAAACGATTTTTCCAATGTCTCACAGCTAGTGAGTGGAAGGCTTGGATTTGAATTCATGTGCCCTCATCCATTCATTGCACATGTATTTATCAAGCACTAGTTTTGTGCCAAGCACTGCTCTGGCAGTTACTGAGTGGACAGTGAACAGTGGACATAATATACAGGTCAATTCTAGAGTGTATTAGATAAGTGTTTTGGAGGGAAATTGAGGTCGGTTGCAGAGATTGAGATGGTGGAAATGCTTAGGACCATGCCATGGACTTTATTTCTATTCCAGGAGCTCCTGGGGCTTGAACGCAGAGTGAGAGGGCCTGACTTCCAAGTCAAGCTCACTCGGGCCTCTGTCAAGAACAGACTTGGAGGAGCAGGGGACCAAGTCAGGGTTAGAGATGACCAGGTGGCAGAGATGGGTCTGGTTTCCGGAGCTACTGTGAAGGTGTGAGGACAGCATTTGTCTTCTGACTGGACAGCTCCTCTCACTCAGTTCCATGGCAGCAGCTGGGACCCTCCTGGCTTCCCAGGTTCCCCAGACCAAGCTAGGGAACTAGGCTGTGGGGAATGGGAGGGCAGCTGGGCCCTCCAGAACACTAGTTCCTCTATGTGCCTTGTCTCTGGCATTGGGACCCCCTAGTGGAGGCGTGAGAGACGCCAGACATGCGTGGGTGGTTCCCAGCTGCCTCCTGCTGAGGACCTGGGGGTGGGGAGAGATTTGCTGCTCAGCCCCCACCCCAGGCCCCTTGAGTGACAAGCTCTCTCCCCTCTCCCCCTGGAGGGCCTGCTGTGCTTGGGGAGGGAGAGGGGCCTTCCTTGCAGTCACTGCCTCAGGCCCTCCTTCCCTTGCTCCTCCTGCTCTTACTCCTTCCTCTCCCACCTGCCTGAAACCAAATCTCAGTTTACCTTCACAGGGGCCGCTCAGCCACTTTCTCTGCTCTTCTCACTTCCCCTGCTCACTGTCACCTTCGCCAGGCTGACTCCTTGGCTCGGTCTCTCAGGAGCCTACTTTTCCTAGCCCCACTCTTTTTCTTCTCTGTGAGGGTAACTCTGATGCCCACAAGACCCCCAGTCTGCATCCTGTCTCCCCATAGATGAGGCTTCTGAATGCAGGACCATGTCTTCTTCTCACCTTGGGTACCCCACCTCCCTTGGACTTTCCCTGTACCTTGAACAAGTAGGATGGATCTGGAGGGAAAGTTTGCCCATCAGCCACCTTTTCTCTGCGAGGGGCCCCAGCAGCACTGGGAGGTCCCTCTGAGCAAAAGGAGAAGGCTTGGGATTCCCCACATGACACAGCAAGGCCCTGGGCCCAAGACCTCGTGCCCTGAGATATGGCCCAGAATGGGGGGCAGAGGAGCAGCTGTCAGGAGGCCTGGGTCCCTCAGTTTTAGATGACTTGAAGCAAATCTCTTCCTCTTTCTAAGCAGAAGGTTTAAACAGGTGACCTGAGTACCCCGACACCTCCCAAGATCAGAGTACTGACATGACAGGCCTCATTTACTGCCTCACTGGCCCCCTCAGGCCTGAAATTCTGGACATGAGCATACACAGACGAGGCTCCAGTGGCCCTGGAACCCTGCTGATATGCTTTATATGAAAGCCTTTTTGGGAGTGGGGTGGGGGTGTCCTCACTGATGTCCTGACTCAGCCCCTTCCCACTTTAGAGAGGCACCACCTGGGAGGGAGAAGAGGCATGTCTTAGAGTAGTCCTAGAGGGTGATTATTGAAGGAATCGAGCAGTGGGCAGGTTCATGGGAGTCGGAAAAGAGGGCAAGTCCCAGGAGAAGGGATGATTCAGCATCTGAAGCGTGAGGTGAGGGGCGGCTAGGCTCCTCTAGCACTAAAGAGGGATGGACCAGCTCCCAGGATGCTGGAGAGAGAAGCAAGTGGGGCTGTGAAGAGGGAACCACGCAGCTTTCGAGCACCCACTCCATGCGGAGTGCTGTGCATGTGTCACTTCATTTGATCCACACTGATCCTGAGGAGTCAATAATGTTACTGCCATTTTGCAGATGTGGAGACTGAGGCATCAGGGAAGCAAAGCCACCTGCCTGCGGTAATACAGCAAGAAAGGGACAGTGTCAGAATTTGAACACAGTTCTATCCGACTCAGGAACCCACACCCCGCCCTAGAAGCCTCTCAGTGAGTTGGTGGAGGTAGCCCTTCCCCAGCCCCCTCAGAGGCCCAGCCCCCACCCTCCCCTTTTTGGTCCCAAATGGTTTGGAAAATCCTGATGGGAGCAGATGGTGGGGACAGATGGAGGAAAAAGCATCTCAGGGCTGAATTACACAAACAAACACTGATAAAGTGATTAAAACCTCAAGCCACCCCTTTACAAAGGGCCCTGCCTAGCCCAGTCTGGAGCACAGTGGACCCTGAGGTGGAGGCCTGGGGGGTCTCTGGATGCCCAGCATCCTAGCCCAACCCATCCCAGCTTCTGCCTGCCTGCCTCACCGCCGGGGACCACCCCCGGACCAGAGCCCAGGGTGGCAGA
The DNA here is from genome assembly GCA_003508835.1 of Eonycteris spelaea. Classification (NCBI taxonomy): domain Eukaryota; kingdom Metazoa; phylum Chordata; class Mammalia; order Chiroptera; family Pteropodidae; genus Eonycteris; species Eonycteris spelaea. Next base: position 10,345,595 of record PUFA01000006.1, read on the forward strand.
GCTGCCAGGAGCACAGCCTGGGCCTGGCTGTTCCCAAAGAAGCTGGGCCAAGAGGAACATCATAGGGGCGGGGGCTGAGGGTGTCAGGAAAGTCCTGGGAGCCAGGCGGGCAGACCTGGAGGGTTGTGGTGGGGCTGGGGTCCCTTGTGCCGATCTTACTTTATAGATTGGGCTCGGAGGGCTGCATGCCTGCCCAGGTCCCACGGCAGCCTTGCAGCTCCCACCAAGAGGAAAGAACCCTAACCACCACCCACGCCCATGGTGGGGAGGGGCAAGGCCCTGGAAGCTTCAGTTGGTTCTTTCAACTGTAAAATGAAAAGAATAATAGTGTCCCCCAAGGGTCATTGTGAAGATCAAGTGAGAGAAAACGTGTAAAGTGTGGCTACTGGGCCCGCACAGTCTCCACCCAATAAATGTGGGTTTCGAGTGGCTAATGGGGAATCCCTGGTGTTGGGAAATCGGGAAGGCCAGCGCTGGTGAGACAGTCCCAATACAGAGCAGGAGTTTGGACCGAAAGACGCTGTTTGCAGAGCCTCAGGGGCTGACAGGCTCTGCAGCAGAGGGATAGCTGCAATGCCCTAAAGAAGAGCACTGATCCCCAAGAAAGCAGTTGATCTCTCTGCCAAGCCCGAATCTGGGATCCTGAGAGAGAAGAGAGGAGAGAGAGAGAGAGAGAGAGAGAGAGAGAGAGAGAGAGAGAGAGAGGCTGCATCCTTGCTGGTCCCTCAATATGAGAGTACAGGCTTTACAGGGCAATGAACCCATGTTGGACCCATGTTGAGATGCTGGGGTGGCCCCTCCCCAGCTGTGGGAACGTTGGCAAAAACAACCCCTCTGACCTTCTAGTTCCATCTCAGTAAAGCCCGCATTTCCAGCTGCTTCCTGGACTTGCTCCCAGAAGCCCACAGACACCTTGGAGTCAAGCCAGCCAACATCCGACTCATCGCCTTCCCTCCCAGCCTGCCCTGTGCCTGGATCCCCCTCCATCCCCCAAACAAGCCTGAGGCTCCACCCCATCTGGGACCCCGCCATACTCTATACCCCCCAACCTGCTTCCTTCCTAAGTCAGCCCTTTTACCAGAGGATGTCTTTCAGGCCCGCCCTCTCCTCCCCCTATCATCTCCCCGCCCCTTCTCCCCCTCCTCTCCCGCCCCCACCCACCGCCTCATCGCAGGGCCCTGTATTATAGATCTGGTCCTCTTACACCTCTCCCCACCTTCGGTTTCGCTAAATCAAGTCCCCTTTCTCCGTTTAATAACCTTTCATGACTCCCCACTGCCTACCAGAACAAGTGGACAGTCAAGGCCAAGGCTCTCCATGACATGCCCCTCCCCTCACTTCCACTTCAGCTCTTACCCTTCACCTTCCCTTAAACTCCCCAACAGTCTAGCACCTCCTCTGCCAAATGGCCAGGATCTCCCCTACACTGAGAAAGGGGATCTGGGGTCAAGGCTGGAGCGAGGGGGCTCTCTCCGGTCCCCATATCACCGCACATGGATGGGTTTTAAACTGGGGAGGGTAGTGAAGTGATGCAGAAGCTGGGGTCTCATCCCAGCCAACTTCTGCCTGCACGATAACCCCTCTTCCCTCTGCTAGTGAAAGCGGCTCAGTGGGAAGAGCCTCAGGCTCAGCCAGAGGTGGATAGCGACTTGCCTGAGGTCGCCCAGCCAGGCCCACCCCCTCCCCAAGTCAGAAGTGACCCCTTCACGGCTCTTCTGACAGATACGCATGTGGATCGCATGTGGATCGTTCTTTCACATTTCCGTATTTCGGGAGTTCACTCCTGCTGCATCCCTGGTCTGTCTCTGACTGTTTGAAAATTGTTCCTAGGTTCACAGCAAATAGAATGGTCACGCGTGGAAGTGGCACCAAGCAGGAGGCTGGGTGTTCACTTGTAACTTTATATACAATTCTGTATGAATGTATTATACAGCCTGCATGCAGGAGGACCTTGGAGACCGAGTCAAAATCTCAAGAGTTAAGACTTAAAAAGAAAGGTCTTCCTAAACTGGGATCTGCCTCTCAGAAGCCTTGTGGCAGCCTGGCTCTGGCCCTGGGGGTTTGCCCAGGCTGAAAGCAGCACCCAGAGCCAATGGCCCCAGGGCAACTCCTCCTGGCCTGCTCCTCAAAACCCAGAAAAGAGATTGGAATCCAGTCACCTTGTGGTGTGGCTGCATGAGGGACTGCATATGTGGTGCAGGGCTGGGCCCGGGGAGAGGTGGGGGACGGGGGGGCAGCAGACCTGACCCCCACTGGCCAGCCATGTCCCTCTAAAGCTTCAGTTCTTCTGTGAAATGCTTCCTTCCCAGGGCTGCTGTGAGGAGCCCTATAAGACACTGGGGGACAGTGCCCATGAAAGAGGCTGCTCTGTGACACTTCAGGGCTCAGGGGTGACACGCATTCAGCCTTGAAAGCAGATGCCCTAAGGGAGAGGAAAGGTAACATCCCAGCTCAAAACTTATGCTGGCACCGACTAGTATTCCCTTTTTACAAACTGGGAAACAGGCACAGAGAAATCAAGTCCCCCCACCCTCTAAAGCTATGCATGTCGGGTTAGAGGCAGAACCAAGATGGGACCCAGCTGTTTCCCGAGCTCTTCCCAGTGGGCCAGGATGTCTTGGAGAAGTTAGTTCTTCCTAGCGAGTTCAGAGGGACCCAGAGTCCCAGAACCCAAACCCCTAGGGGCCAAGATTGCCGTATCCCAGGGGCCTCATGCTCCTGCTCTATCTCCCTGCTGGGAAGACGGGGTCAGCTTCTCATTTCTGGCACCTTAGGTTCTCCCTGAAGCTGGGGATTGCCTCTTTGTTTCCATAGTAACAGTGAACAGAGGGGCCTCCTGAATCAGTGCAGGAATACTGCATGGATGCCTGCAGGTACACATGTGCCCAGGGAATCCCTGGATGGGCAGCCTTGGGTACATGCATGCCTACACATGCACACTCACACATACCTTTGCACACGTGTGTATGCCCGCACCCCCTTGTGAACACACATGCACATCCTTACACATGCAAGCACGTGCAGGCATATGCGCAATGTGCCGCTAACCAAGAAGTAGGTCAGGACACCATCCTGCCTGACATGACCCACTCCCACAGCCACTGCACTCAAGTGCAGGAAAGGCCTTGAGGAAATGAGGGACTTCCGCTTATGACAATACCCACTGCTATATTTATAGATACTTAAGTCTACGCCTGATACTGCCTTTCCTTTTCACATATAGCGTCTGCTGTACTCGCCATCATGCTGCTCTAAGATAGATGCCCAGTGAGGAAACAGGCTCAGAGAGGTAGAGTGATTTGTCTGAGGTCACACAGTAGGCACCAGCCAAGCCAAGATTTGAGCCCAGGGCTGTTAGGTGCCTGCCACCCCCCCCCCACCAGACCCCCAGCAGCACAGACCCATGAGCACTCACCTGGGATCCACAAACACAGATAGAGAGGCTTGGCAGCAGTGGCCCAGAGCCGAGGCCTCCCAACTAGAATTCTGGGATTCCTGGACTTGTCTCTGGATCATCAGATTCCTTTTCAGGCCCTGTCGTTTGTCATTCCTGAAACCGAGGAGTGAAGGAAGGACTAGAGGGCACCAAAGGGCTTTCCTTCCACCTAGCAGTTAGCAGAAAAGGAACTTTGAACAGCAAGAACAAGACCCACTGGAAATCTGCTGGTGAAGCCACATGGGTTCATTTGTGAGTTCTTTGCCCTTCCTGTAAAGGCAGACATCCAGCTCCCAGGGTCCTGGCTCCCCAACCTCATGGGCCTCTCAGGTAGACCCTGGGGAAATAAGAGGGCCTGAAGCCAGAGGCTGGGCCAGCCTGGTCACCCTGAGCAGGGAGTTGGGTGGGGATGGCTTCCAGGAGGCAGCTTTCAGCAAAAGGGTAATCGGACAGTGAAAACATGCTGCTGGGTAGGTAGTAAACGTCCTGTCACTGGAGGTATCCCAGGTTGGTAGGTGCCAAACTTCCAGGTTAGGAAATTCAAAATAAACAGTGACTGAGTTCTGCATCATTATCATCATTATTGTCATTGTCATAGCTACTACTGATTAGATACCCTTTGTGTTAGGCACTTTAAATATAACTGCATCAATGGTAATAATAAAAAGAAAAAGCAGCTCCTATGTATTCAGTCCATAGGTGGTTGATCTTCATTGACTCCTTACAGAACCCTGTGAGTAAACACTGTTGTTGGGCCCATTTACAGATGAGGAAACTGAGGCTCCGAGAGGTTCAGTGACTTGTGCACAGTGCAGCAGCAGCAAGATTCAGGCTCTGCCTGGCTGCTGAGTCTGTGGTCTGTCCACCTGGGGAGCTGGCCTTCTGGGACTGGGGCCAAGGGAGCAAAGCAGGAGGCAGGGCGGTCTCTCAGCTGTCTGTCCCGGGAACCTTCCAGTTCTGGGCAATGCTGGCTTCACTACGGCCAAGGTGGGCGCCCTCTGCTGGCTGTGCTCTGACTCTGCAGAACAATGTTCCTTCAGGCAGAGGGAGACCGTCCTGGACCTGGGATCCCGGAGGTGGGGGGGACTCTTGATTTTTGGACTCTCACTTCAGACGGTCTCTGGGGTCACCCAGCCACCTGAGCGGAGCTGGGCTGAGCTGAGGTTTGCGCTGAACAGCTGTTTGATGTCATCTTGGCCTTCCACCCCTCCCTGTGGGGAAGAGATTTTACTCCAGCTGCCTTCACTTCCTGGCACAGCCCCCTCCACATCTAAAACAGGCCCTCTGGTCCGCAGGGAACCAGAGACTGAGGTTTGTAGCTGAGAATCTGTCTCCAAGAGCAAAGCTGGGGGCTGGGGTTTGAGACAACTTGAAGCGTCGAGCTGCTGCTCACTGGCTCTGTGACGCTGGGCGAGGTTCTCGGCCTCTCTGGATGCTGTCAGGTGGGAGACCTTCGTTCCTTTGTAGACTGAAAAACCGAAGAGATCTGGGGAGCTCTCCTTTACCCAGTTAGAAGGCTTTACTCCTCCTCCTTCTCCCTTCTCCTCCCTCTCCTTTTCTTTCTCTCTTCCTCCTCTTTTCCAGCCCCCATCACCACTCCCACCACGCTGCCGTATGGATATTATTATCTTCTCTTTCAAGAGGAGGCATTTGAGACTCACAGAGGTAGAGTACCTGGCCCAGTGACACCCAGCCAGGTGTTTCTGGCTCAGAATCCAGACTTTGGAGAGCTGACTCCTGCCCTGTTCCTACTTTATCTCCTCTCTCCTTACCCATGCATCTCATCCATCAGCTCCTTCTACAAAAAGTGTCCCAAATCCTCCATCAATGTCTCTCTCTGTCCCTCGCCTCCTCCCAGACCAAGATCCATCATTTCTGGCCAAGCAACTTGTACCAGCCTCCTTGCCCCCTCGCAGGACACCTGGCCCTGTTTTCTGCAGTCTGGTCTACACACTGGAGCAGACACAGTATGCCTTTTATGTTGCGTGAAACAAAACACATCACGTCTCTCTTTGAAGCTTTCCATTGCCACAAAGAATGAATCTAAACTCTCCTTCACACACCCTCCCCTACCCCCAGGTTCTCTGCTATCATCTTAGCTGCCTTCATTCCCTCCTTGCTCATGAAGCCCCGGTCTCACTGGCTTCTTTAGGTTTCCTGAACATGTCAAGCTTGTTCCTCTCCCAGGGCCTTTGTACTTGATGTTCCTGTGGCTGGAGTACCCTTCCTGTGATGTGTGTTATGCCTGCCTCCTTTCCGTCTTCTGGTCTTAGTTCAGATGTCACCTCCTCAGACCACGTTACCTAACGTTACCCTAGCCATTCTCTACCGCATTACTCCATTTGTTTCATCGCCCCTGCGAGTCTATGGAGATCTTTTATTTAGTTATTATCTCACTTGTGTGTGGCCTGTCTCTTCCACCAGAATGTGAGATCCATGGGGTGGGGACCTTGGTTCACAGTTGTGTCCCCAGGACCCAGCATAGTGCCTGGCATTTGGTAGGTGCTCAGTAAGTATTTGTTGAAGGAATAAAGCACTCTCTAGCACTGACTTCTCTTGCAAGCTTGGAACAGTCTTTCAAATCAGTCCTCGTTTTTCCACTCCCACTGTCACAGCCCAGAGCCTGTAGCGACCCCTGCCACCTTACTCTGCCTCCCCTGCTTCTCCTCCACATAAACACTGTTCTCCCAGGCCTCGGGCCCAGTGATCCCTTTTTCCCTCTGCCTCTTTGTCCTCATTTGACTAGTTCCCACCTGACCGTCAGTACTAATTAAGCTCAGGCCTCATCTCCTCCATTAATGCATTTCAAGTTAAGGCTTACTTCCAGCCTCTGTAGATTCTTGGTGCCTCCTGGTCCAGCAGGCCGTCCCTCCCTATATTTTAAGAGTGTGTCTCTCCCTCTCTATTGTGGGAGTTCCTCAAAGGCTAAGACCAATCCGGTTCATCACTATGTCCTCAGCTCTCAACCCCCAGCCTGACACAGGCACTCAGGGAACACTGAACTGTGCTGGTCTCATTACTGCTGTGATGAGGACTTCAGGGATTAGACAGGCCAGAATAGTGTCTCCCAGCCATAGGATCCATGAAAGCCACTTCCTCTCTTTGGGCCTCAGTTTCTTCATCTGTAAAACAGATATAGCAATCCTGATCTCTCAGGGTTGCGAGGATTCAAAAGAAGTTTCTCTCTTGTATGTAATGTGCTGGGGGAAGTAGTGGGTCCTTTCCCAGGCGCCGTCTGGGCCCTGGGCTTAGCAACTACCTCTGTGAGCAGCAAGCTCCCTTAAAGCCCTTCAGGGAAGGAAAATGTATGTCTTCCAGTGAGCTCTAGCCCTGGACCCCTGCCCTGAGAAGCCCTCAGATGTGAAGGGATGTGGTAGGCAGACTGAATCAAGCCCTGAACTTGGAGCCACATTATCAAATTTGAGACATGACTCCATAATTCACTGGCTGTGTGACCCAGGGAAGGTCCCCACACCTCTCTGAGCCTCAGCTTCCAGATCTGGAATGAGAACTAGTAACACTTGTAGCCTAAGACTCAAAATTACATGGACAGCCAAGTTCTTAGTAGGTGCTTGATCATTACATCCCCAAAGCAATCTCCTGCCCTTCTCCTGATTCTTCCTGTGAATTGGGGTGTGTTTATCTAGGGGCCCTCTAAACAGGGTCAGGACCATTCTAGGTGGCAAAAAGGAGCCTTGCCATGGTTACCTGGGATCTAGCTTAGGTACCTGCAGCCCAGGTTAGGTACTGGGACTCTGGGAAGCTCTAGACACTCAGGAGGATCCAAATGCTCGTGATCTCACCAGGTGTCAATGTGTAAGTGACAAGTCAGTCCCCTAGGAGATGTCTGTAGAGTCCTCCAAATGGAGATCAGTGCAGCTTGGGAGGACAGAGGCCCACCCCTTAACCCTACTCAGATCCTTGTTCATGCATTCATTTATTCTTCTATGGCTGTATTTCCAGGATAGGTGTTTAATTAATATACACGAGAAGAACAAAATTATTCCATATATTCAGCAAACACTTACGAGTGCCTACTGCTCTTAGCCCTGTGCTAAGAGATGGTGTATATAAAGTAAATGGCCTTGACAGCACCCTCCCAAGATAACCCAGGGTGTTTCTAAATCCTCCCAGCTCTTTCCACTCCCCACCCAGCTTCCACTGGCTGCCAGGCTTCAAGCATCAGGACTTTTCCCAGAACCAAGGTGATGCACCATGGGCTCTGGAAAGGTTGCACCTCCACGGCCACATCTCTTCAAATCCTCCCTGTCTTTCATGACCTCTCCTCCAGCAACCCTTCCCCATCCCTCTCAAACTCTCAGACACAGCCATCAATCTCCCCCTCCCAATGCCCTACATCTACCTAGGGTTATGCCTGGAGAGACCAGCAGGTGGCGCTAAGGCTTTCTTTTCTCCCCCGCGCTGGACTAGACTCCAGACCATACCAAGACCCTGTCCCTGCCTCCTTTTCTCCTCAGCAGGGACAGGAGTGGACTCTGTGACCTTTTAATAACCCCTCTCCTGCTGGCTCCTGCGATGAGGCTTAAGGAGACTCCAGTTTTCCTGCAGTTCCCGGGTTGTCTTTTCCTGCCTGGCGGGTGAGGAAGAGGGTTTGGTCCCTAGGGGCCAAGCTGCAGCTGGTGGGGCGAGGTCTGGCGGGGCGAAAAGCAGCGAGCTGCAGGGGGCGAGGGGGAGGGTAGAGACAGAGAGAGACGGAGAAAGCAGAGAGAGAGAACAGAGAGAGAGAGGTGTTCTGGTTCCTGGGCTCCTATCCCAAACAGGTGGAGGTCCCAACTGAAGCTCACCTCAGGAAAAGGTATGTTACAGAGGAAACAGATGGGCCTGAAGGAGTAAAAGCAGAGCAGGCCTGAGGATAATAAGCGGCTGGCCAGTCACATTCCGCTGCTCAGCAAGAACCCCTGAGCCCCCTCCCAAGGTGACCAAGTAGAAATTTGGGAGGCAATGCAAGGAGTCCCTGGGGTGGGCATTAGGAGATGAGGACTCTTGCTGTTCTTGACTCACCCTGGGAATATGCACCAAGCCCTTCCCATCTCTGGGTGTCAGTTTCTTAATCAAAAAGGAGGAGGGGAGGAGATCTTGAAGAAGGTTCTGTGGGATAATTTTGCAAAGATGTCCCATTTCCAAAAAGGTTTAGCCCGTTCAGGGGCCTCTGGCAGACCAGAAGGCCTTTAAAACCCAAAGGAATGTCCCCCTAACGTGGAATTTCAGACAGTGGGGAGGAGGGAGCTCATTTGAAGAGATACCCTCTGCCCCTCCCCCAGCTGGGCAGGGGCTCTGGGACCCTGGTCTATGCCTCTCTCCTCAACCTTGTTTCTCTGGGACTCTGAATGGAGAGTGTCACAGGGTGGGGGTGGGGAGCCTCTCTAGCTGCCTGGTGTTCTAGAGGCCCTCTCATTTGGGGAGGCTGGCGGGTGCTGGATGAAGGCATTTCTCTGGTCCTCCAAGGCCAGGAAGTAAAAGTAGATTGGGTAGAATGGTGTGCGCAGCCGAGGTGGGGACAGGGGTGCGCATGTGGATGTCCCCAAGGTAATCAGGGAGGGGGTCATCGAACCCTTTTATTGACTGTGGCCGCTTGCCACTGCTCCAAAGCCCCCTGCACTTTAGAGTCATTACTCATTCACTGTTCACAGCATTCATCAGGGCCGGAATGAGGGTGGGGGGACTGTAGCCACTCCTCCTTCCCTCTGCTCTTGGGAAGAGATTGTTCCAGATTGTTCTCTGGCTGGGGAGGAGCTGGCACAGGCACATTGTAGGATCTCAGGGATCCCAGGGTAGCTGAGTTCACTTTAGGTGGGGAGACGGTCGTGTCAAGCAGGGGTTTGGGAGGCAAATCAGCCGGTGTTCGAATCCTGTCTCTGCGGCGAGCCCTTGGCAAGTCAAGCAACCTCGCCAAGCTGCAGCCTCCTCCTGTGCAAAATGTGAACAGTGGAGCCGGGCCTTGTAGGCGAGGAGTAAGCGACATAATGCAAGTAAAGCGCTTGGCACCTAGTAGATGCTCATTGTTACTCTCCTTATGGAGGTAAAAATGGAGGCCCAAAGAAGAGGAAGAACTGGCCAGGGGCCTCAGAGCAAGGCCCTCCAGTGAGTCAGAACACCCTCCTCTGGGTCCCATGGAAAACACTGAGCACCTACTGTATGCACCTACTTCGCCCTATATCCCTACTGTGATTACCCCGGTCTGCTCACTCCTGCCCCAGCCAGCAAGACTTAAGGACTGGGGTGGAGTGAGGGGTGGGGACCCCCAGGCTGAGGGAGGAGAGGAGCATCTCCGTGGCAGTTGTCCTCCCTCTCCTTTGTCAAAGGACAGAGATGGGGGCCGGGTCAGGGCTGTGCGGGGCGGGGGTGCGGAGAGGGGCTGCGAGGCTGGAGCTGAGCACCGTGGAGCGCAGAGAACATCCCCTTGGGCTCCTGCACTGGCAAGAGGGTGGGAGCGGCCAGTCGGTGAGCCCCGCAGCCCTCGCGGCGGGTCGAGTCGGGAGCGGGGGCGAGAGGGGGCGCCCTCGGCCCTCACCCCGCCCCGCGCCTCTCCCCGCAGCGGGGGCGCCCCGCCCCCCGGTGCCCGACGTGGACGCGGCCGCCGCCGCCGCCGCCGCCGCCGCCGCCGCGCGGGAGTCGTTGTCCGCGGAGCCGAGATGCAGGCGGCGCGGGGCGGCGCGGGGCGGCCGGGCCGGGCGGGCCGCGGGCCCAAGCGCGAGCGCCAGCGGCCGCCGGGCGCCGGAACCGCGTCCCCCTGCGCCGCCCCGGGCCGGCCGGCCGGAGCAGCCGCCATGCACCCTCGGCTGCCCGGCTCCGCGCTCCGCCTGTGGCTGGGCTGCGTCTGCCTCGCGCTGGTGCAGGCGGGTAAGGGGGCCCGGGCGGGGGCTTAGCGCGGGCCGGGCGGCGGGAGCCCTCAGTTCCCTCCCCTGCTCCCTGGAACCCGTCTCTGCCCAGCTCACTGCCCCTTAACCCCACCCCAGTCTCTTCCCTGCCTTCTTGACCCCAGATGCGCCCTCAGGCCCCAGTTCCCTCCCCGCTACCCAGCCGTTGGGTCTGGGGTCTTGTAATACTCAGTCCCCTCATCCCATTGCCCTGACCCCAGGCTTTTGCCTCAGGTGCCTTAGCTTCCTTCTCTGGCCCGGGGAGCAGCTGAGGACACCAGTACCCCCATCTTGGGCCTCCCTCCCTGTCCCCAAAGCTTCTGCAGGCCAACTCTGCAAAGTCAGAGCAGAATGGGGTCCCAGTGTGTGTGAACATGTGTGAGGGGGTGGAGACTGGTACCGGGGTCACAGGGTGGTTGAGGGTGGCCCCCTGAGCCCCGTGCAGTGAGTGTCTGGCCTCATCCTCACCCCGCCTCTCCTGAGAGGCCCTGTCTCTGTTGCTTTCTGGTTGCTGTTGCCTCCTTCATCGCTCCCTGTGCTCCTCTCTCTGTGGCTCAGTGCTCTCTCACTGCTTCCATCTCTGGGTCTGTCTGCTATACCCCACTGGTCCGTTCTCTGGATCTGTGTCTGCCGCCACCTGTCTGTGTCCCTCTATCTTTGGCTCCACGTCTGACTTTGTCTTCTCTTGGGCCTCGCGTCCACTCATCTGTGGGGTGAGGGGTGCTACCCAGGCTAGATCATCCCCCTGTCCGCACCTGCCCCTTGGAGGCCTTGGTTTCTTCCTTCCCCTGCTGCATGGCCTTCCCCAGGTTTCCACTTGTCAGACTGTGGGCCTGGCCTGGCAGTAGGGGTGCTCAGGCTCAGGTGCCTTCCTCGCGAGTGCACCCCAGACAGCACCTCAACAGCCCCATCAGCTCTCACGATCACAACGCCCACTGTCAGGCCACCTCAATAGGGCCAACTCCGCGGTGGTGAGCTGGGACGTCCTCGAGGATGAGGTTGTCATCGGATTTGCCATCTCTCAGCAGGTGCGCCTCTGGGAGGGAAGAACACATCAATAGTAGTGGTGCATCGGGGAGGAGAGGCGGGTGCAAAGAGAAGGAAAAAGAACAAGAAACAAAAGAGATAAGCAGGAAATTGCACATACGGCTTAAAAAGGGGGCCCCAGAGGGAATCATTCAGTGAGGGAGGGCTCCAGAGCCTTTGTTTGGAACCTGAAATTTAAGAGTATGGTTTTGATCTTACACAGACCTGCGTTTGGGACCTGGCCCCAGTTCTCACTAGATATGTGGCTTTGGGCAACTTCCCTAACCCTTCTGACCTGTCTCCTCATCTGTAAAATGGAGATAATGATACCTGCAGAGATGATGGGATGCATAAGTAAGATTATATATGCAAAGGGCTTAGTGCGGGGGCCAGGTGAATCCATTATCTCCACTGGAGAGGTGGCAGGGAGGGGTGGTGACTGGGCACGAAAAAGTGGGCCGACTCTTGCCTTGGCAGAAGAAGGACGTTCGGATGCTGCGCTTCATCCAGGAGGTGAACACCACCACCCGCTCGTGCGCCCTCTGGGACCTGGAGGAGGACACGGAGTACATTGTGCACGTGCAGGCCATCTCCATTCAGGGCCAGAGTCCAGCTAGCGAGCCAGTGCTCTTCAAGACTCCGCGAGAGGCTGAGAAGGTGGCCTCCAAGAACAAAGGCAGGCCCGGGGCGCTGTTAGGGAGGGCCGCGGTGGGGGCGAGGGCTGGTCCACGCCAGAGAAGTGGTGGTTGAGGGAAGAACTAACTCTGTCCTCTTTCCCTTTGCTCAAGTGACTTAGGACAATGGCTATCTAAAGTCTCAATTTTGGATTAAATCTTATCACTGCCATCCCAAGTAGCCATCAGCATGTTCTTAAACCTTGTTTTGACAGACGGGTGGGCACCTATAGAAATAAGCACTAATGTCTTCGGCTTGGTCACAGAGGTGTGGCTAGGGGAAGAAAGGAGCCGTGACCTGGTGTCTCTCTCCCCGCAGATGAGGTGACCATGAAGGAGATGGGGCAGAACCAGCAGCTGCGGACGGGCGAGGTGCTGATCATCGTCGTGGTCCTGTTCATGTGGGCCGGTGAGTCTGGCCTCCAAGCCCCTCTTCACTTAACCTCTGGGAAATGGAGGACCCTGACCAGACCCCTTCTCTCACAGAAATGAAGGGTAAGAGGCTTAGAGGTAGCTAAGAAGTCAGAAGTCTCTAAGTCCTGTGTGGGACAGCTCTGGGGACCAGATCTGAACCCTTCCCTAACTCAGCCCTCACAAAAAAATAAAATAACATATCGAGAGCTGCTTTGTAGGATGATATGAATACTTGCCCTTCCCCTCCCTCAGCCTCCTGGTGGTGTCACACGCACGGCCCCTTTGCCTCCTGGCCATGGCGCAGCCGCCTCTCCTCCCTCTGCTGGGATCCTGTGCCTCCAGGTGCTTCAGGCCTGGGCAGCTCGGGTTTGGGACACGCTCTGAACCTACTCGTCCTTCTGGACTGGCTCTGAGATGGCCTCTGTAAAACCTCCCCAACCCATTCATTAGAGTCTCGTCCCTCCTGCCTCGATGCCCCTACAGCACACTCCTTGTCCCTCTCTTTAGCCTCTTTAGATAAGTTAGTTGGGCTTATTTCTCTCTTTTCCTCACTTGTCTGTCTGTGAGCTCCCTGAGGATAAAGATCAAATTTCATTTTTGTACTCACCAGCATTTTCTTAACAGCCACTTCATTCCAGATAGTGCTACAGCTATCGCTAAGAAGAGCCCTGTGCTTGCAAGGAGCTCAGTCTGGGAGAAGCCAGGCCTGTACTTAACTATAATTCAATGTGATGAGTGCTATAATAGCATGTATGGGAGAAGAGGAGAGGGAATTAATTCTGGGGCTAGGAGTAGAAATCGGGAAAAACACAAAGAGGAGGTAAAACATGGGATTTGAACTTTGAAGGATGACTAGAAGTTAACCAGGCAGCCAAAAAAAAAAAAAAAAGAAAGGGTGTTAAGGATACGGTGTGTTCAAGAAACAGATTGAGCTCAGTTTGGCTCAGTTCAGATGCAGAGATAGAAGAGAAGGTAGAAGGTAGGGGAGTAAAGGATGGCCAGGCTGTAAAGTGGACTAGAGTCTGTTTCGAGGGACTTGAACACCATGCCAAAGTTGTATTAGCATGGTGGTTCAGAGGGCAGGCTCTGCTGTAGAAGCATTTAGAAAACAATATTCCAAATAGAAAAACAGGCACTTGGAAAAACAAAAACAAAACAAGGAGGTTTGCTTATGGTATCTTATTAGACTTAGCACGTGTACTATTTACATAATCATAACAATATAAACATAGTGAATTAACCCAAAATTGTGATGTAATTCTGTTAGGATGATGGGGAAGGAAGCAGGGGGAAGTTGTTAGGCTTTATCTACCATGGTGGGAAGTCAACAGATAACATCTAAAACAGATATAGCACTATAAAATCAAGTATAGATGTAAAAATGGGAGAAACACCTACAAGATTGGAGGTGGCTGCCTTAATAGTGACTTTCATGTATTATTAGTTTGATAACAATAACATTTAGCAGAGTGCAGGCCCTGGAGAGCACATCCCAGCTCCACCCCTGAGCGACCTTGAGTAAGTTATCTAAGCTCTGAGTCAAGGTTCCTCACTCCTAACCTGGCGATGATAGTAATACGGACCCTCGTAGTGCTATGAGGACTATGTGAGCCAGAATATGTCGGGCTCAGGAAGACCAACCCAGCAGCAGTGAAAGGGAAGGCTGGTAAGGGGACAGGTTGGTGCAAGAGCCAGAGACCAGAGACCAGAGGCCAGAGGCAGACCATTGCAGTGGTGCAGGTGAGAGGCCGTCTGGAGCTCAGTACCTAACAGCAAGTGCTCATGGGAATGAAGCAGGCCGGCAAGGACTCTGACTGCTCTCCCCTGTTCCCCCAGGCGTCATCGCCCTCTTCTGCCGCCAGTATGACATTATCAAGGACAATGAACCCAATAACAACAAGGAAAAAACCAAGAGTGCGTCAGAAACCAGCACACCAGAGCACCAAGGCGGGGGTCTTCTCCGCAGCAAGGTGAGGAGGGCAAGACTTGGGCCTGAGTGGGTAGCCGCGTGGCTCATGCGCTGGGAGTCCCTGGACTGCAGAAGAGGTCAGCTCAGGGCTTGGCATGGCTGGCTACAGCTGGGCAGAGCCAAATTTGGCTGCTGCCTGTGTGACCCAGGGGATGCTGCAAATTGATTTTGGATCCTCTCCTTTTACAGGGTGCCAGGGGCCAGTACGAGTTAAAAAAAAAAAAAGGCAGTGGATGGGGAGGGCAGAACTCTTGGTGTGGACAGGAAGAGAGGGGCTTCTGAGCTCATTTCTGCTCCTGCTGTGCTGTGTGACCTTGGACAGGTGCTTCACTTCTTTGTACCTTCATTTCCTCTCCTGTGAAACAGATATGAAACCTCTCAGTGCTTGCTCTGAGCAGCTCAGAAGAAAGACAGTAGAGAATATGAGGATCTCATGGTTCTGACGATGATTATCCAACAAACATCTGGTCCCCTCTACACTTCCTCCTCCCTTCATCTCCTTCTACCCTCTGGCTTCCTGTTCTCTCTCTTGGCTTCTCTCTTTCTGGCACATTTCCCTGAAGCCTCTTATTCACCCCATCTCCAGAAGCACCTCAACAGTGCCAGTGGCTGAGGCTGCGCTCAGGGGCAGATCTGCAGGATGTGAGAACCAGCCAGCGGGATGGCTCTGCTGGGGGCGGACTGGGTACCAGGGGCCCTCGGTCCGGGACCCGGTTTTGGCCGTCCAGCCGAGTGAGGCCGACAGCTGGGCTTGAGAAGGCAGAGCCAAGGCGCCCAGGCAGGGCTGCTCCTTGCCTTCCCCACGGGACAAGCGCCTGGCTTTCAGGCTGCAGCCCCCCCTTTTCGTGACCTCTCGCTCTCGCCAACCTCGCAAGACGTCTATTCGAATAGCCCTGGCCACTTCTCTTCTTTTTTCCCCTCCCAGTTTCCAAACAAGCCCTCGGTGAACATCATCGAAGCGTGACTGCCTGTCTGCAGGGAGAAGGATTTCATTTGTCTTCTCTGCTGGTCCCCAGGTCCACGGGCACAGGGAGAGGGAGGACTGCAGTGGAGGGGGAGACGCAGCGACAGCTGCACATTCTCCTCCTCCCCCATGTCCTAGTCTGGTGAAGGAGGCCGAACTACCAACCCAAATTCTGCAAAAAAATCAACAAGCCACAAAACTCAAAGACCTGGCCCCATTCTGGAAAAGGCAAAGCTGCATGAGGCACAGCCTTCTTTCTGCCTCCTCTTGTCTCCTGGGCTGGCTTCCTCTCTGAGAAAATGCACAAAGCTTCTGGGAGATGACAGGCACCTAGACTGATTCAAGCTGTCTTGCAGACCAAGAAGCATCAGGGAAGCCGTGGGGCTGCCTGCCAGGCAGGGTCATGGCTGCCATCAAGCCTTTTCTGGATCCAGCCATCAAGGACTTGTTTGTGGTGTGATGCACAACTTTGTGAGTGTGTGCGATGTTATCTGTTTTGTCTTTTTTTTTTTTTTTGGAAAACACAATTGAAGGGCTTCACTCCAGAGGGCAAAGGGATTCCTTGAGCTGGTTGCCTGCATCCTCTGTCTTCTTGGGCCCTTATTTTGACTGTAGGCCATTAGTCTGGGGTCTTAAGAAGACAAAGTAGGAAAGACACCTGGAAGGAATTGGCCCCATTTCTTTAGGAAAAGTCTCTTGGAGTTGTAATAGTGCTGACTTGGACAACTGAAAAGTACATCCACGTGGGACAGACTTCCTGGGGGCTGCTCAGTCACCTACTATGGAGCAGAAGCTGTTGGAAGGCAGGCCTGAGCCATTCACAGTCAGAGTAGTCCTGGCCTCTGGGGTCTCCATATCGTGCCATCTCATCCAGGGTTCCGTGAAAGCTATCCAGGGTCCTCATGTCCTTCCCTAGAGCCTGTGTGGTGTGAAGTGACAGGTCTCTCTCTCCCACTGCCCCTTTCTGGTAAAAAAAAAAAAAAAATGGTGCTTGATAAGGGAAGGCAGACTCTTCCCTCGGACTGACAAGTCATGGCCTGCATGGGAAGAGATGGACCTCGGCATCTTTCAGTGGTGGCTAAAGAAGACAGGAGTATGGGAAGACTTTGCCTAGCACAAGCCTGGCACACAGTAGTTGCTCAGTGAATACCTGTTGAACCGAATAGAAACAATAGCCCCCAATCCAGAGAGCCGAAAGCCATCACCCAATGACCGGGCTTCCTTTCGGTCTACAAGAGCTCTCATGGCTGGGTCAGCCACCACTTTGCTTTGCCCGAGTGTGGAGCACAGGGAGGAGACATAGGGTAAAAGGCTGATGTCAGCAGTACTAAGGGCTTCCTCATGGGAGGGCATGAGGCTCCACTCATTGTCTTGTGACTTCCATCCCTGCTGAATGGGGCTGTGAGGCCAAGGCTCCTTAGGGGAGAGGTCCTTACCTCTGATCCAGTTAGAGCAATAACCACTTTTTAAATGTAAAATAAAATGATAAATGAAAAGGCACATCCTTGTCTTCTGGTAAATGCCCAAATGTTGCCCTCTTTTTCTGGCAGTTGGCAGCCAGTCAGTTCTCTCTTTTCATTTTGGCCTGAAGCTTCTTAGGGACATGCCTGCCAGCCAAGCTGGAGTTGGAAGGGAAATCTCAAACAGATGGGGGTGCACGTGTAGGAGGAGAAAATAGCTGCTCCATCATCCTATTGCTGAGCTCTCCCCTACCCCGCCAACCAAACTCGGGCTGCCTCACCACATAGGTATGCAGGCTGGTGCTGAGTTTTTAAAACAAAGGGTTTCCCTCCCCCTGATGGGGATGGGTGCTTTCCCTTGCTAAAGGCACGCAGTTCTGTTCTCCCAGGGGTGAGGAGGGAAGTGAAGAGGAACTGCAGAAGCTGCTTGCCGTGACTCAGTTCTGGGCTGTTAAAGGAACATCGTTATGATCCCAACAGCAGGCTGAAAGGTAGAGTGATGATGCCATTAACCAATGAGCAAACCAGTAAATGGGGCACCTCGAACACTTCCATCAGAGAGCCAGCAAGAGCTTGGAGAGAAAATGTCAGGGGCTTAGGGTGGTCTGTTCTGGAATGTTCTGAGAGCAGAAGCAGGTCTTGGAGACTGAGTAGGAAAGTGAAAAGTCGATTAGCACACAGAACTCTAAGCCAGACCTCAGAGAGGTGCTTCCCAGGTCCTCTGTGACCACGTAATGCCAAATGATGGAGAGGTCCCCAAGTCGGCATCAGGTGTAAATAGCTGTCAGTGGGTTCAGGGAGCACTGCTTAATGGGAGTTTCCTGTCTTCCCCTCACCTGTACCTATAGTAACAGCAGCTGAGGGTATCAGAGTATGAGGGGAGAGGAATGAACAACACTTCTGGCTTAAACTCTATTCCCTTTAATTACCTCCACGTACCCCCAAGTTCTTTGAGCTTTTCCTCAATCAGCTAGTACACAGAACCCTACAGCTATGACTTGGGATGTGGTCCATTCTTCACCACTCACTTAGATCTGCAGATTCCTCACAGCTTGGGAGGGGCTCAGGCCAATTCTTGGAGACTGAAATCTGACTTGCTCCCAAGGTACGTCTGTGGGAGAATGCAGGTAAGAGATTCTACCTTGTAATACACATTAACACCTCAGGCCAGTTACTTGGAGTGAGGTAGCGTGGGGAACTTGGTTTTTTATCTGTCAAAAACAGAGGTAAGAACAGGGGATTCCCATACCCCACCCACCACCTAGACTGGGAGCCAAGAGGCTTCCTCGTAGGAACAAGAGGGCAACCCCAGGGTCTGAGGAGGAGGGCCGGGAGTGTTTCTATTGGGGCAGGAGTCCTCTTCTAATCCTGTCCCCTCACCCGTAGCTTTTCAGTATGAGCCTCCTCTAGAATCCACTTTTAAGATCTCTTACAAAACCCCTTACAGAAATATGTAACATCTCAGCAAACTGCATGTGATGTTTCAGACTTTTCTACTTTATTTCTCACCCTCTTTAAACCTATTTCAGTTTTTGGATTTTGCTTTTCAGAAGTAGCCTCCAAGAACAAGTTGTTTACATAAATGGGATATCCTCCCCACCCCACCCCTGACCCATCCCTGTCCCAGCTCCAGCCTCAGGCCCCATCAGTTCTATATTCCTAAACCCCCAAATGTTACTTGAAGCTAAATTGAAGACCTTTTTATACAACTAGTTCCTTAATGACACATTTTAAGACCATCACACAGACTGCTTTGAAGATTGTCCAAATGATGACATTCCACCCCCTTCTCAATGAATGGGTGCTGGGGAGGGTCAGATTTTCCGTCTATAGCATGTTCCAGTTGTCACAGGCGGACAGGTGGAGAGGATTGACAAAACAGGAGCTTGTTCATTAAGGAATTCCACCACTGACCAGCGGATACTTCCTGTGACAAGTGGAAATTCTTTTGCAGACAGATGCTCTGGCATATAGAGTACGCATATCTTAGAATCAGCTCAGGAATAATTATTTTCTCTTAGAAAAGGACAGCAGAAGAGTGGGAAACTCAGCTTTCTAGTTTTAGGTGCTTGGGGTTTTTTCTTCCTATAAAAACTCAAAACAGGAGAATGTTTTAGGGAATGGATAGAGAATGAGCACATTCCTTTTAGAGAAGGTCCCCTTCTCCTCACTTTTCCATAACAAAACAAACTCAGGGTAAGGAATACCACCATTTCAGAGCATCCAGCCAGGTCTCTGAAACCTTTGAAGCCTATAGTAACATTGCTAGAAAGGAAATAAGCAATTACTGAGAAAAGGGTTATCTACTTGACAGCAACAAAATAGATACATACAGGTCAGAAGAACCAGGGACTCAGACTAATATCGAACAGCTGAGTATTTAGCAAATTTATATTGAAATTTTTGCCTGAACTGTAAAATATATACTAGATAAAATTTATACAAGAGCAGCACAGAGAGCCTGTTCAAACATGTTGCCATTTATTTTCTCAGCAGGAGTTGAGATTTAAAAGCATTGGCTAATATAGGTGAGGAGCTATTATTGCCTTCCCTTTCATTCTTGCTCCTGGGGGGTAAGTCTAAGAAGCTTAGGTTCACAAAAGAGATCTAAAGAACACTGTGTCTCCCACATCTACCCACACTTATCCAACCTTCACCCCAGATTCTAGGAGCAGTCAATTTCTGGAGAAGAACAAGCATCAATTTTGTACTATCAATTCTGGTTTCACATCCTTTTCAAAGGGATAATGCCCCAGGACAGCTCAGCTTCTTAATCAGTGCTAGCTCTGGAGAGGCAAGAGACACAGGTTAGCCACACAAACATGGGAAGGAATGCAAGACAATCCCTGTCTGATGGGGCTGAGCCATCTTCCCCTTCTGCAAAAACAGCAGCAGTGATATTTCAGGCTCTCCCTATGTCAGGCTCCTGACATGCACTATATGTAGCTGCAAATCCCAATCAATCTCAACATTGCTTAACTGCTGGAACGCCTTCCTCAACACTGTAATTTACCCTCAAAAGAATAGGGAGCATGCACCCTCGCCTTCCCAGTACCACATTCTACTAACTGCCACTCCCTCCCATACCCCACTACCCTACCTACGCAGAGGAGTAAGGAACCCTCCCTTTCAAAGCCCGCAACAGACGGCCACAGTACATATGCCACTGACAAGAACTTTTATTTCTTTTTAATGACATTAAACACAACTGCTACAGGGAAAAAACATGATAAAGAGGAGGCACCAAACTTCAGTTTCATAATTGATCCTGACAACTCAAGTAAATCAGGGCCTGCATTAGATACAAAACTACAGGTTATTTCAGGCTCTTTACTTACAAGTAAACTATATAAACAGCACATCTTTACTCTGCTTTGTCAAGACCCCTGTGGTGAGAATGTCATCATGGATGAAGAAAGCTAGGAAGGCAGTTAAATGCACATAATACAGCAAGAATCCCATGAAATATTAGACTTAGAGGCCAACACCAAATATGATATGCAGCTTTAAGAACAGATTAAAATCCAGATTTTACCCATTACCATCTTTAAGGTGAGCATGCCCAATAATGAGTTTTCTTTGGCTTTTTTTCGCCTTAAAGAATACCATGTTAATCGCTAGAGAACAGTTCTCCTCCCCCAGTCCAACAGATTTAATTAAGCTGCTAAAGCTTTGGAAAAACAGAATTACTTGAGCAAAGAGGAAATGTGATTGTCATATATTATAGTTAACCCGTCACTCATTTGCTTTGGCAAAGGCAATGCCCCCATTACACATTCAGACTTAAACCCTCCTGTACCAGGAAGGCAGGAACATGAGTTTCAAGATTTTTGCCTAAGCAAAATGCTGCCCCTTCACTCCTTGGGTTATCTATGGGGAACTAGACAGCTGCAATGCTAGTTATTCCAGCTACAGTTACTTTGATGTATGCTATGATTCCAAAGGTAAATGTTTCTTTGTTCACTCCAAGTTAAAACCTGGAGAAGTAACTGATGGACTAAATGACAACTGAAATAAAAGATTTGACTCCTGCCCTTAAACAGAACTTGTTAGCATTTTGGTCCCTGAATTAAACTAAATGTCCAAGGAAAAGAGAATCCTTGACTGGATAAAACAGTAAACACTTAGGGACATCCATCTAAATTTATTGGTGGCTTGAATGACCAAGCTTTTCCCAAGTTAGTTTCTAAAGCACGGTAGGATATTTAAAGACTGGTTACTCAAAGATGGGGTTGATGAAAAAACAAAACCAGACAGGCAGCTAGCCCAACGTCACATGCTACACTACAGCAACTATGTACAACCTTCACAGAGAATGAACAATAACATGAATGCTGGACCACAAAATCTCCCAAAATATGTCTAAAGCTGTTCGTGAAGAAAGAATAATAAAATCCTAAGATATCCATTAAGATGACTGCACACAAAGTCTGTCAACTTGGGTTAGAACACTAAACTTTAAGATCAGGTAATGCATTTGTACACAGGACTGATCACAACTCTATTAGACCCACTTTAACAGTTGTGTGAAACTGCATCTGAGATTTGACCAAATGAGATGGTAACATCCAGAGTCTAAAAGAATAATGGAGACAAAAGAGTGCATTCTCCAAAGTCTCTTCCGCAGGATGGAGGCTCAGTGACTAACAATATCACCTCATAATTGAAATTGGGGTTCAGCGCATGAAACTGAAGACACCTAAATAGCACTGGCTTTCTGGCCTGTCCTGAAGTCAAAACCCTGGCTGGGCAGCTCTTTAATAAAGAGAGGAGGGAGACTGTTCTTAAGAGGGGTATATCAATGTCTAACAAGAGATAGGAATATATTGGCAGAACCCTACAGAGTACAGTGGTCACTGGGAAAAGAAAGAAGGAAAACCCTTGAAGAAAGAGAAAACAGTCACAAGACCACAAATCAACAGCGGTTAGTCAGCAGTCTTCTGTCAGAGTAAAGATGTATAACATTTGTAAACACTATTGTGCAAAATAAATTGATGAAGAATGAAATAAAAACCAAAAAATAAAGGCAGCTAGTAGGTAAAAAAAAAAGAGAGGTGAAGATTTACACTTTAAATATGTCCTTTCAACAGGATCTTTGTCCTGCTCCATCCTACTTCAAATATCTTAGATTACCAACTTTAAAATACTGATAGGTATTCAGAAAACCAAATAAAGTAAGAGGGGTTGTTAAAAATGACTTGTACCATTTAAGTCATGAACAATAATGAACACTGGCTTGCAGCCTGATAAGAATTTCTTCCTTACAAGAGATTAAAATATGACTTCTTTTGGGCACCAGTAGACTTCACTTCTACATAAAGGTGGGTGTTTTGGTTTAATGCTGGCTTTCAGGGGATGGCTACCTTCAATTTAAAGAAAACAAAACTATGTCAATACTTCTTAAACACACACACACATACACACACAAACAGGAAGGACTTTATACAAAAAAATTTCAAGTCAGCAATGGTCATTTCCAAAAGGTGACAAGTTCTTTACATAAAAATCTTGGAAAAATAAAAATTCAAAATCTGCAAAGCACAAAACAGCAGAAAAAGATGAGATGCAGCTCTGGACAGGACCCTGGAATAGGGATCTTCACTGCTGATGAGATGTAACAAATGGACTATATTGGATATCGGGGAGATGCTGGAACCGTTGGTGGCTTCGCTTGTTCTTGTCAACCCACTGAGTCAGACTGTATCTTTCCAGAGGGTTCTGTCGGAACCGGGCATAGTTTCTATCAGGAGAAGGAGAAAGTAAAAATAGGAAAGACGAGAGATTCAGCTGGTATGACTATTTGTTTACAATTTAAGAATATCATTACTTTAAGAAATAGTATATTAATTTTACATTTCAACTCTCACCATTTTATACTATTTTATCTATATGAAAATCATATTATAAATGCTATTTCCAACTTCTAAAGCCACCTAATATCCATACAGGTATTATGGTGATATGTCCCACATACACAAATGTTCTAAGAAAACCTAACGCATAATGTATAATAATGCTTAAGTAAGAAAAAAATATTTTCTCCCTCTATTTAGAATAGGATCTATATTTTTCATTGCTTGCATCAGACCTGTACCTCCAACAGGACCTCATTGTCTGACACAGTTCAAGGTTGCTCAGGACATAGCAGTTAAAATTAGAATAAAATTCCCAGAGAAGGTAAGTCATCATGTGAGTATCACATTGCAAGCTTAGAGACTTAACAATTAATAGCACAGGCTCAGTTCCTGAAGAGTCTCCTTAGTCACATGGTGGGCTGGAATTCTGAACAGGACCCATTGAGATAATTTTAGCCCATTCTCAACTCCAGCTGTTCCTAATAACCACCTGGAATGCTTTAATGATTTAGATTCTAGCCCCCTACTCAATGATTTAGAATCCCTGGAGTCAGAGCCCTGGCATCTGTATTTTTAGACATCTCCACAGGTGATTATGAGGAATACCAGGGTTGAAAATAATTATAACAGTATCTGACATTTATCTAGCCCTATATGCAAGCACTTATTGAACAACTCAAACAACTTTAAAAAGCACTCTCATTAACTCCTTGTACACTAAGAAAACTGAGCCTCAGGTTAAATAACTTGCTCAAGGTCATACAGTGCAGTAAGTAGAAGAGCCTGGATTTCATTTCACATCTGACTCCATAATATACATAAGAACCATTATACTACACGACCTTTCTAAGAACTGCTGTCATTTTGGCAACTACAGAGGAAACAATGAGTGTAAAGGCCCTAAGGTAGGAGTGTGCCTGACACATTTGAAAAACAGCAAGGAAGTGAGTATGACTGGAGCACAGTAAGCAAAGCACAGAGTAGTAGGAGATGAGGTAGGTGAACTAACCATGATTCTTCTAGGGGGATCATGAAGATGGGAAGATGTGAGATGGAAGCCACCAGAAAATTCTGAGCAAAGAAAATCTGATTTATGCTTTAAAAGAATCTCTTTGGCTGCTGAGTTGAGAATGGTAGACAGACAAGGCAGAAGCAAGGAGACTATCTAGGAGATTTACAATAATCCAGGTGAAAATGATGCAAAATGGTAAGGCTTTGGATATATTTTTATGTAAAGTTTATAGGATTTGCTAATGGACTGAATACAAGGTAAGAGAGAGAGGAGTCAAAGATGACTCCAAGGTTTCTGGGTAACTGGATCAAAGTAAATCTGTAAAATCACACTGCATTAAAGATCCAGGTTTCTGAACTAGAAAGCCCCTATGGCAACAATTAGTCCAACATCTTTATTTAGCTGATGCGAGGACCAGAGAAGTGAAGTGACTAAATCAAAATCATACAGCTTGTTAAAATTGCAAAGCTGGTATTAGAACCCAGGTTTCTTAAATTTCAGTCCCGTTCTTATTCCATTATACTGTACCGCTTCTTTTTCCATCTCTGGAATTAAACAATTATAACCCCCAACTCCCTACCACATTCTTCTCATAGCCAAATTCTACCTTCTTCCTCTTTCTAATCACTCACTCACCGCATGGTGAGGTCCGAAGGATGCGGCCATTTTTGGTTATACATATGATGAACTTGATCCTCCAAGTCACACAGCTCCTTCAAGGCACCTGTGATACAGAGAGATCAGTGGTTAGGAAACAACTCAGTGAACTACCATATTAGCCTAGGGCAAAGCATGTGCTTTCAAAGAAAGAAAACAGGCACTGGTCCCAATACTATTTATTTATGATTATCACAAGCAGCACGAAAACTACAAAAGCCAAAGAGAGCTTGCTCTTGGATGATGATGATGATGAAGCAATAACGACAGGCCTTCATTCATTCATTCAACATTTATTAGCTCCTACAATGTGGTCCCTAGAATATAGTAGTATACAAGATACTGTATCTGCCCTCAATAAAGTTAATGTAGGAGACAGGTGATTCCAAAACTTGTGATATGTGCAGTGACAGGAAAAATACAGGCTACTATGTGAGCACAGAGACTGAGAAGTAGAGATTAGAGAAAGCGCCCTCCCAGGGAAATAAACTATAAGCAGGATCTAAAGGATATATAGAGTGAGTGAGGTAAAAAGGGGTGTTCAAGAGAAATAGCTAATACAAAGGCCTAGAGACACAGACAGCAAAATACATTCAAAAAACAAGAGAAGTTGAGAATAGAAGGGGGGGGTTTTTGCTAAACAAGAAAAATTGCTGGGGCAATTTCTTAAACACCTGGG
The DNA here is from genome assembly GCA_003508835.1 of Eonycteris spelaea. Taxonomy (NCBI): domain Eukaryota; kingdom Metazoa; phylum Chordata; class Mammalia; order Chiroptera; family Pteropodidae; genus Eonycteris; species Eonycteris spelaea. The sequence goes on from PUFA01000006.1 coordinate 10,370,619, forward strand.
AGTCTGGCAAGGTGATACCAAGCACTTTACATATTACCTTAATTCTAAAAATACACGTTCTATGGAGATAGATGTTATTAACATCAATTTAGAGATGGGCAACTGTAACTTAGGGAGGTGAACTTGCCTTAAATGCTTATTAAACTGGACTCAAAACTAGTTTTTGTTTGACTCCAGCTTTTGCCACTATTTGATGATGCTAATTTTGCACTTAAGGGTTGAGACACAGGCTGAAACTCACAAAAGCAGAAATAATGGTTAGAGAGAATAAAATAATTTCCCTGAACCAGTGGCTCTCAAATGTTAACATGCATCATAATCAGCTGGGCCCCAACCCCAGAATTTCTGATTCTGTAAGTCCGAGTGGGACCTGAGATTTTGCATTTCTAACAAATGCTCAAGTGATGCTGATGCTGCTGGTCTGGGAACCACACTTTGAAAACCACTGCCCTAGACAGTGGAGATCTTTCTTTCAGGTAGTTTATGTATTTCTTATCACCTTATCTACGATGCTCTAGGAACCAAGAGCACTCTAACTAGAATACAGACCATGTTTTCAAGTTCTGGAAAAAATATTAACTCTTAGGACCAATTTAATTTATTTGAACCTCAAAGAGCTGCGCTTTGCAGAAAAAGTACATACTTTGGGAGTTGGGCAGACCTGAGTTAAAATTCCAAGAGAACCACGAACTTAGCTCTTTGACCCTAGGTAATAAAGCATTTCACTTCTAGTCCCGCTTTACTCATCTAGGAAACATGGACAATAATACTTAGCTTCAAGTTGAGTATTAGGAATACAGTACATAAAAGACCTAGCATATTGCCTTGGCATACAGCTAGTGTACAGTAAGTGGTGGTTATTATAGCAAGTGTTAGTCTCAGGCCTATGTTAGTTTGCAGTGAGTCTTCAAATCCTATAACAATCAATCACCTATTTGTGCTTATTAAACGGACTAGTCTACACACAAATTATGACACTCAGCAGCACTTAGCAGAAATTCTCTCTTTAACCATGAGTTGATACTTTTCAGAAAAAACTTAATAGGTTCATTACATTAAAAGTTTCTGAGCACTTAAAATAAAAAAGCACAACCAAGGATAAAAGACAACTGACAAAGTGAAAAATATTATCTGAAAGGTATTTGGCAAAGAGGTGAGTCACCTCATAAAACAAAATGGGTCAAGGACATGAACAGGCATTCATAAAAGTAATACAAGTGATCATTAAACATTATGAAAAGATATTTAATTTCACCAATATGGAAAGAAAACATATTAATCTCACTTCTGGATAAGGAAATATAAATCAGAAATGGATTTGCTTTTACAGCTTTTGATTTAAAAATCTCTTGCCTGTTAGATTTGTTTGACTCAAATCAAAGGTCTTAATTCAAATTGCCTTTCCTATACCCTACTTTCACATCACTAGCACCCCATTCTGTCTAGCCTCCACAAAAGGACATTTTCAGTGGGAGAAAAAAAATCAGCTTTGTAAGAATTTCAAGATACAATTTTCCTGCTAAAGCATCATCAAAGGAGGCTAAAGAGATATGGAAATTCTGGTGTCCAATCTCAGAATGAAACAGACTATCTAAGACCATGTCCTTCAGCTCACTATCTCTTAACACCTAGATTCTACAAAATTCCCGACGAGGGACACTAAAGGTATCTATAAACCTCCTACAAAGAAGCCTATTCACTTTTAAACTACAAGAAGAAAAACACTGGTTAATTAGGTCCAAGGAGGCGTCAAGTGTTCAACTGCTAGAAATCATAGTCTAGCAGCAGCAACTTGCAGTACTTGCCACATTATCGGGCACTGTCCTATGTGCGTTACATATATCAACTCGTTTTATTCCTTATAACAATCTCAAGTGGTATTTTCCCCATTTACAGAAGAAGAAACTGAGGCATAGAGAAGTAATTTGTCTAAGGTCACACAGCTAGTGATAGAGCTCTAATTCCAACACCACCATGGGTTGAGTGTCCTTAAAAATTTTCTGGGACTGATGTTTCATAGTGGGGATTAGAAAGCAAGAAACATAACACAATATGTCTCTTGTATACCCAGCTGGTACCTGACACAGTCTCAATAATTAGGTCTCTGCTCATGCACCAAAATTAGCACTGAGGCTTTCTGATGGACTATGGTAACCTTTATTATTAAGACAATGATACAGAGATAATGGGAGGTAACATTTATCAAGTATTTATTATGTGCCAGGTACTTTGCTAACTGCTTTGCATGTATCCTATCTTTTAATCCTAAGACCACAAGAGGCAAATACCATAATCTCCATTTTGTTCATGAGTCAATGGAAGCTTATAAAAGATACTCATCTATCAACCAGGATTCAAACTCATATGGGGCTAATAATCCAAAAGTCTTGTTTCAGCTCATAGTTTCAATCTCTTCTTCCTCCAAATTTAGAGATGTTAGTTAACAAGAATGGAAAATTTTTTTGTTTTCAATTTTCTCTTCCTTTCATAGTCTCTAACAGATGGGATTTCTTGGACCAACAATCAGTACCATGGGTTTATTTTAAGTTGTGGCTAAATGGTGAAGACTGTCCTTTGTTTTTTGGCTAAGAATTAAATTCACCTAAGAATGAAATTAAGAGGAAAAAGCCCTCAGCATTTCAGGAATGAGATCAGCAATTCATCTAAACCTTAATCTATGAATATGAGCTAATTGGTTGAGGGGAGGGAAAATCCAGACTAATAACTGTCCTTAATAAGTTAAAAGGAATTAATTGTTACAAAGGAGGAGGAATAACAATGTTGCATGCTTGCTATGCCACTGGCCCTTCTGAAGTTTTATATGGCACCATCTATCTTACTCTCTGCTATGAACTGGCGCGCTGGTCTCTGCTACACCTGGCGCCTAGATCGTAGAATCTCTGCAGCTGGCTCTATGACCTAAGAGCTGGCCTGGCACCAACAGATCATTAAGTTAATCATTCAGATACTCTCCTTTGGAATGTTTATATGAGCTTTAGTAATGATGACAAGAAAAGAGTACACAGGCAGGGATCTAGAACAGACACCCGAGAATGCTGAGAGCGAGCAGGAGAAGCACTAAATCAGCAGGGAAAACCTGAGTAAGGAGCAAAGGCACCCATTTCTGAGGGGCCTTGGCTCTATGGTTGATTATTTTTAGTGAGGCCAGGCTATGTTGCTAAGCATTAAATCTTTATTTTCTTCCTGTAAATCCTTAAACTCAGTTACTTAAAGGCAATCACTGTGTCTCTATGCCATGCAATCAAAAAAAAAAAAAAAAAGATACTGAATACAAGGAAGGTAATGGAGAGGGGAAGGAAAGAAAAAATGTGCCCTAGGGGTATAGGCTACTGCTTTTACAGTTTAATTGTAATAAAAAGGAAAAAAAAAAACCCACATTAAATTGAAAACAAGAATGTAAATGTGTCACCTCTAGGTCAACAAAACTACGATGATCTAGTATAAATCTTGTCTGATTTTCCTTGCAGACAAGGCAAAAAGCAAAAGAAACATGAATTATTATATAACTCACTTCTGAAGTGGTATACTGTATAGGGCTATTGAGTGACAGATGAATATCTTCAACAGTAATGGCAAATACAGAAGAAAAATTTATGTAACTATTGCTGCTTCTGATCTTCAATAAAATCAAAGCAAAGAGATGAATGGGTTCCCATTACAAGCAACTAGAAACTGGGCAAAATATATAAAACAACTATTTAAAGACTCAGAACTGTGTGATTCCTAAGGGAAAGGAAACAACTGAGATGAGCCTTGAAACTTCTTTTGAGTCCATGAGTCTATAATTTTTCAAAATAAAGTTTTTTTTGAATGAGTGCAAAGGAAGTTAGTAAATAAACAAAAGCAGAGAGACTTTACCATCAGATCTGTATTATAAGAAACTAAAAGGAGTTCATCAAGAAAAGAAAATACTGGACAGAACAGAACCAAGAACACTGGAAATGACAAATACATGAGTAAATGTAAAAGACTATTTTTCTTATTCAAAAAATGTCTTTAAAAGATAACTGACTGTTTAAAGTAAAAATAATAAGGTACTGAAAGGATTAAGATAAATGTATATGTATAATGGACAAAAACAACAGCACAAAAAACAGAATGGGGATTTGGAAGTATACTGTTGTTAGGAACTTACATTATATGTTAATTGGTATATTATTTGAAGGTAGACTGATAAGTTAAAGATCCATATTGTAAATTATAGAGCAACAGTACTCAAAGTGTGTCCAGGGATCTCCGAAAGTACTCAACACCCTGCTGAGGCTTCGCAAAGTCAAAATTATTTTCATAGCGACACTAACATGTTATTTGTCTCAAAAGTATACTCTGCAGTTTTCAAGAGGCAATGTGATATGATATGGAATGCAGAACCACACGTGAAATCTAGCAGTCTTCTATTAAGCCAGACATTGAAAGAGATTTATAAAAATGTAAACCAATACCATTCTTCTCCCCAAATTTTTGGTTTTGTTCTGGCAATTATTTTAATAAAAACATGATTTATGTTAACATGCAATGAGTTGTTTTTAAGATATATTAATAAATATTTTTTAACAACTTATCAATTCTAACTTTCATGTGGTTGAACAGAGATATAAATCACAATTAAATCTTGAGCCCTCAATTTCTAAGGAGTATGAATAATCTGTATGAGTGCAAATGGGTCCTGAGACCAAAAACTTTGAGAACTACTACCCTAGAACAACCACTAAAGATAAAGAAGTATAGATAATAAATGAAGCATGAAGATTAAAAAGAGACTATTAAAAAATACTCAAAATAAAAGAAAAAGGAAAAGATGAAAGAAGAAACCAGAAAAAGATAGACAAAAAACAAGTAGCAACATGGAGATTTAAATCCAACCATATTGATAATTACATTACATGTGGCTGAACTAACACTCGAATTAAAAGACTGAGATTGTGAGACTGGAAAAAAAAGCAAGATGCTGGGTCTGCATATATCCTTGTTAAAGACATCCACTTTAAACAAAGATATAGGTTAAAAGTAAAAGGATGAAAAAAATATATCATGCAAACACTAGTCAAAAGAAAGCTGGAATAGCTATAGGAATATCAGACAAAGCAGACTCCAAAATAAATATTAAGAGTAGAAAGAGACAGATCATAACGATAAAGGGATCAATTTATCGAAAGGATATAATATTCTTAAATGTGTATGCAGAGTTTCAAAATACATAAGCCAAAAACCAACAGAACTGAGAGGAGAAACAGAAAACCCATAATCAGAGCTGGAGATAGGAACATCCTCTTTTAGTAACAAAATCTGTTAGGCTATAGAATTGAACATACCATCAACCAATAAAACCTCACTGAAATTTATATAATACCAACATCAGAATATACATTTTCAAGTAAACATGGAATATTCACCAAGATGGACCATACGCTGGGGTATAAAGCAAGTCTCAGTATGTTTAAAAAGGACTGAAGTCACAAAAGAATTAAACTAGAAATTAATAACAGAAAGATAGCTGGAAACTCTCAAATATTTAGAAATTAAGCAACAATACTCCTAAATAACCCACAGGTCATAGAAATAAAATCACAAAGAAATTAGAAATTGCTTTGAACTAAATGAAAATGAAAACATACCAAAATTTGTGGGATGCATCTAAGCGGCACTTAATGGGAAACCCGCGGCTTTAAATGCTTACAGAAAATAGAACTCAAATCAGTGGTTTAAGCTTCTGCATTAAAAGCTAGAGAACAACAGCAAATTAAACCCAAAGTGGAAGAAATAATAAATATAAGTGAAGAAAAACTAATAGCCAAAAACAATTCAGAAATATGAAACTAAAAACTCACTTTAGGGGGGAAAAATCAATAAACATTTAACTAGACTATTCCAAGAAAAAAGGACAAATTACCAATATTAGAAATGAAACAGTGAACATCACTACAGATCTTACAGTAATTAAAGGAATAATATATTATGAATGTTATTTTATGCCAATTCATCAACTTAAACTGAACAAATTTCTTATAAGACACAAATTATCAAAATGGACTCAAAATAAAGAAATTCTAAAAAGCTCTATATCTATTACATCTAGTTAGAAACTGCCAGAAAGAAAACTCTAGGCTCAAATGGCTTCATTGGTAAATTCTATCAAACATTTAAAGGAAGAAATGATACCAATTCCACAAAAATTAAGAAAACACCTCCCAACTCATTTTATGAAGCTAGTATTACCATGATACTTAAACCAAAGGAAGACAACACGAGAAAAACTAAAGATAAATGCTCCTCATGAACAAGAAAGAAAACCCTTAAAAATATTAATGTGGACGAGAAACTGTTCAATGATATAACTGCTGAGTGGCCTGCGAGCTTGACCTGGGCTGTAAGGGAGATTGCTTACTGTAAATCCCCCTTAGAGTCTGTCTTGTTTGATCATAACTTATGTTCACTCTGACGTAAATCAGCACCGCTCCGGACTCCTGCTATGAGCTAGTTCCTGGAACAGGCTGTTGTCCTGAACTAGTCAAGCATGCAAAGTAATTTCCTGTACCTGGTAGCATTCACAGACTAGTACCCATGACTATTCCCAACCCCCTTTTTACCCTATAAAATTCTTTGCCAAGTAGCTCAAAAAATATCTACTTCATCTTGCAGCTGTTCAAGATGCACCTCCTATGTTTTTTCCCTTAATAAACTTTTAGTTGCCAGACTGAAGTGGTCTGCCTTTTTCTTAGGGTCTTTCCCTCCCCTCGCTACAAAGGTAAATTTTCAATCTCAAAGCTTTTTCCTGGTTCTGCATGTACTAACAATTAGCTAGTTAAATACAGAATAATTCATCAAGACCAAATGAGTTTATCCCAGAAATTCAAGTTGAAGTAAAAAAATTAAAAATTAAAAATTAAAAAATAAACTACACCATATTACAGAATAAGGAGAATCATCAAATGATCTTCTAAATAAATGTAAAAAATTCATCCCTCATTTGTGATTAAAAAACAAACAAACAAACTCACCAAACTGACTAGAAGGGGAACTCTTCACCTAATAAAGGACATTTATGATAAAACTATAGCTAATAACACACTTAATGTAATAGAGGTCCTTAGTCAGTGTAGTAAGGCAAGAAATAAAAGGCTTATAGACTAAATACTATGTGCAGATAATATTACCACGTTAACACAGAAAATTCTAAGAAACCTACTAAAAAGTTACCAAATATGTTACTGTTAGGAAAATTGGGCCTGGTTATAGGACATAAGATCAACATATAAAAATGAGTTGTATATCTATATACTAGCAATGACCATTTGAAAACTGAAAAAAATCTTAATTATCATTTATAATACCATAAAAACCATAAGATACATATGAATAAATTTAACAAAATATGTATAAAACCTGTACAATAAAACCTGTACAACAAAATACTGCTAAGAAAAATTAAAGACAACATAAATAGGGAAATGTATCCTGTTCATAGGTCAGAAGGTTCAATATTGTTACGTCAATCCTCCCCAAACTGATCTATACATTCAAAACAAACTCAATGAAATATCCAACAGGTGTTTTCAAACAAATGGAAAAACTGAAGCTGATTAAAAAAAGAAAAGGAAAAACCAAAGGGCCAAAACAATTTCAAGATTTATTATAAAGTTACAGTAATCAAAACAGTGTAATATTGGCATGAGAATAGACATGTATTTCAATGGAACAGAATAGAAACTTCAGAAATAGATCCATATAAAGGATACTCTTTTCAATAAATGGTGCTAGAACAACTAGATATCCATATGTCAATAAAGAAAAAAGAAAAAGAAAAAAAAACTAAACCTCTACTTTACAAAACTACAGATAGTATATCATTTTGGGAAACAATTTGGCAGTCTTTTGCAAAGTTAAACAAACATTATATGATTCAGCAATTCCATTCCTAATTATCTACCCCAGAGAAATGAAAACACATATCCACACAAAAAGCTACATATGAATATTCATAGATGCTTTATTAATAGCCAAAAACCAGAATCAAATGTCCATCAACAAAAGACTAAACTGTGGTATACGAGGAAAAATTCAGCAGTAGAAGTATAGAATTACTGATACATACAACAACATGATGAATATTTAAAAATTTATTCCAAGTAAAAGAAGCCAAACACTAAAGAGCACTTACTGCATGATTTCATTTGCATGAAACTCTAGAGCAAAAGACAAATCTAATCTATGGTGACCAAAAAGAAATCTGAGTCTTAGCCAGGGCTGAAGCAAGGACAGAAACAGATTGACTAGGATGGAGCATAAGAGAAATTTCTGTGGTGGCGGGAATGTTCTATGAATTTGATGGTTGTGACTTCACAGGTATATAAATTTGTCAAAACTCACCAAAATGTATACTTAAAATGGATGCATTTTAGTGAATGTAATGTATACTTCAATAAAGTTGATTTAAAAAAAAAGTCAAGGCAAACTTCTAGATAAACATAGGTTGGCTGTATGAGTTTATCTTCTTTGCTAACATCCCTCACTAAATTAGAAAAGAAAGGTCACAATGATTTTAGCAACCATTTTGAAGAAACAAGAAAGAGTAAATGACACTCAGATAAGCAGAAAAAAGGAAATAAATGTCAGAATGGAAATCAATGAAACAGAAAACAGAAAAAGAGAAAAATCAATTAAACAAAAGCTGGGTTTTTTTGTTTGTTTGTTTTAGAAGATTCATAATATTTCTAAAACTTTTAGCCAGACTGATTAGGAGAGCAAACACAGACTACCAATACCAAGAATGATAAAGATGACATCACTATAGACACTATATAAAAGGCTAATAAGGGAATATTAACTTTATGCCAATGCATTTAACAACTTAGATGAAATAAATTCCTTGAAAGACTACCAACTCACTCAAGAGAGATCAATTCTTCTGTAAACTCTTCCAGAAAACTGGAGAGGTGGGAAGAGTTCCCATTTCATTCCATGAGGCCAGTATTTCTTTGATATTAAGACCACACACTATTACAAGAAAAATACAGACCAATATCCCTTATGAAGATAGATGCAAAAACGTGTCAACTCAACGCTATTATTACAAGAATAATACTTTAAGACCTAGCATGGAATGTATATGACTGGGAATATGATTGGTTTAACACTGAAAAATCGTAATTCTAATTAATAGACTTAAAAAACTATATGATTATCTCAGTAGATACAGAGAAAAGTATTTAACAAAATCCAAAATCTAATAAAAAGAAACTCTCCTGAAACTACATATAGGAGGGAACATCCTCAAGTTGATAGAGTATTTAAGAGAAACCTATAAATAACATGATAATTAATAATAAAAGACTAATTGTTTTCCTCCTAAGATCAGCAACAAGTTACTTTTATTACCTGTATTCAACATTGAACTAGAGGTTCTAAACAGTGCAATAAGGCAAGAAAAGTAAATAAAAGACATCCAAATTAGAAGGGAATAAGTAAAAATGTCTTTATTTGCTGATGACATGTAGAAGCTTAAAGAATCCACAAAAAAGGTACCAAAACTAATAAGTAAATTTAGCAAGGCTGTAAAATATAAGATTAATGTACAAAAATCAATTGAATTTCTATATACTAACAATGAACAATCCTTGCTAAGAATAGGAGGAACGTGAATTCATGCACTGTTTGTGAGAATATAAAATGATACAACCACATTAGAAGAGTTTGTAGTTTCTTAAAAGTTACACATAGATCTACCATATGACAGTCATTTTATTCCTACATATTTGCTCAATAAATGAAAGTACAGCCATATAAAAATTTGTACATAAATGTTCATAATAGCTATATTTATAACAGTCAAAAATCGGAAAGAACCCAAATATCCATCAATAGCTGAATGGATAAACAAATTGTGGTACAGCTAGATAATGGAATATTACTTGGCAATAAAAAATAAGCCCACCAACAAAATGATAAATTTCAAAATAATTATGATTTGAGAAAGAAGACAGGTTCTAAAAGTATATATTACATGATTCCATTTATATAAAACTCTGGAAATTACAAACTAATCTATAGTGACAGCACATCAGTGGTTGCTTGGGGATTGAAGGGAGTAAGGTAAGGCTGGAGGGAGGAATTACAAAGGGGCACAAAGAAACTTTTGAGTGTGGTATGTTATCTTAATTGCAGTGAGAGTTTCGTGGGTGTACATATATCTCAAAATCCAACAGAGTGTATACTTAATAAGTCTGTACATTTCGTTGTATTTTAATTATAACTAAAAAAAAAAAAAAAGATCCTGAGACAGCTAAGAAATCAGTTCATAAAATAAGAACATGTGAAAGAGAACAAAAACAGGAAAGAACTCTTCCAAGTCATATATGTGAATGTAAAAATAAAGAAGTCAATAAAAGAATAGAAACTATCCCAGAAAGTCGAATTAAAAGACAGAGGCAGAACAAGGAGAGAAAAGATAAGAGACTTAGAAGATCAATCCTTTGAGTAATTATTTGCAGTTCCTTAAAGAGAGAAAAGATTATATGGGAGAAACAATTATCTAAGAAATTAAAGAAATTCTTAGAACTGAGAGATACATGCCCAGATTAAAAGGCCCAACTGAGTACCTAGCACAAAGAATAGAAAGATAAAAACGGAAGACCTGCATTAAGGTATCTTAATAATTAGTACAAATTTTCAAAATACAACAGAGAAGACTCCATAAACTTCCAGAGAAAAAGATAGATGACACATAAAGGAATAAAAATGAAATTGGTATCAGAGTTCAGAGCAACACCGGATATATGCCTTCAAAATTCTGAAGAAAAATAATTTTCAATCTAGAATTCTCTTCCAAACTGTCAATCAAGTGTGAAAATAGAATAAAGACATTTCGGATATGGAGAGGCTTCCAAAATTTATCTATGCACCATTTTTCAGAAATTCTCTGAGGATGTGCACCACTAAAACAAAAGATTAAGAAAAGAAGGAATGGGATCCAGGAGACAGGATTCAACCTAGGAAGGTAGTAAAGATAAATACTAGGATGACAGTTCTGTAGCAAGCCTAGAGAACAGGCAGTGCAGATTGCAGCAATAAAACAGCTCTACAAAGAAGGTCTCAGGAAAATTTTAAAAAGGAATTTATAGGTCACTGTGTATGACTGAGCATTTGCAGGAGGGGCGGGTGGGAACACTGATAAGGATTTAAGTTGCATTTGTAAAAAAATTAAGGATAAATACATTCATATTTTTAAAAATAAAAATGAATCAGGAAAGAAAATGAAACCATAGCATACTACTGGCTTTGCGGTGAACAATATTTACTTAAGTTTTAATACAACGAATATTGATTTAACAACCACTTGGATAGCTACTAAGAAAATATAAAATAACAATTGTTGGCAGAGACGTAAAGAAATTGGAACCCCTAGGCATTGTTGATGGGGTTGTAAAATAGTGCAACCACTGTGTTAAACAGTATGGAGTTTCCTCGAAAAATTAAAAGTAGAACTATCATATATGATCAGCAATCTCACTTCTGGGTATATGTCCAAAAGAAGTGAAAGCAAGATCTTCAAGAGTTACCTGCACACCCATGTTCATAGCAGCACTATTCACAATAGCCAAGAGATTAAAGAGACCCAAATGTCCAATGCAGGGTAAATAGATAAACAAAATGTGGCATATACATACAATGATATATTATTCAGTCATAAAAAGGAAAGAAATTCTGGCACACCGTGAATGAACCTTGAGGAAATCCAAAAATCCTAAGTGAAATAAGCCAGTCACAAAAAGACAAGTACTTACACCAGGTATCTAAAGTAGTTGAATTCATAGAAACAAAGTAGAATAGTGGTTACCAGGAGCTTTGGGGAGGGGAAAAAGACTAATTGCTTTTTAATGGGTAGAGAGTTTGAGATTGTACAAGATAAAAAATTTCTAGAGATCTGTTTCATAATGAAGTGAATAAACACTACTGAACTGTATACTTAAAAATGGTTAAGAAGGTAAATTTTATGTTTGTCTCCAACAATTAAAAAAAAAAAAGATTAATAGGGTCATGTCAGAAGACACAGGAGCCCACTTAAAGAGTTCGCATTAGTCAAATTTGAGACAAATCAAAAAGAATAGTAACTATAATTGATTATAATACATTGATGTAAAAATATCCATGAATCAAGTTATACTAAATCTTTATAAAGAATGCTAGCTAATAATTGTAGAAGAAATGATATATTTAGAAAATCAACATTTTCTATCCAACTCTCTATGTAGTAGCCAATTCAGATAAGGATTATCGATGAATACTCAAAACATTAGATGAATTGATGTGGAACGGGATATTCGAATGGTATGAAAGTTATCACCCCACAGATGACTTACTAATCACAAAAGGGAAATGTACCTTACAATGGAGAAATGTGACAGTTAACACTTTAACAAAGTGATCAAACTTAGCATCACTATTAGTGGAACAATCTATTATCAGGCGGTATCTCCTAATTTGATACAGGATGAAGACAACAGCATCTATGAATTATTCCAGCCAAAAATGCTTAATCTGAATCTATTCCCGCCTCTAGACCCAACTTCCAGTTTACATGAAATACAGGTGATAGCAGAACAAATTAAATGACACCACAAGGAAACAAACAATTCAAAATGTGGGACAATCTACAAAACCAGGGACCTAGATTAAGAGAGACTAAGGAGACAATAGTTAAACACGTGAACTTGATTAGATCCTGTTTTAACAATTTACAAGACATTTTGGGGACTGGGGAAACTGGAATATGGTGTGGATATTAGATGATTCTAAGAAATTATGAATATAAACTGGCAATAAACATATGAAAAATGTTTAACCTCACTAATAGAACAAAATATGTTAAAATTTACCTATCAAATTGTGACAATAAAAAATACAATTTGTGGGGGCAGGACAATCTGGTAACATGTAACAAAAGTTTTTAAAATGTTTATATACTTTACCCAGCAATTCCACTTCTAGGCATTCATCCTATAGAAATAAGAGTTGTACATAAACATTTATTGACCAGAATGTTCACTGCTGCATTACCAATGAAAATGGACACAACCTAATTATCCAAGATGGAATAATAAAATATATAATACTTTGTAATCATTAAAAATTTTAATCTGAGATATTTAACATGGTAAAGTCTTTAAAATACCTTAAGTAAAAAGAAGAGAGTAGTTACTTTTTGTGATCCTAGAGGGCAGAACTAGGAACTACCACTGGAAATTACAGGGAAGTAGAATTTGGTTCATAGTAAGAATAACTTCTAACAACTAGAACTTTGAAAGCAATGAATGACCTCCTTCATGAGGCAATGAGTTTTGCATCATTAGAACTCTAAGCAAAGGCTAAATGGTCACTTGGCAAAGATACATGGAATAGATTTATGTGTTAAAAGATTAAAGAGAATATATTAATGGCCCTTTTTCTACTCTAAGAACTTATAATTTCATATAAAGTTGTCCATTAGCCGGGATGTCAGGAAGTGGTTGGTAGTTCTTTGTAAATGCTATTAAGAACCACATGGCACTAAACTAAAAAGAGATTACAACTGTATCAGAATAATAGAGTTAAAGGATGATTTAATATTATTGTATTTTGAATCAGTAATGTATACGTTATTGATAAAATGAAAGAAGATGATTAACCCAATGGAAAGATTAAAAATGAATTGGCAGGAACTACACTGGACTCTGTTCTCTACTCATTTCTCTACATCTATTAAAGAACTTGAAAAGTTATACTTTGTCAAGTTGAAATAGCACTAAACATGTTCCCTCTTTATATATAAACAGAGAAGAAATGAAGACTATGCTCTCGTCACCACTGCAAAATGGTATACAAAATCTTTAAATTTTGGATACATGAATACTGGGCAGTGGGAAGTGACACATGAACTTAGTATACACTGGGTTCCTGGAAGACAGAAGCATGCACTGGAAGCCTGTCAAATTTTTACAAGCGGTAATGTTGAAAATTCTTAAAATATCAACTGTCAAAAAAGAATCTCCTAAAAGATGCACCTTTTAAAAAATAATATTTTATTATGGAAAATTTCAAATACACACAAGTGTATAATAGTATAATGAACCCCCACATACTAATCACTAAACTTCATTTATCAACATTTTGTTAAAGCTGTTTCTTCTAATTTTCCAGGCTGGGTTTTTTGTTTTTGTTTTAAGACTTAAAAACAAACACCTGACATCATACTATTTTACCTATAAAATCTTCAATATGAAAAATATGCTTTCTTGCTAATAATACTAAGCAGTCAATAAATATTGTTAGTTATTATGGCTAGGTGCTGTTCCATGCATTGTACTTGTACTTACATGCATAGTTTTTACATAAACTAAGCCTCATTATTACCCCTATTTTACAAACGAGAAAACTGAGTTTTTATTGGTCCAAGGTCACACAGTCAGTAAGCAATGGTGCTTACATATGAATCCAGAAGTTAACTCTAGACTTTACACTCCCAACTACTAAAATATGCTGCCTTTCCTCTATACTAGTTATTCTATCTGTTCCTTATGGGATATAGATTAGATTGTTGTGATAAAATGGGAAAGAGACTGCTGAATAGGATAAGACAATGAAAAAGATGCTATAAATAAGCACCTGCTCATTGCTTTTCTTTTGAAAAGTTCTTTTCTAATTGCCCCAAATGAGAAAGAAAAATGTAACTGGATATATCGGTGTCAACTGCCTAGATATAAAAGAAAGTCACCTCATAGAGGAAAAAGCAATGATCAAGCTTCTTAAAGAGGCTGAATATAGACAAACTTCTTTTAATCTGCCCCTCCAATGACCTGGGCAGTGTGGGAGAATGGTTGGGCGGGCGGGGGGGGGGGGAGTCTTAAGTTCTACCAGACCTGTAAAATAGTTCAAGCAAAGGGATCTCACAAACAGAGGGCTGAGCAATCATTATGAGCAGTATTTGACTGCTTAATGAAATATCTGGATAAAAAATAAAAGGACCTGGAATAAAAAGTTCTTCTGACCAATGTTTCAAGAGTTATAAACCTTCACTCACAGCTTTATAAAACAAAACAAAACAAAAAAACTACTAAATAATTCAAGATATGTGAAAGAAAGGGGAGATTCCGCTTATCTTTGGCCAAAAAATTCTTCTAAAACTCTCCCTAGTGATCTTGGAATAATTGAACTAATTATCTTTTCTGCGGAGCCTACTTAGAGCATCCTCTTTCCCCATCTTTCGCTCTCCCCAAACACAAACAGAAGGGCTCTTTCCTGCTCCTACTGTACTTCATACAGAATTCTATTAGAGAAGTAAACAATATTGTGGTGTAATTATCTTTTCCTTCTCTGGACTATCAATTCTCAGAGGGCCAAGATCATACTTTACTTCTCTTTACATTTCCAATCCCTAATCTTCAAACCTAGCACTACTGAAAGTACTCAAGAAAGGTTTGCTGAATGAATAGAGAAAGAAGCTACAGATGACAGATCTTTGTGAGAAGGAATTCTTTTATCAGTATCTTTCTGTTACCAATGGGGCAATCTGAACTCTGGCATTGCTCAGTGGCATGGGGTGGTTCTCGGTTCTTCATTGCTGACACAGCAAAGAATTACAGATTTTTAAAAAGTAAGATTACAAGTATACTTTAGAAGGAGACAGGCCACATTATGGAAGGCTGTAGCCCTGTGAAATTTGGAAAGTGAAAAGATAAAAATAGAGTATGCTCCAAGGGAAGAGCAGATTCTCAGCAAAGAAGGCTGTAACAACCCTCTTTGGGAAAGTCTACTATGGCCACAATGGCTGGTTACAAAGGCATTCCTAAATGACTGGCATGTGAGGTCATTTTGATTGACATCTGACTGCTATGTAACTCCCTGCCTAATGTTCATGCAGTTACCCAGAATTCAATGTTATAATTAGATTCATGAACTTATAGGCACAGGACTATTATTATAATGATGGTATAATGAGGCTGACATTGTGGGCAGGTTAGGGTATGACCTTCTGCGCAAGTGTCAGTGGCCGGATTAAACCAGCTATACATTTATGGCCCTCCAGTCCTTTGTCTCTCAGGATGCAGGAGTGATTCTTTAACTACAAATGGGGTGTTCTTTGGGGAGTCTCTGGGTGGTCTCTGCGCTGAGCCTTCATTCTTTTGTTCCTGTCACTCATGTCTAACTATCTAACATCTCTAACCAATGCACCTTCGGTACAGCCCACAAGTTTTTTAGTTGTTTTCCCATCGGCCAATAGTTCTGGATGAATAACATGAACTATATAGTCTCTTGAGGACTGGAGAAAGAATCTAGCCAGTTTGGTTTGCAATAGGTTTTAATGAACTAGGGATGACTAGGCCTGAAGAATGTCAAGGTAGCCAAAGCCTTTCCAGAGCTTTTATTCAGATGCCAAGATGCGGGCGGGGGAAAAATTTGAAATGCCTGCTTTTTTACATTTAAATGCTAAAGACAATAGGGAAAATAAACAATTCCAAATAAAAATCAACGATTATTAAGCAGTGCCTGGTCATCCCCCTCAGACTACTTTTCAGACAAAAAAATCCCTAGCAAAAAAGTACCGGTCTGGTAATAACCCTCAGCCATGGGAAGGTACTCTTAATGTACTGGTATGAGTCTCTTTGGACCCCTAATACTGGTTAGCCCAGCCACTTTGAGGATTATCTGGGTAGGCAATTCCTTAAAGTGAAAATTTGGAAAGAAAGTTATCTTTCTTATCAGTTAAGAAAATTCAAAACAATCTCCCAGTTTAAGTTATATTACACTGGGAAAAAACGTCCCATTACATCCTTACATGCTATTATCTGGTTACCATGTTACCTTGGTTATTAGAGTCCACTGGGCCTTCTATATGAGCAAAGACATTCTTGAGATAAATCTGCTTCTTCTGTTCTAGATCTGATTGTGAAAATGTCTGAACACTAGTCCTTGAACAAAACAAACCAAGAGAAAAAACAATCCATTAAAATCATGAGTATAATGCTTTTTTGAGAGAAGTCTTATACTGCTAATCAATTAGAACTTCCAGAGGCAAAATACTAAGAACCATTGACAGAAAACAGTGTTAGTCACATAATATGAAGCTGAAATAAAATATGGAGTTGAGAGAAAAAAGAAAATGAGAAATATATACAATCTCCCATTAACAAGGCATAGGAAAGTGAAGACTACCTAGTACCTCAAGAATTTGTTGAGTAATTCAAGGTTAGTCAGAAAATAGCTAACTTCATAAAGCCACAGAAAAACTGATAAAGACCAAAGAAAAACCCCCAAAATCAAAACCAAACAAAACAACTGAATCTGGCAATTAGAATATTGGTGACCTTGGCAAGAACAATGCCTGGCCTATTGCTCATACTGACTGCACTATACTGAGGAGTCTGTGGATGAGAATATTGAGAAAGTCAATTTATTACTATTCCAAGTAAACTGGCTTGTGTTCTCTGGTATAATTTCTATTGTAAGCAATTTAGTTTCCCTGAAATTATGCAAACAAATAAAAACAAAACAAAACAAGGATTGGGGTGATAGTCAATGGGGATTTTAGCCTTATTTGTAATATTTTAAATTTTCAAAAGCAGCATAAATATATTATCTGTGTAATCAAAGATTCTTTTTAAAAATCTTATTGTAAGGAAACCAATGTGGCTCAACCTAAAAAAACAGCTTTCCTAATTGAAAAGCCCATGTAGAGACACTGCCATCTCCTGGAAACAAGAGCATAGATTGAAAAGGTGACCCAAATCTTCAACCTCTATAAAAATTTTCCCCGAGGACAGTTGTATGCAATTTGGGAGAGATGATTAAATGCTTTTCTAGTTATATTTTAACATTTTTGTTAAAAATTATTCTAACCTCCTACCACATGTGATCAGGCTTTCCCATACATAGGAAAAGAAATCTTGCGTTTACACAGTGCTTTCAATAACGTCTTTTTTGCTCTTCAAAATAATCCTGTGGGGCAGCAGAGAAGGCGTCATTAGCCTCATTTTATTGATAAACTGAGGTCAGAGATTATTTGACTTGCCCAAGCTCACACAGCTGGATATTGGTGGTCCTGAAACTTCAAGTATGCCTGCTCCTGGTACAGGGTTTTTTGTCCTCACTATAAGGAAACTGAGGAGTGAAAGAAATAAATTCAAGAGAACCAAAAGAAACCAGAATATTTCATTATACTGTTACCTTGTTTTGGCTTGCAGAACAGGAATGACTTTGCCTAGTCTTCTTTCAGGGGCTTTCAGCTTTCCAGAATCCTTGTCAAGAACATCCTGTTTTTTTTTCAGAGCAGAAGGAAAGATGATCCTTAGTTATAATAACTGAGCATACTATTTATGAACATATTCTTAAACTAAAGGCCTCAAAACTTATCCTTGACCCCCAACTATATACCAAGAACAATGGTGGGTGCTTTAACAGATTAGTGACTGTGATCTTAAGGAAAAAAAGGAACCCTAAGCTGTAGAGGTTACTAATCACATTTGGCAGAAATGGAATCAGGCTCAAAGAGGTTAAGTAAATTGTCCAAGATTTTTCAGCTCTTCGAGGCTGACTCAGAGCTGGTGCTATATCTCATATAGCAATATAACTAAAGATTGAGACTTAGGCTAAAGCCCAAAGGAAAAATAACAGTAAATCATCATCTGTAATTATTCCACAAATAATTTAATATCACGTGCATTACTGTAAATATATTATTTTATTAATATTTACTATATCATAAAATATTATTTACTCCAAATTATAGATAAGAAATGTGAAGGAAAAGAGAGGCTAAATAATTTGTTAAGGGTGTCAGTGCTAGACAGGATTCAAACCCTAATTTGTCTAATACAAAGCTCTGCTATTCAGCTGCTTTTCTATTCATTTTGAAATAACATACTTACTTTGTTTGATGAGCTGGAAACAACTGGAAACTTCATTTCACAACTTGATTTATGTGATCCATTTCTCCAGGATGACCCCATATTAGGAGTCTCTGAATGGTTCAAGATCTGAGAGGATACAGGTTTAAGTTTCTTACTATCAGGCATACTTTTATCAGAGGCAGTTTGTTGAAAGTTATTGTTTGGAAAAGGCAGAAGAGACCCATCCCAGGCAGAGTTATCAGGGCTGATCTCTTCAGATTCAGTGCAAAGTTTGCTCTTATCTGGGCTAAGACCATCTTCTCTCATCTCTTCTCCAAGGGAGGAAGGTTTTTCAATATCTTTGGAGGTATCAGTCTTGTCCTTATCAAGCACAGCATCACAAATTGTTGGATCGAATGGTGCAACAACTGTTAATTTTACCGGATTCTTTTCTAGTACAGAGCGTCTGTTTAATGGTTTAGTAGGAGTTGGTCCATTACCAACTGATGTACTTAGTTGAGGTAATTTGAAGAGGCCGGGAGTCTCAGCTACTGGTCCCAAGCTGTACAACAAATTTTTCTCTTGTGGAGTATCAGGCAGAATTTGACTTCCTCTCCCTCCCTTCTCAACATGACAGCTGTCATCCTTAAGCAATCCTCCTCCACAAGAAAAGTGCTCGTTTGATTGGTCATCATCCTTCAATAGCTCCTGAATCTCTTCCTCTGTGAAACTGAGATGGTCATCATCTTCTTCTCCATCAGACAACTCAAGCAAAGAGTCATCTAATTCATCCTCATCTGAGGAATCCCAAGAAAATGGAGCATTGTCTTTAGGCAAGACAGAGGTACCAGAAGGCTGTTCAGAAGGCATTAGTGAGCACATCATATCTGGAGAAATAAGAGGCAGTTTTGCTGAGGAACAGGAAATAACTTTTACCAACTCTAATCTGCTCTATAGAATGGTGGCGTCCTAATATTTCAAATTCTTTGCACTGTGACCTGTAACATAAAAAATAATGTAAAAATATTTAACCTCACCAGAATCATGGAAATACATATCAGAATAATCAGATACTTTTTTTCCAATCAATATGGTAACACTTAAGATGACATGATAATCTAGGTTGGTGGGGATGTGAGAAAAAGCACCCTACTACACACTATCAGTGAGAATATAAGTCAGCACGATATTTTGTGGAGAGTAATTTGGCGCACCATCAGACCCAGGAATTTCACTTCTGGAAGTTTAACCTACAGAAATACCTATACAAATGCACATGGATATATTTATAAGGATGTCCAAAGGAGCATTATTCAAAATAGCCAAATATTGGAGACAACATAATTGTTCATCACCAGAACAGTACAGTAAAATCATGGTACATTCAAGCTATATACTATTTACACCTACAGTAGTCTCCCCTTATCTGCTGTTTCACTTTTCACTGTTTCAGCTACCTGAGGTTTCAGTTACCCGAAGTCAAGCAAGTTTCAAAAATGTTAAATGGAAAATTACAAAAATAAACAATTCTTAAGTTTTAAATCACACCGTTCTGAGCAGCATCTCCAATCTCACACCACCCCACTGTCCTGTCCAGAACGTGAATTATCCCTTTGCCAGTATATATCCATGCTGTGTACACTACCTTCCCATTAGTCACTTAGTAGCCATCTCTGTTATCAGATCAACTGTCATGGATTCGCAGTGCTTATGCTCAAGTCACCCTTATTTTAATATTGGCCCCAGAGCACAATAATGATGTTGGCAATTCAAGTATTGTAAAGAGAAGGTGTAAAGTGCTTCCTTTAAGTGAAAAGGAATGTATATACAGGAAAAAACATAGTATACAGAGGGTTCAGTACTATCTGCAGTTTCAGGCATCCAGTGGGGGTCCTGGAACATATCCCCCATGGATAAGTGAGGACTACAGTATTTAAATACACAATGAAGTAGACCTGTAATATACTGTCATGGAATAATATCCACCACATACAAACAAGACAAATATATATTATGTAAAATGTTTAAATTTTCAGTTGATACTTTTTAGAAAAACAAACATACTACTTGTGAAATTCAAAAAATAATAATAAACTTTAAGAATACAAGAAGAATTGTCTTCCATACTGTGTGGAGCTGCTGGCATGATCTCTGCCTTTGCCACGAGACCAAATGGAAAAAGGTTTCAGCTCCTGCTAGCTGTTCCTTTCAGGAGACTTGTCAAAATGATTGACTCCCACCTTCCTGCAGGCATAAAGAAAATTAGAGGATCTTCTCATCACTTTCAACTCCGCTAATTACAAAGTCAACTGTATTATGCTTTAAGGTGCTCCATGTATTAATTTTGATCTTGATTTTTTTTAAATACCAGAAAGTTGGATTTTGAGTCAAGAACATCCTTCAGAGGAAAAATTATGCAACCAAGGAACTAGTTTTGCTGCAATAATTTACTTTCTTGAGAGTATTGTTTGCTCTAGTAGGTGAACACTGGCTTGGGAGTCCGAAGACCTGGATTGTCGTCCTGGTTCTGTCAATAACCAGCTATAATAATTTGGGCGAGCCACTTAACCATTTGGCTTGCTTCCTCACTTATAAAATGGGGGAAGGGATGGAAAATGGGGCCTGGACTAGGCAATGTCTAATTTCACCAAGATCTGAAAGTTAATCATGACCACATATACAAAAGTTTCATTTTCAAGACATATATAAATAAATGCAAAGAACAGGTCTGAAAAACACAAAACTGATTAATCCTATCACCTGTGGGGGACTGAGAGAGGTCAAGGGGAGCATTTAGTCAGTATCACTTTTTTTCTACTTGAATATTTATATATTACTTGTTTAACTAAAACTTAGTTTTTCAACAGCTAATGATTGATCTGTAATTATTTTCTAGATGGGAAAGGTGATAGAAAGCTATCACACGTTAACATGTGAGAAGCTATAAGAAACGCTTAAACACCAAACTCAATAATTTGGAAAATTTCTTATAGTTCTTTAACTGTGAATTTTCCCCTCTCCAGTTCCCTCCATACCACACCCTGAATTTTAGCTTTAGTTAATGTTTTCTTTCAGAAAACATTCCTGAGCTATCATCACACAGCACTAAGCTAGGTAATAGGTTTCTATATGATTTCTAAGAAATAAAGATGTAGTTTCCTCCCTCAAGGAATGTATAATCTTGCCAGTGAGACATTTAAAGGTATATACCAATATGAGGAAATATAAAATGGTATGGAAATAAGGTACTGGAGAAAAAGAAAGGTAGGGATCACAGAATTTTAAAATTAAAAGGGACCTATGTAATGCACAGCATGGTTACTACAGTTAACAATACTGTATTTTATTCTTGAAAGTTGTTAATAGATCTTAAAAGTTCTCATAAAAAAATGAGAATCTATATGTTAACTAAACATTGTTGTGATCATATCACAATATGTACATATATCAGACCATTATGTTATATACCTTAAACTAATACAAAACTGAGGGAGGAATAAATAAAAGGAAAAAGAAGGAACCCAGTTAAACTATTCATCTTAGAAATGAAGTGGGACAGAAAGGGAAGAAATATTAAGCACCTATTATAAAGCAGGCACTATGATATATTTTACAACTTCAATTTAATCCTGCAACTTAATTCTGTAACAGATCTTACCAAAGAAACGAAGGTCCATACATTGGTATTGGTCCAAACATTGCAAATGGACCAAAGAAGGTCCATTCGTTGCAAATGGCTAATGCGTCTTAAACTTACAGCTGCCGATTTTTTTCTCTTATTTTACCAGCAACTGTTGTGAGAGAGTTCCAGGCACTGAAGCAGGTGCCTCTATGGAAAGAAAAGTACAATCTCTACCCAACAATTGAACTCTTTATAGTGATTTCTTTCTGAAGCAGTAAGAAACAAGTTTACTTTTGGAAATTTTTTTTTTTCTTTACCTAAAGTCTGTAGCTGTCAAGCACAAGTATCACAGGCACTGGGGTTAAGCAGCACCATTTCTGAGAAGCCCTTTTTGAGCTGATACCCCCACTCTCACTCCAACTCCTTCCAAAAGGTCTAATCCAAGCAGCTGCTTGATCAAATGAAGAGTTCAATAGATTTTCACCCTTGGGAAACTAAAGTTTGGGAATAAAGTAACAACCAACTACACAAAACTAGTAATTGTTGAACAAAGATCCAAACCCAGGTCTAATTCCAAAGGCAATGTTTTTTCTTGCTTGTTTTTTTTTTTTCCCCCTACCACCCTTCCCCAGGGTCAGTCAGCAAATGGCAAAGTCTTCTACATTCACTACATCCTCAAATGTACATGAAAGATTTTGGTGCCTTGGCAAAAATAATTTAAGCCACCTTATTACGCAAAGCCTTCCCTTAACTTCCCAGCCAGAACGGAAGAACAAGAGAAATACCCCTGAATGTGATCAAACTTCACTGGAAGAAAAGCATCATTATTTTACTGTGCACACAGAGAAACAATCAATATCCTTCACAACCACTGAAAGCATCAATTCCTATGCCACACGACATCCAGGGGCATAGGACTGGCTCTTCGGAGTGTCTCCCATAGAATGTTTCAATAGGTCTGGGAGCAAAAGCTTGCAAAATACTATACACATATAATTTTTAACTTACAAAAATCATTCTCTTCATAATTCTATTTCCTCATTTTTAAATATTTTAATTAGAAGCATAATGAAACCCCCACATACCCATTATCCAGCCCCAACAACTTTCAACCCATAGCTAATATTGATTGCCCCATGCACCTGCCCTCTTTACCGGATTATTCTGAAGCAAATTCCAGGCATCACATCAGTTCATCTGTAAATAACAAGAATTCCTTATCATAAAATATCCAGTTTAGATTTCTAATTATTGTCATAATTTTTTTAAGATTAAAAAAAATCAGTATCCAAATAAGGCCCATACATGGCAATTGGCTGATAGGTCTTGTACTTGAATATATGTATTTTCAATTTTTTTCCTTGTAATTTATTTGTTAAAGAAATGATACCATAAATTGTATATTGATACATACATATGCCATTAAATTAAAATATGCATAGGAATAAGAAACAACAAATCCAGGATAGTGGTTACCTCTGGTTGTGGGGAGGGAAGAGGAATGACAAGGAAGAATAAGAGCTTCAATTCTATCTGTAATGTTTTATTTCTTAAAAAAAGAAAAAAAAACAAGAAAAAAAAATACCTAAAACAGACATGGCAACAAAAGATAAAGCTGAATGGTAGGTATAATGGTATTATCATCTCACTTCCTATAATTTTTATATGCTTGAAATATTTGATAATAAGGACATTTTAAATTAGATGTTCATGAGGAAAGATACAATGATTACATTCTGGTTTCAAATGTCCTCCCCTATAAGAACCATAATACCTCATGGAATTGTTGGAAAAAATAAATGAGATCATGAACCTAAAGTGCTTAGCACACTACACGCACAATGTAAAAGCTAAATAAGTAGTGGCTCTACTTATTATTTCACCCCACCCTCATCACCTCCTTGACTCCTGAAGAGTCTAAAGAGAAGCATAGGAATGGTAGGAAAAAAGAGTGCTAAACTGGTAAGGCATTTCCCTAGTCCTTGCTTGTTAAGAAATTATCTGGTATGCTCTAATCTCTTCTAGTTTAACCAGCATTCAATCACACTGTCACTAAAGACCAGGCAGTACAGACATCTGAAATATCAGGTAAATTCTGCAAATTAATGGTCACTGAATTATCTTGTAAAGAGAAACTAAACTAAATTCAGAGACCTCAGAAATTCACGTGAAATCTTTGAACTACAATACAGATGAGAACACTCATCTGAAAAATGGGGAATTATTTGGTTAACTTTAAACACATATTATCATGAGAATCAAATGAAAGCACTCTAAACCTAAAAGCCCTATACTAATGAAAGTTGATATTTAATGAATTGGGGGTGGGGATCTCTGATAAAACTGAAGTTCTAAAGTGAAGTTCCACAAGACAGTACTTCTCTGCCATTCTACCATCACCTGCCTTTTTTGGCACTTGCTTTGTAACCTCCACCTAAAATATGAAGATCTCTTTATTTTTAAAGGAAGAAATTTTTCCCATCACCCAAGTCTGTCTCTTAATTTCTCTGCTCCCCATCCCTCCATGACCCTATTCTGTCCTTCCACGTCTAATCTGTTCCACCCCCTTCTTCACACTTTCAGTTTTACCACGCCTCGCTCTGGTTTCTCTAAACCTTCCTGGTTGCAACCTCAGAAAAACTGGTTCCCTTTTTCTTATTTTTTTATCATACCTAAGAAATCTATTTGCCTTAGAGCACAAAGCTTTATTCAGGCCACTTAAAATGGAAACAGCAGACAACCCCATATCCCTCTTTCAAGGCTCTAAAACCAAGACCATTAATTACCAAGCTGGATCTCATAGATATGATCAAGGGCAAGGATTATTTCCAAGGGACAGAATTTCCCCACTGGCCTTTGATTTCCAACTTTTCCCAAATGCAATACATGTGAGGCACAGTGCACAAAAGGAATTCAGTAGGCTGTACCACTCCATAAAAGGGGCATAACGTTTAAACAAAATCAAAGTGAACTGAAATTATCTGTAAGACTTGTGCAACTCCCTTTGAGGTAACAGGAAACGTTGTAGGACTGTAAGAGTGAAAAATTCTCCAGTAAATTAGTCACTAGGGCAAGACACAGAGCAGTGATATCTTCAAGCGTCAGCTCCCAAGAAAGAAAAAAAAAAAAAAAGCAAACAACATCACCTCCAGAATGCAGATAACAGAACTGGCTACCAGACCCTGTTTGCTGTAAGATTTAAGAGTCCCCCAGAAACAACATTTTTGCACCAGACAATAACAGCCAACTTCTGCCTTCTATAATCTGCTCAATGTATAACTAGAGTGTAGTTCTAGGAGATGTCCTATGCAAAGATATACTAATGGCTAACTTCTGCTTCTGTAAACCTGCTTGCTTTACTGTAGTTTTAGGCTTTATAAGCTGCCTCCTCTGGAAGCTCAAGCTGATTCTCTAGTGGGGAGTCAGTCGCCGGCTGGCTAATAAAGGCTCATAATTAATCTCAACTAGCTCCGTGGGTCTCAGATTTAAACGCACCACAACAGCAGGACAGAAAAATCCAAGGCTGGAAACCTCTGCTTTAAGTAACATTTCATTTTTAATGGCCCCAGGACTACTCCCACATGGGCATAGGAGACCAAATATTACTAAGCTGCAACATTGCGTTTGCTTTTAAAAAATAATTTAGGTTTTTCTAAAGCTTGGAGTCTCTAATACGTCCACAAGAAACTGGAGATCAGTTGTGGGCAGCAGGTGGGCAATTCAATCATTTCTTGGCCCGCTTCAGGGCCCACCCTGCGTGCCAACTACCTTTCCTCCAGCCCAGGGAGGAAACTGGTGGCGCCGCCAGTTCTAGAGAGCCAGGAGAAAGGGTGGCCCAAACCCACCTTTCGAGGGATGCCGCCTGACCTGCACTCCTTTGGAAATACAACAGCCCTCAGCACGGTATCGCCCGGGAGCAGGGCCTTTGCACTTCCCTCCTCCCTCCTCCGAAAAGACCAAGAATTCCCGCCTCCCCGTGGAAGGCGGGAGAAGCTCGGGCTTGACCCTCCCCCTCCCCCAGCAGGGGCAAAACTGCCCGTCTGCAGTCTAGCGTGGGTACCCCTTTCTGAGGATGGCTGCCCACGCCCACACCCCAGCAGGACAAAGGCCCCCGTTCTCCCGAGGCGGGTCACCTCCTCCCACAACATCCAGGCGCGGCGAAAACACCGCGATCTCCTCCCTAGCTACACCCTTCCCCGAGTGGGGCAGGGGGCAGCGGCATCGTCCACCCACCTACACATCCATTCCCCTCACCCCTACTGGGCAGGGAGAACCGACGTAGCTCCCCGCCTCTCAGACCGCCAAACAGCCTCCCTTTTCCTCAACAGGGTGAGGGGCACCTATCACTCGCCGACGTGGGGTAGGGGCAGGAAAATTCTCCCCCTCCCGCCGCCATCACTCAGAACGAAAACGAGCCCTTCCCCCAGCAGGGTGAGGGCCTCCCAACCCCTCAAAGGGGCGGACGGCGTGCGCACCCCCCTGAAGAAGCAACAGGCGCCCCCGTCCCCCTCCCAGCCAGGGAATGCCGACCCCCTCGTCCTTCCCGCTCTTCACCTCCGGAAGCCGGGCCGAAACCTAGGCGAAAGACCGCGCCTCACTCCGCCCCCTGCGCCATTTTATCGCCCCCCTCCCCGACCCCCCCACCCGAAGCTGCCAGGCCAGCGCCAGGGGTAGGGCAAACAAGCAGTGATTGGCAGGAAACCCCCCGCCTCTCGGGGGGGCTGCCCCCACGCAGGCGCTGCAACCCCGCCCTGCGTACCGCCTACCGCGACTTTTGGCTCCACCCCTTCTCGTCTCATCCACCCTCTCGGCTCTCCGTTGCTTTAGACTCCCGACCACTGCCAGGAGGAGAAGGGCCCAGGCCGAGCAAGCCGAGCGACGAGCTCAGCTGATGCAACCTGACTGGACTCGAGATACTACTCCCGGCACGCGGCGGCGGTGACCGAGGAAGGGGAGCAGGTGCTGGACTGAGCTCGGGAGTCAGACGCGAAGGAGCCATGGGGGACACTCCGAGCCCAGAAGAGAAGCTGCACCTCATCACCCGGAACTTGCAGGTCGGGCCTTGGAGTTGGAAATGCGCTGTTCGGCACTGAGGGCCCGAGGTTCATTGATCCTGAGCCCCCACTACGAGATTCTAAGTGCGTGGGTCCGGGGAATCCGCGCCGAGGAAGCTCAGAGAGCATGCAGGCCTCATGGCTGGTTTGGTTGGTCAGGCAGGCAGGCAGTAATTATCTGGGTACCACAGAAATCGCGGTGGGCTCACCTGTGTGCAGTTATCTACGTTGAGGCAGACTTTGAATCCAGGACTCCCACCCCACCCACCCTATTATGTGCTAGGCGCTGGGCCCTGCTCTCCCAGAGCTTGTCTTGAGGGAATCAAACGTTGAAAATGACGTGTAATCTAAACACTGAATTACAGTTGAAGGAAGTGCTGGAAGTTACTATACGTGGAGCTTTGAAAGGAAATTAGGGGAGAGGGCTGGGGGAGTGTCAGGGAAGGCTGAGGACATCTAAACTGCGAATTACCTCTTCATATATGTACCTGCTGTTTCCAGGAACAGCAGGAGTATAGGTTAATCAGAGGAAGAATTGGGGAGGGGCGGGGAGAAGAGAGTGGGAAATTTCAGGTAGAAGGAACCCAGAGCAAGACCCAGAGGGGACAAAGAACTCTATATTTCAGAGAGAGCTAATTTGGTTGGAGTAGTTTGAGCAAAGTGCAGATCAAGCCCTTAATAAGTATATTGCTCATTCCCTTGTCTCCCTCTGGTCTCTGACTATTGTTACATTAATTGGAAGAATTTTCCTGGACCACTTTGTTTACATAACAAGTGCCCTACCACCAGAACTGTCTCATCCCTTGCTCTACCTTATTTTGTTGCTTTTCATAGAGTTTATCACCATCTGACATACTATACATTTTACTTATTCATTTAGGAGGGTAGCAAAACCAGGTAATGAGGGCCTTGTAGGCTGTTTAAAACTGCATTTTTACTTTAAGAACAGTGATACATTGGTTGGGCCACAGCTTTTTTCCCCCTCTTTTTTTAAAAATACAATTCACATGCCATAAAATTCACCCTTTTAAAGGGTACATTCAGTGGGGAGGGGGAGGTTCCAGTGGGTTTTATCACAGTTACAGGGTTGTGCAACTATCACCATTATGTAATTCCAGAACATTTTCATCATCCCCCCAAAAAATCTATAACCATTAGCAATCACTGCCCATTCCTTCCCCCAACCCCAGCCCTAGAGAAACACTATTTTCTGTCTCTATGTATTTGATTTTTCTGGACACTTGATATAAATAGAATCATACAAACTGTGGCTGTTTATGTCTGACATCTTTCACTTACCATAATATTTTCAAGGTTCATCTGTGTTGTACCTATCAAAACAGCATTCTTATTTTGGCTGAAAAATACTCCATTACATGGATATACCACATTTCATGTAGCCATTCATCAGTTGATGAACATTTGGGTTATTTCCACTCACAACTTGATCTTAACCAGAGAGTCTTTCATGCTTCCCCTTAGCCAGATCCTTTGTTTCCTAGCCTCTCTCTGTAAAATAGTGCTGGTTGGGGACAAAGGTAATGGCACTGATTCACTCATATTTTGAAGGGTAAGTGATATGACCTTTCCTTGGGTGGTGAGCTCCCTCCAAGTGTCAAAATAGTCAGGAGCTTGGAGGATGCAGAATCAACCTCCAACCAGTTTGGAAGACAGGATTTTAACAAGTCCTGTTAATAGATAATTCAAACCAACAAAACAATTTTATTATCATGGGTTCCAGCAGCCTCCCCGACTATCACTTGAAGAAACACTAAAATCTCTTTTTATCTGCAGCATATTGGTCTATTAGGATTTTTTCAATTGTCTTAGGTCAAAAGGGAATTATTAAAGTATTTAAATAGGTAAATGAGTTCATCAAATCTGGAGTTTTAAAGATCTCTCTGGCTGCCTTTTGGAACATGGATTAGGGAGAGCAAGAGTAGATATTGGAGACCTGTTAGGAGGCTGCTACAGTAATCTGGGTGTAATCTGATGGTGCCTAGACTAGGATGGTGGTATAGAGGCAGAGAGAAGTAGGAAGGTTTAAGAGCTGTTTTGGAGTAATTTATGCAACTCGGTAACTGATAGTACCATTTACTGAATTAGGAGTGAAACCATAAGTAAAAAAGATGGTTGGAGAATGAGGTAGGAAGGTGTGAACATGAGTTTAATTATGAACTGGATTGATAATAGGTAAACGATTCTATATATGTGTGTGAGCAGGAGATTTGGGAGTTACTAGCTCCTAAATAGTAACTGAAGCAACTGAAGGGAATCAGAATGTAGAGTGAGAAGAGAAGAGATAGGGCTGCGAGGATTACTGATATTTAATCATTAGGAAGAAGAACAAATGCAAAGAAATCTGAGACCCAGAGAGGCAGGAGGAAAACTAAGAATAAAAAATAAAGGAGACCAAAAGAGGAGAGAGTTTCAGGAAAACAGAACTAAAAAGTATTCATTGAATTTGGCAATGTGGAGACCATCTGTGATCTTAGCAAGAGAATTTTCCATTGTGTATGCTGTATGGAATTCAGACTGAACTAGGAGATAAGAAATGGAGACCAGAAGAGAGAACTATTTCAAGAAATAGACTATGAAAAGAAGAAGTATGAGTTAGAGGTAGTTGGAGGGGAAGATGCAATTAGGGACATGCTCCACTCCCCTAACATCAGTGTCATTTCATTGAAGTGGTCCTACCAATAGAACCAACTTAGATTAGCTCTCACTCAGCACTGAGGGCATGGCTAGACCCCCCTGCAGGCTCTGAACCTAGACCCTCAGTGACACATGCCTTTGTTTTCCTTGTCACAGGGTAAAGGATGAGTAAGGTGAGGCACCAGCATTAAACCAGCTCTTCTGCTTCCACAACAGGAGGTTCTGGGGAAGAGAAGCTGAAAGAGATACTGAAGGAGCGGGAACTTAAAATTTACTGGGGAACTGCAACCACAGGCAAGCCACATGTTGCTTATTTTGTGCCTATGTCTAAGATCGCGGACTTCCTGAAAGCAGGATGTGAGGTAAGAAGTAATGTTGTAAACCAAGCAGCTGCCCTCGGGGAATGGCCAAAAGAGAGACTTAACAAAACAACAGCAGGACAAGATGGGCAGGTTTGGAGGTACTTACACAAATTCACATTTTGGTGGCCCTTTATCTCTATGTCTAGGTAACAATTCTGTTTGCAGACCTTCACGCATACCTGGATAACATGAAAGCCCCATGGGAACTTCTAGAACTTCGAACCAGCTACTATGAGAATGTGATCAAGGCAGTGCTGGAGAGCATTGGTGTGTCTTTGGAGAAGCTCAGGTTCATCAAAGGCACCGATTACCAGCTCAGCAAGTAAGTGCTTTATCATCCACTCTCCTCTGGCTCTGGTGCTTCTAACTAATTACAGACCTGTGGAATCCAGGTACTCTTTAAATTTGAATTAGAAGCTGTTCGGCTCTTCATATTATGAACCATTAAAAAACCATTGTCCTTTTAATTCATCTATCAAAAATATACTGACCAGTAAATGCTTCAGTAGTCTCCTGTTTACTGGAGGTATAAATGAAACCATAACAGAGTCCTTCGCCTTGCAGAGCTTACAGCATATGGGAAGGTAATAATGAACCATTTGGCCTCCCTTTCTCCTTCCAGCCTCAGCAAATAATGATAAAAGAAATGTGAAGGAAAGAATTTTCAATTGTTTCTTACCTCCCCACAATTTTTATTGCTCCTTTGTCAGTTTTATTCATATTTGTAATGTTAGCATTCATAATTTTGAATCCTAATTTTTTAACTTAACAATTTCCTAAATAATTCCCCATGCTGCTTCACAGTTTCCACATTTCTTTATTTTTAAAACCTCTGAAATAAGCCATGTATCACTCTACTAGTCACTTTTGCATTTAAACCCTTTTTTTAACAACTTTTAAAACAACTTTAAACAACTTTTAAAAGTATGCATTGTTTTATCCTATTTCACAGATAAGGAAATAGATTCAAATATAAGTTCGTATAGCTAGTAAAGTAGACGAGCCAGGATGTGATCCCAGATCTCTTGTTTACAACTTAATTTCTCCTTTTACTTCATCTAACATAATTTTCTTTACCATTCCACACTGTTGGACATTAAGAATTTTAAATAAAGGATATACACATCCTCATATAAACAGAGGAGAGGGGGGACAGGAATGTACAGCCTCAATAGAGTGCCTGAGATTTCATTCATTTTTACATTCATTCTACAGATATTTGGGGAGTACTTTTATTATATGGTGATAGGTGCTATAAAGTAGGCAGGTGGGAGGAAAGAAAGTTCTCAGGAAATAGGAATAGAGTGGTTAGAGAAGACCTCTATGATAAGATGACAGAGCCCTGAGGAAGGTGGGAAAGCAAGTCATGCAAATATTTTATTGGGTTCTTACTATATGCCAGACAATGTTCTAGGTACTGGGATTATAACAGTGAATAAATCAGGCAAAGTTTTTATTCTCTTGGAATAAAGGTAGGATAAATAAAGCTATCTTGCTTTGAAGTTGCTTGCTCTTTTTCTATATACAAAAGTGACTTCAAAGGAAGATGGCTTTTTAAATGCATGCTTTGATGCATTCCCTCTGTTCCAAACAAGCAATGATAGATAAAAATACAAAAAATAAATAAAAATAAAGGACATAGCCAGGTTCAAAAACTTGCTAAACATCTCTATGGTAAGAGAAACAATTGAAGTGCAAATTGGTGAGTTGGGCTGAAGTTACAGGTCTGCTGGGTTCCAGTCTGGAAGCGAGCAGGCAGTGGGGACAAACCAGGCATACTGCTTAAAATCAGAGGGTAAAAGTAGGGCTTTTCCCCTTTTTCCATTCCCACCCTTACCCCTCAAGGAAAGTAGTAGAGCTGGGGTGTGGGGGTACTACTGGTCACCTTTAGAGATTTTTATCAAGATTCAGGCCTATGGAGACTTAGAGTATGTGTATACCAAGAATTGAACCAAGCTGCCCACCACTTAGGAGTGTTAAGTATATCCCTGCTATTCCAAAACAACACAGATTCTCAAATGTCAAGGAATTATATTCATTAAAAACAGAAATAAAAAATGAAACACAAATATGTAAAACTCAGCCATTAAAGTAAAAACAGTGAAACAAAACACCCACAAACCAACCTTTAATAGATGGGATCAACTCTAGACTGAACACAGTTGAAGAGAAAATTAGAGATTTGAAAGGTAATATTAAGAAATGCGCTCAGAATGCAGTACAAAGGTATGGACAGAAATTATAAGAGCGCTTGAGATATGGATAAGGACTTTTATTTCCAGCAGTCTGGCAGACTTGTTACTCTGACCAACTTTCTTGCTGAAAACAACTAAAAGTGCTGGATAAAATATTTTTTTAACTTCCTAAATGCTTCAAATTAGTCAATTAACAAATTAGTCAAGAATATGTACTTAGTGGCCAGAAACGAAGTGAAGGTCGAAATGCAAAGAGATATTTCAGTTAATCTAAGATGTTTTAAAAATACTGCTAATAATTTATAACATGCCATTGTTTAAAAGACGTCTAGATTTAAGGGATGTTAAATGTTTAAAAATATACACTGTAAGATCTGTAAAATATTGAATTATTGAATTCATTGAATCACATGCACTTGAACTTTGGTTTCTTGGCCTCACAGACCACGATGGAAAATAAAAAAGAGAAAAAGATAAGAAAACTAGAGTACTAAGCCAGGAGGTCCAATAATTGAATAATCAAAAAGGGGTCACTTACAAATGTCAGGAATCAAAATGGCTTTTTATTTCTCAAAAAGAGTACTGAAAACTAAAAGGCGATGAAGCAAAGCCTTTAAAATTCCTAAGGAAAAGAATTTCCAACATAATAGTCTACACCAACCTAAACTACCATTAAAGTGTAGGGGTAGAATTCTGAAAATATTTATTTGTGTGTTTTTCTTGGCTGTTTGTGTTTCCTCTTCTGTCAAGTGTCTATGCAAGTGTTTTGGCCTATTTTTCTACCTTTTTTTTTTTTTTAGGAGTTTCTTATTTATTCTGGATACCAAATCCTTGGTCATTTATATAGCATGGGGATCAAGAATTAACCATTGGAACAGAATAGGTGCAGAAATAGAAATATGTATACTTGATATATATCAGAGTTGGCACTGTGTCAACAAAGAAAGAATAAACTTTTTAAGAAAAACTGGTGCAGAGACAATTGGTTATCCATATGGGGAAAAAATGATCTCTCCATTCCAAGTAGATTAGAGATTTAATTTTAAAGACCAAACTATAAAACATTTAAAAGACAGTATGTAGGACTATCTTATGATCTCAGGGCAGGGAAAATTAACAAGGCACACCAAAAGCATCACAGGAAAAGAATGATGAATTCAGCTACATTAAAATTAAGACCTTTACTACATTTAAAGTAAAATAAAAAGACAAGCTACCAACTAGAAGATATTTATAATATATGGGCAAAGAATTGACAACCCAGTGTTATATGTCAAAAAGTATAAAATCAACTGTCAAAAATGTTATTCTAGTAGACAAAGACTTAAATAGGCATTTCACAGAAGAAACCCGATGACCAATACACACAGGAAAAGATGCTTAACTTCCTTGGTTATTATTCAAAGAAATGTAGATTAAAACTGTAGTGAGAAACCACTCATGCTTTCCAAATTGGCAAAATTTAAAATAATGACAATATTAATAAAATTGATAAAAGCCACTTTGGAAAATAAACAAGTTTGGCGTCATCCACTAAAGTTCAAGGTGCAAATCCCCTTGAATAAGGTTATCTCCAGAAATTCTATTATATATCGGCATATATAAAAGAACTTGCACATGTATACCAGGATACAGATATAAGAATATTTATAATACATCGTTTGGAGAAACAAACATAGTATGAAACCGGAAAAACACAAGTTCAGGACAGTGGTCACTGTGGAGGAGGAGGAGGTGGGATCGGATTGTGGTGGGGTGCATAGGAGCTTCAGAAGTAATTAGGTCGTTTTTCTTAAACAGAATAATGGGTACACTATTCTTAAGACATGGAAAACAGATTGAGAAATTCTGATGTTTATTTAATGGGTATTCCAGAAGAAGAGAATGGAGGGGAATGGCAGAGAAGCAGTATTTCAAGAGATAAGTGAAGAAAAAGATTAATTAGAGCCATCTTTTAAAAGGGGAAAAAATAAAGTAGTATTTTGAGTGTGAAGATGGACTGCTCACATTTTAGAAGTTATCAGGCAGTGCTCTCTTGGAATGCCTTAAGATTGGGAGACTAAATTAATGTGCTTTAGAATTAAACTGAGGCCTGGGGCCAGTCTTACAGCTGTCCCCTCTTCCTTTCCTCTTCAGAGAGTATACACTAGATGTATACAGACTCTCCTCTGTAGTCACACAGCATGATGCCAAGAAAGCTGGAGCTGAGGTGGTAAAGCAGGTGGAGCATCCTTTGCTAAGTGGTCTGCTGTACCCAGGACTACAGGTACTTGGGAAAAATGGAGCTGCCCAGTGACCTTTTCTGTTCCTTTTCTAACCAGAGGTCAGAACCTCTTCTCAATCCATGTAAACTGAAGCACTTGCTGTTCCTTCATTGGCCTTCTTGTCCCCCTTTTCCTCTCCCCACCCTCACTTCCTGCAACTCTTCTTGACTTTTTCAATTGTAAGTCCTCCCCTACCTATCTGTCCTTCAAAACACTTCATCTCTCACATCTTCTTTTTGTTCATCATAATCTCTTAAATGAAGGAAATTCAGTTCAGAGTGATGTGTAAAAATAAATTCATCTATTTTCCATTAAATAAAACAAGTACATCTTATTTCATGTGGGTGTATGTTTGTATGAGCAAGGAGAAGGATGGTAAAATACAAGTCAAATTGTTAATACTGGTTACCTCAGGAAGGCAGGATAAAAATATAGATAAACTTAACGTTTTCTTTGTATATTTCTGTAATGTTTGATGTAAGAAAACCAAGTCTTCCCTTGTCACTACCTAGTGACCTTTCCAGAGGTTAAACCTAGAGACATTCCTGCACTGTCCTCTATGGCAGCTTGTAGTCATAGTCATACATGGCTCTTAAAAGTAGTTAAAATTAACACTTTTAGTTCTTCAGTCACATTGGCTATATTTCAGGTGCCCAAGAGCCACACATGGCTAGTGGCTACCATGTTGGGCAGCACAGATAATAGAACATTTATCATCACAGAAAGTTCTCTTGGACATTTCTGTTCTATATTCTTCCTGCTTGCTCACCTTTCTCTACTTTTCCTTCTTGCTCTTCCCCCCATCCAGTTAGACACTAAATTTTACCAGTTCTACTTCCTAAAAACCTCTTAAATTCAGTCTTGCTCTACATCCCCACTGACTTAATTTGTCATTATTTCTCACCTGCACTCTCACAGCAGCCTTCCAATGATTTTCTTTGTCTCCAACTCACAGGCCTCTGCTCCATGCTTGGCCTCTTACTGGTGTGATCTTTCTACAGTGCAGGTCCTGTTTCTCCCCTCAAAGCCATTTACCAACTAGAATAATGCTAGGCACCCAGCGTGATTCAGGGTCCTCACCTACTTGTCTAACATCATCATCACTGACCACTTCCTACATCCTTTGAAGTTTGTCCCTTGGCAGACTGAATCACTCATAATTTCCCTAAACACTTCACACCTCTGTGCCTTCTCACATGCTGTTTCCTCTGCATGGTGAAAAACATCTGTATATTCTTCAAAACCAAGTTCAGCCTACAGTCTGATTCTAGGAAGACTTCACTGCCACCTTTCCTACCAGAAAGAGATAATCACTTCTTTCCTGTGTTAGCACTGTTCTTTAAACGAGCATCTAGGTTAACCCTTAACCCGCTGTATTGAAATTATCTGTTTACATGTCTCTTTCCTCAACTGGGCTAATTGGCTTCTTGAAGGCAGAGTCTGGGTATGATTCACCTCTGTATGCACAGGGCTGGCTCTAGGCCTTGCATGCAGTATGTGATTAACTTTTTGTTTACTAGTTTAGCCTTGTCTTTTTTTTTTTTTTAGCTCTCTAAGCACCTTCTTCTTTTGCCATTTATTTAACATGTTTCATAGGTCACATTATTCAGTGAGTCCCTTTGACATGAGTATGGTTCGTTGTATTCTTCCCTCCCTTCCCCACTGGATTGTGAGCTTTCAGAACAGAGATTATTCTTATTTTTTTACCCCGTGACATCCACATGGAGAACTGTTTAGTACAGGCACTTGGCAGATTTTTCTGGAGCTCCTGAGGCAACAGGGAGGCTGATGCTGCTCGGTTGTTTCCTGGCTCTACCTTCTGAAAAATGTAGTGGTTTTCAAAAGTTTCTGATTTCTCAGACCCATAAAGAAGAAATACAGTAGGAATCTATGCTCATGTGTTTCTCTCTACAGGCCTTGGATGAAGAGTATTTGAAAGTAGATGCCCAATTTGGAGGCATTGATCAGAGGAAGATTTTCACCTTTGCAGAGAAGGTTAGTAACTTCTTTCCTATCTTTTTTCTTTCGAGCCTCAGAGGTATGCAATTAAAGTTTATTGAATATGCCAGTCCCACCACTCATAACCTTATTGTATGGTAAGTATTTCTTTTCTTTGTTTTGCAAATGAGAGAACTGAGAGTAGAAAGAGAGAGTTTTTCCAGTACTGCACAGTTAGTGACCAAGCAGGAATTATCACCCAGATCTATCTGACTCAAAAGCCCATGCTCTTGCTGCCACCAGGGAGCTGCTTCCAGACCTGTTGGATTTGCTTCTTTCCAAATAACTTAGCTTTCAGGGAAAGGCATGAGCACTCACAACTACTATTCTTTCTCAGAGCATTTGGTCTGTTTGTTCTGGATCTTACCTAAACCACTCATTTCTAAGATGAGGTTTAGCAGGGTTTAAAGGAGGAAATTAGCGTGAGCCCATAATTGTTTTTTCTGGGAAAGAACTTGAGTTAAGTTGAAAGGTCTATTGAGAAATGGCTGGTATTTTTGAAAGCTTCTCAAAACCTCACATTGGCAAGGGTGAGGAGAAAATACTGTTAGTGAAATGTAAATTCCTGGAGGGTGATTTGACAGCCCTAAAATGATTCTGCCCTTTGCCCTAATGATCATACAAATTTGTCCTAAGGAAATAATTTTAAAAGTGTAACTTGAGTTATATATAAAGTTTTTATCACATCAGTTTAAAACAAAAATCTAGAAATATATTAAATGACAAGGAATTGGTTAAGTACATTATGCTAAATCCTCATAATGGAATATTATATATTTTTAAAGTTTTTGGTTATCTTTAATGAATGGGGAAATGTTTACAGTGTAAATTTTTTGATTAATCAAGTATTCCTTTTTATTCTATTTTATCTCCTCTGTTAACTTTTTAGTTGAACCTTCTTTTATTATTCTAGCAGAGATATGGCCCATGGCTCATTTCTATATGACTCAGAAGCTCTGAGAACGGTTTTTATGTATTTTTTTTAAGGGTTGTTAAAAAAATGACAATATGTAATAGGACTATATTTGGCCCACAAAGCCAAAAATATTTATTATCTAACCTTTTACAGAAAACTTTTGGCCACCCCTAGATTACTTGTACCTTTGTAATTTATTACAGTTAGAGTTAGATATTTTTACCACTTCCCAATAATGCAGAAACCTACAACAATTTTATTTGATTAAATGCTCTCCTGCTGTTGTTGTATATTTTAAGTCCCAAAGACTTTATTGTAATTGTTTTTTTAAACAGTCAATTTTCATGTATACTTACTGCTACTTACCCTTTCTGGTACTCTTGATTCTTCCTGCAGTTATGTCTCTTTGCTTCCATCTTGGATCATTTTCTTTTAGCTTAAAGAGCCCCCCTTAGTATTTTGTGTTTGGTAATGAGTTCGTTCTCCTTTCTTTTGTCTGAAAACATCTATCTTTCACTTTCACTGGGCATAAAATTCTAGCTTAGGAAATATTTTTCTTTTAGCACTTTAAAGAGTTGTTTTATTTCCTCTGGCTTCCATAGTTTCCATCAAAAAGTCACCTGTAAGTATTATTGTTTCCCCTTTGTAGATAACATGTATTTTCTTTGGCTGCTTTTAAAGTTATCTCTCTGTCTCATTTTCGGCAATTTGGCTATGATGTTTTTAGCCATAGTTTTCTTTGTATTTATCCTACTTGGATTTTCTGAGCTTCTTGAGTCTGTGCATTGATGTTTTCATCAAACTTAGAAAATTGTCCCTCATTATTTCCTTAAATATTACTTCTGTCCTATTCTCTCTTTCTCCTCTCCTGTGACCCTAATTATACCTAGGTTAGACCTCTCGATCATGTCCCACAGGTCTCATATTCTGTTCTTTTCTGTTCCTTTCTTTGTTCTCTCCGTGCTTTAGTTTGGATATTCTCTATTGACTTTTATTCAAGTTCATTAATCCTGTCTTCTGTTGAATCCATTCAATATTGTATTGTGCTATTTCAGAACTTCCAGAACTTCATTCTTTGTTATAGATTATAATTCTCTTTTATAGTTCACCATCTTTTATCTATTTTGCCCATATTTTCCTCTGTTTCCTTTAACATACCAGTCATAGTTGTTTTGATGCCCTGATCTGCTTATTCCAACACCTGGATAGTTTCAGGCTCTCCTTTTGTTAACTACTTAAACTGTCAGTCACTTTTTTCTCCTTCCCATTTCTAGTACCTTTTTAAAGTATCAAAGACATCATAGATGTGTCGTAGAGGTTCGGAATTATGTTTATAGAGTGCTGTGTTTTCTGTACGCTGTTAAATTGTCTATCACCTCGATCCTCCCAGAGGTTGGTTTTAGGCTTTGTTAGAACAGGTCTTATTTTGGTTTTGGCCTTACTTCTATGATGTGGTTCTTATTCTTAGGATGTGGGCTTTCTTCAGTCTCATACTGAAATTTCAAGTTGTTCACAAAGCTCTCTTGACTTTGCTTGCACCTAAACTTCAACCTCTGTTTCCCCAGCGCTGTGCATCATCTGAAACCTCTACTTAGGTCTCCAGCCTCCCAGAGCCTGTTCTTCCTGGAGTCTCTTTGTATGCATGTACATCTATGAGTCAGTTGATAAATTAGTGGGAATTTTGACTTAGATTTTTGAAAGGGGACTTCCTTCTCTCTAGAACCCTTTCCAAATCCTAGCCTCCTAGCAGTCCCAAACTTTAATCTCTGTCTCTTCTGCTTAGTCAGACTGCTGCTTTCTGCTTGGTCTCTTTTTCTTAGTACCTGGTTTGAAAAAATGCCATCAAGGAGAGAAGACCAGGGTAGATATGTGGTCACCCTTTTCTTTCTCTTCTGCCAAGATTTGTAGCCACCATAACCTGTTGCTGTTCAATGTTTGCAAATGGTTATTCTATATATTTCCAGCCTTTATAAAAGTTTATGGAATGAAAGGAAATCCAATAGCCTCATTATGTAATACTAATAGAAAAGCAACCAGGGAGGAAAACTTTATTTAGAAAATTATATATTCAGTAGGAAAAAAAAAAAAAGATTGAAAGGAATGTACAAAACGACTAAGCTTTGCAAGTGAGATGAGATTGGGGTACTGAGGAGGAATTTATATTAATATCTGCTTTGTGTGTTTCTTTCTAACCCCTCAGTACCTCCCTGCCCTTGGCTACTCAAAACGGGTCCATCTGATGAATCCTATGGTTCCAGGTTTAACTGGCAGCAAAATGAGTTCTTCAGAAGAGGTAGGTTGCCAGCTCCAACTTGAGTTTAGAAATCTTCAGCAAGAGATGAAGAGATTGAGGACTCAAAAGAACAGTAACCTAACTAAAATTCTCAAATATTTGAATTATAAGTAATATTAAGTCATCCAGTTAACTCTGGTGGTTACTGAGAATTGAAGGACCTAGAAGCAGCCCTTCTGGGATCCAATCATAATTTTCAGAGTTTTACTGCTACTGATAAAAAGCACAAGCAAGAGTAATTTCATTCATAGAGCTGTGATAAAATTCAGCCTTATTAATGAGGAGGCTGTGGGTGCATTTCACCAACTCGCATCTTGATCCTTAGGGTGATGTTTGATAGAACTAATATGGTAAAGATGCTATTTTCCAACTTCTAAAAGTCCTGCTTAGGGAAAGTACACTTTTGTCTTGGTCACTAAGGGCATACAATAGAGGACTTAGTGGAACCCAAAGATGTGAAATGTTAAATTCAGGGTTCCCAAACATAGCTAATCTTCAGAATCATCTAGAGAATTTTTTTAAAAAGTTGATAAGACCCTGTCTTTAGATTTTGTTAAAGTGGTTCTGGGGAACAACTCAGGAATTCATATTTTCTTTCAAATCTTACAAGGTATTTCTGTTTATAGTCATGTTTGGGCATTCATCTAGTTCTTTAAGTCTGAATTCTCGATATTTGATCAGAGATAAGTAAATAATATACATGGATACTGTCATTGTTATTTTTAAAAGACGGTACTTATTCCTTTTTCTCTTAAGTTAAAATGTACCATGTGTTGATTATTTCTCTGACAAAGTATTATATTATTCATCCTATTCGATGACATTCACTATATCTTAATCTTGGAAATTGGTGCTAGCAACATTCCCAAACAGAATTACTTGGAGAGCTTTTTAAAAATACAAAAACTGGCCCAGTCCCAAGAGATTTTGATTCATGAGGTTTGGGTGGAGCCCAGTAATTTATATTTTTTAAAAGCACTCCAGGTGATT
Organism: Eonycteris spelaea; assembly: GCA_003508835.1. Lineage (NCBI taxonomy): Eukaryota > Metazoa > Chordata > Mammalia > Chiroptera > Pteropodidae > Eonycteris > Eonycteris spelaea. The sequence goes on from PUFA01000006.1 coordinate 10,411,846, forward strand.
CACATACAGTCATATGTGAACCAGCATTTGGTAACGACTGAACTCAAATGACCATGAGCTTACACACTCCAAAATAAGAAACAAATCCTAGTACCCTAAAAAGGAAAAATGGCTCTAGATAATTCAAAATTCATGGTGTTGGTGATTGCTGATGACAATGTCAATTAATATACACCCCTTTCAGAAAACAGTTTTGGGCCTAGTAGTTTTTGGTAGCTTCAGGAAATAATCCTGGAGAAGGCCAAAAAAACCCTCTGCAAAGGTGTTCATTGTAGCATATGTAATTTGTGACATTTTGAACACAATCTGAAGGTTTAGAAATTATTAAATAAATTATTTTGTCACTAATAATTGGAAATAAAATATAGCATAAAAATTATAAGTGAAGATTAGGTAGCCACTCAGAAATACTTATGACATAGCCTCATGTGAAAAAACACAGACATCTATTCTCTAACTACAAATTTGTAACAATTCCATATACTGTAGACGAGGCCTTGAAAGAACACAGAAAAATTAAAATAGTTTTATTTATTGAGTGGCAGTATTGAGAGTGGTCTTTCACTCTGATTAATTTTTCTTGTTAAAGTTGTTTATAATGTTTAAATTTTTTTAAAAAATTAAAATACAGTTGACCCTTGAACAATGCAGAGGTTAGGAAGCTGACCCCCCCATACAGTTGAAAATCTACATATAACTTTTGAATCCCCAAAATTTAACTATTGATAGCCTACTGTTGACCAGAAACCTTACAGATAAAATAGTTGGTTAACACATATTTTGTCTGGTATGTGTATTATATACTGTATTTTGTATAAAGTAAGCTAAAGGGGGGAAAAAACATTAAAAGGCATAAGAAGAAAAAACATTTTTTCAGCGCTCTACATATTTATTTTTTTTAAAATCTGCATATAAGTAGATCTGCTCTATTCAATCCTGTGCTGTACAAGGGTCAACTGTACACAGATCAGTACAGCATTTCTTGTTTTCAACCACAAGAGGTCCTCTTTCCCTCTATGGCTTCTAGGAATCCAAGATTGATCTCCTTGATCGGAAGGAGGATGTGAAGAAAAAACTGAAAGAAGGCCTTCTGTGAGCCAGGAAATGTAGAACAATGGGGTTCTGTCCTTCATCAAGTATGTCCTCTTTCCCCTCAAATCCGGTAAGACACTCCCTGTTTTCATCTCAGAGGCCAGGCCGAAATAGCAAAACTAGTAGTGATTGGACTTATAATCATACACTGTATCACATTTGTGATTAGTCACAGAGTCTTCCTCTAGGGACGGACTTCCCTGACTCTCTGCTCTGATTTCTCACGTATGACTGTATGGTTGGAGTTGAGATATTCATTTAGTTGTCCATGTGTTGTTACCAGGTTGGATTCTAAAGGGGTGTCATGGTAGGCAGAGGTGGTAGGAATGAGGATGGGGGCAGGCATGTTGAACTAGAGAAATAAAAATAAATGTAAGACACGATCCTTCCCCTTGAGCTTGGATGCTAGCTGGGTATACAACCTGGCCACTAATCCAATTTAAAAAAAATAAAATGCCCAATAATAAAATTTGAAATATATGGCAGAAACAACAAATACCCATACAGTTAGTCTAGAAATAATGACTCTGCCATGAGCAGTGAGTTATTGGTGTGAATCCTTTTTATTATAGAGTTTGTGGTCCTTCGAGATGAAAAATGGGGTGGAAACAAAACCTACACAGCTTACTTGGACCTGGAAAAGGACTTTGCTGCTGAGGTAATACCAGAGGAGGCATAATCCCCACCGGACTCATCCTGAATAACCTCCCCATCTTGTCCCAGCTGGGTTTCTGGTTATGTACCGTAGAATCTGAATAGATACTCTCCAAGGCTATATGTTTTGTTAATGGCTTAGATGAGGATTCAAATGGTTCACAGATTAGATGGGCAAACGGCACAAAGCCGATATATTGGTTGGTGTCCTAATCACTCTCCAAAGGACTTAACCTGGAATGAGGGACCAAATCCAACCCAAGATAAAGTATTTCAAGGCCAAGTGCAAGATCAAGGTTCAAAGAAGAGATACAACTATAAAAGAATAGAAGAGAGGACACTATTCATTTCAATAGAACGGCTTAACAAAAGACTTACTAGGTGGCCATGTGTTAGGCACCGTGCTAGGGGCTGGCATTACAATGAAGATTAAATCATCACGAAGCCCAGTCCAGTAGGAGAGGCAGACAGAAACAAGTATCATTTCCTGTCGAACTACACAGTGAAGATTCATACTTGGTCTAGAAATAAGTGGAGGGAGTTAACTAGCTGTCTGGGAAAGCTTTGTAGAGGGGATAACAACCACACACTTTCACTTAAGGGTTAGGATCATGAGGGAATCTGTGAGGAAATTAATTGTGCAAAGACATGGTAAAACGAAACCGCATGGTACATAAGGAGTCACAAGTGGTTTGGTCTGATTAGGTCTAAAAGGTGAGGTAGAACATTGGGGGAAAGAGAGGCAGAGCCAAATCATAAAGGGAAGACATAACAATAGTGTATATGGGGAATGAAATGGGGAGTTTTGATTGACTCTGAATTTGAGTTGAGGCGGCAATATGACAGGGCTGCCAGCTTGGCCTAAGTCATCAGAAATGTAGATCCTGGAACCAGGGAACTGATAGTCCATTGAGTTCTCCATTGTTCTGATTATGTTTAGGGTTGTGTGTTCAACCCTGGACTTCAATTTTATGAGGTTTATTTGACAATCAGGGGTGTTGGTGTGGAGAAAAAGGATGTCATGATAGGGAACTCAAAACCATGTCACAAAAGCACAGTTGAAAGAACTGGGCATATTTAGCTGAGAAACAAGTAGAAGTTCATCATCCTCAAGTATATGAAGGACCCTAATGGGAGAGGGTTAGTTTTCCTCTTGCGGCGCCGGAGGGCTGAACCAGGACTGCAGGCGGGGACCGCAGTGACGCATGCTTAGGCTCAGCTTCAGGAGGAACTTCCTAATGACCTTAAGTATGTGGCCATGGACAGGGCCGCCTCACTTGGCCTTGTGTTCCCCATCACTGCAGTGTTCTGGCAGAAGGCAGAGGACCACTGGAGGCAGTGTTGTCTGAGGGTCTGGGCATCAAATGGAGGAAGGCTCAGTGACCTCCGAGGTCTGAGGGTCCTCAAGGCCCAGTTTTTGGATATTTGACAGCCGTTGCTCAGCAACCCTTCTGTTTGCAGTCTGAGGCAGACCACAGAACCCACATTCTTCTCCTCAACCTTGTGAACGATCCTCTGTGGGAGTAAGGAGGAGGAATAGAAGAAATGATTTTAAATAAAGAGCCTGGCGCAGCATTAACCCTGATAGCACTTTCTGTGATGGCAGATGTGATGGTATGGTGTAACACAGCCGCCACTTGCCGCATGAGTCTTTTGAGCCTTACAATGTGACCAATGCAACCAAGTAACTGAATCTTAATTTACATTTAAATGTCCACATGAGGCTAGTGGCTGCCGTATTGGACAGTGCAGGTCTAAAGCTTTTCTATTATTAAAAATTAAACATTTGAAGGAAATGAAGAAATAGCATCAGAAGCAAACTGTAGGCATTGTTGTATTGCAGGTATTCCTACCTAAAGGATAGCCCCTCAGAATATCTAGAAGATCCTTTCAGGCCAAATTTAGTATATAAAAGTGAATTCTATCCCAATTAATTGAAATTGAATTACTGAACTCTCATGTGGTGGTACTATTCATCATTTTCAGCCGTTAGGTGATTTAATCCCCATGCTGACTCTGTGAGATATAGGTTTTGTTATCTTCATTTTTGAAGCCAAGAATCCAAAACTTAGAGGGGTTAGGTTCCTGGTTTGGGGTCACATAACTGCCTGGGACTCTAACCCCAGTCTGCCTAATTCCAGAGCCCTTGTTCCTTCTTGCTCCCTCAGCTCCCCCTTGGGCTAGCTTTAGCCCTATGGTTACCTATGTAAATGTTTCTCTGCCTGTAAATGACACCTGCTTTATGCCCCTACTATTAGCATAAATGGAGGGACTAGAAGATTTTGACATTTAGCCTCTAAAAACTCTCAAGTTAGTATCAGACTCAGAGTCAAAGGACCTGGATGCAGACAAGTTAAATAAGCTTTCTGAACCTATTTCTCCTTCTCTGCCCTACCAGCTTCACAAGGTGGTTCTTACTGCTGGGAAAAGACCCTGCATCCTATACCACATTATTCGTAGTAGATTTGGGTGTCCTGTGCCCTTGAGTGCCTTAGTTCACCAGACCTCTACACTTTTGCAGGTTGTTCACCCTGGAGACCTAAAAAATTCTGTCGAAGTCGCCCTGAACAAGTTGTTGGATCCCATCCGGGAAAAGTTTAATACCCCTGCCCTCAAGAAACTGTCCAGTGCTGCCTACCCAGATCCCTCGAAGCAGAGTAAGGCCAGTGGGGGAGGGAAGGGACTTGAGAAGGGGGATGGCATCATCAGGATAGATAACCTGTCAATGGGCCTCAGAAAAAAAGTCTTTTCTAAACTGAGGGCTCAGGGGGTCAGTGGGTCCGAAGTGCAAGAATGTCATTTCTATTGACTCCTGGAATGGAACTGGGTCATCTTGATTTTGGTTTGATGGATAATGTGAAGTGATTACATTCTCTTGTACCAACACTGCTGGGAGTTGCTGGTGTGTGACATGTACTTTGATCCTTTCACTAAATCCTCTTCAGTTAAGGAGACCAGCTGGGTTAGACCACAAGGGTGACACAGCTGCTCGGGCGTCACAGGGAAGCTGCACAGCTTCTCAGGAGAGCTCATATTTAGATTCGCCCGGTTCCCTTCCATGTGCTTCTGACTGGCTCTTAGTTGGCCGTCCACCCGTCCCAGAAAAGACTCAATAAATACGTGTGGAATGCATGAATGGAAACACCTAAAGGTGGCAGAGATACTACTTTCCCCTACCCGCCTATTAAGTGAAGGGGAGAATAGATGAAAGTTTAGCGTGTCACTTCTCAAAGGTTGCCGATCCTGTTTTAAAGAAGCTATGACTCAGAAGTAGCATTCATGGTAAGGTCACTTTTAACTTGATCAAGAAGTCTGGACCGTTGTAAAATAGAGATCAGGACTCCCACATTCTATAAAACAATATTAATGGTATTTCCTACTCAGGTCCATGGTTTGCTTCTTCCATAATGAAGTCCTACATGAATGTATGATAACTAATTCTGTAAATCTTTCCAGTAAAATTAAGGAGGATTTGTTAGACAGAGGAAGGAAGATACAATTGGTGGGTAGATTCTGGGGATTCTGCATGAAATCCTGCTAGTATCCTCATTTGGTGGGATTAGCAGTTGACCTGTCATGGGGAAGGAAGATAGTTCTGACCCATTCGGGTGCTTCTCATTTCCAGAGCCAGTTGCCAAAGGCCCTGCCAAGAATTCAGAACCAGAGGAGATCATCCCATCCCGACTGGATATCCGTGTGGGGAAAGTGTTAGTGTGGACAAGGTACTCATCTTTCACCACATCCCAGAGAGGCAGATAGGGGTCAGGTTTGTCTTTTTCCATCTGGAGGAAACCTGGCCTGGGCTGGAAGTAACATCACAGAGGTCATAGTCCAAGTCAGAACCCAGGTGTCTAATTCTAGGCATCAGGCTTTTCCCTTTGCTGCCTCTGGGCCTTACGCAACCAAACACAGCTAGGAACTCAGCTTGGGGGTTGGGGGACAGGGAGATGTTCGTCAGAGGGAACTTGTTTATCTTTAAAATCCAGTCTGATGGACTCACCTGGTCTGTAGCAGCTTGTCTGGACTAGCTGCAGGCCTTATCTTGGATCATTCACTTTGTTTCCCAAACAAAGTCTCTCCTCCCTCCCCCAAAGACACACATGCACTCGCACAGAGAGAGAGAGAGAGAGAGAGAGAGAATGGTGAAGGGAGGACTTTTTTCCAGAGACAGAGGTTTGGCAACCAGTGGCCTGGGACCATTGTAATGAGCTTTTATTCCTCTATGCACTGATCGGCTTCTTTTCACTCTATAGACCCAGCCACCAAAACTACTTTGAAATAACCTCTGATGCTTTCAGATGGTGACACCAGCAAATGTCCTTCTCCCATCTTCTGCCCAGGACCAAGTTGGTGCAGCACATGGCCATAATGGTAGCCACCCAGATAGTCCAGGCCACTTAATCTCTCTTAGAGACTCCTTCCATTTCATACACAAGTAATTAGGCTTGTTTTATTCACATTCTGTCTCTTGGCTGAGTGTAGAATGTACCTTCAAGACCTGTTCTCCATTCTTCTGTCTGGGATCTGGAAAGACAGTTAGCTCTAGTGGGTCCCTCAGGGGCTTCTGTAGGGAACAGATGCCCCTTTCTGGAGTCAGAGGGTTTACCATGCCCCATGATGTATTCCATTATGACACTCTGTGGAACTAACCTCTCTCGCTGGCAGCACCCAGATGCAGACAGCCTGTATGTGGAGAAGATTGATGTGGGGGAAGCTGAGCCACGGACTGTGGTGAGCGGCCTGGTACAGTTTGTGCCCAAGGAGGAACTGCAGGATAGGCTGGTGGTGGTGCTGTGCAATCTGAAACCCCAGAAGATGAGAGGAGTCGAGTCTCAAGGCATGCTTCTGTGTGCTTCTATGTGAGTGAGGACTTGAGGTGGGGCGCAGGACCTGGGGAGGCCAAGAAGAGAGGGGATTGGCCCACACGGTGCCCCTCTATGTGCCAGGAGGAAGCCCTGAGAACACTGTTGGCCAAAAGATGGTGCATGAAGGAATTATTTATTGTACGAGTACCGTAAATAAAGCACTTTACCTAGTTAACTTTTATTAAAACAAATTGAAGGTTCAAAGCAGTGTGTACATACTACCTCTTACCACTAATAAGAGGTGGAGCCAGGATTCAAACCCAGTTGTGCTTGGCTGTTAAGACCGTGCTCTCTCTGTCATACTTCCTCCCCTAAGAGCCCAGATTTCAGAATCTCCATTTCAGTTTAGCCCTGGTTAACCCAACCCCGATGATGTCCAGACCTGTGGTGGAGTAGTGAGGGCCTCCGGGGGCTCTGGCAGTGGAATATCTAAATCTCAGTAGGGACCCCATGTAAAAGCCCTAATGCTTTGGCCTCTGTGGCAGCTGGAAGCAGTCTATAGCCTCACGCTTTCCTTATTCTGTGTGTCTTCCCAGAGAAGGGGTCAGCCGCAAGGTTGAGCCACTGGATCCTCCTGCAGGCTCTGCTCCTGGTGAGCGAGTGTTTGTGAAGGGCTATGAGAAGGGCCAACCAGATGAAGAGCTCAAGCCAAAGAAGAAAGTCTTTGAGAAGTTGCAGGTAAAAGCCGCAGTCGATCCCCTCTTACCTGGTTTGCCTGGACTGTGTCCCCAGACTGCTGTTATTGAATCCAAACTTGCCCTTTTCCCAACTGGACCTTCCTGCACCTAAGCCTCCTCTTCCTCTTTCCAGACCTTTCTGAATGAAGTATCTATGGAGCATGGGGGCCCTCGCATGTACTGAGCACTAACAGGCTATCTGAGCCAGCGTATGAGGGATGTCAGACATTCTTCATTTGGTCTTCAGCCTGTGATAGATTACCTCCATTTTACTTGGCGGGATACCTGCCAAGGTCACACAAGGGTCCTCTGAAGCGATGGCCAGGATCAAAACTCTCCTACGGTCCCTTCCACTCATCTTGATCTTGAGCACTCGTTCTCTCTTCTCCTTCTGTGACGCATCCATCCATTCATTCATTCATTCATTCATTCAACAAATACTGGGCCCCTAATATATATAATATATATAGTAGACACTGTTCTAGGTGCTTAGGCTACATCAGTGTGAAACACAAAAATTCACTCTCATGGAACACTACATATGTGACTTTTCCTAGTTAATAACTTACTTCCTATTTCCTCAGAGTGTTTCTGGACAGCATTTCAAGTGGTTTCTATTTCCTCATCCTCCTGTCCATGCCAAATGGCTTTGTCCCCTCCCTCCTATCCTGATTTTCCAGGATGGTTTTATAAATTAACTTAGTTATTTCTGGCTATAAAATACATTTTCAGTGTAGAAATGTGTAAAATATAGGAGGAAATTAAGAAAAAATACCATAGTCCTACCACCTAGAGATATTGAAAATGTCATTAGTGATAATTTCCTCTGGACTTTTTCTAGACATAAATGTAGTTATAGTTTGAGGCATGCCATGTTTATTCTTTTTTTAGGGGTAGAGTAACTTTATGCCTGAAAAACTTCCCCAGCTTCCTAAATATTGAATGTATAGTATTGTATCATAATTACCATAGTTGAACTAAATCATTTAACCTTGTCAGGCACTGAGGTCAGTCTGTTTTTCACTGTTAGAATGCTATGATGGATGTCCTTGTACATAGTTCTTTGCGCTTATTCGTGATTATTTTCTTAAACTAAATCTCTTAAATGAACTTTGCGACATTGTGTTGGCTCCAACCCCTGGTGACCCTATGAATAACACCCAGTATCCTGTCCTCAACAGCCCTGCTCAGCCTTTGGCTTCTTTTATGGAGTCATGTTTGGACTTCTTCTTTTTCTGCTGCCTATTTTTCCCCAGCATTAGTGTCTTTTCTAAGGAATTTTGCCGTCTCGTGATGTGTCTGAAATAGGCCAGCTTCAGTTTTATCTTTTTGCTTCCAGCGATGATTCAGGCTTACCTTAGTCAAAAGATGTGAACATGGAAGCTTTTGACAAACTGCTCTCTTAAGAGAAGCTGGATCAGTTTATACTACCAGTAGCGTAACAGAGTCTTTGTTCTCTTGCAGTCCTACCCACCATCACTATAATCACTTTTTTTGTTTCTTGTCCAGGCTGACTTTAAAATTTCTGAGGAGCGCATCGCACAGTGGAAGGAAACCAACTTCATGACCAAGCTGGGATGCATCTCCTGTAAATCACTGAAAGGGGGAAACATTAGCTAGCTAACGCAGCAGCTTCCTTCTGATACCTTGCACCATCTGCTGTCTCCTCAGTTTGCTCCATCTATCACCCATTTAACTCATCTCCCAGGACACTAAAGCAGGAAATGTGGGACTTTATTAGGTGCAGAACTCAATTAAGAGGCAGCTCAACCTCCTCAGAATCCAGGGTTATCCCAGTTTGGCTGCAATGAGAGGCTGACCTCCCAGGTAGTAACAAGGGCACAGCAGCAACAGGGAGTCCAGCTCTACCTTCTTGCCTTGGCCGCTGACTTGAGAAATCTGGTTTCATTATAACTCACAGAAAAAGTTTATACCACAATCCTAATTGGAAAAATACTAGTTCCTCAGTTTTCCTAGAGTTATCCCGGCAACTGTGCCTCTGCCTGGGATCTGGTGCCAGAACTGGGCTAATTACAGCTTCTCCCCAACAGGAAATTGTGGGATTTGAAAAGGGAAGGGAAGGGAAAACATAGAACCTAGTGGTCTACCAGGTGGTTGGCAGCTCTTGCCAATGCCTGCCAGCTGAGGCTTGGCACTGGGAACTGAGCCTACCCCAGGGCTCCTGGAATTTCCCTTGCTCCTGCGAGGTTGGGACATTCCCTAAACCACCTGTGTTGTTTACACCAGAAGTAAGGTGGATGATACGACCCAGTTCTTTCTTCATAGAGGGTGGGGTATTTCTCCATAAGGCATCGCAATCACTGTCATGAACTCAAATAAAATATCCCAAAAAGGGTGTCTGAATGGGGCCTGTCTGTGAACTAGACCACCTCAGGAGAGAGGAACACCAGTTTGTAGCAGTTGCTGAGCCCCTCACCCAGCCTGGGGCTGCTTGTATCTGGGGCTTTTGACCCTGTAACAGGTGGGATGGGGGAGGGCAGCACAGAAGATGGAGGACGAACACGTGACTTTCCATTTGGCAGTGGTAAGCAGAAGAGACCCACTTTGAAATCCAGTGCTTTAAGCGGAACATTTGCCCTTCTAAATGTGTGCCCAGACCGCCACCTTGTCCCTCTCCCATTAAGAAGCAACACCTACAGCCAAGTTTTAATCATTTAATACCTTTGAATGAAACAACATTTTCGTGTGTCTCACTCAGGCTTCCGGGCAGAAGGAATAGATTGTACAGACATATCAAAGACTCAGAAATTTAAAAAATATATATATATATTTCTCTAACATTTTATGGAAATTAAAAATCAGAGGCTTTTGGTCTCTCCTTTTGCACTAGATCAAGCTCATTTACCCCAGAGGACAAAGAATGGTTGCTTCTTCTAGATCCTCCCTTCTTTGTTATGTCTCACCCAGTGGAGAAATAAACTCAGAAGATTCTGAGGAAAAAGGAGCTTGAGTAACATTGAGAGGGGAAGGGAGGGAAAGAGACACAGAATTTAAACTCCCTCCACCTCCAGCAGCTCCAAGGCTGCTGCCAGGACCTGGTTGCATGGAGGCTTTGGCCCGGTCCTCGTTCCTGCGGGTTTGGACCAGGAGCTCTGAGCAGAGCAATGCTTACCATCATCTTTCCCCAACTCACTGAGCAGGTGCAACATGTACCTGCAGTCCTCCTTACCCAAAAGGCAAGAAGAACATCGGGTTACAGCTACAGGGGGAAAATGGTAATGAGAACCAGAAAAACCTGGGCTCACACCACATCCCATGTTCCCAGCTGTTTTTCCGGGAGGGGATCAATCTCCTTGGTGGAAGAAAAACAGAAGCAAGGTTCCTTGCCAGACTCAAGCCCAAGTCACTGTAAAGCCACAAAGAACAATGGGGAAGCCAGTTTACTTCAGCCAGTAGGCTGAAAGCAAAATGTTAAAATTCCTAGAGGCAAGATCAGTAGAAGAGGCTGATGTCGAGTGGGCAACCAACCAGCCTGCTCCCTCAGAGCACTGGGTGCCTCCTTCACTGACTAGGGAAGAGTCTGGAATAGAATGCACCTTTGGCTTCCCATCCTTGTCATTCAGCATCAGCTCCTCCCAATGGAACCACCTATGCTGAAAGGCAGCTGCAGAAAGGACAGGCACCGAGACAAGAGGAACATCGGAGAAGGAACTCTGCAGGGCCGCATCCGGGCCCACTGCCCAAATAAGCTCTCCCCCTGCCACACCTTCCCCTCTGTCCACCTTCTCAGTACTCTCTGCCATGCTGATAGTGATACAACTTTGCCACAGCCCATGGGCTGCTCCTGCCTCTAAGCGCTGTGCCTGCCCACCCCAACCTATCAGGTGAAGCACAAGGCAGATACTTGACATTGCCAAGTGCCCCCGAGATGACTCCCTACACTATTTTGCTTTCTGAGGACAGAATCTGTGGACTTCCCCTCTGATTCTTTCTTCCCCCACCCATTTAGGCCCTGACAGTCTCCCACTTGTCCCCTGCATGGAGCACCTAGCAGAACTGCAAGGCAGGAGAGTGGTTGGTGGTAAGTTGAGGTACAGGAAGGTTAACCCCCACTGGACCTTTTGTGCTTTGGAATTCCACAGCCTTGCTCCTGCCTCTAGCCTGGAGAAGCTTGTGCGAATACAATGACTTGCCCACCTCCAAAACTAAGGAGCAAACTGTATGGGGGAGAGGGGATGGTCCCAGCTAAGGGCTGGCTACTGGAAACTGATGCTGTTGCCAGGTAAAACAGACCCCTGGGATGCAGCTTCATGGACACTGAAGGATGGGCGTGCAGCTCCTTTCCAAAAGTGCTTTGATCCTGGACTACAGTATGCATGATTTGGACATGAAAAAAAAAAAAACTAACTCGTGAGGTGTTCCGCTCCGAACGCTGGCCTCAGGGCCAGCAGGGGGCGCAACCACCCACTCGCCCCACTACCTCCTTTGAGATGAGGCTAAGGCCAAGACTGAAGTGGCAGCCTCCAGAGGTGACTCCATTCGGAAAAAGGCATGAGCTGGATGACTTGGAGGACAGGGTCAACACCAGGCTTGCATAAATATCGAAGGCCGTGGAGGTTAAGGCTGCAGGCATCCTCTCTATTAGGTTAAGTGTCTGCCATATCCTCTCATCCTTGGAGCTGCTCAGGTCCCTGAGATTATATTCCTGGGATGGGTCAGCAGTGCCACTGAGGTGCCTGGTGGTCAGACCAGCTCTTTCTGTGGGTCTGTAGGAAAAAAAGCACATTCAGCAAGGGTGGTCCTGGCCAGTGAGAGCCCAAGGTACATCCTCACCTCACCCCCTCAATTTACTGATCACACCAGCAGCCTGAGCTAGACATTTCACAAACATTACCTCTGATGCCATAATATAGGCATCATTGCCCTACATTTGACAGTGAGGAGCTTAAAGCTACAGATATACATTTAAATGGCAAAGTTGTAATTCAAACTCAGTAGTTCTGACACCAAAGCCTCACACACCATGCTCCTTTACTGTAGTGACCGTTCACCCTTCCCAGGAATCCTGAGGCCAAAAAGTCTTAAAAGACCCAAGAGCAAATCCCTTACGGTGAAACTTAGATACCTATTCCCATCACCAGCCCACTCCATCACTGCCCACTGTACCTGAGCCAGGCGGACCAGCTTCTGCTCCTCTAGGCCCACCAGCTGCATGACACCTCCATTCTCCGATGGCTCCCCCTTAGTCCTGTCCTCAGCATGAGGGAGCCCATTGGTGGGAGGAGCAGTAAGGGGCTCAGCCCGAGAAAAGCTGGGTGAGGTGGAGGGGGTACTCCCACAGAAGGCTTGCGGGCCACAGGTGGGGGAGCCTTAGGTGGTTTCTTTGGGCCCTGGAGTGGCCGCTGCTCTGAGATGCTCCGAAGTTCAGCTACCAGATTCCGCTGGAGGTCAGCCTGGTTCTCAGGGGACACGGGCCGCTCCAGCTGCAGCTTCTTAGTGCCCTTGGAGAAGATGAAGCTAGCCGTGGAGGCAGGGGACTGGGGAGACCGTGGCTGTGGCTCTGGTTCCGGCGGCCCATTAGACTGGGCACTCACAGGACCCTCGCTGGCAGCCAGACTGGAGGCCTTGAGTCGGACGGCAGCATGGAGCCCTGAGGAAGGGGTAGGTGCTGGGCTTGCCCGCCCTGACAGGGCCCTTCGTAGTGGCTTCTGGGGGGCTGGTGGCACCGTTGCTGGGGTTGGAGCCACTGCGGGAGCACCCACAGAACGCAGCCGAACCATCTGCAGGAGTGAGGGTGTAACCAGGGGTGCACTGGCATCCTCCCTGGGAACCCCATTGCCCTTGCTGCAGCTCACTAGTTCCTTCTGAGGGAGCTTGGCCAGAAACCCTGTGACAGAACCAGCAGGTAGAGCTGGTGGAGCTGGAGGGTCTGTGGTATCGTGGGGCTGGCTATGGGGAGAAACAGTAGCTGAGGAGGGTGAAGCAGCCAGGGAGCTGACAGGGGCCGGGAGTTCTGAAGGGCCTGCAGGCTCAGGGCCAGTCACAGAGAAAAAGGCCTCCTCTGGTGGGGGGAAGTCAGCCATAGACAGGTCCTGCTCCTCAGGTGCAGGAGGCGGGGGCGGGGGCCAGCTGGGATCTTGGAGGGGCTCCTCAGCAGTCTGTGGGGCAGATGGGGCCTCTTCAACCACCTCTGGCTTCTTAGAGGGTGGTGGGGGTGGATGGTAAGATGGTGGGTGGGGATGGGGGTGACCGGTCTTTAGAGGGAATGGGAGACTCCTGTGGTGGGGTCAGGTATGTCTGTGGAGTCGGAGGGGACTTGGGACTGGCATCTGTGGCAGAGATGGGCCCAGGGACCACAGCAGGGGTAGCCGGAGCAGGGGCAGCTTGGTTAGAACTCTTGGGCTTGGAGGGAGGTGGAGAGAAGGGGGCAAGCACCTTGGGGTGAGGAGGTATGACAAACCTGTCACCTGAGGTGGTCGCCATCTGTGAACCAGAACGATCTGAGGGGGCTGGGTCAGAAGAGGAGGAACACAGAGATGTGAGGGAGGAGGAGACAGAGGTCGCAGGAGTTCGGAGGGAAGTGACACGCTCTGGTTTAGGGGGCTGGACCTTGCCTGGGGAAGCAGGTGCTCCTGCTAGACCCTTGGGAGGGAGAGTAGGGGTACCACTTTGGCTTGAGTATCCACTGGAGGGTGAGAGAGTCCGTTCTGGGGAGCGTGGGGGACGCCGGGAACCACTCGGAGACAAGCCAGGCACCCAGCTGCCTGCTGAGTTGGATGGATAGGGTGCTGCTCCTATCCCTTCTGACCCACCAGTGGTGGGAGGCCGAGGCAGCTGTGGCTGCTGCTTCCGCTCTGGCTTGGGAGGCAACCCCAAGGGCCCATCAGGGGCTGCTGAGCCCCGCTGACGGAGCGAGTAGGTCCGGCAGGGAGGTGGTGGAGGCCGCTTTAGCTTACGTAGGGACACACTCCGGCCGGACAACTGCCCACTGCTTTGAATACTGACAGTGTCCGAGGCCTCAGCAGTGCTGCCCCCACTGGGAGAGCCCCTTCCGCTGCCCCCTGAGGAGGGGTGCCCCACTATTGCTAACCACAGAGCCCTCTGGCCGGCCCTCAGAGCCACCCTTAGAGGAGAGGGTGGAGCCATCAGACACGATGGTGTCGGAGGACTGAGAGTGGCTCCAGGTGTCACTGGAAGAGGAAGGGTGGCGGCTGCGAGGCTGCGGGCTGGAAGCTGAGGAGAAGCGGCCCAGTGAGCGGACGGAGGCCGGGCTGGCTGAGAGCAGGCTGCAGCGGCTCAGTGTGCGTAGGCTGCGGTGGCCCAGGGCCACCACGTCCACTGTGGGTGGCAGCACAGCATGTGGGATCAGTTTCGACAAGTAGGTGGCCTGGGGTGAGATCGACATAGCTGGGCTCAGGGGCTCTGGAGGCCCTGCCCCTCCTGTTAATCCGGGTACGGCTAGGGACATGGGCCGGGTCGTTGATGGGGGCTGGGCGCCTGTGGACCGGCCAACAAAGGTGTCATCCCGGTAGACGCGATTGATGTGGCGTTGCAGCATGGCCTCTGCTTTGGCCCCAGCCTCTGCCTCTGCCTCTGCCTCCAGCACCTGCAAGGATACCCGGACCCCTGTTCCCGAGGCCAGGCCCGCCGGGCGGCCGTCGACTGTGGGAATTCGTACGGCATCCCGTGGACCAGGAGGCCGAGGAGTACCGGGGGCCTCCCGCTCATTCCGCAGGCCTGGAATGGACAGGGAGGACATGGGCATCAGCAGAGGGGTTAGTCAGCGCTACCCACCCACCGCTGCCACCTCCCTAACCCAGGGCTCACCGAGTTCCTTCTGCACGTGCTGAGGCAGTCCTAGCACCGTGCTCCGCCGTTCCCTCCGCCGCCGCCCTGACTTTCCAGATGATTTGGGAAATGAGTCATGGGGTCGGAAGGTGGAGCCTAGGGTCATTCCAGGGGAGAGAAACTGTTAGAGCAGGTCTCAGGACATTCTGCAGAGCAATACTTTTGTAAAATATTAATAAGGGCTCTGCAAAAAAAGGTTTCCATAATCAAGTAGGCATAGACAAAACTAGGTTAAACAAAGCTAAACATTTCTTCTTTAAGACTTCTAGAAGGCTTTACTAGGTCAATAATGATAATTTCCGTCAGTGAACACTTATTATGTGTTAGCATGCTAAACACTTGGCATGCATGCCAATAATGTAAGTACTCTTGTCCTGATTTTTATAGAACATCAAACAGAAGCTCAGAGAGGTTAAGGGTTGGGCCAAGGTCACACAGCTGATATGTAGCAATACCAGGCTCAAACCCAGGTTTCCTCACTTAATTGTCCTTCTTTGCAGTTACTGTGCATCATGACTCTCCCAGAGGACACAGGGTACTACGTTTCCTGAATTCACTGATTTGCAGAGCCTTGAGAAACACTAGATTAGGAGGAAAGGGGGAGCTGCAGGTGCTGAGACCTGGATGGTGCCCACCACCCCTCTCCCATGTCCAAAAAGCCTAGCTGGGGAGCAGACACCTTTGCGCTGGATCATCTCCGAGCGGATGGAGAGAGCATCCTCTGCTGTGGAGCTCTCGGTATACGACGTGGTCTGGCTGCAGAAGGAGATGCTATCTTCATCCGGCCCCATCCGAGAGGACTGTTGAGGGAAGAAGGGGATCAGGCCCTGGCCTCAGACCCAGAACCACCGCAGAGGCCTGGGTAGGGCTTACTATTGCCTCTTCGGGGCTTCCCTCTGGAATTTCAGACTACCCCAGCATCACCTAGCACTGAGCAGGCAACAGCTGGACTAGCCCTTAGGGGTCATCTAGTCCAGCCATTCAGGATACAGGAAGGAAGCTAAGATCCAGAAGAGTTCAGAGACATACTTGCCAGGGGTCAAGCAGGGAGGGAAGAGTAGAGTCAGACTGAGCTGAGGACAGGGCTCACCTGGAGGCTCTGGGTGTCTCCATGGTCCCAGCCACCCTTGTTCAGTTTTTGTTTTTCTGGAAGATACCAGAAAGGTGTGTTGGGCTAGGCCTCTCACCTTGGGAGCTGAGAGTAGCACTGGAGGGGAGGGAAAAGTCACCTTGGTGCTGTAGGGAACGGAGCCCCTCCTGGGCCTGCGTGTGCAGCTCTTCCAGGTGAGGCGGTCGCCCACTGGGGAAGAAGACATTGTCCTGGTGCTCATCCACTACAGACCCTGGCCCCTGGCCAGGCCCTTTACTTAGACGTTTGTCGCTCTCAGCCTTGGCAGAGCCTAGTGGGATGGAAGAGGAAGAGACGTGAGACTGAAGGCATCTCGCCCGGGGGATGCACAGGCACCACAACAAGGGCAGTCACAGTCCCCAGACTGTACATGGCCCCTGCACATACATGTAATGCCCACTTCCACCAATCTGTACACACAACCCACAGTTCTGGGGTACACACTCAAAACACACAGGGTGCCATGTAAATATACAAACTATACCCAAGCATACAGAGTCCTGAGTACTCACACCACAGAAAGGGCCCCATATAGGGCACCTCACCCAGGGCACAGAGGCCCACCATACATGCATGCAACATAGGCTTCAGTCTATATACACACCTGCAGATTTCAGTATATGTACAAACAAAGCACCCAAGTGTAAACACATCCGTGTAACCACACTGCACACAGGGGCCCCCACAGAGCACTAACTCCATGTATATACACAACACCCACAGCCCCCAGTCTGCACAAATACAAACACTACCCAAACATACACACAACTGTGTATCCACACATCACTCAGGGCCCCATGCAAGACACGCCAGTATACACACGGCCCATGGCAAATACATTTCTCTTATCTCCAGACCCTGAGCTTCACTTTACAGACACACACACACACACACACACTTTTTGTATACACCCTGGCCCAGGTCCAGGCAGAGGAGACCATGGGACATTAGGGAGGGGTGCGGGATAGCAGGGGTCATAACTAGATTCCCAGGAAGCCTTAGGGGGCGGGAGAGGACAAACCAGGGACATGGCCTCTTGGGTCCCCTACTCACCCATGGGCTATCCCTTTATGGGGAGAGGCAGGGGATGGGAGAAGAGAGACTAATGCCCCTCTACCCCCAGACAAGGCAGCTCCAGCCTATCCAAGGTATCCCCTGCTCCTGCCCCTTCGCCCCCAACAGAGCCAGGGATCCATTACAAAGGATCCTGTTACCTGCCCCGCCCATGGGAAGTTGGTCATCTAATCCTGGGAATAAGGGATGTGTCAGCACTTTGCAGCCCTAGCCCCCTTTAAACAGAACCCACAACACAAGCAAAAAAAAAAAAAAGAAGCACTGGGTGGGTCATGTGACCTTGGCAACACCTTGTACAGGAGGAGCAGGAAAATAAGCCCTTTAAAGAGCCACGCCCAGGGATCAGGATCTTAAGTTCAGACACCTGGCCTTTCCTCTCCGCTCAGCCTATTCTTTGACAGCCAGCTCCTGCCCTGGGTGGGAATCTGCAGGACTCCCACAAGATCAGAGCTAAGAGGTCTCTCAGTGATCATTCTCATAATCCCAATTTTATAAATCAGGAAACAGGCTCAAAGAGGAAAGGTCTTGCCTAAGGTCACCAAGCAAATCAGAGTCAGACTAAATTCCAGGTTCTCAGAGGGGACTCCTGGATCACAATCAAACTGGAGACCCTCTGCTCCCCCCAAAATTCCAATAAACTCTGGCTCCCACATCTTAATCCAGGCTTGAAAGCCCAGTTCTTAAGAGAAAATGTTGGTTGGGCCCCTTCTTCCAAAACTTCTCCACCCCCACGCCTCTAAACAGGAATTCGCTGATCATGCTCCACAACTTCCAGAGGCATTACTTTCCCCTCTAATCTGCTCCCCAGGTCCCTTCCACACACACACCTGGGAGGGATGTCCTGCCTCTCAGAACTGACATGTTGGGATATACCCAGCAAAGTGTGAGTACCCCAGGAGGAAAGCAGTCTCGCCCAAGGACTGCAGGTTTCAAGGTCAGAGACACCTGGATCCATCCTCCCAAACACATGCAGGGCCCAGACAAAGGCAGCAGCAGAGCGGCTGGACAAAGGCACAGCGGCGGACAGAGAAGTCTGGCCTCATTACTGGGCCCCATGCCCCACCCATTACCCTTCCCCGGCCCTGATCCCCCATTCTACCCAAGGGTCTGGCAAATGGAAGCGTTGGGGATCCCTCCTCTCCAAACCTCGCAGCCACACCCACTTACCCTTCTTCTTAAAGAGCCCGAGGAGCGCCGGGAGGTGGCGGCCCAGGAACACCACCATGACTGCGGACGCCACCGTCCCTACCCCGACCTCTCCAAAATGCCAGGCGACGCCTTCACCACAACCCAGCGGTAAGAGATGTGAGCCCACCACCCGCCAGCCAAACTGCAGAGCATAGGCTCCAAGCAGAGGAGGGGGAGGGGCCGCTCTCCAGGTCCTCCCACCTTCTCCACTGCTGGTCCCGCCTCTCTATCGACCCCGCCCCTCAAGTGGAGCGCAGGGGCAGGAACCCTCTGACTCTAAAAGGGAAACTGAGGCCCGGAGTGTGTGGGTGCTCGCTCTGGTGGACAGTACGACTAGGAGGGCTGAAGATACTCAATTCCAGGGGCAGACCACTAACTATGTCCCCAAGTCCTTTTCTCAATAGTCAGGAGCCAGAGCTAAGGCAGAGCTCCCAACTGCCAGATGGTAGGTAGAAGAGCCACTAGACTAGACTAGACTTGGAATGGTGCCCACCTCAGGCCCTCCTGTCTGGTGCTGGGTAATTCCCTGGGGAAGAAACTCAGAGCATGGAGCAGCAAGGCAGAAGACCAGGATTGCCTGTGGGGATGGCGAGGCCATTGGCAGAGGCCCCTGGAGAGGTGGGGGCCAGCCCAGGGAGATGCCCAGAGTAGAATCACAGTGGCTGATGGTAACAACCTCTCATGTGTATGTTCAGTCCCACACTTTCCAAAGGACTTTCTTCCCACTTTGGTAATGTGACATCAGAGAAGCATTGTGAACTAACTCTCCAAGGTCACATTGCAGAGGCAAAACTTCAACACACACCTCCTGCTCCTCCAGCCCAGGATTCTTCTCATTGGCCTGACTCTACGACTCAATGACTCTGCTGGATCATCAGGCAGGGAGAAGAGAATTAGCAGAGAAACTGTTCATAGGTGATGTGAGGACAGTTAGGGGAGTAGTACTTGGAGGAAGTCAGGTCCAAGTTCAGATCCAGCTCTGTCACACACATCATGACCTCATAAAGAAAAAAAGCCAATAATTCTTAAGATTATTCTATTGATTCATTCAATCACCTTATTTACTGAGCTAGTACTGGGGGCTATAGTTAATGTAAGAGGACTTTATCTTGTTCAGCAATATAGGCAAGTGTGAAGACCTTGAGACAGGAGTGGTGGTTTTCCAGAACATTAGCTAGTGTGGCTGGAATATGGTGAGCATGGAACAGAAAGGCGATAAGAGAGTACAGGAGCCAGGTCAGGTAGAGGGCCCCATAGGCCTTGGCAGAGCCTGGATTTTATTCAGAACCCCAGGAGGTTGGTCAGTAGTGCTGAAGGTAAGCTGGGTAGTAACAGTGTTAAAAGAGATCCCCTGGCAACCCCAAAAAGTGTAGCTGAGACCCTGGTAAAGAAAGTCCGTGAACTATAAAGTACTGTCCCCCAAAATTGCCCGAGGACATCCCTCTCTAACACCTTTCTCTGACTCCCTAGGTATCTAAGAATTCACAGTGGGTCCCACACTGCAAGGCCCCTCTGCAGCCCCTTCCTCATTTCCTGCCCCACCTCTCAGAGACCACTCAAGTAGACAGTGGAGCCCTCACTGTCCGTAAAACAAACTTCTATGGAGGTGGACATATACATCCACGAATCACTGAAATCTAAACAATCTTAAAATGTAGGCACTTTAATCCTCATTTCGCAGATGAGGAAATAAAGGCCAGAGAGGGCAAGCATTCTAAAGCTGGTAAATGGCAGGGTAGCTTTTGCACTCAGAACAATTTGAATTCAAAAGCCATGCTCTATTTTATCAGCTACAAACCTGATCAACCCTGTGCAGAAGGATGAGGGACCCTATCATTGCCACAAATTCAAGGTTTCTTGACCACATCCTTCCCTCCCTGCTCCCACTTGGGCCAGACTCATCCACCCTCTTATTAGTCCCACCCAAAAAGAAAAAGAAGTAGACCAACACTTGCAAAATGATTAATTCATTCATGCCAGGCACCATGCCAGGTGCTAGTGGAAAGCAAACATCTCTGCCCTCATGGATCTTACAACAGCTCTTTAAGGCAGGTACTGGAAGATATTCTCCTGGACCTGTGAGGTTCAGGGAGCTAGGTGATTTGCCAAGCTCTGGTTGGCTCCAAAACTAGAGACTTCAATTATGCAGGCCGAAGTTGTCTTCAGCTTCCCCCTAACCAGGTAAACAAGGGCTGAGCTCCTAAGTCAAATGGGGCACATCAGCTCCTCAAGGTCCCAGGCCCAGGGCTGAGAGTCAGGGACACAGCTGCAAATTCCCCAGCCAGATCCAAGGCTCTCACTCCTGATAACTGCTTGGTTGCCCAAGCAACACTGCTCCCTCCACCCGCCCACAGCTTGGCCAGAGCCTGAGGCCTCTCTGGGCCACCAAAGACATAAGTCTACACACCTGGGAGGGGCTCAGCAACCTGAGTCTCAGGTGGAGGGCAAGTACCTCAGAAAGAAACCCAGGCCCAGAGAATAGAAAGACCTTTCCCAAGGGCACATTTAAGAGTCCGTGTCTCAGGACCTTCTGCTCCAGCAGTCCAGAGGGGCAGTCTGAGCCTCCCTCCTCCTCCACCTGCCTAAGGGAGGAGGCTTCCGGGATCTGAGAAGACACCTTGCTCCTGGCCACGCCCCCAACACTTAGGGCACACCAGGAAGCATACATGCAAGTTCTGTGAGCTCAGATCCAGTCCACTAGCTAGGTAGGTGGGCAACACCTCCAAAACGTCCCATTGGACACTCGCAGCACCAGGTCCACAACGCCCACCCAGGCCACCCTAGTCCATGTCCTCCTCATGCACGGGCTAGACTGCAGATTCACGTAGGGCTCTGCCAGGTGGTTGTGTGTACATGAACGTAGGTATGTGTACCCACCACTCTGGGGCTTTCCTAAGCCTGGGGACAGGGAGGAATCAGGGAGGGAGCCCCCCACACACACCCCTCCCCCACCTCGAAAGGCCACGCATGCATTTGTGCGCATGCGTATGCACTGTCTTGGCAACATCCTCGATAGGGTGAGGCCTCAACCTGCCCCATTCCAGAGCAAGGGGCGGGGGCAGCGACGCGCCCACAGCTGACTCAGGGGAGAGGAATGAGGGGAGGGCACAGCTGCCCAGGTGGCCTTGCTCAGAAGCTGGAACCCTTCAGATCTGACCCGCAGCCCCCCCGCCCCTCGTTTGACTACCGCTGGCCAGACCAGAAGCCAGGGTTCAGGGTGTTCAGAGGCCCTACGTCTCAACCCTTTGCTGTACTGATGGACAAACCAAGACCCAAGGGGGCCAAGGCCTTCCCATGGAAACAGAACCCAGAGCATATGCAGATTTTATTCTCTTAGAGCCAAGACAAAGGGAAGTGAACATTAAAAGCTTTGAGGTGGAGGCACTTTATAGCTCTCAAAATACTTTTTCTTCTAGTCTGGTACAACACTAGAAAGGTTGGTGTGACACTTCCTTTTTACAAGAGCACAAGGAAGGGCCAGGGAAAGTGACTTGCTCAAGGTCATCCAACCAGTAAGTGGCCTAGTCCACATTTGAACCTAGGTCTCATTACAAACGCCTTGATACTACTAAATCTGAGTGAATTAAAGGGAGCCGCAGGCATCGACCCCTGTCCCAAAATGGGGAGCTCTGCACCATATCTCTGCAGAAGGGGAAACTCCCCCTCTTCCTTCCCTCAGTGGGAAGCCCCACCCTCACAGGGTCAGAGTTGACCGGTTCTAAGGTAAATATTGGGGGGGGGGAGGATCCCATCCCACAGGTGCCTAAGGGAACCGGCAGTAGCACAGGGAGAAATTAGCTACAATAATATTAATAAATGTCATAATGAGCTTCCGGGTCCGTATCTGCTCCCAACAATGATATAATAATCTCTTTCGGTCAGGGTGCAATTCTGACTTTCCACAGCCCTTTCCTTTTTTCCTTAAGGCATGATTATCCTCATATTATAGATGCTGGAGAGACCTATATTCAGCCACCACAAAGCCAGGAGAGGGAAAGGCTGGGAGTGAGAAGGTCCGGATTCCAGACCTTGAACAAATACATCAGTCTCTCTGGGCCTCAGTCTCCTCATTTGTAAGGTGAGACTAATACCCACTTCACAGAGTGCCTGGGAAAGTTAAAGCCACATAGCTAAATGTAAACACAAAGTGTCATTAGAGGGAGCCTCTGTCTCTCAGAGTGTGGGGGTAGGTAAAGGGCCCTCTAGGGCCCTTCTGCCTCTCCAATTACCATGCAAAGATAATAAACTAGCATATGGTCTCACTAAATCCCGGCATTACAGAGGTATTTCCCAGAGTCAGTGACTTGCCCAAGGTCACAAAGCTAATAATGGGCAGAGTCAGGATGTGAGCCCTCTGACTAGCTGCAAAATCATGTTCTTCTCATGCCACCAGAGCCTAGTATCCCACCCACTCATAGTGCTCTCTTCAAATCTCAAGTGGAGTTAAGGACCATTATTAAGATAAGAGCTGATAAGGGACACTTAACATAAGCTCCCTATCAGGTCCTCAGTGACTTAGCTCTATCTGGCAGCCCTGACCTCCCTGTTTGGGAAGGAAGGGAATTCTGAGCCCAGACCAAGATATACCCCCTGCCCGGGAGTCAAGAGTCCTAGGTTTGAGCTCCCACTGCCCCTCAATTGCAGCATGATCCTGAACCAGGCACGGCCCTTTTCTGGGCCTTGATTTCTTCATCTGTGAGGTGAGAGGGTTGGAAAAATTATCTCTAAAGAGCCTGGGCATGTATGCTTTTGCCCCCAGAAGGAGGGCAGTGGTTCCTCACTTTGGGTCAGGGTCTGGGGAAGCAAGGGAGTTCAGCTTATTTCAGATCGTTAGGACCACAGTGGGAAGCCCAGGGCCCCCACACATATGTCCAGACATATAGTTGATCAGAAGTCTCCACCCAGGAAAGGGGGAGGAGACATAGGAAAGAGCTAGGGGAGGGAGATAAGAGGATAGGGCCTTCTACCAGAGACCCATGGTACTCTGTGCTACGGGTCCAGAGACAGGACGAAAAGAATTCCAGGTGTGATCTCATCCACCAAAGACTTGGTTGTTCCCTCAACATCCTCTGCAAGATGGGAACAATAAACCCTACCTAGAAGAGGGCCATGTATAAACCTGACAAGACAATACATGGGAATGGTGGGGGGCGGCACGTTGATCTCTGAGATCTCAATTCACATCCTGCACCAATCCCCCAAACTGCCCAGGACCAAGTGCCCAGAGGCCTGGGGAAGGGAGGGTTGGGTAGGATTCCTGTGAACCAAGGCCAAACAACCCGAGCAGGTTACAATGTCTTTCTAATAGTGGGGAGAACTATGGAATCCACCCTCACTCTCACTCTTCGCCCACGGTCCAAGGGTAAGTGATCCATGGGACCAACCCTTCCTAGAATCTCGGTTTCCCCTCCCACTTTTCACCTGCTCCCTCTCAGAGCCCTGGAGGTTTCCATGCTTAATCCTCAACCACCTGTCCCCACAATGCTTCCTCCACTTGTGTACCCCCAGAGTCCAAATCTCTCAAGGCCCCAGGCCTTCTTTGCAGGCCCTTCAATAATAAGAGGAAACCCATCTATCCCTAAAAAGATTAAGGGCACAGGTTTTGGAATCTGACAAGCTTAGATTTGAATCACGCACGGTTTAGCCACCTCCTTGCTGAGTGGCCTTGGACAAGTGACTTCACTTCTCTGAGCTCCAGCTTCCTCATCTGTAAAATGGGAAAAATAGGTTCTAGCTTGTAAGGCTGTGGGAGGACAAATGAATTAATTGATGTAAAGGATCTAGCATAGGGCCTCATTTTTATCTGTTATCTCTGCTATCATCCCCCAGCTAAGCAGTCTCAAGCACAGACACTTCACAGCCCTATCTGGCCCTTACTACCAACATCTGATTAATCCCAGGTCCTATCACTTCTGTCACCTCCTCCACAGTGTCTCTGTAGCTGCCACTCCTCTCCACTCCTACAGCCCCCACCCTGTCCCCAACCCTCACCTCATCACCTCTTCCCTGAATTACTGCAACAGCCTCCTGGCTGCTCTCTGAGCTTCCACTCTCACCACTCCACCTGCCAACCTGTCCTGCCTGCACCTGCCCCACCCCAGAGACACCTTCTTAACACACCACTTTCACAGGCTCCTCCCTTGCTCAAACATCTGCACGGGCTCCATATTGCCTATAAACTCCAGCCCTTTCTGCTTGCCTTGACTTTCCCTCATCCTCTCACAGACTAATCAAATGAATAAGTAAGTACTCAAGCCCCAGGCCCATACCTGGGCCTGTGACACTTGAGGTCAGGGAGGTTTTAGAATCCTCAGTAAAAGTAAAACCAAAGGGTCTTAAGTTTGCATTCACAACAGAACTTCTCCCCAGGCACCAGGAAAGAGCCTCAACTACTTTTTCTCTCCAACTCCATGCTCATGCTAAGTCTCAACTCCATGCCTTTGCTCACCATACCTGAGATGAAATGCAACCCTGGCCCTGTTCTCACACGTAGTCAACAATTCAGGAATGATTCAATCCTGCAGTTACTTCAAAGACCAAATTAAGACCATCTCCCCAGTTTCCTAAAACTGACCCCAACCGAAAAGCCTTTTGATATATGGCCTAGAATAGTCCCTAGCCCCCACACTTACTTCTGTGTTGGCTTGACACTGCACTGGTTTCGTAGGAACACCTTAAAGCCTGGGTGACCCTTGCGTTGCAGCAGGAACTGGAAGAGCACAAGGGCTGCTAAAAGCCCTGGGCCCCTTCTTTCAGGGCCAGTGCAGGAGACTGTAAACACAGCCCTCTTAATCTCTCTCTCCCCACCGCAAATGGTCACAAGTCTGGACCCACAGTTGGTTCTCAGGAAACCATCAGATTAGAGTGGCCATGGGAGAGCAGATGAAGAGCCCCAGTCCCAGCCCCACCCACTCGGAGCACATCCCAAGAAAAAAAGACAGCTGAGCAGAGCCTGGATTTCAGGATTGCTGGGATCAGGAGTCTCCTGGAAAGTCCTGGAGTCTCTCATCAACCCACCTTTGGAGGAATCCTCAGAACTTAATTAACCCTTTTCCTATTATTATTAGATTATCATGATTTGTCTTCAACACCACTGTGGACAAATGACCTTGGGCAAGCCCACATTCTCTAGACCTCAGTCTCTTTATCCACAAAATGGCTAGCCAGACTGTAAGGGTCCCGAGATGTCACCTAAGCTAAGCCCCCCTAATTTCACAGACAGCCTCCCCCCCACCCACCCCGGGGAGCCAGGGAGATCCAGAGAAGTGAAAGCAACCTGCTCAAGGTCACTAGAGCCCATACCACAGCCACACTGAGAATGCAGAACCCCCAATTCATAGCCCAAGCTCTTTCTATGTCCCCCTGCATGGAGGGATGAGATCATCAGGCTCAATTCAGAACCTCTAGGAATGTGGGCCATCCTAGGAAGACAGGGGTGGATTCTCCCACTACAGAAGAGAGCCCCCACCCCACCCTCTCCGCGATTCTCTCACTCCCAACGACCAGCAGGTAACTGCCTGTGTTGGAGACCCCTTATCTTCCTGGGAAAGTGGAGGCGCAGGGGAGGTGAATTCACCGCCCACCCCTACCCCATCTCTGGATTCATCAGGTGAGGGAACCGGGCACCCTCAACAGCCCTTCCTCCAACACCCCTTGGTACTCTGGGGGATACCCTTAACTGCCGCACTGGCTGAGGGAAACCAGGAATCCCGTCTCCAAGCCCTGGGGTGGGAGGCCTTCCCCATTCTCCCCACCCTTTGGAGGCTGGAATGTGACCCGCGGAGGGATCCCGCAGCACGCCGGGAAGGCTGTGTTCCAGCTCGGTGGCTGCACTGAAAGAGGGGAGATGCGGCAGCGACCACAGGGACCGCGGTGGGGGGAAGGGGGACGGAAAGGCAGCGGCGGAGCGGGTGGGGGTGGGGAGGGAGCTCAGAGAACCAGTCTGACTCCCGATCGTGCCAGATGGAGGTGGCCCTGAGCTTCCAGCCCCTGGCTTCCTGCTTCTTCCTTTCACCTTTTTCTCCCCTCCCTTTTGCAAACTTTCAGCCTGTTGGGGGCTAAAGCCTGGGAAACAACTGGAAGTGTGTGTGTGTGTGTGTGTGCGCGCGCAGTGTGTGTGTGTGTAAGTGCCTTAGTGTCCTGTTTTTCAGCCGAAGTCTGAGTCCAGTTAGTTGTGCAGTTTTGAACTCGTGTGTACATCTGTGTGCCTAACACGTTGGGCAACTGTACCTACATGGCTGTGTGCGCGCGACTGTGTGTCTGCTTCTGCGTGTGTGGTGTAGTTCGAGTGGCTGTGTAAACCATATACATATATATACGTATGTACCTGTGTCTCAGGATCTGTGCATCCTACAGCAAAGGTGTAAGTGTGAATGTGTATGTGATTTTGTGTCTGCATATCTGTACATCCGAGTGGGTGTTGTGTGACTGTGTAAATTGTGAACATACACATATGCCTCCCGTGGGCATTCGTATGTACGTGTGTCTCTGTGTGAATGTAAGGAGTGGGGTCTGTGCAGGGGATTCCCGGCCCTCCACACACACCAGCCAAGTCCCGGGAGGGGGCAGCAGCAGTGGCGGCGGCTGCAGCAGGGAGACCCTCCTCCCCTCCTGCCCCGCCCCCATCCCCAGCCCCTACCTGCCGGCCGCTTCGCGGACCGCCCGAACCGCCAGAAGCTGCGGGCCCGGGGGCAGCTGGGGGCCTTCCTCTTGTGGTGTGAGTTGCCCATGGCGGGCGCGAGAGCTGGCGCGGGAACCCAAGCGCAGCCCAACCAGCCCAGCCGCCGGGCCCGCAGCCCCGGGAGGCAGGCAGAGAGACGCGCGGGCGGCCACCGCAGACGCCCCCAGCCCCAGCTAGGCCACGCCCCCGGGCTCTGCGGCCAATGGTCGGGCCAGGGGAGGGCCAGGCGGAGAGGCGGGACCTGACGTCTACCCCGTAGGCTCCGCCCCCCAGAACCTGGGAGACCATCTGAGCCGCCCCGCCCAGAGCGCTCCGGGAAAGGTAGGGCCTATCCAAAGGTGGGGCTGGCGGGTCACTCACTCTCTTGGCCCAAAGGCCACCTATCTGAGGACTGCGGTAAAACCGGGATAACCAGGAACCAGGCTCCAGACAATCAGGGTCCGGTGCCCTGCTGCTGCTAGAGCCCACATAGACATGTGTCACGTGTCTATGTGTGTATCTCCTGTCTGTGCCTGTGTGTACAAATGTATCGATCTGACTGTATTTCTGTAGTAATGGTGTTAAAAATAATAGTAGCACCCTTTTATATAGTGCTTACTATGTGCCAGGCACTGTGATAACGGCTTTCATATATTATTTCATCGACAATGCAATTATGTAAGGTAGGTACTTTTATCAGCCCCATTTTACAGATGGGAAAATTGAGGTTCCACAAAGTCACCTGACTAGCCCAAAGTCAAACAGCATTAAACTACAGGGCTAGGACTCAAACCCAGACTGACTGCAATACCCACTGCTCCATGGTACCACCCTTCCAGTTTATGCCCCTGCATGACCTAGAAGGCAGGCATGTAATTGGGCATTCGTAGCTGTGTGCTCGAATGTGGCTGTGTAGTTTAGTACCTCTCTATATATCTGTGACCCTGAATATATGGGTTCCTCTCTGTATAATCATCTGTGTGTGACTGTGTGACTATATCCATATCATTGAGTCTGATTTCAAATGTCTAGATGTGTGTTTTTCTGTATCTGCCTACATAATTGTTACTGTCTCTCTCAAAGTGACTGGATATCACTGGTTTTATGTATTTGAGTGGGTAACAGTCTGCCTGTGGGAATATAAGTGTAAATATGTTTATCTATAAACTGTGTAATTAATTGCATGTGCTTTTGTGTATTCATATGACTGCAATTATGTTTATTGAGAGTATGCCCATATCTACATTTGTGTGTGTGTGTGTGTGTGCATGCATAAGTTTAAGTTATGGAAAGTATTGTGCGTAAACATATGTAAAACCACGCATGTCTGTGTGCATTTGTGGATCTATATGTCCTTCACGCATCTCCCCTTATAAAAGTCTTTGTTTTTCAAAACCCAAGCCAAACTTCACCTCTTCTGAAAGCCTTCCAAACTGCCAGGCTGCCCCCACAAGCACCCTTGTGCCCAGGGACCTTCCCAGAGCCCCACAGTCTGGGCAATAACTCTCCTTTACCATCATTCTGCCCTGTCTCTCCAACTAGGGGCAGCATGGTGTAGCAGAGAGAGCGCTGGGCTGGGAGTCCAGAGCCCTCAGTTCTAATCCCCATATGGCTCATCCTTTCTGCCACCTGGGCAAGCCCCTCCACTACACCATGCTGCCTCTTATGCCCAGTGGCTCCAGAACACCCTGTTCCTTTCCTACAAAATAGGAGAATCAGAGCCAATCTCCTCCCCTATAAGCCCATCTCTTGCAAAGAGTCTGAGGCTGACAACAGTGCAGTCTCTGAGGGTCTGTATTTTATTCATCCATCCAGAAAATACTTGTTGAGCATACACTGTATACCAAGTTGTGTGTGCAAGGTTCTCTGCTTTGCACAGAGAAGAGGGTCCTAGTGTCAAAGCTGGAAGAGACCTCAGAGATCTGCTAGCTCAATTTCCTTAATTTACAGATGAGGAAACCAAGGCCCACAAGGGGAAAGGTGGTATGGAGGAACAGAGAGAATACTCAAGGGTAAAGTCTAAATCCCTCAGGATGAATTGAGTGAGGACAAGTATGGAATGGACCTTGAAGGATGTCTGCGTAGCAGGTACCTTGGCCATCACAGGAGGCTGTACAGCAGCTGCCCCTGCCCAGCAGTTCAACCTCATCCCCAACCACACCCATCTCATTCTCAGAGCTCCAGCTACACAAAACTGCTTGCCACGCCCCAGTACACATCTCCAGACTTACACACACTCCCTCCTCTTCTACCTTTGCCTGGAATATTCCTTGTTATCCTCGAGGCCCTGCTCCACAGTCTACTCCTCCATGAAGTTTTCCTTGCCCCCATTCCTCCCCTAGCTCAGTTCTCCATATTCCCATGGGCATCAGTGCTGCCTGCTAATATAGACCTGTTTACAGCTCAGGGCTCCCAGCAGTTGTCTCAAGACAAGTTCTTAGTAAGCCTAGGTTCAGCCTAATGTCCAGCACACAGTAGGTGTGCCATACGTGTTGAACAGACACTGGTGGAGGTAGAGCTGGTAGGGCTTGCATACTGGTGGAGGTGGAAATGATGGCACTTAAGTACTATTGGAGGTGAAGAGGCATGGGCAGGAGAGTCCAGGCACTGTTCCAGTCTTACTTTCTTTTACTACAAAGGCTTTGCTTACTCCAGGATCCTGAAGGAAGAGAACTGCCCACAGCCAGGAGCATGCGAGAACCTGGGGTAAGACTGGTGAGAAGAAGTAGGTGGTATTTAAGGCGTATGCACCAGAACTCTTAGGACCACAACACAGGGCTTGAGTGCCTCGTGACCCTCTTAGAGATTGGGGGTGATGGCCTCACGTGGCTAAAGACTTGGAGAAGACGGTGTCCTAAGAAGACAGGAGGCCCTACTTGGAGCAGACCCCACCAGCAGCCTCCTGGGAATCCTGTACTTTGCCAGAAGATTTGGGGTTTAAACTCTTTACAAGCTGAGTTGCCTGCCTCCCTTCTATGTCAAGCACAGAGCCAGGTACCCTATGAGTGAAGCTGACAGCCTTTGATGCACTGGCCCCCAAGGACAGTGGACACAAGAGGGTAGAGTACAGTGAAGTATAATAATTGGGGAAGGAGAGATTTCCCCCTCCTGCCCAAGGAAGCTGCTTCCATCTACTTCTTTCCCCAAGTCAGCCAAGGGGCCATGAGGTCTGCAGATGGAAGGTGGAGGTGTGTATACCTGCTCTCCCCACCCCACCACATTCACTGTGGCCCACATAATAAACAATGCCTCCTCTCATTAGTTTTCAGCAGCATGTGACAGGCCAGGAGCAGCTGAGACAGCTTTCAGGGTTTGGGGAGAGGGGGATTTCCAAGGGGCAGGTGGGTGAGGGGAGGCTCTCCCTTGGTCCTCTGCAGACAACAGAGTGTAGATTTTTCTGGCCCCAGGATTTAATCACCCCAGTTCAGCAAACCTTGCTGGCAGTCCTGCTTCAGAGACAGGAGAGGGCAAGATTAGTGGGGGGAGGGTCCCTTCAGCCTGAGGGGATTTCCAGGAAAAGGCTGGAGTATGTGCCATGGGTGCAGATTCTGGGCCTCCACAAGGAGGGAGAGGGAGAGGCAGCTGGAACCAGCCCTGGAAGGTATCAGAGATAAAGGCAGAGATGGAGGCCTTCTTGGCTTCAGCTTCCTGCTTATCTCATCCCAACCCTACTAGAGATACCTCTCTGGGATGGGATTTTCCATCTGAAATCAAAACAAAGGAGTAGGGAAGCTGAGGTCAGCCTGGCAGGTGTGGGCATCTGTTCTGCCTCTAATGTTGGCTGGGTATATGACCCTAAGCAAGTCACTTCCTCCTCTGGGCCTCAGCTGCCCATCTGCACGTGCTATGAGGGCTTCCTCTGACATCTCAGGCCATCAACTCTGAGTGTCTAGGATCCCAGGGGGCCCATATCATCTATCACCCAAAGCCACTTAGTGCTGGGCAGGGCAGAAGGGAAAAGACAGTCAGTCAGTCAACTTAGCTCCTGCCCTCAGTGTTCAGAACAGTGAGGTATGGCAATTGGGCCCCACAGGGTCCAAACAGCCAGGTGGTCCCAGCCCCTAGCAGGTGCCTTGTCTGATTCCAGCGCTGCAAATCCCTTAACACCAACTTCTACAAATCCTTCCATTTTAGTTCACATGTCATCTCCTTAGGAAAGCCATTGCTGATCTCCCTGGGGATCACTGTGCTACCTCCTTTGTCACACTTTTTGACCCTTAATTGCCTTCCTGACCCTGGTTTCTGCCCCCCTCAAATTGTGAAGTTCACGAGGACTGGGACTTTGCCTCTCATCCGTCCCCAAAACAGTGTCTGGCACAGAGTAGGTACTTATACCTAATAGTAAATACTTAATAAGTATTTGTGAAATATACTAGCAAGGCTCCCTCTTCCATCTGGACCCAAGACAGACAATGCCCATCCCTGCACAGGGGCCTGAAGGAGGTGGACTCAGACTCCTCTATAGAAGTCATTCTCCTATTGGATGATACAGGCCCCTTCCTCAGCAGGGAGAGGTAGCATTATTACATTGTACTCTCCTTATCCACCTTCCTGTGACATCCAGGCCACTCACTGGGTCTCAAAGTGTTCTCCATGAGCAAAAGTAGGCTCTCCTTTCCTGGACATCGCTCCCACCCCTATACCCTAACTCCCATCAGCTTGCTCCTTCAGCTCATTCTCAAACCCATAGAATTCTAGAACTAGAAAGTATCTCGGCAGCCATAAAACCCTATCTTTGTCAAGACAGGCCATGTCTGGCCCAGAGTGAAGCAGGACTTGGCCCAGGTCATACAGCAGAGCAGAACTCAATCTCAGGTGTCTACAACCCCACACCAAGGGCAGATCTCCCTAAGTGGCCAGAGTTCATTGGGTTAAATCTGTTGGGCCTGGCAGGGTGGCTCCTGAATTCTAACTATCAATATAGGAGCCATCAGCACTCCCACCCCCAGCCACTGCCCACTCCCCGAAAGCAAGCTTCAGGAGGGCTACAAACTCCTTTCCCCAAAACTATCCCTAAGACAACAGCGGTTACTCCTCTCCAGAGTCAGAAACACATCCAACCTCATACTGTTTTGTGAGAAGTATGGCATCTGGTGGCAGACTGAGTGCTTCTGTCACTACCATGCTGTGAACATCACTTCCATGCAGGTGGGGACCTTGCCTGTCTTGGCCCAGGTATTTGCATTACCGTTAATAGTGCCTGACACTATATAGTAAAGCAGAGGTCCCCAACCTTTTTTGGCATGAGGGACTGGGGCTCCTATGAAAATCTAATGCCTGATAATCTGAGGCAGAGCTGAGGGGGTGATGCTAGTGCTGGGGAGCGGCTGCACATACAAATGAAGCTTCGGCCGTGCTACCCGCTGCTCACCTCCTGCTCTGCAGCCCATTTCCTAAAAGGCCACAGACCAGTACCAGTCCACCACTCAGGGGTTGCAGAACCCTGTAGTGGTTCATTCATTTTTCAAATGAATGAACCTGAGTGACCCTCATCAACTTACTTTCCCCCGCCAAGCCTATTTCCTCACCTATACATGGTAATAACTGCCCACCTCCCAGGTGGTAAGGGCAGGGGAAACATTCATAAAAACGCCTGGCCATGGTCTGGCACATAGCAGCCTTCATGTTACTTCTCTTCTCCTTCAGATTAGCCAGCACCCTGCCTTCCTTCCACACCCTGCTCACCTCTTCCAGAAAGCCTCCCCTGATTATTGGACTCCAATTCTGGCATCTGGCCCAGAAATACTTCCTCTCCACACTGGACTAGAGTCCAGCTGAGACTTCTGGAAAATATGGATTTTCATTTGTTTGTTTACCTTTACTTATGCCTGTGTCCTCCTGTTGGACAAAGGTAAGATTCCATCTTCTGTGGATCCCCCCCTCACCCCCCAGTAATCATCACCACAGGTATCAGAAGTGTAACCAAGTGAGTTGTTTTGCAAATATGATCATGATGAACTTAGCTAATGTCAAGTCCTTAGCATCACAAATGCAGAAACTTGCTACTGTCTGGACCGTGCTCCACAGTTCATGAAGCATGTTCATGTCTGTTATCTAATTTGATCCTTGAAACACCCCTGCAAAGCCCAGATTTATCATCCCTGTTTTACAGTTAAGGAAGCTGAAGTTTGGAGGGGTTACTAACCTGCTGGTGTCTCGTGGCCTAAGAGGAGCAGACCAGGGCAGCAGAGTTGTCCTGTCAGCTTCAGAGCCCATTCCCTCCAGACTGGGTCCTCAGAATGCTTAAACTTATGAACATAGTAATAGCGATCCCTTCCATTTCTATGGTGTCTTCACTCTTATATAATTTTCACATCCTCCCTTGTGAGACTCTTGGAGAAACAGAAAGGTCACAGACCCATCAAGGTAATGTCCAGCCAGAGGGTCACTCCTGTGAGAAGGTCCCCTCTCTTTCCTGAGACAGTAATGGAATCAGTGAGGCACGGGGAAGTTGCTTGCCCAAAGTCACGGGGCTTGCTAGCAGCAGAGTTGATCTGAACTCTCATTTGCCTAACTCGGATATTCTTCCCACTCTATTAAGTTCCCTCACGTCTCTCTGGGCCTTTTCTCATCTGTAGAATGGGTTGGATGAGATCTTTAAGCCTTACACACCCACTGGTCTTTGTCCTTGAGAGAGCCATGACAACTGCACCAATTTGGAGGCAGATAATTTGAGTTCAAACTCCATTTTGGGCAAATCAATCACTGTCCCTGAGCCTCAATTTTTTCATCTGCAAATGGGCTCAAATGAGCTAATGAATACAAGGCTCCTGGCACATACAGAATAATAAATAAATGTCAGATGTCCTCTCTTTTCTTTCTAAGTCTATGCAGGACAGTAAGGGGAGCAAAGGGGGTCCTAGAAGACATGTGCTTAAAAGTCTACACCAAACTCAGTTTTCCCACGTTAATGTAGGAATCAGATTAGCAGAGCCAAGACCTGCAACCCTGGGTCCTTGGTTCAGAAGTTGGGATAAGGAAGATAATGACCTTCTCAACAAAGGCCCTTGACCCTCCAGGAATTTTCTGTATATCCCTCTCCCCATCTCCCCACTCTCTATTTGAATAAATTCCCCAGAAAGTGTTAAGCCTTATTTGGGCTTCCCCTTCCTGACCAGTGGTGCCAATGGAGATTAAAGAGATCAGATTTATTTCTCTTAATAAACAGAAAAGAAGTAGAGCCAGCCAAGTGACATGGAAACAATTGGAATAATAGGAGGTTGGAGCAAAAGGGAGCAGGACTTCCTCCAGTCATATCTGGGGCCACCCCCAGACCTGTGGAAACAACAGCCAGGGGCAGGGGAGGTGTTTTCTGCACGTGGGCTCAAATCAGGCTGACCTACTGCCCAGAAAGCCCAGTGCTACCTGATACCAAAATATAAAGCAAGGAGAGGCCTGGCCACTGACCCAATGACCTCTAATCCAAGCTGTTGGAGCAGGGGCCTACAGATCAGCTTTTCCATCCTCTGCCTGTCTCCAGGCTGGTCTCCCAGGGGAAAAGGGTCTGCTGCCATGAGGTACACCACTAGCCTCCTGTCTCCAATCCTGACAGTCTGACCACAATCCATCCTGCTGCAATTCTGACCCATGCCCTCTTGAATGAGATAGGGAAACTTCAAACTGAATCCCAGTGGTGCAACTCTGGGACAGACCCCAGGTCCTGTTGGGACTGCAGAGCCCTTGGAAACAGCCCTCACCCAAAGCCTTCCTTGAGGCCTAGCCCAGCCATCCCAGCACCCTACTTCTGTTTGTGGCTGAGCTGCAGGGGAGCAGGGCCCTTATCCAAAAGGAAGATGAGGCCGGATGCAATCACACAAGAGGCTTTTCACCCTCTTCCTGATCCCTAAAGGTTCCTTTAATTCGCCTCCAGAGGAGGCGGGTTAAAGGACACTGGGAAGGTAAACACAGGCAGAATGGGATGGGCCGCACACACCGCCATTTCCTCATTTCAAGCATGGCAGCAGGAGCATAGTAAAGGTGGACTTCTGAGCATGGCAAGCCCCAAGGGAGCCCCACCCTCTTGCAGAGACTCATAACCTCTCCTTCAAATGGGCGGGTGACAAAAACAGAGTGGGAAATGAGGGAAGAACCAAGCAAGTGGTCAAAAGAAAAGAAACCCCAACACATATGGACCAAGTCAGCCTCCCTCTGGCTGCCATCCATCAGGCCAGGGGGAGCCCAGAGACAGGGAATTAGCTGTTGTAGTTTAAGTACCCACCCCAGTCCGGGTACAGCCCCTCCTTTAACTTGGGCCTCAGTTTCCCCCATCTCTAAGCACACATCCAACACTGGCATGTTTCTAACAGGACTGGCGGAAGGAGTGAAGGGGAGGGGCGGTTGGTTCACACCGGTGAGCGCACCACCCCAAAAGGTGGATGTTTGCAGTTTGGCCCAAGTGAGTGGTGAAAGGGACCAGGTGGGAAAAGCTAACACTTAAGAACTTAAAACATGCTATGCTCCATGCTGGGTCCTTTGTGGAACTCAAAACCCAAATCCACCTAGCCGGCTGAAACGCCTTTTGAGTGCATTGATCTTTCAGACCCAGAGGGACCCCCCACCACCACCACCAGAGACGCAGAGCCACTTGCCTCTCCCATTGGCCCTAGGCCAGAGTCAATCTCTGACCCCTGACTCAGCAGAGGGCAAAACCTGGGTGAGCCTGGGGGATGGCGGCTTGCCTCACCGTCCCAAGAGCCAGACTGCCAGCACTTCCTGCTTAAGCCAGGGGATTCCAGCTCGAGCCGGGGGTCTCCTCCCCTAGAGCGGGACAAGGCTCAGGTCTAGGAAATGCTGGGGGGCGGCGCCGACTGGGGCTACTCAGGGTCTTCGCTGCCCCAGCACCAGTGCCTAGGGGCTCACCCTTCCCCCCCAAAACAGCTGCGGACCCCCAGCGGAGCCACCTAACCGCACCCTGGGCGCCGCCCGGCGCGCAACCCAGGTGCCCCGCACCTTACCTCGGCCTTTACCCTTGGCCCTCTTGGCCTTGTCGTCCGCCTTCTTGGCCCGGAGGGCGGCAGGTTCGGTGCCCTCCGCCCCCGCCGCCTTCTTCTTGCGCCGCTTGCCCCGCAGCCAGTTGAAGGCGCGGCGGAGGCCGGACGCGCCGGAGCGGGACTTCTTCCTGCGCGGGGGCCGCCCGGGCCCCCTGGCTCATCTGCCGCAGGTGCGGCGGGGGGCTCGCGGGCAGCCATGGCGCGGCCGGACCTGGCGGCTGGGTCAGGCCCCCTGCGGCGCGGCGCCCATGCGCTAGGCAGGCGGGCGGCCGCCGCGGGAGACGCGCCGGGAGAAAAGTTTGGGCGGCGGAGGCCGAGCGAGCGAGGAGCGGGCGGCGGGGAGGGGCGGCGGGGCGGGCGGCCGGCGGCGGGCGGGGCGCGGGGCCGCCGGAGGGAAGGAGCCCGGAGAGGGAGCGGCCGCGGGGCGGGAGCGGCGCTGCCTGCCGCCCCTCCCCGCCACCCGCGGTCCCGCTGCCACGGCCTGGGCGCTTCTGGGCTAGGGAGGCCGAAAGCCGGTGGCCCAGAGCCCCCGGAGTCGCGTGGACTGCTCGGGACCGAGAGGGCGGGGTCGCGGGGAGGGTCTGAGGGGGCGGTACTGAGGTTCTGTCCCGGCAGAGCCACCAAAGGGTACTCGGTTAGCTAGAAGGGAGGCCCCAGCAGCTGTTAGAGGAGGAGGGCGCTCAGGGAAGGGGAAGAGAAATGCTAGGGCAGGACCCCAAGAGAGCTGGTACCCTGAGTTTGGTCCAGGAAGAGATGGGGGATTATGGAATTCTTTACTTGGAATAAGGGAATTCTGAGAATTCTTTCCAGGACCGGGACAGTATTGGAGGTTGTGCTGTACAGACAAGGTTTAGCCACGCCTAAGGCCTGTGACCTACAGTGGGTCTTTCCTCTCCCAATCTGGTTGTTAGGAGTCGCGTCTTCTTTGCTGCTTTTCCCACCCTCACCACCCCTTCCCCAAACTTCCAACAATCCTAAGTGTGTACCTGGGTCCCAGGCCTCCTGGGTTCCCGCTTCACCTTTGGGTAGCTGGGATGAGGAGAGCCCTGCCTCCGTTTTTTGTTTTTTGTGTCTTTCTTTTTTCTTTTTTGACATACTAGTTGATTATTATTATTTTTGATTAATTAATTTATTTTTATGGTGATATTGTTAACGGAATCCAATAAGTTTCAGCTGTATATTTTAACAATAAGGCATATATATATATTTACACTGTGTGTTCACCTCCCATAGTTAGATTTCTTTCTCTCACCACATATTTAACTCCCTTTACTCTGCCTACCTCGTCCGTCCTCCCACCCGCCCTGCCTCAGTTTACCTTTGGCCTAGGCTGTGAGGCCCCAAGGCACCCCTATGTGGGTCTAGATTTCCCTCTGAGGTGCTCCACACTGATTAGGGCTCACTGGGGCTTGATAAACTCACAGCTTACAAGGTGCTCTGAGATCCTCTGTAGAGGAGAAGTGACTGGGGAAGCTGCTAGGGAAGAAAGCCTTTAACAATCATAAAAGTGCTGTATTCATTTCCTCCAGGCCTCTGGCTCTTTATTATAGCTGACCAAGCACTTTTATACCATCCGATCCCACAATAAGCTAGGAGGGAAACAGGGAAGGGAGTATTACCTCCATGGCACAGAGGGAAAACTGAAGCCAGGAGGGGACAGGGATTGCCCAAGAGCCCAGAAGTGGTCAGCAGTGGGGAAGCCAAGACCCACAATCTGGGTCTTGTCTTGGCCTGGTCCCCAGAGGCTAGAAATTTCCCTAGGGGCCATGTGTGGGTTCAGCAGTCTTGGACTCTCTCCCTGGGTCCCCTGAAAGGCATCATGATCACCATACCAGTTAGAGTTTATCTTTGTCAACCAACCTGATCCTTGTTACATAGCTTCCTCCCTGGTCTTGGTCTCCATAAGAGCAAAGACCCATTCATCTGAGGCAGCCAGTTTAGTCAGCCCTGGCACAGTGTAGACAACATTCCTTATAATACTGAAAGATGATTACAGTGCAGAATGTGACCTCCCTAACCTGCCTTTGCCCCTGAGTGTCCCCAGGGGCTCAGTTATGGCAAAAACCTGGGCCATTTACAGACATTTACCTTCAATTGAGGGTCCTGGGGTATATCACTGTCCTTTCTGGGCCTCAGTTTCCCTTCTAACTGCCATTCATTCAGATCCAGTCCACAATCCCAGAACACCCATTCTGGTCAAGCACTGTCACGCACAGGAATCGCACTGGACCCTGTCCTCATGGTGCTCTCTGCTCAGCCCAGCACTAGCCCTAAGGACCCTGCCTCTCTCTCAAGTGGTGTGTATCAAAGGAAAAGTGTCATAGGCAAGGCTGAGATTTGGAGAGAGCAGTGTGCAGGGCTCCGGCCTTTCACATAGTCTGGATGCAGTAGGTAGGGAGGAGAGAGGAAGGCAAATATACTCTGGTTTGTGGAAGGGGTGATCAGGAGAGGAATATTGGTTAGTCTTGGCCCCCACCACCCTTCTTCCCACTGGCCAGGATGGCTACCTAGTTTGCAGGGCCCAATGCAAAATGAAAATGCAGGGCCTTTTGTTCAAAGTATTAAAAATTTCAAGAATACAACAGCAAAGCATTCAACCAAGGATAGGGCCCTTCTGAGAGCAAGACAGTGTGTGACTATGCCCATGAAGTTGGTCCTGCCAATGGCTCATATAATTCTTCAGCAAAGGCTCCCCTCAAACCAGAATCTGCATGAGTCAACCCATAGAATTAGGTCCCTTGATTTGGATAAGAGAAGAAGGTGGGGAGTGGGAAGAGGTCAGTGTTAGAGTCCCTTCACCATTCCTAACTCCAACACCCAGACATTCTCACCTCCCATCTCCAACCTAGACCACTCTCAGACCCCAGCTTTCCCTCTTGTCCCCTGGCTTAATGAACAGACACCAAAAGAGAGTTAACCTGGGACAGGCTAGCCTGCAACCCTGCTCTCTGGATTCATGATTGCTCGGCTCAGCTACATTTCTTTGCAGGCCATATGAACAGCTCAGGAAACTGACTTCCCAGCAGCTCCTGTCACCAGGGCCCAAAGTCCATCCTGGAGCTAGGCCATCACCTGAGCAGGCAGCAAGTGCCAACCTGTCCCCAGGGAGGAACCAGCAATAACCAGACTTGGGACAGCAGCCCCCAGGCCTTATGATTTTGGAAAACCCAGGACCACCCCATATTGCCCTCACACCCATCTAACCCTCCCCGACCCTCCACCTTGGGAGACCTGCCTCTCACAGGCTCCCGCTTTGTCCCTGCTGAACCTGGCCTCCTCCCCACAGACTCCAGCTGGGCAGCCAGGCCAAGGTTTGGCTGAGCCTCCCTCATTATACAGAGACACCAGGAAGAAAAAGAGCCTGCAAATCACACAGCCAGGGGTGGGAGCTCCTGTGGCTTCCCTCAGTGCTTAGACCAATTGGAGGAGCCAGAAGTGTAGTGAAGGGTGGGGCAATTCTGCAAAGTTGAAGGTGAGAGATTAATAATAGTATTCCTATTCCATGGATAAAAAAGCCTAAGACAGGTAGAGTGACTTGCCAACAGTCACACAGATATCTCTGGACAGAAGTGAAACTTAAAACTGACTTGTGTTCACGTGTGTGTCTGTGTATATGTGTGTGTTTCCTAATCGAGCACCTGCTTTGTGCCAGGTACCCTTCCCCACCCCACTTCACCCAAGCTGCTTTCAAGAGTTGGCAGTTAAGACCCTGGAGAAGGGGAGTATTTATCTTGAGGTCACAGCTGGTCCTCCAGAAACCTCTCAAAATGTTCTGCTTAACTTTGAATGTACGTACACATGTTGATCTGGGAAAGGGTCCAAACAGCTTTAACCAGATTCTTAAATGGATTCTTGTTTTGGAATGAAATCTAATAATCTACCCTTTGATCCTTTTTTAGTGGAAGAGAAGATTGAAAGGGGCTCCTTGCATAAGATGCCCTCCCCCTCTCTCCTTCCTAGCCTAGGGGTGGGGGTGAGGGGAGAATTCTGCAGGTCCCATTCCCACAGTGGACATTTCTGTATCCCCTACTGTGTGGCTCCTAACTTCTATGGCAGCGTGTTAGCATTTCAAACAACCTCCCTGCTAAGATCTTCTTTGATCCTCCCAGCATCTCTTAGAACCAGGCCCCATGCCTAATTCCACCATTTTCCCTGCTGGGTTAAGATAACCCCAAGGTGTTAGGGGTGTGTGGCTGGAATCGATGGAGTCTTGTGGGCTCCCAGTTCAGAGTCGATCCCAGCTCTTAGAAGGCTGAGGGAGGAAAGATATGAGAGGAGGGGGAAGAGGTGAGAGCAGGAAAGAAACAAGAGAGAAAGGAAAAGTAGCTGTCACCACTGCCACTGCCCGACTTCCAGTATGGAACGAATCCTGATTCCCTTCATCTGTTCAGCAATTATCTCCTGAGCACCAGCTCTGTGCTCCAGGCTTTCAGACTGACCAGCTATTATGTGATCAGATTGTCACTTTCCTAGCTGTTTCCAGTATAGAAAGGTGGTTTTCAAACTTTCTTTTAGCATTGGAACTTATGTTTTTCCCTCAAACATAAGCTACCCAAATTTTATCTGAGAGATAATATGAACAAAATGAATGTTTTTGTAAGTGCAAAATTATTTTGTAACTCAAAACTTGTAACCTTTACAAAGTAAATCTTGGTGAGAACAATGATGACATTTTGATGGATGAAAAATTTGAAACCCTAAGGTATAGGTGATGGTTATGGTTTTAACCGAGAGCCAACATTTCATTTACTTCTGTGGCAGTTTGTTTTAGTTAGTAATTAGAAAATACTGCATTTCATCGACATGCAGGGGCAAATGGTAAGAGTTTTAACAAGTTGGTAGAAATGTCAAGAGAAGCTTTGTTTTGAGGTCTGCACAGAAATGAGTTATCCAGCCAGCCCAGCTAAATGGCTTGTCAAAAGTTAGCCTAACCTGGTTCTCATCTCAGTCCTGCCGCTAACTTGCTGGGTGTCCTTGGGTAAAACACTTGCCCTCTCTGGGCACGGTTTCTCCATCTGAACATCTGATGATTTCACCTAAGAAAGGAGTGTGTGCGTGGAGGTATTTGAGTGTGTCGGGTGTTGGGGATGAGATACAGTGGATATATGCAGAGTTCATTACTCATCCTCACCATCCACACCCTTTCCAGCACTGGGCCTGAAGAAGGGGCCACAAAACCACTGCCCAAGTTCAGAGGCGGAGGTGGGTTGCCATGGAGACATGCTTTGTTTCCCAACTGTCTGGCTGTATCTGACAAGCTCAAATAGCCAAGCCAGATGGACACTGACCTATGCCGAGAAAGCAGGGATTTCCTGACCCCAAGATCCACAGGGCCCACTGCTCTCCGAGGAGAGGGGTTCAGTGCTCAGTCCTCACCCCCCAAACAGGGGGATGACAAGCTAATAAGGCTTTGTGTAGGGGGCTGCTGGGTGGGGCCCTCAAGGTGTTTGCAGATACCCGGTCTACTAGTCCTGGCAGCAAGGCTGGCCCTGTGCCCAAGGGCAGGGCTAGGAGGGAAATATCCACATTCAAGGCCTTGGGGAAGCTGGAGGAAGATGTGTAGGCACAGCTCCCTGCCCATGATCAGAGGGAAACAGCTGGATGTGGATTCTCGGAGACACCCCCACCCTGCCTACACAAACACATTGAGATACACAACTACATGCACAGCAGTTCACACTGGCACATGTGGATACAAAGCTACATACAGCAAAATACAAACCCAGATACACACTGACACATCTAGATACTGTAAACAGGTGCACTAAGACAGACTGACATCTAAACACATAAACACACAAATACAGAAATATACTGAAACACAAACTTATGCACAGATGCGCCACACACACACATACACACACACAATTATACACAGACAAGCTGATCCACAGACACACAGAGATACGCAAATGTACACATTCCCAGATGCACATTTTCTACAAAACCAACTCAGGTTAAGAAATTTGCTCAAGGTCATGCAGCTAGTTAGTAGAAGAATCAGGATTTGGATTTTGCCCTGGCTCACTCCAAAACGCTATGCGGTCTCAGCCCATAGCCAACCACAGACACAAAATCACGAAGAGGAGATGCAGGGGCAGGGGGAGGGGCCGCACCTCCAGCTAGAGAGGAAGGGAGGCTCAGCAAGCTCTCTGCTTGATTGCTCTTGGGTCCCTTGGGTGGCTCCACTGGCTAAAGATATTGTTCCTATAAATCCCTGTTAAGGGGCAGGGTATTCCTGGGATGAAAACCTTTGAATCTTTGACCTCAGGTGAGTACCTAGCAGGTGACTAAGTGCAGAGCTCCAACCCCCAGGCCTATTGTATCAGCGTCCTGCAGTCTCCTACACTCTCCAATCCCTTCTCTACATTCCCCGGAGGGAACCTTGTCCCTGCACTGCTTAAATTCCTTCCTGTTATCTCCAGGATAAATCCCAGCCTCTTGGACACATAGAGCCCTTCACTCTCTGACCTGACCTGCCTCTCCCCATTTTTCCATTTGGCAAAGCACTTCTCCTTTAGAACAGCTCCAGTGCTCCTGAGCCTTCCCTTACTCCCCATGCAGAATCCCTCCCTGCCTCCACTCCCCACCCCAATCCTACAGAATTTGTCCAGGAGACATCCACCACAGGACTTATAATCCACACCATCATGGCATCTCCACTGGTAGACTGACCAGGTCCTGCCCTAAGCACCTCACATGATCTCCTCCCTTATTCTTACAACAGCCCTAAAGAGATTGTCCCCATTTTATAGATGGTTAAATGGAGGCCCAGGAGGTTAAGTCCCTTCCTCGAGGTCTGATTTTTTTTTCACAGATCAGTCTTTGGCCAAGCCACATACAATCACATTGTAGCACACATGTTTCCATCGCTCTCCCATGAGCTAGTTAGCCGCCCTAGAGAACAGACTGGCCTCCTTCAGCTCTGACTCTGGTGCTGGCACAGGCTTGGCACAGTGAGGAGGAGCTCAGTGAATGGTTGTTAAATGGGGTACCCATCCATTTGCTGCCCCCCTGAGTGACAGAATAAGAGAGGATAGGAGAGATATGT
The DNA here is from genome assembly GCA_003508835.1 of Eonycteris spelaea. Classification (NCBI taxonomy): domain Eukaryota; kingdom Metazoa; phylum Chordata; class Mammalia; order Chiroptera; family Pteropodidae; genus Eonycteris; species Eonycteris spelaea. The sequence goes on from PUFA01000006.1 coordinate 10,455,034, forward strand.
TGGGGAGATGGAGTATACTGGGAGGGTCCCTGTTTAGCTGGGATTCCCCAGGAAGTCACTAAAGGCAAAAGTTCCTTCCAGATCTGGCAATGGTGACCCTGGAGCCCAGCAGACCCTGCTGGAGGCGCAGGTGTCCTCTGGCTCCTCTACATGTCCCTTCAGTCAGGAGCTCTCAGCCAATCCGTTATTAAATATTTACCATTTCCCACTCTGCTTAGCTTGGTGCCAGGTCCTGGAGGAGGAGACCAAGGAGCATGGGACAGGGAACTGTTTGCAGTTAATGATGACCTACCAGGTGACACTGGAATCCTCTCAGAAGCCTTACTGGTTGGATTTTCAGCCCTAGTTTTGCAGTTGGAGAAATGAGGCTCAGAGAGGGGAAGACACTAGTCCCAGGTTACACAGTCAGTCAGTGAGCCAGGATCCAGAGTAAGGAGGCATCCTTCCCCTGTATCCTGCACCCCACCCCCCAGCAGGGAGGATGTGGGCCTGGCTCAGAGGAGACTAGAGGAGGCCATTTTTGAGGTGGGGTTGTGGCTAGACCGCAGCCTGCCCTGCCCGATTGTCTACAATAACAACAGCTCACATTTGTCCAGCACTTTCCCGTCCATTAGCTCATTCAGCCCTCCCCAACATCCTCTCGGGTGCCTATTATTATCTCCGTTTGACAGATGAGGGATGGTAGTAGCTCAGTGAGGTCAAGTGACTTTCCCCAGGTTGCACAGCCTGCACACACGGCAAAGCAGGAGTAAACTTTGGATTCCAATCTTCCTTCTGGGTCTCCTTGCTACCTCGCTCCTTCCCCCACCCCACCCCCAGCAAGGAGGTCTCTAAAACACAAATGTGAGCTTCTAGCTCTGAGGACTGGTCTCTGCCCTCTCATACCTCACGCCCACTGTACCTTTGCCCATGGCTGATCCCTGGGCTCTCCCTGACTCGTTCACCTTTCAAGCTCCTACTCACCCTACAAGTGCCAATCCAAATGCTACCTTCTCTAGGAAGGCTTCCTGCATTGACTTCCTCCATACAAACCTCTAATAGAGCAATTATCTTATTATATTTCATTGTTTGTCTGCCACACCAGACTATGAGCTCCTTACGGGCAAAAACAATTATTTTTTAACTCTGCCTTCCCTGCATGTAGCTTTGCATTCTCAGCAAGTACTTGTACAAATAAATGACATCTGTGGGTGCTGGGCCTGATGAAAGAATGTTGGGGGCAATAACAGAAATAGGGCATCAAGAAGAGAAGCTAGTGTTCAGGAGGAAAGAGAAGGAATGGAATTTTGCTTTTGGCCATTCGCAGTCTGAGGTGCCACTGGGACAGCCAATTGGACATGCCCAGAGGTAGGAGTCAGGGGTGGGGCAGGCAGGAAAATGGACCAATGAGAAAGGATATTAACAGCAACTTACTGTGTGCCAGACCCAATGGTGAATGCTTTATGTGCATTATCCCATCTGATCCCTAGAAGGTGCATAATATCAACCCATTTGATGGAGGAGGAAGTTGAGGCTCACAGAAGTAAATGAAATTATCCGAAGTTCCACAGCTAATAAATGGCAGAGTCAGAATTTTGAACCCAGGTCTCTGTGAGATCAAAGTCCATGCACATAATCTCTCCTCCATAGTGTAGACTAGGAAGAACTGAGATTATAGAACATGTACCTTTAAGGGGAAGAGAGGAAGCTGAAATCAGAGGGGGAATTAACTGCCAAGAGCTAGAAGGGGAGCCCGCAGGGTGGTGTTTGAACCCAAGAAAAGAGCTCCCAAAAGGGCGTGGGCAGCAGCGCCTCCTATCCCTGAGAATCCAAGCTGGATTGGGTGGGGGATTTGGCAACTAAGAGGTAAACTTCAGAGAGCTGCTTCCATGCCTTTGAGGAGGCAGTAACAGGACCTGCTAAGTGAGAGATGAGGAAGTGGAAGTGGCTGGCTGGGAAGAGGAGAAAACAGGGAAGGAAGGGAGTACCCAGAGGGAATGCAGGCCTGGGAAGGCGGGGCAAGTGGGCTTGGGCTGGCCTGGAAATATTGAGGAAGGACTGAAAGCAGGTGGGAGGAGGAGGGGTGAGCAGTTGAGCATTTTAGGTTGAGTCACTGACTATGACTTGACTCAAGGACACCCTCGATCTTTTCTTTGACAGCCCGTCCTCTATCCCATCCCCATCTTACAAGCCAAGCCGGCTACCTTCGTTCCCCCTTTCCTCTCCCTCTCCCACCTACCCCCTACGGCTCCCTAGGGCTTGTTCAGGACCAGCACCCCCCTATCTCCAATCTGCTGTCTCACCCTCCTTGGCCCAGCCTGGTGAGGCAGGCAGGGAGGAGTTTCCAGGCAGGAAAGGGCTGAGTCACTCAGCCACACATCTGGTCTCAGATCTTGATACCCAGCTGGAAGGGGCAGGAAGGAAGAGGGCTCCTCCCCCACAAGCTCTCCTGGCCAGTCCTCACTTACCAGCTGTGTGGGGCAGGCTGGGAGAGGAGCGGCCCTGTCATATTAACAACCAGAATATGCTGGGCTGCTTCACCTACTCCAGCTGGGGTCCTTTACTTCTATGATTGCCTTTAATGCTCGGAACAGCCCGAAAAAGTAGGGTTTGTTACCTACATTGCACAGGTGAAGAAACTCAGAGAGACAGTGGCTTGGGCAAGGTCACACAGAGTTGGGAACGAGTACGTAGGTATCCCCATCCCATGTCCTGGGCACAGAGGAGGGGGTGGTATTTGGAGACAGTGGACAAAGGGGCTGAGGGGTTCAGGCATACCAGTGAGTGATGACTGGTCAGGGGAAGCACTCAGCTCATGCTGCTGCCATAATGGTCCCTTCCCAAAGTCCCAGTTGAGTGAGGACTCTCCTTCTCTCCCAGCAACTGCTCTGCCTCTGTTGTTGTTGGCTCAGCTCTGAGTCACCCCTACAGCCTCCCTCAGCACCTTTCATTCTCTCTCGATCCCCTCCGTGCTAAGAGGAATAGCAGGGGCCTTGGCAGGAGGTGGCCTGCCATCCTGCATGCTGTGGGGCACAATGTTCCTATTGTCCTGAGCAGAGGGAGGTGTCCAGGTCCTGGGGAGAGGTGGGGAGGTCATGCCAGGCCTCTGCTCTCTCCCCAGGCAGTTCAGCAGCCTTCTCTGGGGCCCGGGCTGTTTTCTCCCACAACATCCAGTGTGACAGTGGGCAAGTCATTTCCCAAATGGGGCTCCTCATGTATATTATACAGAAGATCACACAAATCAACATTCTTCCATAGACCCAGACCATTCCTGATATTAAATTTTGATTGATTTAACTGTCTTCAACGTGGCTAGAGTCACAACTGTGCCAGTCGCTGTATGGCTTTGGGGCAAATTTCTGGACTCCCCTAAGTCTAGGTTATTTCCTCTTTAAAATGGGAATAACAATAATACCACTTCCCTCCAAGAGTGGTTGTCAGAGTTGATTAGATAACACCTAAAGCAGATACCAGGTAGTGTTAAAATAAATAAAATAAAATAAATAAAATAAAATAAAAAGACAGCTGGTATTATTATTGAGGGATTTCTGATTACAAAATGAATTCATGTTTGAAGAGAACCTGGAAAATGCAGAAAAGCACCAAGTCAAAAATAAAAATTAACTGTTATTCCACTCAGAAGGACCTTTTTGTAATGATTTTCTTGCACAGAGTAGAACTGCCCTCCCTCATCCTCCAGAGGAAAAAACCCATTGTGCTTCTAGGTGGAGCAGGCTGTGCTGGGGATGGATATAATCTGCATTTTCTTCATCCTTTCTGGTCCTTAGTTCCCTGTCTGGAAAGGAAAGGGTTGAACTAATCAGGGAAGACAAATAGATTTAATTTCACATGCCAATTGCTGCCTCCGATGAAGTGGCTCTGGGCTCAGAGTGCCATGATCAATTAATCATGTCTGTCATGGATGCAGAAAAGGAGTATCGGTAGTATGTTTATCCTGTGTATAGCCACCGGGTAGAGTCTAAGAAGTCCCTAAGAACCACTTCAGATTTTAACATTCAAAGAATCTTTTCACCTTCTCATTCAACTCCCTGTTCCAGATCTTAGCTGCCTCTGGGGAATAGGGAGGGACTCCTCGCCTCCTCTCCCTTCTCAGGCCTGTCCTCAGCATACTTCTGGGGTCTAATACCCAAACTAGCTCCAATTTAACATTCTGATTGTTCTACCTTCAATACAGAGCCCAACTCAGGCCCTCCTGGAGTCAGGATCCAAACAGGAGAGCTGGGGAGGGGGAGGGTTTGTGTGTTTTCCTCACTAAAAGGAAATATACAAATAGTGTGCACACTAGCCAGCCATTCCTTACCAGCCCAAGCTAGGACATTTGGATATTAAATGGTCCCATGCAAATGAATACAAATGAGTACCTCCCCTCTCATTAGCAGCCCCTGCAGTTCTTTGGGCAATAGGTCCTTGGCTTAGCCTGAGAGGATGGGTCCAGGGTCAAGTCAGCCCTCCCTGCAGGCGAGAAAGTAGCAAGCAGTCTGTGAGGGTACCTGGGCTCATTAAGGGGACAAAGACTCAGACAGAGCTAGGTACTCTGTAGGGATGGGAGTGGGCTCAGTCAAGAAGGAGATTCTCTGTGAAAGAGGTGGAGGTTCAGTGATGAGGGTGCTGAGGAGGGGGCTAGAGGAGGGAGTTCACAGAGGAGGAAGAATCTGAGGTGTGGCCCCACTGCCCAACCCTTTCTCCCCATTCCAGTCCTGGAGGCTTGCCAAGGGTTTGACCTGAGGGACAAATGGGGCATCCCCAAGATCCCTGGATAGAGCCATTCCAAGATTCCCAATGCCTTTCTGGAAGCTGACCCCAGCCTGCCCAACCCTGGAGGTGGGAGGAAATTCCTGGGAAATAAAACCCAGGAAAGGCTCCCTTATCCTCATGACCCCAGGCCAGACCTCCTGCTCACTGGCTTCCAGGGGCCCATTCATAGCCCTCATCCCTCCGCTGAGCCCCATGTCCCTCACTGAGCCCCTAACTCCTCCACTGATTTTCTGTCTCCCTAACCGAGCCTTGTTGGGAAACCTCCAGTTCTCAGATGAGGCGCTTAAACCTGCAGCCCTGACACCAGTGTTGTGTCCACCCAGTCTCTAGCCGTAGCAGTATCAGCCACAGCCTTGTCTTCATCATGGTCCAGAGTACAGGTCATGAGGTGGAGGAGCCAGAGGCAAAGGGATCAATAGTAGCCTGGAAGGAGAGCCCAGCCAAGGCCCAGCTTCCACGGTGGCTCTGGGCCTGCTCTGCCAGTGGAACGGATGTTGAGATGATGCCGCAGGCAGAGAGGCAGCTCCCCCCTTTGGCCTGCCAAGACTCAAGCCAGGGGCTGGAACACAAGAGCAGGCATTGGTCCCACCCTGATCCCTGGAACAAGAGCTGCACTGTGCACACCCCTTCCACCCCCCCCCACCGGCCCCTCAGGCCAGGACAGGGTCAGGCAGGGCCACCCATGGAGGCCAGAAACAGGACACCCAGGCAGCAAGGGAGCAAAGGAAAGAGACTGCGAGTTCCAGGGTCAGGGATGTACCGTCAGACCTGCAAGCTCACACCCCTGAATCCAGAATAGCAGGGGTGGCCACCAGCTGTTCCAGGCATCTCTAGGACACAGAAAAGCAGACCCACGTGAGGGAGACACAAGCCCACAGGTGCAGAAGCAGGGAGGTTCAAGGTGACAGTAATCCCGGAGCCTTGAATCACAGGCCCCATTGCCTTCCTCAGAGCCCCACGACTCCTGTGCTGGCATCACTCACTTGTCCACTAACATAGTCACTGCAACTTAACTCTGCCAGCCCTGTGTTGGGCACAAGGGCAAGGAAATGAAAAGACACTGTCCCCAACTTCATAGAAGTGGCTGAAATCAGAGACTGGGTTCCATGGAGCTGTTTATGCTCTAAGTGCTTACCTTACCCACAGTTCATTCTAATGGTTTCTTAGGTTACCATACTCTGAACCGAGTGACCAAACTGTCCTGCCTCCCACTGGACCAGAGGTGGGCCTGGCCCTCACTCAGTGGGCCAGTGGCCCGTGACATGGTCTGGCTAGAAACTGCCCTCCAGGAATCAGAGTCACTGAACCAAGTAGATCCTCTTTCGAGGAGCTAGAGAGCGACACAGAGAAAGCTGTGAGCAGGGACAGGAGTCTACAAGAGCCAAGCACAGCAAGGATGCTAGGCAGGCAGACCATGCAGGAAGAACAGAAGTGAAGGCCTGGACTGACCTAGCCTCTGCGACCACTAAGCATCAGACTTGGAAGCATCAGGTGCCCACAGCCGTGGCCAAGGTGAGACATCCAGATGAGTAGAGCTTTTCTGCTTCCCTGCAGGGATGCTGTGAAGCTTGGAGTTGAGGGGCACCCTCTCTGTCTTTCTTACCTCCCCACAGAACCTCATGCATGACAAGCTCTGTCTTCTGAAGCACTTGGGTAAGTGTTTTCCTGGTCCTTGTCACCCAAATAGCCAAACGAACCCTGCCTGTCTGGCCTCCTTCCAGCAGAAGCCCACAGTGGGATCCAGAGGGAGCCACTAATGGCAGCAGGAGCCCTGGACTTGAAGTCCAAAGATGAGATTTAAGTCCTGCTTTTGCCAGGTATCTGCGTCTCGGAGCCTCAGTTTCCTCATCAGAAGTATGAAAAGAAAGCTTGTTGTGTCAGAGGATGTTGAGATAAGGAAATGAGACAGTGGGTGGGACAAGCCTGGAGTTCCAATCTAAAAGAAGAGCCTGGAGGGGACGGAGGTCGGAGGTCGGTGGAAGGTGGAATTTCAAATATTTGTGACCAGCCAGTGGGGAGGTTGCTCAAGCCTGGGCCCATGTAGTCACGTTGTCCCCAGCCCTTCAGTGGGAGGGAGGGGGCCCCAGGGCAGGGAGCCAGACTCTGGTTAGAACAGGAAGTCCTGTCAGGCTATTGGGGTGCACGTGAAACTGTGTCACCTTGGCTCTGCTGCCACAAGAGAACTGCTCGAGTCACTTTTTCTCATTTCTACCCATGTCTCATCATCTTTCCGCTTTTCTCTAGGGGACTAGCCGCTAGTCAGGCCTGGGCTGACCACCTCCCCCAACCTTCCTTTGCCCCTAGGACCATGAGATCTGGAGCTAGAGAGATCTGGATTCAAATCCTCAGATACTTTCAACTCTGTGACACTAGACAAGCTGCCTCACCTCTCTGAGCAAGACTGGAGTGAATTAAATGACTACATGGGAAGGGCCAAGCAAATGGCTGGGGTGGGGGTTCCTCAAATATCAGTTCTCTATCCCCATCCCAGGTCAGGTCTGGGGCCATTGAAGGGGCTGGAGGATGCCAGCGGTCCTGCCCTGAGCTGTAGGAATCATGAGATCAAACACGCATGCCCACCATGTGACCGGCAACGCAGGTCACTGTAGGGCTTTGAGCCTTGTGTTTTCATTTGTCAAGTTGGGGTACAATAAAACATGCTTGGCTAATGTTAAGTCCCCCATCTCTGGTCATGGAAAGCTGCTTGGAAGAAGGGACTGAGACTCCGTTTGGGTGGGAAGAAGGCAAACTGGTCAAGAAAGGGACTGCCCTTTAAGGCAAGAGGCTGGGGTGTTGGGGAGAGATGGTAGGAAGTGAGTCACCAGGACGGGGGTGGGGGAACACAGTGCTGGCTTTTCTGAAGGGTGGGGTGGGCTTTATACCTCCATCAGTCAGAGATCATTTGGAATTGCTGCTCAATGGATGTGGACTTGCAAAGGCTCAGACCTATTCTGAGAGGACTCCTAGCAACACACACAGTCACGTGCACACTTGTCCATGTGGTCACACAAGGCACTCTGGACATACACATTTACACACTCCTTACACTCAGTGACATCCACATAGTCATCCACAGACACAAAGACACACTCAGGGGCATTAAAAAACTCATCTATGCACATTTTTACACTCAGGTGTAGTCACACAAAAGCACACATTAACACATGCTCCAGTATACAACATCCACACAGACAGAAGGGCAATCACAAAGACAGACACCTGTGCACGGAAGTACATTCACACAGACCAGCAACACAGCTATACTCACTCCTGCACACCCAGGACAACGGCACAAACACAGGCACACACAAAGATGTGCTCAGAGACATTCGCACATTTTTGCAACAAGCTCGCACACTTGAGTAGATCTTCACAGTCAAAGGCACACCCTTATTTAGTACACACTCTTGTATATTCTGGAACAATCAGAGATGGTGGTCAGGTACACTCACCCACACAGTCTTCCTCACCCACCCCTGCAGGCATCCCCAGTTCTCCAGCTAACTAGGCTCAGCTCTTTCTCCCCACCCACTTCCCACCACCCTCTGGGGCCTCTGGGGCCTCCCTCCGGAACTGAGGGAGGGACGGGGCGGGGCTCACCCTACTGAGGTGGCAACTCACTCACCTGCAGCCTGGCCTCGCCCTCAACGGGGAAAGGCTTAAAGGAGTAGGAATCCCAAATGAGACCTCACCAGGTCTCTGTTTCTCAGGTGGGGAAAGTGAAGCTCAGAAGAGGTCAGATGGTGAATGGGACTCAAATGCAGGACTCTAGTGCCAGGAGCAAAATGGAAAGGGGATGTTCATGCCGTGAACTGGGCAGACTGGTTTCCAGGCTCCCCTTCTGCCCAGCATGGCTGCCTGTTCAACCTGCTCCTTTCACTGTTCCCAGTCTCCCCAATTCGCACTCCCGCCCTCTTTGCCTGCATAGCCAGCACCACTGTGGGGCTCAAGCCAGAGACCTGAGTGTGAGACACAAATACACACACACACACACACACACACACGCACACGAGCAGTCACTGCAACCTGCCATATTTATTGCCCCAATATTTTTGAAACCTTGGTAGGAGGCAGCCTGTACAGTGGCCAACCCAGCTCTGCTACTTCCCAGCCATGTGACTTAGAGCAAGTCACTGCTTTTCTCCAAACCTGTTCCTTGTCTATAAATGGGGTGATGATCACATCCACGTTCCAAGGTTTGACTGGTGAGAGAATTAAACAACGTAATAGAGGTAGAGTGCTGCGAGCCCAGCCCCGGGGGCTCTGGACAGGTCTGGTGAGTGAATCGAAGACGAATGAATGAGCTGCCAGGAGAGACTGGGTTGGGCCAGGTCATACCCTCCTAGGGGATCCCACAAGAGCAGCCTCTTGCAGTGTGGTTTGCTTTTAGGCTTGCTGCTGTTTCCAATGCCCTGGCAGCCCAGCCCCGTCCTAATCACTGTACCATGGTGGGAAGAGGCAGGTGGCAGGGGTGGAGAGAACTCAGGAGGACACAACATGCCCATGGGAATGCCCAGTCTGATGGCGGAAATTGAGCTCAGCTCTGCTCTTGGAGTATCCAGTTCATTCAGACCCATTCTGTCCTTGGGGCCCCAAGACTAGTTAGTGGGGAGATGCAGTCCTGCCCCAAGGGCTCCAAGTTTGGTTAGAGAGAGCCAAACCCAAGAACGCCCAGGCTAGGAGACACTCCCTGGCCCAGTTCCCCAGACTAGTTGGGAAGACATAACACTACCCCTGGATTGCCAGTCTGATGGGGGCAATGTCTCCTCTTCTATGGTCTACCAGGCTAGTAAAGGAGACGTGACACTTGATATCAGGGACCTCAAGTCACAAAAGATGAGAGTGAATGCATACCTAGGACACAGAGGTATCCAGACACAGGGAAGCAGAAATGAGCACAGACGCATTCAGCTTTGTGCACGGCTCTTGTGGGTGACTGTTTTCTGATTCCGTGCAAGTGTGTGACTGTGTATGACTGTGCCTCTGAGTGTGCGCCTGTTTCTATGATTATGAGCTGAGGCTGTTGTGAAACCTCAGTGAGTGAACCCGGATGGGTCAGATCACTCATTCATCGGACATGCATCTAGTCAGTGTTCAATTTGTTCCAGACACTGGGTCCCCGCGGCACCATGGAACCCTCAGTAGGTGTGATTCCCGCTCTCAGGGATGTCACTACCTAACGGGGGTAGATGAAGAACTTAACGAGCACAGGGAGGCACAAGGCAAAGGGACTTCCTGGAAGAAGTAATATTTAAGCTGTACCCTAAGTAACAGTCTATAGGGGTGGGGGGAAGGGTGTTCCAGGTAGAAGGAACAGCATGTGCAAAGGCTGTGGACCCAGAGAGAGAGAGAGCCGGGGAAAGGTTTTCTGGAGGAGGTGACTGATGGGGTTTTGAAAGAGGTAAGTAGGTAAGAAGAAGGGTAATACCTTCCGTTTGAGGGAGAATAGCGAGAGTTGGCTGGCTTGAACCTGTCCCTGGGGATGGAAGGACAGTGTCCAGAGGAGCCTGAGGGACTGAAGGTGAAAGGACAACTCCAGAGAGGTGACACTGCTGGATGGTGGGTTTAGAAGGTGAGCTCCTCCCGGACTGGCTCTGGGCTGTGCTAGGGAAGCCTGGGAAAAGGTCGTCCGGTAGATCCTCAGTTGTAAAGGGAATTTAAAATAGCTCCCTCACAGGGTAGAGGTGAGAATTACATTATATGCCCTTTCCCAGGTTGCTCTCCAATGAGCCCTCCAGGAGCTCATTCATTCCTCTCAAGAACTATATTATTGTTTCCCATTTTTGAGCTGAGGAATCAGGTTCAGTGAGGCCCCAGGTTACGGAGCAGAGCGTGAGAGTGAGCGGTCTGGATTGGAACCCGGTCTGAAATCATGCCTGGCTCCTTTCCTTGAGTCCCCAGCCTCCCAGCACGCGATTACGCCTTTTAAATTGGTAACCGGTGGGTCTAGTACTTGGTACTATTATTGTCATTATTAATTATCATTGTGATTCTAAAACATCCTGATTCAGTTCCGGCTCGGACCTCTGCCTCGGCACATAAAACTCCGGCCTAGGCGACCCCGCGCGGCGGCCTTGGGAACAGCCACCCCCGGTGCTTGGGAGTGGAGGTGGGGGCGGGGCGGAGTCGGTGCGGTGACGCCCCCTGGAGAGCCTGGGCGCTGAGCGTGGTGACTTCTGCACCCACGGTCGGTCAGCAAGGGTGCAGGCCCGTGACCCCATACAGGGGTTCCAACGGGCGGAGATAAAGGAGGAAATAAAGAGAATAACACTTGTTAAGCGACTCTTGTATATTGGGCAAGGTGCTGGGCATTTCCTCAATATTTTCTCATTTGATGTCCACTCGACCTCATTTCCTAGAAGTGGAAGCTTAGGTTCAGGGAGGTTAAGTAACTTGCCTAGAGATGAAGAACTGAATTTGAACCCAACTCTGCCCAAGTCTGCCACCATGCCGGGGGCTCCTGCCAAGTAAGTCCAAGTGGGGAAAGGCCACGGGACTCTCACCTGACTACAAGCCTCTGGAAGTCAGGCAAAATGACAATGATGATGATAAAAAAAAAAAACAATGCTGTCACTAGTGGAGGCAGCATGCTGAATCTTAGTGTCACCATTTCCTGCTTGTGTGACTTTGGTCAACTAACTTAACCTCTTTGGGCCTCAGTTTTACCATCAGTAAATGAGCTTCATCATAGGTCTTATGTTATAGGGATGTTCTGAGAATTCATTGCAATAATGAAAACAAAATGCTTAGCTTGGCACCTGGCATGTAGCAGGTGCTTAAGAAAATAGCTAATATCAGAACAGATATTGTTCTTGCTTTAATGACTTCCTAGTCTCTGTGCTCCTAGGATCTAGCACATTGTCTGGCTTAATAAGTGTTGAAATGAATGAATGAACAATTAAAGGAATGGGCTGGATGGATCGATGGACATACTATAGTCAGTCAGTCCTTAGTTGCAGTTTCGGGGAGAATAAGAAGGAGAAAAGGGAGTTTTTAAAATAATAGTTTTATTTCTTGGGCACTCACAATGTATCAGGTACAAAATTAAATGCTTTTCGTGTTCTGTTTGTCCTCACAGCAAACCTGTGAGGTAAAAAGTGTTAGTTACCTGATTTTACAGAGAAGAAAGGCAGGATCTGTGAGGTAGAGTGATTTTCCTAAGGTCACACAGCAAGTGCAGAGGCAGGTTTTAGGCTTGGGCCTGCTGCCTCCAAAGCTTGAATTTGAACCCTTGCTCCCTTGAGGCAGTGGGCTGAAGAGCTTGGTGGAGCATCTCTCACCTTCCTCCTCCTCCCTCCGGCTGGCTGGAGCTCTTGGCATACGGGAAATCAGCAGAGTGGCTTCCATCTGCACCAGTAATAATGGGGAATGTGCTACACTCAGCTTTCAGAGCAAGTTCACTTCCACTAGCTCATGTGCTGAGCCTCACATTCGATTGCTTTTCACAGTCATTCTGTGAAGAGAGTATTGCCCATTTAACAGACCGGGAACTCATGTTCAGAGAGGTGGGCTTCCCAAGATCACGTAGGGCATGTTCTAGGGTATGATGGAGACTGCTACACAGGCTCCGACCCCTCCTCACCGCCCCCCCACCCCCAGGGCTGCCTCTGTTACTTCCTTCCTTCCAAGCTCGCCCTCTGTCAGTCATCCTCCATTCCTCCCCAATCTCATAGCCTCTCCCTGCCCTGTTCTCCTGGCAATGGTAACTATAAGTCTAAGCCAGAGTAACATGAACTAAGAGGAACCTCTTGGGTTGGGACTCTGCCCAGAGTGGTGGCCAGGAGGTCACAGTTCACAGGATGGGATTTTGATCTGTTCACAACTTTTTCCACTTCTGGTTTGGGGTGGTGATTTAGAAAGAGGGTCTCCCCCACATTCTCTGCCAAGGCTCAACTCCCCTCCATGTAGTTCTTAAGGGAGCGGGGGTGGGGGGTAGGGGGTGCGTGTCTCAGCAGGAAACAGAGGACCACCCAACGTGTTTGCTAAACGAGTTTAATGAAGGGACTATTCGGAGGTGTGGGCAGGAAAGGTGAAGCACCCTGGGGCTCACAAGAGTGAGATGGAGTCACTACCTCCAGGCCTGAAAAAGCAAAGGAGGGAGCCTTGTTGATGAACCTGGAGAGAGCTGTACCCATGGGTGCAGGCCAACCAACAGGAACTGTGGCTTTCAGTGGAGATGCCAAAAGCACGGGGGAGGAGGTATTATAAATATCCTGATCTCACTCTCCTTCCCTCTGATCACCTGCCAGGGTCTCCTGTATCTCCTATGGCCAATCTCCACCTGAAACCATAAGGCAAGGGGGCCCAGGTGAGACTGTCAGAAGGAGGCAGCTCCAGAACACACAGCAGGGCAGATAAATTTGGAGAATGGAGGTTAGTCCAAGAGTAGTTGCCCAGAGCTTCTATTCTCTTTGTGGACTCTGCTTTGTGGAGGGGCTAAGAGACAATGGCTGTGTTTATCTTTCACACCAGTCCCTGATGTCTGAATACCCTTTCTCATCCTTCTAGGCCCAAGTTACTTTGATCTAAGAAGCTGTCCACAGCCCTGGTGTCCTCCTATCCCTGGCTTTGCCGGTTCTCAGTGCCTATCACATCATCAGCTCGGTGGTTTGGCATTATTCTCTGCAAGGGTTCATCTCCCCAGGAGACAGATCTGCATCCCTGTGAGCTCTTTGCAGCCGGGTCTGAGCCAAATAAAGCCATTTGCTCTGACACAGGGCTGGGCCCAGACCAAGTGCCAATGTTTGCCAGTGAACTGAGTCCTATAGCCTCACTACCTCACTCTGACTTAGTATATACTCTGGGCACATGTGTATGTCTGTTTCCGTGAGTACTCCTTGATGGTGAGTGGCCTAGGCCTGACACACAACGGCAGCAAATATTGCCTAAATTGGCCTAGGTAGGACTATCCTTCTTTCCTTCATTCAACAATGATTTTTTGAGATCCTACTATATGCCAAAGTCTGTGCTGGGCCCTGGGGACATAGCAGTAAACAAGACACACAAAGTCCCTGCCTTCATGGAGCTTCTATTCTAGTGGGAGAAGTGGAGAAAGAAGGAATTGAAAAGAAACATTGTTTCAGATTATAATAAGTGCTGTACAGAAAATAAACAAGGCGATGTGATAAACAGTAAATGGATGGACATTCCTGAGGGGTAGCCACATCATGAAAGACTCTTCTGAGGAGATGACATGTAAGCTGAGACCTGAATAAGAGTAGAAACTGAGATGTGAAGAGCTGGAAAGGGTGTTCTAGGCAGAGGGAATAGCAAAATGAAAGGCCTGGAGGTAGAGGAGTTTCTGAGACCCTGGGAGATTCAGTGTTTCAGCCTAAAGAAGGGCTTTGGGGAAAGCTAGAAGCGGTTAAGGAATTCAGTCTTGGGGACTGCCCAGGGCCGGCTCCTGGGGTAGGGGTTTGGAGGGGAAGGGATGACCCTTCTTAATGCCACCCTTGGTGCCTGTTGCCTAGCACCAGGAGCAAATAGTACTGCTGGCAGGCCTCACCCTTGCTCTCTCAGCCCCCCTCTGACTGGCAGCAGCTGTCAAATGACCAGCAGCTGAGGCTTTGCCAACCTCCTCCCTGGAATATTTCAGGGGTAAGTCAGAAAATGACCAGCAGCCTCCAAAACCCAACTTTTTCTCATGCATACCTTACAAGGGTGTATTCAGCTGCTCTGGGTGTAATCTCCCACCCCCTTGCATTAGGCAGAGAGAGAAAAATACAGCCACAGGCAGGCAGCACACTGAGATACATGGACTAATGAGCATGGATCCACTCACGCACAGAGGATACTCCTCACCTCTGCTTGTGAGCACCCACTCACACTCACACACATCAGCCCCTAGTCCACAATCACACACAGGGCCATACACAGGCCCCATAAACAGTCACAACAGTCAGCTACACACACAGGTACTCCACAACCGGCATGATCACCACAAACATAATCGCTCCCCAGGATTATACAATCACACATCCATATGCCTGCACACAGGCACATACCCCACAATCATCACAGAGTCACACATGAGCTCGCAATCCCACCATTTCCCCCTCCACACCACACCACACACACACACACACACACACACACACACACACACACCTAGGTGGTGTTCATACAGTCAGCAGTGGGCACACAGCCCACCCCCACCCCCAGCTTAAGGCCTCTCTGACTAAACACACAATCAGCCCCTCGGCCTGTTACAGTGCATAGCATTCTTCTGCAATTGTGCCAAAGACCTCCCCAGACAGAAGGGCTGAGTGGAAAAAAGGCATCAGAAGGGAGAATGCTTGAAGTCCAGGTCTGGGAAGGGGCCCGGCTGCTTCTGGCTTGGGAAGAAAGACTTCAGTGTTGAAGTGTGACCCTGACACCGGCGGGCTAAGGATTTGGGGGAGGGGGCATGCTCTGGAGTGGACAGAAGCAGGGCTGGGTGGGGGTAACCGGTGGGGCAAATGGAGAGACTCCAGGAAAGCTCGCAGCGTGGGGCGGGAAGTGGTGTTAAATATGGACTCAACCTTAGAGGCTTAAACCCCTCCAGGCAGTCCTTCCCTAACCCCAGCCACTGGATCCCCACTGTCCCCAAACGCACGGGGTGTGGCCGTTAACCTTCCGCCCCCAGCCCTTCACAACAACTGTGGGGCCGCGCTCCTCCGCCTTGCACGGGTGGGGACCGCAAGGTTCCCAACTGCGGCCGACGTTCCCAAAGGGGCAGAGGTGCTGGGTCCCTCCTAGTTCTCCCCCCAAAACTCTGTCCCCTCTCCCCAGCTAGCCGGGTAGGGAAAGTGCTCCCCTGGGGCTGTAGAGACACTCTCCTCTCCTGCCCCTCCCCCGAAACCGAGGTCTTCGTAAGGGAAGGGTAGAGTGAAAGAAGGTTCGGGAAGATCTCCGGACTAGCTGGTTTCAGACATGCCGATTACCATCCTCCACCCCACCCCACCCCGATCCCCATCTAGGCTGGTCTCGGGAGGGGCGGCCTCTCTCCGCCCCCCGGGCCGCACGGCCCGCTCCCTCCTCCCGCGGGCAGGAGCCCGGGCCAAGTGGGCGCGCCCGCCCGGGGCCGGGATCCGGTGTCGGCTGCAGCTGGCAGTGCGGCGGGCGCGGAGCTGGCGGCCGGCGGTGCCGACTATTAATAACACGGCCACCCAGCCCGGGGTCGCGCAAGCATGGCCAGCCCGGAGCCCCGGCGCGGTGGGAACGGCACCGCCCAGGCCGCGAGGTAGGACCGTCCAGGGCCCGCATGGCCACCCCTGTGGGGAGGGGGTGCTGGATGGATTCCCTTGCCCCACCCGCCAGCACCTTTGGCCTGGCGAGGGACAGTGGTCCGGCTAGGGGAGCGGCACGGGGCGGAGCCTCCTGGCGGAGGGCGATGGGGGAGTAGCAGCCGGGGTCCTGGCACCTCCGTTTGTCTGTGGCTTTTTATAATACCCCCTCCCCTGTCACGGGCCGTGTGAGAAATAACCCTTTCAGACCAGTGGACATCAGTCACCAAATGCCATTTGGCCCATAGTGCCCAAAGACGTTACCCGTTTCTTTCAATCCTCACCCCCAACGCAACTGGAGATGGAGGCCTCCAGTTGCTGTATCTGCTGTGTAGCAGATTCTTGGTGCAAGGTTGGGCATCTGCCAGCTCGGAGTTAAGACTCTGTTCAGGCAGCTTTTTCTCTGCTGTCTGGAGCCTTGGAAGGGGGCTAGGGGGCAGGGTCTACTATCCTAGACCAGCAGGAAGGCCTTGACTGGCCAGCAGCCCTGGAGGGGAGGCCTTCCCACATCCATCCACACTGTCAGCTACCACTGGTTAGGGGGAAGGAACCTGTGGCTGAGAGATCTGGGGCAAGGAGGGAGTATTTCTGCCCCAGGTTAGACTCTAACCCTGGACTTTCCCAGTGTACCACGAGGTGGAGGTGCAAATACACACACCTGACACCCCTTCACTGTCACACATGGCACAAAGCTGAGCAGTCTTACACATACACTCACCTGTACTGTCAAACACACATACAGGTAGGTACAGAGACAGACACACACTAATTCATGCCTGTGCGGTGTCACAGACAGTCCCAGCCACAGCCCTAATGGACAGAGTTGGTAGCTTCCGGAGTCCTCTAGGGACAGGGACAGAGTGGCAGAGGCAGGCTGCGTGGGTCCCAAGGAAACCTGAGGTCAGGGCCCCAGCTGAGCTGGCTGCCTTGTCCCTGGGCCTCCCTACTTTTCCCCCAGCTCCTTGGAGAGAGGCAGCTGTGTGAAGGCAGCATCTAGCAGAGGCCTGGCACTGTGGGTGAGCTGACTGAGGCAACATGGTGTGTGGTAACCAGCACCACCTGGATGTCAGGAGGCCTGGGTTCTACTTCCAGTTTTGCCATTTGACCCCGGGCAAGTTTCCTCCCTGGATCTTAGTCGGTTTCTGCCTGCCTGCCTGCCTGCCTTCCACAGAGCCATACCCTGGGATGCAGAGAGAATGGAACTATACTTGTCCTTAGGAAATTGACTGTCAGGGGAGACAGACACATGCGCTGCTATAATACAAAGCACCGCGTGCGAAGCCGAACTGCATACAGAGTGCCTTGAGAAGGCAAGAATGGGAGTTGTCGGGAAATACTTCACAGAGGAGATAGGCTTTTGCAGGGCTTAAAGGATGGGTAGAAATTTCTTAGGTGAATGGATATAAATACATTTTGAATGCTATGTGCCAAGCTCTAGTATACCTGCCCTTGTTGTTTTACCTTTTAGACCTCATGCCTATTCCGAGAGAGGTCGTAAGGAGCTCTGGCTCAGGAGTGGAACCTTGAGTGAATTTACTCTGTGCTTTTGTTTCCCTGTCTGGAAAATAGGGATAATAGATGAGCATCATATAAATGACTATTCATGTAAAATGCTTAGAATACTGTCTTGATCAGTTATGTCATTCTAGGGTGGAGAACACAGCAGGGGCGTGATGGGAGGGCTTTCTGCTGGGAAAGCAAGGACTCCGTTGAGAATTAGGGTGGGTCTGGCTGGCTGAGCAGGTGCATCCTTCCGGGCACTAGGAGCTCTACCTTTCCAGAACTATTCTCTAGTCAGGTGGTATACAATATATCTTTTCAGCTGGATTCTTTAGTCGTTGTTGGCTAGGAGTAGGAGGTGTAAAAAGTTAATGCATGTTCTGGGTGGCCAGCATCCGGTTGGCTGTGGGGAGTAATGGGAGATGAGGCTGAAAAGGTATGTTGGGGCCACATCTTTAAGGGCCTTGAATCTCTGTTAAGCAGTTGGCTGTCTGTGGGTGAAGAGGAGTGACATGGTTTGCTTTATGTTATAGCAAGATGTGGCATTGCAGAGCAAAGACTGGGATGAGGAGAAGGAAGAAGACCTGGTTGGTAGGTTGGTACAAAAGTGCAGGTGAGAGCCAGTGACTTGGACGAGGGCCTTGGTAGTGGATGAAGAAGGGAGTGGGGACGGGAGACTTTTGGAGATAGAAGGGTGAGTTCTCAGTGAGTCGGCTTTACAGGGGAGGGAAAAAGCTATTTAAAGATTTCTTGCCTCTGAGCTGGAGGATACAGGTGCAGCAAGCTCAGGGAGAAGAATAATTTGGGGGCGGTTGAGTTTGAGGTGCCAGGTACCATCTGGTGAAGATATTTAAGAAACGCTTCCTCTCTGATAAAGTGATGGGATGGAATAGGTGGCCGTTGAGGTGGTCTTCAGACTCTAGGTTTTGGGGTGGGCGCTGGGTTAAATGAGGCCAGTGGTGGCTGGGGCCTGGTGAAGCCACACTTTTGCAGTCTCCAGAAGGTCAACGTGAGAAAACAGAAAGGGGAGCCGGAAAGTCCCAGAGTGTTAGAGAGAAGGACAGAGTACATGATGATTTAGAGTAAAAATAACCTTTGTTGGGAACTTGGAGTTAAGATATAGAGCTTAAAACCTGGGTACAAGCTGCCCTTTTCAAGACAGATCAATCAACTTCTTTGATATGTGGGACTTTTCATTTATACTTTATATCTAAAAAAAGGTTCTTGAAAGCTATACTCAAATTTAGTCTGTTTTATAACTGGTACACTCTGAATATCTGAATTTCCTTGAACAAATCACTTACTCTCTTTTAAACTCAGTTGCCTGTTCTGTAAAATGGGGATAATAAATGTAACTACCTCATAGAGTTGTTATGAGTTGATACGTGGAACACATTTAGAACAGGGCCTTGCACGTATGGGACCTTTATAAGTATAATAGTTATCATTTCCATGGTATTTTGTATTATCAAAGAATTGTTCAGCAATCTAAGGTAGATAAGATGTATTTGAAACAGGAAAGACCAAAGCCTCTTGAGGGCCAAGAAAGCAGGGGCATATTCCTTAACAGGAACTGATTTAAGTCAGCAGGCAATGGCAGCTGGGTTAAGGGACTTATCTGTCAGAATCACAGAATCTGAATTCCAGAGCCTTTACAGGCTAGAAGGATAGGTTAATTCTAACAAGATAAATGCAGTTTTACAGGAACAAGAGATGTGGTTTAAAAGCACTTGGTGTAAAAAAAGCCTTAAGGATTTTAGTCAAACTCAGTATTTGTCAAGAATATGCTAAGGGAATCTTGGTTGCCATCGATAGGAGTATAATGTACGGAGAGTCACTGCTTAGAGCACACCTGGGTTTTGCTTCCAATACCCATCCCCAAGGGACAGTGACAATTTGGAGCCTAGTCAGAAGGAAGTGACTCAAACGAGAAGGGCACTGGAAACTGACATGCATGGAATAATTGAAAGATAACTTAGCTTTCTGTAAGTGTTTAAAGAACTTATATGGAAGTTCGATTTGTCTGATTCTAGAAAGAAAAATCAAGTCCACGTAAAAATTGCAGGAAAGAAGGTTTTACCTCAACATTAGAATTTTCTTATGATAGTGGACGGAATAGCAGTGGCTCAGGTGTGAGTTTCCTGTCCTTGACGGTATGTAAGCTGAGACCAAACACTGACATCCTGGGGATGTTATCAGGGGATCAAAGCACTAGGCTGTGTGGGGAGAAATCAGCGGAGGAAAGGGAGCAGACAAGTGCCCTCTGAGATGTGAGAACCTGCTATCGTCTAGGCCTGTGACTGATGGCTCCATTCACAAACCATCCTGGGACTGTGTCTGCTCTCTCACTTTGTCATTTCTCTTGCAGAGAAACAAGAGCAGAGGCCAATTCTCCTTTTCAAGAGAAGGAGCACTCTGGATCCCTGGATGAGGCAGGGACCTTGAATCCTGAAGTTACACTATCTTTGGAGGGGACCTTGGACTTAGAGGACATTCTCTACCTGGGGGACACAGGGGACTTTGATGACACACTGTATATGGAAGAGGCTGAGAAGCCTGAGGAGATACTGTATATTGAGGAGACCGGGCAGCCAGATGAGGCCTTGTTTTCAGAAGAGTCTGTGAAGCCAGAGGAGACACTGTGTGCGCAAGAGCCTGTGAAGCCAGAGGAGACACTGTGTGTGCAAGAGCCTGTGAAGCCATTGGAGACACTGTGTGTGCAAGAGCCTGTGAAGCCATTGGACACACTGTGTGCGCAAGAGCCTGTGAAGCCAGAGGAGACACTGTGTGTGCAAGAGCCTGTGAAGCCATTGGATACACTGTGTGTGCAAGAGCCTGTGAAGCCAGAACAGACCACAAACCCAGATCAGATGGTCTGTGGGGGTGAGATGGTCATGACTGAGGAGAAACCTAACCCTGAGGAGAGCCTCACAGCCGGCCCTAGTCCCAGCACAGAGAGCCTGAGCATAGAGGACCTGGAATTGCTTGAGGTGCGTTTCCAGCAATGTGTCCATGCTGTGGCCCAGCTGGAAGAGGAGAGGGATCAGCTCATCCATGAGCTTGTGCTGCTTCGGGAACCAGCCCTACAGGAGGTACAACAAGTCCATCAGGACATCCTGGCTGCCTACAAACTACATGCCCAAGCAGAGCTGGAGAGGGATGGGCTAAGGGAGGAGATCCGGCTGGTCAAGCAGAAGCTGTTCAAGGTGACAAAGGAATGTGTGGCGTACCAATACCAGCTGGAGTGCCGCCGGCAGGACGTGGCCCAGTTTGCCGATTTCCGGGAAGTGCTGACTGCACGGGCAGCCCAGCTCTCCGAGGAAGTGGCCCAGCTCCGGGATGCCTATCAGAAGCAGAAGGAACAGTTACGGCAACAACTAGAAGCACCTCCAAGCCAGAGGGATGGACATTTTCTCCAGGAGAGCCGGCGGCTCTCTGCCCAATTTGAGACCCTCATGGCAGAGAGCCGCCAGGGCCTGGAGGAGGAGTATGAGCCTCAGCTGCTGCGGCTCCTAGAGAGGAAAGAAACCGCTGCCAAAGGTCTACAGAAAACCCAGGCTGAGATCCAGGAGATGAAGGAGGCTCTGAGACCCCTGCAGACAGAGGCCCGGCAGCTCCACCTGCAAAACAGGAACCTGGAGGACCAGATCACACTTGTGAGGCAAAAACGAGATGAGGAGGTGCAGCAGTACAGGGTAGGCCCACCGGGCATGAAAGGAAGTGTGGTCTTTTAGCCCGGGGAGGGTAGAGGTCACCACAGTCAAATGTCTTTTGGGCTGAAGGATACTGTCAGACATAGGGAGGACGACTTATTCTTTGAGGCCATTCGCTCCTTTATTCCATTCTTCATTCCATTCATCCAGGCCTGTGCTAGGAGCTGAACATTATCTGCACTCTTAATTTATACTTTCACACCAATTATCTCATTTGATCCTCTCATTAATCCTCTAAGTCAAGTAGTATCCTTTTATTTGATTTTTTTTTATAGAGGAGGAACCTGAAGCTCAGTGAGCCAGAGTAATTTGAACCTGGTTGTGACCAACCTCAAGTATGTCAGTGCTCTGTCCAAGTCACAATTTTCAAATTCTGAGTCACGCCTGGGCTTATAGAGCGCAGATGAGAATGCGTCTAGGTAGAATTCATTCATCCTCCCCGCTGCCCCTACATTCATCCTCAAGTCTCACCTATCTGATGTCTGCTTCGAAGTTTTCCAGCCTTAAAACTGGGATCAAATCTATAAATCTCTATTCCTCATTTTCCTTTTTTGTGCATTTGTCACCATTTAACTTGTATTCAAGTTACTCCTAATGAAGTGTGAGCCAGCTTTAATCCTTTGTGGAACAGTGGGCTATAAATATTAAGTGAATAAACAATGTCGGTCTCTCCCACGGGCTGTGAGCTTTCAGAAGGTAGGGAGTGTGTTTTACTTCTCTCCACCACTCTGGCTCAGAGTACACATCAGTCAAATGCTGACTTAAGTGTTGCTGGCCACTATGAGAAGATTAGTGTCTGATGCCTTTCAGAGCTGTATTTTTGTCTTTTGAATCACATGTTCCTTTGAATAAACTTAAAAATTATATGCCCTCCCAGAGATGGATACTTCCTTAAGGGAACATGCCCTATATTGAAAATGGCTTCATTTCACTCAAAATTTTATCAAGATTTTATCAAGCTTTCTGTAGCTTGTATTATGAAAACAGTAGGGTTTTCTTTTTTGGTCATGATATTGAATGTTTTTAAGCTATACATATGTATACTATCTTTACCTACATTCCCAATTGCTTTTTTTATTGGTTCACAGTCTGGTGAAAGGACACTTTTTTTTTTTCTTCATAAATATTATCCTTAATAGCTTATACTCAAACAGACATTACATTAATAATTGTAACCCAGGGTAGAAAGTAGCATGTGATTTAAGAGAGGTGCATATAAGAGTACTATGAGGTAATGAGATTATTTTTAGCCATGGGTTAAACCAAGAGAACCCTTCATGAAAGAAGAGGTTATCTGAGCTAGGTATTGAAATACAGGTAAGATCTAGATAAATGATGTCCAAAAGAAATACAATGCAAGCCACATATATAACTTAAAATTTTCTAATAGCCACATTAAAAAAGTAAACAGATGAAGGTAATTTTAATATTTAGCCCAACATAGCCAAAATATAATTAGTAGTTTGGCTGCATGTGAAAGGTGAAGAACTGAAAGGTAAGTTTAACTGTAAAGGTAGGTTGGGGCAGATCACATTGGACTTTGAAGTCCAAACTGGGGAGTTTGACTGTATTCAGTAATCAGTTGCTTCATTAAAGGTACTTAATCAAGGGAGTAACATGATTGTCCCTCTACATTTAGAAAAAGTGCTGGTGGCAGTGTGTAAGATTGGCTATAGACCTAGAGGTGAGGTAGATTAATTAGGAAGCTACTATAGGTAAGAGGAAACAATGGTAAAGGGAATAAAAGGAAGAACAAATGCAGAATACATTTGGCCATTCAGTGAATAGGGCAGAGAGGTGAGGAATTAAAGAGGATCTTGAGATTTCAGGCAAGACTAACTAGGATGGTGGTGCCATGAATAGGCAATTCTCTAGATTTGCTTTCTGACACAGTACTAAAGTGATTTTTTCTCCTGTGATTTTCATACCTCTACTGGATTTTTTTCAGACTCGATGATTGTACAGCTTTCCAAAATCATTCTATGAAAAACTCTTGACGAGTATTTTCTATTGCTACACCATAATTAAAGTAGGAATCAAGATCTGAGGAATTAATTTTTTCTAAAAGGTTTTCCTAAACCGTACTTGCCAAAGGTCACTAATGGCACCTGATTACTTTTCAAGGGTACACTTCACTCTTAAAATTGTAAACTTTGCCTCTTTCATCACTGTCATCTATTCATTCAACAGGTATTTTCTAAGTGCCTACTGATTATATTCCAGGTAGTAAGCTATGTGCTGGCAAAAGAGATAAGAAATGGGAAGGATGAGAGGGAGAGGGAGAGGGAGGAGTTCCTGCCCTCGAACAGTTTTTAGTCCAGGAAGGATGCCAGGTAAAATGAACATACTTCATAAAATTTAAGACGCTTGATTTCAAGATGCTTTCACATCCTGATCTGTTAGAATGTGAAAGGCTTCAAATCTATGAAATATACTTCAGTATGAGAAACACTGTTAACAGTTGTAGGAATAAGGCATTGTACCGATGACACAGGTGTAATGACACCTGACTGGGAAATAAGGGGGAAATTTCGTAGAAAATTAATAGCCAGCATGTTCTTGAAGTTCTCTACATGTAATAACTCATATAATCCCTATCTCTTTGAGGTAGGTACGAACTACTGTCATCATTTGAAAAATGAGAAAAGAGGTGAGACAGTGTCATTTGTCCAGGGTTACACAGCTAGGGAGTGATGGAAGTGATATAACCCTGCACAATCTAGCTTGAGTCCACATTCAACCATTACAAGTGTTTGAACTGAGCCTTGAATTAATTCACTGCGCAGACAAGGGAAAGGCATTCCAAGCAGAGGGACCAGCTCATACAAAAGCATGAAAACACAAAGACATGGTAAGTAAATAGAGCGATAAGGCTGGAGAGGTAGATGAGGACCAGATTGTAAAGGGCTTTATGGCTTTCAAAAATGGGTTTTCTCCAGAGCCAAAGACCCTTTTCCCAAAACAGAATTTTATATGTAATGCCAAAATATAACAGGTAAAAGTGGAACTATTGTCAGAGTGGCAGCGGCACTCCATTTTGGCCTTCTCCTGGGGTTTCACAGGAAAGTTTGAAGATCTCTGAAGAGTCTACACATATATACATAAGTAAAACAGCAGTTAGAGTATAAGCTCTAATCTTGACTCAACCACTTCCTAACTGGGAAACTTTGAACAAATTACTGAACCTCTGTGGCTCTGCTCCCTCACGTGTAATACAATCATAGGGCCACTGTAAGGAATGAACAAGTTAATATTTATAAAGCACTTGTGATGGTGCCCAGCACATAGGTATGTGCTCTTGAAAGTGGCAATGTGGCAGGTGGATTGAAAAAGCCAGAAAGATCACTTAGACCTTATGAGAGTGAGATAGTATGAGATATGTAAGGTAAAATGGGTAGGATTTGGTGATTGGTTGCAGTGGGTGGGGTGAGGAATTTGCTGAGAATGTTTTTAACTTGGAATTGGTAGATCGCTAATGCTGAAATATGGAATATGCTTACAATCTACATATTGCACATCAACAAGCATTTTGTGTAGGGTCTAGAAATACTATTAACCAGGAATCTACAATCTGATTGGAAGTTAGGCATGCATTAAAAAGGTAAATAGCAATATAACACAGCAGGTAATATCTAGGTGACAGAAGTGACAGAAGCAAAGGCACAGAGATCTATTGAGTTGGTCAGGCTAGAACAGCACTGTCCAATAGAAGTATCATGCAAGCCACAGATGTCATTTAAAATTTCTAGTAGCCACACTAAAAAAGTAAAGAAACAGGTGAAATCAGTATTTTATTTAAGCCAGCATATAAAAAATATTATCACTTCAATATATGTTATCAACATAAAAATAAGTTTTTCTGTGCCAAGTCTTAGAAATCTGCTGTGTTCTTACACACTTAAAGTGTCTCTCAGTTTTAACTAGCCGTATTTCAAGTACTCAATAAATGCATGTGGCTAGCGACTTTCATACCAAACAGTGTAGGCTAGAGGAAAATGTCCATAGGAAAGTTAGGAGGTTCTCGTTAGAGGTAGGGGTCAAATTAAAGAGGCTGTGAATGCTAAAGTGGAGTCTTGAAAGATGAGATAAAGGTTTTTGAAAGTTAGTCTAGTGGTGCTACATAAGATTAAGACTGGAGCGTGTCCTTAATGCCAACCATTGTAGCAATACAACCTTCATTCTGTGACACTGCTCCTGGCAGAGCGCTGGTGAAGACTGCCTTCCCAAGCACGCCTTTTACGCTTCACCAAAATAACAGGTTTGCTCGATAGTGGGGTTTGGGAAATTGGAGCACAGAGGCATGCAGGTGCTTCCCTTCAGATGACAGGCTCTTATGATAGCAAGGCTGCATCTCTGTGTGGTGCCAAAGCAGAGCTAAAAAAAGGCCTTTTGACAATGTTTATGTAAGTTGAGATTCAGCCAAAATATCAAACATTGCAGATTGATGTGCCACAGGTATATCAAGGATGACTCAGAGAAGAAATTATTTAGATCCTCTTAATAATAGCATGTACCCAAACTGGATTCCTCTTACTATTCTTCAAAATTTGAGGTAAAGTCATTGCTCCTTTAAAATATGCTTTCCAACTTCCATTCTCCTTCTCAACTCTCTCCTGCTTCCTAAGGATCCAGCCAGCTAGCAACCAAGCCAGAGACTGATTTGCTGACATCGTCCTTATCTCATTCCTCAGGCATTAAACCTAGGTAGTTTACAGAATGCATCCTACCTGGTTTTGGCAGAACAGGAAATGGACAATTATCTGAAAGCTCCCGAGGGCCTCCAGGGCATAGCTTCTAACAACATTTTTGAACAAATTCAGTCTTAATGTAAACAAATTTGCACAGAGGTCTATAAATTCTCACCATACCAATGAGGGGATCACTGTCCTCCCCAACACTTCTTTAAAACTGTAAAACCAAAAAGTCCCTGTGAGTACCCGTCCACCCCCTGCAGTACCCTGTCAAGAAGTAATAGATAAAACTCCTTTCAGGTCACCATTTTAGGAGTGACACTTGGACAAAACACCACCTCTAGAACTTGTTCCTCAAGAAAGTGCTTTGTAAACTATAATGGACAACGTAATATTTTTATTGTTTGGCTCATTAGAAATGTTCCTGGCTCTCTCTTGCAGGAACAGCTAGAGGAAATGGAAGAACGGAAGAGGCAGTTAAGAAGTGGGGTGCAACTCCAGCAACAGAAAAACAAAGAGATGGAGCAGCTACGTATCAGCCTTACTGAAGAGCTCTCAACTTATAAGTCAGTTATTGCTGCTACCCAAATCCCAACTAACACTGGCTGAGGGGATGGGGGGGGGAGGGCAGATGTTGCTCTGGGGAAATTTCACTTAACAGTAAAAAAAGCCTTTCTTTTTTTTTTTAAAGGGCTATGCTACCCAAGAGCCTGGAACAGGCTCCCACTTCTCAGGCAGGTGGAATCGAGACACAGTCTCAAGGTGATCCTTGTGGGTACAAGAGTGGTGTTTGCATTATTGCTTTCTTAATACTAATCCCTTGAACGAATTAAGTGTGTCTAATGACAAAGTCATTTAGGGATAACACATATCTCCAAATTGCCTGGTTCAAGCATTCAGGGTTCATTTGGAATGTTTCAGTTTCTGGTAGGACTCAAAACATGCCCCAGTTATCTCCAGGAATTGTGTAACAGGATAAAATATCTAAGCTCTGTGCATTCTTAACTTTCCTCCCACTACCTTACCCCATCTGCTGCTATTCATAGTTTCCTTAGAATAGCCGAGAAGGCAAGTTATGCTGTCTAATTCAGACTATGACCTAAAGAGGCAAAGAAGGCTAATTTAATCTGTTGACAGCAATTTAAAAAAAGTCAAAGAGGGTGTTGTTTACAGGCTGAGGAACAGGATTACTGCTTAACATGGGAAACACAAGCAACTCACCTATTTATTTTCTTTATATACTAGTATGTTCTCATATTCAAGTTCTAGATTCTCTTGGATAAAGCAACTAAGGTTAAAAAAGGTCTCTGTCAAGTTGTATACTAGATAGGTGCCCATAAATTTTTAATTTCCTAGTTAATCTTACATCTTGGATACAAATTCACAAATAACTATTGTTACTGACACTTCCCCCTACGTACTAGGATTTTCTTTTACTGTTTTATCCAGAATAACTGATTATGCTTATTGTTTGGGAGATTACCAGACTCTTGTAATTGAGGGAAATGATCTGGTAAATACCTTTGTAAGGATCAGATTAAAAGTACAATAGAGAAAAGGCAATGATTAGTTCAAAGAAACCAAACTGCAGTTTCAGGCACTGTAATACCTGTGAAAACTTAATCTGGACAGAGAAAAATTTTAGCTAACCCCTCCCATCATCACATAGGTTACCATTCATTGTTTGCAAATGGGAGGCACCCAAGTACTTTCTAAAGGAGTCAGCTCAATCACATGTGAATCAGTCTAGCACCCTCTCCCCAACATAGCCTGCACTAAACTTCTTAAGTTGTTATAAATGGTATACTGTATTATAAATTGTGAAACTATAAATTTATTTTTTCTTTCAACCTTACAGGGGCTGTCTAGAAATGTACGGTCGAATCTATAACCCAGAACCAACCAAAAAATCTTCTTAGCAAGGATCACTAAGTGCCCTTTGGACATACTTTTTTTCCAAACAGAGAAAGTGCCAGCGGCTTGGCAAGCAATTTGCCCTGGGAAAGTTACAAATACTGGCTGACCTGTTTAAAAAGATTTTAAGGCTGGCTGGAGGCAGAACACCATCAATCCCTTAGTTGGATTCTGTTTCATAGGCTGCTGGTACTGATTTCAATGCACGGAGGAATGAAAAAATAACCCTCACATGCACACCGAGTAAAGGATGAATGTATGGACACACCTTGCAGTGATCTGAAGAATGTATCTTGCCTTGTGTTGACCTACACCTAAGACATTTTGTTGGAGCACAGGTGGGAGTCAAAAAGGCAGGCAATATTCATAATATGGGTTTACAATTTGAATTCTTTTGTGCAACAAGCATTGGAGTTTAAATGAATCTTCTTACAAAATTTAAGTCTATTCTGACTCATAGTTTATTCTTGTGTCAAGATAACTTTCACTATTCTCTAAAAGGAACCAATCTAGATTTGAACCTAAAGGTTAAGAATATTGATTTCCCTAAAGATCATACCCCATGAAAATGATTTTGGATCCGTGATCTGTACTGTTAAACTGAGTGATTGGCAAAGAACCAGGCATTTTATCTGGTAATGGTGCTTGGTGATAAAGGCTTTCAAGAGCCTATGTTTAACCTCTAAGTACAAGCCCCAGTGAAACACATACTGGAGAGATTCAACCTGAGAAAAGGTTCAAATAGCCTCTTCAAATTTAAATTTTGCCTTAAAATTTCTCTGCCACACTGCCTTTGCCATTCTTACGTAGCTCTCTAGGGACAGACTTTAAAAAGAAATTATTTTATCAAAGAGTAATCTGCACAACTCTGATTCGGTGTTTTGTCTTTCATTTTCCCTGCAAAGGAGCAAAGCTCTTTTCTATGGCTCTGATTCTATTATATTTAATTCTGCTCTTGATAGTCAAAGACCATAAACAATAACTGTTATCTGAAGAATTCTTCTAGAAGCCAGAGACTGGTATTTGATAGATATTATATACTAAATAAGACTCATCAGCATGAGGTTATGTAGAAAAGCAATTTATTCCATTATAAGCACTTACACAGTTAGTCAGAAAGTAATAGGCCTGCTGGTGAAACAGGTCACCCAAAAACAGAGATGGTATCAAACTAGTGGTCAAGGACTAACTCCTAAAAAAAAAGGGAACTCTTATCCAGGATTAATTTAATATTAAAAACAAATACAAGCTATCAATTCACTCTTTCTCAACTTAACTGGACAGTCTACCTGTGGTATGACTGTCAGGTAAAAACATACATCTTTACAACTTGGTGGTCCCAAGTTCTTTTAAAAAACCATTTCACAGAAAGGAAAGAAATAATATGAAAACAGCTCAAGAAATACACTAACAAGCAAAAATATATGGGGGAAAGAGGAACACATAGTTTTACTTAAGAAACTGAGAGGAGACTGGTCTATATAGGAAAATGTGCATCCTGGAAAGTCAGGTGTGAAGATTTTAGAGTAGGAATTTATGACTTGATTCTCCCCTATTTCCTGAATAAAAATGACATCTTGCAGTACATTTACTTCGTGGCTCAGACACCTACCTTACTTGGCTCTATTCCTTAGTTACTTCTAGCCTTTAATTAAATGAGTCTGAAAAACTTGGGGATATAGCATAAGAAGAAAAATAAAATAACCACACACAATATTCCCCTTTTGGTGGCTACTTTAGATCTTTGTTATTAGAAAATTCCTGAAGAAAATTTAAATATAAGTCTGTAGCTTTGCTGAATCAAGTCCCCCAGTTAATATTTAGAAAACACCCTTGGTTTGGACTAATAGCATTGCTGATGGTACCTATTATAGAGGGATAGCTGAACAAAGTCTGTGTCTCAAAACCAGTGTTAAATCAATCTCAGGGTTGAGAGGAAAAAAAGGGGAGTCTACAATCACAAGAAGTGCAGACACATCTAAGACCCCTGTCCTTCAGGATCCACGCTTCCTTCAGGGTCTTCATCATTATAAATGTTCTCTGCCTGCCGAAAAACAAGAAAAAGAGAAAAGGGTATTTAGTAAACAAAAAAAGCAAGTTCTTGAAGTTAAATTTCCAAAAACAGATTAGGCCAGGGAGACCATTTATGGGCCACATGGTCTCTGCTGCAATTATTCAACTCTGCAGCTGCTGAATGAAAGCTGCAAGACAATCTACAAGTGAATGGGAACGGCTGTGTTCCGATAAAAACAGGCCGACATGTCTGGATTAGGACATCCCCACAAAACTGAAGCATGCTTATTGATAACCAACCTTCTTGAGACTTCTAGCCAGACATTCATAAGTCAAAAAGTTAAAAACACCACAAATGTCCACTGATGAGTGAATAAATAAAATGATATAGCCATACAATGGAATATTATTAGGCAATAAAAAAGCCAGTCAGCTGCTGTATGATTTTTTTTATATTAAATTTCTAGAATAGGCAAATTCATAGAGAAAGCATACTGATGCTTGCCTAATACTGGGTAGTCTGGAGGAAAATGGGGAGTGATGGCTAACAGGTACGGGTTGTTATGGGATGGGATTTCTTTTGGCGTAATTGATTGTGATAATGGTTGCAAAATTCTGTGACTGCATTAAAAATCACTACATTGTGCATTACGAGAAACCCCACCCCCCACCAAAACCACGCTCCACGTATCGTTTATATTTTAAAAAGAAAAATGCTCTTGCATACCATTCTATTTCTTGATGAAATACATGTTTCCAAAGGCATAATGTTAAACACAGAAACTATCTTCACTTGGGCAAAATTTACTTTTCTTAGAATCTACTATGCACAAATTACTAAAATTACTAGGCTAGGCACTACAGAGGATGGGATAAGCCTGCCTTCAAAGAGCTTGTGATCTGACTTCAAGGAAATGTACACTATTGTGTATTTTCTGACAAAGAATGTGTAGTGTCCTTTTCCCTGACACTAAATGTATGCCCCAAAAATTCAATTCAATCCTGACACTACCTAAAGGTAGCATAAAATTCTACAGGTCACTAAGGGATGTGATTAAAGGTTCAGTCCCACAAGACTACCCTCACTTCAGAGGCCAGTGATGAGCCCTGAGTGCCCAGGTTACCTGGGTACTTCTGTTCAACTTATCATCTATTAATCTGGGGGGGTTCCTACAACCCCCCTACTCAGGTCTGATAATGTGATTGAATGACTCACCGAACTTAGGCAAATGTTTTACTATTACAGGTTGATTACAAAGGCTAGAACTCAAGAACAGCCAAATAGAAGAGATACATAGGGCGAAGTTCGGAGGGAGCACAACAAAACTTCCATGTCCTTTCTTGGTGGCATCAATATATTCACCAACCTGGAAGCTCATCAAATCAAGAGCTTTTTATAGAGCTTTCCTTAGAGCTCAATCTCTGCTGTCCATGGGTGAATGGAAATAAAAGTTCCAACTCTCTAAACAAGTGTTTGGTCTCTCTCAAGACCAGCCCCATCCTGATGCTGTACCTAGGGGACCCCTTAAACACTTCCTTAGCCTAAGCTCAGATGTGCCAAAAGGGACTCCTTATAAATAGCAAAAGACTTCTTATAATAACTATGTATGGTGTCAGATGGGTACTAGATTTATTGGAATAATCATTTCACTCATAAATTATATAAATGTCTAATCATTAATATAATATTGCATGTTAACTGTAATTTAAAATGTTATCTAAAGAAAAAAAAAACAAGAAACTCCCACCACTCAAGAAATCCTAAGAGATCAAAAACTGTGACAGGAACCTGAACAAAGACCACATATTTACTTCTTATACTACAACAATTCTTAACAAAACAAACCAAACAAATACACACCACTAAGTAAAACCTGGCCTGGGGGTTTATGCCTGAAAGGTGATGTAGTTCAATCTCCCAGATTTCCATGGCAACCACTATAATACCTTTAATTGAGAGGTTATCAAAGGCAGCCCGTTTCATCTTGTTAGGACTCTGGATTTTTTCTATTAATTTTTTGTGGGTATATTACAAAGAAAAGGGTGAGGTGGATTTTGTTTACATATATGACATACCCTTGAAGAGCATACAGAGGAAAACAAGAACTCTCTAATTGCAGCAACCATATTTTGGCAACAGACGTCTAAATACTTACATATAATTAAACCTAAGACTAGATACTACATATAATTAAACCTAAGACTAATTTTAATATGAGAGATTCCACCATGCTGTTCTGCAATCTGCTTTTTCCCTACTTAATAGATGTCATGAATATCTTATAAAACTAAGCACAATTTTTTTTGATAAATACTATTCCAAAGTATGGATACTGTATATAATTTGTTAATCTCATAGGCCATAAATACGTTTTCCCTCATGTTGAGGCAAAAACTCTCTCCTAAAGTTTATTTCTGGCGGTAGATCTACCTCGAGACTCCAGAAGTTTCTTCTGAATTCTTTTCATTTATCAGGCTACCATCAATCAAAATTTATGCAATTGCTTTTTAAAAAAAACTGGTAAAAGACACATAGCATAAAATGTACCATCTTAATCTTTTAACTATACAGTTCAGTGGCAATATCCATTCACTGTGCGCAACTATCACTACCACACATCTCCAGAATGTTCACGGATCATTTCAAAGGAATGACCATTTCTAGAGATTCAATGGCTAGCAAAGAGGGAGAAAAATGAGAAAGCTATGCAACAGTCCAGGAAGTGGTAACACACACACACGAAACACTGCAGAGATAGACACTATAAACTCTCATAACTAGACCTAGAGATAGATAGTGAAGAACTCTTTAGGTCTGGTGAGCTGGGGAAACGCTACAGCCATAGAGAAAACAACAAATTCAGGAGGAAAGGGATGAAGGGGGGAAAGAAAAGTTCTGTTTTGTTGAGTTTGAGATACCATGGATAACCAAATAAAGGTAAAGAACAGTCATTTGAAAATGATAATGTACAGACAAGTGCTAAAGTTATACCAGGAGTAAACTGAACAGAGACGCCAGCCATATTCATGAAGTATATAAATATGAAGTGATAAACTTCATTTATTGAACCTCCCCAAAATGACTAAATACTTACCATTTGCCAAACTTGCATGATATTGTCTTCTGATACAGAACAGATCACCCAAGGTTCATTAGGATTCCAGGAGAAATCAGATATCTTGGCAGTGTGACCACCATGAATAAACTGAAGGCAAGAGAAAAATGATGATATAAAAAGCAGAGAGAATACTAAATTACAGACTATTTCAACTGCTCAATGTCTACAACGTACCAACAATTCTGGTGGCCCATCTTCTGCATCTTCTGGGGACTGTTCCTCTCCAATTTTACTAGTACAAAAAGATTTTTAGGAGTTAAAACAGATTTATCCTGAATAGTTTTGGAAAGTATAAATAAAGAAAATAAAAGAGTAACTAATACAAGACTTACCTTAAATCCCAGACATTCAGTCTGCGATCAGTACCACTGGAAGCCAAAATAGTCTCGTTGTGAGGCGACCACTGAACCTACACATAATGAAGGAAACAGAAAAGCTTTCAATTATAAAATCGAGGGTAAAAGACCTAAAATTAAATTTAACAATTCAAAATTTTGTAGATAAAGGAGAAGTTAAAGTATTTTAGACACTACAATTAGAACTGACAATGAGCTAGATAAGATCATTTCTTGTATGAAAATAACCCATAATTAGACCTAAGATGGCAGTTTGTTCTCTTTTATATTACATTTTTGAAGACCTCATCTTATCTATTCTTATTGTCTAATTCTGGCCTCTAGCCAAGTGTAATCAAATTGTGACCTAAGAACTACAGTAGAGCCCACACACACAATTACTTTCCCAAGTAGTTATTATGAATTGAGTATTACACATAAGGCTGATTACAAGTGATTCCTTATAACAATGATTTTATTAAAGCTAGTTATGACACATGCGCAATCACATAACTGTTACAATGTTTGGTAACAAAGTCCTAGCTTCACAGTACAGATAAGAGGATATTAGCAACCAGTATTTAGGGAAGAATTTGGATACGCTCCAGACAACACCATTACAAGTAATGACAGAGATAGGGTGAAAACAAAATGTTCCTTGGAGAAGGCTGAAGAGTAGAAAACAAGGCTAAGAGACTAAGTGTATAAGAGTATGGCTAACTTGGAGCCCAGTTCAGATGCCTCATTCATACACCAAAATTAATTCTGACCACCCTTAGGTTCTTAATACTTGACAAAACAATCTTTTATTATAGTGATACTAACTGGGCCTTTCCTCACTATAAAATGTTAAGCTCTTTGACAGCAAAGACTGAAACGTATTTCTCACAGTGCCCTTGAAATAAGCTTTGAATGTAGGATAACAATTTCTTGAATTAGGCTAGAGAGCTTTACATGTTAAGAAAGGAATTTAAGCTGATGAGGCAGAAAAAATCAGAGCCAGTAATTTAACCTTGAACTGTGAAATCAACAGACATCGCAAATTATAAAGAGTAAAGCAAGGGGAATATGGGAGGAGACAAGTGTTAGGAACAAGCCTGATAAACAACCCCTGTTCCTATAGAGATTAGCATAGGCATGCAGAACATTTCTATTAAAGCAGTAGAATAAAGCACAAGCATGCCCACTTGCATATCAAGGTCTTCCTTTTTAAAAATATCAGCATTAGTTTCTCTTACCTGGAATATTTCATCCTTATGTGATTCAAAGGAATGCAACTTAAGTTTCAGATTTCTCAGATCCCACAAGGCAACAGTCTATGTACAGAAAGGAAAAAAAGAGCAACCATTTGAGAAAACAAAACCCATAACTAAACGATCTCTGTGCAATTCAGAACAAGCCAGAGAAATTCACTGTTATTTTTTAAAATAAATCAAACTCACCTTATCAGCTGATCCTGTGGCAAGAATGAACTCACTATAAGGATTGAAAGAAAGGCAGTTCACTTCAGCAGTGTGAGCATCAACTGAGTGGCTTGGTTTGGACGTATTGTTTGAACGAGTATCCCAGCTTTAGTAAAAAAGGAGAAACAGGAAAAAAGCTTGAAACGGGTAACTGAGCAAAAAACTTAGATAACTTATAAAAAAAAATTAAAAATGGATCCTACTCACATCATAAGTTTCTGATCATCAGCCACTGACCCAAACAGAGACTCATGGAGCAGATGCCAGGAAACATCTTCTACTACTGCTGTATGTCCTGTAAAGATGGTCTTCGCATCCACCACTTTTCCTTCCTTTGGAACAGCACTGATATCCCATAGGCAGATGGTCTTAAATGTAAAATTAACTATTATAGGAGAGTCTCACTTCCCCACATACCCCAGGAAAAAAAAATCAACTGAAAACTACACAGATTTGCATCAAAATGAGAAGGATACACACGTGGTCATCTGAAGCACTAAGTAAGTGCCCACTCAGATTTGGGTTCCAAGAAAGCCCATAGCCTTCCTTCTGATGTCCACGGAGACGCAAGTCTGGGTTGCACTCTCCAGAAGGATCTGCAAAGTAACAGACACATCAAGACTATCCAGTTCACTGCCTTACTGGTTCTATTAAGCATAAGGGAATTTTGACCAAGAGGTCTAAAGTTCTTAATATTTACAAGCAATACAGACCTATTATGAACAAATATATAATGCTTAAGCTGCACCATCAATTCTGTTCTATGTAAAGAAGCATTTTTTTCCCTAAAGAAAAATGAATATCCACACATATTGATATAATCAGAAGACATTAAATTATACAAAGAATAATAAGCAACTAAAGTCAAACTGAGAGAATCAATGTATTTTCATAGTAACTCATTATTTGTATTTGAATTCAAGAAGACAGGTACCTGGTTTAGAAGGATGTTTTGTATAGTCAAAAACAAGAACATCACTGGATGGAGTCTTTGTTGCAATGATGCAAGGGTTCTGGGGCATGTAACGTGCCCTGTTTACTTCTCCTTCATGGTTGATCTTGATTTCTATCTCAATCTTTCCACTAACAGAGCCAAAACCTCCAAATTCTGTAAATAAATTAATTGCAAATGAGGACAAAGAGCTACTCCACATATGTCATTCAAAGTATCACACAGGCAAGCCTTTTCATTAGCAAAATAGCATAATTCTACAAGTAATCTAAACATCTGTTAGCACCATAAAATGCTTTGACATGCCTTATGTTATTTGATTACAAGTGTACATAGTAGGGAAAATAGTTATTGTTGCCAAAAAAATTTACACACGGGAAAAGATCTCAGAGGACCTACATTAATTTGTTCATAGGTGACATGACTATGGCGGAACCTAAACTGAATCCCTATTTTCAATTCTTAGCCTAGTACTCTTTCAGTTATTCCTACCATGACTTTTCATAGTTAAATACTGAATAAGTATTGTATTACTATCTAAAAGTAAGGAACAACTACCGACACTGCTTCAAAAGCAGGTTCTCAATAAGCAGTTTCAAATCTCATTTAAAATACCAAGTAAGTGTGTTGAATAAATAAGACCTAAGTTACTGTTGTAATTAATATTAAGTATGCTAAGTACTGAAGAGTCCATCTCTATTATTAATTTGAAGCTCTAGTCTAGGTAACCTTTCTGAAATAGTATCACATCGTATCTTCTCCCCACAGTTTTCTTACTCCAATGAGGAAAAACAGAGCCACAGCAGTTAGTTCCATTTTCCTAACCCCCACTTACACTTGTCAACCACAGTCCTTGGTTGAAATAAACAAGGACTAAACAAAAACATTTTTTAAATTCATATTTGATTATTGTACGCCCTTGGAGAGTTCTCCCAAGTACCATTATAAAATGTACAACAACATAATTTGTGATTATGTAAACCTCGGCAAACAATATATAAACAAAAGTAGCTAATGATTAGTCAAAGAATTATGTAAGGCAGCATGATAAGGTACCCAAGTAAGAGACCCTGGCCTAAATGACTCTGCCACTTACTAGCTTGGTGATTTGGGAAAGGCCTTCAATTTCTTTGAGCTCCAAATACCTTACCCATAAAGTTTCGAGAGTAAATGAAAATGCCATTACTACCATTATTTTTTATACACATGTTATACTGTGAAGGACAAGTCTTGAAAAAACGAGGACATAGATGGGTAATATAGTTGGCAGATTAGATAACTTTCAATTTCAAAATAACTTCTCTAAGTTGAAAACCAAGTGTTTCAAAGAAGCAAAAAAACTAAAGTTCAAAATAGACTCCAAAAGAGAGAACACCTACATTAAACAATTTTTTTTCAAGAATGCTAGATCACAAAACACGTACAATGTAAAAAAAAAAAAAAAAAAAGCGTAATATATGATCTTAAGGATCCTTTGTCCCAAACACAGGGAGATAAGCTATACAGCTATAAATGACTGTGACAAAAAAGTGTAACTGCCAGAAGAGATACCAATAACAAAGGAAGAGCAACAGCTGGCATGGAACGCACAGAGCAAGAAATAATCATTACATAATGTGAGTTATTTCAGTATTGGGTATATGTTAAACAAAGGGCCTCCTCAACTGTAAAGAACAACAATAAGAATCAATGTAGAGTTCACAATTGAGATTTTATGAAGATGAGACTTCATCTATTAAAAAATAATTAGAAGCTAATATGTCAAAGGCTAAATTTGAACTATGAAAGATTGAGGTATCAACGTAGTCATGCGGTGCTTAATGACCAGGATACATTCTGAGAAATGTCGTTATGCGATTTTGTCACTGTACAAGCATCATAGAGTGCACTTATATAGACCTAGATGCTACAGCCCACTAACACCTAGGCTGTATGGTATGTAGCTTATTGCTCCTAGGTATCAACCTGCATAGCATGTTACTGTACTAAATACTATAGGTACCCGTAACACAATGGTATTTGTGTATCTAAACACAGAAAAGGTACATACGTAAAAATACAGTATAAAAGGTTAAAAATGGTGCGCCTCTATGAGGCATTTACCATAAATGGAGTTTGCAGGACTGGAAGTTGCTTGGGTGAGTCAGTGAGTGGTGTGTTAATGTGAAGGCCTAGGACATTACTGCACACTGCTGTAGACTTATAAACATTTTCCCACAAGACCTCCCCATGCTTCCTTCTAAGAGGGTCAGAAATAGAACATCTAAGCTGTCAGTGCTGCTCCATGAACAGGGATGTGGGCTTGGGCTGACTGTACATAACAAGAACTGGCTGGGTAAAGAGTAGATCACCATTAATGGTGACTGTCAGGAGGGTGTGAAAGTTGGCCTAAGGATTAGTAGGAATAAGAAATCAAGAAAGAGATAAAGGAACACAGGGGATTGTTACAGCAATGTGGATATGGGCTACTGCATGTTGGAGCTGTGGTCAGATTAAGGAATTTTGTGGTATTAATAAAAGAGTTTAACATGAAGAGGGTACAGAACTGAGGATTCAATATCCACCTTTGGAAATGTTTTTGTTTCTTGACCCTATCTGGCACAAAGGGCTCTCACTGGTATTGAATTGGTGGAAGAAACTAAACTTACCTATGCTTTATATCATTACGACCTGAAAAATATTTCCAAAATACAGGGACGGTTGGCTCCATACTACAGGAAGTTTTCAGTGAAGTGGCAGTGGCACTTAATACTTGTTAAGGTAGACTCTGTGGACCTGTGTCCTTGTACAGGAGCTTAGGTCCTCAACAAAGAATGTATACCAATGTACTCTGAAGACTATTAAGCTAGATCTGGGAGGGCTGTAGCACCCTCTGAATATGCAGTGCTGTGGGGGGACAAGCTCCTCTGTGCTGAAAGAGGTCAGTGGCTAACTGACTGGGACATAATCTGTGTACTCAAAATTGAGGTGCTGTGAGAGGGAAATCTGTTGCCAAGCCTCACAGATATTGCTCCTGTCAGAGAGAAAAATAATTCCTCTTGAAACACATATCCTTCCATTTCTAACAGGAAATTCAGCTCCATTATAATCTTATGGGACCACTGTCGTATATATGGTACGTCATTATATGATGCATGACTGTACTGAGGTTTTTTTCCTTATTTTATTTGTTTCTCTATAAAACACCATTTTAAAAAAGTGAGGCATATCATAAAACAGTAGAAGTGTCTAGCTTGATGAATCTTTACATATGCATACACCAGGGGACCCAACACCCACCAAATACAGAACATTCCAGCCCCTCCAAGAGCACTATCATGTCCCTTCCAACCAACTAGGTAACTGGCATTCTGAGCCACTTTTTGAGTCCATAAACGTTTTGAAACTAAGATGAGTAAGTTCTAACATCATGATTTAATAATAGTTTCTTATATATAATTGAGACCAAAGACTAAAAACATCTTTTTTTAAAAGCACAAAGCCAATTCCTCAAATAAGTTGCTAAAAATAAACTTGTTGATATTTGAAGATCTTGGTAACACGAGGTAATACTTTACATCTAATCTATTTTCAGGGCTTAAAATGTAACTATAGCCAAGCTGAATCTAATGTAAACACACAAATTCTTTCTAAAGTCAAGACAAGCTTGAGCCAGTTTCTGGTTCTTTCAGTTTGAAAGTTCAATGATCTTTTGAAGTTATTTGCCATCAATTACCTCAAATCAAATAGGGTCAAGTAGAT
Source organism: Eonycteris spelaea (assembly GCA_003508835.1). Taxonomy (NCBI): domain Eukaryota; kingdom Metazoa; phylum Chordata; class Mammalia; order Chiroptera; family Pteropodidae; genus Eonycteris; species Eonycteris spelaea. The sequence goes on from PUFA01000006.1 coordinate 10,494,494, forward strand.
GATAATTTATAAAAATTTAATCTGAAAGTCTGAGACATTTCAACTGAGAGGAAGGAGACTAGGAAGCTATCTACCTAAGAACCACCAAAGAAATGTTAAGCTGTATTTATTTCCACCACTGTTGAGAACATATGGAGAGAGCACCCCCAACTTTTAAGCACCAAGCCTACCTAACAATCTAAAGATGACTTAAGGGGGTGGGGGAAGAGAAGAGGAAGGTATGGGAGATGATATGCTGTATAACCTTAGGGCAAGTTACAAACATCTACAAGTATCAGTTGCCTCATGAGGATTAAATGAGGATTAATCCTCATGAGGATTGATACATTTATAAAAATATACATATTACTGGTATTTTTAATTATTCCTTTATTATTTAGCATTAGAAAGAGGTATAAATGTTATCACTAGAACATAAAAGTGAATTGGTTTAAGTCACTCAAAAAAGTCAGTTACCACAAAAAGATTTGAGTGTGTGTTAAAAGATGTCATTTCAAAAACCAGCAAAGAAAATGGGTTAGTCAGCAAGTAGCATTAAAAAAAAAATTGCTAACCACTTAGAAACAAAGCTTGGATTCCAATTCCATACCTAACAGATCAAATACCAGAAAATAAAGTTTTAATCGTCAAAACATAAAAGGGCCAGAAAACAGCTAATTATTTAGAAATCTCAGAATGATGAAGACCTTTCAAAATCTAAAGGACACGAGAGAAAGTTGGACAATTAAAAATAGAAATTTCTAAATAAGACTTAAGATTATAAACATGGAAAAATTACCTGCAACCTATTTATTGGGGATAGCCAACCTTATTCATAGAGATAACCCAAAAGAAAAAAAGAACATCAATAGGCAGCTTAAGAAACAAAGCATTTTAAAATAAGTTCAGTATCACAAATAACTTAAAAAGCAAAGTAAAATAAGATTGCAGTATCAAGTTCAGGGTCAGTGAGCGCATGGAGAAACATGCAAACACATCTACTATTGGTGGGTTTGTGAATCTTTTTTTGGAAGACAATTTAGTGGTAGCAATTATACTTGAAAATATCTAGCCCTATGATCAGCATTCCACTTAGAAAATTATTCTACAGCAAAACTATTCAAGTTGTATGTACAAGAACTGTTTTCAAAGCAAATATTAGAAATCACCATGTTTGTAAATAACGGATGGTTACCTATGGCATAGTATATAGCCATCAAAAGGAGGTAGGTTTCCTCCATACACTTACACATAAATTTGTCCAGCATACATCAGGCTGGAAAAGCATTTTCCATGTTGAATCACCAGCACCAAGAAAGATGTCTAGTATACCAGGGGTCCCCAATCCCCAGGCCACCCAGCTGACTTCACCTGTATTTGCAGCCATTCCCCAGAGCTAGCATCACTGCCTCAGCTCCACCTCAGATCATCTCAGGCATTAGATTCTCATAGGAGCACCGTCCCTGGTGCCAAAAAGGCTGGAGACAGCTGTAGTACAATTAGTACTCAATGTATTTTCTGAATGAGTAATTCAATAATGGGATAAATCATTCAGAAAACTATATATCAATTGAATAGTGATCTATATGAGATAGGTTTATGAGGGGGGGTTCTACATTGTTTTGATTTGTTTTGGTATTAAAAATTATTACATTATCAGAGTATTTGTTTTGTGCCTAAATAACCAAAATTCCTCTTTAAAGACAATTTATCTTCATCTAATAAAAAGGAAACAGGCTCAGAGCGACTAAATGAGTTACCTAAAACCACATGGCTAGTGACTGGCATGTCCAGGTCTCAAGCCTGAGTCTAAGTTCAGTGTCTACTGCCCCCTCCATCACTGATGTCTTATCCAGAAAATAACGTTTCAGTAATCATATCCTATAGTTACACACTTGTGTCAGTGACACAAAATGTCTGCTGACCTTTATCCTAAGAATTTATTTGCATCACCCTAAGCTAAATATGGAATGTTCAAAAGATCAACTGTACATTACAATCCTGGCAAAAAATTGAAGCTCAAAATAACTTAGATAAAAGGATGGATTCTGCTACTCTGGAAAAATCTATGCTAAACATCTATGTTTTTAGAGCACAAATCTCAATAACAAGAGCCTATCTTCTTCCTCTCGGTAATCATTTGTGTCCAAGGCAAATAGTAAAGGAAACTCACTCATTATTATGAATAGTCAAACCCTTAGGTTATCTCCTAAAAACAGAATAGAAATCAATGGTTCATTTAATTTTTATGCAGTTAGTGCCATAGTTGTCATTTCTACCACTTCAAATCTGGAAAAGTTAATTTAAGCCAGTGTTTCTCGATCTTTTTCATTATTGCCTCTGTAAGAAACCCTGTAAGACATTTTCCTAACACTCATGATGAAATTTTAATACCACAGATATCCTGTATATATCTACTTACATATGTGTTTATCCATGCTTTAAACAAATAAGATTCTTTTCACACACACATTCTTTCAAACATCAATTTTCAACCCTTCAGTGGCAGTATCTCCCATGCTGAGAACGATGGATATACGATGGATTCTGGCTTTTTTCAATTCTAGAAATCCCCACACCCAATCAAATTTAGTAGAGGAAAGTTTATAGAAAAGGTACAGAACCAAGTATGTGTTATGGTATGTATTGCGCCATCTAATATCTATACTGCAAATTCAGGCTTTCCAAAGTTTAAAATCTTGTTTTTACCTTAAGTCTACTTTATTAAACCATACATCATTTTTACGATAATTCAAAGATATGAAAAACATAACACATGCATTCATTCTTTCACCTTTAAGATTCCTACCTCCTTTCTCGCTGTCGTAGTGTGAAGCATCAAACTGAGCATCATCATTAGGGAGCTGCACACTGGCTATCACAAGGTGGTTTTGTTCATCCGATGTGTGCGTCCCCAGGACGAGTCGATGAATGCTGAAATCTTTCCCTTCTGGTCTGTAACAGGAATATATGAGCACTATGCAAATGTAACACTAAGACTACAAAAGTTAGTGATACATGTGTATGAAAAAGGTATAACCAGATTTTGATGAGAAAGTCATTAAGAGCCATATTTTCCTACTTTTAATGTAACTTCCATAGAGCCAAGTATAAGGTGGACTACATAGCAATTAACTTTGCAAGTAAATAAGTCTTCACTTAGTATTATTGCTAGATCTTCTGACCTTAAGCAAAACAATGTATAACAAAACCAATTTTGCCATGGGCTGATATAAACAAGAGTTAAGTCCCTATGGCATCTCATTAACTTTATAATAAAAAAAAATGTTATTTGAGGACCTGTTCTATTTCTTATCTTGGCTAAAAATTTACAATTACTTTGGGGAAAAAGTTTAGTGGAGTAAAATGTGAATTAACTACTCATCCTTTACAATGGGTTGGATGAAAAGAAAAAAACTGTTGGGTACACTAATACTTTAGGTTACTTCATCAAGTTAACTTCATTAAAAAGGAAAGGAAATAACATTAGATAAATTAACTGTTCAAATATTCACTAAGTGTCTAATCAACGGACACATTGCTTCAAATATTGTGGAAGTACAACGATTAAGATGTGATTCCTGTCCTCAAAAAACCAGGGGCAATCAGGCAGTCATGTACAGAAAGGATTGGGATACAAGTCAATATATGTCACATGAAAGGTATACATGAATATGGGCATTTAAATAAAGATTACTTCTAAATGAAGAAAGTGTTCATAGAAAAGATGATATCCGAGCAGATATCTCAAAATGAGATAAAACACGGGAGAAACACGGGCTTTGGAAGATGACAGTCGGTATTCCAAAGAAAGGGAACTAAGCAAAGGCGAAGATCTACAAAGTGCCAGACACCATGTTAAAAGACTTCATATACTTTATACCATTTAAACCAGTGCCTTTTTGGCACCAAGGACCAGTGATCCTATGAGAGTCTAATGCCTGAAGATCTAAGGTGGAGCTGAGGCGGTGATGCTAGCACTGGGGAGCGGCTGCAAATACAGATGAAGCTTCGCTTGCTGGCCTGTGCTGCTCAGTGGGTGGGAGGGTGGGGTGTGTGTGTGAGTGTGCATGCATGTGTGTGTGTTTGGGGACCCCTGATTTAAACACTATGAGGTATTATTCCAATTAAAGATGAAGACACTTGAGGTTAGAAAAATTAGGCAACTTGCCCAGATCACACTAAGTAACAGAACTAGGACTGAAGTCCAAATGACTTTGGATATGGGAAAAGACAGTGGGAGAAAAGGCTAGAAGCAGATTAAAATCAGACTCTAGGAGAAAGTGAGGTGGGACTTCCATGTAAAGAATATACTCATTTGGAATATGTCATATTTGGGAAGCCAAGAAGATACTCCAGAGAGACACCAGTAGGCAGCTGAAAATTCAGGAAGAAGCCCAGAATCAAAGTCTAAGAGATAACCAATAGAAATTTCTCTACACAGAGGTAATAAGTGCTTATATCTTAAATAGAAAAAATAAAAAAAGAGGAATGTCAACATAAAATTGGGAATTCTTGCACTTAGAAAGTTAAGGAATCAAAGGAAGGCAGAAAAAGAAGAGTATTTATAAAACTACGATTGTATTCAAGGCTTACGAAACTCAGCTAATCACATTATGTGGAAAGCTTTTTAAACTTACAGATACCAGAATAATTTAGTAGGTATGGGATGGCCAATATCTGGGACCCACTGGTCTAATATAATTTAGCATATGACTGGTAAATTTGGAATCACCAGTTATTTCTCATCAGGTACTCTACCTCAAGTTCCTAAGTGGTTTGAACTACCACTGAGAACTCCTGACAGAAATGACTCCACTAATCCTGAACTCAAGGAATTCTGATGGTCAGCTGAATTCCTGGTTATGATAAAGAAGATTCCAACTCTAAATTTCTAGGTATTTATTATGGCTTTGTTTAACATCCTTAGGACAGATTTCCCCATTTTTTTAAATGCCACTGTGAAGGTAGCAGCTTCATTCTTGTTATTAATAAAATTTACAATAAATTTCTATTACTTTTTGAGTGGAAGCATAGCCTAGTAATCAAGTTTTATACATGACTTCTAAAGACCTGAGTTTTGAAGGAATTTATTTAGTACACATAATTTTCAAATGTTATTCTGACTAGCAACAGTTTTATAATAAATCCACTATTCCAACAAGCATGGTGGTTTTGCTAAAATTTTATATTAATATCTAAATTCACTTTGAATTTTGCATTATCACTTCCTTATGGAAGCCTTTCCTGGACCCCAAGTTGTGGTAATTTTTCCTTCCTCTGATTGTTTTATATCTGGCACATTTATGATAATTTTTTACTGTTATGAGGCAGGAAAGGTGTCTTATCTAAATTTGTATGCCCTGATATGTAACACCTAGTATATCTCAATAAATGTAAGCTAAATTATTTTATCTTCTCTATTTGAAGCTAACCCTGCCAAAAAAATGTGATTATTCTTTCACATACAAATTCCCTCGTATGAAAATCTTTCCACCCTCAAGTGTTCTAAGCATTCTAAGTATCTCTCTAAAACTGCTCTGAGCACATGTAACTAATTCTTAGTTTATACCTGCTTCAACTAGACTGCTCCTTGAAGGCAGGCAGGCATCATGTCACATTCATCTATTAACCAGCTACAACGAATTACTGTGAGACTTAAAGAACTGGACTCATCATAATACTTTTTGAAAGTTGACCATTATTATTTGGTCTACTAGTTATATGGCCATTCAATTCAGTATCAGAAAAAGAAAACAGCACGTTCTCTCTTATCAGGAAAGTTACAAAGTAATTTTACATACTGCCTACTTTTTGTCCTAGAAAAAAATGTCACCAATAGGGTTTGATCACGTGCCCCCTACGGGTGACTGGAGAGAGGAAAATAAGGAAAATCAATGTGAGAAATCTACACTGGGACAAAACAAAATAACGTTCAAGAAATTCGTATCACCTGGTCACATCGGGAAGCCACTGTGCAGTTAGGCTGGGCCACTCCAGAGCATGGGTCATCACCAAATCGTAAAGAAAAGGGGTGTTCTTTTTCCATATTTTGTACTCTTCGTTGATCACACGTTCTTCTACTGCGTCATCAAAGGCTGCTAAAAAATTTAAAACAAATTAAGTTAGCGAACACAATGGAAACCGAGTCAACACTTCCAAAGCTAACGGCACGCTATGGAGCAGATATGTCTAAAACTCCCCTAGGCGGAGGCACCAACACCCCTTCCACCTTCGCGGGTCGGAAATACTCTTCAGGTCATCCCGGCCAGACACTCCGTTAGCTATTCGGGCTAAGGCGCCGGGCCTCAGGAGCATGGTCCCGTACGTGATAAGTCTACGGAACCGGTGAGGAGGCCGAGCACCAATCCTTGGGGGTAGGGAGAGGTACAAGGAGGCCCTGGAGAGAAGCGGGTAAACCGACAGTGAGAGCGGGGAGGGACCAAACACCCTACGGGGCCCCCACCGCCAGCTTCACGCCGCTGCGCAGGGTCTGCGCTCCAGAGAAGCTGGCGCACCGTTAGCCGGCCCCGCGGGGCGATTTCGCCTCCTGCCTTTGATGGTGGGGACGGCACTACTCAGCAGGGTCGGGCCTGCCTTCACTGTTAGGCCGTGTCGAGGCCGCAGCACAAGATCGACACCGACCGCCTTCTTGGGACAGCCCTAGGACCCTCACCTTCCTTGTCGGCCATGGCGGGCAGGCAAGCCAGAGGGATCCCGGGATCGAGCGTTGCGGGAGGGGCGGAGAGGCTGCTGGCGCTCGCTCTGCGCGCGCGGCCTCTATTGTTTCCTGCTACCCCTGCGTGAGGTCCAACTCGCGCACCTTCGCGCCAACACTGGCCAATCGTAGCACACCAAAAGGCGAGGTGGGCGGGGAATTTGCGATCTCAGCCTATCCAGACCCTCGGAGTCGCTCTTCGCAGGGCCGAGGCTCGCGCTTCGCGCCTGCCCCCACACGGCCGGGAGCCGACTTCCTTTGATTGCGCGCGCGCGGGGTTGGTGGGAGTGCGCCCCGCTGGGGTCACGTGAGAGGTTTAGTCTGCACTCTCCTGGGGGCAGCCATTTTCTTAAAGGCTGTTAAGCTAACGAGCACTTCAAAGTACTCAAATGAGAAACCTAAGATGTTTTCGGGTCCAGTTATCAACTGAGGTTGAAAAGCAATGCCTTTGCCACTCAGACCTAGAGGTGTCTAATCCAAGTGTCCCTTACTCCCAGGTCCTCCAGTTTGTTTTCCTAATCTTTAGAACTATTGATGAAGCAAGCTCAGAAAAATAGGGCCTAGGTCCTTGGTTTTTTAAAGATGTGCTCCAAGCAGCGTGGCTTACAATGGAAATCTTAAGGGATAAAGTACGTTCGCGAAAACCGAGTCCTAGCCCTTTAAAGATGCGTGCCAAGGGGCGGGGTCTAGAGCGGAAGTTGTAAAACAGAACTGAAGTCCAGCCGATGAAGGGCGGAAGAAGAGTATCCAATGTTGCAATCATGGCGCAAGGAGAAGAAGATGTTAGAGATTACAATTTGACTGAGGAGCAGAAGGCGATCAAGGCCAAGTATCCTCCAGTCAATCGGAAGTACGAGTGTGAGTAGGCTGCTCACTTCTCTCATCTCCTCTCCTTGGCTGGGGCTTCCGGCATCGTTTACCACTTTTCCCCATAAGATGCTGCAGGCAAGATCCCATTTCTCTCTGAATTGTAGTTTCATTTGTGCTTGGAGAATGCTGCAGGAAAAAGCCACCTGGTCTGATATTCGATAAACCTGGGCTCCCAGTTTTAAAGTCTCTTGAACTTTTTTTCACATGTGCCTACTCACATTTATCTTGTGGAATTTTCCTAGTGTATTCTAAACATAACCGTATTTTCAAGCGTTTGCGTGGTGGGCGCCCTATGTATTTCCAACAATGGTTAAAGAGTGTGGCTAGTTTAGAAGACTCGGAAAGCTAAGTAGGGGACTTCTAACTTCGCATTTTACCTGAATCCTGTTAGTAAAAAAGACCTGGTTTTGCCATTTATTAGCTTAGTGTCTAGGCTAATTATTATAACATCTCTTTCCATCTCAGTTCCTTCATCTGAGAAAGAACGAGATAACATGAAAGTATAGTGCATACTCTTAAGCTCTATGTAAACGTTAAGCTAAGCTTTCGTCCTTAAAGTTGGCTGTGGTTTGGGGAGCACAAATCTGACTTATTTCTCTCTGTAAAATCTTTATTAATTTCCCATTGTCCTCTGTGTAGAGTCCAGCTATTTACTATAGCATGATAGGCTCTGTACTTTTTGGATCCTGCATGGCTCCCCAGCTCATTATTCTCTCACTTAAAAACATTTTTTTTTTTTAGTATACGTAATGTACTACCGAAGCGAACACACAAAATAATTTTTAAAAATTATTTTTAATAGGTCATGTATATGATTCAAAATTCAAAAGTACAGTAGGTATGCAGGGGAAAGTAAGTTTTTCTTTTATCCCTGATCCCAAGCCACCTAGTCTTCCTCACAAGATCAATCATCTTTTTCATTTTCTTATGTGTACATGCAAAGATGTTCTAGCATTTATTTTATATAACCAATTTGCAGTTGATGGACATTTATGATATTAGATTCAATGCAGCAGTGGATATAATGGTACATCCATTGTTTTGTAGCAATTCCCAGTCTTTTTGGCACTGGGGACCAGAGCTCCTATGAGACTCTAATGCCTGATGATCTCAGGTGGAGCTGAGGCGGTGATGCTAGTGTTGGGGAATGGCTGCAGATACAGGTGAAGCTTCGCTTGCTGGCCCACCACTCATCTGCTGTGTGGCTTGGTTCCTGGTTGCTGTGTGGCTTGGTTCCTGGTTCTTAACAGGTCGGATACCGGCCTGCAGCCCTGGGGCTTTGGGACCCCTAGCTTTGCACGTGTGCAAGTGTATTTGTAGAATAAATTTCTAAAGTAACATTGCTTTGTCAAAGGATATGTGCATTTTTAAATAAGATTTTCATGAAAATGTAGCAGACATCCAGCATTATATTAGTTTCGGGTATAGGAGTATGTGCATTTTTAACATGGAAGTATTGCCAAATTGCTCTCCATTGAGGTTGTGCCAATTTATACACTCACTAGCATTGTGTGAGTGTGCCTCCTCACACTTGTACCAGTCAACTATTTTACCATACTTTTCGGTCTTTTCCAATTTGTTAATATCTTTTCATACTAATTGCATTTTTTAATTTTAAGTGAGGTTGAACATATCTTAGTATGTTTGCAGCTATTTGTATTTCCCTTTCTGGGATGTATTTCATATCCTTAACCCATTTTTCTATTGGGTTGTTAGTCTTTTTTACTCTGCAGAATTTACTTTTATGTAGTAAAATTTATTAACCCTTTTTATGACTTCTAGATGTCATACATAGGAAGGTCTTACTCTGAGACTGTAAAATAATTCTCTGTTATACTTATTGAAGTTTAATATGCATAGAAAATTTTGCGTAAGTGAATTTTCACAAACTGAATACACCATACACCTGTGAACTATTAACAAGATAGATGTTACAGCGTCCTTGAAGCCCCTCTCATGCTCCTTCCAGTCACCACCACTTTCTCTGCTACTCCATTAGCCTGACTTCTGACATCATAAATTAGCTTTGCCAGTTTTTGTACATTACATAGATGGAATCATTATGCATTCCTTTTGCGTTTGGCTCTTTTGGCTCATAGTTGTGAGGACCATATTTTTACTGATAGTTATAGATTGTTCTTGTTTCAGGTATTTATGGGTTTGTTCGTTTTTAGCATTTAAAACTTGAATACATCAGAATTAGGGTAAGGTGGAAATTAAGTATCCAATTTCATTATTTTCCAGATGACCTACCAGATGTTTTCACATCCTTTATGCAACAGTCTGTGTTTCATGCTGTGATCGAAACGTGACACCTTTATCATATACAAAATTCCCTTACCTATATTTAGGTCTGTAGTTGGACTTACTCGTCTATTCTTCGTTCTTTGTCTCTTTATGTGCCGGTGCCACAGTTTTAATTATTGGGGCTTTATTTGTCTTTTAATATTTTGTAGGACAATCTCCCCCTCAGTATTTGCCTCTTTCTTGCCATTTTGCTTTTTAAAAATTTTTATTTGAAAAGTTCCAAAGGTATACAAAACTAAGGCAATAATATGGTGATTTTCATTTACGCACCGTCCAGCGTCAGCAGTTATCAACTGTGTTTTTTCATCTGCAGGAGAGGACAAAAATCTCTTTCTGGTACCCATCTTAGGTCCATATTGGCCGGGGCCCTGCAAATTAGACTAACAAAAGACAGATTAGAGAAAAACAAAGTTGTTTATTAACGTGTATTGCTCATATTTAGTGATAAATAACTCAGAGCAGAGCTTTAACAGAAAAATAATTTTATAGAGGTGACAAAAAAAGAAAAGCACTTTGCCCTTCTGGGGCTGCAATTGTGGAAGGTGACTATGGGGGAACTAAGCGAAGATGAGGGCCAGTTTAATAAAGTTTATTATGCCGATTCTTCGGGTGCTAACTCTGGGTAGATAAGGGTCTAGATTTTCTCTGCCCTTGCTGATAGAGGCAAAAGGGAATAACTTAACAAATTCGTCCTTTTAGATAAGTAGTGGGAGGGCATAGATCTTTTCTTGTATCTGTTTCTTTCAGTTGTCTTCAGCTCAAAATAATCTTTATGCCAAAATGACATGTTTTGAGGGGTATATACTATCTTTCACCTCTTTTCCTATTATTTTAAAATAAACCACAGACAAAAATTGCTATTGGTATTTTTTTGATCATATTAATTATAAGCTTAGAATTAAAGGTTTTGTATTTATTGTCTTTTTCTCCAAGAATAAAGTTTGCCTTTCCATTTTGAAAATCTTACTTTGCATAACCTGAGGTTATTTCTAGGCATTTTATCTTTTTTGTTTCTGATATAAATGATCTTTCATAATATTTCTGTGGTTATTGATTATACTTATGAAAGCTATTGAATTATATAATTAGTTTTTACACTGCCTCTTCATGAATTCTCTTTTAGTTAGTATAATTATAGTTGATCCTCTTGTTTAGTCACCTCCAAACTTTTTTCATTACACACTGAATTTTATATGTCCTACTGTATTATAATACATGCATTATGAAGCTGTTTTCTTTCCTCTGACACTATGTCTGACACCAAATATGTGGTTTTTTCCACACTAAGCAATTCTCCTGTTCTCTGACACTAACTGGATGTCCAGCAATTCAATTCAATTCTGACATTAACTCCCCAGTTAGTACAGACACCACAGGTTAAGGGCTCAGCCCCACTTTAGATGCCAACCCTGAAGAGGAACCCTGGCTACCCACACTTCTGCGTAGCCAACTGCAGATTCTGATGTCCTCATGAGCCCCTCAGACTCAGGTTGAATAATTTGCTAGAAGAACTCACAGAACTCAGGTGAACACTTCATGTTCGCTAGTTTATTATAGGGAATACAAGTCAGAAACAGCCAAAGGGAGCAGATGCATAGGGAAAAGTATAAGGGGAGGGGTTTGGAGTTTCCATGCCACCTCTAGCAGGCACATCACCTTCCCAACAACTTGATGTGTTCATCAATCTGATGTTCTTTTTATTCAAGAGTTACATAACCCAAACACTTTTCCCATTACCATTTGGGTGGGGGGCTGAAAATTTCCCCCCATGATTATGCTTTAATCATTGATCTACTCTACAAAGTGACTGTCCCCATGCTAAGGATATCAAGGACTCCCACCCTAAGTCACCTCGTTAGCATAGACTCAGATGTCTTCAAAAAAGGGTCATTATGAGTAATAAAAGACACTCCTGTCACTCAAGAAATTCCCAGAGTTCTAGGAGCTCTGTGCTAGGAACCAGGGACAAAGACCAAAAACATATTATACCACACAAACATTCAGCAAAAAGCAGCAATTAAGAATGAGAGAAAAAAAAATTTAACTATACTTATTGTGCAGAAAAAAAACTTTTGTTCAAAAATCCTGTTAATATTTTTATGTTATGCTTTGTGATTATATCTATGGAGGTGACCATATAGTTATATAAATTACATTAATCTATTTCCTAATAATTGAATCTTTGCTTTCCAGGAATAAATCCTACTTGGTCATGCTGGATTCTACTTGCCAACATTTTGTACAGTATCTTTATGTTAATGTAATGTTAGATTAACCTATATTTTTTTCCAGCTTCATTTCTTGCCACTGACCAGCCCCAAATCTACCCCAAGTTTTCTCTTGTTAAAAAACAAAACAAAACAAAATTTAGCTGAGTAAATTTGAAGATCTACTTGGCTTTATTAAACAATTCTTGCATTGGGCAGTATCCCATTTAGTAAATTGAAGGGAATTCTAAGACATTGTACAAAATAGAAGGTTTTTATAGACAAAGACTGGTTTGACAAGAATGTTATTAGCAAATAAAGGATTGTTTCAGGCAAGGACACTTTTTGTGGAAAAGGTAGCTGCCTCTTGTCAGGCAGATAGGTACCTGGCTAGGGTATATTGGGAAATTCTAGACTGATTGGTTTAAGGTCACATTCCTGTGTAGGGCTGAAATTAGTCTTGGTTTGCTGTCCTGGAGGCAAGGGGCTTCACCTTGGCCTGTTTCTTTTTCTTTTCTTTTTTTTTTTAACACCCCGCAGCCTGTCGTTTTCTTTACAACTCAGCTCAGTTATCATCTCATTTATTCATTCAATATTTTTGAGAACTGGTTGTGTGTCAGGCACTGAGCAGAAATTAGGAATAAAAGATAAGGGCAAACAGATATAGATCACCCTTAGTCTCTTGGCACTTAAAGTCTTGTTTCCTTTGGGAATTCTAACCTGAACCCCTTAGTCTAAATTACCTTTATCTCTAATAGCGAAGTGTGGTCTGTAGACACCCGGGCCCCCCGGACACTTTCAGGGGACCTGTAACGTAAAAACACTTTCAGAATCATACTGAGATGTTATTTACTCTTTTCACTGTGATGATGTTTACACTGCTGGTGCAAAAGCAGTGGTAGGTGAAACTCCTGGCCCCTTAGCACAAGTTGTGGGAGCACCAAACTTACTGATAGCCATTGTATTTTTTTACCACGGTGTACTTAGAATTAGAAAAAGAAAGAGTCATTTTTACTTAGAAATGTTCTTGAATCGGGAATAATTATTAATTTATTAATAATAAAAATAATTATTAATAATAAAAATAAAACATTAATTAATTAAATCTTGACCATTGAGTACAGGGCTTTTTACTATTCTGTGTAACAAAATGGGAAGTATGCTCAAAGTGATTGTGCTGCTTGTCAACAACATATTGATGATTGGTTACCTTGAGGAAAAGAACTTGTGTAGTTGAGTTTTGAGCTGCTTTTTTTACCCACAGAAATTTTTTTCTCAAAAGAATGACTGAAAGACATACCATTATTATTCAGGCTTGGGTATTTGGCAGATATTTTCCTGAAAATAAACAAAGTGATCTGTCACATCAAGGAAAATAACAATATTTATTGGCAATGGTAAAATTCAAGCTTGCAAGTGAAATTGGAATTTGGAAAACTTGTATTTGCTATCAGGAGCTTGACAGTTTCCCAGTACTTACAGGCTTTTCTGATGGAATTGGTGGCAATATTAACAACTATGTTTTTTAAAAAATTCTATATAATTAAATGTATCAACGTCATCTGTATAACTGGATAAACTAATATTTTCCCCCCCAAAAAAACTGTGCTTGAGATTACACAGTCAGGCATGGATAAAATTCAACCTAAGCACAGGAAGAGCAATGGATTTTAATATTACAGAGTATGAAGTTCATTTTTAACTTCAGATTTCACAGTGTGAAAAACCATGTTTCTAGTTTGGGTGTAGCATCAAGTAAGACTATATGCAGTTTTTTGAAAAGCTATTAAATACTCCCTTTTACTCCTGCATATCTGTGAGGTTGGATTTTTGTATACTTCACCTAAATCAACATATTGCAACACATTGAAAGTCAGATGTTAAAAATATTCACAAAAATGCTAAACAGTGCCACTTTTTCACAAATTTTTTAAATATAGTTATTTTTTAAAACATTCAATGTATGTTAAAATAGGTTCATTGGTATTAAATGAATTCATAAGTACTTTAAATTTTTTTCAGTTAAAATTTCTAGTATGGTTAATATTGTCAGATACAGTCCATATAAACAAAAGCTTTTTGGGATCCTCAATAATTTTAAGAGAGTAAAGGATTCCTGGGACCAAAAATTTGAAAACCACTGCCCTATAGCAATCTGTCATTGTCTTGTTAAACTGTTTTTTAAAATTGATATATAATTTAGATATAGTAAAAGCGCTCAGATCAGATGTGTAAAGTTAGATGAGTTTGATAAAGATACATCTGTGTAACTGATGCTCCAGTCGAGCTCCGTAATATTTCCATCACCCTAGAAAGTTCCTTTTGCTCCTTTCCAGTGAGTCCTCTATGCTCTTACCTTGAGGCAAACACTCTTCTGATTTCTGTCACCATAGCTTACTTTTGCCTGTTTAGAGTCTCATGTAGGTAGAATCACAACATAATTCTTTTGTCTGGCTCCTTCACTCAATATCAAAGACAAATACAGCCTGACATTAACTGGGGAATGGATTTTATTCAGTAACCTGACAGGGGAAAGAGGACGTGTTTGAGCCTTTGAAAGTGAGAATGAGGGATCAGAGGACAGTGGGGGTGCTCAGTAAAAACTTAGAAGTAAAAAATTACAAAAAGTTGATCAGTGTAAATTCGATTAGGTCAGCAGTGTTTGCTAGCTAGCTGGCAGTTATCAAAGTTAGGATTCTATCCTCCCACAGAAACTGAGAGTCCTTCCTGATGATTACATTTCAAAGGAATGGCTCCAGTCCTTGAGAAAGATACTTCTGAGCTGTAAGAGATAAATATTCACAGTGTAAGCCCTTTTTAGTAAATGCTCTAAGAAAGAGAGGTCAAGGCCCTATGGCCAGGTGTTGGCCAGAACAAACAGTAAATTCTGGCAGTGTAGAGCTTTCTCAGGCAGGCAGTGCAGTGGGGGATGGGAATAGAGTGTGTGGTGTGTGGTCCTAGGAACACCAACCACCTTATGCTGCTAGAAGCCATGCTCGAGTTTGGTCAGGTTCTTTAGTGCAGAAGGGTCTGGGTGGAGTTGTGTGCTGAGACTTCTGTAGTTTTCATTTAACATTTTTGAGATTCATGTTAATACAATATCAGTAGTTAATGCTTTTTTTATTGCTGAGTGTTGCATTATATTCCTCAGTTTGTTTATCTCTTCTCTTAACAGACATTGGATTTTTAATTTGGGGGAATACAATTGCTGTGAACATTCTTTTTTTCTTTTTTTTTAAACAAAAGCCACGTTTATTTGTTCATTTCTTGCATTTGCAGTACTCCTCGATGACATCCTTGTCCTGAGACTCTTTGCCAGAGTCCTTAATCACCACACACCTGCAACCAACCACTTTCCAGGGTTCTTCCTGTCTGTCAGTTTTGCAGAGGCATACCCATTCCCCAAGTTTCCTGTTGTCATCAACCTTAATCAGGTCGACTCAATGTGCAGCACAAAGGGACTCCACCAACTTGACATATATAGGCTCATCTCAGTTGGATACAGGTACCCACAGAAGGCTTGGTGTTTGAGGCTTTGGCAGCTTCACGAATTCCACGTGTCCCTGGTGGATGAGAGAGGTTGTCAGTATCTCTCCTAAAGTAGTATTCACATCCGTTACACTGACAGCAGCAGTGCCTTCCTTAGCCATGGCAGTGGCTTACAGGGGGAGCCGAATCTTGAATGCACCCAGCCTCTGCCTCCACGCTACTCTGCGGCGTCAGGAAAAGTGAACGTTCTTATCTGTGTTCTTATATATGTTTTTATATGACACATGCTTTCATTTCTCTAGGGTTGATATTAGTCATTTCCTTTTCACAGTTTGTCATCTCTGCTAGTCATTGAGACCCTTAGTGCCTGAAGCGTATTAAGTCCTCAGTAATGTTTTTGAGTGAATTATTGATAAGTTTGAACCTTGAGCGCCACCAGAAAATGATCTGTTATGGTATAAAGTACACTAAATTGGGAATCAGAATATCTCAATTCTAGTCACATAATCTCTCCGGATTTCAGGTGTCTTCTTGTAAGTGAAGGAATTATATTACATGATCTCCAGGACTTCTTTCTAGTCCAAATATTCTTTGATCCTAAGTGGGAAGATGGAAGTCATAATACGAGTGAAGAATAGACTCTGAAACGTTGAGATGACGGATCCAATGGGAGCTTGCTATATAGTCGCAGTTGTTACTTACTGGCGTCCTGTGAGAATATCAGGGAAATGCTCATAATACATACAGTCGTTTACTTGCTAAAACTATTGGCCACAGATTTCATCGAGGAGTACTTCAACTATAAGAAATCAACATATAATAAACTTGGGTCTTGTTAAAAAAAAAAACTTTTTTTTTCTAGGATTTGGCTAGCTGTTCATGAGAAAGCAAGACAGAGCAATCTGGAATTTTATATCTTTGATGATGATATAGTTCCTGGAATTTTGATCATTCATGCAGATATGCAGAAAACATTGATTTGTTTGGCTGAGTAAAGTAATGTCTAGAAACGACATTTATTGAGAAACTGATTTATTAGATACTTCTTAGGTCACCTAGAAGACCTTGGCTCTGCTGCCTTCCAGTCATTCTTTAAATATAAATCTTGGCTTTAAAAAATATTCTTCAGCATTACTATGATAATATTGTGTTACTGTTAGTTCTTTAGTCATTTATTTAATGTGCAAACCACATTTTCTCTTTCTTCAAGGCTGATGTTCTTAACAATGAATAGAGTTCTTGCAATTAGCAAGTCAAGTTTAGTTACTTATAAGTGTTTTTCGCTCTCTTCCTCAGATTTGGATCATACAGCAGATGTCCAGTGAGTATACCTGGAGTTTATGCCTTTGAAACCATGTGCTTAAATAGGAAGGCTGATGATGGTTTACTCTTGATGTCCCTAGTTTTATTTTTTCTCCATTTTGATTCCTTTAGAACATGAAAATGATGGTTTAAAAGCACCCAGTTTTAGTGCCATGAAATTGATTTGAGTTTTTTTGGTTTTGTTGTATTTATTACATTGATTTGATTTTGACTTTGATCTCAGGTTTGTCTCTTGCAGTTATTACATTACACAGAGCATAAATGTATTTCTTTAGGTTACACGCATGGGGAGATACTCTGGAGGAAGCATTCGAACAGTGTGCAATGGCCATGTTTGGTTACATGACAGATACTGGGACTGTGGAGCCCCTCCAAACAACAGAAGTAGAAACCCAAGGTAACCAATTTATTCACAAGGAAAAATTGTTATACAGATGTACAGTATTCTGCATAATTTCAGTATATTTTCATAAGAACAACAAAATTAATTATCAGCCTGTTCTTCCTCTTTGAACTTGCCTAAGAAATTTATTGCACTTTTAAATTCAAATAAGTTTTTAGAGACAAGATTACAAGATTATTCAATATCATACTATTATGGTTCTTTTTGATGCTATGTAGGAGATGACTTACAATCTCTTCTGTTTCACTTTTTGGATGAGTGGCTTTATAAGTTCAGTGCTGATGAATTCTTCATACCTCGGGTAAGCAAGGGTTTTTCTTTTTTACTGAGCAAATGGATTCTTAGTTCACAATTTAAAATAGAACCAGTGATTTAAAGTAGAACTTGTGATACGAAACAAAGCCATATAGATATATAAGATAGTATTGATTTGCAGAGATTATAATAACCATTCCTCTTGATTAACCTGGGTTTGCCTATGTACATGCCGTTTGTTTTTAGATCTCTTATTATATACTTTTCACCAGTCAGGAGTGTGTGATAAGAATGCACCGCCTGTCTTCATCCACACTTTTTGTCTCCTGAGTTTGAGCTATATTTATGTCCTTTGTATGTCTCTTTTGTCCTTTTGAATTTAGCAGCTCTCATGCTGGCCTAAGTTAAAAAAATTAGTGCTTTTAGTTTTCCTTAATGTGAAAATGGAAAAGCCAAATGAAGATTGCTTGTTGCCATCAACCTCTAGAAGAGAACATCTCTCTAACATAGTTGTTATCTGGTACACATGGCGCTCCTTGCTTCCGTAATTCCTCCATTCTCTCCCTTACCAGCTCCGCTACATATCTTCTAACCGGGTCATTCATACTACAGAGTTCCCGTAACTACAGTATTATATAAAAATAGGCTGATGTTCTGTCAGTTATGCCTTGATAAAGCTAAGGGGGGAAAAAAAGGCTGAGAGTCAATGAAATCATATATCATCCTCCTCCATCTTACAAAAAATTCTTTCGGCTCATATTTTTAGATTATACATTTTCAAGTGTACTTCCCTTAAACGTGTAAGGAAAAAAATATTTCCTGAAATATATTTAATTTGTTCTATTTTAGTTAACATTTTAATTTTCTTTCCATCATTGAAGTTGTATGGTATTATCTTAAAAAGGTGATAAACCTAGATGTGTTTTTAGTAGATGGACTATAATGAATATTTTTTTTTTACTTAAAATATTTTTTCCTCTTTAGGAAGTGAAAGTACTTAATATTGATCAGAGAACTTTCAAATTACGGTCAATTGGGTAAGTTTTGAAATTTTAAGTAGCAAGTCATGAAAGATGTTAAGTTATGCTCTTCACTGGACTTGGCAGGCAGGAAGACAGAAAAGTAAGAAGACCAATTACATCCCAGTAGGGCTTTGCAGGTTGCTTTGTGAGACACGTGAAGGGAGAGCTCACCTCAGCTTTGGAGGACTGGAAACTTGTCAGGACAAAGTTGTTTTGAGTTGTTACACTTGATTCCCAACTCGTTGATATATATATTTTTTTTTAGGAACTTTTTTTATTTGCTAGATGACACAGGAATTTGCATAAAGCCTAGCTTGGTGGTAAGAAACACTGATTCATCCTTTTTCATGGATCCTCACACCTGGACTCCATTCAAACCAGTTCCTTCTATTAATAAATTCTACTTTTCTTCCAGAGTTTACACTTGATTAGGTCACTTTGATTGAACTTGGTGTTTCCCAAATTTGGTCACTCAATATCTTTTAGGTTCTTTCTATATAAACCTTATCTTTCCATTTTATGTTGAATTTTGTTAGGTTTTATTTATTTATTTATTTATTGTTTTTTTGGTGACGTGAGGTCTTTTATTATTTCCCCTTCTTTCAAAAAAAAAAGGTAAAGAAACAGGCTTGTTCAAGGATACTTAGTTAATGGTTCAACTTAATTTTAAACTTCGCTCTTTCTACCATTACTTCTACTGTGATGATGTCAGTAGTGTTAAAGGGACAGAGGATACTTAGGCCAGGTTCTAGGAGAGTTCCTTTCTAGAGCCTTCTATATACAGACCATGGACATTTTCCAAAAGTTAAAAAATGCAAACCAAGTTCAGACCATATTACAGAATCTAGTATTTTGCCTTTGCGTGGTATACTCTGACAAGCTTTCTCCAGTGGGGGATATTATTTAATTAGTGCTATAACCTTGAATACAGTGAAAAATTTGAACTCTATTTATGAAACAGTATTCATTAAACAGTGTTTATTGACAATTTCCTCATACATGTTATACTAGGGCACTTTTTTAAGAGCAACTATCAACTTTGTTAAAATGGCTATTGCACATTAAATCCTTCTTACTCCTCTTCTCTCTTGGCTTCCTCTGCATTTGTAAGGCTTATTTAAAATATGTAAAGAGAGAACACATTAAATCTTACAAATCTTAAACCTGTTTTCATTTTCCTTCTCAAGGTGGGGAGAGGAATTCTCATTGTCCAAGCACCCTCAGGTATGTTTTTAATCTAGCCAT
Organism: Eonycteris spelaea; assembly: GCA_003508835.1. Lineage (NCBI taxonomy): Eukaryota > Metazoa > Chordata > Mammalia > Chiroptera > Pteropodidae > Eonycteris > Eonycteris spelaea. The sequence goes on from PUFA01000006.1 coordinate 10,514,312, forward strand.
TAAGAACATGTCATACTTCCTTACCATAAAGTCAGTATATGTGACAGTAAACATATCAATGAGTTCTAATCAGTTGGTGTAAGTGATAAATTTTTCTCATCTCTGACCTATTTAGACATATTATGTTAAAACACTAATTTCGCACATCTGATTTGGTGGATTAGAGTCAGCACTTGGGTTCTAGGGTCAGGTTTCTTACTGATAGTTGTGGGACTTAAAAGTCGCTTTACCTTTTTGAGTTTTGATTTCTTCCTCTGTAATGGAGGTTTTGGACTAGCCATTCTCTAAAGAACCTTCTACTTTCTGTGCTTCTCTAGATTCTGTATTTGCCAACCTATATGGCCTCGCTCTTTATTAGTCAAGTTTATTGGAATAGGAGGAGGCAGATTTTTCCTGTAAAGGGCCAGGTAATGTAAGCTTTATGGGTAGAAAGTAATGGAAGAGCCACTACCCGATTCTTCTCTTGTAACACTACAGTTGCAACAGACATGACATGAATGAATGAATGTGGCTTGTTCCAGTAAAGCTTTATGTATGGGCACTGAAATTTGAATTTCATATCATTTTTCAATGTCATGAAATATTATTCTTTTGATTTTTTCCCCAAACATTTAGAAATGTAAAAACCATTCTTAGTTGGTGGGGCCGTATAAAAAATGGGGGGCAGGCTGGATTTGGTCTGTGGTTCGTAGTTTGCTGACCCCTGTGAAAAGTCAAGGAGACCTAACTTAGTTGGAGGTGACCAGGAAATCCTGGTTACTTCCAATAATTGCAGTATAATTTCTTCAACCATAATATAATGGAATAAAGCCTGATAAGGGAGACTCAGAAGAAAGAAGCATAAAACAAAAATCAGTTGAGGGGAAGGGTGTGTGGATTGAAAACAAGTTATTTTTATAGTACACGTGACACAGTGGAATTTCCTTTTGAATATACTGTGTTTGAGATGCCTGTCAGACATCCAAATGGAGATGTTTCCACCTGCTAACAGGTATCTCCTTAAATGTCTATCCATAAATCTCAAAAGAGTACCTAGCACTGATGAGTAATTCTGCATTTAACACTAAATTCACTTTCTCATTCTCTGAAGCAATTATTTCACCCTCACCTCTAAGGCTTCCTCCTCATTCTCACTCTTAATCAACTTTGTTTTTTTAGAGAAGACAAAAGCAATCCATAAGAACTGACTCATCTTCCCTCACGTCAAGTCTACCATTATTGTATCTGTACTCACGTTAGCCTTTCCTCCTGTATTAATGACAGGCCAGTCCCTGATCCTGGCAGAAGGCAGACTTCTCTCCTTCAATACTCTATCCCACACACAGCCCTTACCAACTTAAGGTCTTTGCTCTGAAATTCTCTCCCTCTCCAGCATGATTAATTGTTCCCAATTTCTTAGATCATTTCCACTTAGTATACAGTGGTGCCACAAAACCTGCTAAGTAAAACAAAACAAAAACCTCCTTACTAGCCACATCCCCTCTCGAGTTATTATTGTTCTATCTATATGTTCTCCTTTTCTACAAACTCTTTAAAAGAATTGTCTCAATATACTGCCTCTACTTTCTCACCTCTTATTCCCTTTGACACACCCCAAATAGTATATACATTATTCCACTGATTAGTAAATCTGCGGTCCATTCTCAATCCTTACCTTACTCAACCTCTGGGCAGCCTTAAGAGTATTAGCTATCTGGCTTCTGGGGCATCCCTCTTCTCTTGTTCCCTCTCATTAGGCAGGCTCTCCTCTCTCTCTTCCTTTTTGGCTCCTTCTCTTTCAAACTTAGCACCCTGAGGCTCAGTCCTCTCTCCTGTTCTCTTATCCACCCTCCTTCCTTGGTAATCTTATCTAGTCCTATGGCTATAAATATCTATTCAGTGATAACTCCCAAGTTTGTATTTCTCGACACATCTATTGCCTGAACAAATCATCCTATAGACAAATGCGTATTATCTGACATCTCCACTTGGATGTCTCATAGGCATCTCAAACACAGTATGTTCAAAACAGTTCCACTGTGTCATGTGTACTATAAAAATAACTTGTTTTCAGTCCACACTCCCTTCCCCCCAACTGATTTTTCTTAGTTTCATGCTTCTTTCTTCTGAGTCTCCCTTACCAGGCTCTGTGCTGCCACAGGCAGAAAGTCGAGTTTGATTTAGGTTGTGGTTTCTCCAGATTATAGCAGAAGGGGGAAAAAAAAAAAGGGAGCTGCCACTCAAATCCGTCTGCGAGATCTTCAACTTTCTTTCGTGCTTCTAGAGCTGGCAAATGCCAGTCACCTATTCTCTGACACATTTTGTGGATTCTTTTCTAGATCCCCCCCCACACACACTAGATTCTTTTCTAGAACTAGAAGGAACTAAGAGAACATCAAATTATATGGCTCTAAACTGGGGCAGGGTAGGGGGGCAGTGTCATGTGTCAGAAACATGTGGAGAGAGAAGAACCCCATGAGGTAAAGTGAATATTGGCAGCCGACTAGAGAGTAGGCCGAGTTCCTAGGGCCCAGGTTAGACCGCAGGGAGGAAGTCCGGAAGGAGCCTCCAGCAACCAGTAGGAAAGCTTTATGTTCTTTGATTCAACCCATTTAATAAATGAAAAAGCTGATGCCTGGAGAGGTCAGATAGCTTCCATATCCAGGTGGGAACAAAGCCAGGATTAGAGTTCCACCTCTTAACTCCAGCTCAAGTTCTCTTTCTATTGTGCACATGTTGTTTTTACTGGATCAGTGTATAATACTGTACTGATTTGATAAGTAATTTTTTTTATGTGAGTTTTTAGTTTTTCAGAATAATATTAAAATTTTGACTTTCTGCCAGTTATTGCTAGAGTTAATGATTCTGATTTCAATGTCCTTTTTCTCCTGTTGTTTTTTTCTCTAACCCCAACTTTAGGGAACTGAAGTCAAGGCGATAACATACTCAGCAATGCAGGTCTATAACGAGGAGAAGCCAGAAGTTTTTGTGATCATCGACATTTAAGATACTCCCCCCAAAAAGAGACTTGTGAGAGCTGTGTTTTCTCTTCCATTTGAGAGATACCATGATATAAATTCTATAGTATCTGACAATATATGGAGATTTGCAGAACAGAAATTTTTAAAGTGCACCTTTTAGAAATGGAAGATCAAGGCACATCCTTGGTCTGTGTTAACCAAATATTCAAATGTTAAAGAATTCTTCAAGTGGCAAGTATGGTTCTTCATTTGTTATTCCTGCTGTAACAGCAGGTACCTCACAGCCTGCCAATGGAATGCCAGCCCTCCAGCCTGATCCCAAAAGGGATCGTTGGTGTTAGCAGCGTCTGAGAGACTCTGAAGACTCTGTGCTCTCGAATACAGTTTGGAAAAATAATTATGATTTGAGAAATCCTACAATCAGGATTTTGCTTTTCCTCCAAAGTAAGACCTATGTTTGTACATGTACCTTAAGAGAGATTATATTTTAGATCGCTGTGGACACAGCCATCCTGCTTTCCAGTTGGTTTTCTTAGAAGAAATAATTATAGTTAAACAATTAGAAGACTTCTCTACAAAGAGCCCTCATTTTCTCTCTCACTTTCTTTAAAGCACTGATATATTGACAACTTTCCTGTTTTCCTGTAAGAAAAACTTGATGCCCTTACTAATGGGCCCTTCCTTCTAACATGTAATTTTATATTAAAACCAGTATATTTATACAGTTAGAGAAGAAAAGGGAAATTCTTAAAATTTCTTTGGTTTTTAAAAATTGCCTAAGCTCCTCATTACTAAGGATACTGAGGAGGCCAGGAAAACAACTTTAAAATGATCTGAACTTTTTAAAGTAGATAACTTTTAAGAAATGAAACTGCTTTAGTTGATTTGCATCATTATTTTATTCTTTTAATTGAGGTATTGTGATGCAAGAGTGCAAGGTTGCTATTTATTCACAAATACGAGATTGCCACTGGGTGGTGCCAAATATCATTATAATAGGCCAAACCTGACTTAAAGGAGGAGCTATTGAGCTTTCTCATTGTTCTCTCTGAACACTACATTATTTTTCTTTGGGTATTTAACAGAAAGTAGAGGTAAAGAAGACTAGGCCAAGAGCATGTGGTTTGAATAGTAGCTCTTCAAATGAATGAATACATAGCAGGATCACTGGGGTAGTGCTTATTACCCTTCTTTAATCTCAGGCACATTTTTAAATTTGAATTGTGGCCCTCTTAGCAAAAAAAAAAAATGTCTTGAAGAACGTTAGGATGAATTTCTAGGCTGAGATGGACTCTTTTTTTTTTTCATGGACCCCATTGCACATCATGGCAGTGGGGTGGTTGTAAAAATGAACAAGGGGATACCATGAAGGCAATGGAAGAGCCAAGTCTAGAATAAGAAGATCTCTTGGGGTATCTTAAGCCAAGTATGTGTAAACTTGACTAGGAGAAAAAGCATAACCACATCTCTTACCACCAGTGCCGTATAATGGGGTTCAGTAAAAACAAGTCAGATATAATTATGCAATACAAATTGTTTCTTGTAAATTTAAAAAGTCAGTTTGTTTTAAAATAAGCCAAAATGAAGATATCAAGTAAAAGGAAAATGAGTATGTTACCCTTTATAAAATATAGTTGGCATACACGTTTCCCCAGCTTTCCCAGGATAGTTAAGAATCTTATTTGTAAATGAAGAGAAAGGGAGTCATCTTGGAATTATACTTGGAGCTGTGGAATTTAAACACTACTGTGCTAACATTTTTATTTTGGGGGGGGGTAGTAATTAATAGCACAAATGAGCCAGATCACTAGGGTTCAAGTCCTGGTTCTACCACTTACTAACTGCCCACTTTGGGTTCGTTGCTTAACCTCATTGTGCCTTAATTTCCTCATTTTAAGTTGTGATGGCTGTACTTGCAGGATTGTTGAGAGGATTAAATAAATGTATACACATAAAGCTGTTAGGACACTTCTGACACATAGTAAATGCTCAGTAAATGAGGGCTAGTATTATTGGGGCAAGCATAAAGGCTAACAGCTCCCCTTACTTTTCTCCTTAATTTTTAAAAAGTCTGCAGTGGTTGGTTAGGGAGTGTGGCCGGCCTAGAGACAGCCTGGATAGCCAGTGCCATTCTGCTAGAGTCTGTTCATTAAGAAGAGTAAACAAAGCCACTCCTTTCTGCTTCTTCCTCTCTTGCTTCTCTACTCCAGGTCCTTCTTGTGTTGAGTTCTCTTTCTAACAAATCGGAGTTGAGCATCTACTTTAAAACGCTGTGCCCATCCACTTATGCCAAACCAATTGCCCTTGTTTGAGGCTCCCTTCCATTTATTGTCCCTAACTGGTTCCCTTGCAGCTCATTGTATTAAACATTGAATGGCTATATCACATTGGGAAGAAAGATGAACAAATTATTAAGCAACTTTGTTTTTGCCTTTATCATTGTCTTCATAACTTCTCTCTAGAGTCGTCTTTCAGTAAAAATGCGGCCTACCCACTGTCACACACCATCAAAGATCACACTACGTAACTCACTAGTTTCTGCCTTTGAATTTTTGCCCAGGTTCTTTTCCTCTTTTTTTTTTTTAAATTATTTTTTCAATTACAGTTGACATCCAATATTTTATATTAGTTTCAGGCATACAGAATAGTGATTAGACATTTATATAATTTACACAGTGATCTAGACTAGTCTAGTGCCCACCTGGCACTATACATAGTTATTACAATATTATTGACTATATTCCCTATGCTGTACTTTACATCTCTGTGACTATTTTGTAATACTCTTTGTAACAACTTTATTCACATACCACACAATTCTCCCATTTAAAATGTACAGTTCAGTGGGTGGTTTTAGTATATTCATAGCTATGTAACCATCACCACAATCAATTTTAGACATTTTCCCCCTAAAACCCACTATTAAGCAGTCGTCTCTCCCATCTTTCCAGGCGCTAGCCAACCACTAATCCACTTTCTATGCTGTGGAAGTGTCTGTTCTGTTGCCCAGATTCTTACCTGCCAATCTTGTCCTTTTTCAATATAACAGGAAACTCACCTCTTAGAAGCTGTTTGGACTTATTCCAGCTGCTCGATCCCTGTTTACTGGGTCCTCTGTTCCAATGAACTACTTAGCATTTTTTATTTACAGACATATTGCTGCATAAATTTTCTTAAGTCAACATGTAGTAGTCACAAACACCCCTTTTAAGTTGCAAGCATCTTCAGGAGTAAAGTAACTGGCTTCTCTGGTTATTGTATGTACTTTCTTTGAACTTTCTTTTAGTGGTCTGTTTAGTGACAGTTACCACAGGTCTTCCTGATTCCAAGGTCCCTGGTGGCATGCTCCTTAAGGAGGAATCTTTAATGTCATGTTTTCATATCCAAATTTCAGGTTCCTTATTTATATAAATAGCAGTCTATCCTCCCACACCTGGGGCTGCAGTTGTCTTGAACCCCTCTTACACTTCCATTCTCTGCATTCAACTACTTGCCAGTTTTTCTTAATTATATTGAAAAACTCCATTCTTTACGTGTGTCTCCTAATTGGATGTCCTTTCTGTTCTAAAGACATGGCTCAAAATCATCCTTTAAAAAATAGTTTATTTGCATGTTAGGATTAATGACCACTTTTGTACCTATATTCATTTTTATGCAAAAACAAAATATGATACTTTCCACCCAGAGGGTGCAATGTCAGATACCAAGCTATTTATTGAAGAGATAAATGGAGATACTTCTGGCACTGGTACTTTCTACCTCCCATCATTATTGGTGATATATATGTCACCACAGTTAGAAGGTGAAGTTCCTCCAGACTTCATTCCTCTGCCTCGCATGTGATAGGATTTCCTCAAGTCAATTTAAATGCCTCATCTTAAAATACGTGTATAAGGTAAAGGATAGGAGCCAAAGCCTCCGCCCCGTTTCCTTCTTGAAACGTCCTCTCTGATCTTGACCAAGTTTTTTTTTTTTTTTTTTTTTTTTTTTTTACCAGTCTAAGTCTCAGTTTCATCTGCTGTAATAGTACCAACCTCACGTGGCTGTCAGGATTAAAATTTGTCATTTGGTGTTTTTCTTAAAGTTATGGGGTGCAAAAGTTATGACCCCCTCAAAAAGAAAGAGGGAAGAGGCAAAAAAGGCATTCTGGGTAAACGAGAACATCACTGAGGTGCCCCAGCGTAAGTCGTCTGCGCCAGCGGCCCCAGGCTTCGCCCGCGTGCCTTTCCCTGGCTCCTATTGGCTCAGCCACATACTCCGCGGTGTGTTGGGGTGGGGGCGGGGGTCCACAGATGACTTGGGGACACCCGGGGCAGTGGGTCATTTTCTTGCACAAGACCACAAATCGTAACCGAGACTAGGTCTCCCGGCAGTAGGCGATGGTTTTAGGCACCCATAGGCATTCCCTGCGTGAACTCAAATCCCTGCGGCCCTTGGAGTCGTGGGTGGCTTCGGGTGTGTTCTCTTCTGTTTCCTCTGGTATTAAATAGGGACGGTGCCAGTGCCTACCTCAGAATCCTGGGATCTAGTAGGTCTTCGGCAAATGTAGACTCCATAATGGGCACCCACTATTGCGCTACAGAATATTTCTATTCAAATCCCTACTCCCCACCCCCTGCCACCCAGACTCCAGCATTGGTGGCTGGCAGGTCGGGGCCTCTCCATAGGCCTAGCTACAGGTCTAGTCTTTCCTGAAAATAAGACATAAAGATATGTGATCACCCACCTGAGCAGAATAAATGTCTTACTTATTAGAGGAGAAAACACCTGGACTTTCATGTTTTGCTGTGGCCCCAAATAGTGGACCATCTGGTGCCAATTTATAGGCACCGTTTTCCACTGCTGTTTCTCGTAGATTTTTTCCTCCAGGAGAGTTTTGTCAACTCAAACACAAAACAAACTACAGAGTTTCTATTTTATTTCAGCATTTAACCATTTTGAATGATGCATAAAGTGCCACTTCGTCATTGGATGGGTTTTTGTTGTTTATTTGTAAGAGACTAAGCAAGAGAGCATCTGTATATACAATACTGCTAAAGGGATATACTTGTGTCGGAATTGCAAACAAACCTTAAACGTCGGCATGAGGATGGTACTCTACTCAAAAGTCGTTTCAAGTTTTTTTAAAAGATTTTAATGGCAATACGTGAAGCTAAGAAATTTTTGTTTCCAAATTTGTCCGAAGTCTCCTTTAGGTAATACATCTTAGTTGAGTACTATTTCTCTAGTGCAACGTTTAAGTTGAATAAAAAATAATTTAATTCATTGATGGAACTCTAGTATGTAGCAATTAAGCTTCATGGTGCTTGGAGAGATGTCTGGTTCCGAGCAAAGAAAACATTAAAGCTTGCAAAATTTCAGGATATAGTATTTCAGTCACATATTCCTAATATAGTCCTTTTATTAGTCTGAAGTACTATGTGAATTCCCAGAATGCAATACCCATAATCAAATAAAATACAAATGCATCTAAAAATAAAACTATTTTAAGAGTACCTACTAATTTATTTTTCAAATTATTTGTCCCTACCAAAAACTGTAGTTAAGGGAACATACATAGTATCTTGAAATTCCACAAAATTAATATTTTCTTTGGCTGGGTATCTTTATTTTTTTAATTGTCCTTACTAATAGGATTGAGAACCAGTGGCCTAGAAGGTCAAATGGCCCAACTACCCATCCCCAGCATCTGTATAGGGAAGATAGAGGGAAATCTTAAAGAAGGCACCTATTTTGGACATAAAAAATGCTGAGAGAATTTAGAAAATACTTACGCCCAGAATCCATCTGCTGGAGAGTCTGAATTTCCCTAAGCATCTGTATTGTTTAAAATTCCACCAGTGATTCTAATGTGCAGCCAAAGTTGAGAACTATGGTCTATGCAGAAATGTTCCATTTTTTCTCCTTATGGGCTGAATAAAAATAAATTACTCTTTAACATAGGAATTAAGTAGTTGTAAATAATACCAACACGAATTGAAAATTTTCCCAATGGGAAAATCAAGAAATGATATAATGGATTTGTGTATTTAGAAATCTGCAAAATGAAGTATAATAAATTCTAGATGTACTTTATAAGCTGTATTCAGTGTAATAATGTTTGCAAATGATCTCATCAAGCCCAAAGGTAAAGGGATGGGGAAAGTATTTAAGTACATTTCAAAATATATTGCCTTTAAAAGTTGAGTCCCTTGGCTTCTCTTTTGTGTGGTTTATTATGTATTAAATTACTTGACTTTCTGTTGACATTAATACAAATTCTGTACAGAGAAGGCTGACATGTTAGAAAATGAAGTTTATAGATCCTTTGTAGATTCCATTTTTCTGGTATATTCATGGTTCCATTAGCATGAATAATTAAGAAACTTCTGTATCAAAATAAAATATTATACTTCACAATGTATAAAACAGCTGGTTAAACAGTGCCATTTCTGTGATAACCCAAATTTTATCATTGAAACTCTTATAACTAAAGTCACATCCTTTACATAATATTTATTCTGTAGAGGATTTATCCACATGCAATGACATCAGCTTTAAACAACTGATTGTAATTTGTATAAAGCCACCTTATAAAATAGAGTAATACACAACATACCTCAGTGAATTAAGCTGATATTCCAGGATTCAGAAAATTGGATCATTTTAATTCCTATGTTTGCCTGCACTTCACTGGGTTGTCTTAAGTAAAGCTGCTTTACTATTCTATGCCTCAATTATCTTTCATTTGGTATAACTGTCCTATTTCATAGATATGTAAAGAGTAACAAAAATTATTAAATACTTTGTAAATATAAAATGCTATATAAATGATAAATAGGAATACTGATCCACTCTGTTATAAAATAACATAGAACTTTCCATTTATAATCTAACGTTTGGTCTTCCAGTACTTATTATCATCATCCTTCCCAGTTAAACACATCTTCTTATGCGGGCCTGTTCTTAGTGATTTTCCATGGTATTAATTTTAGGACACAAAAAAATATGTATATATAAACAATATGAGTAGAAATTTTAATATATCATAGCATGACTTGGCAAAATAACTAATGAATTGACTCTGAGTTCATAAGTAAAACAAGAAACTTTTTTCATCCATTAAGTAGTAACTTGGCCACAAAAAAAGCAATAACTATGTTTTTTACTTCATCACTCAAATATACAACATTGAAAAATGTGATCTTAAAGTCTTAAGATAACTACAGAAGGAACACCACAAATAAAGATGTGGTTTGCTGCTGTAAGAGACTCTATGGATACCACCAGCTTATAAATACAGTGAGTAATAGGAGTGATGAAGTGAGACTGTAATGCTCAAAGAGAATTCAAAAGATGATCTAGTTCTGAGGGTTTCAATGCTGTACTCCTGAGCTCTGCCAGGGTGCCTGGGGAAAAGTGCTTAAGGGGTCTTTAACCAGAGCAGCTTTGTTTGGAGTTTCTCCCTTAAATGTTGAGCTTCTCTATGAAACAATTCATTTGAAGAAAGGCTTTTTTGGGCAAAAAAAAAAAAAAATCTTTTAAACCACTGACCTAGTTTATTTTGCTTCCTCCAGACACGAGGCACATGAGTGGTGCTTTATTTTTACAAAACTTCATCCTGTCAACAACACACTCTTGAGGACCATAGAGTTAGAAAGGTGTTCAGAAGCTGATAAACAGCATTTCTGCAAGAGCAAATTGGTCTAACCAATTTCCATTATTTTCCAAATATTAAAAAAAAAAATCCTTGGCATAAATAAAGCTTATATTAACAGATTATACCCCTATGTAACATTTTCCCATATTTAAAAGTCAAAGAGTTCAGTTTTCTCAGAGACCATTAATAAAATTTCACTCTAGAAAAGAATTGGTCTCTAATGTCTTAGATACATATGATAATGAGTTATTATTTACAACTTACAAACATGTCATGAATGTTCTTTTATGATATTAAGAAGATAGAACAGATGTGCTGTCTTGTTTGGTGAACTTGATAGCTCCTTTGTGGATGGACACTGTTTATGCTTGTTATAAACAATTATGAGAAAGCATTATTTCTGATAAGGCTCTGCAAGTGCTGGTGGCACTGTGTTCAGTGGACTTTGCTGATATTCATGCAGATGTATGTCAAGTTTGCATGCAGAAGATAATAGCATAAAAGAACATTTAGATCATAAAGTGCATTAGAGCATACACGTGCAAGCACTACTTCATTTCTATGAATAAAGCTCAAATCAGTCATTTTTCCTATTGGTTCTGACGCCTAAAAATCAGATTATAATTTTGAAGGATGATACCATCATCTGGTGAGACTAGAGAATGACAGGTGTTCCCTCCCTCATTGGGATACAACTTAATTGTGAAGACGACTGATTCAGGAGAACATGTTGGAGAACCATGAACTCAACTGCACACCATTCAGTCTTAAAGCAACTGGAAATTTACCATCAGAGAAATCCAGAAAAAGTCTCAGAATTAAGTACCATAAAACAAAGTGGTTATTCATCTATTTATAAAAATTTTTTTATATAACCATTTTAGCCCACAAACTGGTATCAAGGACAAACTGGTATATTAATTAAAGAATAAGAGAAAATAATAACAAAAAGTATCATCTTGAGGTATGTCACGGCATTTAAAAATATAATACATGGAGCCTCTTTCTATCAAAATTAAATTATACAAGTTCATGATAACTTGCAGACACCTTTATGAAGGTCAGTTCTTTACTTCTTATATTTAGATTTTATCTTTGAGTTAAAATAACACTTCTCCAATTTAACTGTAATTTCGGAATGTTTCATAATTCACATAGGGGAAGAGTTTAAATTTAACTTCATCTAGAAGAAATGTTTGTTCTGAAAATTATATAAAGCAAAATGCTTAAGCATTTAAGAGGATAATGTGTTCAAATAGTTTTGTATATAAAATTTACATATAAATAACATACAACATATCAATAGATAACTGTAGGGACATTACTTAACACTATTTGAATAATTCTAGTTCAAGATATTATATGTTGTTGAAGATGATTCAATTCCTCTTTCATACTAATTCTGATAGTCTTTTTATAATTACTGCAGATTAGTGAGGTTTGACTTCAATTCTTCATCATTACAGGAAAAAAACAGTTGAAAGAGGGCTGTTTACCTGTCCAGTCTCCAGTCCCACCACTAAAACTTTCTGACCTTAATATCCTCATTTGTAAATCAGAGGCAATAATATTTACCTTGCTGACTGAGAAAATATCTGAGAGAGTACTTTATAAATAATATTGCAGTACATAAATCTTAGAAATTGCTCTTAAGAACTGCTAAGATTCTCTAGTTTTCTTATTTTAGGTTTTCTTTAGAGAGGAAGACAACTGTATTGACAAATCTTCACAAACTACTTTAACTTTTAGGCAATATTAGTTTCCTGTTTTAAGAAAATGATATCTGTTTATAATCTCTGGTCAGCCTCTACTTTAGGTATCGTTTTGGTTTTTCTTAACAATACTGATTAGAGTGATTTTTTAACTTAATGACAAAAAGTCCAAATATGAAAGATTTCAAACATTTTAGATTTGTCTTCTGCCATAGCTCTAAAACATTTAGGATATTGGAATAATGATAAGTTGTTGTGAATCTTAAGTTAGCAGAAAGATTAGTTCAGTCAGGTTGGGTGCCTGACTCTACAATGTGCTCTGATTCCCTGTGAAAATTCAATATTGGTAGTTTGTGTTTTTGAAACATCTTGAAATGATCCTATATAAATCCTGGTTGTGGTAAATTTATTTAAAATACTTTTTTGAAAAAGCTTTGCTAAGTAGATCTTCCAATATTAAAAGAAAAAGGTATCTTTGTCATAAAAGAGGATTAATCGTTCATCATGCCAACTCAAGCTAGGCTTTCTTCCCAGTGCAGCAACATATTTTAGGGCAACAAAGTTCAGAATGGATACAATGGCCTGTTCAGAAAGCATGCAAGTTATATCAGGTCATTACTTTTAAGTTAGTCTGATAATTATTAACCAGACTCTGACCATGGAAAGAAAGAGATGAAGGAAGTCAATGTAAGTTGCAGACATGCCAGCCTGTTGGTTCACGTGACAGCTACCTAATGTTGGGCTTTATTTCCTTTTCTTCTTCTTCTTCACTGTCATCAACCTGTTGTATGACCAGATCAGCAGACCCATCCTCTACAATCTCCACATAGGATCTATTCTCATCTTCACTCAAGTGCCACCTGGAATCCTTATCTCCATCTGATGGGGACATAAGGTGCTGTTCAGCTTCCAAATCAATAGGGAGGCTGTCTATGCCAACTTCAGCAAGGCACTCATTACAGAGTCTGTAGCGCCTGGTTCCTTCCTGTACCACTTGCCCTGTTAGATCAGTCACATGGCGTTTGCATTTCCTGCAGATTAGTTTGCATGCCTGGTGAATCTGTGTAGAGATTGAAATAGGGACAAAAAGAGGTTTTTCAAAGGCAGGACAGGTTGATATTCTAGATACCAGTTCATAAACTTAAGATGTTCAAAATCAAGCATTAATATTAAATTAACATCTATTTATTAGAGAAAGGTAAAAGGTTTTAGTGATAAATTCATGTCACAGAAGTATTAAACACTCGCTATCTCTAAATAATGGCTATAATGTTTTTATGATTAATATTACATACTTAATAATTTCACATATCCCTTAATCCAAGAGTATTTGAGGTAAAAAGGGACACCTTTTGAGAATAATAATTGCAAATACTTAATATATGCCAGTACTATTCTAATGACTTTACATATCTTAATTCAGGGGGGTAAGACTTTCATGAGTCTTAATTTTTTGTTATTTTGCTAGAAAAAGAAAAAATATTGTCCCAAATTTAAATTCATCAAAAATACCTTTGGGTAGAAGATTACTTCCCATTTTTACTAATGAAAGATTGATCTAGTAGAAAGAGGACTGGACGAGGAGCCAGGACACTTGAGTTCAAGTCCCGGTTTTGTCATTTACTAACCTGTCATTAACTAACCAAGTAATTTAAAACATTCTAAACCTGCTTCCAGGGCGACAAGTCAAAATACATAACTGGTAAGGTATAGGCACCACCCAAAAAGAACAGGAGCCTGACTAATCAGAATGGACCCTGGTTATAAATAACCACTATGGTGGTCCTGCGACCTATCAGCCTATTATTACCCCCGCCTGCTTCCTTACTGCTAATGGGGGTACAACTCAGGTTGTGAGGGCCAAGTGAGTCAACAGATGTGAAATGATTTAGGGAAAAGTTGTAATTGATGAATAATTATATTATAGTTCGGAATAACTGTTCAATAGCTATCAGAGCAGTAGATTATAGGGTCTAATCTAAAAACTATCACAATTAATTGTATAATGCTAAATTAACATTTATGGTATATTCATTTAGATAAAGTCAGAACAGTATAGAAGTAGGCCACCAAACACAAATAATCAAAAAACCCAAGAAAACTAATGCAGCCTGGTAAAATATCTAAGAAAATGTATGAAACTATCACTCAGTACAGTTAGTACCTTCTGCTTAACCACTGATATATTAACCAGTAAATATTAAAAGTAGACAATTTGAGTGTATTCTTATTTCTCCTGACATAGTAACCTTATGATTATCATATATGGCACTTTTTTGTTACAAAGTTCTGACAGAGATTCATTGCTTCGCCCCCAATTCCAATACAATTATGTAGTCAAATAAAATTAAGTGAAACACTATAATGTTAAAATTGAAATATCACCAACTCATTATTTAAAAAAAATATATCTTCTAGCTCTGTTCATTGAAACAGTCTAAAAAGAATGAAACCCTAATAACAATGAGCACCCTAGGTGCCCAAATATTGGTTTCTAATTTCATTCCTCACTGAAAGGAACCGAAGCTCCTTTAAGAAGTGGCTGTTCCTAGTTTTGTGGCAGGGAAAGTACAAGGTGAGCCTAAGCTCTTTTGAAGCTGGAGAACAAGGACACTGAAAATCCAATGAAGCTGTAACAGAAGGACACAAGAGCTGGCTTCCCGGTGTCCCCACTGGACAAAACTGAAGATATGAGTATTAAAAAGAATAATAATTGTTATGGATCCAAACACAAGGAACTAATAAAAATTCATGACATCATATGCTATTTAAAAAAAAAAGCCAGATAAAAATTCATAAATCTTTTGAGACTACTATTAAATCAACTCTTTACTTTAAAAACTATTAATTAAAGGAAAAAACTTGAACATTTATCCTGCTTCTCCTGTAGGAACCCTATTTCAAAGTAACTAAATAATCTTAGGTGATAAGGGAAAACCTTACTTTATAGAATTCCAGCTAATAATGTAGAGGGGAGGATAAAATTAGTAAATCATTCCACGACCCCAAGTAAAAATAATTTGGATACGTATTATCAATTAGTGTTAATACAATTAAATGAATGGTTAATAGTAAAATGGATAGTCACATAATACCAAAACATCTCCACACAGTCCTTTCTAATCACAAGGCAGCACTTTTAACTGTACAATGGTGGAATCACAGTATTATCACCCTAATCCAGTGATCAATCTTAACAAGAATGATGAGTCTGCCAGATATTATGTGTTTCCTAATGTGACACAATATAAAATATACAATTTCACTCTTGATGTGTTCTAGCCTGAAGTATTTAACCTGAATCCATTAAAGCTTTAGATAAAACTAGTTTATAGAAAACGCAGCAGGAGAGAGCAATAAGCTAAATGTAGAAGTAATAAGAGAAATCCAGAGGTAGGATATTTTGTAAAACAATTGGCTTGGTATCTTCAGTAAACCAGTGTCATGAAAAAGAAGGGGGAAGCGAGAAATTATGCTAGCTTAAAAACATATTTCAGTTCAAAAACCTAATAATGAGATGGAATATAGGGTTCTAGATTAGATCCTGGCTTGGACAAACCAACTGTAAAAGGTATTTGAAGAACCTTGGGGAAATTTGAAACTAAACTAGGTGTTAGATAAAATTTTATTGAGATATTAAGGTAGAGATTATTCACTAAAGAAAGTAAGTTACAAAACGGCAGGTACAGTATGATCTCATCTTGGTAAAAAAAAACCACACATGATAAAGTATTAAGAATGGTAACATCTGGGTGATAAAAATGTGGTATTTTTATTTTCTTATTTTTACTTCTATTTTCTCACAATGTTCCCATGTCACTGCCTTATTAAACCACCAGACAGTAGCAAATTCCCTGAGATTTCTGACTACTGACAGTCCACCATCCAACTGGGAGTGGCTCAAGTGACCACTTTGCTCCCTTCCTTGAGGAGAATATAGAGAAACTAGAGAGACACTGGAAAGGGGATGTTGTGGAGAGAGGCTGGACAGCAGAAACTGGACTGTGACCCTACCAGATAAGGATTCAAGAATCACTAGCAGATGCTCAGTGTCCAAAGTGGTGATTCTGACCTAGGCATTTAAAACATTTTTACAGTTTATGTTGTCTTTGGCTCTGAAAAGACCAGTATAGAAAAATTTATATAATATTTTAAGTACATTAAAATGGATATTCAAAAGAATATTTCTTACTTCAATGTGTCAAAGGAGAATAAAAATCAATATATATACACATATATTGAATTATGCATTGTGTGCAAAGTAAAAACATTAAGTTGGAAACATTTTTAATATGGTAGAGTTATGAAGATTTTCCCTAATAAGTTAGATTATCCTAAGGCAGATAAATAAATGCACATATGTCTTAAGAAGTAAAACGGAAACTCAAATACATACTGTTCGAAAATGGCTACTGAGGTGGTCTAGCCTGCTAAATCTTTTTCCACAGGCTTGACATGGATAGGGTCTCTCTCCTGTGTGACAACGAAGGTGGCGCTTTAGGTCTGCTTTCCGCTTTACCACATGTGTGCAGTATGGGCACTTGAATCTCATCCTGGGCATGTCACCTGTCAGGAGACAGTTTGATTAGATCACTGGAAAGTTCTTAACAACAATTCCAATAGCATAAAGAATCCAGAAGGAGTTGGTGAGTCCAATTTTGAAAAGGTAGGAGAAGAGGAGAAGAAATGGTATTAAGACTAGATTCTCAATGTAATCCAAAGTACAGAACCATAACTTAAGTATTTATATGTACAAAGTCTAGGTAAGTTTAGACTGTCACACTTACCTTTTTATTAAATGTCAGAAAGTGAATAAATATTAAATGTAAAAAGGTAGTACTGGATTTTAAACTGTAGATACAATCCAAAAGTAAAAGTACTTGATATTTAAACTTTGAAGTAACTTTTTTATTTACATTTTTATTCCCCTTGCCTTTATTTTTCATATACTTGTAATACTTTTAAAGGTGAAAAATTTCATGGATCATTAATTTTTTATTTTAAAACATATGAATTCAACATGTGATAGGAGGCAAACCTCATCAATTTAATAGCTGTTAATTCAGCTGTTCATCATTGCAGTCAGTTTTAAATGACCTAGAATTATAAAAGGGCAGAGTCCAAATAAAAAAGGATAACTTTATTGTTGTTTTAAAATGCAACACAGATTTTCCATTTTTGTTCTGTTATTTCTGTTTGCCTTGGTCAATGGTTAGAGCTCAGCAGAATTTTCAGTAAGCTTTACACTATAATTTCATATATTTTCATGTTAGTATCTTATAGGAAAATGTGATTAGTAAAAATCATATTGCTATTATTTAAAAATGTCATCTACAAGCAAATCATTCCTTGAGATTTATATGGAACAATATGAATAATGACTAGCTATTAGTGATATTAAGGACTTGTTAATTTTGTTTAGGTGCAATAATGACAATAATGGTACTGGAGTGTTTTGGGTTTTTTTTAACTTTATTTTAGGGATGCATTCCGGAATATTTACAGATGAAAACATGATGTCTGAGACTTGCTTAAAAATGTTTAAGGGAAGGGTTAGGAGCAGAGGTACAGATGAAATGGTTGACGATGAACTGAAAGTTGTTGGGACTGAGTAATGGGTGCATGGAGGTTAATTATACTATTTTGTGTTTGTTTGAAAGTCTTCTAAAATTAAAAAAAAATTTTAAATAATCTAAATCTTATATCCTACAAGTTTTACTTTATCATAATTTTCCTTTAAGTTCACATGTAAAGTATTAAGAAAATTTGCTAACTGATTAATTGGGGGGGGGGGAACTGGATGATATCCATTTCCAAACTTGGTTCTCTACTTCAGTCTTAAGGGGTGAGGGGAAGATTACTTTGAAACTATCAACCTACATAATCATTCTGCATTTTACGGCTATCATAGAAATAAGATGTCTCAAGTCACTACACATGAATTACAGTATCCATTTTACGGATCATATGTTAAGTTTTTTAAAATTAGGTATATCTTAATAAATTCAGATTTAGTCTAATTTCTTTTGGACATTGGAAATATGAACCTTTGCAAATATGCATGGTTGTTCCGTTTAACTTTTCTGTATAAAAATATTTCTCCCAAATGAATACTCAGGAAATAAAATTAAAGTGAAAATATGTCTCAGGGATTGAACCACTTAGAAAAGAGCTTTTAACATTTAACAGTAATCAACAACATATACGGGTTTGGAAAAATCATAGGTTTTGACTCTTAGAACTCTACTCTTTTGACTGTCGTTAAGTTTATCCAAGATTACTATAAATTAAAAAAAATTTAATTTGTTTTAAGAAATAAATTATATGAGAGAAGTAAGACTTAAAAAAAAATCACTTGGTTCAACTGCCTATAACCCTCAAAGTAAGGGCATGTTGAGATAGAATTAATTTATATAGGAGTACTGGAACCTGAGTGGAGACTAATTCTCTTTCTGGGTACCTGGAAAACTTCTTGTTGAGACATCAGATCCTTGACTGTACTGATAGCCAACAGGAGGAGAGTCCATTTCAGCATCAGTTTGTGCTTGTTCTTCGGATTGGGGAACGTGGCTGGAAGAATCAGATGTGCGTGCTTCTCGTTTGCTTGACTTATAATGAGCAATTTCAGAAGGCTGTGACAACCTCAAATGTTTGGACTTTTTAGTGGAATCTTTCCTTTGTTCATGCTTGGCCAAGGGTTGTTGAGTATTCCGTTGGGAGGCTGGATGGTAATTATATTTATTCCAAGATTTTCCACTTACTGTACCTGTTCCTTGATCTGGGCTGAGGTGAGAATGTGGAGAACTGCTCTCTTCTTGCCAGCCACTGCTATACAGAGAGGAACGTTCTATACCATTAGAATTGGCATCTTTATCAGAGAGACTGAAATAGCGATCTTTTTCTTTCTCACTAATGTCTAATGAAGATTTAATAAAAGTCTTACATACACTGATGACATCAGTCATCTGAAGGAAGCTAGCAGCTGACATCACTTCTATGACATTCTGCCCAGTAAGAGAGAGTTTGCCGGAATAGACAAAGTCCAGGATAACGGTAAAGGTGTCAGGGGAGAAAGCCTGAAATGTAGCTGTGGTCGGCTGACTTGTCTCCTTCGAATTCTGAGAAAGCAGCATTTTAAAGTAGCCACTACTAGCAAATAACACATTTCGATGCGCTTTGAAGACCTTCCCTTCAACTAGAATACTGCAGTCACAAAACACATCCTGCCGGCGCTGCTCGTTCAGCTGTTGCAGGAGCTGAGACTGATGAGAGGAGATCTCCATTCTAAAGGAGAAACGACACACGTGGTTACCGGATGCAACATAACAACGTTTTTCTCAGGTGAGTCAAGTACAATAGCCAAAAACACTTTCTTCTTAGAGAATATAGTCCCTGAGACACAGAGGATAATAGATGTCAGTATATCATTTGATGCTGTACTGTTGTTAGGTTTTTGCACCATTATTTGTTCAGCTACCAAACTTTATCGAACATTTCTGTAAACCAGGCCTTCTGCTATAGGCGGAATTAAACAGGTTTGATTCTTGACTTCATGTAGTTCTCAATTTAGAGAGCGTATCAGGCATTAAACAAATACTCGCATGAAGTTATAAATGACAAGTGCTAAGACAAAGGGTGCCATGAGTAGTATAAAAGAGTAAACTAGTTTAGATTGGGATGGAGAGGGTTAGGAAGTAACTCTCTGAGAAGTAACATTTAAGCTGAAACCTCAAAAATGACCAGAAATTAGCCAGGTGAAGAAGGAAAGAAAAATATTTCCTATTTTAGCCAAATTGTAGTCTGGAAAGTGCTGAAACTTTCCTGTCACAAATCTCCAGAGATGCTGGCTAAACTTTAACCAAAACTTTTAAAGTGAATACCTGGGCTTGTAAGAAAGAATAAGAAATCTCTAGATGCCAGAAGTAGAGAGGGAGCAGAGTCGAAAATGCGATGTGGGCTCGGGTTTCTATCAGTAACAGAAACTGGTACCCTTGAAGGACCACAATCTTAATGAAAAGGGACTAGCAAACTCTGCCCATCGATCCAGGGAAAAGGTAAAGAAAGGTTGTCTTTGCAGGGCCTTGGTTAGGGAAAAAACTGTCCCTAGGTGACTTATTGAACCCAAGGTTGTACCTTATGAGGTTCTAGAGTCCAAATTTATTTTACCTACTTGGTATGAGAAACTTCCAACTAAAATATTGACATGCAAATTAGTCCTGCACTGGTGGTACCCATGGGGCATCTTGCAGAAGCAAATGCAAAACTGCTCTGGAAGGAAGCACTCAGAACCCGAGCCAGGTGGGAAATAAGCTCTGCTTAAGCTGAACTCAAAATCGTCCCCCGGCTCTTTGTACAAAGTGGATCATTTCCAATATCTTACCACCATGATGTCTAATGTCGCCTATCATTAAAACAAACAAGCAAACAAAACCTCCCCTTGATTTCACATCTACCTCTGGCTACTACTCCATTTCTCTGCTCCCTTTAGATAAAATTCATTGAGGTTTTTGTTTTATTTCACTTGCTGTCTTCATTTCTCTCATTCTTTCTTGAACCCATTCTAATCAGGTTTTCATCCTCATTCATCAAAACCATCTAAAAAAAATCACTACTAACTTGTATGTTGGTAAATCCAATGGTTATGTCTTTGTCCTCATTTTACTGACATAGTGCATCACTCCCTTCAACCTAAAACACTTTGTTCACTTGACTGTCAGGACACAACTTCTTCATGGTTCTTTTCCTATTGGCCACTCCTTCTCCTTTGCTAGGTCTTCATTTTCCTAATCTCTAAGTGGGATTTAGAACATGCTACCCCAAAATATGGCACCTTGGCATACTGAATATTTTGAACTGAAAGAGTTTGAGAAAACAGCAGAAGCAGGAAGGTCACTGATATCCCACTCCCTTCTCTCCTGCAATAGGTCATAAAACCCTCATGTGAGAGGTGCCCTCTCTACCCAGAGGAAAGGCGCCTCTGTATCGCAGAAGACAAAGGGACACTGACAAGAATCTAAACCAAAAGGCTTTGCTGAGTTTTACCCAGTCTACTAAACTTACCTCATAGTCCCTAACCTACCACATTCCTTCACAACTGTCTTCTCCTTATCAAATCTAACATAAAAATATTCAGGTCTAACTACTTCTTCATTTCCTTATAAAGGTTTCCATGTCACGTACAACTTATGTTAAGTAAATTTGTTTGCTTCTCCTGTTAATCTGTCTTTATCAGTTTAATTTTTAGACTTAGCCAGGAAGAGGATCAAGGAAATTTTTTTCTTCCCTTACAGCTGGAATGCCCAGGCTGTGGGGCTCAGACCTCTTCTCTACCTATGTCATTCCCGAGGTAAGACCACCCAGTCTCATAGTTTTAAATACCATCTTTGAGTTTATGACTCACAAATTTACATGCCTAGCCCCTGATTTCTTCCCTGAACCTCAGACTCAGATATCTGTTTACCTGCATGTCTGCTTAGATGCTTCATAGGCACCCTAAACTCAGCACATTCCAACCATATTCTTCAATCACCCTCACCTTAAACCTGTCTTTCCTACAGTATTATCCATCCTAGGAAATAGTTGTTTAGACTAAAAACATTAAGAGTCATCTTTGACTCAAGGTTGCAGCTTTACATTCAAAACCAATCTAAAATCTTTAGCACTGCTATCCACTACTGCTCTTACCACCTCGATACAAGTCACCGTCACCTATCGACAGCCTCTTAGTCTCCTTGCAACTTCAGTCTAGTCTGAATATAGCAGCCAGAGTGACCCTTCTAAAACATAAGTGAAATCATGTTACTCCTCTGTGCAAAACCTTCCAGTGGTTCCTCGCCCAACTCCAAAGTTCTTCTCATGACCTAAAAGGTCCTATGTGATCTGCATCTCCCCACTCCTGGTACCTCTCTGCCCCCATTACTTCTGCTCTACCCTCACACACTGCATTCCAGCTACAAGGACCTCTGATTATTCTTGAACATTCAAGGCATGTTCCTGCCTTGCAGCCTTTGCACTAGTATTCCCTTTGCTTGGAAATTCTTCCTCCCGATATACACGTAGCTCACATTCTCATATCTTTCAGGTCTCTTGTCAAATATCACTTCATCGGAGGGGCTTCCCTTTACCATTCTACATAAGCACCATCTCCCACTCTCTATCCCCTTATTTGTTTATTGCTTACTAGTTTTCTCCTACTAGAATTTAAGGTCCCAAAGAACAGAAACTTTGCCTGTTTTGTTTACTTAAATACTCCCAGCTCCTTGAACAGTACTTGAGCACACAGTACATGTTCAGTCAGTGTTGTTAAATGACTAAATAAAAATGAAAAAACATACAAAGAAATCATTCCTTATAGAAGAATGAGCAGGCAAACAGAGAATTAAAACCTCAAGAATTTCAGAAAATAGAATAAAAACCTGAGAGACTAATAACTAAGTATGTTTAAAATGGTCAAAGAGATAAAAGTTGATATAGACCAGCATATAGTTATAAGCATAGACGCTGGAGCCAGGTAGCCTGGTGTGGAATTCTGGCTCACCTGTACACTGCAGACCAGTTGAGTCTCACATAAAATTAAGCATTGCACCTCTCCAGAAGATAGGTATTCTCCTTTTGAAAAAAGCTTTTGGAAGGCTACCAAGCTCTCTCAGAGCTTGATCTGGCTGACCATGGGACACCAAAGTGGCCATGCCTGAGATGCCTGTCATGGGTGTACTAATGCAGAAAATTTTACATTCGGGCATATGCAGCAGCACTCCATCATCAAGAGGAAGTGTTATGTACAAGATTAGACTGAACACGTCCTAAATGAGCAGGTAGCACAGCACATTGCTGCCTTTCCTCAACTCACACATATGGCCCCATGATGAGTAAGGAAGAAAAACTAGCTAACTAAGGAAGAAAAAGTTAAGGCCTGATTTAGAGATGGTGCTGCATGATATGTTGGCACCGGCTGGAAGTAGATGGCTGAAACGTCACAACTCTAATCAGGAGTGTCCCTGAAAGGCAGTGGGAAGGAAAATATCCCTGCGGGCATCTGGTTGTCCACTTTCCATGGACATAGAGATAGGCATAGGTATGGTTTTACCCTGATTCTTGGACAATGGCTAACAAGTTGGCCAAACGCTCAGGGTTTAGAAAGGACCAAATAGAAGCACTGGTAACCAAAAGGCAGATGGGGAAGGGGCAGATATATGTGAGGTGTTAGTCTCTCGAGTGAATGCTTAATAAAGGGTACTAACTGCTGAGAAGGCTCTCGGAAATCAGACGGACAAGATGCCTGTTCTGTGAATGTCATTGGCCAGGTTCCCTAACCACCATGAAGCCTGCCATGTATTTCATCACCCAGAAGCAGCTTCCCTGATAAAATGGCGGAATAACCAACTGAATATTCCATTATGGCCCCATCTGACAGATGATACCCTGAGAGAATGGGATGCTATCCAAATGGATGTGGTTTATGCTTTTAACCACTATCATAATATGATGCTATTTTTTCCCATAGATAGAATATTCATTTCTAGAAGAAAAAAAAAAGTGGCAGTGCCTCCTTTCACATTTACCTCTAATCACCCACTTACAGAATTTTTGCTTTCTGTCCCTGCAGAGGTCTTAGCTCCCAAGACAGGAACTTGCACCAGGGAAACATTGCATGGTTCCATCAAATTAGATTGTGATTGACCTAAAAGAAGAATTAACATCCCCCATTTTGGGGAGCTGGTAAGGGTGTCTATGTTTGTATGAAATAAAGTTGCATAATGTAAGGCAGACATGAACTTGCTTAGAATTTTAAACATGGAAAGAGTGGTGAATATGCCAAGTAGCCAAAGGGTAGACTATGCTGATTATTTACCTGTTGTTTCTGAGCTCAACACCCTCCATGCTATGCACTCCTCTCTACTAATGGAATTGGAATTCTGCAAGTGATATTTCCCAGGCTTCCTTCCTTGCAGCTGGCTTCCTGTTAGATTCTATCAATAGAAAGCACTGATAGGAGATAAGAAAAAGGAAAAGAGGTTTCCTGCTTTGAGCAGGGGAAATGCAGTAATTGCTGGCTGTTGGTATAGCGGCAGCAAGGGTGGACACCAACAGCCTTTCTATCCTTTGGACTTTCCATTTCTGATAGAAGTGGCACCTGCTTGGCAGATCCAGAACTGACTGTGACAGCAATTCTAACTGCACAGCAGCTGGTACAGACTTGTGGGCTCTAGCTCAGGGGCATGGAACCTTCTGACCTGTGATGAGAATCTTTCTTTTCCCTTTTGCTGTTCCAGCCCTTTTAGACTTTTGGAACCAATTTCATATATTAAATTCCCTCTTTTTGAAATACCAGAATGGTTTCCGTTTTCCTGAGGAGAGACCCTTACTGGTAACATTTCTAGCATTAAAAAGAGATAAATCAGCTGTTTAAGAAAAGGATCTATCCTGAGACTTGACCTTCTGGACAAATGACATATAATCTCCTCTCTCAGCATCCACCTTACCTTTTATTTCCTATAAACAATTATAGTTTAATAAACTGCATTTATTTTGTTGCTGTTATAGATGGTGTTTTGTTTTTGTCATTAATTTTTTAAGCAAAAATTTAAACATCGAAGCAGAGTAAATAATATAAGGAATGCTCATGTACTTATTACTCAGCTTGAATGTTGATCAATTTTGCCATTTTTGTGTCTTCTATCTGCCTCCACGTTTCCCCTCAGAATATTTAAAAATAAATCACAGGCATCAAATCATTTCACCCATAATCTTTCAGGTGTATGTTTTACACGAGCCTCCTTCTATTTCTGTTATTATCGTTGGACCTCTGTTGTCTTTTGCCTGCACAGGGTCCCTTTCTCAGTAGAGGATTCCTCATTTCCTTTTGGGAACTGCCTTCCACAATTTCATGATGATGTTCAACCCTTGGCCACCCATGAGCAATGACCCAGATTGGTCAGTATGAGTCTTTCTTTGGGGTGTGTCACAGAAGCTAAGTATGAAGGCCTTACTACATGAGAACATGGCCTTAAGAATTCTATAAGCCTAGAACTACGGAAAGGTTCAACAAGTGAGAAAGCCCACCTAGATGTGATACTAATACAAAAGAAAACCAGACAAAACTGTTCAAGAGGAAGTTCTAATGAGATTATTTTAATTCCCAGATCCAGCTGTGCCTAAAGCCAATGCTCCCTCTGGATTTTTAGTAATGCGAGCCAACAGATTTCCTTTTCTGCTTAAATTTAAGTTGGATTTCGATCATGTGTGACCAAGAGACATTTATTCCTAATTTGTGATATTCTCTAAGACTGCAACTACAGCTCATTCAAGGATACTCCATTTAGCAGGGAAAATATTTTTATATATAGGAACATTAACGGAATCGGTGCAATTAAGTCATCATATCACAAAAATATAGTTTCTAACGCTGCTATATTGCAGTTTTTTTCCTACATATTCCCTGAAGTCCTGGCATGTCTCCACGCAAAGTTTCTCTCAACTTTGCTCATTCAGAAAGTTGTGAGTCATTTCTTCTCAGGCTACACTAACTTTATAATACCTTGCATGATCTCAGAAGTCTTCCATCCATCTCTAAAAGCTGATCATTTTCTCGAAAGTATTTCCCTAGCTCAAACCACTGAAAAATACCCATTTTAACATCAAAAGTAATATTTTTGTTTAGTACTCATATCATAACTTTAGCCTATTACTCACACAACTGTGATAAATAAAAATGGAGCATTCAGCAGAACATGAAGTAATGACAGAAAGTGAGACAATGGCCTAGAAAACAAATAGAGTAGTGGGGCCTCTCAGACTCAAGAACATTCAATCTTCTAAATCAGCAATCGTTAGTGCTAACTTTATTGAGCTGGCTGAGCAGTTATTTTAAAAATGCATCAATTATAATTCAGCACTGTATCAAGTTTACAAATATGAACATATATAGAGATCTATAATAAATTAGTACTCAAGAAACTATGTCTATAATGTGATTTCTTCCATGTTTAATGTAATCCAGGTTCCTAGCTAATACTGGGCTTCAAAATCGCAAACCTTCTAGAAATTATATAAAAAAGACTGAACCAGTTGGCTAGAAATTAGGGCCTTCACATTCTCATTATGCAGCCAAAGACCTGAGGTTCTCATGTGACCATGTCTCCAGAGTACAGACAAACCAGGGATACTATTGTTAAGCGACATAGAATACTCAGGATTATATCATACAACTGCCAAAATAAAAACCTGGGAATATTACTAGAGAAACACTAAATCAATACTTAATCCCTTACCACTATCATATCCTTTCAGTTAAAATCTAATGATTCCTCTTCTCATTTGAAACATGGCATTAAGTGGTGACTTTACAATTTTTTGCTATTACAAATAACGCTGCAACAAGTACCTTTGCATATAGGTCCTTAAGCCCTTGTGAAATAATTTGATTCCTAGAAGTAAGGTTGCTAAGTAGGTAAACAGATTACCTTCCCAAAACATTATATCAATTTATATCTTTATCAACACCATGGGATAGTGCCCTTTTACTCTAACACTTTCATTAGCTCTGGGTATTATCTCTTTAAAATGCTTTCCATCTACCCTTAGGGAAAACTACCAGAAAATATCAATACTATTATTTAATATTGTCCTGCAAGTACTAGCCAATGAATTAGGCAAGATAATTAAATATGTAGTATGAATATTAGAAAGGATGAAATAGTTATTGTTATTGCAGATGATTACAAATCTTTAAAATGCAAAAGTAAACTCAGAAAACAATTAAAGTAAAATTGTTGGGCTTTTGCCATGTTGGAATAACTGGTACTAGACTTGGCCTTCTGCTATAAACAATTAGAAAATTGGACAAAATACATGAAAAAATTGTTTTCAGACAATGAAAACAGGAAAAGTGGGACTGTGATCTCTGTGAGAAGGGAATAAAATTAGATAAGCCTATTATCATTTTGCTTTCTGGATTCAGAGAGGGGAAATCAAACTTGGTTGAGAAGACAAGCTGGTGTTCAGGAAGGCTGAAGTACCCAGAAGTTGTGAGGCAAAGTACCCAAGGAAGTAAATACACAGGCAAAGAGCACAATAAATCTGAACAGGAGTACTCTGGAGTCTGTGCTGAACACTAATGTCTGCATATGCAGGATGAAACTTCAAGAGTATGGGTAAAGGGCATTTGGGAACTGCAAGCAGAAAAATTCCCAGATCTCACATAAGGCTAAGAGACATTTCAGATTGGGCCAGCCAGAGTAAAGATTCTTTGCTGAACACTCAGGACATTTAGTAGAGATTCCCGAAGAGTAACACCTCAATAGTAGGACTAATCTAACTCAACAGTAAAGATCACTCTAGAACTGCTCCAAAGCTCAAAAAAAGTCTCGAAGTCATCAAGATGATCCACTAGCCAACTTAACTAACAGTAAACCAAAATTCAAAAGTCTTCAAAGAAAGACAAAAAAATTAATACACTCAAAAGCATGTATTTAGTGTCTATAATTTCATCAAAAATTATTAGACATGTGAAAAAGTGATAAAAAAAAAAACCTAAACCAAAATAAAGTCATCCTAAAATCAGAAGAAAAGTAGTCAATAGAAACAGACCTGGAAATGAAAGTGATGCTCAACTTGGAAAACAAGACTATAAACAGTTACTATACTCAAAAAATTTAAAGAAAAACATGAACATATTGAAATAGCAGACATAAAATTTTTAGAAACAAAAAATACATTATCTGAAATAAAAACTTCATTAGACGAGCTAATAACAGATTATAAACTGCAGAACAATAATTCATGGATGTGAAATGTAGCAATGAAAATTATCTGATGTGAAAAAGACTGCCAAAAAATAAAAAATAAAATGAACAGAGCCTTAGTGACATGTGGAATAATAATATCAGATGGCTTAATATGTTTGTAATTGAAGTTCCAGAAAAGGGGAGTCAGAGGCAGAAAAAATATTTTGAAACAAAGAGGAGAAACAGAAATATACTCTTTTAAGGTCCTTACATTTTATGTCAGAGGTTGGTACACGTTTTCCGTAAAACGCCAGATAACTAATGTTTTAGACTTTGTAGACTAATGATCTCTGTTGCAACTACTCAACGCTGCCATTGTAGCATACAATATGCCATAAACAATATGTAAATGAATGACCATGGTTGTGTTCCAATAAAACTTGATTTACAAAAGCAGGTGGTGATCCAGATTTGTCCTGAAAGCTATACATACACAAGCCCTGCTATATATGAAGTGGTATATATACAATAAATAGTAAGTGAAATGCATATTGTGATGAGGGAAAATGCATATTGTAAAACCCCTAGGGCAACCAGTAAATATACAACAAAGGGATTAAACTAATAAGCCAATAGTGGAGATAAAACAGAATACTAAAAATCACTCAATATTCTTTTATTGAGGCAGGATAAGGAAAAGGCAGAAAATGAGGGGAAAAGAAACAAAAAAAAAATGGCATAAATAGAAAACAAATAGCAGGATGGTACACTTAAATCCAATTGGTAATTCTATTAAATGCAAATAACCTAACTCCATCTAAAAAGATTATCAGAGTGGATGAAAAGAGAAGACTCAAATGTATTGTCTACAAGAAATGCACTTTAAATATAAAGATACGGATATGTTAAAAGCAAATAGATGTTAAAAAGTATAACATGAAAACACTAACTGTAAGAACTAGAATGGGTTATATTAATATTAGACTAAGTTCAAAGCAATACTAAAGCTAAAAAGTTATTTTATAATGATAAAATAATTAATTCATCAAGAAAATATAACCATAATTACCTATGAACCTAATAACCAAGCTTCAAATACATAAAGAAAAACTGGCAGAAGTGAAGAGAGAAATACAAAAATTCATAATTATTATTTTATATTTCAACACTACTCTCTCAGTAATTGATAGAAGGAATACCTGGAAAAATCAATAAGGACATAAAACACTTGACCAACACTACCAACTAACTTGACCAAACTGACATTTATAGAACACTACACCAACAGCAAAATATGCATTCTTTTTAAGTGCATATTAAACATTTACCAAGATAGAACATGTTTTTAATATATTTAAAGCATTGATATCATATGGAGTATGTTCTCTGACCACATGGAATTAAATTAGAAGTCAAAAGCAAACAAAAATCTCCAAAATTTGGGAAATTAAAGATTAAACTTCTAAATAACCTATGTGTAAAAGAAATCACAAGAGATATTAGAATATGTTTTGAATCGCATGAAAACATATCAAAACTTGTTTACAGCTAAAGCAATGTTTAGCGGGAAATGTATAGCTTTAATGTTTATATTAAAAAAGGAAAAAGTTCTAAAATGACTGAATTATTCTACCTAAGAAGCTGTAAAAGTATATCAAATTAAACTTAATGTAAGTAGAAGGAAAGAACTAATAAAGATAAGATCAGAAATGAATGAAATAGAAACTGAGCAAATGATAGAGAAAAATCAATGAAACCAAAAGCTGGTTCTCTATATTAATATCAATAAATTGACCAATAGCAATAAAATTGATATCAGTATCAGTAAGTTATCAACCTGTAACTAGATCAATCAAGAAAAAAAGAAAAAGACACAAATCACCAGTATCAAGAGGGAAACATCACTACAGATCCTACAATATTAAAAGAATCAAAACAGATATCAACAACTCTGTCAATAAATTCAGCAGTGTAGCAAAAAATGAACAAATTCCTTAAGTGATATAAATAATCAAAAAATAAAGTCTAAATAGCCATACATCAATTAAAAAACTGAACATATAATATAGAAAAATTGAAAATACAGCTTTTAAATCTGCCTACAGAGAAAACTCCAGGCCCAAATGGCTTCAGTGTTAAATTCTATCAGACACTTAATATTATCATCCTGAATAACATTCAGATAATAAATGAGGAAAACTTCCCAATTCATTTTATGAGGCCAGTATTACTCTGGTACCTACACTAAAACATTATAAGAAAAGAAAATGACAAAGTAATATCCCTTGTAAACAGGCACAAAAATCCCTAACATGTTATTAGCAAGTTAAATATATAAAAGGATTATAACAAGTAAGGCTTCTCCTAGATATACAAGATGTTTATCAGCTGAAAATCAATCAGTGTAATTCACCATATCAACAACAGAATAAATAAATAAGAAAAAATATGATTATCTCGACAGATGCAGAAAAATCTGATTAAAAACTCTAGTAAAATAGAAATAGCCTTATAAAGGACATCTACAAAAAGCAAAAGATCTAATGCTTTCCCCTCTAAGATAGGGAACAGGGCAAAAATTTGTGCTCTCACCAATTCTATTCAATATTGGCCTGTAAGTCTTGATCAGTGCAATAAGAGATAAAAAAGAAATAAACAGTATAGATAGTGGAAAGGAAGATGAAAAACTGTCATGATTTACAGATGACAGAATCATGTACATTAAAAATCCCAAGAGCTCTACAAGGATTCTTCTAGAACTAATAACTGAATTTAATAAGGCTACAGGATACAGGGTCGTCATAGGAAAATCAATTCTATTTCTTTAAGTAATGAACAACTGAAAGATGAAATTTAAAAACAATGCATTTATAAGAACATCAAAAACATGAAATACTTAGGAATCAATTTAACAAAATATGTGCAAACTTTGTACTGAAAACTACAAAACCACCGTGAGAAATCTAAAAGACCTAAATAAGTGAAGAGATAGCCTATGTATATGATTAGAAGACTAAAATAGTTATGTCAATTCTATTCAAATTAACCTATGGAATCAATGTAATCTCAATCAAAATCCAAAAGATATTCTTTTTGTAAAAATTATCAAACTGATTCTAAAATTTCTAGGAAATGCAATGGACCTAGCTAGAAGAGCCAAACCAATTTAAAAAAAAAAAAGAATAGAAGGTAAATCTACCTGATTTCAAGAATTACTAATGTAAGACAGTGTAATATTGGCATTTCGATAGGCACATAGATCAATGTAATAAAAGAGAGTCCAGAAATAGACTCACAAATATATTACCAATTGATATTTTTCAGTTAGGTTCATCTTATAAATTTTTTTTTGACAAAAGTAACACAGTAATTCAATACAGATGTATTAATATTTTCAAACAAATGGTGCCAGAACAACTGGATACTCACTATAGAAAAAAGAAAAAAATGAACCTTGACTCATACTTTATACTACATACAAATTTTAATTCGAAATGGATCATAGAACTAAATTTAAGAGTGAAATTTCTAGAAGAAAACATAGGAGAAAATCTTCAGGACCTTGGGTAGGCAAAGATTTCTTAGGACACAAAAAGCATGGACCACAGAGAAAATTTTGACAAATTCTGCTCTTTAAGATACCAGTAAGAAATGGAAAGCCAAGCCATGAACTAGGATAAAATACTTATAATACACATATCTGACAAAAGACTCGTATCCACAATATATAAAGACCTCAGCTCAATAACAGCACAAACAACTCATCAGCAAATGATTTGAACAGACATTTCACAAAAGAAGATATACAAATTAGCACATGAAAAAAATGTTCAACATCATTAGTCGTGGGGAAATGCAAATCAAAACCACAATGAAATGTCATTACACACCCACTAAAACGGCTAAAACTAAAAAGAATGATAGTACCAAATATTAGCAATTATGTGGAGAAACTGGATCTCATACATTGCTGGTGGAAATGTAAAATGGTACAATCAATTACTTTGGAAACTGTTTAGCAGTCCTAATAAAGTTAAATGAATTCTATGACCCAACAACTCCATTCCTAAGTATTTACCTAAGAGAAATGAAAACATATGTCCACCAAAAGACTTGTATGAGAATTTTCATAGCAGTTTCATTCATCCTAGCCTCAAACTGGAAAGAAAATGTCCATCAATTGGCGAATAATAGATAAATTGTGGTACATCCATGCCTGCAATAGTACCGAACAATAGAAAGGAACAAACCTCTTATACACACAGTGACATGAATGAATCTCAAAAGCATTCACCTCAACAAAAGAAACCAGACATAAAAGAGTACAGAATGTATTCTGTGTGATTCCAGTTACATGAAATTCTAAAACAGGCAAAACTAATCTATAGTGATAAAAAGGAGATTAGTAGTTGTCTGAGGTGAGGAATGAGACAAGGGGTTTACTGCAAAAAGGCATAAGGGGAAAAAAAGACATGAGGGAAATTTTGGGTGATGGAAATGTTCTTATTTATGGTGATTGTTACACATAAATATGTCAAAACTCATTCAACTGTATATGTAAAATGGGTACATTTTACTGTATGTAAATTATACCTTAATAAAGCCAAATAAATAAAACTAGAAACAAAAGAACTTAATAAGGTAGCCAGTTATAAAATTAACACACAAAAATGGATTCAGTCATGCATGAATTAATGTGTCATTAGGTGATTTTGTCATTGTGGGAACATCACAGAGTAAACTTAACAAATCTAGATGGTATAGTCTATTGCTCCTAGGCTACACCATGTTATGTACCAAATTCTGTAGGCAATTATAATACAATGGTAAGCATTTGTGTATCTAAACATATCTAAACATAGGTAAGATATAATAAAAATATGGTGTAAAAAATTAAAAAATGGTACAGGGCCCTTACCATGAATCTGGTTTGCAGAATTAGAAGTTCTTCTGGGTGAGTCGGTGAGTGAGTGGTGAGTGAATGTGAAGGCTGAGGACATTACTGTGCACTGATGTAGACTTATGAACACTGCACACTTAGTTTACACTACACTTATAGAACATGAAATTACATCAAGTATAAGAAAATGATGCAATCAAGAGACATGGCAAACACGAGATGTATGAGGCTGCTGTTGGCATAACATGGCATAGTGTTTTACAGCAAACTTTTTTTTATGTAAGTAGAAAGAGTACACTTTAATGATAGAAGAGTATAGTATAGTAAATACGTAAACCAGTAGCATAGTGTTTATTATCATTACCAAGTATTATGTACCGTACATACTTTTATGTGCTATACTTTTATACGACAGTGTAGTAGGTTTGTTTACACCAGCACTACCACAAACACATGAGTGATGTTGTGGTACCATACAAGAGCTAGGACGTCACTAGATGATAGGAATTTTTCAGCTCTATTATAACATTATGACTTTTTACCATTTACAAGAAATATCTGTTTAAATGTAAGTCAGATCATATTGTTCCTCTACACAAAACCTCCAATGGTTTCTATCTCAGAAATCCAAATTTTTTACCCTCATCTAAAAGGGCTTCAGATCTCCTTTCCTCCCATTTCTCCCACCCTCAGCTGTAACTTCACTGTTTTTGATGTTTCCCAATGTGCTCACTCATTCCTGATGGTCCCTATGTCAGGAACACTCTTCACCTAAATCCTCACCTAACTTGTTCCCCAACTTTATACAAGCCTTTGGTTCAATGTCACCTCATCAGAGGTTATCTTAACAACCCCATCCTAGTATGGGAAGTTTCAGTTGATCACTATAGCGCAACAGCTATTATCATAGGAGCTATGTCACATATGAGACGTAGTTTAGGAAACAGGAGAAAGAACTGAAAAGAAACAAGACAGCTGCTTTCCAAGGGCAGTTATATGAAAAAGTAGAAATATTCTTTTAGCAGTGCTAACACACTAGTCCCCTACACTGATCAGTACATCATAAGCTCCAAAAGGGCCAAGACTGTTTGGCCACCTCAGCATCCCCAACAAAGAGCATAATGTCCGGCACATGGGTACTCAATCAGTATTTGTTGAATGAATGTTCAGTGTGGTTCTGAAAAGCAAAATGAACCAATAGAGAGGATTAAAGGAAGACAGATTTTAGTTCAATATATAAAACAGCTTTTTAAAAATAAGAACTTAATGAGATTTTTTGAGCTCAAGTATCCTGATCTAGTGCCTTCATGTCTATATGCAAGCTTACTAAGGTTTGGAAAGTTTCAAGCCAATGGTTATCATACTGCTTGTCTCAATCCATTAGGGGGTTTTGAAATCAATTTCCTGAGTCAAAACTAGGATTTTAAATAATAATATAGAATTTAAAATACTAGAATTATTGCAAGTTGTAAGAATTTTTACATGAATTTTTTTGTTTCAGCTAGAAATAGATATATGCAGAATACACTATGTGTATACTGGGTCATGATGTAAAATATATTTAATACTGTGAGCTCTGGTTTAAAAAAAATTGAAGTCTATGGCCATGTCACCCTGAACAAGCTCGATCCCATCTAATTTCAGAAGCTAAGCAGGGTCGGGCCTGGTTAGTACTTGGATAGGAGACCATGTAGGAAGACCAGGTGCTGTAGGTGTAAAAAATAAAAAAATATTTAAAAAGGGATTGTAAACTCACAAGGTCCTTGCAATCTGTGAGATTAACCAAGGGTTACCTCGCCTTAAAAAAAAAAAAAATACTAGGTTAAACTGTTCAACAACAGAATTTGAATTTGCCCCCTTGCAAAGTAATGAGTTCTATGTTGCTGTTGTAGCAGAGGAAGAATGTCATTAATTTAGGGTGACTACACTTGGAGAAGGTGGAACTAGATGATTGCTCAGTATTGTTCTAATTCCACACTTTTAAACTATTTTGTTGTAGTTAAATGTTATACTACATATGTTCATGTATCTTACAATAAGATCCTGAAATAAATCAAGTTATACTATAAGATGCTATTATAAGGGTTTTTTCATTAATTTGTTTGTTTTATAGTCGCTCTCAAAATGATGGAAACTATTGGTTCTACTACATGTATTAATTGTTTTAGGTATATTTTGGTGTTAAACATGTGCACTTATAATATTTAGCCTTTTCTAGTTGTGGAGAGATTACAGACAGAGAAACGAATCCTTTCTCCTAAAGAAGTATAAGCCAAAGGCCTGGTTGGGATAGGAGATTTGTCAGATATATCTACAAAAGAGCAAATAGAAAAAGAATTTCATTCTGCTTCTGAATAATTCTGTTGAAAACAGGCACTTTACCTCATTTACTTAGACATTGGTGTTACATTTCCACTGAGCTAATAGAGCCTCAGCCTTAAAGTAGCCAAAGAGTATTATGCTTACATCACAGCTTATAAAATAAAAATTCTAATGTATCAATCATACTAGAAAAGTAATGAAGATCCTGGCACAGTGATGGAGTAAGTATGGTAAAATCCCATTTATCTAGAATTCTTAAGGATGAATCATTCTGGTGGTACACTTTTCTAGGGAGTGGAAACCTACTTAAAGCAATAAAATTCTTTACAGCCCTAGGCTAAGTAAACTGCAGAGGAGGTCACCAGATGACAGGATCGGGGCTCCTGACTTTCCCTCCTCCCATAAACACACCAAATACACAGCTACATACAGATCGATACTCCTTGAGAAAAATCCAGAACTAGTTGAATGACTCCTACCTATTGGACAACTAAGAAAATACATCCAAATGGGTAGGCAAGGCTGAGACACACTCTTGCCATAAGCCCCACTCCTGGCACAGGACCTTACAATCGGAAGGGACCCCTAATTCTCAGTTTCTCCCTGTAGAGGCAAGGGCTTGGACCACACATCTAGCACCCCAACTTTTAAGGCTGCCACTCGAGGGATGGGCCCCCAAATCACCCAGCTCTGGCAGCTGACAGGGTGGCACTCGAAAGTCCCTCGGGACCACACAAAACAAAGAAGGGGTTCTCTATGGATTCGCAAGCACTCTCAACAGGTATTCCCTCTGGCTCAGCACAAAGTGATTAAGCAGAACTACCCGGCCCTCAGTTTCTCCCTGATAGGGGCTAGTCTGCCAATGTCTTGACTATCCAGCTGCTGCCTGAAGATCAGGCTTCCCATTAGCCTGCACGGGGAGCTGAGCCTGAACAGGCATGCGGGCATTTCCCATACCTTTGGGACACTGACGGGTCATGGCACACCCTAACATCCTGGGAGCCACTAAGAACAAAGATGGCAGCTTGGATAAACATGGAGGTTTGAGAAGCAACCAAGACCTCAGACTGTGCTGACTGATAAGGTTCATCTCCTACAGGAGGCCCAGTCTGTCAAGACCGGGAGAGGTGGCTATTTTCCCTAATGTGCAGAAAGCAACGTAAAAAGTCAAGGAAAACGAAGAAACAAGGGAAAATATTCCAAACGAAAGAACAAGATAAATCACAAAAAAACAACCTTAAAGAAAGAGAGACAGTGATTTATTTATTTTGATAAAGAGAGAGAGAAACACAGAAACAGAGAGAAGAGACAGACAGATAAACTAACTGACTACTGGAAAGAAGTACACCAAAATGGCGGTGAGATTTCAGGAATTCATATTTTTCTTTACATTTATCTACATTTCCCAAATTATTGTATCTTTAAAAAAGTGATTTAAAGTAGTTTTAAATAAAATATGTATGCAACATATTTTAAAATAGAAATTATAAATTTTAAATGGAGATGAGATGTTTTCTGTACATTTACATTTAGCACTGTTTGTCCCAGAATTCAAGGCAAATGAAACAAACACAAAGAGAAACACAAGTGATTTATACAGTGCTCCCATCATTTCCCCAATAGAAATGAGCATTTTACTGGCACTAACTTCCAGGGGGAATTTGTCATATGAATTCTCAGATGAGGACATTAAATGTCATCATAGAGAATATCTGGACAAATACAATAAACTTCCTAATTGCTCTCCCTGCCTTTTGTCTTTCTCCCTTCAATCTACCTGAAATATGTTATCCTTCTGGGGTCTGCTGTTTAAAATTCTTTTAATAGCTCCTTCCTGCCTACTAGATAAAGTCCATATTTCTATGAGTGGATTTAATACCCTTTGAGACCCAGCTTCTGCCAGTTTCTGCATATTCATCTCTATCACCTACCTCACTTGCCATTCTTAAGCTATATGCCAGTTTCTGGACATACCATACCTTTCATGCCACCAAGCTTTTGCACATATTATTCCTGTGCTACAGTAAAACCACCCTTCTCAAAGAAACTCTTATTTCTCCTTCAGAATCAGCTCAAACAGGGCCTCCCTTGGGAAGCTTTCCTTGACTTCCCTGAGCTGACATTAACTGCTGTTTCTTCCATGCCCGGTTGTACCATATACATGTACTTCATGGCAATTGCTGGATTGCATTTTATTTGCTACACAGTAATATCTGTATGAGTAGACACCATGTCTATGTGTATGCCCAGCCTTAGTTTAATGTTTGGTATATTGGAGGCATTTAAGTATCTTTCCAGTGTCCTTACTGAACTAGAAAGGTTCTTTAAATGACTTTCCCTATGTGTTGCCTCTAAAGTCAAGGTCATCCTAAAGTTAATTTAATGAAAACATTTCAATGGCAAACTAGACTGATAAGCTTTGAGTACATTGTTCTTTGGGATTTTATCTTCACATGGGATTCAAGCTGATTAACTATCACCTTTTTTTTTTTTTTTGTCTCTATGGTATCCTGTACATAATTTGCTGTGACACCTGTAACACTAATTTTTGCACCTGTCTTGTCCTGTAAGCTTTTCAAAGGCAGGCAGAGTCATATTAATTTTCTTTTTTTAATCTCCATTTTATGGCACAGTCTTGTCTATAATCTGTCCTATCTTTTTAAGCCCCAAATCTAGCATTTTAATAGAAGCATTCCAGTAAAGTCAGTGAAAGAATGCCCACTATTACTACTATTATTTACTACTGTTCTGAAGACATTGACTAATGCAATTAGACTTGAGAAAGAACCACTGGAAAGTAGAACATAAAATTATTTGCAGATAATATGATTGTATACCTGGCAATGCAAGAGAATCAACTGCAAAATTACCACGAACAAGAAGAGTATTCACAGGGGGAAGGGAGCTATAAATGTAATATTGGAAATCAGTAACTTTCATATATTCAAAAAAACAAACAACCCACACTAGCTTAAGAGATAAACTAAATGACTCCCATTGAGAATAGCATCAAAAATATAAAATACCTCAGAATAAATTTAACAAGAACTGTATAAGACTCATGAAGAAAACTAAGGGATACAAAAGAAGACAATGAAAAGCCAAACCCTTTGAATAGAAGATTCGACATATCCAGATGTTAGTTCTTCCCAAGTTATTTTATAACATTGTCATGGGGTTGTGCTACCACATTATTAGTTAATCCTTAAACTTCTATTAACTTTCTTGTCTCCTCTCATTCTCCAATGCATCTCCTGGCAAAACAGGCTGAACTCATCAGGAAAGGGCAGAAATTCCAGAGCAAGCTAAGCCTGCCAGCAAAGACCAGATAAGATACACCTGGACCACAACTAAGAAATCAGTGTGTACCAGAAGGATCCAAGATGGTACCCCAAAGCCCTTCCTAAATAACCTTCTGAGGAATTTCTCTTCCTGAGTATGCTAAATATCACAACTGGGATGGAGACTTAGTATTAAAATGAGACATGGTATATGTATGGCCAGGCATGCTCTAAGCATGTTTAGAAACTGCACACGCTTCCCAACAATTCAGAGAACTCTCCATCCTTTTCTCAGGAATCCCCAGCCCTAAAACCTCTCACCAATCCTTTCAGACTTCTAATTTCCTCAAATCAGAAAGAAGGTGTCTTTAGAGCATAAGTAGTCCTTCTCCATTCTTCGATCAAAGAATAGTCTCTGCTTTGCTTTACCGAATAGTCTCATTCTATGGTGTGAGCAACAATAGGCAAAGACCTTATTTTGAGGTCCCTGATCCATAAGGGTAGGTGACAACAAAATCAGTAAAAAGACCAGCAGGTTATTTTGAGATCAATAAAAGTTGCTAAGGTTTTACGGAAAAATAAACAAGAATAGCCAGTTAAATTCTGAAAAAGAGCAAAGAGAAGGAACCAACAGATATTCGATTATATGCTACTTTCCCAATAATCAAAACTGTATTACTGATGATAAAGAGAAAGACCTGGTAGAATACGTGAGAAAATCTAGAAATATACCCCAATAAATGTGGGAACTTAATGTATGATGAACCTGTGGTGAAAAGATTACCAATTTAATAAAACGAATGGCATTGTGATAATTTTTAGCCTTCTGAGAAAAAAATTAAGCTGGACTTACACCTCGCACCTATACCAGGATAAATTTCATATGGAACAAAAAGTTAAATGTGAAAACAAGCTTTATAAGTTCTAATAAAAATATGGAAGGCTTTATAAACTCAAGAGTAGAAAAGGCTTTAATAACCATAACTCAAAATATGAAAATCATAAAATAAAGATTGATACATTTGATTACATAAAGATAAACCAAAATTCTGGTGGCAAAACACACACACACACATATAAGCAAAAGACAAATGATAAAATGGTAAAAACTTCTATCAGAGAAAAGGGTAATCTCCATGAAAACACCAAGCTTCCAAGAAAGTGGCAAGAGAAAGAACAATAAATACAAAATAGGACAAAGGACAGTTCACAGAAAAAATACAAATGTCCTTATCATATGAAAGGATGTTCAACCTGGGTCATCAAAATATAAATGCAAATTAAAACTATACTGATGTATCGTTTTTCCCCTCTCAAGTCAGCAAAAATCCAAAAATTGGATAATATTGAGAAGACTGTGGGAGGACAGGCGCTCTTAATCGTTGCTGGTGGGAATGGAAACTGTATGACCCCACGGAGGGCAATTTGGAAATAGCTCTCAAAAGTACGAATGCATATATTCTCTGACCAAGCAATTTCACTTCTGAGAATTTACCCTACATGACACATGTACATGGTTAATCACCTTAACACTGTTCATGATAGCGAAAGATTAGAAAAGTGTCCATGCATAGGGGACAGTTGTGTATATATATAATTTATATATTTTTATGTGTGTGTGTGTATGTGTGTGTGTGTGTGTGTATGTGTGTGTGTGTAATTTTTTTTTAACAAAGTAAAAAAATAAGCAGAAACTCTGGAAGGGTGAACAAGAAACCTAAAACAATGGTTGCCAATTGGAGGTGAGGTGGCATCTGGGGAACAGAAGATAAAGGATAGGAGGCAGAATTTACACTGTATACGTCTGAGTATTTTTTGAGTTTCAAATCATATTAATACATTCAAAAATAAAAAAATTAAAGTTTTTCAAACAAGTGGGTGAAATATTAACTATCAGTCTCACATTTAACCAAATCTAGGCTGTAATTCAAGATTGAGATATTTTGGGACCTCTCTGAATAATCATATTCTGTGCCTTTAGTTAAATCAAGACTCATGTGCTACATGAATAAGTGACAAGCTGACATGCCATTATGAAAAGTCAAAAGGTTGTATTTCTTGAGAGAGAGAAAATGAATCAAGCTACTTCCAGGGGACCAAACTGTTACTGTATTGAAACTGCCAGTGTGGTTCATGGCCTGAATGCAGTGATAATGGCAGGAAAGAAAAGGAAAAGAGGCAAAGGGCCTGAATGGGAAATAAATCCATGAGTCTTGATAGGTGACTGGCTGTGGAAGAAGGCTCTAGAGACAAAAAGAGAAATCAGTGATTTTTAAAGCTTAGGTGTTTAGTAGTATCACTAACAGAAATCAGGAAGTCAGGAAGACGAAGTGGTTAAGAGGAAAAACAATGACTTTGGTTTTAAGTACCTTCCATTGGATGTAAATGGGAAATCGGGTAGAGATCACCAGAGGGCCACTGGAAATTCTGATCAGTTTAGAGGGGAAGTCAGATTTGAAGATAAAGCTGCACAAGATATGTGCAAAGATATACGCGGTAAAGGGGCTCAGAGGAAACAGAGCTGGAATGAGAACCTGGAGGACTGGCCATGACTGTGGAGCAGGATGGGGAAGAGAAGCCAGTGTTATAAACTGAGAATTACTGAGAGAATCAGTAGAACACTGTAAAATGTTAGCCAAGGGTGGGGAATCTATGAAGCAGTGAAGGGGTCAATGTAGGGAGAAATGAAAGGGCCACAGGCAATAATAATAGTAGAGATATACACTGCCTCCTTTTATCCCCCACACAATCTACCAGGTGGGTGATAATTATTATCCCCATTTTACAGAAGAGGGTATTAACCTAGACAGTGACTCCAAAGCTGCAGGATGTAACTGCTGAGCTACACTCCTTTGCTACTGCCATGGGAGGTCATGTCTAGTAGTTCTACCACTAAGTAGCTAGATGTCCAAAGACAAGTATATTTACCTTTCGAGGCTTAATTTCCTTCTCTGCTAACTGAAGGGATTGGTGTAGATAATCTCCAGCCACTATGTAATATGAGTCTTTGATTAGGTAAAATGGAAGACACGAGAGAGGCAATGAATTAAAAATTTAGCAATAGGCAATCAGGGAGACCTGGCTAAGATGATTAGAATGTTGAATGTTTTATACAGTGAATTTCCAAGCAATGAATCCATTCTGATTTTTAAACTCTACAACTGCAAAATTCTACTTTAAGTAAGTATCATATCAAGAATTAAAAGTTTTCATACCTGGAAATTTATAAATGCTGCTCTTGAAACCCTGCTATGTCAACTGAATGGAGTAAAAAAGGGAAGATTCCAAGTCAAACACAGTCTGTGTATGAAGGATTGTCCTGCAGAGAGAGAAAATAGTTATTTCTAATACATTTATAATAGTTATTTATATTACTACTTTCGTAGTAAAAGACAGAACTATCTGCCAAGGTACATAATAAATGTTTACATAAATTATATGGGGGCATTTATTAGGTGTCTTTTTTTAGCATGTAAAAAAAGATAATCTGGCACAGTAGACATTTATTTATTTATTATATGAATCTTAATATTAAAATTTGCAAGAAGAGTTGCCAATATTAAAATACGGCAAATGGCAAGCAAACATACTTTTTCATTTTGATGATAAAATAAACTTCATAAGACAACAGCTAGTCAAAGGCAGACCAGCAGATGAGATACCAAGACAGCAACATATGTCCCATTACCCTTTTCCTGCAAGTGGCATCCACATGATTTATAAGAAAACCAAACAAAATAGCTGTTAAAAATTCAACTTGAGAAATTCAACATTTCTTAAAAACCTTATGGTTAAGAGAAATGTGGGGGGAAAATCTTACTACATATGATAAGAAAGCCCTACTGTAGTGGCCCATATTTTTTCTAACTTTTATCTGATCTGCCAGATTGTACCAGAATATACCACAACTTATAAGAACAGCTATAAAAACTCTTGCTAGAAAATAACTTCAGTTTCTACTATATTCAAAACCTTTTTAATTACCCACCGACAACAAAATTTGTTCCACTGGTGTTTTCATTGACTGTGAAATTTTGTTTACATAGTGTTAAGGCTTTATGTCCACAGGGAGTAGAAAAATGAATTTGATGTTTTTCATAAGCTAATAAATCGAGCTATGAATTCCCTATAAGTCTGACTAGATTAATGGAATCACTTTTTAAAACGATATGCATTTTTCTGATTATAAAAGTCTTATAATACTTATAGAAATTTTAGAAAATATAAGCAAGTACAAAGAAGAAAATAAATGTATCAACTACCTACCCACTCATGAGGAGATCTGAATTTTGGCAACTTAAACCACACAAAACACTGCTGATATAGAAGTTTATTAAAAAAGTTTTGAGCACCAACCAACAGAGAAATAAGCCAAGGTGATCTGAGTATTCCATAAAGTATAATGTGATTCCTTCTTATGACTGGCAAAGGTTATTTTAAAAAGTCTCAAGGG
This sequence comes from Eonycteris spelaea, assembly GCA_003508835.1. Lineage (NCBI taxonomy): Eukaryota > Metazoa > Chordata > Mammalia > Chiroptera > Pteropodidae > Eonycteris > Eonycteris spelaea. Next base: position 10,557,304 of record PUFA01000006.1, read on the forward strand.
CTCTAGCTGAGAAGAATGAGAGAAATAAGAAGAAATCTAAATAAAGGGACAAAAGGAAGCTGAGAGCAAAGGCGATGGAGGTGGGAAGCAGCAAACATCTGACAGTGGCTTATCGAAGCTTTTTAAGTGTCACATTTAAAGTACAGTAAAGAATAGAATTGGCTATGAAAAGGATTTTAAGAAACACCCATCATTAAAACAACAGGATCAAATGGAGGGATAAACTAGGATTTTGTAATTAGGGGAACAAAATTAATAATTTTTGAGAACAACTCCTTGCTACACTAGAAGCTCATCGATCTCCTAGCCCCGGTGACCTAGGAGGGCACTCAGCAAAGGGTATTTGAAGCTATAGCTCCACTATTTCAACAACGCTATTTAAAAGCACACTAACTAGTCCGATGTAATAGGTCTATACAGTGATGAGCAAAAGTTAATTCTGTGGCTTTTTAAGAGAACTGATTTTTGAACCTAGTCTGTGCCCTTAACAGTTTTTACACACTGACGAAATGTCATTTTGAGGGATATAACCTCCAAGTTCTTCCCTAGCAGATATTAGACTAGATTTTTGCATTAACTCTCAGTATCCTTTCTAACTTCCTTCTGGAAAAATAAAAAAATACATTTCCCGGACTCCTTTACAGTTAACTTTCCCCATGTGAAATGGGGTCCATCCATCAGATGTTCTGTGAGATCTGGAAGTCAGAAATGAGGCGGGAACCATCTTTCTGCTGTTTGGGCTGTTGATGCTGGCAAGCACATCTGTGGAAACACTGTTTCTGCAGCAGTTCCCCAGTGTCCAGAGCTTCATGGCTGCCAAGAAACAAGTCTGGTGGAGACACTAGTTGTCACTAGTTGGTGGGTGTTGAGGGGCAGTTTGAGGTAGCAATTTCTTGACCCTTGAATTGCAGCTAGCAATGCCATCTGGAATCAGCAGTACCAGTGGTTCCCTCCCCTGGAGGACTTGTCTGGCAGCCTGGTTCTGGGAATAATTTCTGAAGGCCCAGCCTGGAGACCACTCTTCCCAACCCTCCAGTGATTTTTGTAAGCACTTGATTCCCTTTAGTAAACAAATTAGAACACTAGAGTGCTTTCTCTTTCCTGAAACTGGGCCCAGATGACATACTAGTACATCAATGGCCTCAAATTTTAAGCAGATGAGTAAGCAGTCTGTGAGCAGCAGTTTTGGGGGTACACGGCACTGTGCTAGGGGTACAGGCTCTGGAATTACACTGCCTAAGTAAAAATTCTGACTCTGCCACTCACTAATAGGATAACATGGAAAGTTGACCTCCCTGTGCCTCTTCATCTGTAAAATGGAAATAGTAATAATATCTATACCTTCTAGCATTATGGGACAGAGTAAATGAGAAGATAATCTAAGTACTTACAACAGTGCCTGCCTATAACAAGCCTTTGATAGGTGATAGCTATACTTATCATCATCCTCATCCTCATCTCTATTATCATTAATTATGCAAACAACTTGAAAATACTGTTTTAACTGAGTAGAAAATGTTAACCTTTTAGAATTTTATTACCACTCATTTTCTTGTGGCCTACAGAATGCTAACTTACACAAAGGTGGACACAGAAAAAACCTGATTGGTCCATCACATTTGTGTACCCAGTGATCATTTCAAAAGTACAGTCTACCTGAGATATCGAAGCCCTAACCCTAGGGAAAGTTATTTTTTTGAAACAATTTTTGCCATTTTCTCATTTCAGATGTTACCTCATTAATTATGCTCTATGAACTAGGGTGCCTGTTATTCAGATTTTTTTCCTCTTCATTAGATATAATGGACAAATATTGTAAGATATTTAAAATGTATATCCTGGTGATTTGGTATACAATAAAAATGCATTGGGAAAGGATTTCTCTCACTAGTTAGTTAACATGTCTATCACCTTACATATTTATCTTTTTTTTTTGGTGAGAACATTTAAGTTCTACTATCTTAGCAAATTTCAATTGGACAATAGTGTTACTAACTATAGTCAACATGTTATATACATTTGATCCTCGTACCTTATTCATCTTACAGCTGAAATTGTGTGTACCCTTTTACCAACCTCTCCCTATTTCGTCCAGTCCCCTAGCCCCTGGAAACCACTTTTCTACTTTGTTTCTGAGTTTGACTTCTTTAAGATTCCACATATAAGTGATAACATACAATATCTGTCTTTCTCTGACAGATTTATTTCATTTGGCACAATGCCCTCAAAGTCCACCCAGGTTGTCTCAAATGACAGGACTCCTTTCTTTCTCATGGCTAAATATTATTCACATATATGTGTGTGTGTTAGCGATGATACCTATTACAAATTAGCAACCCATAGCAAGTGTGTTAGAGAAAATAAAGAACTATCAGGACTGAAAATAAAACAAACAAAAATGTGTGTGTATGTATATGCACATACACACACATATAATAAATAACAAAACAAAGTGTCTATTAACAGATGAATGGATAAAGATGTGAGCTACAGATGTGAGATATATGCATATGTATATACATATATTCTAATGTACACATTAAGAAGGTCTTAAATAAAATTATGGCCTGGTTTGGTTTGCTGAAGTGTCTTCTAATGATGAAAAATACATTGTAGATTTTGAAATAAAGCTTCCCCCAAATATTCTGAAATTGTAAGAACCTAATGTTGCCCCTTATCCACCAGTGCCAGTGAAATAAAAGGAACGGAAGCTGATACAAAAGTGTTTGTTAAACCCTGGATGCTTTAGATGCTGCTTTGAGAGCCGAGGACTCAAAGCAGTGGAGATTTTCTGAAGGGTCAGAAAAACAACTGAAATAAAGCGACTTTATCCTTTGATTCAACAATTAATTGCTTTTATATTGTTCTGAATTTCATACAACTATACGTGTTTTCTTTTTCTTTTTAAGGCAAAAATCTTTTTTCTATTTTTATGAGAAGGGCAGATATTCAAACTGAAAGGTGGAATGTATTAATTCAATACGTATTTATTGAGTACCTACTCTGTGCCAGACTATCCCTGGTCCTGGGAATACAAAGATGATAGATGACATGTCAGAGGTCAATGTTCTGGCACACAGCAATGTCTATCAGGAGAGAGTCAGAGAAAGAGAGGCAGGAAGAGAGAAAGATGCTTATAAATAAAGTTACAATACAATGAAGATAATACTCCTAGTAGAAGGGAACTGTAAAACCAAGGAAGCAAATGACTGTGCCTGGGAGTACTTAGAAAAGTTTCCAAAAAGCAGAACAGTTGATTGGGCCTTGAAGGATGAGTAGAAGTTCATACATGAAAAAGAGGACAAAGGGCATCCTAGTCACACAGCACCAAGGGCAAAGGCACAGAGAGGTATTAAATAGCATGACCTCTTTGTTATGGCTAGAGACTTAGTGCCTGTTGAGGAATAGTGGAAGATGAAAAGAAAAAGATATATAGGCACCAGATCCTGAAGCCCCTCTACTTTGTAGGTTTGGACATTTCTGAAGGATTTGAGTGACATGACTATAGGTCTAGCAATGACTACTTGTGTAACTTAGTCAAGTTGCTTAACTCTAAGCATCAGTTACCCTTTGTAAAATGAGGATATTGACTATTAAGAGGCCCTGAGGAAGTCTGTTAAGAGGATTAAATAAGATAATAGCTCAAATAAGTAAGATTAACAGCTATAAGAAATAAATTAAGATAAATATCAATAAGCACATGAGAAGATGTTCAATATCATTAATCATTAGGGAAATGCAAATCAAACTCACAAGAGATACCACCTCATACCCACGAGGATGGCTATAATACCCGCCCCCCCCACCCCACACACATGTACGCACAAAAACAGTAAGCGTTGGCCAAGATGTGGAGAACCTTCATACACTGCTGGTGGGAATGTAAAATGGTGCAGCTGTACTGGGAAACAGTCTGGCAGTTCCTCAAGTGATAAAACATAGAGTCACCATATGACCCCCCAATTCCACTCCTAGGTATATAAAAAGTGAAAAACATATTTCCCCACAGAAACTTAAATACAAATGTTTATAGCAGCATTATTCATAATAGCTAAAAGGTAGAAACAACCCAAATGTCCATAAATTGGAAAATGGATAAACAAAATGTGGTACATCCATACAAAGGAATGTTACTCAGCTTTAAAAATGAATGAAGTGCTGGTACAGGTTACGATTAGATGAACCTTGAAAACACTAAGCTAAATTAAAGAAGCTAATCACAAAAGACCACAGAAAGACAGAGTAGATAAGTGATAGCCAAAGGCTAAGGAAGAGGGGATGGGGAAGTGTGATGGGATTGGCGGATAGCTAAAGGGTACAGGGTTTCTTTTGAGGTAATGAAAATGTTCTAAAATTGATTGTGGTGACAGCTGTACATACCTATGAATATTCTAAAAACTACTGAGTTGTACACTTTAAATAGATGAATTATATAGTATGTGAACTATATTTCAATAAAGCTGTTAAAAAATTATATGATCATGTGAGTCCATCCCGAGATATACATCCAAGATAAATGAAAATATATACATCTATATAAAAATTTGCACATAAATGCATAGAGGCATTATTCATAAAAACCAAAAAAAAGTACAACACAAATGTCCATCGACTGGTGAATGGATAAGTGAAATGCAGTGTATCCATGTAACAGAACACTATTCAGCCATAAAAAGGAAATAAAGTACTGATACATGCTCCAATGGATGAACTCTGAAAGCTGAAGCTAAATGAAAGATGTTAATCACAAAAGATCACATATTTTATGATTTCATTATACGAAATGTCCAGAATGAGCAAATGATAAGACAGAGCAGATTAGTAGTTGTCAGGGGCTAGGGAGATGCAGGAATGATGGGTGACTTAATGGTACAGGGTTCTTAATGCAGTGGTGAAAATGTTCTGGAGGGTGGTGATGGTTGCACAACTTTGTGAATACAGTAAAAACACTGAGTTGTATATTTTAAAAGGGTGCATTTTATGTCTGCGTTATATCTCAATAAAAATAGCTAATATTTTTGTTGACGTAAGAACATCCAAAGCAGTAAAGAACGTTTATAAAAATTTATGAGTTTAACAGAGGTTACACCTGGAAGCAAGATCTCAACAGACTGAGAGATAAATGTTTCCAAGAAATGACAGTTTGCAGCTTCTTTTATGCATTTGGAATTGAGAAGAGGGACATAAGGAAGATTACAAGAAGGCAGCAGAAAGCAAGGCAGGGATGGAATAACAGGATAGTTATCATTATTTGCTCTCTTGAGGGTGGTCATCCTGTAGGAGGAGGAGTCTGGAAAAATGCATTTCAAAGAGGCCTTAACCTGGATGCACAGAAACAATGGGCAGGGCTTGTTTAAGGTAAAAATAGCCTTTTACTAAATTATATGCCTGGGGCGTGACTACAGCCATGACCTGCCCAGTTAGGAATTTATGATCAGATCACCCTGTGAGATTACTTTCCAAATAACCTCTTTTTAGTCTACATTTTGAGGGTTTATTGGGCACTCTGCTAAATGCTCTATATTCATTATCTTATTTCAGTCCTCACAATAGCCTTATGAGGTAAGTACCGCAGTGGTCTACATCATATAAAGAAACTAAGGCACAGAGAAATTAGAAAAAAATGTCCAGTACTGCACAAAGAAGAAGTGAACCAAATGGAATTAAGGCTGACTGATCTTAAATTGACATTCCTAAGTCTTGCATTCTTCTTTGACCATAGTGCAGCAAAACGCCTAGCACAAGCCTGGCATGTAGCTAGCTAGGGCTCAATAAAAATTAGGTATTATGATGATGATCAATTTGCATATCCAGAAGAAAATCTGAGACAGCATAGAGGAAAGAAATATGTGGGAGAGGCAGGGCTAGGAAGACCAATTTAAAAGCTAAATGCCATTGTAAAGCTGGAAATGGTGAGGAATTGAACTAAGACAGGCAGCCATGACAAAGGAGCCGAACAGGAAGCTTTCCAAGAAAACAGTAATGTCCTATAAACTGGAGTCAGTTACAACTTGATAACATTTATAACTATAGGACATTAACACAATTTGCATTCATAACAGTACTCTTAACTCATCAAGAAAGGTTTATTTTCAAAATATATGATTAAATTATGGAAATAGGTAATATGTTTTAAATTTTCTTCCTTCAGTAGATTGACAGAAGTTGAAACAACAAGTTATACCAATTCATGTGGGACATCTAAAATTCAATTGGAAAGCTTTTAAATATCTATGACAATTAAATATCTATAATAGTCCTGAGAAATCAAGATTCCCATAAAGTTCAAAGATCTTTAAAAGATAGATGGAAAAGACAATCACATATTTTAAAAAGGATTAAGTTCAAAGGTCTTTGGAATAAAGGGAAACATGTATTTCTATGAGTAGACTGAAGATTCAGATAATGAGTATAACTTGAATTAAGGTTATACACTAGAAGATCATCTCTTTTAAAGATATATACAACCATTAATCTAGAATTCAGCGTGTCTCACCAGAGTCACTAAAACAAATCTCATTTGTCTCCTTAGCAAAAATCTCTGGGTCATAAGGAACTTCAGCTAACTGACATGGTAATTGTATTCTTTGAGATAAAATGTCTTTTAACCCTGGAAAGTTTGAGAAGCATAAAAATAGTCAAGAGATCAAAACCATAATTTGGAAAGTCTCATTGAGAAAATGGCATTTAAGTAAAGTCCAAAAGAAGTGAGAGAATCATGTGGGTATCTGGGAGAAAAGTGTTCCAGGCTGATGAAACAGCGCATGCAAAGACTGAGGTGGAGCAGACAGGGAGGGCTGGAGAGAGCAATGAGAGATGGAGTCAGAGAAAGGAAGGGCAAACTGTGAGGCAGGGAGGACATGATGGGACCAGAGGAGACTAACTGCGGGTCTTTGATTTTTAATCTGAATAGAATGGGGAGCCACTGACCACTTTTGGGCAAAGAGGTGACAAGACAAAAGCTTCCCTCAAGGGGAATCAAAAAACTTACATCAAATTCTTTATTACACACATATATATATGTCACTGAAAGGGTTAACCCTATAGAGGGAAATTCTGTATCTAGAAAATATGATTTAAATGATTAGAATGAATCAAGTATTTATCTTACAACATTTTTTCTGGGCCCAAATGATCTCAACAGAAGGGCTGGTGATTTTGAGGTCACTAGCTAAGAACTGACAGGGTGCCCTCTTTCTTTGCATCCAAAATTTACATGACCTGGAAGAAGCTCAGGAACATGATCATGATGCCTCCTACTGACATAACCTAACACACAGTGCCCATTTGGCCATGGGTCGCAGGTTAGATTCTCACTTCCCATATCATTTGTGTGGCCAGGAAGATTCCCAGGAATAAAGACGAGATCCCTGGTTATCAGTGAAGGGCTCTTGTTTCTGGGGTCCCACAAACCCACCCATACCCGAGGCTCAGGAAAGATGAGCCTGGAGAGGAAATTTGGAACTCAGTTCTTCTCCTGAGGATTTTGAAATTTTTTTCATAACCATCTGTTAAGGTTTTTAAGATGAGCGGTGTCACTGACTGACTCGCTTTCCAGAAGACTCTGGAGGAAGTGGAGAGCAAGAACAGGAGGCAATGGCACTGGGAGGCTGCCATCGTTCACCTCATGGTTAGAGGTGAAACTCCACGCTTAACATGTTTCCTCATCTCAAAAGTGGAATAACCACGGGACTGACTGGGTAGTTGTTCTATGTGAAAATAAGTGAAATAATTCATATAGGTGAAAGCACTCAATTTACTAAAGTCCTGCAAATATAAACGTTTATTGAAAATAGAAGTAACCCTGATGTACGCAGCTAAAGGTCATTAGGCTGGAATCTACCGCTTCCAAACACGTCCTGGGCTAAAACTAAAACCATGTTATATGTCAATTGTATCGCATTATTAAAAACTCCACTTTTTGAAAAGTCTGGCCACTGGTACAGTCAACAAGAAATAATCGCATTTTAAAGGGAAGGAGGCAATCCTCTCCCAAAAGTGGCAGTCTGCATCGGTAGAAGGTGCGTATGTGTGGTTCTTCATAAAACAATAATCATAGCTCAATATTTGTTAGGTGCCTTCGGATCTCAGCCTGATCGGTCTCGTGATGATAGAAAACCAGGGGATGGAGGATGCACTAAGAAACTCGCACTACAACCCAGGTTGCCTGCCACCTTCCCAAGGAGGCAAGCGCCCAGGGCCGCGGGGAAGGAGCCCGGGCCCCCCACCGCCCCGTTGGGCGGGCCGCCCGTCACTCGCCGCGCAGCCACAGCCCGGCTGGTCGCCGACCCTTCGGGAGTCCGCGGCGCCCGACGGCTCCAGACACGCCCGGCACCGTCCCCGCGCCGCCTTCCCGCCGCCGACAGGAGGCTCCGCGCGCCTTCCCGCCTTTCCCCGCGCCGCGGCCGGGAAGGGCCGGGAGGCGAAGCGGGCGCGGCGCTCCGCGGGGGCGGCGAGGCGGGCGAGGACGGCGACGGCGCGGCCATTGTCCCGCAGCCCCTCCCGGGCGCGCGGGATGGGCTGGCCGGCCGGCCGGCGGGGCGGCAAGGCCGGGCGGGCGCGGAGTCTGGGAGCCGGTGCGCCCCGGCGCCGCCCGCCTCTCGCCGCGGGCCGCCGCCCCGAGGCCGCGTCCTCCGCCGCCGGCTGCCCGCGCCGCCTTTGTGACGGTCTCCAGCCCCTCAGAGCCGGCGCGCCGCCGCCGCTGCGCCCCGGGCTGCAAATGGCGCCCGCTCGCCTCTGCGCCTCTCACCGCTCGCCCGGCCCGGGGACGTCTGAGGCTCCGCACCCCGGGCTGCATCCCTCCATCGCCGTTGCCCGGGGGTCAGATCCGGCGGCACCGCCGCCCGCGCCTCCGCCCGTGGCGAGGCTCGCGGGCCGGTCCCGGCAGCCCCGACGCCCCGCCCGCCCTCCGCCCGCGCCGCCCGCAGCCTCTTACCGCGGGCCGCGGCGCACCGGCGAGTCGTGCGCACGGGCTTGGGGAAGATTCCTGGTCCTCCGCAGGGGAAATGCCCCCTCTCGAAGCCGTTCCTTTGCGCCCTAAAACAAGTAGCCCCAACGTGAGAGAAACAAAAGGTATTTGCTGACGTGGGCGTTGGACAGAAACGCCCGAGGGCTGGGGACACAATTAAAGGGGCAATGCACAGATTTCAGGCACCAACCAGCAGCGTCGCCCACTCCCCCTGCCCCTGCCTACACCCCGCTGCACCCTCCAGAGGTACTGGGGTGCCCCGATTCCCTAGCAGTTGGCTACGGAATCATTATTTAGTCAGGAGCTGAAATTGAAAATTGTACTTTACGTTGGGAAAGGCGCCTCCGGAGGGCAGAAGGGCTGGATTTCTAGGATCTAGGGAATTTGGTTTAGGAAAGAGGGAGGGACTTAGGCGTGCCCACAATTACTGTATAAGTACATGTGACATTATTGTACTTAAGTTTAGCAACATCAAATGTTAAAAGATTTCCACAGAATTTGTTCCTTTATTGAAGCACTAATTTTAGTCGGGGATAACCTTTTCTAAACCTCTACAGGTCACAAGCATTTTATTCGAAGAGGAAAACCAGAGACACTAAGATTAGAGAAAATAATTCTTAGTTAAGTTCAGAGAAAATAGAAAACTAGCAAAAAAAAAAAGTCAGTGTTTGTGTTTTCGAATACAAAAATTGATTATACATCAAGCTTTTTTTCTGACATATTTATGTCCCTAATATTTGGAGTACAAACATTACATATTTGCTAAAATCTTCAATCAATGGATATTTGCTGTTACTACATAAACATTAATACTATAAACTAATTTAGTTTTCAGTTCCTTATGGTGGGATCAGGTACCAAGAAGTGCTGTGAGTTAGTAAAACTGGGGGGAAATCTCTCAAAATTTACATTTAGTTTTTTGATAGATTCCTCTCCTGTGTCATACTTGGTCATATTGGACAAAGTTTATTCCTTTGATTTCATCAGCAATTAGTTATGCTTTTTGAAGATCATACTGCAAGGATACAAAATATTCCCAATTGTCTCTTAATGTCAATTACTCTAGGGGTGTTTTGCTATTTGCATTTCCTAACATTCTGAACAGGTAAATGGAAACATATTGGAAAATCACTAGGTATTAGGAATGTTGGATGTCCTCAAGCTACTCTGCTAGTATCCCCATTGAGAATTCTCCCAAAAAGACATGGGCATTGTTTTAGGAAAATATTTTAGCTTTTGTTAATTAAAACATGGAAGAGTTCTACAAATTTGTTCCTCAAGAAAGCACATCAGATCAGTGATAAACTCTTCCTTGCAAGGAGGAAGGAATGCAAGTTTTTTCCCTTGCCTTCCTGTCCTAGCTTCTGAAACTCACTTATACATTTAGAGAATTCCTTACATTATGATCAATCGCTGGGAAGCAGAGTCTGTTTACTGCTCTAGAATCTGGAAATGCCAGTGACTTGCTTTCCCAGAATCTCTTGCAGTTAGAACCATGGTCATGGCCTTCACTATGATAATCAGATGCACCCACCAGGGTCTTTGAAGAGGGAGCTATGACACCAAAATGCAGGAACCTCAATCTTTTCTGGCAGGGGTGACGGTTGCAGCAAGATATTATCTCCAGGTGCCATAGTGGCAGTGCTGCTAGTGGCAGCATGTGCTGTCCAGTGCTGGTGCTATCAGTGGTACCAGTTGCCATGTCCCTGTTTACTGAGAGCAGTGTTGGTGTCCTGACCATGCCAGTTCTGTGGTATGACTTGGCTATTCTTTCTGCCTGTTCAGCATAGGCTCTGACCCCTGTGCTCTGCTCTTCCTTTGATCCTGTGAACTTTAATACATTCATTTCTGCTTAAATTGGCCAAGGCCAGTCTCTGTGCAGCAGAGAACCCTGACTAGTACAAAATGTTAAAAAGGCATCTGGACATAAGGCCTAGAACTTAATAGATAAAATTGAGACAAAAGGTTGTCATCATGTCATTATAGATGGGAATAAAGCCATGGATATGGTAGAGAGAGAGAACATAAAGTGAGAGGAGAAGAAGGCTTATAACCAAGCTTAAGCGACTTCATTGTCTAGTGGCTGGGTAGAGGAAGGTGAAATTGCAAATGAGACTGAGAAGTAACTAGAGACGAAGTAAGAGACCTGGGATAGTGCGGTGTTATAAAAACAAGAAGAGAGAAAATAAGTCAAGGGGGAAGATTCAGACAATAAACTGTGGAATAACAACTTCTTCTTAACAGTCTAAGAAAATGTCATAAGATTTGGCAACTTGGAGATCATTGACTTCAGAGAACATTATTGAGCTTGAAAGAAGGGAGCAAAATTTAGGTTAGAGGAATAATTGGGGGATGAAGAAATAGAGATTTCATGAAAATAGACAACTCTTTTGGAGATTTGGTTGTAAAGGGGATGTTTCAGTTACTATTGCTGTGTAACAAACCAACCCAAACTTAGTGGCATTATGCTCATGGATTCCATGGGTCAAGAATTTGACAAGTCACAGCAGGGATGGTTTATCTCTGTTCCACAGAGTCTGGAGTCTCAGCTGGAAAGACTCAGTGACTGGAGGGGACTTGACTGCTGGTAACTAAAATTATCTGGAGGTTTCTTCACTCACAGGTCTGACACCAAGGCTAGGATCACTTAAAAGCTGTGACCGTCACCTGGAACACCTACACATGGCTTCTCCATGTGGCTTGGCCTTCTTGCAGCATGGTTTTTGGGTTCTGAGAGGGAGTGTCCCCAAGGGAAAACATACCAAGAGCGGGTATTCCAAGAGAACTAGAAAGGAGCTACATGATTTTTTATACCCATCTACAGAAGTTGCATTGCCTCACTTGCCATATTCCATTGTTTAAGGTAATCACATGCCTATCAAGATTCAAGTAGAACAAGGTGCCATCTCTTAATGGGAAGAATGTCAGAGAATTTTGGATTGTGTTTTCAGACTACTATCTCAGAGGTTATTAGCTACAAAGAGATATGTGTAAAAGACTTAAAAATGTTTAAATGCTGAGGGAAAGCATAAAGGTGAGAAGGAGATATTGAACATATGGAAGAATAATTAATAGCGGCTGAATTTCTAGAAATTCGGGAAGAAGAAATCAAAATCTCAAATATAGGAACAGCCCCTGGATAGGAAAAGTGATCACTCTTCTGGTTGAAACCGGAGGACAAAGAGAAGACCATGGATAGTTGTGGGGGTTTTTAAATGCCTACATATTCTTTGACCCTGCTTCCTTCAAGCAGTTGATCCTAATGAATGTGAATTAGACTTAGTGACTAGCTTCTAAAGAATAGAATAAAGCAGAAATAATAGTGTGTGATTTCAGAGTCTTGTTGATAAAAGACAGAGCAGCTTCCTGCTCATTCTTTCTGTGTCTTGAATCAGTTGTTCTAGGAAAAGCTAGCTGCCTAAAGATACTCAGACAGCCATGTGGAGATGAACTGAGGCTTTCTGCCAAAAGCCATATGAGTAAGCCATCTTGGATCGTATCTTCCATCCCCAGACATGCCTTCAGCTGACTGCAGCCCCAGCTAACAGCTTGACTGAAACCTCATGAGAGACCCCAAGCCAGAACCAACCAGCTAAGCTGCTCCTAGATTCCTGACCCTCAGAAACCTTATGAAGTAATCATTGTTTGTTGTTTTTAAGCCATTATGTTGTGTGGGTAATTTGTTATGCAGCAATAAATAACATACAGATTGTGGTACCTAAAAGTGCTGCCATAACAAAAACTTAAACATGTGACTTTGGAACTGGGCAATGGGCAGAAGCTGGAAGGACAAAGGACTTTGAGGTAAGTGTTAGTAAAAACTTGAGCCTTTCAGAAAAGAGTAGAGTCCTATGGCCTTTGAGGAAGCCTCAAGAGAGGGCTTAAAGGAAAATCAGAAAAATCCTCTTGGACACTGGAAGAAAGTGGACGTTGTTATGTATTGGCAGAAATTTGGCAACACTATTGCCTGCAGTAAGTGAAAAGTAGAAAATGTACCTGATGAATTGTGTGATATAGCTAGGGAGATTTCTAAGTAGATATCTAAGTGGAAGCGATAACCTGGTCTCCTTGCCACTTGCAGTAAAATGTGAAAGGAGAGAGATAAACTTAAGGATATTGTTAAACAAAAGGAAGCCAGAACTTGCTAGTTTTGAAAATTCCTAGCCTCTCCAGGTAGCAGATGATTCTGAAATTAAGAAATGGCTTTCAAGCAACGATTAAATCCAAGGCAATACCAGAAAAATAGTCTAAAGATGAAGTCAAGGAAGTAGTTGTAAATCCTTGTTCAGATCTAAGAAAGATCTAAGGTGGTACCTCAGAGTACTGTTAGACTGAAAGTCCTCTAAAGAGTTAAGGAAGTGACTCATGGATCCTCTCAATCAAGCAATAGAATTCTAAGACTCTTAAGGGCATTGTTCCCTAGCAGAAGGCCAAGATAGAGAAAGGCTTAGCTTGAAGAGCTTTGTGAGGGTACCTTCTATCCAATGGAGTGAACCCCAAGAAGTTCACATGAGACCTATATTGTTTTTAAGAGAGTGGTCAGAGGAATACTGCCTGCTTGGACTGAAAGGGTCAGAGGCAATACAAGATGAAAAGGTATCTCTGACCCCCAAAATTCTACTAGTAGGATGCAATCTGTGAAAACTATGCAATTGCAAATATGGGATGTCTTTCATGCAAAAGGAAGGATGACTCAGAGGGCCAAGAGCCATGGATGATTATCCCCAGGTCTTGAATCCTAATCATTTCCAACATTTGCTTAGCTGGATTTCAGAATGTTATGGACTAAGTGATTCATTCATGCCTGCATTTCTGCCCTTTTTGAACAAATGTCTATAGTGGTGGTTCTATATGTAGCACTATTACCTATTGGGTGTGTATATGAGGCATATAACTCAGCTTTTTATTTTGTGGGTCTTCAGATCATGAGGACCTGTATTCAAGGAGCTATACTTAAGGAACTACACCCTTGCGAGTTATTGTAAGATATAAATTAGAGTGGCCAGAGAACAAATGATATGGAATCTTAAACCTATCCCTGAAATATGAACCGGAAGTTAATGGACAGAGAAAAGTATATATTTTCTGGATCAGGGTAATGGTGTATAGTCACTGATTCATTTGAATTAGATTTGGCTGAGAGTGACAGAAAACTCAAACTAAAAGTGGCTTAAACAATATGGAAGTTTATTTTTCTCTCATGTAAAAATCTGGAGGTAGATGCTTCAAGGCTAGTATAGTATCTCCATTTTATGAAGCCTTCAGGGAACGGGCTGTTACCAACTTTCTGTTGCAACATTCCTAGCCCTCATGCTCTGATTTTAAAGTGGACCTCCAACCCCACATTCCAAGCAGAGGATAGAGGAAAGAGGAAGACAAGGTAAAAGGCATGTACTTGTCTCTTAAGGAAGATTGCTGGAATCTGCCACATCACACGTATTTACATCCAATTGGTCAGAACTTAGTCACATGGTCATATCTAGCTGCTAAGGAGTCTAAGAAATATAATCTATATATCGGGTAGTAATGTGTATCGCTAAACATTTTATTACAAAGGAAGAGAGAAGATATTAGGAACAACTAACAGTCTTCTGTAGTCAATATTGTTACTTGCAGAGAATAGATTCTACTCTAGGTGATTTAAACAGAAAGTGCTTTATTAGACAATATTAGGTGGGCCAGAGTCATGTTTAGATGCTGAAAGTTCAGGACGGTAGCAGCCATGAGAAACTCCACTTCTTCATGTAGCTATTATTGTAGAACCCCCAATGTTGCCACCTCCTGATACTATGACATTAGGAATAGACACTAAAATCTCTGCCAGATTTGCCTCAGAAGAACCAGTACCTTCAGATTATGCTTGCAAAAAAGAGCTGATCTACCTATGAACACGGCTTCTGCCACATATTCCTCATTTCCTTCTTTCCAGTCTCATGTGGATCCATCTATTTGAACTATAGCTTCAAGGGAGTCTAGAAAATGTAGTTTTTAGCTTTCCAGCCTATACAGTATAAGAAGGCATACTAGAAAGAGATAGGAATGTGTACTGAGTGAAATCAAGGCAAGTATTATGCCACAGAGTCCATTATTTTGTATACCAGTTATCCATAATCTTCCCATACTTAAATTTCAAAAAACAACAATAGCAACAAAATGTTCCCACCTCATATAATTCAACTATCATTTTAGAAAAAAATTCTTACCCTCTTTGTGAAAGGAAAAATCCAAGGTCTCATTACAAATTACATCAATCTCTGAGAACTGTTCATGCTTATCCAGTCATAATATGACGTTCTGTAATCAAGAAAGAAAATATGTGTACCTACAATAGTTTTTGTTTCTGATACTGTCTGTCACAAGGCAATAATTTCTGACACAGGTCACAAGGCATTTATAATTTCCTTCCTCTACTCTTCTATGTCCCATAATGTCTTTTATCTCATAATTTTTTTACTTTAAATCCAATTTTTTTAGATATTAGGTATTTTGTACGGTCTCAGTCTATCAATACCTTGTGGTTTTTATTATGACTTCAAGACACCTTTCAGCAATAGCCATCAAAAACCTTGAAAAGATAGAGGTTTATTATTTGCAAGACCTGGAAAATACACAGCATACCTGGGGGCCACACAGCAAGGTGGCAGGTAGAGAGGCCAAAGGGGTTCTGTTTTTGTTGGGATCAACAGTGGGGACCTTAAGGTTTCGTGGGCTCACTCTTTACTAGTGAGCTTAAAACATAAGAGCTGGGACTTTAATGCTCAGAAAGAGGAAAGAAACAAGTAGTCCTAATGCTCAGAAAGAGGAAAGAAACAAGTAGTTTTTTGAAATCGACCAAGCTCTCTAAAAGGAGCCTTAGTTGGAGGAGGCAGCCTGACTCCCAGTCTAGTGGCCTCTTTATTGCCTCTTTGAAATGGATGCCTCGGCAATCGGAGTTTCAGTCAGGCACTGGCATTCCAAAAAAAGAAAGAAAGAAAGAAAGAAAAAGAAAGTCAGGGCTTACTCTACATTAGGATTACTATATATTGGATTCTTTTGATTCATTTGGCCTGGCACAGCTTTTTCTATCTTACTTTCAACTTTTCCAGTTCTTATTGTTTTAAATATATACTTGGATAAATCACACTGTTTGATTTTTTTAAACCTGGTGCTCACTTTGGCAGCACATATACTAAAATTGATTTTTAAAACCTGGTCTGAGGGTCTTGGCCTTTTAATTTTGAATTTAATACAATTACATTTATTGTATTTACAGTTAAATTAGGATTTACTTGTGTCATATTATTTTATATTTTACATTTGCTTCATGTTTCATTCCTTTTATGGTTTTGTTGATATTCTTTCTTATAGTCCATTGGCTAGATGAGTTTATTCTGATGATTTAAAAGTTATATATTTATATTTTTGTTTGTATTGTTTTTTACCCTTATGGATAATGAATGTATCTATTTCTTCCCTTAACAAGAAATTACTTAAGCATACTTTCACATCTCTTTTTCTCCACTTTCCTTCAGTATTGATATTATTTGTTACGGATATATTTTATCTTTTATCTTATTTGATACAAACCTTTTTCTTTAAAGACAAAGGTAAACTTTACCAAAGTATTTGAACACTCATTTCTCCCATCTCTTGTAGCGTCTCCCAGATTTGTTTCTCATTTTGAGTACTTTCTTCAAGATAGCTTTCAATGTTTGTCTTTGTGTGGCAAAGCTTCTAAGGCTTTGTGTGCTGGAGAATAATTTTATTATGCTCTAACATTTGAATGACAATTTGATTAGATATAAAATTCTAGAATCAAAATTCTCTTCCTTTGAAACTTAAAAAAATATTGTTTGATTCTTATCTTGCATCCACTATTGTTTGAGTAGTATGATATCAATTTGTTCTTCCTATGGGAGCCTTTATAATTTTCTCATTGTCTTTAATATTCATTTTACATTCAATATTCTTATTTGGTTATATGTGTGTAAGTGTAGATTTTTTTCATAATGCTCCTGTTTGAGAGTCTTTGGGCCCTTTTATTCTAAGACCTTTCATTCTTCTTTAATTCTGGGAAGGTTACCTTTATTATTTAAGATATAAATTAATCTCCATTTTTTACCCTTCATTCTGGAGCCTGTAATTGTCCAGATGTTGGCATATCCTATCCTCCTATTTTCCATGCCTCCTGACTTTTCTTTTTATATTCTTCATCTCTTTGTCCTTTCTTGCTATCTTATGGGAAAGGTCCTCAATGTGATCTTGAAATTTACTAATTTTTTCTTCAGCCATATCTATCCTTCCATTTATTCTATCACTTGTGTTCTATTTTTAAGACTTACATTTTCATTCTAATATTTCTTTTTTTTATGATTTCTCATTATTGTCTGATATTGTTAATATAATGTTCTCTAAGTATATTTATTACTTACAATTTTTGATCTTTCTATTCCAATAATTCTTAGATTATGTATGTAATTATGTGTGTGTATGTACATGTGTCTATGTGTAAAATTTCATTTATTTTTCTCATGATGGTTGTATTTTGACCAGTAAACTCATGTCCCCTGGAGGTATTGACTACTCTGCCTGCTAATGCATTGTTTCTCAAACTAATAAAGAACCCGGTTGTTTTTCTTCCCAGTCTGTTGCAGGCCTATTTATTGTATGAAGATTTTCAAATATCTACTTTCACTTTTTGTACTTATTATAGACCTGGGACATACCAGTATTGTCCTAATATATACTGGGAAAGGGTATTGATTCAGGGTGGTATTTTATATTAGCCTTTCCAATTATCACCTTTCTTCACTCTGAGAGGATTCTGCATCACCACCCATTGCTATGTGATTTTCCATGCCTCTCTGGAGACAGAGTGCACTCCCCTTGCCCCACTGTTTGTTTTACTAGAAAGCAGATGCTGAGAGAGTTGAGGTATAAAGGATTAATGGGGAGCAGCAAATGGGAAGGAAAGGGAGAGGAAGCAAGCCTGAGAAAAGAAGTCAGTGGCAAAGTTTCTGCCACCCCTTTGGGAATCTCCAGAACAAACACTGCCCAATGAAGGACTCCCATGTTTTTTTGGCTGGGCTTCTAGGAAGCTGAAGCAGCTGAAGGCACTAACAGTTGGAAGCTGTCAGGAAGTTCCTTTGTGAGGGAATATCTCAGAGCACATCTCTCCTTTTCTGCTTCATCACTCTTCTCAGCTCTGTGATGGTAAAAAAGCACAGAGAGGTCTTTTAGTCATTCATCAAACATTTATTAAGCACCTTTGTATACCAGGCACTGAGCTAGATACTAATGCTACAAAGATGACCAGAATATTGTCAGTGCGCTCCTTTGTTCAAATAAAGTTCTCTCCCTGCAGAGGTAGCTCACCATCTAGCGGAAGAAAAGCTAGCACTACTTGTGGGGTGTTTTTTAAACTCATGAACTTTTTCTCATCCATAATATAAGCTGAAATATGTTAAATGCAAAAGATTCGAAAGCTCTAGAACCTAGTGCAGGATCTGGCAAATGGTTGGCATTGAATTGTTGACTGAAAGGCTATGAGAGAATTCAGAGAAGAGAAAATTAATTTTTTTCTGGGGAGCAGATTTTTTGTCACCTACCAATAGGTCAACAATTAAATTTTTAAAAATCAATTACAATCTATTCAACTGATGCAAGGATTCAAATGAAACTCGCAAAGTAGACAAATTTGTCTTTATATAAGTTTGCCCATCCTCCTGCCTCCTTTGAGCCCTCCCACCTATAATTTTCTTTCTCCTAATCAAAATCAAAACTCTCATTTCCTAACTCAGGGCGTCAATCTGATTATGTTATTATAATGCTTCACATCAATTTAAGAATGATCTTTAAATTTCTGCAAGTTTATTTGCATTTTAAAAAAGGAAATGTTTAAACACAATTCATTCTGCAAATGGTAGAGGAGCTGGATCAATATCCTTGCCAACCACCAACACCATTTCCTCTCTTCAAAAATGTCATTTCTACCTTAGAATTTAGATATAAAGTATATGAAATTAGCCCCACAGCCTCATCTTATTGCTCCTCCCCACTTTCGAAAGCAAAATTCCAAAGAATATTAGAAGCACCAAGTTCAGGGTTCCTGGGTCTTGAGACAGCTGCCTTCTATATAAATTGTTGGATGGCCCAGGCCTCAAGCAGGTTGGCAGATGAGGGTCTTGGCCCAGGGTCATGGTCCCCAGGATTGCTACTGTGAGAGAATTGTTTCTTTAGAGTAGTATAGACAGGGGTTTCCAAGGGAGGGGTCTATGGGGTAGTTTTCACTAAGAGACAAGTCTGCTGGAGATGTGCCCACATTACAATATTAGCGTAGGGGAAAAGAGAGAAAGGGTATCTTGTCTCTGTGGTCACTCTCCCAGTGACTGCCACTTAAGTGCCCCAGCAAAACTCAGCCAACGGCTGGCTGAGGCTGAGTAGGCACAGGGACTCAATAGAAGGCCCGTTGTGTACTGACTTCCATGGCCACCTCTTAAAGGAAAACGAGAAGAGCTACCTCAGAAGTTGTGTAGGAAAAGTCGGCTTCCGCACAGCACTGTGCTTTTAGCATTTAGCAAACTGTGTTAACGTTCCTCTTTGATTTGTTTGTCATTCCCATCGCACACCACGAGATACTTGGGGACAAAGCTGTATCTCATTCACCAGGTATCCCCAGCACCTAGAAGTCCCCAATAAAGATTAGAAGAAAGAACAGTGTTGAGGGCCCACTATGCAAAAAGAATAAAGCACAATTCCTGCTCTTATGAAGCAGGAGTTTGGGGCAAGGAAGTCCTCTGAAACTGGGTCTTAAAAAAGACGTGTTCACCAGGGAGGAGAACTGTATATGGGTGTGTGGAGTGAGAAAGAGATAAGAGAGCAGAAGAAAATGTAAGCAAATGCAGCATGAAGGGGAATGGCATTTTCAGGGAGTATTCCCGAAGATTCAAGTAAGAGAGTGAGGTCACCTTTGAAGATGATGCCAGTTTGGATGCATTTGCAAGACTACGACTCCCTTGAGTTAATATTTGTATAAATTTTCACTATGATTGTTTTAAGATTTTTTAAAGTAATAATTTTAAGTAGTGTAGACTACATGGTGGGAGTATTCTACTTATTTGATTATAGCTGCTCAAAGCTGGAAACACTTTACATTTTTTACAGATCATGATCTAGACCTGCACTGTCCAATATAGTAGTCTCAAGTCACATGTGGCTATTGAGCGCTTGCAATGTGGCTAGTCCAAATTAAGATGCCCTGTAAGTGTAAGATACATACCAATTCCTGAGACTCAGTTCAAACAAAAGAATAAAAGTATCATTAAATAATTTCTTGTATTGATTACATGTCAAAATTAGAATATTTTGAGTATCCTGAGTTAAAATATTTTTGACCTAAAATATATTATTAAATGATATTAATTTTAATAGTTATTTAATCTATTTTCTTTTTCAATGTGGCCAGGAGAAATTTTAAATTTTTACTTTTTAATTAACATACAGTAACATTCACTCTTGACAGTTCTGTGAGTTTTGACAAAGGCTTAGTCATGTAACTAGTACCACGATCGAGATACAGAACACACACACACACACACACACACACACACACTCCAGAAAACCTCCCTTATGCTGAACCTTAGTAGCTAACCTCCCAACCCCTGGCAACTAATGATCTGTTCTTTGTCCTTATGGCTTTGCTTTTTCCAGAATGACATAAATGAAATTCTACGGTATGTAGTGTGTGTGTGTGTGTGTGTGTGTGTGTGTGTGTGTGTGTGTGTGAGAGAGAGAGAGAGAGAGAGAGAGAGAGAGAGAGAGAGAGAGAGAGAGAGAGAGAGATAGATATATAACGAAACCATTAGGTAGTAGTCTTTTGAATCAGATTTCTCTCATTTAACATTACACATTTGAGGTTCATCCCTGTCGTTGCATGTAACACTAACACTAGTACCTTTTTTATTGATGAGTAATATTTTATAAATGAATGTACCACCTATTTCTCTGTTCACCAGTTAAAGAACATTTTTGGATTATATCCAGTTTGGGGTATTTATTTAAAAATTGCCAAAACATTCACATATGGATTTTCATGTGATAATATTTTCATTTCTCTTGGGTAAATACGTAGGAGAATTCTGGATCATATGCTAGGTGTGCATTTAACTTTATTAAAAAACTGCCAAACTGCTTCCCAAAGTAGCTGTACCATTTTGTATTCCCACAAGAACGTATGAGTTCCAGTGTTTGACATCCTTGCTAGTGCTTGGTATTGTGAGCTTTAGTTTTGTTCTTGTTTTTGTTTGTAGCCTTTCTAATTTTAAGGTATGTGGTGGTTTTACTTTGCATTGTAGTTTTAATTTGCATTTCCCTAATTGCTAATATTATTGAGCCTCTTTTCTTGTGCTTATTTGCCATCTATATATCTTTGTTGGTGAAGTTCAAATCTTTTGCTCATTTTTAAAAATTAAGTTATTTCTTTCTGATGAGTTTCAAGATTATTTTTTTAAAAAAGCTTTAGCCTTACTTCTCTAGTCTATAGCCCTCCCTTCCCTCCATGTAGACATGTTGTAGGCATTGCCACCTTCTTTTCTTGTATTTTAAAGTAAGGGACTACCTTCAACTAACGTGACAGAAGTCTTGCAATCCAGATATTCACCAGAAAACTCAATTTTTAATTAATTGGCAGCTGACAAGTCCTTGCTGAAAGGCTGGTGATATGATTGCTCAGAGGGTCAAAGGAATGTGCTAACCATTAATTCCTCTAGGTTTTACGAGCTGTGCCTGAGTCAAGCTACACACTTAGACAATCTGAGTTTATGATTTAGTGTTATGTACGTGGAGTTTATTGATGGTCTGTATTAGAAACAGCCCTTGTGAATTCTATAAAACTTCCGATAAAGAATTTGCCAATTATATTTTTCAATATCCCTTATAGAGGGAAGTGTTTAATAAATTTCTATTAGAGTTTAATGCCATAAAAACTTTCTCCTGACAAATAGCCATCTTTCTTTTTATGATACAATGAGAACTACTATGTTTAGCAATCTCTCCGCTTATATTTTTGACTGCTAGAAAACTCAGAACTATATTTAATATTGTTATGCTAACTACATTTGGCTTTAATTATCCCTGTGTTCTCTATGCTTTTTATTCTTTATACTTGTTTTATGGTATTAGAGTCCTTCGATGAGATGGTATTGTTCCAGTTACTATTGCTATACAACACTCGTCCCAAACTTAGTGGTATAAAACAGCCATTGTATTATGCTTATGATTGATTTTTTATTGATTTTTACTGATTTTATTATGACTTTTAAATTTTTATAATAGGATTTACTATTGATTCTGTAGATCAGCAATTCTGAAAGAGTACAGTGGGGGATGCTCTTCTCTGTTCCACCCTGTCCTGAGCCCCAGCTGGTGACTAACAGCTAGAAGCTAGAATGGCTGGGACTGCAGAAGTCACTCTGAGGTGGCTTCTTCACTCACATGGCTAAGCCTGGGCTGGAAAGGCTGAGGGCTGGGCTCAACTGGAACTGTCCTGCAGAGCACCTGCAGATGGCCTCTCTTTGTGGTTTGGCTCTTCACCACAAGGTGGCTGGGTTCCATGGGGGAGAAAACCCAGAGGGAGTGTCTCAGAGCCGGCATCGCAAGAAAACTAGGTGGAAGGTACATCACCTTTTCTAGCCTCAGAAGTCACATAACATCACTTTCACTGTACCCTACACAATATATGAGTCGCAAACCCACCCAGATTCAAGGGGAGCATACAAAGACCCAACTTTCAACAGGAGAACTATTAAAATAATTTACTGCCACTTTCGAAAACTATAGATATACACAATAAACCTGTGACTGTCTTTTAGCCAAAGAGATCTAAATGGAAGGTGTCTCAGCATTTATTCTTGCTTAGACAACCCAACTGGGGGTTGAGACAAAGGTAGGAGAGGTCTCTTCAGCTCCCCACTATCTTCCCACATTCATTACCGAGCCATTTAAAAAATTCAAAGCTTCTGTGAAGCTAAGCTAAGATTAGACTTATTACCAATTTGGTAGCAACAAGATTATTTGGCCCCAGACAATCTTTTTAGGGGACATTTAAGAAACTAGTATTTTAGCCATGAAAGATTGATGAAAGACATAGTTCTTTTTAATGACTAGCGAGAAGACATCTTTTCTACTGGTTGGGAATAAGTTCAGCAGATGCTTGAAAAGAGATATATCTAAAAATCATCCCTCTTTCTCTTCCTTTTCTTCCTCCTAGTGCCTTCCCTTCTTGAATTACTTGGAAGAAATTTCCTTATTAAGCACCTAAACTGTGCCAAGTATTATTGGTGTCACTCCCATAATGTTTCAAAGGACATATTTAATATTTAATTTATAAGGTGATTCAGACACAATATTTCAGAGATCGACAGACTTTCTGAAAAAGGCCTAATAGTATTTATGCTTTTTGGGCAATGTGGTCTTTTTTAGAACTATTCAACTGTGCTAATTTTAGCAAAAAGCAGCCATAGATAATATATAAATGAATTTACATGACTGAGCTCCAATGAAATTTAATTTATGGACACTTAAATTTGAATTGCATATAATTTTCATGTCACCAAATATTATTCCTCTTTTGATTTTGTTTCAACCATTTGAAATTTTTAAATCAATTTTAGTTTGTGGACAAAGGCAAGCAATGGGACAAGTTTGGCCTGTGGGCTGTAATTTGCCTAACCCTACAAAATTGAGAAAACAGGATACAAAATTGTATTTACAGCATGATTTTTTATAACTCAAAAAAGGAGACCTATACATTAAGGCTGAACGTGAATCTATAAAATGTGGTTGTATTGTTTCGCTGAAATTATGGTTGATAGTCCTCTCTTTTTGGTAGTTTCATATTTTATTGATGGAAATATTTTACTTTAGTGATAGAAATAAAAAAGTTTTGAAATAAATGGGTTTGCTTTAACAGCATAGATATAAAAAATCATGAAGAGGGAGAAAATTATAATGAATCCTGTGGTTTTGGATTGGACCTGGAGTTCTCTGTTTCTATATGTCCAAATCTAGATATCAATCACTCACTCACTCTATGGAAATATCCAGAGAGGGCATGAAAGCAGCAACACTTCAAAAGCAATGAGCACACCTAGCATCCAGATCTTGGTTTCTAAATAACCGCTCTCACTATAAAGAACCAAGACTCCTTGGAGAAGGGATAAAGTGTAAGATGAGCCTGGAACGTCTTGTGCAAGAAAAAAAGAAAGTGTTCATGTAACAGCAGGACAATGTCAAATGGACCCAAAAGAGAGCCTGAATGGGCTTCCACTGGCCAAATCTGGGACAATTTGAGCGTAGAATAAATGACAGCAACATATTATAGCCCAATGAATAAAACAGGAAACCATGAGTCCATATGATATAAAAAATAAAACTATAAAACGTTAGATGAAAGATGATTTATGTAGTTTTAAACTATCTCCATATATATATATATATAATTACAAAGGAAAAGTGTAACTTTACAGTGAGAAGCATAGCAGACATCATCTTAAAGTGAACATCATAGGCAATAAAATGAGTAGCTGAAATTGTGTCATGTGGTATGAGACGTGGAGTAAAACACAACATCACTTCTGTGATAACCCTGCCTGAAATGAATGACCTGAATCTAGTCCAGATTAGAAACAAAACCAAATAGAAGATTCTACAAACTACCTGGCCCGCCCTCCGACCGCCCCATTGGGAGGTCCACCTATCACTCCCCGCGCAGCCACAGCCCGGTCGGCCTCCCACCCTCCGGGAGTGTGCGGGGCCCGACGGCTCCAGATACGCCCCGCACCGTCCCGCCCGCCTTCCCCGCCGCCGAGAGAGCTTCCGTGCGCCTTCCCGCCTTTCCCCGCACTGGGCCGGGAAGGGCCGGGAGGCGAGGTGGGCGAGGACGGCGACGGCGCGGCCTCCGGGCGCGTGCAGCCCGCGGGCAGGCTGGCCGGGCGGGGCGGCAAGGCCAGTCGGGCGCGGTGTCTGGGAGCCGGTGCGCCCCGGCGCCGCCCGCCTCTCTGCGCGGGTCGCCGCCCCGAGGCCGCGTCCTCTGCCACAGCTGTCCGCGCCACCTTTGTGGCGGTCTCCAGCCCGTCGGAGATGGCGCGCCGCCGCCGCCTCTGCGCCGGGGGATGCAAATGGTGCCTGCTCGTCTCTGTGCCTCTGACCCCGAGCGGCCTGGGACGTCTCGGACGTTGGGCCCAGGAACCGCATGGGGAAGTGCTCAGATCGAGCCGCACGGCCCTGGGCGCCTCCGCCTACCCGTCCTCGCGTGATTACCTAGGAAGTCCCTGAAACACTAAGTAGATTTTTTTTTAATTATGTTAAAATACATCATAAAATCTATAATTTTAAAGGACGATTAAATACATTCAGTGTTGCGCAACCATCACTATTATCCAGTTCTGGAATTTTCCATCACCTGGAAGGGAAATCTGCACCCATTAGCAGTCTGTCATTCCTTCCTCCCTGCCCAGCCCCTGGCAACCACCACTCTGCTTTTTTGTTTGGATGGCTTTGTCTGTTCTGGATGTTTTGTATAAATGATGTTACACAATATGATGTCCTATGTACCACCTCTCTCACCGAGCATTACGTTTTCCAGATTCAATATGTAGCATGTATCAGAACATCATTCCTTTTAATGGGTGAATAACACCACTTCGTGCATACCCCACGTTTTGTTTATTCTTCATCAGCTTATAGACATTTGAGTGTTTCCACCTTTTAAGGCTATTGTGAATAATGCTGCTATGAACGTTTGCATTTGTATACAAGTCTTTGTTTGAACACCTGTTTTCAAATTCAATTTTTTGGGTATATAACTAAATAGACTTTTGCTTCCCTACTAATGGAAAACCCTACAGCCACCTACAGTTCTCTCCACCTCCATTGATTCTGGGAACATCTGGAAGTGTATCATGCAAGCTCCTGAAAATGTTCCTGTCAGCCTCGATTTTCTTTTTCCTTTTTATGTAATTTTATTTTTATTTTTTAACATTTTGTTATTTTATTTTTCTCCCTCCCCCCCTCCCCCCCCCGATTTTCTTACTATAGAAGATATGTAGGTCAATTTTTCTGGCCTCTCCAGAGACCCTTCTCAGGAGGATCTGTTTCCATACCACCACCCCCAGCCCCAACTTCCAAATCACACACCTCACCCCTCCACCTCCACTCCCACCTCCTGTCCAGAGCCTTCCACTGCCTGACTCAAGGTACCATGTGACACAAGAGAAGCCAGCTTTTGCTAGACAGAAACTGAAGTGTTGTCCTTTGGAGAATTTTAACCAAAGGATAGGGCAATGGTCAGGTCTGGCTGGAGCAGCTATTTGATGTATGAGTAGAAGCAAGCTAGTCTTCCAAGAATGGCTGGGGAACTTCACACAAGCTGAGAGAAACTTACAAGGAGCATGGACAAGGACCCGAAGAGACCAGGAGCAATCTCAGTGCTTACATTCTAATTCCAGATGAACTGCTGATTTCCTGTCCTAGGATAGTGGTAAAATCACTTGTTTTGATCTTGAAACAAATCCTTTTAAAACTGCTCTTAAACTTTAGTTGGCATCAGAATCCCCTTGGGGATGATGCTTCTGTTGCTGGTCCTAGGACCACACAATGAGAACCGTTGTCTTCAGCTTCCTAGTGTGTCCCTTTTTTGAAGCCAAAACGGCCCTGACCAAGACAGGCACTCTGATGCGGGCTGCTGAATTCATAGGTGCCTGGAAAAGCTGAAATCTTAGCTGCTTCCAAGCGCTCACCACTAGAGCCTGTACAGCTGCATTGAACCCTCCTTGC
The DNA here is from genome assembly GCA_003508835.1 of Eonycteris spelaea. Lineage (NCBI taxonomy): Eukaryota > Metazoa > Chordata > Mammalia > Chiroptera > Pteropodidae > Eonycteris > Eonycteris spelaea. The sequence continues at coordinate 10,584,083 of PUFA01000006.1, forward strand.
TGCTACTGCCTGTGAGCCACAGCTGTGCTGAGAATACACTGAGGTCATGCAGAGTTGAAGCGTAGGGCATCCAGTGCTCCTGCCCCATTCTGCTGCATGCTTTTGGCAGGTGTTCAAAGCAGTGCCATTTGAGCTCCCAGCATCTCACTAAGATTTAGGATCACACTCCTTTAGTCTGTCTCTAGCTCTCATACTGAAGGCTCAGGCACACTTCCTTGGAGCTGAGCCAAGTGACCATCTTTTCTCTTGGTCAGATACTTCCAGCAGTTTCCTCCTAAAAACTTCATAGAGATCAGCTGCATCCTTCTACTGACCCTCATACATACTAGACATGTTTAAATCTCAGTCATGCTCACAGATTGGTCCATACACAGGAGAATGATTTAAATCCTAGTGCTTACCAGGTTTGTGCAATCTACCCCTTCACCCACCTCCATCATCTTTTTACAAAAGGAATAACGGATCTCTTGTCCTGATCAAAATGCTGTAAAGCAAGATAGTAACTATTTTTGGTTTTGCAGATGAAAGCTGTCTGTCACAGCCACTCAACTTTGCCATTGTAGTGCAAAAGCTGGCATATACAGTATGGAAAGGAATGGGCGTGTCTGTGTTCCAGTAAAACTTTATTTACAAAAAATAGGTAGCAAACAGGATTTGACCCAACTTGTTTTCTCTTTTTTTTCCTCTTACTAATTGAAGTTAATGAGTCTTCAAACAGATGGAGAGTGTAGTTAGTGTTAGCAGTTCTATATTGTTATAGGGAATCATTTAAAAATCTATAGGCTATAAATGTTTTTCTCAAAGCTGGCAGTGAACCCAGCCAAACTTAAATGAACCCAGCCTCAACAATTTTTAAAAATGTAAAATTATATCAATACATTGCTAAAACTGAACCAACTTCCTGTCTTCAAAGGATAAATATTTCAAACTGTTGTTTAAACAAAAATAATTTTTGAAAGAAAAATATGCACGTCTTAAAGATTTATATTAAAAATGGGCTGCCAAGATAACAGAAATGAGAAGTCAGATCTAGATTATAGATTATATCCACTAATTTAATACTTTATTCTTATTTTTAGTTCTTTATATATAAAAAGTAAAACTAGCAAAACAACACACAATGTGGACACCAGTGAACCATATAAACAGACTTGGTACATAGCCACTTTAACGTACAGACCAACTCAGTTCTAAAAAGCAGAAAGTTTCCCACTCCTTCAAAAAGGTATCAGTTGCTGCTGTTTTAATGGTCAAGATCATTTCCAACTTCACCTTTTTTTTGATAGCAGTTTTAACAAGTGCTTTTGTAAGAGAAACTAATCCACTTGGACTGACAGCCAAAGATAGTCAGTTACTCTTTTGAGTTATTGGAAAGTGTGTAACTATAGTGCTTAGTGTTTAGAATGGTTATGTCTTTTCTGATTTTGGGGTTGTCTGCCGTTAGTTTTTGCTTATATTGCATTCCATGAATCTACCCAGTCATCAAGCAGTGGTCAGTCTTCTTTCACAGAATCTAAAACATTCTAGCTTGCGATACTCTGCCCAGAAACTCTCTCAGAATATAAGTAGTTGGTCCTAACACCACTGGGAAAAGATGTTTGATGGAAGCTTCTTTTGTTGAGAGCTCTATTTAGTAGCTGTCTTTTTTTTCTTTTTCTTAACTAATATCTGTAAAATTCCACATTAGAATTTCATGCAAAATAATTTGAGAAAAACAGTTAACTAAATTTAAATGAAAGATTATTAACCCATCCATTTGAGGTAATCAATCCTTAATTCTTTTCATTCATTCTAAAGAAATTGTTTTAACCATTTTGACCTTAGCCATTCTAAAATTTGCAGTTATCTAATTTAGGTCAAAGTTCTGGAAGGTACGGAAAAATAGTTAAATTACATTTGTTTATGAAGACAAAATAAGCAATAAAGGAACAAAAGACTATTTCTTAAACCTGGCTGAGGCTATTTCTATTCTAAATTTGTCACTAGGGTGTCTCAATCTGACTTATGTAAATCGAAACAAAAATTTAGTTTGAGACTATTTCCTGTCTACCCCCAGGTTATTTTAACAAAATCAAAGGTGATTTGCATCAATTTTAGTCCCAAACTAAATATTTATATTTAGGATCAAATATTGATAAATATTTCTGGTTCTAGGTATTTTTTATTTTTAGAGAAAAAAAGTCACTTATATTTCAAGAAAGTCTGAAAAATTATTTCTGAAATCAGAATTCCTTTCAACTTTTTCTATCCATTGTATAATATCCAAGGTCATTTTTTCATTCAGGGTGGTTTTTTTTTTCTTTTAGCCAAAATTTCTTCCATTTCTCTTTTTTCTTTTTTTTAAATGCAGGTTTTATAGCTGGAAAACTTGCCAGGTAAGGGAATAGCTACCAGGCGTTGAATCATAGGTGCTGTCACACAGAATCTTAGCATGATTCATTCCCAAATAATGAAGTAAATGAACGAAGTTAAAGATATTCACCTTCAATTACCCTAAAATATCTCCCACATTATTCTGACTTTAGTGCCTGAAAATAGGCCTTTTTTTTTTTTTACTATAGTGTTTTTTCCCTTATTTTAATAATTTTTATTTTTCAATTATAGTTGACATTCAGTATTATTTTATATTTGTTTCAAGTGTACAGCATGTGGTTAGACATGTACATAACTTACAAAGTGATCCCCCAATAAGTCTAGTAGCTACCTGGCACCATCAGAGTTATTATGCTTCTAATTATTTTTAAATCATAAAGTGGCAAATCTGTTTTACTAATAACTGTTATATATTACCACAGACCTTGAAATAAATTTAGCTTGTACAGTAGATTTATTACAATTCAGAGTCAAGAATTACCTAAAATACATTTTCACTCAATACCATATTATTATATGGGCTGCTGACTTAAAAATGTGGTTTTTTGTTGGTTTCAAATAAGATTGTCCTTGTCAACTTCCTTGAATCATGCCCACTTTATATTTCAAAAGTCAGAGAGGTTGGCAAAAGTAATTTCAAGAAAATGTATAATTTTTAAATTTGAAACTTTTACAAATAAAATTAATATACTAAAATCAAATACATGATACATATAAAATAAGTGGACATTTTGATCTGCTGTGTGTGTATGTGTGTGTGTGTGGGAGGGGTGTTTATGTTATTTCCGATATACGTTGGCATTATTGCAAAGAAATTAACTCCCCCATGCTCGACATGTGATTTCACCCTCTTCCTGTCTTAAGCATCACAAGAACGCAGGCCATGATCACACGTAGTCACATGAGGCTAAAACAGCACTTTCCTCTTCTGTGGTTTTAGTCCAATGGGTACCCCAAGGAAACAAATGGTAACTACAGATGCTCTTTGCTACCTGCCCAAACATGTTTGTTATTAGCATTGGCCTGGCAGAGCCTGATGTCTGATCCCAACTAGAGGTGTGGGAACTGGGAACTAGTCATTTCACCTCTCTGTAAAATGGAGTTGGACTAGACTATCTCTAACATCCCTTCTATTTCTCAAATTCTTGATTTAATGGTCCTGTCCCATATCTATCCTGGTTTCTGGGGTATTACCCGTTTACATGGCCAGCCAAGACTCAAGGCAGCTCCTCCACATTTGTCACAGTTAACAATACTTTTGTCCCATCTTATTACACTGGATCAAGATAATGGGAAGTTATTTGTTTCTAATAAGAAAACCATAGCATCTAACGCATTTTTCTAAAGACTGGGATATTCTAAAATGTTTACAGTATTTGTATATGCCTGAATAAAACAAGTAATTTAAACAATGTTAATGTCCAAAACCACCATGTTTGGAAAAGGCAGGAAATGTCAGAAAGTGTTCAAATTGCTTCATAAATTGTATCCCAAAGCTAGAAATTTACTGGATGGGAAGGACCACAAACAGTAGCTTAGACAAGAAAGCCTTCTCTGAAGCTCTAAGACTGGGCTAGGCGCTCTACCCAAGCACTCTCAGAGCACCCTGTCCTTGCCCCTATTTGTCACACCCTTAGGTAGTCTCCCTGATTACCCACTACAAGTTCCTTGAGGGCAGGGATTGTGCTTGTTCATTGCTGTCCCCCTAGTGCCTGACACATAAGAAGGACTCCATAAAAAATTCTTGAAAACCCAATATCCTTACTTATTGAGCAGGCAAGGGTAGCACCACATGACAGAGCAATAAGAGGCTTTGTTACCAAGAGCCTAGTGTTTGGTGGTTCCAGGTGGACACAGGTTCTCATCAAAGTATGACTGATGAGATTCTCAGAAATTTCCATTCAATGTCCCTATAAATACGTCATACTATATCTGTCTACTATGAGCAGCACCAAAGGATACGTGACATTTTGATAGGCATTGTGACTATTTATCCAACTCTTACACTTATCTCAGCAAAATTTGCAGTGTATAAATCACAAGCAGCTAAGCACAATGAACACTCTTCAAGAGAGGAAAAGTTAGCTGGTGTTGGCTATATTTTAATAGGTAATTCCTCTGGCTATATTTTATAGGAACTAGGTAGAGAATCTATTATGCAATTGCTCAGCATGCTATTTGGTAAAGGATTAACAGAACCTTTCCCCTTCAGTGTGAGAATTTGACCTCTGGTTAACTTTCTAGCTCTGTTCCCCTGACAACCTACTAAAGAGTAATATGTCAACTATGTTGCTAGGCAACATAACATATGGCAGAAATGACCCCTAATTGGTAAAATGCACTGAGGCTGGGATAACTATAAATACCTTATAGGAAGCCACAGCTCTGAGCTTCCCTAAGTACAGTGACTCTTGGAATAGATATGTCTCCTGCAAGGGGAACCTTGGAAGCTATGTCTATGGAGTTTTTATGAGATACTCGCTCCTGTGGGACAAGAGGCTTTTAAACCAGGATAGCTCCCATATTTGCCTGATGTGGGTCCCTCTCCTTGTCCAAAAATCAAATGAATATAAAAATTGCTCCCAAAACCACACTTGTCAATGAAGAATTGGCAGTAGTAAAATTATCTATCTGGAGGGTCAGATCAGATGCTAAATGTCCTCCTTAAATTATGAAGGTTCTATATCACCTAATCACAATGGTGTGAGTTAGTGTCACCTTTTAAGACTAGGACATGTTAGATACCAACCAAACTATTCCTGCCAAACAAAAACTTTCCTTTATAGCTACAGAAGCATTATTTGAAGAAAAGAATTCAGATTTTCAGCACTATAATGAAAGGTTTGAAGAATGTAATAATAATTAATGTCGTGAAAATACTGAACAAAAATCAATGAAAATATTGCCCATCATAAGCAACTAAATAAAGTGCCCCCTTTTTGGGGGTAGAAGACAGTGTGACCACATGAAAGCACAAGACAAGCTATAAGAGACCAATAACGACAGGAAGTATAGTGTATGCTCAAAACAGAGTATAATAGGAATTTCTCGCCCACCCAACACTTTGTCCCTCCCTAACCCATTATACTAGACCTCACAGAGATAATTCTATTGTCAATGCATAGGGACACACAAAAATCTAGAAGTCCAAATGAAACAGTCTGAATTCAGTTGACCAAAGGCCACTCCAGTCTTCCCCACTGCCCTCAGAATCTGTACAGGTAGCTCTACCTGTTGCCTTTCTCTCTGTGAGGTTTATCGCATCAATTAAGAAAAACAACAATAACAAAAAACCATCACAGTATTCTGAACCACCAGAATATTCAATTCTACAACATTCTGCGACCACGAGGTTAGTCATTTTCTTAAGGAATATTCAAAGTCTAATGGCCACCAAAATATTTACATCTAAATGGTATCTTTCTGACAAATGACCAGAATTCACGATGTTCAACGTCATTTCTTCATTTATTACAGTTACAGGCCTTATTTATACTCTTTCCCACCCTTGCTATGAAATCTTGTTCCCTTTCCCCAAGAGAAAAAACTTCCTAAGGATGCCATTTTAAAATTCCATCACAAGTAAGAATCTTGTTCCCATTCATGCAATATATCTAATATGAAAGTATCCTTTTGTGAATTTGGACTGAATATGCCAGAAAGATGCCAGAATATAGCCTAAATCACTAATGGTCTGTGTTGGACCCAACTGTGAATTTACATATTATAAAAATATCACCAACTCCACAAATTAAACCTCAAAGACACTGTGCAGATTATAAATACTGACCACCAAATGTGAACATAAATTTAAAACAGGCAGTTTATGATCTGAGAGTCTAGACAACGGTCTCCTTTAAAAGTGACAGAATTCAGCAATCTGGTCATTACGAATGCCAACACACAAGCTCCGAACAGACAACCAGGAATGCAACAATTCAAGACATTATGGAAAAAAGAGAATCATTTAAATAGTAAATTTTGTGTTCCATTTTCCTGCCAATGATTCTGCTACTTTAAAATTTAATAAAATAATCACAACCTAGTAGTGGTTCTGGGGTATTCCAACTCTGGTTGGAATTTCTAAGTTTCCACATTGCAAACCTAATCAGATCTCTGGCAAGTTATGAATAGTTTGGCCTCCATTCTCCATTTTACTAATCTAGTATTTTCCAAAACTTGTGGGAGCACAAGGGCCTATTAAATATTTATAGGGTATAAGGTATCCTAAAATATAACACAAAATTAAGTTCATTCATTAAAGGTCAGCTTTAAGATCTTACTCTTTAGCAGGGTTTTTCAATTTTTAACCCTTAACAGTATGGACTAGATAATTCGTTGTTTTAAGAGGCTGTCCTATGAATTGTAGGATGTTTAGCAGCACCCTTTGCCTTTACCCAATGGACACTAGTGACACCCTGCCCCAAGTTGTGACAACTGAGAATGTCTCCAGACACTGCCAAACATCCCCAGAGGGTAAAATCACCCCCAGTTGAAAAATCACTGTCTTACAATGAAATCTCTAACGTAAAATTTTTACTTAGCACCCAGTGTTATGAATAGGTCATGGGGTCACTGAAGAGTCCTTGCTCTACCAGAGAAACAAGGCAAAGAAGTTAAATTGTGAGGTAGAAAAATCATATTAAAACATCAGAAATACTTTAAACAGAGAGAACAAAAATATCAAACATAACTCCTTACAAAATATATCTTCTACATAGCCATTTAGGTTTCCCTTTGGCTAAGATATACCTCTTTTAAAACAATAGCTAATATTTTCATTTCAGGTTAAGAAAAGTGTTCTTGATCCTTGGTAATTTTTCAATTTGTAACTCTTGATCTATAAAAATAATTTTAAAACTATCTGTGGTAAAAGACCGGTTTTTAAATTTTCAGTCCACTGCAGCCCAATACGTGGTCCTACTGTGTGGACGGGTATCAATTCATAGACCAGCATCTGTCTGTAGGCCATGGGTTGAGTAGCACTAGCTAGAGTTTAACTTCTGTTGAGAAGTACAGTTTAAATACCTCTTGAACTCTTCAATGACTAACATTTACAAGCTAATTTATGATGTTTTTGATGATCCTTTTTGTTTAAGAGGTAAAAAAAGTTATTTGACTACCTTTTGAAACATAACTATAACTAAAATTAAAGGAAGAAAAAGGGATTTCTTTTAAAGTTCATTTTGGATACCTTAACATGACAAATTATGAAAGTGCCTTAAAAATTTCAATCCCTAACATTTCCTTCTCTTAGCCCTTTAAAGAAGTACAGCCTTTTGTTAGAATAATTGCATGCCTGCAAAGTTGGTTAAAAGCAAATGGGTTTTAAAAACCTGTTCTTCTACTAACCTTCTCTTCCCTTCTAGTGGATCTTTTGAAAGGTAAACTATTTAGAAATATATTGTTTATATAGGCTTACACTTTTCCTCCAATTAGAGTTCTATTCACAAAGTAAAAGAATGTCAGAGGCAGCTACATTTCCAGGTTACACAGCAGTGGCCTCTGGAAATGGCTTGAAAAGCAGGGGAGCATTTTGTTTTGCCCAAATGACTTCTTTTATGATCACAAAACAGGTTGTGTGTGTAGAATTGTCGAATACCAAACACAGCAGGGTAAACACCCAGACCTGGGCTCATGGGCTTACTTCCCAGGGCTAACTTAGAATTTAATTCAACTGAGCAAGTCAGTCAGAATGCCATAAGGAGGCTTTTAGCTCATTTCCATGCTTGTCTGCACATAAATACCCCCTTTTAAAATTAGTTTACAGCCATGCCACCCTGAATGTGCCCTATTTAGTCTGATCTTGGAAGCTAAGCAGGGTCGGGCTGGTTAGTACTTGGATGGGAGACCACCTAGTAACACCGGGTGCTGTAGACATTTAAAAAATAATAAATAAAAAATAAAATTGCAGTCTTAGATTTAGAAAGTACCTTTTACAATCATATAGCCAGACAGCCCTGTCTGCCTTATATCAATAAAGCTTTCCCTTAAATACTTCACCAGAAAATTGGAATATGGAATTCACTAGGAGAGGCTCGGCAGAGGTAAGATTGATTTCAAAACTTAATAAATTCTTGCCCACCTTTTCAGAGAAAAGAGGATGATAACAAAGGAATGCAGAAGATTGGGACAATATGAAAATAGGCATGGAGGTTTCCTTATTTTTCTCCTAACCCGAGTTTGGAGACCTGAGGGCCAGCCTCGATTCACTCAGAATTAAGGAATGGTCAGCAAAGCTCTCAGAAACCAAGGGTACCATGCTAAAAAGTCATAATCCTTTGAGTCACAAAATCCAATCCCTACCATGTAGTCTAACGAAAATGCAAATAATATTAACGGTGAAAAAATGTTCCTCTCAGGGTTCCACAAAATTGGACAAAAGGTAGCTTTCAACAACAGATTGAGCGATAACAAATTCTAAAGCCTCTTCCCCACCAGTTTACTGCTACATGAGAGTCTCTCGATCTGTTAAGTTGGGCCGAATTTGTGGTCTGTCGTCAGAATCATCTCCAGCGGGGTCGTTTTCCTCACCAGACTCCACATAGATTGGCCAGTCATTGTCTGTGTCACTCTTCTCTTGGCTTTCGGATGAAGCTTCCACCAGGCTAAGGTTGATGGGCATCAAATCGTCCTCATCATCATGTGTGTCTGTAACGCAGGTGCAGCTGTCACACAGCCCAAAGCGCCGCAGCCCCTGTGACAGGTGACTCGTGAAGGTTCTTCTGCAGCCTTTGCAGATGATTGGACGGTTGGATCTGTGGACCTGAAATCACAAGCAGCCACAGTACATGTCACAGAAATGGAGTTGAGCCATGGCCTTCAAGGTCCCCTGTGAAGTGACCCATGGCTGACCCTCCAACCTCATTTCTCACTGCTTTTCCTCTTGTTCCATCTGCTGCCGTCTCAGCCTCACCGAGGTCCTTTTTACCCCGGGACCATCGGACGTGGGTGGAATGCGCCCTCCTCCCCATTGCTAATTCCCCATCCTTAATAATGTCTTTCAAGGAAGTATTCTCTGATACTCCAGGCCAGGTTAGGCCCCCCAGCTATATAGTCTCACTTAAACTTCTTCATTATACTGTAGTATCCCTTATCCATGCGGAATATGTTCCAAGATCCCCAGTAGATGCCTGAAACCATAAAGAGTACCTATATATACTACATTTTTTTCCTATACATACATACCTTTTTGTTTAAAAGAAGCACTTTACGGCTTCTCTTTGGCATATTCAAATTGCCAGCATGCTACTCTTGCATTCTGGGGCCATTAAGTAAAATAAGTGTTATGTCAACATAAGCATTGAGATGCCATAACAATTGATCTGAGAACCAAGGCAGCTACTAAGTGACTAATAGGCCAGTGATATATACATAGTGTGCACACCCTGGACAAAGAGAAGATTCACATCCTGGGTGAGATGGAGCAAGACGGCATGTAATTTCATCACACTACTCAGAATAGCATGCAATTTAAAACTTACAAATTATTTATGGAATTGTCCATTTAATATTTTCTGGCCACAGTTTACTGCAGGTAATAGAAACCTCAGAGAGTAAAACTGCACATAAGGGAAGACTACTGTATTTCTAACAAATTGTTGGTAAAATTCACTAAACTGTACGTTCCAAGAGGGCAGGGACTATCCTCATTCATGTCCTCTGTCCTCCGTCAAGTCACATTTATTACTATATCCCTGGTGCTTGGCATATAAGGACACTCAGTGAACTGATTCGGATTTTACACATGGCTTCTATATACCTTGGATTTTTTAGTTATTAGGCAGGCAGATTTGCTAGACTGTATTCTCAGAATATGCCAGCAGATGATTCACCCTTGACTTTTTCATTGATAAATGCATTCCTTCCTTAATGAGAAGAGGTTTGTATTCCAGAAAAGAAAACCTGATCTCCCACTCCATACAGTAACTCCTGAGGGCAGCAGCCCCAGGAGTCCCCTCTGCACAAGGAACTATCTTTAAATGTATGCATTCTACATAAATCCAGTCAAAGGGGGTTTGTGAACCAGAGCCTCTCTTTTAGAGAGCTCTGGATGCAGCATATGCACAGGAGGCAGAGACAGAGAAAGGCTGATGCAGGAGAGGGGCCCTGATACCCAGGTTGCTGGAGCTGCCATTATATCCTGACCACGTCCTTGCTTCCCATGAGGTTTCCTGCACTTCCTACACTAACCTCTCAACACTTGAGCCAACCTGAGTGTGTATATGACCCTCACAACCTGATGGGGCCTCTGAATGTCACCATTTTAGGATGCAGCAGGCTGGACCTTGTATAATGTGGAAAAATAGAGGGAATGAGGACTCCAAACAATGAAACTAGAGACAAGCAAACAACAAAAACTTAAGGTCTTGGGATGGGGCCATTCTCAGACAAGTGTGCTGGGGCCAGTATTGAGAACAGAGGCAGTCAGTAACCTTGTACCTATCTTAAATCTGGATTCTATCAAAATCACAATTCACATACCATAAAACTCACTCTTTTCAAGTGTACAATTCGGCAGCTTTTAGAACATTCACAAGAATGCCATCTTCTCATCCCCTAATATTTTCATCACCCTATAAAGAAACCCTGTGCCCATTAACAGTCATCCTTCCATTCCCATGGCTCCCCAGCCTCTGGTAAACCCCAATCTACTCTCTACTCCATGAGTCTGCCCATTTAGTACATGGCATATAAATGGAATCATACGAATACGTGGTCCCTTGTGACCGGCTTCTTTCACTTAGCATAACCTTTTCCAGGATCATCCATGTTGTAGTGTGTATCAGAACTTCATTCTATTTTATGGCTGATAACATTCCATTGTAAGGATACACCTTTTGTTTGTCTGTTCATCAGCTGATAGACATTAGGGTTGTTTCCACTTTTTTACTATTATGAATAATGTTGCTATGAATATCTGTGTGCAAATTTTTTTGTGAATGTATGTTTTCAGTTCTCTTGGGTATATACCTAGAAGTTGAATTGTTGGGTCCTAAAGTAACTTAATGCTTAACTTTTTGAGGAACTGCCAGACTGGTTTTCCATAGTGCTGCACCATTTTACATTCCCACGAGCAATGTATGAAAGTTCCAAGTTCTCCACATCCTTGTCAACACTTTGCTATTATCTGTTTTCTGATGATAGCCAATTTAGTAGGTGTTAAGTGGCATCTCATTGTGGCTTTGATTTGCACTTTTATGACTAATGGTGTTGAGCAGCTTTTCATGTGCTTCCTGGACATTATAACTTCTTTGGAGAAATGTCTATTTAAATCCACTGTTTGTCTTTTAATTGTTGACTTGTAAAAGTTGTTTATATATTCTGGATAGTATACCCTTATCAGATAAACAATTCACAAATATTTTCTCTCATTCTCTGGGTTGTCTGTTCACATTCTTGATAGTATCATTTGAAGTCCAAACCATTTTTATGTTGGATTTTCCAAGGACTGATTGCCTTGTTCAAAGATTATCTTAAATGCAACACCTTTCTAAATGGCCTGAGTGCTTTTTACTGATGGAAATCATTCATTCACATGGGAGACAGAATCCTAGGGGACGGCCAGTGGGAAGGAAGGTCCCCTTGGTCTGTGGCCCTCTTTGCTGCCCTATAAATATATGGCAATAATATAGGCATACCTTGGAGATACTGTGAGTTCAGTCACAGACCGCTGCAATAAAGTGAATATTACAATAAAGTGAGTCACAAAAATTTCCTGGTTTCTCAGTATATATAAAAGTTATGTTTACGATCTACTATAAAGTGTGTGATAGCATTATGTCTAAAAAAACAATGTATAGTCTATGGCCATGATACCCTGAACAAGCCTGATCCCATCTGATCTCGGAAGCTAAGCAAGGTCGGGCCCAGTTAGTACTTGGATGGGAGACCACCTAGGAAGACCAGGTGCTGTAGGTGTAAAAAATTAAAAAATAAGGGATTGTAAACTGAGAAGGTCCTTGAAATCTGTGAGGTCAACCAAGGGTTGCCTTGCCTAAAAATAATTTAAAAATAAAAAATTAAAAAACAATGTACATAACCTTAATTTAAATATATTTTATTGCTAAAAAATATTTTATTGCTAACCATCATCTGATCAATGATCATTGATCACAGATCACCATAACAAATATAATAATGAAAAAAATTGAAATATTGCAAGAATTACCAAAACATGACACGACATAAAGTGAGCAAATGCTGTTAGAAAAATGGCTCCAATAGACTCACTGGATGTAGGGTTGCCACAAACCCTCAATTTGTAAAAAAAACAAGGTGTCTACAAAGAGCAATAAAGTGGAGTGCAATAAAACGAGGTATTCCTATATTACCTCTCCCCAACACTGAGGCGATGGAATTGGGTACGAAACTGAGGATTCAGCTGACCTTTGGCATCACACTGGTGGAACACAACCCCCTGCCCAAGCCCCAGAGTTCTCTGCCTTAGGATAACTATCCATGACCAGGATCTAAACTTTCTTCCCTAAGAAAACGAGTCTATTACCACAAAAGTTTTTACTCTTTCCAAGTGCCACCAACCCAGCTTCAATTTAGTCGTAGAAATATATGTTTAAAATTTTCTGAAAATATCTCAGTACACAGAGACGTGAAAGACAGGCTGGCTTTATCCTCATGTTAGATGAATGTCAGGAGCTGCTCCCCCAACCCCACCTACCGAAAGAGAATTGCCAGGTCACTTACACTCAGGGCGTGGCTCCGCAGGTGCTCCTGTCGAGTGAACCTCTTGCCACAGGTCTCACAAGGGTAGGGTCGCTCACCTGTGTGTGAGCGGATGTGCCGCTTGAGGATGCCCTTCTGTTTGGCAGTGTAAGGGCAGAAAGGACACTTGTGGAGCTTGATGGGGACCACCAGCACATCACCTGGGGAAAACGAATGCATTGATTTAACTGTACTATAACAAGAAGCAACAGCACCGGCCACATGCTGATGGATGGGATCCAGGGCTGGGGAATCCAACCAGCCCAGATGGTTGTGATGGATTAGACCTCTGGACCAGGATTCACGCTTTCTTTGACAGTTGCTCCTAGGAATAGTTTCCAGGCCTGTACAGAAGAGGTTTGCAGACTAAACTGTTTGGAATTCATATTAACTCTCTGTATCTGAAGTTGTTAAATATCCAAGAATTCACTTAAATCTTTTTCCACCTCTGTTTACCTTGCTCATACAACCATAAAGCGACATGTTTAGCATCCACATGTACAGCAATTTCCTTTTGAGTTATTTGAGTTACCCTTATTGTAGTATTCTGAGATTTGTTCCATATATCCATGCCCTTCAGGATTTTACAGACTTTGCTCATATCATATCATATATATCATATCATATATGAAGACACTAGCGCCTCAAGCTTTCCAGGCACAGAAACCTGGGTTCAAGTTCTGGCTCCACCACTTACCAGCTGTGTGACCTTGAACATCTCACCTAACTTCTCTCTGCCCTAATTTACTCACCTGTAAAATAGGTATGATAATAATTCCACCTTATACATTGTGGTAAGAATGAAATGAACTAATGCTGAAGGCAGAGCACCTGGGCACATATTAAGCTCCCACAAATGTCAGCCATTATTGTCATCATCATCATTTCCTTATTATTCCTTGACTGACCAAGCAGGCCAAGGCTCTTGTGTAACTGGAGTTACAGGCTCTTGTGTACACTGGAGTAACCCCTTTTCTCTGGGACCTTCTCAAGACACCTAAGTAGCCTTTGTCTTTCCTAAGGTGCTGCCCAAGAAGTATGGTAAACTGAATTCCAAGTGAGAATCCAACATCATTCCATGAAGGGTGGAGATCATTCTCTTGATTTTCTAGTTCCCATCCTGATGTTGCCTAACATCTTGCATAATCTAGTGACTCCAAAACCTGTTTCCTAGAATTAAAGCAGCAGTCCATAGCTCATCACCGCACACATATGTTGGATTATTTTATTTTTCACTGATCGCACTGATCCTGAGATGCCAGTTTCCTGCTCACTCCTCTGGCACTGTGGGGTCTTCCTGTCATTTCTCCCCGGCCTGTCAGTGTACAATACCTTTATTCCTAATTACTTACAAATCAATAAGTAAAATGGGTCCAGCATTTTAGACCTTGGAAAAAACAACTGTTAACTATATCTATCCATCAGGAAAGTACGAAGTATTGCAACACTGTCCTTACCTCTCTCATGATCTGATTCCCCCAATACAACAGCTCACTCGGATGCCGATTACGCACCAGGCACTGTGTCAAAGATCTGTCTTTACCAAGAGACCGGTTTCCTCCCTCAGGAAGTTAAACCTATGTAAATTGGTGCAGCCACTATGGAAAACAGTATAAAGATTCCTTAAAACTAAAAATAGATCTACCAGATAACGCAGCAATTCCACTTCTAGGTATTTGTCTGAAAAAAATGAAAACACTAATTTGAAAAGGCATATGCACCCTGTGTTCACTGCTGTGGTATTTACAATAGCCAAGATATGGCATCAACCTAAGTGTTCATCAACAGATGAATGGATAAAAAAGATGTGGTATATGTAAATATATACAATGGAATATTACTCAGAAATAAAAAAGAATGAAATCTTGAGATTTGCGACAACATGGATGGACCTAGAGGGTATTATGCTAAGTGAAATAAGTCAAAGAAAGACAAATACTGTATGATTTCACTTAAATGTGGAATCTAAAAAAAAAAAAATGAAACAAATGAACAAACAAAACAGAAACAGACTCATTGAAACAAGGATCAAACTGATGGTTGCCAGAGGGGAGAAGGGGTGGGTGGATGGATAAAAAAGGTGAATGGGAATACAGTCAACAATACGTTTGCATGGTGACAGATAAATACTAGACTCAGTGTGGTGATCACACTGTAAGTTATATAAATGTCAAATCGCTATACCATATACCTGAAACTAATAAAATATTGTATACCAACTATATTTAAAATTTTTAAAAATTCACATAGCATGAGATGCCTAGAATAGTCAATCAAATTCATAGAGAAAGTACAACAGATACTACCAAGGGCTGGGGGAGTGGAAAAGGAGCAGGAATTAGTGTTTAATGGGTACAGAGTTTGTGTCTGAGGTGATGAAAAAGTTTTGGGTATAGATAATTATAGTTGCACAACAACATGAATGTATTTAATGCCACTATAGTTTACACAGGTGAATGGTTAAAATAAAAAACTTTATGCTATGCTATGATATTTTACCACATTAAAAATAATAAAAGTTTAAAAGAAAAATGTTAACTCTAGCAGGAGAGAAAGACATGTAAACAAATTCACACAACATAATGTAACACATGCAAAGTTCAAAGTGATGAAGAAATATAGACAAGAAAGTAATAAAATCTCTCTAGAAGTTCACAGAAGATTTCACAGGAGAAGTGATCTTTAGGCAAGGTTTTAAAGGATGAATAGGAATTCACCAGAAGTTCAAGAAAGTGTAAGGTATCTCACACAGAGGAATAACGCTTGCTGAGGCACAGAGTTAAAGAGAATATAGACTATAAAGTAGGGTGTGGGTGAATGAGGCTAAGGAAGCGACTGTGAAGGTCACATTCATTCATTTATTCAACAAATTTATACTGGGTACCTACTATGTGTCAGGCTGTGTCCTAGGCCCCTGAGATATAGCAGTGAACAGAAAAGATAAAATTCGCTGCTCCTGTGACACTGACATGTTAAGGAACTGGACTTTATTCTGTGAGCAGCCAGGAATTTAAGCAGAGTGGTATATGGTCAGATTTAACTTTTTAAAGATTCCTCTGGGGACAGTACAAGGGAAGGATTTACGAGAGGCAAGGTTAAAGGCAGGAAGTCCAAGTGGGAGAGGATGAGAGATGACGTGAACAAAAGAAGTCCAGGTAGAGAGGAGATACATTTGAGGAGAAATAAAATTAACAGTATTCAACCACATGGAGGAGGGGAGGGAAGATCCTAAATGACACAGATTCTGGGTTGGCTGACTTGGTAGATGATAGTGAACAAACTGAGGCAGGGAACACGGGAGGAAAAGCAGCTACAGGAGGAATGAGAAGTTCATTTTGAACTTCATTGTTTGAGGCAGGCTCAGAGCATCCTAGGGAAATATCTGGGCAAGACAGATAAATCTGGAGCTTAGAGAGAGAAGGGAAAATATGGTTTTGAGAGTCCTCAGGATTGCAATGGTTGCTTTAACTGAGCCCCGCCTCTCCTGCGAGCACCCTACTTCCCTCATCCCACAGCTCTGACGCCCCCAGGTTGGAGGTGGACAGGGTCTCTCTTGTGCTTCACTGTGATCTCCAGACCACTCTCCCCGACTCCATCCTCAAAAACCCTAAGATCTTTTGTAGCTCATTCCATCAAATGATACCACTGTTACCTCTCCTTGTTACAGCCATCCAGGAGCCCCTTGGTCGTCCTCTCATTCCTTGGCGATTTGATCACATTGCCTCAAACACAACATAATTTGTGTGGATACCAAAAATGACCTTCCAACACCCTGACCTCTCTGTTCCTTGACCTCCTTTGCTCAGAAGTCCTTGTCCTTTACCCAACCTCAGCCACCCAATCCTAGACCAAGAGTTCTCAACTCTGCAGGGCTCAGTTAAAGCAACCACTGCAATCTGAGGACTCTCAAAACTCTGCCTACATATTACAATCACCTGGGAAACTTAAAAGAAAATTGATGTCCGATCCTATTTTAAAGCACACTTCCCATTCTAATGTACAGTCAGGGATGAGAATCATAGTCCCATACCTAAATATTACTACTAACTGTATTTGCTTCATAACCCACATTTCAAATACCTCACTTCCCAATCACTAATAGCATATCCTTTAGCTCACGAACTGGGTATTTCTTCTCTGCTGGGACTCCAAGCCATGGGCTCTACCACCATCTTACTGTCCAGGTCAAGTCCTCACGCCTCTCTTCCTCACGTTAGTACCTACAGTCCATCCATAAACTCACTCTGTCACGTACATCTTCAACTGCCTTGGTCCTCTCTCTCCCTCTCTCTCCCTCTCTCTCCCTCTCTCTCCCTCTCTCTCTATATAGGCTAAACCTAGACTCTGGTTAAACACACCTCTCTGCCTGTTCCATACCTGAAACAAGATAAGTTAACATGACAGGAGAAAAATATACAACTATATGTCCTGGTCTCACTTTAAATCTACCTAATCATCATCATCTTACCACTGAAGTCAAAAGAGCTCTTGGTCATGCTCAGGCATCCTAAATACTTCCCTGGTTCACTCACTCCCCCACTCTTCTCAATGACTATTTTATACTGTCTCTCTGCTTAAATCTTCACTCCTCTTTGGCCCCTCCTCATTTTCAGCCTCTGTTCATACTTTTTATGTAAATGAGAAGCAAACAGAAGAGAACCTCTGTGTGCTCCCAGCCACCCCCTACCTTCCATATGAACAATATGATCCTTCCTCCCATCTAAAGCCAGACCATTCCCTCCATTTGTACACAGGATCCCACTTCCTCTTGTTCTATCAATTTGCCCTCCTTCTTCCATCATCAATTATCTTCCTCTCTCCCACATCATTCCCATCAGTAAATAACCAAGCTTTTAGATCCTCCACCTTAATAAAAACCTTGACCTCATATCCCCCTTCAGCTACCAATGCAGTTCTTTCTTCCCTTCATAATAAAACTCCTTGAAAGAAGCATCTGAACTCACTACCTTCACATCTATTTCTGCACTTCTCTTTTAATCCTACTCCATGCGGTCTTTCATGCCACAACTTCACTGATAATGCTCTTGTCAAGCTCACCGGTGACCTGCCCATTGCTAAACCCAACGATTCAGTTCTCAATCGCCTATACTGCGTATAGGACAGAGCTGATTTTTCCTTCTTTCTTGAAATACTGTCTCTTCTTGGCATCTATCACTCTTTCTTGATTCTCCTACCTCACTGCCTGCCCCTTTTCAGTCTCCTTTACTGGTTTCTCTCTATTTGCCTGACCTCTAAGTGCTGGAGTTCCCCTGGACTCAGTCTTTAGATCTCTTACCTTCTCCTTCTAGATCTATAAATTCATGGGACAGATAGGTTTTAAATGCCATGGACTCATTAATGACTCCCAAATTTCTATCTCAGTACTGACTTCTCCCCAGAACACCAAACCTATGGATGCAATTGCTTACCAAACATCTCCACTGATTCAATAGGAGCACAAACATAACAGTTTAAATCAACTGCTCAAGCTAAAAACCTCAGGGTCACCCTTAACTCCTCTTATTCTCATACCACTCCCACAAGCCATTAGCGAATCTGGTTGGCTCTCCCTTTGAGAGACAGTGTAGTCCTAATCCAACCATATCTTACCTCTCTACTGCTGCCACGCTGATTCGGGGAGCATATCTCTCATCTGGGTTATTGCAGTAACCTCCTAAGTGATCTTCCTGTTTCTGCCCTTACTCCCCTCGAGTCTATGCTCCCCTGCAGTCTATAGGAAGAGTGCAAGGGTAGAAGCAAGAGGACTGCTTAGGGGGCAACTGCACACAGTACTCAAAGGGGTCCTTTTTAATATGTGGTATTTCAAGTCACTCTCGGCTGAGATCCTCTAGTGGTTTCCCTTCTCAGAGTAATATCCAAAGGCATTCTCATGACCTTCAAGGCCCTACCTGATCTACCCTTCACCCCAACTCCTGACCTCATCTCCCAACACTCTCGACCTTGCTCGCTCTACTCCGACTACACCAGCATCGGTTCACTCACCAGATGTGATCCTGCACCTGGGCCTCTGTGCCTTGCTCTTCTCTCTGCCTGGAGCATTCTCTCTGATACCTGGACAGTTTGCTCTCTCACAGCCTCAAGGTTTCTGCTCAAAGGCAACCTGTTATAAAGGGCTTCCTTGTCAACACTAAATAAAATAGCATGCCCCTCCCTTTCTATCAACCTTTCCCCTGCTTTAGTTCTTATTATATATCTAGTTCCTTGTTTATTGTCTGTCTCCCTACACTAGAATGTCATCTCCGTGAGGACAAGGACTGTCTTTTGTTCACTATGATTAACAGTACCTGGCATGTAGTAAGTGCTAAATAAATATCTGTTGAATGAATGAATGAATGAATGGGAATGATAAAATATTGAGAAGCTGGACAGACTGACATTAAATGGCCTCATGATGAGGCTGAAAATGAATGGGCAGAGGTAAGACCAATGGATACCTGTGGTGCCAGAAGCCAGGGGAAGAAAGAATTTCAAGGAGAAAAAGGTTAGAGTCAATGACTGAGAGAGGTCAAGTAAAAGAACACCTAAAAATCACTCATTGGGTAGGCTCAAGAAATGTATAGCTGATCTCATGACAGCAGTTTCAGTGGTGTGTAGGGGGCAGAAGCCAGACCACAGTGGGCTGAGAAAAGAGTGGAAATAAAGGAGCGGAGGTAGCCAATATAGATGAACTCTGCAAGAAGTAATCGGAAGTGCTGGGATTGAGAGATAGGGGGAGGAGAAATTACAGGAGGACCTCATGCTTTGACAGTGTCTGTGAATGTCAGGGATGAACATGGATACAAACTATTGCAACAGCCTCCCGATCATCAATCACCTGCCCTGGCCTCACCTCTGCACACATCTTGTGCTGAGGCCAAATTAAGCTCCCTGAAGCACAGTTCCTGTCCATTCCCAAGCTTAGAAACTACCCAAAATGCCCCCTGTACCTAGAAACAAAAACCTCACCTCTTAGCATTCAAGATTTTTCATGCCCTGACTCCAGCCAATTTCTCCCTATGTCTCTTCTTACCCTCAGATGCCACATTCATAAAACCTCCCTGATTTCTCAGTAGGAAGCCACTTGTCCTGATTTTGGACAACTGTGAAACTGACACCTCTGTCTTCCAGCCCTAGTACCTTTCTACTATGTGATGCCAATTACACCCATCTTATCTCCCCTAAGCAAAGTGGTCCCCAACCTTTTTGGCACCAGGGACCAGTGCTCCTATGAGAATCTAATGGCTGATGATATGAGGTGGAGCTAACTCTGGGGAGCAGCTGCAAATACAGATGAAGCTTCACTCGCTCTCCCACTACTCACCTCCTGCATAGACCAGTAACTGGTCTATGGCCCAGGGATTTGAGGAGCCCTGCTCAAAGACATCATTAGTTCTTCGAGGGCTGGATCCATGTCCAACTTATCTTTGTAGCTTTACCCGGCAGAAGGTACTCAAATATTTGAGCAAATAAATAAATGGCCAAACGAATCAGTCCTACCCTGTGCCTTGGTACTTAAAATAGATTTATCCTGGAGCCGTGGAAATGGAATCAAAAACTGGAAAACAGCAGACATGGCCAGGGGTCAGGGTGGCTGCCTTGCCATAGCACCCTGTAGTTGGAAACCTGACTTTGCAGATGGATAGACTGGACTTGAATGAAGATGGTATAGAGCTGAATTGCTGTTTTTTGATACTTGTGCCTACAGGCAGGAGGGTTGAAAGATAAACTCATTGCACTAAAATCTATCCATTTGTGCTGCCTTCAATTTGTTTAATGAGTGACATGAAGCCAGCCCAGGTTTCTAGTTTTAGCCCTGGTACTTATAGCTCTGCATTCTAAGGAAATTTACTAAACACTTTTGGGTCTCAGTTTCTCCACGCTTCCTCTGCCAAACTCATGGGGCATGATTAAGGTCTACTGAATGTGAAAGGGTGATTACAGTCTGTGAAGTGTTAATATGTACACGGAAATGAGCGTTCGACAAGTTCCCGTAGTGTGTTCACTGAAAACAGCCGCTACCCTCTCAACGTTGGTTTGGTCATGTCTCTGAGGACCAGAAACAGCATTTTCAAGTTTTTCAAGTCTAATTTTAATCAGACATACACAGCATTCTTGCTTTAAAAAAAATGAAATTAAAAAGTCTAAATATGACCATTTAGTAACAAGTAAAAGCAGCTGGTCTTCCTTATTTAAAATACTTTCACTGTTCAATATTGAAGGGTATAAAAAAATGTTTGATTCATTACTTTCTTGGCTTGAGGTTCTAGAATCTATTGGGCACTTTCATCAGGAAGGTGGCAGCCAAGTCTATTTCAATCTCCTACAAGACACTTTACAACACAATTAGCTCATCTATTAGGAAAAGTTAACTTATCTCTCAGAATTGTTCGGGGACACAACCAAGTTCTCTTAAAATACAAAAACCTACCAAAGGATATAAGAAATTTACTCACATGAAGCTGAATGCCAACTCTAAAATATTCTTAAGTAGACTGCACCATCGACCATGACAGGTTAACTGAGTACCTATTATGTGCCAGGCACCATGGTTGACACAAAGAAGAATAAATTTCCTACCTGTCTAGAACATGTTCTCACACATGAGAAAAAATTCTGAAAACCTTCTAATTTGGTCCTCAACCCTGTGAGAAAGGCAAGGCAGAGATGATTATCTCCTCAATAAAACAGGTTCAAAGATATTTAATAATTTAACCAAAGTCCCACTGTGAGTTAGTGGAAGACAGTAGGTTCTTTCTGTGTTTTCAAATTGCCCTCAACACACTTATACTCTAGTTGTAGGGGTAAAATACTAACACACACTAAGAGACAATGTCCTGCTCGATTACTATCTATCGGTTGTGTTGGTGGCGGTGACAATGTGGCAATAGTGATAGTGGTAATGATGATGACGGGAGGCTATAAGGCCCAGACATGGCTAAATGACGAGCAGTGACGATGAATGCTAATGGAGCTCACCTGAGTCCTCTCCATACCAGTCAGTCTGGATATCCATCATGGAACTCATGGCTCCTCCTGCATCTGGTCTTCCCTCCAAACTCCGAGAAAAGGGATGGTCCACATCGTCTTTGCTCTGGGCAGCACTGTTGCGCAGGAGGGACTCCAGGAATTGCTTCATGTGGTAGTTACTGTAAGCCAAGTCAATGGCCTGGCCACTGGGCAAACCCTCCTCCATGTGGGCCAGGCTCAGTGGGGCAGCATACTGCTGCAGCTGCTCACCAACCTCTACCTCTACTTCATCAGCATCATACTCCACCTTGGGCTCTCTCTGCTTGGGCAGAGTAGAGAGGTCACTGTCAGCTGAGCCACTGCCCTGGCTGTCTTTCACCACCAGTTCCAGGGGGTGGCAGCCTCTGCAGTCACCGCAAGGGGACTCTCTTGGACAGTCCACTCTCTCTTCTCCCTTGACTGGAGAGGAGACCAGGCTCTTGGTATCACAGGACGTCCCTTCCCTGCCTGAACTGGGGCTTCCACTGTCAACCTGATGAGCCGCTGCTGCAGCTGCCGCCGCCGCCGCCGCCGCCGCCGCGCTACTGCGCGGCCACAGCAGCCTCTTTCTCCATCTTCCGGCAGATATCAAGGGACGACCTGATGTATGTCTTGCAGAAGTTCACCACGTCGTTCATCTGCAGGTAGCTGGCGGCCGACATGACTTCAATCACGTTCTCCCCACACAAATCCAACTTCCCAGAATAGAGGAAATCTAAAATGGTGGAGAAGGCATCAGGGGTGACAATGTCCAGGAGGCAGTGCTGTGCCGCCCGCTGTCCTGAATATAATGAATGAGCAGCGCTCGGAAGTAGCCGCTGTTGGCAAACAAAATATTCCTGTGGGCCTTGAAGATCCGCCCTTCCACAATGATGCTGCAGTCACAGAAAAAGTCCCTCTTTCGCTGTTCATTCAACTCCCCCAAGAGCTTGGCATAATAGGATTGCACCTCCATTTCTCCACCAGCTGCTGCTGCTGCTCTGGAGTAGCCTGTATCTCTGCCAAGATTTTTTTTTTAAGTTAATTCATAAATCCCAACCTTACAAATAAGATGTTCGTTTTAAATTTTTTAATTCTTCCAAAAACACTGGTTCAATAGTGTCTCTATCATATGGGCTGTTTTGGATCTAAACAAAAATCAAAGGTTGTCCAAGTGGGTTAATTTATGAAGACGACAAAAATAACGACCTAACTGCACGTGGGCACAATGCATAGTGTTTTACATGGAGTCTTTCAGTGACTTTTTATAAAAACCTTATGATAAAATACCAATATTGCCCCCATTTTTTCTGATAAGGAAATTGAGACTCAGAGGGGATAGGAGATGACCGAGCTATAACAAAGCCAGGACTCAACACCATGTTTGTTAACCACCCTTCCAGAGTTCATGTTCCTATAAACTACACTCTATTTTCTTCAAGGCTCAAAATATAGATAATACCCAAACCCAAGAATTACAGTTCAGTCTACAGTGTCCTGATACAGAGCTTACAGTCTCAGCTCACACCTATTATCACCACATTGTGGAAACTGGCGGATTCCTGGGTTAGCCAGCAGGGGGTTATTGTGTTAGTGCCCTTTTAGCTTTGGTGGAAACACCCTTCCCCCATTCTTGGCCAATGTACTTTGCATCTAGCTGGTGCCATCGCAGGCTCCACTTTTGGACCACAGTGATTGGCTCAGAAATGGCCATGTGGCTTGGTCAGAGCCATTGAAAAGCAATAAAATGTTTACTGGGGATTCCAAAAAAGAAGACTCTCTGCTCTGTAGGCAGGTGGTATGTGAGGGATGCTGATGCCACACCACCAGGAGAACCAGCCTAACAAATACAACAGCCCAGCTCAGGCAAGAACAACAGATGGAACCCGGGGATACCTGGTGAGCCCCAACTCCTGCTGGGCCAGAGCCAATTAAGTCCCTTTTTATATTAACTGGTCTGAGTTTGGTTTTCTATCTCTTGTAACTGAGAGACTCCTAAATGACTGATTCCACTACCCTTGGTTCCCGCCTCTGTATTCCATGTCCTGGCCTTTGTCTGTCTGTGGACTACAAGCCCTCTGAAGGCATGAGCAATGTTTTATTTGATATCCCCAACAGCACCTGGCAGAGAGCTGAGGAGAAGGTAGGTTTGCTAAATATGAAGGAATACTCTTTTTTCAACTGCTAAGTAGAACAAATATAAATCAAGTTCAAAGTCCTTCGGCTAAAATCCCTTCTGAGTATATGCTTTTGCTGGTATACACATGACTTTTTTTCTGGAAGTTTATATAAGCAAGAGTCACCTTCTTCCCTGAGCTTTCTCCTCCATCTTTTCCATTACACAAACCACATGGCCATCCATCAACATCCCTTTTACTTACTGACCCATTGAGCTCAGGGAAGTTCCTACAACTAAGTGCATCAACTCCTCTACTGAAATCACGAAAAGCATAGTTAGAGCGGCCAATTAGGGCTAACAACTCTTTAGCACTCTTCCTTTCTACAAATGAAGCACAATAATACCTCACCCAACCAGAAATCAGGTACCCTCTCAAAAAAGGGTCCTTACACTGGCAAATAGATTCCCCAAGGTCTACACACTAACTGCACAGACTTTCTCATAAAAGACACACAACAACCTTATTAAATGGCAATTTACACCTTCTTCATACAGGTGTATAACAAGTAATGCATTAAGTTTGGAAACAGGGAGAGAAATATAGAGGAGCCTCTATAAGCAAGTAAACTGACAAATGTAAAAATGAGAACTGACAGCTAAGAAAAGGTAAAAGTTACAAAAAAAATAGACCCAGGAATTTTTTCAAAATATTAGCCAGAGGCCATTTAGCTATGGGTATTAAACGCTCCTACATATTCAAAATGGCCTAAGGACATCTCTAAATTATAGCCCAGGGCTCTAACTGATGGGTTGAAATTATCAAGACTCTTAACTTTTTATGTTATTTTAAACTCAAAGAAGTTATATCATAATTTCAAAATCTGTCATCCAAAGTAGTTAAAATTAACATTTTGGTTTCAGAAAAGAAGATAACTCTCAGATATCTGAAAAATTCTATTCCCAAATAAATCAACCCTGAAAGTTTTCACAGGACTAAGGTTTCACTGTCATTCTCACCTCTTCCAACTGCTCCAACTAAGCCTTCCAAGCAGTTCCTGCTACTGCCTTTGGCAATCAAAATATTAAGGGAAAAACAAAATATAAGAAAATGCTACATTTAAATACTACATTCTAGTCTTCCTCAGAGCTGAAAGAAAACCTATTGGACAGGTAAAAATAACATTTTTTTAAATATGATAATATCCATTGTTCATGGGAATATCATTTTAGAGAGGTATTTGGCAATATTTATCAAAACTCAAAATCTACACATCTTTTGCCCCATAAATTTCATAGCTAAAAATTTACCCTTTCATATGTCTTCTCAAAAATACATTGAATTATAAGTTCAGACATGTCCACTGCAATAGGTTTTTTGTACTAATGCAAAAGTATAAACAATCTAAATGTCCATCAATAAGGAGCAAGTTGAATCAATAAAGTGCAATTACACAGTGGACTACTAGGCAACCACATTTTTAATGAGCTAGAGTTGTATATTCATATGAAAAGGCCACTAAGATATAGTAAGAGAAAAAGGCAAGATGCAAAACTAAATGTATAGTATGATCTCATCTGTGTTGCTGGTATATGCATGAATTTTTTTCTGGAAAGTTATAAAAGCAAGAGTAACAGCAGATAACCTTGAGGAGAGAGAGTAGAGGTAAGAGGTGTGTGGAGGGACCTTCACTTTTCCTTTTAAACCTCCTGTGCTGTTAGTTTGTTCCACTATGTGCCTGTATTGCTTTTATTTTTCTCTTTTAACAAAGGAAAAGAAGGAGGAGGGGTAAAGGGGTAAGTAGTTGGCAAAACAGGTGGATAAATACCAACGTAGGCATAATACCTCTTAACTTGTTGAATGTTCTTATCTACAGGGCATCCCTGCAGGACACTTAGCATTTTCTCACTGGAAGATGCTCCTTTCCAGCAATAGTACTTAAAACCCATCTCCTTTGGCTTCCTCTCTGCAAATATTCTAGGGTCTATTAGGTCATGCGAATACTCCCTGACTTTGCAAAACTCTATCCACATACTTTTTTCGAACCTTCTGATGTAGGGAAGAGGCATGAGAACTAATCATTAAACCAGGCTGTATGCAGAGCTTGCAGTGTGCTGCCAGAACAAAGCAAGACTCCTGCTAGGTTTGCTAACAAACCATTTACCCATACCATAACAGGAAAGCAGTCTTTAAGTCATCCTTACACAAAATAAACCCAACCATTTATTCCCTAAGGCCAAACCATGGGAAACCTATAGAACAAAGGCTGAGATTGTTAATATGCCTTTCATGCTGCACACCCATTCCATCAAAGGTAAACAGGTAAACAAAGTCTTTAAACTGTAATTCATAGAAACTAAGAATGAAATATAAACTGAATTCCTCAAATACAGTCTGTCCCTCTCATTCTGTCTTTGAGAGGAGACCATTATTATCTATGGTGTGTTATTCCTTCTCAAATGAACTTTCCTTTTGTCTCTAACTCTGGCGTGCACTTGAATTATTTCCTGTGCACAGACAAGAACCATTGCTCCCTCTCCTGGTGCAGGATTTGAGTCCCCACTGGGTGGAGGGGGGGATTCGTCCCCCCACCCACCCCCCACCCCCGTTCCTGCATCTCTTCCCTCAAACCTACATTTGGCATATTATGTGAAAATATTTATTCATATTAATCTCACTTGCCTTTGGTGCTCCACATCCCTGGGACATTTCTCCCAGAAAAGAAGCTATTAGAGTATATCGCTCTCAGAAGTGCGGTTACCCACACTCCAGCAGGGACCCTTCCAACCTCCCCATTGTTCCAACTCAATTCAACAGTTACTGGCTACATACAATGCTTGACACAAGAAAGACATCAGAAATAGAAAAAATGAACCTAGCATTTTATATTGCTGTCCTCCAGGAGAGAGCAAATGCCAACAGGACCACCTGCAATAAACGCCCACGTTCCCCTGAGGGAATCCTACCTAGCCAGATCACAGGATTGTCTTCATTCAGGCACCAAAAGCAGCCTTGAATTCCACCCACTGACCCTTACAAGACTCTTCCAGGTTCACTGACCTGACAATAATGAAAACCTGCTCATCAATTGTTAGCATTTACACGAAGCACTGTACGAAGTACTTTACAAAAATTAGTTTTAACCTCACTATAACCCATTGCAATAGATACAATCATTACATCCTCTTTTTCAGAGGAGGAAATTGAGATTCAAATTTACAGGTAACACTCCCAAGCTCGGATTGAACTAAGATCGGTTTGATTTCACAGTTGACATCCTTAACCACTATGCCCACCCGACTCCCCAGACCTCTAAGACACAGTGAGAAGGGTTGGGAAAGTCACTCTTTTCTCCAGCGCACGGAGTGTAAGGGAACGACACGAAGAAGTTTCCATTTCCACAGAAAGAATTTCAGTGTCAACTGCACCTTTGGTTCACCTGCTAAAACTGCTCGCCAAAACAAGGACTCCTTCCCCCGTCTGGGGCCAGATGACCCGAACCAGTTACTGGACTCACTCTTGGGGCCCCGAGGGTGGGTAACCAAGGCCTTTTCCCTCCCTGGCCTCCACCGACAAAGTGATCATCGCTGCGGCGGACACCATAGGAATCAGCTAGCCCACGCTTCGACCACCCGGGTGAACCACGCGGGGTGACAGCCCACTGCCAGGAAAGTGGGGGCATCTGCCGTAGCGGCACCCCTCCCTACGCTGGAGGAGAGGTTAAAGGTTGGTCATCCAGCGCAGGTTCGCTCCGCGGGGGTCCCGGGAGTTGCCAGGGCCGGGAAGTCCGAGGGAGGCCGACCCAGAGGGGATTTCCCAACCCGCTGGACCCCCGCCCGGGTTGACTTCCCGGGGTGCCCAGAATTCTGCTCATGCCAATGAAAGTGGCAGCGTGAACCTGCTCCTTGGCTCTCACCTTCCAGCGGGTTCCAGCCGCGAGGCCGCCGAGCTACGTGCACCGACACGCCCCCCTTTCATTCACCTGTCGCCCACTCCGGTGAGAGGCGGGGCAGCTGACCAATCATGGGTGCGCCTGGGCTCACGAAGGCGGGCCCTCCTGCCAGACGGTTAGCCAATGGCGCCCGCGCCCCCCTCCGGAGGATGCGCTCTGAAGGCTCCAGTGCTCTGGGGTGATGGGAGTTGTGGTCTCAGCGCTCGTTTTTCGAGCAAAGATATAGTGGACAAAACTACAAGTACCAAGATGCCAAAAGGAGCAAAAACCAGTCCTTGTGAAAGGCTGAATCTCTGTTCGGTCTTCTGAGTCCCACTTGAGTGACCTGCGAAGTAATAGTCTTTGTCCGGAGAGCTAAAAGCGAGTAGTGCATATTAATGCAACCTGAAGAGTAAGAGCTATTACATATCAGTCTGCATACGTTTTACGTGCCGGTACTCGCCCCCAGAATTCTGAAAATTAGTGAACTGGTTTAATTTACTCAGCGAGTTTGATTGAACACTCCCAAACTCTCTTCCCTTGAAAGGCTTTCAGATTCATTTACACAAGTGAAACAAATAGCCATACAGGTATTAAGGAATAGTACAGGCACTTTCTGGGATGACTGTGAACAAGACAAATCAGGTTATGCTCTCAGCAAGCTTAGTTATAACAGGGGCTGTATTAGTCTGTTAGGGCTGCTGTAACAAAGTACCACGAATTGCCTTAAACAACAGAATTTTATTGTCTCACAATTCTGGAGGCTAGAACTCCAAAATCAAGGTGTTGGCAGGGTTAGTTCCTTCTGAAGGCTAGGAAGCAAGGATCTGTTCCAGGCCTCTCTCCTTGGCTTATGGATGGTGATCTTCATGTTCTCATGGCCATCTTTATGTTTACATGGCATTTCCCCTGTATATATCTTTGTGTCTAGATTTCCCCCTTTTTGTAAGGACATCAGTCATATTGGATCAGGGGTTCATTCTACCCAAGGACAACCTTATCTTATCTAATTACATCTGCAGACAGAACTGTAATCAGTATATCGCATTGTCCACTTTGCCTGGAGGAGATGACCTGAGGTCAAGATCTGTACCAGTTCACAGGAAGTGACTAATGATTTGAGCAACTCAGATTTAAAGATTAGATAGAAGTTCATGACAAAGAAGGTCGGGAAAGATGGAATTATTAGAATGGTCCTAGATCATGAGACAGCAGGTATGCCATACCATATGAGTGCTCACTATGGGCCCCCACTTATTCAATGGGTTCATGGATGAAAGACCATGATGATAGGGGTGAAAAGCAGGGACACGCTCTCACCAAGACCAACATGACAACCAGTACTATTGGCACCCAGTTCGCCTACAGCAGCAACCAGCCTTGGACTCTTGATTTGGTGTCATACCTTGAAGGAACATGTTGGTGGCAGATTGACTAGCTAGGACCAAGTCCCTCGTGATGGAGACAGAAATCTGTCTCATTAGGAGAGGCTCTTACTCTAGATTTGGATTTGTTTCCCTTGCCTCATATGCTTCAACCAAACCTCCGTCTGTGGACTTAATACACAGTCTTGGTATCTCACACGATATTGTTTGTGATCACAGAAATCACAAGAAAAGAAGTGAGACACTGAACTGACACCCACAGGATTCTCTGGTCTTGCCATGCGCTCCATTAGCCAGCCTTCTGGAATGGTGGGAGGGCCTATTGAAGGCCCAGTAAAGGTACCAGTTGTTAAATACTTTGTGAAATAGCCATCTCCAGGATGCAGTAATGCCCGAATCAGTGCACTGTTCTCTTTTTAGCCAGATACCACATAGTTTAAGAGCCAAGGAGCTGAATGTAGGAGTGCCTCCTCTCACAGTAAAACTTTTTGACTCACCCCAAAATTATTTACTTCTTGGCTCCATGACTGTAGGGAGGGGAGATATGTTAATAAAAGCTTTTGGTGTCCAAAGAAGGAATGCCTCTGCCAAGTGACACAATTTTTCCACCAAGTAGAAAGTTGAAACTGCCACTTAACCATTTTTGAATACCTCATGCCACTGCATAGACAAGCAAAAGAAGAAAGTAAGGTATTAACTAGGGTTGAAACTCTGGCTAGCTGTCAAGGGGAAATAAGTTGTTACCACACCATAAGGGCAGGGAGGCTTAGTGATAGACTCAACTGTCTCCCTAAGGATCCTATTCCTACTACAAAACCTGTGATCAAAGTACTGCAAGACTACTGCAGTTCTACATAAGAGGATCTCCCAGGCCACAAATCTCTCAGGAATGAAGGGTTGGGTCTCTTCCGTGGGCAAAGAAATTGACTATCTGTTGCTGACTGAAGGCAACTCGGAATAAATAGTCAATACAAGATCAGCTTTAGAATGAGTTACAGAGGTCAGGATGATAGTTTCTATTTGAACTTCCTTCCTCGATATAATATCTTGGCATGTTTTAAATAATTTTCCTTCTTTTTCTTCTCCCTTTCCTTTACTATTGTCTTAAGGTCATTGACTAGGGAGATTAACTTTACCATTTATTCGTAGATTGCAGATTTTTGAGAAAGGATTGCAAGAAAGCTACAGGAGGAACATCAGGGCGCTGAGGTGCCTTCCCTGGGAAGTAAAGTTTCTTTTAATTATAGGAGTGATAGCTGCCTTCTGCTAAGTGGGAAGCAAATTCAAGTTTGGAACAGAGGGTGTATGTGTTTGGCAGCAAGTGGATTTCATAGGACAGTTAATGTTTGAGTCATACTTTGCCTTAGAGCTGGACAAACTTTCCAGCTCTATGCTTCCAGTTTCGATAGTCAAGACTATGAAATAAACTGACAAGAGGCAGATTAACAGAATAAAAAGTATACAAGCTTATTCATTTTTAATATTGTGTGTATGAGGACATCACAGGGGAAAAAAGTAAATATCCCCCAAAGTGGTGGGATTTGAAAGGTAATATACCATCTTAATAGGGTAAGAGGAGGGGAGAGGTCGACCATTTAAAAGAAAGAATAAATAATTTTTAGGAAAGGTGAATGATTAGGGCCCTTTAGAAGAACAGATCAGAGGTATGGAAGTTTGTGACAAAGTTTGTCTTGGTGTGGTGTCTAGTCTTCTTCCTGTGATAAGAGTCAATCTTCCCTGGTTGACAAAACTCCAGGAGAAGATTTGTGACAACTGAAGTTCCTTCTGAAGGATTTGTTGTTAAGCAGATAAGAAGAGTTCAGAGAAAACCACTCCCTGAATTTGCTTTTTTTAAAGTGCCTTCAGCTCAAAATAATCAATCTACCAAAGCGGCATTTCTTGAATTCCTAAAGCATCCAAGCCCAGTCTCCCTTTTGGGAAAAACCCTCACTGTTGTTGCAGTAAGAAGAAAATGCCAGTTCTCACCTCCCACTGCTGTGGCCTTCTGCAAAAGCCTAGGGGGCTAGATCTTTCCTCTACCCACTCTCAGATACAGCCAGGGAGCAGACGTATGATGCATCAATCCCAACAACAATACTGGAGGCAACTAGAAAGACATGATGATGATGATGATGATGATGATGATCATGATCATGATCATGATCATGATGACGACCACGACGACGACGACTATCATCATCATTTTACCAATGCAGAATATGAACCACAGAAAAAGGTGATGTGGCTTGCTTCAACATTATTGGTGCTGAGCTGGTCCACAGCGCCACCACCTGGGAACCTTGGTGACAGCCACCCCAGGAGCCAAAGTCATCAGCTCTTCAGAGGCAACATCCTTTGCTCTTTGGACCATGATAATCTCCCTCTTGGGTGGTTCAAAGAATTACATGAGACAGTCGTGGCCAACACACAAAGGATGCCCCCCTTTTGTAAATTATAAAGTAATACATGAACATAAAAAAAGCTGGAAGGGACAGGACTTTGCTCAAGATCATACCGCACAACCAGGACCAGGGGAGTTCTGGCAAAAGTTTAACAGCTGGCTGGGGCTGGGGGACATGATGTGTGGTGCTTGTAGATTTTGAGGATTAAATACTCCCAACTTTGTCAGTTTTAAACTACCAATGTGATATCACTGAATGCAGAGTTGGGAAGAAAGATACGAAAGATAACAAACCATTATATAGTATTTCTACCATATAGATACAATAAAAGTAAGTCCCTTCAAAGATAGAAAATAGTAAAGTATATATAATAGCTGTTTTCAACAGCCAGCTCAAAATTCTTGAATTTCAACAGCCACCTTTAGAATGCTGACGTAGGACCATTCCGCTGGCTTTTAGGCATGCCCTGTGCTGCCTCTACCAGCAGTTTACACATTTTCATTTTGCGCTGGGTACCATAGATTATGTAGCTGGTCTGCTGCCAAGTCTATGATGGAATCTCCACAGCAGAACCAGGGCAGTCTGAGAACTTCA
This sequence comes from Eonycteris spelaea, assembly GCA_003508835.1. Taxonomy (NCBI): domain Eukaryota; kingdom Metazoa; phylum Chordata; class Mammalia; order Chiroptera; family Pteropodidae; genus Eonycteris; species Eonycteris spelaea. The sequence goes on from PUFA01000006.1 coordinate 10,616,592, forward strand.
CCTCTCAGGATCATCCCAGGTTGAGCTGCCTTCCACTGAGGAAGTCCAGTCTCTGCAGAGGAGCTAGAAGGGCATTCTTGGACCATTCTTGTAAACCCTGCCTGGAGATCTGGAGCCAGCTTCACTTGAATGAGTAAACAGCACCACCTGGTGGCACTTGCATGTCAGGGCTTCTGGGGAGCCAAAGCCAGGAGGATCCTGGGACAAGAATCTCTGGCCAAGAGGGGTCCAGCAGTGCAAGAAGGGAATGTTGGTCAAAGGAGGATCTGAGGTCAGGGATGGGGTAAATTTATGCATTCATACTTTGCCTTAGAGCTAAAAGAGAACTTAGAGTTTCCAAGGATAGTGTAATGAAAATTTAAAAAACGGTTCCAGAGAGAAAAAGTGACCAATACCCATAACCCAGGATTAAAATCTCCCTCTGCCCAGTCCAGTGTTCTTTCAACATAACATTTATTTCAACAGATGCTTGTTAACATTCTACTGCTTTCTAGCATCATGTTAGGCTCTGAGGACAGGGGTAAGCGGCTAAGACAATAATAATTACCACACTGAGGATTTTACAACATACAGTCTGTTGGGTGTTGTACTTACTTTACTTAATCCTCATAACAACCAGAAGTCCTATCTCCATTTTAATGATCAAGACACGAAAGCCAGGGGAAGTTAACTTGCCCAGGGCCACATTTCTGGGAAGTGACTGAGTTGGGATTTGAATCCAGATATGCTTGGCGTAGGTGAAGGGAGCCAAGGGTCAAGGTATGGAGGTGAACAGATGGAGAAGACCAAAGAGATCCAAGCAGAGGGTCTCGCTTGGTCCATACACACTGAGTACCTAATGGGCAAGCACCGTGCTAGGCCTGGGGGTAGGAGAATGAGACAAGGTGAATATAGCGAGGGACAGGATGCAGTTCTTGCCTGTCTGGATATGAGCCTGGACAAAATGAAGACATATAAAATGTGCAGAAACTTGATTTTATTAAACAGCCTTGGTTTCAAATCAGAGTTCTGCCATTTCCTAGGTGTGTTACCTTGGGAAAAGCCCTCCATCTCTCTGAATCTCAGCTTCTCCTAATATAAAATGAGATTTAAAAATGGTTCTTACCTAATAGGGCTATACACAAGGTACGTTTTGTAAAATGGTCACCTATTTAATAAGTGGCCTCATTAGACCTACTAACAGTAGCACACGGTCACTTGGTCACATCACCCTAATAACACAAGTCACTTTCTTATTCAGAAATCTTTGGTGACTCTCCTCTGTCCATGCGTTAGGTTTAAATTTTTCATTGTGCATCCAAGGGTCTCAGGAATCTAGATGTTAATGACCTTTACAGCCTCATGTCCATCTTCTCTTTTCCCTTTCCATCCATCTCCAGAACTTTTTCATCTTCCCCAACTGAAACTTCACCCACTAATACTAATGCCATTCCTCCCTCCTTCCAGCTCCTGGAAACCACTTCTTTCTGTCACTATGAATTTGACTACTCTAGCTACCTCATATAAATGGACTCACGATATTTGTCCTTTCAAGTCTGCCTTATTTCACTTGGCATGTCTTCAAGGTTCATGTTGTAGAAAGTATTAGAATTCCTTTTTTTTAAAGGCTGAATAATATTCCATATTATGTTTAATATACCATATTTTGTTTATCCATTTATCTGTCAATGGACACTTGGGTAGCTTCTACCCCTTGGCTACTGTGAATAATGAACATGGGTGCACAAATATGTTTGAGTTCCTGCTTTCAATTCTTTTGGGTATATATTTAGAAGTAGAATTGCTGGATCATATGATAATTCCATTTAATTTTTTGAGGAATGATTGTACTGATTTCCACAGCACCTGCATCATTTTACATTTCCACTGTCCTATGTTTTTTTAAGATTACTTTCATAATGAATTAAAACTAGACTATAGGAAGGCAAGAGTAGACACAAAAATAATGTTTAAGAGGCTTTTGTATTTATCCAGGTGAAAGATGATTGTGGTTTGGACCTACATAGTAGCAATGGAGGTGGGTTCTGGTTTTGTTTTAAAGGTAGAACCAACTGAATTTGCCAAGGACTTAGTTTTGGAGTATGAAAGAAATGTCTCTCAGGTTTTGGGCTTGAATAACTGGAAGGATGAAGTTGCCAATTACAGCCTTAGGGAGGTTTGCAGTAAGTTGAGGTGGATACATGAGGAGTTCAGGGCATGTTAAGTTTACTGTCTGTTATACATCCAAATAGAGATCAAAAACCCGGGGTTCAGAGATGTGTGGCCTGGCGAGAAAATCTGAGAGTCTCCAGTGTATATAAAGATGACGTTTAAAATCATGAACTTGAAGAGATCATCTGAGGAATGATTATAGACATCAAAAAGGAGGGCCAAGGACTGAGCTCTGGCACATTCCAGCAACAAAGGTCCATAAGAAAACAGCAAAGAACACTGAGAGGGAGATGCTAGTGAGATAGAAGGAAAGTCAGAACATGGTGAAGAAAATGTTTGAAAGAGAAGAAAAGTGATTAGCTGTGTTAAATAAGACGCTGTTTTTTCAGGTAAGATTTGAAAATTGGTCATTGATCTTGGCATCCTAACAAAGGATTGAAGGGAGGCAAAAACCTGACTGAAGTGCGTTCAAGAGAGAATGCGAGAAGAGGGGAATTGGAGGAGTGAGTATAGGGAAGTCTTTCGGGAGTTTTGCTGTGAAGGAAAGTAAGGAAATGGTGTAAGGTCAAGGAGCTGGTTTTTGTTTGCTTGCTTGCTTTAAGATGGGAGAAATAACAGTATATATGATGACACGAACAATCCTGTAAAGAGGGAAAGGAAATGGGGTGGCGGGGAGAGAATTATAAAGCTACACCCTGAAACAGACAAGGAGATGGAATCTAGTGCAAGTGCATGGTCTTTTCTAACCTCATTCATTTTCCCTCTCCTCTCTCCCTCTCTTCCCCTCCTTCTCCCCCCACCCCCAACCACCTCTCACACACTCCTCAGTCCCCTTCCTCCAGACTGTCTCCGTATTTCTCCTGACCACATCCGACTCGAGTTGTTTGAATTGGGCTGCCAAGAGTTGACGTAACTGAATATGTGTCTCCCCGATATCCCGAGAGCCCCTCCGGAGGCTGCATCGAAGTCACCTCCGAATTTTTCTCCATACACCTCCGAACTCTGGCCCAGAGCCCCGCAGTCTGCGCTTGTAGAAGTAGCCCAAAGAGACCCCATACAGCTGCTACGCGGCTGGTTTCATAAACGAGGGGGTGGGTGGTGGGGGAGGGGCAGTAGTAGCTCTGAGCTCAGGGATCAAGACGTATGAGCTTCTGCCGGGTTCGCTACAGCTGGACTCTCCCCTTTTCTTCTGCTCCCAGTTTTCCGCCACTCAGCCAGGGAGCTGACCGCGGCCCATAACGGCCACCGTAGCGGACGTTGACTGGGACGGAGAAAGATTCGAGGCTGGTTGAGAGTGGGGCTAACGCTTGGGGGTGGGCCTTACGAGGGAACTGAGTGAGGATTGGACTAAGCACTTAGGGGTGGAGTGTAAGGGCGAACTCCGGACAGAGACTGGACCAAGCTCAAAGAGGCGGAGCCAAATGATGACCCGGGGCGCGGATTGGTCTGAGGGCAGTGTCCGCACGAGGATTGGGCTGAGCATTCCGGGGCGGTGCTTGAGGAGGCGGTGCCGTGTCGGAAGTCAAAGGTCAGTAAATAGTGGTGATGTCATGCAGGCAAGATGGCGGAAGGGTGAGCCTGTCATCCAGCTCTCGGGCGTTGGGGCCTGAATTCTCCCAGGGTTGGGTTGCTGGGCCAGGGTCCCGGTGGGGAACAGGACGCCAGCGCGGCAGTGGATGGAGCTGAAAAGGCGGCGTGGAGTCACAGTGTGAGGGGTTGGGAAAGCAGTCTGCAAAACCTCAGTTGCGGGCCAGATCCAAGGGGGAAATTGAGACCCGACCATTGCGCGGGCAAGAGTCGCACTGCGGGGTCGCTAGATGTGTCTGTCTTCCGCAGGGAGGACGTGGGATGGTGGCGGAGCTGGCTGCAGCAGAGCTACCAGGCAGTCAAAGAAAAGGTAAGCTGAGCCGGCTCCCTTACTCCGGAGGGCCCCGTGCCGCCTCATTGCAACCTGGTCCGAGCGGCCCCGCCCGACCGGTATTGATGCCGGGCCTCAGGGATGAGGCCGACTTAGACCTTAATTTTAGACCGTTTTGGTCTGCAGGAGGACAGAACATCTTCCCCGCCCCAGACCAGATTGTTTTAAAGGCTGGAGCGATCCTTTCGTAGGAATCCATAGGACGGAGCAATTTATTCCAGCTTGGGAAATTCACAACTTCGTGGAAGAGAGAACATCTGTTGTAGGCCTTGAATGCAATCCTGGGCCTCACAAAGCTAATAGTCTAGTGGAGAGACAGCAATACCTGTGGGATGAGTGAAGTTTGGCTCTGCCAAATAACGATGCCATCCTGTGTTTCTGTTTCATTCCGTGCTAGTTTGTCAAAACCAACTCAAATGAATTATGGAAAAAGTTAATTACTATTTACCTCAAGCAATTGGGATGAGTCTTTTAGGGCAGACAAGGGGGCTTCTGGCTTCATATCAGCCTTCTCATCTAGGAGCATTTTCATCCTCCCCTGGCATCTATATATTCCTTTAAGCTACAGCCCAGCAAATCTGAGAATGCCTTGAACTGTTTGTGTTTTGATGAGAACCAAAATAGAGAATTTTACACTGAGGTTAATAAAAGAGACTCCCAAGTAGCTTGCCTTCTGTTGATCAACTAAGAGTCTGACATTTATTTAGCATTTGTGTGAGGGCCTCATGCGTATTTCCTTCAAGGTTGGTCTTACCATAATTCATGAAAAAATAGGTGGTTGATTAGCTTTCCATCTGTGTTCTAAGGGGACTCTCTTTGAAAACAAGAGGGGTGAGTGAGGCTTCTGCCTTTAACAATTCCCCATTCATAAAGAGGAAAGTTAATTTCCCTGCCTTGGCTACTTACTCATATGAACCTGGGTAAGTTATCTAACCTCTCTAGGCCTTAGTTCCTCATCTGTAAAATGAGAATACTAATACATACTTGATAGAATTGTTGTGAGGATTAAATAGTAATATACGTGAAGCCCTAAGAATAATACCTAGCACACAGTAATTACTATATAAGTGTTGGCTATTTTTACTAAATACTGAGAGTGATGGGGAAACCTCTGAAATACCACCACCAGTCCATTTTCCTTTTTTTTCTTGATCTTTCAGTGCTTTCCTGGTCTTGCTTCCTTCCCTTCCTATCCTGACTCCATCTGGACCATTCAGTTCCCAGCAACCTCAGTTCTCTTGCACCCCATAGCATACATTGTCCTAGAGGTACAGCTCTGGGATAGTGCTATAACCTGCTTTCCTCTTCTCCTTACTTTCACCTATTAGTGTGTGTGTGCCCACAGACAGTGGTAGAGAAAGTCATATTGCTCCTTGGCCCCACCACAGATTTTCCAAACTCTTCTGGGCCTGAGCACTCCCCAGCAGTTTTTTCAGTCTCTAATTGGCTTCTCCTCCCTTGCATCTAGAAACTTTCCTGAAACCTAACTCTTCTTTCAAGTTTCCTACTCAACCACTTCATTTTTTACTTCAGAGAGACCATCTCAGCTCCTGCTTTTTAAAATTTCAGGTAAACAGCATGATACCTCTTAACTCTCTGCCCACCCAGGAAGCCACCACATATAAACTTATCTTTATACACACTCAGCTTTACCTTCCACTTGCCAAATCCGGTGGATGGTTTTCAGCCCTTATCTTCCTGCACCCTTCAGCTGCATTTGACACTAGTGATCATTCCCTCTTTCTTGAAACTCTACTCCCTTGCCTTTTGTGACATGATTCTCTCTTAGTTCTGCAGGCTTTCCTTTCCTGATTGTTTTCATGAGTTTCTTTTCCTCCACCTGCCCCTTAAAGGTATGTTTCAGGATCCTTGTCCTCAGTCCACTTCTCTGTTTACAAACTCCTCTTTCATGTTCGGGTGACTCAGTTTTTTCTCTGAGCTTGAGTGTTTGAGAATAACTCTTGCTGGACAGCTGTTCAGATATCCCAAAGTCACTGCAGATTCTACATGACCAAAGTCATTGTCGTCATCTTCTTTGTAAACGTGCTTCCCCTTTAGCATTTTTTTTGTCAGTTGGCAGCACTGCATCTACCCTAGTTACCTAGTTTTGCAGCCAGTAGCTCTTCTTTGACTCTGTCTCGTCCTCAGTCAGTTTATGTAGTTAGTCACTAAATCCACCTTTTTTGCTTAATATATTTTGAACCAGTCTCATTCTCTTCATCCATACCAGCACTGTTCTTATTCATATTCATATTCTTCCATTTTCTTGGACTATTGCAACAGCTTTCTGACTGGCCTTCTTCCCTCTTATGATCTTGTCACCCTTGGACCTATCCTCCATACTGGTCACTGGAATGACCTAATTAAAAATGCAGATCTAATCATGTCTTACCTCTTTCAAATCTTCAGTAGCTCCCCATCACCCACAGGGCTCTATAGTCTCCATCAGCAACATCTCCAGCTTTATCCCTCACAATTTCTGCTTTAAACTTTTATGTTTGCTAGGGCTAAAATGCTTATAGACCTCAGTAAACCCCATGCTCCATCATGCCCAGGCTCCCTGGGCTGACTCCTGCTTACCCTTTAGAGCACAGGCCATGCTTCCCTTCAACAAGTCTTTCCAGTTCCCTATAATACACCGGTCACTGGTCTGTTCTTGTATGTCAGCACTTTTATGTGAGCATTTTCCCCAGTAGACTGACCTTCTTGAGGGCAAGCACCATGTTCATATTTGTCCCCTCAACACTCACAGTCTAGTTAGGGAGACAACCTTTCATCAAATAATGATGCAATTGGTTATATAATTTAAATTGCCCTGATATAGGTAAATTTAACAAGCAAACATTTTTTGAGCACCTGCCCATGTCAGACTCTATATCAGACAGTGGGGAAACATTAATGAATAAAAACATGGGCTCCATGCTCACAGAATTCACAGTTTATGCAGGAGGGTAGCTATTGAACAGGTAATCATAAGTCTAAAGTATGAGAAATATTAAAGAAGAGAATGTGCAGGTACCCTTAGAACATGAAGCAGGGGAGTGCCAACCTAGTCTGAGGTACCATCAGGGAAGCTTCTCCAGGAAAGTGACATTTAAGTGTAGATCTGAAGGAAGAAACAGGTGTTGGCCAGGTAAGAGGGTTTGCTCATCAGGTTTGTTCACTTTCCTTTGAATAGTTAGAACTATGTGTCAAGGAGAGGGAATAATGTATTCACATACCCTAAGGTCCAGAAAATGTTAGAACATTTGAGAAACTTGAGGAAGAGCAGCTGGTGCCCAGTGAGAGACACAATGGTAGGGGATGAGAGTCTGCCATTGACAAAGTTATATGGGCCTTGTAAGTGAAGGTAAAGATTTTATGCTTGCTTGTAGATAGTTTAACCACTGAAGAATGTAAAGCAGGGGCAATGTGGTCTGCTCTGACTTACAAAGCTCCCATTGGTATCTGGAGGAGAATGTAGGAGAGGTATCTGATGCAACCTGGGAGAAATCCGGATGAAAGAGCAGGTCAGCCTAGACTAAGATGATGGCATTTTGAATGGAGAGAGAGAATTAATAAATGACCCTAGGAGGCCCGAGTCTGATGAGGAGGCATGATGAGGAAGCCTCTGGCTGATAGATGAGACTGCCCCACTCAGAGACTTCCCTGGCTGATGAAAACTAAGCAGGCCCTTCTCCAAGAAAAAAAACCTACCAGAATACTCGAAAACATGCTAAAAAAAAAAAGATGCATGTGATTATACCCATGTAAAATAAGAGGGCTTGCAGGGGTGAGCACAGAGGTAGTCCAGGAAGGCATCCTTGAGTAGGTGAGAATGAAGCAAGGCAGGGCAAGACTTAGACAAGAGCTGAGAGTCTGCTGTCTCAAGCTGGGTCTGAATGCAGGGTAAGAAACAGATTGGTCTGACAGAAGCAAGTATCAGTTCTAGTCAAAGGAGCTGTGTGGGTGAATAGAACCCTGGAATGGTGGGATCAAGAAAGTGTCTGAGAGACTCCAATCCAGTATTTATCTAACACCCCCTTTGTTGCATGTAAAAATCACAAAATCACACATCTTTTTACTGGTATTAAATTGTCAAAAATTACTCAAAAACTTTCTAATCTTTTATTAAGGCAACATGTTTAGTAAACCATTCAGATAATTTTACATATTGCCTCATTTCAGCTGAATCTCCTGGTAAATAAAGTAGAAACACTTTCCTTTGATAAAAAAATCACACCTTTTCTTCATGTTATTTGTAACAAATGCATTGTCTTAAGGCATATCAAAACAATGCAGCAAATTCTGTTTTGTTTTCAAGTTTTTGTGCATTCTTACCCAGTCTGTTCTTGAGAACCACTGATCCAGCCCACCTCCCTCATGTTTGAAAAGACAGCTGAGGGCTCGGTGTGAGTTACTCATGGCTTATAGCTTGTAAGGGTCTGGGCTGATACTCAGTTCCTGTTCTCAGAGCAGCAGGAAGTTCCTCTGTGCTCTCTGTTGTCAGATATCAGGTCTTGGAATTGGGACAAGTGAACAATGTTTTTGAGCCCAGGCTTTCCATATCACTTGAGTTTTCTGTGTGTCTTTCTGGTACCAAAGTAGCACAGGGAACAAGAACAAAGGATAGTAGAGCCAGCTGGCTCTGTCATTCCTCTCTGTTTTCCGTAGTCCTCTGAAGCCTTGGAATTCATGAAGCGAGACCTGACAGAATTCACCCAGGTGGTGCAGCATGACACGGCTTGCACCATTGCAGCCACGGCCAGTGTGGTCAAGGAGAAACTGGCTGTAAGTACAACTTATATCCTCCAAGTGACTGTCCTGAACAGCCTGACCTGCCCTGGGTCCCTGGTAGGGGCTCTCAACCTTTCTACGTTTTTTTTACATGATTTATTTTTCCCTATAGGCATTCATTTTGAAAGAATTGTGTGTGTCAAGCAAACAAGCTACATATTTTAAGTAATAATAAGCTTTCCCACTTTTGTATTATCTTAGCAAAGGTTTTTCTATCATCAAAGTCATTCATTGTAGACAGTTAACAAAATATAAGTAAAAGCAAAAGAAAGGCCTTGAGACACCTATATTCCCATCTCTCAGAAATAACTACTATTAATATTTGAGGAGTATATCCCTTATGTACACTTTCTTTTTCAAAATTGGAATCAATTGAATACCATATTTTATAACCATTTTTTGTCATAATCATTGGAGACCTCATTCTTGCAGCATCACAAATGGTACGGTATTCTATTATATGGGTTTAACCAGTTCCTAGTTTCCTGTTTGTTTTTCCAGTGTTGTACACAGAGCTACAATAAACATTCCAGTTGCTAAATCTTTGCCCTTAACATTTCCTTTATAATAAAATATTGAAAGAGATCATAGAATGAGTGCAGTTTTAGGCTTTTTAATAAACATTACAAAGCTATCCCCCAGAAAAGTTGTACCAACTTATGTTCTTACTGGCCCTGTTTTTATTAATCAGAGATATGCAGTAGAATCCTCTTGTAAGATAGGAGTTAGACTCCGAAGTTAGTGTGAAAGTGAAAACTGTATAAGGATATTCCTGCCAGTTTCAAGTTTCCAATGAAGTACGATGTACTGGTTTTATATTACAGTTTTTCCTTTAGTATTGAAACAGATTGCAGTTTCCTCATTCAATCACCCTCTGAACCAATTGCCTTATCTCTAGAGGCCATGTTATGAAAAACATGTTTTGGAGGTTTTTTAGCCAAATTTTTTGTTGAATGTTGTAAAATACTGCTGCCTGCATAGCTACTGATGAGTATAAATGACAAGTAGTAATCCTGCTCAACTATGTTAAGTCTAGCCAGTAGCAGGGACATCACTTGTTTCCTTAATTTATTTATTTATTTTTCCCTTTAACAAATATGATTGTATACCTGTGCCAACATGTGCCAAATTGAATAAGTTCTAGGTTTAAAATGCCTGGACAGCCTAATCAGGAATACAGTTATAGTTTTCCATGAAGTTTTTAGAACCTGGCCCTGTCTTTCAGCAACCCATCCCTGCTTGCTCTTCAGCATTCTAACCAGCGTGTCTCAAGGTTGGTGGCCCACCTACCCCTTCAGTGATATCCAGACAATGGCCTGCAGCTGGTCCTAGGCTTGTCTCTAGGGAAAACTATCTGTTCTCATTCTACCCTTATTCTCCCAACCTTCAGGCAAATATATTTTACCTCCTGAGCAAGATGATGAAATTGTGATATTACAGTACTATTATTTATTAAATGTTTGCTCTGTACCAGGCATCGTACATGCCTTATCTCTTTTAATCTTTACAATAGCCCTCAGAAGGAAGTATATTTATCTACATTGTACAGAGAAAGAAGTGGAGACTTGGGGAGGAGTTAGGTCTTCTAACCAACAAGTGGTAGAGCTGGGATTCAAATTCAAGTTTCACTCCATAGCTCGTACCTGTTCTATCACTCTACCCAGGGGTTCTCTTCCCCACTGAATGTCCATGGCATAGCTCCTCTTCTGTCAATTTTTGATCAGCCTGGATGGCTTTGAAATTTTGATGAAACAGCCATCAAAGAGCTCTTCTCTGGCCTGTACAGGCCTACTGTAGCTCTGTTCCCAACCCCTAACCCCTGTCTGAGGGATGGAAAGCCTGGCTGCTTCTCCTTCTCCAGCCCCAGAGATGGAGTGAAAGGTCATGAGCACTGACCTGGTCCCCACATATACGGTACACTTTTGCTCCTGATCCTTCACCCCTCCATACCCCATATCCCAGATTGTAGCCTGTTCCTGGGCCACTTGCTTCCTCTGCTGGCTTCTCTTTGCAGACTGAAGGCTCCTCAGGGGCGACGGAGAAAATGAAGAAGGGATTATCTGACTTTCTAGGTGTGATTTCCGACACCTTTGCTCCCTCACCAGACAAAACCATTGACTGCGATGTCATCACCCTGATGGGCACACCGTCTGGCACAGCTGAGCCCTATGATGGCACCAAGGTATTCACAAGTGGCCTCCCCCTGCTAGTGCCTAATAGTGCTGAGCTCTAGCTTCCCAGCAGTAATCACAAAAGCAATACGTGTTCACACTAAAAAATAATTAAATTAAAGAATACCAATAAGTGAGATTATTATTTCTAAACCCATAATCCTATCACTCAGAGTAAATTGATTTCTCGTTATATAGCCTTCCATTTCTTTTTGTTTACAAACATGGGTAAAGATAGTTAGGTTTTTTTATTTTTAACAAAAAAAAGGCATTTTATAATAACATGCAATTTTATAACCTGCTTTTAAAAAATTAACATTAAATTTAGCACTTTTCCTAATCACCATCTTTTCTAATATCTTTAAATTTTTACAAATGAATATAGTGTAGTTTATTCAGTTATTTCCCTAGTGTTGCACATTTGGATTTCTTTCAGATTTCAATCATAAGAAATGCTTGAGGGATCACCTTTACAGGCATAATCTTTTCCACATTTGGGTTATTTAAGACTAATTTCCAGTAGGAATAAATATGTGGGGTGGGGGAGGGTGTCTTCAAAGCACTTAAATAGACAGTAGTAGTATATTTCTACCACATTGTATTTTCTCATCGTTACTTCTTGGATTTCAGATGTTTTCTCCTACCGTCACAGTGTGGTGTCAGAGCGTTTGGCTTTCTTGATAGCATTTGACCACATTGAAGTTCCATTCTACATGTACTGATTTTTCAAGCACATTTTTTAGCGCTAGAATTAACATCACCACTTAGTGAGTGTTTGAGTGGAATTGTGAAAAGTTTTAAATTACAGGATTTTAAATTATAACAACAAATCACAAAAACCACTTGCTGAAGTTCTGATGCAGTCAGCCAGCCCATGCTTCATGGAATACTGAGGAAGGAAGATAGGGCTTTCTATTGACCAGCTGAAGTTTGCCGTTTCTGTGGCCCTGATGAGAACACAGCTTATAGTTTATTTGGAAGATTGGCTGTGAAATTAAGAGTCTTGATGAATGGTTTTAATTTGGGGAAGTTACATTATTTCAAAACTTGCTCATGAATTTGGATTTTATTAATATACTTCTATGAGCATTTTTCAAATTTCACATAATTCAAAAGCATTTTATACATATAATTTTGTAGGCTGTTTATACTGTATTTTCTTGGTTCCCAGGAGTGGAATACTGGATAGACTACTAGGTGAAAGACCATTTTTCTGGGAGCCTCAGTTTTGGACTCCTGGCCCAGCACTTCACTCCCTAGCTACAGTTTTAATTGACCCTGTGGGTATGGTAGCCAGAAGGGGAGAAGCTGGACTGTGGTTGATTGGGTACTCTGTCAGGGAGGGGGTGCTTTCTTTGTCCAGCACTGCAGAATTTATGTTCTCTGTTTCTTATAGGCTCGTCTCTATAGCCTGCAGTCAGACCCAGCAACCTACTGCAATGAACCAGATGGTGAGGGGGTAGCGGTGAGGGGGCAGGCTTGCAGGGCAGGGAGACCAAGGGGGTCAAGGTTGTGCTCCCTGTTTGTCTCTGGGAGCAGTGCCACCCCCAGTATAGAGGGACCACAGTGGGGCTAGTATGTACCTTACATCTGGTAGGATGGGTTGATGGCCTTTTTCTTCTCCCTGAACCTAGGCTGTCTTCATCCCTGTCTGCAGAGGCTTTGTTCCTCTCCCTCATCTTCACCTCAGGCTCCCTCACAGCTCTGTTGCCCTGCCTGTTTGCTAAACTCTGCTATACAGCAAACTCCAGGCTGGGAACTGGAGATCAAAAATGAGTCAAACCCTGCTTCAGACCTCTAGGAACCTGCTGTTAGGAGAGAGAAACAGGAATAAAGCAAAGATAGTAGAGATGAAGTGACTTCTTCCACAGAAAGATGGGGACAGTGGGAACCCAGAGGGATGGCACCCAACCCTGGAAACCTAGGATGTGACATTTGAATTGAGGTTTTAAGGATGAATTAGCAGTAAACTGATGTTACTTTTTAAAGTGGGGATGGATATTCAAGCATGGCAACATGACATTTGAAGGTCCGAAAAGAATGGAATACCTAGACATTTGGGAAGGATGGATTAAAGGGTGCATGTGAGGAAATGAAGGCAGAGTTGCAGTGGGAGCCAGATTGGAATACTTTGGGTGCCAGACTAAGCAATTTGAATTTTGTCCTAAAATGCTCAAGGTAGTGCTTTTTAACCTTTTTTTAGTCACAAAAGCCTTTAGAAATCTGTTGAAAATGACAAACCTCTCTCCACAGAATTTTATATGCAAAATAGGAATTCTTTGACCCCTTAAAGCCCATCTTTGTACCCTAAAGATGGGCTTAAAAAGCTCTCCTGTAGAGAACTATTGAAGGGTTTTCAGGCCTGAGACGATCAGATCTTATATTTTATAAAAGAGCCTTGGGCTTTGTTGCCAAGGATGAAATAGAGGGAGAGACAGAAGATGGGAAGACCAGTTAGGAGGCTTGGTAGGAATCCTCATGTCAAAGGTAAGGGCAGAACCTAGGAAGTGGCAAGAGGAATGAAGAGGAAGGTGTGCATATAAGAGACACTGAGGAAGTGGAATCCAGAATGACTAGATAGGGAGGCATCTAGGAGGGTCCCCATGGAAGACTCAGATGGAAATAAAGAAATGAGAAGAAAATCACCAAAGAGTAAGAAGCCAGGAGAGAAGAAGGCTTCAAGAGGAAAGCAGTGGCTCCCGGGGCCAGAAACTGTGGGTTGGTCACATAAGGGAGGACAGAGAAGTAGCCATTGGATCTGCCAACATGGGTCACTGGTGACCTGGGAACAGCTGTTTCAGAGAGGACCAAGTGCAGGGGGCTAAAACGTGAGCAGGCATGGGAGAGAATGGAGTCCGTAGTCCATTCTGGAGATCACTGAGATGCTGCCCTGATGTCAGTGAGGTCCACCTACCCCTTTACCCTGCCTTATCCACCACTTTGGGCCAAATGGCTTTGAAAAAGCCGTAAGCTTTCCCCATTGTCCATGTTCAAGGTTAGGTGTGTTTTCTTAGGCCCAGACTCAGGGAACTGACCATCAGTGTCTGTCCCTTTTCAGGGCCCCCGGAATTGTTTGACGCCTGGCTTTCCCAGTTCTGCTTGGAAGAGAAGAAAGGGGAGATCTCAGAACTCCTTGTAGGCAGCCCCTCCATCCGGGCCCTCTACACCAAGATGGTGAGGGCCCAGCCGGCAGGACTTCAGCCAGCTCCCAGCTTGAGGTGTTGGGAGGTGGGAGGGACGTATCCAGAGTCATTTTGGAGTCATCTGGCCTAGACAGCAGTGGGAGATCCTATAGTGGTAGTGGAAGACCCTGTAGAGCTGGGGTCCCCAAACCCTGGGGCTGTGGACCAGTACCAGTCCATGGCCTATTAGGAACCAGGCTACACAGCAGGAGGTGAACAACAGGAGAGCAAGTGAAGCTTCATCTGTATTTGCAGCTGCTCAACGCTACCATCACTGCCTCAGCTCCACCTCAGATCATCAGGCATTAGATTCTCATAGGAGAATTTGTCTCTGATGCCAAAAAGGTTGGGGACTACTGCTGTAGAGCCAAACCAGCCAGGACCTGAGCCAAGAATTTGCATGGGGGAAACTGGTTTGCCAGGTTTCTGGTAGTCATGATGAAAAATGGAAGGGCTGGCAAAGGCTGATGGAAGTTTTTTTCTCCCTCCTGGCCACACTGGGCTAGGAAGGTAGCAGGAGTGAGGTAGCAGTGCTGATTATCACTGCTCAGTCACGTCTGTGTCTGAAATCCAGAGTGGCTGGGAGCTGGCTGATAAGGCTGGGGATGCAGATCTCACACAACCACTCCAAGAGTCATATCTGTCCCCTCTGTCCAGGTGCCAGCAGCTGTTTCACATTCAGAATTCTGGCATCGGTATTTCTATAAAGTTCATCAACTGGAGCAGGTATGTTCACCTAACCCAAGGAGGTACTTTACTTGGCTGTAGGGGAAGTGGGCTAGATTCTGTTGAGGGAAGAAGGGAATACAGGTACCAAGAGTTCTGGGATCTCCTGACTTACCAGGATCTGGGAAGAGGGTGCCCTGACTTCTGGCTGTCTCCTTCCCTATATTCAGGAGCAGGCCCGGAGGGATGCCCTGAAGCAGCGGGCAGAACAAAGCATCTCTGAAGAGCCTGGATGGGAAGAGGAGGAAGGTAAGAGGTATTGAGAGGAGATGGGCAGGTAGCAGGTCTTGCCTTTGGAGAACTGTCTGAACCATTCTCTCTGAAGCCTGGAGTGACATGGCACCCCAGGGAAGAGTAGGAAATGAGTACAGCGTGTGCACACTGAGGATAGTCTGAGCTAACGAGACGTTTGGCAAGGCTGGTGGAATCCCAGGTTTAGGTACAGAAAGCCCTTGTGTCGATTTTAGCAGATTACCCTGGCAGCCAGGTACTAGCTGCTTCAGAGTCACCTGTCATGCTTGTTTAAGACTCTTTGAGGATGTGGCCAAATTTGTATTTTTAACAAACTCCCCTGATAATGTTAAGGCCCATCTAGATTTGGGGACCGCTGGATTAGGACAGGAGCTGGGTATCCTCTACTTGGTAACTCAGCTTAGGACAGTGTGTTGGAGCCATCTGCACAATATAATATTAACACATTCGTTATGTGCTTATATGATATGCCCAACCTGTACTAAGAGCTTTACATGTGGGGTCATTACCACAACTCCATTATTTCTCTTTTACGAGATCATACACCTAGGATTAGCAGAGCCTGACCTGAAAACTGACTGATTTACAAATCTTGGCTTTCTAATCTATAATGCCATCTTGGGCTATGTTTCTAGAAGTCACCAGACATGTGCTAGGCCTTACGAGTAGGAGAGACTTTGGCCAGTGGAGCATCTGCAGTGGAGAGGAGTGAGGAAACGTGCCTTTTAGTCTTGATCAGAGCAAATTTTGGCAGAAACTTGAGGTCTGTCTTCAGAAAGCTCCAGGGTTGTCTTGGGGCTGACCAGGGCACATTGTCCTCTTTCCTTACCTTTCTCTCTTGACAGAGGAGCTTGTCGGCATTTCACCCACATCTCCAAAAGAGGCAAGGTTTCCTGTGGTCAAAACTTCTGCATCTTTTGAAGGAGGACCTGGCCCCCAGAGCCCCTGTGAAGAGAATCTTGTGACCCCAGTTGAGCCTCCAATAGAGGTGACCCCGTCAGAGAGCAGCGAGAGCATCTCCCTCGTGACACAGATTGCCAAGCCTGCCACCACATCTGAGGAGCCAGTGCTGCCCAAGGACCTGTCTCAAAAGCTTCTAGAGGCATCTTTAGAGGATCAAGGCCTGGCTGTGGATGTGGGCGAGACTGGACCCCCGCCCCCAGTGCAGTCCAAGCCCCACACCCCTGCCAGCCGCACCAGTGGCTCAGAACCCAGGCCTCCAGCCAGAGTAGAGAGTCTCAGGGATGAGGTGCTCACAGACTTACGGGTGTTCGAGCTGAACTCAGACAGTGGGAAATCTACACCTTCCAACAATGGAAAGAAAGGTAAGTCAAGGCCAAAGCCCAAGAAAGTATGTGGGGTAGGGCAGATGAGAGTTGACACCTCACAAGGTAGGCTTGTCTCTTTGTCCCTTGTGAGGATTCTAGGAGCAGAATCTTTCATTTGTGATACTGATAATGATGACAGCTACTATATATTGAGTATTTATACCATATTTCATCAATTCTGATATGCACTGATTCTCAGAAATAATGATGCAACTTAAAATTGTTGAGGTCTTAGAGTCAACAAAATAAGGTTTATGTCAGAGCCTATACTAAGTTTGTAATATTGCATTTAATTTCTCACATCTCACAACCTGGTGAGGTCAGTATTACTCTCCTTATTTTACAGATGAACAAAAAAAGTGAGGCTCAGAAATGTTAAGTAACTTGTCAGTTCACATGGCCGGTAGTGGAAAGCCCAGAGTCAGACCCAGTCTGTCTGGCTTGAAGCCCATGCCCTTAACTACCTACCACATTGTACCAATTTCTTTCCTTTTGACAATTCAGCCTTATCCTGGGATGGGAATTCCTCTGATATTGATTGATATCAAGGGTCTTTCTCCTGGGTGACCTCAGGATAGTCATTTAGCCCCTACCAAACCCTACCCTGCTTGCTGATAGAAACTGCAGGGTTTCTAGTTTCCAACACAGTGCTTTCCTTCTAACTCTGATTTAGTGAGGTCATCCCTTAAGCTCCTACCTACTCTTTATGAGACACTGAGGAGGGAGGGGCAAAAGCTACAGTCTTTATGATGAAGCACGGAGCAGTATGGGACAGACTTGGTACTGGAGAAGTTCAGAAGAAGAAGGAACCTCTGGGCATCAGCATGTGTTTCACCGAGGAGTCAGGTGTTATACAGGAGAGCTGGAGAGTTTGGGGCAGGTGCGGGGGAGTAGTCCAGGCTGAGGGGCCTACAAAATCCTGATAGCAGAGAGCATGGGGCACATTTAAGGGGTGGTGACCAAGCCCACTTTTCTATGTTGTCTCCTATGAGAGGGAGAAACAAGAAGGGTAGATGGGTTGACTCCGAAAGAACTTAAGAACTTAAAATCTTAAGCTGAATTTAGAGGATTCGACTTGGTACCACTACACAGCAGGGCATGCTGCTTATGTTATATGCCCAGCCTGTACTAAGAGCCTTACATCTAAAGGCTGAGGGCTCAGGCTCTGGAGTTCCAGCAGTTCTGGGTTCAGTTTCCAATTTTGCTCATAAGGCATATGACTTAGAAAAGTTACTGATCTCTAAGCCTCCATTTACTCTCTGTAAATTGGGGGTAATTTTTCCATGACAGGTCCTCAGAGAAGAAATTTGAGCAGAGCCCTGCCTTGGAGAAATGATGATGATAAGAGGTGTCATTCTCTGAACACTTTCTATCTGTTTGTATAGTTCTGCTGAGTTATACTTGATATGCATAATCACTCAGTCTTCACAAAATCCCTATGAGATCTGTGCAGTTTTCCCCGTTTTTTTACTGGGAGGAAACAGACCAATCACCTATGCAATAAGTATTTAGAAAAGTGTGAAATAGCCCTTTAGGGGAATACAGGAGTAGATGATGGACCCCATAGGTATTGGGATGGAGTGGGTGGTACTACAGGCACATTTGAGGTGTTGTGGCCATGATTTTTAAGAGACACCAGTCAGCAGTGTTGTACTTTTGTCCAGCCACATTCAGTTGCTGGCACAGAGCAGATAGGGAGTTGGCTATAACCAGGATTCAAGTTTAGCCAGGTAAAATCAGTGGAGGAAATGAAGAGAGCCCAAGTATATGCAAGAAGTGATCAGAATAATGGCTCATGGAATATGAGCTGAATAAAGGAAGTAATAACAGTGAAATGGTTGAAGGGTTAAAAATTTTAGGTTCCATTTGGAATTGGGCTACTAGAGAGCATGATCAGAAAAAGAAAGAATGGTGGGTGGAGGAGATTGGACAAAATTAGATTATGGGGAAGATGCAACATAACCTCTTAATTGTTCTGCTATACCGTCTCTGACATACTTGGGCATTTGTGAAAGGAGGGGCTACGAATTTGATGTAGAAGACCCACCAAAGGTAGTTTTAGTCACTTACTGCAGGGAAGCCAGGGTCTTGGGCTAGGGTGGGACAGTGGGAACAGAGCAGAGGGAGTAAATCTTAAAAGGAAGAATGGAGGGAAAGAGTGATTCCTTTCCCTCTTATGTCTACTTCCTACGATGACATGAGGGAGGCTTGGTCTCTGGGTACAGCAGAATCTCTTTGAATGGCCTAGCCACAGGGGTTCCCAAGGACCCAGGGTATATCCCATCATTGCAGAGCTGCTTCCCACCTGAGGTTAGTAATCAAAAAACAGTAAAACTCCATCATGAAGTCTAAAATTATTGTTACATTGATCAGTTTTCCGCCATGTGCACAGTGTAAGGGAGATCTTCCTACTCTGTGGCAGGACGGGATGGTGGGAGGGAGCAGATGGCAGAGAGGCCAGGTTCACATCTCCATCAAAGCCTTCATTTACTCATCTGTAAATTGGGGCTGTGAATACCCATCCTAGAGTGTGGATGTGAAATACTCCAAAAATTGTAGCTGATACTCTGTTTTCTATCCCTGGTAGGGTCTTCCCTAACATTTAAGCTGAAGAAGAAAAATTTCAAATCCCTAGCCTCAGAGGACAACCTGAGCTTAGGGAAAGTTGTCATAGCCATGGCCACAGCTCTAAAGTGAGGAATCAGCCAGGAGTCTGGCTTCTATACCACAGGAAGCCTGCACTGACAGCCAGGTGCATGCTACCAGAGTGTCCTGCATACACAGGGATACTTAGATATGGAGTCAGAATAACTGGGTCATGGTTACAGATCTGCCCCTGACTAGGTGTAGGACCATGTGCAACATTACTTAATTCTGAAACAAGGCCTTTAACAGGTCCATTTGTTAAATATCCTCTGTGTGTATATTGGCACTTTACATTGAAACTCTAATCTTAACACTGTTGTATCTCACACTGCAGGCCCTGGTCTATACAGAATCATCCATGTACCTGTTGATAATGCAGAATTCTGGGCCACCACCTAGATCTGCTAAGTCCGAAAGAGAGAGATGTGGAGGCAGAGTCTATTCTAATAAGCTCTTCCAGTGTTTCTTTGCAAAGAGGTGGTTCTGTCCTTATTTTATTAAATAAATCGAAGCTCAGAATAACTTGCCCAAGACTACACAATAGGTGAAAGTAGGAATTCCATCCAGGGCTGTTGGGCTCCAGAGACCATGCTCTTATTACACCACTTGTGGCTAGCTAGGTGGCTAGGAAGAGAGACCAGTGGGATACTCCTTATAAGGAATGTGGGGGCAGGGCTTAAGGGGTCTCAGAGCCTAGGCACCTGGTGAGGAGCAAGCTAGACAAGAAATAAGATGTTTACAGGTCATGCCATTGTGGGATCAGGGCCTACTTATTTTAAAGGTGCTTTGGAAAAATTTACAAAGTAATGTGTTCATTTTTGGAAAAAAGAAAATACCCCAAGTCCTCATCACCTAGTGATAACTATTGTTAGTATTTTTGTGGGTATCTTGCTCATCATTTCTGTCTGTGTGCATGCATCAATGAACATATTTTTTAAATGGAATTATACTACATATACTTTTTTTTTATAGGAACTATTTTTGTAGTTTTCTTGTTAGTAATTTCACATTTACATTTTTTAATATTGCCTATAAGAAGTCACACCCAAATATAAATGGTTAGAGCAGTGGTTGTCAAACTTCAGCAGGCATCAGAATCACCTAGAGCAGGGATGAGTAAACTTTATAAAGTCAGATCACAAATATTTTAGACTTTGGGGGGAAATACAGTCTGTCCCAAATACTCAGCTCTGCTATTGTAGCCTGAAAGCAGCCATAGATAATATGTACACAAATGGCCATGGCTGTGTGCCAGAATTTTATTTCCAATAACAGATGGTGGGGTGGATTTGGTCCACGGGCCATAGGTTGTAAAATCCTGGTTTAGAGAAAGGCTCCATGAATATTTACTAAATACAAGCTATGTGTTCTGGTCATTTGGAATATATTTAAAAATCAAAACAAAAATCCCATCTTCCCTTGGGGAACTTTCATTCTAGCTCCTCTGTTCTTAGACACTAAATTATTAAATCTGATGATATAATAGGCTAGAAAGTGATAAAACAGTAGGAATAAAAAAAAATGAGCAGAGTAAGGGGGATGGGTTGCAATTTAAAAGGCCAGTTAGGGTAAGCCACATTTAGATGGTGAGATTTGAGCAGGGTATGAAGGAAGCAAGAAAGTTGGCCTGTGGATATCTTGAGGAAAAAATATCCACAGATATCTTTGCCTATGCAAAGAACCTAAAGTGGGAATGTGCCTGGTGTGTTTCAGGAGTAGCAAGATCAGTATAGGTAGAATGGAGTGAATAAGAGGAAGAAATTCATTGTTAATTTCTTCTGGAGGATTTCTGTGGCTCACAGGGAACCTCTGGACCAAAGTGCGTTTCTCATTTAATAGTTTACTACTATTTGTCATGTATATAAATGTTTTACATTACTTTTATGATTCCCTATCTGTGGACTTTCAGATGGTTTTAAGTTTTTATCACTATAGCAGCACTACAGTAACATCCTTTGGGCTAAATTTTGAATCTAGGATTTTTCCTTACAATTCTTAAAAGTGGGAAGTGAGCTACAGTGACAGCAGAATGCAAAGTTGGTGTGTGTCTGTCAGGCCCTTTTCAAGAGTGCTGTCAGCCCAGCTACAACCTCTCCAAATACCCCTTCCTGCCTTTCACACTGTGGACCATGGTTCCAGGCTCAAGCACAGACATCAGCGAGGACTGGGAAAAGGACTTTGACTTGGACATGACTGAAGAAGAAGTGCAGATGGCACTTTCCAAAGTGGATGCCTCCGGGGAGGTAAGTAGACCTGGTTGGCTACGGAAGCAAGCCCAGCAACCCAGGGTCTGAGGACTCTCCCCACGAAGCCCAACTGTCCCCTCAGGGTTGATCCCTGTGCCTGTCTGAGGTGGCAGGCTGTAGGAAAGAAAGCTGGGACCTCCCACTCAGACCCTGAGCAGTTGTCATCAGTAGCTTCTGCTTTGCCTCAGTTCAGGTTAGATGGATGGGAGAGTTCTTGACACTAGCTCTGTCAGAATCACCTGAGGAACTTCTAAAACATACAGACACCAAACCCTGCCCTAGATCTTCTGACTCATGGTCCCTGGTGGGATCTGAGCAGATTCCTAACTTTAAAGACAAAAGACAGTGTGATCTAGAGCTAATCACTTAACTCGAGCTTCTGTTTTCTCATCTAAAATGTGGAATAGATCATTTTTAACCTATAAACTGTGATAGACAGTGCATGTACACATTAGGAATAGCTCATGGGACATGGGAGCACTAGTGTTACGTGTTACTGTACCAGTGCACAAGACCCAGTCCAGTTATAAGTCACCACCTCAAAACCGAGAATGGACCATTTTGAATGAAAGGCTGGGGAAAAAGCTCTCACAACAGAGAGGACTGAGGCTACAGCCCAGGCATCTGGTTCAAGTCAGTGTTACTTCCACTGTCACACAAGAACCACATGATTTCTTTTATCATGTAGCTCACAAACCTATTAAAGAGGCACAGTAAGTGCCTGTTTTTCACATTAGGAAACTGAAGCCTGAGGGGAAGTAGTGACCTATGCAAAAGCATGTTGGACCTGTGACCTCACTATACCCAACACAGAGAAGGCCAATGGTGCCCTGTCATGCCACGGGGGCTTTTATGTATTTGCAGCCCTCTTTTAAAACCTGACATACAGTATACATGAGCAGAGTCATTCCATAACCTGGCATTCCAGGGATCAGCTGACAGCAGGTCATGGGAAGGTTGCCTAAGGGGTCTTCAGCTGGGGACTAGGGTGCTAGAGTCCTTAGTGAAGTCCCTGTGAGCACCTGTAATCCAGGGCCATGCTAGCTTCTAACTAGAGTACCATTCTTAAGTTCTCTGCCTCTCAGAGCCATGTTCTTCTGTGCTCAGCAGGAGATGAGTTTTCCTTAAGGGACTGACTGATTGACTTGGTTCCTTAAAGGACGTCTCCTTGTAGAGTCCAGTGTTGGTTAGTGGAAGCGTTTCCTTTGGGACTAGATTAGTCCAAGCAGCAAAGTCACCCCTTAGGCAGAGGGCAGCTCTGCTCCCCAGACATGTACCTTAGGACTAGTGGTATACTGTCATATGGGGGCAGGGTATGGCCCAGGGAGATGGTGGGGTTTGGGGGACAGCTATTTGGAAATGGAGGCAGCAAGGGCAGCGTGGGTCTGGGCTTGACTCAGAGGAGTAAATGTATGTTTGTGCTCTCCATTATTCCCTCCCTTTTGCAGCTGGAAGATGTAGAGTGGGAGGACTGGGAATGAGGGGAGCCAGGGCAAGCGGCTCCCCCTCCCACAGCACCTCCCACTTCTCTCGCTCGTCTCAGCCTGGCCCTGGAAGACACTGACCAAGAATGTTCCCCAAATGGCCTCTGTCAACCAGAGCTCTGGGCCCAGATTCTGGGTTACTCCTTGCTGGCCCTTGGGGCTTCTGCTCACATCTGGAAGGGGCTCACAGAATCCAAACCAAGAACTCTGACTCGTGCCAACCATAGGATGATCTAAGGGGGAGGAAACCTACCCCTCACCAGAAGAGCCTACATTTCTTTGCTAAATACCCACTATTCCTGGGGACTCTTGCTGGGGAGTCCCAAGGGATAGTTCCACCCTTCTGCCTGTGTGGACAGAAACTAAACCCACCAGTGTCTTGGAGGAAGCCAAGTCAACACACTGTCCACCCATGAGCAGGCAGGGAAGGCTATGCCACCTGCCCTTGGCTAGACAGAGATGGCAGTTTGGTTCCTATCCCAGTGGGTAAGAGACATTTGATTCTGGGAAATTTGCCTCTCTTGGCAAATCCCCTTCCCAGGCATTTTCCATTCCTGGAAAGGTTCCTTGAAGGTTCCAGAATCCAGAGACCAAACCCTGAGTTCCCACTTCCTTTCATCCAGTCCAGGCTGGTATGTCCCCAATGACTTTTTCCCAGGGCTTCTTCATGTCAGATGCACCCAAGTCCTTAGCCCAGTTGTGCCACCTGCAAGACTCTGCTCTTGCTTTTCTTGCTCTCCCCAGAAGGGAGGGGCCGCTTTAGGCCCTTCTGTGCATTGCCTGGCAGGGTACCTTCCAGCCAGCTACCTATCTCGACTACCCTGGAGCTTGGGACACAGGCCAGCCCCCAGTGGTACGGAGCAGTGATCAAAGCCTAGTACTTACAACTCTGGTAAGCCCAATATCTCCACCTCAGCCCTTCTGCTTCTTGAAGGGATATGCTGGTGTTAACTTCCTGTGACTCTTATCAGGCTTCTGCAAAGCCCTTCTTCCTGAAGACAGACCCAGTCTGTGGCTCTCACCCTCCACTCTGGTAAAGCTGCACCTCTCTTGGGGGAATGAGGGGTTGCAGGAATCCCTGGAGACCCTGGTGCTTCACGATGCTGCTCTGGTGATTCTTGTACATAGTCTGGTGTATTTACCAATGATTTAATGGGATCGTGGTCAGGGATGCCAAGAGAGTGGTGGTCACTTCCACTTCAAACCTTCAATGAGGGGGTGGGATGGAAAGAATGCTGAATCTTTTTGATGTGATGGGGCTTTTCTCTTTGTAATTATTTCTTTAGTTTAATTAATCTTTTGGTTGTGCAATATTATATATTTTAAATTATAATGCATCTCCCCAGAGTATTTTGTAGCCAGGAAAAGAAAAAAGGAGAAAAAAAAAAAAGATTCTAACAGCTGTTAGTTTTGTAATTAAAAAAGAAAGAAAAAAGAACTTTGTCCTGAACCTTTTCCAGATTGCCATTAACAGCATTAAAGAGATTAAGCAGAAGCTAGAAGGTGTCTGGGGGTCTGTTCTTGTCCCCGTGGCAGCTGCCTGGAGTCAGGGCAGCATGCACACAATGTGCAGAATGGCTTCCTGCTTGGAGCGTGGGGGATGGGAAGGGATGGGAGATAGTCAAGGAAATCCCTGTCCTTGCCCAGACTCAGCTTGGCCTTTGGGATGAGGAATGGACAGGGCCCCCAACAGGCCTCTCACCAATACAAGGAGTCAAGAGGCTGATTCTGCATTCCCAACGCTTCTGCTTTTATTTGGAAAGGAAGTTGCAACAACAGTGGCTCCATTTGCTCTCGTTCATTGTTCTCCTCTCCTCCCCCTGTATGTGTAAATTTGGGGTCTATTTTAATTAACTTTAAACACCTGTATGAAAATCACTCATCAGCCGTAATAAAAGGGAAGTCTAATGAGGCCCTCTGGTTCCATGAAGATCTTTAAAGGGAAAGAGAAGTAAGGCTTGGGAGGGTGTAGGTAAGTTTTAGGATAAGTAAACTTAAAGTGTAAAATATATATAACCATTTTAGAAGCGGGTTTTGGGTTTGCTTTCTCCCCTTGCTTTATTGGGGAGGACTTGCCATTGCTTTTATGAAGTGCTTGCTAGCCATGGATGCCAACTAACTTCTTCAATTGAAGGCCGGAGGATCATGTCTGGTTCCAGGAGCTGCTTGAGCAAGTCCTGGCATTCCGCTGAGATGCCCAGATGGTGGGTAAGGACACCCCCTTCTGCTGCTGCCACAGCATCTTGGGGATGTCTGTGTCATCAAAAGGTAGGCTGGCACAGAGCATCACGTAGAGGACGACACCCATGCTCCAGACATCACCCTTCTTGCTGTCGTGGGGAATACCCTGTAGCACCTCGGGGGCGGCATAGGCTGTGCTGCCACAGAAGGTCTGGCTCAGCTCCCGGCGTGACTTGGGCAACACCTTGGCGAAGCCAAAGTCAGTCAGTTTCAGGTTGAAGCCCTGCAACAAGGCGTTCTCACACTTGAGATCCCGGTGGGCCACACCGCAACTATGGCAGTAGCGGATGGCCTCAACCATCTGACGGAAGAGGGCCTTGGCCTGGCTCTCAGGCAGTGGTCCCCCATTCAGCACGCAGTCAAAGACATCCCCTCCCTCAGCCAGCTCCATCACCAGGTAGATTTTCCCGTCGGCAGACTCCAGCATCTCATACACCTGGATGATGTTCTTGTGGTCCAGGGTACGGACAATTTGGAGCTCCCGAGGCAGGAATCTCTGGATAAACTCTGAGGAGACAAGGGAAAAAGAGATGGAGTATCAAGTCCAGAAAGGCCTAACTCCCCACTGTCTCCTGCCTTCCAGCATCTGCCTGCCCGCCTACCTGCAGGCCCACCATGTCTGGGTCTAGTATCTTGGTTCTGTTATATTTGTAGTTAATGTATTATTCAAAGGAAATACTCCCTGCCAACCTCAGGGACTGTTGTGAGTAGCCTGTGAGACCACAGATATCCAAGTCTGTGGGAGTTCTAGACAAAACCATCGAATCTCAGTTACGAGGCCTGTTTTTCCCACAGCTTGGTGAGCCAGTTCCTCTCACCCCTGCCTCCTGACCCACACAGTTCTCTCCATAAGTCCAGTCTTTTTCCCATTTCTACCTTCCTGTCTCCACACTAGCTCCTGCCCTCTAGTAGCCCTGGCCATGGCCTCTCTGACAATTGGTTCCCATGGCGACTCGGGTTCTGCCTCTGAGGACCCCTCACCACCTGGCACTTTTTTAATCTTGGATTTTGGAGAATATGGTATTTCTGGACTCCCAGCATCCCTCTGTTCCCCACTGATCTACTCCAGAGCCACAGTCTCTTGCTTTCCTTGGTTCTAGACTCAAGGGGAGGAGGGAATGACTCTTCTGACCAAAGGAAGTGCCCACCCACCTTAGCCAGCCCACCCCTCCTCCATAGGGGACCCAGCTCACCTTCTGGCCCTCCCATCTTGTCTATAATTTTAATTGCCACCTTTCTTTGGTGTTTTTTGGAAAATGCTTCTTTGACTTTTGAGTAGGTCCCTTCCCCAATGGTCTTCCCCAGCTGGTACCCATTGGAGAGCAGAAAGTCCTCCATGCTGTCTAGCGCCTCCTTCCTTCCTATCACCCTCTCAGCTCATGCTGCCTCTGTGAGGCAGCTCTACTCCACCATCGCCCTTGGCCTGGTCCTTTTCCCCCAAGGACTTCATCCGCAGCGGCCCCCAGCGCTAGAACATTCTCCGTCTGGACACAGCAGCCTTAGGTGGTGGAGAGTGAGAGGGCCAGACATTTTAAAACTCTGGCCCAATTGTGATGTAAATGTTGTGTGACCCTTGTCCAAAATGGGTACCCCTACCTGTCCTCACCAGCACCACCACCAAAACCAGCACCAGTTAAGTCACTGCCGCACCCACGCCCCCACGCCAGGCAGAGGTTTGCGGCCCCGCCTGGGGTGGGGGGAGCATTCCGGGTGTTGGCGCTGCCCAGGATGCCAGCTTCCTTTTTATGGACACCGCCTGGTTGTCGCCATCACTTGTGCCCCCATCAGCTGCTGGGGGTCTGTGCCACCTGGTCTTAAGGCGCCATGGCGAGAGCCCTCCAGCTCCCCGCTTATAGCTGCGCTAAGTGCTGGGGCGGCGTGGGGGAGTTCCCTGGTGAGAGGAACGGGTTCTGTGAGGTCAGCGCGCCGAGACTCTGGTCACAATGCACCCCTCTCCCTCGAGGCCCGGGCCCGAGCGGCGCAGACACCTGCCCGGCCCCACCTGGACCGGAGCATCCTCCCACGGCCTGGGCTCAGGCAGCTGCTTCCAGCCTGGGACCGGCCTTGGCCTCCGGCAAGTGAGCAACGACCCAGGGGGCGGGTGCAGGGAGTGGGCACCCGGCGGCCCAGGAGCTGCCTGACTGCCCATCCCTACGCAGAGTGCCCTGGGGCCTGGACATGAGTGCCCAGGAGCCCCCGCAGGGTCGGAGATTCCCCATTGAGGCCGGAGACTCCCCTGGCCTTGCCGCCGCCCCTGAGTCCCAGGACAGCCCGGAGCCGGTAGCTACCGAGCACAACCCAGTCAGGTGAGCCAGCGCCCTCCTCACGGCCACTCCTGTGTCCTGGAGAGCTCTCAGCCTGCTCCCCGTACCAATTTCCATCCCCAGACCGCCCCTACCCTGCCCGGGTAAGGGCCCCACTTCCATGCCCGAACCTTGGGGACTCCCGGTGCATTCTCCGCATGCGTCCCCAACACGATGGGCCGGCGCCCCCTCAGAGCCCCCTGTCGCGCCACTTTCTCCAGGCCGCTTCGACGCTGCCCCGGCTGCCACTGCCTGACACTGCTGCACGTGCCCATCGACGTCTACCTGGCCATGGGCGGGAGCCCCCGGGCCCGCGCCACCTGAGTGCGCCTGCGCACGGCCGCTCCGCGGGAGCCGGGCGGGGGCGAGGCCCGCTGCGGGCCACCACGCTGAGGTCGCGCGCGCCGAGCACGAGACAATGATGCACATTTTAAAATAAAAGAATGATGCACATTTTAATAAAGCACAGCATAAACTGTTCTTTCCACTCCGGCCTGGCCGTGTTTGTCTGTCCTGTCCGATCGGGCCCTCCGACTGCTCCGCCCCATCCTATAGTACTTTCCCTTCTGCCTCCTCACTTGGATCCAGCCCTTCCTGGTCCGATTTCTTCTGACCAGGCGCCAATCCCTTTCCCCCATTCCTTGCTGGTCATGACCCCTTCCGAGACTGCTCCTCCAGGGCCCTGCCTTCAGCATTCCCCACCCACCCACCCACCCCCTCTCCTTAGTACTCCTGTGGAAATCATTTCTTTCTGGACTCTGGGGGCCCAGAGAAGCTCGGGGATTGGAGAGAGTGGGCAGACAACTTAGAATAAAGAGAATGACCACACTACACACCAGGTTCATTTAATTCTCCCAAGATGGAATTAGGTTTTGCTACCTACTGTTTTGGGAGCCTGGACACCACTGGTTTTGTTAGAACAGTTTAGAGGCTGCCCTGTCCATCCTGAGCCTTGTTTTTTCCTAGCACTGGTGGTACCAGAAAAAGATTTGGGGAAAAAGTTTGAGAACTGATTTCCTATTCCTATTTTACAGGTGAGGGAACTGAGCCTTGAGAAACTTGCTGGGGGTTCCACAGCTGATAGGTGATGCTAACACACTCCTGTGTTCTCAGACTTAATGCCCTAAAAGCCAACCATAGGAAGGACCCAAAACACAAAGCTGACTGGAAGTGTAATATTTAAGCTGACTGAGTATTTTCCACTTTCTAATTTTGATTTAATGAACCTACGTTATTTCAATATTGTAATATATGCAACACAAAGATCAGGTTCAGTCTCCTGTCCCCTGAGACCTAAGTACAATTGACTCAATATCTTTCAAAATAATAATAATAATAATAATAATAATAATAATATCCCTTTCCTAATCCACACTGGGTAAAGCCCAAGCCATTCTAAGAGCACTTCAGAATCCCATGTTCACCCGAAAGGTGACTTCTTGACTTCCACACAAAATGCTCTCTCAGGTAGTGCCAAATGTAGGAGGCTTATTGAAGGAGAGGATGTTTGCCAAAAAGGGTCTACTTTGACCCTTAGACTTGACCATTCAGCCGCTGGTCCTTTAAACATCCTGGCTCTTGAAAGCCCCTCCATGCCTATCTTTCCCCTTCACCAAAATGATCTCTGGTTTCAGACCCTAGTGTCGGCGTCTCTCTTCTCCCTCACCCTTACCTCCTATAGAACACCTCAGAGATTCTCAGTTCTTCTATTGAGTGAAATAATTCAGCTGTTTTCATTCCCACTAAACTCCATGCAGGCCCTACTCAGCTTAACAACTCATGCTACTGCTCTGTAGAAAAAGGGCCTCCTTCCCTGTAAATAGTATTCACCGTCTTTAGGAGGCCAGCGTCATTTTAGAGAGAGAAAAAAAAATGACTGGGCTCTGTATTGATAGGGTCTCTCTATTGCAAGCAACTGAAGTTAGCTTAAGCAAAAAAAGCAACTGTTTCAAGTGGCTGGGAAGGATATAAGCTAGTGATTAAAAGAAACCTGTAGGAACTAGGACATCTATCGGGCTGGAACCAAGGATTCAACCCCACAAGGACTGCCGTATTGCTCCCCTCTCAACCCTGATTATCTCCTGGGCAGGGAACACAGCTGCAGCATGTTCCAAGAAGGGAGAGGTGTCTTCTTCCAGTCTCTGTATACCTACCTCTGGAGGGACATTAATGGGCCCTTCTTAAATCACATGCACACTGGTTGGGCCGACTACCATTGTCAGGGAGATGGGAGACTATATAATTGACCAGGCTGGGCCACACATAAGCCTTCCCTTGGGGTGCAAGCGCAGCCAAGTGATTGACAGACTCACCGGAAAATAATGGGTAAAGATGGAAAAAATATTCCAGAAGCAGAGACAGCTTATGCAAAAGTTGGAAGCCTGGGTATGCCTAGGAGAAAAAGAAACCCAAAAAGAAGGGGTAGAGAGCAGCAGGTACCAGGTTGTCGACTCTGTTCCATATCAATGAGGAGCCTTGGCAGTGTGACCAGGTGTCAGTCCTTTGGGCTCTAGTTCAGGCTTTGTCCCTGACTCAGACAATATAGGTCTACCAGGCCAATGCGGGGCATTGGGGATTCAGTGGTGAACTTGACTGCCATGGTCACTGGCCCTCAGAACTCACAAGGCCTCACAATGACCTACTGGGAGTGTCACTCGGGCAAGACCCTTCCTTCAGGGTCCATTTCCTCACTGGTAAAAATAAAAAATAAAAAAATAAAAAGGCACCAGCTGATCTCTCCCGATCTTGCCAGCCTCAAAATGCTCTTTCCCATTCTTCCTTTCTCTCCCTCACTTTCTTTGTTCCATCTCCTAAACTCTCCTTTCCTTTAAAAAAGATTTATTGCCATCTCCCATGTGCTTCGGTGGTGAGGGATGCAAAAATTTCAGACATACACATTGTCAATGGGCCAGAGCCTAGAGTTAGTTAGCTCAAGAATGTCCATGAGCAGGGAAAGGGCATTTCAGGTGGAAGGAACACTGTGGGCGAAGATATGGAGGCGGGAAAGTGGAGGGCAAATTTAAGAAATTCCATCAACTTCACCTAATGCTTACCTGGGCCATACCAGGTGCTGAGAGCCCAGGCCTGAATCTGACAGATCCCTTGCCCTTGAGAGCTCAGAACTCAGGGGATCCAGAGATGAGTTCACAGAAGAGAAGCTGGTTCAAGGAGGCCCTGAGTTTCTACTTTGTTCTGTAGGTGACAGGGAGCATAACAGGCTTCAAGCTGAGTCATTTTTCTCTCTTATTTCTCATCTCCTTTTCCATTCTGTTCTCTTTTGCTTCTTCCTCTTTCCCCTTGGAAAAACTGCTGTCCTAAACTCTAGTCCTGGGTTTGAGTCCTGACTGCTATTTACTAGCTGTGCAATTTGGGGCTAGTTACTTAACTTCTCTGAGTCTCCATTTCCAAATCTGAAACATGAGATTAATGACATCTGGTGGAAGGTTTCAGTAAAGTCCTGAGTACAGCACCAGGTAGGAATCTCTGACACAGCTAGCACTTGATGAGCAAGAGAGGCTGCTGTTGCTGTTGCTGCTGCTGCTGCTCCTACCTTTGGCTTCCAGGGGCAGCAGAGAGCCAGACAGTCATGTCCCCAGGGGCTGGGTGCTGCCCAGCCTTGGAGAGCATTGGGGAATCCCTCTTGCGTCCTTCTGCCAACTTCCCATCAGTTCTGCTTAGAAGCCTAGGAACTTGATAGAGGGGCATGTCCAGGGGAATCCCCAGTTGATAAAAGCAGAGCTGCCTCCCTCACCCAAGAAGGTAAAGCTGTTCCCAGACCCCAAAGCTGGATCCACAGATCCCAGTCTTATTCTCTGGGCCTGAGGAATGGGGAGCGGCTTAGGAAAAGGGGGATGCTCAGATGACTGCCTTCCCTGACTTCTCTCTCAGACACCTTATTAGGCAGCCCCTCTCCAAGGGACCATTTTTAGAAGATGGGGCAAAGTACAAATGGACCCCCAGGTTACCATGGAGATGGCAAGAAAAGGGTGTGTGCTGTATCGCCATGGCAATAATTGACGTCAATGTTACCCTTTACCATTGCTTGATATGATGGGGGAGAGCCACCCCAACCATGAACAAGTGACCCACAAAGCCTCTTCCCCTTGTTGAGCCAATCAACCAGGGGGTCTAGAATCTTAATACAGTGCAGGAGTTAAAGGCACAGACTCTGATGTCACTCATACCTTGGTTCAAATCCTCCTTTGGCCTCATCTTAGCTGTGTGAATTTGAACAAGTTCCTTAACCCCTGGAAACAACACGGGTACATAAGCTGTGGGATTCCAAGGGTTAGTGTGAGGATCTCAGGGGATCATGCAGGTAGTTAGGCATTGGACCAGCTTGTGGGAAGCGTGCACTGACATTAGGGACTGTCAAGAGTCTTGGGACCTGTCAGGAAATTGTGGTACTTGGATACAGACTCATAGCCTCTAGAAGGCTCCCAAGACTTCTAAGGATTAGGCCTCTAAGACTGACCATCTCAGAATTTGGGGGTTTCAGGCTGAAGCCAGAGATAGTGGAATTTCCAGACTCGGAGGAAACCCCAGATGTCACATCCAGACTCTGACACAACTTCCTCTTTCTCTTCCCTTCTGCCTCTTCCTAGGCCTTCTTAGCAGCCTTCTATCTCTTGGGCCTCTATCTGCTTCTCTAGGAAAAAGTTTGGATGAGGACACTGGAGAAGACATCAGGTTATGCAACGCCAGGTAGACCAGTGGGCTGGACACCACAGGGATGTTGGTGTCCCAGCTCCCATTGGCCTCTCCCCACCTCCTCTTGGGGTAAGTGCACCAGAATTGTTCTCATTCCCTCTCTCTTCCCCAGCTCCCAATCCAGGTGACCACAGCCCATTCTGCTCTAATTCTACCACCACCCCCTGAATCAGGCCCCCATCACTACTCATCTGGATTACTCCAGCAGCCCCCTAACCAGTCTCCCTGATTCCTTCCTCACTTGATTCCTCCAGTCCGGACTTATTTTATAAAGACTGCAAACTCAGCCATGTCATTCCCTTATTTAAATCTCATCAAGTGGCTTCTTTACATCACTTGTCCAGCCACCTGGACATTCCCCAGTTCTTCATAAAACATTCTTCCCACTTTTAAGCATGCTGTTCCTTCTGCCTGGAATAGCCTCCCTCCCAATCTTACCCTTCAGACCTTCACCAATTGTCATTTCTCAAAGAAGCCTCCTCTGACTCTCTGTCCTTCCCCTCCCATGGAACCTACTTGCCCCACCATGTACTTACCTATTCCTTTAACCCTGTTGAATGGCTGCCTGCCCCATTACACTAGGGACTCACTGAGGGCAGCGGCCTGTGTCATATTCATCCTGAATCTCCAGGGCCAAGAATGTGAGGGCTCAGGAGTCTGTGAATGTCTGCAAATTAAACTTGCTAGTGAATGACTGCTTGATAAGTCCACAGAGTAGAGGCCACAGTGCTGTGAGGAGAAGGAAAAGCAGAGCTAGCTGGGGGGTCTGGAATGGCTTCTCTAAGGAACTGACACTTGAACTGAGATGAGAAGCAGTTACCCAGGCCAAGACATGGGGGGTGGGAAATGTCCCAGCCCTGGGATTGGTATGAGCCATGGGTGCACTTGATGCTGAAGACACTACGAAGAGGGACATACTCATGTTTTGGAACGACAACCCTGGCTGCTCGGTGGGAACAGATCATGTAAGAGATTGAGAGTGGCAGCAGGTAGACAATTTACTGCAGCGATGGGGCCTTCGCCCAGGTGTTAGCAGTGGAAACAAAGAGAAGAAATGGAATTTTTAAATACATCCTGAGAGGACAGGATTTTCGTAACTGCTTAAATATGACAAGGGAGAAAACAGGAAGAGTCTAGAAACAAGCCCAGATTACTAGCTCAGGCAACTGAAAAAACAGCCGAGCTGGGGAACACGAGAGGAAGGGCAGGTGTGGGGTATGTTTCCTGTGAGGTGGGACATCCAGGAGGGAGGAGTACAAGAGACAGGTATGGGGCAGGGAAGAGAGGTCAGGCCTGAAAGAAAGAAGTGAGTCTCTGACACAGCCGGACACCAAAGGCATGAGAACCGATGCGATTCCCCTGGGACAGACTGTAAAGAGCCAAGAACGCCCATGTTTAGGTAGTGAGCAAAGGATGAGAAATTTGCCATGTGGCAGCAATCAGTAAGATCGCAAGAAAATCAAGAGTGCACAGTGTCCAGAAAAACCAGGGCACAAAAGTACTTCAAATAGGAGGGAGTATTTGACTGTGTCAAAGTTGCCACTGTAAGGGTCAAGTCAGATAAAGCCTCAAGAGCATCCCTTGGATTTAGCAACAAGGTCAGTGGTGACCTTGACCATTCCTATGGAATGGTGGGGGAGGAAGCCCTTGCAGGGGTTGAGTGAGTAAGTAGAAACAGTGTGTGCACACAACTCTCTCAAGAATGTTGGCTGTGAAGGGGGCTGGAAGGACACGAGGCTGAAGAAGGGCTTTCTTCTTTTGCAAAGGCAGGAAAGACTAGAGCGCCTGTTTGGGTTGGAGAGATCAGGGAGGGAGAAGTTGGAGACAGGGAAAAGGGGAACTGATAAGAAGAGGGAGATTCCCCAAGGAGGGAAAAGAGCAGGTTAACTCTTCAAACATGACTACACAACTGGGGGCGAGTCAGGACCTGTACTGGACTCTGGGAGCTCAGAACAGCTGCCCACTCTTCCCAGCAACCAGTGTGAGTCACTAGGGGGGAAATAGCCCAAACTGGCAATGTGGGAAAGGGAGCTGGGCCAGCACGGGCCTCAGAATCCCAAGGGGCCAGGGAGCAGGGCCCAGCCTGGGCTCTGAGACCTGAGCCCTGAACCTCATGCTCTGAGCAGGACAAGGGCACAGAGGGGTTGTCATAGCCTTTGTGTGGGGTAGACAGAGTAGTAGGAAGCCCGGGTTTTATTTGGCTTTTCTCTGCCCCTCTCTGAACTTCAGTTTCTCTTTCTGCAAAAAGAACGGGTTAGACCAGATCAAGAACTTTTTTTTTTTTGGGGGGGGGGGCGGGTTGGTGTCAGGGACCCTTTCTAGATTCTTTCCAGAAATATATGTGTTTGGAACTATGCCGTTTAGGGGGGCCTGAAGCTACAAGAAACTTGTTCCTGGCCTCCAGATAAGAACTTCTGAACTGGAGCTGGCTAAAGAACCTTCTGCCTGACATTTACGTGCCCTGAAGCAAGGGAAAGGCTCTTACAAGGGCTGCGGAGGGCAGAGGTCCATGTCTCCTAAGCCTGGGAGCAGGGAGGCCTTTTGAGGTGCGGGTTCTACTTGAGCACACCATCAGATTGTGTGAGTGAAGGCTTGAAGGCCCTTGGGTGGAATACAGAAGGGTTTATCCAATCCTCAACTGACCTTCCTGCCCACAGCCCCCTCTTCCTGTCTCTGTCTGTCCTTGCCCTTCCTTGATCCTGGGGGAAGTGTCTCAGGGTCTCCTCAAGATCAGGTGACCAGCCCCTCCCACTGAAGCTGCATGTGAAGGCAGACAGCTGGACTAGACCCCATCAGGGGGCTGGCACTGCCCCACCCTGCTCTGCTAACTGAGGTCTACTGCTAAAAACAGCCGGCCCGAGGGGACTATGGGCTTTCAGGCCTCCCCCTCCACGCCCGGTAGGTATAAAGAGGCCAAAACAGGCCCAGGCAGCCTGGACACCATGCTATTCCCCGAGACGGCCCACTTCGTGATGAACTTTCTTCTGTCCCGGTGAGGGAACATGGGAGAAAGCGCTGGGGGTGGGGTGGAATCAAGGGCCCTGGTCTGGCTGGTGGGGAGGGAAAAGATACCCAGGTCCTTGAGAAGGCCCCGATGAGGGCCTCCAATCCCCCTCCCTGTCCCTCTAACTCGACCAAAAGTGGCTCCAGCCCTCGCCTCGCCGCTTCTGATTCAAGTTGGCCCCTTCCTACTCGTTCATTGTGCCCTCCATGGGTGTCTGCTGCCCCATCTCCCCGCAGGCGGCCCCGGGCCACGCCCCCACACCGCCTGGACCAGGAGTTGTGTTTCTGGGGCTGCCGGGGCCCGGCCTTGCCAGCGCCCGCCACCCGCCGCAGCCTGGGCGACTACTGGCTGAGTCCGCAGCGCCGCCGCCCGCCGGGCGCCGCCTGGCGCTGGCCGGCGCGCAAATTGCTGCTGCTGCCGGGGGCCACCGGCCTGGCCGACGTGCCCTCGGCGCGCTGGCCCAGCTGCTACGGCGCGCGCCCGCGCCTCACGTGAGCGTGCGAGACGGAGCGGAGAATCGGGACGGGGCGGAGACTCATACGGGGCGTGGCCTATTGCCAAGGGCGGGGTCTGCGGGAAGGGGCGGATCCCTAGAGCTGAGGGCCGGTCAGGGGGTTGGATAGACGGGGCTTGAAGGTTCCTGGGAGCGGAAAGAGGGGTCAGAACTGAGTGTGAAGGGTGGGGCCTGAAGCGACTGAGCGCGAAAAAAGAGGCGGAGCTAGGCAGAGTGGGCGTGGACTCGGAGGGAATGGAGATCCTTGTCCCCATGCCGTCTGCTCAATTTTCCCTCCTTCTAGGTGGCAGCACCGCTGGCAGAATATTAACTACCAATTCCTGGGAAAGAGGAAGAGACATCTAGTTCCCTTGCGCCCGTGAGAACTGGTGAGGGACGGGACCCGAAGAGGGCGCGACCTAGGACGGGTGTAGAGGCGGGACCTATGAAGAGGGCTGGGGAAGGGCGAGGCCTGGGCACGAGGTCCTGCCACGGCATCCGCTGCCGGGCAGGCTTGAGGACCGGACGTTGGAAAGACCCTGGTAGGCCGGACATGGGTCTCTGCGGGGTTATTTATCCCTGCCCTTCTCGGACTACCACAAGCACTTTTTAAAAGATTGCCAGATTTGACTATAGTAAAATTTCTGTTCATCAGAAGACACCTAAAAGAATAAAGTTCCAAATAGGGCTCCTCAAACAATGCCAACTTTGTGTCCTACTCGGGCAGTGTGGGAACCAGAATAGATGGTGACTTCGGGGACCAGTTAAGTCAGCCCCAGGGCAGAAATGGCTCCAGCCCAAGGCTTGGTGACCAAGCTGAATAACCTAAGGAAGGAAGGCAGGCTCAGGGCCAACATGATGGGCACTGTTGTGATCACCCTATGGTCATCCTGTGAGTGTCTGTGTGTGTTTACGTTTTTATGCATCTCCCAATGTCTGCATCCACTTAGCATGGCTCTTGTTTCACTGTGTATCCATCTATCTCTGGTCTTCATGTCTATTTATTAAACAAATATTTATCAAGGGCTTATTTTATTTTATTTTATTTTATTTTATTTTTACGAGTACAGCACCCAG
Organism: Eonycteris spelaea; assembly: GCA_003508835.1. Lineage (NCBI taxonomy): Eukaryota > Metazoa > Chordata > Mammalia > Chiroptera > Pteropodidae > Eonycteris > Eonycteris spelaea. The sequence continues at coordinate 10,653,300 of PUFA01000006.1, forward strand.
TCTTCCTATGTGGTCTCTCATCCAAGTACTAACCAGGCCCAACCCTGCCAAGGGCTCATTTTAGTGATTTGTGCCAGGTTTATACTCAGTGACAGGGTTCACATTAATGAAACACACAGTTGAAGTCCTTGCCCTCGTGGAGCTTACATTCTGGTTGGGGAAACACCATAAAAAGAGGTCAGAAAAAAGTGTTCTGTGTTTGAGAAGAACAAGGTGGGCTAGGTGCTACTTTATATGGAGTGGGCAAAGACTTTGTCTTGTTCACGAATCTAGAACAGTATCTGACTCATAATTGGGGTTCATTAAATGTTGAATGAATGCATTCGTTGGTCAGGAGGTCTTGCTGAGGCAGTAACTATTAGACAGGGCCTGAAGGACGAGGGGTCAGCCACTCCAGACTCTGGGAAGACTGTTCCGGGCATAGGGAACAGCATATGTCTAATGAGCGGCCTCTTGCCTCTGTCTCTCTGTCTGAAGTATTCCTATTACCGTGTCTCTGTTCCTGTCTGTTGTTTTTGTGATCTTGGGAGCCATGGAGCAGGTTTATACAGGGCCCCTCCAGGGTCTCTGGAAGTGAGGTCACTGCCGAGCTGATTCACCCCACTGGCCCATTATGGCCTGACCAGCCTGGCGTGACCATTCTCCTGGAAGCAACCCCTCCTCCTCAGTCCATGACCTCTGGCTCCTTCCCAGAGTAGTGTCCTGCAACCCGGAAGGAAGTCCTTCGACCTGTCTAACCGCAGTCCCTGCTGGGGCAACCCCAGCCCTTTCCTCTCATTCTGCCTTATTGGCAGGGGGGAGGAGATGAGCTGACCCTGTGGCAGCAGGTCCCACCTGGACAGAGAGCCCACTAAAGGCCTGACAGAGTGGGGATGATAGCCCCCCTACAGCTCCAGGGAGGTAACACCAGAGTGGCAGAGAAAATAATTCACCTTAGAAGCCTCTGCCACATCCATTGTCTCATTTAACCCATCAACAGCCCATTTTACAGATGGAAACTCAGGCAAGCCCAGACAGGAAAACATGGCAGAACCCAGGTCTTTTGATGAAATAATCATAATCAACAATTAATATTTATTGCACATTGACTCTCTGCCAGGTACTATGATTAAACTTTGTGTGCAGTTTTCTTTCTTAAGCCTCATCACAACCCTATGAGGTAGGTACCATCTTTATTCCCAGGATCCTCAGATGAGGAGACTGGGGCTCAGAATCATTAAATTACTTTCCCAAGGACACCAGCTAGTTCATGGCAGAGCTACATGTGAGGCCAGGCAGTCTGACTGCTCAGCTATACACCCTGTGTCCTGAGGTTCCAGAGTGTCACAGATGTCTGTTTTCCAGGGATTTGGGGAGAAACTTCAGATGGTCCCAAAGCCTACTTGTGCCAAGCCAGGATGAGCAGGAAGATGACCTAGGAGCACTGGACAATTTCATGTCCCCTCTCTGAGGGTGAAGATTACCCACCTCTGCCTTCGTTCCTGGACTCTTTGTGTTTCTGCCCTTCACTGCTCAAATAAATCCACTTTCATCTCTCTCTAGCTCTCTCCACTTTGGGGAATGATAATCTCAGTTCTCCCCATTCCCACACACTGAGTTAGACTGAGCCCAGAGACGGGGATATTTGTTGCCACTTCTGATCTTTCTGCTGTACCCATCCCACCCACAAACCACCCCCCTCCGGAGGGACAGGCTGGATGAACCAGACCTGGCTTCTGCTCTTCAGATTCTCACAGTGCCATAGAAAGAGAAAGGCAGAGATATACTCCAGCTCAGTAAAATGCCACAGAACATTCGTTTTTATAGACACAGCGGGACCTCTGGTCTGTCAGAAAAGCCTTCAAGTGGGGTCCCTTGAGCTGAATCTTGATGGGTGGGCAGGCACCAAGAAGGCATACAAGTGACATAGCACTCCAGGCAGAATCGGCAACATGGAGAAAGGTGTGGTGATTTGCAGGCCGATATGGTCATCCCACTGAGGGAATGGTGAGACTGGCAGCCAGTTGGGGTCCACCTAAAATGAGGCTGGCTGGGCCTGGAATTTCAGAGACCTTGAAGGTCAAGCTAGGGAGTTAGACATTCTCCAGGAGGAAGTAGGGAGCCATGAACAAGTTTAAAGCAGGGGAGGGACATGGTGCCATCATGGCATCTCCAGGCCTCAAGCCCTCCTGGCATCTCAGGTCCATTCTGGTGGGCAGTGAGTCATTCCCAGCCCTCAGCTAGGCCCAAGGCCTCTGGCACAAGTCCCTGTGCTCTCCCTTTACACTCTTCCAGTCCTAATCAGGACCGACACTAAGAGTGGCTCCTGCGCAAGCTTCTCTGCAAAGGCTGGGCAGAGGGTGCTGATGGCTAAGGTAGGAGTCTTTGGACTTTTACGTGGGCTCATCTGCTCAGAGGTCAAGAGCAGCCCCCCTTTTTCCCCCCGTAAGATACACTTATGACTCATCCTCTGCCCTTTGTGGGATGTCAGTCACATGAACAGGTAACTGTAGGGCAGCCCCACCCCAGCTCCCCACACCCAATGGACTCCTGGAGCTGTCTCCCTTCCTCCTCTAGCCCCTTCTCCCTCTACAAGGAACCCAGTCCCTATCTGTGGTGTTCTCGGCTCCCTGAACGTCTCTAGACTTGATCTTATCCTCCTCTGCCCTCTGGCCTTGCCTAGTTCAGGCCACTATTGCCTTGTCTGGACCAGTCTTATTGACTCTTCCCTGGTTCCCTTGCCTCTAACTCTGTCCTTGCTAATTTGTGTCCACCTGGGCCTGTTTTTCTGTGCCTTGTAGATCCCTGTGATCTACAAGGATGATCTCCAAGGGCATCTGGAGCTCTGGAGAGATCTGGGCTGGAGATAGCAATTTCAGAGTCATCAGCATATAGATTCTCTCATAGATACACGGAAAGGAGGAGGGGAAGGTAGGGGGAGCTGTCGAGAGAGATTTTTTTTCCTCTTTGTCTCTAACATAGATTTTGCTCCAGACCCACAGACCTCATTTGATCATACTGCCGTCATATGATCCTAATGCCATTCCAAAGGCACCTCACCCCAGCCTGCCCACAACTGACCTCTCAATTTCCATACGTACCCCGCTGCTCCTCCTTTAGACTTCCCGTGTGCTCTTGGTGTCTCTTTCCACCCATTTGTCCAAACCAGACGCCTGGGCACCATCCTCACTCCTTCCCCTCACTCTCAACATCCTTAGTCCTTTCCTAAGTTCTGTCACTTCTGCCTTCTGAACACCTCTCATACCGCTTTCCCTCTGTCTTCCTCCACCCTTCAGCAGCCTTTGACATGGAGGATCATTCATTCCTTCTGGAAACCATTTCTTGCCCCAGCCTTCAGGATACCCCGATCTCTTCCTCTCTCACTGGTCATCAGCTGACTCCTCCCACAGTGGCTCCCCTGTCAGAGTAAATGTTGGAGAGCTCCCAGCGCTGTCTTCTTGAGCCATTCCTTCTCTCTAGTGGATCGCACCCAATCTTGTGTCTTCAAATTGGGAAACCCCCAAACTCCACTTCAGTCCAAGCTTATAGATCTGTTAACTACCAGCTCGATGTCTCCACTGGGATTCTAATAGACATCTGAAACTTCAAAGCTGCACTTACAGTCCTCAGCACTGAGTAGATACCATGTCACAGGTGCTGAGTGGGAACCCTAAGCCCAGAGATATGCTGTATGTGGTGGAGAAAACCATACCTTTCTCCTGGGGAAGCGGGAAAGTCCTCAGGAGTGGTTTGATCTGGATTTTAAGAGGAGAGTAGAAATTCAGCAAGTAGAAAAGCAGAGAGAAACATTCTAGGCGGAGAAGACAAGCATGTTCAAAGGCCCTGAGATGGGAGAAGCTTAGCACTCTGAAGAACTAAAAAGCCAATAGAGTTGAAGTTCAGTGGACTGAGGAGAAAAGGGAGGAACTGAGACTGGACACACCAGGGAAAAAAACCCCAGGATGTCAGGCCTCCTGTGCAGATGGGATAGAAGGAGGATTTGTGGATGGACTGGGAGGAGACAGACAGATGAAGTGTGTGTTGGTAGGGGGCTCCAGAGTATTGTCTTTATGGAAAAAGTCACTAAAAGGAGGTCCCAGGTGGACACTTCTGGGGTGCAAGAGGAGAGGGCGAGAAGCCTCAGGGTTCTGGAGAGAGGTAGATTCCTTTATCATTTAAGGAATTGATTGAGCCAAACAAATTTCCCTCTGAACAATTCAGCATCTGGTCAGTCCAAATCCACCTGGTTAATCCACTTCCTGCCCCAGAACAATGTTGATGGAGGGGCTGCGAGGTTATCTCAGGATGGTCCTAGAGTCCTACCTCTTCTCCCAGGGAAGGAAAGGAGGAAAAAGGAAGAGAATGGGCACACCGTTGAGAGTTAACTTTGTGTCAAGCCCTTTTCCAAACTGTCACATCTTCGCACCTAGGAACATTGTCAACTGTTTCCCAGGTACTCTGTGTCTCTGTTTTAAGGGCCTTACTCACTGGCACTAGCTCATTTATCTCACTAACCCTTAAAATAATGGGTACCATTTCCATTCCCATTTTACAGATGAGAATACTGAGGTTCAGAGAGGGCCTAAAGCCATAAAACTAAGAGGTGATGGAGCCAGCTCTTCACTGGTATGATTGTCTCAACACAATACTTCACTGAACCCTTGCCACAACCTGAAGTGGTACCCAGTGTCTTTGTTTTATGTTGGCATGATGAGGTTCAGCAAGGGGAAGGGATTTGTCAGGATCACAAAGCTAGAAGGTAATAGTGGTTTGGGTCCAGATTATTTAGGAGAAGAGGCTGAATGAGGGAGATGATGATACGAGGTCTGAGCAGTGCAGAGAGAAGGGGGTGGGACTGGCGACTGGACTAGAAGAGGATTTCAATTTCTCTTTTAAAGGGACTTCCCCTAAGTAGGGGATTTTGGCTGGAAAGTTGTAAGCAATCCACATTACCCCTCTTCCCTTAAGGCACCCAGGATCTGAAAAGAATCTGAAAGTTGGGAAAAGGGGAGGGAAGGAGGGAGGGAGAGGCTCAGGCCAGCCCAGAATAACTGGGTTGAATTTCTGGTGACCTCATCAAGCTTGGGGGAGATAGGCAAGCTAGGATTACACATCTCTTGGCTATTGGAGAAATTGAGCCAGAGAGACAGCTCTATTGGATAGTAGCTGGGCCCTGTCCAGTTTATGTAGCCACTCCCTCCAAACACACACACGCACAAGCACACATACATATGTATACATAAGAGACCAGGGGGAAAAGGAGGGGAAAGGAAAAATAAAGGGTCTGGGCAGCCTAAAATTCTGAAGAGAACTTCAGAGTCCCTGTTCCAGTGATTTGATGACTGTTTGGATGATGGGTTCCAGGAAAGGGCCTTTGAGGTGCCTCAGTGTCCAGGCCCAGGTTCAAGGCCTGGCGATTGGCAGGGAGGCTGCAGACCTGGGTTCTGCTGACAGCCAAGCCAGAACCCAGCATACCCAAGGTGCTGGCCTGTCAAGTCCCTGGGGCCCCAGCCCTGCAGCTACTTTGCGTCTTTACTGACATCTCTATCTGCTCCTCCCAAACCCAAAACATCAGAACCCTCTGTGGATGCCTCCAACAACCTAACACTGCCGTGTTCCTCAGAGCTCCTGAAAACCCCTTTCTGCTAGTCCTGTCCTCTTCTTCTGCTCGCATAGACTCTCCGCCTCTGGGCTTCAGTTTCCTCCTCTGTAAATGGGAACTGTGATGGGTATACATCTCACCCAAAGGAGGTAATATATGAAGTGGCATGTAATCAATGCTAGCAGCTATGATTATTTTTACTCTTGGTCATTCCTGCCTTGTTAAAACTCTCCCCAGTGGTCAGGGATCTCCATGGTTCTGTTCTCTGGGTTTTTTCCTCCCCTCTTTGCTGGCTCCCTCCCAGGCTCTCTCCCGCTATCTGCTCCTCCAATGGTAGTGCTCTCCACCGCCCCTGGGATTTCCTGGGTGACGTCATGTACTGCATGGCTTCAGTTACCCTCTTACAAACAGCGACCAGAGGCCCAAATTTTGTGGAGTCACTTCTGACTTAAAACCTGTCTGTTGTCCCTGTATGGTCACTAGCCAGGCCGGGCCCAGGCCTTTGTCTATGTTGCATGTCTATATGCTGAAGCTCATAGACCTCAGGCTGCCTCCTGGTTATCCCATCAGAGGTTTTCTGGGCACCTCAAATTCATCAACATGGCTAGAATCAGCAACTCCCTCCCAATTCATTTTTCCTGTGATGCCCTGTCAAAGTCAATGGATCCACTTTGCCAGCTGTTACCCCCAACAGAAATGTAAGCAACAACTTTAACTTTCCCTTCTCCCTACTGCGCCCTGCACCCAGCTAGTCACTGAATCCTGGGAAGCCTGTCTCCTAAACCTTACTCTAGATTAGGCCTCTCCTTCCATCCCCATCCTCACACAAGCCATTTGCTGTTTGCAGTTTGTCCTGCTCTAAGCTCTTCCTCCATGCCCTGGCCCACCCACATGCCCCCTCTCCATGCAGCCCACAGACTTCTCACGTGACCCTAGTCTGGTCTTCTTCCCTTAAAGGTGCTGACTGTCTCTTCCCTCAGTGGGAAACTTCTGAGGGCAGGGCCCTGTGTGACTCACAGCTAACACTCTGCCTTGGTGGGGGCACGAGGAGGAACTCCAGTTTGAGTGTGAATCACAGAGCTCAACCTCTCACTGTACAAATGAGCAAACTGAGGCCCAAGAGGAGCGAGGACTGGCTCATGATAACAGAGCAGGACGAGGCAGACCTGGGGCTAGAACTAAGGTCTCTGTGTCCAGTTGATGCTCCTTGGAAGGAGATGGGGACCCTGGGGCTGAGAACTGGGCTGTACCAAGTGACCATTCCTGAGGCCTCTCTTGGGACCTAGGCATTCTCTGATACCTCTTCCCATCTCCGAGACTTTCCCTCCACTAGCAAAGCCCATCCTCCATCTCTGATGAGATAATGCCCACTCACATCTCACCCAGCATCTGATCTGATCCTCCAGAGATCTCAAAATGCCCCCTACCTCCTTTATGGGGCAATGTTCTCTGCTGCCGTCCTCCACCTTCGGCCCCACCCTGTGTCTCTCTGAGGTCTCAGGAAATTCATTCCCTTCTTTTACAGGGGCCAGGAGCATCTCAGGCCAGGGTCAGGGTAGGAGCCTTTACCAGAGAGCTGGGACAGATGGGGGATGTGTGGAAACATGGGGTTTCTAGTCTTGGCAGCTTTCCTTGCCCCTGTCCATTCCAGAGTCACCCGGTCCTTTCCGTTCCTCCTTTTGCTGCCACTCTTCCTGGCTCAAGCTCACACCTCAAAAGTCAGACCACCATCACTGAGGCACACACATAAGCTACCCATGAGGACATTGACACGAACACAAAGTATTCACTCTGTCATCCAAACACTCATAGACTTTCTCTCACACAGCCACACACACTCATAGTTATACACACAGTCACAGTCAGACAACAGTCACCAACACACAATCTCAAGGACAGACAGGCACACACCCAGAAAGTCACAAAGTCATCAAGAGTCACCAAGCCTTTCACCCTAAATACACAAAGTCAAACAATGATGCAGATTCACACAATCACAACTGTACACACCTGGTCACTCACACAGAGTCACAAAGTCTCTCACACAGACAGATACAGAGCAATACAGTCACACACAGAGAGAAACAGACACACACAGTTGCACATAGGCCCCTGGAGACATAGAACAATGGGCGCATTGTCTGGGCTGGCAGCAGCTGGGGAGGAAGGAGCCGCCGTGTGGACTGAGGAGGCCGTGGGGGCTGCTGTACCCACCCCCTTCACCCCCACAGCATCCTAAACTGTTTCCCTCTTCCAGAAGCCAGCTTCTGCTGCGACCTGGATTTGCTAAGGGGATTATGCTCCCAGGCCCCCTACCCAGCCCCCTGGGATGTCTGGTGGGGGATGCAGGGGCTCCCCTGTGCACCAGGCTCCCTTTGAGGCTCTGGGAAGTCAGGGTCCTTCAGCCCTGATGCTCCACCCTCCTCCTGGGATCATCCAGACATTTTGCCTTCCATCCTCATAGGGCAGCACCTGGAAATCGGCAGCCTTAAGATCTGCTCTTAACCTCTGACTCAACCCCTCCAAGACTCATATACCCTCCATCTGAGCCCTGCCAGCCTGCCAGCTGGTGCGGGCAGTGCCTGGTAGCATTGTGGGTTCCCTATTGTAGCCGAGACAGAGATGCAGGTCACAACACCCATCCCTTAGTGGAGAAGTCACTGTCCTATCATTGGGCTGCAGTGAGGCATGGCGCCCTTCCTGTCCCAAAGCCAGCTATTCTTGCCTCCCACTCTGACCAGGCAGCCCCAAATCTCAACAGAGAATTATTTCAGGGGTTTCCTTACAGCCCCCAGCCCATTTTAGCAGGTTTCTCTGCTCTTTCTCACCCTCAGCTACTGATATCTGTTGTGTGCCCTTGGACATGTCACTTTCCCTTTCTGAAAGTGTCCCAGTTTGTAAAATGGGGACAGGGGGTCCCTGATGAAGCTGAAAGTATTTTGTAGTCTCCAAATGGGGGTGGGGATGGAGGATACAGGAGAGAATGCTGAATGTAGAAGCCACCTCAGCCCTTCCCCGCTCCTCGTAGTCAGATCTGTGAGGAGTTCCTGATTTCTCAGGCCTGGGTGTGTCTCCACACCTGACAGCCTCAGGCCTCCCAGGAGGCTTTACCCACTGTAGGGAGACGGGAAGAAGGGACATGCTGAGCTAGCTGTCCAGGATACAGCCTTGCTTTTGCAATACTGCTTCCTCTAAGCCCCCACCCCCTTCCTCTTAGGAGCTAAGGGTGGGCAACCGGACACACACATCCGGAGCCAACCAGGACTGGGGTTCCCACTGACCTATTCAGGCTAGGGGAAGGGGAAGTGGCAAAGGACTAGAACTGGAAAGTCTCCAGCCACCTGGACGCTGACCCTGCCTCCAGGCTCCCTCACTCTCAGGCAGGTCAGGAGGCTGGGCCCTGGGCAGCCTTGGGGCTGTCCTCAAGGGGCTATCCCAGGCGTGGAGGGAGCCATGGTGACATCCCTCTTCTCCTCTTCAGAAACTGGAGTGTTTGTTGAACCCCCTCCTGGGGTTCCTCTGTCTGCTTATTGGGGAGTCCTGATGTGGGGGAAGAGCACCAGACAAGTCAGACAGGTTCTGTCAACATCTCTGAACCCCAGGTTCCTCAGCTTTCAAATGGAAATAAAGATGCCCTTTGAGGTCACAGGACCATCTCAGCTGGGGTCTAGGCTGAGGGACCAAGGGTGAGCATGTCTGTGGGAGCTCAGTATGAGTGGCCACCAGGGACTGAGAGGAAGGATGAGAAATGGGCCTCATTAGTCTGACCAGAGTGGCCTCGCGGCGGGTCAGATCCCTCGTCCAGGCTGGCCAGAGCAGGCTGGCAGGGAAGTGGATGGAACTTCTGATCTGTCTTGGGGCCTGAGGGGGTGTAGATCCCAGTGAGGGGCCCTACGGCTTCGATGACCGCATTCTCTGGAGCATAACTCAGGACCAACCTTCGGACGAGTCTGGGCATGTGAGCCCTTCCAAGGGTTCTAGGAGGAGACTGCCAGGGACTGCCAGTGCAGGACCAAGGCGATGGGGGCCATTCCAGGTTCTGGGCTGTCGCGTGGAGAGGTTGGTGGTGAGAAGAAATAACTGCTTTCTACTCTTTCCTCTAGGCACCTCTCGCCCAACTCGCCGAAGAACCTGCCTCTTTCCTTCCCACACCGGACCCCACCTTGCCCTGGTAGTCGTGTAGGTTAGGGGGACCAGACTGCCAGCATCGCCCACTGCGCAAGTGGGGCCTGGAGACCTGAGCCCGCCTCCACCCCTCGATTGGGCGCTCATTTAAATCCCCGGCCCCGCCCCGAGCTCAGGGCGCATATATATAGGCGGCTCGGCGGGCGGCGGGCAGCATTCTGGCGCGGAGCGGAGCGGCGGCGGGCGCAGATAGCGGGTCGGGCCCAGAGCGGGGGTGCAGCTGGGTTTCCCCCCGATACCCCTCCCCCTCAGGCGCGAGCCCCACCCCTCCGCCGGCCAAGCCGACCCAGACGAACTATCCCCCTGAGGCGCGAGCCCGGGGCGGCTCCGGGCGCCCCCCAGCAGACCCCCCTCCCACCATGGGCAGCCAGAGCTCCAAGGCTCCCCGGGGCGACGTGACCGCCGAGGAGGCAGCAGGCGCTTCCCCCGCTAAGGCCAACGGACAGGTGGGTGCGCTGGGCACGGCCTGCCCTGGCCCCCTCCTCTCACACCTCGCCCCCTCTAGGGCCCTGGGCCGGGGCCGCGCGCTTTGTCCGGCCCGGGACACGCGGCGCCCCCTCCCCCGCCCGGTCCCTTTGTTCTCGGCGCCGCAGCCCCCGCGGGTGAAGCGAGAGGAGGGGCGGGGAGGGGGCGCTGGCCGGGCCCCGCCGCCTTCTTTGTTTGCCGCCCCGGCCCCCGGCGCTGCCCCCCGGCCGTCCCGAGTGCAGCGCAGGGAACAAAGGGCTGCGCCAAGGGGGCGCCCAGGGGCCGCGGGGTGGGTGCCCTCCCCTCCGGGCACTCCATCCGCAGCCCCGACCTCGGTGGACCACGGCCTTTTTTTCCAGGGGGTTAGTCGAGATGTGAGGAGCCTGCGGTGGGTGGGGGGCAGTTTACACAAAGCAGCAGGCCGGGGAAATAAGCCGTCCAGGTGCGGAGAACAGCGCCCCGGGGCGGCTTCCCGCCCAATCTCGGCTGCTACGATTCACCCGCTCGCCGGTCGACCGGACCGGCCGGCCTGCCGGGGCTCCGCGGCAGTCAGCGGGTCTGCGCGAAACAGAGCGCGCGCCCCGGGGGAGGTGGGTGGGGGCCACGGGACCTCAGCGCCTCCTGCCGGCCGTGGCTTCCGAGCTCGGCCCCAGCGCGCCTGGAGGGGCAGGATGATGTTTGACGGGATCCTAGGTGTGGGGTGAGGCTACATACACCCAGACTCTCGGGTTGCAGTAGAGTGACTCGGGCCCCCGTTGTCTGGAAGGGGTCAGAGGCGGGCTGGGGTGAGCGGAGGAGTAGAACCCTGGCCTTTACTGCTGCCTCCTCTGCCCTGCAGGAGAATGGCCACGTGAAAAGCAATGGAGACTTATCCCCCAAGGGTGAAGGGGAGTCACCCCCCGTGAACGGAACAGAGGAGGCAGCCGGGGCCACTGGCGATGCCATCGAGCCAGCACCTCCTAGCCAGGGCGCTGAGGCCAAGGGGGACGCCCCCACCAAGGAGACCCCCAAGAAGAAGAAGAAATTCTCATTCAAGAAGCCTTTCAAATTGAGTGGCCTGTCCTTCAAGAGAAATCGGAAGGAGGGTGGGGGTGATTCGTCTGCCTCCTCACCCACAGAGGAAGAGCAGGAGCAGGGAGAGATTGGTGCCTGCATCGAGGAAGGCACTGCCCAGGAAGGGAAGGCTGCCACCCCTGAGAGCCAGGAGCCCCAGGCCAAGGGGCAGAGGCTAGTGCTGCATCCAAGGGAGGAGACACAGAAGAGGAGGCAGGGCCCCAGGCTGCAGAGGTGTCCACTCCCTCGGGGCTGGAGAGTGGCCCTACTACACCTGCCAGCGAGCAGAATGAGTAGCTGGGTGGGGGGCAGGTAGGTGATCTCTTAAGCTGCAAAAACTGTGCTGTCCTTGTGAGGTCACTGCCTGGACATGGTGCCCTGGCTGCCTTCCTGTGCCCAGAAAGGGAAGGGGCTCTTGCCCTCTCCCAGCCACATTCCCTTTCCTCCTCTCCTTTCCCGCCTGTGGATTCTCCCATCATCCACCTGGCCTTCCTCTTAAGGCCAGTTGAAGATGGTCCCTTGCAGTGTCCCAAGTTAGGTTAGTGACGTGAAATGCTCCTGCCCCTGGCCCTACCTCTATCCCTATTCCCACCCCTGCAGAAGGCAATTGCTGGTTTTCTCCCCCAATTCTTTTCCAAGTAGGTTTTGTTTACTCCCCAAATCCCTGAGCCAGATGTGGGGTGCCTATACTCCCAAACCTTGAGTGTCCAGCCTTCCCTCTGTTGAATTTTTAGTCTCTTGTGCTGTGCCTAGTGGCACCTGGGCTGGGGAAGGACACTGCCCCTGTCTAGGTTTTTATAAATGTCTTACTCAAGTTCAAACCTCCAGCTTGTGAATCAACTGTGTCCTCTTTTTTTGACTTGGTAAGCAAGTATTATTAGGCTTTGGGGTAGGGGGGAGGTCTGTAATGTGAAACAACTTCTTGTTGTCTTTTTTTCCCCTCCCATTGTTGTAAATAACTTTTAATGGCCAAACCCCAGATTTGTACTTTTTTTTCTAACTGCTAAAACCATTCTCTTCCACCTGGTTTTACTGTAACATTTGGAAAAGGAATAAATGTTGTCCCTTTAATGATTTAATGAGTGGTCTTATGGGGGAAGGGTGAGAAGACTGGTTAACCTTAATCCTGTGGGATTTTGTTGGGAGGTTGCCCAAATCCTCACGGTCCCAGAAGGGGCAGGGAAGTGGGGTCAATCAACCCAGGGATACTGCTAAGAGACGAGCTCAGGAGGGCATAGAAATGTACCATTTTATTACAAAGAGTTTCACAAAAATGAAAATAGTATCTTAAAAAGGAAACTACCCATCTCCACCTGCAGAACGGGGTATGGAGGGGGGGGAGAGGGCAGTGTGTTTCTTGGCTTGGGGCCAGTGGGAAGGTATGAGAACAGAACCAATCTAAAGATGGCTGATGTTACCTTAAGGAACCTGAAAAGAACCAGGTCCCTGAAGACCCAGCCACCCCTTCTAGAATGCTCAATAAGGGTACCTTTCCAAAGCTACTAAGCAGGCATTTGTCATTTCAGGATTTTGTCCAATGGCTGCTTAAGATAATCCCTTTTACCCAGACTTGGTACCCTTTACGATTCGAAATTAAGAGTTAGCAAAGACTGGGTGGCAAGGCAGCTATTAGAAGAGCTCACCCAACATGTGTGTCCTGGGCTCAGGGCCCTGGTTCCTGTTTAGTCCCTGGGGATATTTATATTTAATATATTTTTTATATAAATACACAGAAATAGAAAATATAAAATCTGAGGTGTTGTAAGAGAAAGGTGGGGGACTTGGCAAGAAGCCAGAACTGGAGAGGTCTGCTCAGGCCAACTTGACCTCTTCCTTGACCCTGTAGAGAAAGCAGAAACTGGTATGAGATAACCCACCCCAAGGGCCTCGAGGCAAAAGTGTAGTATGATTTCCAGAGGACCCTAGGTGACAGCTGAAGGCTGGAGCTTTCTAGCTGTGCCTAGAACTGCAGAGATGGACAGACTGGTCCCTGAAAGAGGCCTTTGTAAGCTGGACCAGCTGTCCCTGCGCCTTCCCTCAGTGTGGTGGGACAAAGGGGCTGGTGCACCAATGCTAGGGAGATTGCCAACAAGATCCTTCCTCACCCTTTGGCTTCTTGCTTGTCTTCCTTGGTTTTCTCCTCTTCTGTGATTTCTAGAACACAAAAGTGCAGGAATGGCCAAGAACAGCCCCTCTGGAAAGACCCATGGGGTCTTCACTTACCCAGAAACCCCTTCCCCACACTACAGCTCACTGGACATACACAAGAGAAAAGCCCATCCCAGGTACACCCAGTTAGCCCTGCTGAGAACAAGTCAGACCGGTTTCCCAGCCTGCTACAGCCTGAACCTGGTGGGTGGAGGCAGCCCCCTGGGAAACGGGTAAATTGCCAGGAAAAGGGCTTGGGTGGTATGTGAGAGCCATGCTCCTGACCACAGGGAGCCCAGGCATGCCCCTGGCTCTGGAGCCTGGCAAGGCTCAATAAGCCAGCGGAGAGATGGTGAATCGAGTTTCATTCTTTTGTGAGCCCTGCCACTTCTGGGAGCCACTGAAAGGCCCAAGGAGCTGAGGAAGAGCCCCAAAGGAAAGCTGGCAGTTCCTCCTCCCAGTGCCCTACATAGATCCACCATCCACCAGAGCCTGGGACTCAAGACCCAAGTCCTGGCCCAACCCAAACCTACCTTTCTTCTCTTCTGGCTCTTTCTCTTTTTCATCCTCTGTTTTGACTCGCTTGGCTTTTTTGAAGTTGGAAGAGTTCTTACGACCTCCTTCTCCTTCCTCATCAGAGTCAGAGAACTCTTCCTCACAGGCAATTCGTTTGTCAGAGGAACAGACTAGGAAACAATGAAAAACTGAGAGGGCAGGAGACTCCTGATCTCTAAATCTGTGCCCAGTGCTTCCCTGCGTGTCCAAGACACACCAAGGGAAGGGGACCCGTAGAAGCGGGAAAGGGAATTCATGCTTCCTATAAGCACTGGAACTTGGAACTTGGGTTTTTCAACAGATGGGTAGTTTTTCAACAGATGGGAACCAAGAACAGTGGAGAAGTCAGAGCTGTCTACTGAGTGGGAAGTACAGGCCTCTGGGTCTGGGTCTTACTCGAGATGCGTTTGTCAGGGTCTTCTTCATCCTCATCACCACTCTCCTCTGGAATGGCATCCTCAGGAATCGCCTGCATTTGAACCCCAGGTGCATGGGGCAGCATTCTCAGGTTCTCAAATAGTCGCTGTCTATGGCCAATGGTAGAGAGGGTGGCTGGGCTCTAGTTAGGGACAAACCAGAGCCTGGAATGTTCAATCAAGGGGTTTCTGGAGATATACTCACTTGATCTTTTCCAAGTACTCATTTGTGTTTTGGTTAGTCATATTAGAAGGACTGATGTGAAGTTTGAAATCTGGTCCAAAGTATTCGAAGTAGTCGTTGTATGGAAGCTCTAATTGGGGCAGGAGATATGAGAGTCAACAGAGTCAACCCGGCCAAACCATGGGGCTGTGAGAAAAGTATTTGTAGGTTTATCTAGACCTGTTAGCCCAACTACCAAACAAAGGATGGATCCCAGATAGGGTGAGATGGGTGCCTATAGGATGTTAATCTTTTTAATCCCATTTAATGCCAGCGTCCACATCAGTCAGTCTGTGTGTGTGTGTGTGTGTGTGTGTGTGTGTGTGTGTTTGCGCACACGCGAGCACGTTATTTCACTATGAGAAGGCCCAAGCCCCTGGTTTAGAAAAATTTAGGCAATGGTCATTGGGAACACTCCCTCACTCACTACCCCAGTTATCCTAGAGTAGAAATTCCAAAGCTATAGATAACCACTGATAATTCTGTCCAGATCAAAAGCAAGAGGGAAAGGGGACAGGGTCAAAAAAGACTCAGGAAAAACAATGGCTATGGTCTAACAATCACAAGAGAATAGACAGGAGAATCAAAGGTTAGTATCAGAAGTGGTCATATGGCCAGTGGGAAAGGGATTGTGAACCTGAGGACACATGAGCTCCAGCTCCACCCAACCCAACCTGGCCTTGGAGGTATTACCATTAGGGATCTCTGTGTCCAGGGCTACAGCTGTTTCATAAGTCCAGCACCGGGCAACATTACGAATGGTGTAGCCACCTCCTCCCAGCATCAGCATAGGCAGGTTGAAGCTCTTCACAAATTCCACACACTTGGCATGCCCTTTGGTGGGAGAAGGTGGTGCTGGGTTAAAGAAGCACCCAGGACCCTACCCACCCAGCCCTATGCTACCTGATCTCACCTTTGATGGTCAGGTTGAAGCAACCTAACCGATCCCCAGATAGGGAGTCAGAGCCACACTGTAAGACGACTGCACTGGGCTGGAACATCTCCATTACTTTGGATATGACCTAAAAGGATACATCCTGGTCACCGCAGCCTCAAGAAAAGCTATGAGAGGTTTGGGGCTGAAGAGAGTGGGTGCAACACTTCCTTCTGTATCTTATCACCCACTCTCCCACATGCTAGGTGATAAGAGAACAGGGAGTATCAGCCTGGGGTTCTTCTTTCCTGACTTTGGATTTGTTTTTCAATCTGAAAGGACTGAAGAGCCTCCTAGCTCTACTAATACTGAACCTAGAATGTCCTCCTTATCAACTCACTGAGTCTTTCTGTTCTTTTACTGCCCAAGCTCCAGCGCCACTTCCTCTAGAAGTCTTTCTGACCCTAAGCTACATCTGCTCTACTCATCTGGGCCTGCAAACATTGCACCTGATATTGTGAGGAAGCACTTCACTTTGCATATCTCATTCTCACAACTAGAATCTAACATTACTGAGGACAAAGACCATAACTCAGGCTTCTCTGTCACTCTTACTACAAGACATATAACAGTAGGCATTTGCTGTTTGCTAAATGACTACCTGACCTTATGTTACTATTAATGGCTCCCTGTTACTTACAGGTCAAGATTTAACTCCTCAGCGTGACATTCAAGGCTCCCTTTGAAATACTGACCCCAACATACATTTCCCACATCCTTCAACACTCCTCTCACACATCATAATGGCCTACATACAGCTACACATTGGCACCTCTGTGCTTTTGCTGGTGCTGTTCCCTCTGCTGGATGCCACCCCTCCCACCCAGCCCCCATCTCTTTCACATGGGTAACTCATTTTTCAAAGTCTAGCTCAAAATGTCACTACCTCTGTGAAATCATCTCTGACTACCCTCTCTCCAACCCAGGCAGCAGTTTGACTCTCTACTCCTCTGCTCATCCCTAAAAAACAGTACTGACCACACTGTTGGGTACGTGCCTGCCTCACACTCTGTAGACTTTGAGGTTTTCAAGGGCATAGATCGTGTCTTATTCTTGTAAACAACAGAGGGCCTGACCACGGAATGCATAAACAAATATTTGGATGAAATTTTGTTTCCCGAACTGAGATATGTTGATATGAGACATCTTGAGATATGCTGGGGGTGCTTTTGTTACTCCCTCCCTTTAACTAATCCCGTTTGTAACCCAGGTGGTGAACAAGGCACTTACCGGCTTGAAAATGGCCTCATAGGACTCGTCATCAATCCCATCTCGGAGCGGGTAGTTAACAGCATAATACTTGCCTTTGCCAGCACCAATATCCTAATCAAGAGGAACATTAAAGTACAACTGAAAAATGAAGCTAGGAGGAAGTTCAAGGATGGGGGCTGGAAGGCTAAATAAAGAAAGAGGCAATGGTTCTAAGAGAGACAAGCTAGCTGACCCCATAAAGTAGAACAGGGGCAGAGCAGGGATATCTTGGTTAGTATCGTCTCTCACTGGCAGGTCTAGCTCACATCTCCTGACACACCACTGAGGCTACACCCAGACTGAGAACTATTTATGGGGTCAGAGGTTAAATATTCTACCCCAGAGCACAAGACCTCTATCTTTAGATTGGGTTAGCGCTGGCTGGTAGCTGGGTCACAGAACACTCACCTACACAGCCCATTCCTCTCCTGAGAGCTTTACTGCTTACTCTTCTATCCCCAACCCTCTCTTCTCTAGGGAGGTATGGAGGGAAAGCAAAGAGTGAGGAAAAGTTCTTCAAAACTGTAAATGCTCAGTTATTCTAATTGTTATACCAAGTAACTGCATTAGTGCTACTTTGTCACCTAAGGACTACTGGCATGACAAAGTGGCTGGTTTCATTGTATTCCTGCTAACAGCAGATAGAACAGTTCAATGAATTAGCTTCCAAAGATTCCGAGAGGATTCCAAGGATTCTTAGAGGTCCACGAATGGACTTCATTAAGGGGAGGTGTCTATTAACACATCAGATGCAAATTTCATGTACTTTTCTGAGGAGAGTCCATAGCTTTCAGTCAGCTGGTCAAAAGGGAAGTGACCTAAAAATATTAAGAACTCCTGAGATGTTCCATAATTCCCAATTCCTAGCCCATGGGAAAGAACTTGATATTTCTAGCCTAAAATTCAAGCCATATAGGATATCTGAAGAGTGCAATGCAATTCAATTGTGCCCAGGAGGGAAATACATACAATAAGTCAGAAGACCTTTATCCTTCCCAACTCTTTATTTCCCATCATTCCCTTCTTTCAGAGTGAGAGAGGAAAGGAGACTATGACAGGTGTCCTAGTCTGAGATATGGTGTTCTAAATGGCAGAAGAGGCAGGAAGTGGTTTTTGGTGACATAAGATAGGAGAGTTAGAGCTGGCAGCTGAGGGTGAGCTGGTTGGCCCCTGAAGGGAGTTCTCACCCGTAGGTCCCCAGTTCCTGGGAAGTACTCTCCATATTTATGAAAGGACACAGTCATGACCCGGTCTGTAGTATAGAAGGCCTCTTCCACGCCATCGCCGTGGTGAATATCAATGTCAATATACAGCACCCTCTGGTGATACCTAGGATCAGAAGGGGATCAGGGGTCTGGGGACTCTTTGGAAGTGGGATGTGCCAAGGGTGCTAGGTCCCAGCTTACCGGGGTGGTTGCCTCCCTCAGGTATCTCTAAGCACCAGAGACGTGGAAACTGGCTGAAGGAAGGTGGAAGAGTGGCAGGGTGTCTCCAGAGGCCTGACCAAGCCAAGTCCAATCTTCCTACTCTACAGCCAGGGTCAACTCCAGCCACACAAGGACACTCTGGAGGCACGATCTGAGCAGCACCTGCCCCTGATCTTGCCATGGGCTCAGATTATATAAGACCCCATCAAGGAGAGGATGGCCAGAGGCACTCACCAAACATATCCTAGCCAGCACACCTCTAGGAAAAGCAAACTAGGGAGGCAAGCCCAGGGGGAAACATAAGTGGGAACCTGGCCTAAGAAGCTCCTCCAAGAGACAAGGCCAGGCAGGCATACTTTAGCAGTTCCAGGATGGCCAAGACGATATCATTGACGTAACAGAAGCCAGATGCCTCGGACTTCTTTGCATGGTGCAGGCCCCCAGCCCAATTCACAGCGATGTCCGTCTGCTGCTTATTAAGTTTCACAGCACTTGCTGGGCATGGGAAGAGAGAACATAAGCCTGTTACCAAGCCACCTTTCCCCTAAGGAGCCTAGGGAACCCAGTGAGAGGTAGGACCTGCCTATTCAACAGCTATATTGTACAATTCACAAGCCAGTCCTCTCCTTCCTACCCTGTTCCAAAAGGAAATAAAAGACGATAATGGTCACTCTTAAAAAACTGTTTTCCAAAATGAAGGTAGTAACCCCTTAGTATGCCTTAAAATTGGTTTTGTGGGTCATGACCAGTATATATTTTTTTAATGAAATAGACTAGAATAAAAATATCAGAATAACAGTGAAGGTAACTGCCCTCTTCTGTGAAACTGGCTTCAGAATGAGAGGGGGTGTGTGTGTATGTGCACGCACTTGTGCACATATGCAACCTGGATTACAAGTATAAATGTATTTTTTACTACAGCTTAGTCAAAAAATTTTGAAGATACCAAAGGTGGCAGAGACTTGAAGTACAAATACCTCCAAGAAGTGAGAAGGAAATACACACTCAAGTGTGCAAGTGCATTTGTGGCATTGTTATTTGTGCACTGTGCATTTGTTAAAATATAACTTCAATAGCAATAAAAACATGGAACAATCCAAATAAACCAACAAGAGGGGACCGAATATATCAACTGAAGTAGGTCCATAACATGGAATAATCATGTAGCTACTAAAAATCATTCTATAGTCTACTAAAGATAAATTTTAAAGATTTACTAAATTAAAAAAATGCAGACATAACTATATATATATATAAAATATAGATGTATATATGTCATGTCTCAATATATACATACAGAAAAAAGAATGGATGTACAAATACCAAAATAGTAACAATGGTTAACCATGGACTGTGTGACTGTAGGCAATTTAATAAATATTTGTTAAGAAAGGGTTTAGAGTAGTAATACTAGAGGTAATCTAGAAGTTGCTAATGGAAGTGGGTAATATGTGGAATGTATTTCTGACCTCTAAAGATAATTACCATGCTCTTTTGTAAGACAGATAATGACTCTTCCCAGTTTTATAGCACTGTGCAATTCATGAACTGCTTATATGTACAGAATCTCAACAACCCCATGAGGCCTGCAGGGAATTCCTGTATATCAGATGTCTTGATTGGAGAGGGCAGTCAAGAATATTTCTCAGTACCATGTCAGAGATTGAGCCTGTGCTGGGACTGAGCCATCAGCATATTTTAAAGACCTAAGGCATAAACCAAGTACCATTTCATATGGTCACAGATCAGCCCTATTGGCAAAGTGGCCTACAGTGTAGACCTCACTAGTACAACCCAGCATAGCCCTCAATGAGGGGAGGTATGTTCCTTACCCACAGAGCCACCAGTAGATAACTGACAGAATTCAAACAGGCCATCAAATACTGGGCAGTCCTCACCAACATTGACTTGAAAGACATAAGAGAAAGATTAGTTTCCACAATTTCCTTTAGTTTTTGTTTACATATTCATGAGCTGATAGAAAAAAGATACAATTTGGATTCAGAAAGCTTGGTTCTAGTCCAGGCTCTACTATTTACTAGCTGTGTAATTGGGTCAAGTCATTTAACTTCTTTGAGCTTTGACTCGTTAACTATAACAAGTGATAATAATATCCATCTTACTTTATTGCTGAAAAGATTAACAGAAATTTTATACAGGGAAGCATTTAGTAAGTAAGTACTTGGAAAATGTTGATTCACCCCTTGAGGGAGAAAAATTTAGCTGCTTCTTCCAGCCTGGGTTTGTTCCTGGACCTCACTCTGGCTGACCAACAAGGAAGTTAAGAACAGACATCTATATAACTATCGTCCACTGAATGCTTAACGATGTGCCAGACACTGTGCTAAATGTTTTCAATACCTGATGTGATTTATCCTCACACAACCTTTTGGTCCTATTTTATAGGACCAAATGGGGAAACAGACCAGAGAGGTGAACTGCTAGTAAATGGCAGAGGCAGTAGTCAAGTAAGTATTGGTCTGTCTGTCCTAAAAGCCTATGAAAATACACTTTAGCCTTTTCTAGTAATTTTACATACACGTTCTTGTTTGATTCTCCTAACAACCCCATGAGCTGGACAAAACAGATATCGACCTCACTGCAGAGGAACAAATACAGAGAAGTTACTTGCCCAAGGTTATACAACCAGGCAGTGGCAAAATTAGAATCAGAATCCAGGTGTCTTTAACTCCCACACCAGTGCTCTTTCTACTATACTTACAAATAACAACTGGAGTAAAGTTATTTCTAGTCTAATGGAGTAAAGGTACAAACTAACACATAATGATAAAACATAAGCAAACCATAATGCAAATGAAATAAAAAAGACAGGAAGGGAAGCACACTTGAAGGTTGTAGGCTCACAGAGCTAGAGAGGAACCTTATGGCTCTAAGTCTACTCTCATAGAAAAGGAAAATGCTGAGACATCAATGATAGCCAGGAAGTCAGAGACAGGGGTAGAACTAAAGCCTCACTCTCTTGCCCCGGCCTTCCCACTGCACCAACTGTTATCAACAGGGGTTCCCAATTAGAGTAAGGAGGAGGAACCCTAAGATGAGGACAGTAGGAAAACTCAGCTTGGATTGTGGTAACCTCCTGAGACACAGCTGAAGTTCAAGGTCTGCAATAATCACAGGAGTTACCAGCTCTGGCACTGCCCTAAATTAGGAGGGTGCCCTGATCTGGTGCCCTGCCACGACAAGTGCTCTGAGAAAGTATAGCCCGCATAAAGGGGTACACAGTGGGTGGCAACCTCCTCAGCTTCTCCAGTAACACTGGGAGGCTGTGTCAATAAGAACTTTGGTCCCTGGGACAAGGCAATTTATCCATTGGTGACTGAACGCCTCACACTGCTTCCTCTTCAGTGGGTTTGGCCTGCCTGAGATTCCAAAGTTTTGTTGTATTTCCATTCGGGATGTGGAGCCTCCATGGGAGAAAATGGGTGTTTTAGACACAAGGAAAAAATATTTTCCTTCAGGCCTCAAATAACCATTGTTCCCAGCTCAACAAGCTGTGTGATTACGGATGAAAGGAGGGAAAATAGGAGAGCAGACCCTCACTTGGACTAATCTGTGAGGCTAGGAAGGATTTATCTGTGGGTTTTCCCTCTTCCTGCTATAAATATTTTTCTCATTCTTAAGCTGGCTTTAGACTGAGGTGAGAAAAACTCAGTGAGAGATGGGGGAGAGGAGGTAGAGAGGCAATAAAAGACATACTGCAGGAAGAGTACATGGGCTTGAACACTGACTTCAGAATAATGCTTATTTATACCTTAGTGGTGGTGGTAATGAGGTGGAGAGGGGAGTAGGAGAGAAAGGGTATATAATAAATGAGAGGTGCCCAGGGGGTTTTAATTATATTGGCAATGTTTTCTTTTTTAGGCTGGTAGTGGGTACATGGATGTTCATGATATTATTTTTTATACTTCTTTCGTGTGTCTGAAATATTTTTATGCAACATATTTAAAAATACTCCAGAATTAGGATACTAGAATTCCATTCTCCATTCTACCAACACTTTGCTGTATGACCCTAAGAAAAGCATTTCACTTCCATGGGTCTCAGTTTATACATCTATAAAATGAACAAGAATCTCCAAATTTTACCACCATAAATCCCTTTTACTATGTTTCCACCATGAGCCTCATGTAATCATAGACTACTGCCAAAAGCAAAACAAGCAAAAGAAAAACCCCTGCATTTATTCATATTCCCATTTTAACTTCTGATTAAGGTTCTCAAAACTATCAAAGTGACCACAAAGCATTTATTACATTCCAGCTAAGAGCAAGGAAACCTGACTTTTTTGGTCTTAGTGCAAGTATTACAGATATAATTTCCTAGGTTAGGCATTGGTAAATATTTAAAAGGAGCTCAGTTCTTACATCCCTGTTGTCTCTATAGTCATCCCTGGTTATAAAGCACTGTACTCAGTGACATCTCTCTATAACCCTATGAATTGAGTCAGTAAGGTTACTTGAGTCCTTAGAGAGACTTACCCTTCTTATTCCCCATCTTCAATAAAAGAAAATCCCAGACCTAATTTTTGAATGTACAAATTTAGAATGTTGGTTTTAGGAAAACTGGAGCAAACTGGGAGTCGGAGCTGAATGTGTACACTCCTGAGAGTCTAATATTTTGTCTGCTTTGACAGGTTTGAAGATAATGAAAGTCATAAGTCATACTGGCAAAAGCTACTACTATTCACTGAAAGTCGCTGTTTGGATACATTATCTCACTTATCCCTCCAACCTCCACTATGATAGGCACTATTGCCTCCTTTATAAGAAGGGAAAGCAAGGCTCAGGGAGGCTAGGAGACTCACTTAACAACTCATAGCTAAATGGCAGAGCTAAGGGATTCAAAACAAGACATCAAAACTCATTTTCTTGCCTCAACACCAAGCTGCTTCTCTAATGAGAGCACTCTCTGCTGACAGTGCAGCCTGACTGCTGGCCTAAATAGGTAATGGAAACCCCTAAAGCCATTTAGAGCAAAAGAATGAATTTGTTTCGCCTTGGAAGGAAATAAGACTCTGCTAATTCAGGGGACAGAAACTCCTGGAGTTGTGAAGCTTAATGCTTCAAAGAAGGTCATTGTGGTTGTCATCATCACCGGCAAAATTACTGTAACAAATAACTTTCTGCCTTGGAAATCAGACCTTATGGCAGCAGCAACAAACAAGTGCCAGAGAATTCCTGATATTTCAAAATAAGCTGTCATAAGCGAATCAAAACTTCTTCTGGACAATGCTGTTACACTGTTTTATTGTACAAGATGGAAGGTGCTTAGAGAGAATTTCTAAAATAACACAAGGGAGAAGTCAGGTATAACAGTTCTTCCCAAATTTGAACATATTTTCCTCTACAGCTAAAATAATCCCCACAATTCCTACAAACAGAGTGTTGCTTCTGAGATGGGACCTGTTTTGAGTTTCAAGTCTCAGGGGGCAGGGTAGAATCACCTCAACTCAAAGCTTACATCATCTAGAGTCTGTCCTAAGTGGATGCTTAAATATTCAATTAATGCTCAGAAAGTGAGAGTAGTTAGTTGTATGGGATGACATTCAGTCCATTTTACAAAAGAAAAATCTGAGGGGAAGTGACTTACCTAGTCAATTAAAAGTCAGAGCTGGACCTATAACTCCTGTCTCCCCCTTCACAGGTTAATCCTTTTTCCATTACAATAACTACAGTTTTTTGGCAAAATGTTCTAAACCTAACTGGACAAATTTAATCTATTTCTTATAATCAGAAAATAAGAAAAACCGATTGGATTAAAAAAAGGACTGTGGCACCCTTGGGAGGCAAGGGAAATCAAATGTCAGCTTAATGGGAGGTACAAAGGAAGGCAGGGTGGGCCTCTCCAATTGAAAGGGAGATCCGACTGTGTGCTGAAGAGGAAGGAAGGAACAGAATGGACTCACATCTCTGCATCTGCTTGCTGTACTCAGACATGTTATCTGGGCGGATGGAGCGCAAGAATTTAATGTAGTCATCACTGTGGTACTTGGTCATCTCCTCAGCATTGGCTTTGTGAGGGCGCTAGAGGGCAGAGGGGAGAAAGGGCAGGTTATTCTTGACTACTGCCAGTCTTCACTCAGTCTAGTTTGAACACTTATATCCGCCCAACATTGAGCTAGGTGCTGTAAAAAATAAAAAAGAAATTACTGATTAGATTCAAGCCTCAAGAAACTTATAATCTAATTGGCAAAGAACATTATCAAAGAAGATTCAGTGTCAGAAGACCTAGACTACCATTTAAGCTCTGTTGCTTAGGCAAGTATCTATTGGGCCTCAATTTCCTCATTTACTAAATATGGACAACATCTACCTCACAGGGTAGCTGTGAGAACTGAATGAGGTTGTTAAATCTCTTTGTCAATTGTAAAGCACTTTACAAATCATTACCTTTTCTAAAATTAAAGATAACAATATATAATTATGGGCCAAAGGCTCCAAAAGTTCAAGAAAAAGGGGTGACTAATAATTGAAATAGAAATCCCTTTATAAATCATCATCACAGCAACAATTCTGATGATATCCTCCCCATTAAAACTTGACATGGTAATTTCCTGGTTATCCCAACATTCTGATTCCTCCTTCCCTCTTTTTAAAAATTATCTTCTCTTCCTCTCGTCCCTTTCAAGGTAGGTCTTCTTCGAAGATGACCCTCTTCTTTTCTAATTATCAATACTTTTACAGTTTATAAAGCATTTTCAATATACAGCTAACATTGAGTGTTTACTCTGTGCCAGGCACGGTTTCAAGCACTTTATATGCTATCTCATATGATCCTTACAACAAACTTTTAAGATCATACTATTACTATCCTCACTTTACAGTAAGGAAATTACAGCAGAGTTTAAGTAACCTGCTCAAGGTTACACTTCTAATAAACTGGAATAGGAAACCCAGAGGGGCTGCCTCCAGGTGCAATTTGACTCTCATTTAATCTTCACTGAATATAATGATGAATGTTAAGGCAGAAAGACTGATACTGTTTTATAAACAAACAAAAAACCAAAACGCCCTTAGTGAAGGAAGCAAAATTTGGCTTTTTTATTATTATACTAAGCCCTTTACTCTCTTGGCAATGTCACCAAAGCTCCACTTTGACTATCCCTTCTAGACAGATGACTGTCCCAATTCTCCATTCTTAATCTCTGCTCTGGGCTCCAGATTCACAATTCCAATGACTTCCCAGCCAGCTCCACCCACGAATCCTAGAGGCACTACAAATTCGATTCAACTTCCAGAACTTCTCTTTTACTATTTTTGTGAATGATGCCAACACTCACTCAAGCTTAAAACCTAAGTGTCAACTTTAACTCCACCCTTTCTTGCCTTCAAATTCGATCCACTGCCAGTCCCTTTCATTATCCTTCCAAATCTTGCCTGCATCCAATATCTTATTTTTCTTATGTTCCTCTTTCCTAAATTTCCTATTCTAACCATGATTCACCTACTTGCTCAAGACAGAAGCCTGAGTATCACTGTTGATTCCTCTTTCCTCATCTACTACATTCAAATTCTCTTGAAACTACCATCAATGTATCTGTCAAATTCATTTACTCCTATCCCCAAACCACCATATTTTTGGCTTGGGTTGTGGCAACAATCTCCTAATTGGTAACCCAGCCTCAACCTTAACAATTGTTAATCTATTCTCAAATCCTACAGCCAGAGTAATCTGTCTGAAATTCAAACTGAATGTTACTCCCTTCTTAAAAACGTGTCAGAGGCTTCATTACTCAAAGAACAAGCTTGAATTCTTTAACCTAACTTGGGAAACTAAAATAATCTGGTCCCTGCTCACCTGTCTAGAATCCCTTTAAATATTTTATGCTCTAGCCCAGGGAACACCAAATTCAAATGAAAAGGGCCAAGCAGTTTACCTAGCTTGGTGCTTAAAACAAGCAAAATGGGTGAGCTGATGACCAACCTAGCTGATTACTGCAGTATAGAATTTTGAAACCAATCATCAGAGTCTTTTGGGTTAAATTTTATTTTGTTGAAGGCTGGCTAACATAAAGTTCTTAAAAGTACTTTTGGACTAAACAAAACATTTAAGGGGCTGAATTTATCTCATGCATTGATTATACCATTCTGCCAAGCACAATTCACTTGCAATTCTCCAAGAGAATTTTCTCTCATCTTTAGAATACATGCTATGGCCTAAATAACTGTCCTCCTCACTCCCTCTACTCAACCTTTAGGTTGCAAGTGAAAACTTAATCCCCCCAGAATGCTGCCCTTCACCCCATGGAGTCTCAGTTAAGTAACTTTCTGAAGTGTTCCTCTGAGAACCTTACTTTTCCATCATCACATTCAAACTGCAGAACTTGCACTTGTTTGGTCCACTATGGGAGGCCAGGAGCAGGTCATTATTCTAAGCAACTAAGCCCGGTGCCTGCCACTTAGCAGGTGCTTAGTAAATATCTGTTGCAGTACAAGTTAATTCTTAGATTATTTTTGGCTTCCTAATTGGTCCCATTTATATCCAGCCTTATCCTCTTCCAATTCATCTTCGTAATAATGTCACAAAAATCTTTAAAAAGTCAATGCCCCGCTCTAAAACATTCAATGACTCATTGGTCTATAGCCATGCCAACCTGAACAAGCCTATCCCGTCTGATCTCAGAAGCTAAGCAGGCTCAGGCATAGTTAATACTTGGATTGGAGACCACCTAGGAAGACCAGGTGCTGTAGGTGTAAAAAATATAAAATAAGGGATTGTAAACTGACAAGATCCTTGCAATCTGTGAAGTCAACCAAGGGTTGGCTCGCCTTAAAAAAAAAAAAAAAAAGGATTCCCTAATTACAAAAGAAAAGATTCTAAACTCTGACATGGTAATCAAGAAATTTTGCAAGGTTCCTTTTCAATTTAACCCCTACTTGTCCTATTCGTAATTATACTCCAGACAAACAGCCTTTCCTCAACAAAACCTATAGAGCTTCCCATCACAATATCTATGATCATGCTCTTCATACAATTTTAAATTTATCCCTATCCCAAATCTCTGAAGGACAAAGACCATCTCTAAAACTGTCTCTTTTATAAAGTAAAAGCAAATCTTTCTCTAAGAACCCATCTTTATCCCAGGCTAAAGTTCCAAGAAATATGACCTCACAGTCAAAAATTACAAAACACAAAAGGAAACAATGCACCAGGCATGAGAGCCCATAGAAACAACAAACAGCAGAATGAGATCTACAAAGACTTTGGATATGTCTAAATAAAAAACTACAATGCATTTTTATATACCAGTAAACAATTAAAAAATAAAAATTTTAAAAGATATAACATTTAAAACATGAACTGGGAAAGAAATTTATGGAGAAAATATAAGACTTTATTTTGATAGCCAAAATCTCAACTGCCCATCAACAGTGGAATGAATAAATTGTAGTATACTCTATAATAAAATATTACACAGCAACTGAACAAGCTAGTTACACACAAATAATGTATATTATATAATTCCATTTATATTACTTTTACAAAATTAACTGCATTGTTTAGGGATGCATATTTAGGTAGTTAAATTACGATGAAGAGTAAGAAAGCAATTAACAGAAGAGTCAGGATTCTGGTTCTACTGGGGAAAGAGAAGCAGCTGTGATCAGGAAGGAACGATGTAGATTTCTGAGGTCCTGACAAGGTTCCATTTCTTGAACTGTTTTTGGTTTGTTTTTAATCTTATTTGATGAGGGAGGGGCCTGCCCTGCCAGCTTCTATGCTCAGCCCCAACCCACAACCAACCCAACCTGTAGCCCAGACCACAAGTCCCTATAGCACCTGGCAAGGCACCAGTTGGTGTGTACATGTATGTTTACTTTATATCAATTTGTTAAACTGCACGTTTGTTTTATGTACTTTTCTGTACATGTGTTATATTTCACAATAAGGAAGCTAAAAGAACCTGTATATGAGACCTTTAAAAAGACCTAAATAAATGGAGACATACCATGTTCATGAATTCAAAGACTTTTTAGTCTGGAAATATCAATTCTCCCCTAAGGTGATGTCCAGATTCAATGAAATTCATTTACAGCACTTCATTAGTTAATTCTAAAATTGATATGGAAGTACAAGGGGCAACTGGCAAATCACTTTTCTTTTATAAGAACAACAATGTGGGGAGACTTGTGCTACTAGATATGAAGACTTACTAAAAAGACTGTGATACTGGCATATGGGTCAATAAATAGAACAAGTCAACAGAATACAGAGGCCAGAAACAGACCCCTACATACTGCCTGGTACAATGTAGGTCCTTAATAATTACTTGTGCAATGAATGAATAAATATGAACATTTCTTATATAGAAGAGGTGGCATTTAAATCAGTGGGCAAACAACAGACTTTTCCATAAGTCAGCTGGGACAATATGGAGGAAAAATTTCAGTAGATTCTTACTTCAAACCATATTAAAGAACCAATTCTAGATATAGTATCCCCCATATATAAGGGGGGGGGGGTTGGGTGGGCAATGTTCCAGAGTATATAAAGAACTGCTACAAATTGGTAAGGAAAAAAAAGTCAAACAACCCAAGAGAAAAATGGGCAAACGAAATTAAGACATCTCACAGCAGAGGGCATACAAATGGCTAATAAACATATGAAGAGATGCTCAGCTTCACTGATCATTAGCGAAATGCAAATCAAAACCACAATACATACTGCTTTATACCCATTTGACTGGCAAAATTTAAAGTCTAATTCCAAGTGTGGGAGAGGATGTGAATAAAGGTATTTCTTATACATTGCCAGTGGGAATATAAATTCATTCAACCACACTGAAAAGCAACTTGGCATTCAATATTTCGCATACCCTAGTCCAGCAATTCCACTCCTAGAGAAACAGTCAAAAGAAACTTTGGTATATATGCACTAAGGGACACATACAAAAATATTCCCAGTAGCACTGTTCCTAACATTACAAAACTAGATATAAATTAAGAACATGGGAGAATGGATAAACTGTAACATACTAACATGATAAAATATTCAGCAGAGAAAAATGATTTATAGGTATATACAACAGGGTGGATGGATTTTACTAATATAATATTATATGATAAAAGCAAGTCCTGGAAGACTACACATAAATATGATACCTTTTTAAAGAAATTCAAAAACAACTAAATAAATACTATATATTGTTTAGGCAAATATACATGATAACGAAGTTTTTTAAAAGCAAGATAAACACAAAATTTAGAAGAGTAATTGGGTTGTAGGAATATGTATATTCACTGCATTATTAAAAATTTAAGTTAACAAATTAATAAATAAACAATAAAGTCAATTTTTTAAAAAGAAGGCCAAACATGGACCTTCTTTTGATGCTTATGAGCCAAGGATAATGATTAACCCTATTTTGTGTATCTGAGGTCCAATTAAAACAAAAACAAAATAATAAACCAGATGATCAAATAGAAAAATGGGTAAAAAGCTTGACCAAGAACTTTAACAGGGAAACGTGAATGGCCAATAATCATACAAAAAGATCCTCAACCTCCTCACTGATAACTAAGAAAATACAAATTAAAACAATAGCAAGATATCATTTCTCTACCTAAACTGGCAAAAAAATATTAAATATGACAAAATCAAGCAATGACAAGGACTTGGTGCAACTACAATTCCTCTACATTGCTGGCAACTGGAAACTATTTTGGCATTATCTAATAATGGTGACTATGTACACATGTCCTGACCCAGCAATTCTATTCCTTGTATATCTATCCCCTAGTGAAACTAGCATATGTGCACCAAGAAACATGTTTAAGAATGTTCACAGCAGCAGTGTTTATAATAACCCTAAACTAGAAACAACCAAACGCCCACCAATAATAAAATAGGCAAATAGACAAATTGTAGTATATTCTTTCAATGAAATACAGTGAAAAACAGATACAGCTACATGCACCAATATGTATTACTCTCAGGAACATGTTGAACAAAAAAAGGCAAGTCATAATAAATATTGTATGGCTCCATTTATGGAAAATTCAAAATTAAAAACTGTATTGTTTAAGAACAAACACTCATAAAATTAAAAAGAAAAGCAAGAAAAGGGACAATGAGTTTTTTTTCCTTTTGATATAAAATTAAATTGAGGGGCTTTTTTCTAAGAATTAAATTAATGGGAACTCTCAATTATCTGATAGTTACCCCCTTTTTTGTCTTATATCCTCTATAAGAAAATAATTCTTAATAAGGGTTTTTTAAAAAACTAATGTACAAATTATGCTTAGGATTCATATATATTCAATTTAATGTCACAGTCCATGATTTGTATCACTACTGCTCTAAGAAATTATTTACAGGTATGCCAGGCAAGAAAGAATTAACCACCTATTCTTTAAGGGTTTTCAACAAGAATTTAAACTCAACAGATTTTTTTAAATTACCAAGAACAAGTTACTGCATTCTGATTAACTGAGGTTCTACTGGAACTCTAGCCCATATTTTTAAAAAGGTCTTAAAATTTTTGATTCTCATAAGCAACAAATCATTCTATGATTCTCTTATCTGAATGCCTAAAAACCTTACTAATAAATTAGTCACATCAAAAAAAAGGCAAGGAAATAACAAACCCCAAATTTAGATAAGAGGTAAAATCTCAGGAAGAAGACAGGGTCAGGGAAGGGCATACCTGGGCTCTAGAAGCCACGAAAATGTTCCTTTTCTTAAATTAGGTGGTATTAATCATAGTGTGATTCTCTATACTTCACATATTTTATAAAAATTCTTTCGTATCTCCTCAATATTTTATAAAAACATTTTTTAAAAAAAGAACAAAAGAACAGAAGGCGATGAATAAGAAGCCTGAGAATACACAAAATTAGCATCCAAGGCAAAGAAGAGAGCAGGATTTTCAATTATATAAATAGGAAGGTGCCTGGATGAAAAGTGGGGATGTAAATTCTGGGAGAAATTAATTAGATGTGTGGATACAGAACTGGGGAAGAAACAGAAGAGGGTGAATTGTGTGAAAAAGACCTTTTTCATGTCTCCTTCAGGTATAGAGACAGAAATAATACAGTAACTTCTATAAGAAGTCTAAGGAGTGTCTTTTAGGACTCTCAAGAGCCAGAACAGACACTAAATGGCTATCTGTGCTTTGAGTAAGGCATGCTAGGATCTTAGCCCAGAGAAAGGAGAGGATAGAAGGGATGAATGCAGAGAAACATTGTTGGGGGAACAGGATCATATTCATACTCAGTGAAAAGGTAGGGCCAGAGAAGAAAAAAGATCACATTAAAGATAACAAGGCCTAGAGATTTCAGGTTATACTAGGGTTTTACTTTAAAAGTTTATAACAATATCACACATGACATCATTTCCAATAAGGTATTATTATTTACTATGATCACCATTGTTGGTTGCTTCCCAAAGAGCCATTCTTTCCCTTCTTTCTTGGTAACAGATCTCACTTTGGTTGGGTATTAATGCACCCAGCCCCAGGGACCAAATGTGATTAGTCAAGCCAATTGCTATGAATGGTCTAAGAATGGCAAATGACCCAATGAGATTTAAGAGGAAATTTATTGAGAAATTTCTGGAAAGGGTTTTCCTCTTTAATAAAAAGGGGAGTGTGGGTGGGGACAGTGGAGAGTGATCCATTTTGCCCCTGTTCTCTTCCTCGTTGGATTCCGTCATATGAAGACATGACATCTGGAGCTGAGACAGCCAGCATGTAACTTCAAGGCAAAAAAACATGAGGATAAAATCACATAAGCTAAGGATGGCTAAGCAGGACAGAATAAGCATAGGTCCCTGATGACAGTCAAAAGAAATGCTGAGACCATCTACTCCAGACTTAAGAGATTGTTTATGAAAGGAAAAAAGGACAGATGGACAGATAAACTCTGGAATCGAAGAGATATGGGTTAGTCTTAGCTCATCTGTTATTAACTATGTGACTTTGGGCATCTTAATTATCCTCTCTGAGCTTGCTTTCTCATCTATAAACTAGGGATGTTATAAGGATTACATGAAATAACAGGTAGCCCTGGCCGAGCACCTAGCAATCATCAATAAATGTTCATTTTTCCTCTCATTTGTAAATGTAAAATACATTTTTTCATACTCAACATCTCTTATGGAGGTTAATACAGTCCCTGAAGTATGACAAGCATTCAGTAAAAACATGTTGAATGAGAAAAGAAATAGGGCTTAAGGTGACTCCTAAAGATGAGAAAGATATGACTGGGCAGAGTAAATAATGCTCCCAGTCAGGAGGGAGTGGAAAGAGGCAGAATGTGATCCCGCTGCCTTGGAGGGCTGACAGGGTAGAGGCAGGAGAGAAGGAAAACTGGGGCCAGATTAGCATGGTGAACATGTACAAGAGACTGCTCTGGAAGGTCTTAGTGCTTACTATTGCACATTCAGGTATCCTCTTTATCTAAATGCTGGTCTGTTCTCTAGAGTCCCTGAAAACCTTGCTACCTTTTATGTTTTTCATTCCCAGCTGTCTTTTATACCTGAAAAACCTCTCTGGTCCCAAGGTCTGTCTGCTTCTCAGACTACTTTCCCTCTTGCTTCCCCAGTGGCCACCATGGGCTCTAGAGACATGACACAACCATCTGGGAAGAAAGACTCATCTCCTTTCAGTCTCTGGAATGGTGAGGAAGGATACTGTTGTTGCTAGGTTACTTAAGCTGTCAGCACAGACTTTAACAACAGACTCTTATGCTCTAACCATAACAGAACATGGACCCCAGATCCTCTTTATCTTCTCAACAGTCTCCTAACGGCCTCCATGCTTATAAAATACGTGCCCATGCCTATCTCTCTTTCTTTTAAAATCCTTCACTTATTCTTCACTGCTTCCGGAAGAGGTACAAACTAGGAACATTTGGACCAAATTTGGTCCACAGATATACTGATGAATTTTTGTGTATACAGGTTTAAAAAATGAACAAACAAACTTGGGCCAATATTTTAAACCTGAAGAATTTTATTTAATAATCTAGATATCTAACTTTTCTTTAAAACTGAAAGATGGGTCAAAGGTCAGCAGGAGCTGAGTCAAGAGATTAGATAGTCTATACTCTCTAGTAACTAGAGACCTGGCACTAGTTCAACACAGTCCTGCTCATTTTTTCAGGCACTGGATTTTTTTGACCCTGGCCCCTCAGAGTTGTTTAGTATAGCACATCCAATCCTTGCTGAACTCTCTAGCTCCAGCTCCCCTCACTCACACCTATGAACTTTAAAATACAGCAATACCTGCTTATTGAACTACTTACATTTTCCTCAAATACACCACATTGTTCTTACCTCTTTGCCTTTTAGTATATGTTCTTCCTTTGGCCTAGAATGACAGTCCCCTCATGAACCCCAGGCTAAATTCTATTCAATCTTTAAAACTCTGCTCAAATATCACCTCTTAGATACATCCCAAGGCTCCTTTTCTTCTTCACTCCTCCTTATCTCTGCATCTTGTATATTTTTTAAATTGCTGCACTTACCCACTGTAGTATAATTTATTTGTATACATGTCAATCTCTAGCACTAGTGTATACTCCTATCATTTACAGTGGTGTCTGCCACATAACAGCCACTCAAAACATTTGATTAATTAGTTAAGAAAATAAGATAATGAATGACAAAAGGGGAACCAGAGGTGATGAGATTACGAAGGAGTAGAGCTCCCAGAAACTCACATAGATTTCCATTTTTCGGTAGAGACCATAGTTAAGTAGCAAATTGTGAGTCATGCGGATTCGGTGAGGCTTCATCGGGTGGCCTTGTCCATAATAGTAATTTCCAACATCCCCTAAAGAAGAAAGAGTGATAGTTTCAGTGACACAGTTAGACACACACTCCCACGAGAACCCAGTAATTTTTACAACAAACTCCTGGACAAACTCTCTGGTTCATTCTAGTCTCTAAGATTCTCGACCACCTTCAGGAAGGGTAACTCAAAAGAGAGAAAAAAAAAAGCAGGGAACTCTGGTGAGGTCAGCACTTATGGATGTCAGTCTAGCCCAGTTTCTTCCCCTGGAACCCTCAGGCACTACTAGAAAATGTGTGCGGTTCATTCCAGATCTACTGGGAAAAGCAACCAGTGAGGTGACTCACTGTATCTATAAGGAATTCACTCCCACTACAGAAAAACAACCATCAATACTCAGAATTATTAGTATTATAAGCCACAGTTCACCTCTTGCACATTTTGATAGTTTACAGTGTCAAAGCATATCCACATTCATTTTCTTACTGGATCCTCACAATAACCCTGTAAAAAAGTTAAGACAGGGAGTTTTATCCTCATTTTATAGATAAGAAACTAAACTAAACTCTTATCATCTCTTACTTCACCTATAGCAAAGCCTTCTAATTGGTCCCTTTGTCTTCAATTCAAACAATCTGCCACATTGTCACCAGTTATTTCCCTAATATCCAATTTCGATAATATTACCCTCTGCTCAAAAATCCTTAATGGCTCCCCATCCCCTACAGGATGAAGAATAAAGAACAAGTTCAGTAACCTGTCACTCAAGGACTTTCCTAATCTACCTTTCCAGCTTCATCTCCAGCTACCTACCACCACCATCCTCCCTGACAACTTCCTCTCCCTCTCCACCCCCTCCTCCCTCAGACTGGGAGTAGGCAAACTACTACTTCAGGCCCTTGGGCCAAAATAATCAGCTGCCTGTTTTATAAACAAAATTTTATTGGCACACGGCCATGCCCATTAGTTTATACATAGCTGCTTTCACATCATAATGGCAAGCTGAGTAGTTAAATACTTGCCACAGAGACCAACCAAAATGGCACAAAAGGGTAAAATATTTACTATCTGGCCCTTTACAGAAAGTTTGCCAATCTCTACTATAAACACACTAGATTATTATCAGCATCTTGAACAGGGCATTCACCTTCACCAAATATCCTTTGTTCCTTTGAGCTAGACTATCCTTCCTTCTCTGATGATCCTCATACTACAAAGCCCAGCTCAAGCTCCAAACATATTCCTGATCAGAATAAATGGCCTTTTCCTCTGTAATTTGTATATAGCATTTAATTCTTTTTGTATCTGATTTATTGACATCTAGTTATTTATATATTAGACCAGATGCTCCTTCAAGACAAGGGCGAACATGACCTGTACATCAGAGAAGCTCAACAAAGATTCAGAGAATTGAGAACTGAGACTCAGAGAAGTTAAGCGCCTGTCCCAGATCTCTTAGCCAATGAGGGATCTGGGAGTCAATTCTCCTGACTCCAATCCATTACGTTAAAAGCTATACTGGGTTTCCGAGGCACCTACTTCAGTTTGCACTTAATGTAGAGGGCTCTCGGAGTATACTTGGTAAAAAGTTCCTGAGACACTATTCCAAAATCTAATGAACTGCACACCCAAAGATCTCTCCTTATGAATCTATCAGGATGAGGCAGATCTTTGAGCACCAGTGAAAAAAAGGTCACAGACTCTCAGGTATTGTGATGTGATGTGACACCAGGAATAGCTTCATTCCAGGGAGCAATGCACTGTGGGGAATGCCACCAACTGCATCTAAGCCACACTCAAATTCTCTGCCACAGACACAGCCTGGGATAATGGGAAACCTTAAACAGTTGGATATTTAGGATCCATTCCTCATCTCTTTCTACATTGACTTTTTTTTAAAGATCAATTTTAGATTTATAGAAAAATTGCAAAGATAGTACTGAGTTCTCAGATACCACACCCAGTTTCTCCTACCATTAACATTTTACATTAGTAAAATAAGAGGTATCTATTATAACTAATGAACCGATATTGACACATTATCATTAACTAAAAACCCATACTTTATTCAGATTTCCTTAGTTTTTACCTAATGTCCTTTTATCCTATTCTCTTGATCTTAGTGAGACACACCTCTGAGGGCAGGGACTGTGCTCTCAGCCAGAACCATAAGCCAGACTATAACATGTAGTGGCATTCAACAGGGACCCTAGTACCATTCAGACAGACTTTGAGATACAATAGCGAGAAAGGAAGGCAGAAAAGTTGTTCCCAGAGCCCCTCAGACAACCTAATCAACCATGGGGATTGGGTAGAATTTGCTGAGACATCTGGATGCAGATCCAGTTTTGGGGCAGTCAGTAGTCACATAGCCATTATCATGTTATATAATTGGATTCCTGCTTACCCATGTCTCTGGCATTGGCCTCGATCCC
Source organism: Eonycteris spelaea (assembly GCA_003508835.1). Lineage (NCBI taxonomy): Eukaryota > Metazoa > Chordata > Mammalia > Chiroptera > Pteropodidae > Eonycteris > Eonycteris spelaea. The sequence continues at coordinate 10,689,727 of PUFA01000006.1, forward strand.
TAGCAACTCCCTAGACTATCAAGCCTGGGTTCAGCCAAGACTTAGAGACTTGAGGAACTGAGATACCTTATCTAGAGGACTAAGGGAGTACCTGAGGGTGGAGCCCAGAGACTCCATCCTTAACAGTTTTTAATTGAGCTGCTAAGAGACTTTAAAAGAAATAATCTTTTTTATTTAGATACTACTTTTAAACTTTAAAAAGCTTTTCCCATTGTTCTCACATTTTAGGAGAGTGGCCTGAGGCCAGGAAAAGTAAAGTGGGCTTGCTGAGCCCCAAGTTAGTGACCTCTCTGTAAAACTCAGTTTCTTAAAGTAAGAAGTCTCCCTTCTCTAAAGTCTGGGTCTTTCCCCTTTTCTCTTTTTAAACTAAGAGTGCAAAGATCACAAAACAGCAAACTGATATAGCTACAAAGTCATAGGATCCAGCCTCAGTGTGCCCTCACCACTGCCCAGCAATCCTTCCAAATTTATTTTCCTAGCTCCCTTTTTCACAATAGCTATTTAACAGCTATCTTGCCTCAAGATTTCTACTCTACCAATTGCCCTCCCCCACTCTGAGAAAAAGGGTGAGAAAGTAGGATGAGGGGAAGAGAGGTTGGAGCTTTGTTTTCACCTTGAAAACTCCATTAACTCCTATTGAACTTACCTACATTTGAATTTTTCCTTGCCACTTACCCTCTCATCAAGAAGGAACTTCCTCTTGAAGGCTAGTGTCCCTACCTGTGTTGTGGTGTCCATTTCACCTGGTCTCCTCAGGAACCTCCATCATTACTACTAGTCCCTCTCTCCTGTATTTTCAACCTCTCCTTCTCTCGGCTATTTTCCATAAGAATTTGAATATGCTCAACTCTCAATCACTGTATCTCCCCTTTATCAACAATCCTTTCTGTCTGCCTTGGACAAGCTTTGTTAAAAAGAGTTCAGCCTCCTCTTCACCCATCCTTTTAATCCTCAATCTACAGCAATCTACCTTCAGTTCCAAACCTGGCACAGGAAAAAGTTCTTGTCAAAAATCTCTCCTTATTTCTGTCTTCTAAACTGCAAATCAGAATGGCCAACCTCTACTTAGATATCCCTCAGACATTTCAACAAGTATTTCTTTAAAAAACACAACACAACACAACACAACAGTTATTTACTGACATCATGTCCTCAAAACACTCAGCATCAAACTGCCCAAACCAGAAACTTGGGATCCTTGCCTTCTTCCTAACCCCAACATTCATAACTTTTTCTGTCCAGAGCGATAGTTCTAAGGTATAAACCTAATGTCACTAACCTGCATAAAATTTCAATGATTCACAAGTGGCTCTCAAAATAAAGTCCAACTTCCTTAGGATAGTATGCCTAGCCCTTTATGATCTAGTCTCCAATTACTTTCCTGACTTGCAAACCTTTCCCTCACCCCTGCTCTCTACCTTCTACACTCTGCCCTCAAATCTATGCCTAAGTCATGCTATACACATACCTGCTGTTTTTCAAAGGTGCTGTCCTCTCTCACCTCTAAACTTGCTGTTATCTTTGCCTTCCCTGTGCCAGGTTAATAACTACTGTTCTTCAGGTCCCAACTGAGATAGCACCCCCTTCCCTGACTCCTCAGACTGAGCTGGGTGCCTTTTCTCTGTCCTATAACACTGAGTGTCCCTTTACCTCAGCAAGATATTGGAAAGCAATTATCTGTCATGGTCTATCTTCCCCTCTAAACTGAACTGAATGAAGATGGGATGTGACTTGATCATCCCCATGGCCCCGGCACCTAAATGCTTCCTAGTACAGAATAATGTCTTAACAGACTTTTGTTACATGAAAAGTCTGTTTTAACAGTTTGCATCCTTCTCTTTCTTTCCAAGCCCAGGGGCTCCATTTCCCAGCAGCAACTGCAGGCCCTGCTGAGACACTGGGGGAGGAGCAGCGGTGACCACTAGTTGGTGATTCCTGAAGGATTCGCCCCAAAAAGGATGAAGAAGGAAAGGGGCAGGGAAAGACCTTCCTATGCTCAACAGAAAAATACACTCTTGCAGCCTTCTCCATTGGATTCTGCCTCCCCCTCAGACTCAGCCTCCCATCTAAAAGTCCCACTCAAACCCTGCCCATCATACTTCTTCAGAATTCTCCAAGATCACCTCAGGCTTTCCAGAGCGACCCTCTCAGTCTCTGCCTCTTCCCTCAGTCTCCACCTCCTTTCCATTCCTGAGCCTCTTCCCTCAGGCCCGACCTCCTCCTCTCAGCTTCCTCCCTCAGCCTCCATCTCCTTTCCTCTGAGCCTCTCCCCTCAGTCTTTACCTATTTCCTTCGCTCTGACCTCATTCCTCACAGCCTCGTCCCTCGACCCCGACTTCCATCCTCTGATCCTCCTCCCTCAGCCCCGACCTCCTTTCCCCTCAGCCTCGTCTCTCAGCCTCGTACTCTTCTCAGCCTTTCCCCAACGCCTCGGTCTCTCCAGCCTCCCCTCTCAGATCGCCTCAGCCTCTCGCTCCCGGATCCGGCCCGGCCAGGCCCCGCCCCCGCCGCGAGGACAGTGCTCACCATCGTAGTAGTAACAGACTTTCCTCCTGGTGCCCTGAGTCTGCGCCATTTTGCTTGCCTCCAGTCCCTCCCGTCCGTCCGTCGGTCCGTCCGGCCTCCCGCCCGCGGCTCCGCTCAGCGTCCGACCCAGGGGGAAAGGAGGCGGGCCTCCGGCTCGCTCCGCCCGTCCCCTCCTGGGCTCACCTATAGCCGCGCAGCCCGGGCACCGCTCCAGCCAATCAGCTTGCGCGGGGATGGCCCGGAACTCGGCAGGGGGCAAGGGCAGCCCGGAGAGGCAGCCCAGGGCCCCCTGGGCCTGTACCAAGGTCCGCAACAAGGGGGTGGGGGGGAGCTGCCCCGGGACCGTACCATTCATTAGTCCCCGCGGGAAGAAAAGTCTGTAAACTTCACAGTTCCATTTCGGTGTTGGGATCGTGCTTGGAGATCAGAGGCCAACTTTGTACAATTTTACAGAGAATCCTCTGAGGCCAAAGCGGGTTGGGTTGGGAGGAGTGACTTGCACAAGGTCATTCAGCTAGTGAAAGGGCTGAACTTGGGTTAGAACTCATGTTTGGAGGAGGGAGAAATAAACTGATGAAGGAAATGAAAGTGCTGTAGACCAGGTACTGTGCAATCTCTTTACTAAATGTAGCTCAGTTATCTCGGTTATTCCTCACAACAGTTTTAGAGGAGGGCTTCTTATCCTTATTTTATAGATAAATATATTGAAGTTGAGACCTTTGTGACTTGCTCAGGGTCACACAACTAGTAATTAAATTTAATTTTCAATTGTCCACATATTTTGAATGCCTACTATGCATCAGAGACACTAACAAAATGGCAGAACCCAGTCTTCCTTACAAACCTACCTTCCTGATGTAGTCGCCCAGGAGGACTAAAGAGTGCCTTTAGACAGAAGGAAACTAACTAATCGTTTCCTGATCCTGGAGCAGGGTTTATCAAGCTATGGGAGCTATTGACATTTTGGGCTGGATAATTATTCATTGTAAGGGGGCTGTTCTGTGCACGGTAGGATGTTTAGCAGCATTCTTGGCCTCTACTCATTAGATGCCAGTGGCTCCTTCCCCACACCCTAGTTGTGACAACCAAAATTGTCTCCAGACATTGCAAATCTTGGGGGCGGGGGGGGTGGATTGGAGGGAGTGTAAATTGCCTGCCCTCCTCCCCACTCTACCCTTGAGAACCACTGCACTAGATCAATCATGAACTGGTCATTATTGAAAGCTAAAAGACTGAAAAACACTGTGATGGCCAATAAAATAACAATATTAAGATTTAGTGATTGCTTACTATGTGCCAAGTTAAGTTACTCATGGTCCCATAGTCAATAAGATATTTTTATGCCTCTTGACAGTTTAAAGAGTGCTTGGGCACTTGTGCTTCTCACTTGGGAACTGCATTTGGGCCATTATAAAATAACAGGAAATCTAAGACTAGGCTGTTCTATTGTAGAAACAGCAAAGAGCCAGGGAATAAACCCTATTCCCAGTTCTGTGTTGCTGCTTCTTAGCTAAGAACCTTTCTGGGCCTCCATTTCCCTGGTAAAATGGAGAGGATAAGAATACGAAGTTGACCAACTATGGTTGCACACAGTGTCCAAACCAGATAATGGGTGTGACAGCATTTTATAAAATGCAGAACAGAAATCACAAACTCAAATGCCAACAGAGATCAGGCAGGTGATGTAAATGAGTGGATTTATATTATTTATATTACTTTGATTCAGGCACTTCATTTGCATATTTTAAAAATCAAATTCTTTTTTACTTTCTTAAAAAAATATGCCATTCTCCTACCTTTCTTTAAACACACTGCCATCTTCAGGTATCTTTTTCCTCATCTTTCTTTTTTAATTGCTTTATTGATTTCACATTATGAAAAGAATATATATATATATATATATATATAATTTTTTTTTCTGAAAACCAGGTGAAATTGCTCTGCTGGACAGAAACTTCTATACTGAGACATTCAGTTAGAAACACCAAAGGGGAAACACCAAAAGGTTTACAGAAAAGTAAATCACAAAACTACATGCAGAGTAGAGCAGAGACCACATTATTAACCTCAGAGAAAACCTTAGAATTCAAGGTATAAGGCAAAAGTCATAATGATTATCAGGTTCAGGAGTTTGGAAACACATATGATATCTCATTTGCTGCTCCCTAGTCCTTCCTCCGATTCCCATCTGCTGCACTACAATCCTTCCTACATCTTCCACTTCATTATGATCAACATGCCTGTTAGGTATGGCCCATTGGAAATTAGGGACAAGTCGCCTAACCCACCCCAGCCTGACACTTCTATGCTTCTGGCCTTCACCCCTCCCAAATGGTGTGGTTCCTCTCCATTCTGCATGGGGGCCTGGTCTTTACCTTCATTTTCCTGTTCGGCATTTTCCATGTTGAGATTTTTTTTTTTTACTGCTTGTTTCTCTTTGGAAGCCATTGCTCCTGGGCCTGTTTTTGCTGTCTCCTCTGCCTCCCTATTCCCACCGCCAGTGGGCCACAACAACACTTGGACCTGCAGACCTGCTCTCCCACTGCCTCAGCCTCCTACTCTTGGGGCTGCCCCTGGCCCACAAGCCTTCAGGGCCACTGTGAGCCGATACTCTAATTTTCTCACTTTTTAGTGGAAATATGAGTGCAAGAAAACATTTCATTTTCCTCTTGATTATAAAAACAAGAGTGCAAACATGATGATAAATAGCTACTAACAGTTTCATTGTCTGGGAGCAATGGGGAGTGGAGGGGACTCTGACAAAGAGAGAACTCATGCCCCACCTGAATGGAGTGGCTACTACTCAGCTTCAGAACAAATAAGTCCAGCAGAGCCAAATCTTTTTATTTTCTCGGGAGGAGCAAAAATCTGGAGTTTTATGCAAAATCTCCTGTTTTATAAACTCAATCTATTATCAAGACAGAGGTAAGAGCCATCCTTTCAAATATAAGTCAGATCATGTGAAGGTTCTGCACATATCCCTATAAAGTATCCTCAACATGGCTCTTGCAAAGGCCACAAGGCCCCAGAGGATCTATCCCTCTCCCTCAAGCAGCCATTACCTCTAGAGCTGACCAAGCAACCTTCTGTCTCAGTCTGTTCCCTCTGCCCCACCACTCCTCCCTCATACCAAGTGGCTCACTCACTCTCCTCCTTCAAAATTTTGCTCAGTCACCTTCTCAATGAGGCCTTCCCAGACCATCCTCTTTAAAAATATTAACCTCCTCCAAAATGACATTCCTAATTCCCCTTACCCTGCTCTATTCCCCTCTTAGCACATGTCACCTTGCAGCATACCATATCATTTACTTCTTTGTGATGCTTATTGTTTGTCTTCCCCTTCTAGAATGTTAACTCCACAAGGTCACAGACCTTATCTACCATATAGGAGCCCAGAACTTGCCTGGCACACAGATGATGTTCAAGAAATATTTGTTAAATGAGTGAATTAACTCAGTGTTTAAAAACATCTTGGCCAAATATAGCCCTTGAAGCAGTAGCTGTAAGGAATGCTATTGCCTTTATGTAATGGGAGGGGGAAAGTTCTAGGACACAACCTAGGAATTTCTAGGTAGGAGTCAAGATGGGGATTTAAAGGGGTTCAGAGCCCATACAGCAAAGTGTAAGGACATCCTCTTGGCCCCCAGCATCAGCAGGGCTGGAAAAAGTTCAGATATCTCATCTTATCTTTCGTCCCAATTCAGAGTTACCATCTTCTGAACCTCCACTCTCTCCTCCCAAGGAAGAAGATATTGGAGTAGGATGCAGAGATGTACAACCTTCATCAACAAACAGACTTTTATTGAGCTCCTGAAGTGTACCTGGCACCAAAGAGGAGCACACAGAGGTATTGGATAAGGTCCCCCCTCAAGAATCTTCTTCACGATCAGGGGAAAGGAAAAGAGGATGGGCAGAAGCTGGTGTCAAGGACAGGCCTCTCTCCTTTCTCTGGTGGTCTTAGGAAGTGGGAGGGCCCAGAAAGGGGTAGCTTGGACAGGTGTCCAAGATGTATATATACAGGCCGCACATGTATAAAACATGCGTGCAGAGCCCACACAACTAAAGAACCCAAGTATAAGACATAAGTGTATGTATCACATGTGGATAGGATTCACTTGCAGAGTCCATATGTGCGTAGGCCACGTGATATGGCACAAGAACTGCTTCTCCCCTAGGTTTGCTAGATGAGAGAAGGGCTCCACGTCCTAGCCAGTTAGGCCTCTCAGGGCTGGGGCTGGTACTGGCCCTCCGTGGCCGTGAAGAAGTCCTCCAGCACACTGCGCAGGTAGTCAAAGGTGGGCCGGTCCTCTGGGCGCTCCTTCCAGCACAGCATCATGAGGTGGTACAGCTCCTCTGGACAGTTGTCAGGTTGCACCATGCGGTAGCCTCGCTCTAGGTTCTGAATTACCTCAGGATTGGTCATTCCTGGAGGTTGATGGGAGAAAGGACATCAAGGCTCCAGGCTTTGGAAGCCCATAGGTAGAGGTGATGTTCAGAACATTTAACTGGTATGGTGTGAGCAATCCAAAAGGATTTCAGTCTTCATTGATAGTAAGGCCTTCATTGATAGTGGTAACTGCTAAACATCAGCCATGCCACTTGGAGTGTCTGCTGTGGCTTTGACACTCAATGACACACACCCATATCACCTGTCAGCTGTGAGACCTTGAGTGAGCCACCTCACTTCGTTGAGCCTCAGTTTTCTCATCCAGAAAATAGAACAAACAGTAGCTCCTACTTCACAGTTTTTGTGAGGATTGAATGAGGTAGTGCATATAAAGTACCAAGTATAGTGCTTGAAGAGGAGATGCTGCATAAATAACACTTGTGATTGATTACTCTAATTTGGTGGGGAAAGATGTGGTGGTCAGGGCCCAGGGCAGAATGGGAGCCCACAGCCAGGACAGTGGTGAGGCTTCTCAAGTACATGAGATACTGCATCAGGAAGCCAGAAAGACCATGGGCTCCAACAAAGCAGACCCTGTGTGAGGCAGAGATTTATAAGGTCCCTCCATGACCCATATGAAATAATTTTGGGGCCACTTCTCACCCTTTGTGCTCCTCTTGGCCCACCTAGCAGGCTCCTAGCAAGTGGACCCTGAGAGGAGCAGGTCTGGAGAACTGCATGGTCATAGGAGAAACACAGCTCCCTGTTTCTAAATTTCCCATGTGGCTTCTTATTTCTACTTCAGTCTCCTGAAAAGAGACTGTGACAGTCAGTCCTCCAAAACTAAACTCTTATACGGCCCTGGCAAAATAGAAGTTTTGCTCCTGCAAAACTTGAGACTTTACCCTGCTCAATAGAGACCCTCTCCCGGAAGCCTTGCCCCTGGGAGTCTTCCAGTTATGAGTTCCTCACATTTCAAAATCAGGACATGGGAGGACACAAATAGGGAACTAAACACCCAAAGCTAGGTAGAGTCAAGGCTGAAAACCCATAGGCTAAATCCAGTCTAAATATAGCCCACAGACCTACTTCAGTTTAGCCTCTATAGTGTTTAAACAATGTGAATCAATCACCAATATTTGAAACCCGGTGAAGTCTTCTAAAACTCCAAGTTCTGACTTCTCTTGAAAAAACCAAAGATCTGGGCCCTTATGTCTTAATAACAACCATCTGCTAGAGCAGATGCAAGTTCACCCAGGTCCCACTACTCCTCATTGTCTCCCTGATCCCGAAGCCATGTATCAGTTGCCATTTATCATGTTTTCAATGCCTTTTTTTCTTCTAATAGAGAAATTCTATACAAATTTATCTCTATGGGCACAGTGGAGGAGAAGTGAGGTCCCTTGGCAAGATGACCAAGTGTGGTTCTAGCCCCAGTGCTATCCTTAGACTCTGTGATGGGGCAAGTCCAGGGCAGAGAAGTCCTTCAGGCTCTCCACCTGATTCTAAGGTGCCTTTCCATTCCTAGGAGCGAAGTTCTGTGCACACTGCTTTTGGGATGTGGGAAACTTCTACAAATCCAACCCCTGTGTTCCATGACCTGCCTGCCCTGTCTTTGTGTTCCATTTCCTTTCTCCACTTTCCTAGAAAGTTCATTCCAAAAAATTCCATCCCCGTCTTGGCTGAATTCAGGGGTAAAGGACTTTGTAAATGAGATAAAAGGAGGGGTAGAAGGAGTGGGTAATTAGCTGCTTATGTTTCTCTCTCACTCTTTAGACAGAAAGCTTCAGAGGGAAGATAAGTCAATGTTTAGTGAGCACCTATTATGAGTCAAGCTCTTTCACAAATAGTTTCCTTTTTCATGTCAGGAAACTGAGGCTCAGGAAGGTGAAGTCACCTGCCCAAAGTCACTTGCCAAATTGATTAATAACAAAACCTAACACTCTTGAGTACTTAGTATGATCCAGGTACTGTTCTAACCTTACATTTTACAGATGGTAAAAGAAGGAATGATCTGATTAAACAGAAAGTTAGCATCATGGCTAATCTGGTAATAAAAGGCAGGCCTTTTGCCTCTCAGGCCAGATCCTCTTCTACCATAATAGGCTACCTGTATCAGAACTAAAGAGAAGAGCTGGGATTATTGAAGGGAAAGAGAGATCCAGAGACATAGATGGAAGCCAGCTGTGGCTCATGTGACATCTGATTGGGGATACTGAAGTCCCATCCCTTAGAAGATGGAAGAGAAGCAGGTAGAAAGTTTCAGATTCTGAGCCTGGAAAGAAGCGAGTGGAAAAACATGGATTTTGTTGCCCTTCCCCATCACCCTTTTCAGTTCCTGCCCTTGGCCCTGACCTGGGTAAGGGATGCGGCCATGAGTGACGATCTCCGTCAGCAGTATCCCAAAAGACCACACGTCTGACTTGATAGTGAAGGTTCCATAGTTAATGGCTTCTGGTGCTGTCCACTTAATTGGAAACTTGGCTCCTGGGGGTAGGCAGAGTAATGTCACCTGGGTCTGCTTGGCCAGACCCTGTAGGCCCCAGGGTTACCTTATGTCCCACACCTACCCTCCCTGGCTGTGTACTCATTGTCCTCGATGAGACGTGCTAGTCCAAAGTCTGCTATTTTGCAGCTCAGGGTATCAGACACCAGGATGTTAGCAGCCCTCAGGTCACGGTGGATATAATTGCGCTCTTCAATGAATGCCATGCCCTCGGCAATCTGCAGGCCAGGTACAGGTCAACAGTCCTGGGCCAGACATCCTCACCCCACTGGCCTGTGCCCATGCCCAGCCCTCCCCAGTCTCCTTACTTGGGCTGCCATGTCCAAGAGTTTGTTGATGGTCAGCTTGATACCTGCAGGGGTCTTGAGAAAATCCACCAGGCTCCCTGTGGGCAGAAGCAACAGTTGTTGACCCCAGTTGTCCCAAGGGGAAGCTCTCAGGCTCTTCTCTCCTAACTGGAGGTCTAGAATCAGTGTCTGACAAGTAGAAAGGAAGAGTGAGATCTGAAAATGGAGGAGTATGTGCTCAGAGTTAGGAAGCCCAGGATGTATGAAGATCTTTTCCCAGGGACTAAGATGGGGCATGCTTGGAGAAGTCTGTAAGCTTCTTGTCACCAATGAGGTAGAGCCCAAACTCCTCAGTCAGGCATCCAAAATGTTGCATGGTCCACATTTGTAGTCTCTTCTCTTCCCCCCATTCCTACCTCTTTTACTCCACCTATCCCAGACAATTTTAAGATTTTTCACATAGACCACTGGGCTCTCACCCCAAAGTCTCTGTCCCATCTCTGCCTGCTAAAAATGCTACTTTTCTTTCACGGACCAGCTAGACTACTCCTCTAGGAAGCCTCTCTAGATCCTACAGCAATAATAAATTGCATCATCACCTATATTCCCTATAGCATGCTAAAATTTTCCTATGACACAAACTCTGGTTTTCCTAGTACATATAACTAAAATGAGATTTCTCTGATAGCAAGAAACTTGTTTTGTCTATCCATGTTCCCAGTGCCCAGCCCAAAGTAAGCAGCAATTAACGTGTGCTGAACACATTAAATGGAGTATGAAAAGAGGTGCCTAGTGGCCAGAGGAACCACCTCTCTGGTATCAGAGGATGACTAGATCAGGGCTGCGAGTTGCTGGAAGAGAGCTAGTGACTACTGGCCTTTCTCAAGAAATTAAATAAATCCCTATGTGAAGATGACAGCGACCTGCGTGTCCCACTGAGTGCTGAATTAGTCACCAAAGATAAAGGCCTCACTCAGACACAGCACATACATAGACATATACTGCCACTCCTCCATCATTTCTGTGGCAGATGTTGCTAATCAATCCCAGCACTCACTTCTAGTGAACCTCAGAATCCTCAATACAGAACTCCAAGTAACTACCAAAGTTGGCCCACATAATAAAAACCTATTTGCCATTTCCAGAATCCATTGGCCAATTAACAGCTTCCCCCCCACCCCCATCCTCAAAGAGGGACAGATTGTATACTCCCAAAGAATTAGAGCCAGATAACAACAAACTTACTGAGCAGTTACTATATGGCAGGAACTGTTCTAACTGCTCTATAAGCATTAACTCTTTCATCCCCACAAAGACCTACACTAAAGTTACTATTGCATTATGATCACCATTTTATGGGTGAGTAAACCATGGCAGAGAGAAGTGAGGCAATTAGCCCAAGGCCACACAATTGTGAAGCCAGGATTCTAACCCAGGCAGTCAGACTCTAGGTCTCTTAATAACTATATTATTTCTGGGTGAGCCGTTTAGATTTCTGCTGTTATACTTGGGGAAACTGAGCACCAGAGGTGGGACAAGGACTTGTGTCACACAGCAAATCAGTAGCAAAACTGAGTCTAGAAATTTCTATTTACCTTCCTGAGGCTCTCACTCTGTTCAATAGTGGACAGGGGAGGGGGAGGGGCCCACCCAGAAAAAGAGAGCTATGGGGCAGATCTGCCCTCCCAAGGAGCAGAAGGGAAAGAAATGGGGCTAGGGACCCGCTCATCTCCTGAGATCAAACATCCTTAGAGCAAGGTAGGGCTTTGAAGGAAACAAACGGGACTGCAGGTCAGAGAAGATTGGGGGTGAATGCTCTTCAAGAGCCCGCCACCTTTAGCTGGGCTCCCAATGGGCTTAGCGGACACACCTTTTCTCACCCTTGCAGGTGAGTCTTTAGGGGCCCAGGAACACTCTAGAAACCTTCAGTGCTGAGCCCTATGAAGACTAATCTCCCCCATCCTCTAGCAGGAGCAGAGGAGGTACAGCAGCGCCCCCAGCGGCCGAGCACGACGGTGCCGCCCACCGTTCTCCATGTATTCCGTGATGATGTAGATGGGCTCCTGGGTGACCACCGCGTAGAGACGGACCAGCCGCTGGTGCTGCAGCTGCTTCATGAGGTTGGCCTCCGCCAGGAAGGCGTCAGGGGACATGCTTCCCTGCTTCAAGCTCTTCACTGCCACTTTCGTGTGCCCGTTGTAGTACCCTGGGGCGGGGAGGAATTGGAGGAAGTCGCTCAGCGCCCAGAGCCCATGCATCCAGAGCTAGACGCCCAGAAACGGCATCGACCTCAGAAAACGCCTCCCCTCCCTCTTCCCCACAGCCCTGGAGGGCCTTACTCACCCATCCACACCTCCCCGAACTGGCCAGCCCCCAGCCGCTCCACCAGCTTCAGCGTCTCCCTGGGAACCTCCCATTCGTCCTCCCACCACGGCTTCTGAGGTTTCTGGGTCTGGCAGGGGCGGCTCAACCGCGTGCATAGCCCGTCAGGAGCATCTGTGAGGACGAGGGTGGGGAGTAGGGCTGTAAATATGGCAGGACTGGGGTACCCCCTCCCCCAGACCCCACCTCACCAAGTCCTGTCTAGGATAAATGGCCTGGCGGAGGTGGTGTGGGACTGTCACCTGACACCAGAGGCTATAGGGTATCACACCTCACCCACTGCGGGAGGGTGGCGAAGGGGCATACTCAGAGATGGGTAGAGGGTACCCCCGAGAGGGACTTCAGGGAGGCAAGCTGATGGGGCACAGATGAAGGAGCCTCAGGCCCATGTCTGAGGAGGTCTTGCCGCGCTCACTGGTGTAATGGCGGACCAGCTCGTGCAGGCCAGGAAAAGTGATGCGGGGGGAAATGTAGAAGCCGCCTTTGTCCAAGTTACGGATCTTGTAATGTTTCACCACCTCTCCCTGGTTCTGATCGAAATCCCGGACGGACAGGGAAAACGATCCTAAATTAAAAATGGGTGAAAGAACACAAAAGAGGGTTGGCCTTCAGCAAGTGGCACCCACGCAACTGCGCCCCAACCCCCTAGTTCTCCCGCTCGCACCTCCACGCCGCGGTTCCCTCCCGCGGCCCCGCCCACCGGCCCCGCCCAGCGCTCACCCGCGGTGCTCTCGCTCTCCCGGATCAGGAAGGAACCGTGCGTGTTCCCGGGTGCCAGGAGCTGCCGTTCTGCATCCTTGCGGCTCAGGTTCTTGAAGAACCAGCTGCGCAAGGCAGAAGCGAATACCGTCGTCTGATGGTTTTCTTTCTCCATTACCCTCAAGCATTCACCTCCACCTTTAGCACCTTTCCTCTGCTCTGGGGTCCCTAGATCTGCTCCCATCCATTCCCAGTACTAGTCCCCACTCACGGTTCGGGCTCCAGGCTGTTCGCTTTGGCAACGAAGTTGAAGGGGATGAAACCTTCCTGGCCGGTGGTCAGCGACTGCGCCTTCCACCACTCGCCACTCCTGCGCGACAAGCGGCGGTCAGCGTGGCCTGCTCAGCTTTGGAAACCTGCAAACCCTTCCTCAGAGCCCCAGTTATGCCATGCACCCACCCTCCAGCTCAGCACTCTGGAGCCTCCCATTTCGTTTCAAGGGCACCCCCACTGCAAGCCAGTCAGGAGCGGCAGGAGAGCTGCGGTACCGGGATTCCGGCTCGCTCAGGGCAAGAATGGGTGTCATGGAGGGGGTACTCACTGCTCAAGGATACGCAGTTTTTCACCCTTCTCGAAGCCCAGGTCTCCATCGTGAGATGGCTCATAGTTGTGCAGGGCGATAACCAGGTTGTCTGTAAAGTAGGGGGCGGAGTCAGGGAGAAACAACCTGGAACAGGCTGGGAACTTGGAGTTCAGGAGCCACAGAGCAGAGGACAAGACTGGGGACAAGAGACAGGACAGGGTAGAGAATAGGTAGGGAGGAGATGGAGGACAACAGCCAAGGATCCACAGGCCTTATCTTCCCAGCCCTACTGGTTGAGGTCACCTTGCAGTGGAGAAGCTGGGGGTTGGAGCCCTCGTAGGTAACAAGTGGATCTCGCACCTCAGAGCCATTCCGGATGAGCAGCTGTGGGGTGAGGAATGAGAGTAAGGTCAGAGAGCAGGAGGCTGCGCCAGGCCCTGGCTCCCCTCCCCACTGCTCTGCTATGTTTCACTTCTTCAGTCTAGCTGGGTCATTCTTATCCCTGACTTTGGTGTGACATTAGAAGAGCCCCTTCCCCTCTCAGAGCTTCTTTTTCTTTCTGTATTGCAGGGGAGAGGGCCGGTTTGTTATTTCAAGAACTTGCAGTGGTAGCCCATTTCATCTCCTTGCTGTGCACTGCACTCGGCTCCCTCACCAAGCCCCCTGTCTTGCCTCTTACCGTGGCCTTGCCATCCAGTGGGACTATAGGGTAATGGCAGTTCTCACATACATCGATGTTTTCCATCCAGTCATCTTCAGGGTTTGAGCTGCAGCTACAGCCCATTGTCCCTGGGGGAATGAAGAGGGAGCTGAAGGGGGTCCCCAAAGATTTACTCCCCCAACATCAGACATGCTTGGGGCCTAGCCCTGGAAACTTCCAGAAGTACCTGAGATTATCAGCACACACTTTCCCCCTCTCCCCCTCAACAAGCCATAGAAACAAACTGGGGCTGTAGCTCCCAAATAATGCTCCCTCTGAGCCCCTAGGCCACAACTAAAGTCACACAAGGTCTGGTCTAAGCCCTAGACCCCACCCTCCCACCTGGGATGGGCAAACTGCCACAGGCACCTTTGTTAGTCTAGTTGCCCGCTTCCTGCCGCTTGCTACCGGTTCTCTCTGCCCATCCCCCATGTTGGGGACTACCTACCAGAGATCATACATACTTCCCCAAGCCTTGTGGGAGACCTAAGTTTTGATCTGTCCCTACCAGAGAGGTGCATGTGCCCACATCCTAATTATAATTCCCCTCTCCAGACAAGGAAGCTGAAAAAGAGATTCCTGCTCCTAAATGGGGCCTCTGCCCGCCCTCCACCCCATCCTACACACAAAGTCTCCTGCAGAGGGTTCTTTCTGTTTCTCCCCAGCAGAAAACCCTTTGACAGCCTTATTGGCTGTAACTTTTTTATTTGTTTGTTTGCTTTAGCAGTGGAAACTTTTTGTCAGATGAAATCAAGCAGAAAACCATAGATAAAGCAAGTAGAAGCGGAGTGGGAGCCTCACTCTGAAGCCCCTAGGAGTCCCTGAGACATCTCCTTCCCTGGGTCTGCTCCTCAGAACTGCTTAGAAAGCACTAGTCCTCAGATAAAGTTTAATTTACTATGCATTTAAGACCCTTTAATAACAAGATCAAATTCACCTCTTTATTCTGCTACACACACACATACACAAACAATACATACACAAGCACCTCTACCCACATACGCACAAAGCCTGTATTCTAAGCTACTCTTGTCTCTCCCAAACACTCCACACTATTTTCTTACTATGCCTTTGCACATGTGGTTCCCCTGCGTTAGAGCTCTCTCTTTTTGTCCATCTATTGAATTCAACCCTCAAGGCTCAGCTCAAATATCACCTCCTCTGTGAAACCTTCCTAATGATCTTTGCTCCTACAGCATTCTACTCAGACCACAGTCATCAACTTAGGCACTGAGTGCCATGACTAGACTGATCTATGTGTAGTTCTACTGCCTCTCCCACCCCTTTGATGAGATGGGAGATTCCTCAAGAACAGAAGCTGTGCTTTACTTGCCTGAATGCCCCAGCACCCAACATTAATTTATCATTAATAAATGTTGACAGGTATGCAGAGAGCTAACGAACAAATTCTCTCTCAGACGAGAAAAACCTAAAGGAGTTTATTACCACCAAACCAGTACTATAAGAAATGTTAAATAGACTTGAGATGAAAAAAAAAGAAAAGATCAAAAACATAAATAATAAAATGACTATTAACAATTACTTCAAATGTAAATAGATTAAGCATTCCAATCAAAAGACAGGGTGTCTGAATGGATAAGAAAACAAGACTCATAGATACACTGCCTACAACAGACCCACTTCAGATCGAAAGATACAGACTGAAAGTAAAGAGATGGAAAAAAATATTTCCTGCAAATGGAAATGAAAAAAAAAAAAGCTGGGGTAGCAATACCTATACAAGACAAAATCGACTTTAAAATAAAGGCTTTAACAAGAGACAAAGAAGGACATTTCAAATAGAATAGCCAAGATAAGGAAGCGGCCTAAATGTTCATCAATAGACAATTGGATAAAGAAGATATGGTACATATATACAACGGAAGATTATCTGGCCATAAAAAAATAAAATCTCACAATTTGTGACAACATGAATGGACCTAGAGAGTATGATAAGTGAAATAAGTCCAACAGAGAAAGAAAAATACCATATGATTTCACTTGTAGGTGGAGCCTGAAGAACAGAATAAACGAACAAACAAAACAGAAACAAACTCATAGATGCAGAGAACGGACTGGTGGTTGCCAAATAGAAAAGGAGTTGGGGGCAGGGTGAAAAAGGTGAAGGGATTAAGAAGTGCAGATTGGCAGTTAAAAAATAATCAAGGGATATAAAGTATGGCATAGAGAATATAGTCAATAATATTGTAGTAACGACATATAGTGCTAGGCGGGTACTAGGACTGATCAGAGGGATCACTTCGTAAGTTAGATAAATGTCTAACCATTATGTTGTACAGCTGAAACTAATACAATATCAGATGTCAACTGTGATTGAAAAAATTTTGTAAAATTTTTTAAATGCACAGATTCTGCCATCTTCAAAAGGTCTTAGCAGCACTAAAGTCTAATCTCTGGTTTTAGGTGAAAAACTGAGACCCGGAGAGGCCTGCTTAAACTCAAGCAACCTATTTGGGCCAGAACAAAGCTAGACTTGCTAATCCACGCTGGGACCAAGTGGACGTGGGAACAGTGGAGGATTTGGGTTAGCAAGGCTTAAGGACCATGTCAGTTATACATCAGTTTAAAAATAAAGAAACACTCAAGGGCAAGCCCTGGAGTCAAAGAGACATAAGTTCAAATCCTGGTTCTGACACTTACTGTGTAACTTTGCTGAAATCATTCTTCCTAAACTTCCCTTTACCTTTTCTGTTAAATGGGGATTATCATCCTTTCTCATAGCTTAATAAATATTAGCTTAGAGTTTAGGAAGACTTTCACCAGTGCACGTTCTGCTTTACCAAACCCAGCTCTAGTGGGCGAGAGAATAGGGCTGGTAAATAATCCTCTTTGCTGTCAGCTCCTGTTTCTTAAACTGAGATCCTCATTACCTCTCATAGGTACCGGAAGACACAAGTATGCATCAGTGTTCCCTGACCATAAAAATATAGTTAAACCCAGATTGTGATGGAAGAAAATGCAAAATGTACATGAAATTTCAAGTCAAATCAAGAAGCTTTTAAGGAAGAGTTGTAGGGGCAGGTTGAGAAATTTAGGGGTTAGGGGGAGGTTGAGAAATCCTGCTCAGCCAGAGTCTCCCCATCTGTGGCTGAAATTTGCTTTTTCACGGCTTATTTTATTATTATGGCCAGGAACTGATTGGCAGCAAAAGCCTACAGAAAAGGACTGATGACAACCTGGAGCCAGCCTGAGATGAGTAGCTGAGCTATCTAGTAAGGTCGTGAGGATCCTATTGTTTGTGATATTCAAACAGGCCTCAGAGAAACGCAGGTTGGTAATATTGTAGCGAGAACAGCAACATCAGATGGAGTGTGAACTTAGATCAGTAAGGTCCCTTCCAGCCCTGTATTCTTGGAGGCTTCAGAAAAGGGGAAGAGAAAGATGACAAAAGTTCGAGGTTGAAAAGAGAGGATGAACTGGGATGTAGCAGTAAGGAGAGGCCAGTAGAAGGAGCGAAAGAATCTAGGCTGCAGATCATAGGGCTGGAAGCTGATACCTGCTTCTGACTGGGTCAGGTGGGGAGGGAAAAAGAGCCACAAGGCCTTGGGCTGGGTTTCAGGAGAGCATGCAGGCAGGACCTGATCCTAGACTGAATCTGGGCCTATCGCATGGAACTGATATCCCTAAAAACTGAGGCCACAAGTGAGAAGAAGTCAAGCTGTGCTAAATTAAGCCCAAAGGAACTCTGTAACTGCTGGTATCTGATGCCTTGCGTTTCCTCTGTGGCTTGTTTTTTGCTCCTGGAGCCCTCTAGCTGCAGGTAGCAAATCCCACTCTCTACAAAAGGTGAGCTTTGGAGTGTTGGGCCTGGCAGCAATCAGAAGACACCAGGATCTGTTAATGTCAGAGATTATTTTGGTGAGTGGCTCTCCGCCTAAAGCCACGGGGGGGGCGGGGCAACATGCTCCTAGAAGGCCCCAGGATAATGTTGGAAGCCTGCAGATTATTTCAATATTTCAAAAATCTGAAGTGAAATCACACTATGATCTGTTTCTTAGCTTGACAAATTGTACTATTGTTTCTTCAGTGCATACTTAGTTAAGTCTTTGATTAAAATTTGAACTAGAAAACAAACAAAAAAAAAATAAATGAGGTAGTTTTAATAAGGCAAAAACTTCAAAATCATGAAATTCATGGGGCTGAGGAGAGGTTTACCAAACAGGGGAAGGAAGGGCACAGGATCATTGAGAGGGAAGAATTTACTTTAATTATTTCATCAGCCCTTTCATTTTAAAAGATGGAAAAGCTGGGGGATCAGAGAGGTTAAGTGATTTTCCCAACAGCACATAAGGGTTCTTGGCAGAGGCAAAACTCAAATCAGGCCCTTACCTCCTTTATCAAGGTACTCTCCTCTCCTCTTCACTTCCTGAGAAGTATAAAGTGAGGAGGAGATCGGATCCTGAGAGGTCACAGAGAAAATGGGCAGGGAGGCAGGTCTAACAGAGTAGGGTCCACTCTCCAGCAAAAATGTGATCATTGTGCTGTTAATAAAGTCCTTTCTCTCTAAGACACTTCTCCCTCTACCTAGAATACATGTTTCTCAGTGTACATTATCTGATGGTGAATGCAGGTCCGTGCAAATGGAGGCGTATGATTTAGTGAGAATCGTGCTAATGTATTCATACCCATGGGTGTGTATGAGTCAGTGGATATAGGTGGATGCATAACAAAATGGAGGGATGTATAGTTTGTGCTCATTCCTGTATAATTGTGAGGCCTAATATGCATACATTTATTTATACAATAAGTATAGGTCCCATCCTTCTGGTCTTTGTTTGACAAAAATTACTGGGTAGCCAAAATGATATAAGCAGGTTAATAAATGAGGTCAGTAAAAAGAAAATCAAAATTAAAGCTCAACATAAATTTCTAATTGTCTAAAAGAAAAAAAAAGAAGAAGAAGAAAATAGATCCAAGGAATCCCCAGGGCTCTCAGAACCAGCAATGAGGGCAGATTCTGGGGTGAATGAAAGGGGACATTCTCTTCAAGCTCAGGAATTAAAGGTCAAGAGGAGAAATTTTGTAGATTCTAGACCTCCTCTGACTAGGGTCTGTAATGTTCTCAGTCAAACTCAAGGCTGCCCATGGTCCAGGGAGCACTTTGTGCCAATTATAAAGGGCCACCCCTCCCTGGGGTTAAAATTTGGAGAGCAGAGTGGGGGCTAGATTTCAGTCTCCATCTCTTCTTGCCCCTCAGCACAGTGCCCAACATGCACAGCCGCCCTGTTTACACTGTGTAGAACTGATTTTAAACTATCAGCCTGTGGGAAGTCCTAAACTAGATTTTCTGATCCCAGTGTTGTTTAGGAATCATAAGACGATGAGTTCTGATTCTTGCTAACTCATTCACTTTTATCAACTCTATAGACATTATTTTGCCTGGCTGGCCCTAGAATGTGCTTTGATCTCTTAAACAAAAATTTAAAAAGACCATACTCTTCCTCCCCTATGCATTCATTGAACTTCTTCTGAAATGTGCACCAGCTTCTTGCCAGGCTTTCTTGGGCTAATGCTTTTTGCCAAGAGCAAACAGACTATTCCACTGCAGACCACTGTTGTACTCTGGGCACCTTGTGGCAAAATCTGTCAGGAATAATTTAAAACATTTTCTTGGCCTTTTTCTTCAGGCAAGATTTGGTTACTGACAAAGAGCTTTAGTTATGGATGCCCACACAGTACCCTCATCATGATACTTCAAGGATTAGGTTGGCAGGCATGATAAATAATTTCTGATGAATAAAATAGATGTGTCCTGAGTTCCCTTCTTTTTTATGTGTTCCTTTTTGATATAATACCACTTTTGAATGAACTCTGTGAGTTCACAGGGTTCACAAATATAGAGAACAAAATAGTCAACCTTCTCTATATGCAAACAAGTTGGATTTATTTCACAAACTGGGGGTGGTTGAACATAGAATTGATTCTGCTACTTAATTATTTCCATAAACAAGAACTATAGAGCAATTATTCTAAAGCTTGTAGTTTTGGTAGAGGCCCTCCAACTGGTAACTTGTATGAACTTAGTAATCCCTTTTAGTGAGTCCCATCCCTCACATACCATGTACATTTTGCATCATAGGGGTTTTATCAGGATGGAGTCTTACAGCATGACAATCCATGCTGCTTTATTAAACTTTCTGGGAGTCTGCAGGTCATGGAAACTCAGCTCACAATGTCCATGTCATAGCGACCCAAGTTCAATTCCAAGTCCTCCCTGACACTGGCAGAGGGCCTTTGAGCAGGTTACTAAACCTCTCCAAGCCTCCTTCAGTTCCTCCATCTTCAAAATGAGAATTATAGGGCTGTTGTGAGCATTATAAATAGTATATAAATGATTTCATATATAAAGTACTTAACATGGTTCTTGGCACATAGTAAGGACTAAATAAAAGAGAATAATAGTTATTTGAGGCTAGCATGAGCATTTCATTACACCAGACATAAACAGTTTCCAGGATAAATTATCAACCATTTTAATTTTCCTTAGACATTTTTGGCACTTCCACGGGCCACTTTTCACCTTTAACGTATTTACCTAAAATGGAACTTCACTACCATAAATGGAAAACCAGTATCAGCAGCCATAAATAGAAATCAGTATACATTACAAAACAAAAACACAGAATGTAATACATAAATTCACATTTGTAAATGTCTATTTATTACCCCGTAAAATCACTCACCCACGTCAATGGTGCACAGGCGCATTTCGGGAAATGCTACACCGTGAGAGAGAACTTTGGGCTTAGGCCTCTGTCGATGAGTTAGAGGAGGAACAATTTTTTCAATTGGCCAGCCTATTGACCAAAATATAATGAGTACCTCTTACACGCCAAGCCCTGATCTAGCTCTGGAACACAGAGGTGAGCAGACAGAGAGGTTCCCATCCACTTGGCCCTGCCCTCTGTGAGAGCAGCGGATGCCCCACTGGCAGGGCAATTCATTTTCACAGGAAACCATAGGCCTGTCTTCAGCTCACCGATCGGTAATGTCTGTGATTCTCAACAACACTGACAACACAGAACAGCAATACTTGCCAGGAAGTAGCATCTCAAAATCACCGCCATTACCCACTTGCCAAGTTAATGAAGTTTGGCTAAAACTGTTAAAAAGTGGGGTAGATCTCCATGTACTGACATGGGAAAATGTCACAGACATAGCAGGATAAGAAGTTACAGAACAGAATGTAGAGTATAAGCCTGTTTGCATTTAAATATGTATATATAGGGGTTCTTTTAAGCCGGTCTCTGTGCTAAGCCTTTATTTGCATGATTTCATGTAATTCTCATAATAATCCTATGAAGTAAGTGCTATTATTACCCCCATTTTACAGATGCAAAAACTGGGGCCCAAATGGGTTAAAGCGATTTGTGTGAGGCTCATAACAAACAAATATGTGGTGGAGTGGAGATTTGAGTCTTGTTCTACCTGCCTACAGAGACTAGGCTCTTAACCGCTAAGCTTTTCAGTAGCTACACATAGGAAATTCAGGAAGGGCACATACCAAATTGTCCCTAGTTAGCATACCCCAGAAGTGAGATTGAAGGGAGCTGCATTTCTTGTTTTTCTTCATATGCCTCTACACTGTTTGAATTTTTAAAAATAACCGTGTGCTAATTTTGTGCTTGAAAAACAAAAAACAACAAAACCATCACCAACGCAAACACTCTGCAGAGAGGCACAAACATTTTTGGAGGACCAACTGTATAGCCTGCCTTTCCATTCCTCCCTCGTCTCAAGAGGTATAGGCATGGAAAAGGTGATACCAGAAAAAAGGTTCTGTGACCAAGGAAGTTTGGGAAACACTGGGTTAGACAAAATCAATCTGGCTCCTTCTCTGGAGGGACTTTCGGAGCTGACATAGACTATGAAATTAATATATGACAGTTTGTAGCTGAGGCCATGTACCTCATGGAAACTAGTGTTCTTTAGAACAAGCATTGGAAATGCAGCTCCAGGTATTTTAAAACCAATATTAAAGTTGGTTGTTAGAGGAGGCCACATCTCTGAATGGTATCTTAGTCCTGCCTATTCCCCACTCTTGACACACTTAGCTCCTCTCAGCATTGTTTTCGCTGAATTAAGCGTGGCCTCCAAGCTTCTAAGCTTGTAGGATCCAGTGTGTGTTGTATATGTGGTCCCTGCTTCTGCCTCTGAACACATATGCATATATACATTTTCCAATGATAATATGTATGGTGTTTGGGATAGGGATGGTGTGTGTGTGTAGCTGTGTGTGAGACCCTCCTCTAAGATAGACCTGTGGCCCAGTCTAGAATTCTCACACCCACTATATGCAGGAAACAAGCTCATTTGCAAAGCCACACCACAAATGTGAGAGAATGGGAGGTTCACTGGCCTGCCAAGGTTTTAAGTGGGAGTAATTCTAGGTGTGGATAGCCCTCTGGTGTGCCACTTGTAGGAGGAGGGAGTGCCAACCTTCTGTTAAGCACCTACTATGTGTCAGAAGGATTCCTGGATCATCACCCTGCTCCATGGGAGGGGTCACAGCTTACACCATTGCTGGGCACAGCATAGTCATTATTTTCATTTTGATTACCCACAAACACTCTAGAGACTCATTATTGTCTCTTTACAGATAAGTAAACTGGAGTTTGGAGAGGTGAAGTCACTCATTCAAGGAAATGGCAGAACCGGAATTGTACTTGAGTCTGCTTGATTCTGAAACGCATGTTCTTTGCATTGACTCTCTTGCTTTGGTCTTGCTCTGAGGTCTCTGACCTCATGCTACCCAAAGAATAGAAACCATGTCCTTGCCTTCACATCCTAGGTACTGTTGAAAATGGGCTTCTGTTTTTCTCAGAACTGCCTTGACTCTTCCAGGAAGACTTCCAGATCACTAAAGGATTGTCTTCTCCCATACTCTGAATCCTCACCCTGTCCTCTTGCCATATTACTTGGCCTTTTTTCCCTTTGAGAAGAACCTCTGTCCCTGAGCCCCTAGGGTGAGGAACTCTGAATCATCTATCAGCACAAGTTGAATTGGAGAGTGGGGAAGACCCTGCCTTTATGCCTGTCTAGGGTGTAGATGAGCCCCTCGAAGCTCAGGGAGAGCTAGCAAGTTCTCTAGCCCTCACAAAAGTCCACAGGCCTTGGAGATGGGGACAGGAAAAAGGCTGGGACGTGCTGAGTAGGTGGAAATTGTGTGTCAAGAAAAACTCCAATTGCAGGGGAAACCTGGAAAGTCTGGTGCAGGTGGGGACTCCCCGCATAAACTGAAGGCTGAGAGTTAGATGATGAGGGGTGGGCAGGTAGCTAACTATGCTTTCCTCAGCCTCCATCTTCCTGGGGTTTGAAGCAGGAATCCGCAGGACCAATTGGCCCTACACATGCAGCGGCTGTGTGTGGGGCTGCATGCAACAGGAGTGAGCAAGGGGAGAGGGGAAGACATCCTGTGACACTTGGCAGGGGCAGAAATGGCATCTTTCCAGGTGGAAGTTCAGATGTTCCTTGCCCAAGGCCAACGGCACCACTGTCCAGAATAAAAATAGCCCTTCCTCTCCCATTTCCCCTCATTCTCTCTGAGCCAACTTCCTAGCGTCGGGTCAGATACTTCCGCCCTGGAAGCCCCTTTCCAAATGATAAATATGCCCCTCACATATCCATTCACTCCCAAGAAGAAACTCCTCCCTCTCTCAAGCAATGCAAAAATCACTTCACACATGTTCATCTGGATGCTCTGGGTGACTCCAGTCTCAAGAGATTCTTGTCACTGGGGTCTGCCCCAGCAACCAGAAGGATTCCTGGGCCCCTGACTCAAGCCTGTTCATCGCCCTGCTCCATGGGCTGGGTCACAGCCCAGACCATCATGTTTTCCTAGGGGTATGCCACCACCTTGCTGAGAGACTGCAGGGAAGGAGTGCCTTGCCCTCTCTGAGCCTCAGGAGGCTCATCCATCATGGGATGTAGGGCTGGACTTGGGGGTTTCTCAAGGCCTTTTTAATACCTGACAGTGTGTGTGCCAGACCTCCCAGTGAGGTGGAGGCTGATGGCGGGCAGTGTGGCAGAGCTGAGCCAACAGCTATATAGGAATGAGGTGGTTCGGCTGAGCTGCCCGCTTCCTGCCTGACCTCCAGCAAGGTTCTTCTGCCCTCCTCTCCCAAAGGGCTGCTGTATACCCTGGGAGCCTGGCCCCATGCTTCGATACAGCCCCTGCTATCAGGTCCCCCACCAGCCCTATGGACCCCTGTTCCCCGTACTCCTTACCTGCCCAGCCCAGGAGCCCCCTGGCCCCATTCACATGGTCCTCCTGGCCTAGCCTGGCTGCCCAGACACAGTTTCAGCTCCCCTCGCCGTCGTAGCCACCACCTGACTCCTGGCGCCCACGTCTCACCCTGACTTCCTGCCTCCTCCTGAGGGCTCCTCAGCCAACCGGGCCTCAGCAGCCCAACCACAAGCCTCCAGTACCCTAAGCTTCCTGCTACCATAGCCCCCCGCCCCTCAGCCTCTGGGGGTCCTGTACACCTCCAGGTCAGGCCTTACTCACCCTGAGAGTGGCACCTAGGAGGTGAAAGGAGGATATTTGATGGAACCTCCCTCCTGCCCTCCAGAGTGCACCTGGACAAGAGATTCAAGGGCAGACTTTAAACCCTAACCATGAGGGGGGCAGACACACACCAGCTGTCAGTGAAAGGCAAGAAGCACTGTTGTCAGAGCCTGAGAGCTGAAGAATTCTTTCATCACAGTCTGAGGACAAAGGTAACATCTTTTCAGAGTCAGAGGAGAGAATAATATCCCCGTTAAGTGGCCGGAGAGCCGAACACCCATGTTGTAGTCAGACATCAGGCTAACCTGGTTACTACAGTCAGAATAATAGCCATATCATCTCAGGGCACAGGGTAATAGCTTCTTATAGTCAGAGGGTAGGCTAACGCTCTTTGCATAGACAGAATGCTAGACAACAAGCTGTTTAAGGAAACAGGCAGCATAACCCCATGTCCTTAAGAGGGCAAGACAACACCCACTGATTATGGTTGGAGAGTAGGGGAACACTTAATTTATGTAGAGTCAAGGCCATAGACTCTGTTAGAGGTACCGGGTCTGAGACCACCTCCCGCAACAGGTGGAAGACAGAACACTCCTGCCCAGGCATCCAGGTGCAAGCAGCAGCACTTTCTGTTATAGGCAGGAGGCAGGAACCTTGTCACAAGCAGCAAGCAGGCCAAGAATCTCCCTTTACCTTAGGGCCACACTGAGGGTGGCACCCATCATAGGCGGAAAGCCAGGTCATCAGTGTTAAGAGGAACACCAGGTGGCCTTTATCAAGCCAAGAGCTGGGTCTTGTCCCCACCCAGAGGAATGTGTCACCACAACCTGAGCTTACAGTGGAGTGAGCAGTTTGGGGGAGGGGAACCCACAGAGCATTGTTGGGGTTTGTGAAGTGGAAGCTGATGCAGTGTGCACCTCAGCTGCAAAGGAGAGGGGGAGACAGGAAATGGGTGGGGGGAAGAGGAAGCCTGAGTTGGAAAGTCAGACAAAGAGAGTAACACAGAAACAAAGGCTGAGAGATACAAAGTAAAAAAAAAAACAAAAAACCTACAGAGCCCAGAGTCTGGGCTGCAGGCGTCAGTTCCGCTTGCTATGAACCTGAGCACTTCACAGTCCATTTCTGAGCCTCAGCATATAGTAATAATACCACTGGTGACAGTAATGATAAGCAAGACTAGAGTTCACATTTATCAAGTGCTTACTGTACATTATCCACTTAAGACATTTCCAACTACTTGTAGAGTAAGAATTGGCATTTCTGTTTTAGATTCAGGAATTAAGGGACCTCCTCAAATTCTGATAGAAATAAATGGTAGCGCTGGCTTTGAACCCAGGTTTACTAGATCCTGCATTCTTCACGCTGCCCATTTACACGGTCACCTTCCATGAGGGTGATTTAAGATTTTAAGTTCTTTCTCAGTTCTGATCTTGATAAGATAGAGCAATAGAGCTGGAGTTGTGGGGAGTTGGGGATCCATCACTTCTCTCCTGCAGTGGAATCCCTGGTTCCAGCAATAGATGACACTCAGCTCACTTGGGCCTGATAAATGATTGCAGAGACCTCGATGGGAGACAGGGCATTTATTGAGGAGCCTGGGGACCTACGAGCTCCCATTCCCCTCCCCCACCATGCCCCCACTCACACACACACACACACACACACACACACACACACACACACACACACACAGCTGAGGCAGCAGCAGGGACAGGATGCAGGGGGAGGAGGCTTTATGCTCCCAGAGCTGAGTGTACCCACCAAACCCCACCTTGGCCAGGTGATGCTGCCTCTGGGGCACCCCACGCTTCTCCCTTTCCAGGTGGGCTTGGGAAAGGGTAGCGGGTGGCCCAGGAGGCACACAGGTGCCCCTCAACAGAGGGTGAAGCGCCGGGCACTGATGTTCATGCGTGTGAGGCCGAGGTGCCGCAGTGGCGGGCGCCAGGGCCAGGCAGCCCCTGGCTCCAGCTCCAACTCCAGCTCAGCCTCATCCAGCAGCTCTTGGTGCAGGTGACAGGCTTGCTCCACCTTCAGCCGATGCAGCTGTGCCCTCAAGCGTAGCAGCTGCCCGGCCAGCTGCCGGTCCTGAGCCTGCATCTCCCTCTGCAGCCAAGAGGGGAGTGTCAGCCTGCTGGATTTGTCCTCAGCCTCTGGCCTATCTTTCCTTTCTATCCACACCCTGGGGCTTTGCACTAGCTACATTCCTCTTCAGCCCCTCTCACCCCAGCTTGCTTCCTCTCCATCTCTCTGCTCTTGCTCCACACTGGTGGCTCTAAAACTAAGATAAGGAGCCATTATATACAAATACAGGTGCCTGGAGCCCCATCCCAGATAACTAAGTGGACTCTCCAATTTGGAGCCTGGACATCTTTATATTTGCACATGTTGGGTTAAGAGGCATCTATTCAACATTTGCCTCCTCAGATTCTCCCTACAGCATGCTCAATGCCTTATTTTGTACTTCACAGTGTCTTTTATACTTCACAGCCATTCCCAGAGCAGGGAGGCCATGCCCTCCCCAGTTATAACTGGTGGCCACGAGCACAGGGCTCTGTCCCCTGAGCCACAGAAACACTTCTTCAGCAAGGCTCCCTGAATAAAACACTGAACAAATTCATTCCTGGCTCCTCAGCTTCCTGGACACAGCCACAGTAGTAGGCAGTTGCTGGAGGTGGGGTCTATTCTCGTCCCTGACCCACACTTGTGGTCTTAAGCCCTAAGGAGAACCATCCCCAAGGCCCTCTGCAAGACTGCCTACCCCACCAGACTCACCAGCTCTCCTCGGAGCCACTCAAGGGCAGAATCCATTGAGTCAAAGCCGCAGATGGCCCCAGGTCTCCCCGGCCCAGGTCTCATTTGGGCCCTTCGCCAGGCCTGGCTCTGGACCTGGGCCGTCCACTCCAGATATGAGGGCCGCCGTGTCTCTGCAGCTGTAGCTTGGCCGTCAGCGCCTTCACAGAGTCCAGGCTCTCTCCCTCCTCATCCTCCTCATCATCTTCACCCACAGCCTGGAATGTCAATGGCCCCAGGGACATGGTAGGTATGGGTGAGTGACAGAACAAGGCTACAGCTCTGGGATTAGGGAAAGGCAGGCAATATTGCCCAGGGAGTGTTATGGTGAATGTTCAAGGTGGGTCTGGAAGGCTGAGTGTGGGTGAATAGATGGGTGTGGGAGGTTAGTGTGCAAGAGCTGAGATTTTCCTGGACTGCTAACTCTGGAGCCACGTGATGCCCATCCGGGTGGTAGCAGGAGGAGCCCTGTTCCTCTGGCCCCTTGGATGAATTTTATTGTCTTTGCCCAGAAGTAGACACCCAGTTCCCAGAAAGGAAGTTGCTGCAGGATAAGAAAAGCATCATCCACACTAGTCTTGGCCCTCTTCCCAAGACCCAAGTAACGGAGTAGGGAGGGAACAGGAGGCTGACCAGCTGCCCCCAGTCCTCACTCATAACATTGGTTCTTCAGCAAAATAATAGTGTCCAGAGCCTTGGCCTGAGAGTCAGGAGATTTGGGTTCTGGTGCTGGCTCTCTGGGGCCTCGGACATGTAACTGACTCTTTGTCGGACAGATCAATGATTTCAAGCTATACTCTAGGAACTTTAGGATCCCTTGGAAATCCTTCAGGAACTAGGTGCTAGGTAAAGGCAGAGCTGTGGATGGGTTCCTGAGCCTACCTCTCCCAGTGGCCCCTTCCAGGGCTTCAACCAAAGTAGTTCCCTTTTGTAAATTTTGTATTGGAATACAACATAGACACAGAAAAATTCACATATCGTAAACACACAACTTGATGAAGCCTCCCAAACTGAATGCACTTATGTAACTAGCACCCAAATCAAGCAACAGAGTACTATATTGCCAGGGTCCAGGCTGTCACTACTCTCCAAAGGGTGATACTACCCTAATTTCTGACAGTGCAGATTGGTTTAGACTTTTTAAAAATATATATACTTTCTAGTGTATAACTCTTTAGCATGAATTAGAATCACCTGGAAAACTTGTTTAAAACGATTGCTAGGCTCCATTCTCAGAGCTTCTGATTTACTATGTGTGGAGTAGGGTGGCTCATAGTTTGCGCTTCTAACAAATTCCCATCCTGGCTGATACTTCTGGTCTGGAATTTTACAATTTTATGTCTGCTTCCTTTCACAGAGTAGTTCCAAGTTTATGTTTATATTATAGGGGTCCTCCTACGATTTTATATTTTTTATTTGAAAGAAAAGTTTTGTGTGCATGCATGTGTGTGTGCACGTGCGCGTGCACGCACACACGCGCGTGCACGCACACACACACACACACACACACAAGCTTGGAACCTAGTGGACCAGAAGGCCCACTGAAGGCAAGCGTCTCTCTTATTCGTAGCAATCAGCACTTAACACAGTATAGGCACCAGTATTTAAGAAATAAAATAATAATTAGGTGGACAGATGGATGGATCCTCCAGTAAATCGTTTTAATCTCATGTAATTTACCAGTTTAAAGTGTATCTCTTGCCAGACTGAAAACCTTATGAACAGAACCTTCCTCAGTCATTTTTGGGTTCCAACACCAAATACAGAGCCCAGCTCAGTGTATGAGCAATTCATTTTTGGTCAAAGAATGGAGTGTTAGGGGATGGGACTCCAGAGGGCAGGGCTAAACCAGAAGTGGCTCCCATAGAGGGCGCCCTCAAGCAGGGGCTTCCAGCTGTGGTGGGGGAGGGGCACCAGCCACACAGCTGTTTGCATTTAAGGTGGATCAAGGGATTTCCCCCACCCAGCCTTAGTAAAGGAGGAAGTAGACAGTTCCCAGATTCACACCCACACTTTCCACCCCTTCCACCAGGGTTCAGGAGCAGAGGTGGCATTTTTCTTTCTTTTTTAAGTCAGCAGGAGTACCAACACCTCAGATTAAAATACCAATAACATTGAGTGCCTCCTGAGAATTAGGCACAGGTTAAGGGCTTTAAGTGATTATTTTGCCCATTTCACAGAAGATGAAATTGAGGTTTCCTTCACAGGTTCTGGCTAGGGTCTCACTAAGAGGTGCTCGAAATAAGAAAGGGAAATTCCTGTGAAACTGCGATCCCTTCTTCTAAGGGGCCTCTTAACAGCTGCCCAGCCAGTTCCAGTCTTCTTCGGAGCCCGCGCTCGCCCCGACTGACGCTCTTTGAATCTGTCCTTTTGCTGGGCCCCAGGCATTCCACAGGCGGAATGGAGTTCTCAAAACTGATCCCTACGCGCCCAGCCCAAGCAGAGCTCTTGCAGGGCGCGGAGGCGCGCCCGCTGCGCGGCACGTTGTGCGTCACTGGCCACCACCTGTTGCTGTCCCCAGGGCCCCAGGCGAGTCCGGACCTGTGGCTGCTGCTGTTGCGTAGCGTCAACTCTATAAAGAAGCGGTGAGTGTGGCGGGGTTGTCCCCAGAATTGGGGACCTCGCAGCTCTACAGGGAGAGGGGAAGGGCAAGCGCAGTTGGAGCTGTTGGTCCACCTCCCCATATAATATCCAATCTTATAAAACTGGTTCCTCCTCCCCTGGTGGAGGGCGTGGGACACTAAGACTAAGCCCGTCCATCCCCAGGGTCGCGGGTGACTCCAGCACCATCACGCTGCGCTGTAAGGATCTGCGCGTGCTGCAGCTGGACATAGAGGGCGTGGAAGCGACGCTTGACATCTCCCACTCCATCGAGGTACGTCAAGGGTGCACCTGAGGTCCTAAGGCTACCCCTATCCTATAAGGAGGGTAGTAAATAGGGGCTACTGAGCAAGGGTACTCAGCAGTCAGTGTTATCCCGGGGCACAGCTAATGGCAAGGGGATGCAGGATGGTTTGAAACACTTGAAGAGGAGGGAGCTGGAAGGGCGCAGTGAGATAATTCCGACCTTTCCCAGATCCCCTGACTTCCTTCCCCAGGCGCTATCTTCCCTGGAATCGGTCATCACCTCCTATCCGTTCTTCTACCGTCCCAAGGATTTGAGATTGGGCGGATGCCTGGCACTTCCACCCGCCCGAATGCTACTACAAGCGAGTAGCTCGGGAGATGATTGAGGTCCTGGGGACCTGTGGATGTGGAAGCATTGGGCCCGGAAGGGGCGCGGGGATGTGGCACTCACTGGGTACT
Organism: Eonycteris spelaea; assembly: GCA_003508835.1. Classification (NCBI taxonomy): domain Eukaryota; kingdom Metazoa; phylum Chordata; class Mammalia; order Chiroptera; family Pteropodidae; genus Eonycteris; species Eonycteris spelaea. Next base: position 10,720,421 of record PUFA01000006.1, read on the forward strand.
CTAAACGTGGCTTCCGCCCTTCCTTGCGCTGCAGACCAATGCATGGCGGCTGAGTGAGGTGAACGAGGACTTCAGCTTGTGCGCTAGTTACCCTCGCGCCGTGATCGTGCCTCGCACGGTGGACAACGATGCCCTGGTGTGCAGTGCCCGCTTCCGCCAGGGAGGCCGCTTCCCAGTGCTTAGCCACTACTACACTCTCAGCAGAACCGTGAGCCCCACTCCTCCCCAAATTCTGTCGCTAGCGCCAACCGCGTCCCTGCTGGGCCCTTTTCTACATTGGGCGGGCCAGTTCGAGTGCCCGGCTGCTGCCTTGGCTCCTGCCTTGGCTCCTGCTCTTCCTGACAGCGCCCTGTCCCGCCTCCAACAGGCCCAGCTCGCTCAGCTCAACCCTGCCTTTGCCGACTCTGGCCCCGCCCCTCTACGGGTATCGGAGTCTAGGCTCTCTAGCCCCGACCCTGGCGGGTCTGGTAAACTGAAGCCTAATCTCTTTGTCAACCCAGGACCCGGGTCCCTCCCCCTCCATGCCAAAAGCCACCCAGACTCATGTCCGAGTTCCTCCCGTAAGGGTCCCTCTCTCCCGGTACACCCCTGCCAGCTCTGACCCAATTTCAGTGTGTAGACCCTGTCCTGAGCGGGGTCCCTGTTGGCAGGTGCTGTTACGTTCCAGCCAGCCGCTGACCCGGCCCACAAACGGCACAGCGCTGAGGCTGAGGAGATGCTGCGAGCTGTGCTGGCGGCGGCCCCCCACGGGGCCTGGGGCTTCATTGTGGACACACGCTCGGCCCAGACCGCCAAACAGGCCCGCATAACTGGCGGTGGCACTGAGGCCAAGGTCGCCTACCCTGGCTGGAAACGACTGCACCGGCTGCTGGAGAGGTAAGGAGTCTTCCCATCCTCTCCTAGGCTCTCTCCTGCAGGACTTCATGAATGGGAATGGAGGATGGGGGAATGAGTGTCTTCTAGGAACCTTGAGGACCGTTAGGCTTTTGCTGGTAGCCATCCTGGCAGATGGGCATTCCGACTTGTACACCCCCACTGAGAGAGCTCTTTAATCCCTCAGCGCCCCAACTCTACTGTAAAGAAAAAGCACCTCTTTACATCAAATTAAAAATCGTCTTCCAGGAACGACCTCTACACATACACACACCACTACCCCCTCCCCGCCCTGAGGGCTGTACCTGCATAGCAGTATCATCTATTCCCTCTGTCTCCAGATGATTGTAGTACCAAGACGAGGTCCTGAGAGAGTTTTTGTGCTTGGAAGAGAGTGCACTGCCCCCCTACCCAGAATACAAGACTGTTTATGTATTCAACCAACACTTTGAGAACAGAGGCTGAGGTGGTGGGCAGCCCAGACATGGTTGAAAGATCAGCAGTAAATGGGCAGAGTTCAGTGTGATAAGTAGCAGCACAGAGGAGGCACCTCTTAGTATAGGTAGTCCAAAGAAAGTTTTCCTGAGAGTAGGATGCTTTAGCTGAGCCCCGAAAGAGGAGGAATTAGCCAGAAAGTGGAGGATATTCCATATGAAAGGTACTGTAGGTATATAGGAGCAGGGAGCCTGGTCATTTGTTCTGTTTGGGGAACGCAAGTACTTCAGTATGGTGGGAGTGTAGAGTGTGAGGTGGAGGTAGAGAATGGTGGGACTGAAGGGGTAACAGGGGCCAAAGAAAGGTTTTGAATGTCAAGATTATGAGTTTACGCTTAATCCTAAAGGCAATGAAGAGCCAGTGAAGGCTTTTAAACAGAATGTAAAGTACAGCACAGGGAATATAGTCAATAATATTATAATAACTATGTATGGTGTCAGATGGGTACTAGACTTACAGGGTGATCACTTCATAAGGTATATAAATGTCTAATCATGATGTTGTACACCTGAAACTAATATTGTATGTCAACTGAACAATATTGTATGTAATTGAACAATTGTATGTAATTGAACAATAAAAATAAAAAATAAAAAAAGATTTTCTGGCAAGAGGTCACTGTTGATCTTGAGCAGTTTCTGGGAAGCAGCAGATACCAGAATCCCAAGAGCATTGTGTTTCTCTTGTCATATTGGGGCTCCCCAGTAAGTTCTGTGTTGCTGCCATCAGATCGGGGTACTTAAGACATTGTGATACTTCCATCAAATTGGGGGGGATTTCCCAGGGGCATTCTGCATTCCCCCAGAGGGTCATGTGATCCCTTTCCAGGTAATGCTGTGCCCCCCAACAGAGTAAGTCACCCCAAAGGATCTTGGGTCTTTTCTATCAGATTGGGGAATTCCCAAGGATACTGAATTATTTCTGTCAGATTAAGTGGGCTCCTCAAACTGTCCTGGGTCCCTCTTGTCGATGGGCCTCTCTGAGGCTTCTGTGTCTCCCTCTTCGGTCTGGAGCATTTGTTTCCAGGCTGTGCTCCCCACAGCTTGGGCTTGGGAAGGAATAACCAGACTCCCACTTGTGCAAGTGGCAGCCTCTACAGGAGAGTTTCCTGCACCTAGTGGAGGCCTGTGGGGACCCGGAGCAGAGAATGGACTACTGGCTTAGTCGACTAGAGAGCTGCCACTGGCTGGCTCATGTGAAGAAGGTACTGAGCACCGCCTGCCTAGCAGCCCAGGGCATGGAAAGGTAAGATCCCCACCCTAGGAGACTGAATGGGGCACAGCTCTCAATCCCTGGGCACATGTCTCAGTGAGCAAATACAGCTTAGAAATGGGTGCATTCTATTCCTGGCCCAGCCACCCAAGGCAGGGAAGGACTGGCCTCAGTTGATAAGCCCTGGGCCTGCAGGGAAGGGGCCTGCTTCCTGGTGCATGGGGCTGAAGGCACTGACGACACCCTGCTTGTGATTTTGCTGGCCCAACTCATCCTGGACCCCTTGAGTCAGACAATGGCTGGATTCCAGGAACTGGTGGAACGGGAGTGGATCCAAGTTAAGTGGCCACTCAGTCCCAACCCTACCCCTCCACCCAGAAACCCCGCTTCCTTGTGCCCATCGCTCTGCCCCTTGCCAGACTGGCCACCCCTTCCAGCTGCACTGTGTCCACTCAGCCTTCTCCCACACCCGCCCCAAGCACAAGGCACCCACCTTTCTCCTCTTCCTGGACTGTGTATGACAGCTGGGCTGCCAGTTCCCGCTATTGCTGGAGTTTGGGGAGGGGCTGCTGTTGGTGCTGTTTGGGCATGCCTATCCCTCCCCTTTGACACCTTCCTCTGCAACAGCAAAAAGGACAAGTGAGCTAAGGGGGTGTCAAGGTGGGTCATGGGGCAGACATCAGAGTCAGGTACCTGCTGCATCAGCACCTTACTTCCTTGGAAGATATCTTTCGCTTTCAGATGAGTTTCTCTTAGGAAAAATCCTAGTGTCTTCTCCTTCCCTACCTCCAAATTTCACACTTCCCCTTAAATTTTGCAAACTCAGAGATGGATGGGTCCAAAGCTAATCCTTTGGACCTACCCACTCTGTCCATAGCCAATAACAATTGCACCCCCAGCTTAAAAACAAGAACTGAAAGGGAAAGTTGCTGCAAAAATAAATCTTTTCTGGGGCTCTCTACCACTTTGTAAGGTTGATTCTAGTGAGGCAACAGAAGTTGAAAACTGAGTCCAATTATTTGGGCTCAAATTCTGGCTCCATCACTCACCTGCTGGTGACATAAACAAACCTGTCTCAGTTTGCTCATCAGTAGCAAGGAGAGGATCATGATTGCAGCCATAATCTGAAGTGGTGGTGATGTGAGGATTAGTGGAGTAAAAGCATGGAGTGCTTAGCACAGTGCCTGGCATACAGTGGGCACACAAATGATAGTTATTTTGTTTGGTTTCATATGCTCCTGTAAGCCCCCCCAAAGCCATCTTTCATCAGGCTGAAAGGGAGGAAGGGTTCACTGCTCTCCAGGAAAGTGGAGATCATGGTCAGTTATCTTTCATAGCCCAGCTTCCTTCTTTTCATTAACTCTACTCATGGGTCGGCAGGGTTAGAAACTGTTACCTTTGTTTACCTCGCTTCCCCCATCTTCATGTTAGCCTTCCTCCTATAAATTTCTTGGGTTAGATCTCTCCTGTCAAAGGCCCCACCTACCAACCCCAACTGAATTCTTTCCATGTGGATCATTGGAAGAGCCTCCACACTGCTCTATCTCCACTTTCATCATTCATCAGTATCAACATTCACATTGGGCCCTTTCCCACTTTCTTGCTTTCACTCATGCAGTTCCCCCTTCTAAGTACTTCCAAATTTTTACACACTTGGTGAACATCTGCTGCTAGACCCAGCTCCAATGGCACATTCCTAATTAGCCTTCCCTAACACTTTCAGGCATCACTGAAGCAGAACTCTTTGAGAACTAGGCTTTGTCTTGTTCCACTTCACTGGAGTGCATAGTACAGGATCTGACTGGCAGTAGTAACATTTGCAGGAAGAGAGGTTATCACTGCCTCAAGGTAGCTGTCATGCTACCAACCAGGGTCCTCAGTTCAGAATGCCAGAGTGCCTGGCTGAGTCTAGAAACTCTCTCCCTCCAGATGCCTGTGTGAAGTAAGAACTCACACACACTCATTGTGGTCTGGGCTCCACCAGCCAAAAGAACAACGAAAACTCCAGAACCCACTCTATGTTCACAATCCCTCGGCCATCTGGCCTTCTGTGGAGCCTCAGAGCTTGCGTCTGTGGCAAGGTACGCCCCCCATGCCACTTTCTTCCCTGGGGGTTATACCCTCTGATCAGCTTCTTTACCTGTATTCCTCCTCCTCCTCAGGCCTGTTTCTGTGCGGGACCCCCACCTGAAGCTTCAGAGTAGCATGGGAGAAAGTGTGGCAAATAGTGACAGATGAAGAGAACACAGAAGGCTCTCAGCCAACAGTTTCAGCTTCTGAGCCCCAGCCCTAAGCGCTGGCTCCTCAAATAGTGGCTGAGACAGTCCTGAGATCTCTCCAGGCCCCTGAGCACCTTTGGACCTTGGATGAGGGTGCCTGTAACCACCCTAGCCCACAATAGTGAAGTTCCAGGTTTGAAGTGTCCAAAGTGTAGGGAGAAGTCCCAGGTAATAAAGGTATACCCATGACTTAGACCCCATAAAATATCTAACCAGAAAACATTTATTTCCAAACTAATTTATTATTCTTCAGAGTCCAAAACTTTCTGTGAGCCCTGACCTGGAAACCTTTCCTTGACAGGATGGAAATCCAGCTTCTTAAGCCTCAAACTCAAATTCAAAGTACTGTGAGTCGAAATAGTGGATGCGGACATAACCATCTTCTCCGCCGCTGCTGTAGCTGGAAAGAGATAGCCAGGGACCAGTCAGATGCCTGCTCTGGGGGATGGGAAAGGGGCAGAGGGTAGGCCTGTGGGGCAGGGACCAGACCAGGGCTGAGCTCAGCTCCCTTCACCAGGCCCTACCTCTTGCCATCAGGATGGAAGGCAACACTGTTGATAGGTCCGAAGTGACCCTTGACTCTTCCAAACTCTTCTTCAAAGGCCAAGTGGAAGAACCTTGGAAGACAGGGTGGTGAGAATAGTTAATTCATTCTCCATCTCCTTCCAAAACACTTCGAGGTACCACTGCCCAATGCAAAATATAAAGTGGGAAACTGGGATAAGGGGAATGAATGAACAAAATCAGATGAAGTTAGGGGAAGACTGGACCCAAACAGCTGCCTAATACATAGCTGACACTTCCTTACCATGCATGTGCTGGGCAGTGCTTAATAAGAATTAATTCATTTGTTTAATCTGCACAATTTTATGAGGTAAGTATATTACCAGTGACCCCATTATACAGCTGAGGATAACTGGGCACAGAGAAATACCATATCTAAGGCATGAACTCGTAACTGCTGTACTACACACTTGTCACAAGAGGGCCACAAATCTTGCTGGACTTTCTAGCAGCCAGTCAATAAAGGAAGTCTCAGTTACATGACTTGTGTCCATTATGAAAGACATTCCATGAGGTTTCAGTTTGGAAGAACTCCTCCCCCTTTACCTGGCCTCAAACTTGCCAATCCTGGTGGAGGTAGTGGTTACATCCATGGCTTCCTGACCACCGCCCAGCACCACCTGGAGGGAAGAAGAAACCCTAGATAGGCCCAAAGGACATGCAAGCCCATTTGTTTTAACCCCTCCCTATAAACTTTTAATATTCCTACATCAGAATGGGAAGATACTAAGGATAGGGGACGTCAGCCACCCTCTATCCTGTCCCTGGGGCTCCTCAATCCTTCAGCCTTGTAGATGCTATGGTAATCTCTGCCTGGTGCTATTTTCCTCTAGAATTCATATCTTAATTGCTAGACAAACATCTAGATCCTGGAAGCATTTTGAAGCTCAAGCAGAAAGCCTAGTGAGGTTCCCTTACATGGTCATAGTTGGGAGAGAGGGCAGCTGAGTTGACGGGACGTTCTGTCCGGAAAGTCTTCTGATGTTCAAGGGTTGTGGAGTCAAAGAGCTGAAGAGAGAAGGCAGGGGGAAAAAATCTGTAAAAGGAGCCTTCTTGGGGGCAGTCAGGCAAACTGAGAGCTGAGAAGGAGGGTGAGAGCAGCCCTGCCAGACCCCTTGCCTTTGCTCACCTTGGCTGTGTTGTCCTTGGATGCAGTGACAAACATGGTCATGTCCCTGGATAACTGGATGTCGTTGATCTGACGAGAGTGCTCCTTAACATTCACCAATACCTCTCCAGACTGGGGAAGAAAGAGTAAGGCTCAGACTAGCCTAAACCCCACTAGCACCAACGCTCAGCCAGGGTTCCACACTGCTTCCTACCTCATCAAGGGGAGGGGAGGTCTGGGTTGGGACTAAGTCTCTCCACAATCAAAATTTATTCACTCTCCCCAGCTTACGTCTCCATCTTAACCTGTACAAGTTTCATGAACACTCCCATCCGTCTGGGAAAACACATGCTTATGGTGACAAATCTATGGATCTATTAATCATCGTATTATACATAATGGTAGAGCAAATATTTTTCAACAAATATTTACCAAACAGCTACTATTTGCCAAGCATTGTGCTAAGCACTGAACAATACCTTACTTCATTTAATCCTCATGACAATCCTATTATGTGGGGATTCTAATGGAAAATTTAAAAGGGAGAAACTGAGGTTCAGAGAGGGTGTAACTTTGAGATCATGCAACTAGTAAGAGCCTGAGCTCACACCGCTTCCCTACCAGGGTCAGGGACATAGTCCATGAGGACTGCTGCATGTCCGCCTTTTCTTAGGTTTTCTCACAGGGCCTTTTCATCTGATTCCCCTTCCCACAATCTGCTAGACCGAAGTACAAAGAACAGAGTTTTAGAGCCTGCCCTTAAAAGTACTTCTTGAGCTTTAATTTCTCTATTTAGGAAAAAAGTTTACTGAAAGCCCACCACCCAGGGTCAATGTAAGGATACTGGGACTGTGTCTTGTTTGCTTTGTTGTAACAGGTACCTGGCCTATGCTCTGCAAACATTTGTTAGATTACTAAAAGGTCTTAAGTACTGTGCCTCACACATATCAGACCTCAGAAAACACTTCTTTCCTTATTTTTATATATTCTAAGGGAAAAAATGTATTTGTTGTCTCCATCAATTTGGACACATGGTAGGGATGCATCTGGCTCCATTTGGGGAACACGCACCAGTTTTGCAGTCTGGCCTAACTAGGGGAACAGATCAGCTCCACTATTTGCTAGCATCAAGCATTATTTAGGCCTTTGACCTTGGTTCCCATTCCCTTCCTGGAGGCAGGCCTGGGGCCGAGTGGACCACAGTCAGTGCTTGCTGAATGACTAACCTTTATGGTATTACATTCCAGCATTCCCCAGGAACGTTAAGTACCCAACTCAGAAATCTAAGACAGCCTGGCCTTTTTTTTTCTTTACCCACCCCATCTCATCTGTCATCCTTAGATATCTTTTGATTGTCAAGTACTCCATTTCTCAGGGCTCATACCCCGTTCAGGTCCATTCTCCAAACTGTAGCTTGCAAAGCTTTCTAAAGAGGAAACTGTATCGTTAATAATCATTTAAAGATTCCCTACTACCTAAAAGAAAATCACAATGCCTTACCTCCTGACACTCAAAAAATTAGTCCCTGTTGACCTTCCCCAATACCACATTCCAATGATGCCCATGTCTGATTCACTTCTTCATCCTCAGAGCCAGCATAGTGCCTGGCACTCTATGATGGCACAAAAATGCTTAACTGTGATCATTATTAACAGTTCCTGAGTAATCTGACAAGTTTTTTAAACACCTGATGTCATTAGATCCTTGAAACATTTTACGGATAAACAAGTTTGCCTAAGATCACATAGCTCAAAGTGGTAAATTTGTATCTGAATTCATCCCTTGCTCTTAACCACTGTGTTATCCTGGCTTTTGTAGGGAATCATTCTGGTGGGCTTGGGCCCCACCCAGCCCCTTACCTTTGCACTATACTGGTTGAGCTCTCCACTCTCATGGCCTGCAATGATGCACTCCCCCAGGGGTCCCCAAACGGCACTGGTGATCTTGGAGTCATTGCAAGGGATCTTCATGTAGGGCTCATTGTTGTCTGTGAGGAGCAGCAGATGTCAGGCCCTGGGCTTTGGAGCTGCACCTTTACTTCAACCCCAGTCCCAGCCCCAGTCCTTACCGATTTGGCTCGGATCCCGCAGGTCAAAGAAACTTACGAAGCACTGGTAACCCATCTGCTTATCCGTGGAGAACATGATGATGTTGCCCCCAAAGTCAAAGCCACATGTCCGGACAGCTGAGTTGGTCTTGAGTAGGGCCAGCTGCTTCCCTGGGGACAGGCATAGTCTGGGCTACCTCTTGCCCAATGCCACCACAGGGAGAACACCACACCTGCCTATTGTTGCATCTCACTATTTCTCCTGCTCTAGTAACTCCAACTCACCACCCTCCTCTTCCTCACTATGTTTTGGCTCAAGTCTTTTCACTTCTTCCCCACAGTCCCTCCTGAGACATCCTGATTATGTGGCACTACTCATGGTGGACTGGAAGATATCCGTCTTCCCCTCAGAATGTGCTCCTCCACGGGAAAGACCTACTCTAATTTCTCTGTGTGTCCCCAGTGCCCAGCAGAGACCTGGCACAGAATTGGGTGCCCAGTAAGTATTTACTAAATAGAGTAGCTTAATAGGATCTTGTCTTTAGTCTCAGTTCTTCCAATGCACCACACTGCTACCTGAGCTTGCTAAAACTAAACACAGAGCACCAGTCTTCACTGCTCAGGGGCCTCCACAGCACACTAAGTCCTATAGGACAAAGCCAAGCTCCTGAGTTTGGCATTCAAGGCCTGTTCTGGTCCTAGCCTGCTTCGTCTTTTCCACTGGTTGTCTATTTCATCCCCCCAAGACGTAGGAACTCCTGCCACAGCAGATGACTTGGACATGACACTTTGCCATGCTTTCATTCCTGCATGTGCCAAAGTGATGACCTCCTCATCCTTTAAGCCCCTGCTCATATGACATTTACCTTGGGAAACCTTCCTGGGTTGCTTCCATCCCCATCTCAGGCAGCCAGTTGTCCCCCTCTGACCTTTCCACGGTGTTCTATGCTTCCTCTAACATGGCTTATATCTTACTGTAGTGACTCTTCTCTTGTCTGTCTTCCTTATTTTCTTATCTGTCTCTTGTTCCCTAGACTAGGAACCATTTTTGAATTTACCTCTATTTCCTCAGAGCCTGTTCACTTAAACAGTACACTGCAGGTCCTCAGTGTTTGCTGAAAAATAAATGACCCGGGCTTACCTGTTTCACAGTCCCAGAGACGACAACTGTTGTCAGCTGAGCCAGTGAGGACATGTTTGGTGTCCCCTGAAGAGGGTGTTAAGAAACATGACCAAGTTCACCTGAGCCCAAATGAATCACCTCCCTGTTCAGCCCCAGAGAGCCCTTCTTTCTCTCTGACTGCAAAGCATTCTAACCTCCTCATTTGGAACTGGAACCTGTCTTAAATGTTCCCCCAACCAGTGAATACACCAGGGAGTAGGAGGCAGGTATCATTCTCTGGATACACAACAGCATCCCAAATTCCTATCTCCAAGTCAACAGCCTCTCCATTGCTGGCAGACCCTGAGAACATGAGACTCAGAGGAAAGACAAGGATACAGTCAGCATCCACACACCACACCGCTCCAGTATGGCCCATGTAGGTGCCCAGCCTCTCACCATTTACAGAATACCATACATTGACAATCTGGAGGAGTCAAAGACAAAGTGACAAGATGGTACACTCCCAGGTAGAGCAATGGCCTATTTTGCCTCAAGAACATTCAGCAGCCTCTAGCCAGGCCAGATTCTGCCCTCTCCTGCTCATCTCTTGGGAAACAGCAGGTTGCTGGTAGAAAGATCAATTTCTGGATTCTCCTCCTTCCTGCAGGTAAGTGGCAGGGGAATCAGGAGGCTTCAAAAATGTCTCCATTTGCCACTGTCCCAGCCCCAGACTCTTAAACCCTCAGAAAAATAAAAGGTCGAGTTGAGTGCCAGTCGAGAAAAACAGGAGCTTTGGTGGGAGCCGTTGATAGTAGGGAGGCCTGGGTTCCATTCCCTGCTATGCCATCATCTCATGTTATCTCAAATACAGTGCCTCCCCCCACTAACCTTCGGTTTTTTCATCTGTAAAATGACCATGACAATAATGCCTTCTTCAAAGGCAGCAGTGAGGCTATTCCAATAAAATGACGTCTAAGGAATTTAAAATATACGTGACTAATATTCATTAGGCACTCATATACACCAGGTTCTGTGTGAAGCTCACTACTTAACGATCTCAGATAACTCCATGAAGGAGGTACGACTAGTACTCATGCTCAAAGTCACAATGCTAGTGCATGCAGGAGTCAGAGGATTCAAATCAAATCTGTTTGGCTTCAGAGCCCCCATTGTTGGTCATTGAAAGTTAACATCTTCCATATGAAAGGTGCTTCAAAAAGTGAAGGCCTGATTGTACTCAGCGAGTAGCAGGCAAAGGCCCAGAAAGACTGACTGAAAAAGGACCAAGGAAGGACACCTTTATTAGCTTTCCCCTCGTTTGTTCGCCTATCCTGGCATAAAAGTTTTGTTTTTCCCCAGAACGGTCTCCTGATCCCCTGAACGAAATGACCCTCGTCCCGCCCCCCTGGTCTCTTGCTTTTCTTCTCCTCAGGTCTGCCGTCCTTGTACCAGCAATTAAGTTCTTTCCCATCTTTCCCGGAGAATGCTCTCGCCCACCTACTGCCGGTATGGCCTCTCCCTAATTTTTAGAGTGGGGCGCTCTTTGGTTCCCAGTTCGCAGCAAAACTGGATTGTCCGTCCATCGCCCTAGCAAAATGAATTCTCCTGCCGCCTCCCTACCCCCGCCTCTGCCTGGTCCTGCCAGCCCGCTCTCCGACACTCACAGGGTCCTTGGCCACGGTGAACAGGAGGTCTCCTTCGCGGTTGTACTTAATTTGTGTAATGGACCGCTCATGGCCCTGCAGCAGGATCGGCTTCTGTGAGGATAGGACAGGAGTGTCAGCGCCCAGAAGTGGCCCCTGCCCCAGCCCCGGACCCCGACACAACACCTTTAACCCCGCGGAACTCACCATGCCTGCGGTGACGCCAGGAAAGGGGCAACGTGAGCAGTACCGGAAGGGGTTTTGGCGCCACTCCGGATTATGGGTCTCCCTTCCCTTCCCGGAAGTAGAAGAGAGGCGTTGCCATGGCGGCGACTCTCGGTGGGTAGGGGGTCCCGCCCCTCCATGAGCTTCTCGCACTTCCGCATACCCCCACCCTGGATTCATTTGCTACTCCACTTCCATCACCCAACTCCTACCCCTGCTGCAATCCCGGATCCTGGGATCCTGGATTTATCTCCCCGGCCTTCCAGGGGCCAGTCGCACCCGGGGCGTTGGAGAGCGAAGGAGGGATGTGGGGGCGGCTTGCTGCGGATGGAAGGCAGGAGGCTGGCTGGGCCCGGCGAGCGGCCGTTTGGTGGCGGGGAGAAGGTCACTCGCATCTCCATTCAGGGCAGGTGCTGGCTCTGGTCCTGGTGGCGGCTCTGTGGGGTGGCACACAGCCACTGCTGAAGCGGGCCTCCTCCCGCCTGCAGCAGGTTCATGAGGGGACATGGATCCGGCAGTTGCTGCAGGAGATGAAGACTCTCTTCTTGAATATTGAGGTGCGTCTATAAATGGCCTCTCTCTCGGAGGGAGCTGCTATGAATTTGGTCTCTGGGTCAGAGTGTGCAGCCCACCATTGACTCACTAGAAGCTCTTGGTAAGTCAGTCACTCGTCCTCTTGGAGCCTCAGTTTCACCTGTAAAATGGGAATAATAATGGAAACCATCTTATAGGGTATTTATGAAGATTAAATGAGAAGAGGCACATAAAGCACTTAGCATTGGGCGTAGTACATAATTAGTGCTCAATCTATGACTGCTATTATTATGTTATTATGGCAATCCAACATGCCTTTCCAGAAGGAGGGCTTGGGGCTCAAACTGGCCCTGGGGAAGGAGGATAAGAGAGGATATGGAGAATTACCTCTGACCCCAATGCTGTCAGTTTAGAGTTGTGGGAAAGACAAGACATAGACACAACTGCCTCTCAGGGCTAAGGGCTATGAGAAGTACAGATAAAGTGCTGTGTGAGTTCAGAGGAGGGATACTGGAACTAGGGATCCCAGGAAGGCTTCTTGGAGGGACTGACATTGGCACTCAGGGACTTGCAGAATGGTGAGGATGGGAACTAACAGGGTTGAGGGAGAGGCATTCGGGTCAAAGGCATGGAGTTCAGTCAGTAACTTTCCCTCTGCCCTGGAAAGATCATTTTCAGAGAGCTTAGTGCTCCCTGGGTCCTTAGAGCTATTTCTCCCTCTAAGGGAAGGCATATCTGGAAGCTCAAAGAAGGCAGTTCTGTTCAGTCAAGCAATCACACTGACTGCAGATTTTTTCTTTTTCCAGTACCTGATGCCCTTTTTCCTCAATCAGTGTGGCTCCCTCCTCTACTACCTCACCTTGGCATCAACAGGTGGGTCTGTGGCTTAGAACTGCTGTGCTTAGTGGTAGAGGGCACCCATGAGTCACTCTGGGGAGTGTGTCTGCAACACCTTGTGCTCATGAATAAAGGTGAGTCCACTTTCTCTGGTTCCCTCTTTGTACCCTCTTTTCTGAGCAGTAGGAGTACCGTGGGCTGGTTATGAGTATGCTGCCAGACACTAGGGTTGGTTTGAAGCTTGGCAGTCTTGAGCAACTGCCTAGGAAGAAAGGTTTATTTTGCTCTGCCAAGGTCTGGCTTTGACACTTGCTTCCACTGCCTGCTACCTACCCCACCTTGAGCAAATCATTTAATTGAGCCTTGGTTTTATACAGTTGGCTTCATAGCATTGAGAGGATTAAATTCAGTGTGTGAGAAGCTTCTAGTAGAGTACCTGGTGCACACTGTAGAAGCTCATTAAATGTAAATCTCCTGTCCCCCATTGTTGACTGCCCTCTATGCATCATATGCTGTGCTAGTTTTACACATTTTATTTAATTCTCATCATAACCCAATGAAGCAGACATGATTATCTCCATTTAGGAGGTGGAGCATGAACTTTGGGCAGCTTATTTCATCTCTCTCAAGTTTCATAGCATATCAGTGTAGAAGGATTTGAAGCCATATATTACTTAAAGTCTATATCCTTGAACTTTGCAATGAGAAGACCCCCTGCTGTGGTTTCACCTCCCCTGGAGTCTTACCCAGACCTTCCAGGGACTTGAAGATAGTTTGAGCCCGAAATAGCTTTGGGGAACCTCTCAGAGGCCATGGTAGGGTGAGGGAATAGGCACCTTCCACACCTGCCACCTCAGCTTCAACTAGAGTCACTCCACTTTCCTGTTTTACAGTTTAGACTTTTCGTAATACTTCATTTAAAAGAAAGTTTGAAAGCCTCTAGTACTCCCTGCTGCCCAGAATGCTGAGCCCTTTGGCCAGCTGACTGCAGTTAGCCATTTACCAAGTTTTGAGCATCATAATTTTAGGATCCTCTTATCTCATCACCTACTCCTTTAATATCCAGCTGTTCTTATAATCAGAACAGTAGTCACCATTAAGCAACCTGCTTCAGCCAGATAATGCACTATACATGCATTATCATATTTCATCTTGCAACAACCCTGTTTTAAGAATATGTTGTTATCTTGCTGTCATTATTTTATGTGTGGGAAACAGGACTTAGAGTGTCTGAGTGACCTAACCAAGATATATAGGGAAACCAACGTCTGCCTCACTCCAGTGCCCTTGCTCCTTTATTGACCATGAATGATGCTTCCTTCCTCCATTTACTGCTGCAATCCAGTCAGTCTTTAGCAGCCACAGCCAGTGTTCGATGAAAGGTGTGTAAGCTTAAGGAAGCACCTCTGAGTAGGTAGGAGTTGTGTCAGCTTCTTAGATGGGTAACACCAGCCATGGTGAGCCTTGTAGGAACAGGACAGTTCTCTACCTGAGGCAGGTAAGGCCTGGGAGTGCTGGGAAAGGATGTGCTGAGGAGCCCATGTGAACATCCCAGGCAGCCTGGCAGTTATGGGTCTTATAAACAAGTAACTCAGCTTCTGATTTATCCATTCATGGGCTCTTTGAAGTGGGGCAGTATGTATGTGTTAAGAACACACAACATGAAATACACACTCTTAACAAAATCTGAGTGTACAAAACTTAAGTGTAATACATTTTCAGTTAACAGTGTTGTTAACTCCATTGATATTTTTCAAGTTTTTTTTTATTCAGAGTCAGTTCCTTGGAGCTTCAAAACTAAGGAACAGATCCTGGGCTATGGTGGCCTCTTTCAAAGGCCCAGCCCTGTGGGGCCTGTCCTGAACAGGTACCTGGCCTCCTTCCTCTGACATTGTTTTTCTCCTTAACTCCATAAGGCCCCAGCCTGAGCTGAAACAGAAACAAAATGTACTTTTCTTGCTGTTTTGGTGTATCCTTGTACATTTAGATTAGTAAGGGCACAGCTTTGCAGACCGGCAGAACTCGGTTTAAATCCTCAATTTATTTTTGAGCCTTTGTTTCCTTTATCTATGCAAAATGATGATAATGTTCTTGTAGTGTTGTTGTGAAGATTAGATATGTACACGAAGTAGCACCTAGCACATAATATGAGCCTAATAAACAGTGGTTGTGTTCGATGTTATTGCAATTTTTCTGCTGCGTCCTGTGGGCTTTGGGTGCCTGTCTGTCCAGATGTCCTTGAGATCTCAAAAGCTCTCTTTGAGTATGAAGATTTCATTCTTATCAGCAAACCAGGTTGGTCCCAGACCTTGTAATTCCTGTCTTCATGCTGGAATCCTGAGGGAGCACTGAATTTGGAGTTAGGAGGCCTAGGTTTGAATCCTGAACTTTGCTGTGACTTCATCTGGGAAATGGGGCTATGAGATACTTTTTTTTTTTTAAAGGCTGTCTTGATGAAATGAAAGTGTTTTGTGCTTAGAAAGGCATTTTTTTTTTCATCTCAGAGATTCTTTTTATTCTGATCACTCAGATCTGACCCTAGCTGTACCCATCAGTAACTCTCTGGCTATCATCTTCACATTGATTGTCGGGAAGGTCCTTGGAGAAGATGTTGGTGGAAAACGTAAGTCAGGCCCCACAAGTACAGGAAGCAGCTACTTGGGCCATTTCCCATGGGTGGTGAGGAGAGGACCTCCCAAATTCTGCCCCTTTCGTCTATAGGTCTCCTGCTTCTTTGTGGCCATCAGACCCCATCTGAGCCCTTCCCTCAGCCCAGCCCTGCACCAGTTCCTACTGGCATGGCTGGGCTCAAAGCCCCCAATTTCTACCCATTATCCCAGGAGCATTCGCCGGCATGGTGCTCACCATGGTAGGAATTACACTCTGCATCACAAGCTCGGTGAGCAAGACCCAGGGACAATTGTCTACCCTTTGAGTGGGCCAACACCACCCTCCAGCTCTGCTGTCTCCAGGAAGCCCCTTGGGGCATGAGGTACACACAGTGAGCAGATGGACCTAGCACTTGCCCTCTCTGAGCCTCATCTTCCTCATCTCTTCTGGGGATAATAGCTACCTCATGGATCACAATAAAAGAACAAGAGTGAAAGGGTTTTGTAACTTTCAAGTGCTGTACACCTGCTAGGATTTAGTTCAAGAGACTTCACACTCATGCGCAGCAGTCTTTCTGCCCCAGCAGCTCCCCTCCTGCTGTCACGTCAGGTCCCCAGCCCAGCCACTGTTACAATGACCTGATCTGGACTATTGCAGCAGGAGGGTCAATGGACTGCAGAACTTCAGCTCCATTGACAGGGCCAACTACAGCCTTTGAACCAGAAATGCAAACAGAAAGCCTCCAGGGCTCAGTCAGAAAGTCTTGGCTGACTGAGGTGGGGAACTGAGTGGTAGAAGGTACATCCGAATGGCGGATGTAGGGAAGATGAGCTGTCTGTTAGCCTTGCATGTCCCACCCGTCAGGTGGGTGGAAATCCTCAACTGCCCACCCCTTTTAAACAGATAGACACCGATGAGCCCCAGCACTGCCTAACTTCAGCACGTGTCACAATGCCTGGTGAGTCGTGGCCTGTAATAAATCTGTAATTAGTAAACGGAGGTTCGTAAATATTCTTTTATTGTGACAGACCCACTCCCAAGTTTGAAGTCTATCCCCCAAGCTCAAAGTCTATCCCCCAAGCTCAGTTGGCTACTCCTTTCTCTGGCCAGAGAACCCCATAAGGAAATGGCTTCGGTGGCTAGGGCTGCTTTCCCCAGAGGAAATGGCTTTTGTGACTGTGGGTTTAGGAGCAGAAGAGTAGGAAGAGTCTGAGGGGAGAGTCTGGGGAGAGTCATACCCTGCAAGCCCAGGAAAGGTGCTGGCTCTTCTAGAACAGGCTGCTGGAGTCTGAGGATAAAATATGGCTGCAGAGTGGTGGTCCCCAGTTCCTGGCTGGAGCTGCTGGCTCTCAAGATGGCAGAGCAGGGGCTGAGGCTGAGATAGCTGCTTCAGCCCCAGGCTGATTGTCCAGGGACAGGGCCTCTTCCACTATCTGTGCTGCCCTCTGGAGGAGGCAGAAGGCCATGTAGAATGGAGCCATTAATGTCCCATGTCCAGCCTCCAGCCCTCAGCCAAGAGACATTAGAAATTAGGATTGGCCCTCTAATTTAACAAGTCAGGATCTGCGATGTTAGGAAATCTGCTCACAGTTACAAGGGGAAAGAACTGGTCCTGGGACCCAGGGCTGACAGTTTCTTGCTCAGAACTCCTGTCCCAACATATGGCTTCCATCCCCAGCCCACCTGATCCAAGGGTTCCTCCGTCCAGGTGTCTTCATCATCTGCTACTTCCTGGGCCCCTGCTATCTCCTTCCTTGGATGGGGAGCCCTATATACTCCCTTGACTCCTGATGATGGAGGCAACTTCAGCTGATGCCCAGGCCAAGGCATTCTTTTCCTTGACCTTCTCCACCAGCCCTTTCCCCTCCCCTGAGCCTTGTTCCACATTCCTCATTACCTCAGAAGATGGCAGGGTAGTTCAGAGGCAGACCCTTTGACCCCCATCCCAATCCCTTCCAATTCCCACTGCTGAGGCTGGATATGCACATGGAGGAATAGGAGACAGCTGTGCTGACATCAGAGTCAGCTCTGTACCTAGGCATTTTGCCCCCATGGATCATCCCCACAACAGCAGGGACTGTCCTGTGTCCCTGTTAAAGGGGACTGAGAAGGGCCTGGGTCCTGGGGTCCCCTCACCTGATGGAAATGAGAGAGTAGGGAGCATGATTCTTGGCTGAATGGACAGCTGGGGTCTGGCATAGAAAACAGATGGCTCATTTTGGCTTGGTTCCTTTGGAGAGGGCTGGTTTGCCTGTGTCCTGTAGCCATGGGCCTGTAGAGGGGATACTGAGCTTGGGCCACGGGTACTGGCTGTTTTTACCTTCTCTATTTCCAGTCCAGGCTTGAAAGCTCCTGTGAGAGCTTTGAGAGGACGTGTTGTCCATCTTCATAGCCTGCATCCTCCCTCCTTGCTCCCTCTTCCCATCAGGCTGCCTTATCTAGAGACAGAGCAGCTGGTAGTTGGCACTTAAGAAGCCCAGTGAAACCAGGCCCTGTCCTCCTATCTACCCACCTCATGCTCACTGGTTCATCTCGTGGGAGAGCTCAGGCCTGGGATAAAATGGGCTGATCTGCTCCTTTGGACCCTGTTATGCCAGATATGCCAGTTCTCTCTCCCAGCACCCAACCTGGCAAGAAGGCATTAGGTCCAGGAAGTCGGAGTCCTGAAGACCTTCATAGAACCTGGATGAACAAGCTTTCAGGCCAGGTTCTAGTGTGGTCCCTGCCAGTCAATAACTGTGTCACCCTGAACAAATTACTTCACTCCATTGAACTTCAGTCTCTCCTCTAAAAAATGGGACTGATCTCTCTCTCATAAGACTATTGAGAGGATGCAGTGAGATAAAGGCAGAGCCTAACTCGAGGAGGAGTCATCTAATCACTCCCTTCCTTCCCCCATATCCCTTGGCCCCTCACATCACCTACCCGTTGCTTGTGGGGCCCAGACTTTGGGTCTGGGGGATGCCTGCAGTGAAAAAAAGAAAAGGCTTGTTAGAGGCAGAGGAGGACATGGAGTCAAAGTGGCTTCTTCTGTTCTAATCTGCTATTCCTCCCACCTCACACATACCCAGCAGCCCCTGGGGAGTGAGGGGCTAGGCACCAACAGCTCCACATAGGGGAGGGCCTTGAACTCTTCCTCTCCAACAGCCACATAGTAATGACCACTCACCAGAGCCTCCCTTGCTGACAGTGGGAGCCCCTCCATGGTGCAGAGTCTAGAGGAGAGGTGAGTGGATAAAGGCTGGTGGACAAGATGCCTCTTTATATTCTGCAGGTTATGAGGGAGTGAGTACAGCTATTCCAAAGTACCCTTTGACTGCTGGCCCTATGGGCAGCAGGGCCAATCACCAGCTCTGCCCTGGCTCTGAAAGCTAGGCTGGAGGGGTTTCTCCTTGTGGCATAGAAAGAAATCCCATTTGGGAAACATTTTTTTTTTTGTTTTTTTTTTTTTTTTTTGCCTTTTCATCCTCAGGACAGCTGAAATCATTAAGGAGCTCCCTTTGGGAATTTTGGGCTTCTCCAGTCCCCATACTTACTTGCATACAGCCCCGCTCTGTAATTTGGCCTTTTTGGTCAGGAGTTTCAACACTGTTTCCCAGTCCTCGCTGGCAGCCTGGGACAGCTTCAGGCTAAATGGGGGACTTAACAGGTCCCCATTCCTGAACACACTGGGACAAAGAGCACCCTGGTAAGGGGAAGGGCCCCCAGAACTCCATACAAGTGAGAAGAAAAACAGTGGCATAGGGACTAGAAGATAGTCCAAGAACCAGCACATTGGTCCATTTTCATCCATCAAGCATGTTAGACTTTTTGTATCCCCACCAGTGATCAGGGGCTCCTGCAACAAACCTACCCACATTTTTTTGGTTTCACTGAAACAGAAATCTATGCATCTGCTTCCTGACACCAGCACTTACTGGATATAGCAGGTGGAACCTGCAGGTATCCGCTGTCCAAGGCCCTCATCACATGGGTGCTGAGTCATAGGAGGACCCTGAAACCCAATTCAGACCCCCAAGTCAGAATAGAGTTGAGGCCTTTGGTTAGGGCTAGGTCAGTGGGTGTGGAGTGCCCCCCACGACACTGGTCGATCCTGCCATTTCCAGGGTCCCTGGCTTCCCAGACCAAATTGGAGGCAATCCCAGGAGGGATGGAAGACTTACTGGTAGTCTGCTGCTTTTCCCACCCGGATCCTTCCTTCCAGGAGGTAAATAGCTGAAAGGACAGGTAGGTCACAGGTCATCTTGAGTAGCCTAGGACCTCAACAGTGTGGTAGCTTCTAGAGTTCGGGGCTGGGGCCCAGCTCACCATACATCCTTTCCCATTGGGAACAGTCTAAAAAGTTGTGGTTACTAGAACCTGCTTTAGGGCCCTGGGTTAGACTGAACATCCAGACTGGGATCTCAGACACAAACCATAAGATTAAAGCTTGAAAGAAACTAGTTCATTAAGCATCCAACTGTATCTCAGAAATTTTCTCACTTATGAGGGTAGGTGGTTTTATCTCAATTTGTATGACATTGAGAGAAAGTTAAGTGCCCTAAAGTAACACAAAAGTAAATGATAGAGCCTAGATTCTAAGTCTGTTTAGTTCCTGACCCTTTGCTCCTTCAGTTACAGTGAGCAACCTCAGCTGAGAATGGAGTAGGACCTGGAAGTCAGATCTGAGTTGGAAGCTCAAATACTCAAATTCTTCTCCCATCGTGGAAGGCATAGCCCCACCCTGCAAAGGAGGCTGACCCAAGCCTAATGCAGAACACAGAATGCTTAAACATAGCAGGGAGGAGTGATGGATGAATTTAGTGTGTTTGGTAGGGGATCCAGCCAGGAAGAGCCTGTGATAAAAGGGGCTCAGTCTGCAGGAGAATGCTTTCCTATCCACAAGCTAGTCCTGGCTGTGATGGGCATACATTATCAGTATCAGACTTCGACTTGAGCTATGGCTCCACTATTTATTACTACTTAGCTTCACTGTTTTGATTTCCCCTTCTAAAGAATGGGGACAAGACCACCCCATACATAGGGTTGCTGTATTCTGAGATAACATATAAAGCGCCTGCATGTACATAGTAAGTACTGAACACATGATGTTGCTAATACCTCCCTCCCTGGGCTCTTTGACCAGCCCCAGCCCACTCACTGGAGCTTGCGGAATTGTTCGAAGCCAGCAGCCACATATTGCCCTCCGTTCTGCAGATCAGCCAGGTCGGTGACAGGGTGGCCATGACAAGGCGTGTAGAGGGCACGCACAGCCAGTGGGGCCTGCACAGCCAATGTCACCTCACTGAAGAAGGTCTCCAGGGTGGGGAAGCGGCGTTGAGTCACCACCAGCTGGCGGCCTGGGGAAAAAGGGTCCCCATTCCGGTATACCACTATCCTCTTAGCTGTTGGACTGCCACCTGCCATAGTGTGTTCTCAGCTGGAGACGCTGAGTTGTTGCCAGGCAACTGAGGCAGGGCTGGGAGCAGTGCCAATCAGTGGTGGAGGCCTACCCTCTCTTTCAGGAATGCAGAGAGTGCTTCAACAGGAACATCTTTCTACATTCAGCGTCATTCAACCTGCCCTTAGTGGGGCCTCACAAGAGTAGGGCAGGTGTGATCACTATATATGAAGAAATACCCTGGGTCTCAGTGTAAGAGGCAGAGATCACACAGATGGTCTAATACTGAGTAGAGGGAGGGCTTCTCAGAACCTCCCTGCCACTCTACAGCTCAAGTGCTGAACTCAAGGGAGGATCAGCTTTGGATGTTCCCCAAGGATGGATAGTCTGCTCCCAGCCAGCTCTAGGGAAGATGCCCCAGGCCAGTAGGAAGTGAACAGGAGGGCCCAGTCTGTTCTGACCAAAGGAAGATGAATGCAACTAGGCTCAGAATCCAAGAAAAATGTTTATTCTCCTTCAAGCTCCCCACTTTACTTACCCCAGGTGACTCCTTGTCCCGAAATTTGGATTGAGACACAGGAAGAGGATGAAAGAGTGTCCTTCTCCTTCCTCTCCCTGTACTGGTGCCAGCTCTTCGCTCCAACTTCTCTTGGCCCTATTAGCCACCAATGGCCAAGGGACAGGGGCAGGAGGTAGAGCTGGTACCAGGGACCTTGGATGAGGGTCTATCCTCCCTCTTCGCCCTTTCATATCATCCCCCTTTGGAATCTGGTCTAGCCTGGTGGTCCTGTTTTCCATGGCCTGCCCTTCCAGTAGTCCTCTCCTGTGTGGTCTGACCCTGTAGAAGACAGTTTCTCAGGTGGCCTTGATCTCCATGGTCCAGTCTTCTGGTTTTTCCATCTTTCATGGCTAGGCTCATTGGAGGCTCTATATCTGGAGCTTTTATCATTGGGGGTCTGGCCCTTGGGTGGTTTAGTCTTCCAGATATCCAGGCCACTATGCTCTGTCAAAGTCCCATCCCAGAAGACATGGTCCTCTGAGAGGCCCAACTCTTGTGGCTTAGCTCTTTGGCAATCAGGCCTTTTGTGGTGTGGTCCTCTGGGAGAGTTATCTTCAATATTTGGGTCTTGATGGAGTACAGGCAGCTGTGTCCTGGCCTTTCCAGAAGAGTATCCCCTAGATTTGAGGCCTTTGGGGGTCTGGTCCTCCAGGACCTGCATCAGCTGCAGGCACGTCCCTCCAAAGGTCTGTTCCCCACAGTCTGGCTCTTTGCTGAGCCTGTTCTCTATGGCTTGGTTATCTGATGGTGTGGGCAGCTGTGGTCCAGCTCTCCTGTAGCACGAATCCCTGTACTTAGCCCCAGCAGTGGTTTTGACTATAGTGCCCTGTCTTTCTGGGGATCTGTTAGGTTGTGATTTGAACCTCCAGCAGGTGTCATCCGCATGGTCTGGCTCTCTAGTGGTCCTGTGTCTATAGGACTGGTCTTCCAATAGTAGGCTTTGTGACCCAGCCCTCTCACAGGCCTGTCCCCCATGGTCTGGGCACATGCTGGGCTCGTCTCTAGTCTGGCTTGCTTCTGGGGATCTTATTGTTTCTTTCAGCATCAGGTACTGTGGTGGAAGAGAACAGATACTGTACCAAGCAGTCTGCTTGGCCATGGCAGGAAGCTTTTCCCTAACCCTCACCCTTGGTCCTAAATATGCAGAAAGGGTTCCAAATTAGTGCATACCTCTTTACGGCTATTAATCGCCTGTTGTAGCCACAGCAGTTCCATGCCAAGTGGCTGCGGTGGTACTGGAGCTCCTGGAGCTCAGTCTGGCTGTGGGACAGTCCTGGACCTGCAACTTCTGTGAAGGTGGGAAAAAAAGAAAGAAAAAAGCCTTGAGGGGTAGATCCTGGCACTCTTCCCCTGCCTACCCATGAGTTGCTCCCAGTCAGGCAGAGGGAAGAAGGAAAGGGATGTAGCTTATGTAGCACAAGGCTTTCATTTTTCAGATGGGAAAGCTGAGGCCCAGAGAGGGTAAGGGGCTTGCTCTGATCTAGGCAAAGAGGTACCTGGGTTCTCCATTCTTGACATATCTCTGGTCTCCTCTTGCCTGGGTTTCCTGTTCTTCCCATCCTGAAGCCAGGGGCTGTTATCTCTGCAGGGAAGACTTTCCGAGTTTGCTGAGCACTCTCCCGACTTCTTCAGCATCCTCTCCTCTCGGACGATCTCTCTTTTAGGCTCCTTACGTGGGAAGCGGCTCCATAGTTCCTGCTCTGGCTTTGGTACTCTCTCTCCGGCTTTCCGTTGAGATTTTGCCTTCTGAGAAATCAATCAGAGAGGTATGAGAGCCCCAGGGTTAAACCTTCAAGTATCTGGGTGCCATGATTTAGCATATATGTTGGTGATGATTCAGGATTGGGGTGTAGGAGCTGAGCTGGCTGACCCTCCCATTGAGGAAAGCTTGTCAGCAGGAAAAGTGGATTCTGCTATCCCCTTGAATCTCCTGCCCAGGTTCCTCCTTGCCCTCCCTTCTCCTCCTGGGGTGTGTACTACCTGTGGGAGAAATCTGGGTCTAGGAATCCAGCCCTCAGTCCACTGAAGTGTGCCCAGATCACCCTCGATCTCTGTACAATAGCCTCATACTCAGCTCGCAGACTCTGGAACTGGCGTCGGACCAAGAAGCCCCGGACCCAGGCCTGGTGTGGAGAACGAAGGGAAAGAAAACCCTCATCACTGGATAAGTGAAGGCATCCTTGGGGATTCTCCTGGGGAGGTCACCCCAGCGTCTCCAAGAGGGGACCCGGCCATGGGGAATGCATAGGTGTTGTGCACTTGGGGCCCCGGGGCTTCAAGGGAGCGTGTTGGACTGGATCCCCCTTTTCGGTTTAGGGCTCTTCCCACCATTTCCCTGATCCCACATGAGCGTGTGGTGGGAGTGGGGGGCATGTGAGGATCCCTGGGTCTCAGCATTCTTCGGGGGTGGGGTGGGTCGGTATCTCCGGAAGTGGGCACACATTTAGGTGACTAAACGCAATAGCCTCATCTCGTTTGAAGATCCTAGTCCGATTTCCTATGGGGAGAATCCTGTGCCTTGCCCGCCGCCGCACCTGCAGCACAACACTTCCGAACAAAGCTCCGGCTCATCCGGGTACACTGCTCTGCGCTGCTGCCTGCGCCTGGCCGTGCGTCACTACCCGCGCGCACAGGCCCGCCCCACCGTCTCCAAAGCACTTCACCTCTGCTGGAGCTGGCGCGCGTCTGGAGCCGCCCGAGTCTCACTCCTGAACGACCCCGGGGATTCCAGCCTCCGCAGCGGGTCTTCCCAAGCCAAAGTGTGTTGCATAGGAGTGTATCGCGGGGGCTGGGGCGTCTCTGCGAGTAAAAGCGCAGCGAGGGGAGGGAGGACACGGAGCCGTTTTCTTTCTTTCTAGTTTAATTCCAGCCAATGCCCCTCCCCATAGCACCTGGGGGGGCTCTGAAATACGCAATCGAGTCCGTAAAACGTCCCAGTTTGAAGGGAATTGAGAGCGGGCATTCTGGGCCTGGGTCCAACACCTACACAGCTGATTGCTCTCAGGCTCTGCGTTCTCAGCCAGGTGCAACTTCTGTCTTTGCCAGTCAAGGATTGTGATGCTTTGGATCCCAGTCTTATCTTCCATCTTGCACAGGCTTAGTTTCCCCAATTGCACAAAGGGGCTATGCAAGGGACTTTGGGAGTGATCGGTGGTCTGAGGTTGCAGTCCTCGCTGCCGTTTTTTCTAGGTAGCTTACCCCTTCTCTTGGCTAGATCCTGCAGATGTGTGCACTCGCACTATTTCTGACTAAGACGAGGTGGGGAGATAATCTAAATCAGTAAAAATAATCGTTGAGTGTGAAAGACTAGTAAGAAAGACATCAGGCAAGTTTGCCATGGATTGGTGTCACCTAAAGTACTTGCAAAGATTTTTTAAAGTAGGTAAAACATATTCTCTGCAACCACCTTTCCTAATATTTGGGGAGTTCTTTCTGCACGTCTTTTACTGGGTGGGGGAAGTCTGTGGCTAATTCTGACTCAGGACTGAAGGCAGTGGGGATATTAGTTATATAAAATACTCCTGGAGGGTGGTGGGAAGAAGAAACTGAATCCATCTCTGGGAGCCCTGTACACACATTTACACTGTCAGGTCCCTGGAAAGGATACATAGAATTACTAAGGTCTTCCAGCTGTCAAGAGAAAGAGAGGTTTCTGTCAGGAGGGGCACCAGGCTGAACCCAGATGCTCTGGGGGCCATCTGGTGGAGGTTGAGGGGTCCAGAGTTCTTGGCTGCATGCATCCCCAGCTTTTTACCCAGCAGCCAGTAATGGCTTTAGGAGCATGTCCCTCCCCCATCCCTTGATGCCCCAGGAACTGAAGCATCCAGCCTGACCTACATTGCTAAGCAGCTGGTCCAGGTTTCGGTCAGCCATCGTCTTCTTCTGCTCCTCAGGCAGCCCCCCAGTGACTCCATCCTCTTCTTCTTCTTCTCCTCCTCCCCACACACATCCAGGCTGAAGTGAAGCCGGGCCAGTTTCTCCTGCATCTCCCGCACGTGCTCCAACTGCTCAAAGGAGCATTCCTTCCCTGGACAGCCCCTGTCTGAGCCTTGGGAGCAGGACTGAGACCCTGGCCCCAGCCATACCCCAGAGACCAGGACCTCCAGCCCCAGCTCACATACCTTTGAAGCCTAGCCCCAGAACTCACCGAAGGCCTGCAGCCGGCCTGAGTGAAAATCATTGAGCAGGTTCAGCAGTCCCCCTCCATCTCATAGACATCGGTCACCTCAGTCAGGAACGAGTGCTGCAGCGGGGTGCCTGCAGAGCCGCCCCCACCTCCAGCGAGAACTGGGCGGCATTTCTCCTTGCCTACCCTGGGTGGGGTGGACATGACCAAAGTCACAGTGTGGGGGCAGCCAGGTGTTCCCAGGTCTTTTGTGCCATCTGTCCATGTACTAATTCATCTTCCTATCTAGTCACCAGCATAAATGGATCTTTGTTTTCTGGCCCTGCCCCGGGCCCCAGGATTGGTAAAGGAAAGGGAGCATGTAAGGGGGGCTGAAGGTAAGAAGTCAGAAGGAGTCTTTTTCTGCCAATGATACAGCCAGAGCCATGCCTTGAAGGGGGCTCCTGGGTTCCTTTCTGAGCTCCCCACTCATTCCTCCATGACCCTGGATGTATTACTTGTCATCACTGGTCCTCAGTGCATTTGGGGGAAGTTACTCCCTTATTTCCATGAGAGCCATCTTACCTCAACCCAAAATATCTTTCTGTCCCTTTTCTATTTAAAAACTGTTTTGAATTTTTCATTGCCCTCAGGATAACATTAAATGACTCTCCCAGTCTGGCCCCACCACCCCACCCCACCCACTTCTGTAATTGCATTTCCTCTTATTCCTGCCCTGGCTCTGAGCTTCAGCTATACCCACTGTGGCTGTCCAAAACATGTCACTTAGGCAGGGAGTGTCAAAGCCACTGGGAAGTATAGCAATTGGAGAAAGAACACACTGACGCATAGGGTAAGATGAAATTTTCTAATCATTAAAAAAATTAAGCAGAGAATTCAAATCGAACACCTGAATATCCCCTCATCATTTCCTGCCCCATGATATTCCAGGGCCACCACACCACCTGTGGTTCTTGGAACCTTCCAGGCAATATTTTTCTTCTACACTTATGCCAGCCAAGCCCCTCAGATCATTCCCCTCCAGTGTGCCCCCAGCCTTCTCTGACTCTACTTCCTGGCAGGCAGTGCTGCTCATGCCCTGCTTTGGGGTGCAGCATCACACTGTGTGATCCCGGTGACCCACCAGGCCTTTTCCCCACAGAGTGGAGGGTAGGGGCTGGGTCTGAGCCCAGGGAAGGCATCAATTATTGCTTAGAAAGTAAAGGCTAGGGCTCTCTTTACCTCCCTGCCCAAAGGGCTCAGCCCAGTTGGGAGTTCCTCCCTCCTTGCCCTGCTTTCCTTCTATACCTACCTCTTGAACTTGGTCCGCTGCTTGGGGGAAGGCAGATGAGGGAGGCCCAGGGCCAGAGAGCCACTGTGGCTGGTGGGCACAGGGACCCTGCGGAGTGTTCCTGGGGCCACAGCTGGCTGGGTCAGGCAGGGCTTGGGACTCCTTTTCTTCTTCTTGTCCTCCATCAATGCTGGCTGGGCCTCAGGCCCAGGGAAGGAGGCAGTCCCACTGAAATGTGAGGGGCAAAGTCAGCCCTTCATACAGCAAATCATGAGAGCTGCAAAGAAAAGGCCCTAGGGCCTTCCAGCTGTCCCCTCACATCTGTCAAGGCCTCTGTCCCCTCATCTGTCCAGTATGAGCAGGGCCTTATGCCAGCACCTACTACTGGGGTCATGGATGTGTATTTGAAGGACCTTCCAAGGCCCACCCAGGTCCTGGCCTGCTCTCCAGCCCTGCCAGAAAGGGCTGAACCAGATGCCATTCTCCTGAGGCTGTTGGAGTTTCCTGTCCCTATTGCTGGGGGGACAGAGCTGGCAGAGGATATGTGGAGGGAGACAGGGTGGATGTGAACTGGCAGGAGCCCAGCTAAGGATTAGGGGTGTCTTAACCAGGCCTTATTCTATTTATCTACTGCCTAGGCAGATGCCAAAACCCTGTCAGCACTGGAGGTGACCAAGGTATGGGTAGGGGTGCCTGGGAAGCCCCGTGGTAAAGCACTAAGTCCCATGCCCCAGTGAGAGAAGCCTAGGCATGCATGTGGGGCACGGCTCAGTGTGGGAGTTTCCTCCACTTAAACTCTGGCATCCCTCCTCCTCCATCCATTCCCAACCGCAAACACCAAACACCGGGTCACTCCCTGAAGTTCCCTGGAATGTGCTTCCAGTCACTTCACCCGCCCCACTCAGAAAGTCTGCTTGGCTTCAGCTGGGGTGGGTGGTCAGCAACTGGCTGCCTGGCCCCAACAATGGCTGGCCAGTGGCTGGCACTGCTCGGTCTCCAGTCCGGCCTCACCCCCTAAGCCCAGGTCCACTGAGGTCCTCCTCCCTAGGGGGTCTGGGAGCCCTTTCTGTAGGTTATCCTGAGCTGCTCACTCCAGGCTGCCCACCAAGCCTGACTCTGCACTCTGGGATGGTGGTGGCACTGGGGGCGTAAGCATTTACATTGACACATGGCTGGCTGGCACTGAGGGGTGTGGTGGAGGGGACAGGGAGCATGTCATGTGCCTCGCCGCAAATAGGGCTTAACTCAGTTAAGGACTTGACAGAACTAGAATAGGAGCCCCTGCTCTCCAGGAACTGCTGGGGACGACCTGGATCTATTTTTCACTCTCAGTTCCTAAAGCCATGTTCCAAATGGATCGCTCATTCCGGGAGCCAGGAATCCCAAATGGAGCATCAGACCCGTGTCATTTGCCCCCGCCCCCTCCTGAAGGAGGCAACTGACCTGGAGGTTTGGGGTCCGGAGTGATGCTCCTGTGCGGGTTCCTCCTCCAGCACTCTCTTACTAGGGAACCGAAGGGGTGGAAGCTGAGCTGGCAGGAGGTAATTTGCATTTAAAGAGAAAGTGACCTTTAGTTCTTGGGATGGAGTAAGATGGAAGAGCCGTCCCCACATTTATTAAGCTGTCCCTCTTGTGACTTTACCTTCCCACCCGAACTAAAGTGACGCGTTGGCTGTGTGATGGCAACCTAAAAATTCTTTTACTTTCCCATCAGTTTTGAGAGAAACTACAGTCTCTTACAAAATGGTGGTGGCTTTGTCAGAAAGCACGGCGGGAAGGGGGGAGGCGCGGCGGGAGAAGAGAGAGAATATATGCACAGATATATATAAAAGCATCTAAGAAGCACCAAAAGCAGCAGCAAGAAGAAGAAACAGCAAGACAATCATCTATCTAGTAAGTCCAGGTTCCATACTAAGTACTTTGTGGACATTAAGTCCTCATAACAGCCCTGACGGAAGATACAGTCATTTTCCCCGTTTTACTGAAAGTTAACAATAGTCTTTTGTGGGTTATACCACTCCCACTTCCCCCATAACACCAGACACTCTTCATACTCCTTGCTAGTAAGAGGCTGGGTGCTGTATTTAATCACTGATGAAGTGATCGGACCAAGCCCACCCCCTCCCCACCCCAGGCTCAGGAAACCTGTGTGGGGAGCATCAGGGCAGTGGAAACTGGTGCCTTTACCTGGCGGATGATTGCAGCCTTCAGAGGGAAACCTGAGGCCCGATGAAGGCTGACCCAGCCCTGCTGGTGCCCCAGGAAGGAGGGGCAAGGATCAACTGGGCAGCTATTTAAAGACCTGGCAGAGGCTCCCAGCTCAGGTCTTCAGAGAAGCAGCTGATGCAACAGGAGACAGGCTTTCCCTGGCCAGGCTGCCCAGCAGTCTCAGCTGCCCCAGGGCAATAGGCACAGGTGCTCCACCCACCTTCTCCTCCTCTGGAACGGCTTCCAGGGGCCTCAGGCTGAGCTAGGGAGGCATGAGGCACCCTTTCCAGTTCCTAGAACAGGACTCTTTCTGGGGTGCTTTCAACATCCAGACTGTTCCAAAAGGGGACATTAATTCAGGACTCTTTCAATATCCAGGGGTCTGAGGGAGGGGTCTGCATAGGCAGAGAGGACAACTGGTAAGTCCCTCTCCTCTACCAAAGC
This sequence comes from Eonycteris spelaea, assembly GCA_003508835.1. NCBI lineage: Eukaryota > Metazoa > Chordata > Mammalia > Chiroptera > Pteropodidae > Eonycteris > Eonycteris spelaea. Next base: position 10,749,940 of record PUFA01000006.1, read on the forward strand.
TGTTAGAGTGGCACTGGGGCTCTTCCAGGAGAGTGGCAGAGGGTCCAGGAGCACCTCTGGGGTGAAGTTACCCTCAGAGCCACTTTGCTTAGGAGATCCAAGAGTTGTGGCCTCCCCTGACCTCCTCCAAAGGATCTGACTGGAACCAACTTGGTCAGCACAGAAAAATAACCCATTAGGACCCCGACTAGAAGGGCAGAGGCTCTGCGGGGACTGTCACAGCCAGTGTGGACACATCTACCTGTGGAGGCCTAGAGGGAAGGACACTGTCTCTGCCGTTTGTGCCAGACAAGCCCAGGCCTGAGAACAGGGTGCCGGATGAGGCTCCTATAGAGGAGCCTCCGCTTTTACACCTAGACTTGGGGTAAGAGTGTGTAAGAAACCAGCCCATTCTTAAGAACTGCATGCAGGATATGGTCTTGTCAAGGAATGTGCAAAATCAAAGGAAACCAGAGGTCCCTTTGTGTTTATACCCTTGGGTGAGCCACTGCCAAAAGATGGCAGATAGCCCTGGATAGCAGCTAAGATTTCCCACTCATCTTAACTTAGGTCTCAGTGGCATAGGGCATATGCCTAGATCTCTGTTGTCCTTGCCTTTTGCCTACTCCTTGTGGACCCTATTGGTTTCCTATGTAAACACCTTCAGTGGGTCCCCCCCCTTTTGGATCTAGCCAAAAGTCCTTCACCTGGCAACAGGCTCTTAGTGATTTGGCCCATGCATCTCCTCCCACCACCTCCCTGTGCACCTGCATAGTTATGTGAACTTAGTTACTAAATGAAGCTGTCAACTTCTATTTGCCCTTTGGGTCATAGGCCCTTCCAGGTATCTACCTCTATCCCTTGCTGAGACAGGGCCTCCTTTATGCTCTCATAGCACCACCATTCTTTCTACATTTAAAAGTCCCTTTTCCCATCACTACCCTGTGAGCCCTCAGAGGACAGGGACAATTTTGACTGAGTAAAAGATATCTCTGATGTTCCTATGTTTATGAGCATCACACCAACTTTGCCAAGGGCTTGCCTTGGGCAGCCAAAGTTAATCTTCCATGTCCTGAGCTTTGAGGACTGCTGGAAGGAAGGAGGGCACTTTGGAAGATGCAGGATTTCAGGGCCCAGAGACTTGGCAGAAGATCCAGACAAATCAGTGATGGCTGGATAGATATGGAAGCGCCAAATAACCACAAAGGTCAGGAGAGAAACTAGTAAGGCAACAGACTCTTTATTTAATATGGTTTAAAATACAACAAGATCCCTGGCTGTTGTGAATACCAAAACAAGACAAAAAAAGCTGTCAGCACAGCTTCAAACAAATCTGGGTGGCCAGGTTTGGCCATAAGGGAAGCAGTTACAGGGACAGAAGGCAGCGCCCCTCCCCCAGGCAAACGCCCGGCTATCCCTGGGGTGACCACCTCTGTGCTGTGCAAGATGGGAGGGCTGGAGCAGCAGCTGGAGAATCAGCGCAGCAGGCCTTGCCCTCCTCCAGACACCAGGGCAGCTCCACAGGCCTCTTGGTCAGCCCTCAACAGGGCTGCCACGATGGAGTAGAGGGGAAATAACCATCTTTACAGACATAACATTCTCTTACAGAAAAGTGCCTGAGCTCAGCCCATGGTCCAAAAACCTTATGGAAAACAATGAGAAAAGTGCTGCTGACACCTCTCGGAATCTGGTGTACATGAAGCTCTCAGCTGGACAAGGTTCTGAACACAGATTATTGTCAGCAGAGCCAAGGGCTGTGAGCCTCACCTACTGTGGTCCCCTGGAGGAAAATTAGCAATCTAAGAAACCAACACAATCTTGGTCCTAGAACTGAGGTCATGTGCACGGGACCTGCCCTGGTGAGGAAGGCACTGGCCTTCATTAATAGACAGACCACCTCCCCTGCATCTGGCCCAGGCTCCCAGCTGGTGTGGGCAGTACACGGGTACCTGGGCTGACTTTGGAAAGCAGAGCAAGCAGAGCAGCTGTAGTGATTGGTAAGATTTGGTCAATGGAATTAGAGGAAGAATGGGATCCTCATCGGTAGCCTGTCCAGGATGCCTAGAGCTAAGGAAAGGTTCTACCCTGCCCAGGGCCTGTATTTCTGATTTAGGAAGCCCAGCTGGGAAGCCTTGCTCACTGTAGCTCCACAGTAGCTAGACTTGGCTTCAGAGGGCTGCTGTGCTTTGCAGCTCTGATTCCCAACCCCATTGGGCTTTAAGAGGTAGCTGAAGTGAGGCAAGCAATCATGTGGGCCACCGCAGGCCTTCCTGATCTTTAAAAGGAGTAGGCAGACGCTCTGCCTCTCCGGTGCTTCCATATCCCAGCAAACCCTGTATGGGGTTGGCAGCTCTTGTGTACCTCAGCCTGGCACAAGGGCTGGGGGAGGGAGCCTTACTGGAACAAGAAGAGGCATGTTCAGGGACCATTCAGACACAGGAATTTCAGAGAGGAAGAAAAGATCTTAGGATACACTTCTCCACAGGAGAGCAGTATTTCAGCCAGGGATGGCAAGCAGGTCTCAGCAATGAAACTGGCTGCTGGGGGAACCTTGAGAAATGAACTACCTACCAGGAATGAGTAGGAAATACTCTGAAGCAGGTTAGTGGTACCTACCACGGGGGCAGAAGGGAAATGGTGTGCCATTCATTTGCCATCTCTGGTCTAAGTCAGAACATGATTCAGGAGCACTTACAACTCTTTGTGAACCTGTTTTTTCAGAGGGACTTAATGGCTGAGAGTGGGCTGGTTGTAAAAGATGAAGGGACCTGTATGATAACGAACTCGCTTCAAGGAAATACAGCAAGCAGCAGCAGCTCAACCACCCTATCCACCTTGGTCTATGGCTACCTCAGTTACACTGAAGCTGAGGCTGGCTGGAGGTGGAGTGCAGAACTCCAAGCCCAGCAGAGCCCTGCTTCCTGATCCAAGCCTCATTCCGTTGCCCCAGAAAATTGCTCTGGACAAAGACTGGCTAATACCCTGGTGGCAAGTTTGTAACCAGCAGAACTTTCAGAGTATAGAGTAACATGTAAAGGAGGGGGGCGGTGGGGGAGGGGGGAGGATAGTGGACAGGATGAAGGCAGACACAAGTATCTGCAGGTATTTTGTGTATTTCTGTCAATTGTTGAGTCTCACTTATATCCATTAGTTGTCAGACCAGAGCTGAGGCTCCCACACAGGAAGAAGTGGGATGCCAAGGAGGACAGACCTCAGCTCTTATTCCCTGGGCTATGGAACAGGGACAGATCTCAAGGATTGTACATTGGCATACAGGGCAAGGTGCAGAAACAGATTCATAAAGCCATGAGGGACAGCTGGGCCTGGGGCCCAGCAAATGCTGCAGACAGTGCTGATGGGACTCAACAGGGCCCTTCCAGGATTGAAACCCATAGGTAAGCTTGCCCTTTCTCTTATAAGCTGATTTCATCAGACAGGAAACCTAAGCACCAACATGGCAAGAGGTGCCAGGTGGGGTGCTGTGGGTGGTGGGACACTGGAGGCCAGGAACCCAGGCACCACTGCTAGAGCATCCCTCCTCCTCCCTCGGAAGATCCTCAATACACAGCGTCACATGTTAACAGAAACAAAAACCAAAAACCTTCAGAAAGAATCCTTTGGGCGATCTCTTCAATCATTTGTGCAGGCTAGAGAGGCACCTGTGAATGATAAGGCTACTGAAGCATCATTGGCCTAGTCCTGGCACTACCAGAGGGCATGGGAAGCGATGCCTGAGGGGCTCCCTACCAGCGCATCATCCCACACAGACACATTCTCCAGGTCCTTTGTCCTAGGCAGGAAAGTGGTCTGATCAGCTATGCCAAGACTCTGCTAGGACAGCCAGAGCTGCCCAAGCCCCACTAACAAGAGAAACAGTCAAGGCCTGGGTGTGACACTTGTCATAAGCCCTGAAGGGCAGGGAGGGAGGGGTCTGAGCCTCAAGTCAGGCAGGGAAATGTTCAAATCACTTGTCCTGCCAGCTCACTGTGAAGGCAGCTACAGATGACAGTTCTTTTTTTAGGACTCTTCAGCTCACATAAGAGCCACTGACTTTCATCTGTACACATCCCGCCTCCAATCAAGCCCATTTACACTTACACAGATAAATGTATGAGGCCTTGTACATGTCATATGTACGTAAAACTGACCCATGAAATCCAAAACTGCAAAGTGTCAGATGCCAGCCAGGTCAGAGCACCCTGGGCCTAGCACTTGGGAGCTTAGCAGTGGAGCCTTGCAAGGGCCAGGCCTGGCTGGGCTGCTTGCTCCCTTCCCAGCACATCCCCAGTGCCTGGCTCCCTAGGCGGTGGTGGAGGTGGGCTCCTGGGACCCTGTTTGGCCTATTGCTTCTGTGCTTGGTGCTCCAGGACAGCAAGGAGCTTCCGTGGCCCTTGAGGAGCTAGATGTTTGAGCCCTGGGCCCCTCGCCAACCTGCTCCTTGGAGGCAATGTCAGCCTCTGGCCTCTGCTCAGGGCTGCTGTCAGTGAGGGGGCCCTGGCCACCAGCACTCAGGTCCTGTACCCTCTTGTTCAGGTCATTGCGCTCTGTCTGCAGCGCCCGGCACAGCTTCTCCAGCCTCTGGATTTTCACCTGTAGGCCCTCCAGCTCTTTGTCCCGGAGTGTTTTCTAGGGAGAGAAAGAGGGCCCTCGGTGCCATGCCATCAACCCTACATTGTTACTTGGTAAAAAGCATTCATAATTTTAACAATGCTGGGAGTAGACTGCAGTCAAAAGCTGGTCCCTTTCAAGTAAAAAGCCTTGGTTTGTGCCAAGATTTGGCTGTAGCTGAGGGCAATGTGGTGTAGGAGAGGGGCATGGCTTGGAGACGATGTGTTCCTCTGTTTATCCACCAGATAACTTTGGCGAATTACTTGCCTTTTGAGACTATTTCCTTATCCGTTAAAGTGGACTACTAATGTCAACCTCATAGATCTAGAAGGAAGGTCCCATGAACTGGCACACCGGAGACATTCAGCAGGTCTGGCTACAGTAGCTGCTCCAGCACTGAGCTACTTTCCTCTCCTACATCTCAAGGCACAAAAATCAAATGATCAGGATCACTCTACATACAAACTATGAGCATCGTTGGCACCTCCTTTTTTCCTGCTCCTTCACTCCTTCTTCCATTTGTTCTCTGTGCTTCCACTGCAGGCCGATGACTGGGCTCACCACCTCCCGCCCTCGGGAGAGCTGGTAGTGCTCTGGACTTGGACAGACATGCATGTAAAGTCTAGCTCCATCTCATGCTAGCTGCATGACTTGCTGTAATGCACAGGAAAGGGCCTGACACTCAGTAACTGCACACGTCATCCCCAGCTGCAGAACCCTATCAACCTACCTCCTCGGCCATCTCCAGCAGGGCCTTGTTGCTGCTCTCCCACCGGGACCGGTACATAGTGGTTTCTTTCTCTAGCTTCTTGATCTTCTTCGTCATCTGGGTCATGTGACAGGCAGAAGGAAATGATTAGGGGGCCAGGCTGTCTGTGCATGTGTCCCCAAGGTGTGAAACAGACTCAATGGGGCAAGGCATTACAGGGCAGTCAGTGCCTTCTGTGCCACCTCAGGATATCACAATTTAAACACATATTACCAATAATAGGAAATGACAAGACAGCCCCTTCTCCAGGACAATCTAGAGGGTACATATACCACTTTCCTTGAGAGGAAGAAAGGCTGTGACCCCACCCTTGGCTTCGATCACACTGTTAGTGTTAATAGCTGCCCATAAGGCACCCCATTCAGAATGAAGCAGCCTGTGTCCCCGTAGCCATACTCAGCCTGGACCAGTGTTACCTTTTCCATCTCCTGTTTGAATGTGGTGAACACCTCACTGCTTTTGGAAAGAGTGTTCTGGAACTCCTCAAACTTCTCCGTGTATAGGGCAAGCTGAGGGAGAAAGAAGCCCACAGGCTGAGACTGGGCTTCCCTGGAGGGCACTTCTGGTCAACATGCTCAGACCCGCCTTTGGCCCTCTGACCCAACAACTCTACTGAGATACTACTTTTACTTAGAATAAAACAAAAACTGTATAATTCAAAATTTAAGCCTGGAAAGTAGGATTTGTGGTGACTTATATTTCGCCTTTATGTTTGTTTTCAAACATTTCTTCTGGAATTAAGGATAATTTATGTAATTAAAAACCACCATCTGTCCCCACCTCCTCTAAAGCAGCACAACACCTCTGACTAGGAATGAAGTCCTTTGAGCTCACCTAGTCACCTGGTCATCACCACACAGGTGCTGGGCGGGTCCAGAGAGAACAAAGGCTCAGCAAGATCACACAGCAGTTAAGGTGGTCCTAGAATGAGGGTCCCATTTCTCTCCCCTCAGCGAGGGTACCTTGGAGGCACAGGTTGAGGATACACACTGTCTTACCTGTTGCTTTAGGTGGGTCTCCTGCTGCTTCATCAGCTCGCACATCCTCTGGGACTCCACTGCCTCTTTGAGGAGCTATTTCCAAGACAGAACCCCAGACCTCATCAGAAGCCCTGAGGGGCTGTGTGTGGCTTTTTTCCGTCATATGCACCGAAACCCACTGAAGCTTCCTGCATAGACTAGTGTCTGAGGAAACAGTGCCCTGATCTGGATAGGCAGCAACCTCTCCCAGAGAAATCTATGAGCTAAGCCAAAACCCAACCCACCTTCTCCAACACCCCCGACCCACAGGGCCTAAGCCTCACAAAATCCTTCTCTCGCTGGTGCCTCTCCTCTGCCTCCTTCAGCATCTCCTGGGCCTGCTGGAGCTTGGCGTCCACCAGCTGCTGTTGCAGGTCCTTGTGTTTGAAGACTTTGTCGATATGCTGCAGGGAAGTGAAAGGGGTCCACTTGTCAGGAGCTCCCTTTCTCAGGGAGGCCCAATCACTGCAGGAGCCAGGCCCTCCAGCCCAGCCTCCCATCTCAGTCTGACATACTGGACTACCACGTGCACCGCAGGAAGTCCCTGGAAGGTCTGCTTCCCAATCTCACCTATTTCTCTCTGCTGAGTCTGTCCTAGGTGAGCATGGGGGTTTATGGATGAAATCAGCTCCCAGGAAGCCAAGTAATGAACACAGTCAAAACCTTCGGCCCCAAGAGAGTTCACTCCACTAGGCTTACACCCTCACTTTTGAAGCCCAACTCCCTTATAAGTGGGAAGCAAGGGCAAAAAAATAATACTTCTACCAGCACAACAGTTTAGCTGTTGGCAGAACTCTGCCCTACGGGTGAAGATTAGCTATCCCAAGGAATGACTGTCCTAACCGCAGGAGCAGCCCTGGGAACTAGAACCCAGGTTCTAGGGACAGGGTGAAGGTGGTGGGACTTAAGCGCTATCTCAAAGGTAAAAACAAATGAAAATAGGGATGTGGGGAATTTTATATATATTTTTGGAAAGGGAAGGGAAGGTGGCTTGGGGAGGCGTCCAGTTTGGGACATGATGAATTTAAGTTACCTGTGATCTGAGGTGCAGAGGATCAGAGAGGGAGCGCCTGAATTTGACTGGGGGAGGGGTGTAAATGAGGAGCATGGGGCTGCAAGTCCTGTGCCTCCACCTCCACAGGCAGTAACAAGTCTTATTTTGCCTTGGGGAGAAGGTGTGGGAAGAGTCCTCAGGTACTTGAAGTAGGTGCCTCACTCTGGTGGCTCAGGAAGGCTCCATGACTCTCAGTACTGAGAGACAAGAACCAAACCACTTCTCTTAAACCAAATGCATAATAAGCAGCCTTGTTCCCAGAGGACCAAGTACAGAAAAAAAAGGGGGGGTGGGTCAGGGAAGGCCCCTCTTGGCCCTGAACACAATGATTACCACACTGGACTCAGAGCCCAAGAGGGCAGGGTCTTGCCTCTCCTGCTTGTCACCACACCCCAGGGTCTGGGAAGGGGTCTGGTCTGGCGCTGTGGTAGCTGCCAGTCTCTCCTTTCACAATGAGAAAACAGGGGCCCAGAGCAGTCAAGTCACTGGCATGTGGGGACCCAAAGCGAGAGATTTCAAATGCCTGGAGAAGCAGCCAACACTAGCCAAGGCAGTGATATCCTACCCTTTCTGGTGGCAGCGGCAGCAGAGCGGTAAGGAATCAGAGAACAGAGCCCCTGGAGTTGATCACTGACCACACGTCCAGCTCCTCCCCTGTGATTTCAAATTCTAAAAAACTCTTGAAAACTGACAGTGTCAAAAGCTGGCAGACAAACCTGACCTGTACCATTGTATGGCTAACTATAATCTAGATGAGTACACTCAGGAGTTTAATTGCATAAATATTAACATGTCTGACCTGGGGGTGCTGCCGTAAGGCTCTGCTGCAGGTGCTATGTAATACACAGTACATGAACATATCCCCATTTAAAAACTGCTCCCCTCACAAGAAAGGAGAGGAATAGGAGAATGGGGTTTCAAAGTGCTGACCCAGCGGCTGCCGCACACCGGAACCTCCCAATTCCCTGGCTGTGACGACTGTCTGTGACACCTTACCTCTTCCCGCAGCTCATATTGCTCAATCAGCTTCTTGAGCCTCTCGGCCAGCTCCATATTCTCCTGGCGCAGCTTGGAATTGCGCTCATTGTGCTGTTCCATCTGTAGCTGAATGTCATTCAGCGTCACCTGGAAGTGTGAAGTCACCTCCTTGCGTTTCTCTCCTCTTCCCGGGCCCGCTGCACACCTTCTTCCTGGGCAGAGAAGTCAGCCCCAGCTCCATCATCTACTGCTCTCGAGTCAGCCTCACAAGGTCCCCCAACCAATCCAGGATGGTCTCTATTAATGGTCCACCCCTAACCCCGCTCTCAAAGCTAGGAGTAGCCAGGCTCCAAGATGTCATGCAACGTTGGCTCCTAATGGACCCTTCTGTATATTAGGTGAGATCTAATGAGAAAATCCCTAGAAAAATGCAGTCATACATGTAAGTAACATTCTAAAGAATTTTGGATTTCCTGAAGCCTATTGTAGCGCTCGAATAGTTCTGGAAGGCCTAAGTAGTCCTGATCAAATAGTTAAAATTTAGTAACACCCGGAGTTGGCAAGGTCATGCAGAATTAGACACTCAGACACTTTTGGTGAGAAGGCAACCGGGCAAAATCATTAAAATTCCTTGATGTAGACATTTCACTTCTGAGATTTACCCTATGGATAAATTCTATATAATTCTCCAGGGATACATATAACAATTTTCACCATAGCTCTACATGTATAATAGTGAAAAAAGACAACCGCAAAATACCTTAACTAGGCCACTGATAAAATACAGTATATATCCACACAATGATGTTGAAAAGAATAAGATAGCGCTATATACACTGACAGGAAAAGAAAGGCATTGTGTAAACTAAGAAAATGAAACAGTGTAAGAAACAATACATGTATTAATAACTTCACTTTAAAAACTGTACCGAGACAGAAGACCGTACTTAAATTTATATATAAGTAGGTTTACTTCCCAGTGGTTTCTGCTGGGCACTGAAGTTGAACACGGTGAGCGACTATTACCTTTATTTTGTTATGGTTTTGTCACCTTTGAACCTCTTACATTAAATTTATAATAAATTTGTAATGTTTTAAAAGACAAACTAAAAATGAGCAAAACAATTTGCAAAATATCATATATTTACTCATCCTAATTTTATAAAAAAGATATAAAGGATGCATACAAACACGATCTGGAAGTCACAGCAGTGACTAAGCTTTAACCAGAGTGACCCCACCCCATGGGAAGCAGAACAAGAGGGATACACATCCTGACTGACCAACTCCGGGAGAAGAGCGGCTCAGTTAGCAGGAGCTGCCCACTGGCTCACCCAGGGGCTGCTATGGAACGGGGAACTGACTTCTTGCACTCTGGGTTCTCTTAGCTCCTTAGCATTTACCTTACCTAATACAAGTACATGCCAAGTGGTTACAAGTAGCTCTCGCTAAGGCAGGGCATTTACTGGGGAGATTTACTTTTACACTGAAAAGTCTGTGCTAGTTTTTAAGGGGAAAGCCACCAAAAGTTAAGCGGAAGTCGAAGAAACCAGCCATCCCTCCCAGGGGCCTGGCCAGCCTACCTTGAGGGAACGGTTATGGCGCTGCAGCTCACGGCACAGGCTCTCAAGCTTGCTGCGGGCCAGGATGGCCTTGCTATGCTCGCCGCGCAGGTGGTCTTTCTCTTGCACCAGCTGGCTCTGTTTCTTCTGCAGGAGCTTCATCTGTTTCTGGGAGTTCCGGTGCTCCTCCAGCTGAGGACAGAAAGGCAGGTAAGCACCCTGCAGGGCTCTCCTCATGGGGATCCCGGCTCTATCCTGACTCCACCCATAACAGCTCAGGCTGGACACTGTGGGTGCTCCATTTGCTCCTCACAATAACCCCAAGGGCCCTGTAACTCAGAGTTACAGAAATGGATACTTAGACAGGACAAGCAGAGGCATGCAGCCAGCAGATCCCAGTTTCTCTACCAGCTCTGACTCCAGAGACAAAGCTCTCAAGACTCTCAAACCATTACATTCTCCCAACCCTTGGGACACTCAGGCTCTCGATGAGACTACCTACTACCTGTCCTTGTACTCATCAACAGACCCTGTCACTCCTTTTTATTGCTTTAAGATTTTAGCACTGATTCACCATTTCTTTTTTTACATAATTCCTATTATTGTTGTAGTCTTTTCATCACTGACAGACAACCCTTCTGACTCCCTGGCCTCAGTCCTTAACCTCCTCCTCAGACCTTGTCTTCTAGCTCAGCTCCCCTCCCATGAGCCTATTCATGTTGTACAGTAGATATAATGCGACTCAACTATATAATTAAAATTTTTCTAGCGGTCACGTTGAAAAAAGTAAAAAGGTGAAATTAACTTTGATATCTGAATATTATTTCAACCTGAAATTGATGTAAAAAATTTTGAGATGTTTTACAGCCTTCCTTTTCCTTAGGTCTGTTAAATCCAATGTGTACTTTCCACTTACAGCACATCCAGATTCAAACTAGCCACATTTCAATCGACCAGTCTGTCAAAACCCAGAACCCCACCCATCTCCATTCTCTCGTCCCAGGCCAGACCATCACCTATCTTCCAAGGTCATTCCTTCTAATATCCGTGGTTCCAGAAGGTCCCCTACCTATTGGACCTCCAGTGCAATAACCAAACCATCCTTTCACTTTCCTTTAACCTCCCATTTAAATAATGACATACCGTCTCACCCTGCTTAGATTCCTTATACCCTCAACTCTCTGGCCCCTTTCCCAGGAAAAACCCCAACCTTGGTATAACAACCTCCTGCTAACCCTGCACCGGCACTGGAGCAACTGGATGTGAAGAATCTCACTTTAAATTCATGACCACCCCGTTCAGGAAGACCTCGGTTCGTTTACCGGACCTACTACATTCACATTCTTCTAGACAACTACTTCATCCTCCTCTTCAAATTTCCCCCGCCCCAGCTAAAACTATCATTTCCATTTTCCTGAGAACACAGAAATAACCAGAGGAGCTCACTATCCGCCAGTCCACCAGCACTTGTCCTCTTCTCCAGTCACAAGTACCTGGCCATGCTTCTCACCACAGCTGACCCCTCTGCTGGTGCACCAGATCTCATCTTTCTTCATCTACTTGTGAACATCATCCTAATAACTCACTTCCTCCTCTTCCGCAATCATCAATCTTTCCTGGGCTGGGTCATTCTGAAAGGATGGGATCTTTTTCATATCCTTTTCTTCATTATTAAACCCAATAGGCAGGTATAATTTTCTCTGTTTTATATGTAGGAAAGAGTTCTTACAAGAGAATTCCAGCTAATTACTCTAAATGGACTGAATTTAAAAACAAGTAATTAGGCAATAACCTTCAATGGATGCATCTATTAATTCAAATTCTAATGGGGAACCTGACAAAGGAGGGACCAGGTTGGTGCCCCCTGAACCCACTGAACAATCTTTCACCACTTAAGGTGAGATGACCACACTTTCTTCCTGCGATGTAACGTGAAGTGCAGAGTACCACTTATGATGAGTTCTTGTCAAAGAAGTTGAACTTGAACTAGATCAAGCTTCTAGAGCTAACTTCTACTTTATTTACAGCAACTAAGGAGGTAACGGAACAAGTTAAATGCCACACACAAGCTAGAAAGTGGGGCACACTACAGGATAGTTGATCTGCAATAAGTCAATGTCATGGGAAAAAGAGCAGGGCAGTAAGATGAAGACTGCTTTAAAGTAAAAGGAAAAAAGTCATAGTAACCCCCATGTAATAAATGGACCTCATTTAGACCCTTATTTGATCAAATAGAGATTTTTTTTTTTTATTCAAAGGAGGAAATTTGACTATGGACTGGATATTGAGATAATATCAAGTGATTGCTGTTAATTCTGTTAAGTGTGATGATGGCATTGGGCATTTCCGTATTTTGGAGAGATGCGTACTGAAGCAAATGGGTGAGATGACATGGTATCTGGGACTCAGGCCAGGAGCTCTAGGGCTCTACAACTGGAATGTGAATTTCTCCTCTGTCAGCCCTGAAGAGGCTGGCTGGGACCTGACTCTCTCTCCAGTTAGATAGGGAAAAGCTCAGAGAGAGGTTGAACAGGAATTAAGCCACCCACAACCCCATGCCAGGTGGCCTACAGACTTTCCAAGACAGGCAGGATGTGAGAAGGGGGAGAACTGACCAGTTCCGCATATTTCTTGCACAGAGCTGCCAGCTTCTCCTCTGGGGTACTCAGTGTGTTCAATGTCTGCATCAGTAACGTGATCTCCTTTCCTGCAAAGCACAGGGAACAAAAGCATGTATCCCCTTCTCCAGGATTCCCCTACAGACCTGGGCCCACACTCTTTGCTTTGAAGCAGCTCTCTCCTATCATACTTTATATTTGTTTGTTGAACTGATTGCCTTCTCTGCTAGTCCGTGTGCTTCATGAGATCTGAGACCAACTGAATTCTGCCTATCATTATAGCCCAGAGCTATCTCTAATGCCCTCAAAGTGGACATGTGTGACAAATACTTATTGAATGAATAACTGAATTTCTGTGTAATCTCCTTGGTGAGCACTAGCAGTAGAGGGAAAAAAAACCTGCCTGCTCTACCACCAAGTGAAAGAAAGGAGTTCTGCCTGTGAATTCAACGCTACTGTTTCAATGCAAGGAAGGTCATTTTGAAATAGGAAGGGTGCAAAAGAACAGGTCTCCTTGAGAACCACTAAACTTTTATCAACAGAAGTAACTAACTAGTGAACTTTAAAATGAATATACCTTCTAATATCTGATCCTAAGATTGAAAACAAAAAACCCTCTAAATTAGGGTGTCAGTTAGGGGGTGGGGGAGCAGGGACTAAGACATGGGCATAATACCACCTGATTCTGATTCTTTTAACATGCACCAGCCCTGTACATAGCACGGCATTATGCTTCTGACGTGGCAACCCTGGGAGGCTCCAAGAAATCAGTGTAGAGACTACAAATCACTGACATACAGGCCAAATCCAACCCACAGGTGGGTTTTGTCTGGTTCCTAGCATATTGGCAACTGTTAAAAATCTAAAGATTGCACAACTGTAGATTACTGGCTTGTATTAAGAAAAATAAAAGGCTGGCTAGACTTAGCCTGTAGTTTTATATGCTATCAATAGCTGGGAAGAGTCAACTCTTTGGATGAAGTAGGCACTCTCTCAGTCCTCATGGGGCTCCCTGGCTATCTTGGCTTGTGTGTTCTCAACCCTGGTCTAGTCCAATTCTCTTACTGTAGAAAAGTGACGACTAAGGACCAGAGAGAGGAAAGGCCTTGCTCAAGGTCACACAGCAGGATAGAAACAGTGCTGGCTTGGAGAGTCACCCAGGCCTCCTACTTTCCATTTTCTCAAAGAGAGAGCAGGTTGCATTTTGATTCCCACTTGCTCCCAAGGCCAGAAGCCCTTGTGCAATGAACAACCTGCACACCCCCCTGTGCTACAGGCCCACAGCCCTGACTTTGATTAAACTAGTGTGATTTGCTTTTCTCAGAAGTAGGATCCAAACTCCCTCCTCTCACTAGCCTCACAAGTAGCTGCCCTCTGCTCACCCAGACCCTTGGCTTTCTTCTTCTCCTGTGGCCTTCGGTGGTCTCGATCTCCGACCTCATCACTTGCCCGGATCTCGTCTGTGCCTGGCTCTCCCTTGGAGGTCTCCTTCTCACCATTGACTACTGGGGTCTCTGGCTCAGGCTCCCCATTCCTCGAGGCATAGGTCCGGGACTTCTCTGCATCTTCAGTTTCAGCAGGCTCACCTTGGGCCCCATCCTCACTTGGGCCCCCCTGATTGTTGTCCACACAGTATGTACTCAGGATGTCTTCCAACTGGCGGCTCAGCTCCTCAGAGACATCGCGGAGGGCCCCGGATGGAGCAGTTTTGGCTTGTGCTCCTACAGCAGGAGAGGATGTGGGACACACTGATAAATAATTTGGTTATAACACTGATTGGGATCAGATCCCAAACTTACTGGTTTGGGTTAAATGCTGCCTAACTTCTTTACACCTGTTTATTTACCTATAAAATGGTATGTGTATTTCTCATTGTCACCCAACCATATCTGTTGTGAGCATAAAAGAAATCAAGTAAAATATCCAGCATGTAGGGATAGCAGGTAGCAGGAGCTCAATGTCTAGCCCATCTCCTTTTCCTCCCCACAAAAGTCATTTCTTGCTATTAAAAGTTTTAAAAATGCCTCAAGTATAAAGAGCAGGTACCCACTGAGGTGTTTTTATTCTGGATTTGCTGGCTGGGTGTCTCATTTGACTATTACCCAATTTAATTCTGTCAGAGCCTTCTCTCAAGGGTTATCCCTGTGCTTAGAGTGGAAGGCTCTACCAATTCCCCCAAACATCGAGGGGATGGCAAAGACTTAGCACTGTCCTACCCTCAAATTTCCTTCTTTCTGGGTAACAATGGCCTCTAACTTCAGAAGCTATACTGACACACCACAAACTCCTACTGCCTCCTAGAAACGCTGAGCTGGCACACACCCTCAGTCTTCCCTGAAGCCTGGCTGCTGGAACCTTCAGCTTCTGTTGCAGAGGCAGAGTGGCTGGTCAGCCCCTGGGCTCCTTCTGGTCCTGCTTCCACTTGCCCTGCGTTGCTTTTAGGGTTGGAAGTGTTGCCTGATTGCTTGGCAGCCCCATTCTTTTTGTCTTGGTTCTTCATTGTGGTTTGCAATGGTAGGTGAGAGGCAGATCCTGTAGGAATAAGCGCATTTGCTATTTTCCAGACTTCGAAATTCTTCCCAGCCTGGATAAGAGATCCCAACACTGGGTGCACACAGCTTCTTAAAACAAACTGCCGGCGTTCACCGGAGGGAGCCAATGGTTCTCCCTTTCTCTGGATGGTCAGGGGAGCCTGATGTGCCCAAGCAGGTTTTCGGGGCGCTGCTCCAGGAGAGGGGAAGGAGAGGCCTCCTTTTTGCTGAAGCCTCTTTCCGGCACAACGCGGACCCCTCTCACTACAGGCCGAGCGAGCGCAGGAGAGATTCCCGGCCGAAGACTGACGTGGCTGGACGCTCGGTTCCCCGCCCCCCCTCCCCCGTCCCCACGTGGACCCCCCCGCGCGCGCACACACCCACCCACGCCCCGCGCGCCCTCGGGCGGCGCGCACCACCCGCCCGCGCATGCGCACAAAGCCTCAGCCTTGTCCCCCATATCCGAGCCCACGCGCGGAATCTGCGTGATTCCCTCCGAGTGGCCGAAAGCGCCCGGGTCCACAGACCCTCTGAGCGCTTCGTCCCTCTGGCCGCCGCGATACACACCCCACCGCCGACGTCCGACAGCTTCGCCCGCTCTGGCCTCGCACCGGAAACCCTGGGTAACCGCTGCCGGCAGAGCCGCCTGCTCGCCACAGCCAATCAATAGCCAGCGCTCTCGCGGGGCTTGCTGGGAAAGATGTAGCGAAGCGGCCCCTGAGGCGGGTAAATTGTGAAGGCGGGGGAGGGAATGGACTACAAATCCCTTCATGCTCCGGGGCTGACCCCAACTACCAAGATTCAATAGAAAGGGCTTTAGCCCTAAGAGCCGGATACCCAGGAGGTCCGAAAGGAGCCAGTCATTATGTTCAAGTACCCACGTCAACTTCGTTTCTGTCGCACAGAAGCCATGATTCAGCTCTCAGAGCCTTACGCCTGGCTGTTCTTTCAAGCACGCCCCACCAATCCTTCCCCCTCTGCTGTGAACATGTATGACCGTCTGGGAACTGAGGATAAAAGACAGAATACTAGTCAGGGCACCAGACCTTTATTACATTCCTAACTGAGCTAATTTGTTACGTGACTGGGCATTCTTTTCCTTGGGCCTCTTTCCGTATTCGAGTGGAAGCTTTTAATAACAATTCTTTGGACGCTTACTGTGTGCTTTCACGGTAACTACTAGCCTAATTCTCAGAACTCAAGTACTGTTTGTTATTCCCATTTTACAGCTGAGGACGGTAAGGCAAAGATTAGAAAACTTGTCCAAGGTCACATTGCTATTGAGTGGTTAGAGAAAGAAGTATGGCATCAGCACCCATCTTAACTATTGGACTACCCTGCCAGAAGAAATAATCATCATGGCATGCTTTACCTGAGGATGAGTCAAGGTGACTTGTAAAAAGTTATATATTTTTTCCCCCTCTCCATTACCAGCAAGAATCCCTCTTTGGAAGGGGCTGAGGAGCCCTGCAAGGCGAGTTTAGCCTCAGCGGATTCCTGAGGCTTTTTCCTGACTGGCCCACCTGCTACAAAGTCTCTGTTGCACTAGGGCTTAAAGTGTGTAGGGAAAAGTCAGACTTTTCTTTAAATATGATATCACAAATTTTTAAATCCGGTTTCCTAGAGATAATAAAAACTAACAACCCATGCACCTGGAATTTAATATCTACATGGTTTGGCTTGTTTCCGGCCAATCCTGCCCATCTCCTCTCCCTTTTTTGCTCCAAAAGTACTTTTACTATTTCCAGGACTTCCTAGTTTTTTGCAGATGATATTCTTCTAGCTTCCAAAATATTCTGGCAAAAACAATTTTTCGAGGCCCAGCTCAGAGGTCACTTCAGAGCTGTCTCAGTGCTATGCGGTCTCTCCTAGCTCCCTACCTCTGGTTAGAGTTCTTTTGCAGTATTAGTAAGGTGCTGAAATTCCTTGCTTACAAATCAGTCAATGGACAAACTGTTGGCTAAATACTCTAGTCCTGAAGCCTAGAGTTTCCAGGGGCAGAGAAGGCATTAATTTGTGCAAATTCGGTATTGTTTTAGGGCTCTTAAGATGTTAAATATTTTTCCCAGAGACTCCGGGGCAATGCTCTTCTCCCATCCCTTAGGAAGCATAAGTTCACATGTTACCAGGTAAGAATATGGTATAATACTATAATGATGAAACTCAAGCCCAGAAAGGTTTGGAATCCAGGTCTCACAAACCCAAGAAGATTATTTCCAGAAAAGCATGTTGGAAATCTGTTGAGGTGACCTGTAAGTCAGGCCTTGATGATTTCCATAGGAAAGTGTTCTAGGCAGAGATAATGAACATAATAAGCAAGAACAAGGTATGCATGGAGTGAGGGGTAGACTGGTTTAACAAGAAGGATCAACAGTGGCCCGCAGGGGCCATCTGGGAAAGGAGTGGAGCAGGCAGGCAAGGAATAACAAAATTTGATAAACGAGTTAAAAAGTTACTTTATCATTCTGCTATAAAATAGCAACAATATTAGCATCTGCCAGTCAGGAGACCACTGGGAATGGTGGTGATTGTGGTAAAACAGTTCTTGCAGATTGTTTTCATGCAGAAACTCAAGCCCAGTAGTGATATTTTTCAAGATAGAGATCTTTATTTTTTTAAATGTTGGCAATGAATTAAAACTTAAACACAGTCAGCCAACGAAAATCCTTTTGGGTCGAATCAACTTTTTGACTGCTTGTCTGTAATCTGCTTTAGGAATTGATCTCAACTGAAGTGAGTGGTCTGTGAACTCTGTGACCTTAATGGGCTCAAATGGCTGTGGAACGGTGCTGATGAAAATGTCAGGATCTTTTAGAGAAACTCTAGAAAGTGCAAACTACACAGAATGCAGATTAGTGATTGCTGGGGGTTGGGCAAGGAGAATTTCCTAAGGGGCATACAGAAACTTCTAGATGGTAAGTCTACCAACTTGATTGTGCTGATGGTTTCATGGGTACATATATGTCAAAACTTATTAAATTATACATTTTAAATATGTGCCATTTACTGTATTTCATAAAAACTTTTAAAAAACATCTTTATAGCAGGGACAGGCTGTTGCCATTCTTAATTCCATTGTTAGGCCACAAGTTCAAACACCCTCTCCTCATTCACTTCCAAAAAATCCGGTCTAGCATCATTCCAAAGAAGACGATTTAGAACTTTGCAACAGGTTTTTATTTTTGCTTTATATCTATTACAGTGTTTGAAACCTAAAGAAATACATTTTCTCTTCAAATTTGGATGTGTATATAAATATCATTTGTCTGGACTCAGTACACTCAATGCCATGGTTTCTTGGCCTATGTCTGCTCTGAAATCATCAAGCTTTATCTGTCCACCCAGGGGCCCTGAGTACTTAGAGAATAGCCAGAGTTTATAGTTCTTGGAAAACTAAAAGCAAATTTGGAAAGAAAAACCAGTGAGGAAGAGGGCTCAATTCGCCTTCCAAGGGTCTGTAGCTGGGAACCCAAGCTGTTTTTGAG
The DNA here is from genome assembly GCA_003508835.1 of Eonycteris spelaea. Classification (NCBI taxonomy): domain Eukaryota; kingdom Metazoa; phylum Chordata; class Mammalia; order Chiroptera; family Pteropodidae; genus Eonycteris; species Eonycteris spelaea. The sequence goes on from PUFA01000006.1 coordinate 10,768,543, forward strand.
GGACAGATCTGGTTTGTCTTAGGTGGCTGGGTCCTCATACCCCACGCCCTTTACTTCTTTAGTGGTTCAAAGGCAGTTCCCACAAGTTGGCTAAGAGTCAATACCCAACTACAGGGCCTGAGGGTTCCTTATAGAGACAGACTCTTTAAAGCCATCCTGAATCAGGTTCCCAGCCAGTCTCAGGATCTGTGCTTTGACTCCTTCACTGCCCCTAGGGCATGGCAGAGTTTTCTCTTCCCAAACCCTGAAAATCTGACCTAAATTGGAGCAGGGCCAGCATTTAGTAGAGGGGTTCAGGTATGTGCTAAGAGACATCAATTAGGCTAACCTAAAATCAGCAAGGTAGGCCCAAACTCACTGAAGACGGTTATAACACACTATGCAAACCTTTCTCCTGTGGTGTTCTGGGCCCAAATTTTAATGCTGCCTCTTCTGACTCTCATACCCAGTTTTGGTTCTGAAAATAGCCCAGGCTGGACCCAAAATACCCTCAGAGGAAAAATAATAGCTTTAATTCGGACTTGGTTGCTACTGACCTCAAATTCTTCCCTATGGTCTTAATCTGGGGGTGGGGCTTGGGGTAGACAATAGGGTGACTGAGTCATTTATGAAGGCCTTGGCCAAAGAGCAGCTAGTTCTCAGCTTATTGGCTTAACGAAAGAACCCAAAAGACAGAAAAAATACTGGAGAAGATTGGTCTAGAATCTTAAAATGGCTGTGGAAGAAATCTACTCTGAGCAATTTCTTAGTCTCACAGTCATTCACTTCTAGGATAGTCCTACCTGGAAGATGTTGCCACCAGTTATGAACATTTCCTATGGTTCAGTGCACTGACTGAGCCTTGCAACCTCCCCCAGACTGCCAGGGAGGCAGTCAGTCACACGTGTTCCTGAGGCCCCAGCCAGCCTGTTTTCCCTACTGATTCCTGTAGCACCTGTAGGGACCTGGAGAATCTGGATCTTTGCTCTCCATTGAGAATCCAGAATCTGAGCCTACAAGATGAACCTACAGAGGAACACTCAAGATGATGGATACCAAGCTGAGTCTCGGGGAGAAGAGATATGGTCTGAATATATGAGCTGAGGCATTCAAAGAGGGATATGTGAAATGAGGGAAGTATTGTAAGCATTCATCTCCTTTCCTTCCAGTTTGCTAGAAACAGGAGTAACTCTAGGATGTAGGGAGAAAGCAGGTAGACACAATAAAATGGAAATCCACTTCATTTTGTAGATGGTCTTCATTTTAAGCTGGTTTGGCTAGAGAGAAATAGAAAGTCTGTGCCTGAGAGCCTTCTTTTGCTCTTCCTTGACTCAGTATAGCAGGAGCTATCATCTTTTGCAGTTCAGCTCCAAGAAATCAGGATCCTGGAAAATGGCTTCCAGCACAAAGAGTAGGAGTGGATCCAAGGGTCCTAGCTGTGGGGAACATCAAGTGTCCCTGAAAGCTGAGGTCATCAACAGCTGCTCCTTGGAAGGGTCATTTATACCCAATACCTCAAGCAAGCAGGCTGGCCAGCTGAGGGTGGAACCCATGTGGTTCTACTAGAAGGTAGAGCCAAGACCAAGGCCAGGCAGTCACTGGGGATTAGCTCAGAACTGAGAGCAGGCTTCTAAGATAGAGACCCTGTTAGTACTAGAGAAGATGATCTGGGGATGGGATGCCCAGATGGGCTGGCAATAAAAAAGCTGGCACTGTTTAAAACAGTATTTGAACACTTTAGCTAAGAAAAAGGCTTCTTGTCCCCTTAATCCACCCCCAGAGGTCTTAAAATAGATATACCAGCCATGTGCCAACATCTGAAGATTCCAAAAACATGTCTTATCAGGCTATTCCCTACAGCAGGCTGGCAGTCCCTCTATCCCTGCAACATCCATTCAGAAATCTACCAGAAAGCCTTTGACCTCACCTAGGCCAGGGCCTGGAGTTTAGATGGGAGCTGCCCATGAAGAATGGCTGTCAAGCCAGGGTTAAAAAAGTAATATTTTCCTCCCCAAGTTGGCCAAAGGAAAGGTGGAGACACAAAAGATGATGTTACTGCCTCTGAGGGCTGGAAGAACTTAACCTGTTGACTGAAAAGGGGGTTAGAGAAAGATAATAAGAAAACATGGTCTGAGGAAGACACTAACGAAGGGAAGCTCCTGGAGGCCACTTTTATCGGAAGAGAAGTATGTCCTCATGCTCTGCCCTGAGAGACTATATAGCCTTTGGAATCCTTGGAGAAAATTGGTTTAAGCAGCAGCCAGAGGATCAAAAAAGTCAGCCATGTGGTAAAGGACGAGATCTGAAATGAAAGTAATTTTGGAGGAACAGTTGGAAAAAGCAGGATGTGTATGTCTCACCATAAGAATCTGGCCCCAATGTCAAGGACTTAACTATTGCTTGAATAAAGATGGAGTGGGCTTTTCTTTTGAACTGTATAAGAGTTTTGCAGTAGAGTCTGCAGGCCAGGTGTAAAAGGTCCTGCCTCTTGCCTACCTGAGAGACTAGGGGTTGATATTCCCAAGCTGACAAGTAGCATCTGACTCGCTAAGGTGCTACAGCATTGGCGTAATAACCTCTAGCCCCAAACCACCTTTCTTAGAAAATGGCTGTGGAGTTGGATTTCAACTGTAGAAAGAGAGGGCAAATTCAAGACCAATGGCTCCTATTGAGCACCTGAACTTTAGATCTGCAGCAGAGGGGTATGGATTTCACCTGAGCCGGAGGGGGTGCGTAGGAATGAGAACAAGGTCCGCATTGTTTCTGGGGTAGGGAAAATACAGCTTGCAGCAGGGCACCTCTGACTGACTGACCGTAGTGGGGAAGCAGGGGCAGGGGAGATTGCACCTTCACAACAGTTAGTCTATACCTAGCTGACAACTTCCTCTACCCTCATCTCCAAAAAATGGGCTTAAATCTCCTATGTAATCCACTGAAGCATAAGCAAGCCACTGTGGCACTGCACCAGCTTTACTCAAAGAGAAAAGAAAAAAAGGCATTAGGATTAGAATCGTTAAAAGGAAGGGCAAAACTCAAACCAGATACAAGGATCCCACACAGGGAAGACACCAATAACTCTCAGCAAAGTCCTGAGGCTGCTAAGTTTCTGTGGATAATAGGATAGGCAGGCATGTGTGATAACTTATGCAAGGGCCTTTGAGACTGAGAAGGCAGACTGCTTTCTGGGTTTTCTGATGTAAGCAGGATGCTCAGCAGTGAGGACTAGAGTAGTGACTCACCACACCCTGGGGTCCTCCTTGCTCCCTTCAGGTACCGGAACAATCAGACCAGGCTGACCTGCTACATAAAGGTTCCAGAGCTAAGGGTTGGTCCCAGGTGGTGGCCCAGAACCCAAGCAGAGAAGAAAAGGACCAAGCTCAGGCTTCCTGAGCGAGGGAGCTTCCACATCTCTTTTTGGTCCTCCTCACAATATCCTACTTACAGAAATTACAGACACTTCTTCCTCTTAAGACCAATTAAGATTGACCTACCTAATATATAGAATATAAAAAAATACATAACTTTCTGACATTCTCTCCTGTGGAAGTGAAATATACATGATCCAACTATGGAAGAGGAAGAGGAGGAAAAAAGGCCAAAGGCAGGGATCCCTGGCTATCCCAATACATGACACTCTCACTCCAATCTCCTCTGCAACTGATGGGTCACCAGAGCAAGGACTTTCTCCTCAGGAGAAAGGAAGGACCACAGCCTCGTCTCGTGCTTAGGAGAAAATACAGCTACCTCAGAGGTTAATTCAACTCCGAGGGGAATTTTCAAGTAAACAAATGAAGTTGGGTCGCACCATTGGAAGGTGGGTAGGAAACATGGGATCAGTAGCGATACATGGGAAGCCCTGTCTGAAGGCCTGTGCTCCCCCCCTCCACTCCCACTGGTGTACTTGCCCCAGGAGAGTGAGGGGGATCTCCCAAACTAAAGAGGTCTGGGCAGGGGTTAGAGGGAGGGAGGGGCTTTTGTCACATGGTAACCTCCCCCTCACCCTCTAGTCCCAGACAATGCTGGCAGCTGGGATTCCTAAAACCAGGAACTCATGGCTCTTGGAAAGAGCAATCTTAATACAAGAAAAATGTGCAAAAGAAAAAAATTAAATAATCCAAGCATACAAGATTAATATGCTGTCAGAGCAAGAACACTTTGTTTTGGATTTCTCCCCTCCCCTCCCACCCCCTACTTCTGGAATATTCCATCTGCTCAAGTACCCAAGATAAGAGTTACACACAGATCAGGGCAGAGAACTTGGAAGGATGAAGGAAGATAAAAAGGGAAGGAAGTCACCACTAAAGAAAAAATAAAAATAAAAAAGGTGCAAAATTGATTACCTCAGTCCTCCTTTGACTACCCCTGGGCTCCTGGGTTAAAGACATATGTGCAGCCAAAATATAGTGTAAAGAAGAAAAACCCAACAAGTCCCCTTCTTGTCACGAAACCCAAATGTGAGCCTCAGATGGTTCTGTCTGTCCAGAGGGTGCTCCCTCCAGGGAAGGGGGCGGAGCAGGTCAAGAGCACAGTTTCCAGGGCAGCAGAGGTGTGTGGTGGCAGCTGATGGTGGGGGGCTGGTTTCCCGCCCACCAGAGGGCTGCTTTTCCGCTGGTTGGTGGTGCTTCCCATCCCATCCCCTCCCCGGAGGCAGACATTATAGCTGGAAGCCCTCCATGGGGGCCTCAGGCTGCTGGAAGATGAATTGCTGTTGCGTTTCATCCACTTGGGGAGCCAGGCTGCTGTCATCATCTTCTACACCAAAGTAGTGCTCAATGAGGTCAAAGGCCTTCTGGTAGATCTCCTGGTTTTCATGGCTCTGGAGAAACTCAATTTTATCCAAGCCTATGGTGGCAAAAAGGAAGGAAAGAGAGAAGAGTAAACTTTGAATGTTTTCTATGGGTCCGTGAAACATCTATCTATTGCTCTTTCCCTGAGATATGTTACTGGTTATAAATACAAATAATATCAGATCTCTCTTTGACCTGAATGAAAGAGAGAGCCAAGATCTTTTCTTCAAACTACATAATTTCAAAGTAGTCCTGATTCTGCTTTTAATTTACCTGTGTGGACGTGGGCAAATCATTAGCCTCTACATCTCTCAGGGATGTGTGATGAGTCTATCCTGCACTCTTACTGGAATTTGCTAGAAACTCAGCTAAAAACACACCTTCCAGTGCCTGATTTTATTATCAATTCTGGAGCTTTCTTTTTGCATCTGTACCATACCTACTTACTGGGTAGAGCTCATCAGAAAGAGAGCTAATCTACCGTTCCTCAGAGGGAGAGGAAACTGGTGGGATAAAACCATGCATTCAATAATGCTCCCCCAAACACACACCTTCACATAAGTATACTACTTTGGAGACCTCTAGTCCCCAGGTTCTGACTAGAATCTCTACTTAAGGCAGAGGTTATGCAGGGGAGAGGGTATATACCATAGGCTTCCTCGATGAGACCACAGTAGGGATTGACCCCTGAGCCACTGCGCTTGCCCTCTTGCTCTCCAAGCCGAAGGATGTTCTCCAGTCCATTGAGGGCCACCTGCACAATCTTTGAATCCATCACAGTCAGCAAGTCGCACAACGGTTTGATGCAGCCCAGTGAGACCAGGTACCTGGGGACCAGAGACCAAGCAAGTTCTAAATTAATGCAGGGCAAGGGAGGTGCCAGGCAGGTGCCGTGGTACCTGTGGGTCTCTCTCATACATGTCAACACATTCAGCATTCCACTCTTACTGAGCCTTCATAACCACCCATCCTTTATTTGTCTCTCCACTCTCCCAGCGTTACTGGTTCACTTCCATGTGGAAGACTGCCACAGATTCCTTCTCCTTGTGTTTAATATCTCCTAGCTACAATATTACCACTCTAAACACATCATTTCCCTGCTTAAAAATTTTCAAAGTCCAAGCTCTATAGATATAACAATACAGTCTGGCTACCTATCACTCACATCTTCTAGCTTCACTTCCCATCATTCCCTTCTAAGGTTACTACATTTCAGTCCAACAGGTAAAGGTCTCCAGGTTTCTGATTCTTGTACTTTTATTTATACTTTTTACTATCCAAAAGGCCTTTTACAATCCTGTATTTATCCTTCAAAGTTTAACATATATCCCTTTTCTCTTAAGGCTTTATATATGTTGGCCAATGTTGGACTTCATATGTGGTCCCATAAGATAATGGAGCTAAAAAATTCCAATCACCTAGAGATGCTGTAGCTATCATAATATCATAGGGCAATGCATTACTCACATGTTTGTGGTAATGCTGGTGTAAGCAAACCTACTGCATTGCCAGTCATATAAAAGTATAGCATATACAATTATATCTAGTATAAAATACTCGTAATAACAATAAGTGACTATTATACATACTGGTTTATGTATTTACTATACTGTACTTTTTATTGTTATTTTAGAGTATATTCTTTCTACTTACAAATAAAGTTTGCTGTAAAACAGTATGCCATGTTATGCTGGCAGCAGCCTCATACTTTTTGAGCTTACTGTGTCTCTTGATTGCATCGTTTTTTGCTTGTGCTTGATTTAATCTCATGTTGTTCTGTACAGTAGCATGCTGTATAGACTTGTAGCTTAGGGCAACAGGCTGTATCATCTAGGTTTGTGCAAGTGCCCTGAATTATGTTTGCTCAATGATGAAACACCTAATGATGAATTCTCATTAAGTGGTGCATGACTGTACTCCCCCTCTTCCTAGGCTATAAACTGAGGGCAAGACACTTGTCAATTCGCACCACCCTATTCATGCTGATAATGGAAACTAAAATCAAAAAGCACACACACAACGGCTTTCTATTTGTTCCTCCCAAGTGTCACCCCCAAAAAATGATTTCCCAGAGAAGCTGCTTTGAATGAACCATAGCATGGTTTCCTTCATTTGTATGGATAATTGAGTATTACATAGATTTAAATTCTCTAGCGGGTAGGAAGAGATAGAAGAGAGGTAGATGTTTGTATCATAGGTTTCTATTCTACAAGATGGAAAAGAGGTACATAGTCTACAGGTATCTATTCTAGACTCCAGTGCCACTCTAGCAGCTTACCAGTTAAACTCTACTACAGCTAGACTGGGGCAGACCTATCCCAGAAAAGCAGTTTGGAGGTCACATGTAAACCATGAGCCAAAAGGGAAAGTACATATATTACTCAAGACAACAGGAAAGGAATGTGATACCTGATCTGCTCAGGGGTTCCTCCTGATGTGGCATTGGTGATAGCCCAGGCTGCCTCTTTCCTTGTACGAAACTCTGCTTTCTGAAGGATTTCAATCAACACAGGAAAGATATTTGCATCTATGACAGCCTGAGAGAGGATATGGATGGGGAGGAGAGAGAAAGAAAGTCACTTCAAGGGAATTCAAACCCAGCCCACAAATTGGCTAAGATTTAGGTATATTCACTCCCTGAGAGTTTTCTTATGTTCCTTCTATATAGGTGAGAGGCTACAGAGGAACCTGGTTTCTACTTGCACAGAATCTTTAACCAGTAACACACACTGACCCCCATTTCTAAAGGAAACTTAATTCTTCTAGAAGCAAATATTCCACAACTTCTCATGTCCCCATGCCTTCCCATCTGACAGCCCACCCCCTGACTTCCCACCTGCTTGTTCTACCTGTATTTGAGCCCTGTTGCCAGCAGTGATATTTGAAATGGTCCAGCAAGCTTCCTTCCGGATTGACTCCTTGGGGCTGCTCAGCAAGTGGAGGAGGCAAGGGAGGGCTGAACAGTTAAGAATAACCTAGAACACCAAAATATAGCAATAAAAGAAAAATTAGATAAATAGACTCAATTAGAATTAAAAACTTCTGTGCATAAGATACTATCAATAAAGCGAACAGGCAAACCACAAAATGGGGGAAAATGTGCAAATCATGTATCTGATCAGGTTCATATCCAGAATATGTAAAGAATTTCTACAACTCAACATCAAAAAACTGAGCCCAATTTAGAAAATAGGCAAAGGATTTGAAGACATTTCTCTAAAGATATACAATACAGATGGCCAAAAAGCATATGAAAAGATGCCAAACGTCACCAACCATTAGAGAAATGCAAATCAAGACCATAATGAGATAACCCTTTACATTTATTAGGAAGATTATTATATACATCTCTAAAAAAAAAAAAAAAAAACAGAAAATACAAATGTTGTTAAGGATATGGAAAAACTGGAACTTGGTACTTTGCAGGTGAGAATATAAAATAGTGCAGCTACTGTGCAGCAGTTTGGTGGTTCCTTAAAATCTTAAACATAAAATTACCATGTGATCCAGTAATTCTGCTTCTGGGCATTATCCAAAAGAACTGAAAGCAAGGACTCAAATAACTTGTACACCAGTGTTTAATGCAGTATTAGTCACATAGCCAAAAGGTGAAAACAACCCATGTCTATCAATATAGATGGATAATGAAAATGTGGCATATGCATTCAATGGAATATTATTCAGCCATTACAAGGAATGAAAAGTCTGACACATGCTACAATATGACTGAACCTCAAAGACATTATGCTAAGTGAAATAAGCTGACACAAAGGACGAATATATATGGTGCCACCTATATGAGGCACCTAGAGTAGTCAAGCTCATATAAAGTAGCATGGTGGTTACTAGAGGCTGTGGGGAGGGGTAAACGGGAGTTATTATTTAATGGGTACAGAGTTTCTGTTTGAAATGAAAAATAATTATGGAAATGGATTGTGGTGATGGTTGACTAACAATGTAAATGTACTTAATGCCACTGAAATATATACTTGAAAATGGTTAAAACAGTAAAATTTTATGTTATGAATATTTGCACGTGTACACACAAGAATGACCTAGAAAATGAGTGTGGGTTTGAGTTAAGATTGCTCACCTTTAAGAAATCTGTCAAGAATCCCACAGAATTATGCCAACCCTCAAGACCTAATGAATATCCAGTTCCATAGCTTTTATTATCTCAAAGGGACCATGACTCAAAAACTGTTAACTATTATCTTACAATGTTCTGGATATCAAGTCAGGTTGATTTAGTTTTCCTTCAAAAGCACACAATGGATGATGATTTGCTTCCCATATATAGAAGAAATGAAGGCAACCAAGTTGCCCATGGTCATATATAAAGTGGCAGAGTTGGAATTTTTCACAAGCCCATGCTTTCTCTCCTAGACCATGCTGACTCTCATCAGGACCAAAGCCCTTGGCAGGGAAAGGTTTTGTCCATAGACAGCTCTCCTCTTCTTTACCTGGGTCTGGATGTCATCCCCAGTGACGATGTTGCCCACAGCTCTCAGGGCAGGAGAAGCCACTTTGTAATCATTATGCCTGCAGAGGAGGGAGATCTCATTAGTAGAGGGGCAGCACACGGTACTCAGCCCTGCTGACCACCAAGGCTGACAGCACTCTCACGGCTCCAGACCTTTGGGTAGGGCGGCAATTCTTTAGTCTGAGCTTGAAGAAGCTTAGGGAATTTGTACCCTTTCTGAGATCACTCACATTAGAAGCTCTACTAATCTCCTGCAGACTCCAGAGTCTATGACCGCCTGGATCTTCTCGTTGGGGCCATCGGACAGATAAGAAAGGGCCCAGCAAGCATCTGCCAGCAAGTCTGAGTCACTGCTGAAGAGGAGGCGAGAGAGCACAGGCAAACAAGGGGAGACCTGTTGGAAACAGAGTGAGAGGGACTCATAGGATGACATCAGCTCTACTGCTAAACTAACACTGCTGTCTACTCCTCTATAAGTAATTCTAAACCGTGGAGATCTCTACTACATTTTTTAAAAAAATTTATTTTATTGCTTTCAAGTATACAGAATATTGGCTAGAAAATCTCTACTACATTTAACCATCAGGTCTAACTTTTCACTTTACCATCCAGCACGCAAGATCACCCATTCACTGACAATTGCCTCTTTCAATTTCCTATGGATGAGACTCAAAAGGGTTCCTCAAAGACTTGAAAACTCCCATATAAAAATTCCTCCATATGAAGGAACCTGCTATCACTCAGAACTGGTAAGAAGCTCTCTCACCTTTGCAAACTCTGGGGGTGGGTTCTTCCCCCGGCAGAGGTTTGACAGGGCCCAGACTGCATTCCGTGTCATTGTCAGTCGTGTGGACTTTGTAAGGAGTCTGAAAGAAAAAGCAAAGCCAGATCCTGATCAGTGATGTCCTTGGCATAGGGCTGTTGCCAAAGAGCCCCAGGAGCAAATCCAATAAGATTCCTAAGACTCTGGTAGCTTCACTGTTTCTTCTTACCCATAGACCTAAATAAACTGAGCCTGTTTGGGTCAGGAGGTTAACCTACATCTTCACAGAGGATTAAGACCAGCTATGGCTAGTTAAGACCATGGCTAATAAGAACAGAGGGCTGGATCTTGGGTAAGCCTGTAAAGCTTTTAAGACAAGACATACTGTGCCCCTAACTGTGGCCACAAGTTCTAAATAAGAAGTACTGTTCTCTTTGGAAATAAAAGGTGAAGGTCTAGTGTGAGGGCTTTGGCCATGCAGTATGGAATGACTTTCTGTGAAGGGTCCACGAAAGAATTATAGTGGTAGCCTATGAGACTATGGTCTCTGAAGAATACTTCATCTATCTATTTTGGTTTAAATGTAATGCAGCTCTATTTTAAGGGTATGAGAGGGAGGGATGGAGAAAGATCCAGATGACCGTTTCTGGAGTCTTTGACATGAGGTTTACAACAGAGCTCTTCAATGTACCTATGCATAAAGCCATAGAAAATCAATGTATTCTGTAGAGAAGGCTGAATTTTTCCTGATGGACTAGTCCTGCCACGTTCCCCAGGCTCAAAAATGAGACAGGCATGATCAACATGAGATTCTACAGTGCCATGAAATGAGGAATATCTGCTTGGCACAGACTAGCAGCATAATTTTCTTGCTCTGAAAGATATCTTTTATTTCGTCAATATAAACACACTTTTAGCTTTGGTTTTGTATTTACCTACCATCTTAAGGTAAGCTGTCCCCCAAAACACCTGCCACATGGCTGCCCTACAGGTGCCCCTGGTGTGGATAATCATTAATTACTCACGTTAACAAAGGATTAAGGATGGAACAGTTCAGGACGTAATCTCGGCAAACGGAGCTGTCTCCAGCTATGTTTCCCAGTGCCCAGACTGCCTGAAAAAGGGATGATAAAACCGTCACCTATAGAGTCTAGTGGCTTCTGTGAGTCCTTTATAATCAGGACAAAAACCATATCAAGGCCCAGACACACAAAACAAACTCAGGTACCCTCCCTGCTGACACCCTTGTTGAGCACTTGCTCTATGAGGATCTTTTCTCTAAGAGTTCCTGGCTCAAGAGTCCTAGGAAGGCAGGCTGACATATGTAATAGAGCCAGAAAAGCCAAACCAAGACCTCCCTATCCCCACCACCCAGAAAAGGAGAAAGTGATCGAAAAGTTGCTTTCTTGTAGCCTTATTGACCAACTCTACTGCAATGGAGGAAAAAAAAATCCCAGGACCACTCTCCACTTCTATCCAACCAGCAAAAATCCAGTGGAAGAAATGGAAGTTGTTATCTTTATTTTGATGATCTACAGGATTGAGAAATGGGTGCTCTGGTGTTTTTTTCCAATAACACCTCTGACGCCAAATGTGAAGTGTTTTCCCTATCAACAACCAATTCTGACACAAACTGTGTGTCCAACAATTCAATTCAATTCTGACATTAAGTCTTGGAGTTAGCGCAGACCTCAACAGATCAAAGGACACAGTCCCACAAGACTGTCTCCACTTTAGACACCAGATGCAATTCCCAGCCACCACCTGTACTTCCGACCCACTGGCTATAAATTCGAGAGTTCCCACAATCCTCTCTTCAGGTTTAATAATTCACTGGAGGTTCAGAGAATTCAGGAAAAGGCTTACATTTACCAGTTTATTACAATAGATACAACTGAGGAAAAGCTAAATGAAACAGATGTATGGTGCAAGGTATGGCGTAAGGAGCAGGTGAGCTTCCACGCCCTCTCCAGGCATGCCACCATCCCAGCACAATGATATGTTCAACGTGGGAGCTTGCTGAGTATCACTGCTCTACGAGCATTTATAACCTGATCTCCAGCCGTCCTAATCTTCCTGGGGAGGTTGGGATGGTAGGGTGGGGAAAGGTAGGGGCTGAGAGTTCCTACCCTCTAATCCTATGTTTGCTCTTTCTGAGTCCCATCCCCATCCCGGTTAGGGGCTCTAACCTGAGTTATCTCATTAGCATAGACTCAGGTGTATTCTAAAGGAGCTCATTATAAATAACAAAAGACACTACTATCTCTCATAAAATACCAAAGTTTTTAGAAGCTCTTTGTCAGAACTGGGGACGAAGACCAAATATATTTTTTATTATACCACAGGTATCATCAAGAATTAAGCCAAATTTGAGCATTACCTGTTCCTGTACATCCTCAAAGTCCGAGTTAAGCAGCTCTATAAATATGGGGACAGCCCCTGCTTCAATGACAATTTTGGTCTGCTGAGAGGTTCCAGAGGCAATGTTTGTTAGAGCCCAGGCAGCTTCAAACTGAAAGTGAGATTAAGCCATGATTGAGAAGTCATTCCAGATGGAGCAGCCATTCATCAGCTGGCTATGAGCAGTAAGCCTCTTGCTCCTGACTAAAAATATCAAAACACGAGTCTTTCCCTCTCCCCACTTTAAATGGTAGGAAGAGGTCTCCACTGTGAAATAACAGAATGGGATGACAGAACTGGGCTTCACTCATCCAGGTCTAGTCTTGCACTACCACAGCACCCATGAATCCTTTAGCAAATCACTTTTTTATTTCTTGAGCTTCACTTTCTTCATTTCTGAAACCAGAATTAGAGTGAGATGGGTCTCTCGAAGTCCCTTTCAGCTAAGTTTCTAGTCAGTTCCATCAGATTAACTCTCTACCCATTTCTAACACAGATAATTAGAAGTGGATTAGAACCTCTGATTTATAACTAAATGGTCAACTGTCATATTCTGGTATCTTTCCTTTGAGATTATTTCAGGGAAGAGATCTGGCTCTTATCTGAGGCCAAGACTTCTGAGGCAACTGACAGTGTCTCTTAAATGTTTCTTCATATGACTTGTCTATCTCCTCAGAGATGTGTTTGTAGAAACACCTCACTGCAATTTCTTGAAAGTAAGGCTTATGTCTGGTACCCCTTTGCTCCAATTCTCACCTGTAATGTACAATTCTCATTCCTTTTCAGAAACTCCACAAACCGATCCACCACTCCTGGAGTGTTGATAACTTCATCTATTGGAGGGCTAGGCTCTGGAAAAGGGAGAAAGGAAGGAGAGGACACAAGATAGGCTTTGGCTAATGCATCACTGGGGTCAGCCCACATCCTTCCTAGGTACTCCTGGTCGTCCTTATAAAACACTCCCAACCACCATTTAACAACAGCTGGTCATCTTTGAACTGTATGATACAGTTTGGACACTAAAGAGTAAAGCCCATCTGAATTTAAGTTTGCTCACCTGAACCTAAGCAAGCACCTACCTTACTTAAGTAAGCGAGAAGTAAGGGAGAGAAGAAAGCCCAAGGGATGAACCTAGTCTAAACATTTCCCTTCTAAGACTAGCATTTTCTCTTGGGAGGACTGCTTAATATACTAAGGCAAGGAGTATTTTTCCTATCATACATCAAATTTTTATTAAGCACAAACTATGTGCCAGACACCGTTCTAGGTACTGAGCATATAGCGGTGAACAAAACCAAAAGTCTCTGCCCTCATGGAGCTTACATCCTAATGAGGAGATATATTCTATTATGATACATGATATGAGTGCAACAGAAAAAAAAGAATAGGTAGGGCAGGGTAGAAAGATTAAAAATGCCAAGGGTAGGGAGATGGCCAGTAATTTTAGACAGAATGTCAGGGCAGGCTTCCTTGAGATGGTAAGATCTGTCATAAAAGTGAGGGAGCTGTCACACAGATATTAGGCAGAGGGAATAGCCAGTGCAAAGGAAAAAGTGCCTGGCTTATCTAAGGAACACCAAAGACAGCAGGGCTAGAGCAGAATGAGTAAAAGGGAGTAGTTGATGAGGTCAATGAGAACAAGATACTAAATTATGTAGGGTCTCCAGGGAGGACCAGGCTTTGTACCTTTGGAGAGCAGTTTCCGGAATTTCTGTGTGGTTGCTAACTGCAGGTCAGAATCATCAGAAAAGAGCATCTCTACCATCTCTCTTGTGATCACACTCTCCTAGAATATAAAACAGGTTCGAGATTTTGCAAGCCACACTAGAGCCAGATAGGGGCACACAACCCTGCATAGCATCCTGTTTTCTAAAGACTTAAGGGCAAGAAGACAGTATGACAGGCTCAGGAGAAGGTGTTTGTTTAATCCATGGCTGCTGCAGACTGGGACATTTTGACAGTGATTCCTAACTTCTGAGGCAACTGATGGCTTCCCTTAAATGTTTCCTCAGGTGTCCCCATCCCCAACAGAAATAAATCCTTGTTGAGTCTTTAAGCTGACAAAAGGGCCCATGGAATAAAGAGCTTAGCGTGGTTGTTGGCACAACTACTAAATGAAGTGAACTGTCCAGTTCCTGTTCTGCAACAGTAGCTACTTCCTAGGCCTGCCTGAAGCAAGGTCCTTACCCCAGTGGTAGAGCTCACATAAGAGTCCATGAGGAGACTATCGAACGTGGCAGCCTCTTCATTAATCATCTCCACATTTCTCCGTTTAAAAAGCTGCAAGCAAAGAGAATACATGGTAGATAGACTATCTACTGAAACAAAGAACAACTCAATGTTAAATTATGGCATAACTGTCAAGGAAATGCTAGCATAGTTGAGAAAACGCCAAGCTTAACATAATGACATGGAAAGATATTCAAGGGCTTTACTATCTATGTTATATTGAATTGTGGACATTTTTTAAAAAGCAAACAACTCTTTAAAGATTCTAGTGCCCTTTGTATAAAAGGTCATGAGTACTACGACCATGCCACCCTGAACGTGCCCGATCTCTTCTGATCTCGGAAGCTAAGCAGGGTCGGGTCTGGTTAGTACTTGGATAAGAAACCACCTAGGAAGACTAGGTTCTGTAGGTGTGTGTATATATATATATATTGTATATATATATATATATATATATATATAAAGGTGATGAGTATAAAAGGCTGTGAAGGAAAGAAGTAATGTAAAGCAAGAGGTTAGGCAAAAGCAGGTTACGTGACTGCATGTAGGCCTGAGCAAGGAACCAATGTAGTGGGTGTACAGAAGAGCATAAATGAGGCATTACTATAGTCTTGGTCCTAGGGAGACTTACAAAGAATGGACCCCAGAAATAGAAGTAAGGAAGCCCCCAAATGGCTGATGAACCTCTTAAAGAGCCAGACTTGGGGCTAGGCCTTGAAGGCCAGGCCTAACACTTGACTTACAGGGTAGAGAAGAGAAAAGGCAACAAGGAATGAGAACTAGAATGTTATACTGAAGACATAAATGATGTCTAAATTGTTCTAAATTATGGAAAAAGAATAAAGGGATTTTCTCTCTTTTTCGACATTTCTTTACAACAAAGGAAACTAGATAAGTGGCCCACAGAGCTCAGCTACTTTCCTAAGGAGAAGGTGAGAGTGCAAGGTGGAGGCCAATCATGGTGGCTGGATCCTTTCCATGAACACTCCGGTTTAACCCACCTGTTGCTCCCGCTTCTGTTTCCGGAGCTGAATGCCCTCTTCTTCTCTTCTTCGCCTCATTTCCTCAGGGTTTAGGGCATTGTTCTTATAGCTCTTCATTCGATAATTGTCTTTCCCTGGGCTCGCCATGGTCTCTAGAAGAAGGGAAGATACAAACACATTGGCAAAGGTTCTTAAGAGGGCAGAATTTCTTTCTTTCTTTTATTTTTTTCTTTCTTTCTCTTTTCTTTTTTTTTTCTCGCTTTCTTTTTTTTACAGTAGAAAAGTTTTATTAGAAGGGCAAGTATACCTCCAGATATGGAAGCAGGCCCGAGCAAGAGAAGTGTGGCTCAAAAGGCTAGCATTTCCTTTTCACGGGGCTTCTGTCCCTACCCAGCCTACCCACTTGGGGGCTAACAGATTCTCAAGGAGGCCTAATAATCTCAATAATCACACTTCTGACATCTCTCATGCCACCTTCACACCAAGAGTTTCCTTTAATCAAAACAAACTGGTTAAATAATTATAACTGATATAAGCATAGCAGTTAAAGTGTAGGCCCTAGAGCCAGACTGTGTGGGTTCAAACTCTGGCTCTTCTATTTGTTAGCTGTTCAATTTTCAATAAGTTGCTTTAACCTCTATGCCTCAAGATCTCATCTTTAAAACAGAGACATAATAGTTACTACTTCATAGAGTTGTTAGAAGGACTAAATAGGTAAATACATGTGAAGTAGTACTCAGAATAATGCTAGGCATATGGTAAATGCTCACAGCTATGATCACCTCTATAACAACAGAGAAAACAGTAATATGACTTTCCCAATAAATTCAGATGTATTTAACCTGGTCAGGGGAAATACATTATAATATATCCAACTTAGTGGAATGAAATACATTATAGTATATCCAATTCAGTGGCATACTATGTATCTTTTTTAATGATGGATGTGCCCACCATATATTTTTTAAATTAAAAAAATTAATCTGTAATATCTGATACATACAAAAAGATAAGGCACAATGTTAATTTACCAAGCACAATAATGCAACAAGAATCTGTAAACTTGCCACCAAATCTAAGAACTAGAACGTTATCAATATGCCGGAATCTAGTTGTGGACTCTTCCCCTACCCCAGGATCCTTCATTTCCCTCCAGCCAAAAGAAAACTGCTATCCTGAATTGTCATTATCTTTGTTTTTGTTAATCACATATAAGTATATCCCTACATACTGCATCACACTGTATTTAGTCTTCTGAGAATTGCGCCCCCGCCTGCCCCAATTGGGCTCCTAAGATATACCCATGTTTTTTTCATGGAACTGTATTTCATTCATTTTTTCCTATATTATTTCACTGTATAATATATCATAATTTAACCATTTTTCTGTTGGTAGAATGGATTTAAAAAAAAAACATGATTCAACTACGTGATATATGCAAATACTTAACTGTATATCCAAAAACACAAATAGGTTGAAATGGATGGAAAAAGCTATTTCATGCAAATTGTAATCAAGAGAAAGCTGGGATGGCTATAATAATAGCAGACAAAAAACTTCCAAGAGACAAAGAAGATCATTACATACTGATAAAAGGATCAAGTCATCAGGATATGACAATTATAAAAACACATATGCACCAAACTAGAGCCCCAAAATATATGAAGCAAACACTGACAGTCTTGAAGGGGTAAACAGTTCTACAATAATATTTAGAGACTCTAATGTACTACCTTCAATAATGAATAGAATACCAAGATAGAAAATTAATACGGAAATAGAAAACTTCAACATTGTAAATCAGCTAAACCTAAAAGATATAGACTATTTCACCCAACAACAGCAGAATATGCCTTCTCAAGGGTACATGGAACATTTCCAGGATAGACAATGTTAGGCCACAAAAGGAATCTCAATAAATTCTAAAAAGCTGAAATCGAAGTGTTTTCTAAGACTATATGGAACAAAGCTAGAAATAAATTACCAGAAGAAAAACTGGAAAATTCACAAACATGTGAAAACTAAACAACAGACTCTCAAATAATAAATAACAATGGAGGACTCACACTTCTCAATTTCCTAATTTACTACAAAGCTATAGTAATCAAAACAGTGTGGTACTGGCATAAGGATAAATATACAGATCAATGAGAGCCCAGAAATAAACTTACACACCATATAAAACAATTAACTCAAATGGATCAACAACCTAAATATATAAGCTAAGAAGATAAAACTGTAAGAATAAAACACAGGAGTAAATTTTTATGGGCAACAGATTCTTAGCTATGACATCAAAAGCACAAACAAAAAAGACATTAACGACTGAAAACACAACGTACAGAATGGGAGAGAAATTATTACCAAATCATATATCTGATAAGGGTTTACTCTCCAGAATATATCATTTCTACAACTCAACAACAGACAACCCATTTGAAATGTGCAAAGGTTATCAATATACACTTCTCTAAAGATACATAAATGGCCAATATACACATGAAAAGATGCTCAACATAATTAGTCTTAAAGGAAATGCATATCAAACCCACAATCAAATACTACCTCATATCTACCAGAACGGCTAAAACAAAAAGAAAGGAAAACAAAATAACAAGGTGGCAAGGATGGAGAAAACGAAACCTGATGCATTGCTAGTGGGAATGTCAAACGGGGTAGTCTCTGTGGAAAACAGTATGCCAGTGCCTCAAAAATATTAAACATAATAATGACCTAGTAGTTCTACTCTTTGGTATGTCCCTCTGGAATTATTTAAAATACCCTAATCCTAAACTGTTTACTCTGCCCTGCCTTCACTTTCCCTCGGAAACCCCAATAAAGGCTCTTATCTACACCTTCCACTTGCTCCCACCTTCTCTGCTTCCTTACTACCTTGGAGTTTTCCTCTGTGACCTTGTGTGGCATGCAGTGACTCCCTTTCTGAAACCAGTGAGTATAATAGACTTCTTCCTTCCAAGATTGGTGCTTATCTCCTCCTGTGGCTGCAGTGACTTTATCATACCTTACCCAATATTTACATTTTTAAAACAATGTATTTTAAAACTGATAAAAGTTAACCTGATTATGTTGAAATATGAGTAGAGGAAGACTTACCAACTTGGGTCTCCCTTCATAGGCATTTCTCATCCTCTAAATTTCTACCTGAAACAGTAACTAAAAGTATTACAAATGGTATGAAAAATAAGTTTTCTAGGCACACAGGAGACACTAATTTTAATATTGCCCCTTTTCTGGAATGGTTGGGATGACTGTGATGAGAGCTCAAAAAGAAATCTCCCTCTATAAATGTCTAATCACTATGCTATTACCTGAAACTAAGTTAACCCTTTTCCCATTTCGAAAAAAATGTACAGCTCACTGCCAGCGTTATTTTTACATAAACATGCTCTTTGAGGCTAAAGTAAATTTGACTGGTTTTCAATGTGAAAATAAAATATAAGAACTGTTCTTTAGTTATTTCTAAACACAACTTGTCTCTAATCCTAATGTAACAGAAATGTATACATAAACTGGATTCATCAAATGAATCTTCAGCTAATAACTGTTTGAGAATGATGTTGACATTATGCATAGGAATACTACGTTTTCTAGGATTTGACATTTTCTGCGATCAAGAATTACTACATTTTGTAAATAGAAATAACCCTACTAAAAACAGAATACTATAAATAGAATGATGTCATTTGTTTCCAAAGACTATGGATATACTAAAGTGATGCAAAAATAATAATAAAAGCAAGACATTTCATGGCAAACTTTGGAGGTAATGTTAGGACTGTAATCCGTGAGTAGTCAGGGTAAACACTGTAGCAAGCTGGCAAGTATTCTCAGGGCAAACAGGAAATGGGTTAATATTGACAGTCAACTGTAACTGGAATAAAAATCTCCCAAAGATAAGATTTGGGCTGATTCTTCAAGCAGAAAATTCACCTTGTAGGTGGAAATAGAATAAATAAGGAAACATAAATGTGAGGGGGGGAAATAGTCTATTAAAAGAATCTGAGTGAAGGAAAAATGAACATGGAATTTGAAAGAGCTGAAATTTGGAGCTGGAAAGGCTGAGGGAATGTGCCTTCAGCAATTTCAGAGAAGGTGCCTGTGGTCATTCTAGAAAGTAGACTGGTGAATTCATAGCAGCAGCAGGGTCTTAGAATGTGCAAGTCTCCATAACCCCTTGGTAAAGCCCAGGTGGATTAATTGTTGGGGAAAAAAAAAAGTTCTAGGGGACTGCAGTAGCCTCCCTTTAAGGCCCCTAATTCCCCTGTGCCTGTAGACTAGCAGGCACAAGACAGATTCCAAAAGTCAGCACTGTGGACTGCTGTCCCCCATTACCTGACACATAATTTTTCATGACTCTGAGCCTGGGCTCTCTCAGAGGGCTGTCCCCTCCTTCAAGCATACCTGACTGGTGAAGCTGGAAGGATAACCAGGCTGTGCTTCTTTAGTCACCATGGTGACAAGAAACTATCACAAATATTTGCTTATGACTTCACTCGAGAAGCCAGGCAAGGGAGGTTAGAATGGATGTGCAAAAGCACATCTGGAATCAGCAGCCAAAGGAAGGCTGGACTCTTGTTCAAGGATCAGGAGGCAAAGGGTTTTTTTTCCCCATCATGCCCTCCTTTGTCAGGGCTGGATCCAGAAATCTACTATAGATATAGATATCTATATCTATATCTATATCTATATCTATATCTATATCTATATCTATATCTATATCTATATCTATATATATCTATATCTTTTCTAGCATCTGTCTTAGCTTAGTCGAGAACCTCTCTCAAAGTGAACAGGTCCCTGAAGTCATACCTCCCATTTCTAGGAAATAAATGCTTAATGTTGCCATACATTTCCTAAGCTTTTAGAATTAAGAGATTAACAATAATAATACAAAGGAGAGGTATGGACCCTGTTAAGCCTGAATTATGCCTTCCTCTTTTATATGTTGGAACTTTAACCTCTGGTACCTTAAAATGTGACTAGATTTGGAGACAGTCTTAATAGAGGTGATTAAAAGGAGAGTACAGGGTTAAGGTCCATCATGTGAACATAAGGACAGCCATCTCAAGGAGACGTCTTAGAAGAAGCCAACTCTGCTGATATCTTGATATCTGATTTCTAGCTTCCAGAATTGTGAAAAATAAATTTATGTTGTTTAAGCCACCCAGTCTGTGGTACTTTGTTATGGCGGCCCTAGCAAATTAATACAGGACCTGACAGATGAAGAACCTGAGTCTAAGGTCACATACCAGATGACTAGCAAGATTACTGTAGTACTTCATTTAATCACTGGTATAAATAAAATTTTGATATTCATCAAATTCTTAAATTATGCACATTTTCTCAGGGAAAAAAGCATGCGATGTATAGCCAGCTGTCCTGTGTATGGAATGTGAACGATACTACCACACCTTCAAGCTCACACCTGCTGGCTCTAGGACTTTCCAAATCAAAGTTTTATGTTCATGGTACTTCAAAAAGTTACCAAGCAATCACTTGAAAGCATCTTCCTAGAAGAACCCCAAAAGAGCTATATTTAGTAGATGAGAGTATTAGCCTTATTTTTCTAGGTAATGACATGACAATCTTCAAAGGAGATGGGCCCTGGAACACTACGAAGCAGGCTATTTTTAAAAATTACTTCCCTTGTCCTGGTGCTAAACTGAGTGAGTGTTCCTTTTTGCAGAGGGAGGCTTTCTAATAAAATGTTATTATAACTGCCCAGGCAAAGAACATGAGCGAAGGCTTTAAATCAAGCAGACTGCTGATTTATAGTTAGGAAGCTTTACAACTTATCATGATGCAGTGAAAGTTATTTAATGGCAATGAGAAGAGAAATAAAAGAGATAAACTTATCTCCCAATGTCTCTTCAAGTCCGTAAGAAACCCGAATCCTCCGAGGATGAAATGGCTTTTTTTCAGCTGGCCTCTCTTGTCTTTTCACTATGAATTCTCTAGCAAATGTGCATCAACTTAAGATCTCTGGTTAAAACGTTATGGCCACCCATCAGTTAATTAAAAAGAAAGGAACTAGAGAGTATGTACTAGGATATAGAGCCCACAGCTTTAGTGAGCTAGTAAGGTTTGCTAATGTGCCAAGCTCTTTGAAGATATAATCTCTAACCCTCACAACAATCCTGAGAACCCATTTTACAGATGAGAAAAATGAGACGCAGAGGATAATAAGCCAGGATGCTAAAAAGTCAACCCTGATCTGTCTGGTCCCAAACTTCAAGTTCTTTTCATTTCCTGAAAAGGGAAACGATAAGTAACAGCAAATCCATGAGAATTCTGAGTTGGGGACTCCTCCACCACTGATAATCAAATCTGCTCACATTTCAGAATTTCAGTTACCACAAATTCAAATCCCTTAATGGGTAAAGAGGTTAACAATTTTTAACAGGACAGTTAAAATAATACAGCAGGAACTACACTCATACTTGATTTTTACATTGTACCAGCCAAACAATTTGATGGGGGCTTTGTTAAATAGTTAAAACCCAGCATCATACTTCTGTTTTCAAAAAAGGTTTTAATACACAGGATCTAACTGACCCCTATAACAACCAATTAGAAAGATTAGTCAATTCGCATATCCACTTAACAGCTAAGGAACCATGCATGTTCAGAGCTGCGGTGACAGTCAGCTATTATATTGTGAAGCTGAACTTCAATCTGGATCCTCTAATTCCAAAGGCCTTCTCTTTTCATCCAACCTCTGAGGATTACTTCTTTCCAGCCCCACAATACACATAAACTTCTATTCAGTTTGGCTCTTGTCCTTAGACTAGATTCTATTTTGATCTCTTTACTCAGAGTCATTTTACCTTGAGAATTACTGGCAATCAGGTCTCTAACTAGTGCATATTAACAGGGCAACTGAAAACGGTTACTGGAGATGTTTGCCTAAGAGCCCCCTCCACCTCTTTTATCTAATCTATTGCCAAATCCTGTCCTGATTTTATCTCCAAAATACATCTTGAATGTACTTACAACTCTCTCAATTATGACTCCGCCCCGGACCCACCCAAGTCACTATCTAATCTCTTGCCTGGCTACTAACCACTATTCCCATCCCCGCTTTCCCTCAATCCATCAACACACAAAAACCAGAGCACACCACTGCCCCATGTAGAATAAAATCCTCTTCACAACTCAAGGTCTTGCCTATATCTTCATCTCATTCAACTCTACCCTCCTGTCAGAGTGGCCCTCTCAGTATTTGGAACCCATCAAGCTGTTTCTGGCTGCAGTCTTCACACACTCTGTTTTGTACTCCCAGTGCTCTTCCCTAGCTCTTAGAATTGCCTAGAATAGATCCTTCCCTCCTAATGCTAATCCAAAGAAAGCTACTGTATTTATGTCAGAACACCTGTTTTATTTCCTTCATTACACAATTTACAATGTGTCTGTTCTCTGTAGGATGTGTAAGTTCTATAAAGGCAGGGATCTTTGTTGTATCCCCAGCATCTATAATATCATAGATACACAAATATTTGTTTAATGACTCACTGTTCAAACATTTATTCAATACTTAATGAACACCTGCACTGTTCCACACACAGGCCTAACTATAACAGTTGTTTAATTAATGTCTGCCAGTAAGTGTAAGGTAAGTGAAAAAATGTACAGCAAAGAAATCTTCCTTGTGACAGGAGTGGAGCAGAACTTCCAAAGGCAATTGTAGAAGGGTTTCTTATTAGAAATCCAGAAACCACAGGGTTTCTCCAAAATTGATATAAAACTGAAATTAAAATGCTCTGTTGTGAGACTACAGGACACGGATGGCTCAGAAAAAGGCATTTTAGACTGCTAAATTCAGTACCCTTGTCAGTATTCATTCTCATACTTGGTACCCATCAAGCTGTCTCTGGCTGCAGTCTTTTTGACTTTCTGATTTGTCACTGATGATCACTCTTTCCTTCTTGACACTCTGTCCATGATTCTGTCAGCACCCCTCTCTTCCAGTTCTCTTACCTTTCCTTTTTAGGTGTCATACTGTGTTCCTCTTCCAATGCCAATCTCTCAATGTCAGTTACAAAAATTCTACTGGTCCTCTTCTCAGCAGGAGCAGAGCCCTCCCTCAGTGATCTCCCTTAGCTTCAACCTCCACTTTTACACCAAGTACCAAATCCCTACAGTCACAACCTCCTACCTGAAAGTACATTTCCAAATGCCTACTGGCTATTTCCATCTCACTTTCTTTCTTCTTAAACCAGTTTCTTCTTCTATCTTTGCTAGTTTGGAATGAACACCATTACTGTTTACCTTCTCTTAGAGTCAGACATAAACTTCCTCCTCTCCAAAGACAACAGGTTGGTAAACTGATTTTTACCTGTGCCAGAGTTTCTCTCCTGAACCAAACCCTATTTAGGTTCCTCTGAGTCCTTTCTCAACTAGGCCTCAACTTTGGCCTATAAAGACTGAACAAAATGCTAACATAGTTTCCAATAGCTCAAGATCACATCACTAGAATGACCTTAGCTCCCTTAAGGTGCCTGCCAGAGAAAATCTCAAGGCTGCCATAAGAATTTATTATTTGTTTTGACCAACACCTGAAAATAGGGTGCCTGTCTCCCAGGCTCTGTGAAAGGTAGGAGTCTAAGTTCAATAAGCACCAGTTAGTAAACCCAGATGGGTTTCACATGGACCAATCCCTTTCTTAAATTTTTTAATTTTTCACTTCTGACTCTACTGAGCCCCCTCTCTCCCTCCCCCCTCTATTCCCTCATCCTCCTTTTAAAACTCCCAGTTACCTATGTACAAATGGAAGCTGAGTTCAGTTCACACTTCTCCCTATTATAATAGCATGGTACTAATTAAAATCTGTCCTTACCACTATAACTAGTATCCAGGTTTATCTTTGATACCTATCACTGCAAAGTTGTTCCTACTGACAACCTCCAATGACACTGTTATAGTTCACAACTCATCACTTCTCACTTCCAGACCATTAAATCTTTGAGAGCAAGAATCTTTGAATCTACAGCACACACATGCTCTCAAATGTTCAATTCAATATTTTAAACTTCAGTTTTTCAAGGGTCTGAAGTTTACAATAAATTCAACAAAATAAAAAATACGAAATAAAAAATATGGAATAGGAATATACAGATTTGTATAGAAATTAGGGAAATATGAATACTGATAAGCAAGACTCAAAGAATCACTTACTTATTAAAATTGAATTGTAAAAAAAAAAAATTGAGTTCCATTTTGACATGCTAACTACCTGACAGCCAAAATAAAACATGAGTGAAGACTTCCATAACTTTCATTATCTATGATGGTAATCTTGAAGCACAAGAGTTTTAAATTTTGACTAAGTCCTTTTTTTTTTTTTTTTGTTACTTGTGCTTTTGCTGTCATATCTGTTATCTTAATCCAAGGTCTTCAAGATTTACTCCAATGTTTTCTTAAAACAGTTTTATAGTTTTAGCTCTTTACACTTAAGTCTTTGATCCAATGTATGGTATAAGGCAGGGGTCCAACTTCCAACTTCATTCTTTCCCGTATGGATATCTATTCTTTAGGTATTATATATAGCAATTAGCACATTAAGATAATAAAAATAAACCAGTGATCCACATGAGTCCTTCCTTAATGAATTTATCTTTGAGATGCCTTCAAAGTTAATGATTTTTATGGTTAAACCAATCTATTAAACCAACAACTGCAGTATACAAGTTCCTTTCCTGGGTCATTACTTATTTCCATGTCCTGCTAGAAGACATCAGTCAGGCACCAAGGCAGAAAAGTATCATGATACTCCCACCAAAATAATTACACATCTGTTCTTACTGCTAGATGGGAAGCAGTCTTCTCAAATTCAGTCCAGAATGCTTTCCAAAGTCTCTGGCCATGGTGAAAATGTTTTTCAGCTATACACTGCATAACAACGTTTCAGTCAAAGATGGACTGCATATATGATGGTGGTCCTATAAGGTTATAATAGAGCTGAAAAATTTCTATTGCCTAGTGATGTCATAGCCATTATAACGTCATAGTGCAATGTGTTACTCATATGTTGTGGTAATGCTAGTGTAAACAAATCTACCACTCTGCCAGTCACATAAAAGTATATAGCACATACAATTAGAGTAGTAGGCTATACTATCTAGGTTTGTGTAGTATGCTCTATGTCATCCATATTAACACAATGGCCCAACAATGCATTTCTCAGAACATATCCTTGTCGTTAAGCAGTGACTGTTATCTACTAAATCCAAAATAAAAACTAAGTTACCCCTTTGAAAGACCTTTCAAATATCTCAAAGTCAATCTCTGATTTCTAATAGAGGGATATTCTCAGGGGAAATTCAAATTTGATTTGTAATGATTTACTAACAGTTTGCTTAGCTTTTAAGTCTAACCTCATATAGAATGCCCATTTTAAAGGAAAAACTGAAGTGTAACTTGCAGAAGGACCCAGCCAAGTGGGAGAGTTTAATCCAGGTCTATCTGACTAAAGCCAATGCTCTCTCATGATGAATACTTTATTTAACAGCATACTAGCCACAAAGGTACTCCCTTGTTATTTCCTAGGAGTATCAATGTTTCTTCTTGGAGCCTACCACCCTAACCATTGCCTGACTCAGTCCCTCAAATGAGGTGTTCTTGCCAGGAATAGGGAATACAAATATCAGATGATACCAACACTGATATACACAGAAGCAGAAAACTGTAGGGACTGGCAGGTAGTTAGGTAGTAATTCAAAGGTTGTCTGCCACTTCAAAGGAAAAACAAAAACCATGTGAGTTAAATCTTCCTTGTACTTGTTTTTGCAGATTCCCTCCATCCCGCGCGCGGGCGGGCGTGCGTGCGTGTGTGTGTGTGTGTGTGTGTGTGTGTGTGTGTGTGTGTGTGTGATTGGTGGTGGTGGCAGCTGCATTAAGGGAAATACAAAGTTGAGGGAAACAAGATGAGAATTGCCTTTTAAGTCGGGTGTTGGGTATGAAAATCTCTTTTAAACCTCAACATTAGGTGAGCTGACACGGGTTTGTATTAGAAAGAAATATTTAGGCTTACAGAAGGCAGCTGTGCTGGATAGAGCACCAATAGGCACACTAGAACCGGTGTGGTATTGGTGAAAGGAGCTACAAAGCTAGTGTGATTTCTGGTCTTGCTCCTTAAGCAGCTCACCACTGTGAGAGTAATTTATCTGTATCTCAATTTTCCCGAACCTTTTACCCTATCTACCTCAGAGTTACAGTGAAAATCAAAGAAAAATACTTTGTAAATAGTAAAATGCTATGCTGATAAGGTAGGATTAGGTTTGGAAATAGCTTTTCAAACTTCTGGAATTTCTCTCAGAACTTCATAATCAGGGAACAGTGCAAACAAGAAAACAGTATGAAACAGGTCTGACAGCATGACGCTCTCAGGGTGTTACTTGCAAGCCTGTCAGAACTGCTAGCCACCAAGACAATGGGAAAGACGCCTCTATAGACAATTGGGTCAGTCTACAATGGGGCAATAACAAGGCTGCTCATATTCTAGCAAATCCTCATAGGACTAGGCCAGTGATCACTCTAGGGAACAAAGCTGAATCTATAAACTAGGTGGTTTGGCTAAAAGACCATATGGGGAAAATTATCTTTTGGGTACACAACTGTATACTCAAAGCTCAGGGTCTAAGTGAAGCATGGTACACTGAAGTACTAAATCAACCAAATAGTTGATTGTGTGCCAGGCACTGTGTAAAGATTTCTGCCTTCAGTATGCTTTACGATCTAGTTTAGTCTCATAACATCAAGAATATAAAAGATAATGAATCTAAGTATGCAGTGAGTTGAGAGGGTTGGATTGAGAACTATCTTTACTCAATGATAAATTCTAAAGTGGTCTTTGAAGGCTAGATGGTTAATATTTCTGAAGATATAGGGGTGGGGAGGGAGAACAGTTCACTAGGAGCAAAAAGATTAGAAGAAGAGAAAGCCCAAGGTTGTTTTGAGAAATAAGACCAGTTTGGTTAGAGAGGTATAAAATAAAGGTCTACATAGCAGAATGTCCCTGAGATGTTACAGTGCACTTCTGGCTACCCGGTCTCTATTCTGCAGCACTACACCCTCCATCCTGAGTCTCCAACAAGGAGGGTTCTGCACTGTCAGTAAGATGAATAATACAAATCCCTTGATTAGTTCTTCATTTTAACGTTTAGTCATACATACAAGAAAAGGTTTTTCTAACAGTCCTCTGAGAAATTAAAAGCAGGAATTTCACTAACTTATATATATTAATCCAAAAAGAAGGAGCTAGATTTGCGAAGCAATTTTCTGCGGCCCCATGTACAAAGGGCCAAGGACAATATGGGAGAGAAGAATGACGCAAAGGGAATCCTCTATCCTCAGAAGACATGCTATGGACAGACAGCCAATGTTGTCCCTCAAACTCTATCAACTCCTTTCAATATAATGCAGTGGGGAAAGAGCACCAATTGAGGAGTCAGGTGAGCTGGGTTCCAATCCCAACTGCATAACCATGGACAAATTACCTACTACCTTTGAGTTTCTACTTCCATTAACTATAAAATGAGGATAAACTTCATAGCCCTGTAGGATTGGTGAGGTAATGTGAAAGTGTCTAGGGCCTGAATGTTGACTCAACGGCTTTTTCTTTTCAGCTCCTACTCTGAAAGGCTTCAAGTGCCCATTAAAGGCAATTTCCGGGAAGCTGGATCAAAGAGTACAGCTATATTTTCTTGCTCTCTTAGTAAAAAAGTAGTTTTTCCTTTTCCTTTCTAACACTGTAGCTCCCTTCTCTTAATCTTTTCTATTCCATCTTCATTTCCTCCAAAGCTAGGCTGTAAGAACCAATGAGCCAAAATTTTTAAAAAGGACCCATTCTCTACCATTTACCTCACCCCAAGATGAGCAATTCTAATCATGTTTCATTAGACAATTGTTGCCTCTTTGGAAAACAAATTCTAATGACTTCCAAATATACATCTGCAGTCCACACCTAATACACAAGGGATTCCTTCCACCCATGTCCCATAAGCATCTTGAATGTTTTTGTTTTTTAATTTAAAAGTCATCATCTCTATAAACCTACTCCTTATACATTTCTCTTAATTCATGGTCCACAATTCCATATTTGGAATTCTGAAATCAAAAGACCTCTGAAAATAGTTTTCTTTTTTTGTAAGTAAATACAGCCTCAAAACACATTTAGCTGCAAAACATAAACAAAACTAACATGAGACTATTTATAGCCCTTATTTATCTCAATATTCAGTGTCTACAAAATATTAATATTTGACTACATAGGGCTTTATCTCAGGCCCTGCTGGAGGTGTTATCAAAGTTACATGTTATTATAATGCCATTCTAAAATCTAAACAATTAGAATTTATTACATGAGCAGCATTGACACTAATTTCATGGAAGGCAAATAAAAAGTATGCAAGACCTGTACTATAAACCTATGGTGACTAGATGACCATCACTGGGTGACTTTCTCTTGACTGATTGGTGGATCTTTAAGTCTTATTACAAGAAGTGGCCTGTGTGTATGCCTGTTATGCCTTGTAGATGTTATTTATGTTTGATCCTCAGTACTTCAGGGTGTAACATGGGCTTTGGTAATTAAATTAAAAGTTTATATTTTATTGTTTAATACTACAAATTGAAATGTCATAATTATGCCAAGTGCTGAAAAGAAAAATGTTAACAATAACAGTAGCTAGTTAAGTTGTAAGTTTCCTCATCTCAAGCCAGTTTAAAAGTTCACTAAAAATAATTAAAAGAAACTGATATTTTCCCACTGGTTTGCTTTTGTTGGAAAATAAAGTTCTGAACGATTGTAAAATTTTGCTTACACTTTTATCTATAAATGCAAATTTGCATATGCAGTTTGATACGTCAATTTATATATGTAAGTTACATTAGAAGTTACTTATCAAATACAGCTATAAAACTTAAATGCAAATAGCTTTTAAATTAACTTTTAACATAAAAATTTGATTTAGCCATTCTTAACCTTGCACTGAATAAAAACCAAGCTTTATGCATACTTTTTATATATAAAGCAAAGACACACTTATCATGCATAAAAAGATATATCCATGTATTAAAATTTCATGGGAGGGAAGCACTGGGGAAAAAAACGTCTAAAAAGGCTCCTAGGAATGTGATAATGAAAGAAAAGGTTGAGAAACACTGATATAAGGGATTAGAAAACTCTACCAGTATCTTCTCAGCTTTTTGAGCCAGAAACTTGGGAGTCACCTTTGACAACTCCTTTTGTCTTATCCCCACATCCAATTACTAAGAATGGACAGCTTTATTTCCTAATTATTTCTGGACTCTGTCTCTTTTTCTCCATTCCTACTGCCATTGCCCTAATTCAGGTCTTCATGATCTCTCGCCTAGACTTTATAAGAGCCTCATTAACTTGTTCCTTCTCTTTTTACTCCAAACTTCTTGAAATATTTTGCTTCTTCTCGCTCATTTCTTAGCCCACTCCAACTTGCTTCCATGCCATCAAAACTTTTTGTAAAAGCCATTGATCAAGTAAGTGCATGATGCTAAATTCAATTAGAACTTTTAGGTCTTTATTTTGCTTGTCCTCTTGGTGGCACTCAATCCTGACAACCATTTCCTTCTGCGTGAAATATTCTTTTCCCTTGGTTCTTGAGACATCAATCACTCCTTGTTTTCTACTTCCGATTCTGGCTGCTGATCCTCTTCTTACTGCATATTAAAGCTGATGTACTTAGGGTTCTCTTTTCAGCCCATCTCCCACGATACACATTTTTGTAGGTCTTATCAGTGATTCCCATGGTTTTAGTTATCATATAGAGATAAATAGATGATTAAACCTCTATCCCCATCCCCAGACCTCACTCCTGAGCTCCAGACTTCTATATTCAATTGCTTTTTGGAGACCTTCCCTTGGAGGTCACAGAGATACCTCAAAATGTCCAAATTTAAACTCTTCTCAGTTAACAGAATCATTATCCACTCTGTTGCTCGAGGCAAGAGGCCTAGGAGTCATGCTTAATTCTACCCTCCTCTGCTTCAGCCTCCAGATGAAATCAATAAGTAAGTTCTGCTGATTCAAATTCCTAACTTTATTTTTCCCCACTACTACCACCTCAATCACCATCATCACCACTTGCTAGGACTACTGTACTTCTTAAGAGCCAACTATGTACTTAAGGAACCTCCTAGTTGGAATCTTACTGCAGTCTAATTCATTCTCTCCAGAGCAGTCCAAGTAATATGAATTAACCTGATCATTCTGAGATTAAAACCCTCTAATGGCATTTCACTGTCATTAGGAGAAAGTCCGAATATCATTCCCTTCCACGCTACCAACCCATTTAGCCCACCAATCTTTTGCTTCTGAAATAGTCGCGCATTCTCACCCTGCCACTGACAACTCCTACCCATGGGTCAGGTCTCACTTAGCTTAATGGCCTTCTCTGATTCCCCCAGGCTGGGGTGGACCTCCTTACTATATGCATCCACTGCACTCTGGACTGCCCTATCCAAAATATTCATCATTTTATACTGTTCTCCAAAGTATGGAACACAAGATTAACTAGGATGCAGGAAGAAAAAAATATGTTTTAACTAATATATTTGTATATGCTAATAAATTAACATTTAATTACTAATATTGTTAAATTTTACCTTTATTATAGGGGTGTATATGAATATATACGTCCATTAATGTTGGCAACTTCAGTCAGATGGCCAAGTTTTCTGGAAGACTAAGAGTTATGCCAATCGAGGACTCTAGTTCATTCATATGTGACATACTACATCATATTGTAGTTTGTGTGCCCAGGTACAAGTAGATTTACAAGTTATCTAGTTTTAATTAAATAACAATCAAAAAATGTATAAATGATTTAGAGTCCTATCCAGAAGGTGAAAGATAATAATGCAAGCACAAGACGAACAAAAAACCCAGCAGAGTTGATATCTCTGGATGTATGAGCTCTTAAGTACCAAAATTTTACCTGAATCACAATAAGACAAAATAAAGTGATATAATGACCAGCTAATCAGAACTAAGTCAGCCAAAATTTTTAAATTATCTAGAAGACTATTTTAGGTATGGATTTACAACCTCTTGCGCATTTTACTCCAAATGTATATTATGCTTAAAAATAATACCTCCTGAATAACTATCATGATCAGGAAGACATTTAAAAATACTTGTCTTTATCCTTTTAAAATATATTTGTATACAGACTAAGAAATATTTTATAAAATACATATATTAATTTAGACAAAATTTAGAAATAAGACAGGCAGTTCTTAGCTACATTTGGCCTCAAATATCCTATCTTTGGTTTGCTTAATGTTTTTAGATTTTAAAAGTTAACTCGTAACATTTACAAATGTTTAAATCATTAATATCATGAAATTCAGATTTCCAACTTCAAGAGGAAAAGGAATTGTTGAAAGGGATGGGAAATTATGCAATAAGGCAACACTGTACCTACATTCTCCCATGGTGACAATCGGAGGGGGAGCTCAGTAGCCTGCATGGAACTCTCTAGTTGGCCTGCCAGTCTTCATTTGGTTGATTTCACTCTATTACCTACTAGAATTTAAACTCTGAGGATCTCATCAGAAAGACAGATTTTTGTCTGGTTTGTTCACTGCTGTATTTCCAGGGCCTCAGAACAGTCCCTGGCACATAGTAGGCATTCAATAAACATTTGCTGAAATTAATGAATAACTGTTGCCTGCCTAGCCCCTAAAAGTAAGAATTTCTGACAAGTATTCACTATATATTTCTGCCTTCCCCTCAAAGACAAATAAATCTTTATATTTAGTATAAGCCTGACACATAGTAAGCACTTTATTTGTTCACTAAGTGACTAATGGCAATTAGTTATCACTTATCTCAAGTACTATTTACTATGTGCTAAACATTATATTAAAATGCTTAACGTGCATTAGTGCTAACATTCTAATCTCTCTAACACTCCTATGAGGTAGATGCTATTATCCCTATTTTAGAATGAGGAAAATGAGGCTATGGAGACCAAATGGTCAAAGAATATCACAGAAAAAAATAGTAACACAAAAATGAGTATGAAAAGGGCTATTTGGAAGGCATAAAATATCTGGGAAAAGAGGTAGTATTTAAACTAGATCTTAAAAGAAAGGCAAGATTTCCATAGGAAAGTATGAAGGAGATAGTCTGAGTGGAATGCAGGATATGTGGATAAATGTTCAAAAGAATAAGATTAGTAAAGTCAGTAGGAAGGTCTTGAATATCATATCCAATGGGTTATGATATTATCCTGTAGACAATAAGAAGAGTCCACGAAGGTTCCTGAACTGAGGAGAGTGACAAGATTGGATGGGCATTTTAGCAACGTTGCGGCAGCAGAACTGGTAGTGGCAGAAGCTATAGAAGAGATTTGGAGGGTTTCCAAAGTTATAACATCTTTACAATTTACACTATATTTGATATCTAGTAATTCACTGATCTTCACTAACAACATTAATAAATAGTATTATCCATATTTTCACTTGGAGGAGCCTGAGACTCAGTAAAGTTAAAGACTATAGAATTAATACTTTGTGGAACTATGCTGTGAGAAAAAGCAATTTAGGGAAGACCTCAGTAATGGGATCACAAAGTACCCAACAACTGCCAATAAAGGAAGGGAAGAGAGTAAGGGAACAAAGATGGATAAGGTTTCTATCTTATGTCCTAGTGTCTGGGCCAATGGTCCCACCATTAACAAAAATGTAGGAAAGGCAGGCCAAGAACGGGTAGTGAGTTCAGTGCTTGTGAGATACTTAGGTGGTGACTGATGGTTTAGTGCCCTCTCTTTAAGCAGCTGTTATGAACTGTGGGGTAGGTGGGCAAGGCTGGAGGGAAAACCAAAAGAAGAGATGGGCTAAATTACTTCCTGACCCAGAAGGGTTATCAGTTAGAAAGGTTTTGTTACTTGCACCCAAAAGCAAATTAGAGGTGGTCTTCAGTGTCCTATTTAAGCCCAGAGATAGGATAGCTTCAAAGTTGGCTAGTTCAGTTGCTCAAAAAACATAAAGAGATCAGATTCTTTCCATCTTCTCTATCCTCACCCTTAGAACTGTCTCCTTACTTTTAAATTTTGCCTCATAATTGATTCCAGCATTACTAATTGTAATTTCAGAGTCAGAAAGGGCTTTTTCCTTTCCAAAGGCAGAACATTGCCCTTCACAACCCATGTTTTGGTTAGAACTGTGCTACCTGAGTAAGTGGTTTCTCTATTTACTAGCTGTCCTTTTGCAAGTTACTGAACCTCTCCCTTCAATTTCCTCAACTAGAACATGAGAACCTGAGAATTAAATGTGTTAATATTACAGTACTTAGTACATAGCACACAGGAAGTTCTATATAAGTGTTGGCTATTATAGCTTTCCCATCTCTCTTTTTTTGAGGCTCTCACACTTTGGTGATATCTGGGTTAAAATATAAGCTGACAAAAAATAAAGCCTGGCAAATCTCTCTTAAGGAAGGCTTTTTCAGAAGTCACCCAGGCTTCCCTTTACATCTAGTCAGAACTGCATTACATGTCCATGCCTAAATCAATCACTGCCTAGGGAGATAAAATTACGATGATTGGTTTAGAGTTCATATTAATCAAGACCTACCCCTGGTGCTGGGGAGAGGCTACCGGATTCCTGGTTAGCAAGGTGGCAGGAATGGTGATAAAACCACCAGTGTTGCCAACAATTAGTCTTGAAAGGCTATGGTCTCTGCTAGAGAGGGTTAGAATAAGTAACTTTCATAGCTGCAAGGATCACTCCCATAGAGCTCTTAATGGCAGTGAAATCATTACAAAAGTTTTTTAAGGCTAGTGAAGTTTGGCACAAGAGCAGAAGATATAGGTCAGAGCTCAAGGAGAGGACACGGAGTGGTAGTGAAATAGATTCTAGATTCACATAGGTATGATGTGGGCCGTGTGGTGTCCCCAGTAATCAAAGGGTCTAAATCACCAGCATTGGATTAGTCACCTAATCTTAAAACCTCAGTTTACTTATTTATAAATGAGGATAACCCAAACTACCTTGACTTCGACATTAGGATTAATGTATCCTTACAGTAGTTTCACTTCCATGGTATAAGGATTGGCCAAAACCAAAAATAACAACACAAATAACTCACCAACAACAGGACGTTCAGAATGACAGGGTGGGAAAGGGGAGAGGTACGTGAAATGGAGTTGGAGAGAAAAGGGAAGGACACCTGACTCTAGACTTAAAATATCCTTCAGGACCCTGGTCAGGTTATGTTGCTCCACTGAAGAACTTTTACTTCAAAGTCTACCAGAAAAGGACTACTTTACTTCACACCTCAAGTATTCTAAGAGGTTTGTTTATGTGTAGCAAAATGGGAAAGAATCTTATTTCTGGATTTGCTGTTTACTAGCTGTGTTATCTACTGAGGTAGTTTCTTAATCTGCAAAAACTGAGTAAATCACCAAATTTATTTCACTGAACTTTAAATAAACTAAACATTATCTCCTTCCCTTTGAGGCACCACGCATTCTTGAAACTGAAGGTCAATATAAAATCTATAACATAAAAGTCCCTAAATTTTTTCATTGATACAAAAAACCAGTTGCAAAGACAGGCCTATCAGTCTTAATGGAGGATTCTGGAAACCAGAGTGCGTAAGAGAAAGGAACTAACATTACTGAAGGTGGAAAAGAATCTGTCCTGATATTTATAGAGTCCTTACTAGGCTTCCAACACTGTGTTAACTTTAGTCCTCAAACACCTTTATGACACTGAGTCCTCCCCTCTTTCTAAAGATGAAGAAATGAAGGCACAGAAAGGGGGAAAAAAAATCATTTATTGTGGCTGTGCTAGATACTCTCCATATGTATCACTGCATTTGACTTATAAGTGACTTCTCTGAACAGCTAGGAAGTGACAGAATTATAATGCCAGATCTGATTCTACGGTCATTGCCTTGTAGCTCAGGGAATAATTCATGTTTCCTCAGAATCAAAATCTTACAAAACTCAATCCCAGAATCTAATTTAGCTTCCCCCAACACACATACAAACAATAGTTGGGGTAAACAATCGATTTGCAGTTTTTCGGTTTGTTCAAACTAAACGTTTCAAAGTGGGCTTATTAGCAAAAAACCCACCTTTACAACTTTGCCTAGGGTTAAAATCTTTCTCTCCCTCTTTTCCAACCCAACCACTAGGGGGCCAGGCTACGAACTAGGGATCTGGAGTGATCACCCTGGTTTAGGCACTAACTGTGTGACCTTGGGTAAGTTACCTTACCTCTCTAAGCCTCAGTTTTCTTACCTGTAAAATAACGGATAACAGCAGTCTCTATCTCATTAGGTTGTGCATATTAAGTAAAACGTGACATGTAAAGCACCCAGAACAATGCCTACACGTAGGAAGAGCTTAGCGAATTTGATATTTTTATTGCTTGAGAGGAAAGACAACTGATGTTTCTGTTCCTAAGGCCAAAGGCTTGGCCATCGTACTCTCTCTGAGCACAAGCCTTGGCAGCTGGAGTCCCTTCAGAAAGTGCAACAGGTCGCTCCATTTTTCCTAACCAGGGCAGGACCCAGAAACCTGAAGTCCCCGACCTATATATGGCCATAAGGTCTTGCCTGGCTTTTGGTTATCTACCACTAGAAAGGCTGTCACTCTAAACACAATTGAACCACCCTTTTCACCTTGATTTGGGAAGTTCTCACGGCCTTCAGCAGCCCAGGCTGTTTTTGGCATGGCTGCCCTTGGTTACAGGCCTGGAGATGGCTCACTTAGCGTCCCCTCACCAAAAGACTGTAACCGCGACGTAGGCAGGATTTCTCCGAGTTTAGGAGAGCCACTGAATCCAGTCAAGACGAGCGTCAGTCAATCACACGCCAGGAGGAGGCTCCCTTGGCGCCGCCCGGGCCTGCGGCGCGGAGCCCGTACCCCAGCCACAGTCTCCAAGCAGGGTGCAGGGTCAGCCTCTTTCTAGCCCCCGAGAACGCTTGGGCTCCGGCCTAGGGCCACCACGTGGGGGCCCCAGGCGTGGCTACGAGTTCCCGGAACCAGCCCCCGAAGACTGTTCCCCGCATGGGCCCTAGCCCGGCCCCAAACTGGCCTGAGCGGCACTCCCGGCCTGGCTTCTCCCACAAACCTATTTGGAGGTGCCTCAGACATTCTCTGCGATTCGGAGACAGGCTGTCGCCAAACCCCAAGACTCGAAACGGCCTCAGCTCGAGTCCCCAGCTGCCTGGTTCCCTTACTCACCCATCGCGGCTCCGCTCGCTTCTACTTGGCGGCGGCAGCAGCGGTAGCTTCAGCAGACAATATGGCGGACCTACAGGACGGCAGCCCGAAACGGACAAACAACTTAACATTCAACCCCAGGAAGAAATGCGCTCAACCCCTCAGCCTAGTTTACACAGAGGAGCGCTCTTAAAGAGACCGCAGCTACAAAAGGTGCGGAATAGGGATGGAATAAAAAGGGGTGGCTGGAGAGAGACTGGGAAGGATACCTATTAAAGAAAGCGTGCCTAAGAGTTCTCAGCTTTTTCTGCTTCTGTTTCCTCTTTACAGTGAGTTCTCCTCCACTAGAAACGTTTTCTCCCAGAAAATAATTGTTACTTTCTTAAAGCCAATCATAGACCCTGAGCTGGATATGAATAAGACATCATCTGAAGAGGGGAAGTGACTTGCTCAAGGATAGAGGGGTAAGGAAATAAATAAATAAAGAGTAAATGGGATTATAATCTTATCGTGAGATTAAAAAGTACAAAAATAATGAGACCAGTGCAGTGCTTTATAGTTATAAGCTATTTCGTTTATCTTCACAGCAAGCTGAGGGAAGGGATTGGTTCTGTATTCATCACTATCTCTAGCACCTAGTACAGTATCTGGTATATGGTATGTGCTCCACAAATAATTGTTAAATGAATAAACAACGGAACAGACCTGTGAGTTACACAAAGCATGGAAAAAACGATCTCCCCGTTTAGAGATGAAGAAATTGAAGTTCTGTGTGTTCATGTCTTTTGAATCATGGGATTTATGGCTGGTATACATTTGGCCTCTCTTTTTGCATAATGACAAGCCAGTCCTCCTCACCACAAAGAAGGCTATGTCTTCAAGTGGAAGCAGAATAACAGACCTAGACATCCAGGTCACGTCACAACAAATTGCCAACTCCAGTAGTATGCCTGGCCCATAAAGGGAAACAATTCAAAAAGCCAACTCTAGAACTCAAGGTCAGGAAAGGGAGTACTGCCACTGCTCTATATTGATCTCTTCATTCTCTCTTGGTCTGTTTTGTCTGCCTCCTCCCTGGTTTCCCACTTCCAGGCTATCCCACTGGTACCCACCTCTCTCTAAAAGGAGATACTTTATCATGTCATTCCTCTGCTTAGTAACTTCCTACTGTCTGCCCTTAGGTAATGCCCAAACATTTCAAACTGACACACAGTCTGGTCCTTATTGGCTTCTTGGGCTACTCTCCACCAGGCAACCCAGGCTCCATCCATATTTGGAATCTTCTTTTCTTCCTTTGCATATGCTGTTCCCTCTGCTTAGAATGTAATGCCCTCCTTTCCCCCTTGACCATAGGGTGAACTACTCACTTTCAAAACCTAATTCTGCTCTCACCTTTTAAAAAACCTGTCTTTCCAGACTGTCAGGGGTATCTAACCCCTCCATTCCCCAGCGCCTTGGGCACACGTTGTCCTCAGCACTTAGCATCCTAATTTGCTTACAAGGTGTGTCTCTCTCTCAAGGTTGTCTATGGAAGAGACAGTATTGCGGACAAAAAAAAAGGGGGGGGGGAACACTGCAGTAGATTTAACCAAAAATAACCTCACAGGGTGATCTGATCATAAGTTCCTAACTGGGCAGGTCGTGGTTGGTAGTCATATAACTTTCTTAGTAGAATGTTTATCTTTGCCTTAAGCAAGCCCTATCCATTGTTTTTGTGCATTAAGTTAACACTTTTGAAAATGCCACAGTAATCCTCTTTTTCAGACCCCTCAAAAGACCTAACTGCCCTCAAGGGAGTACATAATCTTAACGATCTTGTACCTTGCTTTCTTCCACCTTCATGTAATCTTCTGTTCCCTAATTCCAAGTGCATAAAGGAAACTGCAAAACTGCCATTCACTGGAGAATTTGAGATCTTGCTTTCTGTTGTCATCAGTTTTGGCTCAAATAAACTCTTGTGGAAATTCTCTACAGCTTTTAGAAATTCTTACCTCAACAGTATCTTACCTCTCTATCTGTCTCAGTGCCTAGCACTGAGCAATGCTTGCTTCAATGAAGCAATGCTTGCTTCAATAGAGGCACCAGAAACATTTGCTGCATTCCCTGCCTCTCATACACTGCAGTGGACTCAGTTGCATATCCTAGTCAAAAAGTGCTCAGGGAACACAGGCAGACTAGATGAAAGGCTTTGTGTATCTCCTCTCTTCCCAGCTTCTGAGCTGTATGCTCCATAGAAGCCAGGTTGGCCCTCCAAGCAGCTTTATGCTTCCATTCTAGCACTGGCCTTGCTCACAAACCCTCCATAGTCCAGCCGCTGCAGACCTTTCCAGCTCCACCCCACTCCTGCCCCACTTTTATCTTTTCAGCTCTGGGAATCACATTCTGCTTACCCTCTCCAAATACGCTAGGATGTTCCAAATTTCTGTGCAACTGCATGTGCCCTTTTTCCTGCTGGAAGTGTGTTTCCCCTCTTATGCACCTAGGAAGTAGCTGATAAAACTCAGGCTATCCATCCTCCTCCAAAAAGTCCAGAGAGCATTAAACATTCTTCCCCTATGCTACTCTGTACCTTGCAACTGTTACACCCATCCCAGTGTAGTATGACTTGTTTCTGTGTCTTGGCATCCTCACCATCTACACCACCTGGCACAGAGCAGGGTCTCAGTGACTGCATGCTGGATCACATCACATTCTGCTAGGATAGTAGTGCCTGTTGTCTTTTGGAAGGTTTTTGGCCCAGCTCTACCTCCTAGCTGTTACCTTGGGTAAGTCACAATAGTTCTCTAAGCTCATTTTTCATCTATGTATTAGGAGTGACAGCATCTACCTCCTAGTGTTTTCACAAAAGTTGGATTAAGAAAATGCCTGTGATACATATAGAGCAGCATCTGGTACACAGTATGCATTTGGCTAGCAGCAATCATTACTACCATGACCTCTGGTGCCTTCTCATCTCTCCACTGGAGCAGGCAGAACCACAGGGGCCCCAGAAGCCACACATGGAGCTTCCTGCCCCAGAATCCCACACCTCTGAGCTGTGTGATAGGCAAGAAGGGAAAGAAATACAGGACACAGGCTTATTGGGAGTATAAAAATAGGACTTTTTTTTCCCCTCATAATCACATCAATTATCAAAGAAAGAAACAGTATGTAACAAAAATACAAAGCTCTGGTAGATTTTGTTGTTCTTTTTTGCCCCTCACCCATTCCACCCCAACAGCCCCTTCCTAGGGAGCCCCTGGCTGCAGCCTGAATGCTGTCCCTGGGGTCACCCTGGAGCTCAAGAAAATCGGTGGTCCAGGTCCCTCTGGGAACTGGCTGAGTACGAGTAGGCTTTGCCCAATACCAGGCGGTCCCGCAGCAGCTTGAAGAAGGCATAGTAGTTGCTGAAGAGAATGAGCGCCAGAGAGATGGTCTGGTGCCACTTTTCAGATGACACTAAGGAGTACAGCTGGTAGACAATGACAGCGCCCTCCAGCAGCAGAAGGATGTTGTGGATCCGCAGAGGTTTGCTGAAAAAGAACTGCCCAGGAAAGAGTAGGCATAAACCGGCAAATATGTCCTGGAAACCTGCCTCTCAGAAGGGCTGGGTGGGCCAGTGAAGGGGACAAGCTGTTGGAGTCCCTTGCAGACTTGAGTGGGGATGAAAACTTCAGAGGGCTGGGCATGGACTTTGCCACCTCTCTGCCTTTGCTTGTTTTCTTTCTGTCTAAAGACTGCTGTTTCCCACATAAGTTGTTTAAGATCCTGTTCAACTTCTACCTCCTCCAGGAAGCTTTTCTTGAGACGTCTCACTCTCTCAAACTTTTTCCAGTCTAAAGTCAACACCCTTTTCTATGTGATCCTCCTGGGCACTGTAAGACTTGAACAAATTAGTATCTTATGACATAGGCATGGAAAGCTATTATACTCTACAGCCTGAAACACTCACTACTCCATGTGTAGCATCGCCAGCGAGGCCAGAAGCTTCCAACAGATATGGCGATACCTCACTCTTACCTGGTGTTTACAGGGCAAGGTAGATATAGGGAATCAAGAAAAATTTTCTGATCACTTCAAAAGAGTGCTCAATGTCTAGGGATCTTGGTTTTGCAGAGGCCAAGGCACTTAAACCTTAAGAGCTGCTTACGGGATGGAAGAAGTGGCAGGAAATGGGAGTCCAAGAATCCAGCATGCCAGGCTCGGCTCTGCACCTGACAGGCTACAGGACTCTGGGCAAATCCCTTCTCTGTCTGGGCCAGAAGTCTTTCTCCTGAAGAGATCACACAGGTCAATGATTTCTCCCAAATGTGTTCCTTAAAGCCCCAGGTCTGAGGGAGTTATTTCAGAAACTAAAGCAGTGGTGAGTGGGAAGTGAAGAGTTCCAACCCTTTCAAATACAGCAGTGCCATAGGGTCCTATATATTAGACTTTAGTCTATGACTGTGCCAGAAAAAGGATTTTGATAGTAAAATAAGTAAAAAAGAAATGACTAGCCTAGATGATTTTGAGCACCCCTTTCCATAGTGTCACTACAATCAGTTTCCAAATTTCCCAGTAAAGCACCCTTAAACTCTCTTAAGCTGATTTTAGTACCTGAAAATGGGGAGAGCCCTGGCATTTCTCCCACATATAAGGTTCTGGTACAGACTGATGGAAGGGTACATGTGAAGTGCTTACCACAGTGCCTGGCACATAGTAAGGAATGATAGTTATTATTTTCACCGCTAAGAACCCCTCCTTTTATGTCATCTTTTCCCACCTCCACCCAATTCCAAAGATCTGCTACCAAGTGAGCTACAGTTATAAAGTGGTCATTTGTACGGCTGTCCTTGTGCTACACATATGCATTGTCTTCTTTGACTTGGGAAATACTGCTATGACATTGCCTTCCTGCCCCTCTGAACCTTGTTGCTCTCTAGATCAGGTCCCTCCCCTCCTCCCCAGGGGAAAAGACTCACGTGGAACCGGAAGTGGAGACATCGGAGGGAATGGCCACATTGTAGTGGCCCACTGCTTTGTAGACATTCTTGCTGTGCTTCACCAGCACACCCTGTGGCCACATGCATTCTTCAGTCCACCTGGAGGCACAGTCCAACAGTGCCCTTTACTCCCAGCTCACCCACAAAAGGGGGTACTGGAAGACTGGGCATGGGGTAACCACTAGGGCTCTACTCCCATTTCTATCACTTAGAGTGACTTTCCTTTTCTGGGTATCAGCTGCCTTCTCTGTAAAATGGGGTTAAGGATCATGAGAAATTCACTGTACTGGGAGTCACAAGGTTTAGAGCTGACATTAATATTGGAAGGACTGTTAAGAAAACCCTTTTCCTCTCTAGGTGCATTTTCTTCATTCATCTGGTCTCAGCTCTAATTTCCAATTGGTCCGTCACACAACTGCAAGTGGTCTTCATTAAATATCAAGCTGAGCCTGACTTTCTCTGCTCAAAACCCAGAGAAGGCTATCCAGTGCTTGTGAGGTAAAGTCCCCAAGGATTTGGCATGGCCTTTGAGGCCCTGTGAGGCCTTTCATGACTTCCCCCATACAGCTCACACTCCAGCCATTCCGGATTGTTTCTAGCTCCTCCAGCATACCTAACTGCTTTGTGTCTCTGCATATTGCTCCCTTGAACTAGACGGCCTTCCTGATGCCTCATCCTTCTGGCAAGCTCTTTTGTCATCTTTCAAAACCCAAGATTCTCCAAAAAGCCTTTCTCAAACTCCCCAGAGTTCAGCATCCTTTAACTCTCCCTGAATCCCCTACTACTGGTCCACTTTCCCCAATCTGTCAGTTACTTATTTCCCTGTATCCCTCACTAGGCTAGGAGCCCTTGAGGGAAGGGGTGGTGTCCAATTCATCTGTGTCCTCAGAACGTGCCACAAGACCTGGCCCAGGGAGGTTTCAGTGAGCAAGTAAATGAGCTGGTGGAACCAGAGAGCTTTCTTCCGATGTTCTGTGAGATCTCCCAGGAACTCTAAGAATCCCAGGCCAGAGGACTGAAAATCGCTGTCTGCAAGAAGCTCAATCTCCTACTCCTGCCTTATTGATTCATTAATTTCAAAAAGTTACTGTTTTAAGCAATAACATAGATGAACCTCACAGACAATATGCTGAGTGAAAAAAGCTGGACCCAAGATTTCATTTATATAAAGTTGTGGAACAAGCAAAACTCACCCACAGTGAAAGAAAGGGGAAAGGTGGTTGGGGACTAGAAATGTTTTGTATCTTGATGAGAGGTGGGTGTATATGCCCTTCTCAAAATTCAAAGAATTATATACACTTTAAGATTTGTACATTTCATTGTATGTAAATTTTATCTTAAAAAAAGACTATTCACAAAAATGGCAAAAAAATTTGCTGTGAATCTATTATAAGCCAGGCACTCTGCCAAGAGGGAGGAGGTGGATGAGTGCTTGACAGGCAAGGATCCTGACTTCCAGGAGCTTTAGTCCTGAAATGACAGGCAAGTAACTAAGCAAACACA
This sequence comes from Eonycteris spelaea, assembly GCA_003508835.1. NCBI lineage: Eukaryota > Metazoa > Chordata > Mammalia > Chiroptera > Pteropodidae > Eonycteris > Eonycteris spelaea. The sequence continues at coordinate 10,811,867 of PUFA01000006.1, forward strand.
GCAGAAAGTGTTAGGTGCAACAATCATGGTGTTATGGGATTGTGGAAGCACAGGGGAGGGGTACCAAACCTATTCTGGGTTATCAGAAAAGTGTTCCTGGAGGAAGCAAAGTACTAAAAGATGAGTAAGACTTAATCAGGAAAAGAAAGTTGGGACAGAATGTTCCAGGCAAAACATGCATCACGTACAAAAGCTTAGATTCAAAAGTGCACACAGCATTTGAGGTGCTGATGGACAGCAGCAGGAAAGTCAATAGTGAATGAGGGTGTAAAGAGGTTTGGCTTGGCTAGAGCAGAATATGAGTTGAGGCATAGTAAGAGATGAGGCAGAAAAGGCTGGTAAGACCCAGTTCATCAGCTGGGAGCTGTGTGAATGAGCCTGGATCTTATCTGTGGACTGTGGTAAGCTAAGGACAGGTTTATCCTCATTTTCAGCTATGTTCTGTCTTTTTACTCCTCCTTACCCTCAGAGCCTAAGGCTAAGGCAAGCCCCGTTTTGGCCCATTTGGCAATGCCCATCCCTTTTCCTGGACCACCTGGTCAGAGGCTGAGATGGACCCTGACTGGCAGAGACGGCTAACACTGGAAGGCTTGGCCTTTGTGGTCGCCCTCTGCATTTCTGCTTCTTGGTGGGCCTACTTTACAAATCTGTCCTAGGGGACCTCTTCTCTGCCAGGACCTGTACTGGGTCCAAGACTCACATGTGCTTCAGAGGTGGTCCCAGCCATAAGGAGCTTTCAGTCTAATGGGGCAAAAGAGGCAGGGAAATTAGTAATAACCTGGGTGAAAAGCACTATAGGCTGTAGAAATGTTAGGTACCATAAAGGATGAACCAGGCTGAGGGGAGGATAGCCCAGCACCACAGGGCTCCCAACCAGAGTGACTTCTGCCTTTGCTCTGGGTGCAGTGCCATCCTACAGCTAGCCCTTTTTCACCCCACTCATACCATTCATGTACACAGCTATCACCTCCACCAGACTGTGAACTCCTCAAGGATTTCATTTCAGTCATTTCCTCTATGTCTCTTCTTCCCTAACCAGGAGTCACCGTTAGCTAACAGAGCACCATATCCTGTTACCAGACTGATGTTTCTAAGGCACACCTTAGAATGGGTCCCTCTGCTATTTAAAACCTTCCATAGCTCCCTTCTGCCTATGGGTCAAAGTTAAGCTCCTCTGTCCAATACATGGCACCAGGCCTGGTATGGATTAGGTAGAAGTAAATGTCTCCCCAAAGAGTAGATGGTCTATGACTGAATGGATGAGTAAGCAGATGATAGGAGTGAAGGAATGAATGAATGCATGAGCAAATAAGTTAATGAGTGAATAAATAAGAGTGAATGAGAAAGTCGATGAGTCTATGAATTTATCAGTTGCCCCCCCCTCCCATATCTAGTACAGTGCAAGTTACCTAAGGACAGGGAACATGCCCATCTTGGGCCCTGCCATACCCAACTCTGGCCATAGGGCTAGCACATGAGACAGGTTCAATAACTATTTGCTGACTGAATGAATGAGTTGAGTGAGGAGATGAGTGACTCCAGACACTGACCAGAAGGGCTGGGGTTGGGCAGAGGAGGGTAAGGCAACTCACGGGTGCTGCAGTACGTTGGAGCACAGTGCTGGGTCCACCTTCTGCCAGCAGCCCAAGTGGGCCGCGGCCTTGTGCAGTAGGTCACAGTAGCTGGCAGGCAGCAGGTGCTGCATGAGGATCACTGAGGTGCTGATGGACACCAGCAGGAAGAGCTCGCAGGACCAGCGTTTGTCATAGTAATGTGTGTTCTGGGGGCAGCAGGAGGTGAGTAAGGTCTGGGTTGCCCATAATAGCCTCACTCTCCCTCCCCTTCCCTGATTCTTTCTGCTTCAGAGATCAGGACAGCCCTGATTTCAGGATGAGATCTCAGAATGACCTGAAACCAAGGATCGAACATCTAACAAAAAAGGCTTAATCACGAGCTTAGACCCTGTGCCTGCTATTTAGTTTTCTACAAAGAAAAACTGCTCCCACTGCCCACTACTCTGAGCCACAGCAGAGGATGCAGAGTCTAGCAAAGGCTGTGGGGTTGAACAGACATGAGTTCAAATCTTGGCTCTGCTGCTTATTAACTATGTGACCTTGGGCAAGTCATTTCATTTCCTCTATGCTCTAGTTTCCTCATCTGTTAAGTGTGGATAAGAGTAACTACCAACCACCTCTGAGAGGCATTTGGAGCATTATAATACTCATGAAAACTCTGACACATTGTAGGTGCTCAGGAAACTTAAGATCTCTCAATCTCAAATCATCAGTACAGTCCAGCCTTGGAGAAATATTTTAAGCCTACAGTTACTTGGGGCGGTACCTTCCCAGAACACCATACAAGCTAGAGAGAGCGAGCACAGGCTTTTGGAGTCACTCAGATCTGGATGAATCCTGGCTTTCTTACTTAATGATAAAGCAGGATATTGTGACATGCCTGTGCCAAAACAGCCAAATTGAAATACAAGTCACTGCTCTTTGTTATCAAGTATTGTGAACGACAATGCCATGTTCTCATTGGCTGGGTGACCTTGTGCAGGCTACTTCTTTTCACTGAGCCTTATCCTTTCCACTCTAAAACGGAGGCAGTAGTTCTCTAGCTCTCGAGAGAACATATGGAATCCTATCAAAAACAGCAGAGTTATTTATGCAAGCAGGAAGGCTCCTGTGGGGTAGGCAGTGGGGTAAGGCCCCAGGCAGGTCCTTTCCCTCCTTGGGTTGAGCTACGCACCTTCACGAACCAGACAGGCACAAAGGCCACGTAATAGGCACTCAGCATGGAGCTGACCAGCACTTCTTTCATGCGCCAATTGAAGTCCATCTTGAGGAACTCCACCTCGCTGCGGATGAGGCTGGGTGACAGGCAGCAGGCATGGGTGGGCATGGCATCTGGGCCATACAGCTGCCGCGTGTGCTGCTTCCATGTCTCCCGCAGCGTCAGCAGGTAGTCCCGGCTCCGCGCCAGGCTGCTGACAGCCTCCCGGGGACCCACTGAAGCCATGTGGCTGAAGAGGTTTGTCTTCCGAAAGTCACAGTTCAGCTGCAGGAACGGAATGTACATCCCAAACCTGCTGGGGAAGACACTGGTGAGGGCAGGCCTGCACATGGGCCAGGATCCCAACCCTTAGCCACTGAGGGAATCCTTCTTTTCTTCCTGGGCCTTAGCTCTCCTGGCTGCTCTGAGGGGAGAATTTCCATCCATCCATCTTCCCACCCAATGGTCAGTCATTCAACACATGTATTAGCATCGAGTGCATGTCGAGCACTGTGCCCAGCATCAGAGACACAGCAGGAAGCAAAGGATGAGCCCCTGCCCTTGCAGTCTATTGCTGACTAACAGTAGTAACAGACCACAGTTGTTAGGCACGACCTACATTCCAGAGACTGTACTAAGTGCTTCATGCACATCTTCTTTTTCTTCTAAGAACACTATACATTACATACTGCTATTTTGTGCCTTTTTAAGCTGAGGAAGTAATAGGGCTGGCTTTCAAACCCAGAACTGTCTGGTACCAAAGATCAGGGCAGATACTCCATAGATACTGAGCAATTAATCCATTTAAAATGTACGCAGCACCACAAAAGAAAGGTGTAAGTTGTTATGAACATGTATTAGAGGCAGGTCTTCGCGTGCAGAGAAGGGCAGTTCAGGAACGGTATTTACTGTGTGCCTGTTACGTGCCACACACTGAAACAGGCCCTTCAACAGTACAGATCTCTTTCCCTGAGCGTACCCTTAGGTTAGGGCTGGAGCTGATTAGATAAAGGGTGTTTTGAGTGTATGGCTGGTATCATTTTGAGGACAAAACTAGATGGACCCATAGTCCAGAAGGGTAGATAATTATAAAATGTGGGTAAGTGCTTGAAACTAATAATAAAGTGCCCCCCCCCAAAAAAAGTGGGGCTTCTCAATTTCCCCAAATCCTCAGACAGACCCAGAAGGGTCCCTGGATGGCTGTCCCCAGATGTTAGGGCCAATGAGAATGCTACATTTTCTTTTTTTCTTTTTTTTCTTTATAACAATAATTTTCTCTTTTGCTGTTTTCTGAGGTTCCAAGAAGGGAAACAGGAGTGTCCACAGGCAAGCAATTTGCTGCTTTGGGTTTTGCTTTCTGTCTATAAAATGGGGATGCTACCATTCCCCCCGGGGTAAGGTTAAGTAAGATAACTTAGAGAATTGTAGTTGAGAGCATAACCTTTGGGGTCAAATAGGCCAGGATTAAAATCCCAGCTCTTCCACTTACTAGTGCTGGGATTTAGGGCAAGTTATTCAACCTCTATGAGCTCAGTGTCCTTAACCTGCCTTAAGTTACATAGTTTGTATTGATTTTCTATGCTCAACCAGGGATTATGCTAGTGTTTACATAAATACTCTATTTTAATCTTTGCAACAACCCCTCAGTATGGTGCCTGGCTCAGAGTAGAAGATCAACATAATTTTGTTTAGAAAAGAAAAAGGCCAGTGATTCCGCAGAACAGGGAAGAAGACTGAAATGGGATTCCCAAAACACTCTTCAGGATATCTTGTGTGAAGAAGGGCGTGAAGCACCTACATGAACATACATAGGATTCACAGTCAAACTTAAGGGCAAGTACTTGAGAATCTCCCTGGCTTTTACTCTCAGAACTGCAGATACAATTAAATTGTGTGGAAACAGTAAGTGACTGCTCTGACAGGTCACAAGTTATAAACAACTGCATATGCAAGATGGCAGATTCCCTCTCATTCTCTCCACCCAAGACACGACAGTAGAAAATAAATCTGTATCAGCAAAAAGAATGGGAGTGGGGAGTTATCAGTACACAAGTGATTTTGACAAATTTAGGAAGCAGACAGAAACATGTTGACAGATGAGGAAGCCACTGTCTAGAGCAGTGCTGTCCAACAAAAATATGAGTCACATATGTAATTTAAAATTTCTGATAGACCACATTACCAGATAAAATTAATCTTAATACTCCATTTTACTTAATGCAATATATGCAAAATATAATTTCAACATGTAATCATTGTTAATGAATGAGATGATTTACTTACTTTCTTTTCTCATACTAAGTCTTCAGAATCCAGTGTGTATTTTACACTTACAGCTTATCTCAATTCAAACTAGTCTATTTCGAATGTTCAATAACAATAGGCGACTAGAAGCTACTATACTGGATGTCTTAAGTCTAGAATATGCCATGAATGGGCTACACTGGCATTCGGAGCTTATCTACCCAGGGTGACCCAAGAGAGAGGCTCTGGCTTAAAACGGGTACATTTGATAGAGGGTAGAAGTGAGATGCAAGGTTGAACAAATGGAATGAAATAAAGACTTCTATTTATGTGTAAGAATCAGTTCCTTTATTCTCTTACATACCTCATACGACCCACCCTAAAAAATTTTTCTCTAAAGAAATTGAATCAAGTGTGGAAAACTGAGCTAACAGAGGCATCCTAGAGTAACACCCCACCCCCTTTCTGGCCTATGGGGGACCACAACCTGACAACTGGCATCTTACTCAATCATTTTAAAGCAAAGTTTGCCAGTCAGTATGCCCTGCCCTCAGAAATCCCAGTCAAACCTATTCATGTATAAATGGCAGAGGGAGGGAAAATGCACTCCAAGCTACTCAGTCCTTTATTCTTAAATATAAATAGACAACCAAAGAAACCAACTATATTTAGGAAACTAGCAGTATGAAAAAGAAAGATTGGCCATGGTGGGAAGACAAAATTGGGGGAACATAAGAAAATTTTAAAACAAGAACAGAATGCTATGAGAAAAGAATAATCAGAAAACAACAAAGAGGTCTTAGAGATAAAAATATATATATACATAATTGCTGGAACAAAACTCAATAAAAAAGCCGGAAGATAAAGTTGAGAAAATCTCCCCTAGGCAAAGTAAAAAGAGAAAGAGAAAGACAGAGAGGGAAAGAAGGGAAGGAAATGGAGAAAGGGAGAGTGATGAGAAAAATGAGGGAAAATATGAAAGAAAATAGAAGAGGAACATATGACCAATCTACAAGATCTACTATCTGATGAACAGAAGTCCAGAGAGAATAGAAAATATGGAAGGAAGATATTATCAAGGAAATAAGAAAATTTCCTTGAGCTGAAGAAATACCTAAATCTCCAGTTTAAAAAGTCCTAGAGTACTGATAAGATTAAAGAGAGAAGTTCCACACCAGCACATCCTTGTGAAATTTCAAATATTCAAGATAAATAGAATACCCTGAAGCTTTTAGAAAGGAAAAAAGCAAGTCATCTACAAAGTAATTCGATTCAAACTGGCATCAGTCTTCTCATTAGAAACACTGAATGCTAGAGACAATGGAGGAGTATCTTCAACATTCTGAGAGAATATGAATTGAATTTCGAAATCTATATTCAGCCTAACTATCAATCAAGTATAAGGGTAGAATGAAGACATTTTTAGACATGCAAGAACTATGCATATACCTCCCACGTACCCACTGTTAAGGAAATTACCTGATAGTGCACTCCAGCAAAATAAGGGAGAAAACCAAGAAAGAGGAAGACATGGGATCCAGGAAACAGTGGATCCAACCCAGGAGGGCAGCGTAGGTAAGTCCCAGGCTGAGAGCTGCACAGCAGGCCTAAAGACCAACCACTCCAGACTGGAGCAGGAGGATGAAGGGCTCCAGGAGGGATGTCTTTGGGGGGGAAAATGAACTCCAGGCAACAGGTAGCATAATTGAGAGGCTGGATAAACTTGAGGATATGTTGAAGGCCCATCATTCTTTTGTCAACAAGAAAAAAGAAAGGCAATTAGAAACTCCAAGAAAAATTAAAAGCTGTATAAGAAACTTTAAATATGAAGCAAACTAAAATATGACATGATTTTAAGCAATTGATGGAACATGAGAAAAGAGAAATCTGACCTTGACACTAGAACATTCTTTTTTTAAGAGGCCCGAGACTATAACTCAGTAACTATAAAGGAATGTCATCTATGCACACTACTTGGCCCTACAGTGAATGATATTTTCATATTCACAATTAAATCAAGGCTACTTATTGGTTTTTAATTTTTATAATTAGCCTTAGACAAAGAATGAAAGACTTAAATGTAATTGTATACAAGAATGTGAATGTCAAGCTTGACAATATGAGTATGGTGCCAGGAGGTGATAAGAGTTAGAGGGGAATACAAGTGGATGGGGAGGGTTTCTAATATTCTCACCTTACATAAAAGGGATTAATATGCTATTGTTGATGGAATAAAAAATACAGGCATACTCATATTACTGAAGAAGATAACCAATAGAAAACTAAAAATAATAAATTATCGAACACTGGAAACAGTAGGGATGGAAGGGCAACAAAATCTTTATCTGTCTCATTACATGAGTGCATGTATGCATATGCGTTATCTGAGTGTGTGTCATATCTGCATATGCAAAGAACATTTATTTCCAGGATATACAAGAAACCAGAAATATTGGTGGCTACCTCTGGGAAGGGAAACTGGGTAGCTGGGAAACAGGAGTCAAGGGGAAACTTTTTCATTCATATTCTTTTATACTTTTGAACTATGTAAACCTATTATCCCTTCTATAAAATCAATAAATACATTTTTTCACAGAATAAACAAGAGTATAAGGATACTAGAATTATGGAGGTAACTCAACACACACTGAAAAAACGAGAAACAATGACAGAGATTGCTTTTGAGAAGTATGACTAGACCTCTGGTGGGTGGGGTTGGAGACATTTTCAATTTTTAGCCTACTGGATTTAACTTTTTTAATAAGGTGTGAGTATTACGTTTATAAACATTTTTTAATTAAAAAATAAAGCAAAATATGAACATTGGGTGATGTCTGTATCCAAGGAGAATGGACTCGTGAGATAGTAATCAAAGAGTAAAATGAAGGTGGCTGTTGACAGTTTTAATCACTAAAACCATTTTGGAGGGCCATTTATTAATATCTATAAAAAATATAATGGATATACCCTTTGGTACAGTAACTTTACTTTTGGGAATCTGTTGTACAAAAATATTGGACAAGTGTGAAAAGATGGACAAAATAATGTTCCCTGCCTCACTGTTTCAAATAATGAGAAGCTAGAACTAAAAAATTGGCCAATAGAAGACAAAATAAATTGTGAAAAATCTACATAATAGAATACTATGAGGCCATTAAAAAAAATGAGGCAGACCCATGTGTATTGCCATGGAAAAATCTCCAAGTTATATGATTATGTAAATAAATTGTACATCATACATAGTATAAACCCTTTGTTGTTTTTAAATAAGTATACGTGTACGTGTTCTTGCACAAAAAAAAATATGGAAGGATACACTGTAAATAATGGTTCCCTGCGGGACTGAGATTATGTAGACTTTTATTTTCTAAAAAGCTTCTGTAAAGTTTAATGTTTTTATATGACGTGTCACTTTTCTAATTAAAAAGTAGATACAACTGAAGCAAGAGTGACAGGGTTCCTCCCATGACAGTGCCATTTTGGTCATGCAGGGTAGAAAGGGAAGTGTCCAGCTCTGAATCTTCCTAGGAAACTCATGAACCAGAAAGCTTGGGGGTGGGGAAATGACTGTTAATGCCCAGGTGGCCAGGAGCCTGCCCCAGGAACAGCCAAAGTGGACATCTTGCCAAAGCCCTCCCCAATTCTAGGCCAGAAAGAGGTAGTACTGGGCTCCTCCCAGACACTGTCTTTCCTTCCTCAACAATCTGGTTCTTGCAAGCTGGAAGGAATGAGTGAGCATAACAGACACAAAGACAGACATACATACATGCACGTGCAGATACACACACGTGCTTCGTGCACTGACACCCAGAGACATGCACACAGACCTGGGGAAAGTACTGAGAGCTTAAAACACTGAGATACACAAAAGAGACCAAGAGAGACAACTAGAGAGAGAGGAAAAGAGAAGAGAGGGAGACAAGGCCCATGCACTCCCACTCAGGAAGGTTCCTTTGAGGTATATACTCAGATCTGAATTTCATTCTGACCTCCCCCTCGGTGGCACCTTGGGTAAATTATGCCATCTCAGTTTCTGCTCCTGCAAAGAAGGCTAATCATCCTGATCTCAGGGGATATTGTCAGACAATGTGTGGGGGACACTGTTGCTGCCCTGCTTGAGACTTCCAGGTGTGGGGGCCAGGTGACCCAGCCACCCTCAGGGCAGAGGCCAGGAGGCAGGTGTTAGGCAGTGAGGGGTGAAGTGAGGGTACTCACGGATAGCAGAGGAACAGGAGGTTCAGGAAGGAGTAGGTCCTGAAGAGGTGGATGAGGGAGCGGCACAGACTCCAGCCTGTTGCCGTGAGAACGGTGAAGCGGGTGAGGAACAGCAGGATGGAGCGAAAGAGGGAGACCTTCCCCCTCTGAGAAGCCTGAGTCAGGGCGAGATAGGACCGTATGGGGCCTTGGATGGGGGCCACAGGTGGCTGTGTCTGAATCCCTCCCAGTATGGTCTGTGATCCCACCCAGGGAAATGTGGGGCAGCAGGCTAGGCAGAACCTGGCAAGGTGACTCCTTCTCCTTAACACCCCGTAAACTCTAAAAGCTGATGGGATGTGAGTTAATATTCCTTGACCAAGTCCAAAGGGAGCCCCAAGGAAATGCCTCAGGACTAAAGGGCTCAGGTTTGTCTCTCTGGCACCCCCAGGGGAAAGAGGAGTCCCAAAGTCCCCAGCCTCTAGAACCCAATCACCTCCTTCACGATGGACCCAATGAAGCGGCGGCCCAGAACGATGGTGGTCACCATCAGCAAGTTGAAGTCGATCAGGTGGAAATTCTGTCAGGGGGCAGAGGCTAGGGGTCACATGAGCCCCCTGCCCACATACACGTTTTTCTCATACCCACCTCCCCCTGCCCAGTTCTTTCCATAGGGACTGTCCCCACTCTCTGACCTTTATAGGTCTCCAGCTGAGTCAGGCCAGGAAATTACCTAGAGGAGAAGAACAGGACCCAGAGGAGGGAAGTGGGACCGACCCTGGAGATAAGAGAGTGGTATGTGAGCCCTCTTGCTCTGATCACCCATGCCCGTCCCTGAACCTCTCTTTCCACACTGAGATGTTTCCACTCCTTGAAACGGTCATGGATGCTTGTGGCTCATCTCCCCCACAGGACTTAACTGTGCTCCTCTGGGCAAATCTGCCAGTTCCATGTTATATTTACAATGCCTAGTCTGGTGCTGAGCACATTAGGGGTGAATGTTCAGGAATCACCAGTTTCCTGTTTCTACTACATCTCCCATGCTAGCAGGAGGCCAAGTGAACAGGGTGCTAGGTGAGCTATGCTAAACTGAAGATACACACACACACACACGCACACACACACGCACACACACACAGATGGTCCTAGCTGGGCACCTACCAGGGAGGTGTGGGAGGGTGGGTGAGAGGGCGGGTACCACCACACTGTCTTGTAGATGTTGATGTAGTGAACGAAGAGGGCTATGAGCTGGCAAAAGAAGAGCTGCAACTCAAACAGAATGCTGGCCTGGACTGGCAGCTCGGGGATCTTGCAGTGCTGCAGGGGCACGACCGTCTGGGTGGCCAGTGGGGGGCTGGAGAGGCCCGTTCCAGGACTGCTCCTGGGGTAAGGAGGGAACAACATTAGGAGCTGATATAAGAACCCTACCCAAGAAGGACTTCTGGGGCACAGGATTATGGGGTAGGGTCAGAAAAAGCAGTTAATGGCACAGGATGGAATCCTCCTAATCCTGCCTATCAGACAAATGAGCCGACAGAGGCTTTTCCTATTCCTAACCTTATTCAGGCTTTCCAACATTCCCCAGGAAGGAAACAATTATTAGGTTCATTTTACAGATGAGAAAAAGGAGGCCCAAAGAGAGAGGACACCTTGTCTAAGCCACCAGCAAATCAGGAGAACTGTAACTGGAATCCAGGCTTTTGGGCTTATTACACTATATACCACTGCAGCTGTCCAAGTGACCACTGTCTGGGCCTTTTCTGCTGCTCACTGCCTTCTGAGCCTTCATATGGCATCTGGAGTATCACTTCTCAGAGCCCAGTCAGGGACAGCTTTGTCCATACTGCCCCTGTGAGCACACAGTGAGGAGAAAGAAGCAGAAAGGTGGTTTACCTGGTGCGGGAACGGACACTGGTGACCGACGCACTGGAAGTGTGGCCCCCACCAGAGCCCCCTGAGGATCCTGGCTCACAAAGTGGATTTCGACAGTAGGATGTCCTGTTGGGACCTCTTCGTCCTCCTGTGGGACTCAATATAAAGTAGATCCTCAAGCGAGAGGGCAATTAACAAGGATAACAACAATGATACTGGCTACCAGTTACCTGGTATCTCATTTTATCATTTAATCACAGAGACCTATGACCTGGCCCCTGCCTACCTCTTCGACATTATGTCCTACCATTCTTGGCATCACCCCCATGCTTCAGCCATCCTGGCCTTTCTTCCCTTAAGCAAACTAAGCTGGTTGCTACCTCTTGTACTTGCTGTCTTTTTGTATGGAAAGCCCTTTTAGATTGGCATTTTTGAAGTATCTGCCCCTGTGACTCTTTATCTTTGTGTTCACAATAATTAACTTTTAGAATTCATCTTATTCATTTATTAACAAGTTTATTGTCTGTCTTACCCACTAGAAAGGAAGGTTGGTGAGGTCACCATTCTTTCTGTTGTATTCCCTCCCCCTACCACAGCACCCAGCATTAAGTGCCCAATAATTAGATAATGAGTGAATGAATTCAACAAGGTAGGTTTTCCAGATTAGGAAACCGAGTTTACACTGAGTCATAGGTAGTTTGGGGATCTGGGTGGGTTCTGTGCTCTTGGCTCTGGTACACACTGCCCCATTCTGATACCACAGTTTCTGTGGGCTTATAATTCTGGGTATCCTTGAAGCTTTTTCCTCTAGGGCCCCAAATCCAGCTCAATGGGCACCCTGGTGTCTCATGGTCAAGACCCGGGACCTAAGCACATGGTTAGGGATGTGAGCTTTGGGAGAATGCTGTGGCTGTGGACCCAAAACTTGGACCAATCTATTCCTTTAGGCTTAGCAGTCTAGCCCAAGCCCCAGGCACCATCATGCACAAAGTTTTTAAGCACCATCCCAGGCTTGTTCATACCCCCTCAGGGCAACACAGAAGCCCCACCCTCCCACACACACCCTTTGCTCTAGTTCCTCAGCTGGGAAGATTTTCCCACAATTCTCCACAAAGTACTTGCCCAGGAACTCTGACACCAACCAGCTCCCAGCGCAGAAGCTCTGTTTATACACTATTACACTTGGCTAGAAGATCCCACACAAACATCCTCAGGCCAGAAGATCTGCCCACACTTACTCTCCTCTCTTTAGAAGCTCTTCACCCACATAAAGCCCCTCAGCTTAGAAGCCCCGCCTACACACAATTGTCAAACCCAGAAAACCCGTCTGCAAACCAATAAAAGCTCTGTCTGCTCCTAAGTCTCGATCCAGAATGAGCTCCCTAACTCTAGGTCTCCTTCCCGCCCCACCACCCCCAGAATAAAGCCCTTATAGCCCAGAACCCAGCGCCTACGGCCCAGGAGCTCCGCCCCTAGCACTAAGGCCCCCCCCCACGCCTAGTCCTGGTGAGCCGGTCCTCACCCAAGCCTACGCCCCTATAAGCCTTCTTCAAGTGGCCAGTCCCGCATAACAGAGGCCCGCTCCGCAAAACGACAGGAGGGGGCGGGTCCCTCTGCGCCCGCATCCCCTCCCCCTCCCCTCGCCGGGATCCTGTCCGCGCGGGGGAGCAATTAGGAGCTGGCCATCCCAATACCGTACCCGCCCGTTCCCGGGGAGAGCCGGACCCGCTCTGCTTACCCATCTCCTCCCCGCCGCGCTCTCCGCTTCGCCGCCGCAGCTCCTGCGGGCAATATGTCGGAGGCGACGGCGGCCGGGAGAGGACTAACAGCCGCAGCCCAGTCCCCGGGTATCAGCCGCGCGCTCCCGCCTCGCCGCCAAATTTGCATACAAGGCGGGCTAGAAGCTGGGGGCGCGCTTCTTAAAGGGGCCGCCCGGACAAAGGAGGGGCCTGCACACTCTTTGTCTCGCAATCTCCCACGCCCTTCCTGCAGCTGCTGCTGAAGAAATCTGAGAGGCAGTGAAACCCATCTCCTGCTCTTCCGTGCATGCTTTCTCCTGCATCTCTTCAGGCCCGAGGGAGGGAGACCGGAACCCGCCTCTCGTCTCAGTTCCTGCTGGAGACGGACTGTATTCATGAATGGCCCACAGGCGCCTCAAACTCAACTCCATTTGGGCTGGTACCTTTTTCTTCAACCTTATTGCTCTTTGGTCCACCCCAGTCAAAACCTGGCTATCATTTCCCCGTTTCTCTCAGTCCTCACATTTAATCTTTTACCTAGTCTTGCTGACCCTAAGATCTAAATATTTCTTACCTCTGACCCTACTCTCTTGCCATCACCAGTTCCAATCTTGACTCTGCCAGTTTCAAGCCTTGAAATTCTGTTACTTGTTCTTTACAGTGTGGCTGGTAATATTCACCTTATAGGTCTTGGTGAGGATTAAATGAGAAAATGCATGTGGAAGTCTGTTTTATAAATGTTAGCCATCATGATGATGTATGGCGAGCATTTAACATAGAGGAAGCACTCAGTAAATTACTACTAATTATTGACTTCCCTTATAATACTTATAAACTATGTTAATCCCTTGGTAGCGCCATCATTTAGCACAGTGCTTGGCACATAATGGACATCAATACTCAATTGAATGAATTAGTAAATAATTCATAGATATTCACAGAGCTTACAGTCGAGTGAGAGGAGATGGACATAAAATTAGTAAATTCTGTAGAAGGAAATGATTGCTGCGGAGGAAACAGGAAAGGGAGATGGCAGGTGGCATTTTTAAACAGGGCAGTCAGAGTAGGTTTCACTGAGGTGACTTTTAAGCAAACACTTGAAGGAAATGAGTCAGTCCTACAGACAATCAGGAGAAAGGGGGCATTCCAGGCAAAGGAAAAGTCAGTGGAAGGGCCCTCAGGCACAAACATGCCTGGTATGTTTAAGAAATAGCAAGGAAATTAGTGTGGCTTAGATGGAATAGACAATGAGAGTAGGACGTGAGAAGTGATGAACCGATTGGGCTATAGGGCCATGTGGTTTTTCTCTGAGTTGGGGAGCAGTTGGAGGGTTTGAACTTGTTTTTAAATAATCACTCTGCCTGCTCTGTGAGAATAGATTACAGGGGTACAAGAGTAGAAGCAAAGAGACCAGATAGGAGGCTATGATTTAGGAAGAGATGTTGATGGTTATTACCAGATTGAGAAAGGTGATGAGAAATGGTTAAATTCTGGATTTGAAGTGAGTCAACAGTGTTTGTTGACTGATTGGATAGGTGCATAAAAGAAAGAGATCAAGGATTACTCCAAGGGTTTTAGCCTAGGCAAGTAGAAATATGGGGTTTAATTCAACGCATATCCATCTATTAAATGATAGATTTTATACCAAGTCAAGCCTTCCTTTCTGGGGGAAAAAAAGGTCTGAGGGTGGGGCAGGAGTGAGGGGTTGGAGAATGACCAGGTCACAGAATAGAAATTAGGGCTGAGATTTCTTTTTCTAGCTAAAGAAATTCTGGTAGCAGAGCTGGTTCTGGCCTCTTTAGAGCACTAAATTTAAAATGTATCTTGTTAATTTCTGAATCCCCAAAGCCTAATGATACCTGGCACATGATAAGCATTCAATAAGTATTTGTTCCATTGAATTAAGGTAATGGCAAATTGGCTCTTGAAAGGAAGGCCAATTGGGAAGGGAAGCTAAATGGTTTCAGGAATATTCCATAGAAGACTGAGGATAGGTTCTTCCTGAGAACTCATTATTATTATGAGTTAGCCATAATTATGATGATGATGTATGACAAGCACTTAACAGAGAGGAAGCATTCGATAAATGAGCTACTACTCAAGTCAATAAACTTTTTTGAGCATCTGTTATGTCCCAGACACTGGGGACAGAGATGCCATTCATTATTGGTTGAGACAGAAAGGAGAACCAATAAATTATAGTACAGTGTGGTAACAATAGCAGTATGTGCCAAGTTCAGAGGTGGGTGGGAGTGACCAACTCTGACAGGGGAGGTAGTCAGGAGAAGATATCAGAGCTAGTTTCTCAGATGAATATGAGTTTGTCTCTTATACTTCTATGGGAGGAAGCAATAGCTTGAGTCTGGTTATTGTCTTACTAGGGCTGGTGGCAGCCAGAATGTCTTGCTGTGCATTGTTATGTGGAAGTTGCTGGATCTCGTACATGGCAAATACTTAGGAAATATTTGCTGAATTGAGATGAGGGCACTTATACGACCCAGGGTAGGAGTCCACTCAAATGGACTGTTATACCTGTGACCCCCATTACCTGTACAGATCGACTATTGATTTTACTTGCCCAGCATCTATTCATTCCTTAGTTTTCTGGTAAGAACATTCTGATTTTTTTCTTGGGAAACTGCCCTTCCTCTTACTCTCTCAGTCCATCTGGGGCTGTCTTCCTCTGCAGTTCAAGTGTGGGCAATGATCCTGGCCTGGTGAATCAAAGTATTCCATCCCTGCCACCCCAGCTACAGTGACTGGTTGTGGTGGTGGTGGGGGGTATGTTAGTGACCCATGGCAGGCCAAATGAAATGTGATCCTAGGATCTTTGTTGAAAGTATTGGGAGAAAAAAAAATTTCCTCTCTGAGGCAGCTAAGCAAATAGGATATAAATGTGGAGCTCTTGGTGGCTATCTTGCTACCTTCTGGGGAGAACTTTTTTTTAAATTAAGTTTATTGGGATAACTTTGATTAATACAATTATATAATTTTCAGGTGTACATTATAACTTGACATCTATATATTCTATTGTGTGATTATCACCTAAAGTCCAGTTTCCTTCAGCTACCATATATTTGATCCCCTTTATCCACTTCACCCTCTCCCTTTTGGGGAGAACTTAACTGACAATGAAGGAAACTCGGCCACTCCAGAAGCCTTTGTGGATTTTTCTGTTGCAAAAATAGCCAGCTTGTGTTTGGTGTCTGACAACTGCATCTGAGATCATCTAGAATAATAAACACTTCTATCCCAGTCTCTAGCAGAAACACTTAGGGTCTTAGTTCTTTCACATCTGCCTCCTACAGGCTCTGAGGAAAATAAGGTGGAAGGATGTTGGTTATGAGCTTGTCCTCCACATCTGTGGCCTTACATCGCAGCTGTTTTGTGACCTTAAAGCCCTCATTTCCCTTCTATGCATCTTGATTAACTTGCTCTCTATTGGTTTTTCCAGGAGTGAGTGTTTGAGGAAATACCACTGGCTCTAGGCCAGTCCTGTGTCACTGGGAGTCTGGAATTGGGATCTCTTCCTTGGTCATGTTATTCTGGGGCCAAGGCTGGCAAGTCTGTCCTCTTGATCAGGAGTTTTCAAACTGGATTATGCATATCTCTAGGGGTATACAGGAGGGGTGCTGAAACCACAGGATAAAACACAATGCTTTCTGGAGTGTCAGTTTTATTAATGAAAATGTAAGACAATATTTTCAATATTAAAGTGGTTACTCAGAACACCTTCTCTGAGCCAGGCTTAGATGGATTCAGATCCCAGCTCCACTACTTACTCGCCACATGACCTTAGGTTACTTAACCTCTGTGCCTCAGTTTCTTCAGTGTAAAGTATGAGGGGAGTATTAGCACCTATCATATGAGATTATGGTGAAAAACTGAGTTAGTCTATGTAATTAGAACAGTACCTGGTGCATAATAAGTGCTATTTAAATAATAGCTATTATTATTGAAACATGGATGCATTATGAAGTACAAAGAAAACTAATGTGATTTTAAGATCTAAGACTTTGAAGAAATGTCACCTGCAGCTCTGTCCCAGCTTCCCAACTATTTGCTGTCACTTTCTTCTGCCAGCAAGAATACTTGCATCTGTGGAGAAAAGGGAACCCTTGCGCACTGTTGTTGGAATATAAATTAGTGCAGCCACTATGAAAAACAGTATGGAGGCTCTTCAAAAAAATTAAAAATAGAACTACTATACAATCCAGTAATTCTGCTTCTTGGTATTTGTCCAAAAATGAAAACATTAATTCAAAAAGGTATATGCACCCGTGTTCATTGCAGCATTATGCACAACAGACGAGATATGCAAGCAACCTAAATGTCCACTGATAAATGAAGATGTGACACGCACACATATACACACACTGAAATATCACTCGGCCATAAAAAAAGAATGAAATCTTGCCATTTATAACAACATGGATGGATCGAGAGGGTATTATGCTAAGTGAAATCAGGCAGACAGAGAAAAAGACAAATACCGTATGATTTCACTTTTATGTGGAATCTAAAAAGCAATGAACGAAACAGAAACAGACTCATAGATACGGAGAACAAACTGATGGTTGCCAGAGGGGAGGCGGGTAGGGGAATAAGCAAAATAGGTGAAAGGGATTGAGGTATAATCTTAGTTATAAAATAAATAAGTCATAGGGATGTGATGTACAGCACAGGCAATGTAGTCAATATTATAACTTTGGATGGTGACAGATGGTTACTAGACTTAATGGGATCATTTTGTAACATTTAAATGTTGAATCACTATTGTATACCCGAAACTAATATATTGTATGTCAGATATATACATATATATATATATATTTAAAAAGAATACTTACATCTGATTTTAACTATAAGAGCCTACAAGAGAGAATCCAGATTTCTTCATGTTCTTCTAATTCCCTAGGCCACTCTCACATCCACGTATACGTTAGTCTCCCCATCCACCTTCCACATCTCAAGGCCTCCCAACCACCAGTTCTCATCCAGACATTTGCTTTTCTAAGTCTTATACTATTGATTATTACAAAGATAATACATGTAAGCTTCAGAAAATATTATATTTCTTTAGTTTTTCAAAAATAGGATTGAGGTAGGTAATGTACTTGGGGAGGAGGGCAATGAAGATAGAAGGAACAGCATGAGCAAAAAGTCTAGAGGGAAGCTACATTCCAGAGAGCAAGTCCATTTTGGCTTGAGAGAACCTGAGGATGAGGCTGGAAAAATAGGGTAAGTTCATATCATTTGAGGAACTTGAATGTTATATACAGTGAAGGATTTGGAGTTGATTTCACCTAGTGTTTCATCAGTAAAATTAGGATAATTCTTATGTCATTGAATTGTTGTGAGGATTAATGCCAGAGAGAAGCGAACAGATGGTAGCGATATCCTATATAAGAAATGGAATGACTTTCATTAGGCGCTGGAGACAAGAATTCTTTTTCTTGGTATATATATATATATAATGCAAACCAACCCACCTTTCAGGGAGGCCTGCAATTCAGTCTCATTTTTTGAGGTCTTATTTACCTACAATGCACAAATCAGCCACCAGAGGGAGCCTGATACAAAGGAATCAGCTCAGTTCAACAGGAAAATTACGGTGGGCAAATCTGGGCAGAGTATGGAATCCTGGACCCAATTCAGAGCTTCTCAGTGGTGGGCATTGATCTAGGTGCCCTCACTCTGGCCTTCTTTTCTTAGATCCATCCTAACCACCGGGGTAGGGCATGCTGAGCGTAGCAGCTAGCCAGATATAAGCTATCTAGGACAGGGGGTACAGGATGAGAGCCAGATTGTTTGAAGTCCTTAATTTCTGTATCCCAAGCAAAAAAGGCTTCACTAACTCTTCTCATAAGGCATTTCACCCAACTCTTTCTTAGAATACCTGGTACCAGGCTAGGTAATCCTGGGAACCCTAGACCTGGGAACCTTAGAAAAGCAGCAGGGCCGCGGAGGAAAGGGGAAGGGGGGGGGCAGTGCTATATATGACAATCTTTAGAAAGCGTCCACATCGACCTGGGACTCGAGTCTTTAGGTCTATCAGAAAGGGTTATGGGGGTCTAGTTTCTCCATTCTTGACTACTTACTAAGCTAGTGTGTCATGGGATTTTTACAAAACTTCCTTTACCTTGTCTTCTCCACTTATCCCACTGAGTTAAGTAGGGGCTTTCATGTTACAGATATTAAAATGAAAGCCCAGAGACAATTAGCAATTTACCCAAGATCAAATAGCACTCAAGGGCAGAGCTAGGCCTCAAGGCAGTAGGAAAGGCTCTGAGGGGCCCAGGAAAGGGAGGGTAGGCAGACAGCAACAGCCTTTAGAACTGCTGTAGCAAGCACTGGCTCTTGGCCAGGGTTCGTACTGCCCCCCCAGCGCCGGCTCTGCTGCTAGGCCCCAGGCTGCCAGCCCCTCCTCCACACTCCCACCCCAGTCCCCTGAGAGCCCATCACCCTGGCAACAGCCAGAGAAAGGCCCAGCTAAAATATTTATGGCTTAAAACAGTCCAGAGGCTTCGGATGGGGGAAGGGGGAAAGACGTCATTTCTTCTCTGCTTGCAGGGGAGGTAAAGACTTGCAGGGCATCTGGGTGGGTGGGCGAAGCCCACTAGGTCAGGTTTCTCAAAGGAAGCTCCGTGATGCTGCAAGTGGTAATGGGAGGAGGGGGGAGTCTATCTGTACGTGACAGGCGTGACAGGTGACAGGATTAGGTAAGAGACACAGCTGGAAAAAAAGAAACTCAAGTGTTGAGTGGTATTACGTATAGGCCGTGTACTAGGTATTTCACACACATTCCACTTGCTTCTCAGATCCCTTTCAGTGGATAGGGATGGGATTATCACCTTACTTTTGTACGAAATAAATAGGCCCAGAAAAATATACAGTAAGTGATGAGCTAGAACTTGAATACAGATGTTTGGCTTTAGTCCTGTGAGCTTTCTGTAAAATTCTGTGGCTTCCAAGTAGGTAACTTGCATTTGGGAATTGAAGGTACAGCTGCCTAGGAACCTATTGCTAGTATCCCAGATAGTGACCCAGGCTCTGCGCCTCCATTTATCTATATGACCAGGATGTCAACTGATTCCCTATCTTACCACCCGACACTCCTCCTTTGCCTGCTAATCAGAAGCAGGTCCTCAAATGCTACATAAAGAAACTCTGGCCATAGGTGGTGAGAAGGCCTAGGAGACCAAGAAACCAAGGAAAATGCAGCCACAGTGGCCAATCCTAGACTGAGAGTCTCAGTGCAAACATAGGTTTGAAAAACGCTTCTCAGTTTGCCTGGAACTTTTAGCACTGAAAGTTCCACATCCCAGAAACCCTCTCAGTTCTGGATAAACCTGGATGGTTTGTCACCCTAAAATAAATCTCTCACACACAGTGCTTTACTTCTTCAAAATACTTGTGTATGGAAGAAGTATGAACTGGTCAAAAGAGGGGACTATGAAAATCTGATAGTTCCTTTTTATAATCTTTGGCAAGTTATTAATTTATCCTCCTTGAGACTGCTTCCTCATCTGTAAAATAAGTATAATGGATTGGAGGATTATGGGAAACAGTGCATATAAATGCTTGGCATAGTGCTTGGTATTTACTAAGCATTCAATAAATTATTAGTTATTATTGACAGAAATCAATAATGAAGATAAAAATGGGCTCAGAGGTTAAATAACTTGCCCAAAGTAAATCAGCTAATTTCAATATTCCTTTCCTGCTAACAATGAACCTATACACTTAAGCTCATTAGAATGCTCCAGGCATAGTTAAAAGGGAAGACAGCCCTTCCCTTTGCTCCCTTGTTAGGGTAAATACCAGAGGGCATTAGAGGAAGAGTGTAATAGTAGAGATCTTTAACCTCTCAGGAAGCTCCGTGTAAAACTAACCTAGGGTATTAGGTCATAGGAAATCAGAAGCATGTATCAAAGGCTGACTTTCCAATCCTTCAAGAGAAAACACTAGGACAAATAACTAGCCTAAGAGAACTAGAAGGAAAGAGGAAGCTGTACAGGGGGGCTTTGGCTCTCTCCTTAAGTTGATAGAAGCTACCAGAATGGGACCATTCAACACTTGACCAAACCTTTATTGAGCTCCTCAGTAACCAGTTATTTGCTGGGGAAGGGATATAGTACAGAGGTGAAGTAGGAAAAGCCTACCTTTCAAGAGCTTTTTGGACGTGGTTAGTAATCAACAATGAAAAGAAAAACAGGTGCAGAGGTTAAATAACTTGCCCAAAATAAATGAACCTTCTCACTTGGCTTTCCTCAGCCTGTTACAGAGGTGGTGACCAGCTTCTCTCTGGGAGCCCTCTGGAAGGGTCCAAGGACTCTCAGGCTGGTACTCATAACACAGGTGTGCAGGGAGGGAAACAGGAGGTGGTGGTAGGGTGTTCCGGTCAGTTCTGTTGGAGGCTAAGGGGAAGCGGGCAAACTAGGAGTGATAAAGGAGGAGTTGCCAGTTTATTCGGATCTAGGAGACTGTGCTGAGGATACTGTTAGTCCCCTTCAACTCTTTCAAGTCCTGAGCATGTTTAACTGTATCACCATCCCCTGCAGCCCTGAGGACTCCATTCTGGGCCTAGAGATTCTCCTAGGGAATCCTGATGGCTTTCTGTGGGTAAATCAGATCAAAGAGGTGGGGTGAGAACACACTGTTGATCTCTCCTGGGTTTCTCTGTGTTCAGCAAATGCCCTCAGGCCAGCCTTGACACAGCAGGCAGCTCTCCTGGTTTCCAGAGTCCTTTGATAGCTGCAAAGACACAGGTAGAAATTAAGAAACATGAAACTGCCATATCAGGGGGCTTCCCAGCCTCCCATTTGGCCTGGCTGCCTCCCTTACAAGCTCTCCCGCCTTGCAGCACACCTGCAGTTGTTATATTTGGTACAAGGTTTCTAGGTGCATAGATAGGTGGAAAATAGAAGTCCACAGCCTATGAGCTCTCTTTTTTCATGTCAGGCAAATGGAGCCTCACACATCATACCTCCCCTAGCCTTGACCATACCTGAGCTGAGTGATCCAGGGCAGAATCAACTAAACCTTTGGGGCCATAAGTTATATAAGCTTTGGGACCTCCAGCTATACAAAGGGGAAGATGCTTTCTGCTCTCCCAGAGATACAAAAAAAAAAAAGACACAGATTAACAAAAAGCTTTAAAAGCCTTTGAAAAAAAGAGAATGGGGAAATAGGCATTTCTCATAGCTATTATTAGTACCTTAATCCTAGGTTCAGGGGTCCCTCTATTCTGGCCTCAGTGTTTTCCACAGGAGAGATTCGCCCTATGCCTAGTGCTCAAGGCAGGGCCCTGATCTCATGCCAAAGGCTGTAGTAGCGCTTCCCTTTTAAAAAAAAATGTGACTACCACTCCAGTTGTTCAATCCACTAATCTGGGAGGCCTCCTTCATACCTCTCTCTTCCACATTTAATCAACCACGAAATTGTGTTCGCTCTGTCTCCTAAAAGTTCTTCAATCCTTTCACTTCTCTATATTTTCACACTATCACCCTACTTCCTCATTTCGTGCCTAAACTAATGCCCCCAAATTTCCTACAAGGTCCCCATAATCCCAGAGCTAGGTTAGCTTCCTGTTACGTGCCATTGTAGCAAGCACTCTGTTTTTCTTTCATAACACTTATCAAAACCTATATACCATGTTATTTATGAGAATAGTATCTGTTTAGTGTTTGTCTCCCCAAATAGACTGTAAGCTCCATGAGGGCAGGACCAATGTAACCTTGCTCACTTGCCACAGACTCTCCAGTGTCTAGCACACAGTAGGCATTCCGATTTATAATAATGAATGTGTTAAGAAAAATGAATGAAAAGGTCCATTTGTACTGATTTCTGTAGAGAAACTTATGAAGAATCATATCAGAGCACAAAGTATTTCTCTTCCTCAAAGTCAGATACAGAATTTGTTTCCTACATCCCAACCCCAGAGAGCCTGAGAGATGGGAAGCACATTTTATAACTAAAGCTGGGCCATGAATAGGAAGCATGAAGCCTTCAAGAGCCAGAAGATCCCAGAGAAGAATTAGTCCTGTTTTTGAATCCAAATGCTTTTATCTCCAGTTCTCACACATGGTACCTGGAAGGAAGAGACTAGCTATCCTGAGGTGGGCCAAAGTAGGTTCCAGAGACTGACAAGGGAATAGCTAATTTATAAGTCTGAACAGTGTGAACAGACACAGTGCCCAAATTTCTGGCAACGTGCTCTACTTAGCTGATCAATCTGGGGCAACAGCCTGGCCATGCCCGACGTTCTGCCTGGAAACATCTCAAACGGGCTTTTTTCAGGAGTCCTCACAACTTCTCCAAGTTTGCCCTGGAAACAACAAGGCTTCCTTGAAGCAAAAAGCTCCCTAGGGCTAGTGGGGGAAGCACAGGGAGAGCTCATATACCTGCCTGGAAAATCCTACCTGCCTATCGCCTGCCTGAGATGCAGTCAAAGATGATCACCACAGCTTAGGCTAGGAAGGAGGAGGACACCTATTGCCAAGAGGCCACTGCATTTGTAGTTAAGGAATGCCAAGAGGCTTAACCCCAACAGCATGATTATGGAATTCAAGTCCCTTCTAGATACAACGCTTTTTAGAAGAAAGAGCTACAGATGGCAGAACAATGGATGAAAACACATCCTTCCATCTCAGAGCCAGAACAGGCCATAGAGTGGAAGACTCCCAGTCCAGGGATTGGAAAATAGATTTTAGATGCCAGGGAACATATTTGTTCCCTATTACCCCCCAAAATGGGTTTGGTCTGCTGCTTGAATGTAGCCTCCTTGGGAGCCCAGGGCAGCCATCAGGCCACAATAGGACTAGGATGCAGTGTCCACTCTAGTCCTAATGGCTAGGCCAAGGAACAAAAGAATGAGTAGTTGGGCAGTGTGGTGTAGTTCCTCCCATCCCCCAGCAGCTGCTGTCTCAGATAGCTGTATCCAGCCTGTCTGCTCAAGGCTATTAAATATTCATCAGATGCTTGCTAGCTTTAAACATGCAATGACTATTAATCTGATGAGGAAGAGATACACGAGGGTCTGGAGAGAGAGGGAAGGCTTAGAAGGATCCCATTCTTTTAATCTCAGGAATCTGGAAACCAAGCCAGGGGCACCCATCCTGTACACCAACACCAGGAACCAATTTCTGTGTAAATGCATCTTCTTGTGGCCACTTTAGGCACAGAGGTGGCAGCCAAGTGGGAGCAGACTTGGATCTAAACTCCAGCTTTTGGACCGTGTGGTCATCCTAACCTGTACACATCAGTTTCCCAGTATAACCCTCCCTTCACGGGATTGTTTGAGAAATAAATAGGACGCTGCATATGATACACCCAGCACAGAGGTGGCACAGAATTAAGAGCTTAAGATAGGGGCAGAGACTTCATTCATTCAGGTTTAAACAGAGTGGTGAAGCAAAGCCTTGCTTAACAATTCCTTAAGAGCAAAGTTTTTATCAGTAGAGACTTAGGAACTTTTGGTATCCAATTCACGGGGTGGGTGAAAGGGAAAGGATATGGAAAGACTACTTAACATATGGTGAAGGCTTAACATCCCACCCTTCTAGAGTCCAAATACTACCTGAGAGGAGAGATGATTCTCTTTTCTGAAAAAGGTAAGAACCAAAAGCCTTTCAGGCAAGAGGGAGAGTAGAAGGCAGGCAAGGTAAGGGGAGACTGTCCCCTTCACTCTCCCACAAAGGTGTGGTGCCACTTACAGAAGGCTTGTCTCTTCTGGTTCGAACCTTTACCTCCCTACTGTGCCAGTACAATGGCAAACACAGGTGTGTGCTTGTGCTAAAGGCTTCAAATAGCTCCCTAAACTTTAAAGTCCAAATCCCTTGCCTAACATTTAGTTTTTAAAACTGGCACTAGCCTACTCTTCCAGCCTCTATTTATAGCTAACACTTTTTGGGTGCTTACTACATGTCACAGTGAATGTTTTACACATATTTGTTCACTCAATCTTCACAGGTGTTGTGAAGTAAATGATATTATCACCATTTACAGATGATGAAACTTGGAGAGGATAACTCACCCAATGTTCCAAAGCTAGTAGCTTTGGAGAAGGCAGAATTTGAAATTAGTCTGTTTAAAGTCATAATGAAGCGCTATGTTAACCTACCTGTCGGCCTGGCAAATTCTTAGTTATCCTGTAAGACTCAACTGAAATGTCATGCCCCCTTCTCTGGCACTCCCTTATGCCTTTCTCAGATGGCTCCTGCAGGCTGCCCGATACTCAGTTCAGCAACAAAAATGATCACACACTATGTAAGACTTATCCTCTCCCATTAAACTGAGTTTCTTGAAGGCAGACTATGAATTGATGTAGACCTGTGAACCAGCACAGCCAGCACAAAGGCCTAAGTGACCTAGCAAATGTTCGCTGCATTAGTAATAATATTCCTGATTATTCAGACTCATTCTTTTGAATGTAGATATCCACTTGTCCCAGCTCCATTTATCGAAAAGACTTTTCTTTCCCCATTGAATAAGCTTGGTACCCTTGCTGAAAATCAGTTGACCACAGATGTATAGATCTACTGCCTTCGAGGTAGATTATTACTTAAAGTGATTAGTACGATTTCTGGCATATAGTAGCTACTCAGTAATAAATAATAGCCTTATTTGCACTTTAGCAGCCTGCAGTATAATGCACAAGATAAAGACATGATTTGGAGTCACCCACATCTGGGATCGAATTCTACCCCCAACTCTCAGAGATTCCAAAATAACCTCCTTCTAGGATACAGAATGATGTACAGTTCCCTAGGATGGTTCTGGCTAACAGGTAAAACCTCAATTCCAGTATAATCCAGCAGTTGAGACTGATCACAGACTCTGCTATCAGATTGCCTGAAATTGAATCCCAGCTCTGTTACTTAACAGCTGCATGGCCTTGGATAAATGATTTGATTTTTCTGGGCCTCAGTTCATCACTGTGTAAAAATGGAATAGCTAATCTGCATGTGGAGAAGACAGTGCACAGCACACGGTGAAGAATGTTATAACTGACAAAATGCAATGCCAACTAAGACATATTTTTTTCAGATTTTAATCTCTCTGAAATTAGAATGTGTGTACTCAATATGAAAAGAAACCATTATGTTAGTTTAATTGACAGTACTTTTTTTTCTGCCCAGTACTTAATGATACATGTTATAATAAATGGCCTCAGTGTCAATAAAATATGGTGTTATCTTACAGAAACAGCATGCTTTTAGCACAGAAAATGGACTTTGGTATACAAAAATGTTGATATGCACCACTTCCCACAACTTGCTATGAAACTATGGTAAAATTAGTTCATCTCTCCTAGTATCAGCTGCCTCATTTACAAAAACAGTCACATAGCAGGCAATCAAATTGAGTTATCGTCTCCCTTAGCCAGGCAAAGCTGCTTATTATTTTTCCTAAGTCACTTTCTCCTCCTTAAAAAACGGGGTCAAGATTGATGAATGGGAGTAGACCGAGAAATAATAAAATGAGAAAATAATTTAAATGACTACTTAATAATAGTAACACTCCCAGCAAAGAGCAGCCTGTGTCGTCTCACACAAACCAGAAGAACACATCAAGTAAGAGGAAGCCCATGTACTTACTGTCTTATGCATTCAAACTCAGAAATGATCTTTGGACAAAGCCTCAGGGGACATAGAGCTTCGGGGTTTAAGGTAAGGAAGGAAGTACTTAAGTTTCAAAAACCTGAGCAAAAGATCCGCCAGCACCATATCAATCTCCCTTGTTCACTTGGTTCAAGAGCACTCTGTACACTTGTAGGCAAGAAGCCTTTTGGGTCCCAACTCTCAAGCTGCTATTCCTAAAACAAAACACAGTCTGAGTCTGTTTCATCCTTTGTGGTCAGAGAGCCCTAGCAGCTGCTGGTGTTTCCTTACCTTTAGTCTTAGCTTCGGGCAGGGATGGGAAGTGGTGGGAGAGAAAACAAGAGTGGGTGAATCTTAAGGCTATTTGAATAACTAACTGCATATCCCTATGTAAAGAAAAGTGGGAGTGTTCTCTTAGCAGCAACTGCCAAGAGCATCCAGGAGGCTCCATGTAAACTCTGGTGGGAGATAAGGACAGAAGCAAAGGAGGTTGATGGTGGAGAAGGGCATCTTGGAGCTCACTCTCTGAGCCTCTGGAGAACTACATATGGCCAGGCATAGCAGCTAAAACAGCCTCATTTACACTTTAGCAGCCTGTAGCATCATGCACAGGATAAAGACATGATTTGATCCACATTTGGGATCAAATCCCAGCTCTATCTCTTAGTGATGCCAAAATAATCCAATCAGCATTATTTATTACTGACTAGCTACTATATGCCAGAAATTTTATTAATCACTTTGAGTAATACCTACCCTGAAAGGTATTAGATCTACACATCTATGGTCAACTGATTTTCAACAAGGGTGCCAAGCTTATTCAACAGGGAAAGAAAAGTCTTTTCAATAAATGGGGCTGGGGACAACTGGATATCCACATGCAAAAGAATGAATATGAAAAAAAAAAAAGAAACCCCAACCCACACCACATACAAAAATTAATGCAGAATGGATCATAGAACTAAACGTAAGAATTGAAACTATAAAACTCTTAGGAGGAAATAAGTATAAAATCTTTGTGACCCTGAATGAGACAATGGCTTCTTATCTATAATACTAGAAGCACAAGCAACAAAACAACAGATAAATGACTCAGCAATCTTCCCCTACATCTACCTATACCTAAGAAATTAAAACATATGTCCACACAAAAACTTGTACAGGAATGTTCATAGATTATTCAAACAGATAAAAAAATGGAAACAATCTAAATGTCCAGATGAATGGATAAATGAGATATGCATACAATGAAATAGTATCTGACAAAAAAGAAATGAAGCACTGATAGGACGTGGATAAAGGTTGAAAATATTATGCTAAGTGAAAGAAGCCCTATCAAAAAAGATTATATATTATATGATTCCATATACATGAAATATCCAGAATAGGCAAGTTGATAGAGACAGAAAGCAGATTTGTGGTTGGCTACGGCTGGAGAAGATAAGTGGATTGGGGTGTGGGGGCGAGGCTACAGGGCATGGTGTGTCTTTTTGGGGTGTTTCTTAATTGTAGCGATGACTGTACAACTCTGTATATACAAGCATGAGCTGCTTAACAATGGAGATACATTCTGAAAAATTTTGTCATTGTGTGACTATTATGCAGTGCACTTACACAAACCTAGATGGTACAGTCTACTACACACCTAGGCTAGACGGTATACCATCATTGTATACATGGTCCATCATTGACTAAAACATCGTTATGCTGTACATGACTGTACTAAAAACCATTCAATTGTAAATTTTAAATGGTTGAGTTGTATAATACATAAATTATACCCTAATAACCTAACATATCCTTAATTTGTGTAAATAGAAGCTACCCAAACTGGTGGGCTATGGGCAGTATTTGGCTTGCAGTGGGTGTTTTATAGGAACTGATACAAATCTGAGCAAACATTAAACAATTGGCAGTATATAAAATCCAAATTTCTAGTTTTCTTGAAAATCAGATCTAGAAAGTCTAACAAAAAACTTTTAGAGCTAGGAAAGAAGCTTGAATGAAAATGATCTTCAAATACTTGAAAGGATATTCAGAGGTCCAAAGTAAAACCACTTAAGTTATTGGAGTGACTCATTCAACATGAGGGAAAACTTCCAATACTTGGAGCTATCCAAAATTAAATGGGCTGCTTTTGCAAGTAACATGTTTCCTATCATTTGTATGAAGTACTGATACATGCTATAACACGGATGAACCCTGAAAGCATTATGCAAGGTGAAAGAAGCCAATCACAAAAGGCACATGTTATACAATTCCATTTATATGAAATGTCCAGAATAGTCAAATCCATAAAAAGAGAAAGTAGCTTAGTAGTTGCCAGGGGCAGGGGACAGAGAGGAATTAGGAGTGACAATGAACAGGTATGGGATTTCTTTTTGGGGTAATGGAAACTTTCTGGAATTAAACAGTGATGATGATTACGCAGCATTTTGAATTTTCACGGCATGGTGAATGACACAGCAATGTTAAGTGAATTTTATTCCAATTAAAAAAGAAAACGGTAAAGAATATCAAGAGAGATAATCCTTAACTGCTTAGGATATTATGATGCACATAGTGATAAATGTTAGCTATTATTATCAACTTCACTTGATGATAAATGAGAGGGGGTAAGGGTTTTGTTTTTGTCAAAGACAAAGACAAAGGCTATGATGAGGCAGAGCCAGGACAGGTTCCAGTCTTGCCTGGCTCTAAAGCTTATAAGAGCTGTAATAAAAGTCTACAGGCAGTGGCAGAAAGCTACAGAAAACACTGAACCAACTGACTAAACTACACACCAAGAATAGGCAGACCATGGACAGGGCTGGGTCTGCTACCAGAGGAACCTGCCTTTCCAAGCACAAATTACAGGCCAAACAAAGAAAGACGTTTCCCCAAAATTCGGCTCGTAAGACTACGCTAGGCAGAGCTCAGACTAACTTCTCTGTATCCAGGGACTTTCCCTTAAATTTTCCTAGCCATCCATGTGACCAGTATCATACTGAGGACTTCTTGGGTGCCTAAAACCATGCTCAAGACACATGGCCCTCCTTAAAGTTTCCAAATCTGAAAGGCTTCTGGCTAAGAAGCGATTTTTGAAGAACTAACGTCTGAGAAGGCTAATTTCTGTCAAAAGCTACATGTGCCTTTAGTGAACCTAGGTAGATCTTGTCTCCCAGCACCATCCAAACCCTAACGATTTATTCAGGGCAGAGGGGAAAAATCATCCAGCTAGTGCCTTGATGGCTTCAAGCAACAGGAAGGTTCATTTTGTCGTCAAAGTGAACCCAACTACTCAACCCAGGGGGTTAAACTTTCTTAGGGGAAGAACACTAATATTTATTATGTATAGGACACTGGACTAGTCAGCCTTTTATACAGAACTTCAGTTTGCCAACCACTGTAAGGTGTACATTATCACTAAAGATAGCTCATAGATTCAACTCTAGGTTTTTGTCAGGTTCTATGTCCTTTCAAAACAATATCCCTACCAGTGGTCTCCTAAGTGCAAGAAAAACCCCTTCCTTAGATCATAAGCCATGTAAGAGTCAAGATATTAGGTGCTGGCAACATACAAACTTAGGCTTTACTAACAATACTAATTATGTGACCCTGAGAGGTCACTTAACCTAATTAAGTCTGTTACTTTTATAAAATACAGATATTAATGGACAATTGTTTTTTTGCTGCCTAGAATCCATTTCTCTTTCCTAGTAATGCCCTGATTTCCTTTTGATGAATGAACTTTTTCTTACTGCATACTGGTCAAGTAGGGGCACGTGACTCAAGCTACTCAGCCTGACATTCCCTCCCTAGAATTTGAATCTTGAGGGAGAAAGAAACCAAAGATGGCTAGAATTTAGTTATTCCAGCGATAATGCCTAAGCAGCTATCCCAGCTTCAGAACCATTCCTGTGATCTACCACTGCTGTTTTAGTTCTATGAAGCCACTCTGGTTCCCAAGCCAGATTTTCTAGCCTTCACACTAACTCTGTGAGCCCCTAACATCTTTCTAGTAAATTCCCTTTTATTTACATTAGCCAGTCCCTTTGTTGCTTACAACCAATAAACGCCAAATGAAACACTGTCCAGTCAGGTTACTAACAGGATAGAGTGGGATTTAATTATCATAAACTGATACTACCTAGTCATTACAAGTAAATTTAACATGTATTGTAAAAGAACATATAAATGTGGTGATGGTATAAATATGGTACAAATCATGTGAAAGATTTGCCCTTTGGTCACATCCCAGGCCACTTCCTGGCAAAACTGTTTCATAATTAGGATTAAAGTCTCACATCCTTAATAGAAAGCCACCTTAACATACCTGACCTGGGTCTTCACTACCCATTCTACTCCAGGAAATGTCTCAGGAATTTTCAATGACCTGAAAATGGAGAAGTAAGAGATTAGTCTTTAGAAGAGGAAGTTTTAAAGACATACATAATAAAAGATAGAGATCCTGCATGCAGTTTACACATTACAGGAGAGAAACATGCAACTTTAAGAAAATTTTAAGTAATATTTCATTGTGAATATCAATATGGGGACCTACAGGGGCTCATCCTTGTACATTTTAAAATAGCTGAGCAGAAAGCTTTACTTTGGGGAGCAGATCTAATCTACAGTCATTGAAATTTTACAATGTGTCATTTAAGATGTCAGACTTTGTGCCCAGGTTACATTACAGTTCATTTGTGATGGGCAGGATTATTAAGAGTTATGGCTAATTTATGCGGCAGCATATGGTGTTTCTTTTTACAGCTATTTTTATTAAACAAGTTTTGCAAAGTTTTAACATTAAAATTAACAGCTAAAGAATTGTTTATGCAAGTTGCTGTCACAGTTTATGTAAAAGAGAAATATGTGCTATTAAAATCAGACATTTAGGTTACCTTTGTTTTTTGCGATGCATGTTAGCTTTACACATCCTGATTCTCTTGCGATAATTTTCCTTTAAAAAGGGGGGTATAGAGTGATCTCTTTTCATCAAAACAAGACATAATGCCCTGAAAGCTGACTTCAAACCATGGTTGAAAATTCAGTTATTTACACTTTATCACAAATCTACAAATACATTTTTTTTGTTGGTGTGTTTTAAAAAGAAAAAAATGTCCATCATGCACTGCTGCAGGCAGCTTGGCACTTCATACAAGAGGATTTTTCACCCCCGAGCAGTTTCAGGTGGCTCCCTTAGAGAAGACATGAGAACCCTGAAAATTACATTGAGGACCGGAAACAGGGCCAACCAATTCCGTCATTTCTCCTCTTGGTCTCTCAGGAGGGAGTTTAGAGCCAGCCTATCATGCCACATCCTGCCCTAGGCTCAGATGAATTAACAGCATTTCTGGGATTAGAAGGGAAACCCTTAAGGGCACCCAGGGTTTGGTGAATTGCCATCTCTAAAGGCAGGTGCTTTCCCTTTCCAAACTCACAGAGATTATTTGGTGTCACTCTTAGGACCACCCAGGGGCTCTACAGAAGATGCAAACTAAGGCGGCTGGCGCTTCAAATATTGAGGCCTATGTATGGAAACCAATCCAAGTTTTGGTTTAGTTGGGTTTTTCTCTTCAGAAATTAGATGTGATAGGATTAGATCAAACTGTTTTCAACAACTTCCAGGGGGTGAAAAAGCTTTGGTTATTTTTAAACTAAAACTTAACAACTCAATAAAATTTTTTTTTGGTAAACTTAAAATAAAATCCCCCCCACCACTTTTAAGAATGTCTCCAACTTTTAACAAGCCCATTAACTTTAGAGTTAATTTAAGTTTATTTGAAAGAGAAAACTATTTTATTGTCCACCCACAAAAATGACAATTCATCACATTTACTTTGATTAAAAAAGGACTAAACTTTATTGACAAACTGCTGCAGACATTTTGACATAAGTTTAAGCTACCTATTTAGGCAGACTTACACATGTAGCATTTAATCTTCCAAGAACAAAATGGGAGGACGGTACAAATCCAATTAGGACTTTAACTTATGTACAAAGTGGATTTTGATTCCTTTTTCATTCAGCTGCAGTGTCCCTTTTTATATCATGCTAGTGTTGAGACATACTTGACTAACTACCTTGGGAGCAATTCAATATTGACAATTGTTAAGAAAATCATCAGCTTTTGGCCCCAGCGTCCAAGTGAGCTTTTCATGGAGTGCAGAATCTCAGATGGACAAAATACTTCGTCTTTTTAAATACTGAAATTTTAATTATTAGTACTATTTGAAAGATTATTTGTGGCTAGAAAGCTCTGCATCAAATTCAGTTCAGGTGGCCAGCCCCTCTCCCCCAATTAGCCTCTTCGAAACCTACTCCCCAATAAGTATCTCTCAACACTGTATGTCTGGGGCTAGATTTCAAAACCCACATAATGAAAAAGTCAGTTTTACAAACCTAATTTTGTTGTTGTTTTTTAAATCAATTAATGTTAAAAATTGCATCAACTATTTAATTCATGAGGATCTTTCATATTAAAATTTAACATTAAGATTCAACCGCCATGTGCTTTTAAAGGAAACGTTTTTAGAGACGTCTGAGCTCACTTTTACATGGTGGCACCTACTGCCGTTAACGTTTGTGATTTTAGATCTTAAACAGCCCTGAATTTTGAAATGTAGCCTAGTTTGGGATTCTGCAACTACAACTTTACGGGATGCCTCAAATCAAAACTAAGATAAAGTTAACAAGCCTTAACTTCAGAACCTTTAAGCAAGCAATGTCACTTTTGAAACTAACAGGTCTGTGTTTTTTTTTTTACTCAACTTCTTCTTTTTATTATAAAAGGTACATTTCTGTTTATATTTAAACAACAAAGAAAAAAAGCATCTACACACTTAAAAAATTAATTCGATATTCCTAAATCTATTTTAACTCATTTTAAAATACTACATACAGAAGCCAGAATGCAGAGTTAAGAATGGAGTAAGGTGGGGAGAAGAAGGGGACCACGAAGAAAAACACTTAGACAATTACTTGTCTGTTGTGGGTAAAGCAACAGGAATCCTGGGAGATACAAGAAATCAGTAACAACTTTGCTCATAACTGATATTTTCCCCTCATGTTTGTTTTTAATAACGTCCATATGGGTGCTCTCTGTATGCT
The DNA here is from genome assembly GCA_003508835.1 of Eonycteris spelaea. NCBI lineage: Eukaryota > Metazoa > Chordata > Mammalia > Chiroptera > Pteropodidae > Eonycteris > Eonycteris spelaea. Next base: position 10,845,384 of record PUFA01000006.1, read on the forward strand.
CCCTTCACCGGCCTAGCTGGAGGGGCCTTCAGCGACGGCCTGGTCCCATTCCAGTCGTCTTGGCCTGGGGGGAAAGCAAGAACAGTTTATATACCATGGGCCAACAGCATTCTGGGATGTGCAGGGGCAGGTCACCTTTTAAAGATCACCAAAAACACTGCTTTGCTTCCAATGTCTTGCCACCTCCCCAGTGGCCTTGCTTTTCCCTCTGCTTGGCCCTCCTGAGTAACTTAGACAATTTCCCAACTGTAGGGCAGTTTGGAGTGGACGGACATAAGGGAACAGCTCAGAAAGGCTTGCAGTAATTTCCAGAAAATTTCCATAGGCAACATGACCTATACTCGAGCCCCAACACCTTGCTGAGACAGTGAGATCAATTTCAGTGGGTCACAATGCCCTTTCCTGTTCCCAAAACAATTTAGTAGAAAGCCTCAGGTAAGGTGACAACTTCTGGAAGTCTTTCTGACTGGAAGCAGGTAGCTCCCTTTCCATGCGACAGCTAAGTCAGGTTTCTCTGTGAAGAAGTGTCCTCTGGCTCTCCGGGAGAAGCAAGAAAGGACCGTTTCATGTGTCTCCCCACTAGCAGAGCTGGTCCACTGCTCTGGCAGAAGGAAGTACAATCAAATGTATTTAGAACACTGATGAGGAGAATTCTTTCTTATGCTAATATATAGGCCAGAGAAGCCAGACAACATGGTTGATACTTTCAAACCATTTTCCTTTGTGACAGGAAAAAGCCTGAAGAACAGGATGGCTTCTAGAGCAGACCTCTCATAAAAATGATGTTTATAAGCTTATTCTTCCCACACCCCCCATACTTTACCTGTGCCAGTTCATTCCTGAAGTATTTCTCCAGCTGCCTGCATTCACAAACATCTGCCTCCATCACTGTAAATCTAAAAACCCCTATACAGATCTAAAGTTGCACAGAGCCCTATCTAAGCCTACTTATGTACCTAGAACAAAATACACATGTCTATCACTTTCTAAGTGGCTTCTGGGTACCAACAAGATAGTTTATTTTTCGTTATTATTATTGTTATTATTAATGCCTACAGTACCTGGTCTTTTTAGGTGGTCTCCCATCCAAGTACTAACCAGGCCAGACCCTGCTTAGCTTCCAAAATCAGACATTGGGCTTGTTCAGGGTGGCATGGCTGCTATAGACCATGGATCGTGGCTCCACTGGGGTACAAACCCAAGACTTTCTGTGTATAAAGAGACGTGCTAGCCACTATACTATGGAACCACATCCAAGATAGTTTATTTTTCTAATTCTGTTTATAAAAGCAGAAATGAGAACAGGTTAACCATGCCAACGTCATACTAGGAGCACAAGGAGCAGCCTGCCTCTTTCAGTCCAGTCTTTTATTGGCAAAACAGAAATGCAATTTAGTCAATACATACAGAGGCCCCATTGTGCTGCCTCACCGACAGAGAGAAAAATCCCAGGGTAATCATACCACCCTCCTAAATAGTGGCATATGAGCAGAGTAGTGTAGTGTTACTGATGACAACTGTTCATTTAGCTAGAACTAGTAAAAACTGTTTTCCTAGGCAAGCAGCTGACTGGCTACTACATACTGTGCTGAGAAGCTAAGTTCAGCTTGTCCATTGGTGAGAGTCCCTAAGGGGTTACCCTTTCTCAGCTAGGGGAAAGAGGAGACCATCAACTAGCATCTTAAGTTGAACTGTCAACTGCTGAAGTTCTTGGCAAGACTCTGGAATTCCTTCAGGTATGCTGAAAATACTTCACATTTAAAAGGCTGCTCTCTTTCTATCCATTGCCATATGGCACTCCCTCTGGGGCTCATTAACACTGGGCCATAATTGGCTCTTAACACTCTTGAGCGTTGTGTTTTCAACCAAACCTCAGGGAAGGCAGTTTGGTCCTATAGCCATTCCAACCCCTATAGCTCTTTTGGGATCAAGAACTGAGTTGAGATGTCTCCAAGACAGTAAGGATCTTGGTGCCAGTATTATCCTGAACTGGATCCAGCCCCTATAGCCTTTAATCTGAGGATAAAAGGTATATTCTTGCCCTAACCTGCTCTGGCTAGCTATTTGCCATCTAGATCCCTTTTAGCTAGTATTTCCTCTATACTGAGATTCTTTCAATAAGATCCAAAATTATTTTTTAAAGTGAGGTAGGTTGAAAAGTAGAGCTGGATATAATTACATTCTTATTATCCATCAACGTGGCCTAGGTATCAGCAGCAATGGCTCAAGAACATAACCCAGGTCTAGCCATCTCCTGGCCTAAAGAAGGAAAAAAACCCAACATCGGCTTAAAAGTCTGCTGTTCCAAAGGCCAAACTGGACCTGAGCCCTAAGTTTAGGACATCTACTTACCCTTCCAAGAGGAATAGTACCCCTATCTCATTTTAGTAGTCCCTCTTTCTACTGTATACAAAATTTAAATAAAAGTAGAATTCCTACTGTCATATCTACCAACATCTTGGCCTTTAAAGGTTTCCCCTCAGTTGTAGGACTGTCTGACCCCCCCCCCCAATAATCAAGCATTCTCTTAGGCACTTAACTTACACATTCTGCCCTACCACAGAAATAAAGACATACCATAGGCTTCATAAGAATCTTGAACCTCCCCATGTCCATAGTCATAATATTCTGAATCCCTAAAAGCCAAAGACAGAGTGTTAGAGAGCTAAATAGCAACTACATTTCAGTTTCACCTTTCACTTGAATACTTCCATATTTCAGTCATTTTACTGTGTCTAACATAGGAAAATGTTCATTCCATCTCCACAAAATATTTCCAAAACATGTGTAACTATGTACTCATAAAAAAAAGTAACAACTATAGCAAAGAAAAATGGATACCATACAATTTAAGCACAATCCAAAACTGACCATTTTAACCATAGTGTATTCATGGGCTCATTGGAAGAAAATAAGCAACTATGAAGAGTTGCTCTGTCCCCACTGTAGAATTAGGAGACGTCTTTTAAATCAATCACAGCTAAGATACATACAAACATACACAAAAAAATGTTTTTTAAGAAAAGTGCAAAAAAGAACCTAAGTTATGGCAGTGGGATTCCAGTTTCCTTTTAAACTTACGTAACTTTAATGTGGCTGTGTTATTTTAAAATAATAAAGTAATTTAAAGGCATTTCCCTTTATTTTCATGTAGTCACAGCTCAGACATTTTTTATATGCTATACCCAGATTCTATAACGTAATTTAGGATTCACAATTATCCAAACTTGCAGATCCAAGTATGTACCTTACAGATGTCAAAAGCAGAGGAGATACCCTCAAACCGTAAGCCACGTTGCTCCTTAGGTTTATGCTACCAAAATCTCTTCAGTTCCTCCAACTCCCTCCCAAATACAAGAAACAGCACCTCTACTGCCTGACTTACCCTTGGCTCTGGCTATAATAGCCTTCGTAGCCTTCATAACTCTGTTCTGCATATGTATCATCATATCCCTAGAATGAATAAAATAAAATAGAAAGTCAGAATCACAGAGAGAAGGGGAGTTAATTATATCCCATGGGAAGACTGGGCAGGATTCTAGATTAACAGAATGTGGAATTTCTCCCCAAAATGTTAACATCCATTGTAGAACAGTCAAGAGAGAAAGGGTTATTTTAAAAAAAAAAAAAAAAAAACCAACCAACCAATCAAAACAAAACAAAAAAACAACCTTCAAGTGTGGGTGGGAAACAAGGTACAAAGTTGAACTTTAGTAGAGGTAGTGGGAGACTCTTTAGGCACAGCTTATTTCCTGTTAATTTGCACATATAGTTAATCACGCTTAAAATGGAAATCTTTTCATAGTTTAACATTCTGCAAGAGGAGAGCAGATTCCAAGTCTTATAGGCAGTCCCTGCCACCTCCGTCAAGGATCAAGGCCCTGTCATTCAACTTCCTTTGGCAACCTTCTAGGTATTGGGAAATGGCACATTGTTCAAACTTCTTACATATTCTTCGTATGTTTCTGGTGCAGGGGGAGGAGGCAAAGGTATTCTCTGAATGCCTGCTGTCCGTGCTCTTGGTGCTGGAGCACCCCTCACAGTCGGTGGGGGGCACTCCTCGAGTCACAGTGGCACCTCTGGTGATGGCTCCTCTCACTGGAGTTCCACGCACCAAAGCCCCCGAGGTGGTACAACACCACGGCCCCTGCAAAAAGAAAGTTTATTTTAAATGGAGCTTTTTTATAAATAGGCTACTTTCATGTTCAGATTAGTCTGCAAATTCTGGAGCTAACTAGATTTTATGATGCCTTAAAAAGACTACTATTAAAACATAGAGGAATGTATGGGTAGGTAAAAGACCCATAATGGAAGACTCTCCAGGTCCCACAGTGGACCATGAATGTCTCATTAGTGGACTGCCTTGGCAAGTCTGAACTCTCCATAAAGATCAGTGACAAAAGGTAAAATTCTAAAGTCAGAGACCGCTTAAAAATACTAGAACTGTCCAATATTAAAAGACCAAAAATTTCAGTGGGACTGCTGCACTTGACTATGGCCAAAGCGCCCAAGATCTATAGTTTGACCTGATGCAGGATACAAATCCTGAGACCTGTATGTGGTTCCATAGTGTAGCGGTTAGCATGTCTGCTTTACAAGCAGAAGGTCCTGGGTTTGCGCCCCAGTGGAGCCATGGTCCATGGTCTACAGCCATGCCTCCCTGAAAAAGCCCAATGTCTGATCTTGGAAGAAAAGCAGGGTCGGACCTGGTTAGTACCTGCATGGGAGACCACCTAGGAAGACCAGGCGCTGTAGGCATAAGTAATAATAAATACTAACATAAAACAAAAATAAATCTTGAGACTCCGTCTAAGCTGGAGATAAGAGCACAATTGAGAGAGAGAGATGGTACTAGCAGTTAAATTTAAATCCTATTTCTGGTCGTTTCCATTATATTTACCTGGGAACAGGTGGAGGAGGAGGTGCAGCTCCTCGGCCTCTCACTGGCACCCCACGTCCACGAGAGGGCTCTGGTACTCCATTCAAGTAGGAAAGCTCTAGAAACTGCTCCTGGCAGATATCATCCATCATATCCTACAAATAAAAGATAATGGGAAGTAGTGTTGTGCAACATCTCTACTCTTTGCTGAGAAATCATCTAATTCACATAAGCCTTGGATACTAAGAGCAGCTTTGAAAGCTCGGATGAAGTCTCAGGTTATTCAATCTCCGAAGTCAAATGGCATCCTACCTGTTCCTTGAGGAAAGTACCTTGTCTTCATTTGAATGTTATAGCTTTCCATGATATGGTCCCTGTCTAGCTATCCAGATCATTACTTCCATCTTCTCTCCAGGTATAACTGCCTTTCAAGCCATGCTAGACAACTTGTAGTTCAGAACCCTGTATATTCTTGCACATCTATTCTTGCAAATAGTTTCCTCTTCCAAGAATAATAAAACCCACCACCATTAATTAAGCTGTATGCACTGGGCATTGTAGAATAAGCTTTATAAAGATTTCTCAGTTTAATCCTCAAAATAACCCTGAAGTAGACAGATCTTCCCATTTTGCAGTTGGGAAAACAGATTCAGGGAGTATAAAGAAACCAGCCTAAGGACATAGAGCTAATAAATGAATGACTCTAGAGAATTCAGAATTACCAAAATCTAGGCTTTCAATCATTAGACTATTACATTTTATTCATTCCACCAGTGGGACACTAACCCCCTTTTACAAGATTTAATCTAAAATATTACCTCTTTCGAAAAACTTTCTCATGATGCCACTCCCTACCCCCAAGTCCCTCCTCTTTTCCCACAGCACCATGCCAATTTTCTCTACCCAAGCACTTACTACACTTTACAATTGTCTTTCTCATTAGATTGTGAGCTCCTAAGGAACCATTTTTTAAACTTCAGACCCAAATGTAGTATTAGGCACCTACCAGATACTTAACATATTGTTTGGGATGAACAAGGAACCTGAGGCTAATAAAAGTGAAATAACAACTTGTCCAAGATGATGCAGATAAAACTCCCAGTCTAGTGCTCTTCTCACTGTACTAGGAAGCCTCTCTGGTACAGTCAACAGTTATAAGGGGAAAATGGATGGTTCTGGTCATGGATGTAAAAATAGGACCACTTTCTTTTCTTCACAAGAGGGAAGAATTGAGTCAAATGCCATTTGCAAATCTTTTCACATATTTCTTAATGTGAGCCATTCAGTCTTAATTTTCATGCATTTTTATATATTACAGGTGGACACAGCTTCAAGAACAGAAGATTCTAGTCACCAGATACGCCCTTCCATAGCTCTTCAACTCCTTCAACTCATACATTACTGAGGCTTGAGGCTCACACCGGAGAATCAAGTGACCAATGACAGCCAATTTACTCAGTCTCCCAACTGCCACATCAACAGAGGAAACCCAGCTATCCCTGGCATGCATCACTTTTGAAGATCTGCTTACATGGAAGCCTTGTAACCCTATCTATCCTTCTTGAGAAATATGCGAGTAATGATACAGAGAGGGGCACTCCCCTGCAGTTCTTCAGAAACTGGATGGCTCAGGATGCTTTAATATAACACCTCAAAAAGAGTCAAAAGAATCCCCTTAAGGGAAATTCTTACCAACTCTGTATTTTTCTCAAGGATATCTAAAATTGCCTGTTTCATGTTGAATATTCTAAAGAAGATGAGGTACTTGGAAGCAAAGCAGCTGCTGAGACACTTCAGAGAGTTAGATTCCTTGGAGCTCAGCAGTATAGGTACACACTGCTTATAAATTTTTGCTCTACCAATTCTCGTATCCTCTGACGCCACATTTAGTTCCAACTTGCTTATTTTACGTATATAAGAAAACCAAGAACTGTAGCTCATGTCCTCTCAGTTTTAGCAATGAGAATATGATGTTTACTCAATTCTACTTGAATAGTATTCCAAATGCTTTCTAAGGTTCCAGATTCATCCTTAATTATTATAGTAAACATACTAAACCTTGCTAAAAGGCAAAAATTACACCATTTTCTCTTATTCAAAGACTGGACCCTCTGACCAGGTGGTAAGAAGCAAGACCTGGTAGGAGGGTGACCTGGTCTGTCCCAACTTTTCCCGCGCCTCAGTTACATACTCAAAGGAGCTGTCCACCAATCTGTTTAACATTATCAACAGTCAAGCCTGTATAAATCATGTCTATTTCAAATCAAACTCTACCTGAGTAAATTCCTCTTGGAAATTTAATCCATTAATCCATTGGCTACTAGAAGTTTCTTGCTGTTATCCTCTAGACTCTCTAGTCTAGAATGGAAACCCTGGAGTGCAGAGGTTTTATGACCATCTTAGTTTACTTTCCTATTCACAACCCCCTGGTTCCACGCTAGAACCAAAATACTTTGTTTAGTGAAGACCCTGGTAAACCTTTAACTAGATGTTAAAATGCCAGTCACACCATGGACCTAAGATACTGGTATACAATTAAAACCCACAATAGACAAGGATGAGTAGAGTGGCCTTGGGGCATAGTGTTTGGAAACTAGGTATACATAATGGACCACTTCAGGGAAATTAACAGAAGAGTAGAATCTGCTGTGCAATTTCAGGTTATGCAGAGGCCCTGGTTAAGAACCCCTGCCTTAGTAACAATACAAGATCACAGTTATCTCTTGCTCAAAAGATAAAAGGACATGAATTTCCTTACTGGTACTAGAAACTTCTTGACTTCCTCCATAGCATGGGCCATAAGAGCATAAGCCTCACATGGGGGTCCAAAGACTTCAATGAAGACATGCAGATCCATATTCAAATGGGCATATTTGGGGTCTCCACCTTTACGCAGCTCTTCCTCCTGTGGAAAAATACAAAAAGAAAATCACGTCAGATGGACTAGGGAGCAAATTTACTTCCAAGGCCAAAGGGTGACAGCAAGAAGTAACCCTAACATCTAAGAAAACCGTAAAGTGCAAGAGAGTAAAATAAGCTCTGGTGATAACAATTTATACAACCTGCTAAACCTGCAATCGGTCTGCAGCTAAAAGTTAAGTAGTGTGCCTTGAATCCCTGGTGTATTCACTGGAACCCTTATTAGAAGGTATAGAAGAAACAAACTTAAACTTAATTCCAGTCTCCATTCAGATAATAACTATTTACAATCATACATCGATCAATCGATCCATTCATCCATTCACTCATTGGCAAGCATTTATTTAATTTTTTTTCTTAAATTGTTTTCTGTCCCTGACACTCTCCTCTCCTACAACTGCAACTGCACATATACTAGATTGCATGCTAATGCTCCACAGGTAACTAAGACGCTGTTTATTTTGTCTTTTTTTTTTTTATCTTTATATTTTGGCCTCAATAGTCCTGACTTTAAGTTTTCTAATTTCCACCTCCTGTTTTCTCCTTTGTGTCTTACATTATCTTATGCTCATCCAATGAAATTTGCATTTTAGCTATTACATTTTCATTTTCTACGTATTCCATCTTTCTACTAATTGTTCTTTACCTCTACATCCTTGAAAAATGTTATATTTATAATAACTATTCTCAAGTCATGTCTGCAAATCCATAATCTTTATTATTTCTAGGTCCTTTTCTATTAACTGATTTTCTCCCTTGGTTATGGGTCACATTTGATAATTTCTATATGTTTAGTAATTTTTTGACAAATAGAAATAGAAGTAAAAAGAAAAAGCATAATATAATTTAAATCATTTTTATTCCCATTCCCTACCCCCTCCCCTTTGGGAACAATTAGCTTGTTCTTAGCACCTATGGGTTGGTTTCTGTTTTGTTTATTCACTTATTGTTGGTTTTTTTTAGGTTCTAAGTATAAGTGAGATCATATAACCTGTCTTTCTCTGTCTGACTTATTTGATTTAGCATGATACCCTCTAGGTGTATCCAAGTAGAGGCAAACAGCAAGATTTCATTATTTCTTATCATTGAATAATATTCCATTGTGTGTGTGTATGTGTCTTTTTTATCCATTCATTTTTTTAATTAAAATTTTTCATTAAAATTATTGGGTGACACTGATTAATTTTTTTAATTAAAATTTTTTATTTCCATTCATCTATTGATGGGTATCTAGGGTGCTTCCATATCTTGGCTATTACTAATAATGCTGCAGTGATCATAAGGATGCATCCATCCTTCCATCTTCCGTCCGTCCGTCCTTCCTTCCTTCCTTTTGCATTTGTCTTTCTGAATTAGTGTTTTTGTTTTCTTTGGATAAATGCCCACAAGTGCAATGCTGTACTTATGGCAGCTCCAGTTTTAATTTTTTGAGGAATCTCCATATTGTTTGCCAATCACTGATTCATTTATTCATTGCCAAGCATATGTTTTTAAATCCCAGGGAGAGTTGTTATCACCAGCCCTTCTTATCTGTTTATATGGTGTGGGGAGCTCTGGGGGAGGAAACAAGTTAGAATAGAGAGAAGCATATCTTAAGTAAATATCATAAGTTAGAATAACATACTTCAGCTTAACTGTATTCTTCTGGTGAGAAATGGGAGTGGACAAAATAAAATGGTCTGAGGAAACAATGTTTGTGAACTAGACAGCAAAATAAGTAAATAAAACAGAAGGCCTAAAAGAGTAACTTTTTAGGCTGTAGCAGGTATGTCTCACCTAAAAACCTGACCCTAGAAGGCTAAGACTATTTTATTTTGGTGGGACCTTTCTTGGCACTTACAAATAGTGCAAAGCATATGAGGCTATGACAAGGAAAAAAGTAAGCATTAGGTTCTGTTGTCAGGATTACTCATGGCTCCTTTTGGAATACCTTTGTTTAGTGAGCCTCACATTCCAGCTGGCTATAACACAAACCAGATAACTAAACCTCAGACCTACACTTAAAACTACCGCTCTCATTCACTTTTCCATGTTGCTGGAAAAAGAACGTACTGTTCACATTAGTGTTTTTAGTCTGGGTAAGTTTTAGTACAGCTCCCCTTCCAAGTGTTCACACAGATAAGCTTCCTAATGCCTAAACTGTCCCTGCTGTTTCCACTGCTACACAGTCAAAAGTCAGAAAGAAAACAATCACCAGGGCACACGCCTAGGCTTTTTCAGGGTTGCCAAGCAAGTAAATTAACTTGGTTTACAATCTCTTACAATCAATGCAAATTTAAAGGAGCCACATTTTGTATGTATGTGTGCTAGCTTCTATAAGGCATCTATTCTAAACCCTAGGTTACTAGAACGCATTATGGTGTCTTCTTTCTTCACTAATGCAAGCTTACCTTGGCTTTGTCTCTCATTGAGCCCTTTCCCAACACAGAGATCTTTGCACCAGTCTCTTCCTGCAGTCTTTTGATGGTATTCCCTTGTGGTCCAAGTATCTTCCCCACAAAATTGAACTGACAGAAAATAAAACAGATTTCTAAATACACATGTTCTATAACAGTTCTATATGCATTATCTCATTTTATCTTCAACAATCCTCTAAAACAGTTCAATTCCCATTTTACTGAAGGATATCCTGAGGCTGCATTGATAAAAGTGATTAGGCTAAGGTTATGAAAGCAGCAGCTTCTAGACTTGAATTTGGGATTTCTGATACAGTCTTGTGCTCTTTCCATAATATCACACTGCAACCTCTAGTACTTAACATACATAAACATTTTTCAAGAATCGTCTCAGAATAGAACAGACATATGGCACCCTTTCTGTAGTACTAATTTGGTAAACTAAATATAGCTAATTGCTTTCCTGAAAAAAGGAAAAAGGAGGAGTATTTATTTAAAAGTAAAACTCTGAGTAAAATAAACTTCATCTAGTCAAGGATTTGTGTTATATTTCTTTAACTTTCAGGTCCATCTTTTGACAGAACAACTCTTCAGGGTTCATTTTTTTTTTTCTTTGAACTTGGAGTCCAAACAAACACTTGAAAAAGAAATTTTTTGATAATAAAAAAATGATTATAATTCCTTCCTGGCTACAGCTATGCTATCAGTTATGGACTTGTTTCAACTGCCAGAAACAAGTATACAAGTATGGAAGAAAAGCTTCACTGGATTAAGTTTCTGATGCACCAGCCTTCAGAATTCATTATGGTAGCTTCTGACTCTCACACCTACAAAGACAACTCAGAGAAGTGAGGCACTTTTTACCTTACCTTGGGATACTGTTTGACAGGTATCAGTACCCGCTCCTTCAGCTTCATATTCTTATGAGAAAATAAATCCAAGTAATTCTCCTCATCATCCTTTTTTGAAAGCCCCTTCTGAATCTTCTCAATTTCTGAATAAAACAAACAGAACTTAATTGTTTTGTTCTGATAAACAAAGGCAAATTTCCCAGTCTGTACAGCAATAGCATGGAGTACCATGTACTGACACCAAATAGTTCAGATGAATGTGCTAATTTCAGATAGACTGACTGAGAGCACCATAAAGCTATATAAAGTTGACTAGGAAAGCTAAAGCCTGCTTTTAATAAAAGGGACTTGCTCTTCCACCTCCATCTGAAGCCTGTAATTCGAGGCATTCAAATATTTCTTAGAATAAATGGATTTAACAAAACTAATAAGAGTTGGTGAAAAGAGGATAAACTAAAAAATTTAAAAAATAAAAATCAGCATCAAGAAAAAGTACAAAGTCATCTTGACGAAGAAATAAAGTCAATAATTTAAATATACAATGGAAAATCCTGTGAAAATTCCACTATGTAGTGCTCTGGATAGGAGTAGTACTTAAGAGTTTGAAAGCTGGTTCTTACTGTGCCTGCCACTCACTACTTGTGTGGACTTTGAAAAATTATTTAATTGTTCTGATTTTTGATGTCCTCTTTTGTAAAATGAAGGCAGTATCCACCTCATGAGGTTGCTATAAAAACAGAATAAACTAACGTGAACACATGCTGATAATTAAAGCCCATTTCTTGGGAAGTGTCAACATTATTTAGCCTAATTCAGTCAATGTCCTAAAGGAAAAAAATGTACCATGGTAATTCAATTTGCAGGTTTAGTTTCATCAGCTAGAACCTTAGCATCCAAAAATATTTTCTATCATTAAGGAACTTCATTCATTTGTCCATTCAGTGACTGCAAGTATTTGAGTGCTTCCTAAAGAGAGGCAGATGAAGGAAGATATAATCATTAACCACTATGGAAAACTTACTTATAGGGTCAGGCTCCTATCCTATAAACTCAAAGTATGGGATACACAACAGAACAAGTCAGATATGGCCCCATCTTCAGTATGTTTATATACTGGAGTTCCCAGTTTCCAATGTTAACAATGAAGTGTAGTTAAGTGTTATAATAGGAATACTAACAGAGATGGGGGCATGGTGTGCAGGTAACAAAGAGCAACTAAGGTTATGTAGTCCACTGAGAACAGTCAAAAAATTTATATTCCCTAAAATCAGTGGAACATTACAAATAACACAGAATGTTCTCTTAGTATAATATTCCCAGTGTTTCTATCTTCTATAATTTTAAGGTAAGGATTCTCAAACTTCAATAGGTGTCAGAATCACCAAGAGAGCTTATTAAACTAGATCAATTGCTGGTCCCTGACCTCTGAGATATGTTAGGCATCTGCGTTTCTACCCAGTTACCAGGTGATGTTGATATTGCTGGTCTAGGGACCACAATTTGAAAAACACTGGTGTGAAATAAAGACATACTACTTCAAAAACATTCTGTAAACCTATGTTTTTAAAAATGTTTAGACTAAGTCCAACTGTGAAGTACACAAATGAAGGAAAGTTACTTTGACCCTGACAGACTTCCTCAGAGTTCAGAATTTCAAACAGAAAGCTTCTTCTGCTTAATAAAAAGCCTAATTTATAGTATATATAATGAGCTAATGTTATAGTATATCGAATGAGCTAAATGACCTACTTATGCCTGAGAGCACATACTTCCTTGTTTTCAAACAACTAAAACTGCTAATCATATTGTAAATATTCTTAACTAAACCTTTACTCTAAGAGAACTATAAATGGTAAATGGCAGTGTCTTCACAAACTTATATTTCATTGCTTGGGATAGGTAACAATTTTCCTACAATTAACAGACTAAATGCTTTATTCGACACCTTATTTGTTTCCTGTTTTACTGGTGGTATATCTTAACCTCCATCCCTTCCCACTTATTGCTAATATTAACTTTTCTAGTCACTAGTTTTGAGCCTATCATCTCTGAATACATCTCTTCCTGAGTTTCTAGGCTGGAAAACTGGGTATTTCATCCTCAAAAGTTCTAAAGGAACAAAGATGCCACATTTTTTATCTGAAAACATGACTGAGGAGATTCTAAAAACATGGAACAAATTACACACTTTGTTTCATCTATGTCCCTCAGTGTTTAATTGCTACCATCTAGTTAGACCTTTAAAGGTATTTTATACCACTTTCCACCAACTTTACTTGGTTAGTGCAAGAAGTCTTAAAGTCTATCAGTCTGTTGTACTCCTATAGGACAAACACTGAACCCAAGAGATAGGTTTGTTTACATGCAGTGTAACGTGCCCTGTGAATTTAAGGCCTTTCTGTAACATGGATCCTTCTGCTATATTTTGAACTAATCGAACCTTAATTAGAATCCCTTTGTCCAATTTGCCTCACAACTTTAATGTGATTAAAGCATTTTTAGAGAATTCAGAGAACAATGATTTAAATAAAACTGAGAATTGAAAAGATAAAACAAATAAAAAACCAGGAAAGGCTAGAAAGCAAAAGACTAAGAGGCAACTTGAAGTCTTCGAGAAGGGTCATCTACCACATTTGGAAGGGGAAGGACTGAACATTTATTTAATGTCTACATGTATCAAATCCTATATAAATATTACCTCATTCATCCTACAAAATAATTCAGTGAAGTAGCTATGACTATTGCCATTTTACCACTGAGATAACTGAAATCCGGAAGTAAATCTACAAGTCACAAAGCTGTCGAAGTACCAGAATAGGGACTAAAACCCAGGCTTTCTCTAATTTCAAACCTTATCATTATTGCCTCTCAACTAGGGTGTTTAATTTGGAGGGGACTTTTAGGGGAAGCAAGGGAGCCTTTCTTTAAACAAGAAAAGGCTATTTTGTAAAAATTTATAAACTATTTATAAACTACAGTCGATAACCTCAGACATTGTCATGGGGCTAAAGGCAATGAAAAGGCTCTGCTGGTGCCTCAGATGTTCAGTTCTTCGATTCTATATTTCTCTCCTTAGCCTCACTTCTCTTGGGAGAGCTAGGAGCAGGCTGTAATGGGAAGAAAAAAAATCAAGGAGAAGTTTCCTAAATATGGCTTACCCTCAGGCGAAAGTATTTTCTAGACAACTTTTTGAAACTAACTCCTTTAAATGATCTTTGCCTGGGCCTCTGGAGACCGTAGATGTCCCAAGAGCCAAAGAAAGAAAAGCTGAGTTGTAAACAACAGACAGGTGACCCATTTGTTTCCTAGCCAGACAATAATCCTATCTTACCCAATGCTTTCTATGTATCAGGAATTTAGTATTTATTGTTTCATTTTGTTTTTATAACCAGGATTATCCCCATTTAACAAATGAAGAAACCTGGGGTCAGAAAAATTATGTAACTTGTCCGTATCACAAAAATAATCAGTGATAGGGCAGGTACTAAAACCCAGTCCTTTATCAGTCAGAACAAATTCAACTAATCTTGGCATTTATTTTACTATAACTTAATCATTCCCTTTTCGGTATGTCTTATTACAACCAGACAGTAAGTTCCCAAAGATGAGAACTATTTTTTAAATGCATGTCTTAAATGAAAAAGCATGAGTTTTGAAGCTGGATAGAACTGGGTTTGATTTACAGCTCTGCTATAAACTTGGGATGTGAGTTGAGCAAGTCATTAAACCTCTATTAGTCTTTCCTTCTTACTTTTAGAAAGAATGTCTAAAGAAAGAAGAGATTTATGACTTAAAAAAAAATTTTTTTTAGATGAGACAACTCTTTGTTGACCTCACAGATTGCAAGGACCTTGTCAGTTTACAATCCCTTATTTTTTTATGCCTATGGTACCTGGTCTTCCTAGGTAAGTCACCCATCCAAGTATTAACCAGGCCCAACTCTGCTTAGCTTCTGAGATCAGATGGGATCAGGCTTGTTCAGGGTGGCATGGCCATAGACAGAAGAGATTTAATGAGCATAAAAATGTTAATACTACAGAAGTTTGAAAAAATTATACATAAACTTTATCAACCAAATGGCTTAACTAAAACCAGACTACCATGTACGTTCCAATAACTGAACATTTGATAAAGGTTGCATAAAGACAATGGTCAAGATTTTGACTAAACCATCCAGAAATAGTGTTTTTAAGAGGGGAAGATTCATAGGATACCTGCTCCAAAAGATCAGGGGTCACATCCTCCTCTTGACTCTCAAAGCACTTGGTTCATACTTCTAACCACAGCAATCTTTCCCATTGTTAATGATTTCTGGACCCCTTCTATTACTAAACTGAGTATCTGCATTCTTAATACAATGCCCAATACACAATAGGCAACTATAAACATTTACTGAATCAAAGAAATATACCATTAATATCCCCAACTTCCCTAAAAGAGTCATATGACTTTATTATTCCTAAATTTACAATTCTCTGCTCTATATCTTTTTTGTTGCTACTACCTTTTGGAATCACAGGTCCAGTAAACTTACAATCCTTGTTTTAAAAAACAATTTTTATTAAATTACTTATGGGTGGCTTCATAGTGTAGTGGTTAGCACATCTGCTTTACACACAGAAGGTCCTGGGTTCGCACCCCAGGTGGAGCCATGGACCATACCCCGGGTGCCTGACGAGTGCGTGGGAGGAGACACCCCACCTTCAGAGATCCAGCTCGTAACAGGAGATGGCAACGCCCGTAGGTCAGGGGTAGAAGTGGGGTGGGGAGAGTTAAAGAGGGGGAAAAAAATAAATAAATTACTTATTATTTTAAGGAAGAGCACAGGTTCCTAATCTTTCTTTTGGGTCATGGCCCTTTTGAAAATCTGATAAAAGCTACAGAATAGCTCCCCAGAAAAAGAAAGAAACAATATTTCACATACAATGTTAACTAAGCATGGGTACTGGTTCAAAAAAATCCACTAAAGCCTGAGTTAAGAGCCTTCTAAAGGGCTCAATCATCACATTCCAGGATAGTGGCAAACCTTATTATGGCAATATTGACCATGGTCTCCCAAATTTCTTAGGATACAATTTAAAGTTAGGGCTTTCTCAAAAATTTTTTTTGAGATACTTGTAGATTCATACGCAGTTTAAGAAATGAGATCTCATATACCCTTCACTCAATTTTCTGATAACATTTGCATATCTACAGTATCATAACCAGAAAAGTAACATTAATACAATCTATTGACTTTATTCATATTTCACCAGTTTTACATGCACTTGTGTGCATCTTGAGTTCTTCGCAATTTAGTCAGAATCATGTAACATGTAACCACCACCACTAACAGTGAAGGTATGGGACAATTCCATCACAAGGGTTCTTCATGCTACACTTTTATAGCCACAGTTCCCTCCCTCACCACTGGCAGCCACTAATCTGTTTTCCATTAATTACTTTGTCTTTTCAAGAATGTTGAATTAGTGGAATTACACAGTATGTAACCTTTTGAGATAGGCATAGTTTTCACTCAGCATAGTTTTTTTGAGATTCGTACAAATTATTGCAAACATTAAATTCATTTCTTTTTATTGCTGAGTAGTATTCCATGGTAAGGATATACCACAGTTTACCTATTCACCTATTGGAGACATATGATTTGTTTTTAGTTTTTGCCTACTACTAATAAAGGTGCTATGAACATTCATGTACAGGTATCATGTGAACCTAAGTTTTAATTTTTCTGGGATAAATGCCCAAGAGTACAATTGCTGAGTCATATGGTAAACACATTTAGTTTTGCAAAAAAAAACTGCTTTATCAGATACATACAATTTTGCTTAATCTTACTAATATTATGTTCCTTAACAATAGTATTGTATATATGTATGTAGCTTTACGGGATTTACTTTTTCATCTTAGATTTCCAAGACTTCATGTTGTTGCATGTAGCTGTAGTTTTCATTTTCATTGCTATGTAAATATTTCATTTGAAAATCTCATAGTATCCAATCAATGGTGAAACAAGTTGTACCATTTTGTGAACAAGGTATACCACTTTATGAATGAAGCGTTCATGTGCAAAGTTTCTTTGGGTATTAGCATAGGAATGCTGCTGCTGAACTTTAATTTGAATGTTCAAATTTCAGATGAAATGCCAAACTGTTATCAAAATTGGTTGTACCAATTCACATGTCCACCAGCAACATGGAATTAGAGTTCCTTCTAACTCACATCTTCTTAAACCCTAAGTCTTGTTTGACTGAATTTTTGTCAATGTAGCAGGTCTTCATCTTTTTCTGGTCTCCAACAACTTTTTTTCCTCACTTATCTTCATTTACTCTTTAAAACTAGTTTATAATCAACATGTCAAGTTGAAAAATAAATCTAGTTGGAATTAGGTTTAGAAAAACAAAAAAGCAACATGTTAATTAAAAAGTTCTGTCATCTTTATACCAGTTCCTCCCTGCCCCCACACTCCCCACCTCAGGACATGGCATATTTCTCTTTTTATTCAGATCTTCTTTTATCACTTTCAATAAAATTTTAAGTTGACAATATGTGATCATAATATTCTGCATTGGTAATATTAAGATATAAATTCTTTCTGCCTCACAGAATAGCCAGGAAGACGTAAATGATGAGTAGTACATTTCATAGCACGTTTACATGCTCTACAAAGGTTAAATGTTAATGTTATTCTTTGTTATGATTATTCACATACATTTTGAAATGATTTTTATTGCTTATCCCAAGGCATTTGATACTATTCTAAAAATGATATCATTTTGCCAATTCTTTTCTCACTAATACCTGTAGATCAGAAATCCACTGATTTGGACATCTTTATTTTGTAAACAACCACAGCCACAACACCAACCACCTTCCTGAGTAAACAACCATGATGTTGTTGCAAATAATGATAGCTTCTAACTTTCTTTATTAATATTTATACTTATACCAATATTTGGTCTATAATTTCTTTTCAGTTTCACCTTCTGGTTTAAATAGGTTTTCTAGCCCTATAGAATGAACATTCTACAGTATATTGTAAATAAAATAAATGAATTAACTATTGAGGTTTCAACAGACTTTGTAAATGTTTCCCACTGAGTGAGCGCCTTTGGAAGATGGATTGCAGTATCCTTTCATGATCTTCTGAGAATTGTTAATCCATTCAAATGTTTACTTATTCTTGAGTTATTTACACTAACTTATCTTTTCCTAATTGTAGAAAGTAGAAAAACACTGAAAAGCACTTCACGTTCATTATGTAAATATTTAACACAAATTATAAATTATTTTTGTTTCAGAAAACAAGCATGGGTACACTGAGTCCTCCCATGTCTGCAAACACTTCTGTCATCATAGTTAAGTATCAGTTTGGCTAATATAAAAGTTTATATTCAAAACCTAAATAAATCCCTCAGAATTGTGTTGATGTTTTCCCATTATGCAATGAAGATGAATACCCATTCCTCAAATATTTAATAAAAGGCCACTCTGTATGGCATTCTTCAAGGAACAGGAGATACAGTGGTGAACAAAGCAGACAAAAGACCCCTAGTGGAGCTGACATTCTAGCTGTGAAGGAGAAGGGGTGGTCAATAAACAAACGCATATCTACAATACATGATGTATCAGATGCCAATAAGTGCAAAGTAAGTAAAACTGGGAAAGAGATGGAGAAGTATGTGGATGATGAAGAGTGCTCTGGGTCTTGTGGCACCTCTTTGAAAATGGGCAGAGGTACATGAAGGAGTCACAATCCCAAGTGCTACGCTCTGCTCTGTAGGATTCCTTCTGTATCTTGTCATCGTCACTGCCCTGTTAGGTAGCATTCTAATTTAATGCATTCAAATGGATTTAAAATTTTGTCCAAGTAGTACAAAAATAAATTTTTAAGTACAATTTGTTGCAGGTACCGTAGTAGAGGGGTGGAGAGGTTTAGGTGTGTGGATCCAGACGCAGATCCACTTCAAGTCCTAGGTACACAGTTTACTAATTTTGTTACCTCATAGTATTGTCATGAAGACTAAATATTTGATGTAAAGTGCTCAGACTAGTGCCTGGCATATTAAGAGTTAGCTATATTTTTGTTACATGTATCTTATCAGAGCTCAAGTACTACTACTGTCTTCTCTCAGAATCTCATTGACTTCATTACAATCCCTTTTCCAGATCATCTGAAAATACCTTATAAGCTGGGTCCAACATATATATATCAAGATTTATCCATGCTATGAAATATCCATAAAGCCCAAGTCTGTTCTTTCAATAAGCCAGTACTACTTTAATCCTTTCTCCAATTAGAATTTCAGTTTTGTTTAAAAAAAGAGAAAAAAAGACATTAAAAAGCTCAAATTAAAAAACTAAAGAGCATTCTCTTATAACAGGACTTAAGTAGTAAGAGAAGGGTAAAAATTACACATAACTTTAAAGGATCAATAGTTCTTGATAGTTATCCCAAGAAACCATCTTTTACTTAAAAGAGAAAAAACATACCGGGCACCTCGTGTGGTCAGAAAAGCAAAAAATATCTTGCGTTTTCTGCAGTGTTCAGTACCAACAAGTTATTAATGACTATAGGTCAAAGGGAACTGTGCTAGTCCTTTTACATATCATTTAATCCTCACAACTCACCATCCCACTTTACAGTTGAGGTTACTGAGGTTCAGAAAGTTCCCAAGAGTATGTAACTACTTAAGGGTCAGAATTTACAAGCCCAAGATAACGACTTCAAGTTCTAAAGTTTGGTATTTTACTCTCACAAACGTAACCTGGACTGACAAAGATTTGAGGAAATAAAAATCAGACTATCAAGTCAACCTTTACCACTTAGTCTGACACTCCTAAATCTGCATGTACTTGCTTTCAAATTCAAACACCTAGTGTTTGCTACATGCAAGACAATACGAAAAATATTGATAAAATGAATTCCTTGCTCTCAAAACACTTGCCAGAACACATGATAGCAATGCTTCAATCAATCTGTGTCACGGAACAGCAAAACACTGAGCCAAAAATGTAAGCACTTTATCTATATGTTCTTATTCTTGACCGCTGCGTGCTTTGAGTTTTTAAAGACCCTTTACCAATGTTGGGAGATGGAGAACAAAGGGAGAGAAATATTTTCCTAACAATGTCCATTATGTTAACCTCGCCAAAGAGTCCAATTACTCACTCGGTGTTGAAGGTTGTGAATTTTTACTTGCTTAATAAAATTTAGGTATCACAAGAAATACTTATTAAAACGTTTCAACTAGAAGTGAGGGCAGAACAGATGGCTTTAGGAAGAAATCAAAGCGACCAGGTGATTGGCCAGTGCAGAACAGGAAAGAGCGAGAGAACAAAGACAACTATTCCTAATCTATTTCACTACTGAAGCAAAATGAAACAACCCTAAAAGATCAAGCCTTTCAGGTGCCAACCATCGTGCAACTTCCTCAATTTCTGTCCTCTCGACGGGGAACGTCATGGAAACCACCTTTTACCTCCCTCTACCCCATTTCACTGTCTCTGTAGATATATTTTGTCCCTTTCTTGAATGACGGCGCACACACACTGTAAAATAAAGAAATCCAACCTTCCTGCTCTGCAACAATTATTATCTTAGGTGCCTAAGTAGGAAATCTGATTTGGAAAACCTCAAGCGTTGATTCCCACAGGTTGCTCCTGCTTCTGAGCAACTGTAACTCCAGTTACCGCTAAGTCCAAGTCGGCCTGAGCGACCGTGGCGCGCTGGACAGGGCACTCCAGCCTCACCCCATCTCACCTCGGCCCTCCCTCCCACAGCCCCTCCCGGCTCAGGCTGTCTTCACCTCCTACACCCTCAGTTGAGGCGCCTACCGCCGCCCGCCGTCAAAAAAGCTTTCTTTTAAGAAGGGGGAGATACAGGGTCATTTCTGGAAGAATCTGAGCACTCGGAGCGCGGGGCAGCTGCAAGAGGTTAGAGGGGGAAGAGTCATCAGGGGGCGGGGAGCGCAGCACCATTCATCAATTATCTTCGCGCTCAGGGATCGCCGAGTCCCCTTCGGGCCTCCACTGCAGCCGAGACATTCTCCCTCGTACTCAGGGCCGGGATGGGAATGTGGAACCCAGGCTCCCGAAGATGAGGATGCGAGAAGGGTTGTTCACGGCTGCATCGGTCCCGAGGGGGCGGGAAGCGAGAGAAACAAAGCAGCTGCCACCCATGCTCCCGGGTGCCCGGGCGACCCAGAAGGACCCGGGAGGTTCGCTTACCTGCCGTCAGCAACTGCATGGCGTGAGTGAAGGACGGGTCGAGGGAGTCCTTCTCGGCCATGAGTTCGGGCAGGTACTTGTTCTCGGGCTCCATCTTGACGGAGGCAGTGGCTGAGGGGGGCAGCAGCGGGGTCGGAGCCGGACCGCCCACTGTCGCGTCGG
Organism: Eonycteris spelaea; assembly: GCA_003508835.1. Classification (NCBI taxonomy): domain Eukaryota; kingdom Metazoa; phylum Chordata; class Mammalia; order Chiroptera; family Pteropodidae; genus Eonycteris; species Eonycteris spelaea. The sequence continues at coordinate 10,866,818 of PUFA01000006.1, forward strand.
GACCCGTGGCCGAGGGCGGTAGCAGTGGTGGCGGCTGCGTGGCGGGCGAGGCCCGGGCAGCACCCCGGGACCCCCCTCCGCCTCCCCGGGACCGGTGAGGCAGCGGCGGCTGCCGAGACGGCGCCTGACGCACTGAGGGGTGGGCACCTGAGGGGTCCATGGAGCCGCTGCGGCCCGAGGACCGGCTCATGCGCGCGGCGGGGTCGTCCCGGCGCTGCATCGGGGACGATGTGCGATCGAGGGGTCGAGGAAGCGACGCGGTAGCGGCAGAGGCCCGAGCGGCGGTTGGCGGGGTGGGAGAGCGAGAGCGACGGCGACCGAAGCCGACCCGAGCGACCCAGCGAAAGAGAGCACCGGAAATGAGGCGACGCGCGTGCGCAGCCAGTCACCGGCACCGCCCTTGGGTCTCTCCGCGGAGAACAAAGTCCCCAGTCGGGCCACCGCGCCTGCGCGCCGCCGCCGAGCCCGACGAAGTCGCCTCTCCGCTCCTCTTTTTCCTCCGAGTCCGCCGGCCTAGGGCTTTGTGCGCGTGCGCGGGTGGCCGCGGGCTTCGTTCGTTTTCTTTACCACGTGACTCGGGGCTAGCGGGACACGTGTCTCCTCCCCCTTCGGGCTGAGTACGCAGAGGGGGCGGGGGCTGTGGAATGTCTTTGTCTGCGCGCGGGCCCGCGGAGTGTGGGGCGGGAGACCTGTTACTCGCGGGGCCACGCCCCCACCAACGGCTCGAGCGGCAGAAGGGGTTGAGCTCAATGGGGGATTGTTCCTGAAGTATGGAAATAGGAGAGGGGGCGGAAAAAGCGAGAATTGAGGCTATCTGGGCCGGAAGAGAGGAAGGCGAGAGACTGCCTGAACCGGGAGAAGGGAAGAGATAGGGCACAGGGGTGGCTAGGAGTGAAGAAGGTAGAGTCTGACGCAGGAACGAGGGGTGCAGATGCGGAAGAGAAGCTTGGAGGGAGAAATTGAGGAAGGACGCGGTAATGGGAAGACTGAAGGCTGTTGGAGGACTTTAACTGAGATTCTTCCGCAAAAAAAGTAGGGTAGAGCTGGGTCCTTAATCCATGATAGTTGCATCATCAGGGTGGGTCCTTCTGATGTGAGTGGTAACCCTCCTGCCTCTGTTGGGCCCTTCATAATCAACTATTTCAGACTTGCTCAGAGAGACCTACGGCTCTCAAGGCCTAGGTAAATAGTGGACAGTCTTCCACAGCATTCTCCTCATCCTGGGGTGCTGTGTACGCAAACTCTAATATACCTGGTGCCTTCTCTAACCTTTCCTTCCTGACACAGATTTTTGCTTCTCCCATTGTAAGCACGCCATCATTTTCCTTCCCTATCAGTTTTCCCAAATAAACCCACGCTTTTCTGGAAATTGTCTACTGGGTGCTTGGAAACAGTTGAATTTTGGATCTGAAACTTAGAAACCTTTAACTAGGGACCGTTAAGAATTGGCCACCTTCCTGTGGGTAGGGGAGAGAAATCACCCACAGAAATGAGAACAAAACAATTATCGCCATAACTAAATACACACACACACACACACACACACACACACACACAGATATTTCTAGTGTCTGGTGCAGTACTTTGAGGTCATAAAGGTAGTTTATGTTCAAATAGAATAAAATAATGTTTTAAGTAATTGTGATTAAAAAAATAATGTGATAAGTGCCAGAAGATCAGTGAATATTAAGTGTGATTGGTGTTAAAAGCACAAGATAGATTTGAGCTAGGGGAGAATGAGTTCCAGGCAAAGGAAAGTGTGAATAAATGAGCAGAGATGAGAATGTCAGCGATACATTTAAGGAATGGGAGTAATCCAGTTGCAAACTGTGAAGAAATAGGTACATGGAGGAGGGAAAGGGGGCAAGGAGGATTTATAGCTCCCTTGCCACTCATTTCTGCTGCTGTCCTTGAAAATTCTGCTTGGGTGGTGGTGTTACAAATGGCTGAAGTGTCCTTGTTCTGTAAATGAGATGTGCCCAGATTGGAGGTACTCTGAGCTGAGGCTAATAAAACTTTGATAAAGAAGTGTCTGAGAAGGAACCTGGGTAGTGGTATCTGTGGGTTTCTAGACTAGAATCAACATTCTTAGCGGATAACTGCCAAACCTTTACTTACTTTCTCTAAGGGTGGGGTTGAAGGGAGGTTTGTGCTCTTCCTCCTGGTGAGATATACAAAAGAAAATCTCTGAAGCGATGGTTGTCTGCCAGCAGTGTAAATATTAAGTATGAATTGCAGCAGCCTTCCATTGTAGGGGGTGGGGTAGGGGTCAGAGAGGAACCCTTCCCTGGGAGTAGCAAAGAATAATTCCTGTCCTGAAAGCCTAGAGGTCTGGAGTTCACTGTGTCCTAGGTTCTCCTGATGGCCTTGTGAAAAGACTTTGGAGTCAGGCAGACAAATTCAAATCCAGCAATGCCTTCTCTTTGCTTTGTGTTATTGGGAAAACCACAACCTGTCTGAACCTTAGTTTCCTCCTTTATAAAGTGGAGGTAATGACATCTACCTTGCAGAATTGTGAACATTAAAGAATACCAATGTAAACCTCCTGACAGTAGGGCTTAAATGCAGATTTATTGTCATTTAGTGCCTAATGGAGAGTTTTGGGTGCTCACGTTGGCTGCGGATCTGAAAGGCCTGTTCTCTAATCTTTCATTTTCACTGACTGTAGCTAGACTTTGTTTTGGAGTGGGGAGGTTCCAAAAAGACTAATTTTCTTCTACTCTATTTCCTCACATAATCCAGTTCCTATGGCACAGTGTGCAGGAGCATGAATGATCAAGCATAGCACTTAACCTTGCTCAGTTTTTGCTTCCTCCTCCTGCATAAAACAGGGGTCCTAATAGTTACCTCAGGGCTGGTAGGATTAAAAGAGAGAGGTCTGTAACGCATGCAGCACAGGTGCCGGCAATTAGTAGATTCTTGATAAGAGGTGGAGGTCATTGTTATTATTATTACACACATTTGTTGAGTACCTGATTGCAAACTTTCACTTTCATGTGAGTCCCTAACTGACTGGCTGGAAAGGACAGAAGTATGCCTGACCTGTGTGAGCGCCACCTATGGGGGATCCGTAGGCCCCATCTGCCTTCCCTGCTTCTCAGCAGGGTCTCAGGAAAGAAGGGGCCCAGCCTTGGGCAGGAGAGTTTCTCTTCCGAGAGTATAATTCATCTGTTCAATTTTAAACACCTATTTGGTGCCAAATACATGGAGGGTGTAAAAGGAGACAGGGAGATCGAGATCCAACATTTTAAAGTGTTTTTCTAAGATGTCTTAATTACAAAAATATATACTTCTAGCTTTAAGAAAAATCCAACCATAAGAAAGGTATAAAGTGAAAAGTAAAATTCCCCCCCAAACTTGACTGCCCTTCCTTAAAGACACCCACTATTCAATGGTTGCTTGTGCAGCCTTCCAGACATTTTAACACATCTATATGCAAGTCTATCTTTTTTGTTTTAAACACAAACCACATCATTCTATAAACAATCTTCAACTTTTTTTTTTTTTTAACTTGGGTTTAAATGAAATATTCTGGATATCTTAGTATATTTAAGTCTACTTTATTTTTTCTATGGTCACAGATTATATTGAGCACTTTAAAAAAATTTAAAAGGTTTTTTAAAATATTTATTTTTAGGCGAGGAACCCTTGGTTGACCCCACAGATTGTAAGGACCTCGTCAGCTTACAATCCCTTATTTTTTAATTTTTGTACGCCTACTGCACCTGGTCTTCCTGAGTGGTCTCTCATCCAAATACTAACCAGGCCTGATCCTGCTTAGTTCCTGAGATCAGATGGAATTGGGCTTGTTCAGGGCAGCATGGCCTGTAGACATAGTGAGCACTTTTAATCCGTTCCCTTCTGAAAGAAGTATTGGTTGATTCTAGCTTTTCAGTATTGCAAATCATACTGCAATGAGCATCACTGTACAGAACATCTTTGTGCATAGTATCGGTATATCTCTAGGATAATTTGTAGAAATGGCACAAAAAAAGACTGTACCCAGCAACAGGGTAGGCAGCATCCTCTTTTTCCACCTTCAATCAATTCTGGGTACTGCCTTCCCATCGTTTTAGTCTTCACTAATGTAGTAGCTGAAATGGCAGGAGATTCAACATTGAGTAAGAAAGTCCATGTCTTCCAGTAGCTCACTGTTTAATGAAGGAGACAAAGGTAAACCGAGAGTTACCATGTAGCAGTGTGAAAAGTTATAATAGAGCACTGTACAAATTGCTGTGGGAATGTACAGGAAGGAGTGACGGGCCAATTTGGGACATGAATTTGGGAAGTTGCCAGGTGGCGTGGCGGGGGAGGCAGGGCAATTCAATGTTGGGAGTTCAGCAGAGCTTGGTCCCCTGAATGTGATTACTTCCTCCTCCATGTTCATGGCTCTGGAATTTAGATCTGTAGCCCAGACTTCTGAGTTCCAAATCCAGATAGCCAAGTGCATCCCTGACATCCTCCTTTGGATGCTCTAGAAGACTCTCAAACTCAGCATGTCCCCAATAGAACTCAAACTGCACCCATTAGCAGTGCTGTTTCAGGGCCCAGATGACTTATCCAGGCTAGGGAAAAGCTCCTCTCTCCGGACCACGTCCTGTTCCAGCACCTTGAGAGCCTCAGGGCCAGCAAACTATCAGGAGGCATTCATTTTCAGGGCCATTCTCCTTGCTTGCCTCACTCTAGTCCTGAGCTGCTCTTAGCATTCTCATAGAAGGCACCTTTGGTAGGAGTAGTGGGCAGGGACAGAGGGGATTAGAGCAGGGCTGGTGTGGACAGTGACTTGGCCCCTCTGCTTGAAGGAGACTTTGCAGGAGCAACCATAGGAACTCAGAATGATTAGTGTTCATGATTTTTTTGAATCCACAGGGTGGTTAGCCTGTGTGATATTTGGATTATAATAATCTTTTTTTCTGCCTGGCCTGCCGACCAGAAGGTGAGTGGCTTGTGGGCAGGAACCGTTTCTGTCTTTATATACAGAGTCTGGAACAGAGCAGGCATTGGATACATGTACATTGATCACGTACATGTCTGCAGAATAACTGAACTCTCATTCTGCCTGTTGTGCCTCTGCCACTGATGTGCTCCTCATCTGGTGTCCCCTGTCTTAGGAACAGTACCCCCAACTCATTGAATAGTTAGAAATCTGGGAGTCATTCTTCTCTCCTTCACCTCACCACTCCTCACCCGCCATATATAACCCATGTCTAAATCCTATTGTTGTTTATTTAATAAATAATGCAAACCCAATCTATGTTTCTCTGTCTCCACTACCTCTGTGTCCATCTGAGGTGCCATAATGTCTCACCTAAACTTTTGAATTCTGAACTGATCCCTACTTCTTTACCTGCTTCTGCACCCTTTCTCTGTTTTCCATCCAGAAGCTAGCATATTTTCAAAATGCAAATCTGATCATGTCTGCCTGGCTGTCTCTCTTACACACACCACACACACACACACACACACACACACACACACACATGCACTTTATTAAACCTTTTCAGTGACTTCTCATTTCCCTTAAGATAAAGACCAGAACACTTATCATGTTTGACCAAGCCCTGCCCACATGGCTAGCCCTGCCTGGCTTTCCTGCCTCATCTCATGCCATTCTCTGCCTTAGTTCCCGTGCTTGGTAACCCTGGTCTTTTTCAGTTCCTCAAACAAGCCAGACTCCTGCCTCTCCTAGACTCCACACTTTCTGATTCCTTCAACTAAAACTCTGATCACTGCTCCCCTCCCCCAACCCAGCCTGCCTGCCCCACTGTCTCTTTAACTTAGCTACTGTAATTTCTGCACATACTTCAGATACATTATATGAAAATATCTTTTCTTCAGAGAGGCCTTCCCAGATCCCCATGGCAGATCAGCTTAGCCCTCAGTTGTTATATGCTCTCATGGCTCATATCTAACACCTGTTACATTTTAAATTTGCTCCTTTGTGTTATTGAGTAACATCCACCCCTGCCATTTGAATGTAAGCCCCATGAGGGGAGGAATTTTGCTCCTTGGTATTTAAGGTTACATCTTTAGTACCCAGCACAGTGCCTGGATTGGCTGGTCAATAAAAATTTGTTGGTTCAATGACTAGAGAAATAGGGCAGCACAACTCAGAAAAATTAAAGCATTGCAAACTTGACATGGGTTCCTGGAATGACAAGTCATGCCCTAGATTGGGGGCGGGTGCGTGAAAATGACAGAAGCTGAGGCCCAAGAGGTAGTCTTTGTCTTGACGCTTAAGTTAGGAAATCAAATGCTTATGGGAAGCAGTGAGATAGCATAGTCACTAGAGTAGAGAAGGAAACCAGGGGCTCATATACTATATTTAGCCTGTGTATACATTTTAATTGGCCTGGCTAATAAAAAAAATTGAAACAATTGCCATTGGGAGATTTCACATTTAAAAAAAATTCTGGATTTCTAGTTTTTCTTGAAACATCAGATGTTCTAGGAACCCTAGGTTCGTATTGCTCCAAGCAATAATTAACTTCCCCCTTTAAAGGGCACTGCCTCTAACTCCCCAGGCATTTTTGCTATCAGCCTGATTCTCTAAGCACCAGTTCCAGAGATATCATTCTGGTGGTAGAATGAGGGAAGAGATGGGAGCAAGTAGGGAAGGACCATGATAGCTGGAGGAACCCAGAGAAGGAAGAGAGTTCACATATAAGTTGGAGACACCCTGACCCATGAGATACTACATCTGGACTTAGTAGGGCCCAGGCTTGGGATGGGGGAGGGGAATCAACTTCAGTACCTAGGGTTGCTCTTCCCTCTTCCATCATTAGAAGTTCTGTTTGGACTAAAGAGAATTAAAAACAAAACAGGAAATCCGATGCAATCCTAGCTGATCTGAGAGTAAGTGAATGGAAACTTTGGAGTTTTAGCAAGATAAATGCTACCTTCTTCTGGGCCCACCCTTTCCCTCTCTCTCCATGTCTCAGAGAAATAAAAGATGACTAAGACCATGGGCCATACTATAGTGGAAACTGACAGTCTTGTGGGGAAGAAGACATTTAAATAAATACATAATATATGCTAGATAATAGAATAGAGAAGCACTCATTCATTCAATAAGTATATTTTGAGCACCTACCATATGCCAGGCACTGTGCAAGTGCTAAAGATATAGTTATGAAGATAACAAACATGGCCTCTGTCCTCAGAGAGCTTAAACATAGGTAGTTGGGAGATCAGAGGATGATGGAATTAATTCTGAAGGATGTTTATATGGGATGGGAGTTCTGGAAGCAAACATTTGAGCTGGGCCTAGAATGAAGAATAAAATTTTGTTAGGGCTTGTGTTGGAGCATAGAAAATTCATTTTAATCAGAAGAAAGAACAGAAGAACCATGAGAAAATGTGAGACGTTTCAGAAATAGTTAAGTATTAGGTTGGAGTGATTTTTATAAGAGAAGGAAGCAAATTGTTTAGATCCTAAATTGCCTTTTAATCTAAATACCATTGGATTTTTTCCTGAAAACTTAATTCTTTAAAATGGAATTATTTCAAAACTAACAAAAATGAGAAACCAATTTACAGGTGAAACACTGTTGTCCCAGTGTAGAAGGTTTCACGGTAAATTAAGGCAATCATTTTAAATCAACACAACACTCCTGAACTTACACATTGAGATGAGAGGTTTTTGGATTCCTTTTTTTCAAATCGTCTTCAGAGCATGAAGTCCATTCTACAGACTATTATCAAAGGTGACAGATTTTTATTCTTGAGGGTGAATTTCATTTTGGAAAACAAATAATCCAGAACCAAAGTCAGCAAATAAGGTAGAAACAAAGTTGGGGAGAAAGATTTTGAGTAAGAAATTAGGTATGACTACAGAATAGTGAATCTAATTTTCTTTCATAACTTTTAAAGTAATCCTCAAGTCAATTCTAAAATATGAGGTCCAAAATACTTTTGAGAAATGGTGGCCCTGTCAGAACAAGGGTAAACACATTCACGCAAAGTGATTACTTCAAGGGCAGCTCTTGTTTCATTTCATGCATGCATGCATTTATTCATCCAATAAACATTTATTAGATACCTACCTGATAGATGCCAAGCATTGTTCTGGGCATTGAGGTAAGTGGTGAACAAGATAGACAAGCTCCCTGCGTTTGTGCTGCTTTCTAAATAGGGGAGACAGATAATCACCAAGTAAAATAACAGGGTTGAAATAAGTTTTCAAGATTAAAACAAGGTACTGTGATGGAGTGAATGAGAAAAGGTGGGGTTGGGTAATTTAGGTAGGGTAGTCCAGGCAGGTATCTCTGAGGGGGCCCTGCTGTGGGAGAAGAAGCCAACCATGGCAGGGGCTGGAGGAAGACCACTCTGGGAACAAGGAGCAGCAAGTACAGGGGCCCTGAGTCAGGAACTGGTTGAATAAATTCTAGAAAGAGAAGAAAGGTCATATGGCTGAAGAATAAAGTGAGCACAACAGGTAGCTATTGTAGTGACGTGGGCAAGGTAGGTAGGATCAGAATCCAGTATGGCCATGTAGACTGCAGTAAGGAGTTTTCTCTCACTGTTCAATAGAAATTGGGGCAAGAACAGAAACACAAAGACCAATTAGGAGACTATTACAGTAAATGTTCAACAAATATTTTTTAACATCTATGTGCCAGGAACCATGCTAGGTGCTAAGGATATAATGGTGATTAAGACATGGGTTGCTGTCCTCAGGTTGCTGATGACATTGGGGAGCACAGACAATAAACTGGCAATTGCCTATCTATGTGGTAAATTCTAGAATAGGGGTAAAACAAGGTGCTGTGAGACTACAGAGGAAGGTCACCAGTCTAGGGGGCTAAGTAATGTTTCCTGGAGGAGTCATCATTTAAGTTGGACTTGAAGGATCACAGAAATTAGCCAGATGAAGGGCTGGAAAAGGGCATCCAGGGGAGCAAGAATGTGGTGAGTTTGAGGACCCACAAGTGGATAAGCATGGCTGGATCTTAGTGGCATATTTCCCATAAAAAAATAAATCAGTCTTTTTTTTTTTTTTAAATAAGCCTCTTGAGTTTGCATAGGAAAGTCATTCAAAGGTTTTTCAGTAGCAGAATGACATGTTTCAAGGCCTGCCCAACTCTCAACTGCCTGTTTCCCTAATCTCAAATCAGTCTTAATAATAATCTACTGAGCTGTGGCTTTGAACCTGATATTATACTCAGTATTGAAAAAGAGCATGCTGGTTGAACACCTCTGTTCTTCGCTAACAAGATGAAAAAGAGCAAGAGGAGGGAAGAATCACTACTCTCTGAGTAATAGAAAATACCTATCCGGGAAACTGCCTTAAAGTATATAGGTCCTGCCACCCATGAGGCCACAGCCAGGATGGTAAAGAGGCTTGGGGCCTGCCTTAAGCTTTTTAGTGGACTCTGAAAGAATCCAATTTATCAAAGGATGGGACAAGCCAGTTGATTCTGTGTTCCAATTAACTGACTTATTAGGTTTGTCCCGAACCTCTAGGGTAGCTGTGCATAAAATGAGTTCCTTATCAGCACAGTTGGTCTGCATGTCATTGGGATAGTGATTCACCACCTGTGTCATCTGACTTTTTCTTGCGACAAACTCACTAGGGCACTTATGACTTTCAGACAACTTTTTTGATGGCTATTCCTACTTTTCTCTACAATGCATTCTTTATTAGGACTTGGAGTCATAAAAAAAATAATAATAGCTAACATCTACATTTGTTTGGTTTATTTAATTTTTCACAACAGTCCTACACTGCTATTACTGTTATTCCTATTTTGTAGTTGAAAAAATACACAGTTGAATAAAAGTACAGGAAGGTTAAATCACTTGCTTAAGGTTACTAGGGATTTGAACCTAGATAGTCTGATGAGAGCCCAAATGTTTAAGCACTCTGACATAGGTGTGACTGATTAGGGATATAACGATAAAGAAACAATCATAAATCCCTAGAATTATATAAATTTGTAAATTTTAGCCTCTAAATCTATAAAATTGGGCATCATTATACTGAATTCAGTGATTATACAACGGCATCAATAATACAATGGTTACAGAAAACATTTACAACTGATGAAAACAGAATTTCTTTGTACCATGAAGTTAACCTAAATGAATTCATTTGTTCTTAAACTATTTCAATATTGAGTTGCTATCATAAAGCTCATGTTAATCAAATGTGCTTGCTTTCTTTATCAAGTCTATTGTGTGTGTGTGTGTGTGTGTTGTGTGTGTGTGCGCGCGCGCGTGCGTGTGTAGGGGAGGGAGGGAGAATAATCCAGCCTTCTAAAAAACCAATCTAAAGGAAACTTAAGTTGAAGTCTTTTCCTTTTGGTGAACTTTTCTATTACAAACGGCAACTTTCAAAGTTTTTTCTTCATCTTAGAGCCAATTTCTATAATACCTAGTATATAATAACTACTATAAATCACGATTACTAACATTTTTAAGTCTAGGAGAAAGGACTATAGTTGTGTCCACTTTACAAAGAAGAAAAAACCAAGGCTCAGAGAGTTTAAATAGTTTTCCACATCACATAAGTGGTTAATTAAGGTTAGGAGCTCAGTGTTGTCTGACTTCAAAGACCAAGCTCCTCGACTACAAATGGTTGTAGATATTTGCTCTCAGAAATAGATACTTATTTAAATGTATGAGAATGATTATTGTAATGAAGGTGTTTCTTCTACAATTTTGAGTAAGTCAGACTCTTCCTTTTATCCCAAACTGCTCCTCAGTTTAATCTAACTTATCAGATCAAAATATGAAATGGGAAGCATTAGGGACTATTATCTTTTTTTCTTGACTTCAACACAGGGCCCACTTGACACTTCACTGATGTATTACAGAGCATATGACACTTTATGAATGCCACAGAATTACCGGGTTGTCATTAGCAATGATTCTTCATCGGAGATCTAAAACATCTCTGTGAAAATGGCTGATACAGGCACAGGGGACATATTCTCCACTAGATGGGGTGAGGCAACAAGAGCTGAGATATGAGTGATAATTAGGCATCAAATAGCATTGCAAAAGTCAAGTATCTTAGGTGGGGTCTACCTGTAGAACCTAAAAAGATCTTTATAGAACAAGAGTGTTTTTTATTTTCTTAGTTTTGTTTGTTTTGGTGATAAAAATGCAAGGTGTTCTCAGATAACCAAAATATCCCTTTCACAGAGAGATGGTAAAGCCACCAGCAAAAATTTCCAATTCAGACATCATATCTAAAGATAAATTCTGAATTATATAGGAATAGTTGAGTAAATCACAGCCAGGTGATTCCTGGGAATGCAACTTAGGAGACAACAATCTGCAAAGTTGGAATGACGTCAAAGGATGTGGCTTATTCTTTAAACAAGCTACTAATATATGGTGCCATCTTTTCCATGGTCTAAATCCAAGGGTCAAGGGTGGAAGTGGGAGTGATCCTTCTCACATTTAGACTTAACAACTTACTCATAGAATTTTTGCTTTTTTCTCTGCAGTTTTGGGTTCAGTGGGTTTGGAAATCTTATCTCCCAAGGAATGCTTCCTCCAGGTAATACAGACATTACATTGATTCTTTTAAACTGGAAGCTGGGACCCTCCCTGGTCATCTGGACTCCTCATGCTATTGAGCCAATGGCAGAAAAGGGGTTTTCAATATTGTCTAGGGTGATTGATTCTGATTATCAAGTTGAAATTAGGTTGCTGTTACCAAAAGGGGCAAGGAGAACTATGTCTATTTCCAGTAAATTCACCAGCATACCTCTTAGTACTCCCATACCCAATAACCATCAGTGTAAAATTATAACGAAGCAATGGAAAAGACAGGACCACTAAGGGAGAGAATCCTGTGGAAATACAGGTTTAGGTCATCCCACCAAGCAGAGACTCCCCTCCAGCCAACATGCTGGCAGAAGGTAAGGGGAATGTGGAATAGATGGTGGAAGAAGGAAGCTATGAGTACCGGCTTAGCCTCGTGACCACCTATTAAGGCCGGGTCTGTAGCTACTGTGAATATCTTATATTCATTATTTCCACTTCCCTACTACTCCTTGTGCCCTGCTATCTGGTATGGAAAACACTGGTGGTGGTTAACTTTACATTTTAAGTTCCAGATGGGAGAACAACTGAGCTGACATCACTCGGTTATGTTGTGGCTGGTAACTGACAGACTTTGTGCCTTCCCTCCATTGCCTACCCCAATCCATTTTCTATCTGTGTTTGCCCTCTCTCCCTGGAAGCTAAAGCTCCACGGACTGTATCACTTGGGCTCATCACTCACTTGAGTTTCACTCATGAAAGGCACTGGCAAGAGATGGGCATGCAGAGAGAGAGTTTGAGGTTTTCCCCTGCTCTGTGCTACATTTTCTTATTTTCTGACAGTGGCTGCTTCCTTCCAAGACAACAGCTCCTGTCAGCAGGCCCTCTTCCATGGCTGGGTTCAGGAAACCATTTCCTTCCCCTCGCCTTTCAAGCAAGCATAGTCATAACTTCCCACTTTTGCTAGCCTCTGGCCACCTCAACCTCCCTTTTTAGTTCCCTTAACTGTGCCCACACCTCTTGAATAGTACCTCCGTTTAAGTTTTTTTTTTTGAGTCCTCTCAGTTTAGTTCAGTTTCCTGCTGAGACTCTGATAGATCAATCATTTAAAAGTGAGATGCAAAATTCTCAAAGTAAATCTGTTTATTATTAAAAAATAAATCAAGCAGTAAAACATTAAGAAGGAAGGGAGATGAAAGTTAAGGCATCTTTTACTAAACATTAAGCGCTTAATATGTGCAAATTAGGTGTTGAGAATATCAAAATTAATGTCAGTTATTGCCCCTGGGTACAAGCCAGCCCCTGTGTACACAAACTGTGCAGTGAGATAGGTGTTCTGTAATAGAGTTTTCAAAGCGCTATGGAACAGATTTAAATCGACCCATTCATTTCACAACTTGGATTTAATTCTCCTCCTCTCCTGGCCCAGAAAATGGCATGTAAAATTTAAAAAGATAATTTTCATATTCTATCTTAGTAGAGGATATTAATTCCCAATGACAGTAAAAGATCTGGAGGGATGCTCACCAGAGGGTTCCCAGTTGTTATCTTTGGGAATGGGAATAAGAGAAAAATTTTATCACCATTTTATACCTTTCTCATTTTAATTTTTTCAATTTTATTTTAAGAATTGATAAAAACTCTGTGCAATTAAATATGTAGTATAAAAGAAAGAAAGGAAATGATGCTTATGGCAGACCTCACAAGGAGGATATTGATTTAGGCCATGGAGGATGAGTAGGAGGAATTCATGGAGTAGAGAAAGGGGAAAGGATAAAACAGAATCATAGAATACTTATCCTTGTTTCAGATTGTTGCAGTACCTCCTTCACACCTGCTCCTGTAAATTAATTTGTTGATAGCATCTTGTCAGAAAACAAATGTGTATTGAGTCCCTGCTCTATGCCAGTGTAATAAATAGCAAGGTAGTATAAGTTAGAGTACCTGCTGTCAAAGCATTTACTATCTCAATGGGGAGTTAAGACATTCTCAGAACAGTTAGAGACAGCCCATGGTTAAGTGCCAACGGGTTTGGCCATGAAAAAGCAGGAAAAGCTGAGTACACTGCCAATATTTGAGCCTGGGAGCCTTGGAATGGTGGTGCCACTTAAAAAAATGGAAGTTGGAAAAAGAGAGTTGTTTTGAAAGTAGATATACCTATAGTAAAATATCACAGTCTATGTAAATTACTCTTTGGCTATGCAGATGAGCAGGGCTGCATAAGTGATGTTTAGACTGCAGGGTGCCAGGTAATATAATAACCTCTACCTTTCATTAAATGTAGACTGGGTCCCAGGCCCTGCGCAAAGCCATTTTCATACATTATCATTTATTCTTCACAATAACTCTATGAGGTCGTTATGACCCCTGTTTTTCAGATGAGGAAAGTGAGACTTGGAGAAGTTAGGTCACTTGCTAAGGCCTTGCAACCAGGGGGAAAATGACAGATTAGGATTTGGATACAAGTCTGTCCAGCTCGAACTGCTATGACACTGTGCTGTGTTGTCCAGAGTATTGTTATCGAAACCCCAATGTTTTTTCCTTACATCTGCCTGCCTGTGTGCACTGGCCCGAAGAAATGTACGACCAGGAGTTTGCAGTATAGAAAGAAGTAATAGTTAAATATTGAATTGGCTAATATGGAGACGGGAGCTTATGCTCTAAAAACCCTCGTCTCCCCAAAGGCATGTAGATTACAGATTATATAGGGCAAAATCACAAGACACTGTGGGTTAGGGAGTTAGAGATTGTAACAAATCATGTCTTCAGGCCTTGAGGATAGTTCTGAGGTCTTTTCCCATGTCCCTCTGTCTGATTTCATTGGAAAGTAGCCAGGGGTTCTACCTTAAGGCTCTGGAACTGAAACATAATTTAGGTCAAGATGTTATCTGTAGCCTGCCAGAGGTCTAGACCTTGTGGCCATTAGTCAGGTCTGGGCTATTGTCTTCTGCTGCCTGTAGGGGTTGCTGATTATCTGGGGGGGGGGGGTGGCTGGTAGAAAGCTAGGTCTATGGGGGATTGGGTAGGGAGGGAGAGAGGTAATTTCTAGAGCCAGGATTTAAAACCACATTTCATCAAAGTCATAGGGACGCTCAGTTTCAGTATGTACGGGATACCAACTCTGCCCTCACGTATAAGTTGAAAGCATAGGCAGGTGTGCCAGCAGGCACTGTCCAACTTCTCAGACAGGCAGCTCTCCATCACCACCATCACACCAACATCATCGAGGGAAACTAGAAGAAAGTGATAACTGTGGACTGGAGTAGTCAGGGAAGGCTTCAGGAACAAGTGAGTTTTAAGCCAAGTTTTAAAAGATGGATCAAATTTGAATAGGAGGGGAAATGGAGGAAGGTCACACCAAGCAGAGGAGGCTACAGATGCAAAGAAAAGGAGATGGACTTGGATATGGCATGCATGGAATGGAAAGTCTAGATTGGAGCTTTACGGAAAGTCAGATCTAGAGAATCAGATATGGAAGGCCTGAAATGCCCTTGAATCTGCTCTAGGAAGGAAACAGCCTTAATAGGATTTTGAATGGAGATGGGAGGGTGGTGGAAGGGAATATCTGGCATGCTTCAAGTGATCTTTAGGAAGGCTGTAATATTCAGGATGACTGGAATTAGCCATTTAAACTAGATCAGATCTGGGCTGGTATTGATCTTGAGTAGCAGCAAGAGGGGTGATGGAAAAGAAGGAGGTGAATGTGAGAATGTTTTGAAGAAAAAAGAATACAGATGCTTGGCAATTGATTGAATTCAGAAAGAGAGGAAAGGGAAAAGACAAGAATCTGGGATCTGATGTGTGGGTGGCCAGGAGAATAATGATGCCTTTGAGATCAGACTGAGCTTGCTTTGGCGACTGTATTGTGACCTTTCTTTGGTGGAGAGCAGATAGAATGTGGAGCAAAGGCAAAAAAATAAGCGAAGGAGGATGAATAGAAGAGTCTGGGAAGAATAAGAGAGAGAGAGAGAGAGAAAGAGAGAGAGAGAGAGAGTTAGGACATCAAAGAGTCAAGAAAACAACAGAGAGAGGGGAGGAGGCCTTTAAAAAGTCAGAGGTGACCACCAGGGTCAAATAGTACAGAGATGACAAGAAGAATCACATTAGGAAAGAGACCACTGACTTTGAGAAAATCAATATGTTACTCCAAAGTAAATCACTTTGAGCAGAATTGTCTTTCAGTAAAAACTACCAAACAAATGGGGTTAAGGATGCTGGAAAGACGGTGGTGATTCTTTACGAATGCAGCTAATATTTCCTGAGCACCTTTTATGTGCTCAGGCTCAAGTGACTCCTGGACTCTATCCTGTTGACCTGGCCGGTATTATGGATGTCTTCTTAAGAGAGGGAGACTGGCACTCAAAGACGTTAGTTAACTCTCCCAAGGCCACATTGTGGAAGTTATGGAGCTAAGATTGTTAACCAGGTCTGCATAGTCCTAAAGTCCGCACCATTTTCCACCTCACCATAGTGTCTGTGCTGGAGTGCATACTGACGGCTCCTTAATAATACTATGAACAGCTACCATTCAATAAACACTAAGGACTGTGCTAAATAGTTGGTGTCTATTAATTTTATTTTATGATACCCTTTGAAGTAGATATTATTAATCCTTTTTTACACATGGGGACATTGAAGCTCAGAGAGGTTAAGCAACCTGACCAACATCACACAGCTAGAAAGTGGTTGAAGTAGTCTATGTATTACCTCTCAAGGATGTCTTAAAGGAAATTTCTACTTGGAACTCAATCGGTGACCAGCTAGTGCCTCAAAGCTTTATAAATCATTAATTATATAAAGCCAGTATCATGTGCTTCCTGGATGACTTTCAGTGATTCCAGTGCTGAGCTCCTGGTGGCAGGCTTCCTGAATAGCATCAGTATCACACAAGCTTGCTTTGTGGAGTTGCACTGCCTTTCTTTATCACATTTCTTGCTTCACCCCAGGGATTGAAGGACGGTATGTGGCTTTACTTCAGGGATGGAAGAACCATGAGTGTTCATCCACTGCCTCAATTGTTAGAAGTGTTTGGGCAGAATCAGGCACTTTTGGCTAGCCGATGCCTCTCCCTGGCAGTCTCAGTGGCCGTCATCACTTTCCCTGACTGAACTCAGCAGGGAAGACACTGGCTGGGTTGATAGAGGTGTCTGCCTGGCCGTCAGGGGCCTCTGACTTAGAGCTTTAATTCTCTCCCAGCAGCCTTACTATGGCCTGGGCAAGACCTGGTGAAGGCACTGTCCTAGTGATAGCAGCCTAGGTGGAGAGGAGACAGACATGGAGATTTCTCTCCGGGGTTCTGGGCAGAAATAAGCAGGAGCTCCGTTTACGACAAGGTGACTTGGTAGTCTAAAGCAAGGAGGGGGCCATTAAGCCAAGTGCCTCTCTTCCTCTTGGTCTTTGGTCAGAGGGCCTCAGGGAAAATGTCAGCCTTCCTTACCTGATAAAATATCAAGCCCCCTGCTGTAGAACTGAGATTCTCTCTGCACCTGGTCAGTAACAGAATTTTTGCAAGGTGAAAGTAATTAGGCCTCCATCCCCACCTCCCCTACTGCTAGGAATAAAGGGAAAATGGAAGGGAAGCTGTCTTTGCTTCTTCCACAGTCAGCCAGGATGCTGTTCCAGTAATTGGTTCCCCCACCTACTCACACCTCTAACAGGTTGTGGTGTTCTCAGGCATTTCGTGTCCCTCAGGGAAATGAAGAAGACAGGAGGTGCCGCTTTTACACTTCCCTTCAGAACAAGAGATTGAGCATCTCACCTTGTCCTGGGCAGGGAATTAGCTGGAACACCGTGAGGCCACCTGAGCAACACACACGGAGCTGAGCTGCTGCTGCTTCTCTCTGGGAGATTCAGAACCAGGCAGGAGAAAATCCTTTGGAAGGTGGAAGAATTCAGTCATTTGTTTAACAGCTATGCCAAGCACTCTGCTAGGAGTTCCTTGTCTCTGTCTTGCGGGAGCTGAGGAGAGCAGAGTGGGTTCAGGAGGTGGAGGGGTGGGAGGGGTAGTGAGCAGGCAATTACCAAGGTGCTGAATGTCACAACAAAGGAGGGTCAGATAAAATGGGGACCTGATCTATCACAGAAGTCAGGGAAAGCAGCTTGGAGGAAGAGACTTTCAAAAAGGGATAAAAATCTCATGGTAAAGTGTTTGAAGGTAAAAAGGGCAAAAATTGAATGCAAACGGAAGCTTTGATTGTCTACGACCACCCTCCTTAGTAGTACCAGCTGTTAATATAGTGTTTTGTATTTTTTCAGGAATTTACCCTATGTAGTCAAGTGTAAATACATATATATGACACGGCTTTTTAAAAAATGGGATTGTATTATGCACTCATTTTATCGGTTACTTTTTTTCGCTTCACAATATATTCAGTGTATTTTTCTGTCGTGGAGAGATCTTTGCCTCATTCTTTTTGAAGGCTGTGTGTGATATGAGGAAGTGATTTTTGAAAGGTAAAACCTGAAGAATGCGTGAAATTAGGAAAGCAAAAGGGTGGTTCTTTAAGGATCAGAGTCTGGGTAAAGAAAAACAACACTGGTCTCCCTAACTCTATCTACCTCCTAACATTTTCCCTCCTCCTGTGTTTCAGACCCAGCTCGCTTTCCCTGCTGCCACATTTTTCCCACCCTAATTTGCAGAGCCATTCAGTTTCCTTTGTCTTGCTCTGTCCCTGGAGAGCTTCATTCTTCATGCCAAAGCAACTTATTAAGTATTTTCCCAAACAAAGAGCTATCTATGCAGAGAAAAATTATGCCACTCCCCTAACAGACAAAAGTAGCTGCAGGCATTTGTGGTTTTAAATAGCAATTAAGAAAAAAAAAATCTATTACACACATAAAGCACCTGGCAGTTCACAAATGGTGGTTGGTTGTTACTATTATTATTTACATGTGCTGATGGATGAGATGGCTGCTGCAAGAACCCATTCTTCATCCTGGAGCACCCACCTCTTGGTTGGCAGCTTTTAAGTGCAGAACTGGTGTTTTATTTGTCTTCATACTCCCAGCTCTCAGCACAGAGCCTGACACAGCATACATGCAGGAAGTGAGTGTGGAGTTGAACACTCAAGAGCTTGAGAGTGCTGTTCTGAACAGACACTCAGAACAAAGTCATGCCTGCTTTGGGCCTGCTGTGATCTGAACACCAATGTGGATGCTTTGGAATAGGAGAGATAAAATAATAATAATAATAATAATAATAATAATAATAATAATAAAAATAAAGACTTCTGGCCCTGAGCATTTCGATATTAAGCTGGGCCTTGTGAAATGTCATATCATATCACAAATGAAATAGTCCCTGCTAGCTTTGGTTCTTTTGTCTTTTGGGGAAGGGGTAACCCCCTACCACTTAGGCATAAAATAGATATAGTAATGTGCACAAGTAGTAAATGAACAACTAGATGAATTTTTATACCTTTTAATTACTTCCCCCCTTCCCCAGATCAAAACATTTCCAGCCCCCAGCAGGCTCCCTTGGCCCCTTTTCAGGTATAGCCTCTGCCACAATAGAAACCGCTACTTCTGACCTCTATCACCATCAACTGTTTTGGAGCTATTTATTGTTAAACTTAAAAATCTTTAACTTCCACAACTGAAGTCTTCTTTTAAGTAAGGTTTTATTGACCCAAAAATGCTAACCAAAGACAGATCTTGGGGCATGGAGTCAACTACCAGCAGCATGGCTAGGCAGAAAAGACAGCATGCTCATTGTCCCAGAGTTTTACAGGAGCTTTATATATCAAGTAAGGGGATGAGGGAAGAAAAAGGTAGTCTGAAAGAATGACATGAGCTATAGGCAAAGGACGGGAGAAGGTGAAACAGGGCCAGCTCTGGAATAACAGAGTCTGCATAAAGAAATGTCCTCTCTTGTGGTGTGGCTACGGGCAGCAGTCCAGAAAGCCCACGTGTAAACAAGCAGAGACTTCTGGAGCTAGATGGTGCCTAATCAAAATAATCTGTAGAAATAGCCACTGGGAAATGAATCTGAAATATCAAAAGGCAAAACAAGAATGTGAAAAGTCTTTTGTTAGCTGATCCACAGCCATTAACAGACTAACAGTTCTGTCTCTCTCATTCTTTGGCCACTGTAATTTAATTTAGAATATCTCAGATTTTTTTTTTATCATTATAAATGGAATCATACAATATGTATTCTTTTAGGTCTGGCTTCTTTCACTAGACATTATACCTTTAAGATTCATCCATGTCAGTACTTAGTCTTTTGTGTGTTTGTGTTTGTGCATATGTGTGTGGTGTCGTGTTCTATTGAATGAACATATAACATTGGACATTTGGTTTGTTCCAGCTTTTGGCTTTTCCAAATAATGCTGTTATGAACATTCTTTATACTTTTTTTTGTACACTTAAGCACTTCTCTTGGCTATACAGTACATATGAATAGATTTGCTAGGTCATAGAGGATACATGTATTCCACTTGAGTAAATATTGCTAGTTTTCTAAAATGGTTGTGCCAGTTTTTCTATATCCTTCCTAACACGTGATATCATCAATCCTTTAATTTCAGCCATTCTGATGGTTGTGTAATGGTATCTCATTGTTTTCATGTGTTTACACTAATAAGGGTGTTGTCTTCATATACTTATTTTATGTACTTTTTGGCCTTTTCATACGCTTATTGACCCTTTGGACCTTCGGATGTCCTTCTCAAGGAGTCTGTTCAACCTTGATCTTCTTACCCAGGGATGTCTCACCTATACGTAAGTGTCTATCCTTGTGTTAATTGCATCTTTGTGCTGCTTCCAGAGATCCAGTCCTAAACTCCACATTCATATATCCAGCTGAATCTTTGATATCTCTAACAAGATGACCCTCAAGATCAACATCCCAAACTGAAATTTCCATCTCTTCTTCAGCCTTAAATCCATTTTCCTTCCTTTTTCGCTCTGGCCCATCATCTTCAGTCTCACTGCCCTTGCCCACAATCTCACATATCTCAAAATATTTGCAAGACCCGTTTCCTTTCCTCACCCCCACCCCTTGTTTTGAGACCTCTTTTTCAAGTCTCATCTTACATGTCACATCCTCTGGGTTAGGTGTTTCCGATATAGTACATATGTTCCTTTCCATCGTGTCACTTATCATGCTGTGTTGTAATTACCAGGATCATTGCCTGAATCCCTGAATCAGACATCTGTTGTCTTCGCCTACTCAGTTTTCATCCTCTGCTCCTTAGTTAGTCCTCTAATTTTCCCAGGAACCATACCCCCATTCTCAATCTGTGTGGTCTGGGCGGGGTTGCACAGAAGGGTGCTGTATATATCACCCAGGCCTTGGATAGCCACTACCCAACTCAGGGACTGGGACACAGTAAAATGTTGCATTTTTAAGAGCATGGGCTTTGCAATTGATCATAGCTAGGTCTTATCTCTGTCCTTTGCTTGCCTGTGTGAACTTGAACTAGTAATTTATCCTCACTGAGCCTCAGTTTTCTCCTCTGTAGAAATGGATAAAGTAATTGCTCCTAAGTTTGTCTCTGGACGAAGGGGTGCCAATCACCACATATGTTAAATATTGATAGCACCTATTTACAAGGTAGTTATGCAGATTAAATGAGATAATTTTTGTAAGGCATTTTAGCTCAGTGATGGGCACATAGAAAACACTCAGTAAAAAAAATTGCTCTCATTAGTTATTTCATACGAATAAGAACTTCTGATAATCATCATAATAGCAGGAGAGTATAGAATCAGGCAAGTTAATGAGGAAGGCTTTCTGAGGAAATTCTAAGGTTTAAACTGAATTTGAAAGTGGGGGGGGGACCTGTTTTGGCAAAGAACATCAAGGTGAGTGTTTTCGGAAGGAAGAAGAATGAACAGGTATCTGTGTGACCAAAATGAGATACTTGGATACAACTCAGCCCTGTCCTCAGGGCACTTTGGGTGCCTGCCAATGGTGGGGAATCCCAGAAGCTTCTCTGGCTTGGCTGCCCAAGGAAACAGACATCTCCCACAGAGAAAGGGAAGTCACAGGGCTGCTGTCTGGCGGTACCCGAGATTGGGGCCAAACCGGCCAGCAGACAGATTTCTGTGGGGGCAAGGGAGCTGGCAGGGTGAAGGCCTGAGGGTCAGCCTAGGATTCTTTGGTCATGTGGGCAGCTGGGTTGAAGGTTTCTTTTCCCCTGCAAAGTTAGCATGCCTGGTTCAGTGGCTTCTTCCCAGATGCTCAGACAGCTGTCTCCTATGTGACATCCTACAGGCTCTTCTCTAGAGAAAGGAGAGCTCTATACAGGAACGATCAAAGGGAACTATGAGAGTTTTAAAATTTTGAACTGAGTTTCCAAAAGGTCATCATGAGACTGTGAGAGGGAGCCAGACAGGCTCTTCTTCCTTCCTTTCTTTCTCCCTCCTCCCTCTCTCTTTCTTTTGTTCTTAAAACCTAGTCTGCTGCTTTCCTGTTAGGCCAGCTATCTCCTGTCTGCCTCTCCAGATCCAGACTTCACCCTGTTCTGTGTCTGACGTGTTTTAACACATCAGCAGGCTATTTTGCCTTCTGGCTTCAGACTGGACTCAGTATGTGGATGAAAGGCAAGAAGAGTGAGTGGCTGGGGTATTTTTTTCCTAACTCTGTCCACAGTGCGCCTAGATTGATAGTCACTGCTCTTCTCCCAAGCTCCCTCCCTTTAGGTTTAAGTTCAGTCTCTCTTCTGTCCCTCAGGCCTAGGGGTGGTAACAGGTCCTCAGTTATTTTTTAGCCCTGAGTTACCTACCCTGCAGTTCTGTGTGGTTCCCCTATACCGCCTATATCGTCATAAATGAACCCTCCTCAAATTATTCTAATTTGAGTGTGCCATCTGTTTTAGGTTGGACCCTGACTAATACATTTGCCAAATAAGGATTCCTTTGGTTGTTTTAAGCAGGTGGAGCGGGGAGAAAGAGGGAGGGAGAGAGAGAGAGAAGAGAGAGAAGGAGAGAAAGACAGAGAGACAGAGGGCGGGGGAGAAGAGAGAGCGGGAAGAGAGAGTATGAATGTGAAGTATTGCCTCATTATTACCTCATGTACCTGAAACTTGAGGTACAGACTTTAGACATGTCTGTTCAAGTGTTCAGGCAAGAGCTCAAAGTTTGCAGCCTTTAGTTTCTTTCCATCCCTTTGCTCGATTTCCTTTGGATTTGCTTTACACTTAGGTACTCTACCTAGGAATCCACAGCAGCTTTAAGCTTATATCCTTTCAATGTCAAGTCCAAAAACAGGTTCATCTATCCCCCCACTGACTTTGCCCGGGTCACGAATCCTCTCTCAAACCAATCCCTGTGACTAGAGGAATGTAATAAGCAGTTGGCCAGACATGGGTCACATACTTTCCTCTGGAGCTTGAAATAGAGGTGTCAGCCTCACCCAAATCACATGGCCTGAGAGTGGGGGAGGGCGGTTCCCCAAGAGAGTGAAAGTACTCTAGCCAAAAAGAGGAGGCATGTGCTGAGTAGGACAAAGCCTTTTCTATTCTATTTAGCTGTATGAATTTGGATAAATGACATAACTTCTGAAACTAGTGTCCTCTACTCCTATAGTACTAAGAATATCTAATGATTATGGAGTGGTTACTATGTGACAGGCATTACACTAAGGGCTTTAGATGAATCTTTGTTTGGTAGGTACCATTATTTTCCCCAATTTACAGATGAGCAAACCAAGACTCAATATAGTAGTTTGGAGCCTGGTTTGCAGTATTGTCATGGGTTTAAAAAAGATATAAGAAAAATAATATGGTCAACATTTATTATGCTCTTATGTGCTGGGCCCTGAGCTAAATGCTCTGCATGGATTCATATTTATACCTTACAACAACTCTCTCAGCCCTGGAAACACCTGGCACAGGCCCTGGTCCAGCAGGACTCAATGGTAGCTTCTCTCCCCTTGTGCTTCCTGACTTTTCTCTTCTTGTTAGTTTAAGTATCTCCCCAGTGTTGGGCATCCTTGGTTCTTTGAGGCTGCATAGGGTTTCCGAGCTGTTTCCCTTGCTACTTAGAAGCTGAGAACCAGGCTCAGGGCCTGCAAGAGACTGGAGAAGTCCTGATGGGAGGGACAAAGTTCAATCAGAGGAGGGCAGGTGGAAAATAGTCATGGGGAAGTGATCGATTAGCATCAATGAATCAGTGTTTTTCTCCTGAGTAGCTTTGGACACTTTTAAACCTCTCTAGGGGATTGAGGTTTACCTTGCTGGGGAAGTGAGAGGTAGAGGGTTGATGAGTCCAAGGGTCCCCAGTAGGCCAGTATGAGGACCAGATACACATTCTGGTTTACACTTCAATCCCCTTGACTGCTTCCATCCTAGGCTAGTTGTCCATCCTTTTGTCCAATCTGGTGCCAGGACCTGATGATTCTCTCAAATGATTGTTGTTACCTGAGAGGTTCTTTGTTGAAAGCTTTGACCACATTTTCTCCATTGGGATTGAGGGTGGGGACTGTATCTTTCACTTTTTTTGTTTTCAGCAACTAATGCATGTTTAACTGACCTTAAAAATAGTGAGAATTTATTTAGAACTTCCTGTGAACACTTACTTTACTGATCATCAAATTTAATCCTCACAACAATCTTGTTACATTTTTATCCCTATTTTTACAGAAGAGGAAAGTGTGGCTCCGAGAAGTCAGATAAATTGTCTAAGATCACAAGGCTAGCAAATAGCTAAATGGCAAACCAGTAAGTTTCTCAGACCTCTTCTTGAACTCCAAATTTGCATCTTCAGCTTCCTATTTGACATATTTACTCAAATGTCCAATGGGCATCTGAAAATTACCACATCCAAGAGTTCCTGGTGTCCATTCCCCCCCAATCTGTTCAGTTAATTGCAACTGTATCTTTCAGTTGCTCATAACAAAACTTGAGTTATCCTTAATTTCTCTCTTTCTCATATACTCTCATCCAATCCATCAACGCATATGTCAGCTCTATCTTTAAAATATGTTCAGAATTGACCCTTCCCACTCTCTACTGCTGCCTGGTCCAAGCCATCATCATTCATGTGGATTACTGGAATAGCCTCCTCACTGGTTTCCGTGCTTCTGCCTTTGCCCTCTTTAATTACGACAGCGTCAGATGTCACACCTCTGCTGGAAACTCTTTAATGGGTAAGTTGATGAGTAAAAGCCTAAGTCCTATTTTGAGCTACAAGTTGTATTTTGAGCTGGCTTCCTGAGACCTCTCTCACCTCATATGCAGTCCCCACCCTCCATTGCCATCACTCTGTTACAGTCACTTTTCTTCAGACCATGTGCTCTTACTTCAGAGCCTTTGCATATGCTGTTTACTCTGCTTGGGAATCTCTTTCCCCAAATACCCACATGACTTGCTTCCAGATCTCTTTCAAGTCTTTACTCCAATGCCATGTTCGTGGTGAGGCTTTTCCCGGATATCCTACCTCAAATTTCATACCCTCTTCTGATATTTTTTATTCTCTTTCCCTATGCTACTTTCCCCCCTCTCCTTAGGACTTAACATCATCTAAGAGAATATATATTATATGTATATATATATATTTATAATAAATATGTGCATATTTATTCTGGTATATTGTCAGTTTTGCCCCTCAAATGTATGCTCCATTATAGAAGGGTTTTGGTTGGTTTTGTTCACTGCTGAATCACCAGCTTTAACAATGCCTGGCACATTCTAGGTGCTTAAAAAATATTTGTTGAATAAATATTTATTTGTTTGTTGAATAAACAAATGAATGAATTTAGAAGAAGAAATGAGGTCCATTGACTATTTCATTGCTCTATACTACCTCTCCAAACTCAATGTTTCTGTAATATACAGATAGCTATTTGATGGTACTCACACCAGGGCCCCCAGAGCTTCTAGGGGTTCCTGGCAATTAGTCAATAAATAGCACCCTCCTTGCTTGCAGAAGTTCTGAGTCATTTGAGAAATAAGATGAAGAAATAGGCATATGGAGACCAAAATAGTAGCCTTGTTATTGATGAAACTAATATTGGAGACAGTGGCTTACGTTTGTGGATATGTGTGTTTCCTAATATTGATCCTAGAATGAGACCACGTTTACCTGCCATTCATTGGCAGTGCCTAATATTGTAGAACTTAAGGCATAGAGAAACAGGCAGCATGCCTCCTCTGGAAAGAGAGGAGTGTGGAGAGCTTGAGAGTTTTTTCTTCCAAACTCACAGATTGATTAAGTCACTTCTCTCCTTTTAGGGAAGGAGTGAATTGGAGGCAGAGAAAACCCAATGGATGTCTTCCTCATGAAGGAAATAATGAGTGTTTCCCATCTAACAATCTCCAACTCTTTTTTTTTTTAAATAACAGACATTGATATATAATTCACATACCATAAAATTCACTCTTTTCAGTATACAATTCTATGGTTTTTAGTATGTTCACAGAGTTGTGCGACCATCATCACACTCTAATTCCAGAATATTTTCATTCCTCCAATGTCCTTTAAAACACAAACGTTTTTAATGTTACAAAGTCCAATTTATTTATTTATTTTTGATTGCTTTGTTCTTTTGGTGTCATATCTAAGAAACTATTGCCTAATCCAATGTCATAAAGATTTATTCTGATGTTTTCTTCTAAGAGTTTTATCATTTTAGCTCTTACATTTAGGTCTGTGATACATTTTGAAATAAACTGTTTCTATGTTATGAGTAGGGTTCTAATTACTTTCTTTTGCATTATTGTCTTCACACTCTTATCTAAAATTAATTGACCATAAGTGTAACAGTTTACTTCTGGTTCCTTGTTTCTAGTTCTTTATATACATATGCTTATGCTTGTACCACACATTGATTATTTTAGCTACGTGATAGGGTTGAAATTTGTTTTTGTTTTCAAGATTGTTTTGGCTATTCTGTGTCTCTTGTGTTTCCATATGAATTTTAAGATCAGCTTGTCAATTTATGCAAAAAAAAAGCCAGCTGACATTCTGATAGGCATTGTATTAAGAGTGTCGGTCAGTGTGGAGACCATTGCCATCTTACTCCCCAGAATGCCATCTGTTCATTCCAATACATAAACATGGGATTTCTTTCCATTTAAGTCTATGATACATTTCAGGTCTTTTATTTCTTCCAACAATGTTTTGTAGTTTTCAGTGTACAATCTTGTACTTCTTCCCCCCACCCCACCTTTTTATCGAGTATAGGTCAATCTCCAGACTTGACCATACATCTCAGCTCTGCGAGTGTCATCTCAGCAGCTCCTATCTCAGTGGTCTGCGAAGTGACTACTGTAGAGCAGTGCTCTCTCAATCTGTTGGAACCAGTACTTGTCTAGCTCCTCTTGATTTTCTGAACTGGCTTGTCATACTAGGCTCAGATGTCTCCCAAGATCTTGCTGAGGTCCTGAGATTTGGGAGCATCTAACTCCATGGTCAACCAGAGCTGGCAATCTGGTTTTGTAGACCATTTACTTCCTCATCATGGTTCTTATTCATGAAGAGCAGTTCTTCCTTGAGAGCCTTGATCTCTGTCTCTAGCTACAGTCAAGTGATATTGGTGTCATCAGTGACCTTTTGGAGCCCATTGATGTCATTCTCCACAGACTGGTACATGGCCAGTTCTATCTCATACTTGACTCCGAAGTCATCAGCAGCAAGACAGGCATTGTCAATCTGCAAAACGAGATGCGGGCATTGTCCACAGAACTCACAAAAATCTGAGCCCTCAGGTCTTCGATGGTCTTGAAGTAATGTCCCCAGTCTGTGACCTGGGGTTCCTTCTTCTCCAGCTGTTTCCGGATTTTGCTCTCCAGTCTCTGACTATCAGCCTCCAGGCTCCTCACCCTCTCCAGGTAGGAGGCCAAGTGGTCATTCATGCGTTGCAGTCTCCTTCTCAGTCTGGATGTCCCCTATGCCAGACCCTCAGCCATCCCCATGGCAGGGCCCCCGGGCCTCCTGCCACCCTGGATGCTGGTGGAGGGGACAGAGAGATCTGAGAGCCCGAGCTCCTGCCCCGGCATATATGCTGGCCACGCTGCTGGCCAGCTGGCCCCAGTGGCTGGGTGACTTCACAGAGCCCAGGGTCCGGTAGCTGGTGGAGAAGTTGGAGTGGGTGCTGAAGCTCATGTTGTTTGAGGAGGAAGGCAAGAGGCCAAGATTCAGGTTTGGGCTGCCAGTGATCCCCAACTCTTATCCTGTCTTTCGTTCTTCCCACACATAGCCTTTAGGCTAATCTTCCTAGTGCTTTTCTTTCAAGTTAGAGTAGGATTTGGTGACCTATGTTCCAAACCAACTTTGACTGCTGATTTATTCCTGTTTCTTCATGTACAAAATTCTTTGAAGAAATGACAAATCAAAATAAGATAATTTATATCAAAATTATTATAAGTTATTTTCTCTGCATCTACTGTATGCTATGCCTGTTACAAGGGCCATCACAATGGTCATCTCTAGAGGGTGTTAACTATACAGAAGTCGGTGTTAACTATACGGAAGTTGGAGACAAGGAGGTTGTACTGATATCAAATGCTTATCTTTAATCCTCACAACAATGCCATGAGACTTATGCTACTAATCCTGTTTTAGATACAAGAAAATGAGGTTCAGAGTAGTTAAATGATTTTATGGTTATATAATTGGTAAGTCTCAGACTGTAGATCTGAGATTGAGTCTTTCTGATTCCATCATATCCAACTGTCTTTTGAAAAATATTATTTTAAAATTTAAACAAATTTTATCTCGAAAAATAATACATGTGCATTAGGTAAACAACTTAACTATACAAAAATGTATGTAGTGAAAGTAGTCCTTATTGCCATGCCCTCAGTACTGCCACCCCAGAGGCAGTCATTATTTTCTGGTGTTTTCGTACAACATATTCTATGCATAACTAAATACGTATGTCTATAGTTACACAGATCCTTGTTTAAGACACACAGTCATACTCAACTATTACACATCTTGCTATTTAAAAAAATTTAACAATGAATCTTGGAGATCAGCCCACAGCACACCTACAGATCTGCCTTATTCTTTTTAACAACTGCATGCTATTCCATTTTGGCCAAATGCTCCCATACTAAGTGATAGTTAGACTGTTTCCAGTTTTTTGTTGTTACCAACAATGCCACAGCAAACATCCTTGTGTGAATTTATTTGTACATGTCAACTGCCTTGGGAAATACTTTGATAAGTAAAAAGAACCATACAAGGGCAAGGGCTTTATGATTAGGATGATTGCAGTTATCTTTCTGCAACCCAACTTCTACAGTCCTGATCATCAGTGCTCTCTAGCAGATAGGAAAACTCTCCAGCACTTGCTCTAGCAGCTGGGACAGAGTGTCTCCAGGGAGCCTCTGGCCTGGAGTGGATAGCACTGTCTAGATGGATTTGTAGTCATTAACCTCAGCCTGGCTGAGCCCGGATCATGGCCTGTTTTGGGGTTGAGTGCTGAGCTACTGATGCTGGTGTACAGCACACTGATGACTGAAGGGGTAGCCAAAAGTCATGCCTCTGGGATGACCTTGGCTGTCAGGGTATGTTGGGTGCTGCTGTTTAGCTAGATCATGCTCTGACCTGTTCTGACCAGGAGAGGGTAGTAGTAAGCTGCCTAGCGCTTGAGCCAGGCTCGTGGAAGGCTCTCCTCCGTGTTTGAGCTGTTTCTGTCTGGAGCAGCTCCACAGAGGACTGGACAGCCGGGTAATCTCCCTATTCTTCAAGAAGGAAGATGTGTTAGAGGAAATCTGATAGAATGCGCATTGAGGACCAATATAGGAGAAAATAAAATCAATGTAGCCGCCCACCTCCTATGAAAATAGTTTTATTTTTTTAATCACAAATACAATGCATATGCACTATCAAAACAAATAATAAATACAATTTCAAAGAAGAAAAAAAACTGCCTGAAATCCGTGGCATGAGATAAACACTTCGCGTTTTGGGAATAGTTTTGTAAACTGCTTTTGTTGTTGTTGTTTTTTCCTCACTTGGAAGATGTGGTGGACATCTATTCTTGTCAATACCTTAATGTTAGAGGCCTCAGGACTTGTACTTACATAAATGCTTCTTAAATTTTTTCACCAAGTTACCCCAAAGGCAGAGAAGATGAATGAATGCATTGCTGGGTGGGTGATATGTGAGACAGTGTGTGCGGTGCTGGAATGCAAGAGAGAGGGAGGACCTTCTTTGACATATTGGGCTTTTACAAGAATACAGACAAATTTTGCATTATACCTCACATTTTGCATTCTACTCCACGTTTATTTTTATTTTAAAATATTGTCTTTTCTCCTCAAATCTCCATAACATTCTATTGTATGTAAGTACTATCATCTATTAAGCAAAACACAGTGTTGGACACTTAAGTCATATCCAATTTTTCTCTAATATAAACACTACTGCAATGAATATCTTTATGCATGTGTATTTTATCTTGTCTTATTACATATAATAGAGTTCCAGAATGAGCACCTTGAAAAATAAAAATAAGCCTTTCCTTCTCAAGGTTCTTGAAAAATTGGTACAAATGAGATGAAAAAGGTGCTGGTGGGGAAAAGGATTGTCCCTTTAAGCTTCCTTTTCTAGTCCTGGCGAGGACCTAACAGTGGACTGGCTCTAGGGTAGAATCTAATCCCTCTTCGGCATTCAGCACATAGTGATTACATGGCTTTGGTGCCCAGTGCTGTGCTGAACTCTTCTTTCCACCTGATCTCATTCAATCTTCACAACAACCTGGTAGGATAGGCATTCTTATTCTGTTTTACAGAGTGGGAGCCAGTTCAGTGACTCTAGGTGTTTTGGCTAAGGTTACACAGCTAGTAATTGGATGTGGGGGTATCTCGATTCAGGAAGTCAGCATCTTTGTCAACCTGGTGAGCAGGACACCTTGGCTATAGACTTGTTCCTAGGACAGTTGTCTAAAAACCTTTTAGTTACAAGTCAAAACAAAACAAAACAAAAATCCCCAAAACACTAAAGCTATTTTAGGTTTTTTAAAAAAGCAAGGTAGGGGGACAATTATATGCACACGGAGAAATCTCATGGAACTCAAGAGGAGAAATAATAAGTCTCATGAGGGATGAGGAAGCAGCTCTCTCTCTTTCTGTTGCTCTCTGTTTCCCTGTGTGTGTGTTTTTTCTTTTCTCTGTCTCTCTGTCTCTGTCTGTTTCTGTGTCTGTCTGTCTGTCTGTCTGTCTCTCTCTCTTTCTCTCTCTTTCTCGGAAATCATAGCCTCCGGCTTCTGCTTCCATGTATGCATCAGCCTCATTCTTCTTCAGAAGATCAGTGTCTCTGATGCTCCATGAATGTAACCTTGTCCTAGCTCCCAATTTTACATCCACTCAGTTTAAGCATGCAGCAGTTCAGAATGAAGTAGTATCATTCAGTCCTAAACCTGAATCCCAGGGAGAGACAATCTGATCTGATCACGCTGCAATACATATCCACTTATGGTCCAACAGGTTGTGGCCTTGGTGAGCAGGGTTTGGAAGTACAAACATGGCTGTTAGTCTAGTCTGTGGGTAGGGGGCAGTTCTTCAAAAAAGAGGATCATCGTGGGCTGGGAAGATTCCTACAAAAGTATATGTCTATATCTATTATAACTCCCTATCTATAAAATCCAAATGTTAACCAGCACTCTTTTGGCTATAAGTGACAGAATCTCAAGATGACAAACAGAAAAAGGGAATTTATTTTCTCTAACAGAACAGTCAAATTCTCAGCTTCAGGCATACCTAGATCCACTTGTTCAACAAAAATACAATTAGGAATCTTTTTCTTTCCATTTCTCAGACCTTTTTCTGTGTTTGCTTCATTCCTAGGTAGGCTTCCTTCTCATGGTAGTAATACGACTGTTAGCAGCTCTAGGCTTATATTCTCATGACTTAGCTTCCTCTGTGGAAAGCAAATTTCTCCTTTCCAGTCATTTTGGCTCTGATTGGCTTTGATTGAGTTATAAGCCCATCCTGAACCAATCACTGTGGCCAGAAGATAGTTTCCTCTGATTGGCTAGCCCTGGGTCACATGACCATTTCTAGAGCTGTCGTGGGTCAGCCACATTGACTGGAGTGGGGGAGGGACAATTCCCCAAAGGAAGACTGGGGTGCTATTAACAGAGGTTCCAGAAACTACTATTTTAAAACAGTGAATTGAAACTTGCATCAATAACTTTCCTGGGATATGTTAAAGAATCCTTGAGAAGGGTGAGGAGATGACATTTATTCTTTTATTCCATATACATTTATTGGGGGTTCTATATGTGCTCCGGGGATACAACAGTTAATCAGAGAGACAAGGCCCTTGCCTCTCATGGAGCTTAAGTTCCAGTAGTGTACCAACAAATAAATGTTTCTAGAGCACCTACAATGCACAAAATGCTATGTTTCAACTCTAGTTCCTTTCTCCTCCTTCCCTATAGAGATAAAATGTGCACTTTTTTTTTTAGGCACTTACAATATACCAAGGCAGATAAAATCATGATAAGTAATAAGAGCAAATGGTAAATGCCCAGGGAGTTATACAAACAAGAAAGTGCTATGAGAGAGAGGGCTGGGCTGAAGAGGATTACTACAACTGCTAATGGGAATAGTAGTAGTAGTAGTAATAATAATAATAATAATAATAATATAATAATAGCAGCTAACATTCATTCCATGTTCACTGGGTGCCAGACACTGTGCTAAGAACTTTTGAGCAACATCCCCTTTAATCCCAATAACAACCCTATGAAGAAACTACTCCATTTGACAGAGGAAGGAACTGAGGCTCAGGGAGGTGAAGTGACTTGCTCATGAGCACACAGCTGGGGGGTTGCAGAGTCACCACTTGAACCCAGGTCTGTCTGACTTCAGAGCCCGTAACTTTAACTATTATGCAGTTCTTGTCTTAGAAAGCAGAGCAGGAGGTGTTGGGCCTGAAAATATGAGCTTTTGATAAACCTGGGGGGCAAGGAGCCTGCGGGAACAGGCTTTGTTTTTTCATCTAAGCAGAGGGCTTTCTCTGTTTCTCCATACAAATAGTAGAAAGTGGCTATCCCCAGCTTTGGGTCCAGTGCCTAAACCTGACTGATTACAAACTGGCAGCCCTGTAGGCCAAATATGATGCACAAGATATTCTTAGCCTGTGGCATTTAAAAGAATGAATTGGTGCCCAAGATTCAAAAATTGAGAAATTTGACATAAAAATCTGGAAAATCGGAATATCTGTCAAGTCTGGGCCTATATTCCCATGGCAACCATCTGCCAGAGCAGAGCAGCAGCTGCTTCTTTTAGACAAGGCACAGACTTTCCATTTACTACAATTGCCCATTCCCTACTGTCTCTCATTGGACTGTTTCACTCATTACTGAAGTGACCCTTGGGGGCATTTGAATGAGAGTCACTATGTCCCAGTTTCAGAATCCTAGGAGACAGAATTCAGCCCAGTGTGGGTCAAATGTGCACCTCTGGTTCAAAACACCGTGGTGATAGGCAGGGTAGGCTTCAGTAAGGTCAACAAGGAACCTAGGGGCACCTCTTCAGCAAGGTCTGTGGGCAACAGTGGGTCCTCAGGAAAGGGACTGTAGTCGGGCAGACACTCCAAGACAAGTTTAGTAGAAAGGCGGAAGAAGTTCAGGCCTAGAGCCCACCTATAAGGCGTATAATCATCTAGGCTTCAAGTCATGATGAAGGCCTGAACTGAAGCAGAAACAGTGAGGATGGAGGGGAAAGAGGGAGATTTATAAGATGTTAAGAGCATGGCGATTTGTAAGTAGGGCAGGGACAAAGCAAGGATGATGTTTGAGCCTCTGGCTTGGGTAACAGGATAAAAGGTGATGTCATTCATCAAGGTCAGGAACACAGGAGTAGGAGCAGGTTTGAGGGGGAGGTACAGAGTTCAGTTTTGGGGACGTTGAGCTTGTTGTACTTGGTTGGGGTCATGTAAGTAGAGCTGCTTAGTAGGTAGGTAGGCAGTAGGGGGGAAATATTGGCTGGAGATATAGTCTGGGAAAGCATTAGCAAAGAAGTGCAAGTTAAAGATCTGGGCGCCGATTAAACCTGGGAGGCAGTATGGACAATAGGAAGGGAAGTGGAGTAAGAGCAGAACCCCAAAGAGCAACAATTAAAGAGTGAAGAGCAGCCACAAACCTGTACTAAAAAGTGCTGGTTGCAGAGGGAAAAGGAGAACCAGGGGGCTGTGGCCTTACAAAAGTCTAGGAAGGAGACTTTAAAGAAGAGAGTGGTCTACAGTGCCAAGTGTTTAGAGAAAGCAAGAAGGAAAAGCCTGGAGACAATCTTTTAGATTTGGCATTAGAGATCATCAAAGAGTGTGATGGGAGTGGAGTAGTTGGGCAGAAGTCAAGTTACAGGGGCTGAGAAATGAGTGGGCAGGGAGTATGGGAGACAGAGAGTCGACTCTCCCTAGAATTGGGGTGTGGAGGGAAGAAGAGAGTTTGTCCAGGGGCTAAAGAGTTTGTGACAGACAAGATTCCATGAGAAGGCCTGGGTGTGGGTAGAAACCCAGGTGTAGCTAATATCTAGTTCTGGGTGTGGGAGGGCCTGGGAAGGACTTAGCTGCCAGGTGCTGTCTTGTTCGGGGAACCAAAATGAAAGCTCATTCTAGGGGCCGGCAAAGGGAATTGCCCTAAGAAGAGGCCCAGGCTTTGTGGCTGGGTTTTTCCCATTCTGCATCTAGTTTCCTTGATCCACTGATTATCTCGGGCTGGTTTTGCTGAATGACTCAGGAGCTTGAGCAAGCTTTTTTTGTACTAGGTTTCACAGCTCTGGGGGAGGGGAAGTCTGATTCTTTCTTGATAACCGAGAAACAGTCATTAGATATTCAAAGAAGGACAATTAGCCCCAGCTTCAGGGGGAAAAAAAGGTATTTAAGCACTAGAGGAATCTAGTGCTTGCTTAGATCTGGGAGCAAACAGCTGATGCTGCGACTCTTTGCCCCTCTGCCACTCTATAGGTCTTAATAAAAATAACTATATCTAATAGTTATTGAGCGCTTTTATAATTGTCAGGCACTGTTCTATGGGTCTATAGGCTTTATCTCTGGCATTGAGTACTCTTATTATCCCGTTTGACAGGAGGAAGTTGAGAGTTAGAGAGGTGAAGTGACTTGCCTGGGGCATCCAGCCAGTAACTGAAAGAGCTGAGAATTGACTGCCAAAAGCCCATGTTCTTTACCACTATGCAACACTGCGGTTTCTCAGGATGTGTCTAGGTGACCCGGCAAAGCTGTGGGATTGATGAAGGTCCCAGGCAAATAGCTAGAAAACAATATTCTTAACCTTCTCTCCAGCTAGGATTTCTACTGAGAAGGAAGGGACAGGATCTTCTGAGCTTGTTCTGAGGCTACTCATCACCTGAGACCCCCTTCTGTGGCTCCCTCCTCTGACCTTCTAAACTTGGGGATAAAGGGCTTATTCATTGGGCTTCCCAGAGCTGGATCTGGAAGCTGGCCCCAGCATCAATCAGCCAGTGGTTAGTTCCTCCCTGCTGAAGCCTGCTCTCCCTGCCCCTCCCTCTGGACTCACCTGGTATCTCTTTCTTGTGTCCCTGAGCCCAGGGCGCGTGAGGCCCAGGCAGGCACAGTATCACTTTCTCCCTAAACTAACTGTCCCTGAAGCAGGGACAGTTTTGTGTGCTGCCTGACCCCACTGTCAGTGCACACTTCCAAGAGTTCCTGTGGAATCCAATCTCCGGTAAACACCCAAAGAGGAGGAAGTGGGCCAAGCAATGAGCCTGCGATTGCATCAGAGCTGACGTACTCCCTCTGCCTTTTCCCCGATCTCAGTCTCCAAAGAGGCCCCATGGGGCAAAGCCCAGGCCCTCTCCCCTTCATCCAGCCTAGGAGAGAGGCTAAGGCTAACTCGAAAAAGTTATGTTTACAGAGTACCAACCAGGCACCATGTAACAATAATCACAATAATATCTGATTTAGGACACATTAGGTGCTGCATCAGGAGCTCTACTTCTGTAATAAGAAGCCACTAGCATTTATTGTATGCTGGTGCTGTGTGGTTTACATGTATCATCTCATCTAATTCTAGCAACACTCTTAAGAGTTGGTATAATTATGATTACCCTTTACAGGTGAGGAAACAGACTCAGAGGGGTTAACCCAGGTGACTTACTTGGGCACTGAAGAGTCAGGGTTTGGATCTGGGTCTCTTTGCTTTTTGCTTCATCATTATAACTTTGGTTTATAGATGGGGAAACTGAAGCTCAGGAAAGTGGATTAACTTGCCTGAGGTCAAAGTGTAAGTCTCAATCTCGTCACCCTTAATATGATGCCTTCATGCTGAACTCCAGTGGGCCCAAAAGGAAGGAACCCTTGCTGGCGTATTCCTAAGAGTCTCAATGCAGTGTGGGTTTCGTATCATTTTTCCCCTCCCCTATTTCTAGGCAGTGATAGAATCAGCATTTGCCTCTGTGAAGTCACTTACTGTATTGGCTTGTGATTGTCTACTGACCCAGCCTTCCCTCTGGACTGCCAGCTCTCTGGCTATTCAGTCATCTCTCTGTACCTGCTAGTCTAGCCTGACCTAGAGGAGGGCTTCTTCAAATGAATAAATGGATTCATTAAAGAGCTGGGATTTGAACCGAAGTCTTTCGGGCTCTGCTACAGGGCCCTCTCACCCAGTGAGGCCTAGTTACACAAGCTGAGAAGCAAATGGCCAAGGCAGCAGGAGAGCCGACTTAGAATCCTCTCCCTCTCCTCCCCTTTTCTTTTTCTGAAGCCAAGGAAAAACATGAAAACTCAAATATGCCCTGAACCAGTCTCAACCCCCAAGTCAAGGAATGCAAAAGGTGAGGAGTCGCCATGGTAACAGTAGTGCCAGGTGTGTTGCTGAATACTTAGTTCCTGCCGCAGTGGCAGGGAAGGCCTGCCCAGTGCCTGTTTGAGGGCCTGCGTTTTCTGGCTGTAGGGGAGCTGCATTTCATTTGTTCCTCTAAATGGGACATTACAGGAGACTTTGCTTTTCACTGCTTTCATTTTCTTATAAGTGGAAGGGGAGGATAAAAAACATTTTCCTTCCCCTCCCACCCACTTAGAGAAACGCCAGAAAAAAACAAGCATTCCCATCATAGGCTCTGCTGCCGCTGGTCATGAAACCCCATCATCACTTAAATCACTCTATTTTAAAGGTTTGTGAAAACTGCACCAAATTGATTTTTCCCATATCACTTCTCTCTGTTATTTCTGTGGTTTCTCTTCTTCACTGCTGCATTTCCCAGGGGTAGGAGAGCAAGTCTATATGGAAACTTGAGGTACTCTTTTGTGGTTCGGGAACCAAAAAAAAAACAATTTTTGAGAGGGTACCAAATTGTTTTTCTTTCTTTTACTTACTCAGGTACTTATATACTTATTTGTACCCTGGGTCTGTTGAAAGGGATTTGGCTCACAGATTCTAAACTCAATTTAGCTTCAGGCCTTAATTGCTCCTGAGCAGAGACTCTATGGCCACAGGGATGGAAAGAACTTTAGAAGTCACCTGACTTTTACATGTTGTCAATAGCCAAAACTTTAAAACATGAGGAAGGGACACCCAGATATGGTTGCCAGCTGTTAGTTTGGCCAATCAAGAACATTCAAGGAACATTAAAATATCATGTACTGCCACTTTTGCTTCATAAAAGGAAGGACATTTTAATATTAAAAAAAAAAAGTGGGAAGGCTATATGCTCAGAATGACTGTCCCTTAAACTGAATATATTTAGCATATGAAATTGACTGCTTTATCCTTATTTTTCTCCTTTCTCCATGCCCTCGTACCAGTCTCAGGGTGAACATTTTAGAACCACTGGTTAATTGTTCCTACCGTATTTCTCGAGAAAGTGTCTTGGCTTCTTCCTGGATATCTCTGGTGGCTGGGATGCTCACCACCTTCTCTCTTTGGATAATTCAAGCTGTTGCTTCTTTTTATTATCCGTCTATTGCCTGTCCTTCCTCCATGCTTCCTTATTCCCCTGAAGTTACTACTTTTGTAGTTCTTATCTTAGTGTAATTGTGGGTTAACACATCCATCAACAACTGGACTCTCAACTTCTTGAGGGCAAGATCTACATGTTTTCACTCTTGGGTCCTCAGGCTCATCACATGGCAGAAGCTCCTCAATAATTATAGACTGAAGAATGAACTTCTATGGACCAGACTAATGATATGGTGAAATAACAGTCATAATAATCATGAAAATAACTAACATTTATTTAATGTTTACAGTATTCTAAGTACTCTATGTGATTTGGATCAGAAACAGACTTTTATGTCAGGCCATTTAAAAAAAGATGAAAATGATAATACATGGAGCATGTTATTTTAAAAGGAACAGTTTATCTGGGAATTTATCCTATAGAATTCCCCTAAAAGGTGATGCTTATGCAAAAATGGTCATTGCAGTACTGTTTGTAATAGCAAAATATTGGAAACAATCCAAATATCTATCGCTAAAAACCTGTTAAATAAATTGTAGTTGAGTCATACAATGTAGGCAGCCTTTAAAAGAGTAAAGTAGGTCTAAATGAATTAACATGGACTGTCCAAGACATATTGTTTAGAGAAATCCATTTTTATTAAATACACACATGTGTACACATATATAAATACACAGGAAAATATGAATGTGCAGAGAAAAATCTGAAGGAGCAATACAAATTGTTAATAGTGGTTCTTCGGGTATAATTGTTGGGGACTTTTATTTTATTAATAATTTATTCCTATAGTTAAAAAAATTTTTTTCCTGGCTTTGTTGAAATATACTAGACAACTAGTTGCTCATATTTACATTGTACAATTCAATGAATTTTTTCAATTATAATTGGCATATAATAATTTATTGATTTCAGTTATACGGCATAGTGATTAGAGATGTATATAACTCTCAAAGTAATCACCCCCACTACTTTAGTACCCCTTTTCCCCTTACATATTTATTACATTATTAACTATTTTCCTTATGCTACACTTTATATCTCTGTGTCTATTTTGCACCTATCTATTTGTCCTTCTTAATCCCTTTGCTCTTTTTCTCTGTTCCCCCCTTGCCTCCCTTCCATCTAGTAATCCTCAAAATATTTTATGTATCTATGAGTTTATTTCCATTTCTGTTGTTGTTTATTTTGTTCTTCAGATTCCACATGTACATGAAATCATGAGATATTTGTCTTTATCTGATTTATTTTGTTCAGCGCAATACCCTCTAGGTACATCAAAGCAATATCTTTTTTCTTCCTCTTCCTTTTAGTCAAAAAATCTTTATAAGAAGCTTATTTTTAACAGCTTTATTGAAGTATAATTTACATACCATAAAATTCATGTATCATTTTAAGGCTGGAGGACAGGAAAAGATTTTTAAAACACAACTAGAAGGAAAGGCTTCTGACATTGAAGCTAATCTAATCTTTTGTCTCTTTACCTGCCCTTCCATTTCCTTACCCACAATGGGTCACCTTACCCCTTCTCAACAACTCCATGTGGCCTGGAAAACTCCTTTCCTTTACCTGGACCTATAAAAGGAGGGGTTGCACTAGCTGACTTCTGAAGTTCTTATAGACATTAATTCGGTGAGTTCATAGTCCTTTTGCTCTCCTTCCTATCCAAACTCATTTTTAGGGAGAATCTGATCATCTCATTCTCATTACATGAAAATAAACTGGTGAGGCCCAGTTTATTTTTCTTTCTTGTTTGCACTTGAACAAAAAATGAACACTTATTTAGCTTTAAACCAAGAAAGAAACCTTCGATTGTGCAATTTATATGCACACATGCTGGGGATGGAGTAAGGGGTATGTTTTGAAGGGCATGGCAACAGTTTCAGCATCCTTGAAAAACACAGCAGTAGTCAAGTTAGGATCACTGGTGTGGAGATGGGTACTCAAAGTTACTACTAGGTAAAATGGGACCCACTGTAGAGGAAAAGTCAAGGTTCTGGCCATAGCAGCTGACAGAATTAAGATAACTGTACCTTTGGGGAAGGGGTGCTCTCAATTTCACAATGTGACCTTGATTGCCCCATTTAACCTGGTCCTTTGATGTCTCAGCGTGTAGAAACATTATCACAGGTAGAGAGCATATATTAAACATTTATATACACACACACATAATCTAAGTCACTCTGAAACAGTTTGCCATAATGACAAGAGCTTACATGGCTAAACCAACAACCAGAATGTAGGTAGATTGTAACCACATTCTCATTTGAGAAGAAAAGGGCATAGTGGTTGAGGGTGTGGGGCCCTGGACAAATACTCCCTGAGTTCAAACCTGACTCTATCATATACCATCTGGGTGACCTTGGCAAGTTTGGTTTACTGGTTTCGCTGTTATTAATCTGTTTCCCCACATGCAAAATAGGAAAATAATAATTTCACTTCCTAGGATTGTTGTGAAAATTAGTTAACATGTATAAAGTGCTTAGAAAAGTGCCTGGCACATAGGAAGTGGCCAATAAATGTTAGCTATGAACATCATTACTCTTAGTCCCGTTTTTGTGTAGAGAGATTTGCTACTTCATTTCCAACAGCTCTTGTTTCGGTTATTAATAAATTCTTCGACATTTTCCAACTGCCAAACGGGGAAACTAATTCTCGAGGTATCCGAGAATGCTGTGAACCTAACCCAGCAGGCAGGGCAGCGCCAGAGGTTAAAGACCTGGCTTGGAGCCCGCAGCTGATTCTCAGGATCGCCTTGAGCAGATCCTGGCGCTCTCTGGCTCTCGGCTGCCTCATCTTTAGTAAGATAAAATAAGGAAGTTGAGTTATGTTTTTTAACTTTTCCCTCTCTCTCGCTGCCGGTTTCTGAAGTCGTTTCCCTTTTGGATTTCTGGCTGAAATCCAGTTACACCTGACGGCGGTGGAGATGGGATCCTGATAGCTGATTGGCCGCGGGAAGGATCAAAAAAGAGGTCGTGGCCTTCCAAGTGCACTCAGGCCCGAGCCGAGATTCAGCTGTAGCTTTCCAGCTCCACCCGTCGGAGGAGAGGGAACTCTCCGCCCGCGGCCCCAGCCCCGGAGCCAGCCTTGAATTCTCCCGGTATTCACAGCTCCTCTCCCTCTCGGCTGGGCTCCCCCCAACATAACCCAGGGAGGCCCCTGAGAACAAACTGCCGGGGTGTGTGCACGACTCTTAGGAGCTTCTCGCAAAAGCCGATTGGCAAGGGGAAACCGAATGGGGGTGGGGGTTCCTTTAGACGTCGGTAACCGGCGCCCTGCCCCCTGTTCCTCCACCCCAGTGAAAGAGGGCTGTAAAATTCCGGAAGAGAGATTAGAGGCAGGGGATGGGTGGGGCGGTGAATCAGTACATTCCTTCCTCCCCTGCTCCTCCTCCTGGCTATCACTTTGGGAGGGTTAGGTCCTCTCCTGGCCTTCTCCTGACCGGTCCACTGGCAGGGTCTAGGCAAGCTAAGTAGTGCTGGGCGGGACCCTCCAAAACTCAGCTGACTTTTGTAGAGCCTGGATTGCTTATTTTTCAGATTATGACCCCATTTGGTTTCAGGTTCGGGAATTTTGGTCCTTGCTTCCAATTGAGGCCTTTCCATAAGAGTGCCTCCCACTTATTGAGCAGGCGCGTACTGTGAGACAGGGTCCGTGCTGGGTCAGTCTTACCTTCCTAAAACTTTGCGATGTAGGCCTATCTTATCTCTTGTCAGAGGCAAGGAATCTGGAAGCTCAGAGATGTGAGGTTACTTGCCCAAGGTCACACAGTGGCAGAGCCAAGAATAATCCCAGCGCTACTGGTCCTGTACATTTCCCACAACACCCTGTGGTTTCCTTCACTTTAGGACATTAAAGGCAACACTTAATTAAGGGGTAGGAAAGTAACCATGTATGGACCACCTCCCACTCATGCTAGGTACTTGAAATATATTGTCTTTAATAATTTAATTTTTTCACAATATCCCTTTGAGATAGATGTGATCACTATTCCCATATTACATATGAAGAAACTAGAAGTTGGGAATTTAAGAGGCAGGCCTAGGATTCTTGTACATAGTGCCAAACCACAGTTAGTTAATGATTGTATAGCAGTTGACAGTTTACACAGCAATTTCAAGATCTTCATTTCAGAGCAATCCCATTTCACAGATGAGGATAGAAGTTCATTCACGAGATTAAGTCATCTGTCCAAGCACACAAATCCAATAGTAAGTAACAGAGCCTGCAATTTTTAAATAAACTCTATAGAGCCAATAACAGCAAAGCTCATGCCATTTATTTATTACACAGTGCCAAGCAGCATTCTAATAATTGTATTAATTGCTTACATTCATTGAACACTTACTGTGTCCAGTGTGGTGTTACCTGAGTTATATACACAAACTCCTGTGATGCTTAAAACTACTTTATGAGCTAAGTACTGTTACCTTTTCCATTTTGCAGATGGGGAAACAGACTAGATGAAGTAACTTCC
This sequence comes from Eonycteris spelaea, assembly GCA_003508835.1. Lineage (NCBI taxonomy): Eukaryota > Metazoa > Chordata > Mammalia > Chiroptera > Pteropodidae > Eonycteris > Eonycteris spelaea. The sequence continues at coordinate 10,908,629 of PUFA01000006.1, forward strand.
CAAAGTTATACAGCAACTAAATGGCAATGCAAGGATGCCCGGATAAAATAGTCTAGAGTCCCAGGGTGGGAACTAGGCACCTGAGTTGTGTCCCCACCTCTAAAACTGCTTCTCTAAGGATTTTGGTTTGTCATACCACCATTGGTTCTTTCTCTAACCTCTGTGTGTGGCAGGCCCACACAACTCCTGCTTTAAGGAGCTAACGCTCTCTAAAGTCAGGAATACCGCCAGCCTTGCCTCACATAGGCGCTGCGAGGATTAATAAGCTAATAGCACTTGGAATGCTTCAGCAAAGGCACTGGATAAACTCAAGGTACTTATTATGTGTAAAACTCACTGCCAAGGGTGGTTCACACTGTAATAAGGCACCTGTAGCCCAGTTCCTGATCTGTCTGAGGTGTGCAGCCTTACTTGACAATCCATTTAGATCCGGTCATTCATGTCAGGGGTTAGAGTATTTCCTTGTTGTCCTGGGGGTATGGGAAGTAGGTGATGCCATGTCTCAGGCCTTTTGCTCTCAGATTGGGGTGTTTCCAACATCTCAGAAGGGATTCTAGGTTAATCTGAAGGACACCAGTTATTGACTGGAGTCAGAGACTAACATGATTTATTTAGGCTTCAGAGGCAGACACCTGAGCTGAATCCTGCTTCTGTTACTTCATCTCTCTGAACCTCCAATCCCTTTTAAAATGAGGATAACAATACCTTCCTTAAAGGGTTATTTTGAAGCATAAACTTGATAATATAAACACCTTGTCCACCACTTAGAAGAGAGTAGATGCTTCATAAATGGTAGCTATTATTGTTAACCTTATGTTATATAATTTACTGACATTTTAGGGCCAGGCTGAGAGATAGATGGAGGGAAGATTCAGTTATTTGCTCAACAGTCTACTAGACTGCCCCAGGTAGGGAAGAATCATGAAAATAAGCATTTACAATACAATGTGATAAATGCTATGATAGGAGATTGCATAAGGTGTTTGGAGATTCTAGCGGAAGGATCAATAACCAGGAGACTCAGCAAAAGTTTTGCAAAGCAGACAGTTCTCTGTTTCAAGTCTGTGCTTGGAGGAAGTAGAAAATACTGTCTGCTGGAGGCAGGCAGAATGCAAGTGGCAGCTGAGTCTGTGCTCCTTACCCAAGGGCGATGTGTCTAATCTTTCATCCCTTTTGCTTCAAGGCCTCTCAGCTCCCACACAGCCCTGCCAGCCAGCTTGCCCTGGAATACCCCCTCTTGGGCCACCTGCTGGTGGTGAGCATCCTGGGTTCTGTGCTGTGGCTTGATGTGGCTGAGTCATAAGACCTTTCTTTTTACTTCTAAGCTCTAATGGAAACCTTCTGGTCAGGGGCAATGCCCCAGGTTTACCTCATGGGGAAGGCCTCATCCTGACTACTGACCGCTGCTTCTTCCCACAGGGCCAGATGAATAGGTGTGTGGTGGTGAAGGGGTTGGAGGAGAAGCAGCCCAAGGGGCAGGAGTCCCTTCTAGATAGGTGCTAGTTCTGGGCAGGTGAGACTTCTCAGGGTGGATAAGGAGGACAGAGCACCCTCCTCCTCCCAACTCCCACGGGTAAGCCTCCTGTCTCTGTCCTAAGACAGCCTCCAGGGCCTCTTTCTAGCTGCCATCTGGCAGTGGCCCCCAGACCAGTCTCCCAACTCAGTGGTGACCACATTTTCATGGTCTGACAAATTAAAGAATTTCTGGCCACCCTCCAAAGGAAGAATGGTGGAATCTCAAGGATATTCCTTGTCGTGAAAGTGGACATGAAGTTGTAAACCTTGAAATTCAGGATTTCCTCTTCATCAGGTATTTTTTTTTTGTTATAGCATTGATACGTGAAAAGAGCCCAATGAGGTAGCTAACAATATCCGTTTAATAGTTGAGAATTCTCAGAGGAAATAACTTGCCTAAGATGATACATCCCGCAAGTCTTAATTTTGGTCTGCCAGGGAGGGTTTATAGGTCTGGGTGTGTGTGGCAGGCAGGGATATGGGGGGGGAGGTACTGAAACATCCTTTGCAATTGCAGACGCACACGCCATTTATTTGGGGCCCCGAGGGAGGGCAGCCAAGAACTAGCTACCCTGGTTCTCACTTTTGAGTTGGAAATCCCCGAGCAAAGGGCTTGGTCACTACCCCGTCACAAAAGGATCTGGCCCCAGGCCCCAAAGCTCGGGATCCGGGCGAAAAAGAGCCCTTCGACCTTGAGGGTCACACGGCGGCATCCGGCCCTCGCCCCAGCCCAGGTGCGGATGGGCGTGCCGTGGCGTGGGCGAACGACTCTCTAGGCCCAGCTCCGCCGGCTCCCCGGTCACATGGACACGCTTCCGCAACCAGGAGTGCGGAGCGGAACCAAGACCGAGGAGAAGAGGGGAGGCGCCGAGGGCAGTGGGTCAGCGCCCCCGGGGCAGTGGGCGGGCCCAACCGCCGCGAGCCGGCGGGCCAGCCAGTCAGCGGGTGCGGGAGGCGGGCCGACGGACGCGCGCGCCGCGCCCCGCAGCGCCCCCTGAGGGGCGGCGGCGGGAGCTGGTTCCGGCTGCGCGCGCAGCGGTGGTGGCGGCGGCGCGATCGGCCGGGCTGTAACCGTCGTCCATCCGGTAGCGGCTGGAGCTGCAGCGGCGGCCGGGCACGGCGCGAGGCGAAGCCACAGGCAGCGGCGGCAGCGGGGGCAGCGGCGGCAGCAGAAGACGCAGCGGCGGCCGCAGCAGCAGCAAGACGGACTCGTGGACACGCGCCGCCGCCGCCGGGCCGGGCCGGGTGTCGCGCGCCGAGGCTGGGGGGGAGTCGTCGCTGCTGCCGCCACCGCTACCGCCGCCCCCGCCGCCGAGGTGACTGAGGAGAGAGGCGCCTCCTCGCTCCCGCCGCCGCCGGACGTCAATGCCCAGTCCCCAGCTCGCCAGCGTGAGTGCGCTGCTCCCGGGCGTCCCCTGCGCCGGCCCTCGGGGCCGCGGGGAAGGGGAGGGCGGGAGGCGCCGCAGCCATTAGTGCAGGCCCGAGACACGTCCCCGGAAGGAGGGCCGGGGCCCCGGTTGGGGAGAGCGCGGCCAGGAAGCGTGGAGAACGAGGGTGGGTGAGCAAGGGGGGCCATCGTGTGTGTATGTGTGTGTGTAAGAATGTTAAGTGTGGGTGTGGGGAAATGCGTGTGCGTGACGTGGGGGAGAGTGAGAGCACTGCGTGTGCATGTGGGGGTGAGGGAAGGGTGCAGTTGGGGAGAAAGTGTAATGGGGTGTTAGGGGTAGCATGGAGGGGAGTGCGTGAGTGTGGGTGAGTGTGCCGGAGAGTATGTGGTGGGGAGTGTGTGTGGGGGGTCAGTATCTGTGTGGATGGTGTGCGGAGAGTATGAGCGTAGGAGAGTGAGTGCGCGAGTGTGGGGAGAATATGAGTTCAGTGTGAGAGGTTGGGGAGGTGAATGGCAGAGGAGGGAGTGTGGAAGGGTGTGCCCGCGTCCGTTCAGGGTGTTTGGCAGGCATGCTGGAGCTCTCCTCGGTCGTCGATCGTTGTGTTTGGCGATAGTGAATCCTGGTGTCCAGGGTTAGGGAGTTCTTTACAGGAGCATCTCTTCCCTGGGTTCTCCGGTTCACGTATGAGGAAAGGGTATAGAAGTGCATTCCGTGGCACTATCGTCTTCTGGCTCTGGGATTTTTAAAAGAAAGGATGTGCCTTTTGTGTGTGTGTGTGTGTGTGTGTGTGTGTGTGTGTGTGTGTGTGTGGTAACCCCCCCTCCTTCGTTTCATGACATCGACATAAATTTCCAAATTTGTCAAGGATATGGTTGTCATCCCATTTTAGTCTGGGACTGTGAGTGCTAACTAAAACTTGTCTGTAGCCCAGGATCCAAGGCTCTTGCCTTTAGTGTCTTCAGAAGCATAAGTTCATTTGTAAAGTACTGATGGCTTTTCATGTGAAAGGTATTTTATAGATCAGTAAATCGAAGTAATATTTTTTTAAGTTGTGGCTCTTTCTAGTCCTGCAGAAAAGCTCTTAAGTAATACTGATAATGATGATGATAGTGATGATGATGATGATGAAACATTGATGAAGAACCATAGGTAGTTTATTATTTCCTGAAATTTGTCAAGAGACATATAAAGTGTCTAGCAGTTCTAGCATCATTGTAGACATTCAACAAATGCTACTTGGTGAGAGTCACCAAACTACAACCACTGCTGGATTAGAATATGGTAGTTATTTGCTGCCATGCTCTTATGTTACAGAGTAAGTGAAGTTACGCTTTGTTCAATGTGCAAAAGGAAATTAAGGCTATAGAATGACACATTATTAAGGTTTCGGAATCACTTGTCAGCATACCATTGTGTTGGTGAAGATGGTGAGAAATTGTCAGTCTTCTGATCTTGACATTTTAAAAGTTTCATATTGGATAGTGAATGGGCTAATCATTGACATGGACTTTTCCCAGACTCTTCTGTGTAGCAGGGGTTCTTGTTGAAGAGTACCTTGATATGGATTTTATGACTCTGTACCATATGGGACTTCTCTTAGAAATTGGAAGTCTTTCATTATGATAAGCAAAGAGTAGGGTGATCCTTTTGATAATAGCAATAGACAAAAGCATTGATGTTTCAGAAATTATATTTGTCTTGGAGCATTCTTTTTCTCAATCACTAGCATGTTCCGTTTTCCAAAATAGTAAATAATACTGTCTGTATTCAGTGGGGGGGGGCAGATTAATTAGTATTAAGTGCCTACTATGCACCAGGTGCTTTTCATACTTTCTCATTTAATTCTTGCGCCTACCATAAAGGTGGTAGGTGTCCTCATTTGTTTTTATTTGGCACATAGTGAGTGATTTCTATTTGCCAGACACTGGAGCTACAGAGTCCTTATTGACTTACAGTGATGAGATGAAAGAGACTTAAAGAGGTTAAGTAACCTGTACCGGGTCACAAGATAATAAGAATTGGAGTTGAATTAAAAACCTAGGTCCGTCTGACTCCACAGCCCTTGATTTTCCCACCACACCATTCTACCTTTGCATTAGTTTATCTCACTTTGAGGTATTTCATCCATGTAGTGACCTAGCAGCTTTTAAGAGATGTTGAAGTTAAAGCAAAAGACTGAGTGGCTGGAGGCAAGGGGATCATTTAGGAGATGCTGACTCGAGGCTCTTTGGGACCTAAGCTAAGCTTTTATGTGGGTGGAGATTCTGCCTTGAAACTCTCTTGGGGCCCTAGGGTGTGTGCTTTGAGACAGTTTTTATGAGGCACCTGGCATATGTCTGGGAGAGGAAAGTCTGATTAAAGAAACTTAACAGCCTTTTATGTTTTTAAATTTTTGGGGAAAGGAAGAATTTATTGGGGCTAAGAGTTAGCTAGAAGTTGTCACTTCTTTGTGAAAGTCCTTCTGTTTAGCTGTGTGGGATATTTACCTGAGGAGATTGTGAAGATCAAGTGAGAAAATAGCACTTTGTTAATATAAATTGCAGTACAAGTTCAAAGTATTATTAGCACTAAGACTTCTATTAAGGTCAGTTTGTTATATTTAATAGCTGGAAAAGGCTAGCAGTTTAGAATACCTATATAAATGAGAAATTATTTAGAACTGCTGAACCGGTATATTCTGACTCAGAACAGCAAAAGTCAGACCACTCCCTCCATGAGTCAGTCAAGTAATATTTAATTTGAAAGAACCAAATTTATAGGCAGAAATCATTTACATCATTGAACTTTGGTGGCACTACAGAAAGAAGAGTAAATGTTTAAGTGGTTTTGCATATAACTTTCGTAAAAAGTGTGAAAACCTCATATTTACATTTTACTTGAAAAGATTTGTGTGTGAACAAGGTAAAAAAGATTTATTTTTCTTAAGATTAACTTTATATTCATTTTGTCTTTCAATGGTAGCCTTTCTGTATGCACTAGTTACAGACAGCTATGAAGCACAAAGTTGAAATTTAGTAGAGAATTATTTTAAAGGGCTTGACTGTACTTTCTGTTGAAATGTGGGATTGGTACCTCTAGAAAAAAGCATTTACAAAGAAGATGCAGAGGACAGCACATAAATTTTTAGCTGTTGCTCTTGGAAGAGTGAAACCTAAGATAGATTGATTTTTTTAAGTGCTATGCCGAACTTGAAAATTTTTGAGCAACTGGAAATTGGGATCCATAGTTTAACATGGTAATCTTAATTATGTTTATTGAGAAGGGTAGTGGTAGAGTTCTTGAGGTCTTAGAATACTTAAGAAGTCCAAGCATTATGGTTTGGTTACAATATCCCCTTCTTGAGATTATTATTTTCTTTGTGCTGAATCACAAATCGTCTCATTGCAATTCATAATCCTATAAGTGGCATTCTTTCAGTATTACAGATAAATTGATTTATAGATCACTTGTTGAATCGCAGGTTTTGGAATCCAATTTAAAGAGTGCCAGTAAATAAATGGTAGCAGATAAAAAAATAAAATTTCCCCTTGAGGTTTAAAGTATTTAAATCTCTGGACAAACTTTTTTTTCCAGTTAACTCACTTTACAGGGAGCTATGTGGGAGTTAAGTAGATGTTAAGGAAGTCGGCATTTTTTTTGCTTGAAATTATTTTTTAAAAGATACTTCAGTTACTTCCATACTTTTTTTATTCTTTGGGGATGTTGCTTTGAGATTTTTCTCAAGACACTAGTTGGTTGTATAGAAACTGATGATTATTCTCTAAGTTTAAAAAACAAGAGTCCTTGATATTATAGTTCAGATAATTTTGTACCTTGGATTTAGTAAATGAACAGTGGATGCCACCAGTTATAATTACTTTGGGAAATAGTGATTCGAGTCTATTAATCCAGAATGTTAGAAGAGCCTTTTTAAAATCCATTTTTAGCTTCAGAACTGGTATATGTATAGAGGTGTCAGCTTTCTTCAGTTATTCTTTGTTTTATTGACTGAAACACATTCTCTAGCTCCTTTGTCTTCCTGGCTACTCCCTTGGGGGACTTGAAGCCTTCCTGGATTGCTTGGTGTAGAGCTCAAGTGGATAGATATTATATAGATATTAAATCTCTTGCTCCTTAGAGTTCTAGGGGTCTAGGCTGTACCAGAAACGGTCACTACACTAGCTCCTCCAGCACTGCAGTCTCTTTCTACTTTCCACAGTTATCCTGTGGAGTTATCAGAACCCAGGTGAGAAAATGACTCTTCTCCTGCATATCTTAAGGTGATTTTACCTACACTATCTGTTCAAATCAGTATAGATTTACAGAGCACAAAATCTTTCCCAGAAAAAGACTGCAAGGAGTAGACAGGTTATACCAGCAGTTTCGATGCTACTTTAATACAATTTGTTTTTGTTTGCCTGTACCGATTTCTTTCCCATAGGTTCTGTAACACAGCATCAAGTCTTTTAAGCCCAGAAACTAAATTTCATCATTTGAATACAAATTTACATTGCACAACATTGCCTTTTTAAACTGTAGAAAATTTTAAGATTAAGCTTTTCTGTGACCCTTTTTCTTTTGCTAGTTGAGTCTGTTTTGAAAAAAATATTTTGACCATTAGAATAGCCTTTACCTTTAGAGAATTGATGTATTTAATTCCTTTCATAGTATTTTTGGGTTGAAATTTCATTCTTCTCAGAAAATGTTAATTCTTTTGGCATAAAATGCACACATGATATATTTGCTTTAGCAGATCAGATAAATTACTTTATTTTTTTTTCTGCCGTGGTCAAAATGTTGGCTCTATACAAATGTATCATTTGACAAGAATTCAAATTCACAATCAGGTCTGCTTTCTTCTAGTTGTGTTTTAGTTTTAGTTGAGATTAGAGTGTAACTTTTTTCACTGTTTTGCAGGAAACATTCACTAGGTTGTACCACCACAGTATTTGTAAATCGTGTTTATATACATATGTTGATATTTATTGTTTTTAGTAGCAAAACAAATTGATGTGTTTTCTACTTTCCATTATTGGTGAAAGGCCTATCATGAGGGAACAGAGTGACTGGTTAGTGCAGAAGGATATGAGTCATCAGCAGGATTTGTCAGCAAATTGAGAAGGATATGATGGAGAAACAATAAATTCTAGTGACATTATTCTTCCTTCCACACGTGTGGTTACAAACAAGTTTTCTTTTGGTGATTTTAAATTATTCAATTAATTTAGATCTTTCTGGATGAAAAACAGTTCAAATTGAAGTCATAGACTGTACTCTGAATTTCTAAGCTCGTAAGCAAAGAATAATAGCCCCTGACATGGAATTATAGAGGTTTTTCATCGTTTTTACTTCACATTCATATGTGATGTGAAATAACTATCATTTTTAAAGATTGTGAAGGATGTGTTTTATGAAAATAAACGTCAAGCTATTATTGGGCAAATAGTGGGTAGACTATTTTAAAAGGCCACTGGCAACTCCACATAGAATGATTTGGGTTCTTGTCTGTTTGTCTTGTACTAAAGTACACAGAGAGATGGCTGTGAAGTATAATGTGATTTATAAAAAGCAAATTTAGGAGAGGAAGTGAATTGTAACTTACCCGGTTTTAGAAGAAACTTAGATCAAAATGCACTAAATGCAGAAAAATTTCTGGGGCTGAAACAAAAGATTTTGTGCTGACAAGATGTGATTTGGACTGTTTTTATTCCATATCCTGTGCATAGAGAGCTTCCTCTCCCCCCTCCTCGCCCCTTTTGGTGGTGGATGCTTGAACAGGACCTTTAAATAGGCTCAATACATTTGACAAAATAGGGAAATGAAAGAGTTAAGCTGACCTATAAACTGCTAAGCTGTGAAACATATATTTTAAATATTGCTAACAATAGCCTGGAAGTTTTTGCTTTGCATGCTGCTCCAGTGCTGTAGGTTATTTTGAAAGGTGATTCAAATAACCTTTTCCCAAGTATCTGTCTTGCAACCTCAGGGAACCTGCAGCTGTTATAGTCATTTCAACTCTCCTGATATAGCTCAGAAAACATTTCAAAGTGGTGTTGACAGGGTGAATCCAGGTGTCCTTTTGGAGTTTTGCTACTGAATTTGCTTTATTCCAATTGAAGTTCAGAATCTCAAATACATTTCTTTATTAAAGAAATAATTGATTCAATAGTTCTTGAATCAATATATATGTAATGATGTTGGAAACTAAATTAAGATGATTCAGACTTAAGTTTTTCTTCAGGACAGTTACTTAGCCTTTTGAGATTGACGAAAGAAGGATGGAAGGAAAGAAAATAAATAGTAGAATTTAATTTTATGGGAATGCAGCTGAGTTTTAGGTAGTTCTTATTATATAAAGGAGGTTACCTCAGTTATTTAGGAAAAGAATGTACTTAAACCTAGTAGGCTTGGGAGTCTTAAAATGCATATAAACTAAAGTTAATGGAGAGGATAGCCATGATACCTTTGCCTGGAGATGAAAGGTATGAATGAATAGTATCAACTTAATAGGGCTATTTAACTTAATTTTTAAAAGATTCACTGAAAACAATATAATACCCAATATTATAATTGTGCTGTTGGGATTTTTAATGTTATTACTGGTATTCAAATTTTTAGAAAAAGTGAAAATTGGCTGTAGTGCTCTGTTACTTCCATTTAAATTTATTAATGAAAGGAAAAATAATTTGGATAAGAGATTTAGCTGGAGAACTAATCTTTAAAGGGAACAAGAGTACCAAATTGAAAAGTAAATATTTTCAAGTGTGGTATGAAAATATTTTATGCAATTTTTGTCTTATAGTTACTCGTAGAGGTAGGAGTTATAGAAAAGGATGACTGCTTCTAATCACCATGGTACATGACAAACTTGAAAACTCCCTTTTCATTTGAGTGGGAACAGGGAGGGCCCCAGGACCTGGGTAAATAACTGTCACTGTTCTCAGAAGCAGGTGTGATTGTTGGTTAATTGCTTTCCTCTCCTTTCTTAGTGTCAGGCCGTGTATCTCCTGTATCTCCTGATGGTTCTGAAATGTTAAGATATTTTCCCACCAAGGTCATAATTTCTTTTTATAGAACTGATTATTGATTTCTGTACTGGAACTTGATTCTCAAGTTCCCTCCTTAAATGAGGAAGTGGAAAAGTGGGAATAACCAAGGGAGTAACTATGAAACTATTTTTTTTCTTAGCAGTAAAGAAGCATCTTGCTATTTTTAGCTTGTTTACAGATATTTCAAATCTTAATTTGTGTAAAATTTAATGCATGCATCTTTCTTTATCAACTCCCCAGGATTGTAGTCAGTAGGGCAAGAGAACTAACATTAATTTGAATTTTCTAAGTTCAGGGAGCCAGATGTATTCAATTTTAGTTTGGTAAATGCAACATTAGAGGGATAAACAAAGATAATTAGTACAGAGAAAAAGCTGTTTCTACAGTGGTCGGATGAGTTGTGAGTAAGGTTATAAAAGACGAGTAAAACTTTAGCTTGAGACCAATTAACCACAAGATGAGTGATTAATTAGCAAAGTTGATTTCTCTTTAGTTTATAAGTCTTAAGATACTTTTTCCCCACAAAATGGTCAAAATGCAGGAGATACAGTAGTATTTTACAGATTAATTTTCTTACTTTTCTTCCTTGATGGTTGTGAAGATTTTATGGTCTTTTGAATAGTTTGTAAATGTTGTTAGGCTTTGACAAGTTCTTAGAGTTATTCAGATCCTTGATTTTTTTTTTTTCCCCACAGACTCCATATCCAGTCTGTGGACAAATCCTTGTGTGTTCCACCTCAGAGTGTATCTTGAAATGGATCTCTTCTTATGCTCTCTACTGCTACTACCATTTTCTCCTTGATTATAGCAACTGGCTCCTATCTGATCCTCTCTGCTTCTACCCTTACTACTCATATAATCTGTCTCCACATAGTAGCTAGTGAGTCTTTTAAACATAAATTGTTACTCTTGCTTGAAATCTTCTTGTTTTTATCTGGGGGGGGGGGAGTCGGGGGCGGGGGGAAGCCAGATACTTATATTGGCCTATAATGCTCACTTATTTCTCCGACCTTACTCATTCCTTTGCCATCTGTGCTCCAGTAGCACTGGCCCCCTTGCCGTTCCTAGAACACTCCAAACATGGCCCAGCTAATCCCTCTGCCTAGAAGCTCCCTCAAATATCTGTTTGGCTCACACTGCCAGGACTTGGATAAAATGTCACTTTTTTCAGTGAGGTCTTTCCCGATAGCCTTATTTGAAATTGGAAGTACTGCAGATTTCTCTGCTTTGTGTTTTTTCTCCATAGCAGTGGTATGTTTTGTCTTTTTACTGACTACTAAAATGTAAGATCCATCCTGACAAATTTTTGTTTACTGCTCTTGCTGCAACTATAAGAGTATGTAACATATAGTATATGTCAGATATTTGAATTAATAAGTTTTTAGCCAAATTTCAAGGAAATTTTCTAGCTTCAGAGAATGAATTTCTAACTGTTGACAGATTATTCATACTTATTTTAAGGGAAGTGCAGGTGTCTTCATTGAAGTGAAATGAATTTGTTTTAGGAAAAAATTGTTGCAAGATTGTGTTTTCATGTTGCCTGTTTGTAGAAACCAAGCTGACTTGAATTTGCATGACTTCCTGTAAAGTTTCTGGTAAGAAAAGTAACAGTAAATGTATGCTTACTTGTCTTTCAGACCATTGCTTTTAGATTTTATTTTCTTAGATCTAGAATTCTTTATTGTGCATTTATATTATAAGGTGCTGTTTTAATCTGGTAAATACTGGCATAGCACTTCAAATTAGAGGGTTTACTGTATCATTTGCTTTAATTTGGAAATAAAGGTGATTTCTCAGTGGAAAGGTTAATGTGAGTGGATTGACAGGATTTTCAAAAGGATGCCCAGTAAGTTTGGGTTACATTAAATGGAGCTGATTTTGTAAAGTTCCCTCACACTCTTGAATTTTCTATGTTTATATTTGAGCTCAGAATTACAGTTGCTAAAGCAGGACCTGAATTTTACTAGAGAATTTAGTATCTTTAACAAAAAAGAAAACTGTCTTTCTAGAATTGCGTAGGTACAGGCCTGCCTGGAACAGAGGGACTAGCTAGCTCTTTTGAGGCTCTTTGTAGTCCCGTGGTTATAGCACTGTTAAGAGCATAATTAAATTGCAAATCATTGTAGTGTTCTTTATCATTGCCCTAGAATTTAAAAAATTAAGGTAACATGTACGTGAAAAAAGTTAAAACAATTCAAAAGGTATATATTATGATAAATAACGCTCCTGGCCTTTGGTTCCAGTCCCCTTCACCCCACACAACCACTCTTACCTCTTTGTAATCTCCCAGAAAGTCTATAGGTATGAAAGCATATATAGTGCTCAAATGTTTCTGTATAGGCTGTTATATACCTTGCTTTTTTAGTCTCAGCCATCTTTCCATAACAGTTCATGTAAATGTTTTATTCTTTTTGACCTCTGCAGAGTTTTCCATTTAAGAATGGATATTGTATTTCATGCATTTTGGTTTTCGATTCATCTAGGTAGATGTTAACAGTAGAGTTACTGACACTGGACATTTAAACTCTAACATACTCCAAAATTTTAAGTATTCTGTTGTATTATTGGCAGTGCACTATCTTAGTTGGTGTAGGCCTCTGCTTGCTTGCTCTTTTCCAGCCCCCTCTTTCTTTATTCTTTGTCTTTTCTCCCTTCTCTTCCTCCTCCTCCTTTAATAAAAGGATTTCTCTGTCACAGCCCATTCTTTATAATCCTTCAGTGAAGTTATATTCTTTTGTTAAAAATGGAAATGTTGCCTAGGAAATGGAAATGCCCCAAATGCAACATTTTAAAAGTTAGGTTTTATAAAAGATAAAGGGTGGAGAGAAAATTTAGATACATATTTGAATTTGACATCTGTTATATGTCAAGTGAACCAGTGTCTTGCATCACCTGGTAAATTAAAATAAAAATCAATTTTTACTTAAGAGGTTAGGCAGAATTAATGCCAGAGAGAACTTTAGAAGAAAGGTTTTTTGTTGTTGTTGTTTTTGGTAAGATTGTACAGGTGCTGAGTTTATGCTGAAATATTTGGCTCTGTAATTTTTGAGTACTTTCCAGCTGTGGTAGGTTATGATTTTTTACAGACTTTGCTTTGCATTCTTATGGGTGTCATAGAAATTGACATTAGTTTATCTGAATTGACAGGTGCAAGAACATTTAACTGTTGATGTGTAGTTGAACTCTTGGGGGAGGGGAAGAAACAGAAGCTTGCTTTTATCTTGTGTATCTGTTAACATTGATAGAACATACTGTTTCGTTTGGCAGAACTTCTTTTGCTGGGATTCTCAGTATGGTGTTAAGAAGTGAAGATCTGGTAATGAATTGTCCTTATTCCTGGAAGTGATCCTTCCAAAATCAGCTTGGAGGAATAAAATGGGGTAAAGCTTGTTCTGTTTGCTGAGCAGACAAACACTGGAGACCAGGTAGAAAACTTAATGTTTGAGCTGTAACCTTTTAAGCTTGGCCATCACTACAATGCAGGTCTTTCAGTGCCTTTACTTAGCTGACACACGTATTAGCTGTGATAATATCATTTAACCAAATTCAAACAGGTTAGAATTTCCTTGTTTTTTACACTGCACTGCATGCAAAACCATTGTTCTTTGAGTAGTTACTTTAATAATCTTCTCTCCCCTTAGTTTAAGGTCATGGAGTTGCAGACAAACCTCCAAGCAAATATTTGAAGAAAAGTTACACTTACATGAAAAAGATTATGACTTGAAAAATATGTGGATACTTCTGTTAGTCAAAATTGAAGGAAAAATAAATAGGGAGTTTAGAGACCTGGGCTCTTGTCACTTGATCTGCTGCTAATAGTGTGGTCTTAGTTAAGTCATTTTAACCTCTCTGGATCCCAAACTTTTTTTTTTTTTTTAAAGGTCAGAGTAGTTGATCTCCTAGCTTAAAAATTCTTTGACTGTACAGGGAGTACTCTATGAAATGTGTAATCTAAGGTGGCTGTATTTTGTGCTTACAGTTCAAATTATGAGTTAGGGGAAGGGTGGTGGTGTGTGTTTTTGTTTTCCTTATTTTAAATGTAGAACTCTTGTATTTTTATTGTAGTAAGTAACTCATTCTGCTGAGATACTGAAGTTCTTAGAATGCCAATTTGAATTTATCTGTCTTTCATTTTTGGAATGTTTTAGTTTTGTATTTGTATCCATGGTAATAATATCACAAGTATGTAACTTAATGAAAACAAATGCCATAAGAATATCATAAAAAAAGACTTGAGGATAGAATAGGTTAGAAAGTTTGTAAGCCTAGGTTCTACCTAATCTATATTTAGTTCTTCCTGAATATGGATCTGTAGTCATTATCTTTCATGTCTTTTTCTGACTGGTCACAATTATCTTTTATAGAGTCTTCTAATTAAGCATTTATTGGTGGCTTAAGGAAGAGGCAAGTGAAAGAACTTAGACCTTGTCCCTGTTTCCAGAGGAACTGTGATTATGTTGACATTCTGACCAGCTTTAAAGATTACTGTGTTTCAAAGCAGCAGGCCTAAAATAATATTAAAATTCTGCCACTTCTTTTTCTTGCCCCGGTTTTTGGTAGGGATTAATATTTGGGTAGGAGAATGCTGTGTGCATCATTGACCTTTGGGTGTTTCTGTACTTCTAAGGTAGTAATGTGAGAAATAGTGCAAAGGTAAACTGGATTAGAAAATGAGGATGGTATTTACACATTAGTTGAGTCAGCTGGCATTAGGGTACATTGGAAAAACCACAGAACTAACAGAAGACTTAGGTTTGAATTTGGGGTCAACTAATTCATTTACCTTAGACAAGTCACTTCACTTTTCTGATCCTCTTTCCTCATTCCTCGTAGGTAGTAACAACTAGGAGTTGTGAGGAAGACTCCAAGTTTTTGAAGGAAGTACTTTATGGATTAGTATTCTAACTGGGGGCCAATGCATATATTTTGGATAGAAAGAATTAAATCCTCGAAGTGGAACTTTTATAAATGTCCTCTATCCATTTATAGGTACCTTATTTTAGGCAAAATATATGTGAAGGACTTAACCATCAAAGCAGAAAAATAAGATCAGTGTGAACTTTATGAAGAGTTCATGGAGGAAAGGTTTTCTTAGGGATCTTTTAATCACTTGAAAATGAGTTAGAAATAATCTTATTAACACAGAAACTTTGCTTGTTGGATCCCATTTTGAAAAAAGAAATACATACTTGACTTTTGAATCTCTGGCTTTTAAAACTCTTGGTATACACTTTTATCCTATTCTTATAGATGGCAATAATTTAGAATTGGTGTGACATTTCAGATGCTTTGGGTTCATAAGAATGTATTCTTGCTTTTGGACATTGTGTTTATGATGCTATCAACCTCCAGGTAATTTTACTCATGCTTTTCTCTTCCAGGTTTTTCGTTGGAATATACGTTGCACATTTATGGCGATTCTGAGTGTGAGGGCAGACTTCTGCCAGGCTCAGCACAGTGTTTTTGCTGACAAGTGAGCTTGGGGGTTCTATGTGCCATAATTAACATTGCCTTGAAGACTCTGGACACCGAGACTGGCCTCAGAAATAGTTGGCTTTTTTTTTTTTTAATTGCAAGCATATTTCTTTTAATGACTCCAGTAAAATTAAGCATCAAGTAAACAAAAGTGGAAAGTGACCTAAACTTTTAACTTGTCTCACTAGTGCCTAAATGTAGTAAAGGCTGCTTAAGTTTTGTATGTAGTTGGATTTTTTTGGAGTCCGAAGGTATCCATCTGCAGACGTTGAGGCCCAAGTTGAATTTGGATTCAAGTGGATTCTAAGTACTTCTGCTTATCTTGAAGAGAGAAGTTTCTTAAAGAATAAACAAGTTGAATAGAGAAAACACTGATTGATAATAGGCATTTTAGTGGTCTTTTTAATGTTTTCTGCTGTGAAACATTTCAAGATTTATTGATTTTTTTTTTCATTTTCCCCATCACACACACGCACGCTCACACTTTTTATTTGCCATAATGAACCGCCCAGCCCCTGTGGAGATCTCTTATGAGAACATGCGTTTTCTGATAACTCATAACCCTACCAATGCTACCCTCAACAAGTTCACTGAGGTAAGATTGTAGCATGGTCTACTTTTTGGATTGATTTATAG
Source organism: Eonycteris spelaea (assembly GCA_003508835.1). NCBI lineage: Eukaryota > Metazoa > Chordata > Mammalia > Chiroptera > Pteropodidae > Eonycteris > Eonycteris spelaea. The sequence continues at coordinate 10,924,671 of PUFA01000006.1, forward strand.
GTAAAATTCCATTAAAAATTAGCACCATTAATACTGTAAACTTGAAACTATTAAAAAAATTAACACCATTATAAAGAAGTCTCTTATTACAAGGGCTTTTATTTCTGTGGTTGGAGTATGAATGGTCATCCTGCTAATCTTTTTGAATTGGGTTGGATTAGTTATAAGATACACTTTTTCTTATATTCTTTCTACATTATTAGCAGTTATTTGGTCACACTTTCAATAATAAAAATAATTAACATTTATTGAGCATTTTGTACCCAGCACTACAATAAGCAATTTTATGCATTATGTCATTTACTCCTCACTATAATTCTATGAGATATAGATAGCATTATTATCTCCCTTTTACAGATGAGGAAACTGAGGTTCAGAGTGATTTAGTAATTTGCCCAAAGGCACGCAGTACACGGTAGAACTGTTTCTGACACTAAAGCCAATGAATATCTTGAATATTCTAATCCCTTTTTATGAAAAGCTATCCCAGAACTACTAAGCAATAGTAACCATTATATACAAAGGTCCAGAAACTTAGGGAAAGGAAGATATTATAGGTAGCCTTTTAGATCTCATATCCTTTATTTTTTCTATTGGAAGTAAAAGAGAAACTCAGTTCTAAATTCAACAAATATTTGAATGTAAGGTATTTAATCATTTCCTGGTTCAGTTTGAATGTGATTTCTGTTGACGTATTTTATGCAGTAGACTTAGGTGAATGAACTCCTAGGGATTCTAAATCTACCTCTCTCATTTTACAGATGGCAAAACCAAATTCAAAAGAGGTTTTGAATTGCTTGAGGTCACACATATTTGCCATAAGAAATGTGACCATAAGCTTTCAATGGCTATTATGACGTTCATTTAAATGGGATTTTATTTGTATTTTGAAACTTCTTAAAATATTGGCTCAATATAATATTAAGAACTTTCCTGAGTATGCTTTATGAGAAGGCCTTTCTGTGAAAAATAAAAGTCCTTTAGCAATCAAAATAATTTTAATCTTTAGTTAACCAAATGATGGATACTTCTTGTAGGGTATCACTGTTCCTGCTTATTTATACTAATAAGTCCTTGAGCTTCTTTAACTTTGTGTACGTAGTGTACAAGTTGATTCTAGGTCTGTGTGCCCTTAGGTTGTTCAGTCACCTTTTAGCCTGGCTGAATTACGTGATAACTATTTTCAGCCTGTGGATTCCTTGACCATAGATTCCAAAAGTGGCAGAGGCTACTGTCCTCCTGCAACTATAAAAAGATGTTGGTGGCCCCTTGAAGATAGGTGGTCACTTGTTAGGCATTACTGTAGGAGAGTTTTTAAAGGAGCAGGGCTTCCGGCTGTAGTTGTTTGTATGTTAGTTGGCTTTATAATATAATATCACTTTTTAATCTTAATTTCAAAATAACTTGTTTGGTTAAGTAAAAAAAGCATTAAGTTCTTACTGATTAAAGTCAGAAGATGTAGATAAGCAAAAGACAATTTAAAAATACTTAACTGTTAATGCCTGGCTTCTAGATTTTTTTCTCTGTATATATGCAGTTACAAATATTCATACAGATAAAATCACAGTGTATATTTAAAAAAATCTTCCCCTGACCTCCTTAGGATTATTTTTACAGCTGTTATAGTATTCTGTATGGATGTGCCATACTTTCTTTAATCATTCCCCTGTTTTAGGACCATTAATGTTGTTTCCATCTTTTTACCATTCAGATAGCCTGTGCTGAACATGCTGGCACCTAGATCTTTGTGTATATCTTTATTATTTTGTTAGTAAAAATTCCCAGAAGTAGAATTTCTAGGTCAAAGTATATGTGTGCTTGTAAAGTTTTTGTGTTATGCTACTAAATTGCCCTTCATAAAAGTGAGTCTTACTGATGCTTCCACTTCAGAGTGTAAGAGTGTCCATTGTATATATTGTCACAATGAGAATGATTTTGATCTTTGTCGAAGAATGATGTCTCATGGTTTCAATATATAATAGTACATTTTTAAAGTTTTGGTTACAGATTCTAAAAGCAACTTTTTAAATGTTTTTCTTTAAAGGAACTTAAGAAGTATGGAGTGACAACTTTGGTTCGAGTATGTGATGCTACATATGATAAAGCTCCAGTTGAAAAAGAAGGAATCCACGTTCTAGTGAGTGTGTAGTGTTTTTTCACTACAAGTTATCCCATTCAAATATAGATATTTTTAAAATTGGCACATAGGTTGCATTTTGAGTTTATACTAGGAGCTACAATGTTCATAACAACCTTTAAATTCCTTTGGCTTGGCAGTTTTGTTCATTCTTGCCCTTAAAGTTTATACTTGCAGAGTATTTTCAACAAATAAAAAGTAAAATGTGAACACTTATTTTAAGAAAATGGAAATTTGCATTTTGTTTTTTCTAAGAAATTGATGAAATATTTAGCTTTTTGTTTCTAGGCTACTGGTTTGAATCTAACTGAAAGTAATTTCTATCAGGCATTCATAAGTCACATGGAAATATTCTCTCATTTTCTTTGCAAGTACAAATTAGTTACTTAATATTTTGTGATTAACTTGTAGAGGACAAAAAGGTGGGACGAGGATAAGGGAGAGGGAGAAGGCATCTTGTTCCAGAGTTATCAGCATACTTTTTGATAGGTTCCTAAGAAGCTTTTGTGTGATTATATTTCATAGTTTAGTTTGAGCATAAAGTGATTGGAATTATTTTAAATTCTTGCTCCCGTATATGCAATTTTGTTATCAAAACAGGAGCCTCAGATTAGGCAAAATTTTATACCTTCTTCCGTAAATAGTTGTCTAAATTGCAGGACCACATAATAAAATGACCTTGTAGTTTTAGAGCTATTTGACTTAATTACGAGAAGGCAGTATAGTAGGAAGAGAATGAGATTTTTTTTAAGTAGTTGGTTAGGAAGAAAATAATAAGATATTGGTATAAGGTTATGTTCCTGTTTTTTATTGAGAGGTAATTCTATAGTTTTTACTGCATTGATCAGCAGTTGGACAGACAGTTCATGCAAATAAAATAAATGTGCTATTGATAAGGCAGTCATCTCCTATCTGATTCATAAAATTTCCTCACCTCTCTTTTGGTGAAACACAATAACTAAATAGCCAAGCATTATGTTTTTTAAAAAATGTATTTGAATAGTAAAGAGTGGTAGTAATTTGCTTGCATTCTCATCTGTAAATGACTTTAAGGTCTCCTGGATGGAAATCACTGGGGATAAGTATAAACATGTGTTAAATGTAGCTTGTGTTTAAAAAAAAAAAAAAAAAGTTTTTAACTTCCGAAACTGGGCTGAATATAAGTTCTTTTTCTTGTGAGTGCAGTGGTCCCCCCTTATCCACAGTTTTGCTTTCCACGGTTTCAGTTACCTTGTGGTCAAAACATAGTCTTAAATTACTAAATGGAAAATTTCAAAAATAAACAGTTTTTAAATTTTAAATTGTGCGCTGTTCTGAGTATGTGATGAAATCTCATTTTTTCCCTCCTGAGATGTGAATCCTTCCTTTGTCCAGCATATCTACACTGTATGTGCTACCCACCCATTAGTCACTTAGTAGTTGCCTGTTATCAGATAGACTATTGTGGTATCACAGTGCTTATGTTCAAGTAACCCTTAGTTTACTTAATAATGGCCCCAAAGTGCAGGAGTAGTGATACTGGCAGTTCAAATATGCCAAAGAGAAACTGGAAAATGCTTCCTTTAAGTGAAAAGGTGCAAGTTCTTTACTTAAGGAAAGGAAAAATATCATGCTAAGATTGCTAAGATCATGGTAAAAATGAGTCTATCTGTGAAATTGTGAAGAAGGAAAAAGAAACTTTTTTCTTTTGCTAGTTTTGCTATTCTACCTCAGACTGCAAAAGTTACTGTTACAGAACGTAAAAAGTGCTTAGTTAAGATGGAAAAGGCATTAAATTTGTAGGTGGAAGACATGAACAGAAAATATGTTCCAATAGATGGCAACGTGTTGTGCCAGAAAGCATTGAGCTTATATAAACACTTCAGCAAGGGATCCCCTGAAACAAGTAACACCAAACCATTTACTGCAAGTAAGAGATAGTTATACAGATTCAGGAATCGGTTTAGACTGAAAAATGTAAAAATTACTGGGGAGAGAGACACCACATTCACATAACTTTTATTACATTATATTACAATTGTTCTATTTTATTATTGTTAATCTTTTACTGTCCCTAATTTATAAATTAAACTTTAACAAAGGTATGTATGTATAGGAAAAAACACAGTATATAATGGGGTTCAGTACTATCTGTGGTTTTATGTATCCACTGGGGGCTTGGAAGCCCCACGGATAAGGGAGGGCTACTATATGTTCTCCAGTGGGTAGATGACAAATCAGTTTGTTTTGACAGATGGCAGGGTGAGAAAATGAACTGTGGATTAATAACTATAGTCTGTTTGAATCAGTAATGTTGATGAAATAGAAATAAACTAAAGAACTTGAACTAGTTTATAGAAGATAATGGTAGATCTGGGATTTATTCCAGGGTTTTAAATCTGGGCTTTTGTTTTGTTTTGTTTTAAATAGCTGTGATCAGATAAAATTAAAGGGCTAACTTAAGCTTGAAAAACAAGGACACTTAAAATTAAGCTTGGAATTTCTTTTCTTTCTCCAGACAGATTTTAAGATAGATTATTAATTTACTTTTGCTAAGTGAAGAGGGTTCAGGACACTTTATAAGAGAGTATCTTCCAAATAAGATCTTTCAATCCTTTGATCAGTGCTCTTGCAAATTAGAGGCACGTTGGAAAAGACTAATGGTGGTTTCAGTTATGTCAGTTTGAAGTTAGATGCTTCTAAATTATTTAATGATTTTTTTATATAGAATCTGCTTATTTGAGTAAGTGAAGCATGTTTTATGTTACTGTTTCTCAACTAGGTGCATTTTAGGGAGTATAGAGGAAGTAAACACTCAACTCAGGTACTTACTGCTGTTTACAGTTAAACTCTTTAGTGACATTTATAATGATAACTCTGACAGCCCTTTAATTATGGGATGTAATTGACAAACATAATGTACCATCATGGCTAATGGGCTACATGAAGTATTATAGTGGTGCCAATAATGAGTGGAGAATCAGTTTAGTGCTCTGTCACTTTTCTCTTTTTCCTTCTCTAATATCTTAAAGTGCCCTTATCCAATCTCATTAGAATAATCTTAATGTTTTTTAAAAAAATTCTCAGTGTTTTGCATTTCTGTCCTTGAAGGTAGATGGAAGAGAGAGTATGTAAAATGTGAGTCCCCTATCCCCTTTCTTCAAAGCTGATTTGTTGTTGATTCCTTAGGACCTACTTAGCAAGGAAAATAAATCCCTACATATATTCTGAAGTCACATGGGGTTCATCTTAATTAAAAGAACAACCCAAACTGATGAGTATAAAAAGAGAAAGGAATACTTGAGAAAAAGGTCCCCATTTGTTCGATACCCTTGTCATGTGTCACTTTGCTTGTTAAATGTGATATGTATAACTTAGGCAGAGCCTTAAAAATATTTGTTTCTTGGCTTTTTTATATATATATATAAGCACAAAGGTGATTGTATGTTTCTGTTATGATACGCTATCTGTTGGAGACTTCGTATCAGAGAGTCTGTCTCTAAAGAAAAGACGTCGTCTTAGAATTATTTGGGGGATAATCCTCAAAAATACTTGTAAGAGACCAGTAAGATACCAGTTGGTATACTTCTTTGCTAGAGTGGACTTTTAAATCATATTGACATGTATTAAACTTTCTCTTACATTGTCTTTGCTTTAATTACAATTTTCTCTATTATGTCTAATTACTTCTCTGTTCACATAAAATATTTGAGAAATGCGTAATTTCTTATCACTGATAAGAGATTTCCACATGATAAAATTAGACGCTGACTGCACTTCATTGAGAAAAGCTAAGTTATTTGGCACACGTGAATTTCGATCTTGAATCATTTTCAGCAGTGGAGAAAATTTCAATGTAATGTGAAAGATGTTTTTCTTTCCAGGATTGGCCATTTGATGATGGAGCACCACCCCCTAATCAGATAGTGGACGATTGGCTAAACCTGTTAAAAACTAAATTTCGTGAAGAGCCAGGTTGCTGTGTTGCAGTGCATTGTGTTGCAGGATTGGGAAGGTATGCTCTTACCCTTTTGAATGTGAAATCATTTTAAAAAATTTCACTTTGATAGAAATTTGCATTTATTTCAGTAAATATTAAATTGCCTAAAAGGAAAGGAAATGAGGACAAAAGCTAGTGTATGATTTCTCAGAGCTGCTTTTTATATTTCATTAGTTGTCTGATTTGATGCCATACTAAATTTAGTGGGTGATGGTTCAGAATTTGTTTTGAAACTGACAATGTAATTATCTTATCTTTGAGCTAAAAATACAGTCTTAATTCAGTATGTTTTTTTTCTCCCCATTTCAAGTAATCAGGCTTAGGACTTTGGGCAACAAAATTAAAATAATGTTAGAGTTTGAGGAATCTATACATACATGGTTAATTTTGAGATGAATGGGAAGTTAATAGGTGGAGAGCAGATGGCTGAACTTTAAACTCCTGAAAGGAGATGTATGGAGAATGAAAATTAACTTCGATTTTAAAACCTTTTCTCTTGAACATTGCATGGAGTGCTGTAGCAACATTCTCATCAACAGTAGATTGAATATCAGTTTATGATGTGGACTTTTACTCAAAACATTAGTGCAGGCTGCTGTTGCCTCAAGGTGGTGGTGACTTAGGCTGCTAACCTCTGTTCAGCCCTTTTGTTTGCTATTTTCTTCTTTGCAGTTTAGTACAGTTTCTTCAGGTTCAGAAGTTTCAGTCCTTATCCTGAAGGGCAAAGGTAGTGTTCTAACTTAACTTGGGACAATTTTATAACTAGTAGCTATTTTAGTTAGGTAGTCCAAAGTTGGTGCCCTCTAATGGACTTTTTTTTTCTTCTTTTATCAGTTCCTTTGTTACATTTTTAAAAGATATACAGAGGCTGTTCCTAATTACCAGTTCTCTGACACAAAGGATTTTGTTGAAGTCTAGCAAGTTTTTAGTATTTAATAAGGAAATCGAATCAAAATCGATTCATAATGAAAATTCTGAGACATTTACGGTAGATAGTACATTTTATCATTTATTTTACTGTGATAATCATTAAAGACCAATGAAGAATTTTTGTTGACATATATAATGATGTGAACATTTGAGATATAATGTAGTGATGTTTTTAAATAGTAACCCTCTCTTAATAAAAGTTTAGAATTTAGTGCTTTGCTAAAAATAGATAATACTATGGAAGCTATAATGATACTGATATTTTTGCTGTATAGGATGGTGTCAGATATTTTAGTACATATACAGGAAAAAGGGAAGTTCAAGCTTTGCATTGTTTTGGTAATAAGTAATCTTAGGTTTTAAAAAATCTTATAATTTCAAACACATGTGAGTATTTACAAATGAGTTTCTCTCTGCAGGGCACCTGTGCTGGTTGCACTTGCTTTGATTGAATGCGGAATGAAGTACGAAGATGCAGTTCAGTTTATAAGACAGTGAGTATGAAGTTTTATGTTCAGAAACACATAAAGCAAGATCATAAAAGGGGAAGGATTTATGGAAAATACCCATTTGTAGTATGGAATAATTTGCCATCTTTGGACTAAAATAATATTTTTTCAAAGATATCAAAAAGAGCAAATGATAAAGAGACTCATAATGCTACTGGCTCCCAGATTTAAAGATTTTCTAATTTAGGTGGCAAATTTGGCCATTGTAGAATATGTCCAGTATATGACTTGAATATCTGGAAATCTTTAAAGTTAATAGCTAGATAGTAGTCTCAGTGATCTTGTGTCTCTTTCAGTGGATGTCTAGCATACCTTAAAAATGCAACTCGCTATAACAAAGAGGTAAGGCAGAATCTATAGAGGAGCAATTAATCACCTAGGAGTCGTCAGTGACTTGTTCAGGCTTAAAATCAGGATGGTAGTGCCCAGACTGATCTTGGCATCAGTTTGGAATAATGGGCCTTGCTGTTTTGCTGTCAGAATTCTTTGGCTATTTTCTTACCCTTTCCCCCTTTTCTTTAAAAATAAGAAAAGAAAAAAATACTTGTGACAGAGTGCATGAAATGAATGGTAACAGCTCTACGAAGGTAACATATTTCAAGGAATGCCATCTGTGCTGCTGCTTCATATAAATACTTGCTCATGCATCCTAAATACTTGCTACCAATTCTAATCTGAAGAATATATTAATCTAATTAGGAAGAGTATAGTCAAATGTTTCTAGATGAACCATTCTTTATTAAGTGATTAATAGATATAAGAGTCAGCAAAGAAATTTTGTCTATTCTAGGAAGGCACAGAAAGTTTGTGTTTCAACTTAAGAAGGGATTTTGTATGGGAAATACGCTGGTTTTCAGCTGTGTGGAGTTAGAAAGGCCTTAGGTCATATATAATATATTTCAATGAATCAGGCAGTTCTTTTTGTACATGATAAAGTTTGCCATTCTTATATTTTCAGAAAACGAAGGGGAGCATTCAATTCCAAACAGCTGCTTTACCTGGAGAAATACCGACCTAAGATGCGATTACGCTTCAGAGATACCAATGGGCATTGCTGTGTTCAGTAGAAAGAAATATAAACGAAGGCTGACTCGATTGTGGCATTTAAGAGGGAACTCTTGGTACCTGGAAATGTGAATCTGGAATCTTGACTGTGTCATCAAAGTAGTGATGGATTTAGTACTCCTCAACCACTTTCTTCATGATTGGAAAAAAGTAAAAAAAGAAATCCCTCTATAACATGAATAAAATGTTTAAGAAAAGAAAAAGAGAGAGAAAAAGGGATTAATTCAGTGAAGGATAATTTTGCTTCTAGTGTTGGAGTTTGAATTTCTGCCAGGATTGAATTATTTCAAAATCTCCTGTCTTTTTTAACTTTTTCAAAATAGGTCTCTAAGGAAAACCAGCAGAACATTAGCCTGCGCAGAACCATCTGTTTGGGGAGCACATTCTTCCATTATGCTTGGCACATAGATCTCCCTGTTGTGCGATTTCTTTCTTTCCTTTTTTTTTGGGGGGGGGTGAAGTGGTGGGAGGCTATATTTTTCCTCTCTCCTCCTTTTCCCTGTCCTCTTTTTTCCCTCTCATGCGAGTTGTAGATGGAATAGGAGAGGTCTTTGTTGCTGTAGATGTGTGTGCAGTCTGGCAGCCTTAAGCCCACCTGGGCACTTTTAGAAAAAAAAAAATTAAAAAAAAAAAAGCAGTGACATATATATTATATGATCCAGGTGGTTTTTAGTGGGGTGTTCATGTTAGTTTCTTAAAAACTATTCAGCATTAGGCAAAGTAGCCAAGAGCCTTTTGTTTGGGTTTTTGTTTGATAAATTAGTGGGGAAGTGGCATTTTAAGATGAGTCTCTTTTTTCAAAGAACTTAGCTAAGAGTCAAATTCTTCTCTTTTCCAACCAATGAAGCTAAGTGGGTATCCCAGAAGCTTTTTTCTGAAGGGGAGTACTGCAGGCCATCACTAAAGACGTGTCCAGGCAGAGTTAACACACTTTCTATACCTTGTAGAATTGTGGGCTGTAGCATTACTCTGATTTTCTGTCTAATGTTGTCAGAGAGTGCTGGTAGTTTAAAATTTTTATTTTAGGATTTATTTGTACTCTGAATTTTCAAGAACAGTCAGAAGAGTAGCAGCAAAGACACAATATTTTGGACTTGGGAAATGCCCATGATGGGCATTTTCCAAACTGCCCCCTATATGTACAGTTCAGTTTAACCACTGATTGCCTTGTTACTTTCTTACTAGGTTCTTTATGAGATTGAAAAAAAGTGTGCTGGTTCAAAACCAACAATGCCTAGTGAGTATGTGTCCACAGGCCCTAACAGGGTAGGAGAGAGACATAGTGCAGCAGCTCAATGAGTAGCAAAGGGACTGTATTGTTAGTGAAATTGGTTTAGTGTCATTTTTGCTGAATCTTTGTGGGGTTCAATATGCTGATCTAGAAAAACGGTCTTTCTGCTCTTTTGCAGAAGGCAGTTGTGGCTGGGCTGCATCAACAAAGCAATTTGAAGGACTGTCAGGGGCTCTTGCACTCTTTATCTAAATTTCACAAACTTTATAGTGCTCTGCTTCTAAGGATTTGAATAAAGGCTTAGGGTCATCTTGTCCTGCTGGAATTTGCTGTGCAGAGCCATAAACTTCCCATTTTATTAGGATCAGCTAGGCCAGTAGGAATGGACCGGGACCTTGTCTCACTGATGATACCTCAGACGTTGGCTGGCTGTGTGAACTGCATATCTTATGCTGGAGTTGTTTTGCTTTTTAACTAAATGAAAATCTGTAGCTTCTCTCCTCCCCTATCCCAGAAAACAAAACAAAATAATGCTTTTTGAAATTGTTTCTAGGATTTTAACATGAAAAATGATGGTACTGTCTGTCCAAAATTCTTTATATCAGAACATGACGATAGATTTCTTTAACATAGACTCAAGATCAAAACAGCATATCTTTTAAGCTCAAATAGACTGTTGATTCCAAGGATTTTGATCAATATCATAACAAACCTTTTTCCTTTGACATGGCTTTAATTTTTGTTGTTTGGGTGGAAGGAGAGAGAGACAAAGAGTCAGAAAGGATGCGTGTGCGCGCGCGTGTGCAGTGTCCACCAGTATCAGTGCCTGCCTGAGTTAGGGAAAATACATTCCTGGTTCTGTATGAGAAGGGTGATAAAGCAACATGAAACATTAGCCCTCATTTGTTTTAAATTACAGATTAATGTTAATTGTTCTCAGAACTGGATTTTCTTCCTCAAAATTAAACGTTTTTTCTTTTGGATTTAATGAAGTATTGCTAGCCGAAGCCAGTTTGACATAGTGAGAGAGATGTCAGACTGATGAAAGGTGTGCAGCCTGATTTAAAACCAAACCCAGAACCCTTTTAAAAGAACAATAAACATATTTTACATGCTCTTTGTTTGTATATTTGTTCTCTACCCCAGGTTGAGTTTTATTTACGTCTCAGAAAATTTGGTATTTTCAAGACCTGATTAGGGTCTTGCTAATTACTGCAAAGAGGTGAAATAATTAGAGGTTGGGAAGTTCAAAGATTTCATGCCATCCAGGTGTTCAAAAAAGGCAAACTTAACTGTAGTTGGGATACATCTGGTACATTTTCAGGCTCAGTTCTTGGACACAACACTAGGAATTTAGCAGGTGGTCTCATTCCAAAGGACTTATTTATGACATAGGTTTTGATGAAGCGTAACTTTTTACTTGAACTCTTAAAAAAACAGGAAGGAGGATCTCTATATATCATAGGATTGAGTGGTGGGGAATTTTCCCAAATCCTGGGTAAGCATTTATCCATTCATTCAGAGGACAATGTGCTAAGGTACCAAGAATGAAAAGACGCTGATCCCACTTTGGAGGACCTCAGTCGAGGATTTTGATATGTAGACATAAACAGTAAGTGGCTACAGTATTATGTGACACAATTCATTGATCCTCTCACCTGTCTTAAATTTTCCACCTCATGTCCTTCATTACCCAACTTAGGTTCAGTGGACCATGGTTAGTTACAGTCACTCTCGGCTGCACAGTAAATTGCCTTGCCCCATCTCTTGCTTCATTATATGCACTTGCCTGGCTCAACTCCATTTTTGGTTACGTTCAGTATGCCCTCTTCTCTGCACTTGTGCAACTGAACTTGCTGACTCAATCTCTGTGTTTAGTTACGACCTCAAGCAGACATTAATACCATCTGACAATCCTACATTTCTCTCCCATTTACTCTTTTACTTAACCTTGAAAACTTAAATTTTAATACCTTTCCCATCATTCTCAGCTTACGACCTTTTATTTAAAATTTAGAAAAGGAAATTTCTGCAGGCTCCTACCATCACGTCTGAGTGTGTATGCTCTCGTCTTTCCTCTAGTTACATATTGTCCTTGTCCTACTTAGGGCAAGCTCTTCCACTTGTGTACTAGATTCCATCCCTTACCAAGGGCCCAGATTTAGCCATTCCCCTCTGCTAGATCATTCCCTTTAGCCTGTAAACATGCTATTATTTCTTCCATATTAAAAAGAAATCTTTGACCATATACATCTTTTCAGATACCATCATTTTTCTCTGCTCTTCATAGCAAAATTCAAAAGAGTTATGTACCTCTACACTATTTTTCTCTTTTGAACCCAGTCCAGTGAGGATTTTGACTCCACAGAAACTGCCCATGTAAAGATCACCAGAAACCTCCATAATACATAATCCAATGGTCAATTCTCTCTTTTTTTTTTTGACATGTCAGCAGAGGACACAGTTAATCATCCTCTTTGAGATGCTTTATTTATTGTGCATGCAGAATAATGCCCTGCTCCCCACTCAAAGATGTTCACATTCTTAATCTCTGGAATGTATAAATATCTTACATGGCAAGAGGGGCTTCGTAGCTGTGGATATGTGGAGGATCTTGAGATTATCCTAGGTTATCTGGGTGGGACTGATATAATTGCTTGAGTCATAAAAAGCTGAGAATCTTTCCTGCCTCAGGTCAGAAGGTGTGGCTAGGGGAGTATGTTTGGAGAGATGGAGTGTCACTGGCTTTGGTGGATGGGGGAAGGGTACCTCTAGAACCTGGAAAAACCAAGGAAACATTTTTACCTAGAGCCTCAAAAAAAAGCCCGCCCACACCTTGATTTTAGTCCCATATAGAGCTGCTATAGAACCGTAGGATAATAGGTTTCTGTTGTTTCAAGTCACTTCTAAGTTTGTGTTAATTTGTTTCAGCAGCAATGGAAAACTCATACAGATTTGTGCCTTCTAGGACACACACTCGAGGTTTTGCCTGGTTTAGCAGCCACACCTCAGTTTGAGTTTCAGGTTCCTTGTTCGCGCCTCCATGTATACTGTATTTACCTGGACTCTGGACTCCAGACTCATTATCCAATGCCTACGTGACATCTCTCATATATGTTTCATAGTTCAAAGTTAACTGCAATTCCTGCTCAAATGTAACTTTGGCCTTCCACGACCGCTCCTTTTAAAATGGCCACCGGCACACCATCGGCGCGTTCTGGTTCCCTGCCACGCTTTAGTTTTCTTCATGGCACCACCATTTCTCAGGCCTTTTCTTGTTTCTCCACAAACAGAATATAAGCTCCAGAGGGCGCACTTTTTAAAAAACGTTTTGAGCGTTCACAATTTCTTCACCTAGAATGATGCTTGGGACGTAGTAGGTGCTTAGTAAATAATGAGTCACTAACAGGCATAGATAAATGATGGTGCTATGGAGAAGGGAGTACCTGAACTTGCCCCGGAGCACCTTACCAAGTTCCTCAGGGTCGCATTCGAGCTGGGCTTTGAAGTGTGAGGTAGAACATGTTGATGCACGAGATATCCTAGCTATCACTAGGATAGCTATAATAAAAGGATGGACAGTAATGAGTCTTGGTGAGGGTGTGGAGAAACTGGAATCTTCATACATTGCTGATGGCAAGGTACAGTGGTACAGCTGTTTTTGAAAACAGTTTGTCAGTTTCTCAAAAAGTTAATCATAGAGTTGCCATCTGACCCAGCAATTCCGGATAACCAATATCCAAGTCTAGATTTATACCTGGAAGAATTGACAATGTTAGTCGTGGCCTAGAGTGGGGATGGGAATAGGGAGTAACTGCCAATGGGTCTGAGGTTTCTTTTAGGGGTGATGAAAATGTTCCGGAATTAGATAATGGTGGTGGTTACACAACAACAAATATACTAAATGCCATTGAATTGTACACTTAGAAAAAAGGTTTGACGTGGGGGAAGTAAATTTCAGGCGGAGAAAGAAGACGAGTAGAAGTATAAAAGAGCAAAGTGTTCGGGAGAAGTGGCGTAATTTGGTCTCTGGAGGGCATGGATTTGTGCCAGGTTTGTGCGTCTAGGTAGTGTACTAGACACTCCTTCCTCGTGCCTCCCTTTCCACCTCCAAGGCAACAACTAATTGGGTCAGAGACAGTTGGCCCAAAACTAACCAGTGGCAGCAGATGCTCAGTTTCAACTGAGGGAGATTCTTGGATGTGAGGAGCCAGTACGGCCAATGCATGTGTTGAGTCATATGTGACATGAGTAATCAGGACAGAGGGAAGAGGCTGGAGCAGCAGCATTGGGAAGCAAAACGGAGAGACTACGGCCTGGGAGTAGGGCAGAAATACCTTGGCTGCAGCTAAATTCCCAGTCCCACTTTCCAGTGAGGTCCTGCTGTATGCTCCCGTAGGAGTCCTCTCAGTGATTCCTGCCACTTCCCTCCCTGTCTGAAGTAGTTTGTGTCAGGTCCTTAATAGCAAATAGGACTTTGATTTGAAGGGATTATACAAAGAGCATGTAAAGTGCTGTGACTGAAGTAGCTATAGGAAGAGCGATGATTTATTGTTTGGTATTTGCGTGCCTGCCACATGCTTCATGCTATTCTAGACACCGAGGATATAGCGGCAAACAAGACCAACCTCTCTGCCCTTATGGTGCTTAAATTCTAGTGGAAAATCTAAATAAACATGGGGAAGGATAAACAGGTGCTCTCGTAGGTAGTGCACTTTCAGAGCAGTGCTATGAAGATAAGAAGAAAGTAAAGCAGGTAAGGGGCTAATGACCAGGGTTATGTATAGACCTAGGTGAAAAAGTTAAGAAACGTCTTTGGGGAAGTGGAAGGAGCCTGTTATGTGTGAGTGCTACGTGAAGGTGGCGGAAGCACTTCCAAGCAGTACGCATGACAGTATGTGTAGACTTGAAAAAATGAACGTGGTATGTTCAGGAAACAGCAGGGTGGAGTTGAAGGGGAAATTTAGGCAGAGGCCGAACTGTCTTGATTTGGTGAGGCTGGGAAGCTTGGGGTCACATTGCAGCGTGTATTATGTATCCTAGCAAGCAATTGGAAAGTTTTATCTGCTGTTTCTCAAACAGGAGGAAACATTAGATTCTCATATGTTTGAATAAATGTATGTGGTTTATTCAAAATGGCTATGTCCAGACACCACCAAGGCCCTTCTGAATCAGGCTCTCAAGGTGGGAATCTCTGCTTTGGGCAATGGGGAGCCCGTGAAGTTTGGTAAACACTGCAGCCACATGGTCAGATCTGTGTTCAAAAAGGTGATTCCAGAAGCTCCTTACGTTAGATGCCATACCTGCTATGCAAACTCAGTGCCCGATGTGTACTGTGCATGCAATAAATGTTAGCTGAATGAAGAAAATGAATTGGAGAGAATAGAAGCTGAGAGGCCATTTATGAATGGTGTAGGTTATGATGGCTTGCAGTGAGCCAACACATAGGTGCTGGCACCTCCACTAAGGGAACAGCGGAGGACTAGGGTAGAAGAGTCTCTTTCCTGTCAGCCACCAGAGCCCAGATTACATGAAAAGATGACCAGTATATCCGCATTCACATTTCAAGGGATTAATTTATCTAAACTGGGATATCTGGCCATAGGAAAGATTTGTAAAACCGCTCCCACCTCTGATTTCCTCTGCAGATCACTCAGTGCAAATCAAAGTGATTAGAATACCTCACTGCTTGCAACCTTGCCAACCACCCTGTAAGAGTTCACTAGCAAGTGCCATAACAATGCAATGCCTCTGTCTATTATGCTGTTTAGGGGTTGGGGCAATCAGGAAGATGGAGGAATAAGGGGCTAACGCTTGCTGACATCTGCCAAGCATAGCTGTGCTCAGAATTTCACCTGCTTTATTATCTCATTTAACCTTCATAGGCTTCCACTCATTGCTCGCCCCATTTTATAGAGGAGGAAACTGAGAAGTGAAATAACAAGCAGGTGGCTGGGCCAGTATCTGAATCTGGGCCTGTCTCTAAAATCGATTAACTGCTTGGCTGTACTACTGTAGTAGAATGGGAAGATGTTATGTTCAGGATGTTGTGTTGGGTTTTTGCGCTTGATGGAAGTCCCTGTTAACTGAGCTGCATCTTTATATTAAGTGTGTGTATGTGGGAGCATATATATGCGTGTGTATAACAACTGTCTAGTCAGTGAATTTAACTCATGCAAACTGTGTGTAATGGGCCCTACCAGTAACAGCCTAGGACATTTGAGCAGAGTGGTTTATAGTTTATAATTGGCTCCCCATTACTGTTGGCTGGTTCTCTTGCACATAGAGTATTATTCTAGTATTGGTATTGGATTTAAGAAATTTTCAGATTGATTTTATCTTTAGTGTATTAATGTGTGACCTAAATTCCCGCAGAGGCATTAGGTAACCAGCCTGGACATGCTTTAGCAGTCATAACTGGATCTGAGCTGGCAGTGCTGCAGCTTTGATTCAGCATAGATAAATCACTTTTCTGAAAACACTTTTCTACCTAAGCCTTATAACTCATTTTTTAGGGCACCTCAAATTTAGGCCCCTTGAAATTAGAGGAACATATTTCCCATAGCATGCTAAAACACACAAATGGGAATTTGTTAGCATGCGTAGATTTAATCTCTCTCATCCTGTTGGAAGATAACACATCAATATTCAAGGAATGGCATGGAAGTCAGCCTCATTTTCAAGGGTGCCCAATTGTAATGCCTTTTAAAATCAGGAAATATGAAATGTGACCCCAAAATGAAAATGCTATCAGTGTAGCTGAGTATATGGAACACTGGAGTGTGTTCTGCAATTTCATGAGGGTTACTGTAGATAAATGTTTTCAGTGAAAAATTTTTTTCAGCTCTAGGAGTACAGAATAGATCACAGCCGCATAAAAATACCGATTAATCATCTTCTAAAGCTTTGATGCAAACAAATATATTTGACTTTCATTTAGAGGTGCCATTAACACTTCGAACCCTAAGATTGACAACAGGTAAATTTTTAAAGAATTACATAAATAAAAGATTTGAATTTTAGGTGTTAAGATTGATTTATAGCACCTTTATTCATTACTATTGGTCTCTTGAAATCTAAAAATCATAGGATAAGACACAAAATAGGGAAGAGGAGACAACCTTTGAATTTATTCATTTTTTTAAGTTGTAAAACAGGATTACTTGGAAAATTAAACTCTGCAAGTTTTTTTTTTCTGCCTTTTGCATTAATTTGCCCAGGTGATAGTCCTGTTTCTACTACAGAAAACTTTTTTTATTTTCTCATGCCCTGAAACAACACTGGCCTTATTTTTTAAGTTTTAATTAAAATTTTTCTTCCTATGCACACTCCTTGCTTTAGAAAATACTTTTTTTATAATGAAAATAAAAATAGGATTATTGTGCAAGTTTTAGAAAATACAGAGGAAGTGAAGAAAAACCCCCTCATTGTCCTGCCATTCAGTGACAACCAATATTCACAATATTATGTATTCCTTTCACCTCCCCTCCTTGACCCCATGTATAATTGTAATTATATAATTATGTATCTTGCTTTTTCACTTATGTAGTCACAGTAATATTTATAATTTATTGAAAGTTTACCAGGTGCCAGGCACTGTGCTTAATGTTTTAAGCTATTATCTTTTGAGTGGTAGGTAACATAGTCACCCTTTTAAGGATCGGGACATGAAAGCTCAGAGGAGGTAAGTAGCTTGCCCAGTATCACATGTCTAGTAAGTGGCAGAGCCAGAATTCTAACCTGAACAGTCTAGCTCAGAAACCCTGATCATATCACTGCGCTATACCCCCTTGCATTCGATAAGTGGAAGCTATTATTATTAACTGAAACCAAGTCTCCCCGGAAGACGCTGCTTTCTCTGTGGCCTCAAAAATGGAGACTACTCATTCTCCCATGACTCAGTACTTCAAAAGCCAGTGGGAGATGTGGGCTCAGATCGCCATGGCCAGACCATTGCTCTTCCACCCTTAGGTAATACCAGCTCGAGAGAGTTCTCATCAAGCTGTTAACAACCACTGCCCTTCATCGCTGGGGTCCTCTGCCATGTTTCCTGCCACTCCACCATGAAGTTCCTTGGGCCTGGAGGGTCCACCCCTGTCATTCTCTCATCTGGGCAAATTCAATGCCTCTTCCAGCCCCTTAACTTTGAAGGTTTTTACGACTTTAACTCCAATGACCCATTCCCATGGGAGTGAGACTGCTCTGCCTCTGATGTAGTCAGGAGGTTGAACAATGTCCAGGGGGAAAACAATTGTGTGTGTGTGTTTATACACATATTCTTATATGCATACACACATTAGTTTACTATAAATTTTACTGTTATAAAGGATGTGTAACATACAATTTAAAAACAATAAAATATACATTATTCTTCATTATAAATTCCATGGAGCCAATTGATTCTCGCAGGATACATTTGTTAATTTTTGCCAAAGTCTTATATCCTAGCCAACTTATGGTTACAATTGACAAGTCCAACATAAATGTTGGGTGATATTTTCCTTTATGTGAAAGAATCGAAAGTAAAACAATGAAGACTTATGTTAGAACTTCACTGATTTATCAATGAGTGTGATTTTGTGGAACTGGATAATAGTCTTTGACTACTAAAAGACTATTTTCTCATTTTTTTGGTGTTTACGATGTAATGGCTACAGACGCAATGCACTTTTAGTTTAATACACATTACTAACATTTTCTCCATTTTTTAAACTTTAAAATTTCTTTATTTTTCTTAAAACATATTTTTAATCAAAATAAGACATGGACATAATTTTTAAAAACCAACTAAACATATGACAAGGTTAAAAAAAGAAGGGCAGTCTCCTGCCCTGCCCTCGGCATCTCTGATTCCACTCCCCAAAGACAATGACACTTGTAGCTGTTTTCTTTTTGTCCCTAATATTTACTTTTATATTTTGATCAATCCAGATAATCTATTTTTTCCTGATTTTAAAATTCTTGACATTTTAAAACACAAGAAGATGTAGTTTTTATATTTCTCCCCATGCCCACATACTTGGTCTTCCTTATTCCCTCAGTAGAATTATAGTTCAATTTTACAATAAATATTCTATATTTATAGCATTTATTAATATGAGTATTTATTAGTATTTATGAATATGAGTATGGATTACTCTACATTTCCTTTCTCATGCAATTTTTTTTTCAGAGTTAAATGGTCTCATTTTTTTTCTTTTGCTTGGATTTCTATGTATAAACTATGAATTTAACCCTATGCATTCCAACTAGAGCTACAAAGATCCCTAAAGATCACTTCGTATGGTCAAACATGTCAGGTAATCAGTCGTTTTCACTTTTCTCTTGAGAATATCCCTTCTTGGAGCCCTTCGTCTTTCTCTTCCAATTTGAACTTGTTGATCTCTAGGCCTTTTCCACAACTGTCATCTGCAACTTCCCTTCACCATTCCTGGAAATTCCCTTTGCTTCTCTCCTGTGTTGGTTCCCCTGTCTTCTGAAGCTCATTTCTCCTTTCTTGATTTACATCCTCCCATTGGTGGATTACATCCTCCAGCAGCTGTTGGTTTCTCCTTCTAGACTCTGAACTCCTCGAGGACCTGCCTGACACAGTGTCAAGGCTCAGTGAATGCTCATCTGAGTGAAGGAAACTTGGCCGAGTCCCAGCATACTGGGGTCCCCAGTTTGGCTGATCTTGTGGCTCTTGAGGCTACCTGGGAGTTTGTTCCAACCCCTGGGGCTCCCTCAGAGCTGTGCCATGGCCGAGATGGCGTAGTTCTCTGAGCTAAGGCTGACCTATCCAGTTCTTCCATTCCATCATTCTTATGACTTTTCAGCAATCAGATCTTCCTCG
Organism: Eonycteris spelaea; assembly: GCA_003508835.1. Taxonomy (NCBI): domain Eukaryota; kingdom Metazoa; phylum Chordata; class Mammalia; order Chiroptera; family Pteropodidae; genus Eonycteris; species Eonycteris spelaea. The sequence goes on from PUFA01000006.1 coordinate 10,944,354, forward strand.
CTGTTTCTCTCTTCTGGGAAGAATCTTGATCCTGGGGAAGTCTAGGATAAGAAGATGCAGGGCTAGTGGTTGGTGGGGGCTGGGGGCACCAGGTGTCCCAAGCATCCACTTAAGAAATGTCCAAACCTATAGAGAATTTGTATAATAGTTTATTTGAGCCAAACCGACGACATATGCTGGGAGCAAACCTCAAATGCTCCTCTCTTTTACTTCTTAAGTGTAGACAATCAACAAAACAGTAAATCAAGCTCTGGTTTGTAGCATTTGCCAGCTTCTATGGTATACCTACTCCTGCCATGGCCAGTTTCGAGCTCTCAGTTGACATCTCTGAACACAGAGTTGGGAAGAGATGTGCAATGGCACACTATTGGCAGTATTCCCACCATAAAGATATAATAAATAATAGCAAAGATAATATTAAAGTGTAGTAAAATAATTAGGAAGTGGTACGTTTTAAGAACTTATGACCTTTTTAAAAATATATTTTAATCATAAATTTTTAATAATTACTATATTTAACAAAAGCTGCAGAATTCTGAAATTTAATAATCACTTGGTATGAGCCATCCCAGCATACCACTGTGTACATATAATTGTCTCTGTACCTAGTCACTGACCACAGACCATCAATCTCTCTCTCTCACTTTCTCACCTGCAGCACATATGCTTGCTTTTGATTCATTTTCTGTTCACTCCTCAACTCACCATAAGCTGACTTTTGTCCTTTCCATGACAGATCCTGTGCTAGTAAGTAAAAATCTCCTTTTCCTTCACTGGCCCCCTGAATTCCATTTTCCCCAGGGTGATGTCTGGGGTGGTTTGCTTTTTTTTTTCCTATGCACATTTTACTTTGGTGATCTCATCCAAGTCTCTGACATTAAGTACACTGATGGCTCCCAAATCTATCATACCAAATCCAGATTTACTCATCCAACTATCCATCCATCCATCCATCTACCAATCCATTCATCTATCGAAACTTTTAGCAAATATTTATTAGAATGGCTCCATAGTATATTGGGTAAGAACACTAGAGCTTGGAGTCAGCTCCCCAGGCATCAAATCCGGGCGGGCTCTACCATTTACCTAGTTTTGTAACCTTGGGAAATTTGCTTGACCACTCTGTGTTTCAATTTCCTTAAATACATATGTGGTGGGAATAATAATAGACTCTTCCTCACAGGGAATTGAGAGGAGGAAATGGGTTGCTCTGAGTAAAGCACTTAAAACACAGCTTGACACAGAGCAAACACTCAAAAAATGTTAGCTGTTGGTATTTATGTATATAAATACCATTATTATTGTGCCAGGTCTGCATTCTAAGTAAGTGGGAGTGTATTAGTTTCCCAGGACTACCATAATAAAGTACTGCAGACTAGGTAGCTGAAACAAATTTATTGTGTCACAGTTCTGACAGTTAGAAGTCCAAAATCAAGGCATCAGTAGGGCCTTGCTCTCTCTGAAACCTTTAGGAGAATCTTTTCTTGCCTCTTCCTTTGTGGGGCTTGCTGGCAGTCTATGGCATTCCTGGGCTTGCAGCTGCATCACTCCAATTTCTGCCTTTGTCACCTTGTGGCGTTCTCCCCGTGTGTTTCTATCTTGACATGGCTGTCTTATAAGGACACCAGTCATATTGGAGTAGGGGCCTACCCTACTCCATTATGACCTCATCTTAACTAATTACATCTGCAATGGTCCCATTTCCAAACAAGGTCACGTTCTGATGTCCTGGGGGTTTAGGAGCGCAGCATATCAGATTTTGGGGGTGGGAGTCGGGGGACACAGTCTAATTCATAACAGGCAGGAGCTGCAATACAGAGGTTATGTCTGATTTGTGATCCTCTTGCTTTCTCTTGCCCTGCAGCCATCTTTGTTTTTCTGTCTTATAAACTCTCCTGACGAGACCCTAGCCTGGCTCCACCATCACCCATCCTCTATGTGGCTGTAAGTGATAGTTCCAAAACATGAAGTTGATCATATTACTTGCTTCTGAAGCTCCTTGAACTTTCAGGTAAAGGTTTAGCACAAAAGACCTTTCTTTTCAATTCTTTCAGGAGCTTGTGTTCCAGCTCCTTCCTGGCTCTCTACACTGAACGTTACATCCCAGCCCAACAAACTGATTGTAGTTCCCCAACTGTATCATTCTCTTTTACAACTCTGGACGGGGCCATTCCTTCTGCCTTGCACACATGTTTTTCACTTGTCTGGGAAGGACTCCCTTGACACCCCTCTCACCCCTCTTCTGAGCCCCTTGGCACCCGTGCGCATCCTGAATGTTGGACTTGCTGAGTTCATTGTTTTTCTTGTGCCTTGCAACAAGACAGAGTATCCTGTGAGGACCGGGACTGTCTTTATATCCCTATTGTTAGACACAGTGTCATTTTTTAATCTTTTCACTATTATAAATAATATGTGATAAATATCTTTATGGTTAAATGTGTGTGTGTGTGTTTTTCAAATTAAAAGTTATTACTTTAGGAGAACTCAACAACAAAAAGAAAAACAAACCCAATGTAAAAATGGACAAAAGATTGAATAAACGTTTCTCCAAAGAAGATATACAAAGCACCAATAGGCATATGAAAGATGCTCAGTGTCATTAGTCATTAGGAGAATGGAAATAAAAATGAGATACCACTCCATACCCTAGGGTGCCCTTAAGAAACAAACAAACAATAACCCCAAACAAATATTGAGTGGATGTGGAGACAGAAAAATTAGAACATTGCTGTGGGGAATGGATGGTGCAGCCACTGTGGAAAAACAGCTTGGCGTGTTCTCGTTAACTTATACATGGAATTTCACATGACTTAGCAATTCCACCCCTAGGAAAACTCGAAAGAATTGAAAATAAGTGTTCAAACGAAAATGTGTACACAACTGTCCATAGCAGCACTATTTATAATAACCTAAAGGGAGAAATGACCCAAATGTCTGTCAGTGAAGAATGGATAAATGGGTATATCCGTACAATGAAATATTACTTAACCATAAAAAAGTACAAAGTACTGATACATACTACGATGTGATGAAACTTGAAAATACCATGTTAAAAAAAAGCCAGACAAAACAGTCACATAATGTATGATTCCACTTATTTGAAATGTACGGAATACATAAATCCATAGAGACAAAAAGCAGATTGATGGTTTCCAGGGACTAGGGGGAGGGAAGAACAGGAATTAACTGCTTCATGGGTATGGGTTTTATTTTGGGGTGATGAAAATGTTTAGAACTAGATAGAGTGGTAATTGCACAACATTATGACTGTAATAAATGACACTGAATTGTATACTTCAAAATGTTTAATTTTTGTTATGTGAATTTTACTTCAATAAAAAAATTAAAAGAAAAAAAGGAATGAAGTACTGATACATGCTGCAGCATCGATGAACTTTGAAAACATTATTCTGAGTGAAAGAAGCCAGATACAGAAGATCACATATTGTAGGATTCCATTTATATGAAATATCCAGAATAGATCAATTCATAGGGATAGAAAGCAGATTAGTGGTGGCCAGAGGCTGGGCAGAGGGGGGCTGGGGAGTGACTAATGGATATGATGTTTTTGGGGGCGTGATGAAATGTTCTGGAACTAGATAGTCGTGCTGATTGCACAACATTATGAATGTACCAAAATGCTACTGAACTGTACATTTTAAAATGTTAAATTTTATGTGTGTATTTTGCCACAATAAAAAAATAATTCTTTGCAAAGATTTTCTGAAGTGAAATCAGAGTCAAAGGGTGTAGTATATTGTTGAGTATCTGTTAAAAAAGGGTCACTCGATGCCCTCCCACTAGCAGCGTTTGAGAGAGTCTGTCTTGTGTCTTCACTAGACTTGGGTATTGTGGTTAAAAACAACAACAAACCTCAGTAACTTGACATAACACTGGTTTTTTTTTTTTTTTCAGGAAGTTCCTCGTTCTTCTAAGCATAAGGTTAAATTGAATGAGAAGAGCTGTTTTGGAACACAGCCTGAGTAGATGGATTTTAGAGCTGGGAGAGACCTAGAAAGCATCTAGGCCATTGGACCTCATCCTTACCAGGCCAATATTTAGTAACAACCTCACTGTCTTGAAATAAATTCACAGATAACTTACCTAAGTTCTATATGATGTAGTGCTTTAGACAATACAAATTTTGGAGCAAACTTCCTGCGTTCAAATTCCTACTCAGTCACTTCTTAGGCTGTGTGAATTGGCTGCTATTCTGTGCTTCGGTTTCTTCATCTATAAAATGGGGCCAATGACAGTGTCTTCCTCATAGGATTGTTTTATAGGATTAAATTAGTTTATATAATGTGTTTAGGATTACAATCTCAACTGTAAAAAAAGAGATAAATAAAAGGACAGTAATTTACAATAGAATGCACTTAAATTTGTAAACACATAAGCATGATTACCCTAGAAGAGACTGAAATAGATGTTTGCACCTAAACATGGAATCAGTCTGGATACCAAAGCCATTAATGTTGATTGATACAGGTGTGTTGCACTTCAAAAACTATGAGTATTGCTCTTAGTGATATGTTCTTCCTAAATCATCCTTGGGGAAATTTCTAAACAGATCAAATCCTTTGATTTTCACTTGAGTTGCATTCCTGGAAAGTATTTTTAGGAACCATGCTTACATATAAAATGGAATTAGATTCCAGGTCAGATAATTTTACAGGTTTTTTTTTTTTTTCATCTTTATAAATGGGCAGAAGGGCATTTAAAAGTGGGACACGGGACCATTCTTTATTATATGGAGCACCCTATGTATTTCCAGATGTCTGGAATCCCTGGTCCCCTCCTCTAAACGTCAGTGTTTGGTAGTGGCCGTTTCCACCCCCACTGAGAACCACTGAAGGCATTCCGACCATCTCCTTTTGCAGACCAGGTTACTGAGGCTCAGAGGGGGAGTTTAAAATAGACATGTATTACTCTGTTTGTTGACCTCATCCTTGCCTTCAGCACGTGATTACGATGGGAGCAGCCTTGTCAGTAAACTGGACTCCTGCCCCCTCCCTCAGCCACATTTACTCGCTTTATTTCTTTCTCTGCCTATACACCATCCTTCTTCCCTCTCCTTCTTTCTCTTTCTTCCCCAACACCCAACCCATTAGCCAGTCCTGTTGGCTATACCGCCAACAAGTGCCTTCTATTGGTTCCCTACCCTCCCCCATCCTTGCCCCACTACGACCTACTTTTCTCATAGCAGCCAAAAGAGCTTTTTAAGGAAAAAAATTACATCAAGCCAGTCCTCTGTTTCAACTGCTCCAGAGGCTTTATAAGACACCGCATAAAGTGAAATTCCTGTCTTTGTCCTATATGATCTGGCCTCATCTCCTTTCGTTCTCCTCACTATGCTCCAGCCGTGCTGGCCTCACCCACCATCCTCAGGGGCTTCTCATCTACTATTCCTTCCACCTGGACCTAAATTCTCTTCACCTCAACCTTGGAGAGTTATCCTCTTATCCTTCATGTCTATTCAAATGTCACCTCCTTAGAGACCATCTCATGACCCATCACTATCCCCTTACTCCTGTTTTTGTTTTGTAAAGCACTTATCGCCATTCAAAGTGGGAGTGTTGATTTATTTACTGTTCTTGTCTATCTCCTCACTAGACTGACTGTAAAAGATACTGCGGTGGAGACTTTATGAATCTCATTCTCCTTGGGATCCCAGGGCCTAGCACAGTGCCTGCAAGAGCTGCTCAATATTTTTCGAGTATGTGAATGAAGGTCTAACATGCAACTCAAAATGGACCAATCATGGATTTTGCAACTTGACTCAAAGAGAAGTTCCTTTTTTTTTTTTTTTTAAATGTCTGAGCCTGAGAATAAAGCTCTGAAAGTGTTGGCAGCTGAATGTTCTGCTGTTTGGGCCAGAGAATTGGAAGGGAATCAGTGGAAAGATTAGAGAAAGAGAGGGTAGAATGATGTAGGCATGTGGAGAACTTGGGACGCAGAGAGAAAGATGGAGAAAGCACCTTTGCAGCAGCGGCAGGTGGGTGCCAGGTGTTCCTGGGGTCTGGCTGCTAGCCTGTTTTCTTTGTGTGTGTGGGGGGGGGGCGGGGGCACGCATATGTCCTGATTGTTAAAAATCAATTTCATTGAGGTATAAAATTCACATGCAACAAAAATCACTGATTTTAAGTATATAATTTGATGATCTTTAACAGCTGCATACAATGTGTAACTACCAGCGCAGTCGAGATATAGAACATATCCTTTAACCCAAAGCATAACCTTTTTCTTGAGTTCTTTATGATACCCCGTGATTCTTTTTGTAAAAAGAAGCTTTGTTGAGATAGAATTGATACACGTTGAACTGCACATATTTAAAGTGTGAAATTAAGTTTTGACATATGTGTATCTGTGAGATCAGTACAATAATCCAGATAGTGAACATTTCCATCACCCCTGAAAGTTTCCTCCTGACTCTTAAAATCTTTTCCTCTCAGCTCTCTTTGCCCCCAACTCTGAGCAACCACTAATCTGCTTTCTATCAGAAGAGATTAGCCTACATTTTCTAGAAATTTATAAAATGAAGTCATACAGTATGGACGCCTTTTTTTTTTTTGAGCTTTTCCACTCAGTATAGTAATTTTTAGATTCATCTATGTTGTTGCAAGTATCAATAGTTTATTCTTTTTTATTGCTGAGTAGTATTCCATTGGATCGATATATCACTTTTCTTTCTTTTTTTTAATCTATTCACCTGTTGATGGCCATTCAGGTTGTTTCCAGTTTGGGATTATTACAAATAAAGATGCTATGAACATTTGTGTACAAGTCTTTTGTGTGGACACATATTTCTTTTTCTCTTGGGTACATATATACCTAAGAATGGAATGGCTGGATCAGACGTTACCCTTACTTTATTCTTAATAATATATTCTCTTTTTCACTTAAGCCAATCAATTTAGAATTGGACAAGGTCCTCAGCGGCACTGGACTCAGTTCCCTCACCCTGACTCCCTCCAAGCTGCGTCTGGTTCTGTGCAAGTCATGCTGGTGTGGTAGGCTGAGGGTGCACCTTACCTTCCTGAGCGTATCGCATTTGAGAAGCAGTGTTGGCTTATATAAGCACGCTTACCCCTTGCTTCTTGCCAAAGTCATCATGGGATCTTTTGCAAATGTGCTCTTGCTGCCTCTGGACTGGAATGTTAAGTACTGGCAGAGTTGTCTGGTTTAATAGTCTGATAAAATCATGTCTGTGGATGGACAAGGTCAGTCATTGACTTCATGGAAGGAGAGCCTCAGATGAAAGGGCTGAAGAACAGGGAGCCACAGGGATGAGCTGAGAATGAGGCTCGTTGATTCAGAACAGTTTAAAGACAGTGTTACCCAGGCAGCATGCTTTTTACCTTTGAGTTTAATTTATTTCTGAAAAAGGCATACATTCAGATGGTTCAAAATTCAAGGGCTGGGGTGGGTATACAGTACTGTGTCTTTCTCTTACATCCCTAGTCACTGAGTTCCTCTCCCCAGAGGCAACTACACTCCTCCTTACCTTTAGTTCCATGTATATTCTCCCAGGGATTTGCATATTTGAAGATTTGTATATACAGGTATTTACAGTATATCTTGCGTGTGTGTGGAGCACATTTTACACAAGTGCTAGCAGGCTAAACACATTATTGTACTCTTTGATTTTTTTTTTTTTTTGACTTTACATGTCTTAGAGCTTGGTCCACAGTATAGTGGGAGGAGCTTGCTTACTTTTTTTTTTTTAATATTTGCATGGTTTTCCATTATACTTATTCAGTTGAGGCAGCACTTGAACACTGGTATTGGTAGGACAATGGAATAACAGGGAATAATTTTAATTTGCACAGTACATAATGACAAAGGTACAGGTGGATTCTCTTGACCAACAAACTGCAATATAATCTGGATGAAGGTAGCATGAAGGGAAGGTAACATTTCTAAGCACTTCGTGTGCCAATGGATTCATAAAGCAGTGGTTCTTAAACTTTGGTGTCTTTAAGAATTGCCAGGAGAGCTAATTAAAAGTGAGGTTTAACAGGCACCCCCGTCTTTCACTGCCCCAGAAATTATGATTCATTGGAGCTTGTGGGCGGGTGGATCACGAAATTCTAATAAAGGTGGTGGGCGACTCGCAGCATGAGGAAAACCTCTGCAGAGGGAAAAGAGCTTCCCACTGAAGGAGTACCTGAACAGTTCATTCGTCCAAATTATTAAAATAATTTCACTTCCATATTTTTCAACCTGAAACGAACTCACAAAAAGGAAATGATTTTTCTCAAACGGTTCAGACACATCGTTTCCCCACACTTGCCTCCCAGTTCTCTCTAGAAACAAGAGTCTCCTATCAGTCATTATCTTTGAAGGGACAGAAAGTCCCTACCGCTCAGCAGGGAGTTTTGCCTGTCCTGAGGAACCTGGCCTTGTCCTGAGGTAGCAGCAGTGCCATGGGCTGGGAAGAGCAACACTCTTGGATTTGGAGTCCTGAGTCAAAAGTCTTTACATCTCAGTGACTCACTCACTGTGTGGCAGGCACCCGAGCTCAGGATTTTAGGTGCGTTATCTCAGTTAATCTCACAGCGACCCGTTTTACAGAGATCAAAACCAAGGCTGAGAGCATAGTCATCTGCTTGGGGTTGGGGCTGGGATACACAACTAAGGGGGTAGAACTAGGATTTTGAATTCAGGTCTAGGGCCATTGCTCTTAAATGGTCTGAAGTACCGACCACTTAGTCGCTGGGCCATTTTCGGGATTAGGTCTTAACCACTCTCAAATTCTTGAGCCTCTGTAACACTTTATAAAGACTGTTCATTCATTGTCTTTTTTGCTCATCTTGTAAGCTCTGCGAAGACATGTCTGCATCTCATTCGCTATAGATGTAGCACCTCGTCATCTGGGCAGACAGTGGGTGCCCAACATACAACTCCTGCAATGAGGTTTGAGTAGAAAATACAGGAAAGGTTAATTCCCATAAATGTTGAGTCTTATCAGCCCATTAATTCTTTTTAGATTATTTTAATTTTTAAAAAAATGTTTCCTAATTATAGACTGGTATATGCTCAATGCAGATTAGAAATTCATTAAAAAAAAAAATCTAACTATCCATAATTACATCACTAGAGAAGAAACCTTCCTGACCTTTCTCTGATCTTGCCTGCCTACATCTTATATATATATATACACACACACATATATAATATATAAATAATATGTACATAATATATAATATATAACATGTATTATATATAAAATGTAGGCAGGCAAGATTATATTTATATATAATTTTTATGTAAATACATATACAAAATTATATATATATCTAGCTCCCTCTCTGTCTCCCTCCCATTTCCCTCTGTAAAATGAGCTAAGTAATCTCTACTCATAGGTCTCCAAGGAAGACTCTTGAGGGGATTTTTGCCCACATAGTGCCAGGCACATACTGGCTTGCTTTTCTACATGAAAGAAAAAAGATGGTGGCATCTCAGGGAATTAGAGGGGGCTCAGGCCTGTCCTGTTTCTTCCACCCATGGGCTTTAAGACACACCAACTACTGCTGGGTCTGCAGAGTCACCAAGTGGCCTCTTGGTTACAGCAGGACTCCTCAGGGGGCCTCTCCCTGGGAGAGACACTGTGTTCTTGAAGAACTCATGTGTCTGATCCCCATGGCCTTGCTCATTCTCGCTGTAAACAAACATCTTGACCTGTTATTCATAGTCTCCTTTGATTTTAGTTAATGTGAGTCAGTTTTCTGGAGATAGAAGACTTCTAGGACTCTCAGGAACTTTGGTTTCTACTTTTGCAAAGTGGATGGAGCCTGAACACCTGTCAGCTTCCTCAGCAGCTTTGCTGCCCAATCTCTCAGCTCCAGGAGACCAATAGCTACGGGACTGCACGTTTCTGTTCAAAGTATTTCCTGTCTGTCCTGAGAGTGGGTTATGTATCTCTGTCCTGTTGAATTCAGCAGTGGCTATAGGACTTGATTTGGTCAATGAAATGTGGACATAACTGGCCATGTCACTTCTAAGCAGATGTGTCAAGAGCTAGCTTGTGGTCTGCTATCTTTTTCTTTTTTCTCTACCAGGAGTCCAGCAATGTCCCCAAGAGAGGGGCTGTTCCATCATCCTGGAATGAAGATAAGGTGGAATAGAGACAAACTGACCTACGATGACATGTAACATGAGTGAGAGATAAATATTTGTCAGAGAAAAAAATTGTCTCTGAAATTTTGGGGTCGTTTGTTATTACAGCATAACCTAGCCCATCCTGCCTCTCTGATACAGTGGCTTTGAACATGGTACTTGACTCTTTGAGTCTGAGTATCCTCACCTGTAAAATGGGGATAATTGTGTTTACTTCATCTACAGGGTCATTCCGAGGATTTACACGAGACAATGGATTAAAAACATTTAGCCTAGCTCTTGAGCTCAGTAGCTCCTTATTAAATGTTAGTTAAATCTCAACCTAATTAGTAATTGGAGTGAGGCCAGACACAGACTGATGTGTGGTGACCTTTCATTAAAAAGCCAGATAAGACACCAATGTCCACAGTAGCACCACTCACAATAGCCCAGAGGTGGAAACAACCCAAATGTCCATTAACAGACGAATGGACAAACAAAACGTGGTAGATACATATAATAGAATATTATTCAGCTTTAAAAAGGAAGGAAATTCTGACACATGCTTCAATGTGAAACTTGTCAGACAACAGATAATGTATGATTCTACTTCTATGAGGTGCCTAGAGTAGACAAATTCATAGAGATATAAAATAAGATGACTGGATAAAGAAGAAGCTGTGGTACATATATGCAATGGAATATTACTCAGCTATAAGAAGAGATGAAATACTGCCATTTGTGACAACATGGATGGGCCTCGAGATAATCACGCTAAGCGAAATAAGCCAGACAGAAAAAGTTGAAAATCACATGATATCACTTGTATGTGAGATATAAACCTAAAAGCAGCAAATGAACGGGACAAACAAACAGAGACTCATGGGTATGGACAATAGACTAGTGGTTACCAGAGGGGAGGGCTGAGATAGACGGGGTAAAGGGGGTCAAATATGTGATGATAGAAAGAAATCTAACTATGGGAGGTGAACACACAGTGTAAATATACATATACGTATATATATATATATATCTTACTGTTAAAGTGTACAACTGAAACTTATTGGATTTCATTAACCAATGACACCGTAATTTAACAAACAAACAAACAAACAAATAAATAAAATGGTGGTTGCAGGGGCTTGGGAGAGGGATAAATGGGGAATTATTATTTAATGAGTATCGACTTTTAGTTGAAGAAGATGAAAAAGTTCTGGAGATCGATGGTGGTGGTGGTTTCACAACAATGTGAACATACTTAATGCCACTGAACTGTACACTTGAAAATGGTTGCGATGATATATTTTATGTCATGCATATTTCATCACCATTAAAAAAAATTGGATAAACCTTCATTTTCACTCCTTTTTCATTTGCTCTGTGTTGGGCAGACCTCATTTGGCTCTTGCTTGATCTGGAGCACAAATTTTAATCACCTTCTTTATTCTTTTTATTACACAAATCACACTTGGTCATTATTAAAACAATAAAATACGGATAAATAGAGAAGAACCTGCCCATGCACTCGTCCTGCAGTGGTGACCACTGTTAATGGTTTGGTGTCTCTCATTCCAAACGTTTTTCCAAGCATTTACACATATAATTACACATACACCTGTATACACTCGTACAGACTTGCATTTAAACCTCAAATCCGGTTCTAGTATATATATACGGATGTGTAACCTGCTTTTTTTCCTATTAAGTGATAAATACACGAGCAGTGTTCGCATTAACAAGTTCAGTCCGCCGTCCGGGCCCATAGCTTCCGTGGATTCAACCAACCGAGGGTTGAAAACATTTTAAAAAAAAGTTACATTATTGCTGGCATGTACTATGTAGTCAGGTCTATAATGGTTACCTCTGTACTGAACACATACGAACCTTTTGTCATTATTCCCTGAACAATTGAGTACAACTATTTATGTCACATTTACAGTTTCTTATGTACTATAAGTAATCTAGAGGTAATTTAAAGTATGTGGGAGATGTGCATAGATTATATGCAAATACTCTGCCATTTTATACAAGGGACTTGAGCATCCACAGATTTTGATTTCCATGGTGGGGAGGCCTGGACCCAATTCCTCACAGATACCGAGGGACAACTGTGTAGATCCACACCATAATTTTTAATGGCTGCACAGAATCCCACTGTATGTATGGATGTAATAACTTTATTTAACCAATTTCCCATTGATAGATATTTAGGTTGTTTCCATTATTTTGTTGTTGTTGTTGTTGTTATAAGAAAGCTTAGGTCATGTATAATAATTACGGTACAATATATTATTTCCTATGTACCAGATACGATGCTAAGCATTTCACAAGCATTATATAATGTAATTCTCACAGAAGTCCTATCTCAGCCCCAAGAGAAGCACACTAGGCCCTCCAAACTTTCTCCCCAGGTGAGGCCTACAGACTGGCCAGGCCAGCCCTGAGGCTTGTGCCTCCCCGTCAAACAGAGAAGGGGTTCCCATGGGTCCAGTTCTATGGCTTCCTTGAGCACACACCTGGGGAGCCGCAGCCACTAAGAGGAGGTTCTTTGTCCAGGAGCCGCTTGAGCCACTGCCTCTCTTAACACAGGACCTGCTTGCCTCCGAAACCCACCCTGAGACATGGATTTAAGCACACACAGTTGTTTCAGCAGTGCAGGAAACACCAGCAAGGGAGCGGGCAAACGATACAGGGAATGGAATGCTGCGGATAAAAGGTGCATTATCACGCAGGCTACCACTCTGCACAACTAGAGCTGAAGTCCATGGGGAAACTGTAGCACGTGTTCGTGTGACTTCACCCAAGGGGCAAGGCAGCTGGGGTATTTATACACCTATCCTGTCAGTCACTCTCAGGTTAGAGAGGTCTTTTGCAGCTTTAGAAAAAGCCTTCAGGTAATAAGATGCAGGAACTGGAAGAGGGAAGTTGACTAGAGCAAACTGAAGGGATGAGGGAGATGGCGGTGGGGCAGGGTGGGGGATGGAGGTGGGGAACCAACATTATCTGCTACCAACACTATCTTGGTACCAACACTACTGAGGCCAGGATTCCACTGGCGAACTAAGTCTTCCCACACCAAGCCACATCCCACCGTCCACAGACACAGCTGGAAGCAGCATTTTTACCATCCAAGTGAAAGTACACGTGTATTCAAATCTTACTTACTGTACGTTATAGTTTTGTCTGTTTCTATCAGTTGTAAGAGAGATTCATTACTTGTCTTATTTCTTTTGCTCCTCCGTCAGTTTGTAAAAAAGGCTTTCTGTCTCCATTCTTATAGTACCCTAGTCCTTTCAACTTGCTATCTGACTTACCGAAGTCTAAAATTAGTCAGTCTTTTGTCCCTTGAACTGTGCAACAACTTTAAAACACTTTAACTCCATTAAGCAACTTCCAACGTATCTGTAATTGTTGCTGTCCATTTTATCTTTGTTTCGTTTCTCATCCTAAGTCCCAGAAGACCCAATTATCATCATGATTTTATGCTGTCAGTGAATAATATGGATTATTGAGAAGTCTAATTTTTAATTTCCAAATATGTAGGGATTTTCCAGTTAACTTTTTTGTTATTAACTTATAGCATAAATGTACTGTGGCCTGAAAACGTATTTTGTATGATTCCAATACTTCGAAATTCGTTCAGACTTGCTTAATGGCCCAGAATCTGGTCGATTTCGGTAGCTGCTCCACGTGTGGTGAGAAAGAATGTAGATTATGCAGCTGTTCCGTAAATGTCTGCTAGGTCAGGCTTGTTGATCATGAAATCTTCTGCATTCTTACTGACTATTTTTTGTCTGCTTGTTCTAGCAATTATTGAAAGAAAGAAATATCTTAAAATGTCCCTCTATGTCTGTTTCCCCTGGTTCTACTTTTTTTTTTTTTTTGTTTTTCCTTTCTACCTTTTCAAAAGCATGTTATTAGGTACATACAAATTTACACTTACCACATCTTCTTGGCAAATTGAATGTTTATCATTGTGAAATGACACCCCTCCTTCCATTGTGAGGTGTTTTTGGCTTTCAAGTCAATTTTATTCTGTAACTAATCTAGCTTTGTCAACTTTCTTTTGTTTAGCGTTTGCATAACATGCAAACTCCATGCATAGGGTGCATGGTGTGGTTTCTACCGACCTCTCCAACGTCATTTCACACTAGGCTCTCCTTTGTTCACTGACCTCCAGCCACACAGAATCCTGCTGTTCCTTGCCCATGCTCAGCCTGTTTCCATCTCAAGGCCTTTCCTCATGTTCTTGCTTCTGCCTGGAGTGCTCCCCCTAGACCTATTCTGGCTCCTTCACTTCCTTGCCATCGCTGCTCAAACATCAATTCATCAACAACGGCCTCCCTGAAACCCACTTCTAGAATAAAGTTCTCTCACTCTCTATCCCCTTCTCTGCTTTAATTTTTAATAATAATTATAACTCCCCAACATTATTTCATACATACTAGAGTGTGAACTTCATGAGGACAAGGACACTATTTTATTCACTCTATTCAGACCTAGTGTCTCAAACAATCCTTGGCACAGAGGCAGTTCTCAATAAATGCCTGTTGAATGAGTGAATCTGCATAACTGTCTGTTTTATAAGGAGAATATGTATGAAAAACTTTTAATGCAAATACAGCATGCTGCTACAAAGTTGGGTCTAATTGCTTGATTACCTTTTCATATCCAACTTATAATAACTTAACATTCCATTGGCATGATGACAAATCCTCAGTCTCATCTCAGAGGACCCCCCCCCCACCCCGTTATTTCTGGGAATCTTCAAAAGATAGGAGTGGTGTGCTAGAGTTGGCACGTGCAGGCTCCCAAGAGCTGATTGTTAAATATTTAAGAATTCTGTGAGCTGATTGTTATACTGCGGTAGCTTGAAATTGGTTACCGTGGGAGTATTTATACCATGAAAATCAGCAAATATTTCAAATCTGGGTGGCTTTTTAAATTAAAAAATATATAGAGAGCCAATTTACTGGTATAAGGCTCCCCAAACTAATTAGTAAACTACTGTCGCCAAGTGGCATCAACTCTCTTCCAGCTGAGGCTCCACTGGGAAGGCTCTCAGAGAACCCTGCCCATTGTACTGCCCATCCTGAGAAGGCCAATGTCCCTGACAAGGCTGCAATTTCACATATGTTCAAGGAGCCCAGGGTGAGATGAAGGGCTGCCCATCCAGTAGATACAGAAACTGAGTGGGGCTTTGAAGATAACAGGGTTTCTCCAAAATCTCCTCAGTTTTTTCTCTTACCAGCAGATTTTCAAAACTCTTAGACTTTTTTCTTTTAAATCAAGGCTCCCTAGTGCTGGTGCCAAGATGTGGCTTGGGGAACTTTATCCTCCCTGTGGAAGACTCTGTTTATTGCATTTCCATATCCATTTCTCCTTCTTCCTTATTTGGCTGTGAGGCCAGAGCAGCAGAATGGCAGAGCAGGAGATAGAGGAAGCCATCGTAAGGGCACTAGAGACAAAATAACATCTCTCATTCACTTAAGCCGCTGTTAGCTGGCTTACTTGCTGCTTGAAGCAATTCCTAACAGAAACACTTCTCTGCACTATCCATCAGCTCCCCCAAGCCAGTTAAGTAAAACCACATATTTTCTGTGTAAGTACAACATCAAAACGAGACCCAGAGGCACCCTCCCCACAAACAGATGGCAGCTTCCAGGCCCCTAAATAGACTTTGGAGCTGCCCTTGAGGATCCATATATGTCCCTTCTGGCACGTGCTGCTTTAGTCACTCCCCACTGACCCAGAAGACATTTTTTCCTGAACCTGCTCCCTCCACAGGTCAAGGCCTTTATGTAGAGGAGATAGCAGAGTGGGCTTTCAGATTTGTGGTTTGGGCTCTGATGCTACAAACATCCTGGGGAAAGTGCTTGGTTTAACTCTCAGTTTTCTCACCTGTAGAATGGGGTCAATACTCCCAGATGATGTTTTACCTTTTAGCCATGAGGATTAAATGAGAAAACACTCAGAGTAAGTGCTCAGGGCTATTAGCTCTTACAGACAGTGCTGCAAAAAACATCATGGCCCACATGTTACACCGAACATTTCCTTAAAATAAATGCCTAGAAGAGGAATTTCTGGGTTACACATTCTGCTCATTCATAATTTTGACAGATATTGCAAACGGTTAACCAAAAGGGTCTATACCAATAGGAGACTATCCCATTTCTCCAGAGCTTCATTAATACTATGTATCGTCATGATCTTTGCTGTTCTTTTAGGCAAAAATAGTATCTCACTTTTTTTCCTTATTAATTTTTAAGTTGGATGTATCATCACTCACAAAGTTGACCACGTCTTCCTTTTGTTAGTCATTTGAATTCTTTTTGCAAATTTCCCGTTCTCACCCTTTGCTGGTTTTCCTATTGGGTTGTAGGGAGTGAGGAAGGTGGAGGAGCTGAAGTTTGTTTGGGTGATTCGGTGGCAGAGGGAATGGCAAAATGATAATAGATGGGACAGAAGTTTAAGAGGCAGTATAGATGGCGGTTTGGGGGGTGGTTTGGACGTGGGTGGAGAAGAAGAGAAAGCTGTTAAGAATGACATCCGAGTTTCTGGTTTGAACAGTTGGTTAGATGGTGGTGGTATTTTCTGAGATGAGGAAGATTGGGGGGTGCAGATGATGTTTTTTCTTTTGGTCATTTGAATTCGAGGTGCCCTGTGGCACATCTAAGGCTAGTAAACAGTTAGATTTGTAGGTCTGGAGCTCTGAAGACAGACGTGGGATGTGGGTGGGAGAATCCTTGATTTGCCCAAGGAGACTGCGAAGGAGGACCTACTAGAGAAGTGGGAGAAGCGCCAAGACTGAAGAGATGGATAAAGGAAAAAGACTGGGAAAGAGTGACCGAAAAACATAAGTGGAAAACCAGGAGTAGAAAGGGCTACATAAGCTGAAAGAAGAGGGCGTTTCAATAAGGAGAAGGTAATAAACAGTATCATAGAAACTGAATAAGACGAAGAGTAAGAAATGTCTATTTGCCTTTCAAGGTGAGGCAAAAGCAGTTTCACGGTGCAAACGTGGCAGAAATCAGACCCCAGTGGGTTGATGAGTAAAAGAAGGGTGAGGAAGCAGATGTGGAGGGTCAGGTCTCTGTAGGGTTGGAACTATTGAGGAAGGAAGAATAAAGGTTCTGGTTAGAGTGATCATGCCTATTTTCCCATACCATCACCGATACTGGATTTGTCCAATTTTTAATCTTCATCTATCTGACAGGCAAAAGTGCCTTCTTGTTTTTATTTTCATTTTTTAAAAAAATTATCAGTATAGTTGATTGGTTATTTATTTTTTTTAGAAAGGTCTCCCTTCCCTCCCCAGGGTTGCTAGATTTAGCAAATAAAAATACAGGACACCCAGTTAAATCTGAATTCCAAATAAACAAGAAATACTGTTTGAGTGTAAGTATGTTTCAAATATTGCATGGGGCGTATTTATCCTGTATTTTAGTTGGCACCCTTCTCCCCTACCCCAAAGTTATCAAAAATATTCATCTGTATGTGTTTCTAGCACATTATCATTTCATTTAGATTTTTTAGGCCATCTCACATTTATTTTGTAAGATATGATTCTAACTTAACTATTTCTTACATGGTTAGGAAATTGTACCAGCAATACTTATTAAATAATCTAGCAACTTCTCATTGCTTTGGAAAACCATCTTTATCGTCTATCAAATTCTTTAATGCACTTTGGTTTCATCTTTCTATTCTGTTTAATTTATCATATGTCTACTCTGTTGTATTAATCATTTACAACTTTTTTTATATTTTATGATGCTTTGACTTCTTGGGGACTTGCTAATCTTAGAGAGACTGCCCCTTCCAGGGCTAGTTAATTCCTAGAAATAATAAACAACTTGCCTACCAGCACGCACTTCATCTGCAAAAGCAACCAATCCAAAGCCTATAGCCACAACCATCTTTTTTATCTAACTCACACACCAAGCCAATATTCCTCCTGCCCTAAATCACCCCAGGGCCAGATACCAGATAATTCCTATAGCCCAGAGCCACCAAAATTATTCAAACTACCCAATCTTAAACCTGCTTAGCTACTTACCCTGCTTTGCCCCTTTCTTCCTATGAAAACCACAGTAAAGACTCTGGCTCCAGTTTCCCCTCATGCCTTCCTCCTGACCAACTCCGGTGTTAGTTCCTTCATGTAGCCCTGCCTGGCATGGCATACCTACCTCTTCCTCTTGGGAACCACGAATAATAAAATCTTCTTTCAAAGGTATTTGTCTTTGTGTCCATCATCTTACCCTGCCTGATTAAAACAAAATCCCAGGTACATTTTAAAACATCTGTGCCAGTACCACGTTGCTTTAAAACTTTGTAATATTTTAATAGATGAGCAAGTCCATTCTCACTCTTAGTTTTCAGACTTTTCTTGAATATTCTTATAGCTTTCTTTTTCAAATTAACTTTAGAACTACTTTGTTAAGTTTTAAGATAAGGCCTCTGGGGATTTTGAGTGGAATATGCAAATTTTTATATTAATTTGAGGAAATTAGGTGGACTCTAAGTATTGAGTGTTTCTATTTAAGACAAGGTATATATTGCCAAATCTTCTCCATGTCCCTCGATGAGCACACTTTCTGTAAGTTTGTTTCTAGTTATTTTTGTATTTATTGATATTATGAGTGGAACCCTTCCTCATGGCTTTTTCTAGCCACTATATGTTGTTTAATGGGTATGTTATTGATTTTTGTGTATTTATTTTGTAATTGGTTTTGTTCCCAAACTCACTTAATATTTTTAATGGAATTTTGGGGAATTTCCAGCTATAATCATATTAACTTTAAATAATGATTACTTTGCCTCTTTTTTTCTAGTATTTGTACCTCTTTTTATGTTTTTTCATGATCAAATCAATGGAAGCTTTCAGAATTTATTAACTAAAAGTTGTGGTGCTAGGGATCCCTCATTGTTCTTTACCTAATGGGACTATTTCTAGAGTTTCATTGTGAAGCATAATGCTTAAAGTTGGTTTGAGATATTAAAAAAAATCACAAGAGAGTATGTTATTTCTATTTTATTAAAATTTAAAAAACTTAGTTATGAATATTAAATTCAAATGTAATTTTCATTATCTTTTAAAAATATAAGGTTTTCTTTCTATACTTATTAATAAGATAAATTATATTAATAGTTTTTCTAGTATAGATCTATTTGTTTTCATCCCCATGAAGAATACTACTTAGTCATAATGTATTTTTCTTTTAAACCATTGTTGTAGTCTATTTTCTAGAATAAATTATATTAATATATTTATTAATATTGAACTATCATAACATTTCTATTATAAGTGCTACTTGATCCTGGCATATTTATTTCCTAATACACTGTTAGATTCTCTTTGTTAATACTTTTAAAGGGTGTAAATAAACCCAGTTGCACAAGAAATATCACATTTCTTGTTCTGCAACAATTTTATTCAGAAGTTTTATATCAACATGAGTAAGTCAGGTTGGTCTCTTTTTTTCCTATTTTGCACTATCCTTGAGTCTGGGGGACAGGATCTTCTTAAAACAACCAGGAATATTTTCTTTCTCTGTGCCCTGGTATAGTTGTCCCTATTAATTGATGTAAACTGCCCAGAATATAGAATGCATTATTCCCATGTTATACTTGAGGAGACTGAGGTTCAGACTTGCCATCACTAAGCCTGGCATCAAGGTCTCTGGGAGGCAAACTTCTTCAAGAAAGGCAAAGTAGTATGGTGGTTAAGAGTTTGGGCTCTACGGCTAGGTTAACCAACCAGGTAGCCTTAGATAGGGTTACCCCCACCCCAGAGTTCTCGTAACAATTTAACAAGATGATCGTGTATAGAGCTGATAACAATGTCTTGCACATAGTAAACACTAAATAGACAGAGGTTGAAAAAAAGAACAGAACAAAACCCAGAAGCATATTGGGTAAACCAGGAATGAGGCCAAGGGAGAAGGTCAGTCCTGAGGTCAGTCCTTCCAAGCTGAGGAATAGCTTTGGAAACCATCTCCGCCCACAGCAGCACACTCTCTCTAGGATCCACTTCCCATGTGCCTTCCAGATTCAGCACCCCAAGCCAGGACAGAGCAGTGGGGACTGTCTGTCCCTACCTATTGTCAGCTTTCTGCTTGGAGACTCCAGATTCTCCTAAACCAGATCCCTGCACGGTCCATCCTGGCCTGGGATTATATTAGAACAAAGACTGTTTAGCAACCAAAGTAAAAATAATTCACTTTTAACTGGCATATCTTGAATAATATATTCAAAAGAATACTCATACCTGAAATTGCTCCTTTCCCTCTGAATTTGTCTCACTCACAAACCTCCTAGTTGCCTTAAAAACTCAGCCCTTCACTTTGAACTCCCACCCAGCTGGGTGATCATTTTTTCTCTCTTTCCAGCTCCCCACCACCATTCCCTTCCTTCTCCACACTATGCCTGCTCATGGTCCTCAGCCCCCACACAAGATAGTTTGTCTTGTACTCTGATTTCTTCTCCCACAAGAAGTAGCTGTTACTGGAATTTGTTGGTCTTTGGTGCCCTTGAGGATGACTTTTGTCTGCAAAGAAGACTATTAAGGTTCATTCTGGGTTTTAAAAATGGAGTCAGTTGATTAAAATTACAAAGTCAAAATCTTAGTTCTTCAGGCTTTTATGTTCAGCTTAGAAGTCTTATTATTCTGTTTAGAAGCCTAATACATTTTAAGAACAATTTTATATTATTCTTTGACTTTGAATCATGTTTGGTTCCATTTATGAACTCAGTGAATTAAACACCTTCGTCATGGTAAACTTCACTGATAAATTTAAATATAGTTGATTTCTTTTTAAGTACTTAAATTTTCCCACTTAACAAACAAAATCTCCCTGAGTACAAAAACTTCTTATCAATCCAGAAAATTAAACTATAAATATGATGAGCCTAAAACTCAATTAGATTCTAATTGTGCATTACTTTAGTAAGTTTCAACTTGTAATCATAGTCTTAATTGATTTCTCTATCACACATTTAAGCTGGATTTACATGGTTGTCATTCTAATAGAGCAAACACTCTTAAACATTACAAATACATAAAATACAAAACATGAGTAGATTTCTTATTACAAAATTATTAATGCTATGATTTTGATTCTTAGACCTTTCTATATTAATTTTAAATAACAATAGCTAACACTTATATAACATTTTCTATGTGCCAGATTCTAAGTGCTTTTCATATATTATATATTAGCTTGTGTAATTCTCACAGTTCTCGACCACAAAATTTCAAGTGAGCTCTGAAGGCTCCCTGGCAATGACAGTGTATGCTAACAGGCCCTTCACTTTCACATGCTTTTAAGTGACTATTTCATATAGTCTACTCTCTTGCCAACCTCCCAATACTTCTTCCTGATCTTATTCTTCGCTAGTGACCTATCTCACAATGATTCATTGGATTATTTCTATCAACAAACTAATGTATTGTGATGTCTCCCAGCCCATAGGATAAAATTAAACACTTTTTGTTTTTTACCAGATTTTCTTTGCCAGCTATCACCCCATTTTATTTTAAACTCACCTTTTGCTCCACAACTCCTCAAAAGTGATGTTGTCCTTGCTCTCCATTCCTTTCCCCTCAGTCTTTTCTAAACCTACTCCAAGGAGTCCTTCTCTTCCTGCATTCACCTAAATCGCCTTCATTCATCTTACCTGGCCCATCAGTAGCATTTGACACAGCTAATCACTCATTCTTCCTGGAGACACTGCTTCCAGGACATCTTTCTCCCTGAGATTTCCTCCTAACTCCATGAGATCTGGGAGGAATGATCAATCATGGTGTCCCAACTACTACAGCCCTGGAGTAGAGGAGCATGGCCCGACCAGGCCAATCCTGTGATTGATTGTCCCTGTGACTCGAGCTGGGCAATCAGCCAGGAGTTTTTATTATTGTTGCTGTTGTTATTATTATTATTATTGTTATCTTTATAATTAACAGGACAGGCACACTCTTTCTTTTGTTTCACAAAGGAATGAGGTGTAGGCTATCAGTGAAGTCTCCTCCGGCTTTGCCAGTGGATCTCTTTCTGGTCACATAGAGACTGTCACGTGAGGGCGCAGAGCCAACATACAAATAAAGGTAGAGAGATAGAGAGAGAGAGAAAGTGAGGGAGGGAGAACGATGTCGTGTTTTATGGTGGTTTTTAAAGTCTTTTAAATCTTTTGCTTGATTACTGGCCTGTTCAGATTTTCTACTTCTTGAGACAATTTTGGTTACTTTTGATAGACTGTCACTGTTCTGTGGACTTACACATTTCTTGCCATTATATTATCTTTAAATTCTTTTAGGCACTTCTCTATCCATAGTTCTTTTTTCTTCCTCTCTGCCCACCCCATGTCTTCCTCCTCACTCTCCTTCTCTACTTAATTAGGCTTGCTAGTGGTTTTGTACTTTTAAAACATATTTTCAGAGAACCAGTTTTAATTTATCTTTTAACTGATTTTTATTTCTTTTCTTTCTACTTCATTAATTTCTTATTTTATTTTTATTAATTTTCTTCTACTTTATTTTGTCTCTAGGTCTTAAGTTACATATTTAGTTCATTTGTTTTCGGCATTTTTTAACAATAAAATAATTCAAAGTTACAAATTATCTTGTGAATAAAGATCATTGTAGAACTGTTTGACTCAAACTCATAAAAATTAAAAAAATCATTGTACCCATAAGTTTTGATATAAAGGAAACTTAATTTGATTATTATAATTTCTGTTTTTGTTTTCTTGTTAGCCAGTATTTTTCTCCACCCACTTTTCCTGGCTAATTCTCACTTGTTCATCAGATTTCAGCTTATATAGTATTCCTCAGTAAGTCTTCCTGACCCCCTAAATCAGGTTATGGCTTCTTCTTGTACAGCTGATACTTCTTAATACACATCATGAACAGTTATTTGTGCAATTATTTATCCACTCTCATTTCCTTACCAGACCATGAGCTCTTGAGTGCAGAGACTGTGTTTACCTTTTTCACTGTTTCAATATGTGTTTATTGAATTAACAACTGAAAAATGGTTATTAGGGAGAATGCAAAATAGTACAAGTCTTTGGGAGGGGAACTTGGCAATACCTAAAAAAAAATCCATGATTACTTCTATACTTAATTGGCCCAACAATTCCATTTCTAGGGTTCTAACTTGAAGATACATTGGAAAGAAATATTAAAATGATTTATGCACAAGGTTATTCATTGTGGCATTATTTCAGATGACAAAAGATTGGAAACAATCCAAATGTTCATCATTAGGAGACTGGCTGAATAAGCTGTGGTACATTCACATGGTGGAACACTGCCCAGCTGTAAAAAAAATGTGGAAAGTACACTGCAATAGAATGAACTCCTGGATATTGTTAAGTGAAAAACACAAAGTGTAGAACTGAGCATCCAGCATATTATTTTTTGTGTAACGATGAGGCGGGAGTGGTATAAATATGTATACAAATTGCTTATATTTACAAAAAGAAACACTGATAAAATAAGCCAAAAAAAAAAAAACCTCCCATAAAAACAAATGAACAATAAAAATGATTACTTTTGAGGAAAAGAACAGGGTAGAGAGACAGAGATGGAAGCAAATTTTTCTGAATATATGTTGTTATGTGGTTTTGACTTTAGAATCAGATATTTTATACATTCCAAAAAACATTAAAGCAAAAGGAAAGGAGAAAAGCATCTTGAAAAAACTGAAAACAATTTGAAATGAAAGACCTTAAATATATATCGAGTTGGTGACATAACCACTCAGAGAAAATAACGATCTCAGGTGGCTTTATAACATATTGTCTCTACATGTTTAAAGAAGTTTTTTCTAAGTACAGAAAGAGCTGCAAAGAAATCTTAAAAGTGCATTTAGAAGTCATATTGTTAGTACAAATATTGGCATTATTTTTGAAACTATTTTATATAAATTGCAGCTCAATGCCAATAAGTAATTGTGTTAATGCTAGAATGAAGATCTCCAGTATATGAGAAAACAGAGGTGAAGATAAGACCAAAGAAATTAAGTAAAAAACATGAAATCTTACATTTAAATTAGAAATATTAGCAGAAACTCATAATCCTTTTGTTTTTCTGTTTGAAGGTACATATTTTCCAGCTCTGTTTTCTGAAAAATTTAGAAGCAATGATAACCTGCCATCAGTGAGCATATCTAGTATGCAGATTGTGTTCAACTACCAAGAACCAAGAAGATTGGCTGATTCCTGATCTGTTACAGGAAATAAACAACACAAACCTGAAATGTCTCGTTGGGCCAGAAAGCAAGGACATTGTCAGAGTAATGGGATCACGTCCAAAGGACACATAGGAGCCAACAAAAAAGGATCTTCGCTTGTTAAAAATGGGATAATTTGAGCATCAGAGAGAATGACTGATAATGATTGAAACATACTGAATATAAAAACACTCATTTATTCATATCAATACTGAGAGAGAGAGAGAGAGAGAGAGAGAGAGAGAGAGAGAGAGAGAGAGAGAGAGAGAAACTTTAAATTAAACAAACATCATTAAATATCATCGGAGGTATCTAGGGCACAATTTCCCATCCTGACAATTAGCAGTGAAAAGGAAAGAATTAGGCCTTTAATCTGTCATTCTTCTATTATTTCATTTCAACTTAAAAGCCCTAGTTTATGAGAAAAAGTTCCTTACCAAAAAAAAAAAAAAAAGTCCAAGTAATAAATGTGAAAGGATTGATAGCTTTAGAAAATCACCTCCTTTTTTACAACCCTTAATAAAATAATGAATTCAGGTGATAATTACCAATGGATGAAATAATTACATGGATGATTGACGGGGAGTTTTATAATGGAGGGATCAGGTTGTTACTGCTTGAGCTTGAGTTCAGAGTACAGCTATGTGTGTCATACTACCAACGTGATGTTACATGATGTGCATGGCCTCACCTATGAAGTGTCTGCCTTAGTTTGGATTGCCCCCAAAGCAGACTTTATAAAAAAGATTTGAGTGCAAGTAAGTTTATTTGAGAGATGATCCCCAAGAAATACCTTTAAAGGAGAGGAGAGGTAAGGCAGGGAAGGAAGAAAGCCAATAAAAAGTGATTTATGTGGGAGCCACCACTCAGGTAACTGCAGCAGTTCCTCTGGGGCTCCTCTGAAAGACTGTGCAGATCATATGTCAGAAACCTCCTGTGACAGGCAGGAAAGCTGGAGTATTGAGCCACCAGCTCCCACACTGCACCGATCAAAAGCCATAGAGATATCAACTCCCTAGTTTTTCTCAGGACCAGAGAATGCCCTGAGGTTGTAGGACTCAAAAGAACATTGGGGCAGCATGTCAGCAAGCAGCCTCCAGGATTGGGCAAGAGCATTTAGCCAGGCACCACACTCCCTGCTTGTGGTGCTGCCTTTGCCAGAGGAGTGAAACTTAGGGTTGATTTTTATTTACAGGAAATACAGAGAATGGAGGAACAAAGTAGATGATACCACGAAGAAGTAGGAAGACAAACCCAGAATGTGGGACATTCTACAGGACAAATGATTTCTTCTCCATGGGTGTTCTTTGAGCTGGTTACCCTGTGGGCAGTTGGGCTGAATCTTACTGGGGCGCCTCTAAGGAACTCGAGGAAAGAGCCTCAGGATTATTCCATTTCAAGCCAAAAGCTGAGATGTTTTTCCAAGACTATAAGAGGTTTCCCCAGGGGTCCCCCGCTGTAGGGGGTTTCCCCAGGGATATCAGCTTCCCGCATTTCCAAATTGGTCCTGGAGGGCTGAGTGGCCTTCCCCAGCTAAAGGGAAAGCCCTGAGGCAGAAAAATCGAGGGAGACCACAGGTGCATATTTGAAATGCGGTGGGGGCAAGGTGTACAAAGCTATCTCCTCAGCTGCCACCAGTTGGTGGTGGGGGCGGTTACCATGGGCATCTGTGAGCATCTTGGCAGATTCTCACATGGGCTCAAAAGCAAGTTCCTGCTGTCAGGTGCTGCTACTGCCTACTGGGTACCTCCAGCTGATAACCCTGCCTTCCCTCGGCCCAGAATTTCTCTCTGCAAACTGTAACAGATGTGTGGGGCCCTCCACGGTGTGTGGTGTGAAAGCGCTCTGTAGCCCCTGCCTTGCTCTCAGAAGTACCAGGTGCTTCTCGGAGTATTTGTGCTGGGTCTAGACCATTTTCTCCTCACAGACATGGGCCCTGTGAATGCTCAAGTTCAATCGTGTCACTTTCCTTTGTAAGCTCATCCAAACACCACAGACATTTCCTGAGATGCTGGGTCTGGAGAACGAGCTGCTGTGTAGTGGTCTGGGTAGGCACATGGGTCTGTGGGGTTGATGAGGGTATTGGGAGCCTGATGGTGGTATGATGGGCCTAGGCACCTCCCTAAGCCGAGGCAGGTAGGTGCCTTGTCTTACCCTGGACCCGGTTAGGCCCCTGCCCCTGTCCTAGTCGCCATCTCTCACCTCCATGGTTTTCTCAGCCTCACTCTTCCCCATCTCTGTCTCTCCCTTTCTCCTTCCCATCTCTGTCTCTCTCCCATGCCAGGACCTGTTTCCCTACCACGGGCCCCAATTCTGCCTTGCTCTTGGCCTCTGACCTCGACCTCTAACTCCTCTGTGTTCTTTGTGTCCTTCCTCCTCCTTTGGAAGTTTTCTGCCTTCTTATGAGGCGTCAAAGAAAACGCTCATGCGAAAAGATGTTAATCACAAACATACTATAAAGAGACATTAAGAGTTGGATAGAGGGAAAAATTAATAATCCCTTCACTCTAATTCAGCAGCTTGGTCAATTTTGGTTATTTCTTTTCAGTCTTTTATAAAATGAGTTTGGAAACATCCTTAGTGCCTTCACAGTGACTGTTTCCTGAGATCTCTTCTCCCAAAAGTTTGTATGATTACTTCTCAGCTCCTTAAGGGTTTACTGAAGGATGGCTCTCTCCGTCAAGCCTACAATGACCACCCCACCTCAATGGCAGCACCCCCCATTCTGTTACCCAGTTTTTCACTATAACGGTGTTGCGAAAACATCTCTACTGCGTTCGTCTGGGACACACCCCTTTACCCATGATTTTCTCAACCATCCCCTGGTGGGACATTTTGGTTTAAGTAGAATTGCTGGGTTTAAAGGTATGCATTTAAAAGTGTACCTTTACAATTTCTATGGAATTGTCCAATTGCTATTCACTAAGCCTTCACCAATGAATATTTCCACCAGTGGCGCAGGACAGGGCTTCTTCCCTTACCCACCTGTCTAATTTTCACCAATTTGCTAAGCAAAATATATTTTATCATTTTAATTTGCATTTTCCTAATTAGAACTGACATTGAGCATCTTTTCACATATTTATTAGGTGTTTCTATTTCTTCCACGAATTTTATTTTTCATATCCTTTGCCCATTTTTCTATTGGATTATTGCTCTATGTCTTACTGATTTATAGGAGTTCTTTATATATTGTGGATATATTTAACCAGGGTAGATTTTACCATTATCTGGTTCTAGCCAAGTACAGGTTGCAGGGTTTTCATTTCCATACTACCGCCTCCTCTGTGGGTGTCAAAGTTTCCACCCTTTGGTTTGGGGGTGCTGATGAATGTCCTGAGCTATTTGAAAAGAGGTCAGATTAATAGAGATAAACATGTGTGGGGCTCCTTAGCAAAGTCTCAGGACACGGATGGGCATCACTCCTGCTGAGCCCTCCAAACACCTGCCAGTGAAGACCCTGGCAAGACAGTGAAGACCTGGATGGCTAATGTGGTTCCTCAGCCAAGGTGGCCTGTGGTGCCCATGTAAGAGATCACAGAGGATCTGTTGCTGATGGCCTAGGAGGCTCCCTGGGGGTGGCGATGAAGGGGGCTAAGCTGTCTTTGGGTGCTGACTCCCTCTTTGTGGTCCCTCAAGTCCAGTTTTCTCATCTCAAGCCCCCTTGACCTCTTTTGAGGTCATGCCTAATCCCACTCTCTTTCTCTCTCCTGGCCCAAGGACCCCACTCACCTCCCCAGGTGGCACATGGTCTGGGTCTTCTCTGTTCTATTTTCAGTTTATAATTAAGGCATAAATTCTATCTCTAGGACCAGCCCTTTTAATTTTCAAGAACATTTTCTTTTCTCAGCGAAAGCTGACTCTTGGAAATCAAAGGCTCTGCCTTTCAAACGTGTGGCTTCTGATGTGAGCTTCAGCAGACTATCTGGGATGTTAAAAAACAATGACATCTGAACGCTGGCTGTTTCTCTCACTTTATATTCCTACTATAAAAGCACAAATTCTCCTGGAGGTAAAATGGAACCTCTGATTGACATGAGGAAGTGGGAAAAATAAAAGCAAAATTGGTATTTCGAGATATGTGGTTGTTGCATTCCTGTATGTCTGTGGCAGGTTTGTTCTCCTGGTCTGTTCCTTATTTTTAACTTTGCTCATTCGGTCTGCTGTCATTCAGAAGTTACCTGTTTTTATGTCATCGAATCTAACCACCTTTTTTTACTCTTATAATGCTTTTACGGGGTTTTGTTTCTTACATTTAGTTTTTTAAATGAAGGTATTTTGTATGTGTGTCTGGTGTGAGGTAGAGTTCAAATTTTATATTTTTCAAACTGGGGAGTCATTTGTCCTAATGCTACTGATTAATAGTCTATATTTTCCTCATGAATACAAAATGCTATACTTATGACAGATTGATAGATAGGCAGACACATATATACTTAGAATTTCTCTTGTTTTATAAGTATTTTTATTTCTAGCTTGATAGTTTCCTCTTTTTTATTCATTAAAATTTTTTCTTGTGGGTAAGGAGGAAATGGGGAGTTTTTTTAATGAGTACAGAATTTAAGTTTGGGTGGTGGAAAAATTCTAGAGATAAATGGTGGTGATGGTTGCACAACAATTTGATGCCTTGAACTGTACACTTAAGAATGGTGAAAATGGTAATTTTATATTTATATGTATTTTACCACAATAAAAAAATTCTTAAAAAATTATTTTTGATATTCTATCCTTTTGTATTTTTATGTGTTTTTTCTTCCAGTTTGACTTGAGAATCAGCTTGTCAAATTCCATAAAAAATACCTTTGATATTTTGATTAAAATTACATTAAATTTATAGATTATTCTGGGAGAGAACTGACATCTTTACAATACTGAGATTTTCCATTCAATAACAAAGTGTGTCTCTCCATTCCTTCTGATCTCTTTTTATGTCCTTCAGTAAAATTTTATAATTTTTTTTTGCATCAGGTTATTCCTAAATATACAAAGATGACTTTATTTGTGAATGGAATAGTAAAGATAGCACAGGAGCAGTCACTCAGGCCTGTCTCCAGCCCAGCCCCTGGGATGAATGACTGGGTCCACGAGAAAGGAAGTAAAAATTGCATGAGTTATTTCACCAAAAGCCTGTGCATTAGGTGATAGGTAGATCTGAGCGAGCTGAGCTGAAGGGACTGGCCAGATCAAGAGGAGGGACTTTCAGAATCAGAGAAACCTGAGTTTATCATCAAAAAAGGAAGGAAGAGGGGAAAACTGAGATATTGGAGGACAAGCCTGTTACTCAACATGAATACTTATGTAGCTAAATGTCTCTGCAGATCAGATTGTGGCTTAGGAGCCAGGAGACCCAAAATACCCTGACTCTGTCACTCACTAGCTGTGTGGCCTCGGCCTACTTAGCTTCTCAGAAACCCAGTGTCCTCACCGGTAAAATAAGAGTAAATTTGAATTATGTATTTAGTTGTTTAATTATTTGTCTGTCTCCCACTGGACTGTAACTCCACATAAGCAAAGACCATATGGGTTTAAATAATGAATGTGCAGGGCTGTTTCTAGCCCAGATAGTGCTTTTGAGGAAATTAGAAAAAGGCATCCTTTTGAGCAGACGTAGTTCTGTGAGTCTGTAGTTTGGTGACTGGTTTGTGGTCTGGATCTGGGCCCTGACTTGTCCCTCGACTGGGTGCCCTTGTGCAGTGAGTGACCTGCCCTGGTCTGTACACCCAGTGCTTAGCACAAGTTTGACATGTGGGAGGTGCTCAAGAAATTTATTGAATAAATAGATATTATTCAATATGTAGGGATTTAGAGAGAAGGAGAGGAGGGAGATATTTCTGGGAGCTCCTGAGGGGTTCTCATTTGTGCTTAAAAAGAAGTACTCTGCTTCCAGGTGCAGAATAACATGGGACACTCTAAGTGCTTTATTTTCTGTGTTTTTGAAGGTGATAGGGGTGTGTCCACTAGTGCTCAGGCTACAGGAATGGGCCAACCTCATGATCTGGTGAGATGCACCCCCCAGGGCTTACCTGCATGGGGCCTAGGGAGACTCCAAGAAGCATCCTCCCTCAGGATGGAGGGAGCCTGACTTGGGCATAAAACCTTGAACAATGCAAGGAGGCAGAAATGAAAGGTAGATGAAGAGTAACTGGGGAGGCTCTCTGAGGAGGGGAAAGAGTGTAATCATCTGAAGGATGAGGAGGAGACAGATGCTTGAAGCGCAGAGAAGAGCGTTCTAGACAAGGGGATGGAATGTGCAAACGTCCTGGGATCCCCACTGCAGAGGTACCCCTGGGACGAAAGGAGTGTCTTAGGTAAGGCGGGTGGGGGAAATGCTAGATGCCTCCCCAAGGGTTTTCAATCCAATGAAGAGGACAGAAGATTCAGCAGGGTTGTTTCTTGGCATCAACGTCGACTGATGGCAGGGTAGGGCTCTGGTCTGTAGACTCTGGAGGGACAGAGGCTGAATTGCCTTCCTGAGACAGCTTTGGTTGTTTTTTAAATTGTGTTTTGATTGCACAAATGACATTTAAACAGCACTAGAGGCAATGTTTAAAAAGAAAGAAAAGCCACTGGATGCCATCCATCTTACACATCTGATGCATTGGAAAGATGACTGGACTTGGAGTCCAGCACACCAGAGTTGGCGTCCCTCTGTGCCAGTTACTGGCTGTGTCACCTCAGCAGGCAATCGCCTCTTTCTATGCCTTAGTCACCTTACCTGTAAGGGGAACAGCTCCTACCTCTTAGGGATTTGGAGAGAACTGGGGAATTAAGTGAGATCACGTATGTTGAAGCCCTTGGCACAGTGTCTGGCGTATGGTAGGCACTCCATAAATTTTCTCTTTTTTATCAAGGCAACTGTTTTCATTTTCTTGTATCTGCTGCCAAGCTTTCATCAAATCCGGATGAACATTTCGCACACTTGTGATCATGCTTTAAATTTAATTTTGCAGTATGCTTGTAATCTTACTATACCATAAGTACTTGTTTCAACATTTTCATAATTATTTAATGGTGAAATGCCATGCCATTAAATCAAAGTATCATTATTTATGTAGCCATTCTTTTACTACTGGACATTTTTTAGTATTACAAATAATTCTGTATTGAATGTTGTATTCTATGTTATTATTGCCTTCATTTGTATCTTATTTTTATTTCTCCTGTTGAAAGTTAAATATTATTCCATGTTTACTTACTACTTTTATTTCCTCATTTGAAGTGCCTGCTCATGACCTTTGTCTAGATATTTCTTAGCAACTCAGAACTGTTATATTGGTGCGTATGAAATCTTTACATAGT
Organism: Eonycteris spelaea; assembly: GCA_003508835.1. Classification (NCBI taxonomy): domain Eukaryota; kingdom Metazoa; phylum Chordata; class Mammalia; order Chiroptera; family Pteropodidae; genus Eonycteris; species Eonycteris spelaea. The sequence continues at coordinate 10,975,985 of PUFA01000006.1, forward strand.
GTAGACATTAACCATTTGCCGTTCTCCCTATGCCTGGGTGACATTTTAAATTTGGTTATTTTTCGAATGTACAAACTGTAACCATTTCATCTATCAGCCTTGGCATTTGTTATTTCTTTGAGTGAGTAAATTGTTTACCCAACAACGTGTGTGAACATCCATTCTATCTGACAGGTGCATGGAGAGGTATGAGGGGGCATAAGGACACTCTAGATTCTAACATCCAGAAAGTCTCAGTTAAGTTGGAGATACAGACATGAAAACAATCATAATTTCGCCCAGATAAGCCCTAGAACGCAGCAACAAAGCGGCAGTTAATTGCGTTATCTCTCTGTGTCACTCCTATCTCTCTGAGGCTCTGCTCTAGGAACTGGCATATACTATCTCATTTTTAAACCTAACAACTCTGTGACTTAGATACTATATTATCTCCATTTTGCAGATGATGAGAATGGCCCTCAGAATTGTTACAAGACTTATATCCAAGCTTTCAACAGCTAGTAAGAGCTAAAGCCAGTGTTTGAAATCAGCCAGTTAGACCGTCGAGCTTGCTTTCTTAACTACCATACTAAACCAGCTACTCAGGGCAGGATGTTTGCAGCGGCGATGATGGCAGCGGACGGGATGGAGTCGTACCTCATGGAAGGACTCCAGGAGGAGGTGAGTCAAAATCGAGAACTGAAAAATAAAGGCAACTTCACCATCAGGCAAGGGGCTGTGGAGGAACGCATTCCATAAAAAAGCAGCTTTTCCAAAGGCATGGAGCTGCAGGCTCTTGAGAGACTGGAAGTTGGTTGGTAGCCTCAGAGTACCGGTGGCTCTTTTACTACCCACATTTGATTTACCTGTTTATTTATCACAGGTTCCATGTTAGGTGTTGGAGATACAGAGGTAAACAAGACATTCAAGATACCTGCTCCGTGAAACTTTCATTTCGGATGGGAGGAATAGACAAGAGAAAAGATGCGCTGAATCTTTGTCATTCGTCCTTGTCCAATCATTTAAAATTCCTTTCAACATTTTGGGTTTTCCTTGTATCTTGAGTTTCTCCCTCCCAAAATGAAGCCAGCCTGCCTTATGGCTAAAGTCCCGGTGTGCGACCTAGTTTTCTCCAGTCACACTCACCTACCTGATACGCTAATCGGAAGGTGAGCGCTAGGTGGACTGGCTGCATCTGGGGCGGCTCTTTTGCTGGCCTGCGTGGTGGCCATTGTGTTATGATTCTAGGGTCAGCGATAGCAGCAGCAGCTCCCCCGTCAGTCTGATGCTGCAGTATGCTTCTCGGAGAGGCTCCCGAAAGCTGCTTCGAGAGCCTGTTTCTCTATCATCCAACGAGTCTAACATCCCTCAATAAATTCCCGTTCCACTCAAACTAGCCAGAGTGGACTCTGGTGTCTGCGAGCGAATACCAATGAGCATGCAAACAAACAAATAAATATGCATGCTGAAGAAAGTCAAGGGTGAGAGGTTAAGAAGAGGCTGGCCCAGGATCGCCCAGGGTAGAGCTGAGAGCCAGACCCAGGAGAGTAAAAACCCAGAGCCCAAACTCTCATCCTAGATGTTGCTGGCTGGACACCCCCACCTAGGGAGTCAGTCCTATCAGGCTCGCTGGCACCCCCAGATGATCATCTTGTCTTCCTCCTTTCATGCTCAGCCTGGGCAGAAGAACACAGATTTCCTCTCCCCTTGTCAGGTGCACAGGCTGCAGGTGGCTGGGTAAAGAGACTTGCTGCCCTGGCCTAAGCCTCGCGATCTCTTGCAGGGACTACTATATTATCCTCCTCCCTGGAGGACTGCCATGTGATGGGATTGTTCATTTTTATTAATATTATTGTCATGCGATTCTAAATCTGTCTTGCGGTTAAAAATGAGCGAGGGGCTGGAGCCTGACTGGACCTGTCCCAAGAAAGGAAGAAAGGGAGAAACCACTCAAGGTGTGTGGCCTTGAGCTTGTGAGCCATCTCATCTCCGCATGTCTACATGGAGGAGTCTGGGCCAGTGCCTCTGGCAGCCAGATTTATGCCTTTTGACAGCACCGTTAAGACTAGCTGCAGAAGGGAAAATGAGGGCTCTTGTCCACAATTTAGAATCTGTTTTAATTAAATCAACATCTTGCCCTGGGAGACAAAACAGCTCTCCAAGAGCACTGAACTGGTGGCAGGGAAGTCAATCACACAGAAGTGGTTTATCCACTGGCAGGGCCAGCCCGTTAGCAGCTCAAGTTGAGAGGTGTTTTTCTTGTTGGAGGCATTTTTTTTTTTTTTTTTTTTTTTTGCATTTTCCAAGGCTGGTGGATCAATAGCTACAAACAGCTAAAGTAAATTTCTGTCTCTGCTTCCCATACCCTCGCATGGGGAGATAGGCCATTAGATATCTCAGGGTCCCATTAGGTGTACAGCTGTCAGTAACTGCTGTCCATGACTTCGCTAAGGCCTTACAACAGCTTTGTAAGGTCAGGGTTACTGTTTGCCTGTTTCAGAGATACGAAAACTGAGACTCAGAGAGGGGATGCCATTGCTTAGAGTCCCAGAGCTTATCATTGGCTTCAAGGCCTCTGTGCATGTAAAATGCTCATTACTACAAACTTTGTTTTTACTATTGTCAGTTTCCCAGGGTAGAGAGAAATAATAATCCTCAGACAGGGAAAGTTGTTTGGCCAAGGTCACAGAACCAGTGAATGGCAGGGCTGGAGTTAAAAGCCAGCCTGTTAGATTGCAGAGCCCTCTGCTGGGAGAGCTCACCAGCCTGGGCTGGGCTGGCGTCTGCATACCCACCCTGAAAATCAGTGGGAGGAAGGCTGGAGGCATCAGGATTGGTTTGTCTGAGAGGCCCTCGGGGTGGGGAGAAGCAGGCTCCTTCCCCATCTGCAGTACCGAGGGCGTCAATTTGGCTCTGGAGGGACCTACTCCTAAAGGCAGCTCTATTTTTAGCCCTGAATTCATCAATAAGTGGAGCCTGACAGAGCAGGCAACTCCTGGCTGCCTGATATTAATAAAAGGAGAGAAAGTGACCATTTATTAAGCAATTTCTGTGTGCTGGGCACTATGTGAAGTACTTCACATGGATTATCTACTTAAATCTTTACAACACTCCTATGAAATAACTACTCTTATTATCATCATTTTATAAATAAGGAAAATGCAGCTCAAAGATGTTAAGGAAGTTACTTAAGGCCACATAGCTGATAAGCTCCAAAGGTGGATCACACCCAGGTTTGTGCGACTCCAAGTCCATGCCCTTTCTTCTTTACTACTCTGTCTAATAAAACACGACCCTGACCATCGGATAGCCTGGTCAGTGAGGGGTGAGGGTGGGGCAGACACATGCACACATAATCACAATACTAGGAAGGTGCTGTAAGGCAGGAAGGAGCCATGAACTCCAGGTTTCTGTCACAGAGAATAGAAGCCCAGCACTGAGGTCCCCAGATGGAGAAAGGTTGGAAAAACGTTGTTGGGCAGAGGGAACAGCATAGGCAAAGACAAGGAGGTGCGAGTGAGGCCTGTTGTATGAATAGTCTGGTAGAATTGGTGAGAGAAGGAAGATGAAACCAGGGGCATAGAGCTAGGCAAGATTCTGAAAGATCTTGAATCCCAGGGGGTTTCTGAATTCTGGAAAGATCGTGAGTGGAAAAGTGACATTGTCATGTCTGAGCTTTAGAGTAGAAAATGGATTTGAGGGAGAGATCGGGGGGTGGAGACAAGTGACTACAGCATTCCTACTACTAACAGTCATAATAGCTTCCGTTTATAGAACATCTACTATGTGTGTTAGGCATCCTCTCAGATGCTTTTCAGAAGTTATCACCTACTACACATAGCAAGTGTTATGTGTTCAATCAGGGGTAGATATCTAGAAGTTACTGTTACCCCTCTTTTACAGGTGAGGAAACTGAGGCTGTTTGGGAGATCAAGTGACTGCCTAGGGCCACTAGGATTGGAATCTGAGTCTCGTTGATTCCAGACTTTGATGCTATACTGGCCAGATAGCAGGGTGCATAATAAAAACAGCAGCAGGCAAAATCACATTGATCTGAAGTCCGGGAATGGAGAAGATGAGGTAGATTTCACAGATAACCTGGAGGCAGTTCTGTTTTGTCCTTCGAATAAGTTTATTCACAAATATGGAGGATATAGTTACATTACTAAGGTTACAAAGCTTTTCTGGGGCCAGGACTGGACAGACATGTCTGGAGAAAGGGCATTATTTCTGCAGGGCAGTGGCTGAAGGAGGGAGCAAAGGGAAGGGTCTAAAGTTCAGTGTGTCCTGCAGCTCTGAGGTCTCCCATGATCAGAGGGACAGCCAGGACTCAGGGTTCAGAATCCCAGCAGCAAATGGCACAGGCGAGGAAAGGATGGGGTCAGTCTGCAGCTGACATCTGACATCAGTGGGGTCAAAAGTCTCCAAGGAGGTAGGAAATACATCCCCCGTACACACAATAATGTCAAAATGTCAAAGAGACATAGGAGCTGAGGAGAAGAGCGACCGATGGCCAAAGCTGGAACAGTTTGAGTAACAAAATAAGTAAAGTAACATTCTATCACAACCCAAAGTATAAAATAAATATCCATGAGTCCATACTGATGTAAATAAATGACTGATTAAATGATATAAACAAATGATTGAGAAAAGAAAATCTTCCATGAAAAATTCCAAATCATTTATGGAGGTGGTGCATGGCTTCCCATTGCTTAAGTGTGGGCCACACACAGTGCCTTCCTTCCTAAGAGTACAGTTCAGAAGGGGGACAGAATAACTTTTTCAGTGGGGAAACCTGACAAACACTACCTCGGCCAGGTGATCAAGGTCAACATCAACAGTGATAAGTCATGTTGATACGATGTGTGTCCATCAGCAGCCTTGGTCAGGGTGCCAGCAGCTCCTGGCAGCCTTGGAAAAAGGTTTGCTTTTCATATACACAAGCATAGATACCTACAGCAGCCACAACTCTGGTTTGCTCCTGGCTATGTCTGTCCACAATCCAGAGAGATGGGGATCAGGGGCTCAGGAGCACCTGCTGTTGCCTCAGCCGCTCGGAGCTCAGAGGCACAGGAATTCCAGCCACTTTGGCTGCAGCCCAGGACTTAGAGGTACAGCATCTCAGGAAGGCTCTTTCAGAGGCCCAGCAGTGCCCAGTGAACTTGACTGGGATTCCCAGCTACAGGGTTGGCAGTGTCCAGTGGCAGTAGGCATGATCTTAGTGCAGAGGAACAATAGTGTCTAGAGGAAGCCTGAGGGCCTGGGGTTAGAGGAACAACAGTGCTTGGCAGCATCAGCAGAATCCTGCCAGTGGCCCTAAAGTGCAACAGTGTTCATCTTCAGGCAGGAACCAAGCCTTAAGACACTGAGCTGCATCCAGTGTGTTATGAAGCCTCTTGCTTGGGCCCAGAGGGTCTGCTTCTGGTTTTCCAGTTTTGAGGTCAACAACCTTGAACATGCCTTTCAGCAGATCAGGGAACCTGGGAGGCAGAGCGACGGTTAGCCAGAGGTACGTTCAGGCCAGGCTCATTGGAGCTGTGGACTGCAGTGGTGACCTCTGGCCAAACAGCACACTGCTGACTGGAAGGGCAGGGGCTGCCTCTGGGGAAGCGTGACTTCCAGTGACTGACTGTTCTTCCTCCAGGTGTTCACTAGCTCAGGATGGTCCAGACCAGCCCCCTCTTTCCCTCGATTCCACAGCTTGTAAAGCTAGGTTGAAGAATGTGCACAAAGGCATCCATGGAAAATGAACTTTTGTTCTCCTTCTCCCTCCCCGGCAGCGGAGAAACCAATGTACAAAAATCAGTCCATCTCAAGGAGGCAAGACTGAGAGCTTCACCATGGCTGAATCCATGATGGATCCAGCATTAAGCCTATGCTCAACGCCACATATGACACTTGCTCCGTGTCACTAAATATTCTTTTAAAACCTTACCTCTCTCCATCTTAAAACCGTTAAAACAATAACTTTGCCGTGGACTTTGGAAAACACTATCTTGCCATGTGATGAAGGTTATTATTATCTGTGATGGCATGTGGCTATCACATGCCCCTAACATGAAGGCACTTCCCCTCTGTGGTATTCTTGCCAAAAACCCTTAAGACCAGTTTAATCAGGAGAAAAACGTCAGAGAAACTCAAACTGAGGAACACTCCACAAAATACCTGAGTAGTACTCCTCAAAACTGTCAAAGTCATGAATAACAAGGAGAGACTGAGGAACTGTCACAGACCAGAGGAGACGGGGAGGCATGACAGCTAAATGCAATGTGGTACCAGGGAACCACATGACAAGTAATGCAAAACTGTCCCAGGGTGCTGCTTTGGATCCTGAAACAGAAAAAAAAAAAAAAAAAAAAAAGACATTGATGGGAAAACTGGTGAAATCCAAATAAAGTAAGTAGTTTAGTTAATAGTAATGTACGAGTGTGTTTCTTAGTTCTGACAAATGTACCACAATAATGTAAAATGCTAACAGCGTAGGGAAATGGGTGAGGGGAACACAGAACTCCCTGTATTATATTTGTAACTTCTCTGGGAGCTTAAACTTATTCCAAGAGAAATTGTTTATTAGAAGAAATAAACACCCACAAAAACCAAACACTTTCTCTTTGGCTTCCATGATATTGTGCCGCTATATTCTTGCTACACATGCGTGTGTACGTATGTGTGTGTGTGCTCTTACTAAATGACAGCCACCGCTTCAGGTACTATGAATAATGTGGCCAACAAGGCAGACCCAGTCTGGTTTCTGCCCTCATGGGAATATAGTTTTTCGAGCAGGGACCTTGGATTGAATTAGACTTGAGGTTGAACCACCAGCTCTGCCTCTTCCCAGATATTGCATAATCCCAGTAAACCACTTCATCTATTGAAACCTCAGTTTTCCTCCTCTGTAAAACATGAATAATGATGTCTACTTTATAGCATTGATGTGAAGATCAAAATGGGATAATATACAAAAGTCTGAACCCATAGTAAATGTTCAATAAATATTTATTAAACATCGAACACCTGGATCATGTCTGCAGCCTCCCATGCATTGACTCTCTAGTTTCACTTATTCTATGGAAGGAGTTTAATGCAAGAAGCAATCAAGAACAAAACATTAAAAAAAAAACGGTAGATCCTGGTGATAAATTGGCATCGTATTGGCTGTAAGAAAGGGGTGCTGTCAAGAATCTGTGGAGGAATCGGCAAACAATTCTGTAAAGGGCATTGGGTCAAACTTAGACAGAACCTTACTTTGATTCATTTTTATGATAAGACGTTTTAGAATATCAGGAGATAGAGAGACTGACTGGGTTCCTAAACCAACGCTACCACTTATGAATCTTTAATTCCTCTGCGCCGATTCTCTCATTTGCAAAATGGAGATAAAAGTACTACTTAACCTCATAGACTTGGTATAAGGATTAATACAGGTAAATAAAGGATTAAGCCAGGTAAAGCATTTATACCAGTCCCTGGCTCAAAGTAGCACTGTATGTGTTAGTTGTCACTGTCCTTTTATCCCCATGTGGTGCTAATAACACCTCCATTTCCCCTTTCTTTGGTCATCGGTGGGAGATTTTCATTATCCAAATGGATCGGAATAACAGTTCACTTGGTCTTAGGGGACCTGGTCAAGTCTTTCCCATAACGTCCATGACATTTCATAGTGGAAGATCTTTTCACTTAAAAAATTATTTATTTAGAGCAGTAGCTGGATGTCATTGATGATATTCAATCTCAACTCTTACCTCATTTGAGACCCTGACAGCCAGATTGTGATAGCTTTCAATATGGATCACACAATATTTCTTCTTGTTTTTAGCATTTTATTTTATTATTAGTTTCAAGTATACAGTAAGTCCATTGATTAAATATTTACATAGCTTATGAAATGATCCCTCCAATTACTCTATCACCCCTCTGGCTCTACACATAGCCATTACATTACTGCGGACTGCATTCCTTATGCATGCTCCCATCTCCCTGACCATCTATCAACTACTAATTTGTACTTCTTTAACCCTTCACCCCTTCCCCAAGCTCCCTAACCCGCCTCCCCTCTGGCCATCACCAGATTGTCCTTTATATTTGTGAATCTGTTTTCAATTAGCTTGTTATTTTCATTTCTTATTTTCCCCCATATAAATGAAATCATATGGTAGTTATCTTTCTCCGACATATTTCAATTAGCATAATAACCTCTAGTCCATCCACATCATTGCAAACGGTAGGATTTCATTTTCTTATGGCTGAGCAATATTCCATTGTATATATGAATCACAACTTCTTTATCCAATTGTCTGTTGATGGGCATTTAGGCTGCTTCCACACCTTGGCTATTGTGAATAGTGTTGCCATGAATATTGGAATGCACAGATCTTTGCGAATTACTGTTTTGGTTTTCTTTAGCTAAATACCCAAAAGTGCATTTGCTGGGTCAAAAGTTAGATCCATTTTTAATTTTTGAGGAAGCTCCAGACTGTTTGTCATAGCGGTTGTACTGATTTGCAATCCCACCAACAGTGTATGAGAGTTCCCTTTTTCCCACATCCTCCCCAACACTTGTTATTTTTTGATTTCTTGATGATGGCCATTCTGACAGGTATGAGGTAATATCTCACTGTGTGTTTTTTTCTCACTGTGTTTTAATTTGCATTTCTCTGATGTTTAGTGATCTTGAGCATCTTTTCATATGTCTATTGGCTGGTCCTCTATTTCCTTTTTGGAGAAACATCTATTCAGGTCCTCTGCCCATTTTTTAATTGGATTGTTTGTTGTTGTTGTTGTTGTTGCTATTGAGTTGTATGAGTTCTTTACATATTTTAGATATTAACCCCTTATCAGATGTATCATAAACGAATATCTTCTTCCATTCAGTAGGTTGTCTTTTTGTTTTGTTGATGGTTTCTTTTGCTGTGCAAAAACTTTTTAGTTTGAAGTAGTCCTATTTGTTTATTTTTTCTTTTTTCCCCCTGCTTTTTTTTGGTAGTAAATTTTATTTCTAAGAAGAGATTGAGATTTACTGAAAAAAATTGAAGATTAGTACAGAGAATTTCCATATACTTGGCACTCAGTTTCCTTATTATTAATCTTATCTTGCTTTTGAAATTCAACAGTCTTTGAGATGAGTCCATGTTGATATATAGATCTAATTTATTCACTTTCACTGCAGTGTAGTATTCCACTGACCTGAAATCTTCTTGTGGTCTCACATGACACAGGTTTAGTGCTGGGAATTCCATCTTCCTCTTAGCGAGATATCTCAAATCCTGAATTCTACAGTAAAAATGCTTAATAGTAGTAATGTTATAAATGTCATCTAGTTTTCAGTGTTGTGAATCAATCTACAGGCAAAACATGGCAAACGAATTACCTTTACGGAATAGAATGTACGTGCTACAAAAATTGACAAAGCAAATGCAAAAACTGAGTTGATGGAGGAAGGCAAAAGTGGGGAGGGGAAATTATTCATTTCACACAGAGGAGAACAAAAAGATACAATTAAAGAAAAATAGACACTTAAGACTATTATTCAGAGTGATAATAGTAACCAACAGAAAAACTAAAAATACGAATATTAAAAAAGAAAAACTGGAAATGGATGTTAATAATATCACCCAGAAGGGAGTCGGCTTGGGTGTGTATTTTTTATCTATATGAATTATATTTTTATATTTGCGATAATAAAAAAAAAATTAGGCAAAAATGTAGATCTGATTCTGACATTTTCCTAGGGCTTCAGATACTTTCAGTAACTCCCCATCACCTTAGAATCAAGTTAAAACTCTCAGACAGATTCAAAGCCCTTGGAAACCTTAGACCTCTCACTTCAGGTACCCCACTTACCCCGCTGCTCACTAGCCGCAGGATTGGCACCTCCTCCCGGAAGCCCTCTGGAGGGAGACTGCGCCCTCTGCCGGTGCCGAGGCACCAGCACGCCTGGAGTGCCGCCTTTTGTGCAACATCGTAGACTACGCTGGCATCCCTACCCCAGAGCTCTCCGCATCACGTGATCCCAGCCCCTTCCCAGCTGGGGGTGGAACCCTGGGAGGGGGAGCCCGGGAGCCTCAGGTGAGACCTTTCTGAACCGGTTGGAGCTGGATTCCCTGCGCCGTTGGGGAGTGTCGGAATCAGGCCCGGGAACCGGGCTAGGGTGTCTAGAAGAAGGGGACCATTGTGAGGGGGACGGGTGGGCTGATGGGAGTTAACCCCCTTCGTGTCCGCTCGGTGAGGAGTGGTTTGGAGCTGGACTCTGGGCTGGGGAGAGAGTCCTGGCTCTTCCATTACTATCTGCGTGTCCTTTGGCGGGTCACTGAACATTTCTTTCAGTTTCCTCACTTGTACCTGCCATCCTGAAATGAAATAATGCACATAAGTAAGTAATTAATAAACGGTAACTGTTATTATTACAGCCCGTTTTGCAAAAGTGTAAACGCAGAGATGAGAAGACCTTATCGTTGCTGTGGCTCAACCCTGTTTGGTGGCCAGCCTCCCTTCCCTGGCCTGGGGCCCAGGTCCTCCTGGGGTGCTTAGACCACTGAGTGCTGCCTTAGGTCCCTGTGGCCTCCGGACCGCGCGTGGACAGGGCCCAGTGGTGGCACCTGGAAGGGAGGCCACCTCCCAGGTTGCCGGTGGCCTGGTGTCCAAAATGGGCTGGCGAGTCAGACCCTCTGCGATGAAGTCTCTTCTGTCTCTCCTCACAGGGCCCGTGTTCCACTTTTGGCCCTTCTAGGTGGACGGACATGTCTCAGGAGGGGACTGTAGAGGGCTCCTGCACAGAGGACCCTGTCCTCAGTCCCCAACGCAGCTTTAGGCTTTTCCCAGAGGATATGAAAGAAGCTAGCTCTGGGTCAGGCCTGGCACCAGACCTGCCCAAGGCGGGCTCTGGGGCCCGAGTTTGGGCTGGCAGAAGAAAGAGGGTGCTCAGGAAAGCGGCCAATCGAAGTGCTAGCTCCAAGGCTGGGAGTGCTCCTGGGGCCAGCCTGGAGGAGGAGACCCACCTGGTGGTTCTGGAGCTGCAAGCCCTAGGACAAAGCAGATTTCGGTGCCTGACCCCAAGCTCCACCTCTGCATGCCCACGGTGCCTGCTCAGGGGAAGGCTCGGCCCTCCAAGAGGCTCCAGGTTTCTCTATACAACATCTTAGATGAAAGTTGGCCCGGGAATCTTTGTAGCAGGTCTGTGGGTCTCCCAGACAGAGCTTTGGTTGGCAGGGAGACAGCAGCAGGAGTGGAGAAGGGGAGCCGTCCTAGGCCCAAAGAGTTGGAGAAGATGGGAGGAGTTCTCATGGGTGTGATGGAAGAAGCCCCACCCTCAGCAAAGAGAAACTCCCAAAAGGGACCTGCCATCCTCATCAGGCGCAGCCCCTGTAGGGGCAAGAAAGAAAAGCAGGAGACGTGAGGCCTGCTCGGAGGGTGGGGAGGGGGCTAGTAACTTCTTGGGGCTTGGTCAGAGCCCTGGTGGGGCCAACCCCCAGTGTGTGGGAGGCCCCCACAAGGTGCTGACCTAGAGTCCTTGGGAGGCCCTTGCAGTCTTCTCTTTCCCAAGGACACTGGGTTTGGGCCTGAAGATCCAGGGGGAAATTTTGTGGGATGTGCCTTGGATACTGAGAAGTTCGAATATTTGCCTGTCCTGGGGGATGGAGCACAGCCAGGCAGCCTTTATGACCCTATAGAGTTCCTGCTGCCCAGTGGAGGAGAGTCCCTCAGGCCGCTGCCCAGGATTCTCCACAGAGCCCAGCATCGTGCCTGGGAAGGTCTGTGGCTTCCACAGAGCAACAAGAAGCGAAGCACATAGCGGGGCTGGCGGTGATGATGGACTTGTCATCTCACACCATCAGGAGGAGCTGAATGTCAAGACTCAGCCAGTGTCCAGGGCCTGGGCTGGGCAAGGACTCACTGCTCCCACTGACACCCTCACCAGCTCTCTAGAGCCTGCAGCCAGCAAGGCTCACTCAGGGCTGTCCATGGGACAGAGAAGATCCAAGTGTGCTAAGCTGGGGAAGGGCCTCGTGCTCTGTGCCAGGATCAGGGCACAGACAGAAGTTCAGACAACTCCAACCAGGACCAGCCAGCAGAATCCAGCCCAGGAGGCTGTCCCAAACTGGTAAGTTGAGTCTGAGAGATTGGGATAGGAAGGGCCAGGCCAATTTCTCAACACCATGCTAGAACTAAGTTGGAAGGGGTCTTAATTATCATTATCCCTTATGCCTATGAAGATATGACTAAACTGAGGCACAACAAATCAGTAAAGAGAAAATACTGGCTTTTCATTTAGTGTCAACAATAGTCTTAGAAGATGGGTATTGGCTCCATATTTCCAGATGGGGAAACTGAGGCTCAGGGAAGTTCACAAACTTCTCGACGCTCACACAGCGAGGGAGTCAGGGCCTGGCCAGTTTCCTCATATTCACTGCTTCCTTTTCCATTGTTCTTTTACTTATAATTGTCATTTTATTAATAATCATAGCTAACATGTTTATCCACAGAAGGCAGAAGATGGCACTACTTGTTTTTGATGTATACTTCTCACACAGTTGAATTGTATCACATTTATTGAACATGTATTATGTGCCAGGTGCTTCTGATTGAATCTTCACATGAGGTCCAGAGAAGTAAGGGAACAGGCCCCAGGTCACACATCTAGTAAATGACGAAGTCAAGATATAAATGCAGGCAATCTGTCTTAAAAAAATTTTTTTTTCAATTACAGTTGACAGTCAATATTTTTTATATTAGTTTCAGGTGTACAGTGGAGTGATTAGCAATTTATAGAATTGATGAAGTGATCCCTCAGTTAGTCTAGTACCCACCTGGCACTATACATAATTATTACAGTAGTATCGACTATATTTCTTATATTGTATTTTACATCCCCGAGACTGTATTGTAACCACCAATTTGTACTTCTTAATCTCTTCACTTTTTTCACCTAGCCTACCAACCCCTCTCCCATCTGGAAACCATCAGTTTGTTCTCTGTATCAATGGTCTGTTTCTCTTTTGTTTGTTCATTTATTCTATTCTTCAGATTCCACACATAAGTGAGATCATATGGTACTTGTCTTTCTCTGTCTGACTTATTTCACTTAGCATAATATCCTCTAGGTTCATCTATGTTGTTGCAAATGGTAAGATTTCATTTTTTATGGCTGAGTAATATTCCATTGTTTACGTGTACCACATCTTTATCCAGTTGTCTACTGATAGGCCCTTAGGTTGCTTCCATGTCTTGGCTATTGTAAACTGTGCTACAGTGAACATAGGTGTGCATATCTTTTTAAAATTAGTATTTTGTGGGCTTTTTTTTTTTTTTCAGATAAATACCCAGATATAGGATTGCTGGGTCATAAGGTAGTTCTTTTTTAATTTTTTGAGGAACTTCCAAGCTGTTTTCCATAGCGGCTGCACCAATTTGCAATCCTACTGACAGTGCTCAAGGGTTCCTTTTCCTCCCCATCCTTGATAACACTTGTTGTTTGTTGATTTATTGATGATGGCTGTTCTGACAGGTGTGAGGTGATATGTCATTGTGGTTTTAATTTGCATTTCTCTGATGATTAGTAATGTTGAGTATCTTTTCATATGTCTATTGGCCACCTGTATGTCCTCTTTGGAGAAATGTCTATTCAGGTCCTCTGTCCATTTTTTAATTGGATTGTTTGTTTTTCTGATGTTGAGTTGTATAAGTTCTTTATAAATTTGGGGTATTAACCCCTTATCAGATGTATCATTGGTGAATATAATATCTTCTCCCATTCTGTAGGTTGTCTTTTCGTGTGTTGATGGTTTCCTTTGCTGTGCAAAAACTTTTTAGTTTGATGTAGTACCTTTTGTTTATTTTTAATTTTGTTTCCCCTCAGGCCGTCAATCTGAGAGCTCACTGCACTGCCTGCTTGTGCATATTCCCTGCTGGGGAGGAATACTACTGTGGAATATTACTACTATTACTGTTAGTAATAGTATCTGGCCTGTTTACCATGTGCTGGGGACTGCACTAAGGGCTTTGTCTTCAATCTTCGTAACAACTCTATGATGCTGTTAATATCTATGCTCATTTTACTAATGTGGACACTGAGGGTAAAAGAGGTGAAATGACTAGTACAAGGCCAAATAGCACATTAGTAGAACTGGCATAAAAACCAATGAGCTACTTGTGTGATGTACCACTATTTGATACTATAATTACATTAGAATGAGATTACATCATCTTTGTAAGCTTTGCTCAAAGGCATTAATTTTTAATTAAAAAACTAATATCTGTTTTATAAGAGAAGATGGAGAAATAAAATCCCCAAAATGCCAATATTTATATACTAGAATGTCCTTTTCTTTTTCCTATGCATATATATCTTTTCTTTGCCTAGAAATGGGATCGTGTATGCCAAATTTTATAACTTGATTTTTTTGGTATTTAAAATTTTTTCACAGTTGTTAATACAGAATGAGGAAATCCCTTTGAATGCCTTCGTCTGGAGATAACCACTGTTAACTGCATCTTTCCAGTTTCCTTTCTGTGAACTTCCGTACCTATATGAACACCTACATACTGTGCCTCATTGTTCTGGGACTTGTACTTTGTTTATTTTTCAAGCCCTGTGGTATTTGAAGATCTCCCCAAGTTTGTACATATTGTTCTGCCAAATCTGTGCTTTCCCTGAGCCCTGCATCATAGCAGTTACAGGCATATTTGTCACGGCCACAGGTGCCGCCAGGGCTAGAGGATGGGCTGGACTTCCTTTTCTCATTTCTGACCTCTGTAGTGTGGTTCAGAGCTCGAAGCCTGGAGGCTGACAGACTGGCATTAGGTCTTGGCTTTGCCACTGTCTGAATGACTTAGGCAAGTGACTTCACCTTTCTGGTATATCTCATAGGGTGGTGGTGAGGAGCAAGTGAGGTGATGCATGCTTGTCATTTAGCACGGTGCCTGGTACAAGAAAAGTACTAAAAAATCTTACCTGCTATCGACGTACAATTTTGTCCTGCTCTAAGTAACGCTGGGTGAACATCGCTGCGCATCTGGCTTCTCCCCATTTCACATTAGTTATTTGGGCCCGGTGCCCAGAAGTGGGATCCCTGGGTCCACAGCATTTTGAAGGGCTCGTTTGAGCTTAGTGGTGGAGCCAGGTGCCTGCCTGCTTTAAGCAGCCCATGGTTGCTCTCTCCTCGAGGCCCCATCCTTGACTTTGCAGCACAGCCTGTCATCCTACAGCTTCCCAAATAACCCGTTGCCATGGCAACTGGTACCAGCTGCAGGAGAAGAATTGAGGCTGGGCTGTGATAGGGACGGGCAGGTGGTTGAGGACAGGGCTGAGTGGGGCATGGGCATAGGATCTAGCTGGTCTGCAATCCCTTTTAGGGCCCTAACACCTTCTCCTATAGGCAGCCTGTCCAGTGCCGGTGGCAGACACATGGATTCAAGATCAGGCTCTGTTTCTTACTACAGGGCAATTTTAGAAGAGAGATGTCTCTTCTTTGAATTTTAGTTGCATTTCTATGAAATGGGAGAGTCAGCTGGGAATCTGGTATGCGAGGTTGGTGGTGGTGTATTCCGCTGGCTTGAAATAAGACTCTTGAAGGAGTGTGGGGAGGTGGGTTGAAAAGCCGTTTTCTTCTCTGCCCTGAGCACTGCAGTGCCCAGTGAGATCTGAAGCTGCTCTGTGGGGGGGTTGGTAAGGGACGGGGGGGAGGGCAGCTCTACTTGCTCTGCCAGTGCTACTTGCTCTGCCCATCACAGCCGGAGAGGCACACAGCTCCTCTGGCCCCACCCAGGTTCTCAGGCTTAGGTGCCCTGTGTGTAGCTGCAAAGTGTTAGAAGCCGTGTGAGGGAGGAGTGTGTCTTTCCACCAGATGGGTAACCTAAGAATAGCTCTTTTTATTGAGTTCTTACTGTATACAAAGAGCTTCACATATGTCATCATCTCATATTTAATCCTCACAATAGCATTAAAAGTCAGTGTTAATACCCCTGCTTTGTTAATTAAGAAAACTAGAATTCAGAGAATTTAAGTGATTCACTCAGAGTCACATAGCAAGTGAATGGTGCAGCCAGGATTCCCAGCTTGTATGACTCCAGAATCCATGCTCTGAGCCCGGGTGCCAAAGGCCTGGCTGAGGGGTTTGGATTTTTATGGGACTTTATTATAATTTGTTCAACGAGTTGGTGGGGGATGGGGAGACAAAACCAGTCACCAGAAAGTCGAGATACAGCCTGAAGCCTGGCACACCCTGGGTACCCAGATGGCAATTGAGTCTTCCTTAGGGGGGGTGGGTGGGAGGTTTTAAGGTAGTGAAGGGCCAAGGAGGGGGATGTCTGAGCTGGATCTGGGCAAAGGAAGTAGATGTTGAGCAGGCAGAGAAGGAAGGAAGGGCATACTAGGAGCAGGTAGAGCATATGCAAAGGTCCAGAGGCAGGAGGCAGCGTGGAGTGTTATAGGTGTGGAGCAGTGTGTGGGGTAGGATCAAGAGGGCAGTAGTAGGTGGGAAAGATCAGCCAGGACAACATTGCTTGAATGGAATTGGAGACACTGAAGCGTGGTCAATTATCAGAAAGGGATTTCTTGAGGATAGGAGCCAAAGAATCTTAACAGCATCAGCATTTACAGAGAGAACTTGCTGTGTTCCAGGCACTGTTCTAAGAGCCTTTAATAAGGAGAACGAATCTTGCATCAACGCCGTGAGGTAGATACTAGTATCATCCCCATTTCACTGATGAGAAGATTGAGGCACAGAAAGATTAAGTAACTTTGCCAAGAGGACACAGATTCTAAGTGTTGGCAGCAAGTAGCCTATTGCATGAATATGCCACAATTTATTTCTTGACTCCAAATGGGCATTGGGGTTGTTTGCAGTTTTTTGCTGTTACATATGGTGCTGCTGTGATGAACAGTTATGCATATGTTTCTTGGTGTATGTGAGTAAGAACACCTCCATGGAATGTTCCTTGGAGTGGAATTGCTAGGTTACACACATCTTCAGCCTAACTTAAACAGTGCCAGATGTTTTCTGAAGTGATGGAAACAGTTTACACTCCCATCAGAAATGTATAAATTCCAGTAGCTCCACATCTTCACCAGCCCTTGATATTATCAGACTTCAATTTTTGCCAAAGTGAGGGTATGCTATGGTATCTCAAGGTTGTTTTAATTTTTATTTCCCTGTTACTAAGGAGAATCTTTACATGCATTTTGACCATTCCTGTTAGGTCTTTAGCCAAAAACATTTTTAGTTGTTTAATTTTTCCTTATTGATCTGTAGAAGTGCTTTACATATTCTCTTTATACATATTCTTTATATAGTCTCTCTTTCTGTTATTGCTTTCTAACTTCATCAGATTGTGGTCCGAGAATGGGATCTTTATCTGAGTTGGCTGATTGATGTAGCAGCCACTAGCCACTGTGTCTATTGAACACTTGAAATCTGGCTAGTCCACATTGAGATATGCTATAGGTATAAAGTACACACCACATTTCAAAGACTTATTTAAAAAAATAAAAGTCAATATTTTTTACTTTAATACATGTTGAAGTGATAATACTTTGGGTACGTTAAATTATAAAATTAATTTCAGTTGTTTCTTTTTACCTTTTTAAAATGTGGCTACTAGAAAACTTAAAAGTACACATATGGCTGATATTTATGTGTCTATTGGGTAGTGCTGGTCTAAAAAAATACTAATCTTTTGAACTTTATTGAGATTTGTGTTATGACTAGGCTATGCTTAATTTTCACATATGTTACAGTTGTACCTAAAAGAATATGTTTTCTAGCTGTTAGGAACAATAATCTATATATGTATGCAGTTATGCTTGTTAATTGTTTTCACGGAATCTTTTTATCCTTACTGTTTTGTCAGCTAGATTTATCAATAGTTAGTGGCATTAAAATTTCTTGGTGTAATGGTGATTTGCCTTTTGTCTTGTAATTTTGTCAATTTTTGCTTTATTTTTTTAAGATTATGTTATTAGATGCTTGTAAATTTAGAGTTGTTATATCTTCCTGGTGAAACTGCTTATCATTAAGTAGTAAGGTCTTTGCCTTTACTTATTTTTTGCCCAAGTTGGTTTGATCTGATGTTAATATAGCTACAAACCTGTGTTTTGGTTGATAACTGCCCATTCACATATTATTCCATTTTTTTCCTCTCAATTTTTTGGCATTGTTGTATGTTAGAAATAGGTCTTATAAGTATCTTATCATTGGATTTTATTTTTTTAAAGGTCTGATAATTCTGTATTTATTTGAGGTATTAGTCTATTTACATTTGTTGCGGTTACTGATTGATGTGAATCTATTTCTACTGTCTTATTTTGTGCTTTGCATATATCCTGCATTTTCTCTACTTTGCCTCCTTTTAGATTAATTGTTTTTCCTTATTCTTTTTTGTCCCTCTAATAATTTGGAAGTTTTTTTATGCCCTGTTTATATTCTTTTGGTGGCTATTTTGGAAATTTTAACACAAACACCCAATTTATCAAAGATTTTCAGTAGTCACTATCTTTATCTTCCTCCGAAAGAAAGATAAAGATCCATGATCTAAGGATCTTAGAATCCTTTAATTCCAAGCATAAACCTTCCCATCTTACTTGGGAAGTGGTTATCCACTTCGTTGGTCCTAAGTTATTTTTTTAATCCCACAAATTACACCGTTATTATAGTTTCATAAGCCAATGTTTGTTTAGATTTAACAACATATTTATCATTTTCTTTGTTCAAAATTCCCCTTTGTATCTCAGCTTTTCTATCTGGGATCACTTTTCTTTCCTTCTGCCTCAAGTTCATCTTGAATATTTTGTTTATTGAGAAAAAATTAAATTATCAAGAAAACAATAACTCTCGGTTTTCTCTATGGTATTTTTATTTTATCCTCATTCTCGAAGAAGATTTTGTCTGGGTCCACAATTGATAGTTATTTTCTTTAAGCACATTGAAAATATCATTATTCTCCATTTTGGCTTCCATATCACTGATGAGAAATTAGTCTAATTGCCATTCCTTTGCAGGTAAAACGTCTTCTGGTGAGAGGCATTATAGCATAGTGGTTGAAGGTGTGGCCTCTGGAATCAGACTGCCTGGATTTAAATCCCAGCTCTTTCGTTTATTAGCTGTGTGATACTGGGCAAGCTGATTAACCTCTCTGTGCCTCAGTTTTCCTCTTCTGTAAAATGGAGGCAATAATAATACTAGTCTCTAGCTTATAGGGTTGTGGCGAGGATTAAGTGAACTAACATGTAAAGCATTCAGAGCAGTTGTAGCATATTTTCACTGCTATTAATGCGTTAGCTGTTATTTTTCCTCTTGATACTTTTAGCATCTCCTTATCGTTGGTGTTGAATAGTTTCACTATGATGTGTCTAGGTTGTGGATTTATTTTTACTTATCCTGTTTGAAACTCACTGAGCTTTTTGAATCTGTGAATTATTGTCTTTTATCAGTTCAGGAAAATTCTTAGCTGTACATCTTCCAATACTGCCTCTGCCCCATTCTCTCTTCTCTCTCTTTCCAGAACTTTAGTTAGATTAATTAGTCTTTTGTGTCTCTCGACTGTTTCACAGTCCATGCTGTGAATATTCTTGATAGTTTATTTAAATCTATCTTTTAGTTCACTAACTTCATCTCTGTCTAAAATGCTATTAAGTCTGTTTTTGAGTTTTTAATTTGAAATATTATTATCATCATCATATTTCTCGTTTCCAGAAGTTGTGTTTGGTTCCCGACCAAATCTGCTTGACCATTTGAAAAATATTTTTTGCCTTTCTCATATGTTCGACTCCTTTTATTTCACTAAATTAATATGGTACATATGTGTTTTGTATTCTGGTCTGATAAGTCCAGTATCTAGAGTCTTTGCTGTTCCGATTGCTGCCTGCTGTTTAAATGCTGCTGTGTGGACCTCTGAGACAGGGGCCAGCCAAAAGGTTTTAAACTGTGAAGGGCTATTCTTGATATCTTTTCTGCTTTCCTTCCCAGAGGTCCCCTTTTTCACCCCTTTTCTCGCTTTACTTTTTTGAAAGGCTGATTCATTCCCATGGTTAAAAAAAAAAAAAAGAAAGAAGGAAGTGAAAAGTCTCCTTCCCAGTGCCCAGCCCCTCTCCTGGTGGTCTCCGTTATTAGGTTCTGGTGGAAACCTCCGAAGATGGTTTATGCAAAGTCAAGCAAATACAAATTAAAAATCTTTTCTCTCTCTTTTTAATGCAAATGGTAGCACACGACATATTGTTCCGAACTTGTTTTTTTTTTTAGTTAAAATATATGTTTCCGGTTATAAAAAAAAAAATACGTGCTCATTTTCAATAACATAAACATCCAGTGTCTGCAAGTGGAAAGCCAAAGTCCTCCTGGAATTTCATTCCCCAGAGATAACCACTGTTATGCATCTATAAATATATATTTACGTAAATGGGCTTATGCAACAGATGCTATTCTGTCACCTATTTTTTTTTCTAGTTCTCCTAATAGTTTGCCATGACATCTTTCCACATCAGTCAGTGCTTCTGCAGAGCTCGCAGTTAAGTGCCTGGGCTTTGGAGTCATGCAGAACTAGGTCTAAACCCAGATCTGCTGCTTAGTAGCTATGGGACTTTTCAGTCCCTTAGCTCTCTGAGCCTCACTTTCCACATCTGTAAAATGGGGGTAGAAATAGTACATACCTCATGGTATGGTTCAGAGACCATCATAAGATCACAGATGACATGCTTCTTTCCTTACTTTCTAAGCCCCTGAACGGTGGTTTTTATTATGACTCACCTTTTTAAATAGCCACGTAGCACCCACAGTATGTTGGGTCACTTTACTAATCATTCCCTTTGATGGACATTAGATTGTACTCATTTTTTTTTTCAGTTATAAATGCCAACCCATTGAACATGTTTTGCCTCTGTGTGAGTGTTGTCTTGTGAAGTCCCTTCAGTGGCGTCACTGGGTCCACTGGATTCTAATCTTTGCATCCTCTTTCTCTCCAAGGAGGAAATGAAAATGCCCCATGGGGTGAAGCATGTGTGTTATGTAGGTTTTTACTTTTTATTACTGCCTTTCTTATTCCCTCTCCTCAGGTCTGGTGGGGTGGGGTCCTCCACAGTAAAGGCAATCCCAGCCTCCCTGGCCTGCCCTCCTCCAGAACATCCTAGTGCTCCCCATTCCCCATGGTGCTGAATTTCAGACTTCCGGTTTCCCCCAGGCCGTGAACCTGACCATTCATGATAGTTCATTCAAGGATTAGTTTTCAGACCCGTCTGCTTTCAAAACAATTAATTCCCTGTGGTTTGCAATACATCAAAATAACCAAAACATACTTTAAGTGGGATAAAAGCCTAAAGAAAGCAAGAAAAAAGAATGGAGAAAGGGAAATCCTTCCCACACTGCAAATCTTGGAAAGATATAAGTGAGAGGCTCAAAGTTAACACTGAGCTCCCTGGAAACCATAGCCAAAAGGGGAGCAGGATAGAGTCTTGAGCTTGTCAGAAGACCAAAACCCGTTCTGTACCTTGGAGTGGTCATGAAGGGCTTTATCTCAGGGGCAATAGTGAGGTGATCAGCAGCCTTTTAGAGGGGGGAATGGGCATGTTTGCCATGGGGAAGGGCAAAGAGCAAGTCAGTGACCCTTGAAAATAAGCATGACAGAACTTTGAGGAGGAGGAGGGGGACCCAGAACAGGATATGTCCCCTCAATGAGATGCATCTCTAATCAGGAGGATGAAAAGGGTCCAGTTAACTCTGAATACGTTCGGGAGTGATAGGGGAAGATGAGAGGAAGGGAATGAAGAAAGACGCCCCACCTGGGACACAAGCCAGACAGTCAGCAAACACTTATTGAACCCTAATGTGTGGCAGGCCTTTGTAGGCATTGGGAATAGTGGGGACCAAAACATGTTCCCTGTGTTCATGATGCTTAGAGGCGAGTGGGGGAGAGTGACAGGAACAATTACTGCACTCTGAGGGGATGAGCTGCGGCCCAGCCTGCTCGGTTCTGAAGTGCTCTTCTCTTGCTGCAGCTTGGTTCCGGGGCACTGATTCACCTCCTGGGGGCCATCAGCCATGGCCAGGCAGGGGAGCTGCAGCCTTCGAAGTTGGAGGCTCTGGAGAACATGATGGAGGTCAGCTCAGCCTCACCGGCCCAAAGGCCCAGAAGGAAGGGCAGGCCTGTGACCCGGGACCCCACTGGGTACCAGGTACAGAATGGGTCCTTTACATAGGCAGTGTCACTTAACCCTTCACACGTGATTCACAGAGATGCCACTGCAGCCCAGAGAGATGCCATGACTTGCTTTTGGCCACACAGAACAATAGCCAGAAGCTGGGTTAGACCCCCGCCTGGCAGGCTGGCCAGGGGATCTGCGTGTTCCTGCACTGCTGAATTCAGGAGCTTGGCTGGGGCCAGGGAGGGGCTGGGCCTCCCGAGCATTTGAAGAGGAAGTGGTTGCCTACCTTTGTTCCTGGCCAACCAGCCTGTCCTGCCACCTCAAGTTCCTCTAGATGCCTCTTCAGGAGGGACAGCATGGGGCCCTGGTGGCCACTCTGACACTTTCTACCATCTGAGGAGTCACCCCCTGACCCCCAGGGACCTCACCTTCTCCTCCACATCCTCTTTCTCTTGCAGGAGAGGCTTCCTGTTCAGGAGGCCGGTGCTGAGTGTCCAGGGGTGAGTGCTTCTGCCCTGCCACGTGGCCTCCCTTGCTGGAGCACGAGTCAGGGAGAAAGGGAGTGGGGAGGTGACAGAGAAGTGGTGTTCTCCAGGGGGCTGGGAGGCTGGGCCCAGAGACACAGCCTCCGTTTCTCACCTCTCCCCAGCAACGCAACCCACTGGATGCTGCAGCGGACAAGCCTGGTGGACCAGACAGGGGAGAGGACCTAGGTGAGAGGCCATGGAGATGCCCTTTAGCAGCTGCCTGTCTCTGGGGACTGGAGGGGACTGGAGGGGGATCCTGCTCAGCTCCTGGCCCCAGCCCCTACTAGGACTCTTCTCCCCTCCCTACCTATAGTCCTTCCCCAAAGGGGTGAAGATGGCTGGCTGCCTGGGCTTGGTTCCCAGAGGTATGTGGGGGCTAGGTCCCTGAGGGGGGATCCCTCCCTTGCCTACCTAAGTCCCTCAGCATTTAGTCACCCCTTCCCCTTGGTCCTGAGCATCCCCTGAGGACCAGTGACTCTTTTTTTTCCCTACAGCTCAGCTTCAACCCCAACAAGAGAAGCCACCCTTAGATACAGAGGACGAGGCACCGTGGTCCATGCCATGCAGGAGGTGCTGTGGAGTCGGTAAGGCCTTGCTGCTCACTTCCTGACATCCTGATAAGCTGCCCTCACATACCACCACCTCCCCTGTGCCATGTTCTAAGGGCTTCTGTGTGTATGACTAACTCAATTTGTAGCTGTGGGGTCACTTGCCCACACAAAGAGTTAGAGGAGAGCTGAAGTTTGACCCTGGGTCTGACGTCAAGGTCATTGTTTCCCATTAAGTCACTGCAGCTCTCAGCGTCTGCTCAGGTCCTCATGGATGTCACCCGCAGCAAATGCTTTCAGATACAATGAAACTCTACGCTGGGAGCATCTCAGAGATCTGAGCCCAGAGCTCTCATTTACTAATGGTGAGACCAAGGCCCAGAGAGGGCGGGACTTTGCAAAGGCCACACAGCAAGTCAACGGCAGGTTCAGGGTTACATCCAGGGCCAGGGCTTGGTCCCCTGCCCTGACTGATGCCTTACCCTCCCCTAGGCTTTTTCCCATTCTTACATTCCTCAGTTCGCTGTCCAGGGATAGAGCGTGGCCTGAGCAGTCAGATCTTGATTTGCCACTGATCGTGTGGCCTCAGCCAAGCCCCCTATCTTCTCTGAGTCTCTGTTACCCCTTCTGTGTATGAAGAATGATAATACTTCTTCCTTACAGAATTGGGGTGAGAATAGATGGGTTCATGTAGGAAAATGCCCAGAATAGAAACGAGTTGGCCCAGACCCTGCTCCCACCCATATCTCTCCCTGTCCGGCTAAGTGCCCAGATAACCTCACGGCTCAGTGCCATGGCCCTGCCCTTGTCCTACAGCCTTTTGGAGTTCCCAGACCTGGTGCTGAGTGAAGAGGTGGTGGAGGGCATTGCTGCTGGCATCGAGGCAGCTCTCTTCGACCTGATACAAGCCACCAACTGCCGCTACAAGACCAAATACCGCAGCCTGCTGTTCAACCTGCGCGACCCCAGGAACCCTGTGAGCAGGACTTTGGGCTGGGCCAGGCCCCTCAGAGGAGCGAAGCGCTGGCAGGATGTTGGGGTGGGGGTTCTCGGAACCCTGTGGTGGAGCCCTGCTCCCACCCCTGCAGGACCTGTTTCTCAAAGTGGTTCACGGAGATGTCACCCCCCACGGCCTGGTGCAGATGAGCTCAATGCAGCTGGCCCCCCAAGAGCTGGCCCGCTGGCGGGACCAGGAAGAGAAAAGGGTAGCCGATGGGTCAAGTCAGAGTAGGCGACAGAATGTAGTGAGGAGATGTGGCCCAGAGAGTGGAGCTGGGAGGGACAAAGGCAGAGCCGAGAGAGGAGGAAAGCATGAGGCACGCGAGCACAGGCCAGAAGCATCGAATCACGGAAATGGAACGAGCCAGCAGGCAGACAGGCAGAGAGTCAGAGAGACTCTCTCCACCAAGATAGGAAAAGCAGAAATGAAAGGGATTAGGGATGGAGAGCTCAGTAGAGAGGTGACATCCTGAGAGGTGTCATCTCCCACCTGTTTTTCTGTGGAGCTGGGCTCTGCGGAATGGGAAGGAACTGGGGATGATGGTCCAGAGTCTGGGGTCCAGGATTGTCATCCACCATCCATAGAGAATAGACACCCCCCCCCTGCGGTGCCTCTGTTTTCATTCCAGCCTCAGAGGCCCCAGAAAAGGCCCAAAGTCTTCCTGGTGCCCCAAACTGGGTGAGGGACCCCACAGCTCCATACTTCATAGTTATGTCCCCATATACCGTGTTTCCATGGGTCTCCCCTGCTTGGGAACTGCCCAGGGGCAGGGAAGATGTGGGCACTGAGTTGGCTTTGGGGATGTTTCCATAGGGTTTTTGTGGCCCAGTGAAAGGGAATGATTTAGGGAGTGGGCCAGTGGGATGGGGTGGGGCGATAAGACTCCTGTTTTGGTAGACACTGAGCTGATTGCAATTAATAACTAGACTCCATTAGGTAAATCTGTCCACTCTAGGCTGAGCTTCTGTTCAGGCACTGTGTGAGACCAGGGAGCAGGACAGGTCCATAATTTGTGGGGCAAGTGCCAATTGAAAATGCAGGGGGTGGGGGCCCTTTGTTCAACACCTAGTAAGAATGTCAAGGCGACGACAGCATTGAGCATGGGACCCTTCTAAGCACCGGACCCTGCGCAATTACACAGAGTCACACGCCCACAGAGCCCGCCCTGCCAGGGAGGATAGGACCTCTGTCTCCCGGGGTGGTTGGAAAGGGAGAGACCGGCTTTCAGGAAACATTTCAGATAGGATGACATAGAGCAGTGACGTGCTGGCCTGTGGATTTTTATCAGTGGCCCAGCAGATGCCTCAGAGCCTGTGCTGTTTTGACTGCACCACACTCGTCCCAGGACAGAGAGTAGGGTGCAGTCAGCAGCAGAATTGACTTGCGGGTGAAGGTGAGGTTCATGAAGGCTTTCTCGAGGAGGCAGGGCTTATGTTGGAGGGTGAATAGATGGGCTATGGAGAGGTAGGGCTGAGGGAGGGCTTTCGAGGTGAGGGGAATGGCAGAAGCAAAAGTGAGGGGGAAGGGGAAAGGCTGGCTGGGAAGGGAGGAAAGTGAGCACTTGGGCTCTCGGTGGCCAGAGATTCCCGAGCCCGGGTGAGCTTGGGCTGCTCTGCCCCGCCAGGGCCTGGAGATCATTGAGCAGCAACAGAAGGAGCCGTGCAGCCTCCCGACTTCCAAACTGACCCACAAGGGTGAAGTTGAGATCCTGCGGGACGTGGACCAGTTGCTGACCCTGGAGGATCTGGTGGTGAGTGGGGAAGCTGGCCTGGTGCCAGGCGGGCCCATGCCCAGGGATCCCATTCCCCACCTCTGAGACCTACAGTTTTCATTGTAAAGCTGGGTAGTGATCATCACTGCACAGGTCCAGCTGAGCACGAAGCGAGGTGGCCGCTGGCACAGGGCCTGGCAGGTCCTTCTCAGTGCCAGTCCCCCCACTTCCGGCATAACCCCAAGGGACCCCGTGAGTGATAGTAAGTCCTCTCAACACGGTTCCCCCCAACCTCAGGCATTCTGACCAGGACACAGGTGGGAAGCAGGAGGGCCACACCATGTGAGGCATTGACTTTGTGCGTGTAAGGAACAGAGACCTGCCTTATTCAGCAGTTGTGTGGACAGGGAACCACCTAGATCACAGGGAAGTCGGTGCATAGTCTCCTTGTCGCTCTGCCTCGTCCTCTTGTCCATCCTGCTGCCTCCTCCCGCTTGGCCCTTCCCTCTTGCACCCGGCCTGGCAGGGTGGCTCAGCAGCTTCGCTCAGCCTCGTGCAGCCCATCAGAACTCCTCCTTGGCTCCCTTCGGTCACTCTCGGTTCTGGCTTTTGTTGGGTGTTCCATGGGGCACATGTTCACCCAGTCTCATCAGCTGTGTGTCCGGGACAGGGAATGCAGGGTGGGCCCCTTCAGCCATATTTACTGAGGAAATGGCAGTGAACATGACAAAAATCCCTGCTCTCCCAACCAGTATCCAGGCCAACAACCAGAATCACTGCCTGCGTACAGAGGAGCCCTCAGGGGTGTGGTTGCTCCCTAACCAAAACCAATCGTATTCCCTGAATAAATTGAATACAAGAGTCAGGGGAGGAGCTAGGAAGACTGGGGGAGAAGAGAGAGAGCGAGGGGGTGGCAGAATAGGAAAGGGAAAATAACCCACACCAACCTTTACTCTTTATTGAATACCTACTCTGTGTCCCTTTTACAAACAGTGCCTCATTCAAATCTCACAGTGACCTACAAGGTAAGTGATGCCAGTTTCCTGGATGAGGCACCTGAAGCCATTTGCCCGTGGTCACCTACCTGGCAGAAGGGGAGCTGAGATTCGAAGCCAGGCTGACTCCAAAGCCTGCGCCTTACTTAGCACTGCTCTGGAGGTGCTTTATAGGGCAAGAGTAGAGTTAAAAAAAAATCTTCTTAAATCTTCATAAAGCAATGTTTGTTTGTGTTTAAAGCTGTTTCTGTTATGAGGAAGAGAGGTGATTTGGCCATAGGCATCAAGTCTTAAAAATGTTCATTCTCCTGATTCTGTCGTCATCTGCTTCTGAAAACGTGTGCCAAGGACGCGATTGAAAGTTCAGGCAAATAACTTTCCGAACAAGGGTGTCCTCGGTACCGTTTGTAATAGTGAAACCTGGGGATGCCCAGTCATCTAGCGACAGGGGTGACGTGTACAGCGCTGTCCGCCCATCCGTGTAACACCCACAGGGACCACATAGCGTGGCAAACGCCCCGCCGCAACGCGCAGACAAAATGAGAACACAGGCCTCGTGTTCCTGCGCTTGCAGAAGCTGCTGCCTGTATTTTGCAAATTGAAGGTTTATGGCAACACTGCGTCACGCAAGTCTGTTGGCGCCTGTTTCCAGCAGGCTCAGATGATGGTTAGCATATTTTAGCGATAAAGTCCTTTTTAATTAAGGTACGTACCTTGATTTCTTTTTAGACAAAGTTATTGTATACTTAATAGATTACAGTATAGTGTAAACATAGCTGTTACAAATGCCCTAGAAAACCAAAAAACTTACGTGACACTAGATTCGGAGATACTCTATTTGTAATATTTTGTGATATTCTCTCTCTTGTGGAGGTCCGGAACTGAACCTGCAGTAGCTCTGAGGTATGCCCGTACGGGCTATTTTAGTAAAAGGACCCCCAAAACCTGTGTATAGAAAAACTATGTATTGCAAAGGACCCCCAAAACCTGTGTATAGAAAAAACCTGTGTATTGCAAAGGAATACCCAGAATATCAACAGCTGTCTGAGTGGTAGGACGAGGAGTGGTTATTTTTTAAGCTTCAAATTTTCTGTATTTTCCTAATTTTAACAAGTTCACGGTACCTTTGCAATAAAAGAATATATCATTTGGAAAAATAAAACCAGATTCCCGAGGCTCCCTTACTCATCTTCCCCAGCTGCCTTCCCAGTCCACCCCCGCTCCTCCTGTTCCTCCCAGGTTCCCACGGTGTCCGCAGACTGCAGCCCACTGGCCCTGCCCGCCATGTCAAAGGACCCTATGGAGCAGCAGGAGGGCACCACGGCACAGCGTGAGCACCGCTTCCTAGACCCCAGCTGTCGCATCTGCACGGGTAGCGGGGAGAGACAGAAGGGCCTCTGGGGTGGCGGGCAGGCTGGGGCTGAATGTGGGGTTCAGCAGTAACAGGGATGTGTGACCTGGCGAGAAGGTGGCAGGGTGGGGATGCTTGTACCCCACGTCACCTCAAAAAGAACCTACTTCAAACTCTGGCTCTAAAGCCCTGAGCTGGCTTCAGTCTAGCTGCCTGCCCCCGTTTCAGCTCCTGCCTCTGCTGTTTGTAGACTGGAAGCCTTCGTGTGAGCTGCCAGGCTCCTCCAAAGCAACCAGGAGGGTGGAGGATGACGTCTTCCAGAGAGTCCCAAGGCCAGCCCCTGCCTCCTCTCCAGAGATGCTCCAAATCGGGGAGAAACCTCCCACGGAGCCCCAGGACAGGTGTGGGGCTGGGGCAGGGAGCTGGAGGAGGTCACCCACTGGGGCTTTTCTTTTTATATGGCCTTGGACAAATCTTGCCCGTTCTGTGGGTCTTAGTTTCCCCTCTGCAGTGGAACTAATCATCCCAGCGTACAACTTCCGCCTTGCACAAGGCCATGCTTGGGCCAGTGTTCTAGTGCCCACAATAAGGACCAGGACCTTCTCTGAGAAAGATGGAGATGCCGGGGGAAGCCCCTATGACCTGCTCTTCCTGGCCCTGTCTCTCCCTCTAGGCTCCAGATGCCTGCTGGGCCCACAAAGGCCCTGCCCAGCCAGCCGCCCTGGCAGGGGGCTCTAGACATGTTCTCTATCAAGAGGTTCCAGGTGAAGGCCCAGCTGGTCTCGGGACACAGCTATCGGCTCATCATGGTATTCCTGCTCTGCTTGCCAGGGACTCCGTCACACACTGACCGGCTCAGTTAGATACTCACACCCCCATTCATTCATTCATTCATTCATTTGCTCGTTCAATCACTCATTCTAAAACAAGTCATTGGCACCCTCTCCAAGAGACTCTCTGGCCCTGTGCTAGGCATGGGGGCAAATGAGATGCCAGCCTCACTCCTGTAGAGACACACATGGGATAGAGGACATGGGTACCCCAAGGCATAAAGCAAGAAGGGCCCAGGAGGGAGTGGGTCAGTGCTTCCCTGGAACAGAGGAGGGTTTTAGGAGTGATTATTGAGTGACTAATGATCAGCTAAAGTGTGAGATCAGCTAAACTGTGGCAAGAGGATAGAGGAGAGAGTGAGGGGTTTCTGAGAAGTTGGAGGAAATGATGGGCCAGGACAGGGTATAGGCCTCCAGGAGCAATTAGAGCTTCCTAGGCAGCCGCTAGGGGTTCTGTTAGACTGCCCGCCCATCTTCTTTGCTATAGGCTGTGGCCAGCAGGTAGCTGGTAATGAGTCTGCCATAGTGGGTAGGAGTCTGGGGGCTGACTGGCCATGCTACCTGCCCCCAGGCCCTGCCCGAGGTGATCCGCTCAGCAGGCTGCATCCCCCCAACACTGTCTGGGACCTTCTGACCAGCATCTGCCCAGCTGAGGCCAAGGTAATCACCCACTCCTAGGTACCACCTCTTCTCTTAGCACCATACCCCAGCTCTGTGCTCCCTTTCTCTCCACCTCTGAAGCAGACGCCTGGTTTAGGATATCCAGGTCTAGTTTCCACGGTGTCTGCGGGCTCACCATGTGACCCTGGGCAAGTCCCTCTGTTTCCTTCTCTGGAAAATGGGGACACACTTCTTCACAGGCTTCTTAGAGGTTTGGATGAGACCAGGGATGTCCTTAGGTGCAAAGGATGACTGCTCCTAAAACTGCTCTCCTTCCTGCCACTTCAGGACATCTGCGTGGTCAGACTGTGCCCACAGGGGGCTCGGGACACCCAGAACTGCCGCCTGCTCTACTCCTACCTCAACAATAAGCAGCGCCATGGCCTGGCGGCCGTGGAGCATGTGAGGGTGGTTCTGCTGCCCCTGCCTGCCTTCCAGCCCCTGCCTGCCAGACTGCGTCCTCTCGGAGGTCCAGGTGAGTGTCCCGATGCCCGTACCGACCCTGCATCCCCTCACTTGGTGACCAGACAGGGCACTGTTGACAGTTACCAGTGTCTCCATGGAAGCCCACATGTCTCAGAAGGGAACTCCTGAGACAGGCAAATGTGATAACAATAACAACAGCTCATACTTGTGTATTGTTTACTACATGCCAGACAGTGCTCTAAAAGCTTACTTACATTCAGTCCTCAAAATAACCCTAGCAGAATGGTACTGTTAATTCCTTCATTTCACAATTGAGGAAACTGAGGTAGGGAGAAGGCAGGTGACTTGTCTAGTCACCTGCTTTCTCAGTCAGCCAACAGCAGCACCCGGCTTCACACCTAGGCAGCATGGCTGCAGAAACTGGGCTCCTAACCACCACACTATACTTACTGCCCTTCCAGTTAGGCCCCCTGAATAGGAACTCATGGGACAGCTACATTTGACACAGACATGGCAGGACAGAGGGAGGACCTATACACAGTTAACTCAAAGCATCACCTAAGACAGAAAGGATGGATGTTTTCACCACAGCTATACTGGGCCGAGCTTGGCCTTTGTGGCTCCAGGGTGTGGCTCCAGGGAAGCACCTAGGACATGAGGTGGTGGGGTGAGGTGGACAGTACCCATTCCAGAACTGAGTGCTTGGCCTTTCTGGGCTGCCTGTTCCGGGGCCAGTGATGGAGACTCTGAATATATAGAGTCTTGAGGTCAAACCATCCATGTCTACCCTTAGCCAAGTGAACCCTTTCCCATACTGAGAACAAATCTCCTGACACAGGTTCACCTTCCCATTACTTTTCCTAGCATCTCATGGGCCCCGCTCCCATTGCTAGAAAGCTCCTCTTGGGGTCTAACCTCCAAACCTCCTGCCACAGCCAGGATGCAGCCTCTGGGGGCCATGTATTCTCTCCTACCAGGCCTGTGGCCTCTCCCTCCCCTCTTTCCCCAGGCCTGGAAATCACTCACTCAAGCCTGCTGCTGGCTGTGCTGCTCCCCAAGGCAGGGCTTCCGGACACAGCCAAGTCCAGCCCCTTGTTGGGGAAGGTTCGCAAGATGGTCTCCTTCAACAGAAAAGTGGAGATGAGATGCTACCAGCCGGAGGACAGGAGGCCAGATGTGGCCCTGACGGGCTCCCTCGCTCCAGAGGATACCCAGCAGCAGAGCCAGGACAAAGGCAGCCTGGCTCCTAAGGGAATTTGTGCTTGGCAGAGGCCCTCCAGAGGCAGGGGAAGACGGTGGAAAGAGCCTGAGACCTGGCAGGGTCCTGGACGAGAGCAATGGCCCCAAAAACCAGACCAGTGGCACTCGTGGCATTCCTATTCAGCAGCACCAGCTGGCCATAGCCAGCACCTTCACAGGGCCTCCTGTCCCCACCAAGCCCTTCTCCAGCATCTTGAATCCCTGGTAACCATGAGCCACCAGCTCCAAGCCTCACTGAGGTCCCCAGGCCAGGAGCCCCTTCTCCAGCCCCCTGCAGCCCCTGGAATTGTTGGACTCTTTTGCCAGTCCCCTGCAGCTCCTGAGCTCCCTGGCCCTGCTCCTGACTCCTCTCTAGGCCCTACAGATGGAGCTGGCTCTGAGTGTCCCCTTCCTAGAGAGACCTGACCCTCATTACCCACTGGAAGAGGGGCTGTGATCTCTCACCAGTGCCGAGCCCTGAGCTGTTCCAAAGAGAGATGGGCAGAGGAAGGAGAGGGCCAGCTCGGTGCACCTGCCCCATTTGAGTTTTGTTCTGCAATTTGCTTAGTGTTGATTTTTGGTTCAATAAAGAATCTGATAAAGTTTAGACTTCATCTGCTGAGTAGACAGGGGAGAGACCCTGGGCCTGGCCTGGTGTGGGTTGGGGTAGGTATCCCTGGGCCTGGCCTGGTGTGGGTTGGGGTAGGTATGTCTATGAGTTTTTATGCACAGATGTAGCAGAGCTAAATTGTTGGAATGGAGGGGGCAGCCTTGTCCGTTGCTTGTCTGAGGTCCTGAAACAACACTGTGCCCCAGGGCACAGCTGTTGCTATGGTGGGTCCTGGAAGCATTTTGCAAATATTCTGAACTTGGAGGAAGATGAAGTGATGGGAGAGAAGGCAGGATTAGTGTGGAGAGAGAGTTAGGCTTTTGAAGGGGCATAGACACCTTGAGATTGTTAAGGAGTAATGAGAGAGCAAGTTGCAGTGAGTTTTAAATTTTTCAGTTACCAGGGTTTTTTCCTTTGGATAGTTGGGGCTGGGGGAGTACCATCAAATTCTCTATGTGTCTCTGTGCATCTGTGAGGGTCTCTCTTTGTGTGTGATATCATGTCTTGTGTGCAGGTGGCTGATGAGGAAATCGGGAGATCCATAAAGGATGACGCCTGTCTGTATCTCTTGCCAGCTCCCAGACACGGAGACTGGAGGAAGCCGTGGATCTTGGCCTTGGGACGGAGGGGTGGACTTTCAGACTGGTGTTAGGGCTGGATGGTGCTGTTTTGCCTGGTGCCTGGAGTGAGCTGACAACTTTTATAAATGTAAAACAGCTCAGTGTGGAGTGTACTTCAGGAGAACTGAGTCTGGGGACTGACCCTGGAACCCGCTGCCCCTGGCTTCCTAACCCCTAGGGAGAAGGGCTGGGCTTGGAGGAGAGAGCTGGTAGGATTCCACCCTTCGTGACCCGCCCTCTCCCCCGCCCCCAGAACTCAAGGGATATACCCCTGTTCATCCTGTTTGAAGTCTACCCATGTATAAGCCTTGCCCTGGACCATGCTGGACTGGGAAGGACGGGGCGTTGGTTGTTGGGGGGGAGTTCTCTTGGCCCCATGAGCTCTGCTGCTGCCCTACCCACGACGGACAGCAGAGGGGGCCCTCGGCTTTGGGATGGAGGTCGGGGCTGGCTGGCCTGGAGGCCGAGCTGGGGGCGGGGCGAGGTGTGTGGGATTTTGAATGAAAGCACTGGCAGGGAGTGGGGGCAGGGTGGGTGCGGGCTGAGACAGGGAGAGGGGACTGGACCGGTGAGTCGGGGTGGGAGCGGGGCGCCTTCGGGAACTTTTCCGGCTCCAAGCACCTTGTGAGAGCCAAAGCCTCCGTGCTATATGTAAATGACACAAATTACTATGCAACCTACAGCTCTATTCGGAGTCGGCAATTTGGGTCATTTTCCTAACGCAGTCGGAGCTGGAGGAGTTGGAGCAGGAGACGGCTGTGCACCCCTTCCTCCTAGGCCCAGGGCGTTCTCCCAGGGAGAAGAGAGTATTTGCTGCCTTCCCCGGGCACCCAGGAAAGAACAAGCTCTGTACACTGGGCTGGGACTTCCTTTCAGTTTTCTCCTCCATAAGGAGAGGGCTATAGTTGAGCCCAGAAATCTTGCAGACTGCTTCGAGGCTGGGGGCTGGTCAACGTGATGTCCACCCACCTTTTGGCCCCAGTCTACAAGCCCCTTGTCTTCCTTTTGGCAGAGGAGGCCAGGAAAGCGGATTAGGCGAGCTGTTGCTAGGGGGCGAGGCCGGTGGTTGCTATGCTCGAGGGGCGTTGCTAAGTAACGCTGGGCGGGGCTCATGGGGCTAGGCCAGAGTAGGAGTCGCTGGGGATTCGAAAGGCCACCCTCGGTTTTAGTGGGACGCAGATGCTGCTCTCCTCGCGACTTTCTCCGGGCCTCAGCTTCCCCGGCTGGACGCCGCTGCTGTGGGTCCTTCTGGTTCACACCCTCCGCGACTCTGTGATCCTCTGGGCTCTGGAGCGAGGAACCCTGGGTCTTTGTGCACGTGTCTATGCGCTTGCTTCGGCGGGAGGGGGAAAGGGGGTCGCTTTTGGGTTTCCATAGCAACTTCTTCTGGGTCACCTCATTGCTTCCAAAGGTTTGAGCTGTTGCGTGTGCTAATTTACATATATCTGCATGTCATTAACAGAGAGGGCGGCAAGTATCCCTGGACAGTTCCCTTTGCCTCTCTCATCCTGCCTGATGGACGTGTGGGCCGCGCAGACGTGTTTTTCTTATTAATGTTCCAGATTTGGGGTGGGCGGGTAACCTGTAATAGTAACCACCAGTTTCCAGGCCTGGTCACCTTACTGAACGTTTAGCATGAATCCATCCAGGTACCCCTGACCAAAGATACCCAGCCACCACCGGGAATTCCAATTCTGCCCTTTCCTGGCTGCGTGGCCTTGGGCAAGTTTAGTTCACCTCTGTGGTTCAGTTTCATATCCCTTCAGGCCTGGCCAGAGGTGGGAAGGGGGCTTGAAGGGTGGGGTCCTACCAGTTCCTGGATACTTATCCCTAAGTTATCAGGTTATGTGAAGGTTCAGTGAGATACCACTTTTACATTCACTTATTGCTGCTTCTGGCAAACAATAGCTGCTTAATGGTAGCTCCCTCCCCGTCTCCATAGAGCCCAGTTCTTCTCAGGACCCAACCCAAACAAATCAACTTCCTTTGCAGCTCAAGACATGACAACTGAACACCAGGAAAACCTTCTAGATGTCAGGGCAGGCTGGATTCGAGGTACAGGATAAGGACTATAGGTTTGCCAATTTGTCCTTGGAGGCTGGAGACCAGGTGAAACGTGGATCCTCCACCCCCACCCCATCACCACCACCATCATACATGCACACCCATACGCTCTTGTCTCTCAGGGGCCCAATTTTTCCCCCAAACCTAGCATTCCTGTGTCAAAGGCGCTGGAGCTTGAGGTGGCTGCAGCAGTGGCAGCTGAGGGTGAGAGGCTTAAAGACCAGAGCTAAGGGGTGGTGACTTGAGAGAGCTTCCTCCAGGTCTGAGAAGTCTAAGATGGAGCAGGGTCTAGAGGGAGGCTGAAACTGCTTGGAGAGCCACGTATCTGAGCCTTTACCAGAGAGGACTGGGGACCCTAGGGTCACTCCTTTGCCCTTTCTGGGCCTTGGTGTCCCAGTGTGGACAATTGGGACTTCTCTGCTGCGTAGCATGAAGGAAATGCCATGAAGGAAGTGAGTCCCCTGTTGGGGCTATGAAAGTGGAAGCTGAGACCCCTCTGAGGGTGGCTGGGATGCAGCAGCAGTTCTTACTCTGGAAGTTCTGATTCTTATTTGAAGTCTTAATTGTTCTAGATGGCCTCTTCAAAAGCTGAAAGTCCTTCCTGGTCTAATTTCACCTTCCCGTTCTAGCAGGAGCTCCTTCGTCTTGTCTTCCTTTCTCTCAGTGTCTCCATAAACCTTAACAGCCTTGACTGCAAGGGGCAGAGGCGGGAGAGAGAGTGTTAAAGGAGAAGAACCGGTTCTACGCAGCACTGATCTCTTAGGTTTCAGTTAGGTTCAGATATTAACAAGGTTGGCTTCTATGTTGGGTGTGGGAAGATTGTAGGTGGTGGAAAGGGAGAGTATAGCAGCTGGATTCCGATTGGTTGGTTGGCTTCCTGGAGGTGGGGGCCATACACAGCAGTAGTCTCTTACAACTGTATATGGGAATGCTGTCTGCAGGTAGATGGCAGTGGACCAACTCCTTCCCTGGTAGCCACCTGTGCTCCGCAGGTAAGGGCTCCAGGGACAGGCTGAGAGCCTGGCAGTGCCGGCTGGCCTGCCTGTGTCCCACTCTCGGGGCCAATTAAGCCTCTATCCCTGGCCGTGCCGATTAACAGTTAATAAGGCAGCGAACACCTGCAGCTATGGAGGCGAATTAAGAGCAACAGTCGGCATAATACACAACCCGATAAGTGAGCAATTAACAACCGGAGAAAGATTAATAGAAGCAATTACATCCTACTTGGAGCTCTGTAAATACGACTATCAATGGCTGAGGGATCTGGTCTGGTCCCACCTGGCCCCACCCCAGGCCACAGCCTTTGCCTGGAGGGGAGCCAGCCCAGCCAGCCTGTGGATTCCAGACCACGGAGTCATAAACCACGAGAAATGCACATATATGCAAATGTGCACTTGGACATACAGATGCAGACATGCTCAGAGAGACAGTCCACAAGGTGCAGTCACACAGATAGTAATTCCCCACTGTCACCCATACACATTCATACAAATGGGTACACACAGCTACACATAGGTCCTCCCAGAAATACACAAAAGACGTATACAGAAAAGTACTCAGTGTCACAAAGAGACACTTCCTTGTTTTTCATAGAGCTAGAGCTACATAGACTACCAGATACACAGTGATACTCATATATACAAATTTGGACATGTAGACACACACAGGCTTCCTTATGCATATGGCATCTGCCCCTTTTGATGCCTACGTTACATAGGGCCTTCCACAGTGGGTGAGAGCTGTAGCAGGGTGTTGGACAGAGAATGGAGCGAGGGTGGGAAAGGATAGAAGGTGGACACATATGCAAGCATGTCTGCAGGCATGTCACTCTAAGCATGTGTGTCCTTGAAAGAGTGTGTTTTACCAATTTAGGGAAATGTTCCTGTGTGTAAAGCGGTATGTGGCTGTACATCTGTGTGCCTGTCCGAATGTTCGCATGTTGTGATATACTTAGCTATGTGAACACGTGCTTGTGTCCAACAGACCTGTGATGATACATGTGGGTTTCTGGTTCATGTGTGATTCTGGGTAATTGTGTGACTATTCCTCAGAACGGCTTTAAGTGTATCCTGTCTCTGTGCTGGGGCAGGTAAGGGAGTGTCTACAGGATGGTTCCCAGGGATCCTGGGAGTCCCGAGGATGCCAGGGTCCACTTCCAGGAAATGGGGATTGAGGACAGTCAGGGATCCTCTAGGATTCCTTGGGTTGCCTTGATTTCCCTCACAGGGATTTCCAGCCCCTCTAGTGGGACTCAGCACCATGGGGCCTAACCAAGGAGAGTGATGAGAAGTTTCTAAAGAAATGGACCTGGAGGTTAATTTCTGCCCATTAAAAACTGAGCCAGGAATGTACTGAGCATGGGCACTTTCCTATCAAGACCACATCTCCAGTCCCCAATGGATGCAGACGGTACAATCTTTTTGTGTCAAGGCATAACTTTTCCACTGAGGAGGGGGCTGTCCACTTTAGAGCTTCCCACAGAAGACTTGCAGACTCAAGACCCATGTACTTAGCCTGAAGTCTAGGACATACACTGTCATGCGCAGCACCCCAGACCACCAGGAGACAGTCACGTAGACAGACAGACAGTCATGACTACAAACACATAAAATCTTATTGACAGTCATACCAGACCTAGCTGCCCATGCACAGTCTCACCACACATACAAAATCTCTACCTTCTCTCTCATTCTCCTCTCTTATTCTCTGTCTCTGTCTCTTTCTTTCACTCTCTCTCTCTCACATACACACATACATGGTGACACTCACACTTGCACTCCCACATGCCCACACTCCTAGCACTCTTGAGATGAACCTAGTGCTAAGCCTCAGGCCCAGAAGGGCTGTCGTTTGACAGGTCCCCCATCATTCCCAACACTAGCCTGGGCAGATGGTGGAGGCCGCCAGGCCCCAGGAGAGCTCTTCATCACCACTAACCTACCAGCTGACAGGTGGGTGCACTGAGACCTGGCTCTGCTGGAGAGGGGCAGGGGTGGAAATAAAGAGGTAATGAGGCTCACCAACATCACTCCACTCCCGCACCGCAGACCCTGACATAGCGTG
This sequence comes from Eonycteris spelaea, assembly GCA_003508835.1. NCBI lineage: Eukaryota > Metazoa > Chordata > Mammalia > Chiroptera > Pteropodidae > Eonycteris > Eonycteris spelaea. The sequence continues at coordinate 11,013,734 of PUFA01000006.1, forward strand.
CCCCAGGGCCTCTCATTATTGGGCAGGGAGAAGCTTCTGAGCAGGGACACACAGACAGAGACACACGGAGATACCCATACACAATGAAGATTCGACAGGACCCAGGCGCAGGCAGGCACTCCTCTTTAGCACCCACAGGCACAGGTGGCCCTCCCTAGGCGTGAGCCACTCATCTAAGCCAGGGCTGACCTTGCAGAGAGCCTGGCCAGGCCCTTCACCCCACTCTCTGCTTCTCACCATTTAATGAAGCAAACAGAAAATGGTGCTGTAGTTCAGGGAAATGGAGCTGAGGGCCTCCAAAGCCCAAACATCTGCCAGTCAGACTTCTGTCCGACTTTTATTCATTTGATGTTTGTTTTTCATTCATTCATTTGTTCATTCATTCAACCAATAAAGACATTAAACAAATCATCACATTCCGTCCAACAACCTGGCTGCCCTCCTGCCCTCCTGGCATTCTGGCATTATAGCCTGGGGGTGCAGTCGTTGGGGAGGGAGGAAAGAGGGGTCTGATCTCTGAGAGAGGAGGGGGAAGGGCATAGAAGGCATGTCTCCATTCCCTTTCCTCAGTCTTTCCAAGTGAAAGAAAAGGTGCTTATGCAGCTGGAGGGAAAAGAGCCAAATCCCAGGACAATAGAAAATAATCGCTAACACTGATACCCTCTTACTCTGTGCCAGGCACCATTTTCAGTGCTTAACATGAACGAACTCAGTTCATCCGCATAACAACTCTATGAGGCAACTGCTATTATTAACCCCACATGGGGGCACAGGGAGGTTAAGTAACTTGCCCAAGGTAGAACAGCTTGTCAGAGCCACTGCAAATGTTTAAAGAGCCTAGGGCAGGAATACAAAAGGAGCCTCTAGCCGCCCCATCTTCAGTCTCTGGGCTCCAGGGGACTGCATGAGGGGCCTTGGATGCAGGCCTGTGGACGCCCCAACACTGAGTCCTTGCTTGGTCCTCAGTCTTGGCAAATAGCCACCCTTCTACTACCCTTAGAGCTTATCGAGAAAGGACGTGGGAAAAAGGCCGCCGCCGAGGCCCTGGCAGCTGGCCTAGGGCTGCTGTGTGGGCAGGGAATTCAGGCCTGGGTTGGGGTATGATCTATAAAGGGGCTGGAGCTCCAGGTGGGCACAATCCTGTGGGCCTGTAGACCTTCAGATTTTTCATCCTATGCAAAAGAGGGCCAAAGTAGGGTTATCTAAAGTGGGGAGCCCAGGGCAGGGGCCCGGGTTGTCCAGGTCTGAGAGCATTAGAGCTGGTTAAGTGGCAGATCCAGGATATGATCCCAGGTACTCTGGTTAGAGTCAGCTGGGTGCTGAGAGGGTCAGGAGGCTGACAGGGTTAGAGTTGCTGGGTTTTACTTCCCACCCCGACTCCCAACTCTGCCCTTACCATATTCAGGCCATTCCCACCCATGGGAATGCTCTGTCTCCAACTCCATCTGGGTGCTAGTGGCTCTCAAGGGTAACTTGATTCTCCGTCTTAACACCCCTCCCATCCATTTCCACTGTCATCCCCTCTGCTGTAACAGGGATCAGGGAGAAGTGGAGGCTCCTGGGATTGAATGGGGACCTGCAACATCAACACACGGTAGCTCCCTGCCTCTGTTTCCCTGCCCCCAGGATTCCTGTTCCATCTCCAGAGGCTTTTTTACACAATTACCCAGGCTAGGAATTTCGATCTCTGGTGCCAGCCAGGCCCTTGTTATGCAAATATAGGTAAATGAGATGCAAACAGAGCAGTCCCAGATTAACAGAGAAATCCCCAGCAGCTGGAGGAGTCACCATAGAGTCAGCTCACTTGAGCTTCCTGGAACCCCCTCTTCTAGTCCCTGTCCACCTGAATCTGTCTAGTCCCTCCCTGTCTTTGTCACCACTCTTCTGTTCCCCTCGGGAGCTATCTGCTTAGAGATGGGGAGGGTCTGGACGAGGCAGGGACACCAAGGTCCAGATCCTCCACAACCCTTTTAGCTTGAGAGCTGTGCCCGTACCTCCACTTTAAGAAGGGGTGGAGGTTAGATCCAGCATGAGAGTGGCGAGTGGGGCTGGGAGAGGGAAAGCTGTTTTACCTATGCAGAAGAGGGAATTCTCTCATTCTCTCTCTGTCTCTCTCTCTCTCTCTGCCTTTCTCTCTCTTTCCCATAGGCACAAGAATTGTGAGTCTCCCCTAAGATACACTCATTCAGACACAAGCCTCACACACGCCACCACAAAATCTGGCAAAGCGCCACCCCCTCTGTCTCCCAACGCCTTCTTCCCTCAGTACACCATCAATTAAGCCACAGACACCAATAGGCTACAGTGGGGCCTGGAAAAGTAGAAGATACCGCTGGGAGAAGGGCCATGGGTCTACGTGAAGGCGGAAGGGAATAGAAGATCCCGCCCAGGGCATGACCCTGAGGAAGGAGGCCAGGACCTGTGGAAGAAGACTGGATGTAGGCAGTGCCCACCAGAACTCCCTGGGGAAGTTGAGGCAGGTATCTATGCCCTCAGGTACTGCCTGGGGAGCCTGGCCCACTAGCCAGCTCAAACAGCCCAGGCCCAACTTCTAAAAATAAGAGTAGAGAATCTAAGCCCCTGGTTGGTTCTGCAGGAGCCTGTTGCCTTGGCAACTCCTTCTCAGAGGCCTCCCTTCCGGCTGCCCCGTTTGGCTGCTGGTCCCTGTGCCAGTCCCCTAGTCTGGCCCCTCTGCCAGCCCTCTGTCCTGCCCTCCTGAGGAGGAGGGGGTATGGGGCTGGGGGTGGAGCAGTGGGAGGACCTTGGGGGATCCAGCTGAACACAATGGCCTGAGTGTAACACCCGAGGGGCTAACTGCGCTGGAGGCTGTCTGACTGGGTGTGTGACTGTGTGTGTGACAGGGCCTGTATCTGACAGCCTATGTCAGGCTGTGTCTCTGTGTACGTCTCTGCCTGTGACTTCACTCTCAGAACCCCATGGATGACTGTGCTCGCTCTCTGTAGATTCAGGTCCACGTGTGAGACAATGTGTATCTGTGTCCTGAGGGAAGACCTAGCTATGGCCTTTCTATGCCCACCCCTGCCCATGCCCTTCTCCCTGCTACCAGTGGGCTTTCCCTTAACCCTGTCACTTCCGCTTTCCGGGCTGCATCCTGGGAGTGCAGAGGCATGGGGTGCCCAGAGTGAGCTAGAGGTTGGACATGGTGACTGGGCCAAGTTCATCTTGTCTGCAGCCAAATAGCAAATAAATCTGTCTCTCTGGGTAAAATGGGAGAATAGGGGAGGAAGGCATTCCTGAAACTGTACAATCTAAATCTCTGAATTTGTGCATGTGTATGCATGCATATGCTATTCGCCCTGTCAGAGGTGGAGCCTCCCCTCCCCACCCAACCTCCCTCTCCAATTAATCATCAAGTCCTATCAAATCTCCCCATAATCAGTGCTTCAGCTGGCCCCTCCTCTCTTCCTCTGCCACCACTACCCAGGCCAACCCCTCTCTTACCCAGAAGATGCAACAGCCTCCTAATGGCTCTCTCTCAGTCTCTAGGTTCCACATTTTGCCTCGCTCTATATTCCATGCCTCTATCCCTTCTCCATTCTGTAGCCAGAATGATCTCTTCAAAATACATCATGGATCCTGTTACATCCCCTGCTTAAGACCATTAACCCTCTCCTTTGTTCTCAGAGCAAAGAGCATCGGCTCCGGCTCCATAGCCTGGTCTTCCAGTCTGCTCAGCTTACCGCCTGGGTTTACCTTTTGCCCTTTTGCCCAGCCACATCAACTACTAAGAGTTTTCAAAAGAGGTCAGGATCTCTCTTGCTTCTGTACCTTTATAGATTCTGTTTCCCAACCTAGAACCAATCCTTCTTTGGGTAAAGCTTATTTATTCTGTGTCTCAGTATAAGCATCATCTCTACCAGGAAGACTTCCTGACTGCCCTCAGGCTGGGTTAGGAGCCTCTGTGTTCTCATGACATCTTGAGATGCTCCCTGCCAACACACACACACACAGTGCATGTATTTCTAATAACTTCCCTGCCCAAAATTTGTAGAAGATTTAGAAGAAACAGAAAAGTATTAATTGAAACAAAAAATCACCATAATCCTCTCAGATTAACTCTTGGTTTATTTCCTTCCAGACTGCCTTTAAATGAATTGATTAAATATTCTCTTTATAAGATTAAGAACATTCTATATGTATAGGTTTGTTTCTTGCTTTGTTTCACTTATTATACAGTGAGCATTTTCCTGGGCTATTAAAAATTCTTCAAGAACATGACTTCTACTGGTTTTATAATATCCTTATATATGGATATATCATAATTTATTTAACCAACCCTCTAATGCTAGACATTTATGTGGGTTGGGATTTTTCACAGTTATAAATAATGGCAATAAACATCTTTACGTATGGTTCTTTTTGAACATCTTTGTTATTTCTCGGATTGAATTCCTAAAGTAGATTAATAGGACCAAGGGGTCAGTCTGTTTTAAAGCTCTTGACACCACGGCCCAGTGGCCTCCCAGAAAGGTTGTTTAATTTACCCTTCCATCAGTGGAGTCTGAGTGCCCCAGTCTCAGTTGTCACCGACAATGGTGCTGTCTTGAAAAAAAAAAAAAAACAACTGTATTAATTTCAACAGGCAAAACCACAACGTATTGTTGTTTTAATTTGCATGTCTTTGATTACTGGTGAGGATAAACCTTTTGTATCTCCTCTTTTGTGTTGAGCACAGATCACACTGAGCTATAATTATATTTTTACTTCCTGCCTTTCTCTCACCAACCTCTCAGCTCTGGAGGGTAGAGCCTGTTTGGGTCCAATTCTCTGTATCAGGGGCAGGGACAGAGGACATATTTCCTCTCAGACTACAGCGTGGATTGAATTAAAGATTCTGTCTTCAGTCTGAGCTTTGACCTTGGGTGGACCAAGGGTCAAGCTGAGCTCTAAGACTTGAACACTGGGTAAATCACTGCACCTCTCAGGGCCTCAGTTTCCTTGTATGTTAAGTGGGTGTGAATGAGGATTTAAACACAATGATGAATGTGAAAAAGCGTGTCAAGGGCTATGAGCCGTGGCTATTGTTTGAGGTCTGCTTGCATTCAGGGAGTTGGCTTTGCCGAGGGAGGAAGGAATGTACAGGAATGGCCAATGCCCCATCCAGATACCTCTTGGTCCAGCAGTGGGCAGGGAGCTCAGAGCGAAGGATCTGGGCAAGACTGGGAAGGACGATGGCAGCAGAGTTCAAGTTCAGCTAAGACAACGGGGCTTTGTGTCCTTGTGTAAGTCTGAGAGGGGAACTGCCGGCTGTTTTTATCTGCAGGGTCTGTGTGGTGCGGGTCGTTACCATGCCATTGCCTGGTATGATGTAATCACCATCAGTGGTGCCCCCTGAACAGAGAGGGAAAGCACCTTTGCCCTGATGGCACAGCATCTCTTCCTGAGATTGGCCCTCTGCCACACCGAGCGTCTTGGAGACAAACCCTGGTTCGGGGTGCCCTCACCCACTCTGGCTCAGGACATGTTCCAAGACAGACATGCACAATTTCTCTGCACATTACCAGCCTAATGATATTGTCATTTGGAGTCTGGAAATGAGAAGAAATTGGCTTTTTCTTGGTAATTAATGTGAATGATAGGCCTAAAGATGGAGTGGCAGTCCCCCAAATGAGAACTAAGCTCCCGGGAAAGTCAGCCAGGTCATCCCCCTGCCTTTGGGAAGGTCCATGTTCCATCCCCGGTCTCTGTTTGGTCTCCCTTAGATAGGCTAAGCCCACCTGCCTTTTCCACTGGTATTCTGTTAGGGATTACTTTAGGGGCTGAGCCCTGATGGGAGGAAGTTCCTCCTTGAGTCTGCCCATAGTCTTTCACATTGTGGTGCAATTTGCTGTACCATTGCCCTCATGAGAGCTGCCTTTACTTCTTGGGGTATGCTTAGCTTAGGAGGGGCTTTCTTTATCTCATTTGTTGAAAGAAGAAGTGAAAACACCTGGGTAAGAGTGGGTTGAAGTGAGGTACTCCAAGCTTTGTGAGGGAGTTTAGGAAAAAACCGTGGAGGGATGGAGGCTGGGCTTGGTTCCAATGGGCCGATGGCTGAAGGCTGACCCAGCTTGCTTTGCCACGTAAAATTACCAGGTTCATTAAAATATCCCAGATTCATGAACAATGCTCAGGGTCCCTGCCTCAGTTTCCCCACCATTCCTGGGTGAAAATGTTATTATCTCATCCCTTTGTCTTTATTCATCCACTTTCAGTGCTGGATAAGGGAGACATGGAGTAAAACAGCTCCAGGCCCTGCCCACGGCAGCTCTGTGTGCAGTGGGACAGGCAGATGCTGATATTGACAGCTCCGAGAAAGAGTGAACAGTCCTAGAGAAGAAGGAGGATACAAAGGAAGCCCAGAGGAGAGAAGAATTGGTGCTTCAAGGAGAAGTTTGGGGGACAGAGGTGGGGCCAGGAAAGATGCATTTGGTAACAAGGAAGAAATGTTGGAAGAGCATCTAGGCAGAAGAAACAGCTTGGTCAAAGGCTGGGAGATGAGATAGAGATTGGCACCATCAGGAAATGGGATCTAGTTCCTGGGGCACGGGGTGGATGTGGAGGTGGGAAGAGAGGGAAAGCTGGGCTGTCTGTAGGGCCAGACGGTAAAGACAGTGACTGCTGAGGTAGGGAGTTGGAACTTTATCTCAAGAGCACTGGGGAGCCACTGAGGGTTTAAGCAAAGGAGGAACATGGTTGTGTTTGTTCCTTAAGGTGATCGCTTGGGAAAAACATGGATAGGGGATGAGGGGCAGGACTGGCAGCTATTGCTATTGTATCTGTGGTCCTGAATAGGGCAGTAGGTTCCAGAGATATTAAGAGGGGAGACCAGATGAAACCCCTTGGCAGCCATAGGTGGGATGGGTAGTTGCTGGTGATCCAAGGTCAGGAGCCCAGATGAATTTCAGCACAATCTTCTCCTCTCACCCTGAGCACCAGTGCTCCCAAGACCTCTAGGAGAATGTTTAACCCCCAGAATGGCATTACCAGTCTTGCCCTACCTACCTCTGCTGCCTCAGCTCCCCCACCATCCTGTGCTCTGGCCCAACAGGTTTCTCACAGGGCCCATTCCAGCATCCAAGCCTTTGTTCACGTTCATTACTGTCCCCCGATGTCTTCCCTTCTCCCTGCCCCCCAAATCCTCCCCACCTCCTCAGTGAAGCCAGCAGTGTCTGCCTTAACTCCCCTGTGTTCTCAAGCCACCTTCCTTTCCTTCCCTCAATGCCCTTCACTTAGCAAAGGCCTGGGCAGACCATGTCATCGGCATAAGCAGTTGCTTAAAATCCTTAAAGGAGAACTTCAGACTTCGGCCCAGGTCAGGGCAGAAGCCAGCTCCTATCCTCCAGGGACTCTAATAAGGCCAGACCAGGTGAACAGTCTTGTCTGCAGCTATCTCCCTGGCCAAAGGAGCTGTCATTATTGCTCCAAATTAGGCACCAATTTGCCCGTGTAATTGTTTGCTAATTAGCATGAAATCTTAATGTAATTAGTTGAGCCCCTTATTGGGCAGCCTGGGGAGCCAGAGGTGGTAGGGGGCCGCTGGAGCAGGGAGGGTGTTAGGCGGCTGGGGAAATGTGTCAGAGAGGAGGCCCCGAGCTATCATCAGGGCTGAGACAAGCAATGATAGAAATGGCAGGTTCTTACAGTTGAAAGACCTTTGGAGAGGCCAGCCCTTGCTGCCTATCTTACAGATGAGGAAACTAGGGACAGGTAGAGGAAGGAACCGCCTGGGAGCTGATGGCAGAGCTGGGCCAGATATCCAAGTCACATGTCTACAGTGACCACAGGTGTAGCCTGGCTGTGGGTCAGGACGGCATGACCTATGGCTGTCTGGCGTCTGTTTCCAAATAAAGGCACCACTTTGGGAGGAGGCAGGGAAAGTGGGGGAGGCTGTGGGTTCCAGCCCACCTTTCAGTAGGAAGTGCAGTGGGTAGAGGGCCTAGGAAGGATGTCAGATGGTTAAAGTCAGAGGTGCAATGGGGGCAGATAAGCGGCTCTGAGCCTCTTGGGGAATGGCTTGGGTGCTGAGAGGGAAGATGGGGAGGCTAAAAAGCCTAGCTTTTCTCCCTCCTCATCTACAGACAGATCCCCCCAAGCCCCATCCCAGGTTTTTTGTTTCTCTGACTCTCTGGAAAGGGTCTGACAAAGGTGCTGGAGCCGGCTCATACCAGCTTGTGAGAGCTGACTGTTAAATGTTTAGGAATTTTGCCAGCCAGTTGACTTCACCTTGGTGGTTTAAATTGGCCATCATGGAAAGATTTATACCCTGGAAGTTGGCAAATGCTACAAATCAAGGTTACCCTTCTCCATTCTCTACAAGAGCCGGTTGTCGAAGAGTTCCCAACACACACTGAAACCACGTGAAGTGTGATGAAAGAGCCCTGAGAGTCTGATCATGTTAGGGCTAGAAGGTCCTGCTTAGATGTCATCTCTCCACGTCCCAAACGAGGGGAAGCTGAGGCTCCGAGGCCACCTAGGAAGTCTGTGGCTCTCCAGACTCTCAGTCCAGGCTCCTCCACTCCCCAGGACTGAAAACAGTGGAGGGGGCCACAGAGTTACTTGAGGATTTGGCCTCGAGCTAGAGCTAGAGGAAGGAAGCATTAAAAGTGGATGGGTTGGCTCTGAAGACCAGGACCAGGGCGGAGGGGACCACAGGAGGTAATGTAGAAAGGGGTTTCCGTCAACAATCTAGCCTGTTTCCCTGGCTGTCTCCCAAGCAGCAGGGAGTTTTGGCAAGTACGGGGAGGCTGTGGGCCCAGGCAGGGTGGGGAAGACTGTTCTGGGGATGCCGTTTCAGTCTCCATCCTACTGCGCCCCCCTCCCCCACTCTCCATCCCACTGCGTCAGTTCCCAGAGTTCCATTCTCTCTAATCTCTATCTTTACCCAGATCTCTCCTGTTTTCTGGTCACCATCCCCGGATGTCCTGAAGGCACCTCAATGCAGTATGTCCAAAATAGAAACCATCGACTTCCCACAAGTCTTTCCCCATCTGAGTAAATGGCACGCTCCCCCTCAGGGCCTTTGCACTTGCAATTTCCCCTATTTGGACAGCTCTTCCCTCAAATATCCCTCGCCCCCTTCATGTCTCTGCTCAGATGTCACCTTCTCGGGGACATCTTTCCTGTTCCCCTTACCTAAAATGGCCCCCTGTTTTCTTTTTTCACGCCTGCCCCCTTTCCTGACACTATTTTTCTCCTTCGTACTTATTAACAACACTAACATTTCCTATATTTATGCATTTGCGTGTGCCTCCCCTCTCCTCTAGAAGGTAAACTCCATCAGCACAGCAGTTATGCGGTCAGGTTACAGAAGTTCCTTGGGTCCCAGATAATACCTGTTTCATTCACGGAGTGCCAGATACTTGTAGTAAGCTCTCAGGAAATACTTGTTGAAAATGAATGAATGAGCCTCTAACTTGTCCCTTTCTCCAACCTTGACTCCTCAAATCCACCTTCCAGTTGCCCCAGTTGTCTTTCTTTAAACACACTTGAACTTGACTCTTTCCTCTCCAAAACCCTTCATAGTTCTCTGGTTTAGCTTATAAGTCTCTCATTAACGTATTTCCAGCCTAACCTCCAGTTTCACACATTGTCCCCCAAACATCACCACACACATACATGAACACATGAGCATGTGTACATACACGCACATGCATGCACATGGGCACATGGTCATGCACAGAGCCTGCCTCTGCATGGCGCTCCTTCAGCACTTAGATGGTCCTCTGCATTCTCTGACTCATTTATTTTTCCTTCATGCAGGCAATAAGTGTTTTTGGAGTAGTCCCTCGATGCCAGGCCCCTTGCCAAGACTTATTGGGAAGAGTCAGCCCCTACCCCTTCTCAAAATGCTCCCAATCTGGCAGAGAAAGAGGGCCTGAAACCATTATTGCATCCCTAGTTCCTCTTTTATTGTCCTTTGGGTACCCGACATTACCTCCCTATGCCCAGCCAGGCCCCTGGGAGCCCCTGTGAGGAGGCAGCTCGTGGCTCTTGCCTGTCTATGGCTGTGGAAATGACTGGGAACAACTGGATTTGGGGGTGTGCCCCTCCCACCCACTGCCCCAGAGCTTCTGGGAGATAGGATGCAGAGTGAACCTCTTCTAGGTCCTCAGGGCCCACCCTGGGGCCTGACAGTATAGAAGGGACATCTAATGACTCAGGCTGCCCCTTCTCACTGAGCCTTCTGAGCCTCAGCACACTTCACTTCAGAGTCCAAAAGTCAAGGAGGGGTGAAGTTGTTCAAATGTGTATGAGATGTTCACACAAACTTGCCTGTGTCTCTGGATTAGTGTGTATGTATGTGTGTGTGTATCCCTGGGTGTGCATCAGTGGGCCTGCCTCCTGAGCCCCGTGTCCATACTCTTGGGAATGTGCTCAGGTGTGTGTGAGTCAGGGCTCACATATGTGTGTGCTGTTAGGAGATGGTACCGCCTTGGTCCCAGAGGTCCTTCCTGTGCTCTAGCTGAGTCTCCTGTGCAGCCACAGGACCATTGCCCAAGCCGGATGAACCACCCTAACACCTGCAGCAGAGTGAGAATGTGAATGGGGCCGTGGAATGGCCAGCTGGGCTGCTGGGGGAGGGGCAGCATATGCCCAGGGTTGGTGGTGGTCCAGGGTCCCTGTGAGGAGAGGCCATTCACTCAGCTCCCTGCCCACACCCAGAGACCACCAGCAGCAAAGGAGCTGTCAGATCATGTGGGGGTGGTATGGTGGCCATGGGAGGGGAACCACACCCTGTGCCCCTGTGCCCCTACAGCACGCTCATCCCGACAGGTGCACACTCACACAGATACACTGACACCTGCAGGCACAAACACTTGCAGAGACACACAATGACACAGACATCCAAGCACACGAAGGTATAGACACACTTGCAGATCTCCGCAGGGGCTGGGACCCAGACGCACAAAGACAGGCATGTTTGTGCTCGTGCACTTATCCCTACAAATACATGCCCACACAGATTCACAGATGCAAATGCCCATCCACCTGTGTGCACAGACACATGGACACACCCTCACACGCCCGCACACATCTCAGTGACACGGACAATGAGCACTCAAATGCACTGACATACTTGCAGACACACACAGGGCCTGGAACACAACACAGAAGGAAAAGACATGCTCCTACAGACTGGTCCTAAAAATACGCACTTGCAGATGCCAACGTTTTCCCACAAGCGCGCACAGACACACCCAAATGCTCTTGTGGATGTTCACACAGAGACCCTGAACACTTGGCTCACTGACACCCGCACCTGCAGTCCAAGCCAGGGCCTCAGACACATGCCACACACCCAGGCATGCATTGGCAGACACACCAGCGTTGCACACACAATCGCACAAGGAAGATGCGCTTGGGCCCTGGCTGCTTTTGAAATTCAAATCCACGCTCCATCCCCAGCTAGGCAGCCCCAAGGCTGGCACCCCCGCCCCCCACTGCTGGCTGGAGGAACTCATTACAGCCGCCTACCTGCCCCTGAACAGAAATTAAAATTCATTTCAGGAGAGACCTGGGCAGGACACGGGTCGCCTGGGGGCCTTGGTGGTAGGGCCCTTTGTGGGATGGGAAGGGTGCAGGGTACTGTAGGAGGAACCCTGTGCCTCCTGCTATGTGACCTTGACTGGGTGGCCTGCAATCTCTGAGTTTTCTCAGGAGGGTCATTCCCCTCCAAGGTAGGCACAGAGTTGGCCAAACTGGTTGGGAGTGGAGATCATGGTCAAGGTCTCAGCCTGTGGGGGCTGCCTAGAAAACATTAGTTCAAAAAGTCCCCCAAAGACAATAATCACAATGTCACAGGTACAGATCTGCAGACATGCACGACACAGTAATCTGCACCCCTTGGCTAAGTATGTATATATAAAACACCCGGGCCCACAACCACCCACAGACACACACCACATAGTATCACACACACGTAGACACCCTGCACTTGAAAGCCTGCCAATAGCCCCAAGCACACAGCCAGGCACAGATATATACCAGACACTGACACACAGAGACACAGTCAGACACAGGCCTGCAAATGGCATACACCCTGACTTACACCCCACCCAAAGGCACAGACACACACACAGGCCTGAAAACTTTCCTGCACACACATATGTGCCACACATACACACCACACACAGGCTCAAGCACACACTGAACACAAAGACACACCACATACTCTGGTTGCGCACAAACTCCAACAGGCAAACAGCGCCCTGTCAGTACACCCTGCATCCACCCAGACACTGAGCAGGTGCACAAACCCAGCGTCACACACATGCATGCATGCTACACCATGCATGTACACACCCCGAAAAATAAATGCATGAAAATGGCATACACCCTGCATACAAAGACACACACACTCAGAGCAGAGATCCCTAGAGCCAGGCCCAGGCTTCTGACGTATAGGCCCAGGCAGACACACACAAAACCTGCACGTAGGCACATCACACACACACACACACACACACACGCACCACACACACACACACACACACACTCCCCCTCCCCACATTGACGCACACAACCACCCACACCTGTACCCAAGCTCAGCCCCACTCACTCCCACTCTGACATGCAGAACACTGGCTCGGAGGCGAGGCACCCCAGGGCCTCTCCCTTCCAACCACAACATTCAGGAGCCTTCTTTCCCCACCCTCTGCCCCACCCCTCACCCATAAGCTTGGACCGCCAGAGGTCAGAGTTATGCCAGGGTTGGCAATGAGGCTGAAGCCCAGCCCCCTTACCCAGCATGATTACTTTACTGCCAGCAGGAGGTAGAGCGTTTTCAGGCAAGAGGAATGACCTCCTGGGGCGCATTAGCATGAAGTGGTGTCAGTGAGGAGTGTGGTCGTGCCTGCCAGGGAGGCGTGTAGGAGTCAGTGGTCCTAGTGTGAGGTCCTTCCCAACACCCTCAGCAGCTCTGGTTGCACCCCACCCCTCCTTCCCAAATCCGGGTGTCCAGTCCTAGCCTGTCCTTGCCGGAATTACTATACTGCTGACTGATCGTAACCCAGGCCCTGGGAGTCAGACCCCCTTAAATCTCTCACCCGAGGGAGCTGGGCTTTTTTGAAAGATCAGCTCTAATCCTGAAATAAATTGTTTTCCATGGTTGGTGCTTGGTCTGTCCTCTAGGGGTGGCAAGGAGGACTAGGACAAGAAAGGCAGGACTAAGGCAGGGCCTCTCTGAATGAGGGGAGGCACGGGCTCTCTGCCTCTAAGTGCAGTTTGCTCATCTGTGAAATGGGGGTGATTAGACTAATTTAAGTGGTTGTTTGGAGGGGTAATTGTGACAATAAGTTAAAAGCAGCTGGCACAGTGTCAGGCCCACAGACAGACTCAAGAGGATGAGCTGGCCTCTCTAAACCTCCAGGTCACCCCCACTCTTGCCTGCTATGCTCATTGTGTCCTGCTTGGCACAAGCCCAGTCCAGGAGGATCCAGGTGGCACAGAGCCCAGGGGAGAGAACCCGGGGCATCCCAGATGGTGGGAACACACTGGCCCCTCACTGCCAGTGTGCCCCAGACCTGCCAAGTGTCCCAGGCTCTCTCGGACAGATTCCCATTCTCCCTCCACCAGGCAGGAAGCTGGGGACAGCACTTTTCAGGCATCCTCTGCATGTCCACCAACCTGGGGTGTGGGTACAGGTATGGTGCTGTCATTTCTGGGTGTCAGGAGTGGTGGCCAGGGTTCCTGGCCCTTAAAGTTTGCAGCAAGGGAATATGCAGTTAGATCTCAGAGAGAATTTACCAAGGGGAGTGCCTGGGCTGCCTCCTGTCAGCCTGGAGGGTTGTGTCTGACCCCAGCCTAAAGCAGGAAGTGATGAGACTGGTAGATAAGCCAGACAGGTCCCCAGTGAACCAGAAAAATGGAGGGTGGTTATGCACTTTGCGTATGTGTGTGGTTATTTATACACCTGTGTATCCCAGTCAGGTATACATGTCTGTGGGCTAGCAACTATGTAAGTGTCTGGATATGGGTTCATCTACACATGCATTCGTGTAAGTGTGTGCTCACGCAGACAAGGGAGGCTGCAAGGGAAGAGGGGCTTCCAAACAGGAGACAAGGCGCTGTGGAGAAGTGGGTCCAAATTCAATTTCCGTGCAAGGATCACATGCACACACTGTCCAGGTCACACCATGGCTCCTGCTGCTGCCTTCACTGCAGTGAGCTCAGCAGATAACTCAGGCCGGTACACCTCTCCCTGGGGAGGCCTCAAGGTCAGGGGCCCATTCTGAGTCATCCCCATGTTCCCAGAACCTGGAACAGCCGCAGCCCTGAGTCTGAAAGGGGCTCCTGTTCATGCAGCTGACACCCCTCAGGGTCTGGCACTGTGTGACTTAGTCAGCTCTACTGGGTTAGGATCATTATTTCCATTTTACAGAAGAGAAAACCGAGGCATGGAGAGTTTAAGTGACCTGTCACTTAAAGGTCACACAACCAGTGAGGAGCAGAGGCCGAAGTCCAGGTCTGCATGATCACAGGGCCTGAACTTGTTCTGCGTCATCACATGGGAAACTGTGAAACACTGTTTTATTGGACAAATGCTGATCAGGGATCACGGTCTGGAAGTTCTGTGAGGGCAGTGTTTTGTTTGCCCTTTGGACATTCATTTACTCAACAAATATTTCTTGAGTACCTACTATGTACCTGGCATAGTGCTTTGTGCCAGAGGATCCAACTGTGAATGGATGGATAAGGTCCCTGCCTTTTCAGAATGCATAGTCCAGTGCGGAAAACAGATGACTTGTGTGTAAATAAATAACATATATTTTCAGAGTAATGAGTGTAGAAAGGAAATACATCAAGGCCATGGGATGGAACTACTGGGGGAGTGGGGGAGGGGTGAGGGGGGTAGGGCTGCTTTAGAAGTATAATCAATGGGGGCTTCCTAGAGGAGGTGATGTTAGAACTGAGACCTTCCTAAGAAGTCAGCCATAGGAAGTGCTGGGGGGAAAAGAGTTCGAAGTTTTCCAAGAACAGCAAAGAGACCTGTGTTGCTCAAGTATAATGGGAGGTGGGGTGGGGGTGGGGAAGGAGAGAGTTCTGAAGAGGCTGGTAAGGGTAGTGGGAAGCCATTGGAGGGCTTAAGAAGAGGTGTTCTGACATACATATTAAAAAAGATGGCTCAGTGGACCCCAGGAGAATGAATTGGGGTGGTAAGGAAGATGAAATAAGGGAGAATCCAGGCACCAGATAATTTGGCTTGACGCCAGTGTTGGCAGATTTGGGCTATTTTGAGGGGTAGAAGTAATGAGATATTCTGATTGCCTAGATCCCAGTGCCGAGAACATAGTAAATACTCAATAAATATTTTCTGAATGAGTGAGTGAAGATACCTTCTTGGTGCCAGGCTCCTGTGTACACCGTCCAGTTTAAGACATGTGTAGGACTTCCCGCAGGCAGAGTGGGCCAGTCCACCTTTTCCAGAGTACCCCTCCAGTATCTCTGACATCCAGAGCAGTGAGAATTTGTCATATGAGCTCTAGAAGAAGACCATTACATGGATTTGAGTGTCTGTGGGAACATGTTATGAGCTCCTGAGAAGTGCCTGGGGTGGGGGTGGGGGATTGGAAGAAGACCTTTGTACCCATAGTTTGGATGGCTGTGAGTGCCTTGCTGATTGGCAATGGAGGGCAGGGACTGAGGGAGGGGTGGTCCTAGGACCCACCAGCTAGACGGGCCCGGGCTCTGGGCTCTGGGCTAAATAAATCATTGGGAAGGGAAGAGGAACATTTTCTCATCTGTTTAAAGGGCAACGAAGCATAGCGGTGGCTGGCCCAGTGGGAGGCAGGGCTGAGGCCAGGTGGGTGAGGCCGGAGTTGCTCCCCTCCTTGACCCACTCTCTTCCCCTGAGCTGCTCCACCGAGAGCTGTGCTGCCTCTGTGCTGGGCCACTGGTGGTTATTACTAACAAAAATGTCAATTAATCGGTAATGAAAAATAATTTTAAAAAGACCCCTTTCAGAGGCATAGCTCTTGCTAATCCATATCTTTTACTGGAGTGATCCCTTACGCCCACGTGTAAGTGATCATTTACACCATTTCACAGATAAAGAAAACAGAGGCTCAGAAAGCTGAAGGGACTTTCTCAAGGTCACCTAGCATGGTAGTGTGAGAACGGGGTAGAGAGACTGACTTCTAGTTGCCCTTGTGGGATTGATCCCCTCCATTCTATCAGAGGTTCCAGAAGAACGGGCTAAAGGAGTCATTGTTCTTTGCCCAGTCTGTGGGGGAAGGTGCAGGCGTGAGGACCGGCGGGGGGGGGGGGATGTCTCTCCACTCTGTCAGAGCCCAAGTGCTCAAGCTCTGGCTGGGCCTCTTCTCTTGCCCAGTTTCTGCTCCAGGCTCCCTGGAGACTCCTCCTGGGGCTAAGACTTGCTTTTCTCACCGTGCCTGGGCTGTCGGAGAAGTAATTTCTCTTCAACCAGCTGGATTTGAATATGGAAACGATTTGTAATTACTCTGAGTCCTCCCGGGGCGGCATTATCACCAGAGTGAGTCTGGAAGGGCAGGGGCTCCCGAGAAAGGAGGTGGGGAAGCCCTGATGCAGAGAGGTACCTTGGGAGAGCCTTCCAGGGGTTTGCACTAATCTAGATTGCTTCCGCACAATCCCTGGGAAGTCCTACTCTCTCTACCCAGTTCCCACAGCCTCCTGTCTTGCCAATCTCCTTGCCTGGACCATGAGCTCCAGTATGGGGTACCATTTCTGTCAGTCCTTCACTCTGTCTGACCACCGTCTTTCTTAGGGCATACATTTTTTGCGGCTGAAAAGAATGGAGTCAAGAAGTCAGAAGGCTACCAAGGGACAGAGAAATAGACAAAATGCTGCTGTCTCTCTGGAGACAGCCCCTCCCATTACCCCCCACCCAGCTGGATCCTGGGGGGATGGGGAGGGCCTTAGGGATCCAGCTGCATCACATCTGCAAGAGACCTACCCGAATTTCTCTGGGCTCAGAGTCTCTAGTATGCTAATTTCATGAATATTCATAAGAGGGAGGCAGCTCCCTGTAGGAATAGAAGGGGTTGGAGCTCTGGAGGACAGAGTCCTGGAGGTTTCTGAGGGCTTTTCCTTACATCATTGTGGGTACTCCATGTCCCGAACATTCTCCCCTTAGCCCACCTCCTTCAGGCCTCAACCCTGGCCAACATTGCCTCTCATAATGGCCAAGTAAGGAGTCAGGGATCTCCCACTGCCCTTGGGTGGCTCTCACCACATTGTGCAGATGGCAAGGCTGCCTGGCTTAGCTTTCACAGTAGGTGCGCCTCCAAACCCAGAGATGCACGAGGGGAGGGTGTTTGGGGTTCCCAGAAGAACCCAGGAGCCCTGCCGGCCAGTGCTAGGCCAAGGCACAGGCCTCCTTGGGCTCCCGCTGGGAAAGGAAAGGTGCCAGCCCTCCTTCCTGCCTCATACAGCCTCATAAATTCCCTTAAGGTGACGGGTAGATTCCTTCATCGCCCCTTATTACCTCCTTCCATTAAAGTCGAAATCTCTCACAATCACTCACAACAAATGTCACCAAGACTGCTGGAGGAGGGAGAGACAGAAGGAGGAAACAAGGGGCTTTTCTCTCTGCCTCTTCCTGGTACTGCCCTAGGGAGAGGTGGAGTCTTCTAATCTTGCCCTGGTCTCCAGGGAGACACCAGGGGCTTCAGTGGAGAGATGTGGCTGGGATTGGGTAGACTGAGGACTTCCTTCTACCCCAGATTTGGCCCCTTCTTAGCCTGAGAATCTTCAAAAAGAAGGGTTCCTGAAACCATCTCACCCTCACTGCAAAGCTGCTGCCCCCTGCTGGCTGCTTCTCTGACCAGAGCCATCTGATTAACCTACTTGTCTTTGGCTGAAGTGCGGTGTCCCTGGTCTGCCCATCTTCCTGGTGGCAACATGCCCAGG
Organism: Eonycteris spelaea; assembly: GCA_003508835.1. Taxonomy (NCBI): domain Eukaryota; kingdom Metazoa; phylum Chordata; class Mammalia; order Chiroptera; family Pteropodidae; genus Eonycteris; species Eonycteris spelaea. The sequence goes on from PUFA01000006.1 coordinate 11,031,626, forward strand.
CCACAAACGCCTGACCAGGGCCCTGAGCCATGGGCATCTCCCTGGGTACCGTAGCCTTTACCATGTGGGCTCTGGCCCAACCCAACTGTTCCTGGGCACAGTGCCAAGATGGGAGAGGGCAGGTCTATACATTTCTGCTGCTTCTACACAAGGGAGGCACCATGGGGGCGCCCCTGGCACAGGGAAAGGCACTTGTGGAATAGACAGGCACTCAGGAAAATATATAACACACTGTACACGTGTAGCATCCCCGTGCCTAGGGACATGCAACATTGCAGAGTTTACACCAGAGGATGCACCAAATATACTACAGCGTACTGTACATATGTGGCTCCTACATACAAGTGACTCACAGCACTCGGCACATATATGGCACTTGTAAGCTTGCACACAAATTTCCCTACCCACAGGAACAAGCAACATGCATTCAGGACCTAAGCGCATGTTAACACACCGTGCATGTGTGTAGCAGTTATATACACAGAGCCAGGCAATATTGCAGTTCACACACAGGGCACCTGTATGCATAAGCATATGCAAAGTTCAGCGCACATGAGTGACACCTTGCATGCATAGGGATATGCAATTTGCAATGCACATGCGGTGGGGGGACAAATGTTTCAGTCCCCAAAACCCCTGAGACCCTGGCTGAGCGAGATGCCTCGGGCCTAGGGAATCGCAGGAGGGGCGTCGCGGATCGCCTCATTCTGCGGTCCGGGAGGCGGTGGGTGGGGCGGGGGCTTACCCGGGGCTTCTCCCGCGCCGGCGCCTGGGGCCCAGGGCGGGGAGGGGAGGGCGCGCTTGGCTCGGCTGGCTGTGCTCCCCCTTTAACAGGAGGCGGCGCGCATCGCCCCCGCCCTCCGCCCCTTCTCCCGCGGCTCCTCGCGCCCGGCCCAGCGCGCGCCCCCTCCCGGGCCCGGCCCGCGCAGGCGCCGCGTCCCGCCTCGGCCGTCACTCGGCCCCGCGCGCGCGCTGCGGGCAGCGGCCGGAGCGGCCGGAGAAACCCTGTTCCGCGGTGGCGGCAGCGGTAGCATAGCGGCGGCGGCGCTCGGAGACCGAGGAGGATGCGGCGCCGGCTCTTAGAGCCCGGGGCTGCGGCCGCCGCCCGCGAATAGGAGGTGGTGCTCGACGCGGGCGGTGATCGGGGGGGGAGCGGGGGGGGGCGGCGGCGCGGCGAGGAGGCGGTGGCAGGAGCTCGCGCCCGGCCCGGCGCCCGCCCGCCCGCGCTGTTCCGCGGCGCCTTTTCTGCACCCGCCGCTCCGTGGAGCGGGAGCCTCAGCCCTCCGCGCGGCTGCCGTGAGCTGCCCCGCGCCCGGCCAGGCCCCCGCCTTAGGGATGGCAAACTTGCGCCCCGTGGTCGCCTCCGCCAGCGCCGGCCCCCGCTCCTGCTGCTGACGGCGCCCAGGTGAGTGCTCGGCCCCAGATTCTGATCCAGCCCCGCACCGAGCCCTCCCCGCGAGGTCCCGAGTTTCCGCACCGGCCCGACTCAAGGCGCTCCCCTAGCCCATCTCTGCTGAATTCTTCCCCACGCGAACTGACTTCGTTCGGCACCTACCTGCTCCCATCTCTTTGGGAACTTCCAAGCCTGGGGCCGAGGCCCCCTTTATCTCTCGCGAATCCCTTTTCCGCCTCCTCTCCCGTACCCATCTCTGCTAAAGCGCCCCCACCCCCGCCCAACCCTGACCCAGACCTTACCCCCATCGCTCTCTCGAGTCTCTCCCAATCTCAGCTTGGATCCAGGCAGGGCGCCCCCCACCTTTATTAGAGCCCCTCTCTCCAATCTGCAGCTCGACTGTGTTGCCCCCTTTAATCTCCGCTCCTCGTCTGGATGCCGGACCCTGCTCCTCCCCTCCACTTCATCTCTGCCCGGAGTCTTTCTTGTCCTCATCCATGTCTGCCCATAGTTACTGCCTTTCCCCGCGCCGGTACCCCGACCATGCTTCCCCCCTTATTTCTGTCCCGGTTGCCCCCTCCCCCTTCTGTCCGGAGTCCCGCTATCCCTCGCCAATCTCTGCTGCAAGTCCCCTCCCCCTCAGCCTGGACTTGGGGCTGTGTTCCGCCTGTCTGCCAAGAGCCCCTCCTCTCCAGCCGGGATCTCGACGGGCCCTACATCCCTGGCTCCTGTGTCCATCTTTGGCCGGAGTCTATCTGTCCATCTCCCACTCCTCTCTTCCTACCCCGAGGGCATAGAGCCAGGCACCAAACGCACCCTCCCGCAGTCCTGGGGGCTGACATGATGGGCGGTGGAGGGGTTGTATGTCGGCTGTGAAGTCGACTGGGTCGGAGGGAAGTCCTCCGCGCCGCGGCGGGTGCAGAGCGAGCAAAGGGTCTGGTGCCGGCTGGGGGAGGGGGGCCCGGGCCGAGAGATACTGCCCGTCTGCCCGCCTTGCCAGCTGCCGGCCTGGCCCCTGGGCGTCCTCTGGCGCCCCCTGCCTGCCGCCCCTTTTCTTTCTGCGGGCAACCCCAGGTTTCCGCAGCCCCAGCAGCACAGCCCGGTCTGCGGGACTAGCGCTGGGAAGTCTCTGGGGAGAGGAGGTTGGTGGGCTAGGCCGGGTGCTCCCAGGTACTAGCCCTGCCGGAACAGCCCTGGTAGTCAGGCCATATACTCGTGGGGGGAGGAGGGTGATGTAGGGAAGGGCTCATCCTAGCATCAATACTGGAGCCCTTTGAATCATCAGGTACAGACCTGCAGGACTGGCCCCTGGATTTGAGATGGTCTGGTTTGCCTTGTTTGGGCTTGGGCAGGTGTCCCCAGGGAGCCTCCGTCTACTCCAGGGCAGTCCCTACTAGTTGGGGGTGGGTGGGGTGGGAGTTAAAGGTGGGCTGTCTGGCTTGGATATGGAGTAGGGGGTGGGGAGTCCACCTGGCCCTGGGACAGAGCAGGCACCTGGGGAGTGCCCCCCAACAGTGGTGAGGATCAGTGGAAGCCTGAGGGAGGGACTTCCCTGGACCAAGACTGACAGAAAGATTTTCTCCTCTTCCTTTCTCTGCCTTCTTTCTCTTCTTCTCCGTCCCTCTTCTGCTTCCCTCCCCATCACTCTTTAGAAAGGAATAGGTCTAGCCTGGGGTGTGTGTGGTAGACATTTCTGCAACCCAAAGTAAGGTCTTGGCTGGTCTCTGCCCTCTTTCCTCCCTCCCAACCCCCAGGTAATGGAGCTGAGTAAGTAGTCAGGAACTCAGCTTTTGGTCAGATGATGTGGGTTCACAAGCTCTGCGACCTGAGCAAGCTCCATAAGCTTTCTGAGCCTCAGTTGGCTGTCCATAAAATGGGTCAGTGATAACTGCTTCACATAGCGGCTGGGAGAATGAAATCAGATTGTTTATATAGAGTGTCTGACACCTAAGAATGCTCAATAATGATAAGTGTGTTGGGCTCTTCTCTTCAAGGCCAAGGTCAGGCCCTATCCACTCTATTTCTAATCCTGGAGGAGAAAAGCGAACAGGTTCTTGAGACTTCACTATAACCCCCAGGATATAAAGCCAGAAAATACCTCAGCCCCCCTAGAGTAGTTCTAGGGAGCCTGTGACTGTTAGTTTTCTCCCTCCCTCACCCATCCTTCAGCATCCCACTGGACTGCTATGGGAGCAGTTCTGGTCAGAGGAACATCAGTGAAAGCCGGGGTCTCTGAGGTCCTCGTTCAGGTATAGAGGCTGGGAGGTGGGATAAATACAGAGAGGAAACCCAAGACAAGTTTTCCAAAGGTAGGCTGCCTATTGGGAGGCCCATGTGGGAAATCAGTCACAGAGGAGCACATGGGGCACAGGGGTACCTCCACGTCTCTCAGGAGGGCAGACACCATCAGGAACTTTCCAGGGTCGTTAGCGCTCCAGATCAGAGTTAGGGGGCCACCTCACCTCAGGGCCCCAAGAGTTTGAAAAACCTGGTTTTGGCGTGACTGGCTTAGTGAAAGGCGGGTCAGAGGGAGAGGACTCGAATCCGTGGGGTTCCGCTGGGCTGGAAGTCCTCTAGACAGTGCGGCCGGGCCTGGGTCCCACCGGGGAGTGGCAGCCTCCCAGCCTCCCTCTTGCCCTGGCAGCTCTGACATTGGGGAACAAAAGCTTTCGGTTCCTGTAGCAACGGTAGCTCCAGCTGCTGCAAAGTTCCGGGGAGGCGGGCGGAGGGCGGCTGAGTCACCGCCCCCTCCCCCGCCGCCCACGCAGCACCGACCCAGGGGTCTGGGGGTCCGCTCTCCATCCCTTTCCTTAAGGTGTGTGGGAGGCCCCCCGGCGTCCCCTTTCCGGGACAGAGAGACCCTTGCGAGAAAGGTGGAGCGACCCTTTCTATCCGTCGGAGAGGGAGTGACGGCCTTGGGGGCGTCGCCCCCTCCCCCAGTCCTGCCCACCAGCTCCAAAGGCTAGATGGAGAGTGTGCACCCTCCTGGGTGTCAGAGCTTCGGGAGAGGGGTCCTTGAGGACCCCAACCTCCGGCAGGTGTTTGGGCAGGGGACCCAGAGGCCCCAACTGGGGATCCCCGCCCGCGCATCGGCCTGGGCTCGGCCCCGCAGCGAGCGCCCGGGAGGTGGAGGGTGAGTGACGGGCTGGCGAATTGGAGCTGCCAGGTGGATAAACGCGACGGATGTGCGCACCGCCGCGCCCCCTCCCCCACTCAGCGCCCCTCCCCTGCCGGCGGTCCAGGCTCCTGGCTCCCCAGCGTCCCTGCTCCCAGTTGCAGGGCGGTTAGGGGTCCATCCTGGGGATCCCCGGAGACCCAGCCGTTGCCTGAGGTGCCCTTCCCCGCTGCTATGTTACCCCCACCCCACCCCTCAATCCTGTCTTGGCCCTCCCAGCCAATGCGAGTGCCTCTGATTCCCTCATTGGTGCAGAAGGGAAGGCTGAGGCTGGGCGTGCCTGTGGGGTCTGAGAGGAAGGGGGCCTGAGTGTGCTTGGGCAGAGGGTGGGATTCCCAAGTTTGCTGGGAGGCAGCAGGCATGCGGTGAAGGTGTCCCCGAGGAGGCGGGATGAGTCGCTGGACACATATGTGGTCCAGCGACTCACCCATCTCAGCCCAGTGAGGTCCTGAGGGAGGAGGCCTTTTGATATTCTCCATTAACATCCTGACCCAGGAAGTTCTTCCTCAGAGCTGACCTCCATGCCTCTCCTCTCTAGCTTTTGTACATGGTCGGGTTTGTGGGCTCACTGGGCTTGTAGGTGGCAAAAATGCTCTTGTGGTTCAGCCCTAGGAACATTCCCAGAGCCAGCGGTTGACCTCAGCAGGAAAGAGGGGAGAGTTTGGAAGGTTCTGAGAAGAGGGAGAGAGGAGGGGAAGGGAAACTTGTAAGCCTTTTCCCTGTGCTGGACTCTGTGGAGGCTAAGTGAGGGGTATGCAGTCCTGAGGGCAGGGATCATGGTCTCCATTCCACAGAGTGGGAAACCGAGGCTCAGGGAGGTTAATCATGACTAATTACCACTTAGGTTGCGTGTGAGACAAGGATTCTTCTAGGTGTCTTCCCAGGGAAGGCTTTCTATGACCTAGCTTGGAATTGGGTTCTTTGCCTTATGTAGTGGGTGGAGAGCGATATAAAGGGGACCCCTAAAAGGTCTTATGTCATAGCAGGAACAGTGAGGGTGAAATTCCAAAATTGGTGTGAAGGGGGTATCTGAAGGAAACTGAGGAGAGGAGGGGCTTGGGCAGGTTTTAGAGGGGCCTCAATTCTGGAGAAGCCAGGCTGTGGACCTACTTCTTCTTGTTGGGTCAGGGCTATGGAGTAGGGGGCAGCGGAGGTCCAGGAGGTGGGGAGTCTGAGCCCCCAGCTTCAGGAACACAAAGGAAGGAGCAGCAGGTCAGATCCTGCCGGACACTTAGCTGTCATGCTGAGCCTCAGAGAGCAAATATCTGTGTGTGTTCACAGTAGAGAGTGCATTTTCATCTCTGCTTATGTGAACAAGTGTCTGGCTCTTTACATCCTTGTACATGTGAGTGTACGCAGCCTGTGTGCATGTAAGTTTATGCATCAGGGGTCTATACTCATCTATGTGCATGTTTATCTGTTCACACACACAATGCCTGTGATCGCCTGTGTAAAATGCATCTGTACATACATGCTTTTGTGTGCATGCCTGCAGGATATAGGGATATTCAAGCCCACGTGTGTTGGTGTCTGTTTGGGGAGATTCCCTCCCTGCTCTAAGTGGGGAGACGAAGCCAGTTATAATGAGCTCCCACCTCCCCTCCGCTGAGCCCCAGCCATGGCCTGAATTTTGTAGCCTGCTTAAAAATAATTGGGGGCAGCAGGGGGATTGGATGTCACTCATCATCAGCCACTGGTTTCGCTCATGCTGTAGCAAGCGGGGCAGGCAGAACAGTTTGGGATAGGCATGATGTGGGGCAGGGAAGGCCAGGGATCCGGTCTCTTTTTCAGCTCTGGGGAGACAATGGAGACATAGCCTGTTCTGGCTTCTGCTGAATAACTCCAGGTGGGTCTTTGGAGGAGGGTGAGCACCTCCCCAGTATATTGGACTGCCTTGAGGTCGCCTTCCCTATTTCCCTCCCAACCCCTGTGGCTGGGGAGGGGTAAGTGCTTGTGTGTGGTTAGGGCTTGGGCCTGCATCAGAGTTGTAGCATGTGGGAGCCGCACAGGGATTGGAATTTTGGAGTTCTAATTACTGCCTCCCCTCACCTCCTGCCACTATTTAGACTCCTAAACAGCCAAGGGAAATCTGTCCCTGGGAGCAGCTTTGTCTTGGGGAAATCTAGCCAAACCTATGAATTTGCCTATGTTTGTGATTCAGTTCTCAGAGCCAATGGCTTGTCCATTGGGCCTGAAGCTTGAGCAAGGATGGGGATAGAGCAAGAGGCTGTTGGTAGATGAGGGAGAAACCTGTTCTGGGGCCTCAGGTGCTGGGCTACAATCCCAGCTTGGCCACTCTTGTGTGATCTTGAGCAGGTTGCCTTCCCTCTTGGAGCCTCATCTTTTTTCCTCTAATGTGGAACAACCAGGCTCTAGGGACCCATCCAATACTGTGAGCTATGCTGTGGGGGCATGGAGGCGGGAGGCAGTGTGCATCACTTCGGAGGCAGGGCTGGCAGTGGAGCTGAGCCAGCCCAGGAACCAGGCTCCGTTTTCTGGACCGCTGGAGCGAAGGCTGGGTAGGCTGTGCTCAGGTACCTGTAGGTACCCTGTCCACCAGCCCTTGTCCACTCTGGCCTGACTGTCCTGTGTGTCTGTCAGGGCTGGGCTTAGGCTCTTTTGCCCTCCCACTCCTGGAGGACATTCACACCTGCTGGGAGCACCAATTAGGGCAGCACTTTGTGGGGCAAGGTAGAAATTAGAGAACTATGATTTTCACTCTAGGAGTTTTAAGACTCATGAGATTCATTAGCCAGTGCTGGGGAGATAGCAAGGGGCACGAGGTCATGACTGGGAGTCGTGGACTTTCCCTCCCGCCCCCCCCCCCGCCGGGGCTGTGGGGGCTAAGAGCAGAGAGATGGCATGGTGGTCTCAGTGGGGGTAGTAGGCTCTGAGCCAGACTTTGGAGGATAACCTCATGGCTGGAGGGGAAGAGGGGTTCAAAGGGGATTACTGCACCCATTCTGCAGATGCCTTTCCCACTTGTTTCCACCACAAAATCCACAGCAGCGATTCTCTTGACGTTCGTACCTGCGATGCTGTCCCATGGGCATGGCTCAGATTGTGCTCACTCAGTCCCTCGCACGCTGGCAGTAACGCCTCCCTAGTCTCTCCCACTCAGGAAAGCAAGTGAGTGAGAATGACATTGTTCTAGGAATAACCTTGAAGCTCTCTGATTTATAAAAAATCGTTGTCAAACATCGCTACTTTGACAATTACTGCTGGATTACGCATGACATGCCTCACAGCTGATCATGACACACTGCGACTGAGATCAACAGTTCTGGGGAATGCAAGTTGGGTGGTGGGGATGGGGCTGGGTACAAATGTCGAGCTGAGATGTTTGTGGTTGATGGGACTGACGGAGGATAATAGTAACAACAACACTGAGTGTTTCTTAAGGGCTTGCAGGATTCTAGGTATTCTCCTAAGTGCCTTCATTCTACAGGTAAGGAAACTGAGGCTTGGAGCTCAAGTCTCTTGCCTCAGATCACACAGATGGTCTTAACCAGGAGGCCTAGTACCTGCAGCTAGTTACAGAGCCCATGCTGGCTGTGCCTGGTGCCACTGACCACTGTCTCTCTCCACAGGGCAAGGGACATAGGATGACCCCAGCCTGTCCCCTCTTACTATCTGTGATTCTGTCCCTGCACCTGGCCGCCGCCTTCGACCCTGACCCCAGTGCCTGCTCTGCCCTGGCCTCGGGTGTGCTCTACGGGGCCTTCTCACTGCAGGACCTCTTTCCTACCATCGCCTCGGGCTGCTCCTGGACCCTGGAGAACCCCGACCCCACTAAGTACTCCCTCTACCTGCGCTTCAACCGCCAGGAGGAGGTGTGCACCTACTTTGCCCCCCGCCTGCTGCCCCTGGACCACTACCTGGTCAACTTTACTTGTCTGCGGCCTAGCCCGGAAGCAGCAGTGGCCCAGGCGGAGCCGGAGGTGGGGGCGGCCGGACGAGGAGGAGCAGCAGCAGGGTTGGAGTTGTGTGGAGGCTCAGGCCCCTTTACCTTTCTGCATTTCGACAAGAACTTCGTGCAGCTGTGCCTGTCAGCTGAGCCCTCGGAGGCCCGGCGCCTGCTGGCACCCACAGCCCTGGCCTTCCGCTTTGTCGAGGTCTTGCTCATCAACAACAACAATTCCAGCCAATTCACCTGCGGGGTGCTCTGCCGCTGGAGTGAAGAGTGTGGCCGTGCTGCCGGCAAGGCCTGTGGCTTCGCCCAGCCGGGCTGCAGCTGCCCTGGTGAGGCGGGGACTGGCCCTGCTACCACCACACCTCCAGGTGCCCCTGCTGCCCACACCCTGTCCAATGCCCTGGTTCCTGGGGGCCAGCCCCACCTGCTGAGGCCGATTTGCACTCGGGAGCAGCAATGACCTGTTTACAACCGAGATGAGATATGGTGAGTCTGAGCAGGGCCCGACTGAGGGGCATGTGTCCAGGGGACTGATGGTGCCTGCAGGTGCCCATCTTGGCAGATCCCGGGCCATTCGTATACTCGTCCCCTCTGTGTCTACCCCTGTCCAGATGATGGGGTCATCAAAATAGATTGGGGTCAGACCTCCCTCTTGAAGAGTTTGCAGTCTGGTGGATGAAAGGGGGCACTGATCAGACAATGCGGCATGATAAACACAGGAAGGGGATCCCCTCATAGGACAGTCAGGGAAGGCTTCCTGAAGGAAGCGATACAGGAACAGAGATCTTAAGGACAAGTGGAAGTGAGCCAAGCCAAAGGAGTGGTGAGGGGATTCCAGGCAGAGGGAGCAGTGTGTTCAAAGACCTAAAGCTGGGAGCGACCACAGCAGGCCCTGGCACTGCGAGTTGACAAGTTCTCCTGGAGGCTAGAGTAGGCAGGGAACAGGGACATGTTCCTGTCCACATGGGTCACTGATTTTTGGCAGTGGCCCCAGCGTCAAGATAAAGAGAGGTGCAGAAGAATGTGCTTGGGTGAAGAGGCCCGAGCTTTGAGGCTGCCTTGAAGGGCTGGGCTGGCTCAGCTCCCACCATCCCCTGTCTTCCCCCACGGGGCCTGTGTTTTCTGGGACTGAGGCCACCAGCTGCTAGAGCTTCCTGCTGACTGGGCAAAAGCTCTGCAAGCCCTCGAGTCCTGCCTGCTCCTGCTCCCACCCCAGCTCCTTTCTGCCAACCTGCCTTCCTGCCGCTTCAAGGCCCCAAGCCCCTCAGCTGCATCCTGCGTGCCTGCTGAACAGTGCTGGGCCAGGGACTGGCCAGGAGGCCTGGCAGGGAGTGGGTGAGAGGGAGGCAGATCTGGGACCCAGTTCTCAGCTCTGGTACTAACAGGTAGTTCCTTCCCCTCACTGAGCCTCAGTTTACCCCTTTGGCATAACAAGTGCTGGCTGATCATTATGAGGGTGTTGTGTAGGAATATAAGTCAGAAAGGGCATCTGGATCCTACTGAGAGTGTTACGAGGAGACGGAGTCGCATGCGAGGGCCGCTGGTGTGCTAGAGGAGTGTAATCTGTCCCCATTCCTGCTTTGACAGGCAGAGCCCTGGAGTTGGGCACTGCCTTTGACTAATACCTTGCGTGGATTCCCCCCACCCGTTTTTTTACCATCAGTTTCATGTCTGTAAAATGGGGAGATATCCCTGAATTAATTAGAGGGGGTGTTTATTACGACAGTGCTTTGGGGGAGGGGCTTCTCAGCCTCCCCCATGAGACATCTGGCATCATGTCCAACCATGGCAAGTGCCTGGTGGCCTTGCTCTGGCCTCTCCCGTAGGCCAGCTTGGCCTCTTAACAGCAGTCAATGAAGCCGTCCCAGTGACAGCTAGGCCGTGGGCAGGTTACAGGCCCTAGAGGCTGGCCTGGGATTTAGTGCCTGCAGGAAGAAATTGAATTTCGTTTCTTTGTCGAACATCTGCGGAGAGGGCCAGGCATATATCAGGAGGTTTATGACTTCCTGCCTGGCCACCACTGCCTGTCACTCTGTGGGAGCCTCCCGCATTGTGCTCAGCAGAGGGTGTGTTCTCTAGCCTGGCTTTTTTGTGGTCCATCGGCCCAGTGGTCCTCAGTGGACGGAGTAAGGCTCTGCCCTTCTGGGAGGGCACCATCTGGGCAGGCTGCCACGGAGAGCACAGAGCCAGGAGCAGCCAGCTGGGCTTGGTTGATGCCGGAAGCAGGAGCTGGTTGGTAGCCGGGGTGTCTTTGAGGATCAGAGAGGACCGGCGATGGGAAGGGTATCATCATCTCTACTACCCTCAGCCTCTGGAACTGAGGCTAGGTGCAGACTGGTTGCTGACTGTCCTTGGATATGAAGCCTGGTTTCATTTCTGAGCAGGGAACCCTGGCTCCTAGCTATTCCCAAGCCTGACCTCTATTCACACCCTTGTCCTGTTTGGCATATTTCCAGGCTGCTCCATGGGCTTGCCTACAGGAGGGCCCTTGTGGGGAGCTCCAGGGGTTGATCAGGAATCAGCCATCATAAGTGGGCTCGCACAGCACAATGGGGCCCAGAGCTGGGCTGGCACAGCTCCTTCTTTTCCCCTGACAGGCAAGAGATTCTTCCTCTCTGCCATCTCTTCCTTATACTCAACCTCTCTGGGGCAAGACTCAGTTTGTTCCATGTGGCAGGGAGTATCTGAGGATCAGTGGCATCATTGGGGCCCAGAGTACTGTGTCTGGTAGCAGTACCACTTTTGCCAAGCCCTTGGCTTCACCTCCATGCTTCTCTTCACCTCCTCCCCACTGAGCCAGCTGTACGAGAACTGGCTGGCACATGGAATGGCCAGACTGAGAAAAAGATTGGTGAGGATGGTGGTGAACAGGAAAAATGAGACCCTCCTCCTGGCCTCTCTGCCAGGCAGGGAGCTGTGCTCACCTTCAATGGGACACCCGGAATGAGATCAGTGGCAAGGTCAGGTGGGATGGGGCTGGTTGGTATTGGAGGAGCCATGAGGCCAGGCAGAGGCAGAGTGGAGTGCCTGGGCCGGCCTCAGAGCTGAGTGCAGTTGACGAGAGGGTACAGGCGCCTGTTAATTTCACGCAAACTGCCTTTGATAGATCTCTTGTTATTTTTGGTGAGTTGAGCCATAAATTTGTGCCATCTTGCTGCTGCAATCTGTTAAGTAGGGGGAGAGGAAGAAAGGCAAGGCAGGCAGGAAGGAGCTCAGTGGAGGACTGGCACGGAGGCTGGTTGAGGCCGGGGTAGGAAGATGGGTTGTGGAAGCAGTGCCAGCTGCAGAGCCCAGCTCCTGGGAGCTGGTCCCCAACCTGTGGCTCCTACCCACCAATCCTCTAATCTTGAAGAGGCACCAGCCGATGGGGATGGGGATGGCTGTGCACACTGACACCTGGGAGAAAATGTCTTTCACTCTTGCAATCCCCTTCCCTTCTCTGCCACTCCCTGCCTCCTCCAAGCGGCCCTGTCCCACCCTTGGCTGGTTGCTGCTAGCCCACCCTCCCCATCATCCAGGGTCCATTCCTGAGTTATGGCTACCAGGTGAGCCTGTTGTCCTGTGAGTTTTGGGCCTGGAGGCAAGAGTGGTTTAAAATCCCTGCTTTGCTATTACTGTTGTGTGACTTGGACAAGGTGGTGCCTGTTGGGACCTCAGAACCCCCAGTTCTCTGTGTTTCTTCCCTGATCCAGCCCCCAGTGACACCCCATCATGGGCCAAACTCAGCTTAGCATTCCAGCCCCACCCTGGCTTCAGCTGCCACCTGCTTTTCAGCCTTCCTTCTAATTCTCTCCTACCCTTTCAACTGGGGCTCCTCACTGGCCCTTGAACCCCCTGCTTTCTGGCCTTCCTGCCTTTACTTGGGCTGTTTCCCTCACTTGGAATGCCCCTTGTCCTTGGTTATCCGGAATTTCCACATCCTTCTAAGCAGAGCTCAAAGCCCTGTCTCCTCTGGGAAGCTGCCTCTGACCTGCCCAGCTCAGTCCTAGATTGGCCTTTCCCTTCTCAGTGTTCAGGCCCTGCTGTTCTCTTTTGGCCAGCCTGGTCTGGTGGCAGGAAGTGGAGCCCTGCCTGTCTCAGAATCAAGGAGTCAGGGCCTCTCTCTGGGTAGAATTGGGGAAGACCTAGCAGCACATGCAGTACATTTCCTGGAAGATCCTTCCAGCCCAGCTGGAGCTCTTAGCGCTCTCACTGGGTGAGGAGTGGGGCCCAGACTCTCCCAGACATCTCAGCAGAGGCTGACCCAGCTCATTCACCATGCACGTCTTTCTATCTTTATCAGAATGGAGTTTGTGCCAGGCCTTGAGACGACTCAGGGAATAAGATCTTAGGTGAACCAAACACCCTTTCTGCCCTGTGGTGGGGGAAAGTGACCACTAGTGTATAGTGATGGTCAAGGCCACAGGCTGAAGTCACCCAGCCCCAGCTTCAATTAATTCTTGACCCCACCACTGACTAGCTGTGTGACTGTGGGCAAGTTTCTTTACTTCCACTTCCTCACATGTGACATGGGGATGGGAGAGCTATTCCACAGAATAATGGTGAGGATTTTAAGCAAGAGAATGTGAGTAAAGTACTTAGCACAGTGCCTGGCACATGGTCACTCTCTACTAGCTAATTGTGTGTTGCCATAATTTAGTGTAATAGGTATAATGTACATGTGCTGATGTCAAGGGAGGAGGAAGAGTAAGGGATTAAACCACAAAGATGTGAGAAGGCAGTCTAAAGAAGGTGATTCTGAGTTGGGTTTTGAGGAGTGAATAGGAATTCAGTAGCCTGTAAAATTTTTCCTTAAATTGAATTACTTTTGAAATTTATTATATTGAAAAGAAATTTATATCATAAATGGAAAAAGTGTATCACTTATCTGGAATAGAGGATAACCAAGGAAACAACCACAATGAAAACAAAATGACATTACATTCTAGCAAGATACTTGTCCCTCCTCTCAATTTGTTTAGAAAGAGGAATCGGCACATGCTGGGGAGGTGTTAAAACTCGAATGTACAGAAACTTTATCTTTCAAGCATTTGGAAGGATTAAAAGTAAGGTGGCCATATAATTCATCATCTAAACCAAGACATTTTTGAGGTTATAAAGCGGGCAGAGAGAGGGGTCCGATTAATTATATCAGAGTGACAGGTGCAACCTGGACTATCCCAGGCAGATTGGCAAATAGTCACCCTAATTAAAAGAGACATGAAAAGGGGATGACTTCCTCTGTCTGTGATCCAGTGTTGTTTGACGGCACGTCTGTGAGCCACCCCAAGTCATCTCCCACTACACGCTTTAGGAAACGCTGGAGGAGGAAGGGCTTTCGAGGTAGAGAAAACAGCCTGAGCAAGGGCATGGAGGTGTGAATGTGCCGGGTACAGGGAGGTACAGTAGACTGGTGTTACTGGACAGTAGCCCAATTACTGGACAGTGGTGGGAGATGGGGCCAAGGCTCTGACTGTCGTCATCAAACACTGGGACCTTACCCTGTTGGCTGAGGGCTTTAAGTGACACAGTAAGAAATTGGGTGTCGTGCAGGAGGCAGGGTGAGTCAGATGTGGTCCTTGCTCTCGAAGGAGCTCCTGGCCATGTGGGGGTGGTGGCAGGGACCCAGCCAGCTCTGTTGGGAGGCTGGGCAAATAGATTGGCAGCTTGGGAAGGAAGTCATCAGAGGGGGACGGCAGTCTGGCAGGGTTTCTGATCTTGGGGATACCCAGTTGCACTGGCTCTCAGTTGCAGAGAATTTTAATAAGCCACTTCCTTCTGCCCTTGCACCCCTGGGGTTCTGATGCCCCTTGGGGTACAAGAAGCACTTCTAGGGCTGGGGGGTCAAGTTGGTATCTACTTAGGGCTCTGGGGCCAGCCTCAGGGAGGATGCAGAGAGCCTGCGGGGGGGAGGACTGCTTTGTAAATCACACTGAAGTGATGATTATCGTGGTTATTTTTAACACGTTCCCAACAAAGGAGGCTGAGGGGGCTGGACCGTGTGGAGTTTGGGGAGCAGGGTCTGCAGTCCTGCTCAAATAGCAGAGGGCCTGCGTCCACCCTTCCTGCCAGTGCCAGGGATGAGACAAGAGTTGCCCCTGTGTGGTTGAGTGGAGGAGCCCTCAGTGATGTCTGCCCCATGTTTGCTGAATGCCTGTCTTGTGTCTAGCTGCTCAGAGCTAGGCCCTCTGTTCAAAAGAGGCAAGGGAGATTGAGACCCTCCCTTGGGTTCCTACAAGAGGGATGAGCCCAGGATACTCACAGTTGTAGCAGGAGGCAGCCTGGGGTCTCTAAGCCACAGAAGAAGGGACTAGTATACTCAAACCCCTGTGAGATCAGTCTAGGAAGGCTTCCTGGAAGAGGTGGTATTTCACATAGATTTTGGCAGATAGACTTGGAGGAAGGGCATTCCAAGGGGGAGGAAACGCCATTGTTAGCAGATGTGTGGAGGGATGAAAGCATTTATACATTCAAGGGAAAACAAGAAGGGGTGGCAGCTCCTTTTCATTGAGAGCTCATTGTGCTCTAGGAAGTCCATATCTCGTTTCCTTTAATTCTCACAATGAATCTATGCTAAGAAGTGTCATCTTTATTTTGAGTTGAAGATTTTTAAGCTCAGAGAGGTGAGGCGACTTGCCCAAGGGCACACAGCAAGACTGTGGCAGCTTGTGAATCAAACCTACATCTGCCTGCCTCCTGAATCTCTGTCCTTCCCACTCTCCACATCCCTCGGTGTGCTTGGCTGTCTGGTGGGGAGGGGAGAACAGGACTGGACAGGCCAGCAGGGCCAGAGCAGGCCAGGCTCAGAGGTTGACACTGGCTGTAGCATGGGGAAGCCACTGCAAGTTCCTCAGCAGGGTGTGTGTGTGTGTGTGTGTGTGTGTGTGCTGGAGGCTGGCTCTCAGACAATCAATTTGGAAGCTACAGTGGAGAATCAGTCTCCCCTTGTGGGAGAGGGAGTAGATGTGCAAAGGAACAATTAGAAAGCAGTGTGGAAACAGGAACATAGAAGCAAGACTGAGGGGTTTTGACAGGGCGAGGTCCCATGGGAGTTAGGAAAAGCATATCTGAGGAGGTCCAAGTTGAGTTGCATTTTGTCAGGTCAGGGCCAGTTCAGTAGAAAGAGCATGGCTTCCGGAGTCAGGCAGGCCTGGGTTTGAATCCCCATCAGCCTCTCTTCAGTGTGAGAACTTGGAGCCTGGTTCCTCACTGGTAAATGGGAGAACCTGTTCTAATGAGGACGAAACGAGGTGACGTGGAGTGCACCGTGACTGGCACATAGCATCTGTGTAGTAGATGTTACCTTATTCAGAACAAAACAGAACCATTCAGAGGTCATCGAGGTTTGCGTGGGGAAGCCTGTCCCAGACAGCAGGTCTGCAGGTCTGTCTGTGTCCACACCTGGCAGCCAGGTGGGAAAACCAATAGATTGCAGGCCTGTGAGCATCAGAGCCCCTGGTTCAACAAGCCCTCGAGCTCATTCAGTAGGACACTTGGGAGTTCTGGGGGCACTCACACCCCTTCTTGGACCCCTCCTTGTACTCTTGGCTCAGCTGCCTCTTAGATTCTCCCAGTTCTGGGCCCTGAGCCGGCTGGGGCCTGCACATGGTAGATGCCGAATAAGCATTTGTTTGAGTAGATGAGCCTCTGGTCTTATCTGTCTTCTTCCCCCTTCGGGGAGAACTGGTGTTGACACGTAGGGGAAATAAATGGCCGGCCACTCCTCTGAGAGAGGGGGCCGAGGGAAGAAGAGAGGGCAGTCAGTGCAGGCGCCAGCTGTGTGGCTGTGGGCTCATTCCTTCCCCTCTCTAGCCCAGCCCAGGAGGCTGGGAGAGGGACTCAGGCTGGACCTGAGGTTTTTCTGATTTTCAGTTAGGGTGGATTCTGGAAACCACCAACATCACCTCTGGTTATATTGTGGCACTGTCTCTCAAATGGCTGGTGAGCGATGAGTAGAGGACATGGAGACCACAGGGAAGCAGGGTGAGTCCACGACAAGGAAGTCAGGCTGGTCTGTTACATGTCCCTGTGATGGGCTTATTGGATGCCAGGCTGGTGTGTGTGGGAGAGGTGTCACAGACATAATGATGGTCAAGACACCAAAACAGGGGCAGGATGAGGGCATTCGAGGCTGGATTTGCAACAGTTCAAAGACACCTCTAGAATGTTTATTAATAAATGGTGTCAGGTTCATTAATAAATGGGCGAGGGCTACTGGGCAGAGCTGATACTCAAGATTATAAATGGTTGTTTCCAGTGGCCCCCCTGGGGTGAGGTAGGGTGGGAATCTAGGAGCCATGAGTTCATTGGTGTTTGTTGCTATTTTTTGGGCGAGATTCTGTGCTGGTGTTCACTGCGCTCAGGGGGATAGCTCACGCACAGCCTTCCTTCGAAGGGCCCATGGTGGGGGGAAGTTCAAACAGCTAGAAGATGGAATCATCTGTAGTTAGAGGGTACACAGAAGAGAGGGCAGCCAATTCTGCCTGGGGAGTGGAGGGTAAGGAAGGCTTCACAGACAAGAGGTCATTTGCGGTGGGTTTTGAAGGTCAAGTAGGAGTTACCTGGTGAAGAACGTGGGAAACAAGCAGGTAGTTGTTTGAGAGGAGATGAGTTTGAGGGCCCCCCCATCATGAGACCTGTGGAGGAGACAGGAGGCTGGATAGGAGTGAAGGGGTGGGGGACTCTGGGGATAATGACTTGGGAGCAGCCGTTCCTAGGGGACAAGTTAAGTCTGGGGGAGGGGTGCAAAGTGTACAGTGAAAACAGGAGGACAAAGCATTGGGCTGAAGCAACAGGAAGATAGATCAGTCAAGAAATTGGGGCCAAGGAGCCAGAGAGGCAGGAAGAAAGCAAGAGAGTCAGGGAGGGGATTGTTTCAAGGTAGGAAGTGTCAACGGGGCCAAATGCCACCCGGGGGTCGAGTGAGACGGGGCCTGCAAAATTGTCCGTAGGATTTGACAGCAAGGAGGGCATTGGTGACTTTGTCAAGAATGGTTTAGGTAGAAAGATGTGGTCAGAAGCCAGACTGCAGTGGATTACCAGGCAGGTGACATTTGAGTCAGGACATGAGTGGCAGGTGAGAAACTGGAGTGCCAGCTGTGGACCACTCATCGATGGTGAAGAAAAGCCAGAGGGCAGTAGCCAGAGGAAGGAGGAAGGTCAAAGAAGGGCTCCCCCATAATGGAAGCGGCCTGGGTACATTAATGGGCTATGATGAGGAGAGAGAATGCTGATGGTAGAGCGGATAATGGATGGAACCTGAGAAGACTGGGAGTGGGATGCAGGACCAGGCTGAGGGGCTGGCCTTTTCAAGAAGGGCTGCAGGAAAGTTAGGGGCTGGAGGGGTGGACCAGAAGTTTGGGGGCTCCTGTGTCATAGCTTTTACTGTATAGAAGTTGTTGCAGAGAGAGAGTGGATAGAGATGGGGTCGACAGAGGTCAAGGTCTGGCACAGGCAGCCGAGGTGGGGAATGGGGAAGGGCTGAGAAGGGAGCCGAGAAGGGCTGCTGAGAAGCCCGGGCGCCCAGCGGATGTGCAGCCCTGAATCTGTCGTGGTGCCAGTTGGCACAGCTGTAGATTTCTTCAGCAGCCTGGGGGTGGGCGTGGAGAAGGCGGCTTGTCACAAGGATCCAGGGTGGGGGACTGGCTGAGCGGGTGCGGTGGAAGGGCTGGGTGAGCAGATTCAGGAAGCTGGCAGGCGTGGCGCCAGCACCTTCTTGGTGGTCCTGATGGAGGAAGGGCCCAAAGTGAGGCCAGGAGGGATTGAAAATGCGTTCAGAGGGAGGCGGCTGGAGGGTAGCATGTGAGGGTGCAGGAGGGGTGAGAGGGGATGGGAGAAGGTCAAAGCAAATCAGGTAGTTTCTGCCTTCTGAGCATTTGTCGCGTTCTGAGCAGGGTGCAAAGGGCTTTATGGCCTACCGTCAGGAGCCCTGGCATCAGCCCTTGAGATAGGGCGTATTCGGTATGTTTCATAGAGGTAAAAATAGGGTTAGCGAAGCAAAGACACTTGCCCAAGGTCACACAGCTGGTCACTGCCCACGCCCCACTTGGGGTCCAGGGTTGCCTGACTCCAAAGATGTCCTGGGGGTCTAGGTTTCAGAGATAGTGGAGAAGTTCTGGGGATGATGTAGAGCAGGCCCTGGGACTGGTGGCTGAAGTGAAGGGAAGAGCCCCGGAGTTGATGAGACTAGAAACTGGGCCAAGTGGCAGTCGAAGGCCCCCTGGACATCAGGTTTCCTCAGGGTGGCCTGGTCAGGAAGAGCTTTCTCTCCAGTGCAGAGCCTGGACTGGGCACCAGGGGGCAGAAAGAGTACAGCCCTTGTGGGTTCCTTTGAACAGAGTGCCTGTTCTGTGCTGATCTGTTTTTCAGAAATAGGAGAGGGCCTGGGGGTGGTGGAGAGGAGTACTTTCTAGTCTGGAGACGGCATGGGCTGAACCCTGTCCCTAAATGCTATTCTAGTCCCACCTGCCCAGCAGCCTCTTCATGGGCTGGGTCTTTACCTTCTACACTCATGTCTTCCCCCATCCCTGCTACCCAGCCTGTGGGAGAGGGCCTGGATGAGCTCATGTCTGAGCAGAAGGGGCTGGCTTTGGAGAATGGGAGCTCCCAGCCCCTCCTCCAGCACTGGCGGTGCTTCCAAGGCCTAGAGCAGACGCATACATCAGGGCAGCCAAGAGCTAGGCTGAGGCAGCAGCAGCCTTCTGGAGCACCTGCTGCTCTCCTGGCCACAGGGATTGTGGGGAAGAGGGTCAGGGGGATGTAGGCACCTGCCCTAAGCCTTTGAGCCTTGAGGAGTGGCATTCTGACTTGCCCCTCCAGGTCATAGTCCAGTGCTGCTTGGGGAGCCAAATTTAAGCCTAAGACCCAACCCCTAGCTTGGCATGAATTATGTCATGAAGGCAGGCTTAGCAAGTGGTCACAGCTGCCTGGCTTGGCTGTTTGTCAGCCCTAGGAATCAACTCTGTGAGGCGAAAGAGCCTGGGCTTCAGACTCACCGAGCTGTGTGATCTTGGACAAGTTACATCTCCTCCTTAGTCCTCAGTTTCTCATCTTTAAGCAGAGATGGTGGTCTCTACTTCATAGGTGACGATTAAAGGAGATAGGTGTGGAAGCACTTGGCACAGCAGCCTCCCAGAGCTCAACAATGTGAGCAGCCACTCCTCTCCAGTCTCCCCTAGTCCGGCTGAGGCAGGAGGAGGAAAAGATGGCTGTGAGGCTGCGGGCGAGTCCTGTGTGGCCTTCTGAGCCTCCATTTCCTTATCTGTAAAATGGTAGTGGTGGGGCAGGGGGCAGGACGAGATGCTGTCTCAGCATCGCCTGCAGTTGGTTTCAGACCCTCAGGCCGAGGGCAAGCAAGGCTGCCCTCTCTGCGCCACTCTGGCAGGACAGAGCTGTCCTTGGCTGAGCCCCTGCCACCACCTCCGTGTTCTAGGTGAGGAGCCTGAAGAGGAGCCAAAGGTGAAAACCCAGTGGCCAAGGTCTGCAGATGAACCTGGGGTATACCTGGCGCAGACAGGTAACTCGGGCCCGCCTCCCTTCCTCTGTGGCGGGGGCCCGACTGTGTGGCGTCTGATGGCATGTGTGCTTGGTGTGTGCCCATCTGTGTCTATGTTCTGAAGCTCAGTTGTGTTCTCTCTGCCACACGAGGCCCGTGGGCAGGGCCGGGTTGCTCCTAAAGGGTCTGTCACTTGGGGTCAAGGTAGGAGGATTCCTATGAGACTGAGTGCTTGGGAGGTGCCCCCTGCCGCCGACGCTGTCCCTTTCTTGTAGGAGACCCGGCGGCTGAGGAGTGGTCCCCGTGGAGCGTGTGTTCCCTGACGTGTGGGCAGGGTCTGCAGGTGCGGACCCGCTCCTGTGTGTCCTCCCCCTATGGGACCCTGTGCAGCGGGCCCCTGCGGGAGATCCGGCCCTGCAACAATTCAGCCACCTGCCCAGGTATGCCCGTCCTCCCTGCCCTGTCCGCCTGCAGGCTCAGGTCCTGCCTGGGACGTGGGCAGGTTAAGCTTCCAAAGGTGGTTGGTTGCCTCCTTTTATTCAGCAAACTTGATCGTTCCCCACACCATGCCCCGCCCCGCCCCGCCCCGCCCAGGACACTGGGGACATAGATGAATCAGACCAAGGCCCACATTAGTGGGCTGGTTCTGGGTACATCACTCCCCAGATGCCGAGGGCCTGGCAATCAAGCTTATCTTTTTACGTTTCTGCCCTCCATGTTTCCTACATTCTGACCACACCAACACCTCTTGTATTTTCCTACCTCCCTGTATTTCCTTATTCTCATCCTCTCCCCCCGCACCTCCACCTGGGCTATCAAAATTCATCCTGTCCTTCAAAATCTAAGACAAATGCCACTTTAAAAAAAATGAAACCTTCCCTGACCATCCCCTCCCTCCTCTGACTCCCTATCCCATTCCCCAGGGAGCCTCCTCTAGACCCTGAAGCCCTGCTCAGTTCAGCATGGAGTTGAGAATGTGCATGTGCTTGTGCCTGGGACAGGGGGTCGGGTGTGAGGGGCAGGGCAGATTCTGCCAGTCCCGCTCCGCACGCCCTGAGGGAGTGCAGTGGTGCCTAGGCCAAGGCTAGCTCCTGGCTGTGGAATTCAAATAGAGCTACTTGGGAAGGAGCTTGCAAAGGGCTGGGGCAAAGGTGTGTTCCGGAGTGTGAGCTCTTTGTGTCAGTGTCTATGTAGAGGTTCATGTCTATTTGTGTGTCCATGTGCTTGGGGCCCTTCTCTTGCACCAGGCCTGCCATGTTGGCTTCTTGCTTGTGGTCTGGGGGCGGGGAGGAGCCGGGAGGAGCCGGGAGGGATAAGGGTGAGGGTAAATCTGGAGTCCTTTCCTGGGCATTCCCGTGCTCCCAGGAGAGGAGGACCCCTAGTTTTCCTTCTGGGTTGATGCCAGTCTCTCTGCCGGGTATCCACAGGAGGTACCCTGTGTGAGTTGGGACTAGAAACCCATGTCGCCCACATCCAGCCAAAGGGTGGAGTCCTGGGGTCCAGGGCAGAGCCAATGAGGAGTGGTCGCAGAACTGCGGGAGCTCCTGATTGGTGGGTGGATGGGCAGTGGGCGGGGCCGGGGTGCGGCCCAGCCACCGGCCTCGTGCTTCCTTGCAGTGCACGGCGTGTGGGGAGTGGGGGTCCTGGAGCCTGTGCTCCCGCAGCTGCGGGCGGGGGTCCCGGAGCCGGATGCGGACGTGCGTGCCCCCCCAGCACGGCGGCAAGGCCTGCGAGGGTCCTGAACTGCAGACTAAGCTCTGCAGTATGGCCGCCTGCCCGGGTCAGTAGCGCCCATAGGCTTCCAAGCGGGCGCTGCCCAGCCGGGTGGGGGTCGGGAGACTTGGAGGAGTAAGTCAGGTCTAGTGCCCTGCCCCTGGGGGTCCCATAAACTTTGACCAAGCATGGGGTGACTGCCAGAGTGGGAGGTGACCTGGCCCTGCTAAGTTGGAGTTGGCACACCATGACCCTATCAAAGTGGGGCTGCTTTCCACTGCCTTCCCCTAAGCCCTGAGCTACTCTAGTTGTTCATGGCACTTCAGTGCTCATGGCCATCTGGGCTGTGAGGGGTTACAAAGCTGGGCTTAAGTGTAGGCAGAGATCCATCAGAAGGTGACCCTGGGGCCCATTTCCCTAGCCAGAAGAGAACCTGGGCCTCAGTGCTGAGTGGAGAGGTGTCCTGTGTTCCTGGAGCTGATGGTAGGCAGGCAGGCCCTGGCCCAGGCACCACCTGCTCCCTCCAGCCCCTCTTCACTCACCCCTCCCCAGTGGGTCTGGCCTGGCTCAAGTCTCAGTGCTTAGCTGGCTCTGCCATCTCCCTGCGGTGCTCTGCCCCTGCCAGTCCCAACACCTCTCGCTCAACAGCCCCCCCTGCTTGTGTCTCCCCATGCAGTGGAAGGCCAGTGGCTAGAATGGGGTCCCTGGGGCCCGTGCTCCACATCCTGTGCCAATGGGACCCAGCAGCGCAGCCGGAAGTGCAGCGTGGCGGGCCCAGCCTGGGCCACGTGTACGGGTGCCCTCACGGACACCCGCGAGTGCAGCAACCTCGAGTGCCCGGGTGAGTGCTCGGCTCAAGGGCGGCAGGTGGCCGTCCTGGCCCTGGGGGCACCTGGGGCCACTCACGCCCCCCCTCTCCCATAGCCACAGATGGCAAGTGGGGGCCATGGAATTCGTGGAGCCTGTGCTCCAAGACGTGTGACACAGGCTGGCAGCGTCGCTTCCGCATGTGCCAGGCCACGGGCACGCAGGGCTACCCCTGCGAGGGCACCGGAGAGGAGGTGAAGCCCTGCAGTGAGAAGAGGTGTCCAGGTATTGCTCACAGTACCCTGGGGTTTGAGGGACAAGCGTGTGGGCCTGGCTGAGCCTCATCACTGTACCCGCAGCCTTCCATGAGATGTGCAGGGATGAGTATGTGATGCTGATGACATGGAAGAAGGCGGCTGCTGGCGAGATCATCTACAACAAGTGTCCCCCCAACGCTTCAGGTGAGGGGCGGGTGGCTCTCCCTTCAGGCCCTCATTTTACCATTCTTGCTGCCCCCTTCTGGGCTGCAAGGCTGGGCTCTTTGCTCATCCTGAGGTGTGGAATGAAGTAGGCAAGAGCTCAGCCCCCACACCCAGCCCTCTGTCCTGTTCCCTGCAGGGTCTGCCAGCCGCCGCTGTCTCCTCAGTGCCCAGGGTGTGGCATACTGGGGCTGCCTAGCTTTGCCCGCTGTATCTCCCATGAGTACCGCTACCTGTATCTGTCAGTGAGTATGCCCTGCTGGGCTGGGATGACATCTGCCTGAGGTGCCGGTTAGGGTAGAGAGATCTTGCTTCTCGCTCGTGCCCAAGTACTTCGGAATATATATGCTGTGCCGGCCTGGCTGTGCCTCTCCTTGTCTGGCAAATGCCTACTTATACCTCAAGGCCTAACTCTCAAATGTCTTCTGTTATCTCTGGTGCCTACCTCGGCGTTCCTACAGACCCCTGAGCGTCTCAGTCATTAAGAGTTATGAGTGCTTTTTGAAATGTCTGTGTCCTGTTAGACCGGGAGCTCCTTGAAGGCAGGGACAAAGCTGAATTTATTTTTGTAGCCCCAGTGCCTAGCTTGGGCCTGCCATGGGGTAAGAATGTTGTCAGCAAATGCGGCCCATGAGGAGAGGGAGGAGATTGATTGAATTTGAATGAACTACACTCCAGAATGCATAACCTTTTGGGACAGGAGACTATCCTGTCTCTGTACTGTGCTTATCATCCTTTATATGTACATTTGAGCATCTTTCTTCTCTAGCTATTTCTGTTTCAAACCTTTTTAAGTATCTTTGGGGTTCTCTCTCTTTATGGGTCTCTTTTTTGGACTCTGTCTCCCCTTTGAGTATCTCTATCTGCCTTTTCCCTCTTTCTTTTCTCCTGGGTGCAAGTAGTGGGTAGACTGGAGTGGGATGAACCAGGGGCTGGTCTCAGCTTCTGACACTCTGGTGACAGTGGCCTACTTGTCACCCGCAGCTTCGGGAGCACCTGGCCAAGGGGCAGCGCATGCTGGCGGGTGAGGGCATGTCACAAGTGGTACGCAGTCTGCAGGAGCTGCTGGCCCGGCGTACCTACTATAGTGGGGACCTGCTCTTCTCTGTGGACATTCTGAGGAACGTCACTGACACCTTTAAGAGGGCCACCTATGTGCCCTCGGCTGATGATGTGCAGGTACCTCCTGCCCTGCTGGGAGGAAGTTGGGCTGAGGGTGCCGAAGCCCCAGACTGAAAGAGGGCCCAGGTCCCTATGACAGAGTCTGCTGGGGGTGGCAAGTGTGACTGTGATGGGGAAACTCCTGTTCCTGGGGTTGGGACCTCCCCGACAGTCACTACTCTCTCCCTAGCGCTTCTTCCAGGTGGTGAGCTTCATGGTGGACGCAGAGAACAAGGACAAGTGGGATGATGCTCAGCAGGTGAGGGGCTGGGCTTCTGGGTTTCCTGCCACATGACTCGCCGCCATCTTGTACCCTTATACATTCTCTGTCCCCAGGTGT
The DNA here is from genome assembly GCA_003508835.1 of Eonycteris spelaea. Taxonomy (NCBI): domain Eukaryota; kingdom Metazoa; phylum Chordata; class Mammalia; order Chiroptera; family Pteropodidae; genus Eonycteris; species Eonycteris spelaea. Next base: position 11,056,080 of record PUFA01000006.1, read on the forward strand.
CGCCTGGCTCTGTGCACCTGCTCCGTGTTGTGGAGGACTTCATTCACCTGGTGGGCGATGCTCTCAAGGCCTTCCAGAGCTCTTTGATTGTCACCGACAACTTGGGTACAGGAGGCTGGTGGGGGGCGGGTGCTGGGTGTGGTAGAACCCAGGCCCCTGTTGGGGGGGGTGGTTTCCAAGGTTCTTCTGAACCCTCCCTCTCTCTCTTTCTGGAGGCGCTGTCTTTCCCTCGTGTAACCCTGTATTTGTGTCTTTCTCTCCGCGTTTCTTCCCCTCTCCACCTCTGTGTTGTGCTTCCCTGCGTACATGTTCCCCCTCCTCTGGGTTGGTACTTACCTTGGTGTTTGCATCTGCCTTCCTGGTGTCTGTCTCCCCCACATCTCTCTCTCCTGTGTCTGTCTCCTGTCCTCTGTCTCTGGTGTGGTCTGTCCCCGCTCCCCAACCCCCTGCAGTGATCAGCATTCAGCGAGAGCCTGTCTCAGCTGTGTCCAGCGACATCACGTTCCCCATGCGGGGCCGTCGGGGCATGAAGGACTGGGTGCGGCACTCGGAGGACCGCCTCTTTCTGCCCAAGGAGGTGCTCAGTCTTTCCCCCCAGGGAAGCCAGCTGCCACTGGGGCAGCAAGCAGCCCCGGCACGGGGAGGGGCCCAGGAACGGTGCCCCCTGGCCCAGGCTACTCCCACCAGCGCCTCCTCCCGGCAGACCCTGATGATTCCTCCTCCTACTTTGTGATTGGTGCTGTGCTCTACCGCACCCTTGGCCTCATCCTGCCACCCCCCAGGTGAGTCCCTGGGAGGGGTGGTTGGGGCTGCTGAGGGTCTGGGGAGTTCCAGGTGAGAGACAGAGGACTGACTCTGTGCTGGCCACAGAGAGATCTGCAGCCTCAGGGTCCCCTTGCCTGGCTCTGGACACAGGTGCTTCTCAAAGATGTCCATGCAGCTTCCAGGGGCTTTACTGGGGTCCAGGGGATGTTGGACTGAGCTCTAGACCTCACCCAAAGTTCTGGGGCCCATTGAACTCTAGGCTCCCCACCCCCGGACTTGGACCCTAGTCCCTTGCCCCCCCATTCAGAGTGTCTTTGGGGTTCCTGACTGGGTCTGGGCACCTGCTGGCAGGAGCTGACCTCAGACCTGTCCTCAGGCCCCCGCTGGCCGTCACATCTCGGGTGATGACAGTGACTGTGCGGCCCCCCACCCAGCCACCAGCTGAGCCCCTCATCACGGTGGAGCTCTCCTATATCATCAATGTGAGTAGGGGCCCAGGCAGGGACCCTGGGCATACCCCAACGTGGGTGGCCAAAGGCCTGTCTGCTGGGGAGGCAATGTGCCCAATGGCAGGCTGACCCCTCTGACCTGTTTGGGGCCTGCTGTGGCAGGATGAATGGTGATCGAGGTGGTGAGCTCACTACCCCATACTGCACTCATGCCTTCTGCTCCCAGGGTACCACGGATCCCCACTGTGCCAGCTGGGACTACTCCAGAGCGTGAGTTGAGCAGGGGTTCTGTGTGGGGAAGAATGCAGCCCTAGGACCTCTTCTCAGGAGGGGATCTCCTATCTGGAAAGCCAGAGGGTTCCTTGATACTGTCCTTGGCCTAAGAGATCAAGGATGCATCCTGGGGCTCCCAACTGCCTGCCTCTTGGATGTGGTTTTGCCCTGGATTCACCTGTCCTTGGGCAGTGGCCACTATTGGGGGGGGGCTCAAAGTTGGGCTGGGGCTCACTCCACCTCTCCCCCCACCTAAGAGATGCCAGCTCAGGGGACTGGGACACCGAAAGCTGCCAGACCCTGGAGACACAGGCAGCCCATACCCGCTGCCAGTGCCAGCACCTGTCCACCTTTGCTGTGCTGGCCCAGCCTCCCAAGGACCTGGTGAGTAGGAGGGTGCCTGGGCTTGGCAGGGAGGAGGCACCCGGGCTGTCAGCGGCCATCTATGACAGTGTCATCAGGGACCTGGGTGATCCTGCATGTGTGTCTGAGCAGCTGTACTCTGGGATTGCACATGGATGTCTGTGCCCCTGGGATGATGCTCACAGCGATGACACATGCCTGGGGGTGTGTGTTGGTAGGCAGTCATGTGCATGTACACACATACATGTGTCCTGGTTGTGTGTACAAGAGTATAGGAAACCAGCATAAGTATGCCTTAACGTATACGACAGGGTCTGCTCTGTGTACGCATGAGGACAATGGTGAGTCCCCCACTGTGCGTGACTGTGATGAAGGAACAGGTGCCTCTGCACCAGACAGGGAGTGGGGAGGCCAGAGTCACCTCTGCAGCTGCCCTCTCCCAGTGACCCATCTCAGTGTCTGCTCATCTCTCTCAGAGCCTGGAGCTGGCGGGCTCCCCCTCGGTCCCCCTCGTGATTGGCTGTGCTGTGTCCTGCATGGCGCTGCTCACCCTGCTTGCCATCTATGCTGCCTTCTGGAGGTAGGTGGGACACTGGGAAGGTGGGGCAGGAGGTGACCAGTCATCCCAGGTTGGGCAAGGCAGCCAGCTCCTCTGTCTCTGTCCGCTGTGCCCCCTCAGGTTTATTAAATCTGAACGCTCCATCATCTTGCTCAATTTCTGCCTATCCATCCTGGCGTCCAATATCCTGATCCTCGTGGGCCAGTCGCGGGTGCTGAGCAAGGCAGGTGCAGGCTCATGGGGGTGCCAGGGAATGAGAGTGGGGTGATGGGGGTGATGGTGTGTGTGTGTGTGTGTTTGTATACACTCCAGCTGTGTGTTGGGTGAGGCTGTGTGTGGGAAATTGTGTGTGAGCATACATGAAGGCATTGGAGAGGAGGGGTGTGTACTCAAGTGATGAATGTCTGCGTACATCTGTGAACATGTACATGAGCTGAGCACCTGCGTGCACATGTGTTGGGCGGGTAGCATTTATGGAGCTGGGGCCTTCTCATGTCTGCGGATGTGTGGGAGCCTGGTGAGGCCTCTGTGCCACCTGCCTGTGGATGACCTGTTCTGGCTGTTTCTTATGCCCCTTCAGCCTTCTCTGCACAGTGCCAGCACTGTGAGTGCCAGGCATGGGGCCCTATTGGCCGTGATGTGGCAGGTGCTCCTGTCTGTCCATGTCCCTGCCAACCCCGTCGGTGCGTGGGCAGCCTGCCCGCCTGCCTCCCGGATGCTGAGTGCTGTGTGCATGTCACTGGGCCTGTGTCGTGCTGTGTGTGGGTGCAGGAAGATGGGGGTGCCTGGCAGGGCTCTGTGGGGGGCGGAGCTCGGGTGGGCGGCCACGGCAGCGCCCAGCAGCAGAGCGTGGGAAACCTGGCGCCTCCCGCCCGCCCTGGCTGCTGCTCAGGGCTACTCCCTCCTTTTCCCTCTCCCTGCAGGGTGTATGCACCATGACAGCCGCCTTCCTGCACTTCTTCTTCCTCTCCTCCTTTTGCTGGGTGCTCACTGAGGCTTGGCAGTCTTACCTGGCTGTCATTGGACGGATGCGCACCCGCCTCGTTCGCAAGCGCTTCCTCTGCCTGGGCTGGGGTGAGCAGGGCCCGTGATGGACTCTGCCAACGGGCCTGGGGGGCAGGGGCAGCAAGACAGGTTCAGCTTTAGCCCTGGACCCTCTTTGTGAGCACAAGGGTCAGCTTGGCTGTCGTGGGGGTCCGGGAGGATGAGAGAACCCTGAAGACTGGCAACTGCCTTACCCTTTGGCTCCCTTGCCCCCTCTCTCTTAGGTCTGCCTGCCTTGGTGGTGGCCGTGTCCGTTGGCTTTACCCGCACCAAAGGATATGGTACATCCAGCTAGTACGTGGGCCTCCTGTAGTGGGCATGGGGGTTACCGAACGTGTTAGGGCCCCAGGCCTTCTCAGGCTGCTTGCCTGGCCCACACCTGCTATTGGGCTTTGGGCAAATCCTTCCACTTCTCAGAGCGTCAGTTTCCCTTACTGTAAAAGTATGAGCTGGGATCGATAATCTCTAAGAACCACTTAGCTCAGGGATCAGCTTTGTTTGATCCCCATGGGGCTGGGCCTAATGGTCTTGGCTTTTGTTAGAGGGGAAACGGAGGCTCAGCAAGAGCCAGTGACTTGCTCTAACGCTGTCTGGGGCTCAGCCCCATTGCTGATGTGGCCTGGCAGCCCAGAGGCACTGAGGGTGTTTGAGGGTAGGGAGGAGTCTGCTCGGTGTCTGACAACCCTCTTCTCCCCCACTCCCCTAGCTGCTGGCTCTCCCTGGAGGGTGGCCTGCTCTACGCCTTCGTGGGCCCTGCGCCGTCATTGTCCTGGTATGTGCCCCTTCAGTGTCCTGGGAGGGGTGTGGCCCCTGGGAGGGGGGCATCTACTTTTCCCTGTACTCCAGCTCCCACCTGGGGCTTTTCCTGCCAGGAGGGCAGCTGGTGACCCTGTCTCTCTTACCCTACTCCCCTGGGCCCCAGGTGAATATGCTGATCGGAATCATCGTCTTCAACAAGCTTATGGCACGTGATGGCATCTCAGACAAATCCAAGAAACAGAGGGCCGGGTAAGGGGGGTCTCTATGACTTGGCCTTGTGGGAAATGGTATAGGGAGGGAGGGCTACGGCCACTCTTGGAGACTCAGGACTCTAAGATGCAAGTGACTGGGGCTCCCTAACCTTGGTGCATTAAGGGTTGAAGGCAAGGTGGGCACTCGGAGTGCTCAGCTGCAGCCCCTCGCCCACCCTAACCCACCTCTCTCTCTCTCACCTGCCCTCCCCCTCCCACCCAACTTGGGGCTCATGTTGCCCTATCTCCTCCCACTTCCCATGTGTTTCCCCCCTTCTCCCGTGTCTGTGCCACACCCGAGGTCGGAGCGGTGCCTCTGGGCCAGCCTGCTCCTCCCCTGCTCAGCGTGTGGAGCGGTCCCCAGCCCCCTGCTCAGCTCAGCCTCGGCCAGGAACGCCATGTTAGTTGTGCCCCCTGGGGGGTGGGGGGGGCGGGCAGGGGCAAAAGAATGGGAAGTAGTGCCCTTGGTGGGGGGAGGAGGGCTATCAGCCTAGTGCCCTGGAAAATGTGCCCTGCCCCGCCAACTGTCACACACTCTCTAGAGCTTGGCATTGAGGTGGCGGAAGATACTGCGAGTGAATGTCTGTGCTTTCTGGAAAATGCTGGGTTCTTGTGCCCACACCCCTTGCTCCCTCCCCTGCCCTCACTGCTGGCTTATGTTTCATCTAGGAACAGCTGAAGGCCCCTCCTTACACCCCCAACCTACAGAGGCTCATAGAATTTCGGGGCCTTAGAATTTTTGAGCCCACAGAACCTTAGAATTAGAATGATAGAATCTTAGGCTAAGACGATCAGAAGCTAAGAATGTTAGAATGTGAATCATAGTCTTATCACCTGTCATAGAATCTGAGAGTTAGAATTTCAGAGGCATTGAATCTCAACCAATTGGGGGACGGAGAATTTTGGAGATAGTTATGTCACTGAGACACCCCCGTCCCCAGCAGCTGAGAATCTTAAAATCTCAGCCGTACCCAAATCTACAACAGCCACAGCCCCAACCTCCGCCCAGAGCTGGAAATAAATCTCAGCCTTCCTGACCAGTGGGATCCAGCTTTATCTTACACACCTCCAGGGTCAAGGAGCTCACTGCCTCTGGAAGTGGCTGGCCGCATCTCCGGGAACCTCTGCAGAGTAGAAAGCTCACTGTCACTTGCTGCCATCTGCCTCCCTGACCCAGTCTGTCAGAGCTAGCAGTTAAAAGCTTGGGTTTTGGAGGCAGCCAAGCTGGGTTTGCATCCCAGCTCAGTCTCTCTCTGCCCAGTTGGGCACACTCCAGTTTCCTCATCTGTAAATTGGGATAATAATCCCCATGCCTGTTTATTGGAGTTGTTTTGATCACAATGTGAACTAATGTATGTAAAGAGTTCAGTGTAGAGCCTGGCAGAGAATTGGTGGTTAATCAATGGTAGCTCTTATAACTGTGATTAGGCCCTCTCTCGATCTTGGCTTTGCCTCCAGGGGCTGTGGAAACCACGGTACCCCCCCCGGCCAGGCTGAACAGCCCCCAAACACTTTTCCTAGGATAAGCCTTGGCCCCCTGCCCATCCTTCTGCCTTGTCCAGAGCTGTGCTCCCCCCGCTGCCCCCGCTCCACCGTCTGATTCTCCCACAGGGGTGTTCATGAGGCAGAGTGGGTTGGGTGTGGAACCTGGCCCAGTAGGGCAAGACTGCCCTCCTGGGCCCACGTGGGTTGTAGCCAGTGATGGCAGGTTGGCACCGGTGCCTGGATGCAGGGCCCATCTGCCCTTTTTCCTCTGTCCTCCCCTGTCAAGGGGGTGGGGATATGCATGTTTGGCCCTGATCCTGGATTTTCCCCCCAGCCCCAGCTATGATCCTTCTGCCCAGGGCCTGGCAACCCCTCCCTGGGGAACTGAAGGGGATGAGCCTCTGCTGCACTGGCCCTGGCCCCCGTCTTTCCCCCAAAGATTCGTGTTCTGTGATGTCCTCTGTGTACTCTGCCTATTTAATTTTTCTATCTGTGTCTCTGCCTGTCGCATCCTCTCGCTGTGTCTGTCATCTCTTTGTCCTTCTTCTCCTCCTCTCCCAGAATCTCTGGGGATGCAACCCAGGTCTCTGATTCTGTGAAAATTGGGACTGGAAGTCACAGCATCTCTATGTGCCTGCCTTCTCTTCTTCTCTCCCACTGTCTCTTTCCACCTTCTCTGGCTCTGTTTCCCGAGGCAGCCTCTGGCTCCGGCTCAGTCCCACTGTGTCAATGTGTCTGTCCCTGCCACCTCTCCTGGTCCCTGCTATGGCCCTACAGTTCTCCATTTTCTGTCTGTAGTCTCTGTTTTTCTGCCTCCAGCTCCTCAGCCCCTCTCTGCTTGGGGACATTACTGAGATCTTGGAGTTTGGGACCCCACCAGTCTTGGCAGATTAAGGGCTCCAGGCTGAGTGCAGGCCTGGGCTCAGCCTACCCTGTCTTTTGGAGTGTCACCCTGATGGACCCTTTGCTGCTGTCTTTAGGGCATCCCTCTGGAGCTCCTGCGTGGTGCTGCCCCTGCTGGCACTCACCTGGATGTCTGCTGTCCTGGCCATGACAGACCGCCGCTCCATCCTCTTCCAGGCGCTCTTCGCTGTCTTCAACTCTGCACAAGGCTTTGTCATCACGGCCGTGCACTGCTTCCTGCGCCGAGAGGTGGGGCGGGGCCTCTCCTGTCCTTTTGCACCCACCTCACCAGGCCAGGCTTCTCACTTCTCCCCACTGTGCAGACCAGGAGGACTGAGACCCCCCGATCAGGCCCCAAGCTGGGCAGCCCTTGGTGTGGAAACTGAAAGCCTAGGGACCTTGGCTTTGGCCTCCTTGTTTCCTCGGGCTACTTCTCCCCTAGGCTGGATGCATTTCTATCCTTCCATACCCACCTGGGTGCCTGGGGTGGGAAGCACAGCCAACTGTGGCCAGGGGCCTTGTGGTGGCCTCAGGCCAGCAGGCACCCATTGCCCCCAGGTCCAGGATGTGGTGAAGTGCCAGATGGGTGTGTGCCGGGCTGATGAGAGTGAAGATTCTCCTGACTCGTGTAAGAATGGGCAGCTGCAGATCCTGGTGAGTGAGGAGACCTGGGCAGGGCACAGTGGGCTATGAGTGTGTCCCTACCCCATTCCCCTGCTCCAGGCCCCTCACTTTCCCTATCCACGGTGGTGGGGTGGAGGGGATGCACGGAGCGGGGAAAGGACAAAGATCAGTTTTGATTCAGGCTCTGTTGCTGACCACTGGGTGACACTGGGCAAGTCTTTCCCTCTTTCAGTTTCTCCCCCATCAAGTGGGGCTGGGGTAGACATCTCTGGGCTCTATTGGACAGTGTGTCATGAGTAGCACCTCTGGGTGGGTAGGGAGGGGACTGAGCCCCCCCACCCTGATACATTGATCCTCTCTCTGCCCACCCGCTTTGTCCCTCTCTGCCTATAGTCAGACTTTGAAAAGGATGTGGATCTGGCTTGTCAGACAGGTGAGTCTACCTGTGCAGAGCAGAGAATGGCCCCCAGGGAAGGGCTAGAAAGGTGGGCCCCCAGCCCCATCATGGGAGGCCCTGATTGAGGTCCAGCTCTGGGGTTTAGCTTTAGAGTCAGACAGCCCTTAGTGGATTCAAGGCTGTGAACACACTGTGTGACTTTGGGCAAACAGCTTATTACTCTGAGCCTTAAATGAATTAGGGGATAACAAGGGCATAGCAGGGTGCTTGGCACATAGTGACTTATAGTAGTGTATCATTTCCATGATTCTCACCAAAATCTCTTTTCAATTCTGTCTCCTGGGGAGGATCTGCCCAGGGATGGGGGAGGAGGGCTGTGGGATCAGTCTCAGCATTGTGGGGCCAGAGGTCATGACCTGCAGCAGGAGCTGACCTCTGGGATCTGGGCTTTGGCTTTGCTCCTTGCCCTACCTTGCTGTGGGCCTCTGGGCAAGTTGTCTTCTTAGTCTCTCTGGTGTGGGAGAGAATACCAAGTACCTGGTTGTCTCCCCAGCACTCAGTTTTCTCCTCTGTCTGACCCCAGGGGCTTGGTACCTGCCCAGCCCAGGCAAGGGCATCTGGGGGCTCCTCCTCCCCAGGACTTACCTCCCTCCCACTCCTGCCCCCAGTTCTGTTCAAGGAGGTCAGCACTTGCAACCCATCCACCATCACGGGCACACTGTCCCGCCTGTCCCTGGATGAGGATGAGGAGCCCAAGTCCTGCCTCGTGGGTCCCGAGGGCAGCCTCAGCTTCTCACCACTGCCTGGGAATATCCTGATGCCCATGGCAGCCTCGCCAGGGCTAGGGGAGCCGCCGCCCCCCCAGGAGGCCAACCCTGTGTACATGTGTGGGGAGGGCAGCCTGCGGCAGCTGGACCTCACATGGCTGCGGCCAGCCGAGCCAGGCCCCGAGGGGGACTACATGGTGCTGCCCCGACGGACTCTGAGCCTGCAGCCTGGTGGTGGGGGCGGAGGTGGTGAGGATCCCCCGAGACCCCGGCCTGAGGGCACCCCCCGACGAGCCACCAAGGCACTGGCCCACACCGAAGCCTACCCCAGCTTCCTCTCTGTGGACCACTCGGGCCTGGGGCTGGGCCCTGCCTATGGGTCTCTACAGAACCCCTATGGGATGACCTTCCAACCACCACCGCCGACGCCCAGTGCCCGCCAAGTGCCCGAGCCGGCGGAGCGCAGCCGGACCATGCCCCGCACTGTGCCCGGCTCCACCATGAAGCTGGGCTCCTTGGAGGTGAGGGACTACAGGGCATAGGGCTGGGGTGGGAGGCCTGCCTTCATGTGCCTGAGACTATGTCTGAGTCCCAGGCAGCAGCCGGGGCGGGGGGGGGGGTGGGCGCGGAGCAACCAGCAGCCTCCCCAGGGCAGCACCTTTGTACAGAGTTGCTGGGAATGTACACATTGTGCATTTCTAACCTCTGTACCCATGGCAGCCCCAAGGGAATCCTGGCTCTGAACTCTAGGGTACTTGGACTTCACGTACTGAGGGTCTACTTCTCGACGCATTCACACTTGCTTTAGGGCCTACTTTGGGGTGAGTGGTTAGGATGGGTCTTCTTTTAAGGGGCTGTGGATCAGGCCAGGTGATATATTGTTAGGGAGGAGACATTACGGGCTGAGAGGCTGGACCTTCGAGTTACACAGATCTGGACACTGACCAAAATCTCTCCCTGAGCTTCAGTTAATCTCTCTTAACCTTAATATCTCCAAGCCTCAGTTTCCTCATTTGTAAAGTGAGAATAACAGAGCAGCCTCTTTGTAGAGTTGTAAGGATTAAATGAGTGATATAAAACATTTATCTCAGTGTAGAGCAGGTAGAAAGTGCTAGGTAATTGGAAATTGCTGCTATAACCATCCCTGAAATCAGCCTCGGCACTGGCCATAGGCCTGTGGTAATCGACCTCCTCTTCCTGAGAAAATGTCAGCCCCTCCCTCTCCCTGCGTGAGTAGTTTCTGTAGATGTATACTGTCCCTCTGGCTTCCTCAGATCTGCTCCTTGCACAGAATCACTGGGAATAAGCAGGTGGTAGTGACCCACTGCAGAACTCTAAAACGTTCTAGAACATTCTAGAACTCTAGGTGGAGGGATAAGGGAAATGTGGATAAGGAAAGCGGCAGGAGTTGCAGCTCAGGCACTGCTGGCTGCTCATGTTCGGCCTCGGAAACCTGTTCCCCATCCTCTGCACTACGGAAATTAAGTTAGCAGCTAGAAGGTTAGAAGTTTAGTTTTTCTCCCAAAATGTTTCTTGAACATTTGGTGCCTGCTCCTGTTGCAGATGGCAAAAACAGGAAGGCATAACAAAGAAAACTTGACACCAGCACTGTGGGGTGGGGGTGTGCTCAGCATCACAGCAGGTTTGGGGCTGTGGACACCTGCTCATGGTTGGACCACTGAGGAGGGGCCAGCTTTGGGCTTCTTGTGTGGGAGGTGGCAATAAATGTACCAGCGTCTTGAGGGGTCAGGGATGACGTCCATAGTTCTGGTGTGGGCAACTGCAGTGGAGCGGGGGCGGAGGGGTGGGTTTGTGGTGGAGGATTCCGAATTTATTCGGTTGGGCACAGCTGTGTGTGTGGTGCCTGTGGGCATCAGGGGACAGGGAGAGGTGTCCTGCTGCCTCCAGAAAGCAAAGGGATGGCTAGAAACAGGGAAGACGTACGTGTGTGGCGAAGGGCAGGAGAAGATCCAGGGCAGAGCATACAGAGCCTAGTGTCGGGAAAGCCAGGGTAGCTGGTGGAGAAAGAGCAGGCAGGAAGGTTGGAGGACCAGGAGAGTGGCGTCATAAAGGCCAGCGGTGGCGAGTATGTCTCCTGGGCCTGGGACTTAGGAGATCTAGATGGTAGTTTTAGCATCATCCTTGAGGGCCTTGGGGCAAGTGCCTTCTCCTCCCTGGACCTCCATTTCCCCAATGTAATCTGGGCAAATCGCCTTGGACTCGTGAGTGCTGTGCGCCAACATTCCAAGACTCTAGGCCTCCTGCTTGAGTGGCCCTGGACACTGTAGGTTATTGGGGCCTTGGAGGTGATCTTGGGTAAGTGAGGGCCGGAGAGGCGTGAGGGGATGGGGAGGCCAGGGAGGCAGGGCCTGGTTTGTCAGGAAAAGGGGCAAGGCAGCATCAAAGGAAGGACTGAAAACCTGAGTTCTTGTGTTTGCAGGACAAGTGGAGGGTTCCAGGGAGAGGGGAGCCCTTGGCTGGCAATGAGAAAGAGGCGAGATGGGGCAAAAGGCTGGAATCCAGGGCACAGAGGAAGGAGCATCTGCTCTGTGATCCCACGTGGGAATCCGTGTCCCTGCCACGTTGGATGTCTGCCTTGGGACATTTGGCCCGTGTGCAGTTGCATGTGTGTGCATGATCCAGTGTGTGTGTGTTCCCTGTGAGCATCTCCTGCATATGTGTATATTGCAGGGGCAGCAGGGAATGTGGGCCTGGAGCCTGAGCTGCAGGCCTGTGGTGGGGTAGTGCCTCACCTCATCCCCCAGGCCTCAGCCCCTGTTCCTACAACCCCAGGGGCTGCCCTTTCAGGATTTCAAGCTCGTGTTCCTGGGCTGAGGAAAGGTGCAGTGTGCAAGCCCTGGGTATCAGGTTTCCAGTCTATGAAATCCTTTTTACCCTTGCACGTGGTAAAAATCTTTCTTCTCCTTCACTGTCTCCTTGCTTCTTCCCAGCGAAAGAAGTTACGGTATTCAGATCTGGACTTTGAGGTAAGTGCTGTGTTTGTGTGTGTGTGTGTGTGTGTTGGCCAGGGGGTTGGAGGGCCGTTTGTCCCTGGAGGGTCCACTCCTAAAATTAGCCCAAGTCCCATTACAGACAGAGCCTGACTCCACAAGACTGTGGTTTCTGTGGGATCCTCCCAACATCCCCTCCCTGCCCAAGCCTGAAGCCTCACCCGTGAAGAGAGCCAGGTCTTGTCCCAGAGGGCCCAGCAGTGGGCAGGGCTATGGGGACCCAGGATGATGAGTGCCCTCAGTGGGGGGCTGGTTTATGGAGCGGCTGCAGTGGGTAGCACCTCCTCTGATGCCCTGTGGCTCCCAGAAGGTGATGCACACCCGGAAACGGCACTCAGAACTCTACCATGAGCTCAACCAGAAATTCCACACTTTTGACCGCTACCACAGCCAGTCCACGGCCAAGGTGAGGCCTCTTCCTATGGCTGCCCCCGCCTAAAGCTCAGCGCCTGACCTGGTGCAGTGGCCCCTGGGGTCAGACCCTGACCCATGGCCCCCATTACAGAGGGAGAAGCGGTGGAGTGTGTCCTCGGGTGGGGCGGCCGAGCGGAGCATATCCAGCGTAAGTCTCCCTGGGCTGGGTGGGGGTGAGGGGGCTCTGAGGGACTCAATCCCTCCCCGCTCACCTGTCCTGCCTGAGCAACTTCAGCCTGCCTCACCAAGGGCCTACCTACGTCATAAGCAACAGTTCTGAAGTTGCTTGGGGATGGGGAGCATTGATGGGGACTCCACCAGCGTCTTGAGGAGGGTGGGCAGATAGGAGACATGGTGTCAGGGGGCCAGCTCTGGAGCCAGGTGGATCTGGATTTGAACCTGACTTTGGCACCTGACTGCTTAGTAACTGGGCATCACTGGGCCCCTCTGGGCCACCTCAGTTTCTTCTGTACAATAGGTAAGAGGGTATTGGCCCATATTCACGGACCCTTCCCTTCTCCCCACAGGAGAAGCCCAGTCCAGGGGAGCGTCCCAGTTTATCCCAACAGCGGCGACATCAGAGCTGGAGCACCTTCAAGTCTATGACGCTGGGCTCACTGCCCCCCAAACCCCGAGAACGGCTGGCCCTGCACCGGGCAGCAGCCTGGGAGCCCACAGAGCCACCAGATGGCGACTTCCAGACAGAGGTGTGAGTGCCACGCCGGACTGCCCACTGCATATAAATATATATATCTCTCTATTTTCACACTCCACTTTGGAACTACCCAGGAGCCAGCGCCCCCTCCCCTCTCCCGAGGGCTGGGCAGGGAGGCGCAGTGGACTCAGCGAGGCTTGGGGAGCCAGACACAGTGTGGCCTGGGGAGCCAGGGCCCTTCCCCATTTCTCAGAGGCCCCCCAGCCACTGGAGCCCCGTCTTTGCCCCAGCCTGTCTGTCCCTGCCCCGGGCTGGGAAGGGGGGAGGGGAACTTTGTTGGGAATAAACTTCACTCTGTGGATTTTGCCGCTGAGCTGTTTGCTTCCCCCAGGTGAAGGCCTAGTCCTGGGACCCCAACTTTGTTCTTCTGTCTCCTTGGTTCACCTCACTTGATCTCATCTAATTGTGTGATGGGATCAGGCCAACCCTGACTGGGAGAGGGGTGCCTGGGCTCTGACCCCATCTTTGTCCTTGAATCCTTGTGTGACTTTGGATACATCCCTTTCCCTGTTGGGGCCTGGGGTAAGCAGATTGGGAATGTGGAGTGGGGCCCCTTGCAGCTGGCCTTCCGCAGTGGCTGTGATGGTCATGGCTGCTTTTCAGTAGAGCCCAGAGGCCAGACTGCCTGGTCTGGAGCCCAAGGAAAGTCAGTTTCCCCGTCTGTGAAATGGGAATGGTACTAGTACTTACCTCATAGGGTTGTTAAGAGGATACAATAGATAAATATTTCTAAAGCACTTAGTGAGTGCCTGACACAGAAAAAGCTCTTTAAACATCAGCTGTTATCTCCTGGCACTTTGGTCACATGCCTGTGCTCTGTGCCAGGAGCTTCACGCACACGACCCCTGACCCTTCACCACAACCTTGCTGGAAGATTTTAGGTTGCCCTTTTTGTGGAAAGGAAAACGAGGCCAGAGATGGAAGTGACTTGCTCAAGGCCACAGTCAGAGGCAGGGCTGGGGCCTCACTTTTATCGATGCCCCCTGGTAGGATAAAAAGCTTAAGCTCACTTTCCAGAGACACGATCTTTATGGCTGCAGGGGAGTGTCAGGGAGCTGGGTTGTGGTGGAGCCTCGGGTTTGAGGGCTCAGGATGGATGTAGGGTGCAGGGGGCAGGCTGGCTTGGTGCCAGAGGGCAAGTGTGAGAAACTCATTGCTTGTGCATATACTTTACATATCTGAGCGAATGGAGCCTTGACACCCAGGAAGAGGGGGTGCAGGATCAGTGTGTGGAAACGTCTTACAGTAAGCACCACGGCCCTTCTGTGGTCAGGCAGCAACAGGAGCAGGGGCCACAGATGCAGCTGTTTGCCTGGTCATTTAGCAACATAGACACCTCTGGGCTCCTCCCCAGGGACTATGAGGCACAGGTGCAAGCCCTTAGAAATCTGACAGTCTCTGGGGGATGGCCGACATGTCAGCGGGAGGGGTTAGGTGCTATAGGAGCCTCCTTGAGCAGCCCCAGAACTTATGTGTGCAAAATACTCAGGCAGCACTACATTTGAGTCTTTGGGGGTAGGTAGGTATTGTGACTCATTTTACAGATGAGGAATGAAGGGTCCGGGAGGGATGTGACTTTCCCAAACTCTCACAGCTTGTAGATGACTACACTGGGACTCGTGGCTGGGAGTGGCAGAAGCCCAGCAGCAGCCAGCTTAGGCAGAAGAGAACTTTGTTCATTCCAGAATTGCAGGCTGCAGCAAGGACAGCCGCAGGCATGTGGCGAGCATCGGGTGACGGAACCCAGGGTCATTGTGCTGCCAGATGTCCCGTCCCTTGCAGTCGCTCACCCACTTTGGTCTACCAGGCTTCCATCTCTCAATTCCCATCACTCAGCTTTGCACCCTGAGAGAAAGAAACGTTCTCTCCATTTCCAATCAGCAGACCCCCAAGGAAGGGCTCTGACTGGCCCTGGGCAGGAGGTGGGGCACTATGGCAGCCCCCTTGAGAACCTCAGGGGAGGGGAAGAGGTTGGAAGAGGTCTTCAAAGAGGGAGGCCTGTTCCCAGAAGTGGGAGATACGCTCGTGCAAACAAAGCCCCTGTCTCTGACCCTATGCTAGCAGGCCCCACTCCACGTCTTGGGCCTGGCCTTTTCTCTGAGCCACCACCTGAAGTCATCTCAGTGCCTGTGTTCCTGTCCCCTTCCTTCCCAGCCCTGGGCTCCGGTGGCCACCGCTAGGATCTCTCTGGGGCCTAGCTGAAAAGTGCATTCCTTTTCCCCTCTTGTAGTTTCTTGCTTTGTGTCTGGTTTGGGGAGGACATTTATCATTCACCATGTTGATTCTGGTTAAATAGCCATCACAAGTGCAGCAGGAGCTCCTGGGGACTTTGAGACTCGCCACTGTCATGGTCGGGGCAGAGCTTTCCTGTGTTGAGGGCTGTGCTTCGCTCTGGCCCTTAGTCCCCACTCCCTCAGACACTGACTTGCCGTGTCACCTTGGACGGGTCACTGGACCTTGACACAGGGTCTCCTTTACTGTAGGCCTATTAACTTTTCCATTTGGGCTAATATCTAAGAACCGGTTGTTTCTTTCCTGGACTTGAATTTCTTACCTCATTGCCCTTGTTCGCTTTGCTTCCAGCTTCCAGTTCTTTGTTCACCTGGCCCAGGAGTGATCTTTCCAAAAAGCAAATCTGGCAAGGCCACTGCCCTGCTCAGAAGCCTTCCAAGGATCCTAGAATTAGTCTAGAATGCAAGACCCTTGGTAGTGTGGACCTTGCCCACCTCTCCAGGCCTATCTCTCACCTCTACAACTATGCACATGCCCTTCCTCCTGCCCGGAACTCCCTCCTGCTTACACTGGCAAAGTCCCCTTCATTCTTCCAGATCTAGTCTAAGTGGCCCCTCTGTGAAGCTGTCCCTAAACTCCCTGCCCCAGCAGTCTGCACTCACTGGGCTCCCACAGCCTGGTTTACACTTTTACTATCACTCTGCTCATGCAGATTTGCTACCATCTTTGTTGACCTGGTTCAGTTTGTGCACTCAGCTGAGGGCTCCACAGGGAGCAGGTTATCAACCGATCTTGACTGAACAGATGGAATGCACAAATCTCCCCAAACGTTAGTTTTCTTGTCTGCAATATGGGGATAATGATAGCCTTCACCCAGCCTTCCTCACTGGGCATCTGGAGCATGCTGTGAGCTTACTCATGGGGGGCATTGTGCAGGTGGTATCTACCCCCCTCCCCTAGTTATTCCCTCCTGGGCCTCTATTCTGTATCCTGTAACCCCCAAGTGGGAAGCCAGCTGTGGGCGCTGTCCATGGTTCTGAAAGGGACCTGCTGCCCTCCCAAGAGATAAGAAAACAGCCTGAGAGGCTCACCTAAGCTCAGTTAGTCTTTTATTGGTTTCCAGATTGTGGCAGGGTCATGCGTGAGCAGTCTGGCCCTTCCTCCATAAGGTCAGACCCCGGAGAACATCCAGAAACATCCAATAAAAAAAAATAATACATAGTGTAGCGGTTAGCACACGCAGAAGGTCCTGGGTTCATGCCCTAGTGGAGCCACAGTCCATGGTCTGTGGCAATGCCACCCTGAACAAGCCCGATGTCTGTTCTTGGAAGCTAAGCAGGGTTGGGCCTGGTTAGTACTTGGATGGGAGGTCACCTAGGAAGAACAGGTACTTTTACTTTAAAAAGTAAAAAAAGGTGAGATTCATTTTAATAATGTATTTAACAATATATCAGAAAAAAATAATTTCAACACAATTATCAGCAAGATACTTGGCATTCTTTTCTTGTACTGCATCTTCGAAATCTAGTGTGTATTTTACACATAAAGCACACCTCATTCTGGCCACATTTTGAGTGTTCAGGAACCACATGTGGCCAGTGGCTACTGTATTGGAGAGCACGGCTCTAGACAGAACAAAGGCAGTGACCTTGGGCAAGCCAATGCTGTATCCTTTGTGAAAAAGAGGTACAAGTATTAATATGCCTCACTGGATCATGGTGAGGGCTCAAGGATGTGAGGTAGGGATGGTCTCCAGCCCAGTGCCAGCACAAAATAGGCACTAAGTCAGTGTTCCTGGATTCTAGGGATTGGGGGGATATGGGGTGGGCAGGGAGGGTGTGCTGGGAAGTAGAAGCAAGTCCTGAGGAGACCTGTGGACTGGTATCTGGCCAACCTCAGCAGGGCTGGGGGAAGGCTGCACCTCTCCTCACCCCTGTGGTCACCCCTAGAGCCTGTCTCCCCTCCTCCCACCTGTAGTCCCAGACTGTGGACGGGGCAGGTTGGGACTGGTACTTGAACAGACACATTAAAACTCGCTTGGGTTTAATTTACTTCCATTAGGTACCAATTAAAAGGAAATTAGGTGGCCTAGGTGGCCTGAGGGAGAACTTGGTTGTGGGAGGCTGCCAACTCCTGCCTCTCTAGACTTATTACCCTTGAGGCTTTCTCTTGCCCACTCTGGAAGCTCATGGGGTCCACAGATGGGGCCCACAGAATGGCTTTTAGGGCCATTCCCCAGTGCTTCCTGTTATTCCCCCTGTACTCCTCCAAGGCTACCAACCCCAGGAAGACCCCTACCCTCTCAGGTCCTACGACATGCTAAGTGACCCATGGGCTTGTGTCTTACACACCTGCATGGATGACCTTGTCATTGGATTTGGGGCACAGGAAAAGGACAAGCATTGGGAGAGACAGTCATACCTTTGGCCTTGGGTGTGTTAACCTTGAAGTACCTTGGAGGTGGTCAAGGGGGTATTTCCAATAGGAAGTAATGGTTAGATAGGACTGGAACTCAGGAGAAGGGCTGGGCTAGAATCACAAAGTCATTTTGGAGTGGGCCATAGGTTGAGTGGGAGGAAATGACGGTGTAGACAGTTCTTGAAGTGGGGCTATGAAAAGAGGGAGATATGCTCAGGTCCCATTGTAGGCTCTGAAGGTGAATTAGCGGGAGGAGATGATGGAATGTTTCCAGGAATGGAAAGGCCCCCCAAGATTCTACGTAATGGTAGACCAAAATTAACCAGCCTTACCGTCCTGAGAGGCAGGGTCCTAAGATCTGGTGTTGAAAATCATCACAGAAGTTGGTTCTGCTCATTTGTTGGGCTGCAGGCCAGCCACTGTCCCTGAAAGGGGTAAGGGGATAGGGGCACTCAACAAAACCTCAGACTTTCTGAATGAGGAGGGAACTCTGGGCTTCATGGGGAGCACCCAGGGCACAAGATGGAGATATAGACATAGTGCCCCGGGCTCTCTGCAGCCCTGCTCATGCTTCTCCTGACCAGGCACGAGCAGATGCAAGCCCTCCCCACATGTGCTGTTAGCCCCCCACTGGGCTGCTCCAGGCTGGTATGTCCCCATCCCTTGCGGTGGCATGGCACAGGCCCAGCCATCAATCCAAGCATCCCTAGAGTCAACCAAGAAAGTCAATATTTAATTTGGGCACCGTGTTAATGCCATCGATTGCCAACTCCCCCCTTCCACTTCTTCAGGCTCATTTGTCACTTCCCACCCACTGGGGGTGGGGGTGGTGCCTAAACTCAGTGGAGGCAGAGCTCAGCCTGAGGTTGGCTTGGGGAAACTGGCCTGCCTGTGGGGGTGCTGCCAGCTTTCCTTCTCCCTAAGACTCACTCATCAGCTTTGTTTTGAGTTTCCCCAGCTGCATCTCCAGAGAGGGAGGTAAAATGGGGAGGAGGGTCCACTTGTCTCCCAGCTGTGGCTGAGTCTAATTCCCTGCAGGGTCCAGACACAGAGCAGGTGTGGCTGGGGTGGGGGGGATGAATGATGGAGGGAAGGTTAGAACCTGTGGAGTAGGCATTGTGGAAGAGAAGAGAGAGGCTAGGGCTGTGCCAGCTGAGGCTTCTGGAACCTCTCCTGGGTGCCCAGTGCTGTGCCTGTGTGATGCTGTGAAACCCACATGGGACCCTTGAGGCAAAAAGATCCACCTTCAGGCTCAGCAAGGAGCTTGGGGGTTCATTGAGCTTAGAGGCTTAGAGCCAGCTGGGCAGTGAAAGAGGCTGGGGGGAGGGCAGGGATCATAGCAAGGCTGGGCTGGGGCCAGCCCCCTGTTCATTTTGTCAGTTCCATGGATCCAGATATGGGCAGGTAAGCTGGGACCCTTGGCATTCTTCCCCAGCCCAGCCCACTCACGCTCAGGGAGGGAATGAAGTCTGCATTGGGGGCCAGGCTTGTGCTCAAATAGCAACTGCATTCCCAACATGCTGAATGACCTTGGGCAAGTTAAGTAATCACTGAGCCTTAGATTCCTCCTCTGAGAAGTCAGGGCTTTGGTCACTTTGTACAGTTTTCAGAGGGTCAGGAATGGGCAGGCCTTCATGGCCCAGAGGGCTATTCCCCAGAGTTCTCACATTGAGCAGCTGCCAAATCAGCCTTGAGAAACTGCCAAGATTGTTTCTGCGGGGCCATCGGCTGTCAGGCGCCTGGCCACCATGGCACACTTTATGCTCCTCATTATCCCCAACCCATGAGCCAAGACCACGTTGAGGGGACAGTTGGTCCAGGCCTGTTATCTAGCACTGGGTGATCTGATGGGCAGATAGTCCAGTTTGGGGCACCAGCAAGATGGCAACAACACATGTATGTGGCAAGAAAGCCTGCTTCCTTGAACTTAACCAGAATTTTGCAATTGAAAAATCCCAAAAGTTGTTTTCATTTCAGCATAAGTGCAGATATTGTGCTTCATGGATTAGTATTATTCCCATTATGAATTGTGTATGAGGAACACCAGACTCTTTTCAATGGGTAGGGTATCTTAATGTCATAATCTGGTCCCATCCTGAGCTGCCCAAGGACTCTTCAGTAGCCCAGCTGACCCACTCTGAGCCTCTCAGTCAAGCCTTGAACCAGGAGAGCCTGACTTGGTCATTCACTTATTTAGTAAACATTGTCTGATGCCAACTCATGCCAGGCTCTGATCTGGATACTGACAAGGTAAAGATGAGGAAGACATGGTCTCTAGGAAGGATACTGAGTGGGATGAAAGCAAGGGGAAGGGGTAGATTTTGTTTCCTCTGCCTAAAACCTTCCAAGGGCTTCCCATTGCTCTTAGAATAAAGTTAAGACTCCGCACTGTGGCCCAAGAGGAGGGGCCTGATCTGGTCCTCCACCATTCTGACTGAGTCTCTAGAACTCTCCTCACTGATGGAGCTCCAGACCTGTGGCTTCCTTTCTGCTCCTCCAACACATTTCACAGGTTCTCCCACCCCAGGGCCTTTGCATGTGCTGTACCCTCCCTTGAAAGGCTCTTTCCTGGCTATTATTTTGCTGGATCCTCATTTTTGATGGGAGCTCTAATGCCATCTCCTCAGAAAGGCCTTCTTTGCATACCCTTTGCCCTCTGAGTCATTTTTGAGGACATCACTCTAATCCTTCCATAGTTCTGCTTCTCCTGATCTGAAATTATAGTGTCTGTGTCCTTTATATTGTTTGTCTCTCCCACTAGGCTATGAAACTGAGGCCAGAACAGGGTGATAGTCACTGAGATACCATTGCCTGGCATATGATAGGAACTTAGTATATGTTTTTGAATGAATGAATGAATGAATGAATGAATGAGTTGGTGCTTAAAATTCCCATAGGACATCAAGAGGTGGTATCCTGGGAGCAGAGCTAAAGTTCTGGCCCTCAGTGCCCTGCCACAGACCCACCATATCTGTGTCCAGCCTTTGCAGGGGCTGTAAGAGGGATAGTGTTGCATGTGCAGGCCTGGGAAGGGGTGTGCCCCATAGGACTCCAGCCTCGGGACGTGCATATTGCAAGAGGCTCATTCCTTGCATATTAACGTGCTGCTGGACAGGCAGTTCCCACTGCTGCTAAAATTTTCACTGTCAGGGCCAATGACTGATCCGGGATGGGGGTTGGGAGGACAAAGCATCCATGTCAAGAAGGCCATGTACACTTTTGTGTGAGGGTATCATGTGCAGTCATTTAGGCAGGGGCTTGCTCCCAGGTGCCATGAAGGGGTGCTACATGTGTACCTGCATGTCTGAGCATGCTCTGCCCTTAGCTGGCCTGCAGTGCCCACAGGTGACTTATATTTTACATGCTATCACTTCCAAACCCGACTGAGAGAAGGAGGGGCCCTTAGAGACATTGAATTCTACTCCATGTGCAGAAAGAGAAACTGAGGCCCACAGAGGGGAGTTGTTGCTTGAGGTTACATCACGAGTCTACAGAGGGTCAAGGCTAATGCTCAGTGGACAGTGAGCATTCATGGAGAACCAAATGTGTATCTGGCACAGTGCTGGAGGCTGGGGACTTGCTACACCAGAGAAGCCCACAATCCAGGAAACAGGGCTGGGGGAAGAGGGAGACATACATGGACATGAGCGGGAGGGGGCTCCTCTGCCTTTAGGGAGAGCGTGTCAGGGAAGGCTTCTTAAGGAAGGAAACACTGCGCTGAGCTTTGAAGACTAATTGAAAACTCAGCAGGCAGAGAAAGGGGAAAGGGCACTCCAGGCCGAAGGAGCCACGTAAGCAAAGGCACGAAGCATGAAACAACCTGGCAAGTTTGGGGAACTGCAAATCATGTGGTTTGGCTGCAGAGGAGAATGCGGGAAGGATGGGCTGCAGAGATGAGGCTGTGAGGGAGGTAGGTTCTGATCACAGTGGGCCTTGTGTGCCACGATAGGGATCTGGATCTTGTTCTGAGGATTGCTGGGGAAATCACTGAAGCCAACTTGAGTTTTAGAAAGATTTCTTTTGCTAACAAGGAAAAATGAATTCAACAAATAGTGTTTTGAGAACTTACTATGTGCCAGGTGCCACGCTGGGTCCTGAGGATTCTCTTCGAAATGAGGCACACACATCCTCAGCCCTGCAGTAGGATATAGCAGGTAGAAAGCTTGGCACACGAATTCAAGAAATACCCCATTTTAAAATTCTCATTAAATCAGTTCTAATCTGATTCACTCTAGGCCCTTTCCAACAAGTTGGCAGAAAATTCAATTTCAGCCATCACTGGGGTCCCCTGTAGAGGCTTGTGCAAGGATCTGGTGTCCCACCTGAGTCTAAGCATGGAGGAGGTGCCTCATCTTTGGTCTACACTGGTCACAGAGGATACCAGTTGCCTAGCCCTTATGGTCCCTTGGGGTTTGGCAGCTCGGCTGTTCCTCTGCCACTTTGGGGTGCTGAGGCTAGTACCCCATTGTTTGGGCTCCAGCCTTCCCAAGTACACAGCCACCTATCCACCACAGTTCCAATCACCTGTCAAGGGAGGGGCTGCTGGACGCAGGTCCCCACTGCTCACAGAACCCCCACTTCTGCCCTCTCTTCAGCTAGCTGCTCTCTCTCCTTTTTCTGTCCACATTGCCCTCTTCTCATCCCTTGAGAACACCTAGCACAGTCACTTCCAGGTTAGCTTTTTGAAAAATCAGGATGAGCCACCAGAATTCAAGCAGCTTTTGTGTTCAGCCTAGCACAGTTCCCTGAGGCTAGGAAAATCAAAGTGATTGGCTACCATCTTAGAACTGGGAGGAAAGCAAAACAATGAACATCTCAAGGGTTACCTAACTCACACCTGGGACTCAGGAAAGGTCTCAGTTTTTGCTACTGAGCCTTGAAGACATCAAGGACAAATGTTCCAGGAAAAGGGAGCAGCAGGTGTGAAGGCCTCAAGGTGAGAGCCAACGAGGGGTGTGTGGAACTGAAGGTTGCCTTGTGAGAATAACGAGGACTGAAGGAGGTGGGGCTGGGTAGTGGAGCCTTCTAAATCCCAAGCTATGGTTTGAAGCTCATCTTGACCATGAGAAACCATAGAAAGATTTTACTCAAGAAGTGACACAACCAGATTTCTGTTTTAGAAGCACTCATTGGGCAGTAGTAGAATGGTTGGGGAGAGGGTAAAATTGGAGGCAGAGGGAGCTGTTGGCAGGAACTGAAGGAATCCAAGCAAAGGACAGTGGCTGCCCAGACCAGTGGCTGTGTGGTGTTGGAGAGAAGAGGATATTATCTATACATAAGTATCAGGAAGAAGGGACAGAGCTTGGGGCTGTGGGGAAGAGAGGACAGGTCTTCGAATGACTGAGATGGAGCAGACTGAGCAGGATGGTGGTGTATAGGCACCAGTGGGACAGCCAGGGAGAGGAAGGATTGGGGAGTGCAGTGGATCCCTTCTCCATCCCACCTCTGCATCCCGCAATTCCCAAACTTCCCACTAGATGGAGGGCTGGTGCTGGGAGACCGACTCCACCTCTCATCCTCCGCCTCTTACCCTCCAATAGCTGGGCCTCCACTTGGGCCTCCTCAAATTTCGCATTCTTGAATTCGCTACGAGAGCTCATGTATTGGGGGTATCGGCTGCTCCCGCACCCCAGTACTGTGGCTTCAGCCTCTAGGGTCCAGGAGAGGGGGAATCAGCCCTGCCCCTAGTGTCTCCGTGTGCCGCTCCGTGTCCGCATACACAGGGGTGTCTCCGTGCTCAGGGCTGCCTCAGCTACCGCAGCCTCAAAGACCGCCCGGCTTTCACAGACAGATACGTCCTCAGACTAGCGGTCTACCCATCAACCGCAATACTGTTGCTCCCCACCAAGTCCTCCGACGCTCTCCTTCTCCCCGACCGCACGCTGGGGGAGGAGGCTCCTTTTCCTCTCGCTTCTGTTCCAGGCCCCAGAGGCAAGCCCAGCTCCAGTCCCAGGAAGTTAGATGTTAGGCACGTAGGTTTCTCTGGACCTTGGGAACTAGATGCAAGGTTGGCCAGAGCTGGGCGGAGCCAGGTAGGAGGCGGGGCCTAGGGTGCAGTCGGGGAGGCACTCCAGCCATGGGTATGGCCCAAGACGGGCCAGGGGCGTGGCCAGAGTGGGCTGGAGGCGTGGCCAGGGGCGTGGTTGGGTCAGGCTTCCCAGAACCTGGAAGCTTTCTCCTGTTTCCTCCTCAGCGGTTTGAGTCGCACCGGAGCTCCGCCCTCTCTGGCCTCCAGTCCAACAGCCCGAGAGACCGACAGTCTGGCCTGACTTAACAGGGGCCGTTTCTCTGGAGGCTGCGCCCAGCTTCCTGGAACTGCCAGACTTTTCAGGGAAGGCGCGGAGAAAGGGATTAGGGACGCATTCTCCGGACCTGCACCTCATCCCTGCGACCCCTTATTTCCACCCGAAGTGCTTCCATTCTTTTCCATATATACAGCCAGATAACCTGGGGCTTGAGCCCCGATCTGAAGGAGCTGGTCAGGCGCCTGCGCCTCCACGAGGCCCGCGTTCCTTGCCTCTCTGTGCTCGGGCCTGGAGCTGGCTCTAAAAATAGACCAAGGCGCCTGAACGTGCTCACCCGGGAGGGGGTCGGGGAGGCTTGAGTCACACCCTTCAGAGAGGGCCTCCCACCCTTCTCCGGGAGACGGGGCTGCCTTGACGGCCAGGCATCACTTCGACTTTGTTGGCCGCACTCTGCGCTCTTGGCTGTGCCATGTTGCGGGAGAGCCAGCCAGGCGATGACTGGCCGGGCGGGTGAGCAGTAGCAGCCACAGCCGGGAAGGATTTGGAGTTCCTGGCCCTGATTTATTTAGTTGTTTTCGTGTGTCTGGCGGCGACATACCGACCCGCCCCCTTCTTTGGCGGGACAATCACGTCTACACCTGCCTTTCTCTCCCGCCCAGGCCCAAGGGGCTGTCGTCTGGGTGGGGACCTGGCCTGGAGGAGCAAAAAGTCCCAGCTTGGATCTGATCTTAGCCGTTCTGGAGCTAACATTCCCACTCTACAGATGAGGAAACTGAGTTCCAAAGAGAGGAAGGGGTGAATCGTACTGCAGAGTGTGCTGTAATAGCCCTGGATTCAAACCCCAGCTCTGCCTCTTAGTAAGCCACTTCTTAGGGCCTGTTGCCTTAGTTGCTCCAGTTGAGGATGGCACCCATGTCCCTATAAAATGAGAATAATGATAGATACTTAAGATTGTCCTGATGATTAAAATTATTTTTTTAAAAAAACAGCATAGGGATTTTGGGAGTTACAGTAATCCTGGGTTCAATCCTATCACAGCAAGTTAGTTAACATCAGACTTGGGAAATGGAAGGCACTCAAGAGTCCCCAGATTCAACTTTTCCTTGTTGCCAAAGGACAGAGAATCTCCTTAAAGCAAATAATGCATCAAGGCAGACCCTGGCCTTGGACCCCGGTCCCAGGCTCTTTCCTCCTACCTTCAACCACCTGTCCTCTTTTGTCCAAACACCAGTGTCAGACTGTTTCTGAATGGTCAAGGCTGACAATATTCCAACCGGTTTTGTTTCTTTATATATTATATGCTACTTAGGTCACTTTGTAGGAAAAACAAGCTATTGTGTATCTTCAGAAATGTCATCACCCTTTCAAAACTACATACAATCAGCTATGTAAATAGTGATTGAATAGAGGGGACCGTCAGAGATGAATGTGGGTATGAGGTACAAGGCAAAAGTCCCTGGTGAATCACTCCCCAATAACAATAATGTTAATAATGAACATTTTTGAGTGCTTACTATGGGCTTGGCTTAGTTTCATGCATTATCTCATTTAATCTCCCAAATTTCGTGTGGTTAGGTGTTATCATCATCACCCCATTTTACAGATATGGAAACTAAAAGGACTCAGAGAAGTGAAGAAATTTGCCTAAGAGAACAAAGCCAGGAAGTAGCAGAGCCAGGATCAAATCCTTTCTGATGTTTGATTTTATTTTCTGCCATTGAAGAAAAAGTTGGGTTTCACCCTAAACTTTCCCTCCCTCAACCTCCCTTTCTAACTAGGTTGTCAGACTTCCCCAGCCCAGCCCAGGGCACTACTGGGAGGAGGTGGGGCTGGGCAGCAGCCAAACTTATCCCCAACCAGAGATTCCAGGATTCGAAGAATTTACGAGTCTAACTCTCTCAGGCTCTTGCATGCAAGAAAAGAATCTGGGAGTCCCTGGATGTTCCCTTCTTCACCACACCTCACCCAGGACACTCCTTGGCTTGCCCTCCATGGGGAGAGTTTGTCCTCAGAAGGCACTGGACCCCCTCTTTCATTCATCCAGCAAATATTTATAAAGCGCTTAGTCTCTGTCATAGTCTCTGGGAATAAAATGTAGCAAAAGTAGCTCTTTCTATGGCGTACTGTCTAGCAGGGCCCAAAGACACTCAGGTAAATCAGTGGTGGATAATTGATTAAAACTCTCCCTCTTCCAAGTTTCTGTTCAGATTTACCCCTTCTGGGAGACATTGTTTTCCTCACCCGCTGGTGGAAAGGAAAGTGAAGACAGTCTCAAAGTTAAAAGTTGGGGGTGGAGTGGGTGGGGGGGGGGGCAGGCAGTTGATGAAGGAAGCCTGTCAACAGATTGTGTGTGCTGTGGTGAAGAGGTGACACTATTTCAACATATGTACGGAATAGCTGGAACCTACTGAGTTCCAGGAACCATGCTCAGCACTTTATATGAATCGTCTCAGGTAATCCTCACAGCATCCTTGTGAACTGTGGACAGTTCTGTTTTACCAACAAGAAAAACGAAGTTCATTCCAAGAGGTACAGTGATTTCCCCAAAATCAGATACCTAGTAAGTGGTAGAGTTTGAACCCAATTATTCTGGGTTGGAACCCCCACCTTTAGAGCCACTATGCTGTGAGTTCTTGTTTGATTTTTAGGTGAGGAAACTATGACTCAGAGAGGCCTAGGGACTGGCTAAAGGTCACACAGCACAGCAGGACTGACTTGAGTTGGTTGGTAGCCAAAGGGATGGGTGGATAAAGGTATACAAACTATCCTCCAGGGCCTTGGAGGGTGAAATCTTGCATCAAAAGAGATCACTGAGGGTGAGGCAGTGCTTGAAGGAGGCCGGGGGCCAGGTCAGCCTGGGGGTCCTCAGTGCTACCTATGCTCCAGTTCAAATTCAGCTCTAGCCTTGCCAGCCGTGTGACCTTGAGATCATTATCCACCTTCTCTCTGCCTGCCTCCTCATGCTTAGAATAGGGATTATAACAGCACCTGGGCCTCCTGTAGTTATTATGAGACTGAACTGAATTTCTCTATGTATGGTGCCAGCCAGCACTTTAGAAGGATTCAATAGATGTTAGCTACTGTTATTAGAGGCAGAGCCAGGATCAAACTCTGGTGTCTTCTAATGGCCCCCACCCCTGGTCAGAGTATGATTAAGAGTTTAAAGGAGGTCAGAGAGTGTGGGAGTTCTGAGGAGCAGAATCTTCCTCTTGGGGTAGAGCAGGGTTTCAGCACGGTGGCACTAGTGACATTTTGAGCTAGATAATGTTGTATTGTGGGGACTGCGACAGTCCTGTGCAGTGCAGGATCTTTAGCAGCTTCCCTGGCTTTACGCTTTAGATGCCAGTAGCACCCCCTCAAGTTGTAACAACCAAAAATGTCTCCAGACCTTGCCACATGCCCCCTGGGGAGCAAAATTGCCCTGGCTGAGAACTACTGAGGTGGAGTAATTAGGCAAGGTGCTTTTAGGTGCTTTAACACACCAGGTGGGTTAATGTGGGATCCTACGATTTACCTCATGGTATGGTAGGGAGGTGGGCCCTGGGTCACACAGTGGGTGGAGGTAGGACTGGAATCCAAGTCCCTCAGAATAGATGGGCAGAGCCAGGGGACAACCAAGCTGAGGCCCAGGATACCTGGACTGTTCTTCCTTCTTCTCCCAGTGTCTCCCAGTCTGATCATTGCCACATCCACAGCAGTGTCCATCAGAGTCTGGGCTTGCCTCTCCAGAAGCTCCATGGTGGTCTAACCAAGCAGGTGCCTGGCACCACGAGCTACTGAAGATGCCCTGATTGGGCATCTAAAAACGTTGCCAGGGCCAACGTTGCCAAGGCCAGGGGTGTCAGTGTGCAGCTCACAATGGCCCTGCAGGGGAGGTGGGCATCAGCAGAGTGGCACACCAGCTCATTCGTGGAGACTATAAAGCTGCCATCAGAGGTGAAAGATGGGTCTTCCTGCCGCAAGAACACAGACAGCCATGGAAACATGGTGACAAGGCTGATTTAGGGCCAGGAGAGGGAGGGAGAATGAGAGACAGAGAGTCAGAGATACAGAGCCAGAAACAGAGACACATGCAAGATACAGAGAGAGACAGACAGAGATAGGGTGAAGAGAAGCAGAAAAGCAGAGCACAGGGAAGCAGAGAACAGAGATAAGGAGAGACAGGAGACAAGGACATAAAAATAAGGAAAGTGTAAGAAAAGACAGAGGTCAGAGACACAGAGATAGAGATGCAGAATTAGAGGTGCCGATCCAAAAACGGAGGGATATGGGAGTTAGAGAGACACAGGCAAGAGGGTGCTGGAGAGGGGCCAGAGTCACAGAGAGGGAGGAAGGAGAGCTGCAGAAGCCGAGATCTGACACAGACGCAGGAACGAGGACAGAGATAGTGAGAGACACTGACGTGGTAAGGAGACAGGCCAGAGGCACCCAGAGAAACCGAAGGAAGCAGAAACATACCTTGGTCCTCTGGTGTCAGTTTCTCCTCTATGACCTAGAAGCTGCATGTGAGCACCTATTTGCACACATATACATTCATGTGTGTGCTTGTGTGTCACATCCCCTGTGGGTGCACCTCTGTGTCTGAGCTCGGACAGTGGACAGTGCTCATATGCATTAGTCCCCTAATTCCCCAGTGGGTGCCTGTGGTGCGCCATGCTCAGCTGTAGGACAGTGAGTATCAGTGGACAAGGCCCCTCATGGAGCCTCTTGCTTATAAATAGAGAAAGACAATACACAAACGAACACACACCAGGGCTATACAGAGATTAAATACAGAGTTATGTAGTAGAAAGTGACTTGGGCTCTTCTCTATCTGGTGGTCAGGGAAGGCCACTCTGGGGAGGTGACCTATGAAGTGAGACAGGTCAAAGAGCCAGCCTAGCAAAGATCTGAGACAAAACCTTCCAGGAGGAGGGAGGGTTGGTGTAAAAGCCCCTGGGAGAAAACTAACTTGGCAAATTCAGCTTCTAGGGTGAGGCACTGGACAGGAGACGGAGGCCAGATCGTGAAGGACGTGGTAAGGCCAAGGGAAAGATTTTGGCTTTTATGGTGGATGAAATGAGACCCAGAAGATCGAAGCAGGAGAGTAAAGCCAACAGCTACAAGTTTGGAAAGGTCTTGCTGGCTGTCGCATGGGAAGCAGAGGTTCGGAGGCTCCTGTAACAGTCAGGGCAAAAGAGGGTGGCGGCTCGGGTGAGAAGGGGGAGGATGCAGGCAGTGTTTTGGGGCAGAATCAATAGGACTACGGGGGTGGTGGAGTAAAGGATGGAGCCAGTGATGGTTTCTAGGTGTTTAGACTGAGCATTCAAGTGAATTATAGTGACATTTACTAGAATGAGGAAGACAGGGAGAAGCAGATCCAAGGGAAATTATCAAGAAGTCTGTTTTGAACTTGTGTGACATGCCTGTGTATCTGTGTCTGTGTACTTGTTTGCACACATGCCTGAATCCAGAGGTGTGTGTGTGTGTGTGTGTGTGTGTGTGTGTGTGTGTGTGTGTTGGAGTTCAGATCACCTCTGCTTGGCGTTATGGGGGCCCCTGGGCCAGTTCTGGGACCAGGCCCTGTCTTGGCTCTTCACTTTCCCCCAGCTCCAGGTGTTGCCACTGCCAGACCGGGATTCCCCAGTGGCCAGCTGGGATGGTGTGGTGGCCGGGCCCTTGGACACTGCCGACATCTGGGCACATTACCCCAGGCCCCGAAGGCCCTGGTAGCCCGATCCGGCAGCGGCAGTCAGGCTCTAGGGCAGCTGGTGGCGATTAGCAGCGTTGATTACCTTGTAGCAACGCCATCTGGGGTGAGGGCACTGAGCCCAGCCCTAAGGGATACCCTGCTTGCTGGCGTGCGGGCTTTCTGGGGCTGACTGCATGTAAATGTCAGCCTCGCTGCATGCATGCACGTGAGTACGTGTGTCAGTGTGTGCATGTCTCGTGGGGGTTTCTGTGGGAGCCGGCCCTGTCTGTGTGGCCAGCTGTGTATGTGCTGTAAGTCTGCAGGTTTCTCCGCTTGCATATATGCTCATGGGCACATGTGTGTGTTTCTAGGTGTGTGTTTGTACATGCACATCTGTGTGTGCACACATGTGTGCATATCCAAGTACCTGCAGTGCTGTGTGCATGCATTCTGAGATTTACATACCTGAGTCTGAGTATGTCCAAAGATATATTTCTGTGGATTCATCTGTGCTCACACAGGTCTCTGTGTGTCTGTTTACGCGGAGGAGTATCGTGTGCGCATGTGTCTGTATGAACGTAAGTGCCTACATGTGCATGTGGGCCTACACAAATGTGTTGTGAGAGGGCATATCTGACTGCATGCTTCTTGATGTGTGCACATATGTGTCAGAGGGAGGAAGGGTGTGTGGGCACATTGTAGACTGTGTCTATGATAGTGTATTTAGGCTAGGGTGTGCCTCAGGCTTGGCTGTTCTGGTAAGCACCTTGGGGTGGTATGGGAAGGTCTCTGGACTTCCCCTTCTCAGATCCCTCCAGCTCTGGGTTTAACCATGCCCTCCTCTGGAGCATAAA
The DNA here is from genome assembly GCA_003508835.1 of Eonycteris spelaea. Taxonomy (NCBI): domain Eukaryota; kingdom Metazoa; phylum Chordata; class Mammalia; order Chiroptera; family Pteropodidae; genus Eonycteris; species Eonycteris spelaea. Next base: position 11,086,279 of record PUFA01000006.1, read on the forward strand.
TGGGGAGAGGGTAGGAGTTGCACAGGATGGCACAGTGGTGAAGAGCTTGTACTCTGAGTCCAGGCTCGCTGGGCATGGGTTTCTGCTCCACCCCACTAACCATGTGATCCTGGGCAAGTTATGCTATTCCTATGCTCCAGGTTTCCCATTTGTAAAGTGAGAAGAATAGAATTCTCCCTGCTGGGGTGGTGGTGAGGATTAAAAGAGTTAGCCTATATGAAGTTCTTAACACAGAGCCTGACCTAGCTGTATTGCCTATTATTTCTCAAGTGCCCACCGCTGGGGCAGTCCCCTGTGGCCAGGCTGGGCCTATGCCTACCCACCCACTAGGCCAGAGTGTCCAGAAATCCCCACCCCTTCCACTTCCCGCCTGCTGAGCTCAGCACTTCCCAGGCCCCACCACTGTCGTAGCCACATCTGGGCTGGCTCCTTGCAGGGACCACAGTGGGGGCGCTTCCGTGGCCACAGTTGGGGTTTCCGCTGACTCAGCGCCTCTGGCTCTGGAGGCGGGAAATCTGGGTTAGATGGGGCCACAGGGCCAGGGCTCCACCATATTGCCTCTATAGGAAGCCCCCCAAATTAGAGCACTCCGTTTGCTTCCCCCTCGCCCCACACCCATTCCTACCACTCATGGGCTTCTCGAACCTACTTCTTCGTAGCTCCTCAGCCTTGGTGCCCAGAAATTTGCTGCTGTCAGAGGGAGACCCTTGGAAGGGTCACCTTGGTCATCCCGCTCTGGACAAAACTGAACATGTTACCTGCTCCTTTCTCCTCAGAAGTCCAGTCTCTCATCCAACCCGTTCCTCTTGCTTCCTTGGGTCCTGGTTATAAAGCAACACCTCTCCGTCGCTGGGTATAAGCTGGAATCCAGCCTCACCCCCTCACCCACCCCTACCTCCCACCTGGTTCACAGTAAAAATGATCATAACAGTGAATATTTATTGAGCTCCTCTCTTGTGCCAGACCCTGTAGTAAGCATTTTTATAGCCTTTAACTCGTTTTCCTGCTCACAACAACCCTGTGAGGCATAAAGGTCATTATTCCATGTTCCAGATGAGAAAAATGGAGCCAGAAGTGAAATAGTAAGTTTGAAGCCACAGAGCTAGAGCAGAGAACAGGGACTGGCGCCCTGCTAACCTCCCGGAGTAAGGAAGAATAAGGGGTTCCCCTTCTCTGGGAATGAGCCCAGAGCAGAAGGGGTTAATTTAGCATCCCCCTTGCGGGGGTGTCCTCCTCCAAGTTCAGACAGACCAAGGAACAGACTAACTGGAAATGTGAGGCCAAGAAACTGGAAAAAGCTGACCAAGGCAGCTTGGGCAACAGCCACGTCACCGGGTGCCATGGAACTAGGGGGAGGGTCTCCACTCCTCTCCCCAAGCCATCCGGAGGCCTAGCCAGAGAAGGGAAAGGGGGTGGCACGGGGGAGGCCCCTTCCAGCTCCATGCTTGGCTTTTAAAGGGCCGGCCTCCCCACCCACCCGCCTGCCTGCCGCTGGAGCCCCCTTGCCGGGCAGCTCTGGGCAGGCAGGGTCCCGCCTTGCTGGCTGGCTGACTGGTTCACCTGGCGGGAAGTAGGAGGGCGGGGCCGGGAGGACAGCCAGGCCAGGAGCAGGGCTGTGAGTCCGCTGCCTTTGCCGGCTGCCGAGCCCCCTCCTGGCCCTCCCGCCCTCCAGCCTGGCGGGCGGGTCCAGCTGTGTTCCATTAGCGGAGGCCCTGGCTGGTCCCCAGCCCCTTGGAACCTCCCCGTCTTCCCCCACTTGGAGTGGCCGGCAGTCGGGGCAGGCTTGCAAGCCTAGCAGCATTCAGCCCCAAGAGCTCGGCGGGACCCAGGAAGCTGGGACCCAAGGCCAGCCAGAAGGGATTGAAGACACCACCCCCCAGCGGGCCTGAGGAACCCAGGCCCCGCTTCTCCTGGCTGACTATACTGGCTGCCTGGATTACTCAGTGAGGTGGGGGAATCTCCAGCCACGGTAAGTGGGAGTGGAGTGGGCTGTTTCCAGGCTCTGGGGTAAAGGGCACCTTCTGCCCCTGACTTTCTGTGTGACCTGGGGTAAAGTGGCTTTCCCTCTCTGGATCTCAATTACCTTCTCTACAGCTGGATGAACTCTAAACTCCATCCCAGTTCTGACTCTCTCCGCCCCCAGATCTGTGCCTTTTATTGGGGTGGGATCATCTTCCTGGAAGCTTCTCTTCTTCTATCCTTGTTAGCCCCTTCCTCTGGCTGGGGCCAGGGGAGTGAAAGCCAGAGATCAGGAGCAGGAAGGCAACACAGCACATCAATGTTCACGCCTCCACATGCATTCACATTCCTCCAACGGTTAGCAGTTCTTCCATTGACTGGCAGGATGGGGAAGCCAGGCCAATGTTTGAGAGACGGGAGGTGCACACCACTAGGATGAGGGGCGATGAGTAGGGGGAGGAACAGTTCTGTCCTAGGGGATTGGGGTCATATTTCCAAATATGTTGAGGTGAGGGGTCCTTCCTGTTCTTATTCCCTTTCCAGGACTGAGGGAGGAGAAATAGAATTCCATTATAGCTGGAAGGAATGAGGTCAGACTTGCATAAGAACTTCCCAACAGGAAGGCCATTCATAGGCTGACTGTGTGCACGTGTGTATGTGCAAGCTCGTGTATCTGGGTATATCGGTAAACGTGTCACTGTGAGCTTGCCTGTGTGCAAATAGATTTACATGCATACACTGGCATGTGTGTGTCTGTGTATATATGTGTCTATATATATCTGTGTGTGTCATGCTGACACGTGCCTGACTCTGTGTGTGTGCGTGTGTGTGTGTGTGTGCATGAGCTGCCTGTCTCAGGGGAGGCTAGATGATGCATGGCTCTGCTGGCTGATTGCTGAGCCCACATTGATTTATCTGGGTCCATCCATCAGGGTTTAATAAAACTAAAAGATGAGCATCCATCAGCACAGGAGGTTGGCAACAAGGTCCTGAGCCCTGGTGACCTGTTCCCCCGCCCATTGTCCCCATGGGGGATCCTTGCTGGGCATACACACAACCCTGTCATGCCTTCCAGGAGGCTCAGCCCAGTTGTCAGCCCCTGACCTTGTGGGTGCCTGGCAGGGCCTCCTGGCTGAGCTGGTTGTAGCGAGCCAGGCACCATATATACCAATATGGCGTACAGGTTGATTAAAGTACTGAAATACTTCCAAGTGTGTTGGTAAATACCCTCTGTCTCAAGCCATCCCAATCGACCTGGCCTTCTAGGATCCTCTAGACTTCGCCTCAATTCAGCAACTATCCATTGGCATCGCTAGATGCCTTCTGGACTCTAGGTCCAGCCAACATTCTGTTCTGGCTGATTGTGTGTGTGCCATACCGGTGGTTAAAGATTTTGAATATTACCCCAGCCCAAATCCTAACCTAATGCCTGTGGTTGGGCCTCTGTGAGAGGGACTGATGCCTGGATAGACCTCTTGCCACCTCAGTACCAGAGTCTGGGACCCCTGGGCTGGCCACTACTTACCTAGATGTGGAATTGTGCTGTGTGAGCTCAGGAATCCAACTTCCTGGTTTCTGTGATTTCAGGAGCCGCGGCGGTAGCCGACCTCTCTGGACCAGGATGTGGGCATCTTGGGCTTCTGGCCTGTGGCTGCTTGGTCTCTGGGCCACCTGCAGCCATGGGGCAAATACAGGTGAGATGACACATGATGTTCAGAATGCCATAGGCTTGTGACTGGCTCCCTGAGGTGCAGGGGTCCTGTGCACGTATGTGACCATGTGCCTGGACCATGTGGGCATTTATAGGAGAGTCTGGGGCCTGGGCCCAGGATGGCCTGAGGTGTTTGCACATGAGTCTGTGCGAGGTGAGCTGGAGTGTGTGTATTTCTGTCTGTATATTTGTGTGTCTCTCTCTGGGCCTCTCCATGTTTACATCTCAAAGTCATTCTGTGCATCTGTATATTCCTATGTCTCTGTGTGTGAGAGCAAACCCCCTCCCTAATACATAAACCCATCCTGTGTACAGAGTACTGGTCAGGCCAGTGGGGTGGGGAGGAACAGCAGTGAGCTCTCTCTGAAGAAGAGAGCTTCATTCTGAAAGAGGCACAGGCTGTTCCACTCCTTTTTATGGTGGAGAATTCATCCTCCAGCCCACAGGCTCCTCCTCCTCCATGGCTGGCCCTGGGTTTCATATAAAAGGCCCTCCTTGAGGCCCAGACACTGGATGAGACAGTGGGTGCAGCTTTCCAGGGCCCAAAGCCAGAGGAAGTTGACCGGGCAACTTGCCCTGCCTTGTTGGGTACCCTCTGTGCTCAGTAGCTCAGCCTCTTAGCTGAGCAGGAATAGAACTTCTAGAACCCAAATCCAGCCAAAGAAGGCAGAAAAACCAAGGTTCAGATGTGGGAGGGGTATGCACCCTGGTGTATGTGACTTCCTACAAGTCATGTGTGTACATATGTGTGCATGTGTGCCTTGCTCTCCTCTCTCTCACCGGGTCCCCTGGGGGATGGAGCAGAGAATTTCAACATCTGTAAGGAATCTGGGCCCATTGCCAAGGGGTGAGTCACCCACTGCTGCTGCCTGATGCTGAAGATGATCCTTCTGGCCAGACCTGGGGGAGGGAGACTCTAGTAGGGTCACCAGGCCTAGAGATCCAGGATTCCTTCTTCCAGCCAGGCCGCCAGGGAGTGCAATGTCCAGCTTCTAGGAGCTGTATTCACCATCTTACCCAGCCACCCCATCTGCACTGATGGGAAGGGCTTTTTGATTCTAGCCTCTATCACTTCTGTTATAGCACTACTTCCAACACTTTGCTCAATCAGGCCTAGGGAAGAGGCAGGCCCATGGTGTCCACCTGTCCCATCAGGATTTTGGAGACCTGCATTAAGCAATCCCCTTTTCTAGGAGTCTTTGCCCCCTTGATAGACCCTGTCTGGAGCCCTAAGGCCGTAATTATTCCCTTAGGCTTGCCGTTCCCTTAGGCCCTCAGTTTCTTCTCGATGTTTCACAAGGTGGTGGTCTAAGTGAAAAGTCAGTCTGTTGACCCAGACCTGTGTCTGGCCCATTTGTCTGCTTGGGGTGCAGGAAGTGGCCCCCAACCTATTGCTGAGAATGCTTGTACCAGTTGTAACGCATGCACTTGTATATAATACAAGCATGTGTGAACTTGACATTTCCTTACCCCTAAAATTCTCTTCTGCTCCCCACTTGGGTGTATGTCATGGAGGGAACACACAGCTTCCCCACTCCATCTGAATTCTAGGGCTACCCAGAGTAGCTTTCATTCACTCTCTTGCTGGCCTGGCCCCTGACCTGGCCTTGGGAGATTTGGGTTCTAGGGGTTCTGGTCCTGATCTGCTGTGAACTCATTCTGTAGCCTTGGGTCAGGCCTTATCCCTGAGCCTCAGTCTTCCTATCTATATACCGAGGTCCTCCTGGCTCCTAGGGTAGCCAGGGTCAGAAGGCAAGGGGTGAAAGCTGGCCCGAGGCACGGCCTGGCTAAAGGTTTAGAGTGGGGACTATGAATTTGCTCCTTCCCAGGATCCCCAAGAGCCTAGCTGTGCAGCTACCTCAGCCTGAGGCCACGGAGTATCTCACTGCCAACTTCTCTTTCAGGTGAGCATTGCCCACCTTCACAGCAAGAAGGACTCAAGTTAGAACACAAAAGCGACTTATCGACCAATGTGACCGGTGAGTGTCTGTCTCATCCTGCTGTCCCCACCTACACGTTTTTCCTGGAGTAGCCCGTACCCCTCCTTACCTGCCCAGCTGAGCTCTTCACCTGGTGTCTCCCCTGAAGGCTTCAACCTCATTCGCCGACTCAGCCTCATGAAGACATCTGCCATTAAGAAGATCCGCAACCCCAAAGGGCCTCTCATCCTGCGACTGGGGGCGGCCTCACTCACCCAGCCCACACGGTAAAGGCCCAGAGTGACTACGGGGTTGATACTGACCTCAGCCACACTCCCCAGCAACTCTGGATGCGGAGCTAAGCCCAGCGGCACCTGTGTGTCATTTTATCCCACCCCCTGCCAGGAGTTAACCTGGTCCCCACTCCTGGGGCTTGCAGGGAGGGCAGAGAGGAGGTGCCTGGCAGACCCGCTTTCTGTCCCTTCTCTATCTCTGGCTAGCAGCGGTTGGGGACAGGTCTGCATCCTGTGAGTTCCAGGATGGGGGGTGGGAACCCAGCAAGAGGCTGTGTGTGTGTGTGTGTGTATGCGTGTGCACACATTGTGTATATGTGTGTGCACACGTGTGCGTGTATGCATGCACACAGCCTCACATATGAAGTCCAGACTCCCACAAGTCCCTGGGTGTTCTGGCTCCTATTTACCTCTCAAGCCTCATCTCCTTACATATTCCTCTTTCTTTCTTGCTTCTCTAGTCCTGCCGAACCCTGTTTGTCTTTGTTCAGTCTCTCTCCTCCTCCCTAGGCCCAGCTATTCTCCCCAGGGCATCTTGAATTCCTTGGAAGCACTTACCATGATTATAATGAGATGGTGAAATAATCATCTAGGGATTCTTTATTTATGATCCCCCACCCACCCACATCAGACTCGAAGGCTTCATGAGTACAGGCACTTTCTGTTTTCATCGCTGTCATTTCCAGCAGCCAGACTCACACCTGGCACATAGTAGACATTCAAGAAATGTCTGTAGAATGAATGGATGTGTATAGGTGTGTGTCAGTTTGGAGGTGTGGGCCTGCATGTATCTCGTGCAAGTGCAACAGTCCTGAGGGCCCTGGATGGGCAGCTAGTGGTCTCCCCGCTGAGCCTCAGGGAACCCTCTCTGCTCTATCCCCAGGCGAGTATTCCCTCGGGGCCTCCCCAATGAGTTCGCCCTGGTGCTGACTCTACTGCTGAAGAAACGCACTCACCAGAACACGTGGTATTTGTTCCAAGTGACTGATGAAGATGGCTATCCACAGGTGAGCCTTGCTCCCACCCCTGTTGCTCTTAGGGCCTTGAGCAGTACCAGTCCAGTCTGATTTCTGTGCCAGTTTGGGAGTTCTGGGGCTCCATCCCTGCTCCATCTCTGTGCCCACCCTTGAGGCCACCCCTACCCCATTAGCATCTCTCTCATTCTGTCAGGACATCCTGCTCTGTGACCCCAGGCAGTGTTTTTCCCTTTCTGGGCCTCAGTTTCCCCTCCTATAAAATGAACTTGAGGGCCCTTTACTTTGCCATGCTATGGCTCTGGGGCTCTGATACTCTGTCCTGTATCTTTCCCAATTCCACACAGATTTCCCTAGAAGTCAACGGCCAAGAGCAGAGCCTGGAGCTTCAGGCCCGGGGCCAAGATGGTGACTTTGTGTCCTGCATCTTCTCGGTGCCCCAGCTCTTCGACCTGCATTGGCACAAGCTGCTGCTGAGTGTGGCGGAGCGCGTGGCCTCCGTACATGTGGACTGTACCTCAGCCTCCTCCCAGCCTCTGGGGCCCCGGCGACCCATGCAGCCTGTGGGTCATGTCATTCTGGGCTTGGATGCTGAGCAGGGCAAGCCTGTCCCAGTGAGTGCTAGGTCAGGCTCTTGCCTCTGCTCCCACTTTCTGGGAGCCTGAGTGAGCTCCCTGGAATCTGTATCTGACTCGCTCCTTTCCTTGCTCAGAATCCTCTCATGGTTCCCCATTGCCCGCCTGATGGAGTCTAAACATATTAACCTAGCATTCAAGGCCTTTCATGATCTGGTCCCTATAAAAGTCTCCAGCGCCATCTTCATCTCTCTCCGTGCGGCTCTGCTCTGGTCGATTTCATCCTGGTCATCCCTCTCACCTAGTACTTTGCTTTCGCCTATGCTGTTGCCTCCACCTGGAATGCTTTCCCTTGCATATCCATCTGTTGAATATCTGCTGAGTCCTTCAAGGCCCAGCTTGAATGAAACCACCTTTCCCCCGTTCCTCTGAGCCCAAGCTAACATTTCTCCCTTCTCTTCTCTCTTTCTCGCATGTACAGTTTTCTTTTGCTTTTGGTGACAGCTATGTTCCTGACGGCCTTGCAGGCCAGACTGGACACTCTCTGAAGTCAGATCCTGGGGCGGAGCCATCTCTGTGCCTCACTGGGGGCCAGGACACAGAGCTAATTGTGTGAAAATGAAGTGGAACTGATTTGTGTGTCCCTGCAGTTTGACCTTCAGCAGGCACATATCTACTGTGACCCGGAGCTTGTGCTGGAGGAGGGCTGCTGTGAGATTTTACCGGGAGGGGTGAGTGGCCTGGCCCCAGCACAGCTGGGGGAGGGGGGAGTTGGGGCACTGCCCAGGGGCACAGTGTGGTGGAGATAGGGGACAAGGAAGGAGATGCCTAGAGATCTTAGATGAGTGGCTGTGTGGGGATCTGCTTTCTGTACTGAACCCAGCTTTTCCCCCCACCCTGGGCAGTGCCCCCCAGAGACTTCCAAGGCCCGCCGGGACACCCAGAGCAATGAGCTCATCGAGATCAATCCACAGACTGAGGGCAAGGTCTACACCCGCTGCTTCTGCCTGGAAGAGCCTCAGAACAGCAAGGTGGGTGGGCAGGACAGGCGGACATGGGCACAAGCAAGCAAAGTAAGACTCCCCTCCCCTGACCTGACCGAGGTCTACTGCCAGGGTCAGTTGTGCCTGGTGTAGGGAGGGCACTGAAAGCCCTGCCTATTTGTGTACTATCCCTGTAGGATTCAAGAAGGCAGAGAGACAGCTCACAGGGTGACCTTGTGCCTGCCTGCCTATTGGCATTGAGAGTTGTGCCCATCTAGCTGTGGAACTACCCAGACCCTCACTGATGCCACCCCAGACCCTTCTGGTGAGGGCAGGATGAAGCTTGTACCCCAAAGCAGTTTCTCTAGGACAAGGATATGTGGGGTCAGAGGCCAGGCCACACTGCTTCCCTTAGGGCTTGCTCACTCTCCTGGTCCCAGCCCCAGTCAGTGCCGGGCTGGTTCTCTGCCCAGCACCATGGCCAGCTGCCCTGCTCATGCGCAGGTTCTTTAGGGGTGGCAGGGAAGCCCAGTTCCTCCCTTAGCCCCTCCCCTGGCTGGGTAACCTTCCTGCCCACTGGGCATTGTGCCCGGCCTTTGGCTGCAGGAACACAGGGTCTCATTGATTCAGGTCTTGTTTTCTCCGACATCACGTGGGTGGGAGGAATGGAGGGGGCTCTGTGGGGTGCCAGGGGCCTGAGCTGGCTCTTGATGCACTGGGAGGTACCAGATGTTAGGCCGAGGGGGTCCCTGGGATCCATGCCCCTGTCTGAGTGCTCCTTTCTAGGATGGGCCCCAGAACTGCCCCTCCTCAAGAGTTCCCCCTTACTCTGTCTGCCAGGTGGATGCCCAGCTGACGGGAAGAATCAATCAGAAAGCAGAAAAGGGAACAAAGGTAGAGATGGTGGGGTGGGGAAGGAGGCCCTGGTGCCCTCTGTGTGCCCTTCATGCTCTCTGTATAAGAGACCCATTCCCATACTCTTTCCACCTGCCCCCACTCCTGGACAAAGCTTAGGATATGTAGGTACTAGCTTTGAGAAGGAAGGGTGAATGGGGGCCAGACAGACACAGCACCCAGCACTATCAAGGGCACCCACTCCTGGTGGTTCTTGGGGAGAGGTGCCTCATCTCCTCCATTCCCTGCCCATCCGCATGCCCTCTCTCTTCCCAGGCCCGTCAGGAGACAGCCTCCGATGAGGTAAGCCTCTTATCTAGACTAGAAAAAAAACAGCTTGGTTGAGGAGATGCCAGCATAAACCCTTTGGACAAGGCTTTGGGGCTCTGAAATCTGACATGAGGGTGTGGGGATGTTAGGCTGAGGAGCTACACAGCTCCTAGGAATACTTGGAGGGCCTGATGCTGGGCCCTGTCTGCCCACTGCCTCTCATTAGGAGGGCAGGGGTTTGGGTCCTGGATGCTTCTACTGAGTTGAGAGCAAATGGCCATCGGCATCTGGGGAGAGCCCAGGCCTTGGCCATGGCGCCCTGGATTATGGGCCTCATTCTGCCCTGACATGCTATGTGATCCAGAGCCCAGTGCTATTCCTCTCTGTGCTTCAGTTACCTCATCTGAGGAATAGTTTGGCTCTGGGTGGGTGGGAGTTGAAGAGTGAGGCTTGTTTGATAGAATTCCTATCCTCATGCTCCCTCAGATTCCACCGGGACATATGTGATGTTCTGTGTGCTTGGTGTGGGTGTGGGGAGGAATGGCTGGAGAGGGTGGTCCCGGGCTCTCAGAACCAACCTCCTGGCCTGTTCTTCCCTTTCAGTGCCCACCCTGTGTCCATGGTGCCCGGGAAAGCAATGTGAGTGAATGGGGGATGTGCGGGGTGGGGTGGGAACTGGCTGGGAGTGGGTGTTGCTTAGAAGTTGGCTTGACAGCTTCCTGGTTACAGACAAGGGGGTCTTTGTGCACTGTCAAACTCCCTGCCTGCCCAACCCCCAGAGCTGGGCTTGACCCCCACCCCATCCCCACCAAGTGAGGGCTGCACGGAAGGAAGCCTCATGTCCTGTGATCTGGGCAATGTATTGGGATCCAGGGTGGAATAGGGATCGGGTGGTAGCCAGCAGGATCAGGACCTTGGTTTCTCTGAAGTAAAATGAGGACTGATCCCAGCTTTGCACTCTCCACAAGGACTCAGGCCTGCCCTGCTTGAGGGACTTTCCACATCATCTTGGAGGACTAAATAAGGGGAAGGGCTCAGGGTGACACAGCCCAGCACTGGTCCCAAAACACACTGTCGGCTCAAGGCCTCCCCTCCTATCCCTCCCTCTCTAGCTGGCCCTGGCTCAGCCTCCCTCCGGGCGGCCAGAAGGACAAGAGAGAGTGGCTCAGTGCAAGCCCAGCTGGTGCCCAGCTGTGTATCTTCCATGGGTAGCATGAGTCACCACTTTACCAAGGCCTGGCATTGTGTAGTTGACAAGCCACATTGGTCCACAAAGGGCACAACACTGACTCCCCTCAGCTCCGAGACCCAACCTTAGGGAAAATCAGAAGTACCCCCTCTGCTGCTTGGCCCTCTTTCCATCCAGTCCCCCACCAAATCTGGTTAGGCTGATAGTCCCCAGATGTGCATGGGTTACCATGGCAACTGGAGCATCCATGTTATGCTAGCAACTGGGAGGGCGGAGCTAGCCAAAGCCAGGCAGGTTAGAGAAGGTAGGTTAGACTCCTCTGCAAGTTTGACAGCCTTAGGATACAGTCAGCCTGCCGGCTGGCCTGAGAGCCAGAGAAGGGGCTGCGATTCTGCCTATTGGTCCTGCTGCCATGCTGGGTGACCCTGGCTAAATTGATTGCTCTCTCTGGGCCCTTGGTTATCCCTCCCTCCCTGAGGTTTAATGCTCTCTCCTATGTCCCCTCAGGTCACAATTGGTCCCTCTGGCCTCAAGGTGAGTCCCAGATGGAGAACAAGACTCTCCTTCCCTCTTGGGTGGTCCCATCACATGCGACAGCATATGACCCTGTGGCTGTGTTTATATTTGGGCTACCCGAGCCCAAATGTGTGTGGTGTGATTAGGTGTGTGCATGTGTTTGGAGAGTGGGGGTTGGGTATGTATAAGGATGTTAAAAACTACCCTTTTCGGAGGCACTATTTCGGAGGCCCTACTGCACATCAGGCTCTGGGCCACAAGTGTGCGTATCTGTTACCTTCCTGAACCCCTTCAAGCATCCTGTGAGCTGGGTACTTTCATTTTACTTCAGAGAAAACCGAGGCCCAGCTAGACTCACATGTATGACAGGTGTGTCAGAGTGATGATGTGTTGGTGTGGCTACATGCATCTCTGGACACATGCTTGCATGTGTGCAGCCCACTGTAACGGTGTTGAGGGTGAAACCCATACATTTGTGGACCTATCAGGACTGCAGAGCTTGTGAGTGATGGGGTAGGCAGTGCGTGTGTGAATGTGAGGTTGTGTGCTTGTGTGTGCTCGTAAGTAATTCTTGGGGCCACCTTCGTGTGAGTGCTGACAGTGCCAGGCTCTGCGCTGAGCACTCTACCTGCGCCTCACACCTTGAGGTTGGCATGAACCCCATTTTATTGATGAAGAAACTGAGGCTCAGAAATCTCATGACTTGCCCTAAGTCACATACTAAAGTGGTGAGATTTGAACTCAGGCAGCCTGATACTCACCATCGTGGGTTTCTGCCACTCCATGTGTGTCCATGCGCATGTGTCCACGTGCCCCTGGGTGAGCTGCGTGTGAGTTAGCATGCTTGGGTAGGGGTGTGGGGGAAGAGATACCCTCTGTTAGATGTAGCCTTTTGGCCCGGGAGTGGATATGTGGATGAATGCATATGGAATCCATGTGCTGTGTGTGTGGTGGGGGTTGGGCTGGGGCTTGGGGTGGGGCTGCACGCATTTGCACACCCATGTGTGATGGATAGATGGAGAGGACCAGATTGAGTCTTCCCATGTGCCCCCTCTGGTCCCAGCCTTGGTTTTGGTCTCATCCACAGGGAGAGAAAGGTGAGCAGGGCCTGCCTGGCCCATCGGGCCCCAAGGGAGAGAAGGGAGCCCGGGTAAGTGCCTCAGCCATGCCTGCTGCGAGACCCTTCCCAGCTGTGCCCTGGGGGTGGGCTAGGAGCTGAGCCATCATAAGATCATATCAGATGGAAACCTGCAGCCTGGCCCAAATGGTGGATGAGGGCCATGGTCTTTCTAGGGATTAGTGTATGGAAGGCTCTATTTTCTAGGGGCACCTAGGATTGTGGGATTCCTAGGCCTGTCTTCCTCAAAACAGAGCCCTACCCCTCATCCCTTGTTCTCTACCCCTAGGGTAATGATTGTGTCCAAATCTCCCCGGATGCCCCGCTTCAGGTAAGACCTGGAGGGGAGACCTGCTTTAGGGTCAATATGGGGTCAGCTCTGGGGAAGGGGCTGTGCCCTTGGCAGCCCACAGGGTGACCCTGGGCCAACCTAGGGCCTCTCTTAACATTTTATCTCTATGCTCAGTGTGCAGAAGGCCCAAAGGGCGAGAAGGGGGCATCAGGAGCCTTGGTGAGTGTGGGAGCAGAGGTAGAGTAGGGGCAGTGGGGTCCTGGCCCAGGACTCCGCTTCCTTTCTCACCCCTTCTTTTGTTCCTATCTCAGGGACCCTCAGGACTACCGGGCTCTACAGGCCAGAAGGTAATGGGCCTGGATTTGGAGGATGGGTGTCAGGGAGGTTTGTGGGCCCTACAGACATGAGGGGAGAAGTGTCCGAAGCCTTCCCAGAGGATGGTGTCATTGGGCACAGCGCTGGCAGTACCTCCTAACCCTCCCAGTTACTCCATTGTGTCCAAATTCCCACTGGACCTAGAGGGAAATGCCGCAGACCCCAGAGCAAGTAGTCTGGCTGGCTTGGACGTTCTTCCTGTTGTCCACCCTCCAGTGGTAACTGAAGCCCTTTAATCTCAGAGAGACCACCACAGGTCTAGAAGGGAGTTGTCTCTGCCCAAGATGGAGCTGCCCAGGTCCGTCCGGCCCCTTCCCTCAACCCCAGCCACTTTGTCTCTTCCTTCTCCAGGGTCAGAAAGGCGAGAGGGGAGACGGAGGCATCAAGGGCTCCATGGGAAAGCCAGGCCGAGATGTACGGTGCTTGGGTCCCTCTCCACCACACCCCTCACATCCCTAAGTGCAGGATTTTGGAATGCTGGGATTTAACCATCAGGATCCACTTGATACTCTTGCTCAGACAGAACAGAGACCCGGGAGGAGAGGGCTGTGCACAGCAAGGAGGGGGCCCCCTGACTCTCTGCCTAAGAGCCTCTGACCTCTAATGCTCTGAGGTTGACATTTGATGACCTTGGGCCACTGGGTAGAGTCTGGCTTTGGGGAGGGGCAGTGGTTCTGTACCTGTTCCATTGGGGGCTGCAGTCCCAGGGAGGTGCCAGGCCTTGGCCATTCTTACATGTCACCCTCCCTCGCAACCTGCCCCCAGGGCCGGCCAGGAGAGATCTGCATCATGGGGCCCAAAGGGCAGAAGGTGAGTTGCGGATTCTGTGGGGTGGAGAGTGGGTGCCAGGCTGAGGCAGTAGCTCTCTCATGTCCACGTCATGTCTGACCAGGGAGACCCTGGCTTTGTCGGGCCTGAGGGACTGGCAGGAGAGCCTGGGCCCCCAGGCCAACCTGGGCCCCCTGGGATAGGACTTCCTGGTACCCCGGTGAGTACCCATTATCCCTCCTGCTGTCCTTTCCCCAGAGACCCTTCTCCTGCCTGGCCAGGGTTTGGGAGATAAAGCCCAGTCTTGGGTCCCAGTCAGGGGAAGGGGCTAGAATAGATTTCTCTGTAATGCAAGGCCCCTGGGAATCCTCTATGTGATACTGTTTCTGCCCTCAGGGGGACCCAGGTGGCCCACCAGGCCCTAAGGGAGACAAGGTAAGCACAGGCTGGAGCATGGACACATAGAAGTGCCCTTTGCTTAGTGGGAGGGGGAGGAGAATGGGGTTGGGGGTAGCTGGGGTGACGGGAAAGGGGCCAAGCATTGGACTGAGGAGGCTGGGCTCCACTTAGCCAGGCCCCTTGGTGGGGAGGGTCCCCATCCCAGTGCTTGCTCATGTGGGAGGCTCGGCCTGTGTTCCAGGCATGGGAAAGGGCAGGCCTAAGTGGCAGGACCAGAGTGGCCTTAGTGGAGGGCCTGGAGGGCCTGAGCTTGTTTTAGGGCCTTGTGCCTTGATGAGCAGAAAGCCCTGGAAATTGTCTGTCTGTCTGCTGTGGTTCCTCTGAGGTCGCCTAGATTACTTCCAAACCGCTACATGAGGGAAGGGGGGTACACAGAGGCCTTATGTTCTCCGTTCCTTTGCATCCAGAAGGACTTGGGTTAGACATGGAGAAGTACAGGAAGAGAGTGTTTGCTGACCAAACAGACCAAAAGGAGATTTGGCAGATTGTCCTACCATCCAGAGAGGGGACTGGATAGGAAAGGGGTGAATGGGTTGAGGTCACAGCCGGTGCTTCCCCCTTAACCCTTCTTCTGACTGCAGGGCAGCTCTGGGACACCAGGAAAGGAAGGTCCTGGAGGGAAACCTGTGAGTGACCCCAATTTGGTGGGGGTGGGGGCTGCTGCCCACCATACCCAGGTCTGCTCTATCGAGGCCTCCAGAGGTGGGGGGCTAGATCCTTGGGCCTCCTCTTGGAGCACCAGCTCCTCTGCCCTGGCACTAATGCTCACTGCTTCTCCTACAGGGGAAGCCAGGGGTGCCTGGGCTGAAGGGAGAGAAGGTGAGTCTCCAGCTGGGTTGCCCCAGGTTGGGGTGGGAGTAGGAGCCTAAGTGGAGGTGATGTTGAGCATCGAGGGCCCTGTGATCAGGGATGCTAGACCTTCCTTAGGGTACCCCCGTGCCTTCTCTGTCCCTACAGTGTGCATGTGTGATTACTAAATAGAGAGCCTGACTGCAGAGTCACACAGCTGGGTTCAAATCCCTCCTTGGCCACTCACATGATTTATGACCATGGCAAGCTTCTCTATCTGTAAATGGGATGCAAGGCTTTCTTCTTATGTCTGGTCATGAGGATTTAGTTTTGTGATGTCTAGGATTTATAAGTTGAAAAGATGAGTCAGTTGAACAGAAAGTCTCTCCAGTGTTCCTGCTGTCCACGCTGATAATGGGGCTAGGGTGCTGGCCCACCCAATGTCTAGAGCTCCTTGTCTTCCCCAGAGTCTTGGCTTCAATTCACCATGTCCATTTATGGTCTCTCCCTTCTGCTAGGGTGACCCCTGTGAAGTGTGCCC
Organism: Eonycteris spelaea; assembly: GCA_003508835.1. NCBI lineage: Eukaryota > Metazoa > Chordata > Mammalia > Chiroptera > Pteropodidae > Eonycteris > Eonycteris spelaea. Next base: position 11,101,903 of record PUFA01000006.1, read on the forward strand.
AACACTGCCTGAAGGGTTCCAGAACTTTGTGGGGCTCCCTGGAAAGCCAGGGCCCAAGGGGGAACCTGGTAATCCTGCACCAGCCAGGGTAAGTGCCCACGGTGGACGCTGAAGGACTCCATAAGAAAACCTGGAGGCATGATCATAGAGAGGAGTTGGGCAGAGGGACTGGGTACTTCTCATGGCAATAGAGAGATTGTGGGTAGAGTGTCTAGGCACTTAGCTTCATTGGTGAACGCTGAACCATAGAGTTTAGGGCTGGACTAGAGGGCCACCTCAGGTCTCTATGGCAACCTCCCAAGTTTCCTGAGGAGCTGCTAAAATGCCTTTTGGGCAAGCAGGAGTAGAGCCAGCCCTTATAGTGAGCAAGGAAGGCTGTGCCGTCCTCCTGGGATTGGGTGTTGGTTGGGGGTGATGGAAAGGAGTAGGCAGGGCTGAGTTAGGGTCCTGGCCTAGACCTCTAGCCCCATTCCCTCACAGACCCTTTCTTTTAGGAGGGCCTGGGAGCTGTTGGACAAAAAGGTGATCGGGTATGTATAGGAACTTTCTGGTGGGGTGACTTAGTCTAGTCATTTCTTCCATCCGTTACATATGGTGATGAGCTCTGGCTCTGGGGTGCTGACTTTGACCCCCCTAGAACCCTTGGGTGTTTGAAGTGTTTGTGATGTGTGACTTTGCTATCCTCATATATGGCTAGGAAGTTTGGAGTGCTCCAAAACACCCAGTCTCAGCCCATAAACCTTTTCTCCCTGCAGGGAGACCCTGGCATTCAAGGCCAAAGGAGAGAAGGTGAGGGAAACCCCTGTCCCCTGGCTGCTGTGCTCTGGCTACTGGGAATCTTTCCGATCCCTTCTCTTCCTTCCCCAGGGGGAGTCCTGCTTGTCCTGCAGCTCAGCTGTGGGAGCCCAGCATCTTAGGCCTTTTACAGGGGCCAAAGGAGATGTGGGCCTCCCTGGCTTTGGTTTGCCTGGCCTTCCGGTGAGTGACTGCTCCCTCCCAGCTCAGCCCAGTCCACCCCATCCTTGCTACATGGTGGCCTTCCTGGCTCCGTAGGCCCTGAGTCTCAAGATAGAGACCTGAGGCAGGTGTGTCAGGCCTGCAGCCCGGTTTCTCCTCTATTCCTTCACTGCCCCAGGTTACTTGCCCCCAGAACTCCCTCTTAGAACCTCCGAATGCCCAGCTGTGTAACAAAAGTAACCACCCAGCCACCTGCAGGGCTGTGGGATTTGTAATTCCAAACTGGCCTTTCTCTTTCTTGGTGGTCACTGGGACCCCTGGAGTCTTGGAGGAGTGGGATTGGAGAGATGCTATGACTGTGACTTGATTGTTTTTCAGGGGAAAGTTGGGGATCCAGGGCCAACAGGGCTGAAAGGAGAGAAGGTGAGACCTGGGTAGATGTTAGGGACACCAGGGCTTCTTGGCAGGGAGATAGGGGAGAAGCCCTGGGTAGGGAATAGGGACAATATAGACAAGAGATCAAACTGTATATTCATGGTGAAATAGATTCATCAGTATTTTGCAGACTGGAGTCAAAGAATTTATTTCCGAGGGCCCTCATGTTCTCCAAGAGAATTCCTTAGTGTTATATTTTTAATTTATTGATAATCTAAAAACAATTAAGTACCTTCAAGATGACCTTATAATAAAATAATAATATTAACATTTCTTTACCATTTATTATGTGCCAGGCACTGTTCCAAGTGCTTGTGCATGTATTAACTTATTTCCTCCTTCCAAAACCTTATGGGGTAAGTATTCCTTTATTCCCATTTTATGAGTGAGGAAACAGAGGCACAGAAAGGCCAAGTAAATTGCCCAAAGTCACACAGGTGTTTGGGTGCAAAAGTAGGATTTGAGTCAAGGAAATGTGGCTCCAGAGACTATAATCTGTACCACTTGGCTGGGTCCCTTGATTTTAGTGCCTGTGTTAACATTTGATTTATGGTTGCGTTGGAGGCAAATCAGAGCATTAAACTTATGATGCAGTGTTATTCAAATGAGGGTTCTACGGGTGTACAAGTGTTCAAGTGTGAGAAATACTTAAACAGCTCTCCCAGGCAAAGCACCTGTCATTTCTCATGGAGCTTGCACCCTTGCCCCACACCTGCTCCCTTTTCCGGTCTTCTGAGATACTGTGCACGGAGACCCTGTGGGGAAGCACAGAAACAAACTGGCCACAGACTCCCCTGGGGACCTTGGGGAAATCCTTTTCCTCTTTGGGCCTCAGTTTCCCCAGCCAGGAAATGAGGAGTAGTCTGGAGGTTCTAAGTGCTACTTTTGTAAAGTGAGGTTTGGGATTGTCCTAGAACCTATGTACCTCCCCTACTTTGACCTTGTGTTCTCCGCTTTGCCCTCAGGGTGATTTTGGAGAGGCAGGGCCAGCTGGCAGTTTGGTAAGTGTGCCTGGGTTGGCAGCAGTTCTGAGAAAAGGATGAGGTGTGAGGTGCTGCCCACTGCTGGGGAGGTGACAGGCCTGGAGACAGTGCCCCAGCATGGCCCTGGCAGATGTCAGGCATCACACATGGCTTTTATCATGTAGGGGCCACCAGGGCCAGTTGGACCCGCAGGCGTCAAAGGAGAGAAGGTGAGTCTGGGGACATTTCCCACACCACTTCCTAAATACACACTCATTTTGGTCTCCTTTAAACCCTCCAAGGCTGCCCACCCTGCCCTAGGGTCACAGCTGACCTGTCAGCATGGCATTCAAGAGCCCTGATTACTTGGCCCCTACCTTCCTTTCTTACCTGTTCTCCTGCAGTCTCTCCTGAGATATCTCTTGCCCAGCAAGGTGCCATGTCAGGCATGGCTATAATCCCCAGATTCCAAGCCTGCCTCGGGTCCCCCAATCCTGTGTCCTTGCTCTGCAGGGGGAACCTTGTGAACCATGTCCAGCCTTGTCCAAGGCTCAGGATGGGGATAGCCATGTGGTGGCCTTGCCTGGCCCTCCTGGGGAGAAGGGAGAGCCTGGGCTTCCAGGCTTCGGCCTGCCAGGAAAGCAGGTGAGTTTCAGGGCCTCTGGAGAGCGGATGGGGCTCAAGAGAGCCGAGGGACCTCCCCTGGGTCTCTAGGGTCCCTAGGCAGTGAGGAGTAGTTAGGTGGGAGTGGGTGGAGGGGTTAATGCCTTTGTCCCCAGAGAGAGCTGGCCTGAAAGGCCTCTCTGTGCTTTGTCCTGGTACCAGAGAGAGCTGGGTTCAAAGTCCAGCTCTGCCTTTTACTAGCTCTTTGACTTGAGCAAGTCCCTTTTCTTTTCGTGCCTCCGTTTCCTGTGCTGTTGTAAAGCCTAGGAGCGGTGCGGTGCGTGTGAAGTGCTTAGCAGCAACACAGCAGGAGTTTAGGAAATGTCAGTTCCGGCTGTGGTGATTGTTGTTATTACTGCTTTCCTAATGCCAACAAACACTGACAGTGCGCATGATGCGCCACACACAGCTTCATGCGTATTAGTCCATCTAATCTCGTAAGAACCCTATGGCGTAGAAGCCTATGCTGTTTTATCATTCCTATTTAACAGATGAGGAAATGAGCCCAAAGAGGTTAAGTAACTTGCTCAGGGTCACACAGGCAGGAATCTGGCTCAAGTCTCTTCTCTTAATTGTACAATATTCCTTCGCTCGGTGAGGGCAGAAATTCTGGTCCGTTTTGTATACTGTTGTAGTCCCCAGGGCCTAACACAGTGCCAGGCACGTAGGAGTGTCCGGTATGAGTGAATGGGTGCTGGAAATGCTTTCTCCTCAGGGCAAGGCTGGAGAGCGTGGATCGAAGGGGCAGAAGGTGAGAGAGCTTCAGTGGGCATGGATGGGCACCACTTCCTCCCAAGATGCCCTCCCCACCTGCTTTTCCTACTCATTCTGTGACCACTCTCTACTCCCTCCCCAACCCCAGGCCCAGCGAAGGGCTCTTGAGGGTCTGCAAGTCACAGGAGGGCAGGCTGCTCACAGCTGGGTCACTTCTGCCTTCCTTGACCCTCCTCCTTACAGGGCGATGCAGGGAATCCCGGAGATCCCGGAATACCAGGCACCACGGGGCAGCCAGGACTGTCAGGAGAGCCTGGGGTTCGGGGCCCCGTGGGGCCTAAAGGTGAAAAGGTCAGTCAGGCAGGGGGCAGTTTGTTGCATGAACGTGAGCCTTAGAAAATGCCAGAAGCACTGGGCGGAGGCGCCTCAGCTCTTCGAGGCAGGGGGAAGAGCTGGGAGTGTCAGGGGCCTATTTTGATTTCCTGGGCTGAGGTGGCAGCAGCAGAGGGGCACAAAGATCCCCTTTCTGATGCCTCCTCCTGGCCTGGGTGCTAGCTCTGGCTCACCAGCTCCTGGCTGTGCCCATCTCTGACTAGGGTGATGGCTGCACTGCCTGCCCCAGCCTGCAGGGGACGTTGACGGACATGGCGGGACTGCCTGGGAAGCCGGGCCCCAAAGGAGAGCCAGGCCCTGAGGGCGTGGGCCGGCCTGGTAAACCGGTGAGTTCAGGCTCCTGCGCGCTGGTCCTTCCCTTCCTGGCCTTTTCTTTCCTCCTTTCCCCCAGTGGGACCTTTGGGCTACCTGTGTCTTTTAGGGCCAGCCTGGTTTCCCAGGAGTTCAAGGCCCCCCAGGACTGAAGGGTGTACAGGTAGGTGTGACTGTGAGGGGCCTGGGCTACAGGTATGTGTGGGTGAGGGAAAGGGTGGGGAGAAACATGGGTGCAGTAGGAAACAGAGATCAGCTACAGAGCGGGAAGAGGTCAAGGTTGAGGTTAAGGAAGAGGGGCTGGGGTTGAGGTCAAGGGTGAGTGAGGAATCTCAAGAAAGACTTGTCCTTGTGTTTCTTCAGGGAGAGCCTGGGCCTCCGGGAATGAGAGTTCAGGGGCCCCAGGTGAGTCTCCAGCCTTTCCTTTTCCTGCCTGCCCCCCACTGCCCCCAGCAACACTTTCCTTAACCAGCTGCCCACTCCCGTCCACCCTGAAAACCACAGAGCTCTGCCCTCTCCCAAGCGCTCAAGGGTACAGTGCTGGGATAGAGTCGGCCTTGGCCTTGCTTCTGTTGGGGACCTTGGCTTTGACCTTGAGGGTCTCCTTGAGGCACTCTTCTGAATTAGAGCTGTCAGACACCCCAATCCAAACTATGTCAGCCAGTGGGGCAGGTTGGCTTGGGAAGTCAGGGTCCAGTCTGCCTTTTTTGACTTACAGGGGGAGCCCGGAGCCCAGGGTTTGCCTGGCATTCAGGTATGTCTGCTTTGGGCTGAGAGGAGGCTGGCAGGGAAAGGGGCCGCTCTGGGATAAGGGATAACTAACTGCGTTTTTATCTGCAGGGGCTTCCAGGGCCTCGGGGACCACCTGGCCCTGCTGGAGCGAAGGGTACCAAGGTGAGCCTCTGCCCCCTTGGACACTAGGCCTGCAGGGCTTCAGAGTGCCCTGGCAGTGGCCACAGGACACATGGGAGCTGAGTAATGCCTATCAGAGGGCTGCCCAAGACCTGGTCTGATGCATCTCCCCTGTGGAATGCCCTTGCGACCTTCGTATTCTCTCTTCCACAGGGATCTCCAGGGGTGAAAGGAGCCATTGGACCTGTGGGACCTCCTGGTGCCAGTATCTCTGGGCCTCCGGTGAGAGTCCTTTCTGAGCTCCCTGTGGGGGCGTTGCTGGGACCAAGGGCGTTCCTGCTGGGAGGAAGGCCAACCCTGCCTATCCCAGCAGCACGGGGGATGGAAGGAGAGAGGCCTCAGCTTGGCCCAGCCTCGGAGAAGGAAGACCCCACTGTTTTGGGGGAGGACCTGAATAATGACAACGCTGACCACCATTCCTTACGCTGCGACTGTGCTGAGGCCCTGTGCTAAACTCTAAACAAACAGTGATTCACTTAATCCTCATAATAGCCTTGTAAGGGGACAGCTATTATTGTCCCCATTTTGCAGATAAGGAGACTGAGGGTTGGGGGTGAGGAGGCAGAGCCAGGACTTGAACCCAGGTTTGTGTGACTCAAAGTCCATATGTTGACACCTTCACCCCCATGTCAAGCCTTGGGGTCATTAGGGGTCATCTAAACTGGTGGTGACAATGGAGCTACCAACAATGTTGGAAATGTTCCATTCGGTATTGCCCAAGAGGGCAGCCACTCGCACAGGGGGCTTGTCAAGCACTCGAGATATAGTTCGTGTCGCGGAGGAAGTAAATTTTAAATTTTGTTTAATTTTAATTAATTTAAATGTAAATAGCCACGTGTGGTTACTGGCTGCCATCCTGGAGAGCACAGCCCTCTCTACACCAGCAACACTTCCAACCTCATCACCCTCAAATGCCTCCCTTTGTTACGGTCCCGCCAATGATTCCCACGCTCTAAAAGATAGATCTGTTGAAAGAATTGCATAGATTAAATAATAATAAGTGCATTTCCTCATTTTCATTCATCAAAGACCTGTATAATATAGTCAGCTCCTACTCTACGTGAACCCACAAGAATTTTGTGAAATGGCATAATTCTAGCCTAAAGCAAAGAAATGCAACGTTTTGCCAGGCCTGGGCCATGCCAGGTTGTGAGCAAATGTAGACTTTTTCTTGGGCTTTTGGTAATGTTGAAAATAGCACATATCTGCCCGTATCTTCATTATGGATCCCCAGAGAAATGCCAGTTGCAGTTTGGGAGTGGTGGAATGGATTCCTTGGGATGGGTTCCTCTTGAGGGTGCCCAGAAGCCCAGAGGGGCTAGGGACTTGGCCAGGTCCATGCACCAGTCTGTATCGCCCAGCAGAGCTGGACACTCAGGGTCCTTGCCTGTCCCAGGGAGCCCCAGGGTAAAGCAGAGGTAAAGATGAAGGTGGCCCTGGTTCTCAGGGAGCTTCAAGTCCTGTGTGTGAAGGTGATGTGCCCCACAGGAAGGCAGCCATCGGATGCCCCTGTGTGGTGGGCTGACCCCACCAGACCTCCTTCCTCCGGGCTGAATCCCATCCAGGAGCCTCCTCAGTCCTGGCCCCACACTCACTGGTTGGTGAAAGGAGAGAGCAGGGGCTCTGGGTCACACAGACCTGGTGGAGTCGTGCTGCGGGTCTATTATAAAATTCCTTTCAGTCTCAGTTTTCTTGCCTGTAAAACAGCCCTGTGGGGCTGGGGGTGGGGATTCCATTCAATATTCTCTGACAGATGCTTGGCCAGGTGTCTGACACCCAGAAAGTGCTCAGAAAATGCCAGTCTTCTATTTCCTTCCCCCCGCCTTGTCTCCTGTGCTTCAGTCTCATCCTCTAGAAAGTGGGCACTGGGAGATGGCTCCTGGCGCTGCTTCTGTTTGTCCAGTACCCTCCCTGCAGGTGGGCTGATGGCTGGCTGCTGTCTAGCCTCACCCACTGACCCTGGCCTCTCCTACTTCAGGGCGCTGCTGGGCAGCAAGGACAGACTGGACTTCCAGGAGCCAGAGGGATGCCAGTGAGTACAGAGTCTCGGGGCAGCAGGAAGTCACAGTGGGCCCTGCCTCCGTATCCTTATTTACTCACCTCCCTGTGTGTCTTCCCTGCAGGGCGAAAAGGGATCTCAGGGAGAGAAGGTAAGTCCCACTACTCTGGGAAAATTAGCAGCCCAAATAGTCCCGCTACCCAAGGGACCCTATGCACATAGTAGTGGCCCTGGAACAGAAGATGGGAGCTGAGGAGTCATCCTTGTCACCTTGTCCCCACCAACTCTGGTTCCTGGGAGCAGAAACCCCAAATATTCCCTACTTTACCTGGTTGCTGGCCCAGGCCTCAACCAAGATTCCCAGAAACCCAGAGAGCAGCCAGGCCCCGCTGGAGGCGGGGAAGAGCGGGGTGGGTAACTGCATTTTCAAATGGGTGCTGAGTTAGAGGACAGGAGCGGGAACTGAGTCACAAAGGGCTGGTGTGAGGGACCAGGAGAGAAGGGCATGGACGCCGGGCTGGGCTTATGGAAGTAGGGCTGCACCAGGTCAAGCTGCAGGTGTACTGGAGGCAAGAATACCTCTGCAGCAGCAGACGACACTGAAACTGCAGTAAGAGCAACAGCCCTCGTTCTCTGAGTGCTCCATACGCTAATCCATTCCATCGTCCTGACAGTCTGTGCATTTGGTATTATTAGCCATGCCTTACAGATAAGGGTTGAGGTTCAGAGAGGTCCAATGGATTGCCCAAGGGCATGATCATGAGAGACAGATCCTAGATTTAAACCCTGGCCTCTCCAATCCCAAGAGCCCATGCTGCCTCTCAGATACCAGTTTCCAGAAGGTCCTCCATCCTTGCCTGCCTCTGACAAAGGGCTCTTGTCTTTTCAGGGTGAACCAGGGGAGTGTTCCTGCCCCTCCCGAGGAGACCCAGTCTTCTCTGGAATGCCGGTAAGTGGTGCTAAGAGCCTTCCCCCCAGCCTGGGGGAGAGGCCCAGCTTCCCGCCATGGCCCAACATGCAAGAGCCCCCCAGGGCTTTGCGCCCCGGCCAGCTGCCTCCCCACGTAGCCCTGCGCTTGGTGTGGACGTTGCCTGTAACCTCTCCCCTTCTTTTGCGACCCCTACTCCCACCCAGGGTGCTCCGGGACTTTGGATGGGCAGCTCCTGGCAGCCGGGCCCGCAGGTGTGTGTCGCTTGTCTCCTCTGTCTCTCTTGTCTGCCAGCGTCCGTGGCTTGCCCACCTTCAACCGCTGCCCCCAGCGAAGGGGCAGAGCTTTCTTCTGGGTCTAATTATTTCTTTTCTTCCTCAGGGTCCCCCAGGTATTCCTGGACCACCAGGCCCCCCTGGAATGCCTGGGCTACAGAGGGGAAAAAAGAATGAGAGTTTGGGAGGCAGCGTGGTAGGTCACATGGTCCGTGCTGGACCCTGAGTGTGCGTCTCCCTGCCCAGCACTTGCGCCTGTCATTTCTCATGCCTCTGTGCTCCTGCTCCCCAGAGTGGCACAGGGGACCCACTGACCCAGGCTGTGAGCACTCCCAGCCCCTTTTCGAGGAACATCATGTGCACTAGCCCAGGCACCCCACTGACACCCATGCCAGGCTCAGGCCTTGATCAGCTGTCAAGAACCCATATCTGGGTCAGATAAAAAATTTTTTTACATCGACATAGAGCTCCACTATTTTGGAGAAGCAATTGGTATTTATTTGTGCAATAAATATTTTTGCACACCTGCTATTTTCTGGGCACTGTTTTAGGTGCCGGCGACACAGCAGTGAGTGGACAGAGATGAAAATCCTTGCCCGCTTGGAGTTTGCATTCGAGGAGGGAAGACAGATGATAAGCAGATAAATAGCAAGTAGGTAGTGATAGTGCTAAGGAGAAAGATAAAGCAGGGAGTGGGGTAGAAAATGGGAGGAGGGAGGGAGAGAGTTGAGGAAAGTGACATTTGAATCTTTTCAGAAGATTCGAAAAGGGACATGTGAACCAAGACTTCAAGGAAATGAGGAGTGAGCCTGTGAGGGAGAGAATTCCCAATAGAGACAGCAGCAGGTACAAAGGCCCAGAGATGGGAATGTGCCTGACATGTTTGAGGGAGGAGCAAAGAGGCCAGAGATAGTTAGAGGAGAGCAGTAGGAGCTGAGGTTGTGAGTGGAGTGTGCATTCGGAGCCAGGCAGCCTGACTTCGGATCTAAGCTCTGCTATGTGTTAGCTGTATGATGCGGGGCAAGTTACGTTCCCTCCCTGTGTCTCCGTTCCTTCATCTGCCAGGTAGAGAGAATTACAGCACATAGCTTATGGGGCTTTTGCTGGTTTTAAACAAGTCAACAATGCATGTGAAATGCATAGAATTACGCCTGGCACATAATGCTAAGAAGGCATTTGCCATCATTACAGTGATAACTACTATTGTTATTTTACATCCATGCTCTCATTCACTGGAGCCTTATGTCAACTCCAGGCGGAGGTTGTCTCATCCGCAACTCACAGCTGGGCAAACTGAGGCTCTGAGGGGTGAGGCTGTTGGCTGAGGTCACATGGCTAGGAGTTGGTGGCGCTGGACTGGGCTTCCCAGGGCAGAGCACTTTCTTCTCCCTGCACTGCCTTTTAGGACAGTTCCCCAGTGGTTTGCACACCAGGCCACATTTTCCAGAGCTCCTTAGGAGACGCAGACCACGGCTAGGCTCCCAGCTGAAAGAGTAATTCTCACCTGAAGAAGCAGAGCAGAATCACATGCAAGCTTTTTATACACTGCGTGCTCCTCACTGCCTTGGTGATTTTGTCATTTTACACACACACACACACACACACACACACACACATGGCTGATGGCAGCCTCCACTGGGAGCACAGTTTTCTGTGTCTTGTCCAGAGGCAGAAGTAGAGCCAATTCTGGATCCCCATGGGCCAGCCACACATTTACCAAATGTCCGGGCTTCCTGCTTACACTGCCAGGACACAGGGATCTGTCTGCAGGGGGCTTGCAGTTTGCTTGGGGAAGCATGGCAGTTATTTTAAAGTGATCCATTAACAAGCTCACGCTGATGTAGTGTGAACCCTGCCAAGACATGCTGGGGGAATGAGGCTAAAAAGCGTGACTGCTGAGTCTTCCTCCAGTGCCAGTGCTGCAGACCAAGCTGAGGCTGCCACTAACGGGCACCTGCCCCGTGCCAGGCAGGGTGCAGGTCGTACTTGCCAGGTTGTCTCCTGCAATCCTTTCAAGGAAGGGAGGGGCCCAGCAGCTGCCTTCTTCAGGTACAGAAACAGGCTCAGAGATACACAGCGCTTACTGCTCCAAGGCCACCGCTTGGTCATTTCGTGTAATCCTCACCTGTTTCACAGAAGAAACTGAGGCACAGAGGCTAGGTAGCAGGTAGATAGTGAGTAGCTGACTAGATAGCTTTTCACCTCTACAGTAGAACAAAAGGTGGGACATTCAGTTCTGGGAGGGCAGGAAAAGAAAATCACAAAGAGTTAGTCTTGAAACTAACACACAGGCAACAGAGTGGTGCAGGGTTTGAACAATGGTTTAGGGAATAATTATAATGAACATGTTCAAGGTGTTTTCCCCTTCCTAAGCACTTTACCCTGTTAACTGATTTAGGATGCAGAATGAGCAGGGCTGGTGACCTGTGGGGCAGTGCAGGAGGGGCCGGGGAGGCTGACATGGGGTCTGACACAGTCCGGGTCGAGCCTGGCCTGAAATAGGGTGGGCTGGGCAGGGAGAGTGGCATGTTCTGTTGCTGGGAGTTGGGACTTGAAGGGAGGCCAACACTCAGGGCAGGCCGAGATCCCACGCAGGCAGAGCTGGGGGGGGGGCAGCGGTACGTTCACCTAACACGTATTTAATGCATGCCTCCTCCATGTTGGACACTGGGGATTTCAAAGAGAATATACTCCCTGCCTCCATGGAGTATTTAATATGCAAATATGCACCGTGAGCCTGCAAGGGGAACAAGGAGTCTGGACGTCAAATATTTCACATGAGCATCCCGCATGCCGGGCTCTGTACTAAGCTCCTGACAGCCATGGTCTCCTTTAAGCCTCACCATAAACTATCTGTTTTACGGCTGAGGAAATGGAGGCACAGAGATTTGTTTCCCCTAAGGAACCTGCCAAAAGTTGTACAGATAGTTGAGATTTGCACCTAGCTAGGTCTCACTTCTAAGCCTCCTCTTTGCTGTGTATATGAATGTTCTGGGGGAGTTTCTTTTGAGAAATGATGCTGAAATGGTTAAGAAAGGGGTTGAAGCTAGTGGTCCTCTGTGCTTTTTGCTTGTCCAATGACCTTGGCAGTTACTCGCCCTCTCTGAATTCTTTTTTTATGGAGATAACACCTACCTCGCCAATAGAATTGTGATGATTCAGCGAGGAAATACAGCAAAAGGACTTAGCACAGAGAGAAACAATAGTTACTTACTATATAGAAAACCCTCTGTCTAATGCTGGCCTTCCCGTAACATGTGGAGAAAAAACTCCCCATTGTCCTGGTTTTGGGGGGTCACCCCTCTGGGCTTCCTCAACTTTACATACAAATGGTCTGGAGATTTCGAGCTACGAATATGGGCTCTCAGCTGTACAGGATGAAGGGAAGAGGCAGTGGGGATGATGGGGATGCAACAGGTGCCCTGTGGGCTAGGGAGGGGCGTCTACTCACTTGCCTGTCTTGGCTGCAGGGAGTGCCTGGGAACAACGGCTTGCCAGGACAGCCCGGGCTAACTGCGGAACTGGTAGGTGCCGGTCAGACTCACTGTGTAGCCCCCTTCCCAGGAAGGAGCCTGCCAGGCCAGCTCCCTGAGCCACAGTGGGGGTCCCTCCAGTCTCCCTCTTCCGAGGCTGGGAGAAGCCTGCATGGCATGTGGCTTCCCCAAGCTCCTCTCGCTGCCCTAAGTCTCCAGCCCTCCTGTCTGTCTCTTGCAGGGATCCTTACCCATTGAACAGCACCTCCTTCAGGTAAGAGGGTAAGAGGGAGGAAGGAGGGACTGGCGAGGGTGACGCTGCATAGAGAGAGCTGCAGACGGAGCTGTTTGTGGGCGGTGTGTGCTCCAAGCATGGCTCCGAGGGCCCAGAGTGGTGCCCGGCTTGAAACAGACCCTTGTCAATATCTGCTGAATGGGTGTTTGAAGGAATACTGAGAAGGCACCCACGTGGTGGATGTTGTTGACAGTTCCAACCCAAAGCCCACTGCCAGTCAGGCCCAGTACCACCCTTGTCGCACCAGGGCAGAGCCCAGCAGCTTCTAGAGTGGAGTGGGGAGGGTGAAGGCAGTTGTGGGATCGTCAGACCTGCCTGCCAAGGTCACGTTCAATGATAAGACTGGATGGGGGCTTGGAAGAAGGCTTTGGCTCTCCTCCCGTTAACCAGAAAGAATCTAGGAGGATATAGGATTTGAGAAGCAACTCAAATAGTGCAAGGGGACTTGGGGCCCGGTAAGAGAGTTGGCTTGTGCCAGGGCCTGCAGACAATGTCAAGATCACGCCCAAGGGCTGTGGCTTTGGTCTGGCCTCCCAAGTTGTACAGAAATTCCTCTTGGGGACAAAGGGTGACAAAACCCTTCTTTGCTCAGTCACCTCTGGAGATGAGACCTGAACTCTTCTGCCCTCCACTCAACGTCCTCAGGGGTCTCTCTCATACCTTGGCCACCAGAGCCCCCCTGTCCTGGCCACGCCTTTCTAGCACTGGCTAGTCGATGCCATGGATATCTCACCACCCCAGCAGGTCCTGGTCAGGACAGAACATAGGACGTGCCTGCCCTGCCCCTGCTCTGGGCAGCAGATGTCTCCAGAAGCAGCCCGAGGTCAGGTTAACCTCCTAGCCGCGGTTGTGTGTTAGGTCACAGTGGGGTGTGGCAGTGGAACCCCAGTGGCTCTCCCCTAGGCTTCCGGCAGTCTGGGGTTCCCCCAAGTCCCACCCCTAAGTCAATGATCGTGTGGCTTCACTTGCAGCATTTAACGTTTCTCCGTGTAACATTTCATCTGGTGTCTTCGTCATCAAGTGCTCTGCAGAGGGCCTAAGCAGGAATTAAATGATGTCTGGAGAAGGGGTCAGATGACGTTCCAGGGGTGCTGATTAGGAGTCCCAGCTGCCACATGCACCCACAGAGGAAGCCCAGAGGAAGCCTCGGCCTATGGACAGAGTGCTAGCTCTGGCCTCAACAGACCAGGGTTTATTTAGTCCAGGCTCCCCCTTACCTTAGACGAGTCACGCTGTCTCTCTGAGTGTCGGCTTTCTCATCTCCACCATGCTTATAAGATGACTGCCCTTATTGCCCTGTCAGGGTTGAGTGTGATAATGTGCAAAGGCCTATTATGAGGGCTGGCACGTGGGTGCAGAGTAAATGACAACCATCATCATTGGTTTGCAGTGAAGAGTGAAGGTGGGGGAGGGGCTCCTGCCGGGGGTCCATGGACACTGTGCCGGGCCGTGCGTAGACTCCGGGGCAGCTCCCCAGTCCTCCGAAATGATAGTCCAGTTTTCACCAGTGGGTTTTATTTTTCTGGAAAGAGGACTCATAGCTTCCGTCAAACTCTCAGAGGGCTATGTGACCCAGAGAGGTTAAACCCCCAGATAAGAGAGAAGGGCTTTCTTGTCGGGAAGGCTGTTAGGCCCGCGAACTCGGAGTCTGTGACAGTCGGAAGCTGCTGGGGAAGAGGGCAGGCTCCACCCCGAGGGTGCCTGCAAAAGGCCTGGCTGCTCCTGCAGCTGCTTCCTTTGCTCCTTGGGCGGCAAAGCTGGTGTTTGGAGCCGGCCTTTTCAGCCCGAATCCTTGTGGCATGTCCTCGCAGTGGGTGCACGGTGCAGGAACAGCAGGGACAGATGGTCCCTCTGCGGGCCCTCCGCCTCCTCCCACACGCCTGTCTGGAAAGTTGCTTTGGCTTGGCCCCACAGAGCTTCCTTCTGGAGGAAACTCGAAGCCAGTGCTGGGATTGGGTCCCCTGAGGATGGAGCAAAGCTGCTGCAGGGATGTGGCTGGGGAGAAAGGAGAGAGTGGGCGGAGGACTGCCCAGGCTGAGTGCCCCAGCTGAATTCAGACGGGAATTCTCTCGTCTGGCCCGTCCTGGCCTCACACCCACGCCGCACTGCCTGTCCCTTTCCCTCCTCAGAGCCTCTGCGGGGACTGTGTCCAGGGACAGAGAGCCCACCCAGCGGCCCTCCTGCAGAAAGGAGAGAAGGGAGACCAGGGCGTCCCGGAGTGCCAGGCCTTGACAGCTGTGCCCGGGTAGGGGGCTGGGCTTAGGGGCGGCCTCGGTGCAGGGAGAGCTTCCCACAGCCTCACCTGACAGCCTCTCGTTGTCCTCCGCAGTGCTTCGCGGAGCAGGAGCGCCCCAGAGCTGAGGAAGCCCGGGTGAGTGGGCCCTTGCCTTCTCTTCGCCCCCTGCCCTGGGTCCCACAGGGAGGGACCCTGACAGTTCACCCCACCATCTCCATCCATCCACTCCAGGGAGACAACAGCGAGGGAGAACCAGGCTGTGCTGGAAGCCCCGGCCTGCCCGGTCCTCCAGGACAGCCGGGCCAGAGAGGAGAAGAGGTAAGACCAGAGACTGGGCCCCGACCTGGCAGGGCCCTGAGGGGGCTGTCTCCACTAAGTGGCCCTTACTTCCTGAGGACCGTTTAATTCCTGCCAAATGTCTTCTCGGGCCCTTAGTGGCTCCCTGTCACTTGGGAGTCCTTCAGGGACCTCCGAGGCCTTAGGTCAGCTGGTGCCCCTTCTTTCTCTGACCTCACCTGCTCCCTTGGACACTGGCCTCCTCGGTGCTCTTGGTCCATGGGACGCACTCCCTCTCCTGGCCTAGCCGCTTCCTCTGCCTACAGTTTTTCTCTGGGGTTTGCTCCTTCACCTTTTCAGCCATTGCTCAAATATCGCCTCCTCAGGGAGATGTTCCTGACCGACTTCTCTAAAATTGAACCCCCCTCGAATCCTAGGACCCCCCAGTTCCCCTCCCGCATCACTGTCAGACATACCTTGATTTAGGACCAATCCACAGGTATCTGCTGAGCACCGACCATGTGCCAGCCCTGGCCTATTTGTTACTGTCCACTCTCTCCTACAGCATAAGATCAGAAGGCACAGATTTTATGTTTTGTTTATTGCTGCGTCCCCAGCACCTGGAGCAGTGCTGGTACATAGCAGCTGCTCAATAAATTTTTTGGTGGGTAATCAAATGAACTGAATGAAAGGTCGACATCAGCTTTAACATTCTGCTTCGACATCAGCCGCCTGTTGACTCTGGCTGTGGTGGGCCGATGGTAGGAAAGCCGCGGAGACCCCAGGCTCTGTGGGGCCTGAGCCTCTTCATCCATTCCCCTTGGCTTGTTTTGCAGGGTCCGCCTGGCATGAGGGGCTCCCAGGTCCTCCAGGTCCTATTGTAAGTATCTGTGGTTTCCTAGTCTGCCTGAGAAGCTCTCAGAGCGGTCACAGTGCTCCAACACCATTTTGCTGCTTTGTCTTCAGGAAGCTGGGCAGGGCAGAAGGGGGAACTTCCACTGCCCACTCCTTTCCCCAGAGCATCTGTGGGGACGTGGATTCCCACCCACCGAATCCCTGGAACTGGCCTGCTCTGCCGCTCTGTCCCTGGTCCTGCCTAGAGGAGGCCCTCAGGGGCGCACCTGTGTTTCCCTTCCCCATCGTTGCTATGTTTTGCACAAGGGATCCAGGCTGCCATGGGCAGGGGTCCTAGGCTTCTGGGTTGTGGTCTCCTCAGCCAGGAAAGCGTGTGGCAACCTGGCCAGATCTCTCCATGCTCCTGTGACACCAGTTCCTACAAGGGCCAGGGGCTGAGATGGAGCTGCTCTCCATTGCTCTGTAGGGCCATTTCTAGGACAAGTCTACAAAGGCCAGACCAGGAGCATCCACCCTGGAGTCCTCTGTAGGGTTGATATGGCAGGAAAATAGAAGTGACTAGAAAAGACTGGAAGAACTGAAAAATGCTTTCTTTGGAGGAAAAATGGCTAGTGGGAGCTTTCTTAGAATGAGGGAGCCACCCACCTGGGGGCCTGTGGAAGTCAGGTAACAGGCCTGAGGGGCTCCTAGCCCATTTAGACTCGGAAAGACTTGGGAAGGGCTGTTTGATTCTGGGGGCTGTTTCGCGTCTCTGCTGATGGCGGAGCCATTTTTCCTGGAGCCAAGGGGAGGAGAAGCTATCTCTGGGCCAAGACTTCCAACGAGTCTCCTTTCCAGCTGCCTTGAAATATTCCCGTGACCTCTCCCATGACCCCTCAGCCCCAGACTGTGCCCTAGGGAGACTGTGCTTGTGAGATGTGACCTGCCTGTTTCTCCCACCAGGGCCCCCCAGGTTTTCCTGGTGCTGTTGGCTCCCCGGATTGCCTGTAAGAACCTAGTGCTGCTCGGCCTCCCCTTCCCCCACCAGCCAGGTCTCTGTGGCTTTTGCTTGTCTTCCTGTCACGCCCTCACCTCCATCCTCCGTGTTTGTCGTTGTCCGCCTGCAGGCATGGTAGCTAACGACACAGGACACAGGTTCCCGGAGGTCCAAACAGCTTGGACATTCTCCCAGGCTCCGCCTTCTTCCCTGTCTTCCTTTCTCCGGCTTCTGCTTTCTCTCCCTCTTCTCTCTTCTCTCCGCTTCCGTTTCCCTTTCCTCTTCCACAATTCATACTTCGCTCCTTATAAGACCTCTGGAGCTATTTTACTTTCTTCTTTTAAGCTGGTGCCTCTAGGGGCCTCTTTATTCCTCCCTTTTCGTTGCTGCCTCCTGCTTCTCCCACCTTTGGTGTTGACTGAAGATTTGCCGAAAGTCGTTCTTGGGGCCCTGCCAGGTACCTGGCACAGAGCCCAGCAGAGATGCCAAAGCTTTAGGGCTTCACAATGCAAGCTGGCACAGGTTTGCTGCCCTGCTGCTTGGCAGGGCTGTCCAGAAGCACCCTGGGGACCGAAAGGTGGCCATGCTTGCACCTTTCCCATCATCCTAGAGGAAACTCTCAGCTTCCTCCTCTTCCTTTCCTCTTCCCTGGCTCCAATCCCAGTCTGCTCCAAGGCTGGACCTGTGATGCCAGCCAGTTGGGTTTCTGGGTGTCGTGGGGCCCTGCCCCTCTGTGCCCAGTATCTTGGCCTGCTCCTTCTGCCCGGTGTCGTTAATTGCTCTGCCTCGTCATCGTCACAAGTGTGTTTAAATCATCTGCATCCTCACTGTTGCTCCCTCCTGGGTCATGGAAACTAACCTCCTGTTTGTCAGATTTTGTGTTCCCAGAGCCTGGCTCCTCTTCTCCCAGGCCTGGTGAAGGCGGCCCAGGGAGCAGGGCCCCTCCTTATTGCAGTTCCATTGTCCCCACGTCCTCATCCTGGCCGGACCTTGTCTGTTTCTGCTTGCTTGGGTGAAGGGGCCATATGTCCGTCTAGCCATCTCTCTTGTGTTCTGGAAAGGTTTGGGTATCATCTCTTGTGGGCAAAAGGGAGAAGGGGCAGACACAACCCCTTAATTGTGTGGTGAATCTGTGAAGGCCAGGGCAAGGAGTGAGGGGTGGGGGGCTCTGGCTTTGATTGAAATTAATATCCCTTTCCACCCTGAAAAGTGACGGGGACTGCTCTAGAGGGAGCCTTCCCATGTCTCTTCCCTGCATCCCTAAAAGAAGGTGATTTGGTCTGGGGTGGGGGGTGGGGAACTTGGACAGGTAAGTGTTGGGTATCTAGTGATGCATTTTGGTGAGAGCATCACTCTAGGGACACTTCTCCTGACAGTTGCCCCTCAGGGGGAGCCCACATGTGTCACCTTCCTACAGGTGTACCCCAGACAGTTACCACAGCAGGGTACACCCGTGACAGCCACCCATCTGAGAGGCACTCACCTTGGAGTCATCTCTCTATAGTTACCTGTCTTGGGGCATGTGCTTCTGAGAGGCACCTATATATGAGAATTTATACCTCCAACAGTTACCTTTGTGGGGCACACTCCCTGTGGACATCTTGCTGGGACTGTAGGGGTGCCACCAGCGACCCCTACCTTTGTCCGGAATGGAAACAGAGGCCCCAGGGCAGGAGGCAGGAGGCAGGGGCTGGGTGGGGAGTGCTCTCTCCTGCAGTTTCTCATGATTTTTCTCTCCAAGGGTCTTCAAGGAGAGCGAGGCCTCAGGGGCCTGACGGGAGAGAAGGGGGAACTGGTAAGAGGAAGCTGGCAGGGGTTGGAGATAGACGAAGGGCCCTGGGGAGATAGAGTTTGGGCCCCAGGGGTGACTGCTGTGTGTGGAAGATGGGAAGTGGGCTCCTTTTGAAACTCTTTGCCCCTCCGCCCCGATTCCCTCAGTATGAGTGTCCTCATCCCCCCTTAGGATCAAAGGAGGCCGATCTCTGTAAGGGCAAATACCTCTGGCCCCTGGCTTCTACCAGTACCCCCGGGGGCTTTTATCCTTCCTCTTGCTGCAACACTTAGCAGGTCCTTTCTGCTCCCCACTCCCTGGTCCTTGTCACTCCCTGTTCTGGGCCTTCTCCTGTGGCCAGCTCCCAGGGTCCTGGTCAGGCTGGTGCTTGTCACCAGCTCCAGGCCTGTGGTGGCAGTCAAGACTTAGGGAACCTGGACTCTGGGGAAATGGCCATGGTGGTGGCTGTGCTGGGGTGGGCGGGTGCCTACTGAGTGGCGGCTCCAGGCTTTCTGGCTTTGACCACCCTATTGCCCCAGAAGGGGAAAACAGAAACATTAGGGAGCTGATCTATCATGTCTGCTTTCTTTGCAGGGTCCTCCAGGGCAACCTGGCTACCCAGGTGCCATGGGCCCCCCAGGACTGCCTGTGAGTAAGGGGACCTTGGCTCTGGGGTACCAGAGCCTTGGAGTGGTGGTCAGGACAGGACCAGGCTTGGGCATCCCTTGGCAGGCTCCTTCCTTTCTAAGCATTTCAGCCCATGCCTCTGTCAGGCCATCCATGCACAGCCCCTACTGTGAGTCCCCTTGGTATTGTGGCTTGGCCCCACCACTCTAATTTGGGGGCTCTCTACGGTTACCGCACATCAAGGGCCAGACTCTCAGAGATCCCTGAGAAGCCAAGACCCGGCAGGACTAAGATCTGCTTCCTGGGGGAGGTTGAGAGAGTTCGAAGGACAGCACAGAGGTGCCACCCCACACAGGAGCCTGCTGGGCGGGCAGGCACCCGCTTCGCTCTGAGAGCCACAGCGGTGGGTGAGGAGCAGCCGACCTCTCTCCTCCCCCAGCTGTCTGTGTTGCCAGCTGTAGTCTCCACCCCTCACATTAGCACTGTGACAAGCGGCCACAGAGCTAATTCCACTCTCTCTCTTTGCTTGCTTGTCAGGGCATCAAGGGGGAGCGTGGCTACACTGGGCCCTCGGGAGAGAAGGGCGAATCGGTGAGTCTGAGTCGCAGCTCAGCGCGAGGGCAACGGCCAGCCTTCAAAGGGAGCGATCCCGGCCCGCCGCCTCCACCACCGCCACTAGAGATTTCCCCAGAAGCCTGTGATGGGAGGACATGACCCCCGCTTCCCTGTCCCCTGAGCCACCCAGCTCCGTCTCAAGCAGTCAGCACAGACTAGTGGCTGTGGAGGCAGCCGGCAAGCATGAGGAGGATCCCAGCAGGATTCATGGAGCTGATGGCCCAGGCTGCGAGGGGAGGGGACCGGGAGACTGCCCCCAGCCCAGCACAGGCAGGCTGGAAGGGGCAGGCCAGAGATGCCCAGGCCTGGGTTTGAGACCCAGCTCAGCCACCTGGCCTGCCCTCTGCAAGCCCAGAGCCACCGTTTGCAGAGCCGCCAGGCCTTCACTGAGCTCAGGACCTGAGCTGCTGTCAGATGAGGACACTGAGGCTCACGTGACGCAGCCAGTTAGTGAGTTAAGGTGGAGCTGACACTCGACCTCCCAGACCTTAGCCTACCCTTCCTCCTTGCCCTGTCGGCGAGGCCCCAGTGGGGGCGGCACACCCTGCCGTGCATTTATTTAATACCAAATATTTCTCATGGGCCTGCTGGGCGCCTGGCTCTGAGGGTGCTGTGGTGAATCAAACAGGCAATTACATCCGTTGTCCTCACGGAGCTCACATGCCAGTGGGGGAGGCACGGAACAGATGAATACACAAATACATACAAATTATGAGAAGTAAGACCAATGGAGAAAATAGGTAAAGGGCTTGGGCTGTGTAGGGTGCTGTGAGAGGAGAGTCAGGGAAGCCTCTGAGGAGGTGGCATTGGGCTGAGCCCTGAATGGAGTCGGGGAGGTGGGCACATGGTCGTCTGTACTGGGGACTCCCAGAGGGAGAGGCCATGGGTTGGGGCGCTGAAGATTCCTTGGATGATTTCAAGAGACCTGGAAGGGGTCTGAGAATGGTGGGAATTCTAGGTCTATGGGACAGCCGTACAAAGGCCCCGGGTGTGAATGCATAGAGTGTGTTTAAGGAACAGCGGCTGACTAAGCAAGGCAGAAGATGAGAAAGGGAGAGGGAAGCCGGAAGGGTGATTGGTACCAGGTCACAGAATGCCCCGAAGCCCAGCACTGGCGGAAGGCACGCCCCTCATTCAGTTGGCAGAGGGGAGCTGCGAAGGTTTTGGAGAAAGAGAGCTGTGTTGAAGAAGTGAAGATGGCAGTCAGTTGCTGGCTGAGTTGGAGTGAGCCAGGAGGTGGCAGGACTAGTTAAGAAGTTGGTTCAGTAGCTTAGGCAAGAGAGGGGAAGCCTGAACGGAGCAGGGAGAGGAGTCCTGCCGGCTTAGGGGGGCCTCCCACCACATCTCCTGCCTCTGCTCTGCGCCCCTGTCCCCTGCCCCACCCCCTGATTGCCTATCCCCTCCAGTCAGTGACTGATTCTGCTCTTTTCTGTCCATAGGGCCCGCCAGGATCTGAAGGCCTCCCAGGTCCCACAGGACCAGCGGTGAGGGAGGGAGGGACAGGGAGATGTGGACATGGGGACCCCTGATACCAGTCCTGCCCTGGGACTTGAGGACAAATGGATTGAATTCAACTGCATTGTTGTCCATGGTGACAGGGTCCCCGAGGAGAGCGAGGACCCCAAGGGAACTCGGGTGAGAAGGGTGACCAGGTGAGTGACAACTGGAACCCAGCTAGCTATCCTGACCACAGTGGATGGCTGGAGGTGGGCAGTGAGGGGTTGGACCCCCTCTTGTGGAGGGGTGACCAGCTCTCATCTCCCAGTCCCCATGCATCTTGAGTTGTGACCTCCTACCTCATGCCCAGAGCCTCACCTGCTGGCCATCTTAGGCAGAGTGGAAGGCAAGGCTCCATGGCTAGAAGCAACTCTTTCCGCACGGGAGAAGGGGTGGCACAGCAAACTGTCTCTTGCTTCTTCCCCTAGGGATTTCAAGGCCAGCCAGGCTTTCCAGGCCCGCCGGTGAGTGAAGATACAAAGCCAGTTCTGTCTGATGGGATCCCATCTGGGAGGGGCAGGCCTGACCAAGCCAGGCTGGGCGAGATGGGCCTGGGGAGGGGAGGGGAGAGGCACGGGAGAAACAGCCTGGGTGGCCAGGCCTGATTCCAGAAGCCAGGACCTGGAGAGCAGAGCCTCCTGGGTGGGCCCCAGCCCAGCAGGCCAGCCACACTCAGTGCTCCGGGTGGTGTTTCTAGAAAGCATCAACAACAGTGAAGCACACACAGCAGGAAGAAGGAAGGGGAGCTCTCCCCTCAGACCCACGTTCATTTCCACTTTCTCCTTTATTGATATAGGGTCCCCCTGGATTCCCAGGCAAAGAGGGAGCCCTGGCCCACCCGGCCCCCAAGCAGAGAAGGTGAGCAGAACGCCATGTTGGCCATAGTCACAGATCTGAGCTATGTGGCTCTCAACCCCTGTCCCACCCCCAGCAGCAGGCCATTGGAAATTCAAGGACTTCCATGATTACATCAGGGAGGGGAAAAGGAGGCCTCCAGGATGGCCCCAGCAACTCCCTTACCAGCAACAGGGCCCTGGGGCCACCCAGTAGGCTCCTAGGGATGGCAGCTGGGCCTAGGACACCTGCCAGCCTATGTGCTGCCAAGGACCCCACCTGATGGAAGAGGGTGGGTGGGGAGGAGGCGGAGGGCTATAGTGAGAGGTGGGTGACTAGGATGCGACAGGCCAGCCCAGGCCAGCTTCATCTTCCTAAGGGGGAGGCAGGGGAGTTTTGAGATGGAGGAAGCTCGCTGATACTAGAAGCCCCACAGCAGGAGGAGCTCTGGGCATTTGCCGTCTAGGTCTGACAATAGTGGGAAGAAATCAACCTGGAGGGGTTGTCCCCAAGGGCCCAAAGAGGGCCCTGTGGCCTGGCGACAAGTCTGGGGAGCCCTGACACTGGTTACCCTCGGGTTTGGCTTACCAAAAACTGCCTTGGTCTGGGGGCTGATGTCCCTGTCTCAGCCCAGTCTCGATGCTCCCCAGATACAATGGGTGGGTAATGTAATGAGGCCCTAGAGTTGATTTCGAGCTTGGGTCAGGTTGATCATGGCCCAGAGAGAGGCCTACGCCCTCGTCAGGAGCCCCTTTCCTCTGGAAGCATATATAGCACAGCTTCTCGGAGCTGGAAGGGCTCACAGAAGGGCCAACTTGGTCTCACTATTCACTGTTTGGGCGAGAAAATGAGGCCCAGAGAGGCTGATCCATCCCAGGGGCACACAGCAAGTCAGAGACAAAGCTGAGCCTTCCCTCCCAGCCCAGGAGAGCCCCCAGGCCTTTTGCTACTTCCCAGAGCCAGTGCCTACCAGCCATGTTTGAGGCTGTGGTGGGGGCTGCCTTCCTTCCCTTCTCTGTGAGGGACCTGATGGCAGCCCCTGCCAGGGCAGCCTGTTCTCCTTAGGCTGGTCATTGCAGAGCATCCCAAACCTCTGGCCAGTGGTTCTCTCTCCCAACTCCCTGTGGGGCTGACATTTCCTGTGGCTGTGCTGACCCCTCCTGGTTATGGATGGCATTGCGATGCCACCCAGAGCTCTTCTTCCCCACTCTGTGGGGGTCTCTCTCTAGCTGGATCCCTTCCCCCGGCCACCCCCATAGCCACTGCTCCAGAGCAGCTCCCCTCTCCCCACTGGACAATGCAGCAGCCTTCCCCACTGAGCTGCCTTCCTCCCCTTCCCTTGTCCTATAAGCATTCTAATGCACACGTCTGTTCTCATCACTCCCCTACTTAGAACTTTCAATGGCTCCCCAGTGCCTGTGCAGCAGTTCCAGACTTTATTTTGCAGTCCCCAAGCCTTTCCATCCTACAAAAGGTCATGTGAACACTCAGTCTATAAAACAGATACGAATGGAGCTGCTCTGGCTAAAGCAAGGATGGGGAGCCCTGGAGTCCTACCCTCTGGGCCCCCACTTCAGGCCCTCAGGGCTCTGAAAAGTACAGTTTGAAAATCACTAGTCTATTTGATAAAGTTGAACGTGGCATTCAGGACCCACCCCCAACCAGGCTCTAACTCCTTTAGCCGTCTCTCCCAATCCACCCATCACATGGGCTCGCCAGACACCCCAGCTAGGCCAGGCATGGGACCATTCCAAATCCTTATCTTTCTCTGAAATTCCATGAGGCGTTCCCTTTTCTCCTCCACCTATGCAAACCGCAGACATCCTGCAGAGTCTAGCATCTGGTGACTCTTCTGTGACACTTTCCCTGGCCCTGGCCAGAGTGAGCCACTCTGTCTTTTGGACTCCTATAGCCCCTTATTCACACAGAGCACATGGGCTGTTACATTACCCTTGATTATAGGGCCTGTGACCCTCATGGGACTCTGAGTTCCTTAGGGACAGGGGCCACCCTTTTTCTGTCTGGGGGAATCAGAGGCTTAGTGCCTTGTTGGGACCAACGTGAGTTGAATGCCTTCAGTTAGCACGTGCTACTGAGCCAGCTCTATGCCAGCCCCTGGTCAACCCTGAAGAAGGTGCTAGACTGAATAGGCTCATGGAACAGTGAGGAAAGGGGGGTACTCCACGAATGAAGACAGGCCCTCCTGGGGGAATGGTGTGTCAAACATATCCAGTTAGAAGCCAGCTGTCCTGACTTTCAGTAGTCACCGAACCCGTGGCCCAGGGTTGGGGTGAGGGCCTGCTGACTTTGTTGGGGGGCTTGTTTCCAGGGCAGTGAAGGGATTCGAGGCCCATCAGGCATGCCTGGTCCCCCTGGGCCGCCAGGACCTCCTGGGATTCAGGTGAGCACGTACCCTCTTAGGCTGACAGGCGCGGTATGTGCGTGTGGGCACGTGTGTGCACATGTGTGTTTGGCAGGGCAGAGAGTCGGGTGAGGGGTGGAGAGGGCGGAGATGCCGGGTCAGGCCTCCCCACTTCGAGAGTTCCGGCATGGACATGCAGAGACTTTTTTTCCTGTTTCTAGGGCCCCGCCGGCCTGGATGGTCTGGATGGGAAGGACGGCAAGCCTGGCCTGCGGGTGAGATGATGGGCCAGGGAGGGCAGCCCCTTCCTTTTCCTTCCTTTTCCAAGAGCCAAACTCAAGGGAACGCTGATAAAGGGAACTGGAGTGGCCCCCCACCTCTGTCAGGGGTGCCCATGCCTTCCCTCTGTCTGCCTCTCACCACACCCCACCTGCCTGATGGAACCTTGGTTTCTCAGGTCTCCTGGTAGCCTTAACCAGCTTGGATGAGCTTGGCCTCACAAAAGGCAGAACAGCGAAGGGAGTAAATTTCTATCCAGAAACTTAGGCAGCTAAAGAAACCTCAGGGCCCCACTGTGCTGGGTGATCAGCTCGGGGCCTGTGCAGGGTGGGCCTGGGCTGCCACAGAGGCATAATGAAGTCAGACCCTAGCCCTGTCCAAAGCTCCCATTGTCTGGAGTCAGAGCTTCCTAGCTTGTGAGTGGGAAGATGAACCAGAGTGACCCAAATAGGCTGATGTCAGAAAGAACCAGGCTGCAGACACAGAAGAATTCAAACAGGCCTTGCTCCTTGGGTCTGGTTTTGCTAGGAATCTGACAGGGATGGGACTATTGGGTGGAGCATCTAGGTCGACCCCCTTCGGTACCCAAAAGAAGGACAACTGAGGTTGAGAGAGGGGCTGGGATTCACACGGGGACCACAGCCAGTCAGAGGCTATGCCCAGCTTGGTGTCTTCCTTCCGCCCAGTATGGGATTCCTCCACCCCAGAGAGCTGGAGAAGGGGCTGGAGAAGGGAGAAAACAGTGGTGACTGAGTTGGGTACAGCTGGATGAAGCTCTTGTCTCAATGACCTTGGTCTCTTTCCCTAGGGGGACCCTGGTCCCGCCGGCCCGCCCGGACTCATGGGACCCCCGGTAAGTTGAGCTAGAGGAAGGAGCTGGGAGGTGGGAAAGCTGAGCAAGTACAGCTCCATTGGTGGGTGGGGCAGCTCGGCTCCTCCCTGGATTGATCTGATTTGTTTAACCTGAGGAAGGAGGCGTGGGACTAGGCCTCCGGTTGAGGCGAAGGACGTTGCAGCTCCCTGGTTTTTTTTTTTCCAGGGCTTCAAGGGGAAAACAGGACATCCTGGCCTCCCAGGGCCAAAGGTAAGGACCTGGTGACCTTTGCAAGCAGGTTTTCTCAGCTCTCCTCGAAGCTTGACCCCCGGCAGATGTGGCAACTCAGCCAGAGTGGAAGTGCCGCCTGACCCTTGGCCAAGATGCCACCCTAGCATCGAAGCCTCCTGAAGCCACTGGCGCCTGGCAGACTGGGTCAGGCCTTTACCTGTATATCAGCCTCAGGGCATCAGAGAGAGCCTCTGGCGAGAGGTGGCACAGGTGGCAGGACCCCTCTGATGTGGGGACAACTGGGGATGGGGTTGGGGGAGCCAAGTAGAGGTATAGTGAGCTCCAGTGGCCTCTCTCTCTTCCAGGGTGACTGTGGAAAGCCAGGGCCCCCAGGCAGCAGTGGTCGGCCTGGAGCGGAGGTAAAGCCTGGGGGTCTATACATGCAGCCACTCACTGGCAAGGTGGCTGTCTTCTCTCCTTGACCCTCTCGAAGAGGTTTTGCCCAACACTGCGTACCTTGACCTTCTCCCTCCTTAAGAGTTGTACCTGACCCCCCGTCTACAGGCTGTTGGGTCACCAGCCTTCTCAGGCTGGGGGCTCTGCTTTCTCTCTCCAGCAACACGCTGGGCAGGGCTGATGCCTCAGGCCCTGAAAGGCTTAGGCCTGGAGCCAGGGCTCAGCTCGGCTCCTTGGACCATTGATAGTCCACCTGCTCCGCTCAACCCCTCTCCCACTAACAGCTCCACATAAGTCTGTTTCTGTGTTGTTTCTGCTTTTTCTCTTGGCTCCTGCAGGGCGAGCCTGGTGCCATGGGACCCCAGGGAAGACCCGGCCCCCCTGGCCATGTCGTGAGTTCACTATTTTTGCCTCTGCCTCTGTGAGAGTTGGGATTCCGTGAGGGCTGGGTGGCGGTGAACAAGGCGGTGGTGACCTAAAAACTCACCGCAGGCGCAGCCCCAGCCACGCAGAGCCGTAAGGGGCTTTGGGTTCACCCAATCCAGTGGTTCCCAGGCTTTTTGCTGTATTCTTATTTTCTGGGCACATTCACATTTACTGGTCAAAGAAAGATCATTCAGTTATTCAACAAATAATTTTTGAGCAACTGCTCCATGCCGGGCACTGCTCCAAGCATTGGACTAAGGTCGTGAGCAAGATGGACAAGGTCCCTGACCCCAGAGCTTCCATGAAGGCAGAACAAACAAATGTGGAAGCATCAGGCAGTGATGCGATGTCACAGGGAGGGACTGGGAGGTGGCTTTAGGGGAAACTTTGACAAGAAGGAGCCAGATGTCCAGCAGTCTGTGGGAAGAGCATCCAGGTCAGGGGTGAGGGACAGGTGATGCAAAGAGTCTGAGGCAGGGAGGGGCTTGGTACGTTTGGGGAGCCCCAAGGTCAGCGTGGCTGGAGTAGAGTTCAAGGATGGTGTGAGTGGGAACCGGAAAGCTGAGCTTAGACAGGACATGATGCAGATGGTGGAGGACCTTGGAGGATGGCGTGTGTGTGTGTGTGTGTGTGTGTGCGCGCGCGCGTGTGTGCACACGTGCATGCGCAAGCACACCGATAGGAGAAGATATATCACTGGGAGGCTTTTCAGCGGTGGATGGAAGGTGGTGGCAGAGCAGTGAGTGGACAGATCTGGCATGTGTTTGGAGGTAGAGGACTTGGTGCAGCAGGGAGCAATAAAAAGAGAGGAATAAAGGGTGCCTCCTGTTTTCGGCTTGGGCAGCTGGGTAAGTGGGTGGTGTATTTACTGAGATAGGGCAACTTGGAGAGGATATTTATTAAGCAATAATGGATTTCCCGTCTACTTTACTCATCAGTAACAGAGGACTGCCAATGGGCGCCTTTGATCAGTGTGACGGCGCCAAGCTGGTGGAGTTCCAGAGAAAAGCAAACACACTGGCATTTTGTTGCAGCCCTATTGTGGCTGGTTGTACAGTTTTTGGGAGGTGTTTGGAAATGTTAAAAATTGTTCATGACCAAAAAACAGAACTCTTAGGTCCTCATCACCATTTTTCTGCTCTCAAGGGGGTCCAGAGGCCCCTGATTGGGGACCCAAGGTCTAGTTCGGTTCCCCCTCATGTTACAGATGAAAGAAGGAGTCACACGCTCTGAGTTGTGTCCTCACTGGAGACTCACTGGGGGGCTGGGGACCAGAGAGGCACAGGGCTCCTCTTCTCACCTCCATCCATCTAGCCACCTGCTGTGTGCGGGTCTCAGTGCTGGGCATTCCTGTCTCAGGGACCATGCCTCCAGAACTTTCCATTTATGAGTGCGGAAGGAAGTGCTCTGAGAGAGACCTGTGCGCCCTGGGAGCCCCAGGTAGCCCGGGGCAGCTTTGTCCAGGGAGGCGACATTGGAGCTGTGCCTCAGCGAGGATGTGGAGAGAGGGGAGGGGATTCTGACAGGGCTCATCCCGGGCATGGTGGGAGCATTCGAGGGTTCCAGTCTCATTGTCCTCCGTGGTCGGGGAGTAGCAGGAGACCGGGAGGTCTGAGATAGGTGCTGGTGATTGATCAGCCGCTTGCCAAGAGGGCCAAGTATCGCCTCCCCCCAGTCTCACCTGCCTCTCGCCCCCTGCTGCATAGACCCCTCCAGCTCCTGCTGTCTGCTCCCCCCACAGAATAATAGAAGGAGGGGGTGGCAGGGGGCTCAGAAGACACCCGGACCCACACTGGTAACTCCCTCCGGCCTTTGCCCTCTGTACTTGGTTCTGACTCCCAGGTCATCCCCTTAGCACAGCCCCAGATGTACCTAGTATGCGGCAGGCACGAGGGTCCTGTGTGCTCAGGGACCGCCAGGCCTGAGCTCTGACACACATCTTCTGGCAGAAGCTCAAGTGCAAGACAGAAGGGAAAGAAGGTTTAGGATGAAGGTTAAGGCCTGTTCCTTCTGTCGTTCCCTCGCTGCTTCACAGGGGCCTTATTACTGGAAACTTTCCATCCCGCTGACTTTGTTTCTCTTTAGGGGCCACAGGGGCCTCCAGGCCAGCCAGGCCCAGCTGGGATCTCTGCAGTGGTGAGTGACAGGCTCTCCTCACCCCTCCCTTCCAGGAGTTTGTCCCTGCTCTGCTTTGGGCTCCTTTTGGAGGGTACTGGGGGATGGAGAATAGTTTGTTCCCATCCCTCCCCACCCTGTTCAGCCTCTCCTGCCTCCAGAGGCCTCCCCAATCAGCATATGGTGAAGGCCTTTGGAGAGGGCTGGAGGCCATCCCAGGGCCCTGCCCCAAGTTCAAGCAGCACCAGCTCCCCTGTGAGGCCTCAGGGGTGGGGGCATGGTTCCTGGCACCACAGCCTCTGCCTCTGGCTGAGAAGAGTTTACTTTTCTTGCTGCCCTTTCCTCTCACCATCCCCCTTCCTTTTCTCTAGGGCCTGAAAGGAGACCGGGGAGCCACTGGAGAAAGAGGCCTTTCAGGCCTTCCAGGCCAGCCTGGCCCACCTGGACACCCTGGCCCCCCAGTAAGACCCCACCTCTTAAAGCACAGCCTTAGGGCAAAGGGCCAGCTGGTGTTGTCACTTGAGCACAGCACTGCGTATCTGGGGGTCTCCAGAGAGGGGGAGGGGCTGCTAACATGTAAGATGGCGGTGTGGAGCTTGTGCCTGAGGATCATGTTTGAATGAAGGGACGAGACCTGCAAGCCAGTGCTGTGTGAACTGTACATCAGGCCACTGCCTCTGACCATGGACCAGCACCGCTTACACAGATCCCTTGACTAGGTGTCAGGCACAGGAGACTGGCCCCTATCTGCCCCGCCCCTTCCCCAGGGGAGCATGTTGGCAACCACAGAAAACTTAGGAACGTCAAGAACTAGAAACACAGGGATATTACTGAAGCATTCTCAGCAACTCAGAAAACACTCCTTGGTCTCAGCTGGTGTTTAATACTAAGAGTTATGACATATTGGTCACTGATGATATACTGATGGTGAACTAAGAGCTTGGCATTTTGTCACTGAATCTGTACTGCAACCCGATTTAAGTAGGTCTGCTTGTCCCCATTTTACAGATGAGGAAACCAAAGCTCATCAAGGTTAAGTAGGTTGTTCAGAATCACACAGCTAATGAGTGGAAGAGCCTGCCTGATTCCAGAGCTTGTGTCCTTAGCCACTCTGCTATGCACCCTCCCTCAAAGGTTCCAGACAGGTGAACCACATCCGGTGCAACTGATTATCAGTCTCAGGGATGGAAAGTCTGCTGCCGGTGGAGCTGAGGCAGGAGCCCAGGTCTCCCAGCCCCCAGGTCAGGGCGCTTTCCACCAAAGCAGACTTTCTTCTGAGGAGCAGTAGCAATGACCCTGGGGCCTGGAATGGGGCTGCAGCAGAGGTGATTGGTCCGCCCATCTGCTAGGAGGGCCTAGTCTCACCTCCCCCAACTCCGATTCCTGCCCCAGACCTTAGGCAGGCAGGTTCCTCCCTGCCAGCCCTCCGCCCTCCCTGCCTAAGGGCGCAGGAGCTTCCAGCAGCCCTGGATGAATCTGCCTTGCAATCACAGATTCTTCTTCCCCAGCATCCACCAGAAGCAGGCAGGTGGGGCCCAGAAGGCAGCCTCTCCTGTCCTGGTGCAGGCTCAGGCTGCCCTGACCAGATCTCTGGCTCTGGCCTTCATTCAGCAAACATTTAACACATACTGAGAGCCAGAGAGTGTGTGAGATGCTGGAACATCAAGCAAAGAGCTGGGAGGTGCACTCGGCTCTTCCTTCATAGGGCTCAGTCAGGCGGCAGCCTGGACCTATCAGGGTGGGGTTTGAGGACCCTGTGGAAGTGGGCGGTGGTCTTAAGTTTCATGTCTGTGTGAAGAGTGTCCAAGGGGGAGGTGGAGGATCATGGACTGTAGCGGAACGGGGGCTGGGCATGCCAGGTCGGGGAGGTGAGGCATGTGCCATCAGGCCGGTTTGGCACTTATCACATCTTTACCGTTCTTACTCCCCAGGGTGAGCCCGGTGCGGATGGTGCAGCTGGCAAAGAGGTACCATTGTGCTGGGCTTGTTCTTTTCCCGTGGGGTTGCTGCTTCCTGCTCCTCGCTGTGCCCTGACCCCTCTTTGTCCGTTCAGTCCCTCACTGCTCCCTGTATGCGCAGACTGTCTGGATGGATAGACATGAACCGGTGCCCTTGTTGCTCTGGAGAGAGGGATTGGGGGGTAGGAAATGAGGATAAGAGTGAGACTTGTTTTTCTCTATTTTTTAAAACCATGTAGCTGGTTAAAGAGAGAGAGAGAGAGAGAGAGAGAGAGAGAGAGAGAGAGAGAGAGAGAATAATAATAATAAATACCAAACAAATATTTCCTGGGTACCAGTTCTTGCTAGGCCCTTCAATATGCCACAGACTGGCCCCTCCTGACTTCTCACCTCTTCTTGTCTGTAACAAGGGACACAACCAATGTCATCATACAAGGCCATGCCCTAGGGGACATCCTTGCCAGCTGTCAACGCTTCTCTTGGCAGCAAGGCTGTTCTCTCTTCTCACAGAACCCAGCCAGATGCGGCCCTGGGGTCTGAGGATATAAAAGGTGGCCCTTTCACCACCTGCCTCCCCAGGGTGACATGGAGATGTTGTGTGGACTCGACTTCTAACTTGTGCTTTCCTCTAGGGACCCCCTGGAAAACAGGGACTCTATGGACCCCCTGGTCCAAAGGTGAGTGGGTACTGGCTAGGTTTGAGAGGAGAAGCTCGCGAGTTGGTTAAGCCCAGCTCCGAGCTATGACTTTAGCCATGGAGGAAGGCCAGTGGGCAGAACTTGGAGCAACCTCATCTCTGAAAACTTCTCACATAGAACTACGCCAGGGTTCTTAGCTATGGTTGGGAGAGTAGAAATCTTGAGTTCATTCAGTCACTGGTTGAGTGATTCATGCACTCTGCAAGCATCGCTTGATCTTATTTCCGTTCTGGGCTCTCTGTCCTTGCCTTGGGTAAACAGAGGTCCCTGAACAATAGGTGCTCACTTAGTCCAGTCACATTACACTAGAGTATGGCAGGTTTCATAGAAGATTAGACACAGCACTGTGGGATCAGGAGGGGAGGGAGCACCCAACTCAGATTGGAAGTCAGGGAGGCTGCACAAAAGAACAAGAATTTTTCAGCAGAGTAGGAAGAGTGTGCTGGGAATAGAAGAGGGGAGGGCATTCAGGCAGGAGGGCTAAGGCAGTATGGCCAAACCAAAGAATTATAACCAGTGAGGTCTAGAGGGAGGTTCAAGGGCAGAGAGAAGCTGGAGAAAATATGATCAAGACCATGTCATGAGTGGCCTTGAATGCCCGGCCAGAGAATTAGGCCTCTTTATTCAGAGAGCAGTTGAGAGCTGTCAGAATTTTTAAGCAGGGAGTAAAACCACAAGAACTATCTTCTAGGACTGTCCTGGGGACCATGAAGTGGGGCATCTGTCAAAATGCTGTGGCCACAGTCCAGAAGGAGATACTGGGGCCTGGTTGGGGGGTGGAGAGAGGGGCAGATGCTTGGACATCCTGGGTAGACTTGATAATACTACTTGGCAGTGTTGAACTGTGACTTCCTGTCCTTGTAGGGTGATCCAGGACCTTCAGGACAGAAAGGCCAGGCAGGAGAGAAGGGAAGAGCTGGCATGCCTGGTGGACCCGGCAAGAGTGGATCCATGGGTCCTGTTGGGGGCTCCGGGTCCTGCAGGAGAGCGAGGCCACCCTGGATCTCCAGGGCCTGTCGGGAGCCCTGGGTTGCCCGGGGCCTGGCTCCATGGTAAGGAGATGCAGACAACCACGGATACTGTTTAGGCAGGCAGGGTAGGGGGCATGGACCATTTTAGAAGCTCCTGCTAACATTCTGCAGGAAAGAGCATGATTTCCATTTGAGTGGCTCTTAACTATGTGTGTGTGGGGAGGGGGTTTTGGGGATCCTCTCCCCAGAAAAATGCACTTATGCACAAATGTTTTGTACTGTTTCAGGGCTGTTAAGGT
Organism: Eonycteris spelaea; assembly: GCA_003508835.1. Lineage (NCBI taxonomy): Eukaryota > Metazoa > Chordata > Mammalia > Chiroptera > Pteropodidae > Eonycteris > Eonycteris spelaea. The sequence continues at coordinate 11,134,517 of PUFA01000006.1, forward strand.
TAAGTATCTGTGGGCAGCTCCTGGGACCTTTGCTTCTCTTCCCTTCCTTTATTTCCATCAACTCTATTCCCAGGGAAAGAGCATCAGGTTTGGAAGTATAATCGAGGCAGGTTTTCTTCTCTTTCCTCAGGGAGACATGGTGAATTATGATGAAATCAAGAGATTCATCAGACAAGAAATCATTAAAATGTTTGATGGTAATTGGCAGCCAGTGGGTGGCAGTGGGTGCTGCTTGCCCTTCCCAGCTGTTTCTCCGCCCTGCCCTGGCCTCCTTTTCCATAAAGCTCAATATCCTACCCCTCACTCACCCCACCCCCCACTTACAGGCATATGTTCAATTAGACTTCAGAACTTAGTTGTCACCTGCTCTGTTCAGAGATAAAACAATTTCTTCCTGCCTTCCCTAAGCCCCCACTGCAGCAAAGGAGACAGACAAGAAAATTGACATCAAATGGGTCTTCATGAAGTGAGCTCTAAATAGAGGGCCAAGCAGCAACTATAAGATGTCTGGTGTTTCATTTTAAGCATTTTATTCCTGTTCATTTGCTCATTCAGCATTGATATGCTAGGGACTCGGGAAAACATGGACCGTGTCCTCAAAGGCCTGGGACATTGTGATTAGGGAGCAGACCCTGAATACCAAGCAAGGAGCCTGGACTTTAATCTGAAGCCAGTGGTAAACTAATCAAGGGTGTTAGAGAAAAGAGATGCCAGAATCAGATCTGTGCTGCAGAGGGATCACTGTGGAAAGCAATATGGAGGCCACTTAGATCAGTCCCCATGTTCCTCGCTCTGATGTCCTCTGAAGAAAGGCTGCTTTGGACTCTATGGTGGCAGCCTCTCTGCAGCATGTGCAATCATCCTGAGTCCTTAGGATGCCCTGTGACTTGTCCCTGTCCTTTTCTGCAGAGAGGATGGCTTACTATACCTCCAGGATTCAGTTCCCCGTGGAGGTGGCGGCAGCTCCAGGGCGACCGGGGCCCCCAGGGAAGGATGGTGCTCCCGGCCGTCCAGGTGCTCCAGGGTCTCCCGGGCTTCCTGGTCAGATTGGCAGAGAAGGACGGCAGGGCTTGCCAGGAATGAGAGGTAGTTCTGCCCTCTGGTTCCCCAAAAGCACGGGTAGCTCTTTGGGGCATATAGGAATATGAATATATTTGCGTGAATGTGTGTGTTTCAAATCATCCAACTGGGTGTGTCATTTTTTTGCTCAGAGATAGGACTTCTTATTTTATTTCTTTTGTCCCAGGATTGCCCGGTACCAAAGGTGAAAAGGGGGACATTGGTATTGGTATCGCAGGAGATAACGGTCTTCCTGGCCCTCCAGGTAGGAAAAACCAGCATTTGAGACCATGAATCTAAAGCAGCTGAGATCTCCTTTCTTTTTGCTCCTTCTGTAACACAGTGTGTTAAACCTCAAATCACTACAGGCTTATCAACCAGCATTTATGGTAATGCAACTGTGCAAGACACTTTACTAGAGCATGTCAGGGTGGGGAGTGGAAGACCCAGTGCCTTCCCTCAAGTACTAACCTGGGCTAGCATGACACAGTGGATTGAGTTAGATGGGTTGGACCAGGGAATGAAAGTTCAAGGCCTGCTCAGCATCTTACTGGCTGTATGACCTTGGCAAGGTCACTTAAGCCAGGTTGTATAGCCGAAAAGAGGATGACCAAAACCCGATGACCAGCTTCACCACTTACCACGTGTGCAACCTCTTTGAGCCTGTGTCCTCATCAACAAGATGAGCTGATAGTTCCTTTCTCACGGCTTTGTTGGGAAGATGCAATGCATCATGCATAAGCAGTACTCGGCCTGTGCCCGACACATGGAAGCTCTCAATAAAAATAGCCACTAGTATTGTTATGGTTAAATTAATGTAAGGATCAGATCAGGTCTTCACGAGAACATTTTATAATTGAGGAGTATTCAGCAAATGTAAGGTATTATTTACCGTGCCTATTATTTTTTCTTTTCTTGTAATTTGGGTCTCCTGATTTTCTTTTTCTGACTCTTCCCTCCCTAGGTCCCCAAGGCCCTCCAGGGTATGGCAAGATGGGTGCAACTGGACCAATGGGCCAACAAGGCATTCCTGGCATCCCCGGCCCACCAGGTCCCATGGGCCAGCCGGGTAAGGCCGGCCACTGTAACCCCTCTGACTGCTTCGGGGCCATGCCAATGGAGCAGCAGTACCCACCCATGAAAAACATGAAGGGGCCTTTTGGCTGAAATCACCATGTTCATTAGATGAAGGACTCTATTGGGAACAAATGGCTAAAACTGATAGGACTTTGATGGGTTGCGAATGTTTGTTGTTGTTGTTGTTGTTGTTTTTAATTGCTAGTAATATTTTTTTTATCAATAAATAAAAAACCCACAAAACTACCTGCAACCCCACTTCCAGTGGGGATTCTCTGTGCTGCAGCTGCTCTCCCTGCCATCTTCCTTTATCATTTCGTCCCAGGGTCAAAAAGGGCATTTCCCTACTGGTCAACCAGTAGAGTTGTGGGATGCTGCTGTATAGGGTGCAGATGCTTCTGAGTCATGCTTTGGTCCTCTGGACCTTGCGTCCTGTCCTTTATGGCACACTTCTCAGGGTCAGATTTGGGGCATCACTCAGCCTCTCTCAGCGAGTGGGCCAGAAGCGGGTTTGAAACCCCACTTCTAGCTCATAAAGGCCTCTCCCTAGTTGCTTCCCTAAAGAAAGCAGTGTTGATACCCCACTCACCCTTTTAATTTTTTGAGTGTGACTCATAGCCAACCCAAGTTGCACCTTAGGAAATGCTACCCAGTGCTAAAGTGTGTTGATCTGCCTGGCAGCACCTCCAAGCACAAAATCTCTTCTTGCTGCTCCAGTAATTCTGTGATTAGGAAGCCTGTGAGACAGGAGAAAAGACAGGTTCCAGCCCCTGGCCTAGGCGACCAAGGGATGCGTCTCCAGGAAATGAGTGGAACCTCCTGCCTGTACTGATGCATAGCTCTGTCACCAGCTTTCCTGGACTGCAAAATGGCTCCTTTTGTTAATCTTTGTTAATTTAACACATGTGGTGCTTTTCCCATACATCTTTAGCCTAGGCCTTTAGAAACAGGTCTTATCAGTGCAAAGAGATCACAGGTAAGCTATGACCAGATCTAAGCTTATGGTCCTCAAAGTCTACTGGGAGTTTGGTGATCTATCTCCTGTCTCCTCTGTATGTAAAAGGGCTAGGAAGAAAAAAAGACAGCAAGTTGAATATTACAGAAACATTCTGTCTCAAGCTACTTCTCTTCCTACTTTTCAGATCTCTTGTCCTGATGGGCTGGCGGCCCTGTGAGAAAGTAATAGGGCACATCCAGAGGGACTTCCAAAGAAAGTCTTTTTATTGGCCCCAGCTTTCTGGACGGTTTATCCAAGTTGGATAAACTTCAAAGAGGTAACAGAGCAGGCTCAGAAATGTACCCAGCATCCAGATGCTTATCCAAATTGCCTGAAGCCTTCAAACTGGCTGTCAAATCTCTCCAGAGCTGGTATTTCCAGCACAGTTCTAAAAATTCCCTTCTTAGTTGGGCCCCAAATACCAAGAGATCAGCCTATAGGTGGCTTTTCAGAACCTTTGCCTATATTTTTCCAGCCAGGAGCAGAGGTGTGCTGTGGCCAGATGAATAAAATCAGGCTGACTCCTGGGCATGCCCAAGTGTCTCACATGTTTTTAGATAAAGGAAGAGTCAACTCTTACGTTAACTCTGGTTCTAAGATAGAACATTAAAAACAAACGCATCACTTTTGCATTGAAGTAGCAGCCAGTTTTGGACAATGGATGAGGACAGATGTTAAAGTGTTCCCATTGGAAGGCCTGCTTCCTCCTTCAGCTCGTTCTGTGAAGTGCTAACTGATGATGAACCTCATGACAAGGAGCACGTTGGCACAAGTAGAAAGAGAAGCCAGGATCAGCTGTTCAATCAGGCAGGTTAGCTTTGAAGGCCAGAGGGGGAAACTGCTATGAGGAAACATTAAGCTCATCCCCTTTGAGGGCCACCCTGACATCGATCCTTACAGAGTAAGTGATGCTCTCTCCACTTTTGTTCCAGAGTTAAATTCACACTACTCTTAGGGGAATCTACAACAGGCTAAGTTTAAGCTTTCATGATTTGAGTGCTTGTCTCCCTCGAGTATGAAATTGCTGTATTTTTTTGGACCATGAAGAACCAGATGGAAAGCTGCATTTTATAGTCTCATCTGTTACTGTGGTCCGCAAAAAACCCCATGGATTTTGCTCATAAGTTCAGGAACTGGGTAAGCTGAAGAGAAAGGGAGGGGTGCACGCCTTCTACTCCTTTTAGGCACCTTTCTCACATTCTGGCCTTCTGTCTTCATTTCTTAGTGTACTCTAGGCTTTTAAGGCAACGAACAGATCATTCAAATTGGCAAGTTTAACTTGATGAGTCCATTTCCTCTTTCTACTCTGTGCCAGGAACTATACTAGGCTCTGGGGATTCAGAGGCAAACCAGATAGATATGGTCACTGCCCCCGCAGTATCTATGGGGAGAGCAGACAGTTAAATAAGCAATTACCATAAGTGAGATGATGGGGCAGTATCAGGCACCAGGAGAGCACAGAGCTGAGGGACCTGTGTCTAGACAGAGATCAATGCAGGCGGTGGGAACAGCATGTGTCAAGGTCCAGAGAGGACTGAGCACAGCATGCGGAATGATGAGAGACAGTGCGGTGCGGCTGGAATATGGAGCACGAGCAGGGGACACAGTGGGAAGCAAGGGTTTTCTACGAGGGTGTATTGAGTCGGGCGTGCCGTGGGGGTTCACTGATGGTGGTGTAAAGCATGGACTGGAGGGTCCTTAATTGGAGAAATCCTTTGCTCTCTAAGCTGGAGAAAAGGCTGCTGCATGTCTATTCTGCAGAGAAAAAAAATCCCAAGATGTGGTGCCTTCTGGAATTTAAATCTTCCTTTTTGTCATATTTTCCAGTCACCAGAATGCAACAGAATCTATTTAGACTCTTCATATGTGGTCTGTTAACCCCTTATCAGACCAGATCTTTTTGCTGTTGTCCTGAATAGTTTATGCGAGGAGAGAGTATCAATGTACTCTCCACGTGATTCCGTAATGCAAGGGGAGTGTAGCCAAACTGCCGTGGCGGCTATTCTCATATTTTTGTTGGTCCTGTGGAAAGCTGCCAATCACCCTCTGATCCACAGCATCCAATTGGAATTTAAATTTCAAACTGGCTCTAGTTGGAATCAAAGAAAATTAATTCCATAATAATTAGGTGAGTATTGGTCTTCCTTCTCAGTGAGCAAGACTGGAGCTTGGTGCCGATCCAGGACGCCTGTGGTGAATGATGTGTCTCTAGGGGAGGCTATATTTTCCAGGGGATGAGTCTTCCATTACCAAACGCTGCCTCACCTCTACTGGGTCAACCACAGGGCTTCCATGAACTCAGGAAAGTGCTCTGCGCTCTGAAAGGGGCTGAAATCCCAGTTTTCTTCTTTGGCTAAAGCTGAAACAATAACAGGAACTTCCCCACCCACCTCTGTCTGCTTCAGGTAGTTGAGGTTTTGGAAATGAGGTGATTGTTTTTCAGTCTTTGGAAGATCCTGATCTCCCTTTTATTCAACCTTCTCCAAAATACACACACCGGGGCCTGCTGCTGTTGCTCAGAGGTGCAGCCCTGGATTTGGCTTTGGCTGGTCTCCAATGTCCTGAGAGGTAACTTGGATGCTCTTGCCCTCAAATAGCACAGCTATCCAATAGGCTGTTCTCTTAAGAGACTTTTGCTAGACAGAGGGGGCCAGGTTGTGAAATTCTCATAGGAGTTCAATCCTTGGCACCTAGACAGAACCTGGGACGTAGTGGGAATTCAATAGGTGAATATATTTGTGGAATAAAATAAAATAAAAAAAAGGGGTGTCACATTACCCCAGTTTGCAGGCCAGGTGTTACTAATCTCTCTGCTAGCAAACATCCCTTACTTTCAGCCCAGACTGCAGAACTTCTCCCTTTCTGAGATTTTGCAATTTGAGGCCAATCATTTTTGGATTGGGGGTGGTGATTTACAAAGGTAAAGAAGACAAGACCTGCTAAATACTAAGTACTGAGTAGTTAAAAGATTGTGGACCTGGGTTCAAACCCTGGCTTCTCCATTTATCTTTTTGATAGTAGGGAAGTCACTTAGCCTCTATTAACCTCAGCTCCTCATTATGAATGTGTATCTTCTCAGAGGATCGTAGTGAAAATGAAACAATGCATTGCACTTAGCACAATATCTGGCATTTAGTGAGCATTCAATTCAGAATAACAAAACAACAAATACAACAACTACTAACATTTATTGCATTCAAGCCAGGTACTGTTCTAGGCACTGGGGATAGAGGAATGAATAAGAAAGGGACAATCCTACAATATATATGCCAATTTTAAAGAGGATAATTCGAGTAGTGACAAGTATTATGAAAAAAATGAGACACAGTGCTATGATAGATGACAAGAATGGGGGGCAGGCAATGCTACTTTAGATGTGGCGTCAAGGAATGCCCCCCCAAGGAGACCTGGATGGCAAGGAGGAACCAGCCAGTGAAGAGCAAAGGGAAGAGCATTCCACAGCAGGAAGAGCTAATCCAAAAGTCTGGATGTGGGAATGAGCTCAGTATGTTCCAGGGATGGAGACCAGGTCAACGTGGCTGGAGTGAACTAAGGACAGCAGTGGCAGGAAGTGAGGCAGATGCAGGCAGGGTCTTGGTCATATAGGGCCATGAAGATCATAAGGATGCATTTAAATTTTATCATAAGAGTTATGGGAAGCCTCTAGAGCAGTGGTCCCCAACCTTTTTTGGCACGAGGGACCGGTGCTCCCATGTGAATCTGAGCCTGATGATCTGAGGTGGAGCTGAGGTGGTGACGCTAGTGCTGGGGAGTGGCTGCAAATACAAATGAAACTTCATTCTTTCGCCCACCGCTCATCTCCTGCTGCGCAGCCCCTGTAATGTCATTCCTGTAACCTCAGGAATGACATCTGATTTCATTTAAGATAATAATTCTGGCTGCTTTATGAAGAGTGAGTGTGGGGAAAAGAGTGAAAGCAGGCACATTGGTCAGGAGGCTAGAGTAACGATCTGGGCCACAGATGACAATATCTTGGACTAGGGTGATAGTGCCAACAGGGAGAAAAGTGTAGAGGTAGGTCTATTTTTGAACTTGAGCAAATGGAGGTGAGAGAGCGTGTGGAGAAACAGGCCACACACGAAAGTTCCTAGGTGTTTTTGGCCTAAGAGATTGGGTGGATTTTTGGAGATGAAGGAGAGGAATGAGTTTTGGGAAAAATATCAAAGACAACTCTTATACAAGGCAGGCTGGAATATAGCAAAGTGACAGTATCAAGTGCAAAGGGAGGCAGGCAAAAGAGTGGCTAACTCTGGAGCTGGGAGGAAGTGAGAGTTAAGTAGACCATGGTGATGGAAAGGCTGCTGGTCTGGTGAAAGGAGTGGTTTCAGCATAAATCTGGGCATAAACAGGCACAATAAGCTCATTTTTCAATACATATTTGTTTCTGACAGCTGAGGAAACTGAGACTTAGAGAGGTTAAATAACTTGCCCAAGATCATATAGTTTGAAAGTGGTAAAATCCTCACTCCAAAGCCAGAGTGCTGAATGGTGGAACTGAACACAGGAGACATAAAATGGAAAAGGGAGGGTGGGCTAAATTGTGAATGGCCCGGAGTGTCAGAATGCGGGGGCTGGAGCTTATATTGTAGGTGTAGATGAAGAAGAGCCATTGTAGGCTGTCCAGTGGGCAAGTAGCATGATCACTGTGATTTTTGAAAATGGCTACATGGTTAGACAGGTGGGCTTGAATGGATACCTATCTAACCTCATAACGCTATTCACTTTTTAAAAAAAAACACTGTCAGACACTGCACTAGGTACTGGGGACAGAACAAGCAAAACCAGAAATAATCTGTGCCTACATGGAAGAATTTAACGAACTAATCAAATAAGCACGCAAACAAGTGTAGAGCCTGAGCCAAGCGGCAAGTAAGTACACTTAGTAACCTGGATTTGACCAGTCAAGACTTCTCTGCTGAGAACTGGCACCTATGACCCGTTCTGGGCCACACTCTGCCCCTAACCCACTGTAAACTAGGGCAAGTCACTGCCTCTCTGGACCTCGGTTTCCCCATTTATGAAAGAAGAGGCCCTAGACGATCTAACTCTCCTCTCCCACTCTAACAGTTTGGGATTTTCCTCTCCAAAAACGACAAATCCCACTTCAAAGTTACTAACTGGCATGTGGTAACTTCACATTGAGGGAAGTACTTCAGCCGTAGCCTTTATTCTTTCCAGGAGGCCTCGGTTTGCTCCCCGCAGTCACAGGGACCGCCTGGGCACTCCCCGGGCGGAAACTTGGAGTAGGACCAGCAACTACGCCATTATCATGCGTCCCATTTGCTACATGGCTACCGAGGCAACACCCCACCCAAGCTTCTCACTAAATACCTGGGCCTGACGAGCTTTAGGTCTTTTTCTACAGCAGGATAGGAAGGAACAGCCATGCCAGTAAGGGCGCCACAAGATTCTAGGAAACCGCCACCCGACCCTTAGCTCCCCCGGCCACTCCAAAACGTACCCGACCACCGCCCTATAACGTCACTTCCGTCGACTCAAGTCCACAGGATTGACAGTCGCGGCTATCCAATCAAAAAGCAGGCCTTCCCACTGGCAAGGCGGGGACGGGCCTGAGACCGGGAAGCCCCGCCCCCGTCGACAAGTGACGTCAAAATCGCCATGGCCAGCTATCCGTACGGGCAGGTGAGTGTGTGAGGGGCGGGCGAATCCAGGCAGGTGACTTTCCAAGTTTATGCTCAGGACTCCGGCTTTGCTTTCTCCGCTCTTCCTCTTTGCCTTTCCCACACTGAGATCTCGCGCGGGAGAGAAGGGGAAAGGGATAATCGGTCGCTCCAGTCTCACGTCACTCAGGTCTCCACATCTGAGAGGTGGTGTCGCGCCCCCTTTGACGTCGCCCACCTGAGGATTTGGGGACCTCGGACCCCACACACAGGCTGGGCTCGGCCTGGGCCCACGCCTTCCCAAGGCTCCCGAGGGGGCCCTGGGGCGGGGTCATCAACGACAACAGAACTTTTAGAACAGTGATCCGTCGGTATCATTTGAGATAAAAAGACGCCCTGACGTTCTGCATCCGAATAATCAGGAGACTGTAGTTTTAGCAGGCTCCACAAGTGAGCTTGTTTGACTATTTAGTCCAACATCTCCATTTCACACATAGGAAAAGTGAAACCCATAGAAGACACAGCGACGTCACCAGGCAGTTAGGCAGCAGACCCCGAAGCTGTGAGCAAGATACCTCTTACCCACTTACCAGCCCATTATGATCCAGCCAAGAACTCCACAGCAAGGTGATTTGTGGTCAGAATGCTTTGTTGGATGACAGAATGGTAGAATGGTTAAGTACAGTTTGGAGTCAGAGGAAGGTTCACACCTTGGCTCCATCACTTAAACAGTTCTGAAACCCATGAGCAAGGGATTTTGCTTTTCTGATCTGAAGTTTCCTCCTCTGTAAAGTAGGGCCACGTAATAGGGTTTAACCTCACAGCGCTGTTAAGAAGAGTGGTGAAGTGATTGTAAATCATTTGGTACTACTAAAAGTATAACAGGTGCTATCTTTAGTATTTTGATTTTTATTAGACTCCTAGAAGAGTGCTGGGAGGACCCTCGAAATAGTCCCTTCGTTTTAAAAGGAGGAAACTAAGCCCAGAGTGCACTCTTGAGTTACCCAAGATCACATTAATTTAGGGGATAAAACCCATGCAGGAGTTTTTGTACAAAGTATTTGGACCTCCATTGTCTCAATCATGAAGGCCCTGTAGGCATGGAAGCAGGGGGTATTACCCTCAGTTTATAGCTAAGGAAGTAGCCCAAAGAGGTTAATTGGCTTGTCTGAGGTCATACATAGCAAGTGAGAAGATAAGGCCAGCACTAGATTAGAACTCCTTTTATTGTATACTTAGTAGAGGTAGAAAGAGAGAGAGAGAGAGGCCCACACAGCTGGAGTTAGGAGGAGGTATAACCAAGCAGTGTTTCCCAAGCTTCGTTCCATTTGCTGTGTCTTGTGAGATGTTAATAGGTATTACTAATAGAGGAGGACTCTGTGGTCACCACAGGGCAGCTCAGAATTCTTAATTTGTTAATCCATTATAAATATTCCAGAGAGGGATAGAATATGCAGTATTTTTTCAAACTTAACCATGGAACCCCCTCATACACATACACTTTTTTTTTTTTAATGTGTGGTCATCTTTTGGTGACACTAGTATTCCTAAGGAACACTGTTTAGGAAATCATTGCTATTGTTTCTCAGTGAATGGTCTGTATCAGAATCACCTAGGAGCTTGTTAAAACAGATTTGGGGGTTCTACCTTAGACTTGTTCTGCAACTAGGAAGGGCTGAGGCATCTATGTTTTAATAAGCTTTTAGAGGTAATTTATATGCATCCTAGAACAGTGACATAGAAATTAAGAGCCTGAACTTCCAGTTTAGATAGAATGGGGCTGGAATCCTAATTTTACTTAACAGTTATATGCCCTTGGACAAATCATCTAAGGGATCTGAGTCTCAGTTTCCTACCTTTAAAAAGAGAGGACTAATACTTCATAGGGCTGAAATGAGGATGAAATATGATAAAGCCTATGGAGAGCTTGGCACATTGCTCATACACAGTTTGTGCCAGTGCATGAGGGCATAACTCTTCCTGCTGTGATCACTGTTGTTATGCCACGCTGCTTGGGCTTATGCTCAGTGAAATGTTGAAAAGGAGCACAGAGAGAAATGTGTCTGGGATAGAAGAAAAACTGCTTTATTCCCCCATCATACCCTCATTCGCCTGTCCAGCTCCTTTCTGGTCCAAGAAAGGGACTAGGTTGTTTTAAAACATCCAAATACTTAGTGCCACCTCCTCTCCACCTAGTGCATGGCCCTAGAGGATTCCAGCCTACTGTTAGGAGTCAAAACTGTAATTTTCCACTGCACCAGGGTCCTCAGTCATTGACTAGGTGTTGGAATAGGAAAACTCAGATACCCTTTGGTCCTGTGGGAGAGCCAGCCTGATGGGTTTCAGTGCTTAAGAGCTTGGTCTCTGAGGCCAAAGAGATCTGGCTCCAAATCCCTGCTCTGCCATTTCCTGCAGAAGTTTCTGGGAAAAATCTGAGGCTAGGTTACCCCTTCTTTAAAATGGAGTCATAAGAGTACCCGCCTCAAGAGTTACTGTGAAGATTAAATGATGTAATCCATGTAAAATGCTTGATAAGGTGTTTTGGCATAGAGTAAATATTCCCAAGTGGAAGAGTCATACAGACGTATAAATTGTAGAGTAAGCTGGTGAGTATTAAGTGGGAGTAAGTGTAAGGTACTAGGACAGCAGCAGCAGGGATCCCTAACTCAGTCTCAGTCCAGTTGCTATGAAGAGGGGGACAGGGGTAAGAAATGGGACCAGGCAGGTAAGCAAGTATCAGATGTCTTTTTGAGGAGTGTAGACTTTGTCCGAAGAGTAGTGAGGAAGCCGCTAAAGAGTTTTCTCCCATTTGTGCTTTGGAGCTATGGCTGTGAGACACTGAAAATGAGTCGAAGCAAGAGAGGCTGGAGGCAGGGAAACCAGTTTCAAAGCTATTGAACAATCTAGGTTAGAGAGACAGTGACCTGGTAAAAATGGTTTGAGAATCATTTGGGAGGTAGAGTTGAGAAAACTTGGTGCCTAATTGAGGTGTCGGATGGGAGGAAAGAGGAGGTGCCCAGGAGGGCACTAGGGTTTCCCATTCGCTGAGATGGGAACACAGGGAGGAATAGATTGGGAAGGAATGTCTGGGAGGTTGTTGGATACTTGGGTCTGCAGCGCAGGAGAGATGAGGCTGGAGGGAAAGACGGCACATTTGGAGTGTCAGCACAGATGTGGTTATTGAAATCTTGGGATCATTATTGGCTCGCTGTCTAATGGCTGCAGGTTTCTGGCCTTTAACTATTTTGGGAGGCTCTGCTGGTGATAGTCCAAACCACTCCTATGTCTTATGATTGTTTAACCCCTTAGAATGGGCTCTAGCCTCCTCCAGTGGGCACTCGAGGGGTAGCTCCAGAGCACAGGCTTATCTTGGCAATGCAGCCTACTCTCTTCCCCATCAGGACTCAGCATGGCCAGCCTTTAACCTCACAAGAGTTTTGGAGGTAGAAGAATGAGCCCTCAGAGCCGGAAAAAAATATAGGACTTTCTGAGTGGCTTTTGTGGGATGGGATGAGCTCCCCAGCACTTGCAGGTATACAGACAGATTCCAGAGATTCCAACATTGCCTAAGAGGTTAGACTGTAGGGTCTTTGGGATCTCTTCCAATACTGCAGCTCTCATTTTGGGTCTGGAGCGAAAAAAGAATAAGATTCTTCTGAGTCTCCCTGATTTCTGGGCGTGATGCCTCTAAAAGAACTAATCCAGCCCTCTTCCTTAAACCCCTTCCACTGTAGAAACCCATTATATTTGACAGACACATTTAGGACAGTCCTTGGCACCGCTACATGGTCGATGCCCAGCCATTTATTGAATACACAGAAGAGGGTAGTGGAGTCATGCAGACCCTGATTTAAATCCCACCTCACCGTTCCAGTTGTGTCATCACAGGCACAGTATTAAACTTCGTGCACCTTAATTTGCTCATCCGTAAACTAGGGATAATAGCACTTACCTCACAGGCTGAGGATCAGCGAGAGCCAGTTGAACTGGCAGTATCTAGGAGAGTCTCAATAAAATGTTAATTGCTCCTCCCCCACTCAAATATTTCTGTGACGCTTTGGGAACCATGGTTACTGAACTCTTCCTTTTTTTTTCCCTTTCATTTTCTTATGTTGATTAGCGTGAATGCCCTTGGAAAACCTCTCAAAAGGGTTGGCAGCATGGAGTAGCATTAAAGAACCTGGAGTTAGCGACTCTGATTTTCATTTTTGATTCAGAATCTTTACTAACAACTAGGTGACCCTGGGAACCATTTATCTAGCCTGGATTCTGCCTCAGTTGGTAGCTCCACTTCCTTCATCTTGTGCAAGCTAGAAGCCTGAGTCATTCTAAACACTTGGCCTTTTCTCACTCCCTGCTCCATCTCCTCCCTAATCTAATTAGTTGCCAAGTCATGCCTAGTATCTCTGAAATAGCTTTAGAATCCATCCCGTTCTCTCTATCTCAGAGTCTGCTATCTGATTCAAGCCCTGCCTGCCCAGCGCCTGGCCTCCTGCCTCCGCCGCTAGCTCATCCTCCACACTGCCGCTGGTTAATTCTCTAAACAAGGCTCTGATCACGTTCCTCCCCTACTGGAAACCCTTCTATGGCGCTCTGTTTCCTCCAGCATAAAGCCCAAATTCTTTAGAGTGGTATTCATTTCTTCAAATATTTATGGAGGTTCGCAGGTGTCAGGCACTGTGTCGGACCCTGGGTATGGTGATGAATGAGGACCAGTGTCTGTCCCTGGGGTGCTTACTGTTGTGTGGAGGAGACCATAGATTAGATGGACAGAAACTACTCTAAGACACCAGTAACTCACCAGCTAACTGAAAAGCGGCAGGAAAGGTGTTTGGACAAGGAGTAAGAGCCTGCCTTTGAGTTCACACTGCATTCTTGCCCTTGCACTCTGCTTTTTAGCCATTCCTTGACCACTCCTTGCTTGCTCATAGGTCTGTGCCTTTGTCTCTCTTCTCTCTTCTGTCCTGGAATGTCGTCCTCTGCCTCCATTTTGGAAAAGCCCTGTGCATCCTTCAACACCAGCTCCTGTGTTACTCCTGCCTCCTTCAGGAAGCCTTCCTTGACCCATTTCATACATTTGTTCATTTTTGGTTCATTTATCATCTAACAAACAGAACAAATTCCTCTGCTCTGCCTCCTTGATAGCATTTAAGTAGATGTTTTTGATGCACTGATCAGACTGTCTCATAATTATCTGTGGGCTCCCCAAGGACAGGCCCTATTTATGTTGTGCCCCCAGGCCTAGCACAGAGCCTAACAATATTGCCGCTCTGTAAATGCTTGCTGAATGAAATCTTTTGATAGTTGTGTACCTCAATTTCTTCATCAAAAAATAGGCCTACTAATAGCTTCCTTTTTTCTGTTACAGGATTGTTGGCAGGATTCTGTCACTAGCGTTTGTGTGTATGTGAAAGTACTTTGTACACTATTCACATGAGGGCTTTAATGCAGGGCAGAAAGGAAAGAGTTTAGTTGCTCCCAGGCTGCACGAGGCCCCCAAGAATATAATATGGAGGGAAGACCTGCCTGGCAGCATGTGCTTTGTTGGCCTGGGGTTATTTCATGTGGGGGCCACTGTGCCTTAGGGCAGGGGTCCCCAACCCCTGGGCGTGGACTGGTACCTGTCGGTAGCCTGTTAGGAACAGGGCTGCACTGCAGGAGATGAGCAGCAGAAGAGGGAGCAAAGCTTCATCTGTATTTGCAGCCACTCCCAGCACTAGCATCACCACCCTCAGCTCTACTCAGATCATCAAGCATTAGATTCTCATAGGAGCACCAGTCCCTGGTGCCAGAAAGGTTGGGGACCACTGCCTTAGGTGCCCTAAGCGAGATGTAGTTTATGGCTTTGTTCACAGGAGTTATTATAGAGCAGCTACTTCCTGGCTTCGTATCCAGCCTATTCTTTGGTTGTGCCCAGACTCTGCAGAGTCCCCACTCCCTCTTCTATCTTAACCTGGAATCCTGCGCCCTATTGCTTAAGGTGAGAAGGCTGTATCAGGAGGCCATGGGAGTCATTGGGCTTAGGTGTGGGGGGCGTGATCTTGCTCCGCTTGTCCCAACTCTTCAGTATGACCCAAGCAAGTCCCTTCCCCTCTCCTGCCTTAGTTTCCCTATCTGTAAGTTGAAGGTGTTAAGTTAGGTGGCTGACCTCCTAGCCACCTCTTCTATCACACCTCTCCACTCCCTTGGGATCTTTTTCACTCTTTAAGTCTCAGCTCAAATGCTGCTTTCTCATGGAAACCCTTCCTGATTTCATCCTTTCTCCTGTGATGTTATGGCACATGGCTTATGCACCCTGTTTTAAACACCTATTTCCTTATGCTGTTTTGTTAGATGTTATAGAGTGTTTCCATTCCTTTCCTATTAACTGTGAGCTCCTTAAGAATGTTTCACTCTCCTTTATGCCCCACCCCCACCCCTGCCCTGTCTTGAGTTTACCTGGCCGACGGCTTTGCTGATAATAATAATTAATATAATAAGAGTAGCAGCTGTGATTTATTGATAATCTTCTTTATACCAGGCAGTGTTGAAGAACTTTTGTTTATATTAATGGTTTTCAAACTGTCTTTTGAGTCATTGAAGCTTCTTTAGAGCTCTCTTACAATCTAGCAAGGGAGGGGCCTGCATGGTGAGGGGTCTGGAATCCCTACCTTACTTCAGCCAGAATAACTTTCTTTGATCAGTTTTTAAATTTTTATTTTATCAAAAGATTCTTTAGCTAAAAATTAAACCAACAAAATTCTGCATTTATTTCTTATGATCTGCAGAACAATTCTGTGAGGAAGGAATTATTATAGTTTACTTGTGAGGAAATAGGCCAGAGAGATTAAGCCACTGACCTACAGTCATGAACTCAGCTGGGAGAGCAGAGATTTATTTGCCTTTGACTTCATTGTCTGTGAAAGAGTCTTGCTACTAGCTATGGCAGCTTCCGGGCGGAAGGGCTCCCATGATGCTGAGTGGGGAAGGAGGAAGGGCCTGCTTCCTGTCCTCCCTCAATAAGCCTTCCTTCTTTAAGCAAGCAGAACCCCTATTAGGTGAAGTGTGAATTTGGCTTTAGCCTTTAGGGTAACACCCCGAAGCTATCAACACAATAAAAAGAGAAAGTCCAGGCTCCAGGCTCTTGGTGGCTAGGCCACTGGGGGACCTTGCAGGTTGATCTAGAACGTGTCTAGGTGGCACCATCCTCACAGTCCTCAGGACTGGGCCCAGCTGTTTGCTCTCTGTACCTTTGAGCTCAACCTGTCCACAGATGTGATAGAGCTGTGCTCTGCCTGGCCTTTTGCTGGCCTTTTAAGGAGATGGAGCTAAAGACTCTGAGCCTCAGGGATCCCTGGCTGGAGGTGTGGGACATGGACAGGAGAGAGAATGCTCCCCTGTGTGTTCTAATATACAGATAGCCTGGGCTCAGCAGTCAGGAGACCCGAATTCTGGCCCCAGTCTCTTCACACAGTCCGTGTGTGATTTTTCTGGACTTGAGTTTCCTGCTCTGGAGAAGGTGCTGTTATTAACAATTAATGTGTATTGAGTGCTTACTCTGTGCCAGGGTCTGTGTCAAAGCTCTTTATGTGACTGGTCTCATTTCATTCACATACCATTCTGGGCGGTAGGCAGGCACTATTATTCCCATTTTAGAGCATAGGGTATTGAGATTTAGAGAGGGTAAGTCAGTAGACCAATTAGAAAGTGGCCGAACCTGAACTTGAACTGGTCCTTTTGACTTGTAATGTTTGTACTATATTACCTTAGATAGGGTCTTGCCTGCCTGTCTCACAGAGCCATGAGTGAGGATAGGGAAATATTTTTGTGTCATGAGCTAGAGTAGGGTAAAGAAGACATGCTAAGGATGAATCCATAATATGGATACATCGTTTGTGACTGAAGAGTGTCGGGGGCATGTGGCGGAGATCACATATGCACAGGGAATTCTGCAGAAGGTACCATGGGGTGAGGATTTGGAATTCTCTTTGATTCATTTGCCTACTTGTTTATACAATAAATATTTACTGAGCATCCATCCTTCACTGGGGCTGGAGATAAAGTAGCAAAGCAGATATCCCAGCCCTTGCGGAGCCCCCTTAGAGTGCGGGGAAGGGGAGCCAGGAGGGTAGGATTCTAGCCCTGACTGCTGGTCATTGGTGGTGTGACCTCAGGTAGGTTGTATCCCAGCTAGAAGCCTCAGGTGCCCCATCTGAGTAATGGGTCATAATTCCAGCCCTGCATATAGGATCAGTTGAAAGAATGGCAGTGGCAGTGCTTTATAACTGTTGTGTGCCATGCTGTAGCTAGTTTTGGCCCTGTCATTCTGACCAATATCTTGCTTTTCTCCAGGGCTGCCCAGGAACTGGAGGACAAGCGCCTGGAGCGCCTCCGGGTAGCTACTACCCTGGTGGAGGGCAATATGGCAGTGGGGTACCCCTGGTGGCGGTTATGGTGGAGGCCCTGCTCCTGGAGGGCCTTATGGACCACCAGGTGGTGGAGGGCCCTATGGGCACCCCAACCCTGGGGGACTCCCCTCTGGAGCTCCAGGAGGACCATATGGTGGTGCAGCCCCAGGAGGCCCCTATGGTCAGCCACCTCCAAATTCCTACGGTGCTCAGCATCCTGGGCCTTATGGACAGAGACCTCCTCCAGGTAAGTAGGGATCTTGGGCTCCAGGTACCCCTGACCTTGCTCTGAGTTGCGCAGGGCCCATCCTTGCCTTTCTGTTGACGTGCAGGCAGCCTTATCTCCAGTCTCTTAGTATCTTGCTTCTGGCTACAGCTCACGTCAGCAGAATAAGAAGTCTAGTAGTTAGCTTTGCTGTGGTAACAACAACTCCAAAGTCTCTTTGGCTTGCAACGACAAACAAATTTATTGCTTGCTTGCACTTATTTACTATTGCTTACCCGTTGGCAGCTATGCGTTTGGCTGCTGAGGTTCTGCTCCACATATCTTTTCTTTCCAGGATCCAGGCTGGAAGAGCAGCTCCTATTTGTGATATGCTGTTCTTGTGTCAGCCAAAAAAGAGCAGGAAAACTAACAGAAATGCACGATGCCTCCTAAAGCTTGTGCTTTCAAGTACTTTATATCCCTTCTGCTTATGTTCAAACCACATCCCCTAGTCAAGCTTGGCATCAGTAGGATGGGAGTGGCTACTCCTCTCTTGGAGGGTCTCTGCAACCCACCAAGCAGTGGAAAGGATGCACAATGCTCTTATAAGGAAGGGGAGGGGGGTGAAGATTAGCAAATAATTGGAGACAGTAATATAGTGTGACATGGGGGAAGCCCCATTGCGGGGTAAGAGGGACGGACCACTCTATGTGGAAAGGCAAGGCAGCATAGCCATTGCAAGTTTGGGCTTCTGCGATCAGACTACTTACTGACCTGACCAAATTACTTCGCCTTTGTAAGCCGCACTGTCCTCATCTGAAAAATGGGTGAATGTCTCTACCTTGCAACATTGTTAATAGGGATGAAGTGAGAAGGTGCAGGTAAACATGGGCACGTGGGAAGAGCTTAATCAGTATTCTGTGAGAGGACTCATGCTGGGGCGTTCTTAGCAAAGAGGTATTTAGCATTTAATGTGACAAGAGCCTTACCACTGAAAGATGCAGAGGCAGGCAGGAGAATGTTGGGATGAGATATTAAAGGTGAGGTACTGGACAGGGTAGGGAATGGGGAGGGGCTTTGGCAATTCAGTGAAGGCAGAGAATCTTTGGTGGGGCCTTTGAGCTCTGAAAATTTCTGAGTGGTCTTAGACAGGGTCAAGGAAGGTGAGTGTCCAGTCCCTTGCTTCCTTCCAAACTCAGTTCAGTCAGACTCTTCACAGTATGCTGTTCCCAGGGGACCAAGCCAGTGACAGCCTGGACCACTCTCGTGCACCTGAAGCGTCTCTAGGGAATGGCACTGCTGGGAAGCTGAAGCATCTCAGTACATATACCCAGGCGGGAGACCCTGAGGGAGATGGTCAGACCTCGAGGGTTCTAAACTGTGAGCCATGGCATTTATCTTATCAGACCCCAGAGCTTCTGGCCGTTTGCTTTCAGCTCAGGAGCTTCATGGTGGATTTCCTCATCCTTTTAAAATCCTGTCTCTGAGCCTATAGATGTTATTGGAGGGAAAGGAGCCCCTGGCTGTGAGTCTTATCCCTCCTAGGCCTGAGACCAGAGAGAATCTCAGGCTGCAGAGGAGGAGAGATGTGTCTCAGGCTCTTAGCTGCTCACCTTCTGCAGCTTCCTCTCATCTAGCCACCATTGCAGCTAGTGGCCTGGCCCTCTGGGGCAGTGCTTTTTAAAGTATGATGCATAAATCACCTGCTCTGGTCACCTGGGGGGCCCACCTCAGCCCCACTGAATCCAGGATCTGGGATTTGAGCACCACTGCTGTACAAGACAAATTTGACCAATAAAGGTGCCCCACTGCCCACAGGAAAGATCCTAAAGGCGCTCGAGATCCCAAGGGCCTTTCTATTCTCCTCTCCTGCATTGCCCCTCCCTCCCATTAACCCAAGACCCCTTGGAGTACTCTGAACACACTCTGTGCCTCTGCCACAGGCTTTTTCTTCTCCCTGTCACAACTCTTAGACATCTTTTCAGGCCCAGGTTAAATATCCCTTCCTCTGCAGAAATGGGACTGCACATATTCCGGGCCCTTTGCTAAAATTTTGATTTGCTGTTATTTAATCATCACAACCTCCCTGGGAAGTAGGTCCATTTAGAAATGGGGGAATCAGTGCTCAGAAAATTAGATAATTTATCTAAAGTCACACAACCTAATAAGGATCAGAGCTCTTTGCTTCCAGAGCCTGAGCGTTTCCATGCAAACTGCAGGGACCACATGTTACAGAAGCCATCCTAGGGACTGTGGCCCTTGCTCCCCATGACAAAGCTACTGTTTTAGGAAGGGAGGTGGGGTCTGCCTGGATTTCATCCAAGGGGGTCAGAACAGTCCCTCAGTCAGGCAAACTTCTGGCCTCACCTTTGGGGCCGGGTTCTGGTTTTTGTGCTGCACAGCTGCCCACAGCTGTCTCTAACCCTGCCTGTGTGGAGGAGCCCCTTTGTGGCCAGTTAAGTCAGTAGGTTTGGCAATACTGTGTAATTGGCTTTTTCCTAAGACAGCCTTTTGTGCTGCTTCACTTTCATCTACCACCCTTCTCCTACCCACCCAGCTCACCCCGCGTCTCTTTCCAAGTGAATGATTTTTTTCCTCCATCCACTGACATACACCAAAGCTACTTAAATATTCCCAACAGACACACAAAGCTATTTGAACCATGACAACAGCACTAATAATCAGCAGTTATATAGTGCTTAGATTGTGCCAGGTGCTGATTTAAGGGTTTTCATGTATTCATTATATCTTCACAATAACCTTATGAAGTAGATGCTATTGTGTCCTCATTTTACAGATAAGAAAACCGATGCACAGAGAACTTAAATAATAACCAGAGCTGCAAAATGGGGGAGCCGAGATTTGAACTTAGGCAAACTTTAGCATGAATTGAGCCCTTCCCTTTTTGCATCTGGCTCTGTGCTGGCCCCTGGGGATTTGGAGGTGAGTTAGGCTGGGATCCTGCCGACATGCGGCTCCAAGTCTAACCTGAAAGGTGGTAGGAAAAAACATGTCCACGGTGGAGTGAGCAATGCCATAAAAGAGAAGGAGTAGAAAGAAGAGGGGAAGGCCGCCTGTCCAGGGACAAAAGAATAGGAAGGCTTTATGGAAGGAGTAGCATTTCATTTGGGTCTTGAAGGGTGGAGAGGAAATGGATGCAAAGAGATGAAGGAGAAGAAGGGGTACGAGGCAGAACAGAGTGAGTAAAGGCTCTGGTGGGAATGTGCAGGTGCGTATAAGAGCAAATGCAGTGCTTCGTCTGGGCTGGAGCAGAGGTGTGAGGGGGACAGCGAGGACAAAGTGAGAGAGGTAGGCAGGAACAGACTCCATTGTAAGGGCCTTGGAATGCTGTTTTAAGGATACAGGATTTTATTTTGTAGGCAGTGGGAGCTGTTGAAGAGTTTTGAGTTGAGGTGGGGGTAAATCGGTGAGAACAGAGTTCAGTTATACAAAGATTACCTGGTAGCAGGTAAGGATGCTGGCTTGATGGAAGGTGGCTCTGAGGGGAGTGGATTCGTGAGGCTTGGTGGGTGGGCAGAGTCAAAAGTCAGGGAGGCACCGAGACTGGCCCTTCCCTGCATTTCTGCAGATTGGCCTTGAGACCTGCATCTGGCGCCCCTGGTTTGCACCCCTTCCTGCAGGTGGCGCCCCCCTAATGTGGATCCCGAGGCTTACTCCTGGTTCCAGTCAGTGGACTCTGATCACAGTGGCTGCATCTCCATCAAGGAGCTGAAGCAGGCTCTGGTCAACTCCAACTGGTCCTCTTTCAATGACGAGACGTGCCTCATGATGATAAGTGAGTGCTAGCCTTCCCTATGTGCTCAGGCTGGGCAGAACCACCTGATGTGACAGTAGGCGGGTAGGCAGCAATTCTAAGGAGAAATCTTTTGGCCAGGGAGGATTTCAGGCAGGAAACTGGTTTAAGGTTAGATGTCCTAGGCCGAGAGCACTTTCCCTTAGGTCTTTTCTTAAGTTCTAGGCTCTGCTGAGTCACAGGCTAACTCAGTTTCCCATTCTGCAGAGTGGGAGTGCATGCTCTGGTAGGAGATGGCAGCAGGGGGTGGGGGGCGAGGGGTGGGTCAGCTGCTAGATTTGCAGAGAAAATGCAGTTCTGGCAGGAGTCAGGCAGAGGGTGGCCAGGGGTGGGGGCTGGTGCCCGCATGATGAAGGTGTATCTCGGATTTAGCATCTGGGCCTCAAGTCTGTGGTTCTGGAGTCTCCTACTCCAGCCTGGAGAGAAGTGCTGCCTCAGTGGTACCCAAGGACCCTTGGCCCTTAATCTTGAAGCCTGACTTCCCTCCTCTCCCTCACCTGTCCTCCCTGCAGACATGTTTGACAAGACCAAGTCAGGCCGCATTGATGTCTATGGTTTCTCAGCCCTGTGGAAATTCATCCAGCAGTGGAAGAACCTTTTCAGCAGTACGACCGGGACCGCTCGGGCTCCATTAGCTACACAGAGCTGCAGCAAGGTGAGGGCCATGACAGGCACAGAGTGCACAGGCAAAGCCAGACTTTTCTCTCTGCTCCCTAAGATAGAGCAAGGGCTTTTCTCAACTAATACCAAATGCACTGAAAATTACTGCCCTCGACACAGGCCCACTTCCCACCCCTTCTGTGACCTGGCTGGGGCATTGAGCCAAGATCCAGAGCAAGGAAACACCTGCGTCCAGGATTGAGGCTGGACTCCTGGTGATGGGACTCCTGGCAGTGCTATATGAGACAGGCCCAGCTGGCAAGGAGCCATGGGGATGCAAACTCCCAGCCCAGAGCACTTTGAGACTAGGATGTGTGGCTCGTATGGCTCTTTCCCCTCCAGTTTCTAGTATACCAATGCAAAGAGCCTTGGACAGGGCTCGGCAAGATGGCTTCCATTGCTAGCTCTGCTAGAAGGCAGTTTCCTTCCCAACTCTGGGACCTACCCAGACCACTCTAAAAGTTGCGGTTGGGAAAATGACCTGAGGTCACAGTCCAGGTCTGGTTCCAATTTTGATTCTAGAGGGTAGGTGATTAGTGGGGTGATAACCTGACAAGGGCTCCTTGCCCTGGCCGTGGATTTTAGTCAGACTAGGAAGCTCTGTGGGTGGAGGTGAGCTCACGATATCTGCACTCTGGTAGAAGGGAAAGATGACCTGTACTGATCACCTACTCTCTTGTGGGGTCATGGGTATTGGTAAGGGTGATATCACAACAAAACTAATATTTATTGATGAATGCTTGTTATTTGCCAGGCACTGTAATAAGTACTTTTAATATGTTTCATTGTTTATTCTTCTCGTGTGATAGATAACTTTATTATTCCCTATCCTTGGATGAAGGATCCCTTATGATTGCCCTTTTATTCATGAGAAACTTGCCCAAGGGCCACATACCAAAAGGGGAGCAGAGATTCTAGCTTGAACTGGTAGATTATGCAGAAAGAAGGAAGGAAGCCTCCCAAGTGGGGGACAGGGATAGCAGCATGTAGGCTGTGACCTTGGAACTGCCCAGAAACCTTCCTGGGAAGATGATGATGATTTTATTATTTTGAACAAATAATATTTACCAAATGCTTATTGTGTGCCAGGCACTTTACCAAGTGCTTTTGCATGATCTGCTCCTTTCATCCTTACTAGAACCTACCAGATAAGTATTATCCCCATTTAGAGATGTAAGACAGAGGATTACAAAGTTTTGCAGCTTGCCGAGGGCCTCTCTTGACTCTAGAGCAGGCCCTGTAACCCCTATGCTGCACGGCCTCTGATGTCCGCCCTGGGACTCAGGCTGAGTTAGAGATGAGCACAGATAGTCTGGTGTCATTCTGGGACCCCACAGGCCCTGACTGAACAGACAGTAATGGAGGTTTAGGAAAACAGGGATGGGGCCTTTCAGCCAAGGGAAGCGTCCAGACAGGCCCTGTTGTACTCCTGCCATCTTGGATAATCCTCGGGCTTCTGTCCTGTTTCTGCTTCGATGCCAATCCCCGTGAAGTCCCCGAAGTGCTGTGCTCGTGGAGCTGGTCGATGGCAATGCTCACACAAGTTTTTGTGTCTGCTGTGTGCCCCTCCTCTCCAGCTCTGTCCCAAATGGGCTACAACCTGAGCCCCCAGTTTACCCAGCTCCTGGTCTCCCGCTACTGCCCGCGCTCTGCCAATCCTGCCATGCAGCTAGACCGCTTCATCCAGGTATGCACCCAGCTGCAGTTGCTGACGGAGGCCTTCCGGGAAAAGGACACAGCTGTGCAGGGCAACATTCGGCTCAGCTTTGAGGACTTCGTTACCATGACAGCTTCTCGGTTGCTGTGACCAGCCCATTGTAGAGAGTGGCGTGCATCAGGGGACCTTGCCTGGCTCCATATAGTGGAGGAAGCATGTGGGCCTCTCTTCTTTTCCTGCCCTTCCTAGTAAAAGATTCTCCCTTGCCTGCTGCTGCACTGTTCCACAAGAAGGCTAGGCGTCCTGTGTCATAACCACCAAATAGTGGGGTCCTGGGCTGAGGCCATAGAGGTAGGGACTTGACCTAGGACAGGACTGGAAGTTGAATGTCTTACAGCCCTTCACATTTAAGAGGCGCAGCCATGCAGCGGTAACAGGAGATGCCAGTCACTGCAAAGGAGTTAGTGTCCAGCTGGCTGGGCTCCAGCCTCTAGCTTCCCCTTCTGTGCCCCAGCACCAGCAGTGTTACCCTTAGCACCTGTGTTCCCTCACCCGTGCTGTTCCATTTCCTCCAAAGTAGAATCTGACCAAGAATGAGAAAGATTTCCCGGGGGAACAGTGGCTCGGATCCCACCGCCCCAGAATCTGCGAGTGTTAACTTCTGGGGGCTGTCCCTCCTCAGGGTTCCTAGACAGTCTGCTCTCTGGGCATGCCGGGCCAGGCTACTGCCCTCTGCAGCTCACACTCCTCACTTGTCCACCGTTCTCTGCTTGGCTTCAGTCCCCAGGGGGCAGTTGCCACTCCCACTGCCAATGCTTTTATAAAATTTTGTTTAAAATGTTTTGTTTATTTGGGGCCAAAAGTCCAGTGAAACTATAAGCTTCAATAAAATGGTAAAACTCTGTTCCACATTTTCTACCTCACCTTCCCAGCTATGGGTTTATGTGCTCATCCATTCAGTTATTCTTTGATTTATTCTTTCATTCAATGAATGTTTGAGTACATCCTATATACCATGCCATGCAAAAATAGGCAGTTCAGGGGTACATGGTCTACATGAAGCTGCTTCCCATTCACCAGGATGAAGTTAAAGGGTAGGGATCTGGGGTCAGCTCAAGAGGCTGACCTTTTGTTTTATAACAGTTTTAGGGCTAGCATTTTGGAATGGAAGCAGCTGCCCTAAACTTTTTACAGCATGGCCTTTTTATTATCTCAAGCCTGGCTTTATTTTACAGACAAACTCCATTTATTATTATAGCTTTACCTCCATTTTTATTAAGCACAAACATCTGAACCTGCCTGTTGGGTCTTCAGATCAGCGTGATAACCAGTCTATACCAAATGGTTATAGTGAGCTGACAAAATTTCAGTCAAAAGCCAAGTCACATTCTGGTTTGCCTGGGAGACCTTATCCTAGTTAATGGTGTGATACCCTTTTGCTTTGGAGGGGCAAAGATAAGAACTCCAGGCCCTAAGCAGGGGCTCCCTCCCTGCAGTGGGTGGTTGGGAAAAGAAGCTATGACTGTTTGGCAGCTCAGGCCCAGCAGGTATGTCGGGCTCAGCCAGTTCAACCTTGTTCGTTCTCTGTACTACTGGAGTCCTAGAATTTGATGGAATCCAGTTCCTGGAGGCCAGTTCCCGTCCATAGCTAGAATCCTCTCTCTGGCCCGCTGTGAGTCCAGCCTCTGCTTGCCAATCTCCAATGACAAAAAACTCAGTGCCTTTCTAGGCAGCCCGTTTCCTCCTTGACTCCTAGAACCTTCTTCCCGATGTGGTTTCCAAATCCTGCCACCTGGAAGCCACCACCCATTGGCTACGGTTTTCTCTTTTGGACCATCCAGATTATACATCACCCCTTTCTCCGTGCCAGCCTTCTAGATACCTGAATCTGCTACCACATTTCCCCAAGTCCTCCAAGCTCTTCAGCAACCCTTGACTAAGCATTGCTCCCCTTGGCACCTTGGTCACCTCCCCCGAATTTTCTCCAGTTTATCCAAGTCCCCCAAATGAAGGCCCAGGGCTCACCATGGCACTGGGTTCAACCAGTAGAGTAGAACTACTTACTGCCATTATGGAAAGTTTCTGTTGTTTCTTTGTTCCCACTGAGCCAAGCATGTACTAAAACCCATCTTCAGATTAGTGCCAATCATACATAGTCACAGCTGGTGCTCAGCTGTGGCCAGGGAGCCCAGGACCTGGGTTGGTCCTTGTGAGCATGGTTGGTTCTGAGCTTGGGGGCCAGCCCTCACACCTCATTCTGCACATGCACCTCCAAGCCTGGCTGCAAACTTGACAAACAGCTTTGGATCCTAAAGCCAGCAGGAGTGCAGAATGGGCAGTACAGCCCAGCCCACCTGGCCACAACTGCACATCTGTGGAACTGTCCACGAGCGCAGGGTCGGGGAGTGATCTGTAGAGCGGGATGACAGACTACACCTTCCACCCACTCGGCCAGTGCCTAAAAATCTCTGACTGGGCCCCTGGCAGGATCATGGTTTCACCCCACTTCTTGACTTGACAGGTGAGGTCAAGAAGGAGTCCACAGCTCCATTAATCAGGTTAAGCAGACCCAGTGGTGCGCACGGCTGGGCTGGCCTCTGCCAGATGTCGCCTGCCCCTCTCAGCAGAGCAGTACTTCAGACTGTGTTCCACCTCCTGCTCTGGCAACAAGGATCAGGGCATCTGGCAGCCTCTGATCATCTTGGTGGCAGACAGAGCATGTCTAGCCAAGTCTGTGGCTTTCTCTTATTATCCAGTGAGTTCATAGAGAATAAATGCAAGCTCTGATTTCCAAGAAGGTGAAAAGAATAGTAAGTCTGTCAACCCCACTGTTTGCCCACCCTTACTTCCAAGGGCCTCTGGGCCCGTAAGCAGACAGATGTGCCAAGGATCAAGGTCCCAGGCATCAGAATTGGTACTGAGCACTGTGTGCTCAGGCCTGGCTAGGAGCCCATCTGGGATGCAGTGTGTTGGGGGGTGGGAGGTGGGAGTACCCTAGATACAGCATTCCAGAGCTGCCTGTCTTCCTTCCCCACCCCCACCCCTGCACTGACTTCCCCACCTTTCTTGTTCCTAACCTAAGCACAGATTTTGTGCAATGACAAGGAAAGGGAACATTCAGTGCCAGGCTTTTAATTACAATTGCTTCGGGCTGCTGGCCTCCATGCTAAATGGCAACATGGAAAGTGTTTTATCACACCACAAAGCCGAAAGGGTCCAGGCTACGGTGTGTGCACTGGGCACCTGGTGAGCATGGGGCTGTGTTCCCACAGGGGAAGGGCTGGGCCCAGATTAGTTCACCAGGCTGAGAGTGGCTGGCCAAGTGCAGCGAGGCTTTCAGGAGCCACTGGGCCAGATGGAATTGCCTGCTGGGCCCCTTCTAGCAAACTCCAGGGAAGGCTGGTAATTGGGTAGAACAGGGGTCTTAGGGAAGGAAGGCCAAGCTCTGCAAGGATGATGAGGACGGATGGTACTGTGGTGTATGGCCAAGTGAGAGGAATACAACGATAATCTTGTCCACAACACTTTACACTTTACAAATTGCTTTCCACTCTCTTGAGCATGCTTAATCCTCACATCGGTCCTATCTAGGGGACACAGAGAGAAGGGAAGTGACTTGCCCAGAGTCCAACAGGTAGAAAACCAGGACTGGAGCCCTGGCCTTGTACTGCATCCAACAGTCTTTCCACAAGGAGTGGGGGCTGGTCCCCCAGGAGCCACTAGCTCTTGCTCAAGGCAGCACTGTGGTGACGCTGGTGAGCACCACGTGCTCTGAGACTTTGGAGATGGAGCACCGGCTGTGCAGGGACAAGGACTTGTGGCTGGCAGAGGAGCGGGGGCTGGGGGCTTTCAGAGAGCCGCAGGGACCCGGGCCAGGCAGGCAGCAGGAAAAGGCAGCCTTAAACTGCTCCCGGAATTTACCTTAGTTGGGAGACAGAAGACACAGCCATAAGGAGACAGGTGTAGCAGGAAGGGGCCTTGGACCCAGGGACACCCACGCAATCCAGCCAAGCTGCCCGTGAGGGGGCAGGAGGGAAGGGTGGGGCTGGGAGGGAGAATGCCCCAGGGCCACCCCTTCACTGCCAGGAAGAGTGAGGCCAGAGGCCTCAGGGCCAGTTCCCAAGGAGAAGTGATTCCTTGACTGCACTCTGGCTCTGAGCCCAGCTCAAAACATGGCATCTGGTCAGGGGCCTCAGGTCACCTCTGCTCTTCTCTGCGTGTAGGTAGAGCTTGGGGCTCACCTTCTGCCTGGGCTCTCCCCGTCTCTGCTCCACGGTGATGAAACCGACAGCAGAAGTAGCCCTCACTAGGCACCGTGAATGGGTGCCTCGGCCTTGACCCCCACGAGAGGTGGGGTCCTTTAAATTCACTTCACAGATGAGACACGCACAGGTGCAGTGGTTTGCCCAAGGTCACAACCGGAAGGTGGACCATTTCGAATGCCAAAGCCCTTTGCTTAGTGAGTACGAGAGTGGCGAAGGAGCAACTACCACGCCACCGTGTTCCACCAAGGGACACCAGGGAACAGGTTTTTGTCTGGAACGGAAACCTCCTTGATCATGTTTCCTCATCCTGCCAGCCTCTCTGGTGCCCAGCAGAGGGCCAGGCGCACAGTCGGTGCTCAGTAAATGGGGACCAAACAGAGGAATGCATGTCAGGAAGTGCCTGGCTCTCCACTGCGGCACTCCATCCATCCCTTCTGTTCTCTGAGCTGCAAGCCACCCGGCCAGCCTCTGTTAGTAGTTCTTGAGCCTCAGTGAGGGTTATAATATTGACCTCTGGTTCCTTTCAACCTTTTCTTGAAGATTATTTGTGTCCAGGCTTGAACAGTCAGCTGGACCAGTCCTTTAGGCCTTGTCCCAGAGTCAGAGGTCTGCTGAGTCACACTTTTGCTGAGTCAAAGTTAGGGGGGCATGACCACGCTGAGACTGAGGTAGAGGGAGCTCATCGGAACTGCGGGACAGCCGAGAGGAGGCCCTGGTGGGGGTCAGGGAGCGGGAGGCCTGGGATTCCAGAGAGGGGAGTGAGGAGGCTAGTGCCGAGGAGGCTGGATCCGGGGCTAAACCTCCGAATTCTGGTCCTTCTGCCAGTGTGTGTCTAGCCTGAGAAAGCCCTCTCCCTGCCCGGGGCTGCCTCTGCTGGTGACCCTCTCTTTCCTCTGACCCCCAATAATGCAGTCATCTCCTCAGGCCCTCTTCCCACAGGCATGGCTCCCTCTGGAGCCTCTGTTCACCAGAGGGGCTGATTGGAGGTCGTGCTGTGCACGTACCAGGCAAGGGTAGAGGTGAGCTGGCCTATCTGCTATCCTTCCCACCCACTCGCTGATCTGTATAATCTGCAAAACTGGGTCCTGGGTGGCAGTTAGCTTTCTCTGGCCACATTTGGGAGTGTGGCCGGTGTCCCGCTCAGACCAAGGCTCCTGGGTGGGGCCAAGTCTTCTCCCTGAGTGGGAGTGCCCAGAGCAGGGTCAGGATCCCTGGAAAGGAGCAGGTATCTCCTCCCCTGTCATCCTTTATTTGGCCTAGGCTGGGGACAGGGAGACTATTTTCCGGGGACTGTTGCCGCCCTCAGTCACTCTGCCTCCCCAGCCCACTTACCGCTGAGGAAGTTGTAGATGATGGGGTTGGCAGCGCTGTTGGCATACACCAGCCAGTGGGAGAAGGTGAAGCAGGCATAGATCGCTTCTCGGTCGCTGGCTTGGTGGAACATCCCGAACACCCTAGAGGGTAGGACAGTCAGAAATGGGGCAGATGCGTGAATATGTGTTTGTGTGGTGTTGCTCATAGAACTCAAGCTACGGGTCTGTACAGTACAGAAGCTGCCCTTCCGCTGCCTGGTAACCCTTTCCTGGGTCCGGGGTCTTGACTACAGTTTTTTGTCTTGAACGACAGAGAGTATGACTAGAGCCGGCCTAGGGACAGGGACCAGGGTACATCTGCTCAGTCACCAGCTATCTAATCCCCTGAGGCTAATCCCCATCTCCTTTCTCATCCATCCTGATAGCAACATGATGGGAGTCATAGGCACCATCCATTTTTCCAAGAGGGAAACTATTTGAGGCTCAGAGAAGTTCAGTGACAGGCCTAAGGTCACACAGCCATGGAGCGGCCAAGCGCAAACTCACGCTGAGATGGTCTCGTGTCAAATACTCCATGTTCTTTCCTTGTACCTCGTGGCCTCTCACTTGTGGTGCCCCTGTCTCCCTCTGTTTAGCGAGCTGTCCCTCCTACAGGGCTTGGTCCCTCCCTTCCTTCAAGTCTGCCAAATGTCACTTCCTCAAAGAGGCTTTTTTCAAACCATTATATCTTAGAAAAGATTTTTAAAAAACAAAAAAAAACAATAAAAAACACCACCCCTGCCACTGTCACTCTCTATCCGCTTTCCCTATTTTATTTTTCTTCGTAGCAGTTATACCATATATTTATTTCTCTCTCCCACTGGACGTAGCCTCTGTAACGGCGTGGACTCTGTCTTGTGCACTGTTCACTGCGTTTTCAGCCCTACCATCTGATGAGTGGATGAAAGAATATTCACAGTAGCCCTAGGAGGTCACATGTTACAGATGAGGAGATTGAGGCTCAGAGAGGAGAAATGACCTTTCCCAAGGTTACACCATGGCCTTGGCATGGAGCCAGGTCTTTCTCCAAAGCAGAGAGAGCTCCTTCCTCTGACCCCACCACTACCACCCACTCCAACATCTCCCTGTGTGTTCTCCTCACCTCTTAAGGACATTGAGGACACTGATGGGCAGGTAGCAGAGGGCAAAGACCAGCAGCACTACCATCAGCATCTTGGCTGTCTTCCTCCGGGCACGCATCTGCTTCACCTCAGCCAAGAAGGCCCGGGCCCGAGGCGGAGGCTCTGCACTGGGGTCCTGCCCCTGCTCTTCTGGCTGGTCTGAGGGCAGCTTCCAGTTTCTCACCAGAGCCGATGTGGTGCCAGGGATCTGTCCAGCACACAGAGACAGCAATGGTGGGAGGAGCTTCCAGTGGAAGAAGCTCCCCGTGGGAGGAGCTCTCAGTGGGAGGTCGGTTTCCTGTGCAGGGCTCTGCTTCAGGCTGGACCCTGGAGCAGGTGGAGGTGGATGAGGGAAACAAACCCTTGCAATAGGGAGGAACCTAATATTCATGATAAAGACCAAGACTGGACTGAGAGTGAACACCATACCTTCATTTTTCATTAGCTCATTGTGAGACCACCCCCAACGTTCCTTTGGGGAAGGTATTCTTGGCCCTCAGTTACAGATGAGGCAACTTAGAGAGGCAGGGGACACTTGACAACATCCTCTCAGCTGCCTATCCCTCTTCCTTGGATCACCATCTCCTAAGATCACCACCTCCATCTGTAGGGTAGGAGTGGAGGTGAGCTGTGCCTCCCGCTGGCCCATGCCTGCCTACAGGGAGGTCTGGGCAAGGGGCAAGTAGGTGGGTAGCATGGAATGACCTGGGCTTCAGAGCACAGGTCCCAGCCTTGGGTCAGTACCCGTAAGCCTATGATGGTTCCAGGCTCCTGGAACACCCACTGATATTCTTGAAGTCTCTTCTACCACTGGATGCCTGACTCGCCCCACAGAGGGCATGAGGCTAGAGTCCAGGAAACTTGGGGTCTAGGGCCAGCTCAGCCATTCATGAGCCATGTGACCTTGGTCAACTCACTTTCTTTTTCTGAGTCTTGGTTTTCCTGTCTGTTAGATGAGGAGAGTGACTGCTGCCACCCTGCCTGGGGCTGTGAGGAGCAGGTGGCATGGAGGAGATGGTAGACTGCAAGGCTGGCCATGTTCTAGCTTGCTTTCCTCACTGTCCAGACACTGACCCGACACTGACCCAGGACTCACTCCTGCTGGTGCCAAGGGCCTCTAAGCAACTCCCACATTGCCTCCCCCACCCCTCCCACCACAATAAATACCACATAAAACCTGCTGTGGGTCAGTTTGTAATAGGGCGAAGAAGGCAGGCCCTGGAACCAGGAAGGCTCTGCCGCTCAGCATCTTCAGAATGAGTAACATTGCCGCGTTGGTCAGATAGTCATGAAGACGTTGTGGGCAACATGCCTAATTTGGCAAGCAACATGGAGGTGCTGCTGTTCCGGTGCTGAACTGAGCACTGGAATCCCACAGATCTGGGTTTGGGTCCCTGACCTTCCTCTCACTGGCTGAGGGATCTGGGAGAAGTTGCTTTGCCTCTCTGGGTCTGTTTGTTCACATATTAAGTTGGGGATAATATAAGAGGATGCAAGGCTGCCTGGAGGTGCATGGTACAATCAGCAGCAGCTACTGATACTAGAACAATATTAGTTACTCTCTGGTTCCAGGATTGGCAGTGGTGCTTTTGGCTTTGAGTTTGATACGTCCCTGGGTGTTGCCTCTCTCTGGCTGCAGGCAGGATGGCATGTTCTGAATGCAGAGAACGGTCTACTCTTTTAGACCAGCACCCCATCCCCTCCCGGCCCAAATAGTGACACCAGAGTGGGCCTTACCTGGCGGCCCCAGAGCTTGCGGAAGATCTGGAAATAAGCCATGGCCATGAGGCCCAGCGGGGCCAGGTAGGTGACAATGAAGAAACAACTATGGTAGATCTTGGGATAGAGGTCATCTGTAGGAACCAAGAGATGGAAAGTTTGGGCCTAATCTGGGACCCTCAACCTTTCCTGGTTAGCAATGCCACCTGCCCCAACTAGGGCCAAAGCAAGCAGCTGGGCCCCATACAGGGACCATGGCAGAGAGACCTTGGAGTTGCCCAACATGGGGTGCCCGTCCTGAAGGAATCCCTAGCAGATGTCTATACTAGAAAAGGTACCCACTCTGGAGTTGCAGCTGGTAGATGCCTGGTCTAGGGTGTCCTCCGGGAAGACACCCACCCTGGATGCCCTGACAAATTTCTGCTCTAGGGGAGTATGTGACCCAGAGGTGCCCACTTCACGGATGCCTGCCCAAGGCTCCCGCCATTACCTGCCCAGCGTTCGTCACAGACAGAGAAGAGCCAGGTGCGATTGGCTAGTTCGGGCAGCACACTGCTGCACTCCATAACAGCAGCCTGGGTACCATGACAGCCAGCGACACAGCCCAGATGCCTAGGATGGAGCCACGGGCACGCCGGGCGGTGCTCTTGAACAACAACGGGTGGCAGATGGCATACCAGCGGTCCAGGGCGATGAAGCTGAGAGTCAGCACCGCCACTGACACAGACACGGCCTGCCCCATGGGGACACAATGTCAGTCCTCTTCGGTGCCACCCAGAGACATGGGGTAAATGATGGGGCTCACAGCCCAGAAATACCAAGCAGCTAGGTGCAGTGCACATCCTGACCCCGCACTTACTGGCTGTGTAAATTTGGGCAAATCACTCACCCTCTCTGAGCCTCACCTGCAGAGTGGGACTACATCATTCACCTGGCAGGATTTCACGAGAACAAATGAAATCATGGATAGAAAATGTCCAGCTTTGAAGCCTGGCAAAGAGTAGGTGCTCCCCTGCTATGAATAATAACTTAACACTTACGGACTTCCTACATGCCAGACAATGTCCTCATTATCCTCACCGCAATCCCATGAGGTGGGGACTCATCCCCTGTTACAGAAGAGGAAACTGAGGCAGGGAAGTTAAATATCTCCCAGGGTGATTTTCCTCATCTGCCTGTCTTTATTCTCAGGGGTTCTAGAGTTAATCAGTTGAATTGAAAAACTCAAAAGAGTGGGAAATCCAAGAGACATTCCTCTCTGCCCTGGGATGCTATCCCTTCCGCAGGCTGTTGGGAAACAGGCCTCATTCTGGGAGGCAGGGATGAGCCTACGCTCCAGGTGTAGGTGGGCAATGCCTCCAGGAGTGCTCCCGCCTTCTGGGGTACCGGAGAGGGTTGAGGAATGCAACTGAGGGGCCATTCTGGCCTCTGATCCTCCTTCCACGCCCCCCCCACATCTGGACATCCCGATTCCCAGTGGGGGAGAGGCACTGGCCAGGAGGGGGAAAGGGGAGGAGACGTTTCGCAGACCCCCTCAAATCCACTCCCCTTGGGTCAGGAAGCAGGCCCGTGTGCATTTGTGTCTGCCACTGCGGGCTTGTGCCTCTCTCCTCCGCTGCGTGTGGTGTACAATGGTGTACGTGTCCACACGTGGCTGTGTGTGTGGAAGGGAGGAGAAAGGATCTCTGTGCGAGTATGTGGAGCTGTCTGCATCCTCCAGTGTCAGGCTTGCCTTTGCCCTTGCCAACAGTAGAGGATGACCCGCAGAGGTACTGAGCCACTGTGTCCTGTCTGAAAGGCGTGTCTGAGGGTCACATGCTTTGAAAGGCCATGGTTTTCTAACTTCGAGGGTGTGACAGGAGGGTGATGAGGGGCACGGAGACAGAGCTCACCTGTAGATAGGGGATGACCTTGCAGAGGGCATGTCCGAAGAGCCAGGACTCAGTGATGTCTACTAGGAGGCTAGCTGGCAGGCAGATGGCTGTCACCAGCACGTCAGCCAGGGACAGGTTGACAATGAAGTAGTTGGTGACGGTCCTCATGTGGTGGTTCCGCCACACGGCCAGGCAGACTGAGGGATGGCATCGGGAAGCAGTTAAGCCAAAAGCCGAGCATGCCCATCCTAGCTCGGGCTCATCAGCGAGCTCCTCCCCCACACTACCGGTGCAGAGACAGGGGCTGGGGAGAGGGGAAGAGAAGAGAGGCCTAGGACCCCTTCCAGTTACCTGGGGAATCCCGCAGCAGCACGAGGACATAGGGACCTACCCAGTGTGTTGCCAACCAGGGCCACAAGGAATACAGCCACGTAGGCGGCGATGAGGACCCACTCGTACTGCTTCGGGTACAGATAATCGCGCCACAGATAGCGGAGAAACTCATCTTCGTAGTCGAGAGGCACCGCGGACGGTTCCCCACTGCCAGTGGGAACCCCAGTCTGGGCTCCTGGGGTGGCGGAGGGCTCCATAAGCTCAGGAGCTGCTGCGGCAGAGGGGCGTCATGGGCTCTGCGGAGGGAGGGCAGCCCGGGCCAGGCCTCCGCCCACTTCTCTCAGGCCCGGGTCTTGCACCCAAGGCTTTTGGGGTTCCAGACCCAAGCCTCCTGAAGGAAGGAAGGGAGGAAGAAAGGAAATATTAGGGACTATGCTAGGCAATTTGTATATAAACTATATCTTAGTTCTCACAGTCTTGTGGATTGTGATGGAGAAGGACAGAGCTCTCCCCTTTCATCCTCGGTTTCGCCACCC
The DNA here is from genome assembly GCA_003508835.1 of Eonycteris spelaea. NCBI lineage: Eukaryota > Metazoa > Chordata > Mammalia > Chiroptera > Pteropodidae > Eonycteris > Eonycteris spelaea. The sequence continues at coordinate 11,169,215 of PUFA01000006.1, forward strand.
ATACGATGGAGTAATGACCGTACCTACCTCCCAGGACCGCGGAGGAGAGTAATGAGCTCTAAAGCATGCCCAGTGCTTTATCCAGAAACCGGCGCAGAAAGCCAGCTTCCCATTATTAGAGAACCCTGCTTTACAGAGGAGTTGGAAGCTCAGAGAGGTTGAGACCCTTGCTCAAGGTCACAAAGCTAGTATGCCAGGTCTGTCTGAATCCATCAAACACCACAGACTTCGAAGGGAAAGCCAGCCGATTGCAAATATTCACCCCTGAGTCCATTCACAGGCCTGAATTTTTGCTTGGGAAAAAAGTCAAGGCAGGCGTTAGAGACTCAGGCCCCGCCCATTGGACCTGTCAGACCCTTCCTGGTGCGCGCGCTCACACACACCCCGCTCCCACACCCCAACACACACACACACAGAAACACACGGTGGGGGTAAGGGTGCAGGGAGGAACTGATAACCTTCTCTGGAAGTGAGGAGAGAGCCCCAGGCCCAGCTCAGACCCACAGCTAGCCCCATCTTGAATCCCGGGAGCCGCAATGCATCCCGGCGGCCGCCAGGGGTCGCTGGGCTGCGTGCAGACTGCACTCTCCATTCATAAATCTGGCCTCGCTCCCCGCCCCTGGTCGCTGGCTCAGACCCCTCCTTCCGCGCGGCTGGGCCAGGACGACCCCGGACTTGTGCTGGGTTGCGAGTCCTTAGAGACCCCTGGAAGAGGGGGAGGGGGCTCCTTCACACCCCAACGAATGTCAGCAGACCCACTCCCTGAGCGGACGCTCCTTGCATCTTAGGGACTGGGAGGGCGGGGGCTGTGGAGTTTGGGGAGGAGGAGTTTGGGCGTTAGGGGTTCTGCAGGAGCCTGCCAGGAGGAAAGCCTGCTGGAAACTCAGCCTCCTAGCACCCAGGTTATCCCCTGAGACTCTTGGCTCCTGCGGAGGATCCTTTGGAACCCCTTCCCCAGGCTTGGGGGCCCCCCACTACCAGCACCTGTTAGTTCCGAGACCCCGGCGTCCTTGGTTGCTGGTTCCGGACCTTGCACTGGGGACTTCGCCTCCCTTCCCCGAAGGCCAGGCTCCTAGGGGGTTGTGGCTGGCGCGGGCTCCGCTGGGCTGCGCGCCGCCAGGAGGAGCAGGAGGGGCAGGACGGGGAGGGGGGCCCCAACCTGTCTCGGCTTCTTGTCTCCTAGCTCGGAGACCCGGAGGGCGGAGGGAGATGCTCATTCCTTCTCGCCTGCCACTCATGCTTCCATCCGCTTGCATCCCTGCGTCCAAACGCTCATTCATACCGTTCGCATTCATTCCAAATTTCTGCCTCTGGCCACTCAGCATTCGAAGTGCACCTACTGTGTGCCAGCGAGCTCGGGGCAGCTTCGGAGAGCCACAGTGCAGAGGGGATCAGCTCCACTTCTGGCTGCCTCACCTAGATGATAAGGATGATGGCACAGGTGGCTCACAGGGCTGAGAGATGACGCCTGCACCGTCTCCAGCAAAGCTCTAGGGCTGCTGGAGTGGCTAGCTCCCAGCGATGCCAAAGGCCAGGCTCGCCCGTCTCCCAGCCCCCATTCTATCTGCCCCCAAATCCTTTCTGTTCATGCCACTTTTCCCCTCCCAAGACAGAGATGGTAGGTGGGGGCAGGCAGAGGGCAATCAGAGGGGCTAATGCATTCCACAAACATTTACTAAGCAGTGTGCTAGGCAATGAGCTATAATAATACTGCATTTGTGTAGTCTTAGCCATGCATGATCTCATTTAATCAACCCTGTGACGTAGTTGTTATTGTCCCCATTTTACAGGTGAGAACACTGCACTCACATGGTTCAGCGACTTGCCCAAGGTCACACAGCAGAGGCAGAGCTGGGATTAAAGCCTGTGCTTCTCTTCAGATATAGCTGCCTCCCTCACCTGGCCTGAAGCAAGTGAGCTCATGGCCTGGCAAGTCCCCCATGGTGCCAGGAGAACTGTGAGCGAGCCCCGGGTGGGGTTACTGTGGGCCACAGAAGGACAAATTGATCAAACCAGGACATCAAGACAGGCTTCCTAGAGCAGGAATGAATACATGGAGACCTGAAGAATGAGAAGGTAGCCCTGCAAGGGGATTGTGGTAGCAGCGGAGATAATTCAAGGTAGAGGAAACAGCAGGTGCAAATGTGTAGAGAGAGGTCGGGCCTTCTGGGAAACACAGGTAGGTGAAAAGCAACATCCTGGGCATCAGGCAGTCACATTGGCTGTCCTCTGCCTCAGGACAGGACCTTCCTAACACATCCTCCTTCCTTGCCCTCTGAGACTCACTGTTCCCTTCTGGGCGATGATTCTTGAGATGTAACCTCCATCTTCTCTGTTGCAGCCAAAGCCCTTTTTCAAAGGAGCTGGAGCTTTGCCGTTAGGCATAGTGTGTGGAAAGGGAGCTGGGGCAGCATAGGGGACTGGTTCCAGTGACCCTTTGTGCCTCTCCAGAACAGGAGAGAGGATTGAAGTTAACCCTAAGGCAGAACCCCGTCCCTGGGCAGGCATGACATCTGCACAGTGGGTGATGGGTCATAGCATCCCTCTGTTTGCAAAGCTCTGTCATGCCTGCCTGAAGTGCTGGCAGAGGTAGGGGAATGAATGAGGGGACACAAGAGAGGAATGGCTGGTTTGTGTTGTGTGCGTGTGTCCGTGTGTCCCCACACTCATGCCCGCACATACATGTGTGTTTGAGTGTACTTAGGTAAGGGCTGTGAGTGCGTGTCTGGGAAATCCCAAGTGTGCCTGTGCGTGTCTGGTCTCTGAGTGTGTATATGGGTAGGGGACAGGCTCTGGGTTGATGACTAGGGGCCACCCTGGGTGGGATGTGTCTTGGATGGGTCTCGATTTGTCACTGTATGTGTTGGTGTACTGGTGTTTGTGTCCCTGAGGAATGTGGGAGGTGGAGGGGGTGTCTGTCTCTCTGTGTCTGGATGTGCAATTGTGGCTTTGAGTAGCACTGTCTCCTGGTGTGTTCCCTGTGAGTGTGAGGATGTGAGTATGGGCCTTTCTGTCCATGGCTCTTTGAGTGCGCATATGTGGAACTTGGTATGTCTGCCCCCACAGCGATGACTCATCTAATCCCCCCATGTTACCCACCCTCATCTAGAGCTGCAACTGTTTGCTATGTAAGGGCTGAGTAGGGGGCTGTAGCATGTGGGGGATGGGAGGCAGATCTTGCAGGACACTCAAACGACCAGCTGCAGTAAACAAGGTACAGCCAGGGATGTGAAAGGTACAAACTGGTGTCTGTCTGTGTGGGCAGAGGGCACCAGCTGAGCCCAGCATAGTCCAGGCTTAGAACCCAGCTTAGAGCTCAGAACTCTACAATTCAGGCTTCCCAGATACCCTGGGCTACAGTGAGTAAGGAGGTCCCCAGGTCCCCCCACCATTATACATGGAGGTACATGTGTCTGTGTGGGGGAAAGAGTTATGGTTGGGAATCCACCTTCTCATCCACAATATCCACTTTTACAGAGCCGGTCCCATCTCTCCTTAAGAGAAATCCCAATGGCCAAAACCCTCTTTACCTTTTGGTACCCAGAGATGACTGCTCCTGAGGACAAGGGATCATAAGTAATTCCTTCTGCCCTGAGACAGCAGATCTTTCTTTCTCCCTATCAGACCCTACCCAGGCAGGAGGCTCTGGGTGCCCACGTCCCTCTGGTCCTGAGTCTGGGTCCCTCAGACAAGCCTGAGGGTGGGAGAGGTCAATTATTTGGCCTCGATGAGCATGAGGGAGAGACCCGAGGTGTACGCGCAGAGAAGACCCTAGGGCCCAAGTGGGGCTACTGGTGCTATGGAAGACACACAAGGAGCTCGGGATTTGGGTCCTTGGGCCCAATAGCACTGGCCTCCAGGAACTCCTGGCAAAGTGCTTTGTCCACGGAAGGGACTCGGGGACCTCATGTCCTCCGTCTCCAGTCTGGGCGCTCAGCCCTGACACCTCCACCCAGGGAGGGTGCCCTGAAACCCTTGTTTTGCCCAAACTGTCTGTCAACCAGTGGTCACAGGACCTCTTGTTGATCTAATTCTGAGCCTCTGAGCCACAGGTCCCTGTTACATCCATCTTTGAGTGTCAGCCCAGGCACTGGCCCCAGATGCTATCCCCCCTTCTTCCCAATTCCGGTGTGACTTACAGTAACCTCTGTCTGGCTAGGACTAGAGTAATTGAAATGTAATTGCATTTTCAACTTGCTGATGCTGCCACAGGCCTGGGATGTGGATGGGAACACTCTGGGAAGGGCAGAGGTGCTTTGCAGAAGAACAGAGATCAGAAAACAAGCAGAGGTGTGGGGTTAGGTGAAGGAGGGCCAGCAGTGACCTGGCTGTGGACCTGGAAAGGGGTGCTCTGAGAGCTTAGTCCAGGCAGGCCATGAAGGCAGTGGGGGCAGTATGGTCCTTGGGCCCGATAGCACTGACCCTGGGAGATTCTTGCAAAGTGCCATGCCCATGGAAGAACCCAGGGACCTCATGTCCTCCATCTCCAGGCCAGGCACTAAGCTCTCATGCCTCATCTCTGTAGGGAGATCTGGCCCTCCTTCAGGGTTTAGGTGGCTTTAAGGGGATCAGTATCTACTGGGAGAGCAGAGGACCCAGGGCCCAGAGTCACGCATCTTGGTGGCTTCACAAGCTAGAGAGCATCTTCAAGCCAGGGGAAGAAGCAAGAGGGAAGCGGCTGGAGATAGCCATCTTCTGTCTGTTCACTCACTCAGATACTCACTCAACAAACACAGGCAGGTAGGTTGCAGAGATGGGAGCCCCACTGGTTACCTTGGAGAGACCCCATGTAAACAAATGGCTGGGGGTGGGTATCTAATGCATTAGGGTGGGAGACTGTAGAGTCAGGGCTGCAGGATGGGACTGAGACCAACAATGATCGTGCATGTGAACCCATAGGAAAAGCAAGGCAACCCCCAGTCGGTTAAGTCTAGTGTCAAAAGGAGGTTAGGAGCATAGACTTTGGGGCTAGAAAGGCCTGGGTTAGACTCCTGACTCTGCCTGTGTGATCTTGGACTAGTCACTTCATCTCTGTGTTAGGTTGGGTAATGGCCCCCAAAGCTGTCCACATCCTACCCCCTGGAACCTGTGGATATGTTACATGGCAAAAGGGACTTTTTGCAGATGTGACTAAGTTAAGAATCCTGAGATGGGAGATTATCCTGAGGTATCCAGGTGGGCCCATTGTCATCACAAGGGGCCTTATAAGAGAGAAGCAGAAGGTTCAGAAAGATGTGATGGTGAACCAGAGGTTGGACTGATGCCAGTGCTGGAAGGGGTCATGAACCAAGGAATGTGGGTAGCCTCTAGAAGCTGGAAAAGACAAGGAACAGGTTCTGCCCTATAGCCTCCAGAAGCAACACAGCCCTGCCAATTCCTCAGTTTTTACCTCATAAGACTCATTTTGGACTTCAAAGCTCCGGAAGTGTAAGTTAAAAAAATTTATGTTATTTTAGCCACTAAGGTGGTGGTAATCTGTTACGGCAGCCATAAGAAACCAGTGCAGCCCCTTTGTGCCTCATCTCACTGGTTTCACCCCCAGAAGCCTTTGTCACAGCAAGGTGAGTAACGTTCGCTGCAAACGGGCAGATGAGCAGAACAGCAGGTGCTGGGCTCTGGCAAAACAGAGACTCACATATTCATATTCACAACATTCTTTAAATCATTTAATATATATATTTTTAAATCAGAGTTGTCATCATGGGAAGAATCAGGACTTAGACATCTGCTTATCTTGTCATTTGGTATTGTTTTTATTTTGAATCATATATGGTGCAGGAAGTGGCTAAAGATCTAAATCCTAAAATAAGTAAATATTAGTAATAAATGATATATTTATTATTAGTAATAAATCATAGTAAATATGTCCTGGTGTGTTTATCCTTACATAAGAGCACACAAAGAGAAGTCAAAGAAGGAGAAGTCTGATTTTCCTGGGAGAGGGGTGTGTGTGTGTGTGTGTGTGTGTGTGTGTGTGTGTGTGTGTAGACTGGGGGGTTTCTATAACCTGGATCACCAGACATTTGAGGAAAATCTTTAACAGGACAAAGTTCTAGAGGCAACTTGGGCTGGGTTTTGAGGACTGAAAAGGAGTTCAGATGAGCTTTGAGTGAGACGTGCTAGGCTAGAGTGGAAGGAGAAGGCGTGGCATTCTAGGCATAGAATTCTGAGGGGACAGCACGAGCAAAGGCAAGGGGTGAGCACGGCAAAGGTCTATTCTGGGGCCACAGTAAACACTAGTTTGGCCTGGGGGTGCCCTTATGAAGAGGACCAATGAGAAACAGAAACGTGAGTGAAGGGCTGGCCTTGCGTCTAGGCTGAGGATCTTAGACTCGATTCCGAAGGCAGTAGGATGCAGGGAGGGTGTAGGCGAGTGTGCGATGTGGACAGATTGACAGTCATGCCCTCCAACCTAAACACATTGGAAGCGAATAAAGAGTACATTTTCTTTGTTAAAGATTCAAACCATTAAGAATAAAATGAAGTAAAATTGTTATTTTTAATTATGTAGAATAACTATTGACTTCTGTATTAGAATATAGTTAGTGTAACAAAGATTCCACACATGACAGTGGCTTAGAAAGACAAGTTTATTTCTCTCTGCAGACCAGCCAGAGCTGGGGAGACAGCTCTACAATCACTAGGAAGCCAGAATCCCACCAGGATAGAAGAGTATCGTGGTTATGAACACAGGTTCTGGTGAACTGTCAAGTTTAAATTATGAGTCTGCCACTTATGAGCTGTGTGACTCCGGCATTCTGCTTAACTTCTCTGTGCTTGAGTTTCACCACCTGTAAACTGGGGATAACATAGTACCGATCGAAGATAGGGAGAATAATGTTCCCCCAAAGATGTCTATGTCCTAATCCCTAGAAACTGTGAATGTTACCTGACGTGGCAAAAAGAACTTTGTAGAAGTGGTTTAGTTAAGAGTCTTGAGATGGGGCATTATCCTGGATTGCCCGGATAGGCCCAGTGTCATCACAAAGGTCCTCCTAAGAAGGAGGCAGGAAATCAAAGTAGAAAGAGGAGATGCAATGATGAAGGCAAGAGATTACAGTGGTGTGAGGTAGGGATCATGCGCCAAGGAAGGCAGGTGGCACTAGAAGCTGAAAAGGCTAGGAAATAAATACTCCTTTGAGTCTCCAGAACATAACCCAGCTGACACATTGATTTTAGATTTCTGATCTCCAGACCTGTAAGAGAATAAATTTGTGCTATTTTAAGCCACTAAGTTTGTGGTAGTTTGTTACAGCAGCAATAGGCTACTAAATATACATCCTCATTAAGATAAATGAAAATATGCCCAGAGCACTTAGAAAAGGGCCTGACACATAGTTAGCACATATACAAGTGTTAGTTCTTATTATTATGGCAAAAACTCTTGGCCTGGGTCGGAGATGGCTGGTCATATCCACATTCCAGCTAGTGGAGAGGCACATCATTTCTTACACCCAATTGGCCTGAATTTGGTCACCTTGTCACATGCAACTGCAAGAGAGGCCAGGGAATATCATTTTCCTGTGGGTAGCCATGTGCCCAGTGAAATGTAACTTTTCTATGACTAAAAGAAGCTGGGAAGATGGTTACTGGAGAACTGATAGTGTCTGGCACAATGTCCTACTATAAAAATGGAGAAGTTTAGCAAAAATATCTTCCCTTGTTAATACACATTTTCTAACTTTTTTCTTGTGCTATTAATTTTATGTACTGTCTCTTGACTCCCCACTGTGTAAGATGAGACACCCTACAAGTTCTATCACTCTTGCCTTTCCTCCGCCTCTCTCATCGCACTAAACCATTTCATTTGCATCTGGTAGCCATAATTTAAATGTTTTGTGTGTTGTCTATCTCTGAATTTCAAAAATTGAAAATCAATAAAGTGTGTGTGTGTGTTTTTTAATATTATGATTATGTGGACATTATTCTCTGCAGAGCTACCTAGCCTCCTGGGACCGATGGAGAAGGAACTATATTTTATAGTTTAAACGCTGCCTGCAGGGAAATGCTCCAGGCTTCGGTTCAAATGCATTTCCCTACGGTCTCAGATATTCTGCCCTGTTCAATTTTAATTTGCTTCATATTTGGACCATGACTTTCTTATATAATTTTTTGTTCTGCTAGAGTTTCTAATTGCTTTTCTCTTTTCTTCTTGGGAAAAGAAACATATGCCTTTTAAATCAGGTCATTAAAATCCCCCAGATTCTTAATTACATTATTTGTTGAATGAAGCCCATTCTCTTCTAAAGACATTCTTCTCCAAACCCTCTGACTTCCTGTTCTTATTTTGACTGATGACTTTATGGACCTCTGATCTTTCCATTCATTGCACTTCTGGGTTAACTCCACTGTTTCATAAATCTGTTATTTCTCTTTCTTGCATTTCACCTCTGTTTTGCTGGAGTACATCTTCAAACAACATTTTTAAAAGAGGTGCATGGAAGGAAAGCTTTCTGAATCTTTGCATGTCTGAAAATGTCTTTAATTCATCCTTACACTTACTGAGTGGGGAGATTAACAAGCAGGCATCGCTTTAGGGCATGTGGAAGAGGGGTAGATAGGCAAGCAGACACCTCAGTTTCGCACCCTGGGCCAAAGTAAGGACTGGTTCACTCTAGACTCCGCCACTCTGAGGACCGCTGGTCCTTTTGAGAAAGAGCACTTAATTTCTTTAGAAAATAGTCCTCTCTCATTTTTTAACCTGTCCCTCTCCCTGTATGTTCTATGTGTATGTTTGCAGGGGACAGTTGGTGGCAGATGCTGGCTTATTATTTGCCAAATAGGCCTTTACTTGAATATTTTCCAGGTTTTGGTTATTCTCATACCACTGTCTCGATTTTTGCCATAGTTTCTTACTACCTGTATTAATATTTCCTTATGGTATTATTTTTAAAAATTGACTATCCTAACACTATACCAGTAAAGTTGCAAGTTTGATAATATAGTTATATCTCTTATAGTTTGCAATTATATAGTATTTGCTAATCTACATTAAAATAAACATATAATGCTTAAGATAACAGAGGTGTTTTTTATTTACCACTAAATATCATCCAAAGCAGTGATGCATGTACTATACTTCAGGGACGATTTTTCAAAATAATTACCCTATTGATTACCCTCTAATCAATGGCCTGAACTTTCTCTATGTAGCTGCCAATTTGAGCCTGCGAGTTACCCAGGCTTGCTCTGTGTTTCCTTTTATCAGCATTAGCTTGTGAGGCTTCCCTCTCATATCTATCATGTCAAAATTGCAAAGGGCTGCTGTACCTTCAGGTGTTGCTTCCTGGGATCAGGCAGGAGAAAGAACAAAGGAAGGAAACACTTCAAGAAGATATCCCTTTACATCCAGTTTCTGGAACTGGGGCACGTGAACCCATTTTTCCTAATTACCGACCAAGAGAAATGAGATTTCATGATTGGCCTGGACCAAATCATGACTCATCCTTTCGGGCTGATACTTTCATGTTACCAGAAACAAACTGGGGCTTGGGTAAAGACACTTCTCCTGGGACCAAGAGCTTTCTGCCTACGGCCTGAAAAAAAAAAAAAAATCAGGATTCTGTAGCAAAGTGCAAAAGGTTTGGGGCACGTTGTTGGTCAGACAATGGACCCTGTCTGTTATATCTGGGGTATCTTTTTTCTTATCTTTGCTCTCAGGATATCCATAGTTTTATTTTAGATGTGTCTCTCATGAACAGCATATAGCTGGATTGTGTGTTGTCATGCATGCTGATAATCCATCAACTGGTAATATCAGTCCATTTACATTTTTTTGTGTGTGATTACCAGCATCTAAAATTTTATTTCTATATCTTATTTTGTGTTTTCTATTTACATGTGTATTATCAACAGTTATCAACTGCTATGTAACAAATTACCCCCAAACTGAGCAGCTGAAAACAACAAACATTTATTATCTCACACAATTTCTTAGGGTCAGGAATCTGGGAGCCATATAGCTAGGTGATTCTAGCTCAGGCTCTCTGGGAGTGCAGTCAAGCCGTCAGCCACAGCTGTAGCCATCTGAAGGGTCTGTTAAAGATCTTTGGATGTGAGCTTCCGAGTTCACTCACATGGCTGAAGCAGGAGACATCAGTTCCTTGCCACATGAGCTTCTCCATAGGGCTGCTTACGACATGCCTTCCCCAGAGGGAGTGATCTGAGAAAAATTTCAAGAGAGAGAGCAACCAATATGGAAGCCATAGGTCTTCTCTAACAGGATTGCCAGATCTAGCCAATAAAAATACAGGATGCCCAGTTAAATCCAAATTTCAGATAATATTTTAATATTTGCAAGGGACATTTATACTGAAAAATTATTCAATGCTTATTCGAAATTCAAATTGGACTGAGCTTCCTATACTTTATCTGGCAATCTTATTTACAACCTAATCTTGGAAGCAAAACGTTGCATAGTTTGGGGCCCTTGTTAAAAAACTATTAAGAATTTCGAGTTTGAGAGCAGAGCATTAAAGCACCATGGAGCAGTTCTGAGGGCGGCATTGTACGCGGGAACATGTGCTGTGCTCCCAAAGAGACAGCCCTGCTCAGAAGTGACATACCATCACTTCTACTACATTCCATTGGACAGAAACAAGTCATCAAGTTCACCGGGCACGTTGTGGAAGGCGCCACACAAGAACCTGGGGCCCAGGATAAAGGGATCACTAGGGCCATCTTGGAAACTGGCAAATGCACCAAGCTTTCCTCTGCTTCTTCTATTTGTCATTTCCTGCCTGGAAGTGGACTGACACTCTTCGTTCCCTTTGTTTCCTCTCTACTGGTTTAGAACGGCTGTTCTTTCATGAGTCATCCTTAAATTTTCAATATGTATACTTCAGTTAACAGAGTTTAAAGTTAATATTCTCCCTCGGAACCACCTCACTTAGACTGCTTTGGAACTGTGATCATAGTTTCCTACCTGTAATCTGATTGTTCCCCAGTTTTTTAGTCTTACCTTGTTTATTTTATTCCCCCAAATAAGTCTTAAAATTTTTTATAAAGTCTATGCTTATTTATTATTAATATTATTATTTTATTTTATTTTATTTTTGCTTTTTTCCTACTTCTTGAAATCTTCTTCTTCCTTCTGCGTTTATTTCCTGAGTTTTTCATATTATCTTAATGTGATATCTTGACAGAACTGAGGATTCCTATGGTGTTTTTTAGTGATTTTTAAGACCTTCGTTGCATCTCTAGTCATGTTCTATTTTTGTTCCCAATATTGTGTATTTTGTGCTAATGATTTATTTAGCTTATTAAGGTTTTTAAAAGAATTAGTTCAACTTTCTGTTGCTTTCCATGTCATTACTTTCTGCTTTATCTTTATCGCTTCTTTTCTTCTACTCTCTTTGGGTTTTCTGAAGGCATCTTTCTAAAGTTTTGAGTTGGATGCTTAATTCATTTATTGCCAATCCTTCCTGGTTTTAATAAACGCATTTAAGACTATAATTTTCCCTCCAAGTTTTATTTTAACTTATTGTTATTCAGTTTCAAATATCTTGTAATTTCCATTATAATGTTCTCCTTGGCTCATGAATTATTTAGAAATGAGTTTTTAAGTTAACAAACATCAAATTTCCTTGGCCAACTTTTTACTTTTGGTCTCTAATTTTATTATATTGGGATTAGAGAATCTGGCTGAATGATATTGATGCTTTGAAAAAATTTTAGATTTCCCTAATGGCCATGTATGTGGTATTTTAAAAACTGTTCTGTGTGAACTTGAAAACAATGAGTAACTTAATTGATTTGCTACTTGGTTTTAAGAAAGTTTAATTAAAATTTCTACTTTGTTTATAGATTTGTGACTTTCTCCTGGCAATTCTGCCAGAATTGCTTTATATGTTTCATCAAAATACACATAAATTCATGATACGTATAAATTCATGGTATATCTTCTCAGCAGATGTTTCCTTTTACGAGTGTATTGGTAAGGGGTAGGCTGCTGTTACATGAGACCCTTGAAAACAGTGGTTTAAATAAGACAGAAGTTTGTTTATTGTCAATTTAGAAGTCTATAGCCACGGTTCCTATGGGGTTTGGTAGAGGGGAAGCCACCAAGCAGGAGAGATGAGAAGAAGGGAAGAGAATGAGGTTGGAGCATTTAATCCCCAGCTCCTTCACAGTGAGGTCACCTCTGCCCTACAGGACTCTCTCCATCAGAGTTTTGGTCACCTCTCCCTCCCCTTGGGCTCACAGGCTTTGGGGGAGTGAAAGCTGTGCTGCTGCATTCTCTCCTGTGACTCCCTTATACCCTGCTTGCTTTGTCATTAATCCTTTTGAAAATAAACTCTGCCCAAATTCTAATTAGAGCGCACCATCTGTTTCCTGTTGGGACACTGAGTGATGCAGACTGGCACTGTGATTTTAAAAGTCATTGATTCCGGATGCCTTTAGGCAAGCGAGCACTCTCCCATACATGCCGGACACAGGTCCCGCTACTTCCTATTCTGACACTCTTGGCTCATTCCTGGATCTGCCTTGTCTGAAAGACAATTGAAGCAGAGATGGCAGAGGCCCTGGGTTAACGGCCCCAGGCTAAGACAGCCACCGCACCCAGGTCTCCAGAGCACCATCCTGCCAAAAGGAAAGAAACTACTCAAAGTCTACCAGTGACACCTGCTTTGTCCATCTCAACAGTAGCTCAGCTTGGCCACTTGACGCATGGTCAGAGCTGTTCCTCTCTGGACAAACTCAGCAGCTCAGAGTCGCAGGGACTCACCTTTGACTGAGGATGCTTTACTACCTCAGATAGACCAATACCTAGTGCCTATCACCTTCTGCAGGACCCAGAGTTAAACTGGTCCTTTAAGGTGACTTTGCATATCTCTGCTCTGATTCATTAGGGACTGATTTTTCCCATCTCTCTGTGGGCCTGATTTTTCCCCCTCATTTCCTCATTCTTAGGGAAATCCTCAATCTTTAGCATGCAGAGATAACAGAGATCAGTGTTTCCATTCTACAGACTGGAAACTGAGGTTCAGAGTGAAAAGCGAGCTTTAGGGAGTCCAGTGAGCTGGATGGAGCCTGGGTCTGTCTGGCTCTGAGTTGGAGGCTTTCAGAGGGCGGTTTGTGTGCTGGTAGGAGACAGGCGAGCTTGAATGGAAGCCCGAGTAAAGGACAGTGCCACAGGTCGGGGACGCCTCAAAGCCAAACTTGAACCCTCTCCTGGCCTGGCTGGGGCACAACATCTGAGTGAGAGGTGCAGAGTTGGGGCCTCAGCAACACGTCGGCCTCCGGGGTTCAATGGACTGAGAGCCACTGCTGGTTCAGCTTTGTCCTCTTGGGCCAGTGTCCAGGCCTCAAAGAGCGGGGACGTGGAAACAGGATGCACGAAAACATGCAGTCCCACCCACGCTGCTCAGTTCTGTGACTCTGGAGAGGTCTCTTCTCGTCACTGCTTCTTTCAGCTGAGGCAGGTGAGCTGTGAATTTGGCCACCAGGGGGCCCTGCTGCCAAGGTCGACAGGGCCTCTGGGTCCTGCCTGAGTGTACTCATTCATGCATTCATTCGTTCATTCATTCATGCATTCCTCCTTCTCTCCACAAACAGCTCCAGTGTCTCTTCCGTACCCAGTGGCGTCCGAGCAACACTGAGAGCAGAGAGGGTGCGGCACTACCCTGTCCTCAAGAAGCTTTCAGTCAGCGAGGGCTACTGCGCTGGAGAAAGTGGGGTGGCGGGGCGGAGGAGCGCAGAGGATGGATGATGATTGTAAGGAAGGGTCAGGAAGGCTTCTCTAAGGAGGAGGCTTTTGAACTCGACTTTACAGGATGAGCAAGTTTCAGCTCCCGCTCTGCCAATTCTGCTGCCTCCCTGGAGCCACAGGCCAAGCCTGCCTGGGTGTTCATGACACCCGCTTCCCCCAGGCTACCAGCTTCTGTGAGCCCCAAACTTCAGGTCCCCACCATCTGTGCACAGAGCTGGAAGCCAAAGAGTCTGCCTGGGTACAAGATAAAGACGGGCTCCGAGTACCCCTGGACACAGTCTAGGGACAGCCCAGGCTTCGGAGCCCGACCACTGAAGGTCCCTACGGCTGCCTAGCAATGTGTCCATGTGCATGTCACTTCACTTCCCCTCACCCCCATCCCCAGCCTCAGTTTCCTCCTGATGAAATGGGGGAATAACAGTCCTTAGCTAGAGTGCATATCTTCAGTATGGCTCCCTTGGCACCCATCTCTTTTATCTATAAACCGGAATATTCTGTTAACTATCTCATCGCAGCCTTTGGTGGGGACCATGCTATGCCCCCTGGAGCAGAGAGCAGGACGTCCCCCCCCACCACCACTACCGAAGCCCTGCTCAGACTCAGCCTTGCTTTCCTTTGGGCAGACTGCCTCGGGTATTAGTGCCAGAGGCACAGAATTGCACAAAGTGGGTGGAGTCCTAGAAAGTTACCTCCCAGGGCTCAGGAGTGAATCACAGAGGAGAAGCTGGGGGAGGAATCTCTCACACTTTGACCTTCTCTCTGGCTTGGTCCACAAATCCAGTGCAAGGCAGTGGGGTCTGCGTCCAGCTTCACCGCGTGCCAGCTGTGTGACCTGACTAGTAACACGCTTCCCTGAGCCTCAGTCTCCTTACCTGTCAGTGGTGGTCACAGCGGCCCCGAGCTGTCATGGGCCCATTCCTGTCATCTGTTCAGCATTCCTCCTCCCCCGGAATGGCAGTGCTTCCCTTCTTTGGGGCTCTCCTCCACCACCAAATACTGGTCAGCAAGGGCTGTCGTGGCTTCCATGACCCTGTTCCTTGGCCCAGCGGTGAACCCCTGATTAGAGCCAGGCCACTCAGGAGCCTTCTCTGCTCTGTCCAGTTTTGTTTTGAATCGGAACTGAGAAAATGGTTGTGGGCTGAGGGGCCGAGTTGTCATTGGCCACATGCCGCTTTTCATTAGTCTGCAGAGAAAAAGGCAGAAGAGAGAGACTGTGCTGACTCTCTCCTGGCATGATTTGGGTCCCCGATTCCAGCTGTGTCTGGGCCCATGAGCCTTGCTCCCAAGCCGGAAGTTCACCCTCTCTTAGATTCTGAGAGTTGTATTGCTGGTTGGCACTGGTTTCCAGTGATACACTTTCTCACAGAGATTATATAGGATCAAACGGGCTATAGTGTGTGAAACACTCAGCCCAAGGCCTGGCCCACTGCAGGCCCTGTAGGCATGAATTCCTTTCCCTTAATGGGCACCAGGCAAGGATGGGGGGTTGGCAAGATACCAGGGAGATGTGGTGAATCAGCACTCGTGAAGTGATATAACTCAGCACTCCCGGGAAACTAGAGTCAGGTGCCTTGGGACCCCGCAGAGCCCCACAGGAGACTAGAACGAATGCCCAAGCAGAACATTTGGTGGATAGAAAAGGATAGGGCTAAGAAAAAATTCCTGCCCCATCCCTTTATGGGAGGAAAAAGTGTCAACAGGTACTCCCTCTGTGTCAGAAATATATGCTGGAGTCCCTGGAGGCCCAGAAGCTGGATGCCGAGAAAGGCTTTCCAGAAAAGGCACATGTGAGCTGGGTTTGAAGGATAAGAGTTTGCCAAACAGGGAAAGGACTTGGAAAGGAACATGGGCTATCCCTACCAATCAACCATTGTCTGTACAGAGGATTGGGACGGGCTGGGTTTGAATCCTGCCTCAACCAAACTTGAGGCTCTTTTATGCTTCTGTTCCTTATCCACAAAATAAATGGAAATAAGGGTTTGTTTTTAGTACTAAAGGAGAAAATATATGTAAAGCGTTCAGAACAACTTGGTGGCAGAAAGCTATGGTTAAACACTCAATAAAGGTTTAGCTCTTTAGGAAAAGCCTTTACATTATCAAGTCCAATGCCCTTAAAACGATTATAGCTGTTACCATTTATTGAGCCCTTAAGTTCCAAGCATGGTGCTAAATGCTGAGCATGTTTTGTCTCATGTAATCTAACAATTCCAGGAAGTGAGTACAGTCTTGTGCCACATAACTATATTTTGGTCATGAAGGACATCATATACATCAATGGTCCCATAAGACTGTAATGGAGCCGAAAAATTCCTATCACCTAGTGACGTCGTAGCTGTCATAATGTCGTAACACGATGCATTACTCATATGTTTGTGGCGATGCTGGTGTAAACAAACCTATTGCACTGCCACTTGTATAAAAGTAAGGCAAACACAATTACATACAGTACATAATACTTGATAAGGATAATAAATGACTATGTTGCTGCTTTGTGTATTTACTATACTATACATTTTATCTTTATTTTAGAGTATACTCTTTCTACTTACAAAAATATTTGCTGTCAAACAATGTGCTGTGGCAGTAGCCTCATACTTCTTACGTTTACCAGGTCTCTTGATTGTATCATTTTCTCTTGTGCTTGATTTAATCTTACATTTCATAGAGTAAGGTGCTATACAGTCTTGTAGCCTAAGAGCAATAGGCTATATCATATAGCCTAGGTGTGCAGTAGGTTACACCATCCAGGTTCGTGTAAGTATACACTATGATGTTTGCACAATGACAAAATCACCTCACAAATTTCTCTGAACGTATCTCCCTCCTTAAGCGACCCAGGACTGTACTATTATCCTCATGAAAGATAGAAAAACAGAGGTTTTGAGAGGCAAGCTTACATAGCCACCCAGTGTGGAACAGCCAGAGTGGGGGTCCAAATGCAGATTTGTCTAATGACCTATGCCCTAGCCCAGAGAGAGGAAGGGACTAGGCTCAGGATACACATGAAGGGGCTGGGGAACCAGGATTTCTTATGGATGAGCTCAAGAGCAGTAATCCGGTGGGTGGCGGGGTGGGGCGGGGTCGGCAGAGCTTTAAGTTTGCCTGGCTCTTTATAACGACACATCCATTACCAACAGAGAACCAAGGGTGGCTGATAGAGGTTACGGAAGCACCACTAAGCCCTCTACAGGCAGTTCCACCTACACTCTCTCCCACTCTAGGCTGCCGGGAGGACCTGGAGCTTCCTGACACTGTGGAATAGCGCTAAGGAAGGGCTGGGTCAACTCCACAAGGTCTGCAGGGCTGGCAGTGCTAAAGACTGAAGACCAGGCCACACCCCAGTTCCCCTCCAGTCTCCACCCCTGCTGCTTCCGCTGAAAGTCCTTGTAGAAAAATTCCAGCCTTGCCCGGCGGCAGAGTAGCCCCGGGACAGGATTTTTCCAGCTGGGTGGGAGACGTAGGGTGTGTCCTGGTAGCAGCCCCCGCCATCCTTGCTTGGGTCCCCTCTGGCTGGCCTTGGCTCCTTGGGGAGGGGCGGGTCGGCCAGCGGACTCTGGGCTCCGCTCGGGCTTGGACGTCCTGGCAAACAGGAAATGAGACAAAGGCAGCCGCTTATCGGGCCCCCACATTCCTTTCAGGTGATGCCTGCACAGCCAGGGGACTCTGGCTGGTCCCCAAAGGCTGCTCTCCAGGGAGAGGACTTCCCAGCCTCGCCTCCCCTCAGTGACTCCGGAGGGGCGAGGAAGATCCCTGCCGTGGGGAGACTCCTCCCCAGGCACAGCCTCCCTGAGAAGGCAAGGGGCTCCCTACTGACATCTGTACCTAGAGGGATGTGCTGGAGACCAGGTCTTGGAAGAAAGCAGAGGGGGAAAAAATAGGTCATATTCACTCAACCATTCCATAAACTGTAATGCCACCTTATGCCAGGGTACGGTGGGTACTAGGACCTACCAATCAATGAACCAGACCCAATCCCTGCCCTCAGTGAACTTCCAGTGTAACACAGGAGACAGGCAGACACCCGGGGTGAAAGGGCGGGGTGCGGGTGTGTTCAGGGAGGGGTTTTCTAAACCACAGTGGGTGGAGTCAGGGTGGTTTAGGGAAACATCAGTCGCCCTCCCCAGGTACTGTCTCAATGAAGGAACCCTGGAGTTGGCTTTGAAATAGGTGTGGAACAGGGACAAGTGTTGGGCAGAATGGAAGCTATCTAGACTAGGGGGATAGCATGTGCAAATGCCCAGCGGTCTGTGTGTTTACTGGACATGTGAGGAGCAATGAGGCCTCTGGAGTGGCCTGAGCACAGGGTGAATAAGCTGATGAGGATGTTGGTAGGTGGATCCTGATGGCCTTGAAAGCCAGGCTGAGGCCTAGGCTTATTTTGCTGGCACTGGGAACCTGAAAAGGTGGGGTAGGAAGAGGGCTTGGAGAGGCAGGCCCAGCCTAGCCCAGGGGCAGGGGAAGGAGAGGGGGCCCCTCGCCTGGGTGGCTTGGAGAGGCTGATCTGCAGAGACAGAGGCTCAGCTTCCGTGGGGCTGCGCCCCCCCCCTTGCCTGCTGGGCACTGGCGCCAGTTCTGCTGCTTGGTGGGTTGCCCTCCCACCTCCGGCAGCGCTGACTCAGCGTCTGAAAGGTGGTTCCCACGGGCACATGTCTCCCTAGGGGCCAAAGGTCATGCCTTCCATGCCCCACCTCCAAGTGGGTCATGCCCAGGGCTACTGACAACTAGGGCTGAATGGAGACTAAGATGTCTAGACTACCCACCTCTGCCAACCAGCAAGGCCTCAGGCCACCCTTTAGGCTAACCCTATGCCACCCAACTCTGCCTGGCTTTCTACTATCAGAAGTCACAAGTTACTAGAGTTATCAATATTTTGTTTTGTTTTTTTTTTATTTTAAAACAGTGAAAAGAAAAATAAATATCTTTGGAGAATAGGAGTACAGGGTGGGCTGGGTCGTGGGGCTGGACCGTTGGGGGTGTCCTGGCTTTGGTGGTTTCGCGTGGGAGTGCCGGGGAGGCCTGGGATCTGCAGGTTGGCTCCTCCCAGGCCAGGTTCTGCCCGGTCCCCGCTGGGAGGTCTGGGGACTCCACCAGCCTCGCCTGCCCGCAGCTCCCAGGCCGGGCGCTGTGTCAGCGGAACCGCGGGGATTAAGTCCCTGGCGCCGGCCTGTGCCCGGGGCACCATCGGGTGGGTGGGCAGGCAGAGAGGGGGAAGGCGCCCCACAGGGGGCTCTTCCGCTGGCTGCTCTGGCCTGGTGCCCGCCGGCCTCAGTGGTGACCCATATCCTCCATGCCCACGCGGCCCCATACGCCCAGCACGAAACTCTCGATGTCACACTCGTTGGTGCCGCGCACGATGCGGAAGTGGCCCCGCTCGCCCCAGGCTGGACCCCACGAGTTGGCCGCAGTCTGGGGAATGAAAAGCGTCAATAAGCAGGATAATGGGAGTGGAGCCAGGAGGAGCATTGGGCGGGAAGGGGATAGGGGCTGAGCCGGGACTCACCCAGTATTTGAGCGTCCTTCCATCAGGCAGAGTCTCCTCTCCCCACCTGCCGGCCAGAGAGAAGAGAGGCAAGAGCGGCTGATTCTGCCTGCCTTCAGGAGGTCCACCCCCAGGTCTCCCTATCCAGGCCCCTGTTGCCTTTGGTGACTTGGGTAAACTCTTAGGACTTGCGCAGGTCTCTGTCCCTGTCTGTACCTCCCTGTCTCCACATCTCTAAGTCTGTGTCCCTGTGCCCAGTGTGGGGGAAGGCACAGAAGGAATAACTAGAGGGGTATGCAGAAAAGGGGAGAACCTGGGCCACCATCCCGCCAGGGGTCGCATCCCGTGTACCAGTTCTCTGGGCCCTCACACTTCTGCCTGCCCACCCTCCTCCCTTGGGAAGCCAGGGAAGGGTGGGTGCCAGCAACCAGAAGGAAGAAGCTCGAGAGTGTGGGTTCCTTAGAGGCCCCAAACTTCCATGGCAAAGTACATTTCATTGGCGGGACAATTGAAATAAGTGACCCTAACGTCTCCTGTTATCTCAAGTGGGGAAACTGAGGGCCAGGGAAGTGAGTCAGGCAGGGCTGGGAACAAGTGCTTAGATGCGGAGAGGTTGAGCAACTCTTGAATCCTTGTCTATGTTTCCCTGGAGTCATGTTACCCCAGAGTCCAAGGAAGAAACAGTTCCTAGAAAACTTTCAAAAGCCCTCAGCTCTCGGTGTGACCAGGGCCAGTCCCTCCTCTTTTTGAATCTGTTTCCTCCTCTTTGAAATGGGGCTTTACAGAGAGATAGTCAGGGTTCAAGGCAGATTCAGAGCCCTCAGTGCAAGCTCGGCTGCCCCTGCCTTACCTACCACCCCCGCCCCAAGCCCCTCACCCTGTGATCTTGACTGAATGGGTCCCATGCCGGCGGTATCGCTCCGGTCTCCCAAGGCTCACTGGTGTGTGACTGTAGATGCCGCCCTGGTACAGGAAGAAGTCCTCGTGCACCTCCATGAGGGCTGTGGGCAGGGGTCAAAGGAGGGCCAGCTCAGCCTGTTAGCCCAGGCACCAAAGCCCGAGTCTGAGATGCATGCCCAGACTCCACAGCCTATCATACTAAGGCTCTTCGTATCCTCTCCAGTGGTGCTGCCCGTGGGGACGGGACATTCCTGGTCCCCACTCCTGGCCCCAGTGGACTTGCTGCTCGTTGTCGTATAAACCACGTGTGCCTCTGTGTCTAGTCTTACGCAGGCACAAGCTTCGGGAACCAAGGGCAGGATGAGGGCCATTTACCTTGGACAGGGCCATTCTCCATCAGCTCCTTCATGATCTCCTTCTCCTGGAGGGTGGAGGGTGAGGAGAGGGTCATGCATCAGGGCTGAGGTTCCAGCGCTTGGCCAGCCTCCCCGCTCTCTTCCTCTGCCCCTTTGCCCAAGTACAGACTTACGTGGAACCAAGGCGGTAGGCAGGAGTGACCTGGTAGATGTCATTGGCATGAACATGGTGATTGGGGCAGCGGGCAATGGCCTGGCGTTTGCCCCGACCCATGGCCCGGCTGTGCATCATACAGCGGGGCTCAGGGCCGGCCTCGTTCCGCTCCTGGCCCGAGAATGGGTAGCAGTTATCAGACACGACCCTGGAGAGGCAGCAGGAAGGAGCAAGGGCAGAGTGAGTGTGGCCCGGGCCCTCCCCGCAGGGGGCTTTCCTAAGGCCCCGCCACATGCCCTCTTCCCTGCCCACACCCCACAGCTGCTCACCCTCGACGTCGCAGGAACCACCAGGCACCATCGAGACGCCCACCGCGGCAGCCCTGCTGGTTGTGCTTGTCACAAGACAACAGGTTCTGGGGTGACAGGACAGGCGTCATGTGCCCCAGAGAATGGATTGAGACTCGATCAGATGCCACGGCTGGTGGGAGGAAGGGCTGTCAGAGGGCTCAGGCCTTGGCTTTCCCTTCCCACCATGCCAGCTCCTACCCTTGGACTTACCTGCTGTGGAGAAGGCCCAGGAGCCTGCACAGTTGCCCTGGTCGAGAGGCTCATGGATTAGGTTGGGCCACTTCTCAGAGGCCTCAAAGGCTGTGGGCAGCCTCTCCCCTGGGACCAGCACTGTCTGCAAGACAAAAGTCACTTGGTCTGCCTCCTGCCTCTGCCTGGATCTGCCTCTCAGGGGCCTGTTGGCCTTGCAGGGCCACAAGGCATCCAGGGCCTTCTGCAGTTTGTTCCTTCCTCCTTCTGCGGAAGGATCCCAGCTACCTTCATGCTGACTGGAGTGGAAGACCCAAGCATCATTTAGTGCCTCCCTAGTGTCAGGTGGGGGATGACTAGTCTCGTTTCACAGATGAGGCAACTGTGGCCAGGAACAGGTGAGTAGCCAGGCCAGAGTCACCCTGCTTTCCATCCTCAACCCCTGCTACATTCCTCTCTGCACCGTCTAGTCTGCCACATCCTCCTTCCCACCAGGACCTTGGGCTTAGGGCCCCAAAGGGCAGGGGAGGGAAGAAGCAGTCAGGTCCCGTGACCTAGCAGGCTGCCAAGGCAAACAGCAGGAGGCAGAAAAAGCAGAGGCCCTGGGGAGTAGGGCAGGGGCAGGGTCTGGTCACCCCAGCCTTGAGCTGAATTCCCCCTGCAGAGAGGGCCACTCTGGCTAGCCCCTGCATGTTCCCCGCCTGCCACCGAGAAACAGAGCCTCCAGCATGTGCCCCAGCCCTGTCCTGCTGAAGTGCCCCTTCCTCACCCTTTCACTGTTCTGTGTCTGGTTCCAATTTCTCCCCCAAGAGGGTCCCAAAGATGGGTTCCGCTGAATTGTCATTTGTTTCCGAGAATTGCTTCTCTCTGGCCAGAGCTGGAAGAGTGTCTGTCCTTCCCTTCCTAAGGTGACCTGCTGGCCTCTTGGGATCTAACCCAGCCATACTGGGACCAACAACATTTTTTCCCAGGCTGGGGAGGCCAGAAAGGGGTTCGTGCTGGAACCACAACACTCGAATCTTAGGACCAGTTCTCGAAGGCCCGGAGAAGGGGAATGACTTGTCCAGGGACACACAGCCTATTATAGAAGGATAAGCCCAGGCCTGTGGAGGAATAGGGCATAGGGCAAGGATGGACTTACATGAATCTCATTCATGTTGGTGACGGAGGAAGATGGGCGGATGGTGCCAGACGGTAGCGAATGCCGTCATCCAGGGTCATGCCCCAGAAGGCACTGTGGTTCCCAGCCGCCACCTGAAAGAGGAAGGATGGCAGTGACAGACCTGCCAAGACTGGGGTCTTGGAGGTGTGCGCATGTGGGTGGGAAAGATGAATACCAGCTAAGTGTGCACGCGAATAAGATCTGAGCGTGGCTGTGCCATGCACATCACGCATCTCAGGCAGAATGTATGTGTGTTGTGGGTGCACATGCATGTGTGCCCACTGGGGGCATTTCCAGGGCCTCTCACCCGTAGTTGCCCTGGTTGATGGCGCTGATCATGTCTTGGTCCACCAGGCATGGCTCCTGATCACATTCCCACTGCCCTTTCTCCTGGCAGGTGCTGGGAGAATAGGAGGGAAGGAAGAGGTGAGGAGGTGCTAGGCACCCTCTAAAGGTCAACATGGGCCTGAGATTTTATACCAGCATTTGTGGGAAGACCCTTAGATGATCCCATCCAGCCTGGTGGCTTTAAATGTCAACATCAAGTTCATGATTCTCAAGTTTGTATCTGCCTGCATCTCTCTCTAAACTCCAGATTCAAGAATCTTGCTGCTACATCATCTTGCTCAACATCACCACTGGGGTGTCTAACAACAGTTCAGACTTAACACATCTCAAATGGAATTCCTGGTCTCCCCTACTCCTATGCCTGCCCCTATCACAGTCCTCAGAAAACAGCCACTTCCATCTTTCCTGGAGCTCAGGCCAAAAGCCTGGGAGTCACCCTTGACTTGCTTTCATTTGCCGACCAATTAATTGGCAAATCCTGTTGGCTCTACCTTAAAAACACATCCAGAATCCAAACCATGTCTCATTCTTTCCTACAGCTCCTGTGGTCCAATCACCTTTCACCTGGATTATGCTGTAGCCTCCTCACTGTTCTGCCCTGCGCCCCGCTCCTTCAGTGTATTTTTAACACAGCTGCCAGTGATCCTGTTAAAGCCACGTCATATCACATCATTCCTCTGCCTCAAACCCTCCACTGGCTTCGCATCACAGAGTAAGAGCCAAAGTCCTTATGGTGCCAGCAAAGCCCTGCATGATCCGTCCTCCTGTCCCCTTTCTGACCCCTCCTTCTAGTTCTGGTTCCTGAGGCTCCAGCGAGGCTGGACCCCCAACTGTTCGCACCAGCCATACCCTGCCCCAGAGCCTTTGAGCTGCTCTTCCTCTAATAACCTCATCTTTCACTCACTTCTTCTAAGTTTTTCTTCAAATGTCACTTTCTCAGGAGGCCTGCCCTGGCCACCTGTTCAATATCCTCTACTCTTTCTATCCACTTCCCTGTTTTATTTTCCTCCTTAGCAGCATGTCAAAACTATCTGACATACTACATTTTAGTTATTTATATTGTTTAGAATTGTTTCCTTATAGACTCTAGGGTCTTTGAGAGCAGGTATTGTTTGGTATCTTTAGTGCCTAGAAAACAAAACCTAGCATATAGTAGGCACTCAACAAATACCTGTTGAATGAATGAGTGAATGAATGAGGCAGTATAGTGAAGTGACTAAGAGCATGGATTCTGAAATTCAAAGCCTGGGTTCCAGTCCTAGCTGACTAGACATGTGACCTCAGATAAGTTATTTCAACTCTTGTTCGTAAAATGAAGACAATAACACTACCACCTTCTAGGGATGCAACGGCAGGCTTGCAAAGCATTTAGCACAAGGCAGGGCCACCTTAAATGCTCCAGAATTGTTATCGACCATTATTGTTCCCATTACAGTCACCCTGCCCCCACCCCGGGAGTTTCAGACTTAGATCCAACTGGCCTCCTGACAGCTCCTCTGGGTGTGTAAAAGTCATCTCCAACTTAAAATGGCCAAAGCGCCTTTCTCCAAAACAGCTGTTCTAACATCCTCAACTCAGATAAATGGCACCTTATCCACAGGTTTTCAAGCCAGAACTCTGTGTGGTCTGTGGTGTCTCGGCCCGCCCCCACTCCCATGCTTCCCCATTTGGCAGGTCCGGAATGTCACATCGAGAAAGACTCCTAGTCCACCTCACCTGCCTCTCACCCTTCCACTGCTACCGCCAACTCAGATCCTTCATCATCCCTCACCTGGACTGTGACAATGGCTTCCTAACCAGGCTCCCTGCCTCTTTAGATTCCCCCACAAACCCTTTCTGAAGCCAGAGAATGTAAATTAGATTGCGTGATCTCTGAGTGGCTTCCCATGACACTTAGAACAAAACACAAAATCCTCCCCGCAGCTCATGAGACCCATGGGAGGTGACCTGCACCTCGGGGGCCTTTTCTCCCCATTTCACAGCTCCAGGCATTGAGCTCGGTCCCTCCCCTGGCCTTCCCACAAACTATTCCCACCCTGTTCCCTCCTCCTGGCCCTGGGCCACTTGTCCTCTCATCTCCCTGGTATCAGCATAAATGTCCCTTTCTGAGTGGCCTTCCCTCGCCCCCACCCCCATTATTCTCTCTTTTCCCCTATCACAGCTATGAGAGGTTGTAAGGGTATGTTTATTTGTGTGTTTGGTTCTTCACCATTAGATCGGAAGCTCTAGTGCAAGAACAAGGACCATCATGCATTCTGGCTGTACTTAGTAGGTCTTCAATAAATAAGTGTCGCCCGAAGCATTGAATTCTATGAATTCTTCGATGCTTTTACAAGCTCATAACTCAGCTATTACAAGATGCTAAATTACCTCTTCCAAGTCCGCTGGAGGCTCCCGCCTCCAATGTTGCCTTTTAAGGAGCCTCAAGGGGAACCAAGACCCAGTAAGGCTGGGCTCTCCAGCAGGAGTGGGCGGAGGCAGTGTCAGAGAGGACCAGAGGAGACTGCAGAGAAGGGAGACTCTCCTTGTCCTTCCCTCCCCCTCAGACCCCCTCCAAGCATCTCTCAAGGGTTCATAAAGCCTGGAAGGCCCACAGACACTGCCCCACACCCTTCCTCAGGTGCCAAGCACAGAGAACACAGCCACCCAAAGCTGGCCTGCAGGGGGGGCAGGGTGGGGGGCAGTTGGGCTGGCCACTTCCTCCTCTGCCCCCAGGGCTGCCCAAGCAAGTCTAGACTGGGCTGGTGACAGCATTCCAGAGGGGGTCTGGGCCACCAGGTCTCAGGGACAGGAAAGGAAGAAAGTGTTAACCCCTCGCTGTCCAGAGGCATCTTATTAGGACGGGCAGAATCATGCAGGCACGCTCTGTCTTTTTGAACGCACACCCTCAGTTCACACACACACACACACCACACACACAAAACACACATACACACACACATTCTCTCACCCAGGCACACTTTCACTATGACCCAGCACCCTTCACGCCAGTGAGGCAATGGAAACAGCATATGCGTAATGCATTCCAAAAGTTTCCTCCTCCCTGGGGCCTCTCCGTCCCAGGCAGGAGGTGGAGTGGTGGGTGCAGAGCCTCCTCCTCTAAGTCGTGGGGTCCCCATTATGCATTCAAAGCTTCCTACCAACTTCCCATCTCAGGCCTCACATTAGAGTAGGGGGCACACCTGACCCCTTCATCCTCCTGTCCAGAGTAGTGGGGAGGGGTGGGGAGGGAGAGGGGTCACATTCCAGGGAAGGCCCTGCGACAGGCTGGCTGGCCTCCAGCTCAGTCATCCCTGACCCTCATCCGGTCCAGGGCAGCGGATGCTGTAGTCAGAGGTTTCCTTCCTGGCACCCCCTTCTTGGACTATCCCATGACATGGAGAAAGTTCGGGTGGGGGGGGCAGTAGCCCAGCCCAAGCCAGGAGAAGTCAGGAATGACTCCCACCTCAGGATCGTACCTAGAGTCAGGTATCTGTGGTTGATCATTCCTGGAGAATGTTGTTAGAATGCTTACACAAGTCGACATGATTACTGTAAATACTCCCATGTTCCATATGAGAAAACTGAGGCTCGGAGAAGGGAAAGGACTTGCCCAGCAAGTGCGTGACAGGGATAGGATTTAAACCAAGCTTACACGGCCTTTCCCGCCCCCACAACCCAAGCACTCACCAACGGTTACAGTTGTCCCAGTAGGTTCCCAAGACTGGATAGATGCGATCCCCACGCATACATCCTGGTGAGAGAGAAGAGAAGAGAAGTGGAACCAAGACAAGAGACTATAGACTAAGATGGCCAGGAATCCAGATCAAGTATCCAGAAACATGCGTGCACACACGTCCCAGCCCTTATTGAAGCTAAAGTCAGACTATAACTTAAGACATCTCCTGCAGGGTCACACACCTACTGCTGCATGGGAAATTCAATGACTACGATTTGGATCCCTCTTGCTTCTCTTGCATTCCAGCCACAACACTCCTTTGGTCCTTTGCATTTAAATGAGTTGGGGCTTGGTGACGGGGGGGGGCTGGGCAGGACATGAGGAATCTGAGGCCCAGAGAAGGCAAGTGACTCCACTAAAATAACAGCACTTTAGGATGACAGCCCAGGTCTGCAGTCTTGCACCCACAGCCCCATGGAACTGTGGGAAGGAATTCAAGCGTTCTCCTTCCTGTCAGACAGGGGCAAGTGCATGGGAAAGGAAGGTGGCGAGGGCTGGAGGTGGGAATGGATTTGACCCATCTCCCAGGTGTGATCAGGGATGGAGAATCTTGAGCAAAAGCAGAGGAATGGCTAAGATGACCCTGATCAACTCCTGTGTGCTTTATCAGCCTGAGGGTGAGTCAGCAGGCGGAGCCAGCACCTTCCATGTCCCGGATATGTAAACAGGACTGGGAGAAAGGGCAAGAAGCTGCCCTTCTCCTGGGCCAACTTAAAATCTCACTAACCAAGGATCTTCTCTCCTTCAGGCTTGGAGAGACTCAAGTTGGACCAGAGTGAAGACTCCCCAGAATCAGAGAGTGGAGCAGGCTCTCTTTCCCAGATTCTACGAAGCCTCCCCTGGAAATGTCAGTGCATCAGCCTTGCTCCTGAGCCTTGCTGAGTTTGGGGCTGACAAAGTAACCCACCCCTGGCCATCTGGTGCCCACCTTGGACGGGGGAAAAGGGGGTGGCACGCCGAGGCAGAAGTCCCAGAAGTCAGGACAGCAGTCGGAGACGGTGCGGTTGCAGAAGAGGTCACAGTAACAGGTAGCACCCAGGTAGGGCAGGGCGCAGTCATCGGTGCGGCCGCGGCAGCACAGGTCCTGCTCCTGGCAGTACCGGCCGCCTGCATCCCGGATGCCCCGCAGGTGCAGAGCCGGTGCTAGCTCCCGGCGCCCGCGACCTCGCCGGGCACCCAGGGCCAGCTCACCAGCCAGCAGCAGCAACAGCAGCAGTGCCTGTGGACATCGCCACATGGTGCCTCCTGGGCCCAGGGAGGGCAGAGGTCAGGAGTCAGAAGCAGTGGGCAGCAGAGACTACCTGACACCCCAGGGGCCTATTTCCCAGCTTCCTGGGGCTGTGAGTCCAAGGGTTTAGTGGGGTCAGAGACCCTGAGTCCTGCATTCCCAGGCAGGACATGGGCAGACGAGCCACAGTTTATGTGTCCTGGCTTATAGAGGGAAGGGGACTGAGCAAGAAAGGAAGCCCCTCCTTGACCTGCCTGGGTACCTTCAAGGATGTGGCATTCTTGGTGCCCCCCCCCACTCAATACAGTAGTTCAAACCCGAGCTCTGTCCTGTCCTGAGTCCCTCTGCCCCCTCCACCTCAGTCTCCGTCCCTGACACGGGTCCCCCTCTCTTCTGTGCCTCTCTGTGTCTCTCTGACCCTCCACTCCCTCTCTCTGCCATCTGTCATGGCCCTCAGTCCGCCTCCTCCTCCTCTCTGTTCCTTCTGTCTGCACCCTCTCCCTTCTGAGCAGAGGAGCGTCCCTACCTGATGAGGGGTGTGGGCTGGGCCCAGGCTGCCCTACGCGCCGCCTCCGGACTCCTGCGACCGCTGGACACTCAAAGTCAAGTGAGGAGCGCGGGGGGACCGCTTTTTGTACCGCCCTGCCGGCGGGGCGTCTCCCTAGCCGCGCCGCGGGAGGGAGGGGCCCGGGCTGGTGAGCACCTGGGGTAGCCCGGTAACTCAGGAGCCCGGACCTGCGCGGGGCACGGTGAGCACGTGACTGTGCTCGTTTGGTCCTGGTGGAAGTGGTTCCCTTAGGGGGAACTCCAACCGTAACAGAAAGGACTGTGGTCTGACACCGGTAAGGACTTCCCAACAAGCTTCGCCGTGGGGCTGAGGGGCTAGGGTGGAGAGGGGAGAGAAAGGGCGCAGTGCTCAGAGCTTCGCAAATGGTGTTTGGGAAATGATGGGGAGGGTGCAGGAGGCAAACATCTTTAAGACCCTCTTGACCCCTCAGTAATAAAAACAGCCATGTACACCTCTCTTCACAGTGCCCACCAGGCTTGGGGCCACCCCAAGCCCCCTCCTTTCCCAGGAATGATTGGAATCCTGATGGAGATGGTTTAGGACCCTGCAGATGCCTTGAGTGGCTCATCCTCCCCAGGATTTGAGGTTGGCGTGGTGTGGGGGCCTGCAACCCCACTTCGTGTCTGCCAAGGCATTTTGCCAGGCACTGCCCTCTTTATCAACCACAAGGGCGTCCTGCTTGGCACCTGTTCTCCTTCAGGGCCCAAGAGCAAGAGCTCTGCCAGCTGGCGCCCCCCTGCAAAGCCCCCCCTTCTTGCCCCAGGCATAAACCCTTCCTTTGCCCAGGCTGGCCTGGGCCCCAAACAATGGGGCTTCTGTCCTGTCAGGCCTGCTGTCACCTTTTACCTCCAGGTTGCGCAATCCCCTCTCTTCCAACAGACTGAGTTCAGGTCAGAGGACTCTGCAGCAGGAAGGATGAAAGAGACCACCTGGACACATCCCCCTCATCCCTAAGCCTGAGCCTCAAAGCCGCCCTGGGTGGAGGAGGAGGACATGGAGCATGGGGATTCCCTTTGCCCTCTCTCTGACCTCCCCGCAGACCTCCCCAGCTAAGGGCATCCTCAGCTGGCCAACTCCTGGGGGAGGGGAGGGACCAGAACAAACAGGCATCTGTGACTGGGTTACCCCCTGCTGGGAGACTCGGCAGTATGAGTCGCCAAGGGGACCCTGCCCTGATGGGAGGAGGGGGTGGAGGATGGGGAAATGATTTCCGGGTCCCCAGCACTGGCACTGACACACTCAGGAGCTGGTCCATCTGCTTTCTGCAGGGACCTGGGACAAAGCCTAGATGGGAAACTGAGGCTCAGAAGGTCAGCCATGTTTGAGTCACACGGCCAGAATGTAGGCTCTCTACCTGCCACCTCTCCACTCCTTTCCCTCCAGTCATCTTTAGTCACCCACTACAGGTCTCAACACCCTCCTGGTCAGGAAGTCCCTTCCCATATGTAACCTCCATCCGCCTTACTGCAGGGCGGGTCCTGCAGGAGTGGTAAACGTTAGTTATATCCTTGGGGTAGGAGATGGAGGCTGCCTTCAGAAGAGCTAGATCAGTTTCACTTGTGGTTCTGGGGCTGGGGGCTGGTGCAGAGGCATCAGGCTTGTTCTTTGCTTCAGATCACCCCCCTGTAAGCCACCTGTGTGAGTCTGTGTTGTGTGTGTGTGTTTATGTGTGCACGTGTATATCTGTGTAGCTGTGTTTCTGGGGTGTTTCTGCTTGCGTGTGTCTGTCTGAGTCTGTTTGTCTCTCTGTTACCTGTCTCTGCTATGTGCCTGTGTATCTGTCTGGATGTTGCTTTTGTGTTGGGTCTGTCTGCCAGGGGATTATTTGCTGTACTTGTGTGCTTATTGGCTGGTGTGTCTGTGTTTATAGCTGTATGACTGTCCCTTTCTGTGTCTGCCTATTTTTACTAGGTGTCTGTATATCTGGGGAGGTATCTGTGTCTGTTTGGGGGTTTTGGTTATCTGCCTGTCCTTGCCTGTCCGTCTGTCAGTGCATAAGAGACAGAAGCACAGAGCAGTGGGAGATAGCAGAGCCAAGAGCATGGCTGGGGTGGGAGGGTCCCTTCTCATCACTAAGCTTGGCACTGAGCCCACACAGTGGAATCTCATGACTTGCTGGGTTCCTTGGCCAAAGAGGAGAGGAAAAGGGCAGGGCTCTGGGAGGGGGGCTGGAATCCCACTTTCTTTTTCCATGACCCCTTCCTTCCTGGTGACTCATTCTTTGTCTTATTCTTATCCAAGGGCCTGGGGTAGAGCAACAGGTAAGGAGGCACAGCAGGACTTACGTCTGAGCCCTCTGCCCCCTGTGGGGCGGGTGGCCTGGGGCTCAGCAGTGACTCTGTCCTCCCTTATCTGTGACTCTGGGCAGGTACTGCCCCTCTCTAGGCCTTGGTTTCACATCTGTACCTGGTTGTTCCCTTGAGGCCCTTTCATGTGTTTTTTTCTGTCTATAAAGGGAGGTGAAACTAGAAAGGGTCAGTGACTTGCCTATGGCCGCACAGCAGAGCAGGGGCTCAGGCCTCCTCTCTTCTCTCTAGGAGCATAGCACTCCCCTCCTTTTCTCCCCAACAACAGCTCTGGGTGCTCAGAATGGGCCATTCTCCTCTGGAGGCTTAGCGGGGCCTCTTGGGACAAAGATCCATTGTGTTCTGCTCAGCCCGAGTCTGCGGCCAAGGACCCATAACTTAAGGCCCCTGGGGCATAGATTTTTGGGTCTCAAACAGCACTAAAGCTCTGGCTGGGGGTCCCTTGTGGCCCTCTGTGGTCAGCCAGACATGTCTAGAACTCAGAGCAGTGCTACCTGGGACTGAGTGTGAGATCCAAGCCAGGCCCAATGTTGTGTGTGTTAGGCCATGTCGTGACGCATCAGGCTTTCCAGGGACCTGTTTTATTGCCTTATAGAAAGTACTACCCGCAGGGCTCTGTGACAGGCAGAATGTCACGCTGTGTAGCATGCTGGAACTTGTGATGAATAAGATCCGGGCCACGTGGAAGTGCATGGAATGCTTTACTGTCTGATTTTTCTCATTCATTCAACAAATATTTGTTGAGCATTTACTACGTGCCAGGCTCTGTGCTAAGTGCTGAGTGTTCAGGGTTGAACCAAACAGACACAGGTCCTGCTGTTGTGAAGTCTTCAATCTAATGGGAAGATAGGCAAATAAGCAAAGACACCAATAAATCATTCCACAGTGTGCAGTGCTAGGAAGATATGCACAAGGCATAGGAAGCTAGAGCATTGCGGTGGTCAAGGAGGACTCAGGGAGATGACATCTGAGCTGATACCTGAAGGATGAGAAGGAGGCAGCCATTCCTAGATCCCAGGGTAGAGACCAGGAAGCTAGATCAGTATGAGCAGCAGCCCTGAGGCCTGGCACTGGTTGGTCTGTTTGAAAAACAGAAAATAACAACCCAGAGTGACCCCACTACAGTGAACGAGGGGGATGGAGGAACGAGATGAGGCTAGGAGGTGGGCTAGGGGTGCAGAGGACCCTGAGAGATTTTGACATGGGAGGGACATCGTGTGGTTCACAAGTACTCTGGCTGCTCTGTAGACCCACCACAAGGTAAAAGTGGATTCAGAGAGGCCAGGTAGGAGGCGCAGGTGTGACCCAAGCTAAAGATGCTGAGGCTTGATCAAGTCTGGTGGCCATGGAAATCAAGAGAAACCAACCTATTCAAGAGCCATTTTGAAGGTGGAACTGACAGGACTTGCTGAGGGATCAGATGTGATGGGCGGAAGAGGAGAAATCGAGGACTTCTGGGTGTTTAGCTTGGTGGGTTGGAGATGATGCAAATTCTCTGCTCCTCCTATTGAGGGGCAGAGACCGTACCCCTCTCTGGAATCTGGACAAGCTGGGGGATCTGCTTGGATCATAGAGTACCAAGTACCCATGCTGGTTTCTAGCTCAGTCCGGAAAAAGAAGAGTTCTGCGCCTGGAAGGCTCTCAAACTGGAAGCTGGGCGGGGAGCAGGAATGGTACAGTAGACTGAGCTGGGAGGAAGGAGGAGAGCCAGGTGAGAGAGCCGTCGGGAGCCTGTAGAAGAAAATGTTTCAAGCAGGAAGGAGAGCTGACCTCTGTGGAATGCTGCCCCAAAGTCTAGTAAGCTGAGGACAGAGAAGTGTCCACTGTATTTGGCAATAAGGACACTGAAGTGACCTTGATGAGAGCATTCTTAGTGGAAGAGTAAGTATGGGAGCTGGATTGGAATAGGTGGACCAGCGAATGGGAGCCAGTGAACTGGAGAGAGCAACCATAGGCAACTTTTGAGAAAGTTTCAGTGTAAAAGGAAGCAGAGAAATGGGACATTGGTTGGAAGGGAACAGAAGGATCATGTGAGGGTTTTGTTGAAATGTGGAGGGTATAAAACTGGGTCTCTATGCTGATGACAATGACCTGTAGGAGACAAGGAACTGATAATACAGAGAGAGGATTACCCAGGAGCGAAGTCCTTGATAAAGACTTGGACAATCATCGCAGAGATGAAAGGGAAGAGAGACGGGTTTGTAGAATGGGCCATGTGAAGACACGGCAGCCTCTCTGATGGTTTCTGTTTTCCCGTGGAGTGGGAGCAAGTTACAGCCAAAGTGAGATGGGAAAGAGGAGGGAGTGGAGGATCAAGGATTAGGTGTGAGAGCCTTATCACAATCAAAGCCACTCGAAAACCAGAGAGGATTTCTGTTGGTGTGGAGTGACCATCTGAAGTTGCTGACCATGAATTTGTAATTACCTGTCAGTCTGTTTGCCAGCGTGTTCTCTGCCGTACCCAGCATGTGCCAAGAATGGGCCTTTTCCCAGGTAGTCCAGTTATCTCAATTTGTAGATGGGGAAGCCAAGACTCAGATTTTCTGGCTTACTCAAGGTCACACAGCTGTTAAGGGCAGAATAGGACCTAGAGCCCAAGCTTTGAGTGCCTGGGCACATGCCTCTGCAGATGCCAACATTTTCAGGACTAAATTGACTCTCACACCCAGTAGTTTTTGTGGTCATCAGTTGTTGTTACAACCTGGGAAATGGAGCAAAGAGAAACGGCTTCTTTCCCTTTTCTGTGATATTTCTGTGTCATTGGTGCTTGGGGGCCAGTTGAGCACAAAGAGCCCCGACGTGCCGCTTCCTTGCAAAGTCGGTTTGCTGAGTAATGGTGCCGTTTCTCCATTCTCCATCTATGTCTAAATCGTTAACTTCTTTCGACTCTGGGCCAGGAGTGATGGGATATGGGGTTAATGGTCCCCCTGCATCTCTTAATTACCTGCCTTCAATTCAGCATCGCTTTCACTAAAGAAAGCCCCTGGGAGTAGCACGGCTTTCACCAGCAAACATCTTAGAGAGCTGGTCCTATCTTTGGTGTCTGTTTACAGAAACATTTCCACACCTCACTTGACAGTTCCGGGGAAGCACTGCTCTTCCCAGGCACGAACGTTAATAAATGGGTCTTAAAAAAGCACAAGAGGCTCCGCCATGGCTGCAAGCACATTTTATGCTTTACCTTTTAATCCCTAAGCAGAGAGTGATAAAACTCCAATAGTTGAGTGACTACCAATCCAATAGAAAGAGTCACTTTTAAGAACTAGCTCCTCAGGAGGAAATAATGTGACGTGCCCTTCGTAGTCATAATGGGTTGAATCCTCAAAAAAGATGTGTCCTGTCCTCATCCTTGGAACCTGTGAATGTGACCTTATTCGGAAAGAGTCCTTGCAGATGTAGTTAAGTTAAGGACCTCTGGGAGGGCCCCAGAGCCACAGACAAGTGTCCTTATGAGAGATACACAGGAGACACAGATCCAAGAGGAGGAAGCAACATGACTGTGGATGCAGATTGGAGTGATGCGGCCACAAGCCAAGAGACGTGGAGCCACCAGAAGCTGGAGGAGACAAGAAATGGGTTCTCGCCCAGAGCCTCCAGAGGGAGAACTTCTGGCCTCCAGAACCGTGAGAAAAGAAATTGCAATTGTTTTAACCAGCCCAGGTTTGTGGCGGTTGGTTACATCAGCCCTAGGAAACTGATGGTGGTCTTCCATTTCAGGGATGTACAAGGCCTGAGATCTGTGCGTCCATTGGAATGTGCCAAGTGCAAGGTGATACGGCGACTGAGTGAGCACAAAGCGGCTTACGTTGGCAAAGCAGAACAAACTGGCTCAGAGAAGTCCACGCGTCTTCAAGTGGTTCACACACCCCTCTGCAGTGATAAGGGCATAATATCGAAGTTGAGAGCACAGACCCACTAGCCAGATGGTGTAGGTTCAGATCCTGGCACTACCTCTCAGTAACCGTGAAGCCTGGGGCAAGCTTCTTAAGAGCTCTGTGCCTCAGTTTCTCCATGTGTAAAATAGGGACACTAATAACAGTCCCTACTGTGGGGTAGTTGTGAGGATTATACAACAACATCTTTAAAGCATCTGGAATCGACAGTGCTGACACGTCACAAGTACAAGGCAGGTAAGCGTCTGCTATTATTATACTGACCCACATCAGAATAGCCACAAGTGATCTCAGAATAGTCAAATAGATGGAAAAAAGCTTAAACTGACATAAAGTGAGCCAGACCAGTTAAAACTGCCTAAAATGAATGTAAACCAGCTCAAATCTCTTGAGTCAACCATAGTAAATCAAACAGGCTTAGAACAGGTCTGGAGTCTGCACACACAGACAGTAACACACAGCCCCACATGGCTCCCAGAAGTAAGCGGTGATGTACAGGCAGAGGGCCATGGAAGTGAGTCCACACCTAAGACAGATCAAGACAAATTTCCTTGTTGGCAACACAATCACCATATGCTAAAAGGACACTCGAATTACTTACATCAGGTCAAGCCTCAATACCAGGAACCACTGTCACACTAAGTGGACTTGGGACTCGATATTTTGCTCTAGGATCCTGAGGAGTTTCATGAAACCCAGAGGAAAGAAGGGCAGTCAGAGTCTATAGGGACCTGGAAGGTTTCTAGAACCCAGGCCACTCTCGCTGGCCCAGAGAAGGGAAATAGCCCCCTGCCCACCCCCCAAGACCAGTAGCTCCTTGAGCAGCAGGATAAGGGGAGGGAGACCCTTGGGGGTTGGGAGTTTCAGATGAGAGACCAAAAGTTAGAGGCTGTCGTGTGGCAGCTCACTCCAGTGGTCACAAGTGCCTCAGCTCAAAGGCACACCCTAGCCCCTACTGGCTCTTCCCACCCCCACCCCTGGGGTGCTCTCTCCAGGGGACACTGGTAATGCATTCATATCCATCTGTGTCTCCTAATGATGGGGAAGGGCGGGGGGGGGGGGGAGGGGAGGCGGGGGGGGGGGACATCAGGGTGTGGCTCAGGGCCCCGCAGGGGAGCCGCCTCCTCTAAACTCAAGGCTGGGTGAACAGTGGCCCTTCTATAAAAACAATCAGAATATGGGAAGATAAAGAGAGTCCCAGACAGGCTTCCTCATGTCACCACATAGCTGCTTGGACACAGATGTGCAGGTCAAGGGCCCGGGTAGGAGTCAGTACCAATCTTGGCTCTGTCTCTGACATATTGTGTGACCTTGAACAGATCACCACTCTGTCTGGGCCTCACTAACTCATGTCTGACTAGGGAGGGAGACCTCCCTTGACACCAAGGGCTCTAAACTCATTTAAATCAAATAGAGCTCATTTAGTTCAACACTCTCATTTGCAACCGTAGAAACAGAGACAAAGAGAGAGGGAGGAATTGGGCTACAGGCTCACAGCAAATGAGTGGGAGATAAAGGGAACTATCATTGCTTGCCCATCAGCTGTGTGTTTGATTAACTCCCTCCACTTGGAATGGCCTTTCCTACATCCCAGCCAGCACAAATGCTCTGAGCATCTGCCACGGGCTGGGCACCTTCTCTGGGCTGATCACTTGACATGAATCATCTCATTTGTTCTCCGCCACCCTCTGACCTATTTTCCCCATTCCACAGATGGAAAAACTGAGTCCCAGGGAGATGACTCAGTCATACACAACTATTTGAATCCTTATCTTTACTTTAGTGCCCCTACGGCAGAAGGAATAATGAGGAAGGAATGCTAGAAGTGAAGAGTTCCTTGGAGGACGTGACCCACAATCCACTTGTTGGGACAAGGCCAGGGAGTGGGCTCAGGCCCAGAAAGAAACGGGGAGGGCAGGACAATGCCCCTCTGATTCATTTAAAAACAATTAGCTTTCTTTGCTTTTTTCATTCATTCATTCATTAATACATTCTCATGGTTCAAAAATCTGTATAAAAATCATCAGGAGTCTCACCCTGGCCCAGGTGCTTCATTTGCCCTGTTCTGACTCCTCATCCTTGCCCCTGACACGTCATCACGTTTTATTAATACCTCAGGTATTCTTTCCGAGTGTCTTTAGGCAAGTACAAAAAGTGAATATATATTCAGAATGCCCGTTTCACAGAAAAGGTAACGAACTAGATAACGTGCTTCCCCTTTTTCCGAAGCCACACAGCTTAGGGACCTTAATCAGCAAGTAGAGCTTCCTCCTCTCCTATCGCCACATGATTTGTATTACAGAGATTGGAATAATTTATTTAACCAAGTCCCTATTGATAGATATTTGAGTTGTTTCTAGATTTTTTTTTTGTATACAGCGATGTTGCAATAATCATGTACATGCATTGTTTTATATGCAAGTACATTTGCAGAATGAATTCCCCAAAGTGGATTGCTAGGTTGCAGGTATTGTATTAGTTTTCTATTGCCACATAAGCAAATGACTACACACTCAGCAGCTTAAAGCAATACCCATTTATTGGCTGACAGTCTGCTGGTGTGGCTGAGTCTCTGCTGAGGGTGAACGCAAGACTTGGTTCTCGTTTGGAGGCTCTGGGGAAAAAAAAATGGGTCTCCATGCTCATTCCTGTCATTGGCCAAATTTGGTTTCTGGAGGCTGTAGGACTGAGGTCTCTGGTTTTTTGCTGTCTGTCAGCTGGGGGACTCCTCAGCTCCTGGATGAAACCTACGTTCTTTGCCACATGGCTTCCCCAAATGGCACGATGAATTCTTCTCATGCTGCAGATCTCTGACTTCTTGTCTGAGACCAGCCAGAGAAAATTCTCTGCTTTTCAAGGCCTCGGCCTGATCAGGTCCAGCCCACTCAGGATCATCTCTCTACCTTAAAATCAAGTGATTTAGAACCTTACTTGCATCTGCACAATCTCCTGCCATATAATGGGACATAATCACCGAGTTCATATTTTCATTATATTTACAGATTCTGCCCACATGCAAGCGATCACCCAAAGGTGAAAGCTGTGAGGGTCACCTAGAATTCTGCCTAATACAGGCATCTTTACAATTTTGAGAGATGTCCCATCTTGTCTCCCACAGGGGATATGCTGAAGAATTCCCCACCCCAGCAATGATGAGCATGCCTTTTTTTCCACTGCGTCACCTAAAGAATGTTATCAAACTTTTGGATTTCTGCCAATCAGATAGGTGAAAATGGAATCTTTACGTATTTTAAGTTTGTGGTTATCTTCTTATGAATAAGGCAGAGGACTTCTTCAAAAGCTTGTAAGCCATTTATAATTCTTTCTTCTTTTTTTTATGGCTTCTGGTTTGAGTCATAGAAAGGTTTTTCTAATCACAAAGTTAATCTGAAACCCTCCCATGTTTTTTTTCTGGTGCTTTTATGGTTTCATTTTTTACACCGATTTTTGGAACTGGAAGTTTCTCTTGTCATTTCCTCAGTAGCAAGTGCAAAGTTGGACCCAAGAGGCTTAGGGTTTGGGGTAGTAAAAGGAACCGCCATGGCGGAGCCCTCTAGATGCTGGACTCAGACTTCTTTCAGCTCTGCCAGAAAGCCCAGGCAGCAATCTTCCACTTCCCTTCCCTTAGCTCTCACTGCATCGTTTGCCGGCACAGGGAACTCCGAGCTAAAGGGAATTCGGAGCTAAAGGGAACCCTGCCCTGCCTGAGGAGCGTCCAGTCTGGAGCATGAGATAAGCACGTGGACAGACCGGAATTTGAGATATAGGAATAAGGGCACAGGGGAGGGCGATCAGGATTCTGATGGGAGGCTCCAGAAAGGAGGTGGCATCTGAGCTGAGCCTTAAGAATGAGGGAAAATGTAATGGCAGTGATGGAGGAAGGAGAACGGCAAGAGCAAAGACAGGGAGGTAGGAGAAGTCTTAGCTCGGAGAGAAGGTTTTAGTGGAACTTGAGGTCCTCAAATGTAGGGATAGAGTATGACGTCTCTCAGTGCATCTGCCAGAGTTTGGAAAATGGACTGAAGCAGAACAGACATGGGGTTTTGATCCAAGGCTCAATCATTTTCCCATCGCTCTGACAGTGAGAAGCAAAGACCTCCAAGAAAAAGCCCTTGGCTGTGCAGTCATCGCATAACCGGGGCGCGCTCTGCACACCACTGCCACCTTGTGGCTGATCTGGAGCTTCTCCATGATTAGCCTCAGGTGTCAGGTCTAAGCCCAGCAAGTCCAAGAACTGAAAAAGAGACTTAGTGGATCTGAGATCGAAAAACCGTGAAATCCTGCTCTGAGAATGTCTGAGTTCAATGGGCCCTCAGAGACCAGCCGGTTTGACTTTTTCATTACATATGGAGAAACCAAGCCTCGAAGAGCGTGTGGAGAAGAGAGCACTAGACTTGATGTAAGAATTCTCAGTTTATAGCCTGGCTCCATTTCTTACCAGGTATAAGACCCTGGGAAAGTGACCTCACCTCCCTGGTCCATAGTTCCTTCTCTGTAAAATGGAGTCTGAGATCTAGCAAACTTCTCTTTTCTGATAATGTCAGGCTAAGTTACCCAGATCAGTTCTCCCATGGAAAACTAAAAATGCTGGTGTTTATAGAGTCTAACCAAGGGGTAAGGTGCTATCAGACAAAACTGAAAGGAAAACAGAAACTTAGACAGATAAACCAAGTAGAAAAGTCACTTTTACTCTGAGGGCATTTCCTGATTCTGGCGGATATGAACTGTTGTTTTGCTGACTCCCCCAGGCAAGGGGCACAAATGAAAGTTAAAGCACATGGTGAAGGATCATACAGAAACCCTCCACGTGGTAAGCTGGGATCCCAACGATATTCTCAGAAATAAACCAACCTTGGTCCTAGTATGGACTTGCACCCCTAGTTTGTAACTACTGGATGACCTGTAACCTCAAGCTTTGAACTTCGATTGAGGTGACCCCAGACTGTTTTGTGCCTCCTGGAAAAAGCAAATGAAAATCTTCTTTGAAGGGAGGTACCCTCAGCTTAGGCTCCTAATTAATCACACAAATAATTTTCAGGGAATTAAGGGAATAAGACCCATGGCAAGAACCAGAAGAACTAAGAGGCAACAAAAAGTACTCGTAAAGAATTCAGACACTGGAATTATTTTACACAAAATATTTTTAAATGTGTTTTAATAAATGAAAAATGAACTTGAAAATATTTGCATGGAATGAGGAAAGTATAAAAATGACAGTAAATTCAAAAAGGGCTATATTGAACTTCTGAAAATGAATAATACAATAACCAAAATTAGGAAGTCATTGTCAAGTTTAAAGCAGGTTGGACATAGCTAAAAAGAGAATCAGTGAACTGGAAGCAAGATCAGAAAAAAAAATCTGGAATGAACCTAGGGAGACATAAAGTTTAAAAAATAATGCAGAAGAAAGGGTCAAAGACATGAAGAATAAGTAAGAAACATCTAACATGTGTTTAATTGGAAACCCAGAAGGAGTGAAGAGAATGAGGCAAAGGTGATATTTGAAGGGTCAGTAGCTGAAAATTTCCCAGAACTGATGAAATACATTAATTTACAGATTCAGAATCCCAACAAATCTTAAGCAAAACAAATTTTTTAAAATTTACACCTAGAAAAGGCTATATATTATATATTCCAACTAGATTACATTCTGGAAAGACAAAACTATGGAGGTACTAAAAAGATCAGTTGTTGCAAGGGGCTTGGGGATGGGGAGGATGAATAAACGGAGCACAGGAAATTCTTTTGTGAAATTATTTTGTATGATACTATAAAGGAGCATACATGTCATTATACATTCAAAACCCATAGAATGTACACTACAAATAACCTTAATGTAAACTATGGACTTAGGGTGACAATGATGTGTCACTGTTGGTTTACTGATTGTAACAAATGTACTTCGTCCATGGGGGATCCTGATGGTGGGGGAGGCTGTGTGTGGTAGAGGAAGGAAGAGACATGTGGGAATTCTCTGTACTTTTCATTTAATTTTGCTGTGAACCTAAAACCACTCTAAAGTCTTTTAATAAAAAGACTTTTAAAACAAAGTCTTTTAATAAAAAAAAATTTACAACTACACATTATGGTGAAACAGCAGAATACCAAAGATAAAGATAAAATCTTAAATGCTACCAGGGGGGAAAAAAGATTATCTTCAGAGGACCAAGATAGACTGGAAACTGACTTTTCAAGAGCAGCAGGGACAAAAGGCAGTAAAAGGATTATTTAATAGGCTAACAGAAGATTACTGCTGGCCTAGAATTCTATGCCCAGTGAAAAATCCTTTAAGAATGAGGGTGAAATAAAGACATTTTCAGACAAACAAAAACTAAAAGAATATGTCACCAGCAGACTTTGGTAGAAAGAAGAGTACAGACGAAAGTCAGAAATGTTAGGGAAAAAAAGTAATAATATAACAAATATGCGGCAAATCTAAATGCACCATGACTGTGTAAAATAATAAAAATATCTTATGGTATTTAAAACAGAAAATCATATATGTTAAAAATACATGATAAAATGATAAATAAGTCAGGAGATGGGTAAATAAAATTAAATTATATAAAGTTTTTGTGTTATCTTGGAGTAGAGTAAATGTGTTGAGTAATTTTGGATTTGAACGATTTAAATGTGCCGATTTAACCTCTAGGATAACCAATAATTAATAATTTCCAAGAGTTAAGGGAAGCGAAGTCCCCTCTGCATGAGGTCTACTAACCAAATACATATATATCAAACAAAGTGGACTTTAAGGCAAAAAGTACTATTAGGAATAGAGAGGGCCACTGTAAAATAATAATGAATCAAGTCATCGGGAAGATATATCAGTTTATATACACTTATAAATGAATAAGAAAAGGACAACATAATCAAATAATGGATAATAGGTACTTTACTAAATTGTGAACAGGTACTTCTCAATAAATATATGAAAAATGCTGAACCTCATTAATAATCAAAGAAATGCAAATTAAGACCACAATAAGATGCCACTATATACTCATCATGTTGGGTCAATTTATAATTTGCAAAATTTCACATATTGGAGATGACAGACATAAAAGTACCAGGAAGCATGACTGGTAACCAAGAGGAAAAAAAGAAAATAGTGTCAGAACCACAATGATCCACATATTAAAGTTAGCAGACAAGAACTTTAAAGTAACTCTGGTAATGTGTTAAAGAACAAAGAAGAAAAAAAATGAATAAAAGAATAAAAAATAGATTGTCAGTAAAGAGTGAAACATATTTTTAGGAAATATTTATATATTCTAAAACTGAGAAATACAACACCTGAAATTAAGAACTTCATTTGATGTGTTTAACTGAAGTCAGGGTATAGCAGAATGACAAAAGACAGGATTAGCAAAGTTGAAGACAGTTCAATAGAAAATATCCAAGGAAGCATTTGAGATCTTGCTCTTTGGCATATGTTGTCAGTTTGGCTCAAATAAACTCTTAAAAAAAAAAAAAAGAAAAAAGAAAACAACCAAGCTGAAACACAAAGGAAAAACAGCAGAAACAGAACATAAGAGATAGTGGGACATAGTCAGAAGGCTAACATTTGTGTAATTGGAATCCCAGAAGGGAAGGAAAGAGAATTGGGGAGAAGTAATACTGAAGCAATGTGGCTTATAATTTTCTACAACAGTTGAAAGATATCAACCCACAAATTCAAGAAGCTTAGTGAAACCCAAGCAGGATAAAAACAAAGAAAACAACACTTAGACATACCACTGTCAACAGCTGGAAAATGAGGCAAACAGGAAAACTTCAAAGCAGCTAGATAAAAGAAGACACATTATCTGCAAAGCAATCACTGATGTCCACATTTCAATGGAAACCATGAATCCCAGAGACAGTATAATGATGTTTTAAAAGTTCAGGGGAAAAAAACCCTAGCTAATCTAGAATTCTGTACCAAGGAGGGAAAATCTTTTAAGAAATAAGGTGAAACAAAGACATTTCTATACAAAGAAAAGGCTGAGAAAATGCATTGCTGGCAGATCTATACTACAAAAAATGTTAAAGGAAATTTTTTAGGCTGGGATAAAATGATCCTCGATGAAAGCACAGAACTTCAGGAAGTAAAAAAGGGCACGAGAAAGGACAAATACGAGGGCAAACAATTGACTAATAAAATAATACTAGTAACGTCTTATAGGGTTTATAATATATAGAAATAAATATGCAATACTAGCACAAAAGCAGAAGAGGTAAATGACTTGAACTATTGTGTTAAGTGTTAAATAATGGTAAACATATAAATTTAATACTACAATAAGTCTGTGATACTGTGATATGGACTGAATGTATTCCCCTCAAACTATTCATATGTCAAAACTCTAATCTCCAGTGTGATGGTATTTGGAGATGGGGCCTTTGGAAAGTAATCAGTTATGAGGGTAAAATCCTCACGATAAGATTAGTGCCCTTATAAGGAGAGATGCCAGCGAGCTTGCTTCTTGTCTCTGTCATATGAGGATGAAACGAGAAGATAGTGTCTGATGCAAGGCCAGAAAGAGGCCTTCCATCAGAACTCAACCATACTGGTGGTCTGATCTTGGACTTTTTAGTCCCCTGAATTTGAGAAATAAGTTTCTGTTGTGTAAGCCACCCAGTTTCTGGCATTTTGTTACAGCAGCCTAAATTGTCTAAGGTATACAGTAATAGTTCAAAGATGAATATTTTTATCTGTAGAGTAATCACTGAAATAATTTTGCAAAATGTATAACTAGAACGTAATAGAGGAAAAAATAGAGTGATAAAAACGATTCGATTATTCAAAAGAAGACATATCATTAGAATGGATTTTTTAAAAGCCCAATTCTATTTTATTTATAAGAAACATAAAAATAGAAAGGTGAAACAAAAGGATGAAAAAAGATACACCATTCAAACATAAATTTTTAAATATATGGAAGAATAGAAGGTAACTTCTGATAACAGGCATTTATAAAAAATTTATATACTTAAAACACCATAAAAAACCCCATCACACCGAATGGAGAAATAATAAATAGATTTTCCCTAAAATTTCCTAAGGCAATTATGTTGTTCTTATCACTTCTATTCAATATTATACTTGAAAGTCCTGTTCAATAAGGCAAGGAAAAGAAATAAAAGGTATAAAGAGTGGGGAGGGGTGAGTAAAGTGGTCATTGTTGTATACCATACAATTGCATGCATTGTAAATCCTACAGGATTTACGCTCCCCTCCCCACATTCCCCGAAACCGTACTAAAATTAAAAGAGACTTTAATAAGGTCATAAGATACAAAGTTAAAATACAAAAATTAGGTTTATATATATATATATATATATATATATATATATATATATATATATATATATATACACTAGCTACGATCAATTAGAAAGTGAAATAAAAATACTACTTATAATGGCAGATCTAGAGTCGATGGAATTTTGACCAAGATACCATGTTAATTTATTAGGGAAAGAAAAGTCTGTATTACATGGTGCTAGAGCAACTGGGTATCCATATGGATAAAAATAAATGTCAATCCCTGTCATTTTCCACAAATGAACATTAATTGCCATGATGACAAACTCAAATGAAGCTGAACCATAACGATTCTAGAAGAAAACACAGAGAATATGACCTTGAGGTTGACGAAAGTTTCTGAGAACCCAAAAAGAGTCCATAAAAAAAAAATTATAAATTAGACTTCATCAAAATTTAAAATGTGTACTTTCAAGAGACATCTTTAAGAAAATAAACAGGCTTAGAAAAATGTTCACAATACTTATTTACATCTAACAAAGGACGTGCATCCAGAGTGTAGAAAGAACTAGTGTAACACTAAAAATACAAACAATCCAATTAAAAGTGGGCAAAAGATTTGTGGTAGACTTACACTGGTGACCCCCCCCCCCACAAAGAACTAGGCCACCCTGTATCCATGCCCTAATATAGTTCCTTCCTCATTAACTCGGGACTTGGACACGTGACTTATCTTGGCCTGTGGGGCACTAACTAGCATGATGGAAGATGACAAGTGCTTGCTATTGGTTTTTGTCTTCTTTGAAGGCTTCTTGGAACTTTGAGCCACAATAGAAAGTAATTTGGCCATTTCAGTGGGGAGCCTGGCCAGCCTCCGGCTGTTCCGGCGGCCCCAGCTGAAGCACCAGACTTATGTGTTCCGCCAGCTTTGATTTTCAGCCCCAGCTGAGCCTCCGGATGACTGCAGTCAAGATCATACGGAGTGAAAGATGTGCCCCGTGAAGCCCAGTTCAGGGTGCAGGAAGTGAGCAAATGAATGGTTTTGTCATAAGCCACTAATTTTCGTAATGGTTTGTTACATAGTCATAGATCATTGAAACATGATCTGGACAGACGTTTCACACACACACACACACACACACACACTAATACAAATGGCCAATAAGCCCATGAAAAGGTGTTTACCATCATTAGTTGTTAGGAAACTTCAAATTAAAACCACAATGCAATAGCATTTCATACCACTAA
Source organism: Eonycteris spelaea (assembly GCA_003508835.1). Lineage (NCBI taxonomy): Eukaryota > Metazoa > Chordata > Mammalia > Chiroptera > Pteropodidae > Eonycteris > Eonycteris spelaea. The sequence goes on from PUFA01000006.1 coordinate 11,214,075, forward strand.
ATAGCTAAAATAAAATAAATTAGTACAATTAAATATTGGCGAGGATTTAGAGCAACTGGAACGAACTTTCATACGCTGCTGGTGGGAGCGTAAATAAGTATACCACCTCAGAAAACTGATGAACAGCTTAGAATGTTAAGCATTTGCCTGCCTTATGCACTAACAATCCTACTCCTAGATATTTATTCAAGATACACAAGCTGATTTCAGATCTGGGGCAGGACATGGACAAGATAAGAGAGAAAACACAAGAATGTGAGCCACCGGATGAGGACACACATCACCTCTAAAAGTAGGCTTGTCAAAAATAAAAAATAAAAAGGAAGTAAATATGAATTGGATTAAGCCTCTAGATTGAACTGCCAAGTAACAGGAAATTCAGGGGAGAGAGGAACATGCTACCTGCACCATGAGGATGCAATTAGCCGTGACCACGGAAAACTCTAGAAGACAAATGATCTGGTTCCAGGAACAGATTACAAAAAGAAAAAATGATGGAAAGGGAACCAAAGCTTAAACAAAATTTAATGACATTAAAACATTAAAACATTAAAATAAAAAACAGACAAAATGAGTTAGGATAATGGTTCCCCTTGGTGGTAGAGGGTGGGAGAGGGTTGATTGGGAGGGGGCATGTGGAGTGGGTGGCAAGGTTTTGCCTTCAGAAAGCAGTGTTTGCCTTATGATGGTTCAATAACCTGTACACTTGTTTTATGTATATCTGTATCTGTGTTGTTTTTAACCTTAAGAAAAGTTTTTTAAAAACCATCCAGCCTAAACATGCCAGGTCTTATCTGATCTCAGAAGCTAATCAGGGTCAGACCTGGTTAGTATTTGGATGGAAGACCACCTAGGAAGACCAGGTGCTGTAGGCGTTAAAACAAAACAAAACAAAAACAATCCAGAACATACGTTAAATATTCACATACCTAGGCTTCAACGCCCACAGATTCTGATTCGTATGTACCTGAATGAAGATCCCCAAATCAGCATGTTTAAGAAACTCCCAGATGTTTTTATGAAGTTTCTATTGGAAGATACATTTTGAGAACTGTTGGAGAAGGTATTGGGAAGCCAGGGAACGGTTTCACAGAGGAAAAACAGGCAGATTTTTCACTTTAGAAAGATTTCCCCGGCAGCATTAGAAGAGCCTGGAGGCTGACTCATAAGGTCAGAAAAAATGACCAAGTTCTGACAATTAGAGCAGTGGCCTTGGGGATGGATGGGATGCACAGCTGAGAGATGTTAAAACTTCAAAAAGCACCTCCATATTCCCAATTAATATTAATCTTTGGGATTTGGGTATGAGATCTCAAAATTTTAGGAAATTCTCAGGAATCCCTGAAATCGTACATTATTCTGTATTTGTCTTAATACGTCTATGAGTTTTGAAAAATAATGATTGATCATAATAATAAACCATGAACATTTTTCTGGGGGAAGGTTATACTAAACATTTCAGAAGTTTTCCGCTTTCAAAAAAAACCAATAATAAATGCATGGTTCATTATTATTATAAGCCAATAAAATATGACAGACGACATCTTTCAATCACACGTGAAAATGACCTCTACCTTCTACAGACATTTGATCATAAAAATCATTGTGAAGGGGGAACTTTAACTCAAAATAAATGCCAAACAAAAGTTATTTAAAAAATGGAATGAGAATATCATGAATGTTTATTATTTAAAAGTTAGTCTTAAAATGGAAATTTAAAACACATAAAGTATTCGTTGCCCTGGTCTTTGTTTTTATGACAAATATTTTAGACATAGAAAAACTTATTTCATTTTGCACTGATGCTGGTTGAATTATAAGTGTGTCCAAACACATCCTCAAGTTCGGTGTTAGGGTACACGTTACTTCATTTATAACTTTCATTTTTTTCATGATGAAACATCTTGCTTCACAAAGAACTGTAGCTTATAACAAGTATTCAAACACTGGAAAATGCCAGTGTTGACTTAGTGGAAATGAATCAAGAGGCTTTGCTAAAATAGGAACAGCAAAGTTTTATCTGATGGTCGTAGGATTTGCAAATCATAAACACTACCAAGTAACGCCAAGAGAGTTCCAAAGAAAAGAGAAAAGTTGAGAGTTCTTATAGCAAAAAGTGAATTTTTGAGAAAAATCAGGCCTGCATTCTTAGGCTCTGAATTGGTCTGAGATGACAATTTTCCAGATGACCAGTGGCCTGGATAATGGATGCCAGGCCACTTGGACACGTCAACATTTTTTCCTAAGTCCTTCAGAGGGTTATCTATAGAAATCTATATATCCTTAGGCATTGACGCATGCCTGAAAAATGCAAAAGTTTAAGTCCTTGGGCTAGTTAAAGTAAAATAAAATCTATTCCTCATGCTTCAGCCCCTGTGGTCTGCACCAGTTTTGTCAGCTTCACTATATAGACCCCATTTTAAGACAGCATAATTATAATGGCTTTATCGTGTTTTCTTCACTCATTCATCATCAGCTAACATAACTGGGTAGTGTTGGATATAACGTCAAAATTGCCAATTTAGGGACTTATTTATTTTTATTTTTTTAGGCGAGGCGACCCTTGGTTGACCTCACCGATTACAAGGACCTTGTCAGCTTACAATCCCTTATTTATTTATTTTTTTTAATTTTTATGCCTCCAGCACCTGGTCTTCCTAGGTAGTCTCCCATCCAAGTACTAACCAGGCCTGACCCTGCTTAGTTTTCAAGATCAGACAGGATCGGGCTTGTTCAGGGCAGCATGGCCATAGACTTAGGGACTTATTTTACTTCCAAACATTATTTCTTGGGACACCACTGATAGGATTTGAATAAAGCATGCTCATGCTGTGTATGCAAATATAAATATTCACTTTATTGGCAAGAATGGCTCACCATTAGCAGTGGACAGGGCCACAAACACGACTATAACAGGGTAACAGCTACAAGCAAGACTGATTACACCTTAACCAGTTCTCTCCTACCTGCTTCTATCTCAGGTCTTGGAAAAGTCAACCTTGACCATTTACTCAGCTGCCAGGATTTCCTGCTCTAGTTTTCGATATTTCTATGGGTTCCTTCAAACCAGTAACCTCTGTGTTGATTGTTAAGCTTTACTTTTCACGAGAATAATCATAGTTTTTCCTACCTCCAGAGGTTGGTGTCACACAAGCCACGAGAGCAGAGAGCGTCAAGGACCGCGTGCACAGCCGTGTGAGTCCGGCGGGGCTGAGAGAGGCTGTGGTCTAATTGAGAGAAAGTCAATGGCACGACCCTCCCGAGAGAACAGTCTGCTCTGACCTCTGTGTGGCCTACACGGCTAGCCGTGGGCTGGGGCATCAGCGGGTTCCAGCGATTCTGGAACCCGCTCAGATCTCTCAGAGCCGCAGGGCCTTTGCCGTGTTTTCCCTTCTTCCCAGAGTGTCTTTCTCCAAGCTTCTCCGCCATTAGTTCTCTCCACCCTTGCCAGGCACTCCCTTAATTCCTTCACGGAATCCATCAATCTGTCCTTCCTCCCCTCTTCCCCACAAGGAATGGCAGCTCTAGAAGAGCCATGGCCTCTCATTTCCCGCTAAATCCCAGTGCCCACAACATATCTGGCGCAGAGTAAGTGTTTGATGAATATTATTGAATGAATGAACAACTGAATGGATAGAGCCGGCAAGTGCAGATGGCTGTTTGACGTCGCCTCTCTGGACTTCCACTTCCTCATTTGTCAAGCAGCATGAGAACTCTTCTCTTGCCCTTTTGAACCACACTTTGTTGGACCCCGCCAGGATCCTTCGCTAAGTGAATCCAGGTTCTTTGGGTGCAATACTGATAGCGACCAGTGGGTGGCAGCAAGACACTATGGTTGAACCGTGACAAAGCCTGAGCAGCCCAGGGCACAAAATACCTGAAGTTTAATCCCCCAACAGACAGGCTTGTTTATCTTCACCATCTGGGATGCAAGACTTTTTAAAACATAGTGTGCATGCCATTGCTGCCAGAAGGGAGAACACTGAACACTGGAGGGCTGGGATCTACGTTGTTCTGGGCTCAGATAAATCCCTGTGGGAAGAATGGAACTCAGCCCAGATCTCAGGGACCAGGGGAGGTACCGCTGCAGGCTGTCTGTCCTTCCAAACCTCGGCCACCCTTGCCTGCTCAGCCCAAACCTCACAGGCCCTGGATTGCCCACATAACAGGCCCAAAGTGTAAAGTCAAACTCCTGTTATAAGTGAACATCAATGACAATCAGAGAAGAGGAACCCTAGAAACCTCGTCACCCACCTTCCCACTTCACAAATAGAAAAACTGTGGAGCACAGAGGTCTCCTGATGACTCAGCTAAGCTGGAGCAGAGCTGGGAATAGAACTGAGACCTCAGACACCAATCGCAGCCAGCTCCACTGCCTCTGAGCATGAGCTGGTCTCTCCTGGTGCCATGTCTCTGCCCCCTACTGCAGATTTAAATATCTTGCTGAGAGTTTTCTCTCATTGGAAAAGGGAGCCTTCTTCAGTCACATCCCCCACCTCTATCGACCCTCCTTCTCCACATGGGCTGCTGGCCTGACCAAGATGAAGCCACACCTAGAGGCCACCCTGCCCCTGGGATGTCACTGTTACCCCAGCAGGCTTACTTTACACCTCTGTGCCATGACCGACCTGGAGCCTCCTCTGCCTGTTCCTGGAGGGAGCTACTGTCCCAAGTCTGCCCGGCATTCTTCCCACTTGAGGCCTCCAACATTTTCCCCTCCCACCAGTGGCCAATACTCCACCCTGACGACCGTCCTCAAGCTCTGGGGGCTCAGAAGTCTAAGAAGGGGAAACGTGAAGGGCCTGGATTGGAGGGAAGGACACCTTATGGAATCTGGTGCAAGTCCCTTAACCTCTAGGGGCCTCCAAAATTCTATCTGTAAAATGATGGGTGGGTGCCAGAATGAACCAGATAAAGCCTTCTTGTCTGTGATCTCAAAAAAGATGGTAAAGTCCATGGCTTTTATAGAGACCCATACCCACACCTGCCCCAGACTGATTCACACAACACTGACTTCTATCTCTGCTTCGTGCTTATAAAAAATCTTGGGCAGATTTGGGATCCTCCATGTCACCATCTGCAAGATGGGGATAATATCCACAGGTACCTCACAGGGTGGATTAAATGAGGTGAAACGAGATAACACCTGCAGAGAGCTTAACAACGTGTCATATAATAGTAATTGTTATAACAACAACAATAATGGCCAACGTCACCAAGCCTTAGCATGGTCACCAACGGCACCATGCTAAGGACTTTATGTGAGTAACTCAGTCTTTACAGTGCTAATGAGATAGGTTCTACCCAGGACCGGCTACGTAATTTGTGGCACCCAAGACAAAACTGAATCTATGTCAGATGAGTGACCCACAGGGATTGTAATCTTGATATCAGGATGAGCTCAGAACCTAGATTAAGGGAGGACAAGAAGCTCCTAGTGAGTCACCTGTCCAATGTGCAGTGGCACTGTCAGCCCAAGGTGAGGATGACTGCCACATTGCCCTGCCCTTTGAAGCTGTGGGGTCATGTGCCTAACCTTGGCTTCTTGGCTCCAGGAAAATCCATGTGGCTATAGCTGATCCAGGCCAGGTCTCCACAGAGCAGGGGGACCCAACCTGGAGCCCACATCCCCCTAAGCCAGAATAACACACCTATCCCAGATCTGTCCACAATGATAGGCAGACAGGTGAAGCTCAGACTCTTGCTGATATATGACCATCAGAGCTCCATCAGAACCAGAAGGAACCTGGACTCCTTCTCATCCTCCTCTTCCACCCTGTAGATGGGAAAGCTGACAGGCCCAGAGAGGAGCAGAGGGACCTGAGGAGCAGACCCCAGTGAGCTGGTGGAGGGCCTTGTCTCCAGCCCACTGCTGGCACGTAGCAGACCCTGAATCAGTTCCTATTCTGCTGTCCTGGAGCAGAGACTGGCCTTTTCCCATGTGCAGGTTTAAATATTTCTGTGGGTTTAAACATTTCTTTGAAAGCCTCTCCAGATGGGAAAGTTGCCTGTATCCTATCAGGCGTGGGGCTCACTACATTCTCCCTACCTCTTCCCACGTCCTTCCCACCACCACCTGGGCCCTCCCCTCCTTGTCTCTACCTCTCCATGCAGGCTGCTAGGGCTCCCTGTATCACCTGCTGGCCCCTCCCAACTTCCTCCACCAACCTGGGGGACCCCTTCTTCTTCAGGCTGATCCCACTTCATATGGTCCTCTGGGACTGTCTTAACTTTTCCCGGGGAAGGGAACATCAGAAGGCCTCAGGATCAGTCTCTGGGCCTGCCCTGACTGAGTCTTCTCTGGCAGCTGCCCAGCCCAGGCCTCAGTAGGGGAGATATGAGGATTTCAGGGACACAGAACCATGCCCTCAGTTCTTCTATTCCTGGGACAACTTGAGAAAGGAGGCTCTGTGTCCCTCGAAGTTAGCTTGGGAAGTTTATCGGTTAGGGTGGTGGTGAAGGTAATGTCATTATTTATTCAGTGCTTACTCACTACCAAGCACCCTGCCAGGTATCAAACTATTTAATACTCATAAAACCTTACAGATGTAGTTAATTATTATCCCTGTCTTACAGGTAATGAAACTAGGGCACTGAGTGGCAGGATAATAACAGAATCTACTTAATAGGATCATGGAGAGTGAATGAGATAATGCATGTAAAGCCCATAGCCTAATGCCTTCATCACACTGGTTAAGAACTCATTAAACTAGTGCATGATATTGTTGGGATCATAAGGGCCTTAAAGATGATTTAAACCAGGGATTTTTAAATATTTTGCCTGAAAAACTAAAATATGGACCCTACAGGGGATATTTGTCATGTCTTATGGATGCCCAGCATCTTTGAACACACCTCCTGTAAGTCCCACCTACCCAACATGGAAGCCAGAAATTGACTTTCCCAGACTCCTTTGCAGCCAGAAAGTGTGAGAATGTGACCTGGGCTCTATCAGATTCCTGCGAAGGCAATGAAAATCAACTACTATTCTAAAAGTGACTCTAGCAGTCATCGTGTGTAGTGGTGAAATAGCAGTTAAAGAAATTATCACCTGTTGTCAACTGGGATGAAATTCCCACTGAAAATAAGGCTTTCGGGACCAGATGTTTGCTGCCGTAGAATGGCATGAAAAGCATGTGTTGGGGGTGGAGTAATTCTAACTGTAGTAGAACATTTAGAGACATAAACGGCAAGTTAGAGTCAAAATTTATTGGCACAGGACATGGCAAGAGAATCAGGAACTTTCTATGATTAAACTACGAAGACTCTCTCATTTCTTGCAGCTGAAGAGATGAAGGAGCCGGTAATTAAAATCCAGGTTTAAAATACAAGTTGTCATATTACAACGCCAGTTAAATTTACAACCTTACTTCATAAGCCCTTACTTCAACACTCTCACATGACACCCAAATGGTCAAAAATGCACATGAAAAAATGCTCAACGTCATCGGTCATCAAAGAAATGCAAAATAAAAACACAAGATACTACTCATCCTCACTCGTTAGCTAAAATTAAAGAGCCTGGCAACTGCCAAGCGTTTTGGAGGATGTAGAGCAGCTGGAGTTCCCATTCCTTCTGGTGGGAGTGTAACTGGTAAGACCACTTTGAGAAACTCTTTGGCACTATTTACTAAAGCTAAACATACACCGATCCTATGACTCAGCAATTCTACTTCTGAGTGTACACCCAACAGAAGTAAGAAATACTCAACAGAAATATGTCCACCAAAAGACATGTACAATATGTTCACAGCAAGTTTATTTACAATATCCCCAAACTGGACACAATCCAAAAATCCATCAACCATAGAATGACAAGTAAATTCCTGAATAATCCATGAAATACTATACAACGATAAAAAAAAAACCAAACTAATGTTAAATGGAAAAACAGGAGTGAATCTCATAGACATAACATTGAGCAGAAGAAGCCAGCGATAAACAATGATACATACATACTTTATGATTCCATTTATATGAAATTCAAAAATAAGCAAAAGTAATCTATGCTGACAGTAGTCTGAAATGCTATTACCTCTGGGTAGGGAGCTATTGAGGGAGCCTCTGGGCGCTGGAAATGCTCTTTATCTTATATATTGTTCTGGGTGGTGCTAATGGAGAATAAAAAGTATATTCACTTTTTACACATACATATATTTATACATATATACTTATATTCACATATACATTCTGTATATACACAGTATAGATGTATATATTCATTTGGCTGTGTACTTAAGATAAAAAATGTATAGCAATTTCAGGTCTCTGGTCTCATATGAAACTTGAGGATTGGCTTGGAAAGAGTGCACCCTAAGACCTGTAATAACGACACGTGGGAAGATTTGGATCTCTCAGAGTATCTTAAACCTACAGAACGCATGAGATCCCCTTGTCAGCATAATTAACCTTTTTTCCCCTAGACCAACGAGGCTGTTTTTGACTCTCTAAAGATCCCTGTTATAAACTTGAAGAGGGTTGTAAATGATAGTCATCTCTTCATGGACCTCCCCACCGTTCATCACTGCCTCAAGTTTTTTTAAAAGCATACCCCCAGGGGACCCCATTACCAAGTCCAACACTCTGGGGGAAACTGATATGCCCAAATAATCTAAAGGTTTTGACGAATTTACATTAACAAAAACCTGTCGAATGTGTGTGGAAATGAACTCTGAGGGTGTTAGCTCCAGAATGGAGAAACATTTAAGATCAGAGCAATACAGCCATGTGGGTTCCTTTACCCATAGTCTGCCACCTAGGTGCCAACTCGAACATCTGGAAGTGGTTCTAAATGTTTGCTCAGTTGATCCATGGAACCTGAACTCAGTGGCAGCATGGGGTAAATGAGTCGAATGCCATAAATCCCCTGATTTCATATAGAGGAAGGAATGCAGAAATTTAAGGGGAATATTCAAAGAGCTCACCGCACCAGCTAACCATGTTCCCTACAGACGTTTGGAAGAACAGAACTTCTCTACGGACAGAGAAATAAATTGGCAATCACACCAAAAAGGGAGCACCAGCATCTCTGAAAAGCACTCTGAAAGCCACAGAGATAAAGGAAGAAAATTCTACCACTACGATGAACTCTCTGGTTTCAATGGGAAAGATAAGATGAGGCCCTGGAGCCCAGTAGAGGCCAAGTAACAGCACTTGACCCACAGGCAATATAGTTACCAGAATGGACAGCAGGGTGGAATCAGCATCGTCAGGTCTGCAGGGACCGTTGGTATGGCCATAGACGATGGGATCTTTAGGATAAAAACAGGTGTTCTGGCTACTAAGACCCTATGTCATCTGTTTAACACAAAAAGAAACTCTAAGTATACCTGATGACTTTTAAAATATAGGCCAAAGACAACACAGTATTTTGTATAGTTGTAACAAAATCAGAACTGATTATTGATATAACTAAAATTGTGATAAAATATATTGGGAGGACTAAAGATAGAAGGATATAAAAGAACTAAGGTTCATGCCTCAGTTTGTATCTGATGTTTAAAGCATTAAGTCATGAAACAGCATCACAAGCTTGTCATCTGGAAATACTGAGGTTAATACCAGACAGACCATGAAGAGTTTAAAGTGATGGCCTCTGGGGGCCAGACCAAGATGAGGGGAGGCATGCTCAGAAGTCTGTTTTTGATGATCTCTACTGCGCCAGGCAGCAGCATTCAGGTCTGAAATTCTTAAAAAGTTAAAGGTTGAAAAAAAAATCATAAATGTCTTGCTGTGTTCCCACAAATTCTCTTCCTTAGGACAGCCCTCAGAAATATGTAACCCCCAAGCTAGCTCTTCCCTAAGTCGAACACCCCCAGTTCTCATTGGCTCAGCCTCTTCTTTCTTACCTGGGAGGTTATGAGGTATACCCAAGTCATACAGAGAGTAGGTGTCACAGTCCAGAGTCACGTTCTAGGTGCCCTTGACGCTCTACAGAACTCTACATCCCCAGTGTGGGACCTGTAAGTTTTCTATAATTGCTGTGACCTCACTACCTGAGACGACCCTACAAGGAGGCTGGATTCGGTCATCCCAGAGTGACATCCCACACTCACTTCTGCCTAGACGTCCTCTGGAGCAGAGTCTGCTCAAACCCCAACTTGTGTCCTGCCTTTCTGGGGCACGTTCCTGCAGGCTCCAATATCAGTAAACACGAGATACTACGACTTCATGCCGGGCCCTGGGGTGCAGGCTCAGGTGGAGAGAAACAAATGGAAGTGGGTAAAGCAGACCCAAGTCCACTTACCAAGTTGAGGATGTACGCACTCTGGGCAGTGTGTGTGTTTGCGTGTGTGTGTGTAGGGGGTGAGGCAGGGTCTTATTGTCTCTAGTTTATGGATGAGGAAACTGAAGTTCAAAAATTGAGATGCCTCGTCCATGGTTCTACAGCGGCTGTGGAGTGTGGTGGTGAAGTTCATGGACTCTGCAGCCAGACTACAAAAGTTTGAGCCAGCTCTGTGCTGACCTGGGCATGTACTTGACCTCTCTGTGCTTCTGTCTAATGTGGATACTAACAGATATTACTTTTCAGGTTTGTTGTGAGGACTGCATGAGCCAATACACAAAAAGGACCAAGGATAGGGCCTGGCTTCACTGCCATCTCCCTGTAATTGTAAATCACTCTCAGCTCAGGAAGGTCCACAGGTACCTATGAAATGGATGTTCAGAGGCAGCATGACCTGCCCTGGACGTCAGGTAGAAGAAGCAGCCTTCATTTACATTCTGGAAAGAACAGATGCCAGCTTCCACATAGTCTGCCTGTGCATGGCAAGGTAAAATCAGCTCTGCACATCCTGGAGAAGACAGAAGATAAATCCCAGATCCTGGAACAATGAGGACTGAAACAGCTGAAACAGTTTGCGGAGACTCCGCTGGTGCAGTCGGAGGCAGCCTCCGGGTGAGGGCCTCTTGGCTAGACAGGGCTCATGTCATAGGCAAGTCAGGAAGAAGGAAGTCCAGTTGCTGGCAGTGCTTTTATGACCCAGCAATGGGTCAAGGTCATGGAGGAGACATAGTTGTTCTCTTGCTGAAAAACTATGGCTTGCCTATAGTGACAACCTGAAGTGACACAGCTGTGAATGGCAAAGCCAGGATTTAAACCCAGGTTTGTCTGACTCCAGAACATATCCCGTTGGTGGGCAGAGAGCAGGTATGGCCTGGTCTTTGGTGTTGGACCCTGAGTTTGAGTCCCCCCGCCCCTTTTAGTTGTGTGATCTTGGACCTTCATGCTTCTCCTTGTTCATCTCCGGAGCAGAGATAAAAGTAATAGCCTTGCAGATAGTTTTTGAATTTAAAACTGTAGCATCTCTTTCTCTTCTACGATAAAAATAGCTCTTTTTTTGGCTTATGTAAATAGTACATGCTCATCGTGATCAATTTAAACAATATAGAAAATTAAAAGAAAGCAAGTAAAAACCATCTGAAAGCCCCTTTCTCCTTATGAAAACCCATAATGTTTTGGAACCAGTCTTAGATGTATCTATTTATGAATCTAATAAACTCAAATACTTACTATTCTATCATTAGGACAGCAACTCTCTGCACTCTGTATTATAATGATAACGACTACATATTTCATATATTATGTATATATTATATATACATATAATTTTTGGCTTTCTGACTAATAAAAACATATTTAAAATTTACACTTCTCCATGTCTTGCAGCACAGCATGAAAATCCCTCCAAATCAACAGATCTAGCTCTGACTCATCATTTTTAAGGACTGCAAAATAGTCCATGGTAAGGAGGGGCTACACTTTATTTAGCTATATTCTCTTTCTCTCTAGATGGGCGTGCATTTAGTTTCTAGTTTTGTTATCACGAACAGTGCTGCCGACAACAATTTTTTGTACTTAAATCTTTCCATGCCTGTGTCTTCATTTCTGTGATACAGATTCCAGGAGTGGGGTTGCTAGATCTAAGAGTGTATGTGGATCTAATTCTAATACAGATTGCCAAATTGTATCCCTCCCCAAGGGTTTTTACTTTAAACAATTTTGCTGATGTGATGGATGAGCGGTCAGCTCAAACGGCAAAAATCAGTCCAAAACTGCCCAGACCTGCCTCTGCCTGCTGAGTCTGTAGGGAATTGGGTCCAATCAGAGAGCAACAGCTCAAACGGGTCCAAACCAAATCAAAATGGAATAAGTCAGTCCAAGCTTACAAATCTTTTTAACCTTTCTGCAGAGTTTCTTCTTGATTTCCTAAGAGCCACCCACTTTAACAGTCAGCACACATGTCCACCACCTGAGCTTTGGGCAGCCTGACTCATTCTACACGTTCTGCAGCATCAGAATTCTGCTAAAAGATACAGCAATTCTTTTTGTTCGTTCTTAGTCCTTTGGATTTCAAGAAAATCATCTTCACACTCTATGACTGAAAGGGGATTACTTGGCAGGAAACTGAGGGATCTCAAAGAACCCAGGAAAGACAGAACCAGAAACTGGAAAGCTATCGGCCGCTGACGTGGCCACTTCTCTCACTCATATCTTCATTCTGACTTCATGATTTCTAGGGGAAACCAAGGCCCAGGTGGGAAGATGGCTTGTTCAGGGGCACCCGCCCATCAGGAGCAGTGCCCCATCGCAATGATCCTCACCAGCACTAGGCAATGCCTTCTCCCGGCACGCTGCTTCACCCACACCTTTCCCTCACACCGTGTACCTCTCCTTCACACTTCTCCTTCAGCACAGTTGTAACGATTTATTTCTACCACTTCCGTTTTCTAAGTGTTTGCGTGAGTTTGACCACGGTGCAGTTTTTCTTTGTGTGTTTTGTGATTTGGGATCGTGAGCTCATCTCTATCTGTTGGTTAAGGGTGTGTGTTTCCAGGGCTGATTTTAGTAGCTTGTACCAGGCATCCCTGGGATATTACCAGCCACAGACCAATTTGTAGGTTGATTTCTCAGCTTAGGAGTCTCAGACCACAAAGAAAAATATAAGTTCAAATTCTACCCCCTTGGCAGGGTCGGCCTGAAGTTGTGAATTCTTAAGGGAGATTTTTATTTTTTTTCTTTTCATCCAGAGCAAAAGTCAAGATGAATAAGCTTCCTGGCTTTGTTTCTTTTTTGGTCCACCCTCTAACTGAGGTTGTGTCTCTACAAGGGTTTGGGATTCTTATAGGAAGTCTCAGATCTAAATATCTAGGTCCTTCTTGCTAGGCATCTTATATCTTATTTCCAGATGGCTATTAGGAGCCAATTTACTTGGTACCCCCGGCAACCCCAAGATCAGCTCCACACTTACTGTTCTGGGTTTAGTTTTCTCTTTATTTTTGGCCCCTGAGTTTTTCTCTTTCTTTTGAGCTCACCTGTGCTTCTAAAATAAAGTGACTATATATTGTCCAGCAAATCTAGGTGTTTTGTGTGAGAGGGTTTTCAAGTTATCTCTCTGTCATTGTACGGAAACCACAAATCCTAATGGCTTCTTTCTTGTCTGTCTCCCTGTACCACATACTGTCTGTTGACACTCAGCCTCACACATGTCCTTCTATGCCTTTTGATGTTTTGTGCCACCAGGTGGAAGGCCTGCAAACTACATTTCCCAGATTCCCTTGCCAGCTGGGTTTTGGTTGCTTTCTATCAATGGGAGGCAATCATGCCAGGGAAGTAGGTGGGAAGAAGGTAGAAGACATTTTGCTCCTGGTAGTACTCCCTGTCATGGGCAGTGAAGCGGCAGCAGCCATGGGTGACTGAGCTCCTGCCTTGGAACCAGTGGTTCTTACAGAGGCAACAGAGGGCTATTCCAGGCCGCCAGCCATTCTGACAATGGAAGTGGCAGTGGCAGGAAAGTGCAGCTTCCTGCAGGGCGGGGTGACCTCAGGAACAGCTGCACTGTAGTGCAGAAAAAGGACTGTGGGCTCAGATGAGCGCTGACTCCCACAGATAATAGGGGTCCTAATCTCTTTAGAGCTCTCAGAGCTCCACCCATGGCCCGCAGACTCTACTGTTTCAGAATGCGCTTGCCTAATTCCAACTTCCAGTATCTGTTGTCTGTTCCCTGCACTCAGAGCAGGCCAAGAAATGCCCAGAGAATTAATCCTTTCTCCCAGGAGCCCCCAACCAATGATTCTTGAGAGTTAATGTGAAATAGGCCAGCTCCTGGTCCTCATGTGGGCCGACTCTGAGGCATGTATTTTATATCCTGGAGTTGCCTATAGGATTAAGCTCTAGTCATCCATTATGGTAAACTGTGTGTTTGCCCCCACTGGCTGCCTTCCCTTTTCTCTCTCACTGCCCCATTTCCCTGCCAGTGTCCGCCTGCAGCTCCTAAATTTACTGCATGTACTCAAACTGTTGCCTCGGGGTCAGCCCCGGTGGGAATTAAGACAGTAACAAGTCTTCCCTGCTTTTGCATTCTCGGCTTCTCTAAGCGAATTTTCTCTATTGATCCCTTTCTGTTTGAAACTTATGGAGTCTTTTCTGTTTGCCTGATTAGATCCCAATTGATGCGCTTCTCAAAAGAGCTATAAACTCAAAAAAGGGAAACTTAGCACTCAACACAGGACCCAGCACACAATGGGTACTTAATAAATACTTGCTGACAGGCATGTGTATGTGATGAGGTGACATTTATTGAGTGTTCACCTCGCTTTATGTGCATCATCTCATTTGTTCTTCACATCCGCCCAATGAGGAACGCACTGTCATATCTTCACTTTACAGATGAGGAAACTGAGGCTCAGAAAAACTAAGCCCCATGTCCAGAAACCTAAGGTAAGTTTTCTTCCCTGCACTGTAATTCTGTTTAGCACCAAACTTTCAGAAATGGCTTGTAATACACCATAGTGTGATCTGAGTCACACTGTGGGATGGTGGGGAGGCTCCGAGTAACTGAGTGCAGGAAGCCGGAGCAGCCCGGAACAGCCTGGAGCAGGCAGACGATGAGGAGATGTGGGCCGAGGGGTGCCTTTGCGACGCCCAGAGCTGTAGGAATCCAGCTGAGAGCTGACAGAGGGGAGACAAGACACACACACACACCGGTTTTCTCTCTGCAGTCACGGAACACTTCTGTGACCAGGTGTGTGGTTTTTCCCTCACCAAGCAATTCCTGCAATTCTCTGCAGACACAACTGGGTGTTTTATAATTTAAGTCAATTCCAACACTATCTACCTGGACATTGCCTCAGATCCTACAGGTTAATAATTTAGTCCCACAAGACACTCCCCACTCCCACTTGCCCCCAACTTCAGACACCAGTTGAAAGTCCAGGCTGTCACCTGTGTTTATGACTTACCGCTATAAG
The DNA here is from genome assembly GCA_003508835.1 of Eonycteris spelaea. Lineage (NCBI taxonomy): Eukaryota > Metazoa > Chordata > Mammalia > Chiroptera > Pteropodidae > Eonycteris > Eonycteris spelaea. The sequence continues at coordinate 11,229,324 of PUFA01000006.1, forward strand.
TTGGAGGTTTCTACAACACACTGCTCGGGTTTGTAATTTGCTAGGGCAGCTTGCTGAACTCAAGAAAATAGTTAACTTACAAGATTCCAAGTTTATTATGCCAGGATGCAACTCACACACAGGCAGATGGAAGAGACACATGGAAGAAGCTATGCGGGAAGCGGGGACAGGACTTTCTCACCTTCTCTAGGTGTGCCATTCTCCCACCGCCTCCACGGGGTCACCAACTTGGGAATTCTCCAAGCCCTTCGGTTAAGATTTTTTATGGAGGCTTCATTATGTAGCCATAGTTGATTAAATCATCAACAATTGGTGATTAACTCAGTCTCCAGGCCCTTTTTCCCTCCTGGAAGTCAGGGGGTTTCTAAAGATGCTAACCCTCTAATCACGTGGTTGGTTCCCTGGCAACCAGCCGCCATCTCATTAGCATACAAAAAAGACATCTCACTTTGGTGATTCCAAGGGTTTTAGTTGTGTGCCAGGAGACTGGGGACGGAGACCAGGTATCTATTTCTTATTATGTCACAGGAGAGAGAACATGGGATAGCCTCTCCTCCTGGATTCTCAGTATTTTCTTGAGGATGAAAACCCAGTTTAAATAACAGTTTTTCATGATTTAAGTGATACATTACAATGGGTAATAAAAGGGAGAAGTCATCTTGTTATGGTCTGTTATAGACTGCTTAGGCCTAGAGGCCCATGAGTTACGTATTCAGAGCTGTCCATCCTCCCCAGGCAAAGAAAACTCACTGAAATCAGAATCTAGTTTACAGTTCCCCCAAACCTGCTCACACTCCCAGAGTACATGACTAAACATAACCAAAACCATTTAGCAGACGAAATTGGATGCTCTGAGATGCCCATGAGATGAACTTGTTCAGGAGGGGGTTGTTGGACTCCTCCAACTTCTCTGTTACCCCAATCCACTTTTTGCTCCCCAGGTGTCCAGGGGAAATTTTCCTTCAGCACCAGGAAACCTAGGAATGTCTGGGGACCTGGCTGAATCCAGCAGCAGCAGGAATAAGGACACCCATGCTTACACACATGTCTGGGCACACGCTCTGAACTCCTGCAGGGCCCTGGTTGGCTCACCTCCTCAAACTTGGGCCCCAAGCCCTTGTGGGCAGGGGGGATGAAAAGTGGGTTCTACAGAAAGTAACCTCACAGGACAATCTGACCACATATTCCTAACTGGGCAGGTCATGGTGGATAGTCATGCCCCAGGCTTATAACTTCTTTAATGAGAGATCTTTAAGCCAACCCTATTCATTGTTCTTGAGCATCTAGGTTAACATACCTTTGAGATGTCAGGAGTAATACACCTCATAGTTATAACCACCCTTAAGAAAGCACATCATCTTGTTAACTATCTCCATAATCCAATCCCAGCCTTGCTTTCTCCCAGCCTCATGTCATCTTCTTACATTCCCTCCTTAATTTCACATGCATAAAAGAAGCAGCAAAAATGTTATTTTCTGGAGCATTTGAGATCTTGCTCTCTGGAATATGTTATCAGCTTGGCTCAAATAAACTCTTATAAAAATTTTCTACAGATTTGGATGTTTCACATACAGGAACCTACTACTCTGGAAAAGTCCCCTCCAATATCCAGAGTCTCATGCTGAGGCAGGAGTTATACTAGAGGCCTCCCCAGAGAAGCCAAGATGAAAAATAGCCTTGATCAATAGCCTTGACTTAACCCCTTGGACCTGACACTGTTGTGGTGAGATCAAATCTAAGATCAACGGAGCCAATTGAGATAAATTGTGAGCCTTTATTGGCTGGCCAGCGACTAACTCTCTGCCACGCAGGGTTAGAGGAGATCAGCCCCAAGCTCCCAAAAGAGGCAGTTTATAAAGCCTGGAACTATACCTTGGAATAAGCAAGCAGATTACAGAAGCAGAAATTGGCCGTTAGCATATCTTTGAGCAGATTACCACACCCTGGTTAACATCAAGCAAGTAAGCAGATTACAGAAGCAAAAGTTGGCTTACTTGAAAATTTTCCACCCTTAACAACACATTAGTGAGGCAATAATAGGGAAATCTCCTAACCCAAGCATGTACAGAAAGATTACTGATATAACTCAGCGTAAACTTTTGTCTCATTATACAATAATTACAATGAATTTACACTGTGGTTAACTGTGGTTTTGACTCCCTCCCTTATGGGCAAACCGAGTGCATTATGGGTATATGTATGCTCAGAGAGAAGGTTATATAAGAAGCCTGTCAACCATGGCTTATAGGGGAAGTGCCTCATGATTACTTCTGGTATTTGTATTTCCTTTTCTGTCCATATTCTACCAGACTATGATGGCTGGAAGACAGCGACCACATCTGAATTTCTGGGTCCCCACTGATATAGACTAATATAAAATTTGGCATGAAATTTGCTTCAGTAACTATTTGTAGAATAAATAAATGAATGGATGTCACAGTTAGTACATGTGAGATCTAGGATATAGATCAAAATCTGTCTTTCACTACATCCTGTTCCAGAAGAGAAAAATCAATGGGACAGAATTGACAGCTGAGAAAGAAAACTCAGAACAAAAGAATTTAATGGATCACTAATCACCAATAACAAAAAAGGAATGTTTATAGAACAAATGGTGTTGAGACAACGGATGAGCAATTTGGAAAGTAAAATATGTTTGGAGCCCCATTTCCTACCAAAATAAATGTGAAATGATTTAAAGAGTTAAATATGTTTTTAAAGAAACCATAAAATATCTTAAAATATATAGAATTGATTATGTATCATATCTTTGGGAGGATGACATTTTAAAGTTGGATGTGACAAAAGAAATCACAGGGTGAAAGATCAACAGAGTTGATGGCATCTGATTTAGAAATCATGTACATTCATAAATACAAAACTCAGTTCTTTCTGGGAGTCAGGAGACTTGTGAGATGGTGCTGACCTGGGCCTTAAGTAAGGGAGAGTAGTGTGGCTTGAGTAAATCATTGCCTTCTCAGGTTTTGACTCTCTGAACTATAAAACCCAAGAAGCAGTATTGGTCAATAAGTAAGGTCTTCATCTGAATTCCAGCTCCTGATTGAATTATTTTACCTTTCTGATCCTCCATTTCCTCGCCCGCAAAATGGAAATAGTATTAGTATATGACACTAGGGCTGTTTAGAGGATTGAATGAGATAATCCAAATAAAGAGCTTAAGCCCTGTTAATTTAAGTTACTAGGATGTGAGGACTATTTCTGAGGTGTAACCTGGCTTCTCCTGACTGATATACACTTCGTAGAAGCAAGTGCTCAGCAAATGGCTCGGACCGCTCTGCTTTTCCCAGAGGGCTGTGACTCCTCTGGGCAAAGGTTAGGTGAGTTCATAACTCGCAACACAGGCTGCCTGATTAAGTTCTTATTTTTTTCTGGAACTAGAATGGAGTTGGAATGCAAGGTGTGACCGTGGGTAACAGCTGGGGTTAGATCCTGTTAGGCCCTGGGGTGCCTATGTGAATAAATGCAGAGATACCTCAGATTCTCTTTAACTGTGCTGTTAAAGGCCATGAAGCTTCAGGCGTCATGCCCACCCTCTTTTGCCTTAAATATATTAAAACTATCTGGTTTGTAGCAAGTCTAGAATCAAAGAAAGATAAATCAGGCCCCACATTTCTATGATTACCATGGTTGAGTTAATGAATATTTATGGAACTCCTACTATGCTTTACATAATTTCACTATTTATTTTAATCCTTTGAAGCACTAATTATCATTTCTATTTACAGATGAGGAATCAGAGGCTCACAGATGTTAAAAAAAATCCTCAAGGTTCTCAGTAAGTAGTTAAGCTGGGATTCAAACACGTATAATTCCAGAGCCTAGGCTTTTGCCACCACTAGTTAACTCACTGGATGGTCACAAGAACATTGTGAAGTGAATAGTAGTATGTCTGCGTTGCAGATGAAAACCTGAAGGTCAGAGAGGGGCAAGGCCTCACTGAAATCAAATGCCTTCCAGAACTCACAGAATTCAACTCAAAGAATGACCCCAGACCTGGGTCTAATGGAGAACAAGCCAAACAGATAATCTTGGGAGAATAAAACAGGATTTTGTCACTGCCAGTCTCTCTGGCATACCTATCTATCTCCGTTAGATGTTGAATATGTCATTCAAATTTCTGTTCTTACTTTTTTATTATCTGACGTATCATTTATTAGAAGAGGCATGTCTAAAAATTCCATTCTAATTGTAGACTTCTCCTGTACCTCAGTCAATTTTTGCTGTATATAATTTGAGACTATATTATTGGGTTCATAAAGGTTTAGTTTCACTATAACTTCTTGGTGAATTGTCTCTTCTGTCATTAAATGATGACTCTCTTATATACCGAATAAAGACTTTTGCCTTAAAATCTGTTTTGTTTGTATCAATATTCATACACCAGCTTTCTTTAAGTTAGTATCTGCCTGTCGTCTCTTCCATCAATTTACATTCCTCTTTTGTGTCATTGTTTTCAGTATGACCCTTGCAAATGGTATACAGATGTATCTTTTTTTTTAAATCCTGAAGAACTCTGATAAATTTAATTCATTTACATTTGTTGTGCTTACTGACAAACAGTGTTTATTTGTGCTATCTTATTTTTTGTTTCTCCTATTAACTTTATTGAGATATAATTTCTATATAATAAAGTGTACCATGTTATTTTGCATTTTCTGTTTTCTACTTTTTTTCTCTGATCTTTTTTGTTTATGCATAATGTAATAAAACTGAAACAAGTTAATACATGTAAAGAGCTTAGAAAAGAGCCTGGCACAAAGTAAGTGCTCGGAAAAAATTAGTTACTATTATAACAATTATTGTTACTTACAGATGCTTCTTTTATAACAATCTCTTGGGTGAAGTGGAATGACAGAGGAAATGAATAAAACAGACTACTTTCCCTCAAGTACTTGAAATCCAGTGCTAGAGACAGAGATACATAAGGAAAGAGAGGACGTTACTAAGAATGAAAAAAAAAAAAAAGACATTCAAAGAGTGTAGATGACTTGCCAAGGTTTGCAAATAGTAAGTGACAGAACTGGGACTTGAACCCAGGACTGTCATGTTCCTAAGCCTGAGTTCTTAAGAATTAGTTCTTGCCTTATTGCATTGCAATGAGGTTATGAGATCATGCACGTAAAACATTTGCACACAATAAGAGTCCAATAAATTATAGATGAAAATGACTCTGATGGTGATGTGATAATGATGGTGGTGATGAGGATAATGGTGGTGGTAATGGTGGTAGTGGTGGTGACGGGGTGCTGGTGATGATAGTAATAATGGTGGTCATGGCAGTGCTGAGGGTGACCAACCATCCCTCAGTTTGCCTAGCATTGTTCTGGTTTCAGCATTGAAAGACCTGAATCCCAGGAAATCCCTCAGACCCAGACAAATCAGAACTGGTCACCTTAGTATGGGTGACGGTGATGCAGGAATGTCCAGGAGGGCCTTTAGAAACCATATAATCCAGAGGATCATTTTTAATAAGTCTAGAGAGGTCACACAGAGTGCCAAAGAAAAGCCAGTGGTGGAACTGGACTTTGAAGGAAGAATAGCAGCAGTAACCATTTATTGCACACCTAAGGTGCACAAGCTCAATGTTTTAGGTACTTTATATACATTATATCAATATATCCAAAAACAAGCTCTTGACCACCTCCTATAAGTCTGGACCTCCCTGTCACTTATCTCAGTGAATGACACCACCATTTACTATTTTCACAAACCAGAAGCTTTTGAGAAATTTTTGACACCCCTCTCACCAGCCTATTCCTACCCATTTCCAATCTGTCACCAAGCCCTCTTGATTTCTCCATCCTAAATATACCCATCCACCTTCTTCTCTTTGCCTCTACAATACCATGCTCATTTAGGTCACCATTGTCTCTACCAGAGTTGTCACATAATCTCCTATGCTTATCCCTTAAACCACTCTACTACCAATCCCAAATAGAAAGTTCGACTACCTCTCTTCTCTGAAACCAGTTTTGGTCTTCTGCATTGTGATAAATGATATCAACAATCACCCAGTTGCTCAGGCCAAAAGCCAGGAGTCATCGTTGTTTCTCTCTTTTATCCACGATCCTCACATCTAACTCAGCAGCCATTTCTATTGGGTTTTACCTGCTCTGCTCAAATCACACATCTGCACTGCTATCACACTAGCCAGTCATCTCCTTCCTGGTCTACTACAGTCACCTCCCAAATGGTTGCTCTGCTGACACTCTGACCTTCCTCCACCCCTGACATCATACAAATCCCTTATCGATCACATCGTGTCCTTGTGTAAGGGCCTCTGATGGCTTCTCCTTGTACGAAAGATAAAATCCAACTCCTTGGGGTGGCCTCTGTTGACTTTAAAGATAAAACAGTCAGTTATTTTTACCAGCAAAAATGGGTTTATTCAGGAACAGCGAAGAAACACGATTCAGGACAAGAAAGCTATAGCCAAAGCCATAGACAAGTCTAACAAAGAAAAGAGAGGAATGCCACTTTATAGGGAAAAGAGGAGGTTGGGAGGGATTGTTCTGAATGCAAGTTCATTGGAGAAAAGTAAGAGTTTGGGGAGATTATGGTTTCTCATTGGCTGAGTTGCTGGAGTAGTCGATTTCTTGTAGGACATGCAATGTACATCTTTTCCTGTTGGGGTCTGTAACTGATGATTCTTTCCTATTGACTATTCTGTGGGAGTCTGTCATTGACAACTCTTCCTGCAATCGACATGAGAGGCACTGTGTGAGAGCTCCCCCCTCTAGCCTCCCGACTCCAATTTAGCAAGTTTTCCCTTTTTAATTTTCACACCTCCAGGGCCCTACGAGATGAGACGTGACCCAGCCTACGTCTTCCCCCTCTCCTCCTCACTTACCCTGTTCCAGCCACACTGTCCTGTCTGCTCTTCTTCAAACACCACAAGCTCCTGGCCTCAGGGTTTCTGCACTTGCCTGAAATTCTCTTTCCCAAACCCTCCCATGTCTGGCTCCTCCTTCAGATCTCAGCTCAAATGTCACCCCTTCAAAGAGGCTTTCCTTAACCACGCTTATTTGGGTAGAAATATTTCCAACTCTCCACTCCTTTATTGTTCTACTGTTGTAATGGTTTTCATTATCTGAAATTAGCTTATTTATTAATTAGTTGACCCATTCAGTATGTGTCTCTCTAATATTCACTGAGCTCCTACTCTGTCCCATCACTGAAGGCTGTAATCTCCAACACCAAGAGCCTTCACGTGCCTGCAAAGTGTTCGTTGAGAGAATGTGAACATAGTCCAGACATCGGTCAGATGTCAGCTGTCGGATGTCAGGTGTAATTGGAGAATGAAAAGCCCGTAATGAAGGACTCAGTCTAGCTTCGGGGTCAGGACACCTGTGCTAAATAAAACCTGAAGGATTAAATGCAAGTGTTTTAGATGCAAAATGATTTAGATGCAAGAACAGAAGACACTCTAGCTGGTTTAAACAGGAAGAAATGTACTACAGAGTGTTACGTGACATAAATAATCAGGAGACCTGAAAAAAAAAAACAGATTTAATATTGAGCTTTCAGGAGCGATTCGTAAAGTCACATCATAGAAGAGGGCTTCCAAGGAAGCTGGCCCTCGCTCCAGACCCTCATTGCCCTTGCCGAAGCCACCAGGAGCAGGGACCACTGCAGAGCCACACCCTGCCACAGTCGAGGGCACCACCAGCAGATGCACTGCTGGCCCTGCCACTTACCCCTCTGAACCCGATGCCTACACACTGGAAATTGCCACAGAAAAAAAGCAAATATTGTCTGCGGAAATTCATTTCCATATTTCAAAGGTTGCGCAAGCGTCTCCAATTGGCTGAACCTGCATCATCACACTCAGAACTCTAGCTCGAACTGAAAGGGCGTCTGAGAAAGGTGTTTTCAGCCTCGTAACCCTGCAGCAGGGTAGGACCAGAGAGGAGGGGTGAGTGGATATTGAGTGGGAGTCCACTGTATACATCGCCATGTGCATACATGTGTGTGCTCTCGTACATGCATGTGCATCCACGGATAGGCATGTGTTGTGCACATTTTTGCATGTTCGTGCATTGTGCTCATGGGTCACATGTGCATGCATGTGCGCATGCTGTGTGTGTGCACATGTGTGATGAGAGGGGCAATTGGGGGACTAAGGGGCCATCAAGACCAGAGAGAAGGAGGCGTTATCAAAAAGACCATCACAGATACTTCCTCTGTGGGACCTAGGACAGAGCTCAGAGGGCCATTCAGCCAAGAGGGAAAACAGATTTCAACTGTCCGACAATCTAGTCCTACTCCCTTATTTTACTAATAGGAAAAGCAAGGCTAGAGAAGTTATGACTTCACCCGATGTCACACTGCAAGTCGTGGCATTGGCCTAAACCCAATCAGGTCCCCTGGGGGTAAGGTCCACGTTTTTCACTTGATATGTGGCCAGGTTCTCGGAGAGGGTTTTACGTGAGGGATCCTCCCACACTGGGCACCCAGCCCTGAGGACTCCCAGTAGCACAGCCCTCGCTCGCTCAGCAGGATTTGTCTCTGGCCTTTCGGGGGCTTGCTCCCATGTACTCCAACAATGGCAAACATTTACAGACACCTGCTCTGTGCCAGGCAGTGTGGCAAGTGGGAGGTAGATGAGCACACAGGTCATGATTCCTTCCTGCCAGCAGTCTCTAGTCTGGGGTGGGGAGGGGGTCAGGAAAATAATCTCAACAGAGTCAAGAGGCCAACAGGAGGAAGCGGGCACTGAGGGGACCTCCTAACTGTTGTCAATAAGGACATTAAGACTCAGAGACAATCCCTGACCTGGCCAAGGTCACACAGCCCGTAAGTGGTTGAGCCCAGAATTTAAACCCATTATGTTTGAACCAAACCCATGCTTTTGGAATATAAGAGGCAGAATAGCAGAGATTGTGGACTTAGGTGTCACCCAGACCTGTGTCCAAATCCGAGGCTCAGCCCCTCACCAGCTGTGTGCCTTGGGTGAGTTATCAACCTCTCCTTGCCTTGGCGTTCTCGTACATGAAATGAGGCCATTCTTCCTCATGGAAAATGGGAGAGGGTTAAATGAGATAACGCATGGAAAAGGTTTGAGCCAGTGCTGGCAAATACAAAATCCTCACTACGTGTTAGTTTTGTTTATCCTAAGTGCTCAACCCACCAGCCCAGACTGCTCAGGGTATAAATGTGGGCAGAGGCAAGGCAGCTCCTCTGGGATCTTCCAACATACAGATGTCACATGTCTTTTCCAGGCTGACCTTGTATATAGCAAAGAATTTAAGTTATTGGGGGGCGGGATATGGGAGATATTGGTCAAAGGGTACAAACTTCCTGTTATAAGATTAACAAGTTTGAAAATGTAATGTACAGCATGGTGATTGTAGCTAATAATACTGTATCAAATATGCTGCTAAGAGAGTAGATCTTAAATGTTCTCACCACCGGGGAAAAAAAGGTAACTATGTGATGGGATGGAGGTGGTAGCTAAACTAAGGTGGTAATCGTTTTGCAATTTATAAATGTTATTGTAAACCTGAAAGCTGGAAAAAATAGAATTTGATCTTGCCATAAAGAGGTCTGATTGTTGCCCCCAGCTCCTGGCAAGTAATCTGTTTGCGGGGTCTTGGACTAGCCGGATAGTAACAATGTGATTCAGAGTGGAGGCTGCCACACCGAGAAGACCAACCACATGATTAGGTGGAAGCTTTGGGCCACATGGTATCAGTTGACCTGGAGACTGAGAGCAATCTAGCAATCAATCAATTATGCCTACGTAACGGAAGCCAAATCAAAATTCTGAACACTGAGACTCAGGTGAACTGCTCCAGTCGGCAATGCTCCGTGCACGTTGCTGCTGATGGCTGCAGGGAAAGGAACGCATCCTGACTTCACCGAGAGAGGACAATGGAAGCTCAGCATCTGATGCTTCCCGTCTCCACTCTATGCACATCGTCCCTCGGCTGATTCTAATCTTTGTCCTTTCTCTGTAATAAACCGTAACCCTGAGTATAATAGCTTTCAGTGAGTTCCATGAGTTCTTCTAGTAAGAGGTCAAATGTAAGGGTGGTTTTGGAAACCCCTGAGCTTGCAGTTAGTGTCAGAAGTGAGGTTGGTCTTATGGACTGCATTCTTTGTAAACTATATAGTTGGCTAAACTCTTGTACCCTGGCACGTTGCACAAATGAGTATGTGAGTGGGTCGTCCAGAACAGCTCAAAGTTAAACAAGACCTACCCCAAACCCTGTGGGGTAAGGACTCTTATTATCCCTTCACAGGTGAGGAAGCCAAGGCGCACAGAGAGGTGAGGCAAGTGGAGAGGCCAGGGTGGGAACTAGGCCTGCGAGACTCCAGACTCAGAATCTGACTACCACGGGGTACTGCCTCTCCCAAGGGCCCTTCCACCCTCACAAGCCAGAACATCACCACCAGCCGGGGACCCTTGGGAGACAGAACAGAGGAAGGCTGGGGCAGATGAAGCCCGCAGCCCCTGAGGCTTTTCAGAGGAAGGTGGGCAGGTCTCAGACCTCCCTAGCGCCCTGACCACAGCCTACCTGACCTGCGACAGGACTGCACACTCAGATGTCTTCATGGTGAGTCACTTAAATGAAGAAGCAGTGGGCGGACACTGAAGAGGAGCAGTGGGGACTGGGGCGGGTGGGGAATGTGCTCCGTAGCAAGACACCACACTCTTTGTTGAGGTTCTTACTGTTCTAACTGCAGTGAGGGCCATACCCGACAGGACTTTGGGTCTCTGGCCTGCAACCGCTAAACGCCCGAGCCTGGGCTTTCCACCTCTGCCACTTCATCCCTCACCGTGATGTTCCAACCCTCAGCTCCTGGAAGCGACTGTGCCCTCAATGCCATGCAGCTCCCTGCCGCAGCCACTCTCTCCCCCCATGCTCTTCATCCCACCTGGCTCTCACCTGCTCTGCAGGTCTCAGCTTTAAAGCCATTCCTTGGACTTTCCCTCTGACCCTGCATATTCAGCATAGAACCGCAGGCCTTTTGACCCAAGCCCCGGGCTCCTCTCCCTCCTACTCTGCTATAAACTCTCCACTCCCTGGGCTTTGCTGTGGCTGCTCCAGAATCAACCAATATTTATTCAGATGGTTAGTCAGTCACTCCACTAACCTGACTGAGAACCGTCTTTGTATCAGGCTTTGTTCTAGGCAACTATAAACAAATAAGGGTAGGTTCTCACCCTCATTGACCTTAGGGGGAGTCAGACAATCCAGTGATAATCACACAAATGGATGCAGTAATCACACACAGGAACAGAGGCTATGCAGGGGAATGGTGTGCTAAGGGAAATGGGGCTGCTTACTTAAACCAGGGGTCAGGGAAGACTGGGGAGTCAGGGGCTTCATCTTTCTTTTCTCTTATAAGTTTCCTTCTCTGTGTATGTTTTCAGTCCGTGGTTGGGAATCTGCATATGTAGAGGGCTGACTTAAGTTATGCGCCAATTTACAACTGGACTAAGGAGCTTGCCACAAGGATGAAGCTCCTTGCTCCAGGCTGGGTACACAAGACCCATTCAAGAACCACTGGCTCCTGTTACCATTTTTCTCCCCACCTCCTGCCACCTGTCATTCACGCCCACCTCCAGAGGTCAGAGCCAAGGCCCCTCCTGGTCTGGCCCCTCAGCCCTGACGTTCCGTCCCCGACCCTCACACTGACCGCAGACGGGATCGGGGCTACACTGAGGGTGAGGGGACAGAGAACACGGGAGGCACATGCGCTGGTTCTTTATTGGGCAAAGTCTTAGAGATTCTGTAAGGCACGAAGTCCAGGTAGGGGACAGGGTGCCCAGGGCACGTGGTCAGGAATACAGTGCCTCAGTGCTGGGCACCCCATCATGGTGAGTGTTCTTGCTCTCTGAGCAGCTCTGAGTAATTTCTCTCTTTCAGGACCCTCTCCTGAGGAGCCTGGGAACAAGAGGCCCTTTTTCCCCAAGCAGGTGAGTACGGGTGACCAGGGACAAGGGGAATGAAGAGGAAGCTCCGTGGTCCGGGGCAGTGAAGGGAGGGGCTCAGGCCTGGGCCTGATGCTCCTCATCCGTGAAGGCACTAAGAATAAGGCGCCCAGCTCAGGGGCAAGTGCTGGAGGCGGGGGCGGGGGGGCTCAGCCTGGCTGACCGTCTCTGAGCCCGAGGCACCAGGTGGACAGGCTGCAGGGCACTGCCTCAGTTGAAGTCGCGGTTGGGCAGGAGGAGGGGGGCTACCAGGGTCCACAGGTAGAGGAGCAGCCCCGCCCAGCTGGCACAGATCTTCACCCACACGGCGGTCCAGGTGCTGATCATCTTCTGGGTCTCATTGGGTCTGGAAGACACCATCACCCAGTCAGCCTGGCCCCCAGTCTTGTGACCTCAGTCCTGGCCCTGACCTTATGATCCAGTTGTGACCCCTGACTTCAACTTTGCCTCTTACTCTGTAACACTAGTCCCCATCTTTTGTATTTTTGACACTGGGCCTTAAGACCCTAGACTTGGACCACAGACCTCACCTTGACCTCATTTACAACCATAACTTCAGTCCTAGACTGAAATATCGTGACCTGACTTATAGTCCCTGACTTTGGAACCCTAGAATTCCAGACCTTAGTCCTGACTGCTAACCTTAATCCTAACCCTCTGACCTCTGATCTCACAATCACAGTTTTGATATCTCTTGACCCTGTGACCCTAGGACTGGCCCCTGACCTCGGTACTCTGGTCTTAGCTCCCTGACCTGGCAATTTTAATCCTGGCTTTATGGCCTCCTAACCCCAATTTTAACCAGATGACCAAATTTATGAGTTTATATGGCCCCAGTCCCAACTCTTGACTTCATGACTCCTCTGCCTGACCCTGTGACTTTGATTCTGACCTCCACACCCTAATCCTAACCCTCCAAACATGAATCCCAGACCCAACCCCCTAATCCAAATCACACCTGATCTGTAAACCCAGTCTGTCCTGCACAGGCCCAGCCCCACCTCCTGCGGCCCCCACTTTTCAGGCACTTAATAAAGGCACCGGATGCTTGGATCAGACTCAGGCACCGGCAGAGAAACTGCAGCACAGATGGAGCAGGCTCCACGGAGGGTCCTAGATTGACACCTTCATGCCCAAGTCTTGAGCAGGCTCAGGAAAAGCCCAATGAGGGCCCAGAGGAGAGGAGCTGCGTGGCACACCCCCGCCCCAGGCACTGCGGGCTCTATCCGTGCCCCACCAGGCTGCACGCACCTGTACCAGTTGGTGAGCGTCATCATGATGTGCAAGGAGGCAAGCACCAGGCAGAAGTGGAAGAAGGAGTAGCTGTAGGTGACGCCATCCTGCTCATTGTCAAAGGCCCGGCCCTCCACCTGCTGCTGCTGTGTGGCCTCCAGGATGGGCGGGCTCTCCTCTGTCCGCATCAGGCCTGTTCACCTGCCGGTGGTTGGAGGAGCGCAGACTGCGGGGGAGGGAGAAGGTGGCGGTCAGGGTTGTCACCTCCGGGGGTGGGCAGGAAGGCAGTGCCAGGGGGCCTCATGAGCCATGGCATTGGTCATAACACCAAGTTGGTCATAACAACAACAGGCATGATGGTCCCAGAGCCTGGAGGGCCAGTGACCTGTTGGTTAGGTCCTAGGCCCAGGAGTTCACAAACTGCTTTGACACTCGACTCTACCCCTACTCCCTGTGTGAACGTGGGCCAGACACTTAACCTCTCTGAGCCTCTGATTCCTTGTCAACATAGTCAGGGACAATAGTACCTCCCTTACAGGGTTGCTAGAAGGACTAAATGGAATAATGATGTAAAGCCCCTAGCACTGAGCCTAGCACAGAGTATAAACTAAATAAATGGTCACTATTACTCTGGTTGTTCATTCGTCATTTCCATTAACATGTATAGAGTACCTAGTACTGCGAAGGCCCATATCAGTTCATCAATAATGTTAGTAATTAATAATGGCCATTTGCTATTAAGTTTGTTTTCCTTTTATTAGTTTTAGGTAAGTAGTTTTATCAATTACCATCCCTTTATTCATGTTTATAATTTAAGAATAATAGCACTGATTTTTTTGGTCATTGCTTCTCTATAATGAGATCTTGATGTTTTTAACAGTATGTAATAATTTGAGACATATATACAATTTCGAAAATCCAACTTGTATTTTGAAAAAAAAAAAGGAGTAAGGAGACCTGGATTCCAGCCCTGCTCCATCAAATTGAGGCCACCCATTGCTGAGCAGCCGCTGGCACCGATCACCAAAAACTTGTGATATATAGCTCACGGGGGCCCACATCTGGGCGATCTAGCTGGGGTGAAAGCCATCATCAATGGTCCCTGCCCTCCTGGCTGCTTATATTTCTTTGCTTCCTGTGTCCTAAGAGCTGTGCTAAGAATCCACGAGCTCTCAGAGGTGACTTCAGGCCAGGGAGGTGCGAGTCTGAGAAGCATCGGGAAGCACAGCTTTGTGCCTGGGTGAAATGGGGAGGGATAGAGAGCTGGGGGCGGGGAAAGTGTGCTCAAGCTCTATGGCCACTGTGTGCTCCCAGCCTCAGAGAAGTGGCTGCTCCTCACTGAGTCTCAGTTTCCTCATCTGTAAAATGGAGATACGATGTGGGCCTTTCCAGATTGGAAAAGAGTCAAATGAGGTGACAAAGAAGAGCGATGTAGTGAACTGCCCAGACTTGACTTTTGAGAAAATGTTTTGAAAAAGGCCGAAGCAGAACAAAATGCGAAACAGCCTCAGAATGTTCTAGCCCTGGGGCCTGGCGGCAGGTGTGGTGCTCCTGGGGGAGAAGGGCAGACAAAGAAAACTGCCTGGGGAATCGCAGGGCCACGGGGAGGCAATAATGAGTCTGCCGGTTTAGTGTAAACAAAATTATACTCGAGATTATCATCTACTGATGCTTATAAAACAGCCACTCACAGCCACTCAGCTGTGCAAATGTTCATAGCAATTTGCAATAATAGCAAATACTTGTTTGGTGCCTACTATTTGCCAAGTTCTCTACTAAGTGCCTTATACATATTAACTCATCGATAACCCTTCAACAATCCAATGAGGTAGGTACTATTTTTATCCCTATTTTATGGGTAAAGAAACTGAGGCACAGAACAGTTAAGTGACTTGCCCAAGATCACACTGCGAGTGAGTGGCAGTGCTGGGTTCAGATGCAGGCAGCCTGGTTCCAGAATCCACACTGATAAGTACTTGCTAACATGCCCCTTCTAAAAATTTGTCATGTGATCTTAAGTAGAGCTGCTCTCTCTCAGGTGAGACTGTGGGGTCATAGCCATGCTGGGCATTGTAGGTTACTAAGGAGGAAACTGAAGCTCCAAAAGGTGAAACCACTTATCCCCAGGCCACACAGCAAGTAAGTGGCAGAGCCTGGACCCACTGGCCCTAGTGCAGGCACCTTCCCTGACCCCAGTTGCCTGCCCCAAATGAGCTGGGCACATGGCGGCCCAGTATGCAGAAAAGGGCCCTCGACCCAGAGGCAGCGTCAAGCCCTGCCTTGGCCACCCAGTCACACTGTGCCCTCTCAGGGACTCGGTTTCTCCGCCATCACAATGCCAGAGTTGCGCATGCTGCTTCCAGCCTTGTGCCTCAGCTCCCACGGCCTCCCCTCACTTCCGGTTCTGGGTCCCCAATCATGATCCCTCTCCGGAAACCAAACCCCCACCATACCTGATGAAGAGTGTGCACAGGATAAAGATGATGAGACCCACGATGCTTGGCGCGTCCCACCACTGGGTCGCGTAACCCTCGGCGCCTATCTGGACTGTGCCATTGCCAAAGGAGGTCAGGTGGGGGTTGCATTTCTGGTCTAGGGATAGGAGCGTGGTCACCCTCAGCCGATGCAGGCCAGGTCTGAGTAGCCCTGAGCATGGGCAGAGAGCCAACCCAAATGGACAGACAGACAGACACATACCCCACCACCCAGGTCCCAGCGACAGACAGCACTTAGCAGACGAAATGACACGGATGGCTCCCGGAACAGATGGGGTCTTCCCACTTCCCTGAAGGACTGAGTGTCAGAATGGGCAGGGGCTTGGATGTCACTGTCACCTGTGAGGGTTCCTAGCCCCACAGAGGGCTGTTGCCGGCCAAAGAACAGGCCAGGCCTCCTCGGACGCAGGGCTTTACTTACCGGGGACATTGGACAGGGCCGACCACGTGACGAACATGGTGTAGAGCGTGACGGCCGAGGCCTGCAGCAGACCGGAGTTGGGCTGGGCTTCCTGGCAGGAGCAGTCCGTCAGTATGACCCCTGCCGGACCTGGGGACACCCCACCCTCCCTCACCCACTCGCACCCAACCAGGGGACCTCAGAAACCCCACCGCCCTAGGGCCCTCCGTCCCACACCCTTTGGGAAAACATACCACTCAGGCCACCCACCGCCAGCCTCACCCACCCAAAGGTAAAGTCCTAATTCTTTCTCCTAACAGAATACCCCTCTGGCTCCCCTGCTGAGAACAATTAAAGGGTGGCATCTCTTCACACTCTGAATTAAAGCCCTTCTTGGTTTGTCCCACCTTCATTTGTACCTGACCACCCCCTCCCTGCTCTTCCCTGCTGACTACACCCTGGCCACAGTGGCCACCTCGCTGTCCTTGGGACAGGCTAAGCCCTCCCCCACCTCAGGGCCTTTGTACTCACCATGCCCTCTCCCTAACATGGTCATCACCATATCTCTACCCAGGCAGCTCCTCTTTAGCATGCAGGCCTCAACTCAAATAGGGCCCCCAACAAGTCCCAAAACCCCGACTATAGCAACCCTGGCCCGACCTACCTTTCAACCCACACCCTCCTTTATTTCCCACACAACTCTCATCCAAAATCACCTTACCTGGCCTAGTCTCCTATTGGTTATTCTTCCTCACCCTTTACCACACACAGATTTAGAAAGATGAATCTAAACTCTGGATAACTAACAGCACAAGCTCTGGAGCCAGTCTGCCTGGGTTCAAATCCCAGCTCTACCCCTTACTCGCCGTGTGACCTTAGGCAAGTCTCTTCACTCCTCTAAGCCTTTGTTTCCTCATCTGTAAAGTGGAGATGATGGTGGTGAAAGAACTAAATGACATGATTGATGCCATTAACCGTTAGCTATTCTTCTTCTTCTCCTCCTCTTCCTCACAGCTTCTTCCTCTTCCTCGGCCTCTAGAAGAGTGCCTGGTACTCTGTGACCTGGGACAGAGGTGTCATCCTCTCCGGGCTTCAATTTTCTCAATGGGAAATAGAGGCTCTGACTAGAAGGGAGGTTCCACACTTTCTGCTAAAACCCCCTGAAGACTACCTAAGCTATCTTTGAAACCCCTGGTGGGCTGAGACCCCAACCTGGAAGTACCACGGGACTCAGAAGGCTTTCTCTCTAAAGAACAGTTACCTGGGGATCCCTGTCCATTATCCCAGATGGCCTTGGGCTGGAGACTGTGGAATTCTACCTCTAACACCATTTCCCGAGGTGTCAAATAATTGCCAGTGACTCTCCCTAGTGTTCTCCTGATTTACATAAAAACAACAATGACAACAACAATAATGATAACACCAGCCAATGTCTGCTGGATATGTCTATGCCAGGCACTATTCTAAGTGTCCACAATATGATCTGTCCTGAGAATAACTCCAAATAGTACGTACGACTAACCCCATTGTACATTTGAGACGAGAGAGGCACAGAGAGGTTAAGGCATTTTCTCCAAGATACCTAGCACGCAGATACGAGAGCGAAGACTCTAACCCAGGGAGGCTGACTTGGGAGCCCACACTCTTAGCCCAAGCCTCTGTGACTGACAGCTCTGCCCAGAATGCCAAGATTCCCACGAGACGTTCCACACTCCAAGGGGCCTGGTTTCAGGCCAGGCAGAGACTGGCAGGCTCACCTGGATCTTGGGCAGGACAGCGATGATGGAGACGCAGACACAGAGAGTGAGGTTGAGGCCAATGAAGGCCTTGCCCTCATAGCAGGCACTGGCTGGGTGTAGTAGATGAAGAGCAGGGTCACGGCCGCGATGGACAGTGAGTAGAAAAGGAGGGTGAAGAAGAAGAGGCCTGGAGGAGGGCAGTGAGCAGGGGAGTCAGGAGGCGCAGAGATCAGGAGGTCCCCTACTCCCGCAAGGGGGCTCGTGGGACCGTCCTCTCTGTCTTGGGCCTCAGCTTCCTCGTCCAGGGAATGACATCAGTGTCTCCTAAACTGCCATCATTCACCAACACCTTTGTGAGTGTTTGCCCGATCCGGAACTAAAATGGTTCACTTGTCGTAAAGGAGGTAACCATGAAAATAAATACAAGGCCTACAAGGAAAGTTATTTGAAAAGCGAACTAGGTGTATGGTGATTTGCCGGCGCTCTGCTCTCTCTGTCAGGGAGACCAGTGAATTTAGAGAGGTGTAAAAATCAAACCAGCTAGCACCTCAGTGAGTCTTTCTTCTGATTGCGTCGGAAGAACAGAGGAAAAATTGAATAGAAATCCGCTCTGCTGCTGGGGTTCGATGACTAAGTATCATTTGAAGTTTGTCTGGGTTGGTTATCCGTGGCCCATTCTGCAGGCCGCGCTGAACTAGACCCCTCCCAGGCCTCTCCAATTCTGCTCTCCTCTCATTCCCGGAGTCAGACGCCCCTGCCAACACACACCCCCTTCCTCCCTCGGCTTGGACGGTTCAATTCCTGCACTAAGGCAGGGGGCTGCTCCAGACGCCCTCCAGGCTTTCATCCGGCTTCAGGGACCCGTCCTTTCTTCAGGCAGCCCCGGCCCGGCCCGGCACTGACCTGCGTACCAGGCACGGGAGTCGCACTCCTCCGCCTTTCCCAGCCAACGCTGGTTCCAGGAGTGTGCAAAGTCGATGAGCAGCACCAGCTGGATGAGGATGAAGAGGAAGGAGCCCACGACGCCAAAGTAGAACCAGACTGGGTGGGGAGAGGGGAGTGAGGCAAGCAAGTCTGGCCGCAGGGCAGCAGCCTGAGCTCCAGGGCCCATGACCCTGCCAGGCTCCCCTGGATTCCTAGGGCCAGCGCACTCCTGTGACTCCTTCGCACACACACACATTTATTCATTCAACAGTCATTTGTGCCATTCCTTGCATGGGGGACACTGAGAAGCAGCAAAGTCCCTGCACTCAGAGAGCCCTAGCATGCACAGAGACTCAATGTGGCAGGGAATGGGTGGGGGGCGAGACACCTTCCCCCTGCCCCCCCTCCCGGTGCCATATGGCAATATGGCCAAGCACCAGAATGCTGTCCCCAAGGTGAGCAAGGACTCAGCCAGGCCTGGAGCCTGCGGGCCAGAGCAAAGAGCAGCCCCCACCAGTGCTCCTCCCTCTGGAGACCCTACCCCCTCCTGGTAGCCCCTCCCTCCCCACCAAGACTGCCTACTGTTGGCGAAGGAGCCGTCCGGGATGTAGAAGGCGCCCACGGTGATGCCCACAAAGACCAGGAACTTAAAGAACCAAAACCTGTGTTGGGGGTGAGGGTGGTAAGACAGACGGGCGGGGAGTGCGGGGGTAGAGGAACAGGCCAGATGCCCAGAACCCCACCCCAAAGATCAGCTACTGGGGGAGGTGAAGAGGGACTTTCTGATGGGTTGATGGACACGGGAAGTCTGTCCTGTCCCTGGAAAAAGCCCCAAAGGGCAGAGGAAAGGGCCAAACCGGGTAAGGGTGGTCACCTGGGTTCTAGCCCCAGCTGTGTCACTAAAGTACTGTGCGGCCTTCGGCATGTTGTTGCTCTTTCTGAGCTTTATTCCCTCATCTGAGAAACGGGAATAACGAAAGGAGCTGACCTCTGTGCTGTGCCTTCCGGGCTTGCCAGGGTGGGGTCTGGAGATGCTGGGAGACAGGCAGGGGAGGGGGAAAGCCCTGCAGGAGGATCCAGGTTGTGGGCGGGGCCCTCCCTCACCCGTTCTGGATTGCAGCCCTGGGGTCCCGGCTGCTACGCACACAGACCATGAGCAGGGTGAAGAGGAAGAAAAAGGCTGCTGTAGCAAAGCACATGCGGTAGACGGCACGGTGGCCAAGCAGAGAGCCACAGTCGATGTGGCTCTGCAGGACCATGGGGGTCCCAGGCACATCCGCACACACCCAGGGCAGCTGTGGAGAGAGAGAGAGAGAAACTTAACAGCCCCACCCCACCCACCCGGGAAGCCTGGGCCTGGTTCTGCCAAGGCCTGCCAGGATGGAGGCTTTACCGAAGGGGGCTGGGCCAGGACAGGAGCTGGAGCCTCCTGCCTCCATCTCCACTGCCACCCATCTGAGGCTGAAGGATTAGGACTGGGCCCTCTCCACCCTCCTGAAAGACAGATGGGCCAGTCACATCTTGTTACTAACTGTTTATTTCCCTAGTATCATGCCCACAGCCTCAGGAATGCATGGCGCCGTCTAAAGCAGGATTTCCCAAAGTGCTCTCCATCCACCACCTACACCAGAGTCCCCTGGGATTCACGGGGAAAACAGATCCTTAGGCCTCTCTCCTACAGAACTAGAGTCTCTGAAGTTGGGTCTGAGGCTGCATTTCCAGCACACTCCCCTGGGGATTCATACCTTCACACCCACTAAAATGTCACAACCACTGGCCTAAATGTCCCACCAGGTCTATACCAGGCTATGAAACACTGGGATGAAGGAGAGAGCTAGGACCCCAAACTGGGCTTTCGCATTAAAGAGGGGAGAGCTTGCCTGCGCCAGTATCTTGGGGACAATAGCAATTAATACGATTTTCCAAGGGACCATAGCTTACAAGAAACAAAAATCCCCACGTGAGGCTCAAACCCTCCTCCTTACACGAAGAAACACATGCGAACACTCCTGCCCACCTCTTCTGGATCAGCGGGACGCCAAGCCTCGGCCTCCAGCAGCTGAGCCTTTACCAGAGGCCAGAGCCTGCAGGCTGCTCCCTCTGCCCCACCCCCACCCCTACACTCACACCCTGGGGATACTCACCTTGTAGAGCTGACTCTCCACTCCGGGACTCAGCATGATGATGGACACCAGCACCCCCAGGAAGAGGAAGAGGGTGAAGACGAGGCGGCTGATGGTGGAGTTTTGGGTGGAGGGGCAGCAGCCACAGAGGATGCAGGGGGCAGAGCCACAGAGGCAGGATGCCTGTGGGGAGGGCAGGGATGGCGCCCTTACTCTCTGCCTCCTCTCCCTTCCATGCCCAAGCACCCAGCACCCACCACTGCCCCTTCAATGCCTCCGCACCCAGCCTGCCTGTACCACACCAGGCAAATGTGATCACACTTAATGTTCAAGCCTAAGGGGGAGGAGGAGGAAACCAAGCCTCGATGAGGATGAGTCACACAGGGTCACACAGCCAGCAAACAACAGTACCCAGATCAAACCTGGATTTGTCTCAGGTGTTACCATGGCTTTGAAGAGAGAGAGCTGGGTCATAATTTCTTAGGGAGAAGCAGAATAGTTTTTTAAAAATTCCAGAAGGCCAGCTCCATCACTGTTTAGCTGTATGACCTTATATAAGTAAGTCAAGCTCTCAGTTTCCTCTCTATAAAACAGAATTCATAAGGGTACCTTCTCGCATAGCAGTTGTAAGAATGAAATAGAAGATTTAAACTATAACCTCCTCAGACGCCCTTTCCTCTTCCCTGCTCATTTTCTCCATAGGATTTATTATCGTCTGATAAGATTTATATTTATTTATGCGTGTCCGCCTCCCATTTCTAGCATGTAAGCTCCCCCAGGGCGGGAATTTTTGTTTATTTTGCTCACTATGGTATTCCCAGATATTGGAACCGTGCCTGGCACATGGAAGGATCTGCTGAGTGAATGTAAAGTGTTTGGGCATAGTTGAGACCTCAGGAAACAGCAAGCACATGATAAATGCCTATCGAATGAATGGAATGAAGAATTGTGAATGGCTAAGATTCCCCACTCTGGGGATGGGCCGGTTTGGGACAACAGTGAGGGATAACAGTGGTGGTCTAACCCTTCCCCTGTCCAGGCTCCTCTGCCCAAGCTCGTGTCAGTCCCTTCCCTCCGGGGTCTGCTGAAATCATTTAGGGGTTAGTGATGCCACATCATCCATAGCTGGTGCCCCGAAATGAGCCTCACCCCTCAGGGAGCCAGGTCTACAGCCCAGGCTTTGAGGAATTGGGCCACACAGATATGTCTGGTAAACTGTTTATCTTTCCTGAAACAGCCCCAACTTCTCATGCAGGTATTTAAGAGTCTGGAGAGCAAGAAAGACACAGGTCCCACTTCGTCGAGCTTCCAAGTGTCGGGCAGCGAAAGACACTCAACAAATCATTACGCTAGTCACGGTAAATGCTAGGAAGAAAAAGTGCATGCTGCCGTGGGAGTGACTGATGGGGGCCTGGCTTAGACTGGGGGTGGCACATCGCTTTCCTGAAGGAGCGACATTGAAGCTGAGCACTGAAGAATGAGGATGCACTCTTCTGACCAAGGGAGGGAAAAGTGTTCCAGACAGAGAGGAAGCTCTGGGGTGGGCTGAAGCTGGGCACTAGAGGAATGGTTTAAAAGTCTTTGTGGCCAAAGCTTCATGCCAGGCAGCAAGCAGTGAATGGCAAGGTCGACCATGCTGGCAGGGCCTGAGAGCCACGTGCAGGACCCTGCTGTTCGTCCTAATAGCAAGGGGCACCACTCAGGTTTGAAGCCAGGAGGGACCAAAACAGCCTCATGCCGCATGGTCAGCTTTGTGGAGAACAGGCTGAAAGGGGCCCTTGCTCTTCTGAGACCCCGCACCCCTCTGGGTTGGTCATAAGGCACACAGCACATTCTGCTTGAGGTGTAGCTGCCTTCCCACCTCCCCTCACTTCTCTTCCAGGCTGGAAGTGCCCCTGGAAATGTCCCTTCTTTCTTTCACTCACAAAAAGGACATGGATGCTAAATGAAATGCTTGCAGAATGAAGCATAAGAGTCCACCTGTCTAGCAACTTGTGGTTGCTTCTTGTAGGCCCCACCCAAGACCTGACTCCTATCCATGGCAGCCTTTTGGGGGTGAGGAGATACGTAAATGCCAAAAAAAGTGGTTTGTAAATAATACAGAACATTCTGGTTATCAGACAAAGCAGGCTATTAGTCCCATTTTAAAGATGAGGAAACTGAGATCCGAGAGGTTAAGAAACTTGCCGGAAGTTACACAGCAAGTAGACAGCAGTGCTGAGAATCAAATAATAATAGTGATAGCTTCCCTTGATAGTCACTCAGTCCCAGGCACTGTAGTAAGCACCTTTCTACATTAAGCCTCGCTGACGCTATGAAGTGTGTTGTAACTTCCCATTTACAAATGGGGAAACAGACTCAGAGAGGCAACATGACCAAGGTGCCACAGCAAATCGGCTGAGGAGCTGGGATTCGGCTCAGGTCTGTGTGCACCAAGCGCCAGCTAATTCATCGATGGCAGCCTGGTTTAATTTCGAAACACTTCATTGATGAAAACAATGCCTCCGATGCCAGAGAAAACCAAGGAAGGCCAACAGACGCTGACCTCAGGAACCATATGCCCAGTGCCCAGGGCAGGGCCCAGCTCTGGCCCGTTACTGTTTCAATTTGATACACACGAAAATAGTCCTGCTGCAGTCAGGGAACCTGGCTTTTCAATTCACTTGGATTCTTAGAGATCAAAATCCAGATGTTCCTGATACTTGAAACTCAGGATTTCCAAGGGCCTGGCCCTAGCCAGAGACAGGTCAGGACAGAAAAATATACACCGGCCCCAGCTGCTTCAGAGCATCTCAATCCTCAGGATCATTCACACATTTGACCCGTCACTCTATCTCTAGGGATCTCTCTCCTACAAGAAGCATCCTTCAGGAGGACCAGCTGAGGAGAAAGGGCAGACTTGTGTGCACACGTACACTCAGAAGTCCATCATGGCACTGTTCACACCAGGAAAATAATAGGGGGGAAATGAAAATAAACACCCAGCGATACATCATGGTGCTCCCTAAGAGAGAGCTCTCTGCTGAAGAAAGCAGATGTGGAGGTAACACTTAAAAGGGTACATGTAACTAATTATAATTAAATTATACACCAATACAATTGATTTTACTATTTAAAAATAAACATTTTCAATTAATAAAAGAAACTAGAATAGGCCCCAAACTTAGGTTTTAGAGCTTATTTGAATCTCAAGAGACTGCAAATGACCTAAATGCCCAGGGGCAGTGATGGCCCATTTATTCCATGGATGTTATAGAGGCAGGAAAGATGGAAGTTACTAGCTTACAGAGCAATATGAACCAATGCTGATGATGCAATGTGAAAGGCAGACGGTAAAACTTCCTGCACTAAGATTACAACTTCCACCAAATGCACTCGGGGAAAGGCAGCAATAGAAAAGTACCGGAACAATGCTAAGAGTGGCTGAATCACAGAATCAGCCAGGTTCTCGGAATAGAGAACTCAGAATGCGGGAAGCCCTGGGTCTGAGAGCCTCTTCGTTGCAAGTTTCCTTAGCAGTCAACCAATCCAGCTCCTCTCTATGAGGAATCACAGGAAGGCAGCCGGCCACCCTCTGCTGCTTGTACACCACCAATGACAAGGAGCTCACTAGCTTTCAAGGCAAGCTAGACAGCTCTGGAGATGTGTGTGGTTTGGTGTGGAAGAAACACAGAAAGGCCACAGAATGGAAACCGATCAAGAGACTAGAGTGCAGTAATCTCTGGGAACAAGGGGGAGAGAGTCAGGGGTTGTTTTCAGTAAACCAGAGAACTGACCTTAAGGAAAAGTCAGATTCTCGAATTCTCATTGTATGCTTAGTCAATAATATTTCTGACAATATTATTCTTTGAGACTAATATCATTAGGGTTGTATTGTTTTATATCTATCTATCTATCTATCTATCTATCTATCTATCTATCTATATATTTACTAAAATAAATTACGAGGTCCTTGAAGGCTAAAAAGAAGTTAAAATAGTAAACTTTATGTTGTATCTATTTTGCCACCCTTAAACAAACAAACAAAAAAAAACCGGTCCCAGCAAGGATGAGAGGCACCTTGCAGACTTCATGGACAGCATCTCATGTGGCTAAACCAGACTACGACTAAACAAAACACAGGAGAGAAGAGGTCAGCCCCAAATGACTCAAGACACATACATCCCCCACGCAGTCTTAAAAACAGAGAGCCTATCTACAGTCTTGGCTCTGCCACCAACTTGTAGTCTGATCTTAGACAAGCCTCTTTTCTTCTCTGTGGGACACAGTTTCTTCACCCATCAAATGGGTTCCTGGGCAGGACAGTAAAGTGGCTCAGAGCCCCGGCTCTACAGCCTTGGGTTCCACTGGCTTCACCACTTCCTAGAATGTGGTCTAGAGAAATTTACCACTCTAGGGTGTTTACAGAGTGGCCGCTGCACGCCGGCTTCATGCTAAAGATGTTGGCTTGCACTTCTCAGTTCCATTTAATCCTCACAACGTGCTATACAGCAGGTACCACTGTTCTCTCCACTACACAGACAAGAAGTGAGGGGAAGGGACTGCCCACAGTCACACAGCTAAAAGGCCAAGCCAGAATCTGAGTCCAGCCGATCTGACCCAAAGGCCTTTCACACTCCCTCAAATATAGAAGGCCCTCCCTGAATATCTGCTGATCATCCAGCTCATAATGTTACTTGCCTGGTGATTCTCATTCCCTGTGGGTCCATCTTATTTCTCCCAGGAATCACCTTCAGCCCAGTGCTAATGCTGACAGAGAGAGCCACAGTGGGCAGATGAAAACGTGTCACACTCGGAGGGGTACAGAATTCTTCCCCACCAACCCGTGCTCTCCCCTGAAGATGCCTGGAAACCTCCTATAGGAACTTCACCCCTATGGGTCAAATCTCCATTGAAACAAGTTGTTATTGGTGTCCATTAGCATCCACTGCACCACTTAATACTGTGTAGCTGTGGGGAAATCACCTTCCTTCTCTGATACAGTTTTCTCATCTGTGAAATGAGAATAATATTAACTGTTCATTGGGGTCATTGTGGGGCTTAAATGAAAGGACATACGTAAAGTGCTCACTACAGTGCTGGCCTATGCCACCACTGGACAGCTCTGGGCAGTGAGTGCTGGGCCTGTAGTAAGGACACAGTAAATGATGGCTATTGTTGGTACCATTATCTATAAAATAGGATGACTATGTCACAGGGCTGAGGGGGGAACTAATGAAATGGCATGGGTGAGGGGCTCAGCACAGCACCTGGCATGCAGTAGGTGTTCAGTAAATGTTAAAGGTCAGAACCCCAAAGGGAGGCCACTGAAAGGAGGTCCCTTGTAAATATTACTCAATACGTGAAATGATCAATTCTACCCTGAGCCAGCCCTGGATGTGAAGAAGGGAGGGAAGGTGTGGGAAGAACCCTGCACCAGAAATGAGATTTTAATTCTGACGGTGCAATTCACCATTCTTTCACTGTGCAACCTTAGACAAGTCAGCTAACCTCTCTGGGCAGGGTTTGGGCAGGCCTGTCAGGTGCTTTCTGGTCTCAGCCTGGTAGGATTCTATGACTCAGAGACTAGTACTTGGCTCCAGAGGAAACTCTCCACCCATATTTCCAAGAAGATAACCGGAGCTCCTATTTCCAGCACGTACTATAAGCCAGTGATTGAGTAGGGCACTTTTTAATCTGCCCAAAAGCTTATGAGGGAGGCAGATGGGGAGACAGAGGCATGGGGGATTGGCAGGTCTCCCCTCAATACCTCCCACACCCAGGTCAGCCCAGCAAGATGGAAGTCTGGTCGATTCTTGAAGAAGTTTTCCCTCCCCGACCAGGAAGCAAATGCTTCCTGGCCAAAGACCCAGCCCAAACCTGATTTCATTGGGGAAAGATCTCAGGAACCAGCTCTTGATTCCTCCCCCTACACACACACACACACACACACACACACCCCACAGATGGGGAAATGGAGACCCAGAGAGGACAAGAGACTGTCCAGGGACTCACACTACAGTCTTTCTGTACAGATATCATTCTCAGAAAATAGCCGTAAAGTAAATATCTGGATCCCCCAGCTTCCACCCCTACACCCCCATCCTAACACACACACACACACACACACACACACACACACACACACACACACAAGAAAAGCAAGTCCTGAGATTCAGCAACCACCAGACCCCCCTCTTCCTCTCTGCTCCTCTTTGTGTGGGGCAGAGGGGGAGGAGGCTGCCTGAATGAACCTCAGATTTAATGAGGGGAAAAGGGAAAGGAGAAGGGGCCTCCTAGCTGGGGTCTGGCTGAAGCTCCTCCCCTATTCTGGCTACGGCCCCAAAACAGAGGCTGGCTTTCCGCCCCCACCCCCACCCCCTACCCCCGTCCCTGAGCCCAGGAGACCAGGGTACTCCTTAGCCCCCACACCCCCAACCTTTCTTAATTCTTCCAACCCAGAGTTGGGTCCACGAGGTAGTGGCGAAACGCATGGACCTCACTGAAGTGCGCCTTAGAAAGGCAGACAGGAGCTTCCTCCCTACTCCTCATTTCGGCTCTAGGGCCTAGAGGGGAAGGGTCTGGGGCTCCTTGGAGAAGTGCCCAGGAGTTAGCTTGAGCCAGACTGAATGAGGCAGAGACGAGGATGCAGAGAGACAGAATGAACGGGCGGACAGACCGGCAAACACAGAACTGTAACAACAGACAATGACGGAGAATCCACGCAAGGACAAAGGCAGACAAGCAAACGGACAGAGACAGATATCAGACAAATACAAATGGACAAACTGAGGTAGACGGACAGGAACAGACAGAGTGACGGACAGATCTACAGAGGGGCAAAGAAGGGCCCACGGCAGAGAGGAACAGAGGCCAAGCTCGCCACACAAAGAGTCAGCGCGTCCGGCAGAGACGAGAGAAAGGCGCACGGCGAGAATCGCTCCAAGTTGGATGAGGTGGGGCCGAAGCGCCCACCCACAACCGGGGCTCTGGGCCTCAGTCTCCCCAATTCCCGGGAGGGGCCTCCGCCGAGTGCACTCCCCTCCCCCGCCCTGGCGCGCCCCAACCCCTCCCCCGCAGTAACCTGAGCCCAGGACAGCAGCTGTCCCCGGCGCCAGAGGGCGCGGGCTAGGGGTGGGGGGTTCCGAGTGACAGGGGGACCAAGGAGCGAGCGACAGGGTGCGGGTCCAGAAAGACAAGTTTGGAGGAAGGAAAAAGAAGAAACTGAAGGAAGAAAACAGGACAAAAGTGAGCAGGCGGCGAGCAGCAGGCGCCGGAGTGGGGACTCACGCAGCTGAGCAGAGAGCAGGCGCCCAGGCAGGCCCCCATGGCGGCAGCGGCGCCGGGTCCCGGCGCGGGGCGCGGCAGAGGGGTGCGGGCCGCGGGATCCGGCCGGGCTCAGGGCGCCCCGGCCTGGCCCCGCCCCTGGGCCCGCTGGCCCCGCCCCGGCCCCGCCCCACCTGCCACAGCCGCTCGCTGCTGGCTGCTTCCCGGTAGCGCTGGGTGCCTCCCGGGACTCACCTGGGGCAGGTGCGCTAGGCGGGACCCGTGACTGAAATGGGTGGAGCGAGGGTTCCCAAGGCTGCGCGAGCCGCGCAACTAACCGTACCTGACTCCAGCCGGGGCTTGGGTCCTGTCTGGTTCCACGTGAGGATTTGGAAATACTGAGACCTGGGTTCTAGTTCCGACGAGGCCACAGTGTGATCTCACAACACTGTCCCTCTGCAGGGGTCAGAAGCCAAGAGGCGGTCACCCCTGACTCCTGGACGCTTGGCGCAGAGCCTCTGCCCAATACATAAGTGTTAAAAGATGAACGATCCGATAAAGAAACAGACAAGTCACTGCACCTGAATCCGTTTCCTCATCTGTAAAGTGAGGATACTTACCTCACAGGGCTGTTACAACACATGGTAGATGCATTGACAAATGTGAACTCCCTGAGCTCCCTGTCGTCGCTGTTTCATATAAGACCCCAGCATTGCACTCTTTCAGCTGTCCTCCCCTCCATCCACCTGTTTCTCAAACTCTCCTGACTCCTGTCTTGGACCACGTGCTCCCCAGAGCCACCTTGTTCGGTGGTTCGTCCCTCTCCCGGATGCCCAAACCCTGGCCCCCAGCTAAGGTGGTCAGAAAGGGTGTGTGTGGGTCTCATTCCTGGCAGACGTCCAGTCCTACAGGGGAGAGAGCCAGAAGTGGGTTCTACAATGACTCAAGGTTCATCCTCCTCATGCTCCTCACTCAACCCTAGACAGAAAAATGTTAGGGAAGAAAATCTAGATGCCTCACAGCTGCTCCCAGGGCTAAACATCTGGGACTGAAGATCTGGCCTGACTGCATCCTCCGGTGATTCACGGGAGGCCAGGCTTAGCCATTCATTGTGCCAGGACTGTTCCATAAACACTCACTATGCTTTCCCTTCTCTACACTTTTGCCCACATGATATCCTCCCCTTTGAAAGTCCTTGTCCTCTTTATCCTCCTTTTGTCCTTTGAAGCCTTGCTCACATCCCATATCTACTCAGTGAAGAGAGACGCCACCCTCACTCCCAAACCTCTACCTGGCACCATCAGGAATTAACATCCTCCAACTTCCCTGTGTTTCTACAACATGGGCCTCCATGATGGTCTTACAAAACTCGTACCAAACTCCTTCACCTACTACAATGGTCTCATTCAAACCCCACAATAATCCTAGAAGTAGATTTATTCCCCACCTCACCCCAATTTACAGATGAGGAAACCGAGGCTTAAAGAAATAGAGTGGCATGCATGTATGTGAACTGAGCACGGACTAAACACTTGCTGTGATTATGTGGTTGTTATTGTTGCTCCAGGCCACACAGCTCAGAGGGGCAGAGCTTGGAATACCACCAACCTGGCCTTGATTGCAAACGTAAGGCCTGTCCCTGACATCTCACTGCCTCTCTTGGAAATGAGAGGTGACAATATCCAGTCCACCTCTTTTTCTGTTGAATAATATGTGCAGTCCTTCCACAGTCTGAGGCCCTTAGGAGACTTTGAGCCACCCAGAGACCGTCTGATTCATCTCTGGCTGCCCCTTCGCCTGCCGTGGGCACAGCAGAGGCCCTGACACTAAGGCAGTAAGTGCTTGCTGAATGAATGAATGAATGTCTGAACTTTTACCACAAGCCCAGTCTCCTCATTCTGCTATAACTGATCCAAAAACAGCCCAGACACAGTCCTCTTTTACCCAGCAGTCCTCTGTGCCTGGAATACCACCAAGCAGTCCGAAATGAGCCTTTCTCATAGCCTCCTGCTCCAGGGTCAGCTTCTTTTGACACTTCTGCATGAAGGGCTGAATTTTTCATCCCCAATCACTCCCTTTCCCATGAGCTAGTCCAGTAGAAAATGCCCAAGACCAAGCAGAGGAACATCTAAGACTCTTGTTCTGTCACAGCCTCTGCCATCCTGGAGGCTGCTTCTCCTCTCTGTTCCTCCATCCTTTCCCATGAAATGGAGGTGGTTATCCTGCTTAACCTCACAGAGCTGTCGTGAGCACTGAGAAAGCATTCTAAGAAATAGGCAGTTGTCTGAAAGGAGTGAGGGACTAATTGCACTGCGAGTGTAAAGAGACAGTCCCCTCCGGTTCTCAATTAAAGTTTCCATTGTCCGAACCCCACCCCACCCAAAACTGAGATGTGCTGGGCTCTCACATCCCCTCATGTCACTCTACATAGAAGCCAACCAACCCCACTGCAGATACTCACTGTGTGGCCTTGTACCGGTATCTCATCCTCTTTCAGCCTCACGCTTCTCATCTGTAAAATGGAGATAACTGTTTTTGCTCCAGGTATCCCAGGGGACTATTGCGGAGATGAAATGAGGTTGTAGATAAAGAAGTTTTATTTCCCTGTGTCCTGACCAGCCCATCAGCCTTTCACTCAGCCTTGAAACTCCTGCGTGGGCCTGGAATCACTGTCTCTCACACCTCCAAAGGCAAGATCACAGTCAGTAGCTATGTGTTCCTGGCAAGTCACCCAACCTCTCTGAGCCTTACTGAGGGCTGGGATTCAGGACTGCCACAGCTCTTCCGACCATGCATTGCCATGTAAACTATGTCCATATGGAGCTACATGCAGGGGTTGCTTGATCCAATCCCCTGTGCCCATCGCTCAGCCCAGACAGATAGATGCTTAGCTTGCCAGGTCCCAAAGAAAGCAAGTTCTAGATTCTTGGGCTACTCATTCCAGGGGTTCTCTAGTCTGTTCTCATTGGACTCAGTTTTCAAATCTGCAACATAGGAACAATCCCCCAGCTCAAACCACCAGTGGCACCCAAGACCCCCAATCCATCCTTGCCCCATCTCTTCTCACCATCCTCCCGTCCATGGGGACTCGGATGCACTCTGGCTTTGAGCCTCCTGTCCCTGGGCCTCGCTCTCTGCACTGGCCTCCACTTCCTGCTTCTGATGCATTTACAGAGTAGGCCTGAAACTATCCCTTATGAATATGCATGTGGGATAATGAGGGCTTGGGGTTAGGGGAGCGTCAAGGAGAGGCATGCACATAAGCATCACCCAGCTGCTCTCCCCATACATAACCCCTACCAAGGCTGCCCTCCCTCCCAAAGAGTGCATGGGAGTTTGGGGCAAAGGCTGAAAAAAACGACAATGATAATATCCACAGCAACCATTTGTAAGTGCTTACAGCATGCCAGGCACCCTGCTCAGAGCACCTCCTGTAAGATGCCTTTAAGGTAGGAACTATTTTCTCCATTTAACAGTTAAGAAAATTGATACTCTAAGAAATAACTCACACATAAATCACATGTGGAATGTGCACAATGGTTACATGCCGAGCGAGGATGGAACCCAGGTTTTGTTGGACTCCAGAGCTAGTACTCTGAAACCCTGTCACCCAGATGCACAGGGCCTAGCCAGGAGCCCTGAGCACATGGTCGTGGGTGCCACATCTGGACCTCACACTCCAGCAGATGAACTCGCTGTGGTCTTAGATGACCAAGGCTTTGGGAAAGTACCCAGGTCCTGGAATTGACTCCATTGGGAGAGTGTGGAGATGGCAGACAGGTATGTGCACACAGTGCATGTTCACACACACGTGAAGATACATGCCTGATACATGTGCGAGCATAGATGCATGCGCAGTGTGTGTCTGCGTGTGCATGGATATAAGCGTGTGTGACGGAGGTGCCCTTGACATTGCCCAGTGTGTGCACCTTTGTGCCACTTCTGTTCCTTCTTCAACTAAATGTAGAGAGGACCTGCTGTCCTGCCATGTGCCCGGTGCTGGGAAGGCGATATGAACAAGGCCACACAGTCCCTGCCCTCCTGGAGCAACGGTCTGGTGGGCTTTGTACCCTTATGCGGTGACACTCTGGAAGGAATCTTTGTGGGAGGTTTTCTATGTGGGATGGGACTAGGGAGTGAGAGAGAAGCCTGTGGTGAAGGGGGAAAAATGAGCCAGACGGGGTGGGAGTCCCTGACGCTTGCCAGAAATGAGGGGTGCGAAATAAGGCAGGACCTGGCAGGGGTTCCATGGAGGTCACAGGCCTGAGGACTCTAAAAGGACTCTGGATGCTTCCCTCACAGACTTCAAGGGTCTGCCATACATGCACATGTGGGCACTGTGCATGCATGTGTGTAACTTCGTGTGTGTGCACGGATGATTAGGTGTGGTGTTTGCACATGTGGATACCTGTGGATATATGTATGGAGTGGACACGTGTGAATTAGGGGACATGGGTAAGTCATATGTGGTGTGCGCACATGAGAGTTTTACATGTAGGTGTGTGTGTGAATGTGTGTGCAACAGGGCCTGTTGCGGGAAGGAGAGGAGGCAGTGTCATTTGGCTCAGGCCTCACATTCATAAGCCTCAAAAATGCATCAAAAAATGATATGGATTCGGAGAGATTGATGGATGGAAGGAAAGAAGGGTGGATAGAGGGATGGATATCTGATAAAGCAAATATTACAAAATGTTCATTGTAGATTCCGGGTGGTGATGTTTTGGTGTTCACTGTACAATTCTTTCAACTTTTCTGGGTGCTTGAAATTTTTCATAGTAAAACATTAAGAAACAACATAAACTCAAAAGGCCATGGCTGATGTCTAGTCGCAATGAATCATGCACAAGATGGAAAGAACAGGAAGCTCATCCTGCAATTTTAAAATGATATCTCATTGCCACTTCACCACACTGTGAACTCATGATTTTATGATTTCGATACTTATCTTGAGAATCTCTTCAATTACATTGAAGAGTTTGCGAGTGTGCGTGTTTCTTTGTGTGTGTTCAAGATGTTAATTTGTTAAATTAAAATGTGAAACATTCCACAATTGTGATATTTCTTCATTTTTAACTTACTGGGAGTCTAAAAAAAACAACTGGCTTAGACCTGACTTAGCCTCTGAGAGTCCCTGCTGTGTGAGGTATGCATGTGGGTTTGCACACATATGTACAGGTAGGGACGTGAGCACACATGGGTGGGTGAGGCTGATCCCCATTGAAAGTCCACCCCAGCCTTCTCCAAGCCTCTATGAGGCCAGCACGGTTCCTGGAATTGAGCAGATGTTTTGGGGCTGAGGACGTGCAGCTGCCAGCCCCAGGGCAGCCTTAGAGACCAAGAACTGTCATCAGAGGCTTGGACACGCTCAGGCCAAGCGGCGTCCCCGAGCCAACAGTGGGAATGTGGGCGGTTGAAACTGGGTTGTTACCCAGAGGAGAGAAGGGCAAAAGGCAGGGTGTCCAGGGCTCCCTGGTGCCCTGCGGCTCCTCCCTTCCTACCCATACATGCACTACCTCCTGTCGGCCATTCCTCCTCCCTTACCCAGTGCCCATAGACCCAAGCTGCCAGCATCCCGTCACTGTACAGATGGGGAAGCTGAGGCCTGGAGAGAATGGAACTGCCCAAGCCACACAGCAAGTCAGCAGCAGAATCAGAACCAGATCCAGCCTGGGTTCTGTTCTCTGTCCCCACTGCCTGCCATCTCTGCATCTTCCTCCTCCAGTCACGCAGGAGGCAGTCCAAGCCCAGCAGACCCAGCTGGTGAGGTCCCAGAGTGCCCTCCTGCCCATGTGGGTCACAAACGGGATCCAGGAAGCCATGTGGGCATCAGAAATAGCACATGGCAGGGAGGCAGGACCTGGCTTCTAATCTCAGCTCTTCCACAGATCCTGTCAGAAAGACTCTGGACAACTCCCTGTACCCCTCAGGGCCTCAGTTTCTCCATTTGTAAAATATGTGAGGTGAAACACAGCTGCGGCTTTCACATAATGTTTTAAAGCAGAACCCTCAAGCAACCACAGGAACTGCTGCCCTGGATGATATAAGAGAGCAGATAATGCCCGCCCACTTGGCCCCCTCATCCGCCCTCCACCAAGAAGCTCACCCAAAGAGAGTCCCACCCAATTGCAAACCAGTGGATAAGAGGCCAGGCTTCAGCACAGAACCAGGGCCCGAGTCTGGCTGCATGATCCCAGACAAGGCTCTACAAGCCTCAGTTTACTCCTCTGTAAAATGGGGGTAATAATACCAACCTCAGGGCTGTGTGAGGTTAAAGAAGAGGATTCAGTCCAGTGTTTGGCGCATGAGAAACACATTCAAACTTCAAGGAACAGTGGCTGTTATTACTAGTTACTCCCAGAGGAGAACCACACGTGAGCCCGCTGGCTTCACCATGACTGGAATCTGTTGTTTCTGACCCCAAGGCCAACTCATTTTGGCAGTTGCTACCCCAAATTCTTCAGTCTCATCTATCTCTGCAGCTGTTCCAGCACAGCTGGGAACACGGAGGCTGTTTTGAGGCCAAGCCAGGGCCCCAGGGGAGGGGAAGCGCAGGGCTCCCTATAATCAGGCCAGGCCTCAGAGCAGGGCCAGTTTCATCTGGACGACCAAGCCCCAGAGACAGCCATCATTAGCTCCCCAATCCTGCTCCGCCTCAGGTCCTGGCCTGGCGGCTGAAGCCCCAGAGAGAAGTTTGCAGGTCTTTAGCCAAAGCCACTCCATAACACAAGCAGGAGGGAAAGTCTGTGGGAAGCCTGGGCGCCCCACCCCACAGGCAGCAATCAGCCCCAAGGGGGAACGGAGAAGCCGGAGTCGAGAAGCCGGAATCGAGAATCCGACAATGTTGGAGCTCAAGGAAGCTTTAGCACCATCAAATGTGTATATTCATACCATGGAACATTATTCAGCCTTAAAAAGGAAAGAGATTCTGATACGTGCTACAACATGGGTAGACCTTGAGGACATCATGCTAAATAAAATAAGCCAGACACAAAAAGACAAATACTGTGTGATTCACTTGGATGAGGTACCTGGAGCGTCAAATTCATAGAGACGGGAAATAGAATGGGAGTTTCAGAGGTCCTAGGGACAGAGGGGAATGGGGAGTTATCAAAAACAAACAAATAAGTGAAGAAACAAAAACCCACATCTAGGGTCTCCTCTCGTTTAACAGATGGGGAAACAGGTGGAGACAAGGGAAAGGACTTACCCAAAAACACACAGCGGCTATTGAGAGGTGTTCTGTGGCTTTCTGCTCTTTCCCAAGCAAGCCCCGCCCCTGTTCCCCCAGGCTGCCCAGCAGCTGCAACAGCTCCCTCACTGAGTCAAGCTTCTAGCTGGTTCTTTGGCACATCTACCAGAACAATTTTATTCATCTTAAAAAAAAAAATAACTCCATTCCGAGTTTCATTTCTCCCAATTATAAAATCATACCTCTTCCACAAGAGGGGGACCTCTGTCTGTCTCTCACCACAGAATCTCAACTCCCAGATTTGCATCTGGCAGTGCATTGCACAGGTGGAATACATGAATTTTAGGAAATTGGAAAAATATGAGAATGCTTTACAAAAAGTAAGAAAGAAATCACCCAGGCATTCCCACCCTCAACATGTTCTGAGGGACTCGTTCTTTCTGTCAGTGAATGTCCTCCACTCGGAAGTCACTTTCTTAGCAAGGCTCCTGGGACCACTTAGGCTAAATTAGCCCTCTCCTGAATCACTTTATTTTCTTCATGACATTTATCACACTCTGAAACTATCTTTTTCCCTCATCCACTTGCTACCGTATGTCTGTCTGACAATTAAACTGTCCATGAGGCAGTTTAAACTGGACAGCAGCAACCAATACCTGGCACACGGTCCCCCAAGAAACATTAGCGTATGTACTAGACATAGTCCTACTCCCCGAGAGTATAGCAGTGAATAAAGCAGACAAAAATCCTTGCCTTTATAGAGCTTATGTTATAGTGGGTAATCAATGAAAGAAAAAAAAAAGAAACAAGGAGAGAGAGAGAGAGAGAGAGGAAGAGAGAGAGAGAGAGAGAAGGAGAGAGAGAGAGAGAGAGAGAGAGAAGGAAGGAAGGAGGGAGGGAGGGAGGGAGGAAAGAAGAAGAAGAAAGAGAAAAAGAAAGAAAGAAAGAAAGAAAGAAAGAAAGAAAGAAAGAAAGAAAGGAAAAGAAGGAAGAAAGAAAGGAAAGGAAAGGAAAGGAAAGGAAGGAAGGAAAGGAAAGGAAAGGAAAGGGAACGGAACTACCTCTTGTTGTTGGACATTTAGGTCAGTGCTCCTTAAACTTCCCCCCTATGGTACCTCCACTGGGCTTTAAGCAGAAAATTCCTTTACATTCTCATATTTTATAATTAAAATGAATGTAAAGTTTGCATTGTATGCAGAGTGACCAACTAACTCATCCTGTTTTGCCTGGAATTTATTTTGGCATTAGCACAAAAAGTCTCTTGTCAGGCAGATCTTCAGTCTTGGGCAAGCTGGACTGTTTTTAAAAATAGCTTTATTGCAATATATTCCACATACCATAAAATTCACCTGTTTTAAAGTGTACGATTCAGTGGCTTTTAGTGCATTCGCAAGATTGGGCAATCACCTCCTCCATCTCATTCCAGAATATTTTCAGCACCCCCCAAAAAAGCCTTGTAACCATTAAGTAGTCATGCCCTTTCCCTCCCCCTAGAATTCCTGGCAACCACTAATTTACTTTCTGTTCTGGAATTTGACTGTTCTGGACATTTCCTATAATGGAATCATAAGCGTGTGACATTTCGTGTCTTCTTTCACTTGACCTAATGTTTTTAATGTTCATCCATGAAGTAGCATGTATCAGTACTCCATTCTTTTTTTATTACCAAAAAATATTCCATCATATGGAGATAGCATCTTTTATTTATTCGTTCATCAGTTGATAGATGCTTCTACTTTTTGGTATTATGAATAATGCTGCTATAACGTTCACATGCAAGTTATTTTGTGGGAATACGTTTTTCTTTCTCTTGACTTTGTACCTAGGAGTTGTATTGCTGGGTCGTGTGGTAACTGTTGAGCATTTTGAAAACTGCGAACTGTTTTCCGAAGTTGCTGTACCTTTTTACTGTCCTGCCAGAAACGGGTCAGAGTTCCAATTTCTCCACATCCTTGTCAACACTTGTCATGGTCCGCACTTTTTATTTTGGCCGTCTTAGTACTGTGAAGTGCCACGTTTGTTTCAACATAAAAATTTGATTGAAAATGACTTATCATGAAATAAAATTACCCCCCTTTGAATAGGCCCCCTGTCAATCACGTGGCTCAGAGCACTCCAACACACCCCTCAGGACCTGCGAGGAAAGGGGCGCCAGTCCGATGGGTGTGGGTTATTGTCATGTCCAAAGTTTTGATGTTGTAAACAACAATTTTTGTTAATAATAAAACAGATTACTTTTGTTTTAATGTGTTTGATTACTAATGAAGTTGAACATTTTCACGTGTATTTTTATTTTTTGTTTTATTTATAGATAATATTATTTTTATGTCTCATATGTTTATTAGTTGTACTTATTTGGTGCCAGAAGGATCTTTTTAAAAGACAATTCTGATCGTACTCCTGTTTAGAACTTTTGGTGATTCTGCACTGCCCGGAATAAAGGCTCAACTCCCTAAGGTGACCCTCTGAGGCCTTGTGCCCTCTGACCCCACCTGCTCACCATTCCAAAGAGTCCTTTGATCTCTCTCCTCCTTCCTTTAGAAATTTATGGACATCACCTCCTCCCAGCTGACTTCCTGGCTCACCTACCGCCATATGCGTCTGCCATATGCGTCTGATGGAATCACTTGTTTACGGGGCCGGCTTCATGGGCATTGGGTCTCAGCAGAAGGGCCATGTACTTGGAAAGCACTCTTCAATTGGCTTGATGCTCTGCTGTCACGGTGTTATTTTGAAATTCTTAATACTTTCTAATGGGGGGGGGTCTCACATTTTTGTTTTGCACGAGGACCTGTCAATATGTAGCCAGTTCTCCTTATTTACCTTCTGCCTCTCACGCAGGATAATGCACCTCTTGGACTCATGGTCTGTCCTCCTCCTTTGTGCCCCCAGTACCTGGCAGAAGCTAAATGAATAAATGCCCAAAATGTATGAATGGAATGAGAGAATAGATAGAAAAAGATGAAGGAAGGAAGAAAGGAGAGAGGGAGGGAAGAAGGGAGAAAGAAAGAAAAAAGAAAGGAATTAGTCTGTTCTACCTTGAAGAATAAGATAGAAGGAATTTCCAGTGTAAACAAAAGCTGAAAGGGCTTTCCAGGTAGAGGGAACAGTGTGGGCAAAGGTGCCCATGGGTGAAAATCCCTTACAGGTAGGACCGGGAGGCCCTGGAAATGTGGTTGCACTGGCTTCAGCTGAACCCCCAGGATCTGAGGGAAGAATAAGGAGTAGGGGCAATGCCTGGTCTGTGGAAGGAGCTGGGGGCAGGGAGAAAGCCCTGGAATCCAGAAGAGGAGGTGTTAATTAGTACCCTCGGAGCTGCCTCTCCTATCAGAGGTTAGGCCAGAAAATCAAAGAGAGCCAATGGGATAGCTTGGCCCAGGGCCAGGCCATCAAGGCTGGGTGATCTTAATGACTCCAAAGTGACCTTGCCACCACTGGGTCATACCTCAGGGCCTCTGACTCAGGTATCAGCACATCCTGCCCTTCACCCCAGCATTCTCTTGGTCCCCTTTCTACTGGAAGCTGGATGGTCATCAAGGCCCCAGGACCAATGAGAGGAAAGAAGAAGCCCCAGCAGTGGGTACCCCTGCTGCCCGCAGGGGCAGAGAGTTAATGACCTCCTGGAGTTTATGGGCATAGGGCGTGGCCCTGCCCTATACTCAAGGGAAGAGGCCCATCGTGGGGTTTACTATTGCCAATCTGGGTCCCTCTACTCCACACCCCCTCCTACCACTCTCTTGTCTTCATTCCTGCTCTCCTAGCCACAGTGGCTTTCTTTCCCGTCTGTGATAAATCCAGTTTATTTTTGCCTCAAGGCCTCTGCACTGCTGTCCTCTCTGCCCGCAGTGCTCATGCCCCAGATGCAGGCATGGCTGCTTCATATCACTAGGCAGGTCTCAGCTCAAATGCCACTTCCTCATCAAGGGGCACTGTAAGTGTCCTCCTTAGCTGGACGCACAGGCAGCCCTTCTCAACCCCATGAACTTGTTAAAATTTCAGACTGCCTGGGTCAGAACCTACCCCTATTATTTATCAGCTTGGGTAACTCATTGACCCTCTCTGTGCCTCTACTTCCTCACCAAAAAATGAGGATAATAGCAGCACTAATGTCATTATGTTGTTGGAAGGTGTAAATGAAATGACACAGGCACTCTAGAAATATGTATTAATGTAATTGATCTGTTTGTTTTTTTTCCTAGCATTTTGACCTTTTTCTCTCCCCCCCCCCCGCCCACCAGTATAAACAGGTGGCCTTTAGGCAGAGTAGAGAACAACCCAGGCTGGAAAGGAGAGCAGTAAGGAGCTAGTGGCGAGGGAAGAGACATCAGTACCCCTGAGAGGGCCCTGCTTTTGGCAGCCAGAAACCAGAGGGGGTATCTACCACCATGATCCCCAACCACAGTGTGACCCTCAACTTAGCAGAACAATTCTTGTTCCCTCCCGTATCACCCAGAAGTAAAGAGAGATGGTCTCAAAAGGGCCATTCAAAGCAAAAGGAACAATAATATGCCAAGGTGACCCATGTGGACACAGGGCTGGGACACACATGGATCCACCCAAGACTTCGCTGTACATAAACTCGTCTCCCACCCCAATTTAGTAACAACCCTGGACTGAAGAAAAAGAAAGTTCTATTTGTTACACCCATGAGTCATGACCTGGCAATCATACCTGGCACTTGGCTAGACTGTTACATTATTTTTTGCTCGCTGCTTGACCTCTCTGAGGGTCAATTCTGTCATTTCAGTTTCACCTCTCTCCCAGGACGCTCATGCAGGTTTCAGTCATAATGAAAAGCTCCCCAGGACTTGATATGCCATCTCGTTTAATCCTTTCAACAGCCCTATGAGATAAAAACTACTATAACCTCTGCTTTACAGGTAAGGAAACAGGCAAAAAGAGA
Source organism: Eonycteris spelaea (assembly GCA_003508835.1). Lineage (NCBI taxonomy): Eukaryota > Metazoa > Chordata > Mammalia > Chiroptera > Pteropodidae > Eonycteris > Eonycteris spelaea. Next base: position 11,269,537 of record PUFA01000006.1, read on the forward strand.
TAGGAACCTGGTCTGAGGCTGAGTAGCTGGTCTGACTGGAGGGCGCCTCGTCTAACCCCAGTTCCACCCTCTTCATACAAACAAAGCAGGTAAACAGAGAGTGCGAAAAATTTCCCTCAACCACAAAGACCTGTGCTGATGACAAAGGGGCCAAAGGGAAGATGGAGGGTTGACTCTGGATAAGGTAAGGTGTGGCTCAGCATGGGTCACTGTGCCAGGAAGAGGTGCAGTGCCATGCCAGCCTGGGGGGTGGCTCAGCACGGCCTAACCCAGAAGGGCCTTCACCAAGGGCTGTAGACCCTGAAGGAAAGGAGAACCCGCTCCCAGGCCACGTTCAGCTGCCCAGGAACACACCTACCTGACTGGTGTTAGGAGGCCCACATCAAGTGCCAGCAATGTCTCTGGCTCTTAGGGTGACCTCAGCAAGTCCCTCTCTTCCCAGGCCCTCGATTTTCCGTCTTGACCAAACAGATAAACCAAAGCTAAGGCTCCGGTGAGCTGACCTCTCTCCTGGCTGGGCTCTTCTATGCCCCCTGGTGGACAAACAAGTGCATGCCTCCATCAGATCTGTGATGAGGACCTCTGAAATCTCTCCTCGTTCTTGACCCCTGGCCCTGAGTGTGTGGAGGAGGCACACACAAGTCTCATTTCCAGGTCCTAAAAGGAAGGGAAAGGTCCCGAGGAGATGTGGGTTTGCCAGGAGAATTCCCAGACCCCTCACTTGCTGTGTGAGTTTGTGCTCACCTTCCTCTCTCTAGGCCTGTTTCCCTGTCTCTAAGAAGGTAGTTGAACCCTGATCTGGGAGGCTAAGGCTTTGTTTCCATCCTATTTGTGAGTTGTGTGAGCTGAGGCAAGCCCCTGCCCTTCCCTGGGCTTGTTTCCTCATCTGCACAACAAGTCTATGGGAACAAATGGCCTCAGACTCCTCTGGTTCTGCCATTCAGGAGTCGAGGGGAGAACTGTGTCTTTAGGGAGATTTAAGGGATGTGCAAGAGACCTCAAGAAGAGCTTCCTTGAGGAAATGACTGGGTTGAAACCATCTCTAAGGGCTAAAGGAGGTCACATGGCATTGAACATATATTCAGGATTTTTCATTTGATGTATTTATTGAGAAAACATTTGGTGCCAGACCCTGCATGACCATTGACCTCACAACAAGATACAAGACAGAATCGACAGCCTAGTCAATGGCACTGATTAGTAAACAAACACACACTCTTGTCTGAACAAGCAACAACAGGAATATGAACAAGTCGTAGCCATTAGCAATGTTGGAAGGTGAAATAAGAGAAGGGAGGTGACATGTGAGTAGAGTGAAAAGGAGTATAAAGTGTACTGTCTTTCAAAATGAAACAATTTTTCCTGTCTCATTGACTATGCAAAAATATTGATCCCAGTGAAAGTTCTGCCTTTTCCTGGAAAAGAGGATAAGCAAGCTGTAATGGGAATGGGAAAATCTAACAAAAAAGGCTGCTCCTCTGGGTGCCTGGGGTGAAAATGGGCAACTGTTGACCATGATGAGTGTGGTGAGTCCCAGACACAAAGTGAGGTGCGGAGATGGACTGAGGCCAAGGGTCAGGAATGTCTGCTGAGCCCTTAATAATACACAGCAACAATTTCACATTTTGATGTGGAGGAATCAAAATGGTCATGCCAAACTGCCCATGTCGATGTGTCTTGCCCTGGAATTTGATAGTCATTGCTTCAAGTTTCTTCCTCCGCTTCAAGGCACAAACCAGCTAAACTTTCCCAGGACATGGCTTTACTACAGTCTCCCCAGTGAGGGGGCCTCTTTCGTTGACAATATCCAGTGGGATGCCTTCAGTTGGGGACAAATCCAGCCGTGCACGGGCTGGCTCACTCACAACAGCTCGCAAGAGCCAGTTGTTAAAGTTTCAGAAATTTTGCACTCCAGCTGCTGGATAGTCTTATTAAAAATTAAATTGTATAAATGTACAATTAAGTTATAGTAAAATAAAGATAGTGCTGTTCTCTATTCTCTTGAGGTCATCTGCACCTACTGTGTCTGTACAGTGGGCCTGTGCCATACTGGGCTGCTTCTGCACATCTCCCTCAACTCAAATATCAGTGTTCGTGGACGTCACACCGACAACTTAAAAACAGCCACGGCAGGAGTATTTACAACATGGGAATCGGCAAACACTACACATTGGGACTTGATTTATTGTTTCCTTGACTTTCTACACTAAAAAAAGTGATGGGCAAAATGTGCAGGCTAACCGGAAGCGTTGAAGCTGAAAGAGGTTTCAGCCTAATGCACATATTTGTAGGAGAGTGAGAAATAGTCTAACAGTAAATCATGGATCATATTTAATTAATGAATGCATTGGGGGAAAAACATAGACTGGACTGCAACTCTATTTTAAACTTTGGTTGAATTGCAACCATAGGTTGACTACAGACACAAGAACTGGGCAAAAATTAATTAAAACATTCTGTGAAGACCAATTGACTATATGGGATTTACGATCAAGAGTTCTTACATTGTGTTGTTATTCGTAAATTCTGTGCTACGCATCTTTTATGTCAGTAAATTTACAATGAACGTATGTACATCTACTGGGTTTACATTTGGATTTCTGAAGAACCAGTTGTTGAACATCTGGCAGCACACCACCAGACAGAGCCACGTGCACTGAAGTCCTTTTCAAAGTAAACTTCTGCTTAGGGAAGCCCTCTCCACTGTTTGAAATATTTTCATGCTTCCGCTGGAGAGGCTCCCAGCACACAGGTTGCCCTGCGGCTTTCAGATCTGCCACTTCCAACAATGACAATAAAACCAACACATTCAGGGGCTTTGTGGTACTTTCTCCGGTCAATTGAAGCAAAAGCAGGAGTGATCCTAAGTTTGAATGTCAGGCAGGAAGAGTGAGTGTGGCCATCAGCTGAAGCACAGGCAGTTCCTCTCTTCCTCCCCACATATCTCGTCATCACTTCTTCATTCTTTTCTTCTCCTGTACATAACTTTCTGCTTCTTCCCTATTGTGCAAACAGCAGTGAAAGTGAAGGCAGCTGCTTTACAGTCAATAAGCTTACCTGGTCCTAGGTCAGGAACCAGCCCCAGCCAGTTGACAAGCCGATCCACAATCTCTAAACAAAGGATCTGATTGGCCTGCTTGGATCAGGCATTCTTGGACCAATCAGTCATGGCCTGAAGGTTGGAGGGGCCAGGTCACAGGACACTGACAGGGCCTCAGGGTCACACCCAGTGCAGAAGGGCTACTCTGGGAGAAGGGAGGTGGGCATGGGCGTGGTAGGTGCTCCCTAGCTCTAAGATATTCAAGGAGGCCAGTTGGACACCCAGGACTCATTGGTAGGATGGGTTTCTTTCATTCCCATCAGTGAGAAAGTCTTCTAGATAATCTGCCATTAGTTACAACCAAAGTGACTGTCTATTATCAGACCACAACCACCATTGTCAGTGAAAATGCCTTACTTACGGATTTCACAATTTTGTTTGTTAAAGGTAAAAAAAAAGACTGTCTCTTGCTCAGATATTTTCTAAATATTGAGATTGTGATAAAAGACAATCATCTCTGTTTTTGCAGCCCAGTAACCATCTGGGGCTCCTGAGTTGTCCATGGATCCTGGTCAAGGTGATATTGTATTATAATCACCTTTATTCTTCATTCCACAAGAAGCCCTGAGCTCCTCAGGGGCATGTCTGGGAATTACCGGGTTCATAGTACCTGATACATTCCTGATACAGAATACTGGCCGAGCAGGCTCTGCAGCAGACAGCCTGGATTCGGCTGTGTGATTTCAGACAAGTGATTAACTTTCCTGTGCCCCAGTTTCCTTATCTGTAAAATGAGGATCAATAACAGCATCAACTTCATAGGGTCACAAGGATTAAGTTAGCCCTTCCTATCTGCAGATTTAGATTCTGAGGATTTAACCAACCGAGGCTAGAAAACAGTATTTTCCATCCATGGCTGGGAGTCCATGGATGTGGCAGGCCAACTGTACACCTTGTTCCAGGTCATTTTATGTAAGGGACTTGAACGTCCACGGATTTTGGTATCTGCAGGGGTCCTGGGACAAATCCCCATAGCTACCGAGGGACGACTATAAAGTGTTAGAACAGTGTGTGGCTTACACGGTACATGTTCAACAAGTGTCAAATATTATCATTATTATTATTATTGGCATTTCACTCTTAGCAGTGTCCCTGCAGACTGGCATGCAGAGTGGGTGGCAGGGCTGGCATTGCCCTCACTCATTATCTGCTCCCAAGCCAGCAGGGAGTTGGTGTGTTGAGCAGGAAGATAGACGGGAGCATGGCAGCCCAGACAGGGGTAAGTGTGAGGGCCTTGTGGGCCACCGTTCTGGGGGCCGCTGAACCTGCCCAGGTGAGAGGCGTTCTGTCTCTGCAGCAGCACAAGGGCTGGTGTGGTTATGTGTCTCGGGGAGGGGAGCACATGACCTCAGTGTGAATGTCTGTCTCCGGGTGAGTGTGCATCTTGGCAGGATGGTGCTTGTGAGACCATGGGAATGTGTTGGGGATGGGACCAGTGTCGTGGTGTGAGACCTATGCAGTCAAAGAGGGACCTCACTCTCGGTTTAATGCTTGCCTGTCACCCTCTTGAAATTCTTAATCATTTTTGAATGAAGGGCCCATATTTTTACTTTGCTCTGTAACCAGTCAAAGGTAGGAAATATGTGTGCATATGTCTCAGTGTGTGTGTGTGAAGTCACGTGTGTGTGTGTGTGTGTGTGTGTGTGTGTGTCTGAGATGTCTTTCCCTCTGGTCTCCATGAGAATTCCAGAAATTACGAGGCAAACCTACCCCACCCAGACATAGAGAAAAACTCTGTTCTCAGTTCCTCCCTGCACATCCCAGTCCAGCCTCATGCCCCCACATCAGGACCCCTCTGTCTCTGCAAAATCCCAGGGTCCTGTTGCACCCCTAGGCTGCCCCTGTGGGAAAGTGGGAAGGGCAGCTGGGGACCTTCAAGATCACCAGTCCTGGAAAGAGCGCAGGATGCTCAGAGAGGGGCGAGGAAGGGCCCTCACGCTGGCTGGGCTCACGCTGTGTGCCACAATGTCCAAAGGTGTCATCACCCGCCCCCCAGTGATTAGGAAGGGGTCAGCTTCCCCTCTTCCAGATGAGGCTATTCCCTGCACCTCCCCATCAAGGCTTCCTGGGAAGAGAAGCTGAAACGGTGGTCAGGAGTCCTGGTTCTGGTCTTAGTTCTGCCCTTAATCCATTCTGGGACCTTGGACAACTAACTGGTTGCCCCTCTCAGGCCTCAGTTTCCCCATCTATAAACCAAAAAAAGTTGGGTGTTATGACCCCTAAGTTCCCTTTGGCAGTTGCATCCTACCTGACTCTCGGTTTTTGTCCCCCACGTGTGACAGCCACTTCCGGCTCTGCACAATGGGACCCTGGCCCTGGGTCAGCTCCAGGCCACTGCCCCAGTCTCTGATTCCAGACAGGCACAGACTCCTGGATCTGGGAGCGTCTGATCCCCTTAGACAGATGAGGAAAGTGTGGCCCTGAGAGGGACAACATATACACACATCAACTTAGTGACAGAGCCCAGGGTCAAGTAAAGTCTTCCTGCCAACCCCGCCCCACCCCCGTCATGCCTCTGATGATGCAGCCACCATCACTACCTCTGAACTACAAGCAGGATTCTGTTTCTCTTGGGAAACTCAGCACCCATAACACAATCCCCTCCCTCTCCCCCATCTTTCCTCCAGTCACAAATGAGAAAGGGTTTGGGGAGAGCATTGTGTTCTTCCCTCATCGCCCAGAGAGGTGTGGCGGCTGCTCCAGATCACCAACCAGGAGGCGCCCGGAGTCTTCTGATTCCAAATCTCGTGGTTTCCTCTCATTTTCCCTGTCCTCATCCTCCTACTCCAGGCCCTGCTAAGCACCCACAGGCCCTGGGATCGGAATCTGAGGGATCTCCCTAGGGACCTTTCCTTCAGCCTGAGGTGGGACCACTGTGTCTTCATCGGTGGTGGATGGCGCTGGCTCCCAGGAATGGAAGGGCAACTGGGGAGGGGCTCTGCCTCCTTTTTGCCAAAGTTGCTGGGACACCCCCCAATCCCACCCTTCCCCAGGCTGCAGAAAGAACAGGCAAAGTGGGGCAGCCAGGCCTGCGGAGGCCCAGAGAGTCATTCTAGCAGCAAGAACACACAATGTATCAGGTACTATGAACCCGGTAATTCCCTCCAGGCTGCCTTTCAGATCTTCTCCTTATCAGGGCCTGTGTCGGGGGCTTCATGAAGGTCCAGTCCAGGGGATTGAGTCTGGGGTTCAATCAATCAACTCTGACAGCTAACCTGTTTTCCATGGAGGCCTATGTGGTACCCTGGGAAGGAGACGGAGAAGTGAATTAAGGCTCAGCATCTGCCCTAAGCAAGCTCCCCATCTGAGCCTGAATATGGGGAGAATGGGTTCCTTGGACTCTAACCCTAGACACCCCCTTTCCCTGCCCACGAGCCCAGCCCTCAGTCTTACCATTCTGCCTTTTTCCTGAAGTTGCTATGTCTTCCACCCTCTCCTACCTTTCACCCCAATACTTCTGGGCTCTTCTTTTTTCGCCCACATTAGCTCTTATTTGACCCTGTTTCACAGCCAGTAGCCTGGGAAATGGAGCATAGGCCAAATGTAGGACAGACAAGTGGCTTAGCAGGACAGAGCTGCAATGCTCGCCCTCCCCAGGAGGGGGCGCGCTGTCACCTGCAGCGACCTATCCCTCCCTGGCGCTCCGCCCTGTAGCTGCAAACCAATTCCAGAGCCAGGACTAGCATCTACTCTTCACAGTCACATGTGGAAGGCACGATAAGTGATCCCCACCTTCCAGGTGGGAAGACCCAGGTACAGAGATGGGCAGTGGTGGCTGGAGGCCTGGGGCCACACAGCAGCTGTGAGTCTGAGCCTGATGTCAAGTGCCCTAGACTCAAAACTAACCACCTCCTCCTGTCCTGGCAGATCTGTTGTCCTATGAGAGGAAGGCGCTCTGGGCTGGGCTGCCTCTGAAACTACTAGGCCTAGGGTTATTTTTTCTTGGGCCACTTATTCTTGAATTCCCTCCAAAATTGACCTTTCTTTTCTTAGGACCCTTGGACTCAGCTAAACCCTTGGTTTAAGGGATGGGGGCTAAGTAGCAGTCCTGGCTGCCCTAGCCATACACCAGCCCCCATATGGCTGCCTCAGCTCTGCTAGGGACTCAGGCAGCAACTGTCCCCAGAAATCCCTTTTCACTCAGAAACTGAAGATAGTTCTGGGCCTCACTGTATGCAGGCTCTACCCTAAAACTTGGTGTTATTTCACTGTACCCTCTGATGAGGTGACTGAGGCCCAGAGAGCATGAGTGATCTGCCCACACAGCTGGCAAGTGGTAAGGTGGGGCTTAAACTCGGGAAATCTGATTTCGGAGAGAGACACTTGTAACCATGGTAGCAGAGACCTCCAGTTCCCTGAGACCCACTCCCTCTTTTTTCTAGACTGACATGCCGTTCAGAAAAATGACCATGTTTCTCAGTCTCATGTGCAGCTAGATATGGCTCTGTGCCTAACTTCTGGCCGAGAGACAGGAGATGTGTGCGTTTGCCAGGTCACGCCTTTAATTAAGAGAGGTGTGCCCCTCTCCTGTTCCCCTTCCTGCTGGCTGCAAGCATGGGTGAGCAGACAGGGACAGCTGCCACGTAACCTGTCTCCAGTCCAGCCTCCACACTACATCCAGAGAACTCTTGCAACACAAGTCAGATCACGGTGCTTCCCTGCCCTGAGCCCTCCATGCCTCCGCATTGCCTTCAGATGCTGGGCTGGGCCTTTTCCTGCCTGACCTGAAACTATCTTCCCAGTCTCATCACTTGCCACTTTCATCCTCTGTTCTCATCCCAGATGAATAATCAGGAAAATCTCATCCTTCCTTAAATATCCCTTCTTTCTCTGCCTTCCTGATTCCTCTTACCATACCTGGCAGACTCCTATGTATCCTTCAAGACCCAGCATAGAAGGTACCTTCTGTGTGAAGCCTTTCCTGACCCTCCGGGCAAAATGAGCAGTTCCCTCCTCTGGTTTTCCATGTTCTGTGTACAGCCTTCTGGAGTAGCGATAGCCTTTCTGTATTGTCATAGTCTGTAGATGCATCCACCTCTTCCATCTCTCTATAAGAGCCAGAACCAAGTCTGGGTCATCAGTTGGTTGTCAGTACCCTGCATGGGGCCAGGAAGCAAGCCAGCAGCAGTTAAGTTCAATGGGAGGGGGTGGGGGGAGAGAGAGAGAGAGAGAGAGAGAGAGAGAGAGAGAGTGTTTATGTTTGTGTGTGCGTGCGTGTGCATGTCCTGAGTTGGCTGGAGGTCCAGGCCAAGGAGAAAGGGAGGACATCCAGAAATAACCCATGCCAGGCCCTAGACCAGGCCTGGTGCCCAGATAAACTGACCCTGAGTGAGTTGGTGGGGGCTCAGGATGTCTGGGTGGAGACTAAGAGGTGTGGCTCAAGCAGGCTGTGTTCCTTTGCTCTCTGGGGTCTGCTAGCAGAGGCAGATGGGCCCTGCCTGATTGTTGGCAGGCAGTCCTGGCACTCAAACCTCAGTGACCCTCAGTGACCAGTGGGTATTTCAGGCTTGGGCTGAGTGTCACCTGCTCCCTTGGCCCCATAGCTTGTAGGGCAAAGGGGAGTCTGCCAGTCTACCCACTGAGGAGGAGGCAGGGATGGGCAGGGACACTGGAAAAGTTTGTCCTCTCCTTGTTTTGGCCCCACCGCACTCTCTTCCCCATTTGGAAGTTCTCTCCCTGAACCACCAACTGCCAAAGTTTGAAGGATTAAAGAAATCATCTGGCTCAACTCCATGGTTGGGGACATTGAAAGAAAGAGAGTGGCCCAAGGTTGCAGAGAGCAAGGCAAGGTGAAGACTATACAGGGAAAGGCAGTGTGGAATAATGGTAAGCCATACAAGATCTAGAGCCAGTCTTCCTGGGTTTAAATCCGGGCCCCCATCTGTAAATTGGGAATGGGGACAGTAGGACCTACTTCACTCAGTTATTGTCAGAATTACAAGAATGGAAAGACAGAAGCTGCTAAGTCCAGCGCCTGGCACTTGGTAAGTGTTGTTGATGTTAGCAATCATTTTCTATTCCACACTTGGCAGCACACAAAGCTTCTCTGCACCCACAATCTCATTTGTTCCTTCCGACAACCCTGAGAGATAGACATTACTATTCCCATCACACAGAGGGAGAGAGGCACAGAGAGATTGATTGGGCTATTTCACACGGCAGGTATCATGCCTCTCAAACGCCCTGCCAGTGGTCTTCCTACCTCCTCCCCCTTGCCACTGACGGCTCATACACTGGCGATCACAGACAGCCAGGTGGAGAGCCAGCTTCGTTCCTGATGCTGCCTGGGCTCTTCTTACCCCTGCACTGCATGACCCAATGCAGTGAGGACGACTTTACCCATCTGACATCACCCCCTCCTGACTCTGAATCCATCCTTCTAATCTCTTGGTCTTCCCACCTCCCACCCTTCTAGGGGATGTCTCTCACCATAGGCTTCAGTCCTGGTCACCCCCCAGCCCACCCAGTCCTTCCTGCAAACCGCTCCTTCCTTTCCCTATCTAGTGTCTGTTTACTACAGAGCCCAGGGAAGCTGCCCTCCACTGACCCCAAATCATCCCCCAAATCCCAGGCCCCTACAACAGCCCAAGCCAGGCTAATAGCCTTGGCTCTGTTCCTGCTTCCTGGAACACACCCGGCCCCAGACTCCAAAGGCCAAGATCCACTTCCTGCCAGGCCCCCTGTCGTGGCTTGCCAGATCTTCTCAGGACACATAGTAGTCACCTGTCCACACCAACCAGACTCATCAGGCCTCCTGGAAACGCCTGAATTTTTCCAGAATCTTGAGTAGATTGCTCCTGAATGAAGTACACTATGGGTAGAGACCATTGAACCATCTGTTTGGTGCCTCAGACCTCAGTGTGGTACGAAGTACTGTTTTATAGCATTAGGTTCACCTTTTAATTATACTTTACTTATTCCAATATTATTTGTATTTTTGCACAGGAAGATTTTTCATTTAATAGAGCAGTAGTTTGGGGAAGGAGCCAGAGGCAGCCCCAAGTCTGGGATCTGGTTTGATTACTTCCTGGGAATGGTCCTGTCCCTAAGAGAGCTATCGTTGAGGTTCAGGCTACGTTTATGTGCCCAGGAGGGCAGTTCTCTTCTGGGACTACATGGGGCCTTATGCCACACCGGAAATGGCCCAGTCTTGTGGCCCACGTGGATGGAGTGAAAAAAGGACAAGAAACAGGAGGCTTCGGCCAGAGGAAAGTTGAGAGTGGTATTGGGGGGGGGCAGAGTTGTCAAACGGAGAGAACACTGAAGCGGATAAGTGGCTTTCTCTGCTCTAGAGAGCTGTTTGTCCATTCCATAAGTCCCTGTAGTAAGCTCTGTGGACAGAGCAGAGAGCCACAGTGACCCAGTCCTGGTGTAATAGGAAAGACAGACTCTGAAAAAAAAGAAGCCCCATGAAAGCAGGATAAGTGCTTTGACAAGTCCTGGAGGAAGGGACAGTTAAGCTGAAAGCTGAAAGTGCCTAAGAGTTGATCAAAGAGTAGGGGCTAGGGAGGAAGAGTGTTCTAGGCAAACAGCAAGCGAGAAACATGGCACCCCTTCAAGGTACAAAAAAGACAGAGTGGCTGCAGTATGGAGAGAGCGTGGACCAGAGCCTGGGAGCCTTGGGGCTGTGGCAAGGGATGGGAGTCTTGTGCTGAGGGCAGAGGGCAGCCAGAGAAGGAGGCAGAGAAGAGAAACAATTAACCTTTGCACTGCACTCCCAAGCTTGTCCTACCTTATCTTCCCAGAGTCCTTGGGAGGCTGGCTGAGTAGGGATCATGATGTGTTTTTCTTGAAGATGGAGATATTGAGACCCAGAGGGATGTGACTTGCCTAAGGTCACATGGCTGGTATGTAAGTAGCAGGGGCAGGATTGGAACTCAAGTGAGTCTCACTGTAGAACTCCTAAAGCTACTGATAGATTCCCTTTTCATTCATTCATCCATTCACTATTCATTCATTCATGCCTACTATCTGTCAGGCACTCTTCTTGGAGGAAGATTTCAATAATAATTAGACCAATGAGACAGATGGAAGCTAAAGAGCTTGGGCTTTATTCTGTCAGCAACAGGTAGGACAGCTGGTTTCTGGGAAGGCAGAGGTGACTGGACTACCCTTCACTCTGAGCTGTACCCTCTCCTCCCTGGGGAGGAAAAGCCATTATTCTCCTTCCTGGGAGCATTCTGCCACAGGCATCAGCTTCTCAGAAGCAAACTGGTATTGAGTACATCTCTTATCTTTTGCCATCATTTGATCTCTCAGACCCACAGTATCTAGAACTCTTGGGGAACGAGGAAGTAACTTCCTAGTGGCAGAAAGAACACTCCATTCCACCCACTGTGGCTGTTATCCCCCGCATTGTGAACTCAGGGTGATCTGATCATAAATTCCTCACTGGGCAGGTCAAGAAGGTAGCCATGCTCCAGGCACATAACTTCTTCAGTAAAACACTTATCTTTGCCTTAAGCAAGACCAGCCCATTGTTTCTGTGTATCTAGGTCAACATACCTTTGAGACACCCTCTTTCAGACCTCTCTTTCTAAAGCAGGACCACTTTCAAGAGAGTACGGAATCTTAACTACCCTATAATCCAACGCCCACCCTGCTTTCTCCCACCTTCATGTAATCTGCCATAATCTCAAATGCACAAAAGAAACCGCAAACTGTCACTTGGCAGCATTCATCTCAGTCTATTGAGATTTTCCTTCCAAGCTTATCCTCAATTGGGTTTAACTAAATTTTGGTAAAAATTCTCTACAGATTTGGATTTTTCTTAAGTTGACAGAGGGAAGGCGCCATGGTTCTGTTTACCCTGGATCTCCACTAAGTGCAGCACAGTGCGTGGGCATAGAAAGTGCTCAATTAAGGTTGGTAGAATGAATGAATTATTTAAAGGGAAACAGGAGAGATGAGGACACTTCTCTGCAGTATCTGAAGGCACCTGGCGACCCCAGTGAGAAGATACACTTGGATCCTTTTCTATTGGTTCCAGGTCTCAAAGGGCCTTGGCTCATTCCTGTGTACCGAGATAGCTGCCCTGCAAAGGAAACCCAAAAGGGAGAAGGGAGGGGTCACCATTCATGGAGTATTAGTGTGTGTTAGGCTTTCCATGTTTTCTCTTTTCATCCTTATGACAGCCCTGAGAAGTAGATGATGGCCTTCCTCCATCTGGGAAGAAAGGAGATTCAGAAAGGGGAAGGGATTTGCTCTGGTCTCTAGCTAGTAAGAGGCAGGCTTGGGAGCTAGGCCTCTTCCCAAAGACAGTGCTTCTGAATACACCATGCACCAAGCGGGGGTTTGGGGTTTGTAGAGACCTGATGATGCCAAAGGGAACCAAAGTTTGGCCATCCTAAAGCTGCCTTTTTGGGATATTGATTTTAAGTGTTTATTAAGAAACAAGACTCAGAAGAACCTTTGACACACCCCCTTTCCGTAAGAGATTCAGATGGGAAGGACTTCTCCTGAAAGGGAATCTTAGGTGTTTGCCTTAGACCAATTTGAATTAAGTGTGGTAAATAAGAGGGCTTCAGGCAGAAGCCTCTTAGCTAGATTCGGTGTCCCATTGTTTGAGTTGCCTAGCAATAATTTGCCCCCATGTGTGTTCTGCTCTTTCTCAACTACCTGTAAATCACCCATTCTCACTTCTGAAATCTAATATGCCACCCCTTCTCCTTTCTCCTTTGTACAAGAATGTCATACATACTCCATGTTGTCTCACTGTCTTTGGAATTTTCATGCTTACATGAATTCCCCATTACATGTATTAAAATTTGATTTTCTCCTGTTAATCTATCAGTGTTAATTTAGTTATTGGCTAGAAGAACTTAGAAGGTGAAAGGAAAATAATAATTTTTTTTTTAGCCCCCACAGTTCCATGGCAGGCAGAAACAGAGAGCCTCACCACCGTTGCCAGCCAAAGAGAAAGAAAAATTACCAGTCGCAGGTACTTGGGGGTGTGGGAGGGGCGGTCATCATCCGTAAACTTAGGCCCTGAAGAGACAAAGGGGGTCTCCCTGGGTCAGTGGAGTCTCCAGCCCAACTTCTTCTCAACTTCTCTATCTCTCACATGTCTCCCTGTGCCACAGCACATCCCCCAGTGGAGGTGTCCAGATGGCAGGGAGGGTCCAGGGAACAGCCGAAGATGCTGAGTAGGCCTCCCTCTCCCGCCTCCCTATGGCCCCATGGATCACCCGGTGCTTCCGGCCCATCTCATTGGCTCTCTCCTGGTTACTCATCTCTCCTCTTCTCCATCTTCCCAGCCTGTGGTTGCCATGGAAACAGAGAACAGTGACATCACCATAGAGTGAGGGCTAGAGAGATGCTGCTCATGGCAGGAACTGGTCCTGCTGCCTGCTACATGTTATATCCACATCTGGATCTGCCAAGGGCAAAAAAAAAGGAGGCAGGAAAAGGGATAGGGCCCACACTCCTTTCCCTTGCTCCTCTTCCCACCAAATATAGTGAGAATAACAAGGCAAGGAATATGTTGATAATCGGAGAGATGAGAAGCGTGTACACACTTAGGAGGGAGAAGGATGAGAACCAGGTGGACGGGAGATAGAGTATGGCTTAGGAATGAACTTGGTGACTGCAGGTCTGAGCATGGTGGGGAGATGGAGGTCAAGGCACTGAGAATAGTGGGTCTCAGGTTTGTCCAGAATTTCTCAAAGCATCATGCTGTTCAATATAGGCAGGGCTCAAGGAGCAAAGCAAAAAAGGACTTTTGGGGCGTGTCCCTTCTCCCACAACCCCCAAGAAGATCTCTGCAGCTCCTTCCTCACAGCTGCAGCAGTTTCTAATACTGTCTCAGAAATAAGAAAATTGAGGATTCGAGAAGCAAAGCAATCTGCTTTGGGTGACCCAGCAGGTAGGCGAGGGGCAGAGCTGAGACCAGGTTTTAGGAGTGCCGCACTATACATGGAGATTATAATAAAAAGCAGCGGCAGCAGCAGTGAACAAGTCTACCATGCTCAGCACTTTAATGCATTATTTCATTTGATCCCCAAACACCTCTGTGAGGTAAAGACTATCATGACCTCCATTTTTCAGATGACACTGAGACTTAGAGTGGCTTAAATAACTTGCCCACAGCCACACAGCTAGAACACAGTGGAATCAGAATTAGAACGCGGATCTGTCTGCCAGCAGCAGTCAGTCCCGTTCCAGATCTCCACTGTTGCATTATAAGGACTGTGTAGGGAAACAGCTCTGGTCCTTGGGTCTGCAGCCACTGGGTCTTTGAGAAAGGAGGCCCTGTGTCTAAAGTGTGACCTGGAGTCAGAAACCAACCTACTGTCCCTTTCCCCTTCCCCTTCCCCTTCCCCACCACAGCTTCTCTGGCAATAAGGTCACCAGGGCTCTATGCCCAGCCCTGGGGCCTGTCCTGTGGCTTTGGCGGAAATAGGACCCTCAGTCTTCTGGCAAGTAGACCTTGGTGGGGCAGGGGGTGGGGGTGGGGTGGGAAGAGGGCTCTTCCTCCACATCCTCCTTCCCAGAAAGTCAGATGAAAGGAGGTAAGGGCAGATGTGCTCCACTTCCACAGAGAAACAAAGGCCTAGGAAGGAGGTCCCGCCACACTGATTGTGGCAGAGCTGGCAGGAGCCCAGGGCTACTGGGCCTGCAGCTTCTGTGCGTCCGTCCCCCTGGGTGAATCTCTGCTGGCTTAAGTTCCATCGGGCAGCACCTCCTTATGCAGGGCCTCTTTATGTGTCAGAAATTTGCTTTACCTTACTTCTTCTGGGAAGTCTCCTCTGAACCTCCAATCAGGACAGGCCTCCCCTTAAAGTCACCACACTAGTTTTGTGTCTGCCTACCCAAAGGGGAGCTGTGTGAATGTGTGTCTTATTCATGGTTGTCGCTCCAGAGCCTGGCACAAAGCAGGTGCTTTAATAACTGCTGAGTTGAGAAATGAATGGCTTCTCTAAGCTTCAGTTTGCCCGTCTGTAAGTAGGGATAAGAACACCTACCTAATGACCTTTGTTTAAAAAGTTCAATGAGACAATGTACTTAATGCCCTCAGCATGAAATAAACATCAATACGAAGGTGGATCTTATTATTAACAGTGCTTTGTAAAGTGTCAAAGAACCGCGTGGTAGTGTCTTTGAAGGAGGTGACTAATTGCTAGTGAGCAGAGGTCAGAGAAAGGGCAGCAGTTGGAGGCTGCCGCAGTCAGGCAGGTGGGAGACAGAATTTCTGAAGGAGGATAAGGGGGAAACGACCTCAACAAATGCCCAGAGCTGTGCGTAGAGGTCAGAAAAGCCTGGCGCATTGGCAGGGTGTACGGAGAACTGGACCGCTGGGCGGAAAGGCTCGCGCAGCAGACATTCCTCAGGGAGGGGCAAGCACGTGTGGGGCGGGCACGGCGGGAAGGGTCAAACTTTCGCCCAGGTACAGGGGCAACTCTGCCACCAATGGCGCCCTCGGTGACTCTCCCCGCCACCGGGCAGTGGGGAGTGGCGGGGGAGCGCAGGTTCTGGAGCCAACTAGACCAGGCTTGGAATCTGGGCTCCGATTCACCTTCTCATTTCCTGTGACCTTGTCAGTTCCCTTCTTGGTCTCCTCACCTGCAAAATGAGGGAGGACCAAGATTCCTGCGCCGCGAAGAGTCAGCCAGAGCTTTCCCGGCGTGGGCGTCAGCCCGAGGACAAGTCTCTCATCTCTGCTCTAAGCTCAGAGAGGGAATTGGGGATGGAAGATGTGTGCGGCGTGCGCCCAGCTCTCAGGCACCATGCCCCCAGCTGCTTCCTTCTCAGATTCCAAAAAGCGCCTTGAAGCCAGAGAAGGGAGCCGGTCCTGCCAGCCAGGGACAGGGACTCGGAAGTCGGGCACCCGCTCTGACGCGGGGAAGCTGGGCGCTAGTCTGCCCCTTCCACTTCGGCGGGCTGGGGGATGGGCGGCCAGCCCCCGGAGGGAGAGAGCCAGCCTGGGGCTTCCTATTTCGGGAGCGGGGGGTGTGGGCCACGCCTCGTCACGTGACGCAAGGGCTATTTAAAGCGGCAGCGCTGGTTAGGAGCCGCGGGTCCTGGAGTCCTTACACGCCAGCTTTGTCGTTTCTTCTTTCTCAGTCTAGCCCAGCCTCACCATGGTGGACGCCTTCGCGGGGACCTGGAAGCTAGTAGACAGCAAGAATTTCGATGACTACATGAAGTCAGTCGGTGAGCTGGAGCTTAGGATGCTGGGCTGGGGAGGGGTTGGCCACGTGCCCAGCCCAGCGCAATGCTCCGGTCCTGGCTGGTACCCTGAACGCCTGCTGCATCCCTTCTAGTCAAGGTTGGGGGATAAGGGGACAGGGAGACTATGGCATCCTGGAATAGGGCATACAAGGCCTGTTGGGAGGGGGCTTTCGTGGTCTGAACTGGCAAGAGGTTTCCCAGGTAGGATATGCAAGGAGGCAGACTTGCGGGTCGATATTGGAGTAGAGGAGCGGCGCGGGTGGCGAAAGAGGGCTATATGATCAGGACGTAGAGGTCAGGTTTGGATAAAAAGAAAGCATTCATTGAAGAAGGTGGGAGGCTAGTAGGTAGAGGAGGAAAAAGCACAGGAGCACGAGTGACAGGAATCGGAAATTGTGAACACAAAGGTAAGTGGGGTGGATGGGAGAATATACTATAGCCTACAGTAGAGAATTCCCAGGAGGGAGATGGAAGAGTGGGGAACCGTGGTGATGGGATATGAGGAGGTGAGATAGAGACCCATGCAGTAAGCAACAACCTTTGCTCCTCCATATTGGGTTAGGGAAAAGGATTTTCCCTGGAGGATACCCCTCTTTCTCACCAGTCTCTGACCTTGCTCTCCACTGGTGTGTAACCAGCCTTTAATCACTGTCAGTGAGCCTAGTGGTATGGTGAGACAAGAGGCCCTAACACCAGCTACAACCCAAGGCTCAGCCACTCCTTGGGCTGGAGTCCGATAGAGAAAGCCATCGGACTTCCGGGGTGCAGCAAAGGGTCCTGGAGCAAGGCTAAGACCTGTTCAAGGCAGGGAGGGTCTTTGGTCTAGGAGGGTCCAGTGTTTGGATGCGGAAAGGTTATAATTCAAAGAATCTTACAGGTAAGCCTTTTGGAGATCCTTATACCTTGCCTAGTTCAACAGATGGGGAAACTGAGACCCAGAGAAAGTAGGAATTTGTCATAAAAATTCCACAGCAGAGATGAAAACGTGGACTTCTAGATCTGCAACCCAGATCAGTTCCCATACGGGCCTTGGGACTGCTTGGCTAATGATTGATCTCCAGCCTTTCTCCTCCTAGTATGTGCTTTGATGTAGAGGGTGATACCTTTCCTGAAATCCCGATATGAGATTATCCTAGTTCCCCAGGCTAGGGCAGGGAAAACCAGGATGTTGTTCACGGTGGAGCTATGTTCCATGCCTGTTCCATGCCTTCCTCCCAGGGAAGGTGGCCTGGATTATGGCAGGTGTACTCCAGGCACCGGTCACCTGTTTCTAACTCTTCCCTGATACAGGAACGAGCGTTGGCTCTTGAGGCCAAAGGGCCCCTACCCTATGCTGGGCACTATGCCTAGTGACTCCAGGAAGGTAGCCATTCTTGGAGAAGAAAGGGAGCTTTGGGCAACTGTTGGGGGAGTTGGAATGCCTTAGTTCCTCTTCCCAAGCCTCACACAGCAGACATTGTAGCTGAAGATCTTGGTCCCTGAAGTGAGAGCTGCAACATCCTTCCCACCATTGCTTCCTTATTTTGCCCCAACTTGGGCTAGTCCATACAGCCTGCTTTTCTTGTCATACAGATTGAAAGGCTGGGGCCCAGGGAGGAGAGAAGGCCCTCCCCAGCTCTCCCAGTAAATAACTTCATGTCTAAGTAGAAGCCAGCTCTTCCCCAGCCTACTGAATTGTCAGCTCAGTTTCAGTCTCAAGTTTCTCCTTGGCTCAGTTCTTGCCTCACCCCACAGAGGTTTCCTTCTCAAACACTCCACTCCTTCAGGTAGGTCCTATGCAAACAGAACTCCTTATGTAGCGACAAGGCCCTGCTGTCTGCTAGGGAGTGGAACTGGCGTGGCTCACTCTGACGGCAGGGGGTGAGGCCACGTCTCTCACTGACCAGGCAGGGTGGGCCAGCTGTAGAGGCTGCTCGTGCCCACCATTTTAGACCGAGTTCTCAGGGGTCAAAGAGGCCCAGCCTTGGTAGTACAAGTGATTACAGGCACATATCACAGGAGGCAGAATGGCCCAAGAGCAATAGTGAACCGTTTGGGAACCCAGATTCAGATCTAGGTCACTTACTCTTCGACTTTGGGCAAGTCACTCTATTCTCTGATCCTCATTTGTAAATTGGGGATAATAAAACCTACCGTTCAGGGCTGTTATGAGCATTTAAGTACAAAAACGCATGGAGGGCATGGACTAAGTACCCAACTGCCAAGTGCTATGTAGCCAAGCAGTTTGGAGACTTTGTGCACCCCACCTCTGCCCTGGAGGACAGCTCAGCATAGGCAGCTTAGGAGCAGGGCAGTTATGGAGGTTGTAGGCAAAAGGAGAGATTGTGGGGACACGCCTTAGACTTTGCCCAAGAACTCTTTGTTCCGCACTCTCTTGCAGGATTGCCCAGTGCCCAGGGAAGCCATGCTTCGGGTCAGAGGGGAGTCCCCATGGGGCCTTAGACTGGGAGCCAGGAGACCTCGATTTGAATCCTGAGTGCTGTACCATTTCAGGCCTCTCAAAAATCTATGCTGACACATACCCACCCTTCTGCCTACCTCCTAGATCCAAGATAAGAGGCTTTGAAATGTTTTGTTGCCCTCTGTGGGGGACAAGAGCACCAGTGCACCTCAGGATAAAAACTCCAAAGGTGGAAAACTCTCATCCCTAAGGCTCCGGAAGGCAAAGTCCGCATTTTTTTTTCTCAGCCTGTGGCTTGAAAGCTGGTCAGGTGCTCTGGGAGTCCTGTGCTCCAGCACGGGAGGCAGTGTAGCTGAGCACTTAAATGAGCTGTGTAGTTAATTCAGATTTGGGACCTGGGCTTCAGTTCCATCTGTTTTAGCGTCTGCAGATCAACCCTTCAGGAAGGATTGAATGAGATAACGTGGGTACAGTTATCACACAGAAAGCACTTAATAGCTTATTCTAATCTCAGCTCTGTCACTGACTTGCTGTGGCATGCCTGTACCTTAAGTTCTCATCTAATGGGATCAATAGTGTCTCTTTACCACACAGAGCTAACAGTAAGGCTGAATTAAAAAGCGGCCACGCAGTCTTGGAAAGGTATCCTCTTCTTCCTCACATCCAGGCCTAAGAATTGTTCATTGCACTCCTTGTATCCTGCCTCTCCACTCTGGCCCATATACTCATAACCTTACCTCTGCCCTCAGGTGTGGGTTTTGCTACAAGGCAGGTGGCCAACATGACCAAGCCTACTACAATCATCGAAATAAATGGGGACACTATCACCATAAAAACACAGAGCACCTTCAAGAATACGGAGATCAGCTTCAAGCTGGGGGTGGAGTTCAATGAGACAACAGCAGATGACAGGAAGGTTAAGGTGAGTCAAGGGAGAATGGAGATGGGCCTTCAGATCCTGAAGGGGAACAGGCTGGTAGTCTTGCCTCTTATTGCACCCGAGGGGTAGGCAATTATGGGGGGCTGAAATGAACAAGGCTCATAAAGCCTGTACAGTGCTGGAATGTCTCAGGTGCTAAATGCATGTTTGTCCTGCCTTCTTCTACATTCTTTGGAAGCATCTACTAGCTGCTCCTGGGAGTGGGCAGCACAGTCAGAATGTTCTGACCTCCATCTACTCCACCTCCAACTGAGTGACCTTGTGCATGGCATGCAATAACTCTGGGTTTTTCTCCTTCCATAGATGGGGGAGTGATGTTGCCATGGCTGTGACTTCTAGTGCTTTAGGAACAATGCCCAGAAGTCAGGGCCTTCCACCGAGTTAGGTCATCTGGCCTCTAGCAAGGGGAAGGCAGTTGGGGACAGAGGGTTGAGACTCACTCAGATGCTTCCTCTTCTCCATCTTTCACTTCCTGTGACTGGCCAGTGACCCTGAGGAATTAGTTCCAATGCTGCCAGTCCAGAGGTAGGAAAAGCTATATTCTCAACAAGGCATTGTCTTGGGGTTTGTAGTGTCTTCTGACCAAGACTTAGTCTACCTCCCCTTGGGAAGGGAGGGGACATCTACCCCCAATCTCAGGGCTTGCCACTCTGCAGTGACTGTCTTGGCAGCTTGTCTCATGCTTCCCAAACACAACAGCAGTCCTCTGGGATGCCTAGGCTGAAAATAATCCACTCTGAGTGGGCAAACTAGGGGAATGGCAATGAGTAAGGTGATGGTAAGGATGCACACCCACCCCCACCCAGCCCCAAACACATACATGCAATCTTCTCAGATTCTTCTACTGAACCCTGCTCAGTCAGGGTCCCTTAGCCTGGCCTAGAGCCCCCAAATTATTGGAGAAGAGATCTGGGAGAGCTGCCAAATGAGAACCAGCTGATGCAGGCTGGTACCCAAACTAAGTGGGCATTTGACCAGGGCTATGAAACACTCCAAGGGCACCCAGTCCCAGGACCTGGCAATTACTGCCCACTTGTCAGCTGAAGGGGTCACATGATGTAGGTCAAGAAGAGGGGTAGGAATATAGGACAGGAAGTCTAATTTTCCAATACCTCCTATCCCCAAGCGTCTTTTAGACATGTGATCACCACTAGGCTGGAGTCTCAAGACTCCTCACGTCCTTCCTGGGGATATACCCCCTATATCTTTGGGACACTGGGGCTCTGGCATCACCTACAGTATGGGATAAGTGCCCACCCTGAATGCTGGTGGCAATTCTGAGACCTAGGCTATACAGTGCGGGTCTCTGATCCACCACACTGCCTGCCTTCCTCTTCCTACTTGCCCAACACCTGAAGGCAGTGGTAGAGCAGAGACCAGAAGTGGACTAGACATTTTGCGGGGCTAGTGGAGGTGGGCTGCCTGAGCTCTGGCCCTAGCACTGTCATTTGTTTGAGCCAGAGGCTGAATCTTCTGTGGCTCAGGTGACCAAATCCCCCATGCTGTCCCTCAATCCTGGCTCACATCACAGCGCTGGCTTCTTTCCACAGTCCATTGTGACACTGGATGGAGGCAAACTTGTCCACGTGCAGAAGTGGGACGGGCAAGAGTCAACACTTGTGCGGGAGCTCGTTGACGGAAAACTCATCCTGGTAAGACGGACAACATTGGAGCCTCACCTGGTTGGTTATACTGCTGCTCTTCAGCCAAGCCTGTTGTAAAAAGCCAAGGTCTTCCCCTGGCAGCAGTGGAAGCTGGGACAATGAAGGGTGGAGACCAGGTCAGGGTGATATTAGATAGGAATTTTCTATGTAGTGCTTTTTGACTCACATCTCAGGCCTAGCTGCAAATGTTTACACATAGTATGACTTTGAAATCACCTTCTTCAAGTCCAACTGTAAAACAAGCACTGATAACAGCAACCTTGGAGGGCTGCTGTGGGCGGATGCAGCAGGTGCTCCACTGCCTTAGTTCCTCCTTCTGTCTGCCTTGCCTTGATCCAGAGAGGTAGAAAGCAGTGCCAGATCTGATCCCAAGTCCCTAGGAAAGTCTCCCATCTCCCATCACAGCATTCCCTTTCCCTCTCTTCCTTAGGACTATACTGCCACATGTCAAGCCTTTGGACAGGGACAGGCTGGTGGGGCAGTGACTGACAGCATAGCCCTTCCTACTTCATTCTAGCCCCACCTCCTCTCAGTGCTTTTCATGCTTGGCCTACTTCAAGTACCTGAATACAGCCTAGGTAGGAAGTGACAACCAGGTTGGCAGGTCTGTGTTTAGAGACAAACTTAGGGACTTCACTCAGAGAGTATAGATCTGATTGAACACTCCCAGACCCAGAGGCAGAGAGAGCAGCCACTCACAGTCTCTACCTCCTAACTTGGATTTTTGCTTGAGCATGGTAGACCTTCTGGGATCAGTGTAACCTGTTCACTGTATTCTTGTACTCACATGGAGCAAACTAGGGGAGCACGGGGACTCAGAGTTGAGAATGAGGTGCCTCTCTTTAGTGGGACTGTGATGCGCAGGACCAAATATTCACTGGGCAATCAGACTAGTGAGACCATAGACCTGGCTCTACAATGCCAGCTAGATGGTGGGGGCTCAGGGCTCTGGCCCTGGAATTACTCCAAGTTAGGGAAGGAAAGTTGGTGGCCTAACGTAGTTCTTCCCCAAGAGTCTCTGGATATTTTTATTTACCTATTTGTCTACTACATGCTAGGCACCATCTTAGGCACCACAGATGAAGGAAGAGGAATGGTGCAAAGGAAAGATAAACACTCTGGGATCCTGACCAAGTTACTTCCTTTCTCAAAACTCTTTTTTTCCAAATCTCTAAAAGATCACAATGCCTAACTTGGTATAAGTATTTAAAAAAATACATGTAAAGTGCCCGGCACATAGTAGGTAGTCAATAAATGAAGATAATTAGGATAAAGGCCCTAATTTGACTCTCTTTCCTTCCAGACACTCACCCACGGCAGTGTTGTTTGCACCCGCACTTACGAGAAAGAGGCATGACGTGTGTACTCCTCTGCCAACTGGCTACCCCTGGACTCAGCACTAGATTGCCTCATTTTTAACTCTGGCATTTTGTATAAATCCACCTTGGTTGGGGAAATCCTTCTGGGATCCTTCCTGGATCCCGTTCCGGTTCCCATTTTGTTTTTTTTTAACTGCACCCAAAGGGTGCTCTGAAGTCAATAAAACAGAATCAAGACTACCTAGTTGCTTTTTTGCCTTTGGTGACATGACTCTGGGAGTCTCAGTTTCTTTGTGTGTAAGAGAGTGGGCAGAAACACCTGCCTGAAGGTCACTCAGGAAAGAAGCACTGGATGAGACTGAAATGGATTGTTTCGGGGACAGGGTAACTATCACCTTACACGTACAATATAACAGCTGTACCTACACCTTGCCTTTACACTGCCTTTACCTCCTCCCATGGCCAAATGAGCTCGTCCAGCATGGACTAATTAATCTGGCAGGGCTTCCCCAGTTTTGGCTACTGAACTAGATCACCTCAGACCCATTCTGCACAGTTGCTCTTCTCTGTACAATGCTCTGTGGTCTCTTTCCAGAATGCAGGCTCGGGACAAAGGATCCAGGTTTGTGCCTTGGTTGGGGGAGAAAATGCCCACTGGCCAAGATGACTGGTGAGCTACCACTAATGCCCCAGGCCATTACTCATGGTTACAAAGTCTTACTGATTCTCAATCAGTTCTGGGGAAAGAGGTCATCTGATCATTACAGAAGGGAGGGGTTATAAGTGATCTAAGAAGGCTGAGACATGCTAATACCTCTGGCTCCGTAGCTCAGCTGGGCCTCTTTCACAGTCTCAGGTAACATATTAAAGTCTGTAAGTTACCTGGGAAGAGGTGTTATAGCAATAAGAACTTTCAGTACGCTTAAAACCAAACACACTTACATTTAGTGCCAGGAATTTAAGCAGAGACCTGAAGTGGAATCAATTAACTCACAGTAGTAAATACAAAGTAAAGCAATGATCTTGGCTTGAGCTGTCTGGTTTGGTGGTCTGGCAGAATGTCACACACAAGCTCAGTCACTGCAAACAATGATTTTCTGGCTGTGACCACTGACTGTTACTTCTAGCATAGTAGAATCATATGTAGAGGGAATGGAAAAAGTGAGCACCACTTCTTCCCATGTTCTCCCTCATACTGCCACTCTCCCGCCCTCTCCCTCTGCCTATGTGTTGGATGCAGCAGAGATCACCCACCAACCAACCCAGGGTAAATCAACAGGGAGGGGCCAATCACTCTGTTCTCCAACTACAGCTGGACTCACCTCCACAGCAGTAACCGTGACTCTAACCTGGACTCCTATACAGGAATCAGGCTCTGGCAGTGGCAGCTGGAGTGGGTAATAGGACCTCCTGCTGAATGAAGGAAGTTGGGTGAATGAATGGGTGTGATGCAGGGGGTCAATTGCAAAGGGACCAGGAGTGGCAAGGAAACAACACATTCAGGCAGATGCTTTTGACTTCTAACTCCCAAACCTGCCTGCTGCATGAGAGGAAACCATCTCCCATAAGAGAGAAGTCATGGGGTGGGAGGCCATATATTCTTACTATTGAGTCTTTCTAGGAGCCAGGCACAAGGCTCCTGGTTCTTTCTTCTCTCAACAACCCCTCTATTCTTTGCACTGTCACTCCTTGTGCTTCCTCTTGTGCTTCTTCTTCTTTTTCTTCTTCTTTGCTGCCTTGCTGTCTTTTGATGTGTGCCTTGCCCTCTTGCCTGCATCACTCTCAGAGCCTGAGCTGTCAGAGTCAGATGACTTCCTGTCTCTATGTTTCTTTTTCTTCTTGTCCTGAAATGAAATTTAAAAAACTCAAGATTGTATGTGTAATTTTGCTTTTTAAATCATGGTATGTAATCAATAGGGGAGCACTTAATAAATTATAAAACAATAATTTAAAAGGATAAATTAAATCTTCAAGTACTAACAAAAAAAAAGCCTGAAACAAGCTAAGTTCAAGAATCAAGACCATAATACAGTATATATTCTAGATTCCAGTGTGTTCAACATATATGTGTATATTACATATACACACATACATGCATACTATGTAATGTGTATATATATATCTACACATCCCTGTATACATTTAAGATACACAGAAAGCAACAAAAAGGACACAAACTGGTAACAAGTATTACCTGAAGAATGTACCTAATGGGGGAAAGATGGGTCTTTCACTTTTTCCAATGAGTGTCCAGTTTGATAAGGCTATACCTGCTGCCTTTGAATATTTATCATTTCTACCCTTTACAACAACCTTACAAAATTATATTGATAAAGGCTCAGAAAGAAGTTTCTCAAAACATAATTTTAAAAACAAATAAACAAACTACCCACTATACCATGCTGCCAGACTGACAGCACAAACTCATAAAAAGGATGGGAGGCAGATTCTCAGGCTTCTGTGGGGTGCTCTGAGCAGTTTTAAAGCTTTGCATAAAACTTTTCCTTGAACTGTAAATGTTTATATTGCCTCAGTAAAGTTCCTAAGAAGAAGGATTATGGGATGATAAGGAGACAGAGCAGAAGAGGGCAAAGCTCCTGCTTCTCCTATAGGCTTTCAACCAGCATCCTGAGAGCTATATAAGTTTGCCTGAGTGATACACCAGCTCTCAGGAGCTGGCTGTGAGAAATCGTGAACAGAACACCAAACCAGGTATTAAAGCCAGACTTGAGTTCTGGCTTTGCCACTTACTATTATTAGTATTCTGTAACCTTGGGCGAGTCATTTTACCTCACCAAGTTTCCTCAAATGTAAAACAGAGATAGAATTGCATCTAAGTCACATGGCCATGGTGAAGATTTAATGAGATAGTATCTGTGGCTGGAGAAGTTGAAAGCCACGTGCCCCAGATCACAAAAGTAAGACTGTGATCTGCATGTAAATCACAGAACTAGAAATCTGAATTTTCCTCTGTAGCACACAACCCCTCTTCCTGTATAGTGGTTAGACAACAATTTTGGAATAAAACAGAAGTTAGTTCAAATTCCAACTCTACCCTTACTAGCTGTGTGACTGGGAACAAGAGACTTAACTTTTCTGAACCTCTGTTTTCTGCAAATTGCAAATAATAAAATCTACTTCAAAGGATGCTATTCGGATTGAACAAGGTAAGTTCTAACTATAGTGCCTGATACATGGTAGGGGGAGCTAGAAGTAGTGTTACTGTTCTCTCATTTCAGAGAACTCCCAAAGTGTCCTGACAGTCTGGCCAAGCACGTCGGCAGATGAATCAAAGTTTTGAGAGGGGATTAACCCAAATTCCTTCTTGGAGTCTCCAATGGAGTAGACAGAGGGGAAGCTTCTCTGGCCCACTTTACCAAGCTCTAGGAATCATGGCCAGGAGGAGCTGAGACGTGGCAAATCAATGGTTTGGCTTACAGTCCTGCAAGGCTGTCACATGTTATGTGGGCTTGGGAAGCCTCACCAGGTTCTGCCCCTTAGGAAGGGCAGGGAGGGTCCTGGGAAGGTAAATAAGCAAATACAGAGTCTAGCACCCATTTCCCCCAAGCTTGACCTAGCCTGGATATATAAACAAGGTAGGGGAGTAATAATACTTCCTTACATCTAAGTAGCACTTTAGTTTATTAAGCTTTCTGCATCCCTTATCTTATAATAATAATCTGGTAAGGTCAAAATTTAGGAATTATTAGTCCTATTTTACCAATAAAACTAGAACTCAGAAAATTAAATGAGTTGACCCATGCTAAAGTGATGAGATGTATTTTCTTACTCAGAGTTTGGCATTATTTCCACTTTGCTCTCTCTCAAAGATGCAGGCTCAGGAGAAAAAAAAAACAAAAAAAAAAAAAAAAAAAAACAAATCACTAGTGAACCTTGGTGTGCTAAGATGCGGCCTTTAGTTAGCACAGAGGATGTGGGAAGATGGCCTTCTAGACCTGAATCTTGATGCAAAAGCTCTTTCTCAGCCTGGGCAAAGAAAATCTAGTTCTCTAGCAGGTGGCATCATTTTCGTTGTGTGTCTAACCCTGAGCTAGAGAACAAAGGACAACTGATCACCACAGAAGTTGAAGTTAAAGAGGAAAGTTGGGAGTTGGGTGGAAGGAGAGCAGGAGGTGAAACTAGAGTCTCCTCCCTGGACTGCATTCAAGGGAGAAATGCAGAAGCTAAAGGGTAAAGAAACGACCCAGAGGTGTGAGCCCATGGCAGACAGGACACCAGCGGCACGGGAAAGAAGCCATTGCTCAAAACTGCTTTCTAAAAAAAGAACACATACCCGTGCTACAGCAGCTAGACCACCCATTTTCTCTCTAGTTCTGAAACAGAATAGCAGCAACCCAGGGTATGAGGAAAACAAAAACAAAAACCGAGAAAGGGAATAGCAACTGACATTTATTGAGTACTTACTTTTCTAGATGCTGAGCTGGGCACTTTGTACACATACCAAATCTAACCTTCACATCAAATCTATTAAATGGACATAATTATCTCTATATTTTCAGGAAAGAAGATTAAAACTTCAGAGGGGTTTACTGAGATAAAATGACTTGCTCAAGTGGTAGAACCTGGAATTGACTCAGGCAGGGTCTCAATGTGAATATTCTTTTGAGCCCTATCTATATTAAAGGCAGAATCTAAATTAGCACTTCTCCACCAAAAGGTATTGATTTGGCCAGAAATCAATGAAGCAAGAATTTATTCTTTTTACTTATTAAGAATTATTCTTGAGAAATAATTCATTATTTCTCAATGTGATTCTAAAACTGATTCTCTAGGGTGGATTTTTGGGAGGTAGGACACAGGGTGATTCTTGGCTAGAATCTGTCTATAAAGCATCAGTTTAGCATAGCTAAGAAAGGGTATGACCAGAAGAAAAAGGTTTATTAATCAATATGTACTATATATACTACCTACAAAGCACTTTAGAGAGCCAGAGTTACATAGTGTTGCTTAGGAGATGAGGAGAACACAGATTCTTAATAGAATTCAGAAAAAATAGTACTATTTGTACTATAGTGGGAGATGCAAAATAAACACATTCAGTAGTGGAGCCTGGCACTATTCCTCCAAACCAAAGCCAATTTCAAACAAGGGAAAGACTGACTCTTTATAACTACACAGTATAACAAATATTTGAGTATCTTCTATGAGCCAGGGATATCTATTAGTTAGTTTGTCTTTTATAATAGCTGAGTGAGGTCAGAAATTAGGGATTAAGAGCCTTCAAGGAACAAATTATCTAATCAAGGAGAAAGGCTAATTAAAACGCTAGGCAGTCCATGGAAGTGATGTAAGAAAGTACAAAAAACATGCCATGGACATACAAAAAAAACCAAAACAATTATGTCTGAGGAATTCAAGGATATGCAATGTGTTGTGCTTTTGAAAGATGAATATGGTTTTGACAGGTGGAGTGGTGGTGGTAGTACTGATAGGAGGGAAGTGAGGACGTTCCAGCCAAAGGGAAGACAAAATGAGGCAAATGCTTGAAAGATCTTTCAGAGAGTGATAAATTATCCTGTGTGGCTTATTAACTATGTGCTGGATACCATCCCTTCTCTCCTACTCAAAGACAGAGGTCCAGGAATTGGCATCTCTCTCGTGCATCAATTTTTACCTCTTTACTGGCTTATTCCCAACCATAAATAGGTTTTAAAAGTTCCCATTTTAAAAAAAAGCTTCCTGAACGATTTTAACCAGGTTGTGACCCCACCACTGTACTGAAACAGCTCTTGTCAAAGTTACTGATGACTTCCACAAGGCCAAATCCATGGTCAATTTCTTAGATGTCATTTACTTCATTAGTTGCATTCAACACAGTCCATCCTCTTTAGAACACATTGCTCACTTAACTTTCATCAAATTCTCTTACTTTTCTGACAATTTCCAGGCTGTTTCTTTTCAGTCTCCTTTGCTGGTTCATCCACATCTCTATAACCTCTAAGAGTTGAAACATTCTGGAGCTGAAGTCCTCAAACCCCCTTTCTTCCCTATATTTACTCCCCAGGTGATCCATATATGAACTTAAATACCATCTTTATGTACATGACTCCCAAATTTATGCCTCTTTATTAAATTGTAGTATAACTGATTTACAATATTAGTTTCATGTGTACAATAGTGATTAAATATTTTTATATAATATGAAGTGATTATCATGATAAATCTAGTTACCTTCTGTCACTGTACAAAGGTATTACCTTATTATTGACTATATTCTCTCTAAATTTATACCTCTTACCTGGGCTTCTCCTTTGAACTCTGAACTACACATCCAACTGCCTACTCTATACCTCCATGAAGATATCCGATAGGCATCTCAACTCCTATGTCCTGCCCCCTCCCAAATCTACTCCCCTTTAGCTTTCTTTCCCATTTTCATAAATAACGACTCAAACTAAACTCCTGATTGCTCCCCATTCATACTTAACTTCTGTATTCCTCTTCCTCTTAGCTCAGATATTTAATTGTTCTCTTTCCTACCTCATGTCCACCCACCCAACAAATTCTGTCAGCTCTACCTTCAAAATATAGCCACACTTAAACTCCCTTCTTACCACCTCCACTATCATTCTAGTCTAAGCCACAATCATCTCTCCTGGATTGTTAATACTGGCCATTAACTACCTTGCTGCTCCCACCCTTGCTTTATGAGCATCTAGTTTATACACAGCAGCCAAGAATAATTTTCTTAAAAGGTAGATCAAAATATGTCATCCCTCTTGTCAAAACCTCTACTGACATCTCACTTTAAGTGAAAGCTGTAAGTCCTCATATTCTCCTATAAGGCCCTGGTTTCTTCTAACTTCCTCTCATCTCATTCATGTCACTCTAGCTACACTGTTCCTTAAACATGCCAGATTCATTCTCAACATTTAGCTACTGTACTTGCTGAAATGCTCTGAGTAGCCTGCTTCCTTCAAACATCCACTCAAATGATACTTTATGAGAAAGGTCTGCCCTTACCACCCTATCTACAATGGCAAGTCACCTATCCCCGCTACTCCCCTTCTAATAATGCTCCCCCCATCTCTGATAACCATAAAACATAAAACATCACTACTTGACATATTAGTATAATTTTGTATTTGTTTACTATTTCATTATCTGCGACCCCCATTAGAATGTAGGTCCTCCATGAAGATGAGGATATTACCTGTTTTTTTCACTATTATACCTGCAGTGACAAAAACAGAGTTTGGCACATAGAAGTTCTTTTAATAAATGAGGTTGGAGTACAGTGTGTGTGTGGGAAAGGACTGTGAATGATGATGCTGGGAAGTTGGATAGACTGTAAAGAGTCTTAAAGGAACTCCATAGAAGAAGGGGAATCACTGAAGGCTTCTGCATAGACTACACCAGATGACTCTGTGCTCTAGCAAAATGGGCCCAGGGCTGGCAATCTCTTTCTCTCTCTCATACATAGGCATCAAAGGAAGTTCTCTAGACAACAGGACAGAGACAGCACTGCAACAAAGGGATGATATTCCTATTTCTGTTCTTCTATATGTAGTACAGAAGAAAGTAATGATAGTAGCTATGTCAAAAGAAAATTATAATCTAGATCAAATATAGTTTTACTTCACTATGATCAGTGGGCAGGCTGATCTCCAAGGTACATGCCTCCTCATAACACAGAACTGATTCAGAATGACCCACAATGGCATACAGTAAGCGAAAGAGGCCAGCAAAGCAGACCGCAGGTTCATGGAATATTATTCAGGGCTTCACTACAAAAATCTCTATTCCTATTTTGCCAACCACTTCACATCCCATTTCCATTTCTAACACACAGTTTCCTCTTGTTCTAATTATTCCCAATGAAAATGGCTTATAATTTTCAAACAGATAAAAATGGTCATGGTACCAAATAGGTATATAAAACTAAACCAATGCCTACGAGATTTTTAGACAAGGGCACACATTCCATACATGTATATTTGATAAAAAGGTGGATTTACTTCTGCCACTGCTCCCTTCATTATTACCTATGAGAAGCAGGAGTCAGTCTCTATTATTCTCCAAACTGAGGGAGTGAAAGCATCTGAGGAGCTCCAGAAAGCAGAGATTATGGAGTCTATCTATTCTAAGAAAGTTAGCACATGCCTATTATGTGCCAAGCATTATGTGAACAGGTGACACTCTTTCTTTATCCTGAGCCATTTCCTGGTTCTCCAACTTGCCTACCACCTTCTCCTGTCACAGAGACTCTGCATTAGATATTCTCTTCCATCAGACTGCAGAGAGGAGTGGGGAAAATGAATCAGTCTCGTGAAGCAGAGATGAGAACCCAACAGCCTGTTCCTGACTTTCCGATTCCGGTTGTAAGCCATATTTCATCTGTTATTGGGTTTCTATGAGAGCCAATACCTTGCTTGAAAAGAACGCCTGTCTTTTGCCACCAGCTATATCCTGGCTGCTTATCATTCTCCTTATGCTATTAGCGACTTGAGTGTAGATGCTGTGTATGACCTTTATTTTATTGTGAGTTGTCCATCACATATGTCTTCCATACACTAGGCATTCCTGCTAACCACAGACCTGTATGACAACACAGACTGCTGAAGGCATTTCCCCTCAGATGATCCCACTTGGCTCTACATTTGGCTCTCAGAGACAACTAGTGCTGGAACAGGTATCTGAATCTGCCACTTTCACACACTCCAAAACATCCATCTTGGGTAGAAGCTATTACCAGTAAGGAAAACCAACCTCCTGTTGGAATCAAAGATTTAGAGAGCAAGAGGAAACAGACAGGAGGTCTGGAATCTTGATTTATGGTTGTGAACAGAAATAGATCAATAGATAACATCATATGGTTTGCTAAGGGAAGCTGACAACAGAGCGAAAACTGGCAAAAAAGTAGCCTTATGGGGTCTGATAAGTCAAGCACAATATATGGCAGACATGTTTGAGGCACTCAATACATATTCGTTGAGTAAATAAATAATTAAAGAGCTAAATAAATAATTGAAATGTGGTACACAGAAAAGAATACTGAGTTAGTAATCTGAACACCTGGGTTATTTCAATGTTATCTCTTATAACTGTGTGACTTCACAAACACAATTTCTCTTAATCACTATTTACCTAATGTATAAAATAATGGGATAACCTATTCTGGCTACCTCATAGAATTGTATAAGGATAAAACAAAAATAAAAATATAAAATATTTTATAAACTGTAAATGTTAAACAAATATAAGGCATACAAGATAATGAAGGAATTAACAATGCAGTGAAAAGACAATGATGCTAGATGATATCTTGGGAAAAACAGTGGGCATCAAGGGGGAAGTTTTAATGGTTTTGACTCTCTAGAACATTTTAAAAAAAGATTAAAAAAATATAGCTAACATACAATATTATATTAGTTTCAGGTGTACAACATAGTTATTCAACACTTATATACCTAAAGAAGTGATCACCATGATAAATCCAGCAACCATCTGACACTGTATGATGCTATCACAATGTTACCGACTACGTTTCTGATGCTGTACACCAAATCCCCTTAGGATACTTTTTTTAATCAAAGAGAACTCATGATTTAGAAGTTTATTACACAAAGGCCTTTAAAAAATAATGAAGGTGTGATGATTATTACTGCCATTGTTCATTAGACTATTTCTCTACTAAGTGAAGAGCAATGGAGGGTAGAATAATGGGTTGACTAAGCAGGTCATAAAGAACTTTATACCTAGCAAATGCTTAATAATTATTTTAGTGAACTGAAATACATATCTCAAAGGAGCTTTAGAAACAAAGTAATAACTACGTGCACTAGGTGTATTAATCAACGCAAAAACAATTTAACTGAAGACACACAGAAGTGAGATAACCACATAACCACTTTAGGAATCTGACAAATATCATTTAGACCCTAAAAGGTTGAAAAAGAAAAATTCTTGGAACATATAAATAGAATTACAGTTAAAAATCTAGCTCTACGAAAAAGTAAAATTACCTGTTTGCAGACATGATCTTATATATGTAGCAACTCCTAAAGATTCCACAAAAAAAACTCTTCTTTGCTAAATGAATTCAGCAAAGTTACAGGATACAAAATTAACACCCCAAACCACTTGTCTTTCTATACATTAACAATGAGCAATCCTCACCAAAAATTAAGAAAATAATTCCATTTACAAATAACATCAAAAAGAATAAAATACTTAGAAATAAACTTAACCAAGAAGGCAAAAAGACTTGTACTCTGAAAAGAACAAAATACTGCTGAAAGAAATTAAAGACAACACAAATATGTGAAATAACATCTGTGTTCATGGTTTGGGAGACAATATGGTAAAGATGACAATACACCAAAAATGATCTATTAGATGTTGATGTGGACCTATTCAAAATCCCCTTGATACTTTTTTTTAGAAATAAAAAATACATCCTAAAATTCATATGGAATCCCAAGGGACCCAATAGCCAAAAAAAATCTTAAAAAGAAGAACAAAGTTGGAAGGCGCACATTTCCTGATTCGAAACTTACTACAAATAATCAAAACAGTGTGACAGACTAATATAACCGAGAGCCAGAAATAAACCCTCAGGTACATGGTAAAATGATTTTTGACAAGAATGCCAAGACCACTTAATGGAGAGTACAGTCTTTCCAACAAAGGCTGCTGGAAAACATGAATAGCCACGTGTAAAATATGAACTGAGACCCTACTTCACACCATATACCAAACAAAACCAAACCTCAGAATGGATCAAAGACCTAAACATAAAGAATTAAAACTATAAAACTTTTAAAACAGGAAAAATCTTCATGACATTGGATTTGGCAATGATTCCTTGAATATAACATCAAAAGTATAGGAAACAAAAGAAAAAAATAGACTTCATCAAGATAAAAATTTTATGTATTAAAAGACACTATCGTGGATTTAACACTGCTACTGAACTATATACTGAAAAATGGCTAAAATGGTAAGTTTTATGTTTTTTTTATCACGATTCTCTAAAAAAAGTAAATCTGAAAAAAAAACAATAGGGCATTATCAACAGAGTAAAAAGGCAATCCACAGAATGGGAGAAAATATTTGCAAGTCATATATCTGATAATGGACTGACATTCAGAATACATAAGACTGCCTTAGAACATAATCTCTGACCATATAGCCTCTGTTTTTAAGCAACAGCTACTAGTAGCTGACATACACTGGACTTTGCTGTATATCTGGCACTGTGCTCAGTTTTACATGCATTCTAATAACCTTATAAAGTAGATGCTTATTATTCCCATTTCACAAACAGGGAAACAGATTGAGAAGTACAGTAATTAGGCAAAGTTCTACAATGAGGAGGGGACTGAGCTGGGACTGGAACCCAGACGGCCTGTCTCTGCAGCTCATGTTCTTAAGTACTCTACTGCTTCCAAAAATGCAATTCCTCAGCATCCAACTGATGTAATATGGTGTAGCCATTACAAATGAGCAGTAAAAGACCATGTGGCAAAAATGCTTATGACAAAGCAAAAAAACAGGACATAAAATTGTACACATTTTATTACATCTAGGTAAAACATCTGAAAACAGATAGTAGAAAATATGTGCCAAGTTAACGGAAATTCTGGTAAAGCAGTCAGATTATGGACTGCCTTTCTTTTTATATTTCAGTAATGAGGTTACCTAGTAGAAACTTCCCTCTTCCCTCTTTTAATCAAGCCCTCAGATTTCTATGGGAAGGCCTAGAAACACTTAGCATGAAGAATAAAGTATGGAGGGAGCATTTGAGATCTTGTTTCCCATGAATTTTCAGTTTGGCTCAAATAAAATCAATCAATCAATCAATCAATCAATCACGCCAAGTCCCGTGTTCAAAATTAAGCAATACTGCAGGTAGGAAGGATCCAGGGTTGCCTCTGTGAAGGAGCCAGGCTAAATCTGGCAATGCTGAATTTCTACAGAGGGCTTCAAGAAGAGCGCAGCGCTTGAAGCAGATGCTTTTGTTAATTTCTATTTCTTTAGTTCACAGGAGAATAGTACCAAACTAAAATAATATCCCCACTGTTCTAAATCAATGTTTTCCAAGTTTCAGTCATTCCCATAATATCACCATGATTTTTACTCCATGTGTTTAAAACCTGTTACATTTTTTGTAAAAATTTTATTACTTTCCTTTTTACTTTAAAGTTTTTCTTAAAAGGGAAACTATACTACAACTGTAAATAGAAAACTTGCATCCCTTGCCATATGTAGAAGTTAACTGTAAAAATAAATATATACAAAAAAGACAAAACAATGTTTCATCTAGATACAATTTACTGCCTGCTAAAGGAAGTAGCTGAAAAGGAATAGGGTTAGAAGTTTATTTTCACAGGAGGCAGTTTAGATTTTATTTAAAGATAATGGGAAATCACTGAAGAATTTTAAACAGGAAGAGATACAGTCTGGTTGGATATTTTAACACTCTCTGGGGAATTAAAAAACATTAAAAGAAATGAGAAAAGATATAAGAAGTGAACAAGTGAATAACACCACCATCCACTTTTACCTCATTAACAATTATAAAATACTATACTCTATTGGAAACTTTTGTACTGTTTGTAGATGTGAAATGGTATAGTCACTATGAAAAACAGTACAGTGGTTCCTCAAGAACAAAAAAATCACAATAGGATTACTATATCCAGCAATTCACTTCTGGGTATACACCCAAAGGAATTGAAAGCAGAATCTCGAAGAAATATTTGTACAACTGTGTTCATAGGAGCTGAAAGGTATAAGCAACCCAACAGTCAACAATAAATGAATGAATGAGCAAAATATGGCCTATACATACAGTGGAATATCACTCAGTCTTAAAAAGGAAGGAAATTCTGACACATGCTATAACATGGATAAACCTTGAGGATATTATACGAAGTCAAACAAGCCAGTCATAAAAAGACAAATACTATATAATTCCACTTATATGAGGTTCCTAGAGAACTCTAAATCATGGTGGTTAGCAGGGGTGGGGGTGGGGAGAATGAGGAGTTATTATTTAATGGGTATGGAGATTTAGATTTTCAAGACAAAAAAGTTCTGGAGATGGATGTTATTGATTATGCAACAATATGAATTTACTTAATGCCAATGAAATGCACACTTCAAAATGGTTAAGATGGTAAAATTTATGTTATGCATATTTTATCACAATTTTAAAAAACCACAAACACTATACTCAAAGGTTGCAGATTTTGGCTTACGATTCTGGGTGAATAGAGATCTATTCATTGAGATATGGTAGAATGTGGAAGGTACAGCTTTGGATAGAAAAATTTAAAATGTTTTGGGGTATGTTAAGCTTGATGTCAACTTGACAACTGGAGATGTTAAGCAGGCAGCTGAATGTCCAAATTTAAGTTCTAGAGAAAAAGTGAGGGACAGAGTCACAGATTTGGATTTTAAAAAGGATACAAATAATTTAGGGGACTACTACCATATAAATGGCACTCAAAACCATAGGACAGAATGAGATTACCTAGGTGGAAAGTAGTTAGAGAAGAGAAAGGAGTAATAAGAGCCTTGGAGCACTCCAGCATTAAGAATTAAGACAGAGGGTGAAAAATCATAAGAGAATCAATAAGTGAGATAAAGGAGCTTTAAAAAAAACTCAGATGCTCAGACACAGGCCTTAAGAGTTGGAGGGCAAATGTGTATTTTTAAAATCTCCCTAGGCTAGTTCAAAAGTCTGAATAGGAATGAGAGATGTGAGGGGATGAAATACATAATAGCAGTGGGAGTGAGAGTTAAAAATAGAATTGAGATACTTAAAAGATACCACCAACAGGATTTGATGACTGATTAGATGTGGGATGGAAAATAAATGACATATTGGTTTCTTTCATAGGAGACTGGCAGGTTATTAATGTCATTTAAAAAAGAAATACAAAATAGAAGGATAGAAACAAGGTTTTTGATTGTTTTTATGGTGCTGGGGATAAAGGTGGGGTATGCCTATAGGAAGGAGGGTTAAAGACAAGATGATGATAGTCATGACAGCCAACCATAATTAAGCAAGGAGTACTGTCATCAAATATCAGAACAATTCCACTTTGAAAATTAAGAAACTGAAGTTAGAGAGCCCCAAATTACATAGCTGGTAAGTAGCACAGAAGAGCCTCAAATCTGGGTCTGATGAACTCCAAGCCAAAGTTTATGGTACGTGTGGGATACTTGTTGGGAATATGGAAGTCATCAAGGCAGCTAGTCTTAGAAAAGATGTGATCACCCAGGAAGAAAATAGACACATCAATAAATTATTATTCTTGTAATGGATTCTTATAAAGTTACGATGGGACTTTTCCCTCACCTATAAAATGAAGTTAATACTTAACTTCTACTTTGTAGATAACGTACACTGAGGGCAAGGACCTTATCACAGTTTTTGCATTCCTAGGTTTGTAATGCCTAGAACAAATTAACTGCTCAACAGAAGCTTTAAACAAACAAAACCCTAAAACTTAATAATTGGCCACAATTAGAAAAATACTACACAAACAAGAATCACTATTTCCTGATCAAACAATAGTTTTTTTCATTTCTTCTCTGTGTAGCATGCTACAAATTACAATGTACTGTTTTTCTATTCCACAATGTCTATTTTATAAATTCTTCTGCTATAAGTAGTAGATAGGAGATAGAACTCAGTGAGACAGGCACTCATTCACTGCTGGGTTCAGAAAAGTACTTTCTGGAATAACAATTTGATAAAATTTATCAAGAGCCTTAAAGCCCTAACTCAGTAATCTTATTTAGGAATTTATACAAAGAAAACAATAAGATATGTGGCCAAAAATTTAGGTTGGAAGTAATCAAAAATATCCGACAACAGAAAAATTATTAAATAAAACACCAAACGCCATAGAGCCATAAGGTAGAATATCATATACTGCTCTTAAATCAAGTTTTGAAGAACACTTAAAGATATTAGAAAATGCTTTTGATAAGTATAATAAAAAAAGATATAAACTATACCTAATATGACCTTAATTTTGTGTTTGTATGCATATGTAGCATCATATATACATGTGTACACACACACACACACACACACACACACTCTCTCTCTCTCTCTCTCTCTCTCTCTCTCTCTCTAAATAATACCTAGAAAAAAGATTAGAATATACCAAAAATACTATAAGAGTTTCTCTGGGTAGAAATATTACAGGAGATCCTAATATGCTTTATGTTTTTCAGTATTTCTAGCATCTCTATTAAAAGTATTTTCATTTTAAAACAACAAAAACAAGATATGATAAAATAAAAGAAAGCTAGCACTCACCTTCTTTCTTTTCCTGGAAGAATTTTTCGTGGGGTCAGGCTTCTCAAACTCTGCTGACTTTGCCTCTTCCTTCTCCTCTTCCTCATCAGGTATCAGGGAGTATCTGGTCCCACCTGGTTGCATGAAACAATCCTTTGCAAAGTGGCCTGCAAAAGAGAAGTAGAAAAGGTAGGGAGGGAAGAAGCAGTCCTTCCTCTAAGCAGGTAGATCTTCCCCAGAGGCTCCAGAAAGGGGCTAGCTGATTCAGGAGATATTACAGAGTTCATTCAGAGCAGTTGGATTCAGAGCAGATTTTCTGTCACCTCAGGATGGCATTGTTTACAACCAGAGCCAGACTAGTAGCTGGTCCTAGAGCTGTGGAAAACACTAGGGCTGCTTTGAAAATAGCAGAGGATGTGAGGATGCTGGCTTGTGCTGCCTTCTATTAGCAATGGGGCTTAGTAATTTTTAAAGATCTATTTGGAACTTATTCCTGACAACAAAAGGCTGCTCCAAAGAGCAGAATGCTTAGCAGAGGGAGCCGAAAGGCAGGCCAAGGCCCTGAAGGAAGAGAGCTCTTAGGCAGCTGGCAGGAAGGCAGCATCCAGGCTAACAGATAGAGAGACAGGCACAGTCACCTAGGGGCACTCAACATTCACAGACTCTCTGGCAAAGGCCTCAGAGATCATTAAATCCAACACTGCATCTGCAGAGGATATGAAGCCCCAGAGAACAGAAGTAGCTCAAGGTCACACAAATAGCAGCAGAGCTAAAACTTACCTGGGGTCTTCTGCCTCCCTGCCCTGTGCATTTTCTGCTGCACCAAAACCAACCACCTTTGGCCCAACTTTTGCTGACTGGGCCAAATTCCATCTCTCATTATTCTTCTCTGCCTCATGTAACACCTGGTGGATACAAGTTGAAGGTAAGATGACCCTACCCTCCCTGAACCTAGTGCTTTCGAGGGCCCTTTTAACAGATGCTACAGAGCTGGTTTTGTCTGAGATTGTTACAGATCCTGTCTCAGAGGCACAAAGAATTTGATAAGATTATAAAAACAATATGTAAACTAATTTGCAACTCTGAGTCCAGAAGCTGGATGGTGCTTGGAAGGAAAATACAACATAGAATTTTCCAAATATCTCTAATCTTCTCACAATTACCCTGAGAAGGTATTCTTCTTCTTGATTTTATTTTTCCCTTCCTCCCTCTATGCTATGTTAATGATAAGTAGGGGACTTAAACCCCACAACCTCAACTAGTTGTTGTAGAAAAATCAACAGACTGGGTAGATGGAAGACTAGGGAGAAGAGGTGATGAATTCACTCTGAAAATGAGAAGCTTGCAATCCCTCTCATTATAGCTCCAACAAGGGAAGTCAGGCTGAAAGAGATCTTTAATAATTGAGTAAGGCTACAGGAAACCTGAGGAAACAGAGCTAAAAGGAAGTGACTAGTGTGTGTTCTTTATTACTAAAAGGATATTGTATTCACAACTCTGAAGTTAAAGAGATGAGCAAGAAAGGATTTAATTTGAATCCTTAAGGAATATATTTCTAACTAGCTTAATTCATGCAGAACATTAATAGTCCTTGGATATAACATTTTAAGAGTGTTAATCATAATCTAACACTCTTACCTTCTTAGCATAATATGTGAGGCCTTGTTCAGGTAGGGCATCAGCTGCAGAGAGTGGGGAGAGGTGGTGACAATACAGTATCACCACTAGGGCCAGCAGTGGGGCTGGCATTCAGAAAAGGAAACAGAAAAAGCAGCAAGCCATGAACTCTGATGTGAGTCTAGTAGTATCACAAGCAGGTGAGGCCATCACTTGGCTAAAAAACAGGGTGAGCTAAACTCACACGAGGCTGCCTCCCTCATCCTGTAAAGGGTCCATCCGCAGAGAGAGAAAGAAAAAAAATGATAGAGGCTTTGGTTTACCTTTACAGCCACACTTCTTGCAGGTAGTGTTCAGGACAGCCTCAAGGGTGATCTTCTGCCCAGTGTAATCCTGGAAGGACCGCCTCCGCCTCTCTTCTTGCCTATAATGAAAAGGATTCTGACTGTTGGCCCCCTTAGGAGATGTGGCCAGAGATATTGCAAAATAACGCTATATACTGTTTTTTGTTTTGCTTTTGGCAGATACGGGGGAGCAAGAAGGAAAAGCACTGGGCATAAAGAGACCGGTAGTGAAGGCAACGATATGAAATAGACATTTTTTTTCACTTAGGACAAAACTCTGAATTAATAATCATGAATAAAACTAGACTTCATCTCACTGATGCACAGAGGATAAAGATATAATTACTCATCTTGCTAAGCCACCTACAATCCTCACAAGGTCACTCACAGGTTTAAAAGATCTTCAAAGATTTCCTGGAAAATCAAGTCTAAATTCCTTACACCTTGGTATTCGAGGCCTTTTGCGGTCTGCCTCTAACCGACTTTTCCAGTCTCATCTTTACTCGTACAATACGCTTTAGCCAAACCAGACTTTTTACCTTCTCCAGATGGTTCCCTGCTTTTGCTCAGGTAGTTCTCTGAAATGTTCTGCTTTCCCTCTTTACTCCCACCTTACCACCTCACACAAACATTTCAAGGCTCAGCTCAATACTACCTCTTGTTCTACCAAGTTTTCTTCCCTGAGTCCCTTCGGCCAGAATTAATCTTTGTTCACATTCCCAGAATACTATTTAAAAATCCTAAACTTTTAACCAAATGTACATACTGAAAACTGTTCATAAATATAAAGCTTGATTTTCACAATTTGAACATACCAGTACTTGGATAAACATATTATTACCAGCACCCCAGAAACCCCTCTAGTTACCATGCCTCACCCAAGGGTAACCACTGTTCTAATTCCTAACACACAGATTAGTTTTACCGGGTTTTGTAAATTATATAAATGGAATCATAGAATATGGAACCTTCTCTGTCTGGCTTCTTTCGTTTGTTTGTACAATACATCCATATTGTTTGTAGTTTATTCTAATTTGCTATAAAGTATTTTGCTGTTGGTGTAAAGTATTTGATGTAATCTCTATTATGAACAGTGGAACTACTGAGTTGTAGGGCATCAGCTTTTAGTAGATACTGCCTAACAGTTTTCTATAGTGTGTTTACCAATTATACTCCTACCAGAGGAGCCTAAACATCCCAGTTGTCAAGTGGCTGTGAGTTGTAGATTAAATAAACCCTTTTATAATAAATCCCAATACCCTGTGGACTCTAACATACCATAAGCCCAATCATACATCCAGCTAACACTCGAATTCAACAAATGTGTCACTCACCACCTGTCCCCTGCCCTCCTGCTATCATGTTAGTTTAGGTTTCATTACATTTCACCTAAACAGTAATAATCCCTTCACTAGTCTCCCTGCCTCCAATTCTCCTCTTCCAATCTATCCAGCACACATAGTTGGATTAATCTTTCTCTTTTCAACTAATAAGCGGCAAGCACCGATGCTAATACTAGGGATAAGAGCAAGTATATTTAAATGATAGGACACAGTCCTTTTCCTCATGGAGCTTATACTCTAGAAGCAAAGGGAGACATATAAATGGATAATTATAGTGTGGTGAATCATAAATGCTCTTTCTGAAGACTATACTATGCTGGCTAAACCTAATGGAAAACTGGCTTTAGCCTCTTTCCATTTGTATAATCACTTATTAGATGACTTTGTTAATTCCTTAGGGCCTGAGGGAATGAAATATAAGACAGCTAGATTTTGATGGCAAATGAAAGGAAGCTAACTGTGGGTGACTAAAGACAACATGAAGATATTAAGCACAACAGGGCGAGGCCAGAGCATCTCCCACTCAAAGGCTAAACAAAATTCATATTCTTTGATATTCAACTCTTCCTCTTAAAGCTAATTCCTAGAATCCTTTCTTTAAATCACTCTTGTAGCATTTCTTACATGTTGCCTTAAAGTTATTTGCATAATTATTTCATTACACTAGGCATTCAGGTCCTTAAGCAGAAAACTTGGTATTGCCACTATACTTCAGACAGTATATAAAAGCAGTACATACTTG
This sequence comes from Eonycteris spelaea, assembly GCA_003508835.1. Lineage (NCBI taxonomy): Eukaryota > Metazoa > Chordata > Mammalia > Chiroptera > Pteropodidae > Eonycteris > Eonycteris spelaea. Next base: position 11,311,460 of record PUFA01000006.1, read on the forward strand.
TTGAATAAAGGAGTAAATGGATGCACTAACTAAATGACTGCTACACATCAGGTACCATAGGTCACAGTGATCCCTGACCTTTCTGGCGCCAGGAACCAGTGCTCCTATGAGAATCTAACACCTGATAATCTGAGGTGGAGCAGAGAGGATGATACTAGCACTGGGGAGAGGCTACAAATACAGAAGAAGCTTTAGTGCTTGCCCGCCGCACACCCCCTGCTGTGCAGCCTGGTTCCAACCAGTCACGGACCACTACTGGTCCATGGCCCAGGGATTGGGGACCCTTGCTAGAGGAGATAAGAAAGACAAGATGTGCTCTATGTTCTCATGTATCTTATATACCTCAAAGGAAAAAGTGGGATAATCTCAGATATTAGAAAAAAACAAAGACATTTTATAACAATAACTACAAGTAGCTATTACATATTAAGTTTCTACTGTAGACTAGACTATAAGCTAGGCTGTTTACAAATGAGATTGTATTTAAATCATTCATCTTTTCTGAGCTGTAGGTGTCATTTTATAGTCAAGAAATTGAGATTCAGAGAGGCTAGGTAATCTGCTCAAAGGTATATACTAAGTTCGGGCAGAACTAGGACTCTGATTCAAGTCTAACTCTAAAACATGCCATCTTTCCACTGTGCCATGCTCCTTTACTGGATTTAGAAATACTTTACAACAAAAGTTGTAGAGACACGTTCAGTGTAGAACCAGAAAGCCCTTTCCCTTTTCTACCCTCATTCTGAGAAAGAGAGGCAGTTCTTTCATCTTACTTTTTGTATTATACCCTTACAAGGGTGGCTTTGGGAAATTTCATTGCTTTTTAATGAGTCTGTACAGCGGAGGATTATTTGAAGCAGAAGCAATTTATTATAGTGCAATTAGTAAATGTCAGAACTAGGTAACATTTCTCAGCTCTGAGTTATAAAAGATTTCCATCATAAACAGAAAGTGTTCTGTCAATAATTAGCCCTACCAACATTTACAGACTAAATTATAGAAATATGAAAAACTCTGTAAGTCACATGCAACAGGTAGAAATATCATGTTGTGAAAGGCATTAGCTTTAATGTCAGGGATACCTAAAGTCCCTGACCCACTATAATTTGCTATAAAACTAAGTTATTACCAAGCATCAAGTTATAAAGAAGCTAAGGATATAAAGCAAAATGTAGATAACACCTACTTTGCAGGTTGTTAGAATTAGATAATAGTACATAAATTGCCTTGCATAATGCATGGCACATATGCATTCAATAAACATCACTTTCCTTCAAGGTAATATTTCTTCATATCCAAAGCTGATTGCTGAAAACAATAAAAGGGCTTCCACACTTTTCGCTACCAAGATCTCACTCAAACAACATTTATTTAGTTTTTTATAAAAATAAATCAATAACTGCCACTGACAGCACCTGATTAGCATGAGATAAATGATGTGATATTTTATCATCAAATGCAGCAAAATAATATTGTGGTTAACCTGAAGATAAATGTATGGTATTGGCTGGCTTTCTGAAACACGGAAACAGTCATTAAACCCCTAAGATTCCTTCAAGGAAACCTTAGGAATCTAGGAACTCACTGTCATATATTCAAAAAAGACTTTAAGACAGAGGGCAAATTCCATGTATCACCGGACATTATCCTAGACAGAAAATCTTGCATTCTTAAATGAAAGGTCAGAAGAGCCAGTGAAAGTAAGGTGTTGTGTTCTGAACACAGTGTATCTATCCCAAGATGCAGGCGTCTAAACCCCACTGGAGTTGCTCCTAGACTACCCTACCTTCCCATATAGCCTTTTTCAGCCCTAGTGATGGAGAGAGGCAAATAACAGGTACCTCGTGGGCAGAAGCAGAAAAAGAATAAGGGGAAGGAAATAAAACCAACGATGGAGCACTTCTATGCCAGGAGCTTTGCATGTTAGCATTTCGTCTTAGAACTCGATGTAGTAAAGTGTTACCTGTAATACTTCAAACCTCTAAAAATCAAAAAGCACAAGATTATGTAACTCTAATATCTCAGTTTATAATAAATGGTAGAGTTCCCAGGTCAGCCTGATTCACTTCAGCATTCTGTGGTTTGAAAGGAAAGATTTTAGCCTCTCCACGCCTTTTACCTACTCAATGATAACGTTGTTGGGATCGAGGTCTTTCCCAGTCCCTTGGTTGACAACTTTCATGGAGAGGATACCTTTATCCTATCATTTTTCATCTGAAAAAGATAAAAGCAAAGTCACCAAAAGCTTGAAGCAGATCATTTAGACTTCTGGTCTAGAATTATCTAAGAAGTGAAGTTTTTATCATTATAATAAACACTGAACTCCTCTAATAGCCAAGGTACTGTGCTAGGATCACTGGGCTGGGGCCAGGATGGGGGTGAGGAAGAAGGATGGGTTATTAATAAGCATAATGGACAGATCCTGCTGCAGAAGAATTTTAGGAAATGGTTTTCTTCTCATTCTTGTACGGGGTAAAAAACAAAGACAGTTGCTCAGTAATCCAAGGCCTGTGGAAGTAACCAGGCAGAAAAGAAAAACTGTTTACTTTAGGTTAGTTCAACATAATGATTGGTTCAGAGATTCATGAGTCCAGAATGGGCTTCAGAACATTCTAGTATACTTGATCTACTTTTGGACTCAGTATAGAGCCTCTTTAAACAATTGTTCGCCACATTGGTCTTATTTTGCTTCCTCAGAAAGCCCATTCCTGAGTACTTTATCTAAATCTACCTCTGATATTGTTTGAACCCATTACAGGACTTATAATAATTTGTAATTATTTGTAATTATCCTAATTTGTTTAATTTTCATTTGTCTCTTCCAGTTATATTCTATGTAAGCTCTGTCTGGTTTACTCTTATATCCTTTAGACCTAATACATACTAAGCACTCAAATATTTTAGAATAATATCTCTTTCAGACCTGTCTCCCCTGTTATTCTCTGGTAGAAGGGCATGCCTCAGTGTATGTTCACATTTCTCCTATAGTCTGCCCACCCACAGCCCCATACCCTTAGGGGGGCAGTTAACAGGGTCTATCAGAGCTTTCTCACTTCATTCACACTGCATGGTGCCAGATATTAGGAAAAATGACTGGAAACTCTGTGTCCTTTTTTTTTGCTCCAAATTGAAGTGTACCTGGTAGGAATTCTTTGAAGTTTCCTTCTCTCCTTTTAGTTCTTTACTTTTTTTTTTTTTTTACATCCACCATTTGGATAAACTTCAGGGAGGGAGGTTTATAAACATGTACTTATTGTACCACGCTTATTGTAGTTTCACATCCTCCTTTCCGAGTTTGTAGGATAGCCAGCCAGAAGGTTTAAATTCAGGTCAGATTATGGTGGCAGGCTTCAAAACATGATCATCAGCCATAGTTAACAACCAACACACACTTACCATCATGAAATACCCAGAAAATCTCAGGTTCTCCTAATCCTTTCTAACCATATGAAAGCTGCAGAGAACTTTACCTCTCGGCCAATAAGCTTCACCCACACTTTGTCTCCAACGTCTACTATCTCAGAGGGCTTATCCACACGACAAGATGACATGTGAGTTCGATGGACCAGACCTGGGCACATGAAGAAAAAATAAAATAAAGCACAGGGCATACCTGGTATTTATACTCTAAATACAAGGTAAGGGGAAGATGGGAGCTGGGAATTCGCTGAAAAAAATGCTCATTTGTTTAAAACTTCAAATTAAAAAATTTGAGATCATTTTTTATCCCTTATCAATAAATATTCTTTAAAATAATGCTCAATGTTAGTAAGATCTGATACAAAAACTATAGTTATATAATACTGATAAAAATATAAAGGTAAAATTCTTTAAAAGCACTGGGTATAAAGATGTGTTTATACTTTTGTTGCTAGAATATCATCATTGAAATTTTTCCAAAAGAAAAAACTTAATAGAGGCAAAAGCCTATAGTTATATAAAAAGATTAGCAGTATTATTACCTACAAAGGTTAAAAATAAAAATTCTAAAACAATCTGAATGGCCAATAACTGGAAAATAGCTTGGTAAACTAGAGTAAATCTATCCAAAGGAAGAGTAAGCAGCCATTTAAATTACAGGTAGAGAAAATAATTATGATGTTAAGAAAAAGAAATATAAATAAGGTGCCATTTTTAATCTATTAAATTACCATTTAGAAAATAACAATACCCATTGTTCATGAGAGTATAGCAAAATAAGAAATATTGCTAAGGCTAGTTTAAATTTTTAGAAATCATTTAGCAATGGCCATCAAGAGTGATAAACATATTTAATAAAACTAAAATTATAGTAATAATTATTAAATAACCTCATAATGACATTCAATAAAATATTTATTTTCCTATCTTCTAAAGGTATTTTCCTGGGAGAACCATCTTTCTGACATTCTAAAATAAGTTGGTCAGTCCATGTAATTTGGTTGGAGCTGACCTAACTCCCAACTGGGGGCATGTGACACAGGCTTAGTCAATCAAGGTACTTCATCCCCCACCCCCACCACAGTAATTGGTTCAGGGACACAGACACTTTCTTTTTCAAGACTGTCAGGATTATAAACTACAAAGAGTTACCAATGCCCATCTTTACCACCAGGTGGCAAGAGTCGGCCAGAGAGAAGCAAAGCAAAGCATCAGTAATCAAAAGACAAAGTCCTGAGGTTGTCAACTGAGCACCTGATACAGCCCTGATGGAAGCTAGATTTATCTAGCTCTCCCCAGCAAAATTAAGAAAATGTTCAACTGTATTTCTGTCCCTTGCACCAAGAGTTCTGACTAATAATCAATTTGATCCATAATTGCTTCTGGACTCTGTCCTAAGAAAACAACTGTATATATAGAAAAGGCTATATGCATCTAGAAAAGCAATCTACATTAAAAAAATTTAACGTGTTTTTAAAACAGAAAAAAGAAGAAACCTAATATCCAACATAGGGTAATGGTTAAATCAACTATGGTATAGCCACTTAGTGCATTAAAAACATTCAAAAGATTATGTAAAAACGTCAATAATTCATTCTTTAGTAATATTTACTGAGTGCCTACTATGTGCCAAACAATGTAGGCAACTAGCATTTCCCCATATATATAACAAAAATACAATGCAAAATTGTGTAATGATTACGAATGCTTAAAATAGCTTTTAAATATTAGAAAAAAATGATCTAAAATGCTGTAACAGTGGTTAAACTAGGATTTTGGGTATATGTTAAACTATAGGTTAATTTTTTTATTTTCAAATGTTTTAATAATAGAAAGAACTACATCTATTCTGAGGGAAGTAAATATAATAAACAATTACTTTGAATGAATTTAAACCAGGCATTAAAACTACAGAAAAAAACCTGATAAAGATTTATATCTAAAATAACTACCTCCCTAAGGTTTCTTGAGAGAATTATTAACCTTTATTCTCTGTCAATCTCTCTCACACATACATGTATTCACATAGACGTTGGCACATGCCTGTAACTCTCTTACTAGAACACCTATTAGAAGCCACTGCTTTCTCTGACCATGATCACTGAGTCTCTTGAAGCTACTTCAGCTGATTCTGGCGGTTGATAGCCTATCTCTTTTAATTTGCAAAATAAGCTAAATTAAGCTTTGCTTGTATGACTAAACTGGTTTTGTCTGCTCAGGGAATTTTCAAGGTTGGTCTCTGTTTTTCATTTTATCAGATGTAAATCATAAAGCTACAATGGATGAAAGGAGGAAATATAGACTTTTAAATTCTATTTCCCCTATGTATTTCTTAACATGCTATATTGTCTATCTCATGACTGAAGTGTGAATTTAAAACTTATTACAATATTAAATTGTTTATTTATAATATTAATACTTCCACAGAAAATCTAGATTCTAAAGATAAATGAACCTATTTCATCAGATTCTGGAGGTTGATAGCCTGCCTATCTCTTTGAATAAATCTGGGGCCTTCAAAATGTTTTATGTATGTTATGTAACCCACATTTAAAATTTCAGACCATCACATAATCTCCAAATTGGGTAAAATTCATGGAATTGGGTATTTTTTCCTTCCCTGTGACGGTGTAATGAGCAGACCAGCCTAACTGGAAAGTGTGGAGAGGAAACGCCCTGAATGAACGGGAAACCTTTCACTCTGACACTTTCTGGCTGCAACTGTCCTCTAATTCTAAAATTCACTTCTCTCTTCAAATGCTAAGGAAAGTTGTGAAGGAAATGAATGTTGAACCTAATCTACTTGAGAACATCTTTTTTTCTTTCCTGCAACAGAAGATCTATTTATTGGAGCACCCAAAACAAAGAAATAATGGCATTAACCATTTGCCCTTCTCCAACCTAATCCCAAAGCAGGGTATTTTTTTGGTACAGGCCTCTTACCTGGTTAAACATGGCATGTTTCAAAATATTAAATAGCAAAAAATTAGAAACAATTTAAAATGATTAAGAGTACATCTGAATGATAGAATAATGACATTTAATTAAATGTTTACAAAACATTTTAAAAGATGGAGAAACGTTTAAGGTCCTTAAGTGTAAATAGTTATAAAATAAAGAGAATAATCACCACCTTAATATGTTAAATCTTACGTATATATGTGACTATAAAGAAATATATTGAGTGCCTAGCTCTGTGTAGTAATATCACAAAATGATAATTTCTTTTGTAGTTTTTCCCCTTATTTTCCTATGAGAAGCATGTAATCATAGTAAAATGATATGTACACTAAGATTGAAATTATGTAAAACTATGTCTCATGGACACAGACCAAAAGAGAATATAGTTATATAGGATAGGATATTTTACAGTTGAGACATTAACGGCTTATTACCAAAAGGCTTTATTACAGAGTGAATTAAAAAAAGGGAAAGTCTAGCCCTCAGTCTTAAAAGCAAATGTCAGATATGCAGTCAGATATATAAAGTGTAGCTCAGAGAAAGGGTATAAACTAGAGATGTCAATGTAGGAGTCTTCAGCATGCAAATGCTTATATACTAAAATATATTAACCAGACTGTCAATTTAGTGATTGGTTCAGGAATAGACACAATTTGCCAATTTACTAATTTACAATAGAGGATATACTTTTCTTATATTTGAAGGTTCCAGTCCTTATCTAGGTAAATTACCCACTGCCCCAGTATCAAATATCTGAAAAATTAGATTCGTGATCAGAAATTGCTTCAACATGGAATCAGAACAAAAGGGAGACAAATGTTTTGAGATACTTTTTCCAGTTCACAAAGGTTTAATGGACTATCACTTCCTCATAAAAAAATCCATCTCTCTAGTTCCTGTCATCAGATTCATTTCTGCCCTAAATAAGGCAAAAGAGACACTGCCAACTTCAGGCTCTCAAGCTTTCTTTTACTACGTTCCAGGCTGACAATCCCCCACCTGCTCATCTAATCTCTTCTTAGACAGAACATGAGCAGTCAATTAGATTTCAGCCTCCTAAATTACAATTTCCTTCCAATCCTAGAATTATACCCAGATTATTTTGTTGAAGTCTTGAGTGCTCTCATCTCTTCTGTCACAGATTTATAGGCAGTTAGTTACCTGGTATATTTCTATCTATGGCTAATCCCATCTTTTGTATGGGGGATTCATCATCATCAGTTTTATTCTCAGAAGGCAGAATTAGGAATTCAGAATTCTCTGAATTCTGGGAGGTAATTCATTGTTAGCCACATACACCACCAGCTGGATTAAATATATGGTGCAAGGCATCAAATAAAATATTTAAAGTCACCTCACTCTGTGCTTGGTACCTCACGAGAAACAGTGTATCGACTCATTCATTTTATCCTCACATCAACCCTGTGACATGGGTTCACGTGAGAAAATAGTCTACAAGTAACTTGTCCAAGAACTGATGAAAAAGAACACAATTTGAATATGAGTCTGTCAGGTCTCCTACATCATACTAATATTTCTACATTTCCTTCTTTATTATTTATCTGTATTATCTTTTAAATTTAAAAAGGAGAAAGATGATCTCACCTATAAATAATAGAAAAACATCTAATTCTGTTTTACCATATGCTGCAAAACAAAACAGAAACAAAAACGCTTTGCTTGTCATGCCAGATGGAAGAAAGTGCTTCGGGGCAGTTTGTGCCTGGATTTCTGACATGAAGCCACAAACGCCTAAAGGGCATATGAAGTCCATCTCAGGTTCAATAAACTCACCATGACACTTAAATGGAATAAGTTCCATCTGAGTGTCTGCTGATAAAAGAAAAAAAAATTCTGACAACTTGGAAAGGGCTAGCATTTCGATCACCATATGAGAAAAACAGAGTTAGCCTATTACAGTTCCCTTAAAGTACTCTTCCAACTGCATTAGCTTCAACTGTAATTTCTTTCAGAACTTCTTTTGACAATAAAGAGGTGAAAATTACAAACCTTTAGAGGACAGCTGCAGCCAAAAAAAAAAAAAAAGTCAAAATAAAAGGTCTCCCTTTACTTTTGGGGGATCTGAATCTCTTTAGGCTTTTCAAATGAGTTATTTCCAACCAACAGTATATGACAATAATGTAAGCACATAAGTTAAAATGCTTTCACATTGTGGATTCATTCAATCATTTACAGAACATCCACAATATTCTAAGCAAAAATGAATCCAAGGATAAAAGAAACATGATCCTGCCAGTCAAGAAGCTCTAAAATATGCACATCATTCCCATTTCAAAGATAAGGAAATCAAGGCTCAAGAACTAAGCAACTTGCTATAGTCAAGAAGCTGTAATTGGTGGAGCTGGGACTAGAATTCATTTATTAAAATTCACTGAACACTAGCTATATCTCAGGCAGCATATGAGGCCCTGACTCATCCCAACAGCCTAACTACTCCACAGTTCTGTGGATTAACTACAACTTCACTCACTTTTTTACACTACAGTGCAATTTGTTCGTATTTCTAGACTGAACAGTCTGAGAGCTGCAGAGACTATTTTCTTATCTCTGTGTTCTCACCTAATAGTGACCAGAAAATAGAACTCAATAGTTACCTGCTAAACTGAATCCATTTCTAAAAACATTTGAGCTGCTACCATAAGCAAGGCACTTTGAAAGTATAACACTGAATAATCTGCTCTCAAAATATAGTTTAGTGCTGGTGGGCAAAGAATAGTCACTAGCCACATAACTTTTTTAAGTTTCAATTTATTTTTTCTTATTTACTTTTTTTAAACACCTAGAGAACCTGGTATTCCCAGGGGATCTCCCATTCAGGTACTAACCAGGACCAACCCTACTTAGCTTCTGAGATCAGACAAAATCGGGCATGTTCAGGGTGGCATGGCCACAGACTAAGTTTAAATTTAAATTAATTATAGTAAACAATATTTAAAAAGCCAGTGGCTACTGCACTGGACAGCACAGATATGGTATAATATAAAAATGTATTTTGTCTTTGTCCCCAGTCCCTGCATAGAACTCCTACAACTCTTTAAATTTGTGATCTTTCATTATTCATAACAAGCCCTTTCCTGATCGTACCAGTTTACGCTAATGAATGACTTTGGCTGGGGTCCCTATACAGTCTCTGAATGGAGCTAGTCACCAGAACAACCAAGTGACTACAGAGTTAGAACTTTCAGTCCCACCCATCCTCCAGGAGAGTGGGGAGAAGCTGGAGATTGAGCTCCACAAAAATTCTTGAATAATGAAATTCAGAGAGCTTCAGGTAAGTGAACAAATCAGCTTGCTGGGAAGTGGTGTGCCAAAGAGGACATGGAAAGTCAGTGTGCCCCCCTTCCCATACCTTGCTCTAAGAATCTATTTCTTCCATTTGCCTGTTTTTGATTGTATTCTTTATAATAAACCAGCAAACATAAGAAACGTGTTTGCCTGAATTTGTGAGCAATTGTAGCAAATTGTCAAACTTGTGGAGGGGGTTGTGGGAACCCAATTCACAACCAGTCAGTTAGAAGTACAAGTGGCTTGGAACTTGCAACTGGCAACTAAAGTGGGGGCAGTCTTGTGGGACTGACCTTCTTTAACTTGTAGAATCTGACATTAATTCCAAGAAGATGGATTCAGAATTTAATTAAATTGTTAAATTCAATAAAAGCTGGTGTGTCAGAAAACAAATAAGAACAGAAACAGAACATTTCCATTATCACAGAAAGATGGACAATTCCATAAGAGGGGAAAGAAAAATCTAGTTTAAATCTGACTACTAGGAAGAGACCTTCAGCTCAGTGGTGGTTAAAAATTCTGAAAAGTCTGAGAAAAATAACCCAAAATAGAGTCTACCAAACTGAATCACAAATGTTCAAATCTGGAGACCAGAGTTATTTCATAGCTCAGTCCTTTCAGGGTGAGACTTAATCCTTCCCTTTAAGAGCAGAGAAGCTAAAATACATTATTGGAAGTCAACTGCCCAAGTTATCCAATAAACCTACAGAGAGTCCTGGATTAGAACTCAGGGTATCCATCTAATTATTTAGCTCCCTGCGCTCTCCCTCTGAGGCTGGTCTCAGCAGTCAGACTGATAGATTCACTTGTAAACTGGCAGCCACAATCAGAGGCATCATCTGACAGGACACAAGTGAGTTGAAGACTGACTGCTGGAAGATGGCAGGCCTTTAATCCCCACAGTCTCCAAAGTGTCACATAAATGCTCAAGTAAGGATGGAACTGTTAGGTACTGGCAGCTACAGCAATTTCACTAACAAGAAAATCTGTCTTCGGAATAAAAGAGGTGCATGCCCTATAGGCATGGGGATAAGTTCCACCTCATTACATCTCAGCCAACACCAAATGAGAAACTACTACAGATCACTGGCTGCTGGCTTGGAAACCTCTGGTAAGCCGTTTCTAATGCCCAGACGCAATTTGTAGCACAGTAGTCTCCATTGGTTTTATTAGCCAATGATCAACTTTTGGACTTTGTTTTAAAGAAAATTTTATTTTAAAAACTTGTTTAAGTCCCTCTTCCATGTACATCTCTCCCTCAGCAAACCGAACTCCCCAGACGTAACTACTGTTAACAATTTGTTGGACATCCTTCCATACTTTCTTCTAAACATATGCAATAATTTAAAAAATACCTAGGCATATGTGCACATGCTTTAAAATGGGGGGAGGGTCATGCTATACAAACATGCTTTTCATTTTATTATCTTGGACACTTTCCATTAAGATCTATTCTGTTTTGTTGATTCTAAAAAGCACTCCCCCACCTCACTTTGACATCTCTGAAATCAGAATGCTTCTTATAATCAGTGGTGTCTTACAACTGCCATCAGCAGGTATTAGGGTTGTAAAATTGTATGTCAACTTTCCATTGACCTTTTCTGGTAAAATGAAGATGAGCATCAAAGTATCTTAGAAATAGTTACTATTCTTTTTACATTGTATAGTCCACTGCACAGATGTAGGTAATTTATCTAATTCTATATTGCAAACTAAATTCCCTAAAGAATTGCTAAATTAAAGGGTAAGCATATTAAAAATGTTAATAATGCTCGCTTTGGCAGCACATATACTTAAAAAATGTTAATGGATATTGTCAAAGTCTGTAACTACTTATGTTCCCAATAATAAGTAAAACTATTTCTGGAAATACCCATTTCCAACACTGGGTATTAATAGCAATCTTTTTAATATTTATTAATGTCAAAGATCTTATGTGTTTTAAATTGCTTTTTAAAATATTTTAAGATAATTTTAAATTCACCTATAGTTGAAAGAAATAATACAGAGAGATCTTGTGTACCTTTACCCAGTTTCCTCCAATGATAACATTTTGCAAAACTATAGCAGACTATTACAACCAGAATATCAGCATTGATACTGTGGTAGAATAAGAAATACATATTTGGACTTTGTCCCTGATTTCTGGCACAGAGCTTCTAAACTCTTGGAATTTCCTGCATAATAAGAACATCTTGTTATTTATAACAAGCCCCCTCAATCTTACCCAAGTTTACTTTATGAAGTGACTATTTGGGGGCCTCTTAGAGAGCTTCAAGATGGGGACTAACAACCGCCAGAGGAACCGAACATGTGATTAGAGGGCTGAAACTTTCAGTTCCATCTCCAGACTTCCAGGGGTGAAAGAGCAGCTAAAGATTGAATCAAATCAACAATGGCCAATGATTTAATCAAATGTACCACATAATGGAACCTCCATAAATACCTCTAAACGACAGTTTGGAGAGCTTCTGAGTTGGCAATTACATCCACGTGCCAGGAGGGTGACGCGCCTCAACTCCAGAGACAGAGGCTCTTGCACTTGAGACCCTTTTGGATCTTGCCCTACATACTTCCTCTTCTGGCTGTTCATTTGTTTCCTTTATAGTAAACTGTAATAATAGTAAGCATGCATTTTCTTGAATTCTGTGAGTTGTTCTAACAAATTATTGAAACTTGGGAGGGCGGTGTGAACACTTTTAAATTTGTAACCAAGTCTGACAGAAGTGTGGGTAACCTGTCGGGGGGACGCTGTACTTCTAACTGGCATCTAAAATACGGGCAGTCTTCTGAGACTAAGCCCTTAAACTTATGGAGTCTGATGCCACCCTCAAGTAGTTAGTGTCAGAAATGAACTGTAAGATACCTAGTTGGTATCAGAGAATAAAAGAATTGGAGAACTGATTGTTGGTTCCATACTACATTCTGAAATGGCAATAAAGCAGAATAAAGTACTAACCGATTCATGTTATAAAATGGATAAATCTTAAAAACATGCTAAGTGAAAGAAGACAATCACAAAAGACCACATGTACAAATATATAAACACAGAAGTACACTGGTGGTTGCCTAAGGGTGGGCAGGAGGGTAAGATGGGGGAGAGGTTAGGAAATTGGAGTTACCATTAATAGGCACAGAATTTCTTTTGGGGTGCAAAATTGTTCTCAAATTAGATTGTGGAGATGGTTCCAAAACTCTGTGAACATACTGAAAACCACTGAATTGTACGTACAACTTTTGGTAAAACATATGGCATGTGAATTTTATCTCAATAACTGTAAAAAAAAATGTTACATAAATGGAATTGTAAAGTGAATAACCTTTGGGATTAGTTTTTTGCACTCAGCATAATTATCTGGAGATTGACCCACACTGCTGCACGTATCAATACTTCATTGTCATTTTTTTTAATTGCTGAGTAGTATTCCATTGTACAAATGTGCCACAGTATAAGTTATTTTTAAATCAAATTTAGAATAAGCATCTTTTAAGATATTTATCAATAAATTACTATTTTTTCTCCTATAAATTCTTTTTATATCCTTGGTCCCTTTTCATACTTTGGCCTTTTTTATTAATCCTTTGTCATATCTACTACAAATTCTTCTTCTCAACTGTACTTTATGATAATTTTTGCAATAAAGTTTATGACTTTTATGCAATCAAATTTTATTCTATATTTTCTCCTAATAACATCCTTATAGGTACATTTCTCCATTAAAAACCACCCTGAACAAGCTCAATCCCGTCTGATCTTGAAAGCTAAGCAGGGTTGGGACTGGTTAGTACTTGGATGGGAGACCACCTAGGAAGCCCAGATGCTGTAGGCATAAAAAAATAAAAAAATAATGGATTGTAAGCTGACAAGGTCCTTGCAATCTGTGAGGTCAACCAAGGGTTGCCTCGCCTTAAAAACAAAACAAAACAAAAAAACAAAAAACTTAAATAAATTTTTATTTTAGCACAAGAAATAACAAGTTAAGTTTGTGGATCCTCTAGTAGTATGATGTAGTAGGTAGTGCTTGAGGCTGGGAATCAGGAGGCTTGGGTTCTAGACCTAACTGTGCCACTACCTAGCTAAGTCACTCTGAGCAGACTACCGGTTTGTGGAACTTGCTTTTCTACTTAATGCAAATGTTTTGAGAAACAATATTCTATAAATATGATTTTATAAATATTATAATATGAAATATAAATTTTATATAATAAATAGATGAGAGATTCTCCAAAAATGTTCAACAAATGCCTATCAATATATAAAGAAAATTTAAAGCATAATACTTGTATTGGTTATAATACTATTTCCTTTCCATGTGCCCTAACTAGAAAACTCACAATGTCGATTTTAGAGAGTAAATAATTTGCTTTCTTCAAACCCTAGACGTGCCTAGGGTCACAAGTGAAATTTAGGGAAGAGGTGGTTCCAGAAGAGAACCCAAGTACCTATGCCCTACCCCTCCAAGACAGAGAGCACCCTTCTTCTGAGTTAAGACCTGCTGAAAATAAATTGTCATCACTTGTCTATATTCGTATCTCTAAACAAAAACAGAAAACTACTGCCTAAAAATGTACAGCTATAAATGGGATGTAGTGGAGGTGACAGCAGAGAGAGTAGAATGGGAAGGCTGAATTTCAAGTTATAGGCTCCCACCTTGCTTCCGACAGCCTGGGATTTTGATAAAGGCTCCATAGTCTGTCACCATAGCAACCTATAAAGACAACAAACAAACCAAAGAATCAATGTCACACAAATGAGACTCTATTCTGTAACATTTAACCTTGTCTTCCTGAATTTCTACTTGGTACTGACTGCCTCTGTCTACTGCAAAACTGCCTCAAAGTGATGTGCCAAACATCCTTTCTGTTCTTTTTGAAATTTAGACTGACAGGTATGTGTGAACCCATTAAAAACAATGGTGAGACTGGACTGTTGTCAAATGGTATGACAGTATGTAGGAATGCCCAAATCCCAACACTACTGAAATCTCCAAAGAGGTATATGAACAAAAAGAACAAATGTCAGAAAATCAAGTATTAATGTTACACTTTATATTGGCTGGGACTGAGGCCTCCACTCCCAATACAAAGTACTTTAATAATTTGGAATAGATCACATAGGACATGCCTTTTTCCTAAACTTCAGACCAAACCAGACCATACAGCCTGCTCTAGTTCACTTTAAACCAGAGTCTTAGTTTTATCAAGATACTTAGAGAAAAAGCCAACACAGACATCTGACAGAACCCAAGAGGATGTAATCAGAGAAAGAGCTGACCTAAGATGGAGAAGTCAGAGGTTTGCTCAGTTATGTACTGTGTAATGTGTGATAGTAACAAAAGGCCCAGATCCTTTGCCAGATAAATCATTACTCCCTACTTCTATTTCTCTCCTCCCTATCCTCTAGCCCACCCCCCACCTAAGAATTGGCATTAAAGCTGTCACTACATACTGTATTTATTCTACATTCATTATTATTTTTTATAAAATATTCAATATAATCTTAGACATATAAACTTTGCTCTTTTCAGTGACTTTGTTTCATCTTGGGCAATCAGTTTCAGCTTCACCACAACTAAAACAAGAGGAAGGAATAAGACAATCCCTGCTGTACTTCTATTCACTAATATAACTGAATACTCACTACATGCAAAAGACTATTCAAAGTGCTTTACATAATTCTCATGACACCATATGATATTGGTACTATTAGTAGTATGCTCATTTAATAGATGACAAAACTAATGCACGGAGACTAAGTAACTGGCCCAATGTTCAAAGCCAGTAGGCAGCAGTGTTGGGATCTGAACCCTGGAAGTCCTACCTACATGAGAGCTACTCATGGGTTTTCTTTAAATATAAAACTCTAGCAGCCAAAAGCAATGTGACAGTTGATGTCTTATCTGCTCCTGGCAACAATCTGAGGAAAATAGATGGTGGGTTCCCATGTCGTAGATGAGGTGAAATAGCATAGACGTAGGAGTGAAATACATGGCTTCTAATCCCAGCTCTGCCTGTTCTTACCTGTGGGATCTTGAACATAACTTGCCTTGCAGGGCTTAAGTTCCCATTATACTCACTTTGCTGCTGCAGATAACAAATGATGTACATAAAGCATTGGGCACTGGTATCTGGCATCCAATGTACATTCAGTAAGTTATAGCTTTTTAATAATTTACAGTCTAAGACACTGAAGCACAGAAAAGTAGTAACTAGTGGAAGGGCACACAACTTATTTAGAAACAAACTAGGCGCCGACGCCAGATCCCTTGACTCCTAGTCTAGAGCCTCATATGTCACCAAATAGCATCACTACTCACTTCAATATCAGATAAAAATAAATAAAAATATCCAATCTTCTCACTGTTAATGGGGATGAACACCTGAACTAACTCTCTAAGATAGAGCATTAAGAGTTGGTTAAGGATCAATTGTTTGAAACTCCTATTTTAACATGCTATGCTGGGGTAGGGACCAGACAGTCCCACAGAAACAGTACAATCAGGAGATACTACATTTAAAATCAAAGCAAGGTGGAACTGGAGGAAGGACTTATGAGATTAGCTGGCCCAATCATGTTATTTTTCAAATGAGAGAAGTGAGGATCAGAGACATGGAGTGCTTATCCAAGTTCACAAAGCAATATGTTCTCTTTAAAACAGGCCCACATGGATAAAGAAGATGACTTAAAATTTTTAATTACAATAAAAGGGTTTTTGCTCCAGGGGTCTAGAAAGAAGGTAAGATGGATCACATTGCATAACATTATTAAAGGACATAACCATCTAACCACTTAAAAGTAGCAGCTGGAAGTTGGGGCCCAAATCACCTTGCTGCTATAAATTAAGACAATCTCACTTTTCAATCCTGAAGCTCCAGTGTCACATTATGATCTTTTGAGGAAATATCATAACAGGCCTTAATTTTGGCCTCTCCCAAATGGAAAGGTTAATATGCTCCAGAATGGAGGCACTCGAGTGTTCAGTTAGGAAAAGGCATTCTTGCCTATTTCTAGCACCAGCTGTTTCCATCACTGTGTCTCCTAGGATGCAGTCAGAGCTGAAATTAACAAAACGGCACCTGTTATAGATGATCACACAGTCTGCCCTCATGTTCCAAGAATAATTAGTCAAATAACTCAGGGGGAAAAAAATCAGTAATTAACTAAACTCAGGGCTTGGGTGAAATGAATTTACCATCCTCTGATCAGACGTTGCACAGGCCTTGAAATGAATTATTTTCATAATGTAAAAGAGGAATTTGAGGCTCACAGACATCAGTTACTTGTCCAACGTCATAAAATTAGAATGCAGCATGACCAGACAGAGAACAAAAGTGTTTTGACTTCTGTCCAATGTTATTTCCACCTTACAAACTGCAATTTCCCCTCAATATTTCTTTGGCTATGGTTAGGCTAAGCCAAATCCCAATTCCCACTGCAATGCTTGCACCCCCTACCATGTTTAATGGACTCTGACACCAAGATGCCTCTCAAAAGAGGAGAGAAGACTGAATATGGCTTCTCAGCTATTCATTCACTGCCCCCATCTCCCAGCCCTGTTGAGCCCACTAAAGAGAAGAACTGCTAGATTATGGACTGCACTATCAGTTTCTTCAAAGGTAACAAAGACAATTTGGTGAAGACATACACGTATACAAAAAACAGTAATACAGGACAGACTATAATTAATGTCATAATAGAGGTACAAAAAAACAAACATGAACAACCAGATTTACCATCCACCTTCCTTCTATACCTCAATTCAGTCAAGAGTTCTCTTATGGGTCTTTGTGTTCCTCGATGCATTAATGTACAGTTGGACGATCCCAGCTGCAGTGTAGCAGAAAGCAGACTTGGAGAGAGAACTTGATTTAGAATCCTAGCTTTGCCATTTAATTATCATCTGGGCAATTATTTAACTTCTGAGAAGTTTCCTTATCCATAAAATGGGGTTAACAGTTTCTTTGGATAGAGTCAACGACACAAATGTGTGAAATACATTAGGCTTACAAATTTTTTAAAAATTTTAAAGTAATTAGATCTTCTTTGTAAATATCACGTGCTCATTAAATGTTTGTTGGATGAATATTCTGAAAAAGTTTCTTCCTTCCAAGGTATTATGGATTTCTCTTTTCCTAATTCTAGTCACTTCTAAACCATCATTTTAAAAAATGTGCTCCTGAACATTACCCTAACCCAACCATCTTTAATAGCAAAATATAAAGCCTGCACTAATTCAAGTCCCATCTCACATAAGAAAAAGCTGTAAGTCAGGAGCCGCTTCACTAGAAATCTGAGCCAGTCTGTAAAGGGCAGAGTGTTCTTCTCTTTCTTGCAATACCTGACAGGCAAGATCAAAAAGTCTATTTCATCTTCAGTGCTACCACTTCCTTTTCCTAAGCTGTGGTACCTTGACCTACGGGGATAACATGAGCTTTAAAGGATGAAGGCTCTGAAGAGCAGAGTTGTTTGCTATTTCTTAGAATGTTATCACCCTTTGTATCTTGACTATTATATTACAAGTTGGGATCGGCAATAGTAGTCAAGGGCTGCAATTATCTATAGCAACTGGCAGTCACAAAGTGTGTCCTCAAAGACCTCACATTATTAGGAGGTAAAACTTTTGTCAACCATATAATAAGTATAAATGCCATAAAAATGATAATTAAATTATTACAGGCACTCATAAGACACTAAAAACAATTTTTTTGCCTTTACTTTTGCTTCAAAAAAAGGGAGACATTAATTCCTACTATGTCTCAAGCATGTGTTTTTATAGATGACAGCTTATTTAATCATCATGGCAACCATATGGAAGTAGTTTTTATCTCTATTTAACAAATAAGAAAACTGAGACTCAAACGATCAAGTGATTGTCTCAAGGATCACATAATAAGTAAAAGAGCTAGAACTGGAATCCAGGTTTTGTCTGGATCAAAAGCCTCTGCTCTCAAAAAAATACAATGCCTTCTCCCTCAAAGGTTGATCATGCATCTAGTCACCAAAGATATATTGAGTACCTATTGTTTCCTATTCACCCACCTGTTATTAAGATAGACAACAGTGAACAAAACAGATAGGGCTCTGCCCTCATGGAGCTTAGTGTCCTGTGAAGAAGACAGACGTTAAACAAGTACACAAATAAATGCAGGATGAGTCTATTTACAGTGAGAAAAACATGTGAAGAGATGACATTAGGGTTAAGACTTAAAAGGTAAAGAGAAGTTGGTGGGAAAGTGGGGTTAGAAGAAAGGGTATGTGCAAAAGTCCTTAGAAGGAAGCAAGCTTAGAATGTTCGGAGCTGTAAGGAGGCCAGAGTGGCTAAGAAACAAGTAGAGTTGCAAAAAAACATTTTTAGATTAAGTAGAGGTTCAGTCATATAAGAATCATGAAGACAAGTTGGGATATATTCAACCATAATAAGCCTAGAAGAGTCATGAAAAAAATAGCATGCTCCAATCTGTTTTTAAAACGTTATTCTGGCTGTGAGGTAAAGAACAGATTAGAGGGTCTACAAAAGTAGCAGCAATCTCAGTAACGGCCAGGCAAGAGATGGAGAGATTAAACTAAAGTGGTTCCATGATAAAGTATACAGACCAGAGATATACCTGGAAGGTAGAAATGATAGACCTTGCTGATGGTCTGGAGAGAGAAAATCAAGATTATATCAAGAGGAGAAATCAAGGATGATGTCCAGATTTCTAGAATGGTTACCTGAATGGACAGTAGGTCCATTTACCAAGATAGGAAAGACCAGAAGAACAGATTTGATGAAAAAAACAAAAATTCAGTTTAAAACATAAATAAGAGATACTGTGAGGTATCCAGATGAAGATGTCAAGTATGCAGTTAGAAGGCCCTGAAGCTTAGAGGAAATACATGTGATAACCAGTTGCTCCACTAGACATTCCCATTTAAACTATAATGCTCAAGATATTCTCAAATGGAAGGAGCTCCAAACCTAGCTGCTTTTTTACCCTCAATCTATGCTTAGCATAAATGGTAGGTTTTCAAAGCCGAAAGAATATACCTCTCCTTGGAAAATAGTGTAGAGAGCAGGCAAGTTTTCCATGGTCTCGGGTCTTCCTGAATTCATCGTTAACGTTTTATGGCTCCTCCATATCTCTTCTGCTAAGCTAATTCAAGTGCCCTGTCACAAAGAAATAAAACAGACATCAATTTGGGAAACAGCTGCATTAAAAGAAATGTGCAGGTAATTCACAGCTAGTCTTACAGAATAATACCATAGATTTACATGTATCCTAATCTCTTTTGTCTACTCTAATTGTGTGGAGTTTTGGAAACCCTGATCTTATTTCTTTACAATTCACCCAAGGCCATTAGTCTACTGTTTTGTTGTTTTTTGATTGCTATGGTTATTTTTGGGGGGTATGTGTGTGTAAATGGATCTTTAAAAAAGGGAACAGTGATAGTAATAAGAGCTAACATCTATCAAGCACTTACTTTGTCCAGGTACTACGCTAAGCATTGGACATCCAATATCTCATTTAATCCTCAAAATTCTCAAGATGTAGGTTCTATGATAATCATATTACATAGATGAGAAGCCAAGGTTTCCCGAGGTCAAATTACTATGCTTGTGTCAAAAGCCAGGAAGTGGTAAAGTCTAACTCTGGCGGAAACCAGAGTCCATGCTTTTAACCACTATGCCAGGTGTGAAATCTGAAGTGACTTCAAAAAGAGATTAACTTACTTTTTTCCTGATAAAATTAAAAATTCAAATGCTCATTTTAAAAGTTCAGACAATACATTAATAATGAAGAAAAGAAAATCATTTATAATTCAATTTTATTTATATCCTTTCAGACTTTTTAATATGTACAGTGGTTTTTTTAATAGAATCACAAAATTAACAGCCATATTTTTACTTAATATATTTTAGCAATTCATACACATATATACATCTTTTTAAATGTCTCTATAACAAGCCATTGTTAGATATAGCAAATTTATTTAAATCTATTTATGAATCATGTTAAAATATAGAGTACAATTCAGTAGGTCTAAAGTGGTACTTGAGATTGTATATTTCTAACACGTTCCCAGGTGATACTGATGCTGCCTTGGTAGCAAGTCTTACTGCTTTGTAGTAGAATGGGAACTGAGAGGTACTCTTGCTCAGTTTCCTGGTTTTAAACAGAGAAAACTAGCAATCTAGTAGCTCTCAACCATGCCCTTTATTCTGCTGGATAAATCACTGCTACATTTAGATAAAACTAATGGTATTGTCTTTAGTTCTCTTTTTCCTCCCAATTATACTCGACACTATTAAGACCTGAAACTATTTTCCTTAGGTTTTCATAAGCAAATACTTTCTTCTCTTCTCAACCCCCAGCAGAACCCTCATTTCAGATGATTTCAGGTCCTAATTTTGTCAAGTCTTCCTGATTTATAATCACCATCCACTAACAAAACTGCCTCACTTAAAACAGAAATGAAAGAAAATCCTGTCAGTCTAGTTCTAGTATAGTATCATCCTGAGGCCCAAAAATATCCCTGTTCTCAAGTTCCATAAGAGAACCTTTATCCTTATAATAAACTTGCCCTTTTGTGGTTGGGTCAGCCAGAGGTGGGTATCATTACTTTACTAATAGCATATATGTAGAATGGAGACAGATTTGTTAGTTCTTAAGAAATGGCTGATAAACAGGTTAAATTCAAGTATCACAGCCTAATTGGATCCTACCTTTTCTACTTACCAGAGATGCAGTCTCATTTCTAGTCCTTCCCTTCCCTTTGACCAACATTTCTCACATCACATTCTAGAATAGAGGTTATTAACCGAGGCCAATAGCTCTATCAAGAAACCTTAATTATCCCTTCAACTCTTAGAGCATTAGTGAGGTACAGAATTCATAGAGGCAACATTAGCTAAGACATCTAAATTGAACTCAAACACCTTAGTCTATCACCTGTCCCTCCCTACACAAAGGTCCAGGAAAGAGCAATAAAAGAGGAAACAATCTTAAGTTGTTTCTTGAAGATTTCTGCTGTGATAAAAATATGAACAGCTAAGTTTAAAGCTCTCCTATTTGCTCCTTCTGTAGAACAGTAGCTTGAGAAACCCTACGCAATTCTCCAAGAAGGAAACTGGCATGCATTTTTTAGGGAAAGCCTGAAATATGACAGCACAGGTTTACAAGTCAGGAAAAGAGACGGTTGCCATTTTTTAAAATGAGATATAATTTTTTTTTTCCAAATTATGTTCTGTAGAAGCCTAGGGTTCTGTGGTGGTTATTCAGAAGCTGTTCAGTTAATTCAAGTTTATTTTTAAACAGTCAATTCTGAAATATTTAAAGATCATAGGTTCAAGAAGGCCAAAGTAATAGGGCTGTAGGCCAACCAACCAGAAGAAAGCCTCCATACCAAAGGTGCAGTGAGTAGAACCCCAAGGAAACCAGAGTTGCGGGAAGTTCCATCGAGAGCAACTGGAAAGCTAGGAGCCTCTCCTAGGCAGAGGTCGATTATTGCTGATTCCCACTGGCTCTCCCAGTCTCGCAGTAGGCCATGGTAGCAAAGAAGAAGGACTATAAAAGAGCTTCTACGTAAGATCTCACTTGGGGGGAAAAAAAGTTTATAAAATACTGAGATAAGTATAATCCAGTCAGATAGGCCCACATCTGTAGACTTAAAAGAGCAAGTAAACTGACAAGGATTGAGGTACACCATTTGGAGTTGTCATGCAATAGTTCTAGAAACAGAAAATCTTTAAGATTTCATTTTACTTGACTGTTTTAAACAACTATATTATGTAGGGAAGTTATAGGGACCCAGTTACTGGCCATTTCCTTCCCAAAGCAAGGGGCAGAGCAAGAAAAGAATAATGTGAGAATGAGAATTGTAGCAGGGAGATGGTGGCCTAGAGTGGGGTCAAAGCCTATGTTGGGTGAGGAGGAAATCTGCAAAGAGCGACCTAGTGTGGGGAGGAGCAAGGTGATGGGGGCATCCATACCCTGAGCAGTCCAGAATGGGGGCTCAGTGCCCAAGCAGGGCCTGAGGGTTAGCAGTGGTAATACAATGTTAATTTTCTGATTTTAATAGTTATACTGTGGTTATGTAAAAGAATGCCCTTGTTTTGTAAAGTATTTCAGGGGTGATAGGGTTGCAGGTCAGCGACTTAACTCTCAATAAATTTTTAAAAACTGTTATTTGTATTGTGTCTCCATAATTTTGTGATTGTTTCTTCAATTTTTTTTAATAGTGCATGCAATTGGAAAAAAAAAAAACCCACATCCTGTCCCTCCTCTTCTCAAGCAATGAGACGTTTATGGCACAATATTAAATGGTAAGATACTTTATAGCCCCTTTGGAACTTCATTTCATGTGTCACCTTTCTGATCTAGCTATTTTTGTTGTTTTTAAGTTCGTTTGGATTTAGATTTGTTATTGTTACTTAACAGTACTAAGTGGATAGAACCCTGAGAGTTAAAAAGGATTTTAATTCATCTTTAACCTATGCATATGAATTGAGAAGAGATAGGTTGATAAGTAAAAGTACTGGGATATGAGCAAAGTAAAAAATAATGGTACAGAGTCTGCATTCTCCACTACTATTCTACACCGCCTCAGAAAGAATTCAGTCCTCACCAAGGCTTTGCAGAGTACAGCTGTAACACTCACTAGGTCCCAACATTACAGATTTCAATTAGGAGAAATCAAAAGTAGTAAGCTACCATGAGCCGAACCTAATTTCATTCATTCAAACATGAATCCAAGGACCATTTCTTATTCGGTTTTGTGTTCCCAGTGCCTAGTACACAGTTGGTACTCAAAGTTTACTTGGATGAGTAAACAATGCCTTGCTTTGTGCCAAACCAAGGTAGAGAAAGAAGGGAAAAAGAAAGCATTCTGGTCTAAAGAATGAAGAAGGAATTGAGTTCCACACAATATGTTGTATAGGTTAGAAGATGGAAGACTTTCAAAGGCAAGCTAGTGGCCCAACCTTTCTCTCCCCACTCATTTTTAAAGTGACTTATCTTAGACATATAGCTACTTCCTTTCCCAACTCCAGTCATGGATCTCTTGAGAAAATGGTCAAAGTAGAAAAGAATAATAATAAAAAAAAGAAAAACACAAAAAAGAGACTCATAAAATATAAAAGCTGAATGGAATTACTGAGGTCATTCGGCCCATTACTCCTCTAAAAATGAAAATGAACAGAGATCAAGTGATTTGATAAAGGCTGCTCACAATTAGCCATGATGGTACTAGACCCCAAGACCAGTGCCTGCCTACTCTACTACTCCATAATGTTCTGTTAATAATGCTGAAGGTCCCTTCCAAGTCCGTAATAATAATGGCTAATATTTGAGTACTTCCTATTTGCCATGTATTAACCTAAAAGTTTTGTCATAACTAATTTAATTCCCTTTTTGACCACCCTATGTATAAAGCACACAGAAATTTATAACTGTTACTGAAATACTGAAGTACTTAATTTTACTCTATTTTAAATTGTTAGTTAATTCGTAAATTCAGCCCATTTATTGATATTTATATGTGCTTAGCACTTCATAAACCTCCTTTCAACCCTTAAAACAACTCTACAAAGTAGGTATCCCTGCATTATAGGAATGAAGTAATTTGTCCAAAAGTCATAGCTAGAAAGGGACAAATCTCAGGCCATTCCAAGGGCCATACACACTTGCCACTAAACCACCCTTTAAAACAGTTCCTGTCCTCAAAGACTTCCTATCAGTGCTAAAATAGTGGCCAGGTTCAAAATAATGTAGGGATGAGGCAAGAGAATTAAAAATGTTTATCAGGCCAAAATCAGAGACTGCAATATGTTGATCAGCCCTGAAACCAGGCCAGGAGGACATCTTCAGAACAAAGGAAGATTTCTGCTGGATAACTAATAACCCACTCTCCAGGCTTGTGAAGGGGAAACAGGAACCTAGTGATTCCCTATGGCTAAAACCATGGGGAATCTATGGATTAAAGGCTAGGAACAGCCAGAGGCCTTTCACTCTATTCTTACCCACCCGCCCCCCCCACACACTACAATACTCTTTCCCTTCCTCGCTGTAAGTCCTTGTCAAAGGAAATGGGAACTAAAGAATGACATATATAGGAATTCCAGGTGCTGTAGGTGGTAAAAAAACAAAACAAAACAAAACAAAACTCTCTCACTTTGCCTCTGCGAGGAGACCACACTCTGTGGAGTGTTATCCCTTTTCTAATAAACTTTCTTTTTGACTTTAACTTAGGCGTGTGTATTGAATACTTTCTACACTCTCCACCAAAGAACCCTCTTCTTTCAGTGCAGGGCTTGGTGTCCCCTCATCAACTGGGGGAAATTTGCCCTGTCCAGCATCAAAAACACTAAAAAAAAAAAACAACAAACAAACAAAAAAAAAAAACAATAAGAAGGACCTGGGGGAAGCTGAGAGGTTTAAAGGGTAACAACTGAGTAGGCCTTTAAGAATAAACGGAAGTCCTCTAGCAGAGAATTCTGTTCTTTGATCTCATTAGAATCCTGATCTATTGATGTCTATTTTCCTCCAATCAACCCTGTTTTCTTCACTTTCCTCCCTATCCAGCTTAGATTCCACAGCCCATCATTCAAACAATATGGTGACCTCCCTTTAACTGTCTTCATAGTTTGACTGTATGGCAAAACCCTATGCTGGTGAAGTACAGTTGCAGACATCAGAACCCATCCTAGCTAGGTTAAGTAAAAAGGGATGTATTACCAGGTATTATGTGGCTTACAAAATTACTGAAAGGGCTACAGGAGCAGGCTCTTGTAAAGCTTCCAGGAACAACTCCTAACCCACAAAATAACAGTATTTGCCACAAACCAAGAAAGTCAAGGCTATCATTGTAGAAAGTCACTAAACCAGAAAGCTGCTGACTCAAGAAACTCACTGCCTCTGCTATATTTGCCAGCAAAATTAGATGTCTCTCACTCTCCACATTTTAATTCAGGCCCACATTCACATTCAATTTTCATTTTAGGTGCAAAGGAGTCCAGGAGATTGTTTTTAGTGTACCAGGCTTTTCAGTAACAAAACACACATTGGAGACAGGAATGTCTGTTAAATCAAATTCACACCCTTGCCATACCCGGATGTTTTTTTCATGTCTGCATGAAAAAGCCTAATATTGCTAGAAAAAAATTATGATCTCCAACTTCAAATGGGTCTTTAACTCTGCAAGACAATTTTTGATTTCTCTGGTAAACTCATTCGCTCACACTACAATAATTTCCACATCTTCAAATCTTCTCAAATATTCGACCTCTTCTCATTCTAACTATATAATTCCATCTCCTACATTACTGAGAAAATAAAAGCCATAAGAACTCATTTTACCAACACCAAATATACAAAAACCTAGATCTACTGCTTTCATTTTCTTCTTGCTTCCTTTCTGTTAAATGGAGAAACTCCATCTTCCTAAGGCTGTTCCCTCTAACTGTCCTTTGGATCCTATCCATTCTCAAGTTCCCAGACCACTATCAGTGACCCAATTTCTTTCTTGTGTATTCAATTCTCCTCTCAATTGGATCCTTGGTGACTCCTCATCTCCTTCAGCTTCCACATCCCTTCCTCTCCTTTACAATTATATGTATGAAAAATACTCTAGATTCACTGCCTCCATTTCCTTGTCTAAATCTCTGCTACATATCTAGCTTCTGGCTCCATCACACCAACAAAATAACTTGCTAAGGATACTATAAGCTCCATAATGATAAAGCCAACAAGCACTTTTTCAATTCGCATGTTATTTAAATCCTAACACAGACCATTCCCTTGCTTCTGATACTGCTTCAGATCCGTCTTCCTAGATCTCTCTTCTCTCTCTCCTGTAAGCTCATACTCCTGTTCTTGGCCATTGAATGGTGGAACTACTCAAGGCTCTGACTTAGGTGATCTTACCCACACCTATGACTCAACTATCACCTTACATGCCAACAAAAACCACTTTTCTGAGTTCCAAAGCCATATCTCAAATCTGCCTCCTGGATGTCATGAATGACCTCCCTCTTCCCCTGCCAAAAGCAACACACACAAAAATTACCCAGTTGAATCAGCCAGAAACCTAGGAGTTACGAGTCCTCTTTTCATTTCCTGAATCCAATCCATCACCAAGTCCTACTAACTTTACCTCCTATATATCTCTCTAATCTGCCCAATTCACTGCAGTTTCACCAATACCTCAGTCCTCATTGCCAAAAACTGTCACCTAAGTGGTTTATCTGCATCTATCTCTCCTCCATCTGTTCATACTACTGAGCCTGAGGGATCTAACTCCTTCCCCCACCAGATCACCTATTCCCCAAAAACAAAAACCCTCAGTGGTTTCCCATAGTCTTATAGTAAAAGCTACAAAGTCCTGCAAGGTCGTCTGACCCCTACCTGTCTCCAGCTTTATCTTGTACAACACTCCCCTCAATTCTCTTTGTATCGGCCACACTGGCCTCTGTGCCTTTTTAGTCATTTTCCTGCCATTTGTCACAGGGCCTCTGCACGTGCTGTTTTATATCGAATATTCTGCCTTCCTCTCTTCACTCAACTAAAATTCTTCCTTCAGGTATCAGTTCAGGTATCTTTTCCTCAGAGAAGCCTTCCTTATTGTTTCAGGCACTCATAACATCAGTTTCTATCCTAGGTTGCACTTATTTCACATTTATTTCTCAGTGTTTTCCCCTCTGAACTCAAAAACTCTGAGATCAGGGACCGAGTTTGGTTCACAAAGGATTCTCAATGCATTGCACAATAAATATCAGTTGGAGAATAAAGAGAAGGCCTAGTTTACAGGTATGAGTCCAAATTTCTCAACAAGACTGTACTCTGGAAAGGCAGGAGTCGATTTCCTTCATCTCTGTCCCTCGCAGGGGCATAGAGCAGACCTTAGTAAAAGGCTGCAAAATCAGTGGCAGAAACAAGTCGGCCTCCTCAGCCGGGACCCTAGTGGAGGCTGGGAAACAGGTTTTTTCTCCCTGGGAGAGCCTGGCACACGGCTGGACACAGACGCCTGCTGAAGTCACACGTCGAGGGCCCCAGGCAGCCGCAGACCCCGAAGCTCTGCTCCAGTCTAGAAGGGAACTCAAGCTACAGCGTACCCAAGCTGGGACCTCTGGATCCGCCTCTGCCCCAGCAATTAAACCTTCAGCTGAGAAAGGCCAGGCTCTCACACCACACAACCCAAGGACCGCCTCCAGATTCCGCAGCACCCACCCCCGCATCTTCCTAATACTTACTCGGCGTCAGCTCCAGGTCTCCACGCCGCAGCATTGCGCGAAACGCCAAAATCCAGTCGGCGCGCTTCCACCCACAAGACACAGCGCGCCTAGGGGGACTCCAGCTCCATCCACCAATCCTGGAATCGACTCTCTGACATCAGAAAAGAGCTGACCAATAACAGGAGACTATCCTGGGGGGGGCGATGCAGAGGGAGTATTGGAAGCTGATTGGTTTCTCCAAACCGGAAATTGTAGGGAAAGGACTAAGTCGGAACCAATCGTGCGGTTCCTGAGGGTGTTGGCGCGGTCAGTGGCAGCGCTGAGGAGACCGGCTGCCGCCATGATAGAACAGCAGAAGCGCAAGGGCCCGGAGTTGCCGCTTGTTCCAGTGAAGCGGCAGCGGCATGAGTTGCTGTTGGGAGCAGCGGGGTCGGGCCCCGGAGCGGGGCAGCAGCAGGCGGCCCCAGGAGCTTTGCTGCAAGCGGTGAGTGAAGTAGCAGGTGGCCTTTGGCCCTCAGCTCATCTTCCTCTCTCTTCAGAGCGCTACACCCAGTGGTCCCACACTGGCCCTTTCCCCGCAGTGCGGGGCGGAACGAGTCTCTCTACCTGATGAAAGCAGAAAAACACTGTAAAACCAACCAATACCCTCTGTATGCTCCATGCGTTTCCCAGTTTGACGCGTGTTTTCAGCTGCTCGACCGCCCTGTGAGGTGGCGTTAGAGTTTAGGACCTTGAGCTCAAAGTCGGGACCCGAATTTTCGCATCCTGATGTTTCCGCATAGAGAAACCATTCAGGAAAGTTTGTAGAGTGGACGGTTGGATGGATGGATGAATGAGGGAAAGAAGGAACTGAATGATACTGGCTTGCTTTGGGACTTTGAACAAGATGTTTTTCCCTTTATTTCTCTGCACTGTTATTAACAGCAACCGAGGACTAGTTAAGCCCTTGTACTGAGTGCTTTTTTAAATGACAACTCCATTAATATTGGCCTAAGAGTTAGGGACTTATCCCATTTTGTAGATGGGAAAACAAACTCTTAGCTAGTAAAAATGACAGAAACGGATTTTAAATCCAGAACCCATGCCTTTAATTTGTATATTTCTTGTAAGATAGAGGTGATGTCAAACCTCCTTCTAAGCTATTAGGCCCAGATTAAAAAATATGTCCTCTCTATCAACTCCTCAAGCAGTGGGTCACCAAAAATCCTGCTAGCACTGTCCTCAAAATATATTCAGTGCTACCACTTCCACCATGTTCATCACTAGCTCTTGATCTAAGCTGTTATCCCACCGGGCATTATTCAGTAGGATCCTAAACTGGTATTCTTGTTTTGCTCTTGTATAATTAATCTGTTCTCAATCTGGCAGCCGGAAGATCTTTCTAAATGTCAGATCATGTTAGCTGCTGAAAACTTTTAGTGGCTTTCCATTTCACTCAGTATAAAACCAACACACAACCTTTTGCCCTCTTCGCTTTTGTCTCTCTGATCTACCAGTTTTCCGTTGCTCACTCTTATTCCAGTCACACTGGCTTCCATGCTGCTGCCTTTATTGCAATGTTCTTCCAAATGTCCACATGGTTTACACACTCAGCTCCTCCAAATTTTTGTTCAAATATCACTTTTTAGTGAGGGGTATCCTGACCACCCTATTTTAAATTGCAATACCCTGTATTCACTAACCCACATTGCTCCTTTGTTTTTCTTCATAGTACATACCACCATCTATATATTTTACTTGTTTTCTCTCCCCCTGCTTCCCAGTAGAACACAAACTCCATTGTTTATTTTGTTCAATACTGTTTTCCCAGTGCCTAGAACAGTGCTTGGCACATAGTATTTTTTTAGTAAATGAGTAAACTGGAAACTACTGAAGAGATTTGGGATTATCAATAATATCATCTGTCTACAAGAGTATCAGCCCGGGTTTCAGTGCATTGCCCAAGCCTAGGCTTAGTATGAAGACCATAATCAAAAGGACTTTCTCCAATAATCTGTTTCTGCAGGGTTGTTGGGAAGCTCGTTTTCATCTTTCATTCATTAAACAGTGTTGAAGGACACAGGCAGGATCCCTGCATTCACAGAGCTTCTTTTCTAATGGGGAAAAAAGACAAAGTATGTAAACAAATACATAAGGAGGATTATTTCAAGTAATGATAAGTGTGAGGAAATATAGTATGGTTAGTGGAATACAGAGGAGAGGTGGGGTGGTGTTTCAGTTTGATTAAGGAAAGACTTTCTGGACAGGAAACGTTTGAAAGGAGCCAAACACAGGAAGATCTAGGGGAAGGGGATTTCTGTCTTGGTCAACAATGAGTATAAAGATCCTGAGACATGTTAAATGAGTTTTAACATGTTTGCCTGTAGGTAGTGACTACCCTGTGTGTCTTTTTTGTTTAGGGGCCTCCAAGGTGTTCCTCCCTTCAAGCCCCAATCATGCTTCTCTCGGGACATGAAGGAGAAGTGTACTGCTGCAAATTTCACCCAATGGATCCACTTTAGCATCTGCAGGATTTGACCGACTGATATGTAAGGCATAGTTTTTGAATTTTGAGTAATTGTTCTCTGCCAAATAGTGATTATTTTTTAAAACCTTTGGTGCCATGGAAGGTATCAGTCTGAGTTGGTCACATAACAAACTATGTGGCTAACACGCTAAAATAGTAAAATAGGGTCATGAAAATGCTAGATGATCTTGGTTGTAGAACTCAGGGTCTATTATGATAAACACAGAAGGAGTTATGTTACTAGTTGGAAAGTGAGTTGCTCTAATTTGAGAATATCTTCCTCATGGAGGCAAATTTGGAGCTGATTTAGTAAGATTAAGAGATCTAAGTTTAACAGGTTAATGAGAGTAATGCAGAGAACAGAACTTTTCTCCAAAAGTGAGATGCCCTCCTCTTGAACCATTCAGAATCTTAGCCTATGGGAAGGAAGGAGGAGATCCTAATGTGGCACCTCACTGGGACAATCTACATATACATCATTAGGATCTACTAGCTTCTCAGCCACGAGTCAGGAATACCCATTTTTGAGAAATAAGTGGAAAAAATCACTTTAAGGGAGTCATGAGAAAAAGCAAGAAAGAAGGTAACAGAAGCATGACTTTTTTCTTCTGGCATGATATGCTACATTGTATGATGAAATGATGCTGCATTTCTTTGGGCTACAAATGATCCAGCATTCTTTGGCTCATTGCTTTTTAACTCTGTACCTCAGGGTGGATGATAATTATTTCAATTTAGGTGTCCTAGTTTAGGTGTTCACTGTTTTGATTTAGGTGTTCTAGTTCTATGATCTTTAAACTTACTGATAGCCAAGCATCTGGAAGGCTGAGGCATCTTTGCAGAACATCCTTGAATTATTGATATGCTTCATTTTATCAAACAAACTAGAAAGTTTTATCAGCAAAAACAATTACTGTATACATGTACCTTATTATGTATAGAGATGCTCCTGAATAATTCTCATAAAACTTAACTCCTTGCTAGAGCAAGCTCCCTGAGGATAGGAACTATGTCTATTTATTTACCTCATTTTACTGCAGTACCTAGCATGTTATAGATACTTGCTACATGTGGATTGACTAAATGTAACATAAAGTCATTGTCATGTGGCCTTCAAGTCATTTGCGGTTTTCTATGTTTTCCATAAGTGCCAACATTTTGCAGTCTGCTTATATTCATAGGAGACAAATAATACTGCCAACTTTTTAAATATTATAGGAAAAAACCTTAAGATTTAAAATATTATATCCATTAACTTTATTACCTCATGAAATGTGAAAATATTGTATTATCTTTGTTACAGTGTCAGGAATATTGGTCCAGCTGGTAGAACCAATAGTGTTCCAAGGGAGTATCATTTTCAGAATTTTTCTGGTAAATTCCTAAGGACCCTTTCCATGGCCAGTAATGAATTTCTTTTTGCCTAGTAATGCTCACGGAACCTCTGTCTCCCTAACAGTATTGTGGAATGTCTATGGTGACTGTGATAACTATGCAACATTGAAGGGACACAGTGGAGCAGTAATGGAACTGCATTACAACACAGATGGCAGGTGAGTATTCTGCATGTGGAATGACAGCTGCTGCTTATACTAATTCTTCTTGGCATCTATTCACATTTCGTCCTTGAGTTTTCTCTCTCAGGAGGCCATGCTGTCAAAAATTGGTACATTTGAGCAATTTATTATCCTATCACTGTCACCTTAAGTAAGGTGTTTATTGTTCCATATATACATTTATAAATCATCTATATCATCTAACATTTCAAGATTGCAAACTTGTTTTCTTAAGACATGAAACAAAATAATTTTTATATGTAGATAATAGCTGTTTTTATTATAAAAGTAATAAAATATTTTGAGAAACTAAAAGCAGAACAATGAAAAAATAGCCAATATTTCTACCACTCCAAAGATAATCACTGTTAATATTATGATGCGTTTTTCTCAAGCCTTTTTCCTACTCAGAACTGTTTGATTTTTCTTATATGTTAGAGTTACGTGTAATCTTGTCTGCTGTTTTTTTCCCTTAACATTATTCACCTCATATATCTGTTGATCACAACATACTATTTATCATAATAATTTTAATGTTTTTCATAATTTTAGAATAACTAGGCAATATAAAAATGTGTTTCTACAAAGGTAATTAATCTCATTAGGTACTTCAGTAAACATTATTTCACATCTCTGACCTTTAAAATCTTAGAGTTCTTTGAATCAACTGGTACATAGCCTATATACACTTATTTAAATAAAGAAGGCCTTATAAAATAATTATAACTTAGAAATTATTCTCAGAGACAAAATAAAAACTTTGATTTTTAGAGAAAGTTGGAGTTGTTGAGCTGTTGGGTTAGGAATTGCCAGTCTATCTTACTTCTGCAGCAAGTGGAAAGATGTCTTATGTGTAAAGTCTTATCTGTCACAAAGGAGGGAAAGATTGAGAAACCTCTGTATTAAATGTGTAATATGAGGACTGATAGAAGGAATTTTGTTTTTAATGTTTCTTAAGGTATGCCTTGTGACTGGTTCTAAAACACCAATAGGATTTTGGTAGGTGAGGTGAGGCAGGCATTCCAGTATCATGTGCAACTGTCAGGGCACAACACAGCAGCGATCTTGAAAAGTTTGGCACATTTTGGTAGGTGAAAAAGATAGATTGCTGTTGTTTGTATTCACTTATTTATTTTTTGTTCTTCCTCTTATCTTCTAGTATGCTCTTCTCAGCATCCACAGATAAAACTGTGGCAGTGTGGGATAGTGAAACAGGTGAAAGGGTTAAAAGGCTGAAGGGGCATACATCATTTGTGAATTCCTGTTACCCGGCCAGGAGGGGGCCCCAGCTTGTCTGCACTGGCAGTGATGATGGTACGGTTAAGGTGGGTGTTCTTGATGTCTCTGTTTTGCAATAATGACATAATGTGAATTTTATCTTTCTTTCCCCTGCTGTGCTATACCCTCCTCGCTACAACTTTGTCATTTCCAAAAACAGAAACTTTAAGTATTCTACAGAATAATATTAGAACTGAATCAACCATTGTGACAGAATAAAATGGACCACCTGAGTCATTCTTGGCTCAGCTGCTTACTTAATTGTGTGATCTTGGGAAGTTCACTTTTCTGATCCTCAGTTTCTCAATCTTTAGGATAGTAATAGTAATACATGTTTTACATAACTGTTGTGAAATTAGTGTATAAAAAGTTCAGTACAAGATCTAATAACACAGGATGGGATCTTAAAGATCATTTAGTTCAATGATTTCCAACCCGTTTGTATATCAGAATCACCTGAACAACCTGTAAAAAAAAAATACCAGCCAGATTCTGGTTCAGTAGGTCTGAATGGAATTTTTTTTTTTTTTAAGATTACTTTTAAAGCAATTTTAGGTTCACAGCAAAATTAAGGATAAGGTACAGAGATTTCTCATATACCCACTGCCCCATGTATGCATAGCCTCCCCTATTATCAACATCCTCCACCAGAGTGGTATATTATAACTGATGAATCTGTATTGACACGTCTTAGTCACCTAAAAGTCCATCATTTTCCTTAGGGTTAACTTTTAGTGTTCTATATCCAATGAGTTTGGACAAATGCATAATGACATTTATCCATCACTATAGTTTCATATGGTATTTTCACTGCCCTAAAAATCCTCTGTTCTGTGCCTATTCATCCCTCCCAACCCCTGGCAACCACTGATCTTATTACTGTCTCGATAATTTTGCCTTGTCAGAATGTTATATAGTTAAAATCTTATAGTAGTTGTCTTTTTCATATTGGCTTTTTTCACTTAGTAATATGCACTTAAGATTCTCTGTGTTTTTTTCATGGCTTGATAGCTTATTTCTTTTTAATGTGAATAATCCATTGTCTGAATATACCACAGTTTATTCACCTACCGAAGGACATTTTGGTTGCTTCCAAGAGTTGGCAATTATGAATAAACATTCTTGTGCATGTTTTTATGTAGACCTAAGTTTTCAACTCCTGTGGGTAAACATCAAGGAGTGCAATTGGCTGGGACGTATATAAAGTATGTTTAGTTTGTAAGAAACTGCCAATCTGTCTTCCAAAGTGGCTGTACCATTTTGCATTCCCATCAGCATGAGCAAGTGTGCTTGTTGCTCCACATCCTTGTCAGTTTTTGGGTTGTCAGTGTTTCAGATTTTGGCTTTCTAATTGGTGTGTAATAGTAGCCATTGTTGGTTTAATTTGCATTTCACTGGTGACATAGAATGTGAAGCATCTTTTCATATACTTATTTGTCATCTGTATGTCATCTTTGGTGAGGTGTCTGTTAAGGTCGTTTAACTCATTTTTTGATGGGTTGTTTTGTTTTCTTATGAGTTTTAAGAGCTTGTATATTTTGAATAACAGTCCTTTTTGGTACCAGGGACCAGTGCTCCTATGAGAATCTAATGCCTGATGATCTGCAGTGGAGCGGAGGTGATGATGCTAGCTTTGGGGAACCACTGCAAATAGAGATGAAATTTCTCTTGCTCACCCGTCACTTACCTCCTGCTGTGTGGCTCCATTCCTAACAGGCCACGGACCAATACCAGTCCACAATCTGGGGTTTGGTGCCCTCTGCTTTAGCAGATGTGACTTTTGCAAATATTTTCTCCCTGTCCATGGCTTGTTTTCTCATTCTCTTGATAGTGTCTTTCACAGAGCAGGAGATTTTGATTTTAATGAAGTCTAGCTTATCATTTATTTTTTTCATGGATTGTGCCTTTGTTGTTGTATCCAAAAAGTCATCACCATACCCCTAGTCATCTAGGTTTTCTCCTATGGTACCTTATAGGAGTTTTGTATTATACATTTTACATTTAGATCTGCAATCCCTTTTGATTCAGTTTTTGTTAAAGGTGTAGAGTCTGTCTATACTCATTTTTTGCGTGTGGATGTTCAGGTGTTCCAACACTATTTGTTGAAGGGACTGTCTTTGCTGCATTGTGGTGCTTTTGCTCCTCTGTCAAAGATCAGTTGACTATATTTATGGGGGTCTATTTCTGTGCCCCCTCTTCTCTTCCATTGATCTGCTTGTCTGTTGTTTTACCAGTACCACACTGTCTTTATTACTGTAGCTTTATAGTAAGTCTTGAAGTCGGGTAATGTCAGTTCTCCAACTTAAGTTGTTATTCTTCAATACCGTGTTGGCAATTTAGGGTCTTTTGTCTCTCCATATAAACTCTAGAATAAATTGGTTGATTTTCACAAAATAAGTTGCTGTAATTTCGGTTTGAATTGCACTGAATCTATAGATAAGTTGGGAAGAACTGACATATTGACGTATTGAGTCTCTATTAATGAACATGGAATATCTCTCCATTTATTTAGTTTTTCTTTGATTTCATTATTCAGAGTTTTGAAATTTTCCTCATATAGATCTTGTACATAATTGTTAAATTTATACTTAAATATTTCTCCCTTTTTTTGGATGCTAATGTAAATGGTATTGTGTTTTTTAAGACTTAGAATTTTAAATGTGTAACAATCTGACATTGTGGGAGCCATTGATCTCATCCAGCATTCTCATTTTACAAATTAGGAAAATAAGACCAATTAATAATAAAAACTTATTTCAATAATAATAGTAACTTATTTTAAGAGCACAGAAGGCCACACTGCTTTGTAGTACGAACCATTTTATTTCTTTGGCACTAATTTTGGACTGTGGGTGGTATTTAATGATTAAACGGACGGACTTCAAAGGAGTACATCTGAGCAACCCCTCTCAACTTGCAATTGTTGCTTTTTTAAATGAATTTGCTTTTTTTCATAATTAAAAATTTGCTTTATGCTTTTCTATTAAGTGGTTTTTATAATCTAATCAACTGAAACCCCTTGGTGCTTGGCTAGGAGGAGAGTCTGTGGCTTAGGAATTGTTCCAAAGCCCAGAGCTCTTAACCTAGGTGTAGTATAGTTGGAGAGTCTTAATAGTAACTAATTTGCTAATTGGCATATCAAAAGGCAGTTAGAGATGAGAGTACCATAATGAATTTTGTTAACAAACATTTATTGAGCCTATTATAATAAACATCCAAGCCCTACAACTAGGTCACCTCAAATACCAGGTCACCTCAAATCAGAAGTTGGTGTGGAGACACTATAAACAGCCCAGTGCTACAACCATTTGTGGCAATCGAGAATTGGGAGGGCTATTCTGGCTGCAGAGCCACCTCCCCCACCTGAGGACCAAGGGATCCCAGCTGCACACTGAGTTCCCCAACCCAGGATTACAGTGCTGGGAAGAGAACTCCCCACAATCAGTGGAGGTTGTGGCTGAGTGAGACAGAGGGATGTGGAACCAGAGACCTTCCTCTTAAAGTTCGTGCCCAGCCTTATTGCTGGCAGACTCGCTTCCTCTGAGCTCTAGCACTGGGGCAGCTGCTCAGGGGACGCCAGGGACATACAGGGAGATGCTGAGCTGTTGTACATCAGGGTGAGGGCTGGATGGGCGGCTTGTCTCAGACAGGTGCAGGCAAAAGGCATTATTCTTTTGTGAGCCCTCCCACGTCTCAGCCTGCAGACGCAGGTACCATCAACATGAATAACACAGGTCGCTCCACCCAGGGGATTCCCTGAGACTGCCTCTTCCAACTTATCAGCCTGCCTAATCTGCTTCCAGTGATTTATTCCATACAAATGGGCTGTCCTGGCTCCTGCTGTGCACTTTCATAAAATCTCTCAAAAGCTCACAAAACCCAAAGAAGCAGCATTTGGCCTCAAGCATGCACACTGTACATCTTGCTGAGCAGCCCCAAGTCCCACACTAGTGGCAGCCGGCTTTGGTTTCTGACTTGGCCCCTCAAGGTACGTATAAGCCCAAATGGATGGCAGCCATATGTGGGTTGCTTGATAATCTTACCATGTGGCCCCAGACTTGCATAGGCTGCGGCTGAACTTGGCCTGCAGCTGGACCCCTCCCACAGCTGTGTTGCTGGGCGCAGCACATCTACTACATAAAGCCACTCTACTAAGACCTTGAGACTTAGGAGCCCTACCTAATACATACAAACAGACACAGGGAGGTAGCCAAAATGAAAGAACAACATGAAAGAACATGTCCAACATGAAAGAACAACAAAGCTGCAGAAAAAGATTTCACCAACATGGAGACAAGTAATCTACTGGATAGTGTTCAAAACACTGGTTATAGGGATGCTCAATGAACTTAGGAGAAGAGTAGATGAACTCAGTGAGAACTTTAACATAGAGATAGAAAATGAAAATGGAGATGGAAAACAAAAGGGAACCAGTCCGAAACGAAAAATACAGTATCTGAGTTGAAGAGTACATTAGAGGAGATCAACAGAGTGGATGTATTAGAGGATCAAATAAGCAACATAGAGGATGGGGTAGCAGAGGACACCCAATCAAAACAGTAACAAGAGAAAATCCAAAAAATGAAGATAGTTTAAGAAGCCTCTGGACAACATCCAGCATTAGCAGCATTCTCATCATAGCTGTATGGGAAGGAGAAGAGAGAGCAAGGAACATATTTGAAGAAATAATGATGGAAAACTTTCCTAACCTAATGAAGGATATAGACATATCCCAGGAAGTTCAGATTACCAAACAAGAAGAACCCAAAGAGATCCACACCAAGACACATCATAATTAAAATGCCAACTGTTAAATTCAAAGTGAGAATCTTAAAAACAGCAAGAGAAAGGCAGTTAGTTATACAGGAGCTCCCCTAAGACTGTCAGCTGACTGTCAACGGAAACTTGAAAGGCCAGAAGGACTTGGCACAAAATTTTCAAAGTGATGAAAACCCAGAACTTACAACCAAGATTACTCGACAGATTTATCATTTAGAATCGAAGGACAGATAAAGAACTTCCCAGATAAGAAAAAGCTAATGGAGTTCATTACCACCAAGCCAGTATTATAGGAAATGTTGGAGGGACTTCTTTAAAAAAAAATATATATATATCAAAAATATGAATAAAAAATGGCAATAACTACATATCTGTTAACAAGTACTTCAAATGAAAAAATTAAATGTTCCAATTAAAAGTTAGGATGACTGAATGAATAAGAAAACAGGACCCTTACATATGCTGCTTGCAAGAGACTCAGTTCAAATTAAAAAACTAAAAGTAATGAAAAGACATTTCATAGACCTAGAGGGTAGTGTGCTGAGTGGAGTAAGTCAGATAGGGGAAGACAAATGCCAAATGATTACACATATGTGTGGAATCTAAACAATGAAATAAATGAAAAAACAAACTCATAGATACAGAGAACATTTTGAGAGTTACCAGATGGTAGGGGACTCAGGGTGGTCGATGAAAAAGGGGGATGGGATTAAGAAGTATACATTGGTAGTTACAAAATAGTCGTGGAGATAGAAAGTGTAATCACTATGTCGTACAACTGAAACTAATGCCAACTATAACTGAAAAATAAAAAATAAGTTTAGTTTTTTAAATATATATATATTAAGTAATTATAAGAAATTAACACATTTAATACTTTAATACATTAATAGAATCAGACAGTACTAAATTCTAGTCCTTTTGCTGTTAATGTGCTAGGTGTTCTTCAAGTCATTTTCTTCTTTGAGCTTTAGTTTCTTCATTTATAAAAGTTGGGGTTAAACTGGATAGTCTAAGCACAGTAACTTTTAAACATTTTTTATCATTATCTACTTTAAGGAATACATCTTATATTGTGACCCAGTATCTACCCCCCTCAATATGTCTACCCCGTGAACTAACCCTTTCTGTACGTGACATTCTCTGATAACTTCTTTCCTATCATTTTATGAAATTGAGGTAAATTTCATTGAACATAATTCACCATTTTAACCATATTAAAAAATGCACAATTCAGTGGCTTTTAGTACATTCAGTGTTGTGCAGTGCCACAATCTAGTACCAGAACATTTCGTCATCTCCAGAAAGAAACCCCATACCTATTAGGCAGTCACTACTTTCCAGCCCCTGGCAACCACTAAACTACTTTCTGTCTCTGGATTTGCCTATTCTGGACATTTCATGTTAGTAGACTCTTATGTAGCCTTTTGTGTTCTGCAGTTCCTTTTACTTCGTGTAATATTTTCAAGGTCCATCCACCTTGTGAGCATGTATCAATATCACTTTACTTTTTATGGCTAAGTAATATTCCATTTTATAAATATACTACCTTTTGTTCGTACCTTTATAAGTTGATAGATATTGGGTTGTTGCTACTTTAAAAAAAATGTTATGAGTTATGTTGCTACACTCGTGTAAGTTTTTATTTGAACACTCGTTTTCATTTTTCTTGGATATTTATCTAGTAGTGGGATTGCTGGGTCATATGGTAATTCTATGTTTAACTTTTTGAGGAATGTCAGACTCTTCCTTAGTAGCCACATCATATTATACTCCTACCAGCAATGTATAAGGATTCCAGTTTTCCACATACTCACCAAGACTTGTTATTTTCTGTGCAAGTTCCACCATCATCATCATCATCATTATTATTACCATTACTATTATTATTACCATCCTAGTTAGTGTGAAGTGGTACCTAATTTTTTGTTTTGCATTTCCCAAATGATTTATATTAAGCATCTTTTAGTGTGCTTATTGGCCATTGTTCTATCTTCTGAAGAAATATGTTTTTTCAGGTCCTTTGCTCATTTATTAATTGAGCTCTTTGTATTTTTGTTGTTGAGTTATAAGAGTTCTTTACTCTGGATACTAGATCTTTATTAGATTTATGATTTGCAAGTATTTTCTTCCATTGTTTTCATTTTCTTGATACTACCCTTTGATGTATGGTAGTTTTTATTATGAAGTCTAAGTTATCTCTTTTTTCTTTCGTCATTCGTGCTTTTGGTGTCATTTAAAAATTCATCACTGAATCCACTGGATTTACAAATCCAGTTTTTCTTCTAAAATTTTTATAATTTTAGCTTTTACATTTAGGGCTTTGACCCATTACATTTTGTATATGGTGTGGGATAGGGTCTAGCTTCATTCTCTTCCATGTGGTTATCCAGTCGTCCCAGCACCATTTATTGAAAGGACTATTTTATATTAATTTCTTTTTTCTTTCCGTGTGGCCATACTTTTTTGCTTCTTTTCATGCCTCATAATTTTTTGTTGAAAACTGGACATTTGAATATTATTATGTGGCAACTCTGGAAGTTAGATTCTTCCACGCGTTTGTTGTTGCTGTTTGTTGTACCTATTGTTTGTTGGATAAATTTTCTGGCATTTTATCAAGTCATGTATAGCCACTGAAGTCTTTCATTTGCTTAGTGTTTGCAGATAGTTCAGCAGAGATTTCCTTAAACACCTAGGGGGGAAGAAACTCTCCCAGTGTTTGCAAATTGGCTTTGTGTGTATGTGTTGGCGCCTGCCTTCACCCCTCAGCTAGGCCATTTACAGTTCTGCATTAACCTTCACTTCCTGCTTGTGCAGAGCCTGAAGGTTAGTAGTGGTGAGAGTATAAATAGTCTTTCTCAGGTCCTTTCTGAGCATATGCCCAGTCATGGGCATATGAGTGACTTTTCAGAGTCCCAAGAATATGTCAGAACTTTTCAAAGCCCTTGTTCTCCAAATTGCCTCATTTTCCACCTTCTCTCCCAAACTGCTTGGTTTGTCTTTTGTTTGTCCCAACTATTTCCCCTGGCCCCAGAAGGCAGAAGCTAATGCCTTTGCCTGTAAATGTTTTGGACAAATGCCTCTGCCCTGGTAAAGTTCCAAGTTATGCAAAATAAAGACAAACCCTTTGAACTCATCCTTCGGGGAGCCACCAGACAGGTAAAAACAACCACAATTCTTTGTATATGTGTGCTGAAGCGAACATAACAATCACAGTTCTTTAAGAACAAGAAATGAGGTCTGTTCATTTCCCTCCAGTACTAGGAACCTATACTGGGAATATGAGCTATTGCCTTCAAAGGTATTGCTGAATTAGGAGATGGAGCCAAGGTAACTTAAAACACTACGGACCTCTTCCTAAGACACAGGTAGCTCTTTCCTCATTAGTGTTTGCCTGGTTGCTATAAACTTTTGATTAGTGTCTAGAGTTCTGATAAAGTTGATTCTGCCAGGTTTTTTGCTAGGCAATTTTTTGCTTTTGTGGAAGGACAATCTTTTGACAGTTCCTACTCAAATTTTTGCTGAAGTAACTTTCTCTCTTCATATATACATATATTTTGCCCATTGTGTAAATTGCAGCCCACTGATAAGGTAGCATCTACAGTTTGAGAACACTGGTGTCCTTGCTATGCTAAGGACATCATGAGCTAAGCCAGTAGAGTATTTCCACTCTTACGGGCATATTGATTAGCTGTGTTTTTCAGATTTTAACAAAGGAGTCAAAATATAACCAAAGTGATTTGTTCTGCTAACTTTCAGGTATGTTGGCAAAATTGTGGTCACTTCTTACCATGTTACTAGTGTATCCAGAGAAGTTTCTGAAAGGGCTCCTATTAGAGATGTATTCACCTCCACAAAGTCCTTGGACTTAGGAGTATACTATGCAGTTACTTCTCAGAGTGCTGTTACTGTAGACTCTCCTGTTTTTCTGCTTCAGCTTTGGGACATCCGGAAGAAAGCAGCCATCCAGACATTTCAGAACACCTACCAGGTGTTAGCTGTGACCTTCAATGATACAAGTGATCAGATTATTTCTGGTGGAATAGACAATGATATCAAGGTATGTTTGGTGTTTTGTTATATTTCCCTTTCACTATCTCCACTCACTGAGATGCATCTTTTCAAACCTCGGAGATTGTGGTAGCTTGCACTTAATACCAACTAAAAGGAAGATAGTAATTTTGATCATGTTTTCTTTCTGTCCTATCCTCATTGACTGCCTAAGTCAAGGGTTGCATTACAGCTCCTGTAAATGCTGTAAGGACCAGGCAGTTAATGTGAAATATGCAGTTCCTGTGTGGGGAAATGAAGAATGCGTTCTCTGCTTAAAGACATTCAGAACCTTTGTTGTTGCTGTTGTTGGCTTAATGAAATCCATTTGTGATTTTTTTTTCCCCTACCCTAATGTCTTAGTGTGTCTTTCTTTTTGAGACTATGGAAAGGAAATTGTGGAGAGTCTTTAGCTCAAAATGAGATACAGTAATGGTGTTGATGAAAGAGCTACTAGACCATGTATTATATCTAACACTTCGATAGTGCTTACATTGTTCTTAGAGCTTTACATTATTCAGTTAATTCACAACAATAATATAAAATAAGCACTATTAAAAACATTTTGTAGATGAAGAAACTGAGCTAAGAGAGGCACAACTTAAGGTTATATAGCTAATAGCAGTGGAACCTCAGAAAGCTTAGTTCTAGAGTCATGCTCTTAATACCTGTGAGAAATCCCCTGAAGATTTTTCTGCTCACTGTCTTCAGTTCCCTACCTCCCTTTTATTCTTCAATTCCATATTTCCTGATCACTCCTCAACAGTTTGGCTTCTCCCTCCATTGTTTCATTTACCCACCACTCTTCAAGGTCAACAATCTTATCTTGTTACTGAATCCAGTAAATTCTTCTAGCCTTTTTTTTTTTTAACTGGTTATAACAACATACTTTCCTACCCCTCTGGCATATCCTTCTCTGAGCTATCTCTCTGTACATTCTTTAAATACTATTATTCTCCAAAGTTCTTTCTTAGGCGCTCTTCTCACTTTATACCTTTTCCCTAGACAGTTCTCAACTATTGCCATGACTTTGTCATCTCTGTGCTGATGATTCCATATTACCAGCCCAGATCTTCAGTTTCAGAGCCCTGAGTTCAACCAGCCACTCAGCATCCCCTACTTGGGTATTTCATAAGTACTTCAGAATTCACCATTTCCAAAATTTAACTTCCTATCCCTTTTCTACCACACAACTATGGTAGAATGTGTGGAATCAGAACATGGGAACTTAATTAGATCATCTTAATAGCTAATGCACTATTTCCCAGAGTGAGGTTTGGGAACCCCACTAGCAGTAGACTCACTAGAGGACTTAAATAGATGAAAGTAGGTAGCGTCATGAAGCCATGATAATTTTTATTTAAAAAAGTGTTAGTATTAAAATTTATATACAGTGAAATTAAGTTTTTTTAGCGTACAGTTCTGCGAATTTTAATGCTTGCCTAGATTTGTGTAACTACCACAAACGGTACAGAACAACTTCTGTCACCACTGCCCCCTCCCAACATTTCACAGTGCTCCTCTGGTTCAAACTCTCTCTACATCCCTAATCTTTACCAACCATTAATCTGTTGTTTATCCTGTAGTTTCTTTTCTAGGATATGTAAATGGAATCATACCATATGCAACCTTTGGAGACTGAATTCTTTTATTTACACTATGAGAGTTTGATATTCTCATCTCCACTGTGGGAATAGACTAACCTAAGAATAATACTTTTGTGCTGGTAAGGTC
This sequence comes from Eonycteris spelaea, assembly GCA_003508835.1. NCBI lineage: Eukaryota > Metazoa > Chordata > Mammalia > Chiroptera > Pteropodidae > Eonycteris > Eonycteris spelaea. Next base: position 11,355,259 of record PUFA01000006.1, read on the forward strand.
TTCTTACCACAAAAAGTATGATTTACTTCAGGCTTTTTATTCTAGACTGTTCCTGGCCCTTCAATAAACAAATATATTCAATTGTGCTTTAGTCCTGAAGGGATACCCAATGCTTTTTTTAGGATTTGAATGTTTTCCATGTCTTCTCAAACACACACCATATGATGTAGCTACCCTTAGGGTTGGTTATTTCTGCAGTTAGCTAATCCCAGTCATTGTTGATTTATATCAATTTTATTCTGATATCCAAACTAATCTCAAAAATGGGAAGTATAAATTTAGTCCCAGGAGTACAGCAGTTATGTTCAACACTAGCATTTTTCTAAAATATCATCCTTTACATTTCTTCGAGAAGTCTTCTGATTCTAGTTTTGTACAATTTAGTTAATTTGGAACTCCCAGTTATCCTGTATGTTTTACAAGTTTATGTCATGACTTTGTAGTCTTTGTTTTTCTAAACTAAAAAGTCTTTATTCTGTCCACAGACACTCAAATTTTTCTGTTAGTGCTTTATTTTCAGGGAAAATTTTTTGAAAAGTACACAGTGTATTCCAAAAACTGTGACATCTTATTGTGTACCTGGGCAGTATCATTGCCTTCTCTTGCCAGTTTTGGGAGCTTTCTGTTTGTGCACTGTATATAGTGTATCTTATTTTCCAAACTAAAAATCGGGATGGACTGTCTTGATTTGCCTACTTATTTACCTTAAAAGTTTTGCAGAAATGTAAAAATTGCATTCAAATATATATTTAAAAATTAAGATAAAACCGTTTACTACAATTTAAATGTTTTTAGTAATAAAAATAACTTTTGTTCATTGAAGAAAACTTAGCAAATTTTAAAAAAAGTAAGACAAGTAAATCACTTACAGTCTCATCATCCAAATTCACTCTTTGATATTTTAGTATACTTCCAGTCTGTTTCTATGCTATAATGTTTTGTATGAAGACATCTTAATATTCACACTTCAGATAAAATAAGTCCGATCTCGTCTGATCTCGGAAGCTAAGCAGGGTCTGGCCTGGTTAATACTTGGATGGCAGGCCACATAGGAAGACCAAGTGCTGTAAATGTAAAAAATAAAGGATTGTAAACTTAACAAAAGTCCTTGCAATCTGTGAGGTCAACCAAGGTTGCCTTGCTAAAAAATAAAAATTAAAAAAATCTTATATGATGTTCTTTTCACTTAATAACATAGAACTAATTTTTTGTCTGGAACTATCCCCTCTTCCCCCCGCCCCAATAGTACCATAATTAGCTAGCCAACTCTTTTCTTCTAATCTTAGCTCAGATATCTCCTCTTCAGAGGATTTCTTAGACTAGACCCTCCTTCTACTTGATTTCTATTGCATCACTCATCTTATTTTCTTCTTAACATTGTAGTTAGAATCGTTCAGGATTATAGGATTATAGTTAGGATTATTTTTCTTTTTTTCTCTAGTTTTAATGGTATATAATTGACATATAGCATTGTATTAGTTTCAGATGTACAACATGATTTGATATATGTATATATCATAAAAGGATTACCAAAATAAGTTTAGTTAATCCATCACCTCATAGTGCTACAAATTATTTTTCCTTGTAATGAAATCTTTTAAGATCTATTCTTTTAGCAATTTGCAAATGCACGATACAGTTTTGTTAAATTTAGTCACCATGATGCACATAACAACCCCAGAACTTAGAATCATTTTTTCTGATTCTCCCATTTAACTGCTAGCTATGTAATCTTAAGAAGGTTATTTAACCTTTCTGAGTTTCCACTTCTCATCACTAAATGGGAATGATCACCCTACCTCATACAATTATATGGATTAAATGAGGTAAAGAATATAATATTCCAGCAAAATGGTAGTTACTTAGTAAGTGTTCTATATATGTTAGCTGCTTTCATCATCATTTTACTTATTAGAATATTTGATAATGTAGTAAGTGACAACCATGTCACTGGATGTTTAGGCTATTTCCTATGTATCACTATCACAAATTAAACTGCCGTGGACATATTTGTGCATGAACTCTCCATGTTAATTTTCTTAGAATAGATTTCTAGATGAAAATTAATATGTTAATAAATATAAGGATATTTCATATCTTAGATACAGGTTCCCATATTGTTTTCTGGCAATAGCAGTTAATACAGACAGTATTTAAAATAAGATCACAATAGCTTTTTGACTTCGTCTTGGCTCCTATGTAACTAAAAGGTATGCTGGAAAGGTATGCGACTATTAGGATGGCAGTCTTCTTTCTATCTATCTAACTAACACCTATTCTTACATTCTTAGGGAAAAATAACTACCCCTGGACCCAGAAAGATTCTTAATTGTCTTCAGGTCTTCATAAATTTCTTTAAATGTAAAACAGAGCCTTCTTTTCTATCAGAAACAGACTCAGAGAGTGTTAAATCTGAAAGGGACCTTAGACATGGTAGTTATCTCTCTTACTTTACAGATGGCTAAAGTGAAGCCTTACCGAGTGATTCGGCCAGATCACATGGTCAGTCACACACATAGTCATTGGTAGAGCCAGTACCAGAACTCTATTTTCAGAGAGCTAATACTTTTTCCACTCTTATCGAATTGTCTCTAGTTGATTGACAAGTATCTTTAAGCACTTACAGGCCTACCAGTCTTGAGCACTTGTTTGACAAATTACTATATTCCCTCACTACATCAGGATATGCTCCTGAAAGAGCCTAGTTTTTGTTTTGCTTCTCAGTCTCTTACTTAGCACCACCTATTCTAAGAAAGGGGGAACAAATAGGGAGTAGGAACCCCATTTAGATTCTGAGGTGAACAAATTCTTGTGCGTTTGTTAGCAATTATGTTCTTTCTGCCAACCTCTTGGGATTTTTCTTTCTGGTTATAGTATTGGGGCATCAGAGGAAAATGAATAAAAGAAGAAAATGTGCTTCTGTTCGATGGCTTCAAATTCCAGTTGGCAGTTCTTTGGCATTTCTTATAATTCTGAGCTCTGGTCAGAATGGGAGTTTAGTTGATCATTTTTGTTTGTTTTGTTTTTAATGTAGTGGGATGGGTAAGGGGAATAGAAGAAATCCTCACTAATTTCCCAGCCTTCGTTCTCATCCTTTCAATTATCTGGGCCTAAAGGATCTTTCTGGAATGTAAGTCTAACCAAATCATTCCACTATTCTGAACCCTTCTATGGCTCCTAGTGAGGAAGATAAAGTCCAAGCCACGCATTAAAAATCTTTCATGAGCTGATCTCTGCCTTTCTACCTCTCAAGCATTGTCTGCTGCTTCTCTGCCTGATTGCCTACAGTCCAGCAATTTCTTCATGCCTCTATGCCTTCACACATTATTTTTACCTAGGAATACTCTTCTGCTTTGAGTAAAATATATCTCATTCTTTTTTCATACCCTGCTCAAATGCTTCATTCTCTATGAAACTTTCCCTTCCTCACTCCTATCTGTGGACCACAAGAGAGTTAATTCCTCTTTGCTACTGTACCTTGTATAGCATTCTCATCTCTTAAAACTAACATGGCTGTTTTTCCTGCTGACTGAAATCATCTCTAACAGTGCCTGCCACTAATGACATGCTCTGATGTTCACTGAGCAGTTGATTAGGACATTTGTAAAATATTTTGCTTGAATTAGTGCTTTATTCACGCTTTCTGTGGGAAATTCCAAATAGATTTTGGCTCTGCACAATATGTGCAGGCCTCAAAGAGGGAAGTCTGGAAATACCACCCAAGGACTGTGAGAGATGGTGAATTGCATTCTCTCTTAGTTACAAAGCTAAAGATTTCAACAGTGTCTTCTCTAGAGGAGGATCAACAGCTTGAACAAAAAATTTCAGCTATTTTAAGCTTTCCTGATTATTTAGGATAGCAAACATCCTGACACAAAAATGATTGTTTATAAAGTATGTTGGGTTCCACACATAAATGAGCTATTGACAGGGAACGAGGAGTTGTCTCTTACGTATTTCTTTGACATATAACACTGAACTCATTTCTAGATGAGGAAAGTGCCTTGCTTAAAGAACAAGAAAAAAAATCTTTTCACTTAGAAAAAAACTACATGGCAAAAGTAAACCAGATTTAGAGGAAATTTTGTGTAATACCAATGATGTTAAGAAAATTGCCGTTCTTGTTCTATGTGACATTTCAAACCAGTTATATTGGCTTTAATATATTTTCCAAATAGTTACAGGTTATGTAAGTATAAACACTTATATTTTCCTTATTTACTTAATAGCTCATTATATAAACATTTTTATATTTGGTCTTTAGAGTTATTTTTAGGAGTTGTTTAACAATAGGTACCAATTATTGAGGACCTTCTGTGTGGCAGGCACATTTATGCTAAGCATTCTATTTGTCATCCTCACAACAACCGTAAGAAATAAATGTTATTCCCATCTTATAGACCAGAAACAAGTTCAGAGAGGTTAGTGGACCAATAACACATAACTTTTACATAGCAAAGACTAATTCAGTCTGACCCTAAATCCCCACTCTTTCCACTCTGCTATCCTGTCTATAGCATGAGAACTCATAGTGTTACAATGCGTTTATGAGCCAAAACTTAATAAACTGTATATTTTTTCTGTTTGACATTAGGTTATTCTCAGCTGAACTGTTTCTCTTACCTTTCCTACCCAGGCGTATTTTAATAAATATGCTTTTCCATAGTGTGTATATATGTGTGTGTATATACATATTATGACATCAAATGAAAAATTTTTAAGCCTCTGTCTTTGTATGTTACTTTGTTATATAATTTTTTGCATGCAGTCATAATGCCTTTTTCAAATGACATGTTTACTTGTTTTTTTACAGTTATAATAGTTTATTTTTAATTGCTAAGATTCAGAGTTGAAGCATTTTTTAGTTTTTTAATTCCTAACTTATTTCGTTATGATTTGAAAATAACTTACACATTCTATTATTTTTTGCTAAACTTTATCTTAATATTTGACATTCATTAGTTGCTATCTATCTAGTCAAATATACTAACTTCGACTCCCTTTTTAGAAAGAAGAGAGTGTTACCTCTTTGTTAGAAATCTTGTATTTTGTGGTAAAGTAATTCTTGGCCCAGTGGTAGTTTAAGAAGGGGTTACCAATTTCTCTAGGCAGTTGACTCTTTAGTAATTAGTTTACTGCTGTTCATAACTTGATTTCTGAGAGCACCTTTTTGTTTTACAGGTCTGGGACCTGCGCCAAAATAAGCTTACCTATACGATGAGAGGCCATGCGGATTCAGTGACTGGCCTGAGTTTAAGTTCTGAAGGCTCTTATCTCTTGTCCAATGCAATGGACAATACAGGTAACTTTGGAAAGGAAAGCACTCTTAAGTTCCCAGTCATTGTGGGTCATAAAGAAAGTAGGCCTTGGGTGCTAGAAGTGTGAGCTGGGATAAATGAGAGTCCAAGGAAAGAATCAGGACAGCTCACAGATTTTCATCAGGGCAATTAGGAGGACACGTAATAGAAGAAGCTTTAGAAGAAAGAGATGTCAAAGAGCCAGGATTCTAGTCTCAAAGATGCCATCTAATCCCTGAGCAGCTTTGCACATAACATTTCTCTAAGCCTCAGTTTCTACATTGGTAATATAAGAAGATTGGACTTCACTTTTAAGGCCCATTTTAGCTCTGGCATACTGTGGATTCAAGTAGGGGACAAGAAACTCTTGGTGATAAGTATATTGAAAAAGATGAGGGTCTTAAGTTTTATCTAAGACAGCTCAGATACTTCAGAGAGCACCATACTTGGATGATCAGTAGACCTATTGATATCTTGATTGTGCTTTCTGCCAGTATGCCTTCCCTCTCCACTCCAAAGCATTGGTGTGACAAGAGGACCTCATTAAAACATGTCACCTTTCCGAATTTACACAAACACTCTTGTCTGCTTCTTTTTGAGTGTGGGAGGATGGGTATTGCAGAAAAGGAAGATGACTTGTTGGATTATATGCTTAATTGAGAAGAGTTTGGAAATGCCTCTCTGGTGTGCAAGTTCATATGTTTGTCAGGAGCAAAAATGTTTTCACTGGCATTTAAAAATGAAAACAGTGTATAAGCACTCACTGGGTGCTCAATAAATATATGTCGAATGAATTAACATTCTTACCATCTGACTGGATTCTCAGGTCAGTAGCAAACTTTTACACATAACTTCACCTTTTTATGCCTCTCTGAGTTCAAGGATTGTTATTTTTCCACACTCAAAATGATATCACTCAGATTCCACTATAGGTATAGCTTTAATTAACAATAGCTGTAGCTTCCGCTTAGTGTGGGTATTTATACATGTCCTGATTTTGATGGATTTACCATTGACATTCTGGCGTTGGTCACAGTAGAGAAAGATGCGATTCCCTAAATGGTTATTAAAATAATGAGAACTTTTTGTTATGGCTATATAATAAAAGTACAAATTTTTTGTTTATAGCCTCCAATATTTTAGAGCCCTTTCACATATATCATCTTATTTGATCCTTAAAATACTCTTACTAAAAAGAAAAATAATTTTACAGAGGAGACCAAAACACAAAGAATCTCACTATTTACCTGATAATACCCATATATAAAGCAGAGCTATAATTAGAATCAAAGTTCACTTTTAATATGTTTGATTTTGTTCAAGTTTAGGCTGTTAGGTGCTCATGAGCAAAATTAGAAAAGGTTAGTTCTGAGTTTGTTTTTTATAGACTGAATGTCACAGTAGTCAGTAGTAGCTAGATTGTCATATGAAAGCTTCACTAGATGTGAATCTTTGGGTTGGCAGAGGAATCATTTGCAGAATGTTTTGTTGGAAGTTAGTGTCATAGCCAGCTACTTAATGTTGTACTTCACTAGCAGTATGTTTGACATTTCTCCTTCCTACCCCCTCAGCTTTTTGTCATTAGACCCAGTTAATGGAACTTGAATGCATTTCATTCCTGATAGAAAAAAGGCACAGACCCTCTCCAGGTAGCAGTGTACCATGTTGGACCTCCTCCTCTAAGAAAATAGTACCAGTCATTGACATGGTACTGATTTTAGCTGGGTTCTCAGGAGGCTGTGGCTAATAACTGTTTTACTTAGTTTATTTGAATTTGCAGTGCGGGTCTGGGATGTCCGGCCATTTGCTCCCAAGGAGAGATGTGTAAAGATATTTCAAGGAAATGTGCACAACTTTGAAAAGGTGAGTTCTGCACAGCAAAGAAGTTCTACTGTTCATTTGATTCAAAGAAACATTTAAGGTGGTGCTAAGGTGCAGTATCTATGTATATCAAATCATTGTGTTATACATCTAAAACTAATACAAAGTTATATGTCATTTATATCTCAATTTAAGAAAAGAAAAAGATGATGCTAAGGGTAGAGAGCGGTAGTCCACTAAGAAGGGGCTATATTCCGGTAACACTGTTCTCCCTCAAAACTGTTCTTGACAGAAATAAAACTGATAGAAGGATAGAGCAGAAGGCAATCACATAGATTGTGGTGGAGCCAACTCTCAAATTGAGAACTACTGATTTCAACAAGACACTCCTACCCTTTTAATTCCTTAGTAACTTTGACCCTCTTAGGTCAGTGTTCTAAATGGGACCTAGGCTCCCATAGCTGTTAACCAGATGGGCTCCCTCACCCTCCCAGTGATCAGCTATTAGAACCCTGAGAATACATCTCTTCCCTCAGGAAGCATCACAGCCCAAGTTCTGAGAGACAGAAATTTTTTCTAAACTGTCAAATCCCAGGTCAGCTCTTAAAAACAGCTTTTTCTCCAGATAATTTGATATAGAAACTAATGTTCTTTTGAGAGCCCATTGAAATTCACTTTTACTTTATAAACCAAATCTTATTTTTTTGTTGCATTTTTTAAATTTTCCTTCAAGATAAATACAACATGTTTTTAATGAGGATCAAGATAAATGGAGCAAAGGGAGTTTCCATTTGGCAGAACAAAATTTTGTTGCTAGGTCCACTCTACTTTCAGCATTTTCTAAGGTTTTTTTATGGTATGAAGTTATAAAATATGCTCTCTTGGGCCACAAAATACAAGATAATTGCTGATCATCTTTTTGGGGAGAATAATTACAACCACTTAAGAAATGTAAAGTCTCTTAGTGATTCTGTAGTCTAATAAAGAAGAGTTTGGTACATTACTGTATTCATTGAGTTCCTGCTTATTTATCATTTTAGAATCTTCTGAGATGTTCTTGGTCACCTGATGGAAGCAAGATAGCAGCTGGCTCAGCCGACAGGTAAGGATTACTGGGCTTGAGGTAAAGAATGATGGAGCTATGCAAGTATCTAATGTTTAATACATTAAGTGCGGATACCGAGCTAGAATAGACATAGAATTATAGCTGTATTCAGAGATGAAGCCATGTGCAGTATGAAGGTTTTAAAAATCATGTCAGACAAACACATCATTTCTACCCTCTTTGGATACATTTTAGACCCAGAGGGTAAACAGTTTCTTTGATTCTGTTGTGTTCCCTTTGCCATCATAACAAAATTCAGACTCATAATCTGACTCCTATTTTTTTTATTGTATTCTTCTGCCATGCTTCAGTTCATTCAGATGGTGTGCTCTCCTCCTCCACCATCCCCACAGGGCTTCACTCACATGGAACTACTTCTCCCTTTGTTATATCTCATGTGCCTTCAGGCTTCTCTCTACGGTCTCCTCTTCTCAGTTATCCAAACTCTTATAACTCTCTAGTTATCACCTCTATGTTATGTCTCTCAACTTTTCCTGGCCCTCTCTCTCCCTTACCTCTTGGGCATAACTAATTTCCCTTTGTTTGAGCTGTAGTCACACTTTGTACATCTAACCTTTATTGGCCTTTATTACATCTTACAGTCAAACAGTGGGGCCCGCTGTTATTTGCTCCTGGAGGTCAGAGAATGATTCTTAGTTATCTGAACCCAGGGTAATGCTTGACCTATTCATGAAGATTACATGAATGAATTCCTTACTCAAGGATGGCACTTAAATTTTGGTGACCTGTACTTTGAAGGGAGTCAGAGGTTAAATAGGGATGCCCAGGTGCCCAGACTATTGAGCCACAGATGTGGAATGGTAAAGAATGAGAAAGCCTTCTAATGGCAAGCTGTGGATCTAGCTCCCATCTTTCTCGCCCTTTAGAGCAGGGGTCCCCGACCCCTGGGCCAAGGACCAGTACAAGTTCATTGCCAGGAAAAATGGACAATTATTTAGCTTCTTTCTGCAGAGGGGAAAGAATCCAGGTGAAACAGTGCTACATTGATAATTTGAGTCCTGATGGTTTAGAGAACTGCCTTGAAGAGAGGATCTAAGGGATTTTCAGTTGTTAGGTGACTAAAGATCTTTAAACAGGTCCACAGCCTAAGGTATCTTACATTCTGACAGGGTAGGCACCGTTCTAAGTATTTTTACATTATTCTCAGCAGGGAGATTGTATCTTATGTAATTAAGCTTTTAAATGATATTTGCCTGTGCTTTTCTTTTGAATAGTTTGTTTCTGACATTGGTCCTTCTGACTTTCAATGTCCTCTCTTTCCTCTTTCCTTCCCCACTGTTCCTTTATACCTTACATGTGGAAGCATGGCTCTGGTCTGGGGAAAGTCTGCTTGCCTACCTGCTAGGGTTGGCCAGATTTCACAGGCCTCCTTGCCAATTAGCCCCAAATCAGCAAGCAGCTCTGTTACATAAGGAGCCTGGTTCCTGCTGAATGTTGCCATGCCAAAGTAAGGAGAAGACATGGAACCCCTCTAAATTTAGCACCTAATTGGCAGCCATGGAGAGTGCAGCCTTGAAGTAAACCTTTGGAGATCTGGGTTTCTGCTGGCCTTTATGTGCCTGGGAAATGTATCCTTCTCAAAAGATTGCTTTTCAGCTTGGCCTGGATTCAGCACATTTCCCCTCTCTACTTTCAAATCACCTACCTCCTCATGTTCAGACTTTGAAATCCATCAACAGTCCTATCAAAGACTGCAGGAAAACTGGCCAGTCCTTCTGTTATGAGTGATTTATTCAGCCTATTGATTTCATGTGATTCTGTTTTGAAAACAACTGTATTTGTCATAACAATAGCTATCAATTGTATATGCCAGGCACTTTGCATACATTATCTTATTATTTCTCTCAACCAAGATCAATATTGTCTTTATTCTTACACCTAAAGAAAGAGAAGCCTAGGAAAGTTAAATAAATGTGTAAGGTTACTTAGCTATTTAAGTAGTTGGATTGAGACTTGAACCCAGGTCTTTCTAACTCCAGAGCTCATAGATTTTTTTCACTATGCCACATCGTCCTTCACTGGATTAATGAGGACAGTTATTTGTGCATGGCAGGAGAGAAGACAGTAGGGAGAATATGAGCATCGGAGCCAAGGAGTCTGTAGACATATGGGGTTCCTGCTTCTCTTCCATCTTGCTTGGAACTCATGTTTAGTTCCTATGGAGTCCAGCTCTTTTATATAATTAAGAAGCTCTTGTTTATTTGCATTTTAGACCATAAGTGTTTGAGCAGAACTAGGCATTTTATAATCAAGTACTGGTGAGTATACCCTTTTAGGTGTAGACTGAACAAAACAAATAATGTAAATAATTGAATAATCTGTTTGAAAACCACCAGTCCTTTGAATTTACTGACAAATTATTTTTTGCATGGTCTTGTGAAGATAATATCTCTATTTTACCTTAAGCTTAAAATGACCCAAGCAAGGTTGAGGGTCAAAGGAACTTCTTTTTTGGGGGGGGGGAGTGGGACAAGGTGTTTGAGGGTGGTGAGAGAAAGAATACTGGAATATATTAAGAGTTTTAGTTTTAGTTCTGCCACTGATGAACTGTGTCACCTTGGAAAGGTCATGTACTTTAGTTTTCTTAATCTGTAAAATGAGTTTAGACTAGACAATTTCTGCCCTTTCCCATGCTAGAATTTCATATTCTTTCTGTTCATGAATTCACTGCAAGATTTAGGTCAGTGTATATTTGGGTTATGTTTATATAACACAGATTTCCTGTTTCTTCTCTGGGCTCTGTGATTTGAGTACAATACTAAAAATTCAGGTGGATCTACAACCTAGGCTCCCGACCTGCCATGAAACGGATTACCTTTAAGACATTCCTGGATGGATATGAGGTTAACTACAACTTAATTATATTGGGTGATCTTTGAGAAAGATTTCTATGTGGGGTCTGTAGGAAAAACTTTGTCTTTTTCATGTTCTTCCATTTTTCAGAAGCTTGTGTTTGAAAATATCAGTAATGCTTATAATTTTGGCGATGCCTTTTTCTCCACTCAGTTGCTTATGGTCAGGGTCCCTGCCATATTCAAAATCAGTATTCCTAGTTTCTAAAAGCCAGAGTACAGTTCAGTAGATATAGAGTGAATAAATAAATTGTTGCTTTCATTTCTTTTAAAAAGCCATGCTTCTACTTACTCTCAGCTCTGGGAGGCCTTAGCTTTGTTCTTCATGATACCTTGCAGGTTTGTGTATGTGTGGGATACCACAAGCAGAAGGATTTTGTATAAGCTGCCTGGCCATGCTGGCTCCATCAATGAAGTGGCTTTCCATCCCGACGAGCCTATCAGTAAGTCTGTTCAGACTGTGGGGGAAGATAAACTATAGGAAACTTCTGACAGGGGCCCTGAGAATACAGAGGCAGAGTTGGATGTCTGTTTTCTGTGAATGTTCGTGCAGACAGTCTTTATGGGCATCACCGACGGTCTCACTGTTATTCTAAGTAGTAATGGTAAGCCCAGTGTTTTATTTTCTTCTCAGTCTCAGAGGGAGCTTGATTAGTCTAGTTCTTGTGAGTTTACTTGTTTCAAGTCGGTTTCAATGAAGTATTTGGATAAAAGAATGATATTTCTTAATACTCATATTAAATTGTAACAACTCATTTTATGGGCTAGCTAAACTAAATAATGGGCCTTGAATTTAAGGAGAAAATGTAACTTTCTTCAGGGCTAATCACATTTACAAAATGACTGGCACAGACATTGATTCTGCTCTTCTAGAACAACTTAGAAGGTTTTTTTCTTAGGATTTAACTGATAGGAGACATCAGGATTTAGAGACTGATCGTGTATTCCCCATAGCACAGTTCACCCTCAGTGTTTTGAGAGGACATGGATTGAAAAGCCAGGCTATAGTTTCCTGTGAATGGTGTTTTAAGAGGAGGGAGATTTAAGCTAAATCCAATTGCTCTTTTATACCAAAATTGGCTCTTGACATAAGAGCCCTTGAGCACCAACTCTCCTTGAGCCTTCATTATTTCCAGTTATCTTCTCTGTTTTTTTCACCTCAGTTCTCTCAGCATCCAGTGACAAGAGACTATACATGGGGGAGATTCAGTGAAGATAAGAAATGGAAGACTCCAAGGCTGCTTGACCTTGAGACTTCAGACTGCATCTTGGCATCATATGGTGCCCAGGCCAGTATCTTCCCTTCAGAGAATATCATTACTAGCAAGAAACTAAGAGGAGGTGGCCGTATTCTAGCAACCACACGTATCCAGTTTCAACAGAATGATTAAGGCAAGCTTACAGTGGCCTCTGAAAACCACCTGCCAGATTTCAGGGACTCTTTGGTTTTTTCGTTTTGTTTTGTTTTGTTTTCTTCAAAGGGACAGATATGTTTGGTTTGTAGTTTCCTATTTTCTAATTCAGGCTGAAGCCAGAGAAGTGACTGAAATTTGTTGGGGATTTTTTTTTTTAATCAATAACTGCATTGTATATTTTCTTTCTGTGTTTCTCTGAGTCATTTTGTATTAAAAGCTAAATAGATGCCTTTTTACAAGAGCCATGTAGATTGGATTTATTGCTGTCCTTTCTTTGCTGCTTGATCACTAAATTTGAGCAGGGCATAATATGACAGGGGATACATCCAGTTAAACTTCCGAGAAGGTGTTTACTGGGATGTTTTGGGCTTTTTCCCCCCTTTTCTGTGTTTTTGTGGGTTACTCACTCTTGAAAATGACAAACAGAATAATTATCAGTAGCAAATACTGCTCTCCTGCTAGAAACATAGTAGTAAAGAGGTGATAAATAGGTCTGAAAGAATCTGGTTCTTGTTTACTTTTACATGATCTGTAATGAACAGGGTTTTTGTCTACTCTCTCTCCTGCCCAAAACACTTCTAAGCAGTAATCCCTACACTGAGGGTTCCTACAGTGGGCAGATTTGGGGCTGTCTCAGCTGGCAGAAATGATATTGGCTGGAAGACTGCATCAAACTCAACTCAAAAGGAATATGTAAAAGTTTTGGTGTCACTGGGCCGTGACATTAAGATTTGTTTATGATTTTGCTTGCCTGTCTCTCTTTCCTAAATTGACAGGGTTATTAAGAAATGCTATTAGTTGTCTTCTACCCCCAAGACAGATTACTGTCTCCCTGAATCACTGGGTGACTATGGCTAGCACGCATATCAGTACTAATGGATTCCACCTGACTCTAGGGAGTGGCATGTGTCTTTTATGAATCTCATATCTCAACACAGAGGTCTTCACACCTCCAACCTGTTCTGAACTTGATTGGTTTTATACTTTTAGCTCATAAGCCTGAATCATCTATGTATCTTAAGTTGTAAAAGAGAAAGGATGGTTTTAAGTGAGCACATGTCCAATATTTAACTCATTGATGAAGGAACCAAAGGATGATAAAGCTGTCAAATCAGTTACTTTTAATACAGTGAATGAAGTTTGAATAAAATATACTGGAAACATCAATTTATTGTGCCTGAGAGAGTTAAGGAAGTTTCACAGATTATGTGATTATGCTTAAATTGGGACTTAGAGAAGGAATAGGACTTTTTCAGGTGGACAAAGAATATGTGCATCAAACTTACACATGGTTAGAGATCCTATAGGCTGAGGTTTCCTAAAGTGTATTCCACAGAACAGTGTTTCCCAAGTATGTTAGATACATTGGGGCATAAAGATTCCATATACAAGTAAATTTAGGGAAGCCTGTGTCAGATAAAGTCAAACAGGTTTCTTTACTGGAGGACTGCTTAGAGCCTTTACTGTACAAAGTGTAGTGAGATCTTCAAAGGGAATGATGACTCAGATTTCAGTCCTGAGCAATAATTATATATAAGGTCATGACTTCAACCAGGAGAGAATTGGCAAAAGATGTTTTGCAAGCTGCTCCTCACACCTCTAGCACTATGACAGGTTACTCCTTAATCCTGTGAATATCCACATACCTCACAATTGGTCCAATACCCTCCACTCACCCATTTTCTTGGCTTGAGGTAAAACAAGGCTTGAACCTTGACATTGCACTTTTAAAAACCTACCAATCCCTTGAGAAGTTGGCAATGAGTGGGAAGAACCAAGGCCCTGGAGACTAGGGGCTTCCCTCTAATCGTAGCATCTTCACTCCTCCCAAGTGCCTTTTTCAAAGGCTGGATAGAAGCCATTAGCAGGCGATGACAGCACCACTTAGACTTTGAAGGAAATAGAGGCCCCAACTTGGGGAATAAAGGTTTGAATATAAAACATCCCCAGAGGGTGCAAATTGTATTCTCACTTTGGGAGAGAGAGATTGTTCCCGAATGAGTAATGGCATCTCTGGTTTTCAGTTAATTTTTCTTAATGATTTCCACAGTTTCTAGCACTTAATACTGTTAGCACTTAAAAGAGCTAGATTTTTTTCTGGGTGGTTGAGTTTTGTGCTGAATTGTCAGGGAGGTGGATTTGGACAGCTCAGGGCTCTTGTCAAAGTTGCCTCTTCACAGCAAAACTATAGTTATTTGTTTCTCACAGATAGACCTAGAGTCTGCTACTTGTTAACAATTAAGGTGTATGAATGGGAAACTGAGGTCAGTGAGAGCTCTGAGCAATTTGAGGCTGTAGGCAGTTGAGCCTGAGGAAAAGGCTGTCAGGCCATTTGAGTTAGAACAGGATTGCTCCTTCCAAGAGACTTAAAGACTTGACAGCTATGTCCCAGGACGGAGGGAAGAGCCAGGCTTAAAAGTCAGCCTTAGTCCTGTGGGACCAAATGAAGCCAAGTCTGATTTCGGAGACTGCCCTCCGGTCAATTGTCTCTGTCCCCAAGACCCATAAATGATCCATCTCTGAAAAAGTGCTGCATCAAGCCCTGAGCTATTCCAGACTCTCTTTTCTTTTAGACTTCAACTTTTCTCACTTGGATCTGCAACCCACCTAGACTCTTAGATTCTTTTCAACTTATATCTGCTGGAGCAGCGGTCACCAACCTTTTTGTGAGAATCTAATGCCTGATGATCTGAGGTGGAGCCGAGGCGGTGATGCTACTGCTGAGGAGCAGCTGCACATACAGATGAAGCTTAGCTTGATCACTTTACTGCTACTCACCTCCTGCTGTGCGGCCTGGTTCCTGACAGGCCCCAGACCATACTGATCCACAGCCCTGGGGTTGGCGACCCTGGTCTAGATCGGTTGTTCTCAACTCTAGGCAATTTTACCATCCGAAGGACATTTGGCAGTGTCTGGAGACATTTTGATTGTCACAACTGGAGGGATGCTATGCACATTTTATGGGTAGAGGCCAGAAGTGCTCAAAGAACAAGTGCCCCAAAATGTCCTTAGTAATGCTGTTGAGAAACCCTACTCTAGAACTGTGATTCTCAAAATGTGGTCTTAGACAGCAGCATCAGTATCACATGAAAACTTGCTAGAAAAGCAAATTCTAGAGCTCCACCTGAGACCTACTGAATCAGAAATTTTGGGGAAAGGAAGTATTCAGCAGTCTGGTTCAACAAGCCCTCCGGGTGATTCTGATGCAAATTGGAGAACCACTGCTCTTCACACTGCTCTTCACAAACTTCACAAAGTTTTTGTCTATTCTAGGAACCTTGTCTGTTTATTCATTAATAGTTCTCCCTATCTATGTTCTTTTTGGCAGTGCTGTACATGTATTATCTCACCTGGTTGTCATAAATGGGGATAATGGGACAACAGTTTCAAAGAGAAGTAACACCCAAGATCAACCAACTGTTAAATGCAAAGCCAGGATGTAAACCCAGCTGGAGCTCTTATCACCACGATGTAGGCCTTAGTGGCTTTCAGCCTTAGAATGCACATAGAATCACCTTGGGAACCTTTAAAAATCCAGATACTTAGATCATACCCAGCCCAATTAAATCAGAATCTCTGGGGTGAGAATCAGTAATTTTTTAAGCTGCTTTAGTGATTGTAATGTGTAATCAAGGTTGAGGATACTGGTGTTAGCCATGGTTATGACTTGCCAGAAGGGCGGTATAAAGCCACAGTGACTTCCTCTGCCACCCCAAGCTCTCAAACCAGTGCTCTAACACATGCTGTGGGTGAGCTTAAGAACACTTCCCAAAGCCCCTGGCTAAGCTAAAACTTAGGAACTAGGCCAGAGAGCAGAGGCTAATCCACTGTGGTCTTCTCTACCTACCTGGTGGGACTATGGGGCTTTGTGTAGAAAAATACCATTGACCTTTCTTCAAAGACCCAAGTATATATATCTGAAGGGACGAGGGCTACAAAGGACCTAACTTAGGTCATCTAGTCCAACCTCCTTTTACGGAAGGGGAGACTGGGAGAAGATACGGTTTATCCAAGGTCACATGCATATTGTTAGTTGTTTGCTCTCATTCAGGGAGCATTTATTCAACGCCCCTCTGTGCTGGGCTTTGAGAATTACAGAAGCAACTGAGTCATAGCCTCTGGAGGTTTCACAGTGGGACAGAAACCAAAAAATCAGGGCTTCTCAGATTTTCCCATAAGTGTCTTTAATGGCAGAGGAGAATGAACTAGGACAGGAGGGACTCCTGAAATTAATAGCTTTGAAATTTTACCATGAATCTTTAAACTCTGATTCCCCCCAACTTTTTATTTTGAAAATTTTCAAACGAAAATTATATAAAGACAGTCCCTGACTTAACTTAAAATTTTTCCACTTTACAATGGTACAAAAGCATTTCACATTCAGTAGAAACCAAACTTCAAATTTTGAATTTTGATCTTTTCCTGGGCTAGCGATATATACAATATATACAGTATGATACTCTCATGATCCTAGGCAGTGACAGCTGCCAGTCAGCCACACAATCATGAGGATAAACAACCGATACTCTGCAGTGGTATTAAATGCATTTTTAGCTTAGGATATTTTCAATTTATGATGGGTTTATCAGGATGTAAACCCTATCACATGTTGAGGAGTATCTGTATGTTCCACCTAGATTCCATAATCTCTGTCTCTCATATACATATATAACTTTCAATTGCTATTGGAAGATGGTAACATAATTCTTTACTCTTAAATATTCCTAAATACTTTAGCAGGTATCTCTTAAGAATGTTCTCTTATAACCACAACATCATTCCCACACCAAAGAAAATTAACAGCAATTCCATGATACCATCTAATGAGCCAATTAAAATTTCCTCTGTATCAAAAATGTCTTCTATAGCTATTTTTTCAATCTAGAATCAATAAGCTTCTTACATTTGACTATTCTGTGTTCTCCAATGTATCTTTAATCTTAAACAGTCTCCTTACCTTTTTTCCCAGTGAAATTGACTATTTAAATGTATGTGGTCTGTGTGCTGCTTCATAAAAATAGTTGTGTTTGTTTTATATTAATAAATGTTTTAAATCACTGAGCACCAAGTAGAATTGACATTTCAGAAAGATGTACCGCATTTATTTGTGCTTTGTGTCTTCTCATGTACATGTTTTAGAAACATATAAATAAGCAATTCAAATACAATCTAATACATACTGTCGGAGGTATACCTACAAACTAGAGGCAGTGCCTAAGGAACAGTTAGGGAAAGTTTTACTGAGGAAATGACACTTATAGTGAATCCTAAAGGAGCATTGGAAATTGGGGAGAAAGAGCTGGGATGGGGGGAAGGGGTAAGTACGTACAGTCTAAGTAATGGAAAAAACATAGACAACTGTACAGATCACCAAATCTAGTATATTCAAATTGACACAGCACGTGGTGGTGACAGCATGTTGGGGGAGTGACAGATGAGTAGAAACCTTGGAAAGCATTGGAGCCAGATTGCAAGGGGTCACGAAAGCCAGCTTGGTAGATTTGGGTTTTTGTGATATGAAAAGGGAGCCAGCCGAGGTTTCTTGGTTGTGGTTAGGGGACCACACCTGAGCATGTTTTAGGTTCTGTGTACTCTTTGAGAAGATTATTGTGGAGAACAGTTGTAGGAACAGAATATAGATAAGATCACTGTCTTTAAACATCAAAGGTATGCCTTGGAAAAGAGGAAACACTCTTATTCTGGAAGGCAACAAAGTGGATTATAAGAAGGCACTTTTACACTCAAGGAAAGCAACTGAATCAGAGCTGTCCATACAGAGAATGCTACAAAGTTCCTCCCCTCTGGAGGTGTGCTACAGAAGCTGGATGCACATTTGACAGGAATGCCTGTGGTGTATTGATTTAGAGGGTTAGAGCTGCTCATCAGAATATCTAAGGAGTATATTTTTAAAACACCCATAGTCAGATCCCACCTCCAGAGATTTTGCTTGTGTTGGGCTGCTGTGGGGCCCTGATTCAGATGTAGGTCTGTATACTAACATTTGGGAGGACCTTTATGGTCTTTTTCAGCTCTACTGTTCTATAATTGTAGATGCTATTTTCCTCTGACTCTAAAATGGTAATTTTAGAATTCAATGAATTGTTTGTGTGTGAAAGGATGCCTGGGTGAGGACTTAATAGAAAATGATAAGGGGTGTGGAGCCAGCCACGGGTATTGAGAAGCCTGTGAGGGCATTTGGGACCTGCGAGGGACCAGGCCTGAGCTGCCTTTCTATCCTTATTGGCCCTTGCACAAGCCTAGTACAACATAATAAAGGCCCAGGGAACCATGGGGCCAACTGTAGAGGGCCACTTACCATCCCTCAATGTCCCCAGCTCAGATGGCCTGCTGGCAGACTTTAGCTGACCGCCCATGGTCTCCAGGGACTAGTGGAAAGGGAGATTTATCTTGGCTGTCAGAAGATTCAGTGATTCTGGACCCTACAGCCCCAGACAAGGAGAGTGGACTTTCGACAAGCTTTACTGCCATTAGAAGTGTTCACAGGGTTTCATGACCTAGTACCCGCCCGTTCATATACACCCTTTCTATCCTCTTCCTTTTCCCTTATCACTCCTCAACAGATTTTTTTTGTTTTAAGATTTGCTCTGGAACTGAGGTTTTGAAGAAAGTTTATTGGAGAAGGATAGTGGCAGTAAGGAGGCAATAGGAAGTAAAAAGTATGTGCAGAAGTGTAAGGAAAAAAGGGGTCACAGTTCCTGAAATGCACCTTGCTGTTAGACTTTTCTGTGTCTGTACTTTTTCTGTCTGGTAACCTATATTTCAGCCATCATCTTTTCTCTGAAGTTTTCCATCACTATCCCCAAGCAAAGTTAACCATTCTTCCCACAATTCTGTTTGTGTACCTAGTAGATGCTATGCCATTCTGTGTGTTGCTTGTAACTATCCTTATATATTCTGCCTCTCCCATAGGCCCAAGAGTCATAAACTCAGATACATCAGGGGCCAGAGAGGAAAGGCAAATGGGTGAAGCCACTGGGTTTAAGAAAATAAGCAGTGGATGGTGTCACACATTGGTCAGTATGCTAACCCCCAGGCCTTTCTCCCAAGGATCCTCAGGGGCACCTGTCCTGTTCATCTTTGGTTCCAAAGCTTTTAGCTCAATGCCTGGCACAGTAATGGAACTGGCCTGGAGGTCTTGAGATCCAGCTCTGCCCTTCCCATGCTGTGTGATTTTATAGAACTCATTCGACTTCTGCCCTTCAGGTTTTTCCTCTCTTCATCACTTCCCTCTTCAAAAAAGGTGCCTTGAAGATCATCCAGGCCAGTGGTTTTTCCACTTTGTTCCTGAGACCTTGGATTGAGATATTGACTTGGAGGTCATCACAGAAGGCAAGGGCAGACAGCAGATTGCCAGTCTTCTCTCTCCATATAACCAGAGCAGTTCTACATTTTCCAGTTTTAGAATTGTATGATTTCTTTTGAAGATAAGGGTCAACTGCTAAAAAAGAAATGTTTGAAATCTATAAGAACTGGGATAGGAATGATATAAGTAAAGTAGTTCTGCCAAGGTGCAAATCCTGATTCTGCCACATCCTTGTATGACCCTGGGCAAGTGATCTTACCTCTAAGCCTCAGTTTTATCACCTAGAAAATGGGGATGGTGATAATCATACCTACCTCAGAGGTTCGCTGTGAAGTTTAATGAGTTGATGTGTAGAAGTTTCTCAGAACAGCGCCTGGCGCGGAATGCTAAACAGGTGTTAGCGATTGTGATATAAATCAAAACAATGTTTAGTCTTTGTCCCATTCCTGACCTAAAGCTTCCAAAACTCTCTAATGGCCTCAGTGTCTATTGTTATTCGTGAGCCTCTTTTGATCACACTTGAGTGTATTCTAGGGAGGTGACTTAGGATGAGACCTCTAGGTAGACTCAGAATGTGGCTGGTACCAAAAGACCAAGTGATTAGAGGGTGGAAGCTTTCTGCATGGAGACTAGTTCTATAAAAACTCTTGAACAATGAGATCCAGAGCAGCTTCTAAATTGGTGAACTTGCTGAGAAGGTGGTACATCCCAACTGTACAGGGACAGAAGTGCCCAGCATCTTTCCAGTCTTTGCTCTATATACCTCTTCATCTGGCTGTTATTTGTATCCTTTATAATAAACCAGTAAAGGTAAGTAAAGTAGTTATGTGAGCTGTTCACAAGCAAATTATCAAACCTGAAGAGGAAGTTGTGGGAACCCTCGATTTATAGCTAGTTGGTCAGAAGTAGGAGTGGTTGGAGACTTGCAACTGGCATCTGAAATGGAGACAGCCTTGTGGGACTGAACCCTTAAGCAGTGGGTCTGTGCTAACTCCGGGTAGTGTCAGCATTGAATTGAATTGCTGGACAACCAGCTGGTGTCAGAGAATTGGCTGGTGTCAGAAAACACCCCAGAAACTAATTAGTGAGCGTGTTCAGTCCTCCAGCTTGGAAGAAGGAGAAATAGGTGTAACATTTTGGCTACCTTATGAGTGAACTTTCTCAGAGGTTTTCAGTGTTTTACCCCATACAAGGACTGTAGTGGGAGATTCAGACACTGAAGCCAGCTTTGGTTTAGATCAAGGGAGGAACTTCTTAACAGCTCACAAGTCTCATCACTTCAGCAGCTCCTACTGTGCCTCTCTCTGGGGCTGACCATGATTCTGCCTTCTCACTCGGGAGGCGTGGGTATATTCTGAATCATCTGTCCTTTGTTACTAAATTCTGCTTCATTCTCCCCACAATCTTTCCCTAGTTGAGGGGTTAGTCATCCTTTATGTCGACTTCTGCAAGTCCCTCCTGACGTCATCCCCAGCTACTAACCACCCCCCAACTTCTTGCCAAAGCCGATGCCATCTGTTCCTACAATTAGATTGCCCTCCCCCTTAGAATCCTGGACTTGCAGGTGGTAAAGAGGGCACAAGGTATGCTGGGGCCGCAGGCTGGGGAGATCATTCATTTACCAGATACTTGCTGACTCCTGACATGATCCAAGCCCTGTAGGATATAGAGAAAATTTATGACACAGTCACTGACTATGTAGAGCTCACAGTCTCTTGGGGAAAACAAACAAAATCAGACAAGTACAGTAAATCTCAATAACAGCTATAATAAAGGTGTGAGCCCAAAGGCAGGGCACCTCCTCCAGGTCAAAGTGACAGTTGAGCTGAAATTTGAAATTTATATAGTTTCCAGGCTAAGAATTTGGATGGGAGACGCAGTCTAGAAAGAAAGAACAACATTCACAAAGCGTGATGTGGATGCATCAGGGTGAGACTTGGACTAAGTAGAAACGACCAAGGGGCAGAAGCTAGTTTTGCTGTTGTCAGACAGGCCATCATCCTTGGTCGCATAGGACAGACAGATTTAAGAGTGAGTCAGCCAAGTCTTGGAACAAGAGTCATAGGCATGACGTGATAGAGACAAAAACCTGGCAAGGGCTGGTCACAGCCCCAGTGGAATCTACTATTACCGTAAGGATTAAATGAGATGATGTACGTGAAGTGCCTGGCTTAGAGTAAGCACTCAATAAAGGATAGCTGTTACTGCTATTAGTACTGAATAGCTTTGGTAGCATCACAGAGCAACTGCCAGAGACTTTACATGGAAGAGGCCCCAAAGAAGATCTGGTAGAGAACTGTCACATCTGGGCTAATCCTTTCTGGGCTGGTTCTTGTTCTTTTATGGGAAATGGACTCTGGAGAATCTCATGAAAGTTATGGACCCTCTCCTCAGAAAAAGGCACATCTGCTCACATGAAGCTTTGCATATTATTTCAGGGACTTCACAGACTCCTGGATGCCTGTCTAGTCATGGAATCTGGTTGGACACAGCTGTTACTAGCCCAAGTATGGCGGAGAAAGTTCCCACTATTCTTTCAGCTTGTTATTCCAAGTGAAAACCTCAGCACATGTAGTTTCAACTCTACTGAGTATCCTGTGTGCTTTAAAATACCAAGTGGGATGCTGAGGAATGGATGGAGGAGGGAGACCAGTAAAGAGACCTTTTTAGTAGTCCAGGAAGGTGATCGGGCTGGCTTCAGGAGCACAGTGCCATACCTGTGCTTGGTTTAATGCTCTGCTATGTCATCATTCTTAATTTTTAACAAGGAGCCTTGCATTATTATTTTACTGGACTCCACAAATTAGTTAGCCAGTCCTAGGAACAGATAATAATGTATTTAATTACTATGTAAGCAGCATACAAGTGGCAGTGCTGAGACTGGAACCCAGGCTGCTTTGGTTCAAACTGTAGTCTTTATGTCATACTGCCTTTTGGGTCAAGAGGGCTAGAGAGTGGAAAGGAAGGGCAAGAATAAGAAATGTTCTTTCTTCTGCTAGAACACTTCTCTACTCCTCTGCCTTTCCTTCCCTTCTGTTTTCTTAGTATCAATGTCATTTCCTCATGAAGGTCTTTCCTGATCTCCAAACATAAATTATGCCCCCTTACTCTCTCTTTTGCTCTTTATTATGCTTTCAGGCACTCACCAGAATTTGTCATTATGTATATATTGGTGTGTTTTCTTATTTTAATGACAATCCCTCACTAGACTGTTCTCAGTCAGTGCAGAGATTAGTGCATTTCCAATATCCCCAGTGGACAGCCTGGTACATAGTAGGTATTTCATAGATATTAGCTAGACGGTCCGGTTCACAGAATGTAATGACAGGTCAGACGGGATAGAGAAGCCCAGAGGATGACACAGAGATTCCCAGTTGAATGATGCTAATCACCAAGATGACCATGAGAAGTTAGGAGTGAGGCAGGGGTGATTAATTGGATTTGGGATGTGTTTGATAATTTGCTTTTGGTGCGTGGAGGGGGACTCTTGGAGAGGGCTGTCTGACGCTGGCAAGCCCTTCCTGAAACTCCGCCCCCCCCCCCACACACACACATTGCAGCCTAGGTTAAGAGCCCTGCACAGACTTGGCTCTGGGAGGCTGACTGGGAAGCTCCATGGGTTCTGGCACAGAGCTGCAGGGCTCATCTCTAGATCCCAGGGAGTGTATGCAGTCAGGGCTCAATAAATACCAGTAGAAGAAAAGAGGGAAAAAAGGAAATGTGACCAGGCCTTCCAGAGGGAGGCGGGGATGCCGAGCAAATCTGGGAACTGGAGTGGAAATAGAGGACCAAGGTTGGAACCCTGAAGCCCTAGAGACAAGGTGGACTGAGGAGAGCTCCCGTCACCCTCAGGAGGCCAGGCACAGGGCTGTGCTTTGTTCACATAAATGCATTTCATCTTCCTGGCAACACTGAAGCAGACGTTATTATTCCTACTTTGTTTAAGAAAACTGAGGCTCAGAGAGGTGATGCGATTTGCCCAAGGTCACACAGACAGTGAGAGAGCAGTGAAGTTGGGTCTGACCCAGGGCTGTCAGCCCCCAAGCCTGCACTCTTCCCACTTCACTCTCTGCCTCTCCCCAACTCTCCACTTCCCTACCCCTTCCCACCTCCCCTCCGCTCTCGCGGCCGCTCCGCCCCACCTCTCCCTCCCCTCCCTCCCCTCCCTCCCTCCCCTCCGTCCTTCCCTCTCTTTGGCTGCGACCGCGGCAGAGCCACGTGGTGGGGCTGGGAAGCCGCGGCCGCCGAGCGCCGGGGCAGCTGCCCCAGCTGGGCAGTGCTGTTCTGCGCTGCCCCGCGCTCGGTTCCTGTGCTCCCTGCTCGGCGCTCCCCGCCAGCGGCCCCGCGGCAAGAGGCGCGCCTGGCGGCCGGCGGGATAGACAAAGGAGGCGCGGCGCGGCAGAGCCAGCGCGCGGGCGCACGGACCATGGACTCGGAGCGCGGGCGGCCCGCCCCAGCCCTGAGGACCCGGCGCTCCCGGGCCCGGCCGTAGGCTCCCGGCCCCGCCGCCCGGGGCGCCCTACGGGAAGGACACGGAGCCCGTGCGGCGCGGAGGAGGCGGCGGCCGCCGAGCTTAAGGGGCGCCGCGGCGGACGGCCCGCGCGGCCCCTGGAGCCATGGGCAAGTGCAGCGGGCGCTGCACGCTTGTCGCCTTCTGCTGCCTGCAGCTGGTGAGCACTGCGCGCCCAGGCGGCTGGGACTGGGTGGGGCGCGGCGGGGCGGGGTCCCGGGGCTTGCGGATGGGGTGCTGTGGCTCCGTGTGTGTGTGTGGTGCGAGTGCCCTGGTGGGGCGGGGGATGGGGGTGTGGAGTCACGGTGCGGACGGGCGGAGCCTGCTCCTGCTGGCCCGGCTGTCTCTTTGTGTGCGCTTCTCGCCTGGCGCTTCCCGGGTCCGGAATTGCGCCCTGTGAGCAAGTCCCAGGCCCGCCCGGCGTCTGGGGTTCCACGCGTCTGGCCAGCACTGTGCCAGTGACCTCCTTCTGCGGGGTGCGCTGTGGGACTGGCTGGCTGGGGCTGGGGGTGTGTCCGGGGCTGGTTTGTGGATCTGTTGAGATCCCTGCCTGTGTGTTTTTCTCTAGATCACTCGTTTGCGTGGGTCTCCCTTCCGGGTCTCTCTGCCTCTGGTCTCCGCCCCTGTGAGTGTTTCTCACAAAGTCTCTGCTCCTGTGTGTGTTCCTCTCCGGGTTTCTCTTTGGTATGTCTCTAGATCTCTGACCATTTCTGGTCCATGTTCATCTGTTTGTGTTGGGATCTTAGATTCCAAGAACTGTTCACTCCTTTGTGCTGTTTCTGCCTCCCTACACCCTCCTAACTGGGCAGGCCTGGGAATGGAGAGCCACCTCCCTGGAAAGGGTCACAAGGTACTGGGCCAGTCTCACCTACCGGATGCTGGACCACCTTGGCTGTGGCCACTATTCCACCAGAGCATCAGGGGTGGGGACAGGCAGACCATTTCCTCTGCCTGGGCTGGCACTGAGAGGAGTGGGGATACTTGGGTGCCCTGGGTAGAATGGGAGCATCTGGGGACACTATGCCTCACCTCAGCTTAGGGAACTCCAGCTCTTGTATCTGGAGGCCAGTTGAGTGAATTCAGGGGCAGAAGGAGACCAGCTGTCCTTCAATTCAGGCTCTGGCAGGTGAATTTAGGAAGGTGGTTTGGGAGGGGCCAGGGTCTCCTGCCTACCCTAGAGCTGAGGCCCAACAACCAGGGGTTTTAAAGCTTTGCTGCTCTGCTAGATAGAGGTACATGGGGAACTCCATGGGAAAAACTCAGGTCTGAGTGTCAGTTGTGCCTGTCTCTGTGATCTAAGTCTCTAGTTTTCGCCTGCATCCATTACCTCTCTTTCACAAGTGCGTTCAATAATACATAGTGAAGCTTTGAGCTTGGATATGCAGACTTCCTTATTCATCTTTCTTCTCACCTCTTGGGGACACCAACCCTAAACTTGCTATCCACAGGCCTGCCCTCTTGGACAGTGGTACAAACAAACAGCCTGGCTTGGAGGATTGGAGCCCTGCTCCCAGCTGTGGGATGCAGGCAAGAGACTTCTGCTTTGGTCTGCCTTGGTCTCTAAACTGCTCATCCTTGAGGGTTGCAGAAGAGATTAATTAAGATGAGGTAGAATGGAAACTCCAGAAGGGCAGAAATGATCTGTTTTGTTCCCTGCTAAATCCCCAGCAGCTGGAACAGTGCCTGGCATTCCATTAATATTTGTAAAATAAATGAACAAATCAGTTATTTGACAACTCCTGGCTCACAAAAGAAACATTCTTCTTTATCTATGTTGAGGAGCATAAAATGCCAAGTGCTGCAACTTCAGAGGATTTTTTTCTCTTTGTTCATTTTGAAATTTTAAGCTAGATTTTTTTTATTAGAGAGGTAACATATGCATATTAAACATGAATAATTCAATAATTAAACTGGGCAAAAGATTTTTTTAAAGTTTTCTTTTAACGACCAGTCCCACACCCAAAGGTAAGCACTGTTAATAGCTTGTCCCATGCTCATATTCTGTTGGTGATAATAACAAGAGTTAGCTTTAGGGAGTACTTACTAGGTGCTGGGTACCCTTGTAAGCACTTTTTTATGTATTGACTCATTAAATCCTGATAATGACCCTATAAAGTAACTTGCCAAAGTTCCACAGTTAGGAGCCAGGCTTTGAAGCCAGGCAGCTGACCAGCACCCTCTGTTGTCTGATAAGTCAAGGGTCCCTTGGGAAATGTTTACTACTCTTTAGAAACATGAAGATGGTAGAGGTTGTCTTCCTGCCTCCCACTCGCCTGCCTCCATAGCTCTCCCCAGCTCAGCTAAACCCACCCTCCCACTTAGAGAGTTAACCAGCACAAGAGGCTTTGGAGTTAGACAAGGCCTGGCTGGGAAATGTGGAGAGGTGCCCCAGGAAGAACTTGAAAATTGGTCTCTTGGCTCTGTTGCTCTGTCAGGGTTGATTGTGGAGTGGGTCCGTTCAGCTGTCACTAACCCCTCAGAGCCTCTGCTGCCTGGCAGCTTCCATAATGTGCTCCTGGATGCTGGAATTCACCAACCCGACATCATCTCAGGGAGAAGAGAGACCGTTTTCTCTTCCAGTGTTAAGGGGCAGAGAAGGAAAAGACTGTTAGTTTCTCAGCTGAAATCTCTACAAGAGGAACTGTCATTTTTCTTTTTCAAGGGGATTTGATCAGTGCAGTAAAACAGGCCTGTTCTAAACACTCTTCTGTTGGGGTAGACTTGTTTGGGTGAGGGAGTAGAGTGTGAGGGTGTACTGGAGAGTAGAAGAAGCAGGTGGGGGCTGTGCCATTCAGCTGGACAAGTATAGGGAGAAGGCTTTGGAGTTTGAGTCCTGACTGTCACTTCCTAGTTGTGTAATTGATCTTAGACAAGTTGCTTACCCTCTCCGAGCCACAGTTTTGTCATCTGTTAAATAAAGATAAACAGTTCCCAAATCTTAGAGTTGTTAAGATTAAATGTATATAATGAACATAGCACTTGCCAGGCACAGAGTGAAATTTAATAAACCCTAGCTTTTTATTGTGGCTACCTTAATGATGTATGTATACCATGGGATGTTTCCATGGACTTGCCCAAACATATTGAGGTACCCCCTAGCCCCCACCCCTCAATTCCTTTGTGGGAAGCAGCAGGTATTGGGCACTGAGCTGAGAGGTAGAAGACCTGGATTCAAGCTTGGCTCTGCCACTGACACCCTGTGACCTTGGGCAAGTCTTGTCCCCACTGCAAGCCTTGGTTTTTCTATTTGTAAAAGGGAAGAACCGTTGGTCTATGTCTCTAGGGTCCTGCCAGTTCTGCCCAGCTGGGACTGTGGGATGAGGTCTGGGCTGGCCTGGAGGTTTCGATGCATCTTGGTCTGGTTCCATTCCGTAGAATATCTTGCTTTATCTTATCCTTTGCTTTCCTGGATTCTACTTGGTGTATCATCTTAACATTATCAATATATTCATCTCTAATTTTTATGTGTTTCCCTTTTCCCTCTCCTGTCCAGACCCTGCCCTTTTCTCATCCACCTCCTTCCTGAAACCTTTCAGGCCACTCACTCTATTCTTCCCGTAGAAGATGAACTGAGCATATTTGCCCAAGGGAGTCATCATCAATTTCTTCATCATCATCATTATTACTCCCATTTCTGGAGTCCTGTGCTAAGCACTTTATATGCATTACCTCATTTAACCAAATGAGCTTACTACATATGTAAAGTGCTTGGCAAAGTGCCTGGTACATGTGAAACAATCCATAACTTAGCTATTTTACAGTTTTTTCCTTCCTATTATTGTTATTCCACACAATGGGAGAGGTGTTATTATCCCCTTTTTCAGATGAGGACGTTGAGGCTCAGAGAAGTGGTGAGGTTTGCCTGCAAGCACTCTTCTGCCTGAACAGAGAGCCACCCTCTCTCCCCTGTGCCACTGCGCCACTCCGCTGCTCACATTTAAGCACTGTGTGACCTCAGATAGGTCTGTTCATTGCTTCAGGCCTCAGTTTCCTCATCTGAAAATGAAAATGGTAATGTTCTAGTAGGATCATGCACATGCCTGGCACTGTGAGCCAGTGAGTGCTCACTAATACATCATTGCTATGGTTGTTCCTGCCCGGGCTCTGTGTGACCTTGGATACATGCATGCGCTCACTCCTCCAGACCCCAGTTTCTTTCTCTGTCAAAGAGAATGAGTCATCTCTACCTGGCAGAGTTGTAAAGAGGCCTCAGCCAGGTTCTCTGCACGTAGTAGGTAGGAACTTGGAAAAATATTGGTTTCATTCTCTTCCCTTCTGGAAAGCCCTTTACTTTCGGGAAAGTGGTGGGTGAAGGAGGAAGTAGTAGCTTCCTGCTGAGCTGCGAGTAATGGTGTGAAACGCGGACAACCTGATTGATGTCGTTATTAGTGGTAGTGATGGTGAAGACTGAGGGAGATGGCTTCTGCAGGGGTCTGTGCTCTGAAGCTGCTATGTCTGCAAGCGCTTGGCTTCCTGGGGAGGGTCTGGCTCTGCTCTCGGTGCATCAGGTCCTTGAGCCAGGCTTCAGAGTGGGAGCATGAGATCGTCCAGGCCACGGACCCTTTTTGTTCCTCATGCTCCTTTGGATAAGTGGGGCTGGGTGACGGACTCCCTTTTGCATATGAACAGACGGAGGCCAAACATCTCTCAAGACCCTTATGAAGTGGGCAGAGCTGAGTAGAATTGAGAAGGAGGCCTCCAGGGAGCCATTCAGGGAGCCTGGGGGAATGGCTCCTTTTGCAGGGGTGGGTCAGTAGGTGGGCGATTTTGAGATAAGCATCCCATTAATGGCATCTGCTCTAAAATCTGGCACAGGGTTTAGGAGCAATACACCTGGGGTTAGACAGACATTGCTGCCTTCCTTTGTGACTTCCAGAAAGTCCCTATCCTCTTTGAGCCTCTGCCTCTTTCCTGTAAAGTAGTCAGAACAATAATAGCTCCTACCCCATGACAGTTTGGGGGAGTCCACGAGACAGTGCCCACACAGCACCCAGCACAGTGTCTGGCCCAGGTGACATGTTCCCTGTGGCTAGCTGTCATTTACCTTGTAGCTTGGACAAGTCACATCAGCCCCTCTCTCTACCCAGATTACAAATGTAGTGGTCAGAGTCATTCCCATAAACTCTTTTAAGTCTTAGGTACTTTATATGGAAAATGCATGGTTCTGTGGGAAATAATAATAACGACAATAATAATGAACAACTTCTTGTTGTTCAGTGTCTGCTTTGAGCTAAGCACTATGCTAAGCACTTCATATACCTGTCTCTTGTTACTGTCTGGCTTATTCATGGCCACATATATAGCAGGAACAGAATGAGGATTTAAACCCAGATCTAGGACTCCTAGCTTCCACCTTGCAGGCCCTATTGCTCCCCCTGTAGGATTGTGGGATTGCTAGATGTAGAAGCAGATAGAGAAATCTAAATCTTTCTTCAGCTATAATGGTTGTTACTAGATGCCAGATCTCCTGAGCTGCTTGTTCAAATGCCTTCCTCCCCAGCACTATCCCCAGTTCATCACACCTCAAGGCTTGTGTTAGGCTTAAGGGGAAACTATGATACAGGTTGAGAAAAAGTTACCCAGGAAAGAAATTAACCTGTACTGAAGACTTATCAGCTCTCATAACAACTCTGTGAGGTAGATATGGTTTTTATACCCATTTACTGTTGGGCATACTGAGGCTCAGAAGAATGATTTGTTACCAAGGAAACAGAAGATATACGGTCTAGGCCTCAGATGAGTGATCAAAGGAAAAGGATTTTAGAACAGTTATAAAATCTAGACCATGCGAAGATGGTCATCTCTGATCATTGAAATCTCTTCTTTAGTTTCAGAGAGGAGTGGGTGATGGGAGAGCAGGCTGAGACCAGATATATGTTTTTTTCAAAGCTAGTTCAAGGCCACAGGGAGTGGAGCTGGCTTTGGTTCAGGGGATGCCAGTCCCAGTGCCATTGGCCTCTGTCCTGGATCTGGAGAGGGAGAGGAATGGTGATTTGGAGACTTAGGGAGAGTCTCGGGCATCAAAGCAAGCTTCCTGAGACACCTGCTTCTGCCAGGGAGCACCAAGGTTTTAGAACAGCTGTTGCTGTGGTCGCAGGTTTTTATCTGTACTCTGGCCTCCTGGCGCCTGCCTCACAAAGCAGCTGGCGAATCCCGAGGCAGGGAGATAGACTGGGAAGAGCTCGGGCTTTGGGGTCACGCTGGGGTTTGATGAGTTCCATCTCTGCCTCTTTGCTGCTGGGTGACTTTGGGCAAGACACAACCTCTCTGAGCTTCCACCTGCATTTCTCTAAATCAGAATGGTAATAATATGTCTCAGAGAATTTTTAGAGGCTCTTTTGAGATGAGATATTCTGAGTAGAAGCAAACAAAGGGTTCACAGTCTTGAATACCCCGGAGATGAGAAAGCAGGTTCTAGGAATCTGAGTACTATGGGGTAGGAAATGGGACATGTCCCCTTTTTCAACCAGTAGAAGGCCCAAGTTGGAGCAGAGGTTCTGCTAAATCTGTGTAGCCTTGGCCTTGACTATCCCTCAGTCTTCTCTTCTGTAACATGGGAAGAATAATAGCATACTCATGAGACTATAGGGAGGGTGACCTGAGCCAGGCGCTCATTCAAAGGGAATCAGAGAGGAAGGTTTGGCCTCTGTGTCCCCCTTTGTAAAGGAAGAAGGTTAGACTCCTCATCTCAAAGGACCGCTCCAGCTCTTAGTCATCAACGAGTTCCCTTCTTTCCCAGGTGGAAATCAGAGCTGCTGCACATCGGCCCACCTTGCTGCAGGCAGTGGTGACTGGTAGGAATATCAGGCTCTAGGGAGAGGAGGAGGCTCCTGCCTTTGATGACCTGCCCCAGCCTTTACTCCTGGGTGTCAATTGTCAGGAGCTCAGGTGACATCATCCTCTGTCTGTGTGGATGAGTGTCTGTATTATCCCATCCCAAATGCCCACATGGCATCTTAGGTTGTAAAATCAAATCTCAGACCACAGAGGTTCAGAGTAGGAGGTTCTGACCCCTGGCTACCACAGGTGAGCTTCCTGAACTCCAGAAAGACTAAATACCATTGGGTCAGAGAGTAAGAATTGCCACCAGCTAACTCTACCCAGAGCAGCATTTAGCAAAGATTTGTGAACCACTCACAAAGTGCTGGGCACAATATTAGGTCCTGAGTAACCTTAGGGTACAAAATTTCCCCTCAGCTGCAAGTCAGAATCCCAGGGTTCTGGCACTCACTTGCTGTGCAACTTTGAGCTGTCCCTGTCTCTCGCTGAGCTTCATTTTTCCCAGTCTGTGACAGTGGGGATGGAGGAAAGAATGTTGAAATCCATCAGTGGTTTTCAAACTGTAGAGGTTCTGCCGTGACAGACTGACAATCTGGTGGTAAGTTCCCGGTCCCTGCAGTGATTAAGAATTTATGGGTAGGTTGGGTGACCACTTGTCTGGGTAAGTGATCTAATGATGATGCAGGTCCCTTGGAATCACCAGGTGCTGGTTCTGGGTTCTGAGAGGACAGTGGCAATAGCGCAAAATGGTATCTATTACAAATAATGAAAAGTGTGAGCATTTTTGTGCTTTTACTCTGTCCCTTTACCTTAAGCATGTTCCTCCCACCCCTCACCCCAAATCACAGAGCCTGGCTGAGCTCCTGGAACAGGAAGTAGAGGGAATGGGAGTCTATAGGCACTTTACCTGCCATGTCCTCTCTGGCTATCCCTTGCCCTAACAGGGGAGGCAGGCATAAGGTTTTCAGGGCAGGGATGCCTCCTAAGCCTCTTTTTTTTTTTTTTTTTTTTTTTTTGAAGGTGGGGTAGGTTCTGCAGCCCCAGCCTGAACCAGAGATGTGGGTTTTCAATTACACAATTAAATGCACAATTAGGCATAATTACCAGTGCTCAGAGCCCGAGACTGCTCATAATAGGCATGTAATCTACTGCAGCCTCTGTTTATACTACTCAGCGCACTCCCTAATGATGCCAGGATGCCTTCACACTGCACTGTTGCCATGGAGATGAGCCCGCCACCACCATGCAGGGCTGACAAATGGTGTTCCGATTCGGGCCCCTGCATTGTTCCTGAGGCCTCTGCAGCTAGCCTTGGAGTGGAGGGGCCGGCCAAGTGGGCCAGGAAGGCAGGTCAGTCCTCCCTGGCTTCTGACACACTCACTGGTTTGAGCCAGCTTGGAGCCGCCATGGAGAACTTGAGCTTCCCCTCCTCTCTGAGTACTCGAGACTTGAGCAGGATGGCCCAGGGACTCTGAAAGGTCTCGTGGTCATCCCTGCAAGCTGAGGTCTGGACAGGGGACCCTACATACACTGGCTCCCACACAGGCCTGGCTCTGAGACATTGGACAAGTCCTCCCCTTTCCCTGGGGCTCCATTTCCCTATATGTGAACTGAACTGCAGGCTCTCTGCACGTGGTGTGTTGTTATAG
This sequence comes from Eonycteris spelaea, assembly GCA_003508835.1. Taxonomy (NCBI): domain Eukaryota; kingdom Metazoa; phylum Chordata; class Mammalia; order Chiroptera; family Pteropodidae; genus Eonycteris; species Eonycteris spelaea. Next base: position 11,388,033 of record PUFA01000006.1, read on the forward strand.
AGGAGACGTATTGAGCACTTAGGCACACTGCCGACTGTTGTAACTGTTTCACCTGTAGTGGCTCATTCACCCTCACTACGCCCCTATGTGGTAGAGTTTTACAGAAGCAGAACCTGCAGCTGCAGGCAGGAGCAGAGCTGGGATAGGAACCAGACAGTCACTCTAGACCCCACTCCCAGCCTCTAGCATGTGGCCTCACATGTGTCATCTCATATCCCCCTGCAGCAGCCCCAGAAGTGGACTGTTGTTATACCTATTTCCTAGATGAGTGCTCTGAGCCTCAGAGAACTGATGTCATTTGCTGAAAGTAACATAGCAAAGCAGTGGCAGAGCAGGTGCTGGCCAATGCCATAGCCAGGATTCCTAACTCTGGCGTCTCAGTAGCGGTCATGAAGAGGTAACGAGATTTCCTGCCACGAGCACATACCAAGGATGCCCATTATCCCACCTGGCCTGTCCCCAGCCTCTGAGGAGGCAAAGAGTCCTGGGGTCCACCAGACCCAGCACTTTGTTTTGACCTTGAAAGAAATTTTGGTCACTGGAAACGGAGCCTGTTATTATACTCATGTTTTTTTCTACATTTCTCTGTCATTCAGCTCATTATTATGAACATCTACTATGCCAGCTCTTGGGGACCAGGTGGATCAGACACAGTAGAACAGCAAGACTGGAGCACGGAGGCTTCAGGGAGGGTCAGATGGGCCTGGGTTCGGCTCCTGCCGCTTAATGCCTGATTTAGAGCAAGTTGCTTGACCTCTTTGTGCCTTCATTTTATTGGTAATGAGGGAACCAGTCTGCACCTTGCGGGGTTGTGGACAATATTAGCAATCACGACTACTACTTGCCAAATGCTCACTATATACCAGGCACTCACCTAAGGCCATTATATGCCCTGGGTGAACCTTCATAACATATAGTGTGTCATTCTCATTTAACGGATTAAGCAACTGAGGCTTAAGAAACTCAAGTCACTTGCCCAGGGCCTCACAGCTGGTGAGTGGCGGAGCAGACATCAGTGACCAGAGCCCCTGCTCTTCCCGCCAGTGTTCTGCCAGCATGGAGATGGTGGGCATCCCTTCCACCTCTTCCCTGTGGTCCCCAGCAGCTTGGCCGTTTCTCAGAGAACGAAGCATCCAGATGAAAGGGCAATCTGAGCTTGACAGTGCCTGCCTGGGCCAAACCTGGATTCTGTCTAGCTGGATGATTGACATACTGGAGGCTGGGTTTTCTGAGACAAGGCTGTCAGTCATTACCTTCACCCCTATTTACACAGCTGAGAAAACTAGGGTTTGCCCAAGACCACAGTGCAAGTCAATGGCAGAATTAGGACTGAGACCCAAAATCAGTTTGGGACACTTATTACTTTCCTTTTAACCCCACCCTCCACACCAGTTACTTGAAGAGAGAGGTTTGAGGGCTGTGGTGTATGTTCGTGTTTGTATGTATGTATTTAAAACTGCACACAGCTCCATGCCTAAGCATTTGTGGGACAGACACTGGCATGTCAAGATTTGTGGATCAATAAACATCCCTTCTCGTTTCCTCCCTCTTCATTTATTCATGAACTCTGAACTCCTTGGCTCCAGAGAAACTGCCTGGAAGAAAGCAATTAGAGCATAATTAGAACCACTCCTATTATCAACTCTCAGCGGGAGGGGAAGGGGGCGCTGCTAGGGCGTGGGGGGTGGCCCGGGAGTTCCCTATAACCCCAACTCCTGCAGCTGCTCATTCAGCGCCTGCTTACTCTCTGGAGCTTGGCCTCCCTGGAGTCCTGGGCACAGGTCCATCTTCAGCAGGGAATAAGGACCTCATCCCCAGAGGCATTCGAGCGCTTGATAAGCATAGGGAGGAGGGCTTTCTGCCTTGCATACTAAGGAAGAGTAGATGATTTCCAAGTCCCTTCCATGCTGAGCTTCTGGGGTGCTCCCTGCCAGGGCCTGGGCCTGGTATTGCAGGAAAACTAAGAAGCTCATGACTCCTGCTTTCTAGAAAACATCCCAGTGTCAGATTGTAGTGAATGAAGACTACAGTGACAATAGGAAATGTAAATTGCCGGGAGGAAGCAATTTACCAGGCAGGGCTCCATTCATGGCCAGGTGATGAGTAGTAATGGTAGCAGAACCAGCAGTCAATGTTTATGGAATGTTTCTGACCCCAGAGCCACTGCTTTTCCCCGCCAGGTGTCCCACCATCAGAGAGAGGTCACCCAGGAATAACGCTCCTCCCTCCTCCCCAAGTAACAGGAAGACAAGAAGGACACAGGGAGGTGCCAGGCACTGTGCTTCTCCCTTCAGATGTGTGTCCTCACTGGTGCAAGAACCCTGCGCGGTAGATACTAATATCATCTCCTATGCACAGGGGAGGGAACCGAGGCTCAGGAAGTGACAAAACCTGCCCAGGATTACACAGCGTGGGTGCAGGACTCAAACCCAGGCTTTCCGGACTCTAGAACCCTCGTGCTTTGTGCTCTACCAGGTTTGAGGGTGCGGTTTGCTCTCTTCTAAGCTTCAATTTGGGTCTGAGTTGTTCTGACATTCCATGCTGGGCCATCTTTTTGTTCCTCTTTCTCGTTGTGTCAGCTAAAGAGAGAGTGGGAGAGCCCCCAGACAGGGGTCACTGCCCCAGAACCAGCCTTGGCAAAGGAAAGGAAAGGCCTGGCAGATGAGGGTCTTGGGCCTCTTGGGAGAAGGTCACCATGGATACTGGAGCCCCAGCTGTAACCAAGGAGACAGCCCCCCAGCCCTTCGGCTGTGACAAGGAGGATGTGGTTTCATGATAGGAAGGGGTGGCAACTGCCACCTGGGGCCCAAATGGATAGCGGAGGGGATGTTGGGCTAGACGTAGTCAGAGGAGGACTGTGGAGTCAGTGGGGCTTCCTCCTGGGAGTGGGGATGGGGAACCTGGGCATAATCAGGCTTCTTCCTTCCCTTACCCTGTCCCACCTGAGGAGAGGTTGCCATGATAACCGGCTCCCCTTCACTGACCCTCTATAAGGCGCTGCCCCCTTTTTCCCAGTGACAGGTGGTCACTCTGGCAATAGGCCCTGTGCCCAGCAGGGGTCTCTGACTTCCCAGTGGTTTCTTCCCTCACATGGGAAGACAGGTTGTTTGCCCCACACAGCAACTCTGTCCAGCTGGAGGTGAGAGTCCACATGGGGCCAACTTCCAGATGTGGATTTTTTTTATCAGCCCCTCCCCAGACTGCTGGCGATGTAATAAGATACCTTTCTGATCCTCCCTCCTCTCTGTTTACAACCTGTGCGTGGCTCCTCCTTGCCTTCAGGAGAAAATCTAATGGGGCAGGGGTGGGGAGATTCCAAACTTTAGTGTGCGGCAGAATCAGCTAGAGCAGTTCCCAACCTTTTTGGCAGCAGAGACTCGTGCTCCTATGAGAATCCAATGCCTGATGATAGGAAATGGAGCTGAGGCGGTGATGCTAGTGCTGAGGAGCTGTTGCAAATACAGATGAAGCTTCACTTGCTTGCTGGCCCTCTGCTCACCTGCTCTACGGCCCAGTTCCTAACAGGTAAGGACAGGTTCCAGTCCACAGCCTGCGGGTTGGGACCCCTGAGCTAGAGGGCTTGTTAAAATATACATTTTTGGATCTTGCCCCAAACTTCTGATTTAGTAGGTCTAAGAATTTGCATTTCTAACAAGTTCAGGGTGCTTCTGCTACAGCTGGTCTGGGGACCACACATTGAGCATTATGGTCTAACCAGTGGGACACTGGGCTGTCTGGCTGGCCCGCCAACCCTAATGCTCACCACCGCCGGTCCCTGAGTTCTGGCCATATTGATTTAAGCATAACAGCTGCACCTCACACCTCAGTGCCTTTGCACGGAATGTTCTAGTCTCTGGAAGTCCTTTCCGTTCTGTATCTCTTTAAGACCAGCTAACCCATTATTTCCTCTTTAGAGCTTCTGTGTACTCCTGCACACCCACCACCCACTGACATCTTCCTTCAGACTCCGGCAACCCACTGCCTCCATTACAGCATCACAGTGTTGGAATCTATTTCCGCACAGACTCCCTCTCCCTAGACTGTGAGCTCTGTGAGACCTGGAGAGTGTCTGAGCTGTCTGGACCTCAAAGCCAGGCCCTCAGTGAATGTATGATGCTTGAATGAAACCCATTAGCAAACAGAAAGAAACCTGGGTAAATAATCACAAAGCATCTTCATCTACGCAGCCAGTCAGATATTCATTGGTGCTTACTCTAGGCCAGGCACTGTGCTAGGTGCAGCCGTGTGGGCTCAGTGATTGCGTGTTGGGATATGGTCAGTGCTATACAAGAGAAGATGGTGAAGGATCTGGGTGTTACAGAGAGGGCTTCCTAGAGACGATGGTCAGTGTGGAGTTGAACAGTCTGCAAGCAAGGCACGAACCTTTGTGCAGACCTGATTGCATTTACTCTTCACTGCAACCCTACCAGGCAGAAACTGTCATCCCTGTTTTACAGATGAGCAAATACGACCCAAGAGGGGAATTCACTGGACCACAGTCACAGCAGGCACGTGGTAGAGCTGTGCTTTACCAAGATTCTGGACACGGAATCCAAGCTCTCTCCATCCCCTGTGCTGTTCCCAGAGTCCAGACACCAGCGTGGCCTGAGGCTGTGCTTTGAGAACGTGTCTCCAGTGAGGATTTACCAGTTTGCTCATGACAGACCCTAGAGTCCCCTGTCCACTAGCTTCAAGCCCACTTTCAGGACCTGCCAGGGCTTCTCCAGAGGGACAGTGTATGTGTCCCAGGTCCCAGGGACAAAGGCCAACTGTGTGGGGGAGAGGGGCATTGTGGATGTTGCCTACACATGTGTCCAGACCTGTGTGTGCAGCCCCTGCTCAGAAGGGAGGCAGAGAAGGAATGCCGGCTGGGACTGTGGGATGCTTCTGTCTTCTAGCACAGAACTCTTAAGAAGTTTGGGAAATTTAAATTCACCTGGCCTTCCAGACTATTATGTCTAAGTAAGAAGATAAAACATATATTTTATTTAAGAGTTTGTTAGCTTGGTTTGTACCTTAAATACTTAGACACATGGTACTCTATTTGCACTCTTGGCCCGACGTTAGAGAAGGGACCGGACTTCCTGTAGGGTGTAGGCAGAGGCTCCCAGGTGTCTGACCTGCCTTGGGCGATTCCAGCCGCTCCAGTCTGTCACTGCCCATCTGCTGTCAGCAGCCCCGTGAGCCATCCGAGTAGGCAGTTGTCCCCAAACTGCTACTAGCTGTCATCCCCAAGATAGGTCACCGGGGACACAGGAATCCCCCACCAAAATGAGAGGCTGTCTGGGGCCCATCCTGGGCATCACACTGTGGTTCTCAGCTGTGACAGGCTGGACTGGTTGGCACCCAGGGCCTGATGGGACAAGACAGGTATTGGGGGCGGGGGGGAGTGCAGTTTATCAAAGCACACACCCAGCAATGGTGAAACGTCCTGCTTCTGCTGCTCCCTACGAGTGTGAGCACAGTCAAGTTGCTCAGCTTCTCTGAGCCAAGTTTTTTCATCTGTAAAATGGAGATAATTGTATCTGCCTCTTAGGGCTACTGAGCAAACTCAATGAGAGAAGCCAGGAAAAGAACACAGCACAGCATCTGACATGTAGTCAATGCTCAGAGCGTGGTGGGCGCTGTACTTCCGGCCGACAATCAGGATTAGGCCCCAGGAGGGCAGGGTGTGTAGCTGGCACATGGTCATGACTGTGCTGAGTGGGAAGCTGCCAGGCAGAGGACCCTAGAACTTGGGAGCCAGGAGGATGTTCCCCAGAGAACATCCCTCCAACCCTTTGGACAGACACATACATGAAGGCTCAGGGAGGCGGGGGCGGGGGCTATGTCCTGCTGGGTCCAGTCCAATGCCTGGCATCGGGGCCCTTCACAGGCTGTTCAAGGAAGCAGGCTGATGCCATTTCTGGAAAGGATCGCAGTTGGGCATGTGATTTCAAACAAAAATACTGTGGACAAAAATACACACCCCCAGGTGGGCGGAAGTGGTCTGCTCTTCTGCTCAGTTCTGGGTGGCTGTGGGCGAGTCTGCTGCTAGAGCCATTCACAGGGTCCATATTTCCAAGCAGGAGCTGGTGAGGAGCAGTGACAAAGGTGCCCATCAATCTAGGAGGTCATAATATCATGGACATTCCCAGGAGATGGGGCTCAAACTCCACTCTGACACCTGGTAACCTCAAGAAATGGCCTTACTCTCCCCGCCACTGGAAAATGAGGACACCACTCCCTTAGCAGGACTGTAAGTCTGTTCCTCATGGATCCTGGGGCCAGAGGACCTGGTTCAGATTGCTATTAGCTGTGTGACCTTGGCCATGTTACTTCTCTTCATTATGCTTCAGTTTTCCCACGTGCAAAGCAAGGATGATCTCAATCTCTCCCTGGCATGTTTTCTGTGAGGATTAAATGAATCAAAGCCTGCTGAGCATTCAAGAGATACTTGGCATATAATAAGTATTAGCCATTATCTCTTAGTTTCAGTCTGGGGATAAAATGACATGCCACCTTTAAAGTGCTATGCTGAGCATATGCACATAGTGGGCACTTGAGGAACTGTGTCCTCTCCCTCCTCCGGCAACCCCAGGCCTGGAGATCAGGCAGAAGTGTAGTCCTTGGGAGGGGCCCACCCTCCATTCTTGCTTCCACTGCGCACCTCTTCCTCCAACAGGTTCTGTCAGCAGCCTTCTGGCCCAGGGCCAGGAAACGATTGCAGGAGGCAGCTCCACTCCCTCTGCGAAGCTCCTCTTTCCTCCCTTTAATCTTTCCAGCCAGCCTGGGGGGTGGAAACAGGAGGTGAGGAGGAAACCGTCTCCTGGGGGCTGCAGTATCTAAGAGCCTGGGCCCTGAGGTCAGACCCACCTGGTTTGCCACAGCTCTGCCTCCTGTCCAGCTGAGATCTCAGGCTGCGCCCTCCTCTCTAGAATGGGCGGTAACCCATCCCTCACCTGTGGTCGTTAGGCTAAATGAGATGGAGCACGCAAAGCACTTGGCAGAAAGCCTGACACAGAGTAAGTGCACAAAATATTAGCCGTCGTTATTAATACTAGTGTTAAAGTTCAGAGCCAGGCATTTTGAAGGGAAAACTCAGCCCAGTCACCTGGGGTGGGGGTTACCCCTCAGGGGCCAAGGCTGGACCCGCACAGGGCTTCTACGTTCCTCACTTCTCCAGCTCTCTTAGGTCCCAAATGACCACTCCTCCAGCCCTTTCTTGAGCTACACCAGAAAAGGGCACCCCTACGCCCCAAACTGGTAGATTACCAGGAAGGGAAGAGGGTGACAGGGTGGGGGTGACATTCCTTCCATTCATTTGTTCCTAATGCCACAGATGAATCAGAGCAGGAGACCTGCACAGATAAACAGACCTTTACCCTACAGCAGAGTAGGGGCAGTGCAGAGGGAAGGATACCAGGCCAGCAGGCACCACCCACCTTCATCTCTCTGAACCTCAGTGCCTTCGTCTGTCCAGTAGGGCTAATAATCCCACATTACAGTAGTGGTATAAATCATAAACTGAGCTGTGAAGGGCTGTCCAGATGTTGGTGGCTGCTGTGATTCTACTGGAAGAATCAGGAAAGCTGGGATCTGAGCTAAGGCAGGGACGTTAATGGAAGGGGGATCTCGAAGTCCCAGGGGAGGGGCTCCTGGTGCCCACCACTGTTGCTAGGCAGACTTCCCCACCTGGCCTTTAGTCAAGAGGGAAGTCTAAAGTGGTTGCTGTTGCCATAGCAGTGAGGCTGGTTTTCATCAGTATTTTCTTCCTGGGAGCTTCATTACAGGATGTGCCACTAAATAAGTCAGAGAATTGGATATTTTTCTCTATCAGGTCACATGAAGAGTGGCTCACTCAGGAGAAATCACCTCCCGACTCCTTCCAGATGTTTACTGGGAGCACGTGACCGCACAGGAAGTGCTTGATAGTGCCAGTATGATGCTTGACCCAAAGGGGCACTGAGAGGGCGTAGTGCCTCCTCTCCAGTCGCAAGCGGCTTTCCTTGCCCAGCCTCTATCCCTGCTACTTGGCACCAGGCCACAGGGCACAGAAGCCCTTCCAGCCCTTCCCTCTGGTGCCCTGTTCCCTCTCACTCCCCTTGCCCTAGCCACAGGGGTTTTCCTGGATCCTTGTACATGCCAAGCTTCTTCCCACCACAGGACCTTTGCACATACTCTTTCCTCTGCAGGAACCTTCTCTCACGACCGTGCCTTGGTAACCCCTCTTTCTTCAGATCACTTCCTTTGACCGCTCTCATCATAGCTCTCATTCTTGGCACCCTCCTTCAGACCCTTAGCGCAACAGTCATTTTGCTCTGTGTGTGTGTGTGTGTGTGTGTGTGTGTGTGTGTGTGTGTGTATCTGTGTGTGTGGTTCCCTTTCCCTCAACCCCCACTGAATGTAAGGTCCATGAGGGCAAGTGCTGTGTCTAGGGTGCTATTTCTCCTCCTCTTTTCTTGGGGGGGGGGGAGGGCATAATTCACATACCATAAAGTTTTGCCATTTTAAAGTGTATACTTAGGTGATTTTTAGTATGTTCATAGAGTTGAGCAACTACTGTCTAACTCCAGAACCTTTAACCCCTCAAAAAAAGAAACCTCAAACCCATTAGCAGTCATTCCCTATTTCCCTTCCTGCCAGCCTTTGGCTACCACTAATCTACTTCCAGTGTCTCTAGCTTTGCCTATTCTGGACGTTCATATAAGTAAAATCTTACAATATGTGGTCCTTTATGACTTGCTTCTTTCACTTAGCATAATGTTTTTAAGGTTCATCCATGTTATAGCATGTATCAGTATGTCATTCCTTTTTATGGCTGAATAATATTCAGTGTATGGACATATCACAATTTTAACCATTAACCGGTTGATGAACGTTTGGGTTGTTTCCACGTTTTGGGTGCTGTGAATAATGCTGCTGTGAACATTCCTGTACAAGTTTCGTGTAGACTGTTTTCAGTTCTCAGGTGTGTGTGTGTGAATGAAATTGCTGGGCCGTATGATAACTATGTTTAATATTTTGGGGAACTAGCTGATTTTCCACAGCAGCTGCACCATTTTACATTTCTACCAGCAATGCATGAGGGTTCCACTTTTTCCACATCTTCACCTAAACTTGTCATTATCTGTGTTTCTATTTTTAGCTACCCTTGTGGGTGTAAAGTATTATTGTGGTTTTGATTTGTGTTTCCCTAATGACTGATGATGTTGAACAGCTTTTCATGTGCTTATTTGGCCACTTTTATACCTTTGGAAAAATTTCTGTTCAAACCCTTTGCCCCATTTTTAAAATAGAGTTATTTATCATTTAATCATTGAATGGTAGGAGTTCTTAAATATTCTGAATTCAGGATATTGATCACATCTGTAACTTGCGAGTACTTTTTCATATACTGTGGGTTGACTAATCGTTTTCTTGATGATATCCTTTGATGCTCAGAAGTTTTCTGTTTGATGACGTCCAGTTTATCTGGTTTTTCTTTGGCTGCGGGTGCTTTTGGTGTCACATCTAAGACGTCTCTATGCCAAAGTCACTCACGTTTACACCATCGGTCCCTTCTCAGAGTGTTATACTTGTAGCTCTTACATTTAGGTTTGTGATCTGTTTCGAGTTAGATTTTGTATGTGGTATGAGATAGGAGTCCAGCTTTATTATTTTCATACAGATATCTAGGGGTTCTAGCACAATCTGTTGAAAAGACTATGCTTTCTCTATCGAATGGTCTTGGCTCCCTTGTTGAAAATCAGTCAACTTTAAATGTGTGGGTTTTAGACTCCCAGTTCTATTCCATTGATCTCTATGCCTAACCTTATGTCAATACCACACTGTCTTAATATAGTGTTATTATTAAGTTTTGAAATCAAAAAGTGTAAGTCCTCCAACCTTTGTTCTTTTTCAAGATTATTTTGGCTATTCCGGGTCCCTTGCACTTCCATGTGAATCCTAGGACCACCTTATTCATTTCTGCAAAAGGGTAGTTGGCATTTTGACAGAGTTGCATTGAATCTGAAGATCATATTGAGAGTATTGCCATCTTAACAATATTAAGTCTTCCAATGCATGAACACTAGATGTCTTTCCATTTATTTAATTTCTTTCAACAGTATTTTATAGTTTTCAGGATAGGAGTCTTGAACCTAAATACTTTATTCTTTTTGATGTCATCATAGATGGAATTGTTTTCTTAATCCGAGTTTCGATTGTTCATTGTTAGTATATAGAAATACAACTAATTTTTGTATATTGATCTTGGATCTTGTAACCTTGCTGATCTAATTTAGTAACTCTGAGTTTTTGGTGGATTCTTTAGGGTTTTCTGTACACAAATCGTGTCATCTGCAAATAGAGCTAGTTTTACTTCTTCCTTTCAATCCAGATGAGTTTTATTTCTTTTTCTTGCCTAATTGTCCTGGCCAGGACCTTCAATCCAGTGTTGAATAGAAGTGCGAGAGTGGACGTTCTTGTCTCGTTCTTGAATTTAGGGGAAAACACTTCCGTCTTTTACCATGAAGTGTAATGTTAACTGTAGATTTTTCATACGTGCCATTTACCAGGTTGAGAAAGTTCCTTTCTGTTCCCAATTTTTTGAGTGTTTATTTCATGAAAGGAGCTGTGTCTCTTTTGCTTTTGCTTGCCACTGTATCTCCAACGTCTAGTATTGTGACGGACATTCAATAAATGAGGTGCGAATACAGGTATAGTCCTGGCTGAGGGAGCTAGTCTTCTCAAGACCCTTCCTACAGTGTCTCCGGCTGTCCGTCTCCCTGACCTCAGCTTTGACCCATTCTCCTCACCTACTCCTCACAGCCTTCCCCTGGCTTGAGCCACAGACTTGGGTTCGAGTATAAATGATCCCCATTTCAGATGAGTAAACAGCTTCAGCCATGCCGAGTGGCTTACTAGCCATGTGGCCTGTGGATAAGTGTAGAGGCGGCATTTGCATCCTTTCTGGTGCTTCGAATAGGGCAGTTCTTGTACCTGTCAGGTTGAGGGGAGGAGGACATTAAGCCACAGGATAAAGATGTCATGCCTCTCTACAGAGCATTGATTCTATCCCGATTTTAGGGGAAATGAACTAAAGAGGAGGCTCTATTTCAGAGTAGAATTTTGGATACATGTTCTTTGAAGATAAAACAGATTCCCAAAGGAGTCCTCTTTTACAGCTGACTCCCTGGATTCTGCCGTTGGGGATGCTCAGGTGGGAAGGAGGTGGATCCTGGACTTTGCTGTGTTGCTTCTCTTGGCCCAGTTGGAAGAGGAAGTATGAGTCCCGGGGTCTCCCCTGTAAAGGAGAGCTTGATGATTGCCCGATGTCAGTTATCCCATTGGATCTACCACCAACCGGGAGACAAGAAGAGCAGGGATTACAGTCCCCATTTTACAGATGAGGAAATGGAGGCCCTAAAAAGTATACAATTTGCCCAAAGTCTCAACAACAAAATTCTGAGTCAGACCTGCTGTCCCAGACCCATGCCAGAGTCCAGCAGGGAAAAGCCAGTGTCGGGAGGAGGCGTGGAGTGAGGAGGGTTTGCTACGGCAGCATCTCATCCGCTCTCCCTCGGACTGCTTCTGCTGCAGAAGGCCTGACTGCTCTCAAAGGCCAATCCAGCTGGGCTGGCCTGGCATTAGGGAGCCCCAGGTCAGCTTCAAGGGAACCTTTTGAGGGAGCCCTGAGGCCCAGCAAACTGTGCACTTACACAGGAGGTTTCTGGGTTGCTGTGAAGGCGGGCGGGTCACCTTGCTTGAGGAGATAGCAAAGGGCTGCAGGAAGAGCTCTCTCTGTTTTGTCTCATTAGCAAGGAAGAAATGCCTCCGGAAAGAATGAAAGAAAGCTTCACCGAAGGAAGCCAGGAATGCGAAAGTTTCAGCAGAGCTGAGCTAGGTCAGAACACGAATCTCCAGGAGCAGGGATGGGGAGCGGGAGAAGGATTGGGCTCAGAGTTGATAAGAATGACAATTATCAGATGTCACTTCTGTGCCAAGTGCCATGCTCTGCATTCTTTAATATCAGCTGTGAAAGGTAGGTTTTAATCTTTAATCTTTTCCTTTTTATAGATGAGGAAACTGAGGCTTAGGGGGATTCAGATACTTGCTCATATGGCTAGTAAACGATGGCTTTGCGCAGAACACATTGCAGCATCATTGGTGGCCCTAGTGGATCCCTTGGGAGGGTTGCCAGTTTCATCAGTGAGGGAGTCAAGGCCATAGTGGGGATGCTCTGAGGGCCCAGCAGCCATTCATAGAGCAGAAGAGCTAGTGAGGAAATGTGAGATGGTTGTGGGCAGGCTTCAGAGCCCATATGTCTCTTTTTGAATCCTGCCTCTGCCACGTACCTGCTGTGCAAGCTGGGGTCTGCGACTCTGCTCCCCGGCCTCCATTTCTACGTATGGCAATAACACCACTCAAAGAGCTAAGTAAGTGAAATGGGCATAAGGCAGTGTGTGCAGGGCAGGCTCGATGAAAGTCTCCGGAGGCGAATCCTTGCTCTCTGGGCTTGTGCAACACTGACACTTGAAATCCGTCATCCGTGCAGCCAGCGCAAGTCTGGCGCAGAGTCAGCGTCTATGAATGCTTGCTTGGTGGGTGAGGAGAGCAAGGGTGGAGCAGGGAGCCCAGAGGGCCAGGCAGCTGCCAGACCAGATGGGGTGGGTGGGGAAAATGCTACCTGGCCTTGAAAGGGCCTTGCACACCAGGACAACTGTGGTCTTCTCTCCTTCAGAACATTTGGGGGACCCAGGTCCAGAATCTTCACTGCGGGTAACAATTATCACAGCTAACGTGGCTTTTTACCCATGGCTCCAGGCCAGGCAGTGTTCTGAGCATTTTACACATATTCCCTCATTTAGGCTTCATGACAACCCCATGAGATAGGTACTAATATCATTATCCCCATTTTACAGACAGATATTAAAGCACAGAGAAGTTAAGTGACTTGCTGAAGGTCACATAGCTAATAAGTGTTAATGGTATAATTCAAACCAAGACAGTCTTGCTCCTAGGCCACACTTTTAACCACTAAACTGTACAGCTTCTCAGGAAACAAGCAGCAGAATCTGACCTTGATTTGAGACCAAGGACTTAATAATTATGCTAATAATGACAGATGTGGGCACAGTACTTCTCAGTTTAAAAAGCACATTAGACTATAGATATCGCTTTCATTGTTGTGATCTTATTTGATCCTCCAATTTCTCTGTGAAGAAGACAGGACGTTATCATCCCCTTTCTGCTAGTGAGAAATTAAGATCTAGAGAGGGAAAGTGACTTGTCCAATTAAAGATAATTTACTGAGCATCTACTATATGCAAAGTTCTTTACTCACATTACCTCAGCGAATCCTCACACAACCCCAGATATTAGTAGTAGTAGTATTACTATTTTATAGATGAGGAAACTGAAGCTCCAGGAAGTTTCTCAGATCCTACAGCTTGTAAGCGAGAGCTGGGTCTCCATCCCAGGTCTGCCTGACTCCCAGAGCCTGAGCTGGTAACTGCTCAGACCTCAGTCCCATGCTGGGCAGATGCTAACCCGATTATTTTTGTCTGCCTTCTGGTCTTTCCACTCTCCCTCCATTGTTATAGTCACTCTTGAAACTTTCACACTGCCTCCTTAATTAATTCTCCCTGCCTAAGTGCCTATTCCATTAATGGGCTTTCTGCCATGAGTTTTTTGGCTTAATTATATGGTGTCGTTTCATTGTACTTAATGGGGGGATCAGATTAATCACCTTTATATTTATCTAAATGTCCATTTGTCTGCAGCCGGCATCTCCTGGGAGCGCCTGGCTTTTGCTGGGTTTTCTCTGCCTGGGTTGTCTTCCCCTCCATCCCTGTCTGAAGTGCTCCTCTTTGGGGGCAGGGGTACCCTCTTCCCAGGCCTTCGCTGCCACTCCAAAGCCTGCTGGGGGTCTCGGCCTCTGAAGCCTAGGACTGGGGATGCACCAACAGCTTGGACATGGAGACACAGGCAGACGTAGAGTGGACATCGTTATGAAGGTGGGAGTCCTCGAGGAGTATGACCCCCGAACCGAGCATGGAGAGGGATTCTGGGCCGTGGTCTCAGCCGTCCAAGGAAGGCTCAGCATCTTCACCTGATCACCCAACCCACCTCCAGCCCATCCTCCTCCCCCAGCTAGAGAGCAGGGTGCCCAAAGCACCCAGCTGCCCTGTCCATCTGCTCAACCCTGCCCTGGCTCCTACGGGCCAGTGGGATAAAGCTCTGGGTCTGAGGCCCAATTGCAGGTCTTGCCCACCCTGCCACCTCTCACTTTATCCCTCCAGAGCCACCCCCAGGCCTCCAGGTCGTCCATACCCCCACATCTGGGGCGGGACGACCAACTTGTCCTAGAATGCCCTGGACTTTTGGGTTTTATCCTTTAAATTACTACACCAGAGAAACCGCACAGTCCCAAGCAAACTGGGACCGTTGGTCACGCCGCCCACATCTCAGGAGTTTTTTTGTGTGTTTTTTTTTTGCCCAGACTCATTTGTCCCTAATTAATTTCTTCTTTATTTTGTTTTCTTATAAAAGTATTGTCCCTGAGTGTAAAATCTTACAGAAATATCTCTGGTTGACTCTCAAAGATGCCCCTGCTAATCCACTTTCCAGAGTTAAGAGTTTGGTGATTCTTTTTCTTCTTTCTTTTGTTCAAAAATAGGCTCATAGTACTTACTCCATGGCTCTGCAGCCTGCCTATTTACACTGCACAGCTTGGCCCTCTTTCCACACCCCACTGTAATGGCTGCGTTGTGTCCCTCCATGTGGGGGTGCCATAATCTACTGTGTGCCCTGAGAGGTGGCCAGAGTGTTTCCAGTGTTTCATCATTATTTCATTATTCGTCAGTTCAAGGCCATATTTCAATCCCGCCACCTCTGTAAACCCTTCCTTTACCCTCCAGGTGATTTCAGGTTTTTTTCTCATTACTGCCATTATTTTAATGGTGATAGTTAACATTTATGGAACGTTTACTTTATCGTACCTGACATACATGATCTCATTTAATTTTCACACCAACTTCAGGAATTGTGGAGACTATTATCTCCATTGTGCAGATCAGGGTATTGAGGCACATATGGATGGTGAACTCAAGCAGTCTGACTCCAGAGCGCCCCCTCTGCCCTGTTACCCTGAACCGCCTCTCATGGTTTTCCAAAGGAGTGGGTGGTGCAGGGGGCCAGAGCCAGGTCAGACACCCTCTGCCCCACAGCAATGCACCAGCACAATGCCCAGAGGTGCTAATGAAAGGCCAAGGCTGGTTAGCCTCCAGCTTCCAATCCACTTCCTGCCAGAACCCAGAAATAGGGGTGAAGGGCCTGGTGGGAGGAGCTGGCACCGTAGCCCCACATTGAGGAGCAGATTCTCCGGGGCTCCTGTGGACTTACTGGGCCTGTAAGAGGAGCCTTTCCCACGAGTAGAAAGCAAGGAGCTTTAGGAGTGGAGATTGGGGGTTGGAAGGGACAGGGCAGGACCTCGGCTTGGCTTGGGAATGATCGTGATGATCCTTGGTCTTCTCAACACCTATGAGAAGTAGGCATCCTGTCCTCATTCTACAGAGGAGGGGGCTGAGTCGGTCACTGGCCTGAAGGCCCTTCTCTTCACAGCTCATACTGCCTCATTGTGGGTTTGGACCAGATGGTAGATGAGGAGATAGGCAGGCCCCAGAGATGGAGGGACCCTTTGATTTTAGACTGACTGACCTTGATATCACCCTGGGCTGCTAAGCCCAGGGTTTATGGAGATTAATGGAGATGTATGATAATTAACCACTACCAAGCCCCTCAGTTCTAACGGAGCTGCCAGCTCAGAGGTGCAGTGGGATAGATCTGCCCAGAAGGGGCCTGAGGAGCCCTCTAGCTGGGGATGGGTCAGCAGTCACTACGGTGGGGTTGCCATGGAGACCAAGGCCAAGCCCAAGTGGCTTCTGACAGGACCAGGGCTGGCCAGATAGTCCTGGGCCTCCCTAACAGCTCCAAGCTGGTCTCCAAGGGCTAATTACCCGGAAGGTGGTGACCAGCTGCTCTCTGGCTCCCCAGGCCCTACAGGAGATGAGAGCTGGGCCAGAGCAGGAGAGTGTGAGGGCAGACAGATGGCAGTTTAGGGGCTTGGGGGCATGGGGAACTGTCTTGAGAAAGAGGGAGTAGGATGGGGTGGGGAAGAGAGATTATCCCTCAAGAGGAGAAGCCTCCCTCCAGCAGGACTGTAAGGGGTGAGATTCTCAAATGCCAGAGCCATGCGAACACGCTTGGGAACAAATCTCAGGGAGCCATGAAGTCGGGGAGAGTGAGGGTTTGGCCCCAAACTGACTGGTTGAAGCCTCAGCTCTTGCATGTGTCCTTGGGCAAGGCCCTTCACTTCAGTTTCCTTGTCTATCCGTGGGGGTAGGATTAAGAGATGTGATGTGAGTATGAAGAATAATGTACAGTAGGTGCTCAATAAATGACCCTACAGTTCTAAGACCCATTGAGAGAGGGCGTTAATCTCCTGGGAGAATTATTTTCTAATGGGAAAGAATTGCCCCTCTTCTTGCCCCTCTTCCCTCTTCCACTGCTGTCTGGGCTGGGGCAGGTGTCCTGGTACCTGCACTGAGGAACAGAAAGGACTGTCGTCCATGAAGACAGGAACAGGATCATCTCTTTTCACCACTGAGTTTTCAGCACTTAGCACACAAAAGGCACTTAAGAACTGTTTGTAGAATAAACAAAAGAACAGATGTGAAGTGCTCAGAATAGTGTCTGACACTAATAGGGGATTAATAAATGTTAGTTATTACATCACTGCCCACTGGAGGCCAGGCTGGGTGACTCATGAGAGGCCCTTTGATCCAGAGCAGACTGTGCCCCACCTCCGCTCTGTCCCTTCCTATACCCTTGTCTCTGGAGAGATGGCTGGTGGGTGGGAAGAGCAGTGGGTGTAGAGATAAGGACTCAGATCTTGGCTCTGCCACTTCCTGTCTAAGTGACTTCAGGAGACAGGTGACTGCTTTGAGCCCCCTCTGTAAAAAGGGAACTTTCATGTTGAGGTGGCTGCACTAGGGCTGTGGGGAGAGGGCACTCTTGGCTGGCAGAACCTGGAGGAGGGGTGGTGATGAGTTTGGGTATCGTCAGGCAGGGGAAGCAGGGCTGTGATGATCCAGGTAGAACCCGGGGACAGGCTGTATGAGGGGCCCACAGACCCAGCTTCTGGGGGAAGGGCCATTTGGCTCTCAGCAGAGGTATAGGACTCCAAGGCCAGTCCCCCTGCAGGTAGGCAGGCTGCAGTGACATCAGGCCTAGAGAGTGATAGGGAGCTACAGACAGCTCCATGGTACAGATGAAAACACTGAGGCCAGGAGGAGGAGGAAACTAACCCAGGGTCCTACAGCACATTCACGTCAGAGAAGGAGACCTCCGAAGCCCTGAGCCACTCCAGTACCTCTTTAGCATGGTCTAAGCGATGAATCAACGTTTAAAAACATTTTTTCAAAAAATATAACTTTGTTGTAAAAAATTCTAGAAATACGGAAGTGTGTATATTTAAAAGTCTCCCTATCTCCCTGTTCCTACTCCCTAAAGAGAACTCATAACCATTTGTGTTTCCCTGGTTCTTGATTCTGCATTTACAGTCACACACTTTTCCTCCCACTCTCTTCCCTATCCCCGCCTCTGGCTTTTGCTTTTACACAAATGGAATCATATTGTTCTGCAGCTTGTTATTTTCACTTAACACTTACAGCTTTGGCCATTTTCCAGTGGGATCCAGGCTGAAACAGAGAGAGGCAGAAGGGCTATGGGAGCCCTGGAAAGGAAAGGTGTGTGTGTGTTGTGTGTGTGTGTGTGTGTGTGTGTGTGTGTGTGTGTCTGTGTGTGTGTGTGTCTGTGTGTGTCTGTGTGTGTGTGTGTCGTGGGGTAGGAAGAAGTCACCACAGGTTACTATACACAGTGGGGGAACCTGGCAGAGAAGACTTATCGTCAGCTCCCAGAGAACTATGGTAACTGTCTCTAGACTTGCGTTCTCTGAGGCAGGAGCCACACCAGCTTGTCCATCGCCATATACCCTGCACAAGGCCCGGCACATAGTAGGTGCTCAAGGAATATTTGTTCAGTGAATTGAGTCCTACAAGGCCCTTCTTTCTGATCCTGACAAAGACTATTGGGTCTCTGTGATTGTACTCCTTTTAATCTCCACTGGGTTTTATTTCAACTCATGCTCAAATGGCATTGACCCCAGATGGACCCTGGAGATGGGAGTGTAGCTCAGGGAGAGTGAGACCTTCCCCTTAGACAAGTCACTGCCCATCACTGCTGTCATCTCTGCTGTCGGTTTGTTCACCTCCCTAATGAGGGGGTTGGACCAGCGCTCTCCAGGGGTCCTTCCAGCTCTGCTGGCTGTGGCTTCAATCCCACTCCCTCATTTCACGGATGAGGGCCTGAGTCGACTTTAATTTTGTCAGCTGCCTCAGAAATCCATTGGGAAGAGGGGAACTGGAGTTTAAGGATGAAGCAAAGGCTGTTGCGGATACTGAACACCAAGAGTGTACCAGGCACAGAGCTTTTACATGCACTGTCTGAATCCTGAGGGTATTTTCCTAGGCTCAAGTGGGTGAGTCACTCTCGAGGTCACACCAGGACTGAGCTGGGGATGGAACTCAGGTCTGCCTGACCCCAAATTGAGAGCTCCCCAACTCGGCCCTCTGTGAACTAAAGTAAGTAAAAGAGACAGTACCAGCCTAGACCAAACCATTCTCCTGAAACTTCAGGGGCCCCTCCCTCATCATTTCCCAGACAGCCTGACTTCTGTGTCTAACTCCTGGGTAACAAGGATGGAATTTTGGCCAGGAAAGTAGTTGACTTGCCGAATTAGCTGGCAAGGGCTTGGGCACAAGAGACTTCTTATGGCTTCTGTGGCCCTGAGCCCAGCCCCCTCCCTGCCCTCTCCCCTAGCCAGCTTCCTGGGGTGGGCCCATCTACATTATTCATTCCCTTGCCCCCTTACTCCCCACCCCCCACCTGGTGTTGGGCTCCTGAGGTTGGCGTCTAGACAGACAAGAGCCTCCTACTGAGAACAGAGGCAGGCCTGACTCGGGGCTGAAGGTTCCCATGGCAACTGCATCCCCCTCAGCTGGCAGCTACCCGATAAATAAATAATTAGGGTGGGGGTGGGGAGTTAAGGGCAAGGGGAGGGGCAGCAGGAGAGCCTCCCAGAGGCTTCACTCTGGAAAGGGGCTAGTTAGCTGGAGGTAGATGGGGGCGGTGAGGATGCTGGTATTGCAGTGGCCAGGTGAGAGAGGACAGTGGAGGGAGAAAAGTGCCCAGATGCGAGAGATTCAGAAGATCAGAGAGCCAGGACTTGATGACAGGCCAGGTATGGAGGGGAGGGAGCAGAAGGGAGACCAGGACCTAAAGTTTAGCTTTCCAGCTCATGCGGCTGGCCACATCGTAAGACCCAAAAACACTGGAAGTAGACTGACTGGGTTTAGGCATATCAAGTTCATGACGAGCCATGCAATGATGAGTAGTGGGTTATATAGGGGCTAAAGCCTGAAACGTGACCAGGTAGTCACGGAAGCCCCAGTGGGCATGTGTTTGCTGAGACAAGTGGAGCATGAAGAAGGGCTGGATATTGCCCCGAAGTACTCTGATATTTAGGGGCCTGGGTGCATGGGAGAGTGGGCTGCACGGAACCAGGGGAGTGGCCAGGGAGGGTGGAGAATGAGTTTAACTTGCGCATCTGCCGTGTGCCAGGCACAGCCCTTGCCACTAAAAATACAGCAGTGAACCTCTCAGGCAGAAATGCCTGCTCTCGTGGAGTTTGCCTTCCAATGCAGGAGACAGACAGACAGTGAGGAAGGAGCAGTGTGTCAGTTGATGATAAGTGCCATGGAAAAATGAAGCAAGGGGCAAGGCAGGGAGTCCTGCAATGGAACATAATTTTAATACTCTCCTCACAACCATATGAGGGAGGAATTGTGAACCATGCCCATTTTGTTGGCGAGAAAACTGATGCACAGGGAGGTTAAGTGACTCGCCTTAACAGAGTTATATAAAGACCAGTGGCACCAGGGTTTTAACCCAGGCTCTGCTTCTAACCACTGGACCAGATAGTGGTAGCAGGTGAGCAGAGGCGCTATTGGCCAGGAGGCTGTGGAGACCTTGAACAGTTTTGAATATAAGCATTGAGATAGATAAGGTATTAGCCAGAGCAGGGTAGGGGGGGCCTTTAAAAAAGAATGAGAGGGGCTTGAGCATATTTCAGAGCCAGTTGGAAAGATTCTGGGCAGGGGAGAGACTGGGTTTTACAAGAGAGAAGGAACCATGGATGGCATCGTCTCCTGAGAAGACAGGAAAAGATGGGGTTCAACGTGCAGGAGGAGGCATTGGCCTGGGGTGAGAGGAGGGTCAGTGCCTCAAATATAGCAGGTCGGGGAGAGGGAGACCAGGTCCTCCCTGAGAGCGAGGGTGGAGGGCTCCTAGGAGGGTAGAGGACAGTGAGATCTGAAATAGTCATCAGGGAGAGTGAGTTTCCCAGAGAAGCCTATTCGGGTTGTGGCTCGGCATCAGGGTACCTCTTGAAGTCCACGGTGCCAGGTCTACCGTGGACCAGTCTGCCTGGTGGAGTGCTTGCCTCCAGCAGCACTTGGTTGCTTTGCAAGCACTGAGAAAACTTTTTCCCGGGTGTATCCAGTTGTGAGCTTTTCTTGACAACTGTGATGAAAAGGCGGAGGAGTGTGAGAGCTTGGATTGCAGGCAAAGCGGGTGCTGAAGCGAAGGGCCATGAGTCAGGATATGAAGAACCATGCAATGGGAGAGAGTAGAGGGCTCGGGGCTGGGGCCCTGATGCACCCGGCTAGGTTCACCGTCGCGAAGGGTGTTGGGAAGCCAGCTGGGGTGCTCCGAGTGGGGCCGTCAAATTGGTGGCTTTGGAGGCAGGGCAGTTACAGGTGATGACACAGCCTAAGGGGTGGTGATAGATGAGGAAGAATAGAAGGGAAGGTCATGGGGGAGGAGTTTGAGAGACTGAGAGCTTGGGGTACTGGATAGAGTGGCCCCAGATATCAAAGTCAACCAGGATGATGCAGGGATGAAACTCGCTTTCAAAGAATGGGCAAGACCCAGCAGCCCGTGCGTGGATGAGGAGGACAGCAGTGGAACACGATGGCAAAGCCACAGGGTTGTACAGTTCTGCAAGCAACTTAAGGACCCCAGAGGATACCAACCCCAGCTTTGGGCCTGGGAACATGGGATGAGAGAAGAGAAACAGTGACTAGAAAAGACTATAGAGAAAGTAGAACCCTGGGTTCAACATGTAAAGGATTCAGGGACCCCCTCAGGGAAGGACCTGAGGTATTTGGGTATTTATATAAATATCCAAATTAAAGAAATAAGAAAGAACTTTGGCAGAGGCTGTAGGGATTACTCCAAGCTCTTTGGGCTGCTTTGATGACAGTGACTGGACCAGATTTGTATTTTAGAGAAAGCACTTGACACGGTGGTGACCAGCCTCCCTCTGCCAGGAGACCAGGAAGGAGGCTGCATCAGTTGCCCATGGACACTTCTATACTGGACAACTTAGGAGAGAGACTCAAGCTAGCTTGACCTGGCCTGCAGGCTGACCAGGTGAAAATATCCCTAAAGTCGAGTTTTTCCCTTGGCGCACGTGCCCTTGAAATTTTTGCAAAGGAGCAGGTTTCTGTTGTGTCCACGCATTTCCTCCCATCAAAGTGGAAAAACTCATGAAGGCCAGTTAAGATTTATAAGCACCGCAGCCCTCAGATATTGTTTCTAAGCTGGTACAACCAGGTGGGGAAGATATTCCTCCTCTTTTTGTTCTTATCTGTATTTGTTAATTAGCTGCATGTCACTGCTGCACAAGAAGCAATTTTGGAATATTGAAATATTTGAGTATAAGACACTGAATCTCAATTAAAAAAAAATATATATATACACACACACATATATATATATATATATATATATATATTATATAATATATATATATTTTAAACCTATCTCTGCACTCACCATTAGAGGGAGAGACAGCTTCATTCAGGCCTAGGCTATAGCACTGACTACACTGGTTTGTAACTGTCTGATTTTCCATCCACTCCTCTATGAGACTCTGAGATCCCAAAGAGCAGGGACCACAGCTTAGTCACGTCTGTGTCCCAGGGCCAGCACAGGGCATGACACAGACTGAATGTTCTGTGACTAAATAAGAGAGGGCCCCTGGCATGTCAGACGTTGGAAGGATAGATACGTGGATGTGGGTGGGTGTAGATGAGTGAGTGCGTGCGTGTTGCATGTGAGGATGGAGGAATGGAGAGGGTGACAAGAACAGCCTTTGTTCCTTATTTAGTGGAAAGAGAGACAGACCCCTTTGGGCCCGTCATGAGGTCTTCCTACAACAAGAGGGAATTGTGCTGTATTTTGAAGACCATGGATAACTGAGATACAGGAAAAGGGAACTGAAGGTGGGACTTCAAATTTTATTTCAGCTGCTTGGGGCAGGAGATGACCTGGAATGAAGGACTGAGCCAGACCCTGGCAAGTCTTCATTGCCAAACTAAGAAGCTTCGACTATTAAGTCTTCTACTAATTAGCCACCATGTGTTAAGTTTAATTGTCTGTTAGTTTATGTGATGTCTCCATATCCTTACAACCACTTCTCGGGGAGGGATTATCTTCCTTATTTATAGTTGAGGAAATAGGCTCAGGGAGAGAAAGTAACTTGTCCTAAATCACACAGCAGAGCTGCAATTTGAACGTGAGTTTTAGTGACTCCAAAGCTTTTTGGTTAACTGTTCCATGCTGCTCACTCTATCAACAAGGTCCCCGAGAACACAGAGGGTTTTGAGCAGGGGCCAGGGTGGAAGTGGGCGTACTGGCATATCCAGGCAGGGTGTCTTCCCAGATACACTGTGAGCCTGGGCAACTCTGTCACAGCCCTGTGTCTTCCTGTGGCAACCTCCTTGCCAGGACCAGGTGCCAGATGAGTTGAGATCATCAAGCTGGACCCCAAACCACCAGGGCTCCCTAAGGCCTAGCAGAATCAGTATGGAAAAGAGAAAAAATGAATGTGGTGCAGGAGCTTTTGGGAGGGGAGAAGCCTGGGGAGTTTCTCCCCCAAGGTCAGCAGGCCACCGAAGTCAAAACCAGAGGGCCCTTAGAGGTCATTTAGTCCAGCAGCCTCTACATATAGAAGAGAAAGCTGAGACCCAGCAGGAGGTGGCCTAGTTAAGGTCACTCAAGAATCAGAGTCAGACTCGCAACTAGAACCACACTCCCAGGCCAGTGCCAACTGGGAAAGGTTGTGTGTTGGTGCCAAGATGGGACAGGTGGCAGAGAAAGCCAGGATGGTTGCCTGGTTCTGCCATGAACCTGCTGTGTGACCTTGGACAAGTCACTTCCTCTCTCGGAGACTCATGGTCTCCTTCTTCAAAATGAGGTAATGGTCTCGGCTTTGCCCTTCTACCAAGGAATATCCAGTGAGAGATGGACTTGGAAAGCTCTTTATAGGACCCTGGGAGGGGAGTCACCACAGGAGGCAGGCTGGCGCCAGGTGGGTGGGTGCCAGGGTTGGGCCTGCAGCTTCCTGGGTCTCTGCCCAGCCTTGCCATCTGTGTGATAGCATCAGCTCCACCTCCTCCTGCCTCCCTGCTAAGAAAAAGGCTTCTGGGATCTTCTCACTTTTTCAGAATCTTCCCCTCTCCCTCCCCAGCCAGACCCTTGTCTCCCTGTTCTATTTCAGTCAGGACTCCTAGTTGCAAGTGACAGAAATCACAAGGACAAGGAGGAAAAAAATTCGTTTTAGGCATAGCTGGACCTAAAATGATGTAACAAGGCACTCTCCTTGCTTTTTCATTTTCCTCTCTCACTCTCTCTCTGTCCCTTAGCTTTAGTGACTCTCAGGAACAGGGCACAGGGTGCGTGCCCATTCCCGAACAGATCACGGTGTGTGGATTATTTGGTTAGGCCTGGGTCATAAGCCCACCATGGAAATTAAAAGTAGTCTCATCCCCACCCTGTGCCTCACATGGACTGAGTGCCTGGGAGGCAGCTGCCCAAACAAAGAGATGGGTTCTGTCACCAGAGGAAGGGATATTATACCAATAGGTGTCCTTGGCACCTTTCTTCCTAAGAGTATGGGCTGAAAGATGGAACCGGGAGCTGCTGGAAAGAGAGTGTTGATTGCATGCTGTATCAGTTAACGTTTGCTGCATAACGAATTCCAAATCATCATGGTTGGAATGGACAATGTTATTTAGCCCATGATTCTGTGGGTCCGCTAGGAGATTCTTCTGGCCTGGGCCATATGTCTATGGTCTGTGGCTAACGTCTGAATGACCTGCTCAACCTCATCCTGATGGTTGAGGAGCTGTCAGCTGGGGTGCCTCAGTGCCCCTCCACATGGCCTCTCATCCTCCAGCAGGTCAGCTTAGACCTTTTACAAGACATTTTCTGTGTTGCAAGTATAGCAAGTGGGCAAACTCCAGTTCACAAGCATTTTTCAAGCCTTTACTTGCATCGAGTTTGCTGAAGTTTCATTGGCAAAGCAAGTCACATGACCCAGCACAGAGTTGGTGTCTGAGGGCACTGCCAAAGAGCATGAAAACAGGGAAAGGAAGAATTTGAGACTAATTCTGCAATCTACTACATCTCCCTTGGGGATGGGAAGTGAAAATAAAAATCCCTTTCTCTGTGGCCCGTGAATCCCATAGGCCAGGGCAATCTCCGGATAGAGGACCTTGGAAGAGGTGACTCAGGCTTAGAGGCTTTCCGGGCCCTCCAGAGCCAGGACTCAGCCTTTGGCCAGGTCTGGGAAAGGCGATCTGGATCCTGGCTCCTCCAACTGAGAGCCCCACATGGGCAAGGTGTAAGAGCTCGAGCTGGTAGGGAGGAAGTGTTCTGAACCCTGGCTCCCATCTCCCTTCAGTGCACCTCGAAGTGAGGATCTGGGCTCAGTGCCCCCTCTCGCACACACACTTGCCCCACCTCCCATATCCCTTTGGTACTGCGGGGCTGGGATGGCTCTGAGAATTGTGCACAATCAGGTCATGGTGCCTCATCACCATGGTAACTGGTATCGCCTCCTCCACAAGGTCAAGGAGGAGTCCCTTTCCTTCCCTTTTAGGGGGTGACTGTGGCCTCAGTCTGCTCTTTCCCACAGGTGGCTGCACTGGAGCGGCAGATCTTTGACTTCCTGGGCTATCAATGGGCTCCGATCCTAGCCAACTTCCTGCACATCATGGCGGTCATCCTGGGCATCTTTGGCACGGTGCAGTACCGCTCCCGGTACCTCATACTGGTATGGCCCACTTGGCCCCTTCCAAGCCAACCCCTTCTCCAACCAGAACTGTCCCCCAACCCCCAGATACCCAGACCCCTGCTCTGTCTTGCCTCCAGCTTGGCTAGTGGTGCGAATGCCCCAATCCCAATGTTTCTTCGCTCAGCAGAGACAAGGTTGGTATTTTTCCTAAAGGATTTCCTAGGGAAAAATCCAAATATTAACCAGATATATCATTTAGCGAGTGCCTACCATGTGCCTGGCACACTGTTATTTCTCACTCCATCAGGTCTTTACTACAGCCCTGCTAGATATAGTGTACCATCTCCATTTTCCAGATGTGGAAGTGAGGTTCAAAAAGTTAAAAGGCTTCCTAAGGTCACACAGCTAATAAGTGGCAGAGCCAGGACTAGAGCTTCAGATCCGGAGCGAAGGCTCCTGCCACATCACCACACTGTCTCAGAAAGCCAGTGGGAGGAAGGAGCCATGTCTGTTTAGTTTCTCAGGTTGCTTCAGAAAGGCTTAGCTTTTGTCCCATTGTGTTAATCAAGAATGTGGTCTAGAACAGCTACTGTGGCTTTGAGGCCAGTGCCTGTGCACCCATTCCGGGAGTGGGTTGTGTCCCTGGCTCCTTTCTCCTGCTTCCTCTTTCCAAGTCCTGGTTCTCCATGGGCTCTGTCAAACTCCTGTTATCAGCTAGGCTCATCTTTGTCCCCTGTCTTCCTTGGTGACCTAGTCACATACCTCTCCTGAGGGAAAAGGCTTTCCAGTGGATTTGCTACGTAAATGATTGACCCCCACAATAGTAATGACACACAATGTCCTGCTGCCACCAGAGTTCACTCCCACTCATTCTAGGGCTTCTCCCCCCTCCCACAGGCTCCCCCCAGAAGCCCAGTGAACGGCACCCTCCAGAGCTTTGTGTCACTTGAGAGAGATAAGAGAAGCCTTCTCTCCAGTTCTCAGGAAGCCCAGGCGCCCATGTAAACACCCTGTCTGCCAGGTGGTGGCCACTGGTGGAAATAGCCAACATGTCTGGTGGCTGTTCTCTGCAGAATGAACAGGATTAGCCACCCGAGGACTTGGGTTTGAGTGCTAGCTCCACTTCTTTCTATCTATGTGATCTCGGGGAGCAAAGATCCCCTCTAGGCCTTAATTAGTTACCTCTGAAGAGAGGGTAGTCAGTGCCTTCCCTGCAGAGCTATTTAAGGACCAGATGGATTAAAAATGATTTGTAAACTAGAAAGTGCTCTGGATGAGGTATTGTCATAATTTCCCCTGCCCCTTTGTCCCTGAGCTCTGTCTCCATGGACATACCCCAAACCCACTCTCTCAGGCCCACCCTGACCCCCACCTGTGTTTTCCCCAGTATGCAGCCTGGCTGGTGCTCTGGGTTGGCTGGAATGCGTTTATCATCTGCTTCTACCTGGAGGTTGGACAGCTATCCCAGGTAAGCCTCAGGCCTGGCAGTGCCCAAGGGCAGAGCCTGACCTTTCCCATCCCCCACCCAAGGGCGCCCTATGTGGTGTGGATCTGGGGTATCATCTCTTGAAGAGACCTCCCTTTACACACCCAAATAATCTGTGCTCCCATCCCCCACCCCACGTTTTTGTTTCTGGCTTCCTCTGCCCTTTCTCAGACACAAATGATGAAACAGATACGTCTGAAGAGCAATCTGTGTGAAGATGGGCTGGGGTCCCAGCTGATCACAAGCTCAGTAGAAACCAACAGTATGTGGTGACCCAGAAAGCTACTCTTAGGCTCCATGCGTGTTTAGTGCAAGGGAGGTGAAAATTCTGTCACTCTGTACTGCTTAGAGCACAGAGATTTGAGTCCACGCTAATCAATATTTTTCAGAAGAGATTGAGCTTAGGTAGAGTTTGTTCGAGGGAAAATTGAACAGACCAGGTCATGTGGAGAAATATCAAAAGAAAGTGTGGGAATATTTGGCTTGGAAAAGAGCAAACCCAGAGGGCACAGCTTCTATTTTCAGATATAAAGAAGGCAAAATATATGAATGAGGGCGAGGGCTTTAATCTGACTCGACTAGATTCAAATCTCTAACAGTTTCCAGCTGTGTAGCCCTGGGCAAGTAACTTACCCTCTCTGAGCTTCAGGTTCCTCATCTAGTAACAATCCCAATTTCCTGTGGTTGCTGAGGGGGATAAATGAGATCACACACCTCAGTGCTTGGCACCTGGTCAGCACAAAGTGAGTGTTTGTTAGAGGTCTGTATGAGTTCATAGATGAGCACACAGATGCACACCGTGGATAACAACATCTGATGTAGGCCAGCCCCTTCTCCATTTCAAATGGGGAAACTGAGGACCAAAGAGGTGAGAGGTTTGCCCGGGGTCACACACAGGGACGGCAGTAGAGAGGCTGAATGGGCCATGAAGAGGCCTTTGTTGTGGATTTCACCAATGGCTGGAAAATTGTATTCGGTCACCGTTAGTGTCATTTCCAGCCCTGAAATTCTAGGGCTTCTGTGGGTCAGCACCAGCCCCTTCCATCTCGAGGCATGTATGGTCATCAAGCGCCACCTACTGGCGTAATGTAGATTTGCAGATACAGACTCCCCTATACCCTTTACAAATCAAGCCAAGGGGAGAGGAGGCTGCTGCAGCAGTTCAGATGTGAAGAAGGCTTTATATAAAGTCTCCTGGGACTTGGGGAGGATCCCCCCCACCGGGCTCAGTATCCTAGGCCCCTCCGCCCCCAGGACCGGGACTTCATCATGACCTTCAACACATCCCTGCACCGCTCCTGGTGGATGGAGAATGGGCCAGGCTGTCTGGTGACACCTGTCCTGAACTCCCGCCTGGCCCTGGAGGACCATCATGTCATCTCTGTCACTGGTTGCCTGCTTGACTATCCCTACATCGAAGCCCTCAGCAGCGCCTTGCAGATCTTTCTGGCTGTGAGTCCTCCTGTCCCCCCACCTCACAACACTCCCAGAAGCGGTGTCCACAAACCCCTTTGTTTAGCCTTAGTTAAGAAGGGTGGAACCTAGGGCTTCCAGCCTGCCTCTGTTTCCATATTCTGTACTTCCTGCACTCCTGCCATAGCCCCCATTCAGGGAGTGAGCATGTTAATGAACAGGATGAGACCATGAGTCAGTCCTGAGTTTAAATCTCCAAGATACCCATGTGACGTTGTGTGACATTGGACAAGTCACTTGCCCTCTCCAAGCTTGTTTCCTTACACACAAAAATAAATGACAATATCAACCTCAAGGAGTTGTGAGAATACAATAAAATAGTAATAGTTCCCATTTTTAGAAGGGATGGGGCAGCCCTGCCCTAGGCACTTTACACAGGCAAAGTCACATAATTCTCTTTCCTCTTAACAAGCCAGTAAGGTATATTACCCAGATCCAACTGGGGAAACTGAGGCTTAGAGAAGTAAAAGAATTACTTGTTCAAAGTCAAACTCCCAGAGGGAAACTGGAATAAAGTTTGTTTCACTTTAAGGCCCACTCATTAACTTGAAGTTATGAGTTTGCCTTCATCTTAGCACACACCGCCCCTCCAGTCAGGGTGGGCAGGGCCAGGAAAGGGGTGGAGGAAGAGCTTCCTTCTTTTGTTCCCTTCCTCCCCCAGCTGTTTGGCTTCGTGTTCGCCTGCTACGTGAGCAAAGTGTTCCTGGAAGAGGAGGACAGCTGTGAGTGTGCGGTGCCCCGAGGGAAGTGGGGAAGCCTAGCCGCGCGCAGTCCCGCGCCTTCAGCACCCTGGACAGGGGCCTGAGCCGCCTCGGCGGAAGGGAGCCCTGGATTGGCCCCTCACGTGGGGAAGAAGAGGCGGCAGGGGTGGGTGGGATTTGCATAGCCTTTCCGTTTGGAGCTGAGGTCTAAACGTCCAGATGCCCAGTCCACGGCTCCAGTACCGCCCCCTACTCTCCCTTCTTAGGCCCTGCCCTTGCTGGAGGGGCTTGGTGAGGCCTGCCCCTGCCAGGCACCAGGTGTTCCCCCTCCCCCTTCCCCCGCAGGTCTTACCCCCTTAAGTGGCTTGAGCCCTGCCACCAAGAGCCCACTCCCTTAAGGATGCCCCGCCCCCTAGGCTCTCTATCCTCTTAGGGTCTTGGCCCTCTCCTGGTGGAGAACTTCTGGGAGTCCTGGCCCCCACAGCCCCATCCCATCCCTCAGGCTCCGGCAGAAAAAGCCCCATCCCTACGGCCCTGTATGGGGTCTGCCCCTCAGATTCTTCCTTTTCAGCGCCCAGTCTCCCATAACACCCCCAACAGGCCCCTCCCTAATTATGTGCCACCTCCCTTTCCGCAGTTGACTTCATTGGTGGCTTTGACTCCTACGGATACCAGGCTCCCCAGAAGACGTCGCATTTACAACTGCAGCCTCTGTACACGTGGGTCATGGCGTCTAACAGGGTGGGGTGGGGAGACCAGTGCGTTAGTGTTGGAAAGGAGGGATGGGGAGGGCAGCCGATATCTCCACGGCCCTATTTTTGGGGTCCACTTTCCTAATCTGCCTTTGTTTTCTCCAG
The DNA here is from genome assembly GCA_003508835.1 of Eonycteris spelaea. NCBI lineage: Eukaryota > Metazoa > Chordata > Mammalia > Chiroptera > Pteropodidae > Eonycteris > Eonycteris spelaea. Next base: position 11,417,775 of record PUFA01000006.1, read on the forward strand.
GTCGGGGTAGCTTCTTCCTCGCGCCCACCCTGGCGTCCCGTGCTTTGTGGCTAGACTGACAGCCGCTGCCCTGAGCTCTGACCAGGATGGCAGGCGCGCCCCTGGCGGCTAGCGGACCAACTGCAGCCTGTGCTGCTTGAGCTGGGTCTGCGGTGGACTTGGACTTGGCCCTTCGCAGTCCGGACTTCAGGGGTGGGGCGGGGCGGGGTGAGGGAGGGGAATTCCGGGGTTTGTATTTTTTTTTTAATCTCAGCCTTGGCGTGTGCTGGGGCCTCCCTCTCTTCTCCAGCCTCTCCCTTTTCACCCATTACCCAGCATCCTGTCCACTGTCCAGAGAGTAAAAGCAGGACCGACGGACTCACCCCATCTCACCACACGCATTCACCAGCTCTGGGGAAAGGTACCATGAACTAGGGGCAGGAGTCCTGGGTTCGAATTGTAGCTCTATCACTGACTCTGTGTGACATCTGGTAAGGCCCTTGCCCTCTCTGGTCCTCAGTCTCCCCACCTCAAATAATAAAAATAATCCCTTAACAAGTGAGGCTCTTTCTAGCCTTCTCATTCGGCTCTCAATTCCCTGCATTCTGACTGGGATTACAATTCCTATTTTGCAGATATGGAAACTGAGGCCCAGAGATGTGAAGCAATTTGCTGGAGGCCATGCAGCTAGGCTTTTGGTGAAAGCAGGCCTTGAGCACAGTGTACTTCCTGTAGTTTCGGCCTCCACAAGCCAGCGTCTGGCTTCTGAATTCCATTTTCAAGCCCCCTTCCAGGTTGGACACTCTAGAATTCATGTGATACACCGCATTCACACATCACCGCCATCACTTGCCAACACCTCTCTTAAAGCAATACACCCGTTCTCTTGTTGGGAACCAGATGTATGGAGCCCAGAGCCCTGAATTCAACCTGACCCACAGGGAACCCTTCCTAGACTTGGCTTCTGTCTTGGCAAACCTTTCACGCTTTCTCCAGGAAAGGGGGACCACAACTCAGTCACCACATTCCCTTCCAGGTCCCTGAAGCCTCTGCACCCATGATTCCCCTACCCCCTCAGCAACTCCACCAACCCCTGATGGCTCCATTTACTTCCCTGGTTGGAAGACCTGTGGTTTCAGAGTGGAAAAGTGCTGGTCAGCACTACCTGGTCACCAGTGCTCACAGATCACTAGCGTTTATGACCACACTAATGTCCAGGAGTACTAGAGGCAGAATGGGGCTGTGGGTCATGGTGGGTGGTTGGGAGGACCAGCACCTTTCATTGAGAGCAAATAAAGATGAGCTCATTCTCCCCACCTCCTTCCACAGATACCCCTGAGCACCCTGTGGACTATGCCCTGGCTGGTGAGTCCAAGAGCAGGAGGACCAGGCGTCAGGTTCCAGCCTGCCAAACAATGGCCCTAGGTTAGGAAGGAGGGTGGGAGGCACCAGAGAACTGAAAGGAAGTGCAGACGGTTAGCACAGCCGAGCCTGTTCCTGGTGACCACTTTGTTCCATGCTCTCCACCCTCCACACTAGGATTTCCTATTGTCGAAGGCCAAAATATCCTGAGCTAAATTCTACCCCACCATCCCAACTGCAGTGCTGTGCCAAGGAACCAGCCCCAGGAGTTCTCTGGTCACTACAGGCTCTGAGGCCCCAGATGCTCAGCCCAGTTAGCTGATGGGTACAGATTAAGAAGGGTGTATAGTTCCCTTCAGGCCTTGCTGCTGCCCCACCACTGGGCCAACGGCCTCCAGCCCTCCCTTCCCCCACCCTAAGCCAGCTGTCATCTCTCCCCCACTCCCCCAGCCCCCTTTCTACTCAAAAGGGTTTAGCCACTGGTGCTTTGAAGCCTTTTGTTTTTATAAGACAGTTTTGTCAAGGAGACCAAGTTCTCACTGGGACCTTGCAAAGCAGGGAGTGTTCCCCTGGTTTCTGTGCAGGTGGGTTGATTAAAGATGGTGTTTTCTTCTCTATCTTCCTGTCCTCCTACCCTGTGAGTCAGCAGTGTCCCTACATGAAGGTGGGCAGGGGCTGGAAGTCCATATCATTGCCGCTATCAAACAGTCCTGGGGGCAGTGGCCTGTGCCTCTGACTGGCTGTGTAGCTTTGGGCACGTCACTCCCTCTCTTTCCTCAGCTAAAATGCAGAGGTGGGACAAAACAGTGGGTTCCCAAACCGGGCTTCACAATCCCTTGAAGAGCTTTCTATTTATTTTTCTGATTAACTGTGTTTTCGGTTTATGTTTCCAAATATTCTTGGAATCTTGGCTCTTCCTTCTTCCTGACAATTCAGTTCCTGACTTAAAATGAGCTGGCGGACAGTACTTTAGACACAAATTCCTGTGCCCCATCTAGGACATCCTGGTTCTTTCTGGTGATACACCAGAATCGTATTTTGAATTTTAAAATTTTATTTACTTTTGTAAACAGGTAATGCATACATGTGGTACAGAATTTAGAAAGTTCCAGGTCATATCCTCTTATTTTTTATATATTTCCAAAGATATCCAATTCTTTTAAAATTATGTAAATATTTATTTTTCCCCTTTTTTACACAAATGGCAACATATTCTACTCACTTCAACTCCTTGTTTTTTCACTTTACTTTGAATCTCAGAAATCTTCACCCAATAATACATGTGGAGCTCCTCCCATGCTTCCATGGTGATTTGGTAGAATTAGGGTTTTTGTAGAGATCCCCAGGTGGTTCTGATGCAGCTAGGGGCTTAGAACCAGAGGTTCTACGTAAGGATACCTCAGGTCCCATGTGCAAACCTCTGTGGACCACTCCTAGCCTTGGAGTCCAGAGGAAAACAAGTCACAAAACATTGCCTTCAAGGAGCCCACAGGATGGGCAGGCAGAAGGGTGAATACTGATAACAGGTGGTCAATGATGAGCACAGCGCAGAGTGAAAGGCAGTTGTAAATAGCTCAGGAGAGAGGCGATCTGAGTATTCTGAACAGGGCAGCAGAATGAACAAAGGTGTGGAGGGAGGAAAACACCTGGTATCTGCAGTTAGACTAGCTGGAGATGAACTGGTTGGCGGAAACTTCAATGGGAAATGTATTAGTTTCCTCTTGCTCTAGTAAATTACCACAGCTATACTGTCTTAATACAAAGTTATTATCTTGCTTGTTCAACATGGGTGTCACTGGGCTGAAGTCAAGATGTCTGGAGGGCTGCGTTTCTTTATGGAGGCTCTAGGAGAGAATCCATTTCCTTGCCTTTTCTAGCTTCTAGATGTTGCCCTCATTTTTTGGCTCATGGCCACCCTTCCTCCACCTTCAAAGCCAGCAATGTCACATCTCTCTGACAATTCCTGCATCATATTTCTCTCTAACCCCAGCTAGGAAAGGCTCTCCACTTTTAAGGACCTGTGTCATTAGACCGAACCCACCCAAATAATCCAGGAAAGTCTTCCCTTCTCAAAGTCTGTAATCACATCTGTAAAGTCCCTTTTGCCATGCAATACATTCATAGATTCCAGGGATTCGAATGTGGACACCTTTGGGGGCCGTCATTCTGCCTTCCACAGGGAAGGCGTATCCAGGTTACAGCAGCCCTGAATGTCAAACTGGTGCATCGGCCCAATGTGATGACAATGGGAACCATCAAAGGATTTTGAGCAGAAGCTAGAAAAGAAGCTCAATTAGAGCTGTCTTTTAGAGATAACTGACAGGGCTGGAAGGACGGGTTGGAGGAGGAAAGCAGAAGTGTTTTGTCTAGAAGAAGCTTGGGGTTTTTTACTTTTCTGTGTAAATGTGTATTCTTGGGGGTGCGTGTGTGACCATGAACTCTGTGTGTAAACTTGGGAGGGCTAATACTGTAGTGATGAGCATGAAATGCAAGATTCAGGTGTACCTGGGTCCAAATCCATCACAAACCAGCCATGCTGGTTTTCTCATGGAGCCCAGTGAAGCTCCCCCAGCTCCTGCCATTCTGGGGCCACCTCCCAGCAACCTCTGCATACAAATAATCCAGGTAGGACAGATCATCTTTACTAACTGATCAGTCACAAAGGTACCCAAGGGTTTCTTTGAACTGACAGAATATGAATTCTCCAAGGTGCACTTGATAAGCACAATAACCTACTTGGGATTTATAAGCATACTATTGTTTTCTTTAACGTGTCGGAATTGGGTCTTGCATTAGGAATGAGGGTGGGCCTGATGCCAAGCCTCACTGCCTTACAAGATTTCTTACTCCACAGTGTCTTAGCCCAGCGCACTGTTTCTCAAACTTACAGAGCATAAGGATCCCTTAAAATCCAAATTTTTGAGCCTAACCCATCATTCACTGAAACCAACATTTGGGCAATGACAGGAACCTGCCTTTTTTCACAAATGCCCCCAGGTGACCCAAGTGGTGTGTGAACTCCTAGGCCCAGGTAAAAAGGCATGCAAACATTTTTTAAATCTACCCCTAGGCCAGTGTCATGGAGGCCCCACCAAATCACACATGCCAGCTCCCTCATATCAGAGACAGGCTTTAGTTATCTCCCCGAAGCTCAATTTCATTTGCGACTGACAGTCTTGAAATTTTTTCTAAGGGTTACACATTTCAAAGGCTTTGATCGACTCTTGAACTTAAACATTGGCATAGTTCACTCCTAAGTGAGTTTAGATAAAGGCAGGACCAAGCTCTGCCTTTATCAGCTTCAGTCACCTGAGAGAGGTGTGGGCAGCTCCAAGTTGCCCCACCAACACCCGACTGGGCTATACCCTGTGCTGAGCCTGGGCTCCAGCGACTCAGCAGTTCCCCTGTCAGTAAGCCCTGGAATCAGGCTAGGCAGGCCCAGGCAGACTGGGGCTGCAGAGAGAGTTCTGTGCTGGGTGTCCGATATCAATTCTGCTTCCTCTGCCCCACCCAATGGGACAGGGGTAACTCCTCCCACCTCTGGCCTTGGTGCCTTCATCAATGAACTGAGAGAGCTGAACTTTGCATGATATTCATGGACTTCTGATCTGCTGACATCCTCAGAAAGGGCTTCTCAACCCTGATGTACTTGGGATGTCTTTTTAAAATATGAATTTCTGGGCACCACTCATATACCAGGCACTAATTCACGAGGACTCAAGCATCTGCATTAATCCTTCAAATATTCATTAACTACTACGTGTCAGGAATTGGGGATACAACTGAACAAAACAGAAAGTAATCCCTGTTCTCGTGGAGGATATCTTTTTGGAGGAGATATATGTAAACGAACAAGCCAAATCTATGATATATCAGCTAAATGTCACAGCAAAATAGGATAGGGAAGGGAGTGCAGGATAGAAATGGATCCCAGTTTTAAATTGGATGTCAGGTCAGTTAGGGAAAGTCTCACTGAGAAGGATTTTTGATAAATGACTAGAAGAACGTTAGATAGAAAACAAAGGGAACAGCGAGTGCAAAGGCTCTGAGGTGGGAGCATGACTGAATATTGGAAAGAAGCAAGGAGGCCAGTGTGGTTTAAAACAAGGAAAGTGGTAGGAGATGAAGTCAGAGAGATAGGGGAAGCACATCAGACACTGTATTGGCCTTCAAAGGGCATAAGGGCTTCAGCTTTTCATCTGAATGAGACGGGACGCCACTGGAGGAATAGTATACAGAGCTGGGAAGAATCCGTTTGGATACCATGTGAACATAGACCGTAGACAGTCAGGCAGGGGCTAACAGGAAGACCAAGTTAATATAGGGAAGAGGTGGTTCAGTCAGGATGGCAGCAGTGGAGGAGGTGAGAAATGGCTGGATTTCAATACATTTTAAGGGTAAGACCAACAGAATTTGCTGTGGACTGGATGTAGGATGTGAGTGAAAGAGAACCAAAGAGGACCGCATGCATTTGGCAAGGAGAAGGATGGAGCTGCCCTGGAGAGGGGATGACAGCAGTAGGAGATGGTGTAGGAGCAGATTTCAACATACTGGTTTGGGACTTGTTAAGTCAGAGATGCCTTTTCGACTGTCAAGCAGACAGTTGAGAGTTATAGGCTGAAGATAGAACGTTTGGAATCACTGGTGTTGGGATGGTATTTCAAATCATGACAATGAATGAAGTCACCAAGGGGTGAATGTAGACAGGGAAGGGAGAGAGAGACTAGGATGCCCCAATATCAGAAGTCACACACTATCACGTCCACCTTCCACCACGTTCTGCTCATTAGAAGTGAGTCACTAAGTCTGGTTCAAACCTAAGTGCTTAACAATTAGTCTCCACTTTTTGAGAAGAAGATTGTCAGAGAATTTGTGGACATACTTTAAAACCCCTACAGGGACTCTGATGACTGATATACTATTTTTAGGAAACCAGACAGGTGCTTAGAAGAAATACAGACAGACTGTCAATCTCCTTCCCTCCACTGTGTCCTGTGCCCTGGATTCGAAAGCAAAAACTTGGAGCAATGGCGAAATGAAGATCTGATCTGTTCATTGGTGGAAAGTGTGTGGTGCCTGGGACATAGCAGACACTGACAAATGTTTATGGAAGAAGCCTGCTGGGGACCTCGTATCATCAGACCCAATAGGTTAATTTCCATGGATGTCTATTGCCACCTCCATATGTCTGTGTTCTGGTACCAGGGCGCAAAGATAGATCTGACTGACCCCCAGTCTCACCAAACCATGGGCCGCATCTGACTGTGATCATGAGGCTCCGAACTTGGACCTCAGCGTCTCTGCTGATAAAAAGGCATAGGGGTAAAAAAGGAATGAAACTAGACTAGTGGCTCTCAACTTTTAAAATGACCTTCCTCATCCAGGTCCCATTTTAGAAAACAGAGCACTGATTAATTATTAATTTGTTTTCCATTTGCCAAGACAGCTGTCCCAGCTCCATGGGGCAGGACTCACCACGTGACCTCCTGGAGATCCCAGCGTAGGACAGAGATTCTTTCATTGGCTCGCAACCTCTCCCCACTTACATATGGGATGGTCTTCTTTCTGGCCCTCAGGAATACTGTGAGGGCACAAAGACCCTATTCTCCCATCAAGGCTCCTTAATGTCAAACGAAGAATGCAGATCGGTGGGTGATTTATGAGACAGCAGGGACTCCCAAGCCACCAGTCCCGTGGCTACTGTGCCAGGCACTGGGCTAGGGAGTTAACATACACTACTGGCTTGTTCATAGATATTGTCACTATTTCATAGACAAGGAAACAGGTTCAAGCAGTGATGTCACCTGCCAAAGACACTGACTTCCTAAATCTCTCACTCTCCTGGTGAACACGTTTTCAATGCCTCTCTGTCCACCTTCTTGGTAACCTGGCATTGTGTCCTGGGCATGACCAGGCGTGTGTAGGGTGATGGGAAGTAAAGCCTAGGGGCCAGTAGGGCAGGTTGTTGCTGACGGGAGGAAAAGAATCAACATTAAACACTCATGAGCCTTTATAACGTGCCAGACTTATATAACTCTAACCCTCACAGTGCCCCTGGAAAGCAGCTACTGTGTTACCATTTTAGAAACGAGGAAACTGAGGCATAGAGAAATTAAGTAAGATTTCACAGGTGGTAAGTGAAAAGCCAACACCTGTTCGTTGAGCGCACGGCGGAACCTTTTCCATAACTGATATCCTCCATCTGCCCCACCATCCCCAGCAGAGATACACACCCTGTTTTTCCATTGCTATCCCTTCCTCGTTTTCACAGTCTTAATCTTGATCTGGAGTTCTCTGCCTCCTTCCCTCAGAACACTAGGGAACATGGCTACCACAGCGACACCTGCTGGTTGGCGCTGCATCTGCATGGCTATCAGATACCTAGATTGGGAGACCACCCTCCCCGCCAGTCAGTGGGGCCGCCCTATCCAGGCACCCCTGAATCCCTGGATGCCTGGCCATTCTTCTGCTCAATCAGCACCCTCCTTATCCCTCCCCTTTCTTGGTCTCAGCCTCGAAGAGGTCCTGGTCTCTGCAGTTAGACAGACCCAGGTTTGTGTCCAGGCTCTAGCACTTACTATCTGGGTAATCTTCGCCAAGTCTTATAATTTCTTAGAAGTTCAGGTGCTTCACTCGAAAACGCCTCACTGGGCAGGGTCCTGTGACGATCAACAGGTGGTAGTGAATGTAAAAGATGAAGTCTGAGTTCCCCTGCACCAGGCTTTGGTGTTTGAGGGTTAGAGGGAGCTGGGGGAGAGGAAGACATATTTGAGCACAGAATTGTGTCCTCTCTGGCCGCCTGGAGCCAGAGTGTGATACAGTAGAATTCGACTCCAGCCTGCACACCTCGGAGTCCTTGCCCTTCCCTGGCACCTCATTCCTCTTGAAAGATGACAGCTCCTGGATCACCATGAATGTGGATGGGGAGGTTTCAGGGCCCCAAGAAAAGAGTAGGTGGGGCATTGGGGTTGGGAGAAGGTCAATGGGGAGATGGGAGGAGTTGGGATGAGCTAGAGCACTGGAAGGGACCAGGAAGGTGAGTTCTTGTCTTAGTTTAATAGGTCGCTTTAGGAAAGTTGACCTATTACTCTGAGCCTCAATATTCCCATCTGTAAAATGATCCTAATGATGGACATCTTGGGGCCATAAAGAGTAAGGATAAGGGCTCTGGAAATAGTAAAATCTGTACACAGAGGAAGAACTCATTATAGTTTGGGTGGCCTGCGGCTTCCTTGCCAGATCACACTCTGAAGCAGTCAAGAGGGACCCGAGTCTCAGCTCTGACACCCAGTGGGACTCACAGAGGCCTCCTTGGCCTGGGGCAGCCCTGGGGGCTGCTTAGACTTTCCTGCCAGCCCCAGCTTCCTCCATCAGCCTCTGCAGCCCCAGCCTGCCCTCCTGGGATGGCGATGAGCAAAGACCCATCTCATCACAAACGTGCCCTGAGACCCAGCCACCATCTCCTGAGTTCTCTCCATCTCATGATCTCCTTGCCTCCCTACTGCCTTTGCTCAGAGGCTCCATGAAGTCTCTCTAAGCCTCCGTGATAAGCATTCCCATTGCCCAGAGGTGAAAACAGAGCCCCTGGAAAAGAAAAGAACTGTTCCAGGTCTGGGACAATCATCTCTTCCTCCCCCATGGCCTGCAAGGACTGGCCAGGAGTCTGGACCTTATGGGCACAACTACTGGGAGTGCACCTTAAATATCCAGCCTGACCTGTGACACTAAATGGGTGTTTGTTGAGTAAGTGAATGAAGGAAGGAAGGAAGGAATAAAAGAATAGCAGGGTAGATATTGTGGTTATTCTCTTTTTACAAATGAGGAATAATAAGGCAAGTTCCCATCCCTCACCAAGTCACACAGCAGTAACTCCTGGTTTCTGATTCTAAAGTCCTTGCTCTCCCACCTAAGGAGATTCTGCTTTTTAGCCTGGGTCCTACAGCATTTCATGCTCTCCTTGGGCATAGTAAGAATATTGACCTAATTCCCTGGGTTATAAGGGTCCTGGGTTCCCACCTCCCTCACCTTCATCTCCCTGGGAAAGATATATGAGACATCCTGGCAGAAGGCACCATAGCCTCTCCTCTAGGGTTAATGCACATGTGCTGGTGACCACCCACTCAGCCCACTGGGAGCTGTGGTTGCACCACCAGATGTTTTCCAGGGCCTCTAATCCCTCTGACTTGGCCAGGCCACAGTTCCATAGCTGGACTTTGTTTGCCTCAAAAGCTAATGACTTTTTCTCAAGCCTGTTTTACACAGGTAAAATGCAGACCCATTATCCACCTCTCCTCCCCTCTCTGTTTCTGTTGCACAGGGTGGGTGTATAAAAAGTTATGCATCACCGAACTCATTTTTGTTGTTGTTCCCTTTCTTCCCTGTGTCATCAGTGTGAAGTAAATCAACATTTCCACTGTGAGGCCAATGTTATGGATCACCAAGGACTTGCTCAGCTTTGGCTCAGCCAAGGAGAGGTGAGGGGGCCAGTGACTGCCCTGTCCTCCAGCCATAGCCCTGCCAAAATGCAAATAAGGCTCTCATTGCTTTCCTTTCCCATCAGAGTATCGCTTGCCTTCCCTCTTGAGTCCTGGTGGCTGCCCAGCCAGCATCCTCGCTCTGGCTTGTTTCCTCTGTTTCAGTTCTCTAGTGCTGCATAACAAACCAGCCAAAACTTGTGGCTTAAAACATTTAATATCTCACAATTCTGTGGGCCAGGAATTCAGGCAGGACTCTGCTGGTTATTATGCTCCATAGGGCATCAGCTGGAGTCGCCTGGCAATATTTACTGGGTGGCTATTCTGGTATGAGAGTCCAAGACACCCAGTGCCTTGGTGGCATCAGCCATAAGACTACGCTCAGCTGCATTCCTTCCCATGAAGTCTCAGGGTCTTCCCATAAGAGCTTAGACTTCAGGTTTAAGCGCTCTGCCACTTTCTAGCTGTATATTAGCATGCCACATAAGGTCTTGTGAGCCTCAGTTTTCTCAGCTGTCAAATGGGGACGACACTATTACCTATTTTTGTGGATTGCTGTGTGGAATAAATGGAAATGTGTGTATGAAGTATATTAAGTATTGAGACAGTTCTTCCTAGCAAGGACAAAATACATGTTAGTTAAAGGGATGACAATAAGCTTTCGCCTTCGCTTCCATTCTCTCAACCTACCTCCATCAACCCTGAGAAACAAGAGCGGTCATCCTCATTGCACAGAAGAGGAAACAGTACACAAACAAGGGAAACCCTTGCTCTAGGACGGGCGGAGACCAGCAGACGGGGCTGCCGAGCAATCGGCACACAAGAATCACCACCAGCCAATCGGACGCTCAAACTCTACGACCCGCCTCACGCCCACACCGCTATACCCCTCTCCCGCCTCCTCCCCGCTCCCTCCCCCGCCCCCGCCCCCTCCCCCACTTCCCCCGCTCCCTGCCGGATACCCTTCGCTCCGTCTCGGTCCGCTCCAACCGTCGGGTTTGAGCCTACAGAGTCCCTCCTGGACCCTGTCACTCCCCACCCATCTATTCCCGAACTCGAGCCCCGCCTCCCTCCCCACCCCTCCTTGTCTCTCCGGGATTCCAGGGAGCCCCTCCCAGCCCCACCGTGTCCCTGGGATCGGCCCCGCCCCACTCTGCTGAGTACCCGCCTTTCACCACTTCTCGCTCGCCGGGTTCCTCCGTGTCCATCTTTTGCCCCTTGGGGGGCCCCGCCCCGCCCCACTCCGCGCTGGCCCCCGCCGCTCCCCGCCCCCTCTCCCGCGGATCGGGCCCCGCCTCCCAATCACACCGCCTTTCTTTGTTCCAGCGACGAGCGCCGTCCTGTTGGGTTTTGGGAACTGCTGATTCAGCAGAGCGCAGTCGGACCTTGGTGCCCCTATCCCACCCCCTCTCTCTGGAGACTTGGAAATTAAAGCCTGGGGAAGTGGGAGGGGCGAGCTCTCCAGCCCAGCCCTTCTTTTGTTCTGTAGAACATTCCTTTGCTCCAGCGCTCCCAACCTGGAGAGACTGGGGTACGGTTTCAGGTTCTGTTTCGGTAAACCGACACGAAACATGCAGCCCTAAAACCTGGCTCCTGTCACGTCCTCGTTGTTGGCCTCGAGCAAGCCCTTTGACCTTCCTGAACCTCAGTTTCCTCACTTTATAAAATGGAAACCAAAATGCTGATATCGAAGGGTCACGGTGACGTTAAATTAAATGCGAAAACAAATACGAACGCTGGAGGCACAAGGTGAATGTTAGTTGACCCCTCCCCCATCCCCCTTTGCACCGACAATTTGTCGTCAAGCCTGAACTCTCATTCTCCGTAAGGGCCCTCCCTGATCTCTCCGTTCCCCCCGCACCCCGGCGGAAGTATCCAGTCGCACACGTTGTATGTAGTAATTTTCCGTATTCAGATACTTTTTTTTTTCTAAATCGAAGTATAATTTTCCCTCAACGAAATGCACAGAGAGAACTTAAACATGCAGTTCCATGAGTCAACAAAAGAAAACATCTGTATAACTCACATCTTTATCCAAATAGAACTTCCAGCCGCCCAGAAAGTTCCCTGGAGTTTCTTCCCAATGAATCCCATCCCCACCCCAGGCAACCACTGTTTGTATTTGTCATCCTAAGTTTTGCCTGTTCTAGAACTTAATATAAAGTAAAGCAACAAATTTTTTTTTTCTTTCGAGTCTGGCTGCTTTCAGCATAATCTTGAGAGTCAGCCATATTGTTGCGTTTATTAGCAATTTTTGAAAATTGAGTGGTATTTCATTATGTAACTACCATAATTTATCCATTTGCTGTTGATGGATAATTGGGTTGTTTTCAGGTTGGGTCTAGTATTAAGCTATGAGCAGCCTTATGCAAATCTTTTTGTGACCATGACTTAATTTCTCTTGGGTAAAGGAGTGGAATTGCTGGGTCATAGGATAGTTGTATGTTTCATTTTATAAGAAACTGCCAAACTGTTCTCTAAAGTGGTTACGCTTTTTACATTCTCACCAGCGATGTATGAGTGTTGCCGTAGCTCCACATCCTCCTGAACATTTGGCATTGCCAATCTTTTTACTTTAGCCATTCTAACGGGTACAGTGTATTTCCTTATGCCACTACTTTTAAAATAATGAATCATTATTTTAAAAAAAATAATAAATAACACAAGTACCCAATCCCAAAGACACAAAAGGCTATTCAGTAAAGAAGAGACTCAGTCCACCTGATATTTCTCCCTAGATAGTATCAGCTTTATGAGTGGCTTGTATATCCACTTACTTTCTTTTTCACTGTCTCGGTTTCTACTAGACTGTAAGCCCCAGAAGATTAGGGACCACCTAAGGTGCTCACAGCTGTGATCTGAGCTCCTCTCCAATGATAATTAAAGCCCCAAAAGTATTGCTGAATGAATGCTAGGCACTGTTCTATACAAGTCTTATAATCTATTACATTATTGCGTTTTTGATTCAACAGAGTAGCAGGGTCCCTATGGACGGCGCCTGCAATTGAGTGATACCAATAAAAATATGTTAAATGAATGAGTGTCAATGAAGGAGAGCTGGTGCGGGGGGGGGGGGGGGGTTTTTAAAGGCAGTCAGTGCAAGCTGGCTTTTTTCTTTTTTCTCTCAAACACTTCTTATGTCAGGCACTGTAAAAATGCAAAAAATAGACATCTGTTATTTTTGCTGCCTAGCATTACTTCACCCTCCGGTAACAGGACCTCAATTTCTCTCTGGGGAATTGCCTTCCTTCACTCAGCCTCACTTCCATTAGCTCCAGCTACGCATGTGACATGTGCCTAACCAATCAGATCATGGCAGCCCCTTGGCAACAGTGTTTGGTTCAGGGATGTGCCCCAGTGTAATATGGGCCAATGAAAGCTGCCTCCGGACTCCTGTCCAACCTCTTGGGGGTAAGAGAGCTCTCTTTTTCCTACTTAACTTGGAATAGTGAGGATGGAAGCCTGGGAGAGATGATTCACAGGAATTAAGTTATGTATGAAGTTAGGGAGCAAGCCACAGGGGTGAGTTCCTGGCAGAGGGACCCCCCACACACACACCAGAAAAAATGGGAAGAGGGCCAGTGCAGTAGGGTGAGAGAGTGGGGAAGCAGGAGATGAGTTCAGGGTGTTGGGCAGAAGCCAGTCTTGAGGGGCTCTGTGGGTCATAGCGAGAGATTTGGATTTTACTTTGAGAAACTATTGGAAGGTTTTAGGCAGAGGAATCATATGAGCTGTTTCACATTTTTTAAGGATCACTCTCTCTGTGAGATGACACTGGGAGTGAGGGTAGGAATACGGGAAGAAGGGAGACCAGTTAGGAGGCTGTTCCAGTCATTAAGGTAGAAATGTTGATTCTTTGGACTAGGCTACTAGTTGCGATGAAATATAGAGTGATGGCTTGTTAGAGAATGGAGCCAGAACAAGCAAACAGAACTTAGAGAGGGGTTTTTTTTTTTTTTTTTTTTATGTCATCCTTTGAGCCCCTGGACCCAGCTACGCCTGAAGCAATTTCTCGCAGCCATTTCAGTTACATGAGCCAATAAATTTATTTTTATGATTAAAGATAGTTCAATTTGGGACTCTTGTCGCTTAGAAATGAAATGAGTCTTGGCTTATGTGCATTATTTCATTAATCCTCAAAACAAATAGATGGGATTGCCACTATTATCAGTCCAATTTTGCAGTTGAGGAAACTGAGGTTTAGAGAAGGAAAGTGAATCACTCAGGGCCATACAGAGATTAAGTGATAGAGATGGGATTCAGACCAAGTCACTACCCAAAGCCTGTGTAATTAACCCTACATGACACTGATTGTAAACAATACCCTTCCCCTCTCCTCTCTGCCTAATATCACCTTCCTGGCTGCCATTCAGTAGCTTTTGCTCTGTCTACAAAACTCTCAAGTGTTACCTATGCAAAATGATTGGCATCACAAAGATCTCAAGCAAATTTTTAGTACTGACCCTGCGTTCCACGTAGAGCATCTTTACGTATGTGAGAAACTCAGAGAGCATATGTGTCAGTATTGGAGGCTGTATGATAGGATGATTCTCTTTAAAAAAGACGGGAACTCAGATCAAATAAGCCAAAGAAAAATTAGATTAGAAAACAAACTAACTCAATTGGCTTCAGGTATGACTGATCCAGGACCTCCAATGACATCTTCCATTCCTCTTGCATTACAGGCTATCTGTGTGGAAGGTATGATGGCTCCAGCAGTCCACAATTTAGCTTAGAAACTCAGGGAAAAGAGACAATTTTCTCCAAAAGCTCTGGGAGAAAATCTCTCTGGAAGACTCTATTTGACTCAGAAGTAAGGGCTCATTCTTTCCATGATCCAATCCCTGAGATTAGGCTAATAGGACACCCTGTGGAGCAGGTATGGTCATGTGTCCACTTTTACTACCCAGGAATAGATGGGTTAGAATCAGTAAACACACAGAATGGTTCCTTATATAAAAAAGAAGTTTTTATCTCCAAAATATAGGGGAGGGGTGATAGGCAGATCAGTGCAACAAGTCTTCAGAAAACGCTGGCCATTCCATTATAACTTTATGTAGTTGAATTTGGGAGGTTGTGCCTTCAGTTTGTACTGGAAAGAGGCTGGATTTTGGAGGCAAACAGACCTGAGTTCAAGTCCAGGTCTGACACTGAGCTCTTTGGGCCTCCATTTCTCATTCACAACATTGTTATGTAGCAGTGATTTATCCTTGATCTTTTGTGTTTGCTTCACATTTTAATTTTAAATAATTTTTGATAGCGTGAAAGAATTAAAAGACTGATTATCACATTGTGCAAGTTTAAAAGACTGACAATTACATCGTGCAAGTTACAAGTAATTACACTGCACTTGACCACAGAACCTTGACAGTGCATGAAGTTCACAAGTATCATTCTGAGTCATGTGCCTATAGTGCTGTTTTACTGTTTGAGAAGAGTGATTTTCTGGCTTTACTGTGCCCTCTCATATTCAAAAGGCCACGATCTTGCATGTTATAGTTAAGACATGTCTCAGCCATCTGTCTGCCAAACAACATCATAACAGTATGTATCCGCAGGTGAAGTATAGTAAATGTCTTTTTACATATTGATCCAAATTCACCAGCATACCTTGTGAAGACTGTATGGTGAGGGACAGTTGATAGTATTAACATGAATCAGTTGCAATGCCTTCTGTTGCACCCAGCAGAAAACCCAACTCAAAGCTGACTTAAGCAATAGGACATTTATTATTTCACATCAAAGAAAGTCCAGAGGTAGGATGGCTTCTGGGTTGGCTGTTAACTCCACAATGCTATCAGGACCCAGGTTCTGGCTGTCTCTCTGCTGGGCCAATTTTGGTGTTTACTTCATCCTCAGTCTTGTTGAAAGATAGGGCTGTAATTCCAGCGCTCACATCTAAGCACCACAGTGTTTAGGTAAAGAGGAGAGTCCATACCATTCTGTGGCTCTCTCTTAAAAGAAAACATTTCCCAGAAGTCATCCAAAGAGCCTTCTCTGCTCCCATTGGAGAGAATTGGGTCCCATGACCATTCCTGAGCCATTACTGGCTAGGATGGAATCACCATGATTAGCTTGGACACATCACCTGTGTGTAGAATGGATGTGGAAGTTGAGAACTAACCACACCACTGCCGACCAATTTAGTAATAGATGTCAAGGGCCTAGTAGGTGCTCGACTACAAATGGTTTCCTTCTCTTTTTGTCTTGGACTGTTACTGTGCTTAGATGTGTCCGAAGAAGTCAATGTCAGATAGCAGTTGCTCCAGGGACACCTTTGATAAGGACCTGGTGAAGGCCTTTTGGTTGGGAGACGCTGAGCTCCATTCAACCAAGAGCAAATAAAAATGGAGGCAGCAGGGATTGAAGGTGGAGATGGAGGCACAGACTCATCCCCCTTGGCTGCTGCACCAGAGCCAGGGAAAGGGAAGGTAGAATTAGAAGATCATGTGATATTGGAGTAGGAGGATTCGTCTTGGTGACTTTAGGAGCTGGTTCCATTGTAGTTATAATTATGCAAAGCTAAGAAAATAAGATTTCGTATGGAAGTACCCACCTTTTTTCTGAAAGAAAACAAACCAGTGGCAATAGCAGCAACTGAGCAAAGTCTTGAATATAGAAAATCCAAATACAACCCATTGAAGTAGCTAAAGTCAGTGTGAATAAAGTTGAGATCAACTGTATGAAACGTTGTATGTACCATAAGAAGGCTTTCAATCAGTGAATAAAGTATGTGTAAGTTGTAAAAAAAAAAAAAAACCCAAAAAACAGGAGGGGTTGTGAAAAGATCTGCAGAAACTGTAGGAAGGACCCCAATTTTCACAGGAATCCCTCTACTTCTCTTCAAACAGTCACTGCCACCAACCACCATCTTCTCTTCCCAAGACCACCCGTCATCTCCAAACTCAGCCCCCAGCCCCGATTGCTCTCTATATCCACTCACCACATTGCAGTTATTTTTAAAAACAAACACATTACTTCAGGTGAATCATCTTATACCTAAAGTTCTTTTTCCTCTTTTCATAAACTGTAATCTGGTTTTTGCTTCAATGCCTAGGAAGACAGAAGCGCCAAATGAAAAGAAGTAAAAGACTTCTATGGATGATGCCCTAATCTGTATTAAATAACCTGTCAGGATTTTCATAATTTTTGGTGGGAGTCTAATTCATTATCAGGCCTATGGAAGGTAATTTGTTAATATCCACTTTAAAAATTTAACTGCATATAACCTTGGATCAAACAATTCTACTTCTACAAATTTGACTTACAAATATATACTCATATATATATATACACAAAGACATATATGAAGAATATTTATTGCAGTTTTGTGTGTTGTAGTAAAACTAGGTAGGTATAATCTAAATGTCCCTCAATAAAAGAATGCTTAAAGTAAGTTCTATTCATAATAATGTAATATTGTGCAGTCACTGGCTCACTGAGGATGTCCAAATGTATTGCTATGGTACCATCTCCAAGATGTGAAATAAGAAAAGTGAGGAATAGTATGTTATTATTTGACTCATTTTTCTTTTTTAAGAGGGAAGGAAATGTACATTCATGCTTGCACATGCACAGAATATCCCTGGTAACATAGTTCTGAGGCCAAACAAAAATGGCTAGGGACAGACTATTCACTTGATACTGTTTTTTATTTAACCACGCACACATATTACGAATTAAAATATTTTTTTAATGTTGCAGTGAACATTGCTGATGCTCAGTCCAGACTCTCATGGATCCCTTATATCATTTCTGTGTGTCCTTCTCCTGGTTTCAATGCTGATGGTTTAGTTTCCAGTGGCCCAACCCGGAGAGTCTCCTTCTGAAGAATGGAGTCAGCTGCTGGAGCCGCTTTGCCCTTCAGAGAGCTGGAAGAACCTGGTGTTGAAGTTCCAGCCCTCGCCCCATACCTCACGCCCCACCCTGTGGGCATGCTTTAGCTGATGACAGACAAGAATGGAATGAAAAACCCAGGTCCTTTGCCTCGAACTCCAAACAACTCAGTACTTCCACTGCAGAATTTCCTGGATCAGGCAGGTGCTACTCACCTCCTCAGGATTTTGTCTGAAATCATATCCTTGTCTGACCTCTTCCCCTTCCCTATCCTGGTTCCCACACTCCCTTACCAGTTTCCCTGGGAGCCCTTCCTTAATAAATCACCTGTACAAGAATCTTCATCTTGGGGTCTGCTTATGGAAAAACCAACTTATATGTTTATTTGCTTTTATTAAAGCAAGATGTTTGTTTGTTTGTTTGTTTGATGAGTTATTTGATTAAATAAGCAATACAGATACTTTATTAGCACTGTAAAATTCAAACAAAACTGAGCACAAAGCAGTGCTCAATTTCACCAATCCCAAGTCCACTGCTTCCTGAGAGAGCAAATTGTGCTTTTAATTATATGGGTGTCCTTTCAGACCTCTGTGCTATGTGTTTTCATTCAGTCTTGCATTTTGTTTGCTTGTTGTTTTGGTAACTGAGATAGCTCTGCCTGTTTCATTTGGCAACGGACGTTTTATCTTTAAGAATCTGTCTTGAATGTTTTTCCATCTCAGCACTTCTAGGCCTGCCTCCAGGGTGACTTTGTGCTGCTCCCCTGCGTAGAACCCTTGAAGTAATGCTTCCCACCGCACTTGAAATACAATGTAAGCTCCTCGTCACAGATGTACGTGTGGTTGATTCGGTCTCACCCACTTACCTCCTCTTGCACGCTATGCTCCAGCCACCCTGGGCTCCCCTCAGTCGCTTGAATGCACCATACTCTTTATTGCCTCAGGATTGTTGCACAGCCTAGTTCTTCTTTCTAGAATAATCTTCCCCTCCTGCTTTGCCTGGCTAACTTCTACTTGGAGGTCCCAGAAGAAAAACTTTCCCCGAGGTCCCAGATTGGGTGTCATCCCATGTCATAGGTCATTATAGCCCACACTATTTTACCTCTGGCACACTTGTAAATAATAAATCTGTCTTGTCATGAATTCCCATGGGTAAGTACACTTAGAATTAGAAATGAATTAATTATCCATCGGACTAAAATTTCATGTTTTCTTCCCCACGAGGCAAAGCCCTCTTTCGTCTTGTTTATCCGCATCCTAGTGACCAGCACGGTTCCAAGCAGGAAACAGGCTGAACGAATGGTTGCTGAGTGAAAGGAAGAGCTGGAGAGCTGTCAGACAGCTTCTCCATTTCCCACTCTCTGAAGCAATGCTGTCTCTTGTCTCTGCTATGCTCTTGGGCCTCTTGGGTTCTTCTCTCTCTAGACCAGTGTCTACGCTCACCGTTAGTGGCTGCCTTCCCATCACTTCAACCTCCACACAGTTTGGGATTTCCCTGGTCCAACCAGGGCCCTGACTCTACAGCAGAACCTTTCTGACCTGGAGCCCACCACCAGTGATCCATTCCAGCTGCTCCTCTCTGGCCAAAACAGCACTAGGGAGGACTATGGGACCCGGGGCAGGCTAAGTCAGAGGGGGAAGTCGAATGTGGCAGGAAATATGACTGACATTTTGCCACAAATATAAAAGGAACCAAAAATACAAAGTTCTTCCCCTTGGTTTAAAAATATTGAGAAAGTAACTAATGCTTTCTAGATGAATTTTGGGTTGGTTTTTCACATTCACAGATTCATTTCGGGCTGTCTCTCCAGCCCATATTCTTTGGGAACAGACCCCTACTACAGAGAAGGGTGTGCACATATAATCCCACCCAGTGACCACAGCTAACTGGTCCAGGGATGAACACCTGACTTGAACTGGGCCAATCAGAGTTCTTGTGCTGAGAATTTGGAGTTTGTCAGAATTCCAGAACTGAAGGAGAGGGAGAAGGGGGAGAGGAAGAAGAAGGAGAAAAGACAGACTATGGAAAGAAAAGAGGGAGGCAGACTTTTGTTGGCTTAGTAAATATCCATTGAGCAACAACAATGTGTCAGACAATATTCTGTGTTCTGGGAATACATCGGCGAACAATGAAAGCCAAAATCTGGCTCTCTTGGAGGGTACATTTTAGTGGGGGAGAGACAATAAGCAAGATAAATAAGAAACATGTTAATTTTGATGGTGATAGGAGCTGAAGAGAAAAAAAAAAAAGCTGGGAAATAGGATAGGAAATGTAGGGCAGAGGAGAGCAAGTATTGAAATGTTAGCTAAGGTGTCCAGGAAGTCTTTACCAAGAAGGAAGAAAGGAAGCAGGTCCTGTGGCTTCTGGGGAAGAACAGTCCAGGGAGAGGGAACAGTAAGCACAGAGTCCCTGAGATGGTCGCCACTGTGGCAGGACAGAGTGAGCAAGAGAGGGAGAGAGAGAAGGAGACAAAGTCAAGAAGCCACAGGGGCTGGATCTGCCGGGCTTCCTGAGTGAGAAAAGCCATGGGGAAGTTCTGAGCAGAGGAGCGACATGATCTGACTTGCCCCTTAAAGCATGGTCAGTATGGTAGCTGCAGGGGGCAGCAGAGAGACCTGTTAGGAGGCTACTGCAAGGTTCCAGGCGCAAGGTGATAATGACTTGGACCAGAGATAGTGGTGGAGTTGCTGAGAAGGGTCGCATTCTGTATCTGTTTTGAAGGAAAGCCGACAGAACTTACTGACAGATTGCAAAGAGGTGTACGAAACAAAAATCAAGAATGACTCCAAAGTGACTAGAGTAAAAACAGGGCCTGTGTGATGGCCAGTGAACTGCAAACAGATGAGTGGTTTTGCTGGTTTCTGGGTCCAGGGCCTCCTGCCTTCATATCTTCTCCTGGGAATTCGTAACATGCACTCATGTCATTCTAATAAGCTCTCTCACTCCCTCGTTGTCTTAAGCCGGATTGAATGGATTTCCATTAGGAGCAACTGAAAGATAGTCCCCCCTCATTCTCCCTCCATTTCTCATTTCAGTAGCCTAAAACCTTGGAATTCTTTATATACATGTCTATCTCTGCCATTGGACGGTGAGCACCCTGAAGGCAGAGACTTTGTTGTCTGCATCTGCCTTCACAGGAACTAGCACAGGGCCTGGCCGCGAAAAGATATGTTATTGCTGCCAATTAATTGAGACAAATTGAGTCCAATGAAACCTTGGTCTAGAGATTAATGAACTCAGAAATAAAAAGCAATCCATGTGAAGAGCACCTCTTCTCATCACAACCAAAGCAACTCCATTTTTTCTTTATAATATATTGGACTTCCAAGTGGTTTCCCAATGAAGAAAAGATTCTCTGGATTTAAAGAGTTTGGAAAAATCACTATTTCCAGTTAAATATGGCAGACTGTACACACAGTTTAATATGCGTTCCTTCTTACTAAAATGAAAAGTGATTAAGTAGGATTTAAAGCCAGCCAGGGCACAGCTAAGAAGCCACCAATTTCACTGCTGTGTATCCCCATAGCTCGGAAAGGCTAGAACCAGGTGGCCTTGGCCTATGAGTGAGAGTCATGCTAGAAACTGGAGACTCGGTGACGTCTGTCTTGGAAGAGTTAGACCCTAAGATCCCTCTCCTGTTCCACATACCACCAACATATCATTTTCTATCTAAGTTTCCCAAAGTTGAATTTTGCCTTGAATTTATGAACTTTTTCTGTGCCAGTAAATCATGTTCATGCCATCTTTTAAATTGTTGGTTAAACTGAAGCAGGCTCTCCAAAAAAATGTCAAATGACAAAACCTTTAAAAAAGACAAAAATGACCTTCAACCAGTTGGAAAAGTAAGAATTATATTAAACAGTTTATAACTCATTTAAGTGATAAACTTGTCCCTTGGAAGCCCATGTGAAATATCAGAACTGGTATTCTGATTCTAAACAGAAGCGATTGTACCAGCTCGTACGATTCAGAGTCACCATTTCTGATAACCTTACTTAAGCAAAATTCAAATCTCTAGGCAAAATTCTACATGCTCACATAGGAAGCCTTTTTCATGAATAAGTAATACTTGATTCTTTGGTTTCCTAGAAGGAATTCTTGACGTAGAGCTGTGCATCTTCCTGTCTGTACCCTCAGACTTACACAATGTTTCCAAAATATTTCCTGTGTTTCAAGGTATTTGTTATCGCGTTGACTATTTCACCCCCAGCAGATTGGCTTGGAAATTCGGATATTCTTCCAGACATTTTTCTTTGGGAATTCTAACTGGTTCTATATAAATATCACAGCGGCGAGGTCTGGAGGTCATTGATTTACAGTAAAAGCTTCATTGTGTTTAACGGGTTTCTGGATTGAAGCTAATCATCGACATGTCTATGTGCCTACTAAGGGCACAGTATTGCTCTAAATGACATCTTTCCCATTTCCACTGCTTCCAAATGTGATGTTTCTTTTGGTTCAAAATGCAGTGTTGACTAGCTCTATGAAAGCCAGTAAAATCAGCATTTGGGGCAATTGCATGAAGGCATCTTGGTTTTAGCTATTAACTGTGTTAAGCTGAAAACCAGCTTCTTGACCTGGACTTGATACTGTGAAAACCAATAGAAAGAATTTTACTCTTTATTTCATCCATAGAGATACTTTAAGAAGTTCAGACCTTTTTTTCTTGTTTCAAATGATGTTTTACATGCATATAAAATAGCTCTTGGAATTTAAGTTGTAATAGCAATGAAAATTAGAACAAAAGAGTTGGATATAAAGTTATGGGAATGTCACAGAAAGTAGAGCAGGATGACAAAGAGATGGAAAATAGAACAGAAATTATCAGAAAATTAGAGTACCAGTCAAGGATCTGAGTTTCGGGAGTTCCAGACAGAACAGAGGAAGCAGGGGAGGAAATCCTCAAAGAAACTATTCAAACTCTGAAGAACATTCGTTACCATAGTGAGGTGCACTAAATTCCCAGAAAATTAGATAAAACTTGGTCCATGCCAAGTTACATTGGCAGGGAATTTCAGAATAGGGACAAAAAGAAGATGTTACAAGATTCTGAAGAGAAAAACAAGTTTTCCACAGGCATGCGTGCGCGCGTGCGCACACACACACACACACACACACACACACACGAGTCTGGTTGTGATATTAAATCTTGGAAAACAAAGCATATGACTCTTACTATGCAAAAAGCAGTATATGCAAGAATGTACTTTTGCAGGGAGTGAATAAAGTCCGGGTATACTCTGTTGTTTTGCCTGCCCAGAACTATACTTCATTCTTCCAGGAGGTGGTCTTGTCTCTCTCTCCCCCACATATATCATATGTTTCAAATGAGTGCTCCCCAGTATTACAGGTCCCCACCTCGCTGGCTGTGTTTTATCAGAGCTTCCTCAAAGTTTGTTTAGACTCAGAGCTGGAGAGAATGACTCTGACTTCCTGCTGCGTGGTAAAGATAGGCAATTCTATAGCTACTGGCCACCATGACCCTAATGAATATTCAAACAGTAAAATTCGGGAAAAGATGAGAGACTTCCAGTGTCTGAGCCCTTGAATCTAGCTCTCCCTTTAACTATTGCAGGCTAGACCCTGGCACTTTCCACGGCCATGTGAGTCTTCCAAAACAAAGCAAAAAACATACATTTGTCTGAACTGGGTTTCTATCACTTGAAACAAAGACTTGGACCTAATACAGAAATGTAAGAGGGCAGCTGTAGTTACCCATGTGATGATTAATAATTATAACTGACATGTACTGACACCATGTGCCAGGCAGTGTGCAAATGCTCTTGGTGTAGTATCTCATTTAATCCTTCCAATTAGTCCCTTGGGGTAGGTCCTATTATCATTTCCATTAAACAGATGAGGAAACTGAGGACAGGTGGGTTACTTTTTCGTGGTCTGAGATTAAAACTCAAGCACTTAAGAGACCATCAGAGACCCTCTCCTCAATGAGACACTCCTGGCCTGCCCACAATTCCCCTCTTCTCACTCTCTCCAGGCCACATTCAACCCTTGCCTCCTTGGTCATGCTTTGTCTTCTGTTAGAATGCTCTTTTCTACTTCTCTCGCCTGGCAAATCCTATTCACCCTTTAAGACCCACTCAAAAATGTCCTGCCTTGCTCCATCCTGAACCCCTCATCCTCGAATGTGGATTATTTCTTACCCTCTTCTGTATCCTCGCTGCATATGCAAAATATTATGAACTTAAAGACAGACTCTATTCAGATGAAGTTCATATCCTAGCTCAACCACTTACTTGTTTGGATAAGAGTCTTAACACATCCGGACTTCAGTTTCCTCACCTGTAAAACGGAGTGAATTAGTACTGCCTTATAGGATTTTCGTGAGGATTAGATGAGTTAATATATGCATATAACAAGGTCTTAGAACACTGCCTGCTTTGTAGTGAGCATTCAGTAAGTGTTAGCTCTCGAGATTTTAACATATGAACTTATCCTCAAGCAAGCAACTTACTGTCTAAGCCTTAGATTCTTTACCTATAGCATGGAAATAACAATAGGCCAGCCTCCTTGCTGAGCTGTCATGAGTTTTAGATCCGCTGCTGCTTGTTAGGCGCCTGGCATTATCATCAGCACACCGTGAACAGGAGCTGCTGCCGCCAGCAGTTGATGTCTCCGTCTATTTTGAGAGTTTTCACAGTGTACTTTCTGTGGCTCTGTCTCCTCCCCTGGGCTTTGGCATCTTGCAGGCGGATACCCTATGCAGTGATCCAAGTGGCTGCTCACTCAAGACTTCTTTCCCTGGCTTCCAACTTATTGGCTTCCCAGTTAGAAACTGAACATTGAAGTCTGGTTAGGCTCTTTTAAAAATAGTTCCTGACTGCATGTGAAATACACAGACCTAGTCTCCTTATAAAAAATGTATACATTAGCGCTAAGGCTAAAATCATGCTGACTCCAGCCCTTTCAGAGCTCACCGCTGCTATCAGTTTGATGTTCCTGATGACTTATTCTTATTGAAGTTGCTCCGTATTTGGGTACTTTCAATCTGGATGCTAATGTCTTTTTTCTATTCTGGAAAAACCGTCAGCCCTCATTTCTTCAAGTATTGTCCTGTTGCCATTCACCCATTCTCACTCCTGGAATGTTTGTTAGATGCTCTCAGTCTGCCCTCTATGATCTCTTAATTTCTCTCTCTTTCCTTTCCTTTCCTTTCTTTTTCTTCTTCTCTTTTCCTTCTGGGTCAATTTCTTAGTATTAGCTTCACTTTTCCCCCTAAATTTTGATTGTGTTATAATAGAACAATAAAGAATGCTTTAGTGCCTACTGATGGTTCATATATTCTAACACTTCATCACCATTTTGGAAAGCACATTATGTTATGTAAAGTTAAAATGTGGCAACATAAAAAGTTTTATAAAGAAACAAATGTTAAAAGTAAAATGTAGTTGTAATCTTTTTGGAAGACTGATAGTGAATTAAATTATAAGAAGCATTTGCCAGCATTTGTATTGTAAGTGCCTTGAGTAAAATATTAGGAGGTAGAACAGTTTTTCAAAGGCAGGTAGTAACATTCAGCTTGTGAATGGTAATTTGATTTAGCCCAAAGTGAAGTAAGGGTGAAATGGTACATTTTATGCATAGCCAAGTGACCCCCTCCATCTCTAGTGCACTGATCCCCAACCCCCACCCTCCATGCCTGGTGTAAGCACCCAACCCCTTTCTCTCATTTAGAAGTCCAGTACCATAATGATGACAAAATGGCTGCTCAGATTACACTCAATAGCCCCGAATGGGAGGCTCTGAAAGGTAGCCAGTACCAACTGTTTTCACCAGGGACAAAGATCCTTTTGCAACAAACTAAAATACTTTCCAAGACCTCTTTAACCTGTGACTCTAACCATGTAAAGTCTTTTTATTGCTATTCTTGTTTACTAATTATGACCGTAATTTGTGTCAAGAGACTTTTCTCCTCCCAAATATGCTTAATGTATTTCTATTTCCAAACAATGGAGAATGCTGGCTGTACCTAGTACCTGGAGTTATCTTTTGTTTCTTTTATTGTGCTTTGGTGTGTTACCCATCGGAATGTTTTGGGGCAGAAAGAAACACTGGGAAGTGGATTAAAACCAACACATTGCTTAAGCCGAGTAACCTCTGATAACACAGGATCTGATTTAGCTTGCCCTGGAGAAAATTCAAGTGACTTTTGGTGCTTATTCAAGCATTCATATCATGGTGTCAATTTCTAGCATAAATTGTCACACATGTACTTTCAAAGGAAAATTAAAAGCAAGTCATTTAAAAATAATATTTTCCAAAGTGTCACTGGATGGATTTTAATAGCAGATTGACTATTGAAAATTCTATCTGGGTTATTTTTGAACAGATGAATTGAAAGTGTGTTCGTCAACAAAATTAAATCAGTATATGTGGCCAACTTGTTTACAAGTTTCTTATTTTAAAAGCACTAGTGCATTTATGTTCTGCAATATCCAATCTGCAAGTCAAGCTGTTTTTATTTGGAATTGCATTTTTTTAGATATAGAGCATCACAAACTGTATCATAGAGTAAGAAATATATTTTTTTAGCATCAGTCTGCACAAAAACCCCTGTTGAGATACTTTTCCCAAATTAGTATAATGTAATTTTTTATTACTTTCCAAGAAAAAATAGGGAAACATTATAAACATATTATTCTTACAGATAAAGAGATAACATACAATTGCTCTTTTATTATTACGCAAAAATTTGAAGTTTGATATAAATCGATGTTTAGACATTTCTATATTAATTGTTCACATGCAGAAGATAACTAAGTAAACCACATTAGACTCTTTTAAAAGAGAAATCTTAATATTAAACTCTTTGTCCATCCTTTGGTATCCGGATTAAAATCCATGGAAATGAAATGGGAACACGATATGGAAGAATTCATACCTGTCAGGCTCTTAGGCCAATTATCTTCTGAATGTTGGGGAAAAAAAGTTCTGGTCATCTTACTAATTACTTATTTTCTCCTGAAGTAGCTGCTGCTTTGTGGCTTGTTTGGGGCAGTTTTTTGTTTGTTTACTTGTTTTGGGATTTTTTTGTTTGTTGTCTGTAGGAAAGGGTATAGACAAAAGAGGCCAGATTTTATTGTTTTTTGTTGGGGAGGATGTTTCTGGCATCTTTTTTTTTTTTTTTTTTCTGTTAATATGGTAAGACAGGTTTCTTTTGGGCTTCCTAAGCCTCTGGTATCTTGGCAACTGCTGGTCAGATCACAGATGCCAACAGATTAAGGGAGGGGGTAAATTCAGCACAGTACATGGGGCACTGGCTGTAGGAATCCAGGAAGCAGGAAGGGATTGCTTAATAATCTTCAAAGGCATGCTTGTGTTGATTACTATGTGTGACGGATAAACTTGGTCCAACAGCCAGCTCTACTGGGTGAGATTTTTCAGCTGAGTCACATGGACAGGATTTAGCGTCCCTTGCATGATGAAAACCTTGACTAGGCACTGATTTCTGGTTCCCTCAGCAGATGGTCTTGGAGCAGTGGCCTGATGGAGATATGTTAGGTGGTGTGTGATGATGCCTGACAACATAGTACCTTTGCCTAAGCCCAGGACTCCCCTGTCACTGTGACCAGCAGTTAGTTGCCTAAACACTTCCATGCTGGAGAAAGAGATTCGAGACACCTCTAAGCAGGGCCAAAAGGAAGGTTTTAGCCTGGCTTGACGAGCCTGCTCACCTAACTCTTTTTCACATCCACTTGTTAATTTGTATGCTCTTTAAAGTCACTCATAATCTATAATTATGCTCCCTTCTCCCCTTTTTGTTTTTCATTTTAATAGAGGTATAATTTCCATAGAATGCAATCCTCAGCTTGTAAGTGTATAGTTAGATGAGCTTTGACAAAGTCATATACCGCTGTAATCCACACCCTTCTCAAAATAAAGAATATTTTCATCACCCTAGAAAGGTCCCTCATGGCCTTCTTCATTAATCTCCCCACCTCCACCCCAGACACCAGTGCCTCCCTGACAACTAAGCATAGGAGGAGTTCGGTGTTCTGATTTTTGCATATAATGTCATATCATAAATTCATGGTAATGTATGAAAGGAAGTCATATAGTACTTCATAAATATTATCTCATTTATTTCTCACAACAACGTTGTCGAGTATCAATATCCTGACTTTACAGGTGAGGTAACTGAGGCCCAGATCGGTGAAGTTGCTTAATCGGCAGCTTGGGTCATAAGTGGTAAACTGCTACTGGAAACCAAGACTTTGAGACTTTGAGGCTCCCAAGCTTCTGTCCATTGCTCACGTTTCCTCAATAGAAATCTCTACCAGTAACTTTTTTTTTTTTTTTAATAACAGGGCCCTGCCCAGGTGAAATGGAGGTAAGACTTGACCTGGAATGTGTCAGAAACCTGGTCTGCATGTCCTCAGGAAGGGCCCCCAGCTTACTGTGAGGTGCTGGAGTCTGCTCACCTCAGCTCCTGACAGCAGGCTGTTCAACTTTCAGGTTAATGTCGAGTTGGAATCAGACAGTGAGAGTATTTGCGCCAAGGCAACTGGTAAATGCTACAAGCTAGAGCTGTCTTTTCACCCCAACAGCCGGTTCTTAGACACCAGCACAGTGCTGCTGACATCGTCACACTGACTATCCTTTTCTGTGCAGAATCATCCACAGTCAGATGAGCCTTCCCAAATAGTCAAGTGAAAAAGGCTCAGGAGATTGGTACTTGATGAGTTTAGTAGTCCGCTAGATGGGTGGCTCTGAGCTTGAGGTTGCTGTAAACAAGGGGAGGGGCAAGCCAAAGCATTTTGAGTTTGGGTCCTGATAGCACCTTTAGCTGGGCTTTCTATTTTTCCAGGCTGTGGGATGGGCAGGACCAGGCCGGTTTTAATGGTCCCTTAGCCATTAATAATGTAGAAGATTGCCTGGTGAGACAGACCTTAACTTTTGGTTTGGCAAGAGAAGTTGCTATTTTTAAATTGCAGTTTGCTTCTCAGCATAGATGGACGCAGAAAGTCACATAGGGGCTGAGCTGCCCGGGAAGGATTTCTGGAGCCTATTATCTCTATTAGTTATATAAATGGAAGGCTTTTGCTGGCACACACATGCATGCGTGTGTGTGTGTCTGTGTGTGTGTGTGTGTGTGTGTGTGTGTGTGTGTGTGTGTGTGTGATATCCTTTGTGACCTAACAGGCTGTGCCTGTCCAAATTGATATCTGGTTGGAGATAGAGAGGACAGAGAAAATTTGCATTCTGGGAAGAACCAGAATGAGACCCTGACCCCCTCCCTATGAAGGTCAGTGTTACTAGACAATCTCTGAAGGACTAACATGTCTTCTCTCTTTCTATTCTCTTTCTGGAATTCCGAGTAGTTAGATGTTCTTCTAAAGTCACTTCTGTCTTTTTCTACTCAGATTTGAAAGTAATTTAGAAAAATTAGAAAATATAGGCTCTCCTAAATTATTTTTTCTAATTACTTATTGAGAACATAAAGAAAAACAATTGACTTTGTCATATTTATCCTGTAGGCATCCTCCTTATTGAATTCTCGTATTAGTCTGGTAGTGTATTGGTGTCCTAGGGTTGCCATTCACAAATTATGACAATCTTGATGACTTAAAACAACAGAAAATTTTCTCTCACAGTTCTGAAGTCCAGAAGTTCAAAATCAAGGTGGCAGGATCATGCTCTATCGGGGGGAATCCTCCCTTCCCTCTTCCAGCTTCTGGTGGCTCCACATGTTCCTTGGCTTGTAGCTGAGTAACTCCGATGTCTGCCTCTGTCTTCACATGGCCTTTTCCTCTTCTCTGTCCATCTCTGCTCTGTGTGTCCCTTATAAGCACATTCATCATTGTATTTAGGATGATCTTGTCTCAACATCCTTAACTTAATTACGTCTGTAAAGGCTTTTTCCAAATAAGGTTACATTTACAGGTGCCAGAGGTAAACATATCTTTTGGGGAAGCCAATATTCAACCTACTACAGGTACTTTAGTATGATTTTTTTTTTCTTGCTAGACTTTACTGGGTTTTCCTAAGTAAATAAAAATATTCAGTATTCATTACTTCCACAAATACTTATTGAATACATCTTATGGGCCAAGGACTACTATATGCCAAGGGTTCTAGGTATTGGGAACACATTAATAAACAAAACATAAAAATCCTTACCCTTATAGAGCTTACATTCTAGTGAAGAGAGATAGATTATCACAAGTAATAAATATAAAATATATCCAGGGATGATGACTGCTATAAGAAAAACAAAGCAGGCTTAGGGATAGAGTGACTAGAAGGGCTATTTTTGATACATTGGTTGGGGGAGGGCCACTCTGATCAGGTGACATTTGAGAAATCATGTGAATCGCTGGAAGAATATTCTTGGCAGAGGTAGAGGTCTTGAGGTGAACATGTGCTTGATGTGTTTGGGGATAAAGGGTTAAGTAGACAAGTGACAAGTTTTAAATGTATCACTCTGTTGCTGAGTCGAGAATACACTAGAGGGGGACAAAGGTGAAAGCAGTTAGGAGCCAAATTAAATAATCCAGGAGAGAGGTGACGGTGGCTGGTACTAGCATGGTAACTGTAGGGGTGTAAGAAGTGTGCAAAGTAGAGATATATTTTAAAAACAGAACTGATAGCAATGCAGATAGATTGAGGAGAGGAGACCAAAGAAGGAGAAGAATCAGGAAGGATACCATATTTTTGAACAACTAGGTGAATGGAGCTGTCATTAATAAGATTGGGAGGATGAGAAAGGAGTCAGCTTTGCAAAGAAAATCAAGATACCACATTGATTAGGTTAAATTTGAGATGCCTATTTAGATAACCATGTGGACATTTTAGCAGGCAGTGAAATTCCTCATCTGGAAGTCAGGGGAGAGGTAAGAGATGATGATACAAATCTGGGTTTCTCAGATTAAAAATGGAATTTAAAGCCATGGAATTGGATGAAATCACCTAGGAAGAGAATATAGGTAAGAAGTGGTCCAAGGTCTACGGCCATGCCACCCTGGACATGTCCAATCTCGTCTGATCTTGTAAGTTAAGCAGGGTTGGACCTGGTTAGTAATTGGATGGGAGACCACCTAGAAAGACCAGGTGCTGTAGGTGTTATAAAAGAAGAAGAAGGAGGAGGAGGAGGAGGAGGAAGAGGAGGAGGAGGAGGAGAAGAAGAAGAAGTAGTAGTGGTCCAAGGACTGGGTCATGGGGAGCTCCAACATTTAGAGGTTGGAAAAGAGAGGAGAATTTAGCGAAGAATACAGAGGAAGAGGAGCCAGGTAGGAGGACCAAGAGTGTGGTGTCCCAGAAGTCAAATGAAGAAAGGGTTTCTGGGAGGAGGAAGTGGTCAACTGGGCCAGATGCTGCTCATCAGACAAGTCAAAGGGGGCTGAGATGTAACCATTGGATTTGGCAGTGTGAAGGTGGGTCATTGGTGACTTCGTTTCAGTGGAGGATGGGGAACAAAAGCCTGACTAGAGTAGGTTTAGGAGAAAATAGGAAGAGAAAAAGCGGAGGCAATAGACTAGACAATTATTTTGAAACATTTTGCTGTATGGGTTGGAAGTTATAAGGAATCTGAAAGTAATAATTTTATCTTTTCCTTTCCAATATTTATACTGATTATTTCATTTTCTTATCTAATTGAATTTGATAAAATCTCTGAAAACAATGAGGAATAATAACATGTAAGCAGATATCCCTATGTTTTGCCAATTTTGATGGAAATGGTTTTAGGGTTTGGAATGATGCCTGCTGTTGAATTTTGGTAAATAAATTGTTTTAGGCTTTAAAAAATAATATTTAAGTCCATATTTAAAGGAATTAATTGTATAGATACAATACAGTACACAAATCTTAAATGTATATCTCGTTAAATGTTAGAAATGAACATACCCATGGAACTATCTCTCAGATAAAAACAAAGACCATTTCCAGCACCCTAGAAGTTCCCCTCTTACCCTCCCAGCAATACCTCTTCAAAATATATCACTTTCTATCATGATAGAGCATTTTTGCTTATTTAAAAATTTTATATAAATGTAACCACACAGTATGTACTCTTTGGTGTCTGGCTTCTTTTGCTCAACACAGTATCCATGAGATTCACCTATGCTGCTATGTAGAGCTGAAATTCTTTTTCATCGCTCTATGATATTCCACTATATAGGTATAAAACATTTATTTTTCAGTTCTCCTGTTCTTAGATATTTGAGTAGTTTCCATTTTTTTTTTTGCTATTATTGGTAAAACAGCTACAAACATGTCATTTAATTTATCCATGTTTTGCTTAAGAATTTTTATAGGAAACAACTGATAATGCCTTTTCCACCTCAATTTATATAATCTTATAGATTTTTTTTTAAATTTATATCAATATATTTCCTCATAGTTAATGAATTTACATACCCCAAATTAAGTCTATTTGACCATTTGACCAGAGTGCATTATTTTCTTAGTATGTTGCTGGATTCGAACTGCCAAGGCTTTATTAAGAACTTTAATATCTATATAATGTGAATTGGTATATAGTTTGGTGTACTTCTTCACATATTAAGGTTATGCTAGTTTTAATTTTGTTATCTAAAATAGCATTAGATATACTTGATTTTCAATGGTTAGAGAGAATTCAGCTGTGAAATCATCCAATCTATCTTTAAAAATAGTTCTTCATTTTGATATAATCTTAGACTTATAGAAAAGTTGTAGGAACAGTACAGTACAAGGGAGTTCAGATTCAATAATTGTTGACATTTTTCCCTACAGAATTATAATTCTCTAATTTTTTTAAATCTCTTTCCCTCTCCACCTCTTTCTAAGTAAAATAAGGACATTATATTATATAACCACAAAACATTATAAAAATCAGGAAATTTAATATTAGTGCATTATTATTGCCTAATATACAGTCCATACTCAAATATCATCAATTGTTGCAGTAATATCATTAGAGCTATTTTTTCCCCAGGTCCAGGAACTTATCCAAGTTCATCAATTTTATTTAATTATCCTTTCTTTATCTCCTTTAATCTAGAATAGTTCCTCAGCCTTTATTTGGTTTTCTGACCCTGGCATTTTGGAAGGGTCCAGGCTGTTATCTTGTAGGCTGTCCCTCAGATGGGTTTGCCTGATGTTTTCTCATGATTAGATTCAGGTTATGCATTTTTAGCAGGAATATCACAGAAGGGAGCTGTGTCCTTATCAATGCATAAACTCTGATAATTTGTCCCAGTCATGGTGATGTTAACTTCAATCATTTGATTCAGTTGGTTTCTTCACTGCCAAGTTATCATTTTAAAATTTGTAATTAATAAATATCTGTGAAACATTACTTTGAGACCTCTTAAATATTCTGTTGCTCATTAAACAACTGGCCTCATACCTTTTTGAAAAATAATAAAACTTTAATCACTTTTCAATCTCTTCTTGATGATTGGGAATTCAAGTTTTCTATTCTATTTATTCTTGGGTCAGCTCTCAAATTTTTGCCTGTCTTCTTAGTTCTACGTTCTGCGAACTTTTATCACTTTTTATTTAAAATTCTCCAACTGCATCCTTTTTTAACGTAAGCAATTACAGTATTAATTCCACTAAGTCTTTCTTGTTCTCTGTTCATTTTTAAAAGCATGCTATTGTTGTTTAATGGGTTATAGTAACTTCTAACTAAGGTCCCCTAAATTATCTTTGTTACCTCTGAGTTCTTTTTATCCTACTTGTTTTTCTTGGTCTTCCTCTTTCATGGAGCAAGCTTTCTGCATATGCCTGGCAAGTCTTGTTTGGTGTGCATTTCTAAGTAGAAGGCAACATAAAGGCTCTCTGGGACTTGTGTGAACTTGCTAGAGGTTTTCTGACTGAAGCTTTTTTTTGGAGGGTAGGAGGGGCCTTCATGGTGCTGGAGGACCTCTAAAGGAGAGCTTTATACAGGACAGGACACTTAGCTCCAACTCCAACTGCCCTCATTGTTTCCAGAGTTTGTTCAATTGCCTTAGAAAAGAGCCCTCACATCGTAGCCTGCCATTCTGTGAGATGAAAGGGCATTTGGGTGAGACATTCAATTAGTACCTAAATTTATAACCTATTTCAGACTCCAACCCTTTATCCCAATTCCCATTTCCCAGTCAGGATTCCATGAGAGAAATAGATTCTCTCTCTCCCTGCAGCCCCCTCCCCACCTATTCTAATTTGCCGCTTTCTCCCACATGCTTATCAATGAGTCAACTCCTTGCCCCCTATTTTCCATCATACTGAAATTTGTTGAAACCTCTGATTCACTGACGAATGAATTCCCTCTCTTTAAAAAAATGCAGATATACAATTTTTTAATATTTTACTATCATTTTATTGGGTCTCCACACAGAATATAATACGAGGGCCAGGTTGCCATCTAGAACCACAGCTTCTCCAGTTACCTT
The DNA here is from genome assembly GCA_003508835.1 of Eonycteris spelaea. Taxonomy (NCBI): domain Eukaryota; kingdom Metazoa; phylum Chordata; class Mammalia; order Chiroptera; family Pteropodidae; genus Eonycteris; species Eonycteris spelaea. The sequence goes on from PUFA01000006.1 coordinate 11,451,805, forward strand.
TTAATAAAATTCCTTCTACTGCTTACGCTGGCTGACATTTGCATCTGTTACTTGTAACTAAAACATTTTAAAGATAGAAAGGCGTTGTCGATATTTATCTCTCTGCTTTAAGATTAAGATCCCCACCCTTTACCTCAGCCTTTCTGCAAATTGATGACAATGCAATGATGAGAGTCCCTGCTTGTTGCATGTGATCACTCCTAGGTCACCTGACACAGTTTACTTGCTCTCAAATTCAAATGCTGGAGGAGTGGAACTGATATCATCAATGAATGAAGTGGGCCAGTTGGGGACAGAGGCAAACTGAGCGTTCATGCCTATTGGAAGGGCAGCTGCCACCAGACAGTTCTTAAGATCTCTGCCATGTGGTTATGTGACTGAAGTTACCAGGTCTTAAAATTTTTTTTCTTTTTTCTGTTTTTATTTGTTTGTTTGCTTGTTTGTTTTCAGGCCTTCTGGTTTTTAAGAGAAGCTCAGAATCTAAAATTAATGTAAAATTTTCAGATTTTTAAATGTTGCCAACTAATTTTTTTTTTAAATTTCAATAACTTTTGCCCAAAGAAAACCTGCTTTGAGGCCACATTTGTTATTTCTGATTTATTCCCTTAGGTGTCTAATCACATCTGATTTATGATTACTTTTATTATTTCCACTATGGATGACAACCTAATTTACATTTACTCTTAGAAATTGTGTTAAGTGGTTTATGAACATAATTGTACCCCATTGCCACAGCAACGCTGGGAAGTAGATATTACTTTTCCATTCTATAGATGAGGATGTCTAAGCAATAACAGTGATCCTTTTGAAACATAACTCTTAAATCCTGAAATATTTTCATGGCTTCCTCTTATCCTCCGAATAAAAATCAAACTCAAGATTCCATATCTTGGTTTATAAGGCACTTTAACGCCCAGCTCCCTACACCTCTCTCACCTTGCCTTGCACACTTTGCTCCAGCAACACTGACGTTTTCTGTTTCTTCAAACATAGTAATCCTTTATATGGTATGTTTTACATAAAATTTTGGTTTTAAATACAAATATAAGACCATTTAACTGTAGTGCAGAATCACAAAATGTACATAATTTGTATTTCATAGCTTGTACATACATATATACATATTTACCAGAACAAAACTAATTCTACTGCTTTTATTTCATCTCTTGATATGCACATATTCCATCAACATGGCTTACTCATGAATAAGGAAGGGTATGACATAATTACTACTACTAATAATATTAGCCTTTATTAATAATAATCACTACTATAATAATCATATGACATAATTACTGATGAATAAGGAATGAAATAAACTGTGGGTTGCCCTATCTTTCCCTTTCTTTCTATGTCATCATTCTCAGAGCAAGTGGCTGGCTAGTACAGGGAAGTAACATGAATTAGCAAGGCTCTAATAGGGTCCCCTGGTCATTTGTGTTTCTAAGAATGCCATTGTCTTCGATTTCATCCAAGCAAGCTCTGGTTTGAACAGGAACCATGGCCTCTCAGGACTGATATCAGAGCTTCAGCTACTCAGTTGTGGATGTAACTCGCTTTCTCTGTACTTGCTTGCTGTGAGTCTCAACGAACTCTTGTGTATCATGAGCCACTAGAATTCTGTGCTCGAAGGGCCTCCTGAACACTTTATGCAAATAGGGTGACTAGGAATGGCAGTCACATTGTGCTTATCTGCTCTGCTCTTAGCATGCACCATTGTCCTCTCATATTTCTCATGTAAGACACAAGTTCAAAGACAAAATTATTAAGAATTTCAAGGGGTGGCTCCATAGTGTAGTGATTAGCATGTCTACGTTACACACAGAAGGTCCTGGGCTTGTGCCCCAGGTGGAGCCATGGACCATTCCCTGGGTGCACCAGGCCCTGGATGCAGGCCGTCAGTGTGTGGGAGGAGACGCCCCACCTTCAGAGATCCAGTTCTTAAGAAAAGGGAGACAGCAACATCCGTAGGTCAGGGGTAGAAGTTGAGGGGAGGAAGAATTTCACGGTGGTGACAGCAGAGCATTAAACCAAATCTGAGATGGTGCTCTGTGAAACTTTGGAGTTCACATGTCTGAAGGTGACCCTGTCTGGAGGTTCCCCAATTATTGTGTTTCTTTTTAGAATTTGAGGCACTTACCGCCTCTTTGTCCCACTTTAGGGCCTAATACCCAAATCTGGTACACAGAAACATTTCCATGAAATTTCCTGTTATACTTGCTTGCCAGAGTATGCTAGTTGTCCCCTCTTCTTCTCTGATAATAGAATTCCCAATATTCAACTGGGTTCAAAGCCACTTAGAATAAAGACTACATTTCCCAGACTTCCTTGCATCTACTGTGGCCTATGATGATACTCTGGCCAATGGGATGGAGGTGGAAGTATTCTATTCTTAAGAGACTCTGTTTAAGAGTCTTAAGTGTCTTAAGGGTGAACTTTTCTTTGACTCTGTGTGTCCCTTCACTTCTTTATTTGTTCCTGGAGCATAGATCTGGCTTCTTGCATCTTGAGGTTAAGACTACTCATGGTGGAGCCATAGCATAAAGAAAACCGTGTTCTGACAATAGAATGACATAGAAACTCTGTACTACCACCCAGACACTGTTGGTTTAGGCATAGTTGCATTTGCAGCTAAACCTAATCCTAATCAACATAATTTGCTTTATAGTCTGTTTTTCCTAATAGCTAAGCTCTATGAGGGCAAGAACCTATCAGCTCTGATTGCCCTGTTCACCATTGTATTATGAATACCCAAAACAGTGTCCCACAAGGAGTAGGTGTTTAACAACCAGATGAATGAATAAATCAGAAAGTTGAGGGCCAAAGTTGTTGATTAACATGCTCAGGGTCACACTGCTAGGAGGCAATTTGATTCCAGGTCTACCTGCCTAAGAGTCCGTGCCCCTAACATGCTCCATCGACCAGGTTAGCTCTCAGGGCAGCCCTACTACCCATCTTTCTACTTTCTTAAGGGAATTGACACTCTTGAATGACTTGTGGTTTTCCCAAACACTTCTTGCTGTTTCAATGCTTTGGATTGTCACCTAAGCTGTTTCTTTGCCTGGAATGCCTCAACCACCCCTCCCCACCTTACCTTGTCAGCTGGGTAAACATCAACTCATCTTTCAGAACCCAGCTCATGTGTCACCTGCACCTCCCAGGAGGCATTGCCCTTTCTTTCTTTCCTCTTTGCTCCTACTGTACTCGCAACAGATTCCTATCAACCTACTGATAATCTTTTACTACACTACAAATCACAACAAATTCACACTGTTGTGCCCCCACTGTGATCTCTCCATGGGCTAGAACTAGATTTATTCACCTCTGGGTTCCCAGGGCCTGGACCATAATAGGTGACTGAAACATTTGCTGAATTGGTAGAATCCTGATCGCAATTTATAGATGAGGAAATTGAGTTCAAGATAGGATTAAGTGTTACACAATTAACTTCAGTTGGAGCTGGAATATGGGTCTCCTGGGGCTCAGTTTGCTAGGGATACCATAACAAAGTACCAAAAAGATAATTGAAACTACCAACCACCACCACCAACAACAACAACAATAACAACAACAAGATACAAAGTGGTTGGTTTAAACAACAGAAACATATTGTCTGACAGTTCTGGAGGCCAGAAGTCTGAGATCAGAGTGTCCCCAGGGTTGGTTCCTTCTTATGGCTGTGAAAAAAATCTGTTGCATGCCTCTCTCCTAGCTTCTGGTGGTTTGCAGATGCAATCCTTAGTATTTGGCTTGTAGAATCATCACCTAATCTCTTTCTTTATCTTCCTGTGGTGTTCTCCTTACGTGCATATCTGTCTCCATATTTCCCCAACTAGTCATTTTGGATTAGGGCTTACAGTGATGATCTCATTTTAACTTTATTTCTCTTTAAAGACCCTATGTCTAAAGAAGGTCACATTTGGAGCTACTAGGAGTTAGGTCTTCAACAGATGAATTTTGGGGGGGACACGATTTAACCCATACAAATTTCTCAACTGCAGAATGAAGGCCTCAGCCTGGATGGTTATTAAGGTTCCTTCTGCCTTTACACCCAGAGAGAGGAAATATCTGGCCCAAGGCCACATCAATAGCGGCTGGAACTGCGATTCAAATCCAGGTCGGCCTGACTCCAAACCCTGAGCTTTTAATCCAGTACAGGTTTATAATGCCCAGCTCACAGGGAGGGAGCCTTGCTTCATGGGCACACACACCTCTGTTCTGGGGGCAGCATGCTGGTTATGCCTCTTGTCTCTGCAGCTGTTCTCAGTCTCCACCCTCCAGCTGACTTTCTGTTTCATTCTGAGCTGCAAATGTGAGGCCCTGAGCGGGAGTCCACCAGCTGCTGCCTGTCCCACCCGCAGCCCCAACAGGGGAAACGGTGAAGCCAGAATGTTTGCTGAGTGGATGAACTGGATTGCTAGGATCCCCAAACTGACTAAGGGGAAATCCACCAGTGAAGGGAACTTGTGCCTCGCCTCCCGTGCTGAGGCCAGAAATCCTCTAAGTCTCTCCTAACATGGCACCCGAGTTGTGGTTGGGCAATGACCAAAGAGTCACCTAAATGGGTGGGCCCCAGGGCATCCTCATAGAGTCCCAAATATCCCAGAGTGATGCTGTAAGAATCATAGGAGTGGCCGGAGTCACCTCCCATCTCTAAACTTCAATTTTACCATCTGTAAAAATAGAGATAAAAATGCTTATCTCTTACCATTGTAATAAAAAGTTAACTTTTATTGGGTCAGGAATTATACTAAACCAGGCTTGGCAAACTTTTTCTGTGAAGGGCCAGATAGTAAATATTTTAAGATTTGCAGGCAAAGAGCCCAAATCGAAGATATCATATTGGTACCTATGTAATAAGGGAGACAACAAATCTCCACAAATTTTTTGGTGAAATTAAAAATGAAATAAGCACTTCAGCTTGTGAGCTGTATGTAAGTTGGCAGCAGGGCAGGTTTGACCTGTGAGCTGTAACTGGCTGACCCCTGTGCAAAACACTTTATGTGTAATGGCTCAATTAACCTTCACATGACGTATGTGCTGTCCTTATCCTTGTTTTTTTTTGATGAGGAAACTGAGTCCCGGAAAGGTTGAGTAACTTGCCCAAATGCACACAGTCCCAAAGCAGGGGAGCTAGAATTTGATCCCAGGCAGTCTTTTCTGGAGTTTGCAAGCTTAACCTCTTTTACAACAAACCTAATGCACATGTAGGACTTGGTACTTACGTATATTGACTTATATGTGATGGCTTCCCCTTCTCCTCTCAGGGGTGCCAGGCTAGTATAAAGGTATTTCCGATACAGGATAATAAGTGCAAAGACAGAGAAACACACAAGGGTTTTGGGAGCAAGAAGTCCTCCAACACTTCTACTTTCATGCTCATCACCTCTCAGTGACCCTGTGACTCAGCGAGGGCAGACTTTACTATCTCCATTTTATAAACATCAAGTAGGATCTCAGAGAGGTGAGGTGACTTTCACAAGGTCCAGCAAGTGTGCGGCAGAGCCAGAATTAGAGCTCCAGGCTCCTGAACCTCTCTAGGGTGCATCCTGCCCCTCCCCCACCCCCACGTATCACACGGTCTCTCAGGCCCAGTCCAAGTTGATGATCAACTGTGCTGGTGACCATGTTATCCAGCACCCGGCTGTTCCAGAGACCGTCACATGTAATTCTGGATTATGCGCCAAATCCCAGAACATTAGAATCTGGGGGTTCCCTTCATGAATTGTATAAATGTTTAACTTTTTTTTTTTTTAATTGAAGAAACAAAGAAATGAAAAAAAAAAAGAATCCTTGGAAGATCAAAGTGGCAAGTCCAAGAGAAATCATCGCAGGACCCTCCTACTCCTAGAAGTTTCCTCATGCCAGGCACTGCTGACTGCTTGGCTCCCATTATCCCGTTTAATCCCATGAAAGTCTCCAAGAGCTTCGATTTGCTAATTGTGGGTGCAGCAGTAAGTCTTAGTGAAAGAAGCCAAGGCTCTGGGGCCAAGCGGCTGCCCTTGCCAATTCTGACTCAATCACTCACCAGCTCTGTGACCCTGATCCATTGCTTCACCTCTCTAGGCCTCAGTTTCTCAACCAGAAAAAGAGATAATGAAACATATCTTGCACAGCTCTGTAAGCATTCCAAATAATATTTGTATGTCAAATTGTTCTCAGTGGTTATCACTAAGGGCAGGACTATGGGAGACATGAATTTTTATAGACTTCTGTAATTATCGATATTTTATTGATCATTTTTATGATCAATATTTTACTGATCATATTTTGTAAGCAGCAAAATATGTATAGATGAATATGTCATCTATACCTATATATGCTAAGAGCATATAGCAAGCACTCAATTTCCTTGTTTGTTTATGTATCTATTTATTTGACAAACATTTAGGGAACACATACTGTGTACCAGGCCCTGGCTGTAAGAACCAGCACCTTGGACCTGAGATCTGAAGAAGTTCCCAGTGTGATTCATAGGGCGAGCGTGGGAGGCATCTGCTGTGGCGGTGACAGGGCCAGGCCAAGAGTATGGACCTCTAATTGCTGGTTAAGGGTGCTAGAGGCACTGGGAGAAGCAGGCACCCAGAACAAAGGGTAGGTTTTATGGATTACAGAACTTGCTGGAGGGCAGACTGGGAAGGTAGTTTCCCACAGCTAGCAGTGATTTTTTGTGTGTGTGTGTGTGCAAGATTTAACGAAAAGAGTTCTTTGTTTGAAGATGGCTCAACATGTGTCAACCTCTGTAGCAGGGAAGTCAAAGCCGTTAACATTTAAGTCCCCACCAAGTCCCTAAAGGTTGAGAGGGACAATCCAGCCTCAGAGAGAGGCTGGATTGTCACCAAGATGGAGTCCAGCTCCCTTACAGATTTAAATGTGAAACCTGAAACTATCAAAATTCAGGAAGAAAATCTGTGAATAAATTTATAATGCAGGATTGAGGAAGGTGTTCCTAAAGAACATAAAACAGAAGCCTTGATGAAAAACTGATTAATTTGATGAAAAAAGAGTCCAAAACTAAGTTTTAAAAAATGACAGATGGGATGTGAATATTTATGAAATATATAACTGATATACATAGCATAGGCACAGCACACCTATAAATAAATGACAATAAAAAATAAAAAATAAAGAATACAAATAGTCAATTCACAAAAGAAATGCTGAGGAACATAAAAAGATATTTAAAATCCCTACAATGCAAAGTTATGAAAAACCCAACAAAAGAATACATTTTTAAAAAATCTATCAATTGACAAAATGTAAAAAGGTTAATCTGTGTTGATTGTGGATTGTTTGTGTGTGTTTGTACACCCTTACATTTTACTAATTGACTTGAAATTGGGCAACTACTTTGGGGAGCAATTTGGCTATATGTATTGTTGACGTAAGAAATGTCCAAACCTTTGGAGTTTTTATGAGTTTATTTGAATCAAACTGACAACAACTGCCAGGCAGCAAAATATCAACAGATTAAGAAAATGCTCCAGAGAATGGCAGTTTTGCAGTTCATTTTATACATTACACTCAAAGGAGGAGGCGTAAGGAGTGTACATGAAATTCATTGGTGGTAGATTAAGTGGGTGGGAGAAAGCAAAACAGGAAAACCTCTAGGATTAGATAAAAAAGTAAAATGGAGGGACTCAGACATCTTTTACATTGGTGGGTACAGGAGAGTGAATACTGAACATTTACAGATCATAAAGATGGTGTTCCAGAGGGGACAAGATATCAGTGAGGGGTTCTGATGTCTCCTGCTTTGGCGCAGTTGTACCCTGAGAGGTCTGGAGAAAAGGGATTACTCTGATATTTCAAGGCTATGTTATCTAGATGCAAAAAGACAATAGACAGACTCACTTAAGGTAAAGATTGACCTTTGTCAAGGAAGCTACAGGTCCAGGATGTGACTACCCACCATGACCTGCTTTTAGTTAGGAATTTTTACGTTCAGACCCTCCAATGTGGTTAGTTTCAGTCTCTGAGTTTGTAGGGCCCACCGTGCTGGCCTTTCCTGAGCTTGTCAGGTTTAGTATGTGGCCCTTTTTTCGTCCACAGTATTATGACCCTGACCCCACAAAAATGTAAGATACATGAAGGTGGCAAGGATCTTATCTGGAATATCCACTGTTGTATTTCCAGCACTTGGAAGAGTTCGAGACATAACAAATCTTTCACAAATATTTAACTCCCTCAATGAAAACATGAATTTTACAGTTACGTTTCATTAGGCACGGAAATTCTATTCCAGAGAGTCTATATCATTGAAAAATACTTCCATCAGGGGACAAAGATATTTCTATAAAACTATTCATTGCATCATTATATGAAATAGTGAAAAGAAAATTACAAACAAAATAAATGTTCTCTAACAAGAGGGAATGCATGAAAAAAATTCTGTTATGGAATACGATGCAGCTACTGAAAAGAATGCAGTGGAAGGTAAACATAGTCTGATATTTTATTGAATAATAAAAAAAAACAAGTTGTGCAACAACAGTTGTGGGGTGAGAGAGAACTTCCATGCTTGATTTCTTTGGTTTTCTTTTTCATGGACTTATGTTTAAATAAAATGTTTAAATAAAATTATATGTATTTTAAGGTGTACACTATGATGATTTGATCTACATATTCATAGTGAAGTAATTACTGGGGTCAAGTTAATTAAGATACCTCCTCACATAGTTACCAATTTTGTGTGTGTGATGAGTGTACCTGAAATCTCCTCTTCTAGCACATTTTAGTGCTCAATGCAGTATTCTTAAGTGTAGTGTCTATGCCTGTATGTTAGATCTCTAGACTTACTCATTCTACATAACAACAACTTTGTACCCTTTACGTAACAACAACTTTGTAACCAACATCTCCCCATATAAGTGAAATTAGTAGTATTTATTTGTCTTTCCCTGTCTGCCTTATTTCACTTAGCATAACATCCTCCAGGTTCATCCATGTTGTTGTAAATGGCAGGATTTCCTTCTTTCTCATGGCTGAATAACATCCATTCATCTGTCAACAGACATTGGGTTGTTTCCAGTCTTCGCTATTGTGAAGGATGTGCGAGACCATGGGAGCACAGATATCTCTTTGAGACCCTGATTTCATTCCTTCTGGGTACATAAACAGAAGCGGGATTGCTGGATCATATGGTAGTACTATTTTTATGTTTTGAGGAATCTCCATACTGTTTTCCATCATGACGGTGACTTTTTAAATTTTGTTTGAAACGTTTATAAAGAGCACATTTCGAATCATAACTTTGAAAAGAATAAAGAAGCATAAGTGTTATTTTAAAATAAAAGCACTAAAGAGAAACTTTCAGCAGCTGCCGAAATCACTAGGGCCTGTTTTTGTTTGTTTTTGTTTTTTCTCCTCTCCCTTCTTTCCTTCTTTCCTAGTGTTCCTTATTCTTCTTCTTTAAATTCAGTATGATTAAAAAAAAAAAATGGTTTTAGCATATGAGAACTTCGTCACGTTTGCGCAGCCGGAATGTCAACTTGGGTATGACAGTGATGATGATGGGGGACTCGCGAGAGTTTTCCAAGTCCCAGGCTCTGAGTAAAACTTTACGTTCCCTGTCCCTTTAACTCTAGAAGAGATTCGCCGAGTACAGTCAACGTGTCTTTCTCCTACGAGCACGAGAGCTTCGTGGTGCCAAACCGAGCGGGTGCAAATCCCAGCTCTGCCAATTACTACGTGACCTTAGTAACTTTCTTAACTTTAGATTTCTCTGTAAAACGAAGATAATGACAGCACTCCTTCCTAGGGTTGGTCCGGATGAAATGAATCAATACATATAACGCCTGTAGGGCAATGCTTGGCACGGTTTTATGAGTGAGGAAATTGTGGTAAGCCAGCAGGGATCCCAGCCTACACCCATTGGCCTGCCTCCGGAGCCTGAGAGCTCAAAACCTGCCCCGTCCTTCCAGTCAGGGTATTTTGAGAGTCAACCTTTCGCTTGGACTCCGAGGCAGAAGGAGAAGGTGGAGTTGGGAGAAGTCCCCTTCTTGACCCTTCCTGTGTTTCTTCAGCTGTTGAGCACAGCAGTGGTTTCCTTAATTAAGTGGGAAACAGCCTTAGGAAAATTATAAGCCAGTCTTCTGCACTCCAAAATCCTCAGAATTTTTATGCTGGTTGTAAAATGAATTTGTGCAAAACCCTGGGAGGGCCTTGGGGTCATGCGTTTTGTGGGGGACTCATTTCCTTCTTGGCGAGAGGAAACCGGGGCCGCCTCCTGCTAAGGTTCCAGCCAGTGGAGACAGGCCCGGTTGGAACTCCTCAGGGCCTGCCTCTCCCCACCCACAACCCCGACTTTCCTCAGTGAGTCCTCCCCCCCCCCCCCCCCCACCCCGCCCCGCAGTGAAAAAAGTGAGTGCCATTCAGGAAGTTCCTTTGAAAGTCATATTTTTAAAATATTTCAATTGTTTTGCTTCAAAAAATTTTAGAAGGTGCTTATAGAAAAAAAGAGCAGATGGGAAATCATTTTTTTTTTTTTTTTTTAAAGCGAGGTCACAGAGAGAATGTGGCAAAACCCAAGACTTCTACGGGCTGCCCCTACTACACGTGCCGTCCTGCCACCTCCCATCACCCTGCAGCCTCTCACTCCTCCACTGCCCCATCTCCCCACCCCCTAGCTAGGTGTGGCCAAGCTCTCGGGCCTAGGGCTAGAGCCTGTACTGAAGTAACTGTCTGGAGCGCACCTGGTTGAACAGGATCTGCTCAAGTTCTGACCCAAAGCCCTTTTCACACCCTTACCTTTCCTGGACCTGGGCTCCTACCCCACCCCCTTCTTCCTACTTGTAATGTTGTACAATGACTGATTCCTGGGGTTTGTGTGTGAGCAGGGAATCAGTGTGTGCATTGGAGAAGGGAGGCTGGCTTCTCCTCAACTGAAAGTAAAGAATAATAAACCACAAAACCAAAACATATACACAAAAAGACAATTTTGAAAGCAATATTTATTCCGGTTTTGCTTTTGCTTTGAAAAGTAATATATAAGTTCTAGACGGCACAAAATAGAAAACACAAAGTTAAAACGCAGCTATTTATTTACTATTTACCCCTCTGGTTGGGTCCTGTGTGGAGAGATGCCCCCCTCAATCCCTGCACCCCCTCCAGCGTTGAGAGAGCAGTGGAGTACATGGTACAGCTCTGGGAGGATTCACCCCAGGGGTGGCTAGAGCAGAGGACTGGGCAGTGACCAGCATTGATTTGTCACTTTGCTGCTGTAGTTAAGTTTTGTGACAATAAATTGACCAGATTCATCTGGCTCCCTTGACTCAGCAAAAAGGATCCAGAAGGCGGAGCATAGGCCCCTTTTCCTGCCTTCCTTAAACTGTATTCATTCAATCACTCATTAAACATTAACTGCCCCCACCCTTCCAGGCTGGAGCCTCTGAAGTGGGGAAGCTGCAATCTGGGCCTTCCAAGAGCTCTCAACTGCTGGAGGCAAGGGGAAAGGCAGAGACAATGAAAGTGACCTAGGAATGAAGGGGGAGGGAGGTGGGAAAGCAGAGAAGAAGGAAGGGCATGTAGCAGAACCCCCAGGGAGGTGTGTGTGGGGCATTTAAAAAAGATATTATATATTATAATAGCATTTTCATGTGGAAAATGCAAAACAAATCTAATTTTTTTTCTTAATGCAGACTATACAAAGTAAAATGAGAGGAAATTTGGTCAATAAATCTGTTTTTAGGATTATCACAAATTTCTTAGTGATCCAAACCTGGTGAAGGTAGCGAGGGGCAGGGCCTTGCCTCTTTCCAATGCCAATCGGGAATGGATAGATGTGACCTATTTCTACTTACCAGAATGGGGAGAAGTTAAAAATGTCGATGATACCTGAAGGATGGGGTGGGCGGGTATATGGGACAGGGAGAGGGCCTTCTTGATTAAGAAGCAGAGAATCTGGGCCCTTAGGGTCAAATTCAGGGCCACACAAGGAGCTGGAGGGGCAAGGTGCTGAGAGGGGCAGTGGGAAGGGCTAGGCTGGGAGATTGTCAGGGCTGAGCACCTCGGACCCTGAGTCTTTTCTGACCTATGTTCCCAGGGCAATGAGAAGCCGCAGAGAGTATTAGCTAGAGTTCTTTGGTTAAAGGCCATAAAATTCCACTCCAGCTATTTTAAGAAAGACAACAGCCTCTCTTAAAAAGAGCTAGAAGAACAAACAATCAGGCCCAGAGAAGAGGAAGAAGGAGTCACAGTTACAGGGATTTGTGTGGTAACTCAATAGGGACTAAGGACAGCAACCTTTAAAAGGCTCCCATCATAAGCCAAACATTGCTCTCAGCGCTTCACGTGCATGAGCCTATTTAATCCTCAAGTAGTGAGGCCTCAGTACATGTGACCTGTTATTCTGATCCCCATTGCACAAGTGAGGACACCTAGACCTAGCTATGTGACTTGCCCAAAGTTACACAATTTAGTGAGTGGTGGAGTTGAAATTCGAATCTAAGCAGTGTGGCTCTGGAACTCACACCCAAACTCTACCCTATAAAGCCACCTTGCATAACAATTGACTCAGCATTTCTATGCATCTACACTCAAGATTAAAATTTTCAGAAAAGAGAGTATGATGAGCCCGTATGGTACCATGCCCAGCTAGGGGGTGGCTCATGGGGCCACACGCTGGGATTGTCAATTCCATCATACTCACACAAAAAGGGCCAGAGGAAAGATAGTGCCATGAGCAGAAGAGATCATGGATAGACAAATGATCTAGTTCTCTACTGTGGAGGGGATTGAAGGAGGGAAATGATAAGGTCAGATTTATATTCTAGGAAGGTCACTCTAGCTATCTGGTAGAGGACGGACTAGATGGTCCAAGAGCGGGGGCCATGATCCTCACTGAGGACATTGGTCCAGTCATTCTGCAGGAAATGATAACTTCGGCCAGAGTGGTGGCTAGAGGTGTGTGAAGAAGGGAATGGATTTTGAAAGAAACAAAAGAGATGATTAATGGGATAGAGGAACAGGGAAGTTCGGGTGGAGAGGATTGAAGAATAACTGTAGAGGTCTGGCTTGAGCAACTGGGTTGATAAGGTTGCTAGAAGGAGTGGGTATGGGGAAGATATGGACCATGCTGAATTGAGGTATCTGTGGACCATCAGAGTGAGATGCGCAGGTGACAGCCAGGTGTTTGGGTGATCTGGAAGGAACTTTGCTTGGATTCAAGTCTCTATAGAACTGCCCAAACTTTATAGGGTGCTTTTAGAGTAGGTTGGCAAATGTTTTCCATGAATGGCCAGATAGTACATATTTTAGGCTTGTAGGGCATGTGATCTTTGTCAAAACTACTCAACTCTGCTGCTGGGGTGTGAAAGCAGCCACAGAAAATACTTAAACAAATGGGTGTGACTGTGTTCCAACAAAACTATATTTATGAATACTGAAATTTGAATTTCATGCCATTTTTATGCATCAAAAAATAGTATTCTTTAGATTTTTTCCAACCATTTAAATATGTTAAAACCATCCTTAGCTTGCAGGAATCATAAAAAGAAGAAGCAAATTAAGAATTTGACCCACAGGCTATACTTTGCTGATCCCTGTTTGGAAGAATTAGGAAAAGTCACCCCATCTTACAAGACATTTTATAAGTTAATTATTTCTCGTTAATAACAATTATGATGAACATTAAGTCATTTTGTATAAATTACACAAATAAAAATTTGTGTAATTGATAGAAAACTATCACTGTTGAAAATATAGTGTAATTCTTCAATGGTAGTCATACTTGATTTTAGAAAAATAACATGATTTTTGGTTCTTGCTACACTAATGTCATATCGAAATTAATTCTTCTGTGTATACAGTTGATTTCAATTATAAATTTTTACAGAATTGCAGTAGCCCATATTTTCTTCATAACTCTTTAGATTATAAGTACCGTAAATCTTTCTTTTGAGGCTGTTATTAGTGGATCTGTTATAGCAAAATAAAATGAAATAATTTTGAAATTTAGTTTTGGATCTTGGAAATCACAATAAAACAAATCTTCCTTCTTTTTCTTTGCATTTTCTACATGGATAATGGCATCATTTTTGAAATCCTCTTATCTGACTACAATAGCCAATAACCTATTTTTCATAAATTTTGCTTCCTTTTAAAATGAAGGATACTTTAAATTTTTCAGTGCTTTTATTATGTATGTTAAATTTTTGTTTCTGTATGATTTATTTATAAGATTTTACCTAAACGCCATTTCATATTGGCCCTGAGCAAATACATTAAAGGTTGAAATTTACTAGAGTATACTTTACATTGTAGAATCTATATTTTTGTTAATATAATTAACAATTCTTAAAAAGGATTTTGCATCACACCTTTTGAGTTTTTAGTGACATGACATCCACTTGACTTTCTCATTGTGAATTCAACATTAACATTCAATATTTGAAATTTTATTTTTTGAAAATACATATTCAAAACACTCTAACATTTCGTCAAAATTAAAATTTTCTAGGTAGTTCCTAGACAATATTTTAAAATTCAGTTATGTCAAAAGAACTTTTTACCACATCATTCACTATCAAGTTAAAAGAATACACAAAATATAGAAGAAATATTTCCCTAAAATTATTTTTCAACTATCTTCTGTTAAAATCTACTATAATTTTCCATGTATTTTTGTTGCATTGTCATATTTCTGGCCCTTTGGGTTATTTTTGTCTAGATTCAGTTTTTTAAGTAGTCTACTGAGAATGTAAAATCCTTCCCTAGTTTATTATGCGTTTCACTTTGTTCATGTTTATTAGGAATATGCAGTAAATGGTGTCAATCTTTGCTTTCATTCTCATTTTAGTGTTGATTTGATTTTTTTCATCCCCAAAGACTTTACAATGTAGACAAAATATTGAATCTTTTTAGATGGAATAAAGTAACCAAGGTTTTCTGATTATTTTTTTCTCAAGAACTGTGAGCACTGTTTCTAAAACTTTTCATCTGTCTCGTTATCTGAAAACAACATGTTTTTCCTTCTCCTTTCTTTCTTTCTTTTTCTTCCTTCCTTCCATCCTTCCTTCATCTCTTTCTTTGTTTTTGGAAACTTAAGTTTCTTTCCAGAGATAGATCATTTCAACCTGAGTTGCCTGTTTAATATTCATAGTTATGTGGTAAGGTTTCTGATAGACAAAAAGCGCTTTTGGTTAAATGGATTTTTTGCTTTTATTTGTTTTTGAGGTTTTGCCCTTTCTTTAGTATTTTTTTATAATATTTTAATTTTTCAATTATAGCTAGCATACAATATTATATTAGTTTCAGGTGTACAGCATAGTGATTAGATATCTACATAACTCATGAAGTGATCACCCAATAAATCTGACACTGTACATAGTTATTAAAAATTATGGACTATATTTCTTATGCTATACTTTATATCTCAATGAATATTTTGTAACTACCAATTTGTATTTCTTAATATTTACCCCCTTTTTCACTGACTCCCCCACCCCTTCCCATGTGGTAACGCTCAAAATGTTATCTGTATCTGTAAGTTTGTTTGTTTGTTTGTGTATTTTGTTCTTTAGATTTCACATGTATATGAAATCATAAGATATTTGTCTTTCTCTGACTTACTCCACTCAACACAACCCTCTAGGTCCATTATAAAATTTTCTTCCACCCCTTTACTTTTGTGTGTGTGGGTCTTTTAATCTGAAGTGAGTCCTTTGTAGGCAGCATATGTAGGGGTCTTGTTTTCTTATCCATTCAACCACCTTACCTTTTGATTGGAGCATTTAATTCTTTTTTGTTTGAAGTACTTGTTGATAGATATGTTGTTATTGCCATTCTTTATTTGGACTTGATACATGTATTTTTCTTCTTCTTAAAGAAGTCCCTCCAACATTTCCTGTAATACTGGCTTGGTGATAATGAACTCCTTTAGCTTTTTCTTGTCTGGGAAGTTTTTTATCTGTCCTTCAATTCTAAATGATAGATTTGCTTGGTAGAGTAATCTCGTTTGTAGGTCCTGGGTTTTCAACACTTTGAATATTTTTGTGTCAAGCCCTTCTGGCCTGCAAAGTTTCTGTTGAGAAATTGGTTGACAATCTTATGGGAACTCTCTTGTAGGTAACTAATTGCTTTCTCTCGCTGCTTTTAAGATTCTCTCTTTTTATTTAATCTTTGATATTTTAATTATGATGTATCTTAGTATGGGTTCTTCTCTTTAGGTTCATCATATTTGGTACTTTCTGAGCTTCCTGGGATTGTATGTCTATTTTCTCCATCAGGTTAGGGAAGTTTTCCATTATTATTTCTTCAAATAGGTTTTCAATTCCTTGTTCTCTCTCTTCTCCTTCTGGTACCCCATGATGTAAATTTTGTTACGCTTGATGTTGTCCCAGAGGTTCCTTAAACTATCTTCATTTTTATTGGATTCTTTTTTCTTGTTGCTGCTCTGATCGGATGTCCTTTGCTACCTCATCCTCTAAATTGATGATTCAATCCTCCACTTCTTTTACTCTTGATTTCCTCTAATGTACTCTTCATCTCAGATATTGTAGTCTTCATTTCTGACTGGTTTCCTTTTATGTTTTCCATCTCTATTTTTGTTTTCTATCTCTTTGTTAAAATTCTCACTGAGTTTATCTACTCTTCTCCTAAGTTCATTGAGCATCCGTATAACCATTGTTTTGAACTCTGCATCTGGTAGATTGCTTGTCTTCATTTTGTTTGTTCTTTTTCTGGAGCTTTGTTCTCTTCTTTCATGTGGGATATGTTTATTTGTCTTCACATTTTGGCTGCCTCCCTGTGTCTGTTTCTATGTATTAGGTAGGGCTCCTAAGTCTTCTGGTCTTAGTAGAGTGGCTTTATAGAGTAGATGTCCTGTGGAGCCCATTGGTACAGCCTTTCCTGGTCATCTCAGGTGCTCAAGGTGTTTCTCTTGTGTAGGTTGTGTCTGTTCTCCTGCTACAGTTGAGCCTTGGTTGCTGTTTGCATGTCAATGAGGGGGATTGACCCTTGTGCTGATTGGTTGTGAGGATTGGTCAGTGAGATTGATTCTATGTAGTAGGATTCACTTTATCAGGGCTCTGGTGCCCACCCAGTCTGCCCTTCAGGTATGTCCTTCCTCAGATGCAGCCCTAGTGGGGGGGGGGTACTCTAGCTCCGGTGCTGGTAGAAGCAGGCCACTAGATATGCTGACCCAAGGGCCTTAGCTGCAGCCTCTGAAATTCCAGGGCTATCTGGTAAGAGTTACCAAGCAATCTGAAGATGGCTGCCACCTGTGCTGGGCTTATAGGTGACTCCAGAGTACAAGCCAGGAACTGAGGCTGGCTGCTGCTAGTGTGGGGCTAAGGGCGGCTCAGCAAGAGGTACAGGGTATGCTGAAGCCAGAATGCTGCTTCTTTGGGTTTTGTGAGTCCTCGTGAGATTTTAGGAATATCTGCAGCATGAGCCAAGAGAGGCTATTTACATGGAATAAACCAACTTGAGGAAGCTTGGGTAGGCTGCCAAATTGGGAGAGGCAGAATCTCAGGGAATCACATAGGCGGAGCAATCTGTGTTATACAGGTTGATAGAGACTCAGATATGGCTACTGCTTGTGTCTGCATGCAGGGAGGAGGAGGGTTCAACCAAGGAATAATGGATACTGTCAGCACTTCTGTCTGAGAGAAAGCCACCCTTCCAGCCCTTGTCCTGAAGCCTGACAACTCAGTGTCTCCCTGTATGTCCTTTGTGCTCCTTGAGCAGCTGCCCCAGTGCTGGAGCTCAAAGCGAGTAAGTAAGTCACCAAGTAAGTCCATGCAGGCACTTTAAGAGGAAAGTCTGCAACTCTCACAGCCCTCCGTTTCATTCAGGCATGATCCCCGCTGATTTTTCACAGACAGAGGTTGTGGGGACTTCTCTTGCCAGCACTAGAATCTCGGCTGGAAAGCCTGGTCTGGGACTGGGACCCCTTTCTCTTTGGTGAGGGAAGGGGATAACCCTCCTGATTCTTGACTGCCACATGCGTTGTGGGATCGGGCCATTTCATGTCTCTACCCCTCCTATCGGTCTCCAGGTGACCTCTTATATATATCTCCAGACCTCACACAATCCTCCGTGATGGTTGCTCTGTAGTTTTATTATAATTTCTGTGTGATTGCGAGAGAAGTGCACAGCATCTACCTTCTATGCCATCTTGACCGGTCCTCCCTCTTCTAGTATTTCTTGAATTCCATCAGTTATGGAGTGTAGAAGTCCAAGATAAACTCATATCCTGCCCCATCAGCAATGTGTTAGTGCTTCATTTTGCTAAAACTTTTGCTAAAACTAAGTGTTTTCTTTTCTTCTGACAGTCCATCTAATTTTTCCAGAAATCCAGTCATCAAGAGGAGTCACTAAGGATGGCCAGTGGAACCAAAATGCTGAAGACAGTGCCTAGATTATTGTAAGCAATTATATACATTTTTTAAAATAAATAAAATTGAACAGCTTTCAATTTTTTTTTCTGGATCTCATGATGCTTTAAACAATTTTTAAAAATATATGCAGGGAAATAATTTCATAATTTAGTATTTTATCTTATTCATAACACTTTAAATATAATCAATGTTATATGCTCATAAAATTTAACAGTATTAAATATTTCTAGTAATGAAATTTCCATAACAATAAATAAAGAATTGATATAATACAATTAGTGGGTCATTATATAATAATCTTTAAATTATATCTGTATAATTCTTTATAGATTTTTAATGAAAGATTCAGACTAGTTATTACATAGTACTTTGTATCATAATGAAAGTAACTAGTAAATTTAATTGGAAACTCAACAATAACCTCATGGTACAGAAACAGCAGATGGTGTGAACCATAAGATAAAATATATCACATTTGTTCAGGACACTGATACCATTGGGATTCTTTCTTCTTTTTTTAAAGATGATTTCTGGTCAATACTGTAATGAAAAAAGCTCTTGTTTAAGTTATTTTAGGTGATATTAGAGCAACAAAGTTTTCTGATTATTGTCAAAATAGAATAGAATTATATATGGTGGTTTTGTTAGGAAAAGGCACTTTACTATATGCTTGAATACAAATCACTAATGTTTGGAGTCAGCAAAATTATAATAAAATATTTTTTAAAATTCTAAATAGCAAAGATATCTACCATTTGAATGACACCCCCTTAGATATGGTGTTATGTAGTGTACAACCTCAACAAGAACACTCAAAGACTCTGCTGTGAGAGTGATTAGGTGGAGGATGATGATTAATGCCCTGGGAGGGAACATCGGTACCAGATGAGGGGCATTATTTTATCCTAATCCCATGACAAGTACTGCCAGGAGAGGGAGAAAGGGGAGATAAGAGGAGGGCTACAGACAGAGCCAGAAACAAATCCTTGCAATGGTCACTCCCAATCATCCTGCAGAGTGCCCTCTCTATTCTCATTTTCTCTGAACTGAAGAACTGAGCCCTATTGGCAACCTGGTCTTTACTCAAGCTTACCTTGGCTTTCTGAAATGCAACACTATCTTGGTTCATCTATTCTTACTCAAAGCTTTTTAATTGGTTTTGCTTCCAGAACCTTCCTCAAGAGCACAATGATGTACTCTTGGATTGTTTCTCTAGTTTTTCTCCCTACACCATCTTGTCAATCATTCATTCAATCAATTAATCAATTGTTAATTTATTCATTCAATAAGTATACTAGTCCTGTGCTAGACTATGGAGGTGTGAAGATAGACCAGTCATAGTCCCTGGTCTGGACCTAATGGAAGACACAGGCAAGTAGACTTACTATGCTTCAAACCTTGTTTTCTAAATACTTTACATGGGTTATCTCATTTAATTCCTGCTGCATACTCAATAGTGGATTGGAGCAAAGAATGCAGTTGAAAGAGGTGGAATGACCTGAAATTTCTGGGCTGATTGGATGATACAGAGAGCAGTCTAGTATAATTTTTCTTGGCAACTAGGTGCCACTTACAAATATGGAGGTATGTAAAAGGTCTGGGGAGAGGAATGAAATGATAAGTAAAGATCTAGACAAATTAGGTTTTCGTTATCTTTGAAATATTCATGTGGAAGAGCCTAATAAATAGTTGGTGGCTATGAGAGAATTTGAGCATAATTAGTATATAAGTTGTCACTGTATAAATAGAATTACCCAAGGAAAGAGTGATAAAAAAGAGAATCCAAGATTAAAAACATGGATAATAGCAATATAAAATACTCAAGCTATATGGTCCAAGATTCTTTTAGTTGTAAGTAACAGAAACCCAAATAAAACAGACTTAAGCAAAAACAAAACAGAATTTCTTAACTCAGAGGGAGGACTAGCTTTTGGGTATGGCTAGACCCGTGGCCTAAGTGTCATCAAGTCACCACATCTTGGCTTTGCTTTACTCTGGGTTAACTTTCTTCTAGGGCAGGCTCTTTCTACAAGGTGGGAAAGATGACTATCAACAGATCCAGACTTACATCTTACCAGTTTAGCAAAGCCCATAGGAAGAACACAGTTCTTTCTTAATAGTTCCAGCAAAATCCTGGGGGTGATTCTCGATGGTCCATATTGAGTGAAAAATGTCATATTCATGACAATTCCAGAGCCATGACATGATGATTTGGCCAGGCTGGGGCCATCAGTGTATTCCTGTGTCGATGGTGAGATTGGTGTCCTCAACCAAAATGGGTGGAAGGATGATTCCCCACAGGAAAATGAAGCCTCTCTTAGCAATCAAAGAGGGAGAGGAGCCTGGCTATATAAAAGCCACCAGTGCCCATTACACAGACAAAGGAGGTGAGAAAGGAGTGGGTTGAGGAGTAGAAGGTGCATCTCACAAGAGGGTGGTATTACTGAAAGCAAGGAAAGAGAAAGTTTCAAGTTGATCATCATCATCAGGGTCAAACAAGAGATTAGGGAGAATAAAGACTGAGCCACATTTACTGAAGTTAGCATTGAGAGAGTTTAGTTGGAGTGGTGACAGTGAAGCAAGATTTCAATGAAGAGTGAATAAAAGGAAAAAAAAGTAGAATTGTTATGTAGACAACTGTTTCAAGTACTTTGGCTATGAAGGGGAAGAAAAAAATAAGATGGTAGACAATAGGGAGAGACTTGAGCCTACTGAAAATAAAAAGGTAGGAATATAGAAATTTTTTAGCATTTACTAAATGTTCAACATTTTGCTATATTTGAACATGTGTTTTGACTTCAGAGTGAAGATTTAATTAAAGAAATGTCTGGAAACAACGGCAATCTCAAAATCTGCACCCATAGATAAGCTTCTCATTGCTACATAGATGAGCTAGCTCTCTCTTTCTTCCTATCTAAAGCCAATCTCTCCTCTGACTGGCCAGACTCAAGGACATCCGCTTCAGTGATCTTTCTCTCTCTCCAACATCATCAACTTTTGCTCTATACTGGATCATTCCCATCAATTTGTAAACATTATGCTATTTCTTCCATCTTAAAAAAAAAACTTCCCAACAGTTACAGCTTCTTTGAAGCCAGTCTCTCCCAAATGAGTTGTGAATATTCATTGTCTCTAATTTCTCTCCTCTCATTCTCTCTTCATTCTCCAATCTGGTTTTCATCCCCAGCATTCCACTAAAACTGCTCTGGTCAAAGTCTCTGATGATCTCAACTTTGTTAAATCTAGCGGTTAATTTTCATTTTTCCTCTAGTCTGACACATCTGCTCACTCCTCCTCCTGATACACTTTCTTCTCTTGGTTTCCAGGACCCACATCCTCTACCTCCCATTTTTAATCTGTCTCTTTGTGGATTCCTTCCCTTTTCCAAGACCTCTTAATGTAGGAGTGCTCCAAAGCTCAATGTCTGGTCCCATTTTCTTTCACTCCCTTCCTGATTTCGTCCAATTTCATGATTTAAAAAGCTATGTATGCTTGCAACTTCCAAATTTACATTGCCAGCTCAGGCCTCGTTCCTGAACTCCAAATCTAAAATGTTTGAAAAACTGGATTCCTGATTTTTTACTCCTTCGTCCCCTCAATTTCTCATTCCATACTCTTTCGCAACAGAATGAGGACGGCTTTGCAGTATTCAGTCCTCTAAATCCTCACGTCATTCATCCAAGTGGCATACCAAAGTTCGAGGATGAGGGTGGGACAGACTTGGCATGATGGGGAGGGAGTATTTTATAACTTTTTAGACATTGTTTAAAATTGCTGGTGCATGATGCCATTAAACAGACCAACATCTAGTCCATTTTATTATGAATTAAAAATACTCTACAGACAAGGCACACTCTTCTGCCTTATTACCTAAACCTAGAGAAAACTATCTCATCATCATGACCACCACATTGGTATACTACCTTCGTTGATTACTCTGTTTTCTTTCATTCTCCGCTCCCCCTAACCCCACACACAACCCCATTCCTTCATTTAAGAAATCCTATTAACTCTACCTTTAAACAAATATCTAGAATTTAGACTCTTCTTGCCATCTCCACAGATGCCTCCTCAGACTTTTGCTGAGCTGCCATCATCTCTTTTAGGTTTACTGTAAATAGCCTCCAAGTAAGTGTCTATGCTGCTACCCTTGCCCCATTCAGTCTATTTCTGACACAATAGCCCGAGTGACAGTTTTTAGAAACATAAGTCACATCATGTGAATGCTCTGCTCAATATCCTGCAATGACTCCTCATCTTAGTCTTTACAATGGCGTCTGAGGCCCCATACAGTCAACTCAGTCCCTTAGGTATGACTTGCTCTCTTATCTTCCTTCTCTCTTTCTTGCTCTATCTGATCCCACTCCAGGGCCTTTGCAAGAGCTGTCTGCATTGTCTGGACTACTCTTCCTCCAAATGTCTGCTTGGCCAACTCCCTCACATCCCTGGTGATTGTTCAAATGTCACCTTTTTAGGCTGACCTACACTGCTCACCCTCTTTAAATGCTGCACTCTGTGCTGCCCTCCCCACCCTGGCACCCTTCGTCCTCTTACCTCAATCTGTTTCGCTTTTCTTTTTTCTTGAGGGCTTGCATTCTCCAATGCACTACACAATTTATTTATTATATTTATTATTTATTGTCTTTGTCTCCAGACTCGAATGTAAGCTCCTCGAGGGCAGAGATCTTTGTTTATTCACTGATATATCCCAAAGGATGATCACCATACCTAATACTCTTATCATCGCAACCAAGAGTGAAAGGAGGTGCTATTTTCTGGACTATCTGGAGTATAAACCAAGACTTTTCCCCATGGTCATCCTACACGAAGGTCCAGAGTCAAATTTTCCCCTTATCTATCTGGAAAACTTTTAAGAGATCCGAATACACACCTGACAGCAGAGTTCTCGTCACCCAGATTTTTCTATTACACTTCTCACCCTTTGTTTTCGTTCTGACTGTTGTATGATCCAGACTCCCCACTGCTGCCAGAATAACATGTCTTTTTCCTCCATTTCCAGCCCCATCTCCTTTTTTACCCTTCAGGGACAATCATTTAATGTGTATCCTTGGAATTACAATTATGTATTATTGTAAAGTATAATAATACTTCAAATTTAAGAGTATTTTTGTGTTCGAATTAATTTCTATAAATGAGACTGTTTCTTACTTTTATTTTATTTTATTTTATATTTTATTTTTGTGTTTCTTACTTTAAAACTTTTTTCCATAACACTAAAGATCCATTCATGGTCCTATGTATGCCAAAGCACAGCACTCTATTGAGTGCATCCACCACATTTCATCCTTCCACCTGGTATCTAATGGTCTCTGTGGCCACAAACAAGGCCATGATGAACATCCTCAGATGATGTTAGGACCCTTGTGAACATTTCTTTGGAATATAAAATAGGAGATGAATTGCCACATCATAGAATGTGCTTATCCTTAATCTGATCAAGGTCAGATAAATTGGTCCTAAAATGGCTGCAAGCCCTGAAGGATCCTATATACCTCTCTCCTTGACAATGTTCAGATTATCGGGCTTTTTACTTTTTGCTACTCTAAGAGTATGAAGTGACACCTTACCATGGTTCTAATTTTCAATTCTGATGACTAATAAGCCTGAGCATCTCTTCATATGGCTGAATTAGCCTTTGCTTTCGTCTTAACTTTCATAGTACCTACTCATATATCCTTTGCCAATATTACAAATATCATCTTCTACTCTGTCTTGTCTTTTAACTTTGTCCATTGTATAATGCTTTGAATAGAAATCCTTCATTTTAATGTGATAAAAACAGTCTGTGCTTTGACTAATGTAATAATAAAAATAAATTAATCAATAAATCAAAAAAATAATCTGTGCTTTTGATTGAAGTTTTACTAAGGAGTACTTACTTACCCACTCTTAGGTCACAAATATATCCTATTAATTCAAGACTTTTGCTTTTCATATTTAGGTATTTATTCCTTTTGGAGTCTACTATCTTTGTATATAATGGTAAGTAGTCACCATGTTTATTGTGAGCCAGTTTTCCCAAATCCACCTACTAAATAAACCGTCCCTTCCACATTGATTGTGGTGCCATTTTTCTTGGATATTAAATTCTCATATCTACATGGATTTGTTACTAACTTTCTATTTATTCCATTGGTCTATTTGTTCGTTCTTGAACAAAAATGTGTTCTTGAACAATGCTACAATATATTTTATTCCTATGGTTTTGTAGTTTTTCTTAATATCTGATAAAGCTAGTCACCCATTTTAACTCACCCTTTTCAAGGCTGACTTTTATTTGTAGACTTTTAATATGGAATTGTTATTAAGATTGAAATTGATTTGTAGACTATTGGGGAGAGTTGACATCTACATAATCCTGAGTTATTTCTTCTAAGATATGTCTCTTTATTTATTCGAATTATTGCCTATCTTCATTATCATGGTCTTAAAATTTTTCTCTGTAGATATCTGCAGATTCTTGATTAGTTCTTAAATACATTAAGATTTTTGTTGCTGTTGTGACATATTTCTTATCTTTTTTAAATTATATTTTCTAGTCAGTTATTGCTGGTAGAGAGAAATTCAATTGATTTTGGTAGGTTGATATTCAGCAACATTGACGAGTTCTCTTATAGATTCTAATAGTTTTTCTGACTGTTCTGTTGGGTTTTTAGACAGATGCAAGTAGTGATAATTTAATCTCTTTGCTTTGAATTCTCACTCCTGTTAAGTCTTTTTTCTTTTCTTACAGCATTGGCCAGACCTCCAATAATGTGATAAACAATAATGGTAAGTGGACACCCTAGTTTTGTTCCCATTCTTAAAGGAATACACTCAAAAGTCTCAGTTAAGTATAATATTTGCTGTTGATTTTTGGTATAAAATCTCTACTAAGTTAAAGATGTTTTTATTCTTAGTTTGCTGAGCTTAAAAATATTGTAATAATAAGGTAAACTTTACAAACTACATTTTTTCCAACATCAATTGCAATAATCTTCTGTCATTTCATCATTACTATATTAATATATAAATTACATTGATAGATTTAAAAAATATTTTTTCTGTGGGGTTAATTCTACTTGATCAAAATGTATTATTTGTTATTATAATTATAGACAACACTTATTTTTCTAACTACTTTATTATGTTAGTACATTTAATTGTCACAAGAACCCTATGAGGTATGCACTGTTGTGATACCCACTTTTCAGACAGAGAAACAGAGGCACAAGGAGATTAGATGATTTGCTGAAGGTCACTCAGGAAATGATGGAACATGGGGTGTACCAGGCAACCTGGTTCCAGAGTCCACACTCTTAATTACTACACTATCGTATCTAATTTTGATTTGGTTAGCTAATATTTTATTTATGTGTTTGTGTTTCCATTTATAAGTGAAAGTAGTTTTTACTTTTCCTTTATTAGATTACCTTAAACTTCTTTAAAAATTAAGATATAATTTACATACTATAATATTCAGCCTTTTAAAGTATACATTTCAGTGAGTGTTTGTATAGTCACAAAGCTGTACAACCATCACCACTATCTAATTCTAGATTTTTATCACCCAAAAAGAAACCTGAACCCCTTTAGAGTTATTCTCCTCTTTTTCCGGCCCCTAGCAACTACTTATATACATTCTGTTTCTATGGATTTGCCCATTCAACATTTCATACAAATGGAATTCTACAATATTTGGCTTTCTGTGGCTTCTTTTATTTAGCATAATATTTTCAAGGTCATCTACATTGTATCTTTATTTATTTTTATGGTTAAATCACATTCCATTGTATGGATATGACATTGTATGGATATATCAAACGATGAGCACTTAGTTTGTTTACACTTTGTGGCTATTAATAATATTGCTATGAACATTTGTGTGTGAGTTTTTGCGTAAACTTATGTTTTCAATTCTTTTGGATATACACCTAGGCATGGAACTGATGATCACATGGCATGTTATGTTAACTTTTTTGAGGAAGTTACCTTTCTCCCAGATTGGAATCAAGATTACACATGTGCTTCTAATTTTTGCTAAAATGGCAAAATGGTAGAGGCTGCTGCTCCCTCCTCAAGTCTCCCCCTGAAGAAACTCAAACTGAAACAGATCCAGAAGATAAGGAACCAAAACAAAAGGGAGAAACCCTTGGGAGGACTATTTTTAATTGATGTGTACACACACACACACACACACACACACACACACACACACGCGCGCGCGCGCATCTTGAGACAGAGTAAAACCTGTAGGGCTATGAAAGGGTAAATTAGTAAAAAGCAGTGTAAATTCTGCTCATGTTTCCCTTCTACCATTACCTTCATTCAGTTGTTCCCTGGCCACTCACTGTATATAAATCTGGGGTGTGGCCCAGACCTGTGACAGTGGTCAAATTAAGATAGTAGAGTAAGAAGAAAAGAAAAAATAGTAGGGAACAGATGGGGCCTGAGCAGCCTTGGGTATTGGCTCCTCCACTCCCACCCATCCCAACTTCCGAGTGCAGTTTCAATTTGTTTCTCAGAGGTTTGAAGGTAAAGCCAAAAAGGTTTTGTGATGTTCATTGAGACTGACTGAGACTCGAGCTGACATTTCTCCCTTCCCCTTTTCCGGGAAGCATTTCCAGGCAGAGAAATCAATAATCCCAGGAGACTATGAGCTGCCAGGCCACATTAAGACAATATCACATGAATGTAACTACCTCAAAAGAAAACCAACAAACCAGATTAGCTTTACAATCAGAAACAGAGGTCTTAAAAACAAAGGGCAGAAAGATTTAAAATAAGAAAAATAAATATACTAAAGAGATAAGAAAAGTATTAGCAATATGAAATATAAACAAAATAATAATAATAAAAAATAAGAACTAAGTGAAAATATTATCCAGGAAAAATATAATAGATAAAATAAAGGACATTCTAGAAGGGATAAATGGTTGATAAACACAACTGAAGGATGAAATATTGAGATTTAAGATCAGATTGAGGAGGCCTCTAAGAAGGAAGAAAAGAAAGATAAAGTAATGGAAAATAGAAAGAAAGATATTATGAAACATGAGGAAAGAAGCAGAAGTGTCAATATTTGTACTTTAGGAATATTAGAGAAAAAATATTTTTAAAGAAAGAATTTTTTTAGCATTAAAGGAAAAAGAAAGAGCTCAGATTGAAAGAGCTCTTGTATAGCCAAAAAGAAATTGTAAGAAAAATCCTAATACATTTTAGTAAAATTTAAGAATATCAATTCAAATGAAAAATTCTAAAATCTTTTAACCGGAAAGAATAAAGATTTACAAAGATTAAAAAATAGGATTGAAATTAGACTTTCACACTACAATAGATAGTTGTGCTATATAGTAAGTAGTATGGTAGATACAATAGATACAAGATGACAATAAATAAATATTTTAAGAGATTAAAGGAAAATAATTTTGAACTATTCAAATTATCATTCAAATGTGAAGATGGAATAATAAAAATAGTCTGAGGTACACAAAGCCTCAGAAATATTCCACACAGACTCACATAGAAAATGCTCTTGGAAAGAATTCAAGAAGAGAAACAAATCCGGGAGATACTGTAAAATATAAGAAGTAAGGTTAATCAAAATCTTTGGAAAGGCTTGCTGTAGTCTTAAAACAACAACAAAAAAACCCTAAAAACAAAGGCCTCCCTTCTCCTAAAAAAAAAAAATATATATATATATATATATATATATATATATATTTATATATTTAACAATCCAGAATTAAAATTTCAAACTGTATCATCATGATAGGTGAGGAGATACCAAGAGACATGAAAGCATACTAAAGCTCTAATCTTGTTAAAAGAACAGTATAGATATCAGGTCAAAAGAGAAAGAAGGGAAAACAAAAAAAAAAGTAGGTCAAATTAAATAAAACAATGGTAGAAATGTCTAACTATATAATAATTACAAGAAGTATAAAGGGACAAAGTTAAAAGTTAGGATTTGTCAGATGGGATTAAAAAAGAAAAGACTTTTCAGGTAAATTTTAACCAAAAGTAATCTTGTGCAGATATATTTATATCAGAAGAAAAATAGACTTAAAGACAAAAAACATCATTGAGGATAAAAACAGTTCACTATATAATAGTAAACATTTCAGTTCACCAAGAAAATATAAAAATTCTGAACATATATGCTCCTAATAAATAGCATAAGCATACAGAAAACCAACATTATTAAAACAATATGGAAAAGTTGCTAAACCCACTTTCATATAAGAGTATTTCAGTACATCTTTCCCAATCAATGATAGGACAATAGCCAAAAAAGAAAATTAGCAAAGTTTAAGGTTTGAACAATATGATTAATCAACTCTTTCTAATAGACATATGTAGAATAATATATTCAACTACTTAGAGAATTTACATAGTCTTCTCAAGTTACTTGAACATTAACAAAACTTATGTCACAAGCATTGGTGAGGATATGGACAAATATTAACTCTCATACACTGCTGGTGGGAATGTAAAATATTTCAGCTGCTTTGCAGTTCCTCAAACAAGGAACATAAACAGAGTTACCATATGACTAAACAATTACATTCCTAAGTTTATACCCAAGAGAAATGAAAACATATGTCCACACAGAAACTTGTACATGAATGTTTATAGCAGCATTATTCATAATGACCAAAAGCTGGAAAAACACAAATATCCATCAACAGACCAATGGGTAAACAAAATGTGGCATATCTGTGTAATAAAAGAATATTCTTTGGCTAAAAAAGGAATGAAATACTGATACATACTACAACTTGGTTGAATCTTAAAAATATTATGCTAAATGAAAGAACCAGTTACAAAAGGCCACGTACTTTATGATTCCAATCATATAAAAGTCCTGAATAGGGAGAACTGTAGAGAAGAAAGTAGATTAGTGGTTGCTTAGGACCGTGGGACAGGTTAGGAAATGGGAGGTTAGGATGATAATAGCTAAAAGGTACAGGATTTTTTTTTTGAGGTGATGAAAATGCTCTAAAACTGACTGTGATGGTTATTGGGGAGATCCTCAAACACACTAAAAAGCATTAAATTGTATACTTTAAATGGATGAATTGTATGGTATATGGATCGTATCTCAATAGAGTTGTTAAAAAAAATTAATTTAGTCCTAGCCATGAAGTAAGTCTCAACAGATTTAAAAGAATAAATATCTTTTTAAAGTCTATTTTATCTATCTATCTATCTATCTATCTATCTATCTATCTATCTATCTATTTATTTTCTAACATTTTGTGTTTTCCCCCATCCCCTCTCCTCTCTGGTAACCACTAGTCCATTGTCCATGTCCATGAGTCTCTGTTGATTTGTCCTGTTTATTTGTTGTTTTTAGGTTTATATCCCACATTTAAGTGATATCATGTGATTTTCAACCTTTTCTGTCTGGCTTATTTCGCTTAGTATGATTATTTCAAGGTCCATCCATGTTGTTGCAAATGGCAGTGTTTTATCTCTTCTTATGACTGAGTAATATTCCATTGTATATATTTACCACAGCAAGAATAAATATCTTAAGAGCATATCACAACACTATTAAGTCATAAGTTAGTGGAAAGATAAATTAAAATATTTGTATCTTTCAAAATTTAAGGAGAAACTTTCAAATAAGTCATAAGTCAAAGAAGAAATCACATTGGAAATAAAAAATGCATAGAACTAAATTATTATACAGATACCACATTTAACATTTGTAGATGCAGAGAAAGTCATCTCAAGGGAAATGTATAGCTTTAAATATTAATATTAGAAAAAAAGCTGAAGATTAATGAGTTAAATATAAAAGAAAAAAATGACAGAATAAACCCAGAAACACAGACTTAAGGATATAATAACCAAAATGATTAGGGGTAGGAATCAATGAAAAAGAACCGAAAGGAAAAGTTGTGTTGTTTTTAACTTGAAAGCAATTGCTGTTTATCAGCTGACCAGAATATAAAAATAATCATGGTAGACACCTTAGTTTATCCTTCTAATAAGGCTATTCATCTGCTTTTCCCTGTTGCCAGCATCTCTCTGTTCCACAAAATGGGTGGTCTTTCTCTTCATTCCACCTGCTACAGAAGATAATTTGCAAGTTCAAAAAGTTGTTCTTTGAGTGTTTTCCAGCAGCACAGAGCTCATGAATCATGTCCTCCCTGCAGATGATGCCATATTTATCAAGAGATTGAGCAATCAATGTGTTATGTCAGGACGATTCACTTCCTGTTTATTTTGCCATAACCACGCCTATAGATCAGTTCATTAACTGACTTCAGGTTCTGGTACCCCTTGCAATACACTTTAACTGAAGCCTCGTTAAGCAAGGCCAAAGATTCAGCAAGGCCAAAGGACTCCAACATCTTTCAGACCTTTGAGCTCACACCATTGATCCCCAAATCCTGATGACAAATGCCAGTTTGGATTCTGCAGGTAGGGAGAAATTGCAGCTTTTCTTGCCATTCTAGTCATTCAAATCTCAGGCTGTACACCTGCCTGTATTTCTTGTAATAGTGCTTAGCTTTTCACAGATAAGCTTCCTCCTTGCCTTTCAAAACATCTTTTGGGCAAACCTCTATCTCAGGTGCTTGATCATGAGCTTTCAAGGGTTTCTGGCACACCAGGAACCTTCTTTTTTCTCTTCTACGCCCTCTACGGTTCTGGCTAGAAAAGAAGAAGAAAAAATGGTTTGTTTCTTTGAAAAGCTAACAGAATATATATATATCTCTAATAAGATTTAATGATAATAAACAGAGAAGCACAAATAAGTAGTATTATAAATAAAAAAGGAATATATAGAGAAAACATAGATTTAAAAGATAAGACTATTATAAACTTTATGACAATAAATTTCCAAATATGTATGAAATGGACAACTGCAAAATTTGTATAAATGAACAACTACCTAAAAAATATACAAACTAAACTAAATCAAGAAAAAAACAATAGGCAAGTAATCTTATAATGATTACAATTGTACTCTTGAAATATGTGGTGATAGAAAGAAATCTATGAGTGGTGAACACAATACAATATATATATATGACATACTGTTGAATTGTACACTTGAAACTTATTGGATTTTGTTAATTAATGTAACCATAATAAAATAAAATAAAATAAAATAAAATTGTACTCTTGGGTATTTATCTCAGAGAAATGAAAATTACATTTACAAAACAAAACACTTGTACACAATGGTTCGTGGCAGATTTACTTGGAAAAAACTGGAAACAACCAAAATGTCTTTCAATGTTTAAATCTGTGGTACATCCACACCACTGAATACTGCTTATTCAGCAATGAAAAGGAACAAACTATTGATACATGAAACAACTTGAATAGAACTCAAGGGAATTATGCCAAATGAAAAAAGCCAATCTTGAAAAGTTATATACTATTTGATTCTATTTATATAATGTTCTTCAAGTAACAAAATTATAAAGGTAAAAAACAGATTAGAGATTGCCAGAGGTTAGAAATGGAGGGAGGGGTAGTTATGGCTATAAAGGGATAGTGGGAGGGATCCTCACAGTGATGAAACAGTCCTGTGTCATGATCATGGTGGTGGTTACTCAAATCTACAGTTGGGATAAAACTGCGTTAAAGTGCATAAACATACACCCACAAATGAATGCATGCAAAACTGGTGAAATCTGAAAGAGCTGTGTAGGCTGTACAAGGCCAAGTTTCTGGTTTTAATACTGTATAGTTATGCAAGATGTTACTGTTGGGGAAAACTGGGTGAAGGTACACAGGATCTTCCAGTAAACTTTTTAAAAATTTTTTACAACTTCCTATGAATCTATAATTATTTCATAACAAAAAGTTTTTAAACTTCAAAGCAGTAAACAACTTCCAACAAAGAAAACACCAGGCCCTGATAGTTTTACAGGCAAATTCTGTGAACTTTTAAGGCATAGATCATTCTAATCTTATACAACTTCTTCCAGCGCATAGAAAAAAGGATATACTCCCTTCCTGCTAATTCTGTTAGGGCGATATAGCCTTGGTACCAAATCCAGATAAAGAAAAAAACAGAAAAAGGATATTACAGACCCATTTCATTTGTGAATATATATACAAAGATCCTAAACAAAATATTAGTGAATAAAATCCAACAATGAATCAAAGAGGCAGTATACCACGACCAGGTTGGGATTATCCCAAGAATAGTATATCTTAATGTTAGAATACATATAGATGTCCTTCACTATAATAACAGAGTAAAGAGAAAAAAAATCGTATGAACATTTCAATAAATGCAAAGAAATTATTTGGCAAAATTCGATATAAATTAGAAATAGAATGGTAACCCGAAAAGAGCACCTACAAAAAACTTACAACCAGTGTTATCTTAAATGTGGGACCTTTAAAAGCGTTCCCTTTAAAATCGTAAACCTAACGTGCACGTCTGCTATCACTATTTCTATTAATGATGTGATACGGGCCGAGCTGATGCAATAAGATAATAATAAAAAGGAATTCATGGCATAACTATTGAATAAAGAAATTAAATTGTCATTATGCTGAGATGATATGATCATCTTGATTAAAAAGCGCGAAGAATTTATAGGCAAATTATTAGAGTAACAGAAGAGTATAGCAAGGTATTTGATTATAAGGTTTGAATACAAAAGCTAGTTGTAATTCTGTACACCAGCAACATCATATGAGGTAATTATATAAAGAAACCACTAAAATAACAACAAAATTATGACATATTTAGGAATAAATTCAACAAAAGAGGTGTAAGATCATCTGTACATAGAAAATTATAAAACTGTACTACAGGGTATTAAAGGAGAACTAAAAAAGTAATAGCTATTGCATATTTATAATAGGAAGATGAATCAGAAAAAGACAATTCTCTACATATTAATCTATAGATTCAATAAATTTTCAATCAAAATAAGACAGTATTAGATTGAGAAACTGATTCTGAAAAGTATATGTAAGAATAGAAGGCCAAGACTAGCCAAGACTAAATTTTATTTTTTAAATTTTATCTAAGAAAAAGATTTTTAGAATCTTGTCTGTTCTTGGTCTCTTATTCTTATTGTAAGTTACTCAACTTCAATAATTATTAATTCCTGTACCACCTTGTTTTATTTATATTCTCTTCTACTTCCCCCACTCCAGATTATTTTGAATCAGGTCCCAGACATTACATCATTTTATCCTAAATAAGGAACTCGCTTTAAATGTTTTGACAACATAACTAGCTGCAAAAGGAATCTTTCAGCTCTCCTGTTAAGTTACTCATGCATTCCAGAAAAATAAAACAGAAGTGGAAGTTAGATTGTTTTCCTTAAATTATTTTAAATTTCTTTTTTATCTTGCCGGTTTAATAATACAACCCAAATTTACAAATAAATACAAAAAAAGATGGAGTTAGTTACCCTTTCTTTTTAAAAATCCAGAAGGAAAGGCTTAATTCAAATATATCAGGCAAATGAATTGTGAAATTGATTAGTCTGAGACATGATGTATTGAAGTTTAGCCTCAAATTTTGTTTAATGCTTATCATAATTATGGAAAGTTTTAGCTCATAATGAATTTTTAACACCCAGATATGTGTAATTTTATTACATGTAGAGTATTATTTTTTAAAATGACATATAGACACACACTTCAGAAATAATTTTGCATACAGAGTGAGGTTTTCCCAGGAGTTATCAATAGGAAGTAGATTAGGATGTGCCAGGTAAAATGATGCTGGATGCTGGGTCAAATTAAGGGAAGATTTGAAAGTTTCATCCACTTTCATAATAGTAACTTTATTCCTGCAGTGACTACAATGATAACAGTAATTAGATACCCTGAAAATGGTAGCCATATTTTGATAGAGACACCTGTGATAAGGTGATGATCACAAGATATCAGTGGGAGAGCACTGACAAGGTTAAATGTTTGAGAAATGTATCACCTAAATGTGTGATCACATGGAGAAATAAACTACTTTATATTTTATCATCTATACAGACTATAGAAGCCAATATATTAACAAATAGATCCCTAAAGCATTTCTAAATTCCTATATGTTATTACATTCATTTAAAAAGGCAAATATTTGGGTCATTTTTCATGATCTCACATATTTGTAATACATTCCAGACAATATACCTTCAGTGACACACTGCTTGTGTCCACTAAATCATACTATTAATCTATATACTTGCCCGTGAATAGATACTTTTGTCTGCTGATTTTCCACAATTTCAAAAAAGTTCTATAAGATTATATAATTGACCACGGATAGGTATCTCCAGAGTGTAAGAGCCCACAAATATTATAGTTGTGAGTTTTTTTATTATTTCCTTATTATTACTATTACTAATATTATATTATTTTCTTATTATTAGCTTTCTCTCATAGGACCCACATAGTCCTCCTTTCTTTTTCCTTTGGGCTTGCTCTGTAACTTTTTCTAACTTTTTGAGTTGGAGTGTTCGTCCTGTTCACTTTAATCAATTTTATCTCCTAAAATATATATTATAAATAAAGCATATTTAAAATTATATACTTCCCTCCAAATACTGTTTTTGCTTTGTCCCACAATTTTGATGTATAGTGTTTTTCTTTTATTCATTTCTAAGTAATTTCCTTTCTATGTTTTCTGATGCAATGGTTACTTAATAATGTAATTTAGTTTCCAAAAGTATAAAAAGATTTATAGCATTAACCAATAAAAAACAAAGTTTTTAATTTCTTATTTTATAGTTGGAGAACATGGTCTATATGATATCAATTTTTTGGTTTGTTGCTGCTTCTTTTATAGTATTGCATATATTGTATTTTTGAAACACAGTATATTGTTTGTAAAATCTTTATGATTTTCTGTTGGTTGGGAATAGAATTCTACAGATAGCCAGTATGTTGAGCTTATTAATTGTGTTGATCAGATTTTTTATATTTCTACTTACTGTTTGTTTACTTGATCTACGTATTTTGAAATAAATTACCTTAAAATCTCTAATTTTAATGATTGATTCACTATTTCTCCCTACAGTTCTGTCAATTACTCTACTGTATTTGGAGGCTGTGATGTTGATGTATAAAACTTTCGATATCTATAATTTATGTTCTATTGACTTTAAAACCAATATATTATATATAGTCTTTTGGTTCATATTTAGCTGGTATTTATTTTTAAGTGTATCTCATAATTTCATCCAATCATAGACTTCTTGCCTTTTATTGGTAAGTTTAACCTTTTTATGTTTATTGGATTTGACTTTTTCCTGCTACATTATTTTCTATTTTCTATTTATTGTACTGTTTTTTATTTTCTTTGTTTTTTACTTTTTATAATGAAATTTTCTTCTGCTGTTTTAAAAGTTATAAATGCTATTTTTATTTTTTGGTAATTGCCTTTATCTTAAAGCCCATACTCAGGTTTATTTAATTCCTAACAATTTCTAAAATCTATACGTATATCTTTCCCTAACAAGCCAGTATTTCTGCATCTTTCTCATGTGCCACTGGATTCTTC
Organism: Eonycteris spelaea; assembly: GCA_003508835.1. NCBI lineage: Eukaryota > Metazoa > Chordata > Mammalia > Chiroptera > Pteropodidae > Eonycteris > Eonycteris spelaea. The sequence goes on from PUFA01000006.1 coordinate 11,487,643, forward strand.
CAGCATCAGGTCATTTATGATCACATTGTACAGAATTTTAGTTTTGGAATTTTATTAATAAACTTCTAATTCTCATTTTCTTTGGTATTAGTTTTTCTTCTTTCTCCCTCCCTCCTTTACCTCCTTCCTTCTTCCTTCCTTCCTTCCTTCCTTCCTTCCTTCCTTCCTTCCTTCCTTCCTTCCTTTCCTTCCTTCCTTCCTCCTTCCTGTCCTTCCCTCCGTCCTTCCTTCCGTCCTTCTTTCTGCCAACAATATACTTTATTCACTACCTTCCATGTGCTGAATTTGCTTCAGTTTTGTTTTCATTGAGGCTTTTGCAGTGCCCTGCTTTGACCCCATGTCTATTGAGGATGATGAAAAGACAATTGCCACTCCCTCACCCCTTATCTACATACCAGTCATAATTGTCTTGAGATTTCTTGTTTACAGTTCATAGTGTTTCTTGAATCTGTGACTTTATTTTTTCAACAGTTTTAGCCCTTTCATGTCAAATGTTTCTTCTGCCCCACTCTTTCCTTCCTGTCCTGGTTTTCTAATTACTGTACCGGTAGTTAAACTGTATCATTATATGCTCTGTAACTTTTATCTTTTCTTTCTTTCCTATTCTGTTGCCTTTTTATGTTTCGTTTATTTAAATTTTCTTCCTATCTGTAAGTTTGCTAATTCTCTCTTCAGCAGCATATAATCTGCTGTTAAACACAATCCATTGGGTTATTCATTTCCTATTATATATTTTTCAGTACAGAATTTCCACTTGTTTGCTTTTATACTTTCTACTTTTCTGCCCAAATTATCAATTTCTATTTATCTTCTTGAACATAATGAAGGATTTGATGACTACCATATCTGGAGTTCTTTTAGGTCCTTTTCAGTTATCTTTTGTTGGCGCTCGTTTTATTTATTTTATCTTGCCTTCTAGTATGTGCGATTATTTTTTTGTTGTTGACTGAATATTGTATTTGCATAATCGTTCATAGAAATAATTCAAGGCCTAGGATGATAACGATATTTTTAACCAGGGAGGGCTCACTTTGTTTTCTGCCAAATGTCTGAAGGCAGCAGCACTCTGGGGTCATTCCAATACCATTTTAGCTTTGAGATGGTTTGAAGCTGTGTTTTGATCTCTGTTTAAGAGCTTGCCTACTCTATTCACTTTTGCTTTTAGGATGCAGTCCTTTGGGATCCCAATCCAAAGTGAGAGTTGTTTACTAGGTGCTCTCCTTCTTGGCAGGTTCTGGATTCTAGTCTCCATTTCCCTGACTATCCAAGGGTGTTAAAAAAAAAGCACCACTCGATCTCTGAACTACCTCTTCGGAAATACTTCACCTAGAAAAGTAGTCTTAAATATGGGGCTTCAATTTCACAAATTCTGTCCTTTTCCAGATCCTGGTTCAGTAATTCTTCACTGATCGGTTAACTTTCCAATGATTTCATGAAGAGTTTTAGATTTTCTCAGTTTTATTAGTTTTCTCTAGTGGAGAGCTGGTCAGTTACCAATACTGGAATTATCAGTATTGGTTAGTTACCAATACTGGAAGCCCAAATTCTGCCTTACTTCTGAGTTACTATGGAAAAAACACTCTAATAACTAAGATTTGCTAAGAGACAAAATGACAATGGCAATGCTAACAGTGTAACCATTAACCAGACACCAAAACAATGAAAGGAAGTGAGTGCCACTCAAGGCGGATTCCACAGATATACAAAAACACAAGTGTAGCACAGTTGAAAGAGTGACTCAAATAAGCACTGATAATAAAATATCTCTTCAGGTAATTGGGAGTATCCCAACTTTATTTGAGAATGTTTTATATTCAGTTTATGATCACAGCATTGTAGTAACTTTTACTAGCCAACAGTGGTTGGCTGTAAGAATGAAAGTCGGTGGACCTGAACGTCATTTGTCCATTCCGGGATTTGTTCTCAGCTGGCAACACGATGAGGTTGGCTGACTCACCAGTGAGCCTCAGACCATACTTTGAGAACCACTACTGAAGGAAATGGTAGTATTTAACATTCTTGAACCAAGGCTTTCTTGAATGGGGTTCACTACATGTTTCTGTCCTGAGATCTCAGTCTCTCTCTGATTAGGTTACAAGATGGATTGTGCTTCTACTGATTAGATTTAAAACATCCTTCTCCAATCCACCCTAATCCTCACCCCAGCCTGATAAAATTTTTTGTTTTCAAAACCCCTGAAGGCTGATTATGTTATCCATTATGCATGGGTTTAACCAGATGAATTGTGAAGATTCCCAAGTTTGAGGGATGATTTCAACATCCTCCAGACCAGATGACTCTCAGCAAATAGCCTTAGATAACATGTTTGGATAAATGCTAATCCCGTTTCTTAACCTCCCCAAGCCTCAGTTTTCCTGCTTTAAAATGGAAATAATAATGTTGTCCATGTGATAGGTATTTAGGGAGTTTTAAATGAGGTAATGAATGTAAAAGTGCTAACACAGTGCATGGCACACATGTAAGCATTCTATAGATAATAGGATGTCTCATGAATTTGTTAGAGGTGGTGCTCTGCTCTGATAGGGTTACTTTGGGGCTGGGCAGAGGCCTCAGGTCCTTTAGATTTAGAGCAATTCCTTAAGGGAGACCAGGGATAAATGATTAGTATTCTGCTGGGATTGCAGCATTTGATGGAGGAGGGCCCTGAATGGGCGGGCAGAGGTACCACATGGCTGTGACTAAAAATTGATGTTAGAATCTCTATGTTTGAGAAGTGAAAGTTAAAACTTAAGAGCAAGGAGTTAGTTATGGATCTCCGAATGAAATCGTGGGACAGAGAGCTTGGTAAGATTCTGGAAAATTTTTAATTTTCTAGTGTCTGCTATGTTTCCTTCTCTTACATGTTTTCCTATTATAGCTACTGAGCACTTTCCGGTCCTTGCCCCATGAGGCTAAATGCTTTATCTGCTTTATTTCATTTAAACGTTGTTATATTAACCTCATGTTCCATGAGGAAAAAAAAAAAAAGAAAAGGAACTTTAGAGAGGTTAAATAATTTCTGTTCAGGTTTAAGAGGTGGATCTCTGAATACAACATATTACTTTTAGGGTTGTAGAGTTTAAGAGTTGACATTCTAAATGTCTGTTGAATTCATTCATCTAACAAACATTTAATGAGCATTGACCATATATACCCTGGTTTCTAGAGATTCAGAAATGAGTAATAAAACAGCTAGATGCATTGAGTACTAATTTCGTGTCAGGCACTTTATTTTCATTTAACGACTGTAACCTCCCTGTGAGAAGAGTATAGGTATCCTTATTAAGCAGATGAGGGAGCTGAGACTTACCCAAGGTCATACAGACAGGAAGTAGCAGAGCTCAGGATTTTTAACCTCCAAGTTTTGCCTTTTTTCAGACATATAAATTTCACTCTTATTTTTTAAATAAAATAACATTAAAAATAAAATATTACTTTTAAAAATAAAAGTAATATATACCCAAACAATTTAAACAATATGAGTGCTAATTTTCTCAAAAAACTTGCCAAAACAGAGTGTTAATAATCATTAACGTTTTTACCAATGTACTTATTGATGAAAATATTATGTTACATTTCTTCTCATTTTACAGCTTTATGAGGTATATATTTAACATACCATAAACTTCACTCATTTAAAGTGCACAGTTCAGTGGTTATTAACATATTCTCAGAGTCGTGCAACTATCATTACAATCTAATTTTAAGAGTTTTTCTACACTCCCCAAAGACACCCAAACTCATTAGCATTCCATCCACGTTCTCCACTCATCCACCCCTCAAGCCCAGGTTAGTTATTTTTTATGTGTTTAACGGCTATGAGTGATTTTATGTCTATTTCATTTGGACTGATCTTTTATAACTGATCAGAGAAGTTCTGTAGTTATCATGAAGATTAACCATTTGTCTACCATGAATACTGCGATGTTTTAAAGCTATTTTCTCATTTGTTCTTTGTTGCTGGCATCTCTTACTGCACAGGTTAAATTTCTTTCAATTTTGAAAATGATTTATTGATTTTGATTCATTATATACATTTCCCTCCCCGAATTATAAAACTTTACCCGTGTATCTTCTGGTCTCTTATAGTATCGTGGTTTGCCTAAGCTTTCAGTGCATCTTGGGTTTAGTTTGAGATAGAAAACCTATATCTTATCAAGTACCACTGATTTGAAAAATCACTTTAATCAAATGGCCAAATTTCTGTTCATTTTCGAAACCGGACAGAATGACAACAGCTAACACTGATTGAATCCTTACAAAAAGGGTCAGTATGTTTTTAGTTTAATGTTTCGCTATCGCCGTCTTGAAATTCTTAATTTTGGAATTAATGGCCCCGCATTTATTTTGCGCTATATCTCGCAAATTTTGTACAGATTCTGCTTACAAGTCCAGGTACTGTACTAAGCTCTTCGTATATATTACTCCGCTCAGTCCTCACGGCATTTTGTTAAATAGCCGTTTTTCATTTTCTTCTTCACTTTACAAATGGGGCAATGAGGTCAAAAAAGATTAAATAAAGCCACAGAGCCAAAAAGCTGCAGCAAAGGAGTTTGATCCCAGCACCTGTCACGTCAGAGCCTTGTGAGGAAGCGTCCATTAATGCTACAGCCTGTTACAATCTGGGGATGAAAGAGGGAGGGTGCGGGGTCAGGAAGTCTCGTGTAAAAACTCGCTAGCCCACTCTGTGGAGCGTCCCTGCCCTGACCCCGCGTGCCCGGCTCGGTGTTGCGCGCTCCTGTGCAGACCCGCGGACCCCGCCTTCAACCCGCGGCGGCGCGCGCTCGCTTAGCGGGCGGGCACTCCCGCGCGCAGCGGTTGTGTTGCCTGCGAGTTTCCCAAGTTCACACAGGCCCCGGGTTGGCATGGCAACGAGGCAACCTGTTCCAGAGCCGCCTGCCTTCTCCGCACATGCTGCCGCCACCGCCGGAGCCTGGGGCCAGAGCCTATCCCATGATGCACCGCGCCAGCTCAGTCCCCAGTGGGCCGCCATGTTGTTGGAGTGAAAGGTAAGGGGGAGCGAGAGCGCTGGAGAGAGAAGATCGGGGGGCTGAAATCCATCTTCATCCTACCGCTCCGCCCGTGAGTATCCGCACCCCGCCGGCCCCAAACGCTGCTCCGGACCCCCAGCGAGCAGATTGTTCCTTTGTATTGGTGTTTGATTACGGTTGCGGGGGCGAGAAGGGCTTTGGAAAAGCCGCCGGGGCCCTGGCTTAGGCTTCTCACTCGCTGTTCCTCGTACATGTTTTGGAGTCAGCAGCAAGGCCCCTATTGTTATCAAAGGAGGGAGGGGGTGGGGACGGGGTCGAAGCGAGGAAAATGCCGGGGGTTTAGGCCCGGGCCCAGGGCATAGACATGCCTCTACATTTCTGCTCGACCCCGTTCGAACACGAAGATTGATGTTGCCATTCGGGTTGCTTTTTTGATGGGTTTGTGAAGCTTTGAGTCTTCTGTGTGGCCATGAAGTGTAATTCTATGCCACCCTGGATTTCTTTGACTTCTTGAGCTTCCGTGGCAGCGCCGAAGCAAGAGGAACAATAAATAGCTTTAGAAGCCGCCATGGCCCTTTTCTGCAGGCGAGACCCGCCATGGGGGAACTTTGCGAACCTTAAACGTGGAGAAGTGGCGATCAGGAAGTTTCAGATCGCTTTTTAGGCTCCTGGATGCTTGTGGCCTTTTGTTTCCATGAGAGCTTGTGTTTTTGGTGGGTTCTTCCTCTTTGAGCCTCTGTGTTGGTGCGTGTCTGTCTTAACTCAAAGAGGGGTTCACCTCTCGGTAGTAGGAAAACATACACAATACTAGATAGTTTTAGTCCTTACAAATGTTCTTGGTAAACATAGATCATTTGTTGTAGTTGTCAGTACCACTCCCACGTCAAGTGAGGAATATGCTCCGTAACTTTTTCCCCCCCACTTTAGGTGCCCCCCCAACCCCAAACACCACACACACATGCATACACTCGCGCACACACACAAACATTGTCAGGAAAGGTTTTCTCACCGTAACTTGCAGGATTGTTACTTTTCATTGTTTAATTAAGAAGATACTTTTTAATTGTCGATATCCGTTCGTTCACTTCCTACTCTTCCTGGGATTAGGAATGTGAGTTTAAGAGGCTTTTGGGGGTTCTGTTTTAAAGTCAGTTACTTCTGAAGCAATAGGCTTGTACCTTTAGCTTTTTGTTTGTTTTATGAAAACAAAAACTCACCGAGACAAGCCTCTAAGATATGTGACTCCCGATGTAGTTTTAGTAAGCAAAATACTAAAACATTTGACCCATTGCTAATTTTAACTTTATAAAGCACTCTTGGGGGCTGTTGATTGTTTATCTGGCTCTTTGGGAAATAGTCACTGGATTCTGAACTTTGAGTTAGTATTTTGCCTTAGCCACAAATGAATTCATTTTCAAGGCCACAGCTTTTTGAAGTTGGATTTGAAGTTTAGTTTGGGTTTGAGATGAACTGTTTTAAAATAAATTTATGACTATAGAAATTTATTTTCAGCGTGGTAAAAATAAACTTTAAAAACACTTATTAAAAAAAGTGAGCGGTGGAGTTAGTTAACCGTGTTTTTTTGGATAAATAAAATTTATTAGTGATGTAAAAAAAACCCTTTGATGTAAACAGTTTGAAAACTGAAAGCGTATAACTACAATTAGCATTTATTTCTAGTTAAGATACTGATTTCAAAAAAAATAACTGATTTTTATAATGTGCCATTTGTAAAAGTATTTCAAGTGCTACTACACACATTTTAATGGGCTCTGAGAGTTCTTTAAAAGGCATCAGCAATATGGTTGTTTTCTAATATTTAAGTGACTGATTTTTAAATTTTTGTACTGTAGTTGCCAACATATTACAAAACCACCCAAGACACATGTTAACTGCTTAGGTATTTGCTCCTTTTAAACTGTCCCTTCTGCCAGGTTTTCTCTTGTTTGAGAAACTGCCTTGCCTCATTAGGTAAAGCAGGAAGTCTCAGGGCATACAGATAGCTTTACAAAAGCCAATTGTTTTGTTTGAACATTTTTATAGGAATCTCCACCCACCCCCCCATCCCTTGTTGGAATGAAGTTGTGTTCAGTGGTAAACACATTTTAAATGTGGAAATTCTTTGCTAGCTAAGTATTATGGCAAATCTTTTATTTCAGAAAGATTGCTTTTGCTGTTTTAGGAATCCTCAGAGACCGGAGTACCATTGCCTTAACTGGTGGTAACAATTCTGGGAGGTCTCAGCATGGTGACTTTAAATTTACCCAAAACTCATATATCTATTATTTTATTTTGATTAAAATACGAATTTGTGAGGTATAGAGGGAAGAATTTTTTTCCATATTCTAGATGAGGAAACAAGCTCAAAGATGTTGCTAGTTTATTGGTAAAACTTGGGTTTTGGGACTTTTGTCTTGTTCTAGAACGAAGACTTTTAGATTGATACTACCTTGTAGAAAATGGAACTGGCTACTGTTGGTAATAAAGGCTGTGAGTTCTTTTGAAAATCAAACCGGAAGGCTTAGGTTGGTTAGCACTTTGCAAAGACCTGTGGTGAACACAGCTATGACTTTCTGATTTTGGCACTTAAGCATAAACACAATTCAATTCATGAAAGCAGAAACTGAGGTCTAGAGAGCTAAACTAACCCAGTACCATGTAGTAAGGTTCTGATGGATTGGAATTGTTAACTGAGACAGACATTTCCAAATTAGGCTTTGAACAAATTACAGATTCCTTTGTGTCGTCTTCTGGCTTCAAAACATGAATTAGTTGTGAGAAACAAATGCTTTCTCAGGAGGTTTAATTCTATAAAGAAATAATAGATTTCTCATAAATCTTGTGTGTGTTTTTGAAATGTCACAGTTGGGCTGGGGAGAGATAAGGTATTTGTAGCAGTGGACTGTTAGGTTGATAGCCTGAAGTTAGATTCTGCTGGCTGTGGACAAATGTGTTCTAATTGGTCACTGATCGATTGTTTTGTAGCAAGTTTTTAAAGCACCTAGAGGGTGACAAGTGTTCTCTTGTACATAGTTTTTGATTTTAAGAAACTTTGTTTCATAGTAACATTTTGGAGATTCTCTTCTAGAGAAGAAAGAGTAGCAGATAAAGTGAGAGAAATAGTACTTGTATTGATTTACTGAGGTATAGCAAGGGGTTGGAGTTGATAGAACTAGCTTTGAGTACAAAACATTTAGATTTGAATTCCTTCTGTACAACTCACTATGTGAATGGCCTTGAGTACATCACATAACTTTTTTTTTTAGTATTTTCATCTGTAAAACAGGGATGATTAGGTAATGTCTGCAGTATATATTCCACACAGTTATTATTGTGTTGAGGTTTATTTTTATTTTTTTTACAGTGAGACTTTCTACACTAGTAAAGTATTTGGTCTCATCTTGTTTATAGGAATCAAAGAACTAATGGAATAATAATGTGATTACAATTATAATTGTAAATTATTGATAAAAACTTCGAATTTTTCCCCCCATCATTGGCAGCTGAGGAAAAGTTTCAGGCTAGGAACACTCTTGCTGTTCCTGGTCAGGGGGGTCTTATTGTTTCTTCAGGGAGCATCCTTTGAATATGTTGGACATTTTTAAGAGTCCTTTGAAGTTTTAGACAATCTGAGTCATTGCTAATTAGATGTGGGATTTGGATTTTTGTTTGACTTATTGCCATATGTCTGCTTCAGTTGTAAAGTGATATTTTATAAAGCTCTTGTTTAAAAAGTATCTGCCACAGTTGTCTTAAGGTGTAAATAATTTGGGTAGAGGACCGATTGATTGAAGTCTAATTCTATATTGTTACCTTTGATAACAGCAAGTTTCTCTGAAGCTGCTGAATTGAGTCTTGATTTTAATACTTTGAGCACTTCCCACCAACTACATGTGTTTCCATACACAGACACACACTCAGCAACTTAAAAACGGAGGTTTCAGTTTAGAAAATTATAAAACATTTAGATGCTTGGTATAAACTAGTTGTAGATGATGTATTTTAAAAGATGTGGCACTCATTTTTATCTTGGTGTATGTCAAGTTTTTCAAAATGCAAATTTTAACCATATGTAACCTGTTTGTCCTTAGGTGTTGGTGGAATGAGCGTTGCATGTGTCTTGAAGAGAAAAGCAGTGCTTTGGCAGGACTCTTTCAGCCCCCACCTGAAACATCACCCTCAAGAACCAGCTAATCCCAACATGCCTGTTGTTTTGACATCTGGAACAGGGTCGCAAGCGCAGCCACAACCAGCTGCAAATCAGGCTCTTGCAGCTGGGACACACTCCAGCCCTGTCCCAGGATCCATAGGAGTTGCAGGCCGTTCCCAGGACGACGCTATGGTGGACTACTTCTTTCAGAGGCAGCATGGTGAGCAGCTTGGGGGAGGAGGAAGTGGTGGAGGCGGCTATAATAATAGCAAACATCGATGGCCTACTGGTGATAACATTCATGCAGAACATCAGGTAAAAAAAGTTCACTATTTTATAATTGCTGTCCACTAGGGATATATGCTTTCAGTGAATGTCTGTAAAAGTCTAAATTGCTAATTTCATTTGGTCTAAACTGAATAGTCACTTGTTTTAAAGTATGATTGTTTTAATATTGTCACTGGATCATTTATTCTGGTGTTAAATAGTAAATGATCAGTCCATTTAAAAAAGACTTAAGGTTGCTTTAATGTGCAGATTGCATTTTTGGGTATACTTTTCCTTTTTTTTAAACGAAGAATACTTTTTTCCCTTTGACATATATTCTTTTAAGAACTCTTTGGGCCAGATACACATTTTAGAGCCTTTCCTGTTGGGTGTGGGTGACTTGTTTTTAAGATGTTATAGTTGAAAATAGTAGGAAGTTGATAACAAATCAGCTGTTCAAGTGAAATTTATTTGCAATGGAACTGATGTGTCTGGTTTGTGTCAGAGAGGAGTGGTTGTGGCTTTTAGGTTTTAACCAATTTTGTCCTCTTGTTCCAAGCACTTGTTTCGTTTGGTTAATTTTAACATACTTATTTTTATTAATCCAAAACCATAGCTGGAATCACAGCATGTTTTACTGAGAAGAGTTTAGCCTGATGTGTGTTCCCTAATTTCAGATAGTGATGAAAGGATTAGAATGTTTGAATCAGGCTATTATTTGAAATTGGGCATAGGTTGAATTTGCAAAAGTTCATTTTATATTGCTGCTATTTGAGTCCTGACTAGCAAAAAGAACTGACATCTTTCATTAGACCTCTTCTGCTTCTGTTCTGCTTCAGAAATAAACCAGGCGCAAGCATACCTGCAAATCTGAATTCTTGAGCCTCCCCTGACCCTTTAAAAAGGTAGCTCACATAACACAGCTCTTTACCATGGTAGGAACGAAAAGGTAGAATTTATCTTCTTATTTCACAGAAATTTATTGAGTACATTGATCATAGGTCTTTGGTTTACTGGAACAATCATCAATATTAATGCTTCATGAATACCTACTATGTGTAGGTGAAGGGTACTAAGAAGTATGAGGTACTAGGGGTCTTTTTGTGTACCTAGGGCACTTTTTATTTTTATTAGGTACCAATTAAGGCACTGTATTTCCTGTTTGCTTGGAGTTTTGGAGGTGGGATCAGATTTTATTCATCTCAATATCATAGTTCCTGTAGTTTGTCATAGAGACTCAGAAGAAATCTATTGAATGCATGAGTCCCTAATACTTTGGTCTTAAAGTGGTGTTGGGAGAAAAGGACATTGTCACAAAGATATGGACATTGAATACCAGACTGAGATTTAATTCATTAGTCAGCAGGGTTTTTGAGTGTGTCTGTATGGAATGGTTTTTATCTAGTGGTGTTTTGGGAAAATTAATTTGACAATAAGAGATTGGAGTGGGTAAGAGCTGAGACTAACTAGATTACTAACAGCTTTGGTGTGAGCAGTAATAGAAAAGGTATGGCCCAGAGAAATGCACAGATTGAACTGGTGATTGAATTAGAAATCTTAGGTCCCTGGGAAAATGAATAGAGGGAAGGGAATATAGATTGGGGTATGGTTTGGGGACAAGATAATTAAATTTGGTAGTATACATGTTGAGTTGGAGAGTTTGAGATTTAGGCAAGTATACATGTAGAGAGGGAGAGACCAAGTTAGGAGGTGTTTGGTTTGGTCTGTGTAATGGGTGAAAGTAGAAAGCCTATAATCTTTGCCTTATTTGGCAAACCATTGTTTAAAATCTGTATATCTACAAAGCCTTGTGTTGGTTTTCCTAATGATAGGCTGAGTCAAGGTGCTTGCCTGTCTTTGCAAGGCGGGCAACTCAAATTCTGGGTTAGTAAGTCCGTGGCAGAACTCTTAAGATCTACAATCTGGTTGTGTGTTTGTCAACAAATGTTTATTGAAGGCTTATTTGGAGCTCTGTCTGTTATGATCCCTATCATAGAGAATCACATCTGACTGACTGAGCATATTTATCCAGGTCATCTAGCAAACCCCAGAGTCAATGTTAAATGGCAAAACCTGTTTCATACCCAGGGGGCCTAAACCAGTGACCCAGCTTGGAATTAGACTCATCACAACACACTTCATTTGGGCTAGGCACCTGAAATAATGAACAGCTTTAGGGAATTGAAGGTAGTTGCTGTGTTGCGGATGTTGGCCACCCACAAATTACCCCTCACTGTCATTGTAGTGTATTATAATTTATCGATTTTGGTGTTGAGCTCATCTCCTGGACTAAACTGTTCTAGGGCAGAGGCTGCTTTGTTTTTTATGCCCCTTTCCCAAGAGGTGTCTGAAATTTCTGTGTTGCTTGAGGGAAAGCCACACCAAGATCTTCAGATTTGCACCAGGCAGGTTAAAGTGGATCTGAGAGCTCAGCTATCCCTCTGGGAAACATATGGCAACAGGTAGAGACCACTTGGACAAGCAGCGGTGGTAAGTGTAGTGTAGCTGAAGAGCGGAGGGTCACATCTCTAAGGTGGAGAATCACTGCCCTCATCAGCTACTGTTAATGATTTGAGTAGGAGATATCTGATCTGTTAGTGGCAGTGCAAAAGAGGCTGAGGATCACTGGTGCTGATAGGTACATTTACTGAGCATTTATGTTCTAGGCACTGGGCTATATACTTCCTGTGTTTAATCCTGGGAACAGTCCCATGTGGGAAATAATATTCTTTTTTGAGAGATGAGAAATGAAGCTTATTGTTACCAGGTAGAACCTAGTTTTTGAAATCAGGTCTTTGTGATTCCATTACCTATGCCCTTTATGTATTTCTGCTTCCCTAAGAGTAGTTCTAGCCTTAAAAACTAAACCAAACCAAATAATTGCAACAAAGTAGCACATTCTAAGGTAAAAGAAGTATATTTCTCTTGAATTTTAGAGATGATAAACTTGATAATAAGGAGGTGAATACAAGTATTGTTGACTTTTCTCCTATAAATGCCCCTCCCCCCAAGGGCAATAACATTAAAGTCCTTTTTTTTTTCAGTTTTGCTTTTATTACATGTGTATTCTAAGTAGTAATTGTTGAAAACATCGCCATACAAGGACTATAAAGTGATCCTTTAGCCAGCACATTCTGCAATACCACTGGGCTTTATTCCTTTTTGCTGGACCTATTTCCTTAGCCTTTTTTTTTTTTTTAAAGGCCTTTGGTATACTGGAACAGAATTTAAGATCAGATCATGGGAATGCTTTTACCAGTGAGCTGGTGAAGTAAAGAATATCAGGCTGTGATGCCAGCCAGCAGTGTTTGTTGTAGGGAAGGGAACTATTGTGCCAGGTAGTCTATATTCATTTCTCTCATTATTGTTCTCATTTGTGAGCAATCACTTTTTTATACTACATTTGTTTTTAAACCTTTTTTGAAGTTAGGATTTTTCTGCCAGATGTAGGAATTCTCTTGGTGTCTGAGTTTCCCTGTATTAATAGTGAACTCTTCAAGCTGTGCCTAAATAAATATATGACTGATTTTTTTAATAGTTATGCTTCATTTTTTAAGTATGAAATTTGACAGATGATTAGATCGAGGCCTTTTAAATAAAAGTTTAAAACATTAACAGCTTGAGAACATGTGTTGTAGTAATATGCTGTACTTTAAGAATCTTGCAAACAAAGATTTAAAAACAGGTGAAATTTAGAAACTGTAAAATAACATTTTGAGGTGAGGAAGGGTGTTCAGATTTGTTTGTATGTTTATTTTAAAATGTAACATTTACAAACGATGGCCTTTCTGTATTTATTTTTTTCTACAGTAAGAATATAAATATGTTATCACTTGTTTTAATGCATAAAATTATTGTACTTGATATAGTCAGAAATTTCAAAGGCCCCCTCCCCTGCCATTTTTGGGCCAAATTGAGGTCTTTGGATGAGAGTGAGGAAAAGGAGTCCCATGGAAAATTTTTTTTGCTCATTAAATTTGCTCATAGTAAATAAGACAATAGATATAGATCAAGATATTACAGAACACTAGAAAACACGTCTTCCTAAGTGAATAATATTATTTAAAATGTCACCTACAAAAAAATCACATATTTTTAAATAGTAATTTATATAACTTTTTTTCCAGAATGGTTTTAAATTTTTTATCATGCAAAGCCCAAGGTCACATTTTTGACTTGTGATAGTTTTATTCTCTTATTGTGAAATATGTTTTCTCTGTAAACTTCTGTGTGATAAAGTGGGTTATGAAATAGGGTAAACATTTTAAGGTCAATCAGATCAGTTGAACTATGGCCTCTATACAGGATTTTAAGAGGCAAAGATAGGTAGAAGCTCAGCTTTGGGAGAAAGGAAATTTAGAGGACAACTCTACAGAGGTTTCTTTTGTTTGTTGTCTTTTGGTGTTAGGGTGTATCAGTATTCACCATAGATTGACAGTAAGTAGGAGATAATTCTTGATAGCTGGGCAGAATTCTGTGGATGAATCTTCTCTTTGGCTCTATTTGTACCCCCTTCTTCTTTCACTTAGTATTGCCATCTTCTAGTGATATCCTGACATCCACTTGACATGTCTATCCTTCTTGCTCCAATAGCTGTGAGATAATCCTTACACTTTGTAATTAACAGATACTGTTTTAAACTGGGAGGGAGCTCAAGTATTCCCATACTGGGAATTTTGTCATGCTCTAAACATCCTTTTCTGTTGTCTCTGTGGAATGACTGTTAGACCATGAGTCTTGAGTCTTTTTCTGGGTAGATTGCTTAGATGCCTCAGCATTTGGGCCAGTGGCATTTAGTAAACATCATACAATAAAGCTGAGTAATCCATACTTTTATATTTTGTTTTCTCTTACACCTGTATTTTTTTACAGCATTTAAAAAATTATATTTGGAGTTCACAACGATTTAACATTATGCACTTGGTTAAAAGGACCACCAGTAGTAGGTCTTCTTCGATTAACTTAGATAATTATTTTCCAATTTCAAAAGTTAGGTTCCAGTGTTAAAAAAAAAAGTATTCATAAAGATGCTGTGTGTCATTTGATTTTATGTGCCTTATAGATGGCAACTTGCAGAGGTTTATGATATATCTTTGTTTTGTTTCAAAAGATTTTTGGTGTGGAATTAGGAAAAAAATTATAGGATAGATGGTAATGAGATATAACAGTGGGAAAATAAGGGTATATCAGGAAAATGAAGGGGAGAAATTTAAAATTTAGAAATATGTACCAGAGGTGATGGGTTATAGAATTTGCTCTGGGTGTCCCTGTGGCCAAAGAAAAGAGGGAAATGAGATGAATCATGAGATTTTTTAATAAGAGAAAAACACAGTAGTTACCAAGAGTTGTGTTTCAGATTTCAGTTATGGATGTGGTTGAAGTGCTTTGTAAACTGTAAAGTAACATTTTTTTTCATCACACCTCTCTGTACCTTGCAGAAGAGACACACATTTTTGTGCACGTGTCCATTTTTCTCAGGCAACAGCATTTGCTGAGTACTTTCTGCAGGCTGAGCCCAAGTACAGAATTATGCTTCTGGGTATTGTAGAAAGAATACTTTAATAAAAAGTTCTAGCCTTTGCTGGGAACCTGTCTATTTACTCTGGGGAAATGGCTTAAAATCCTCAGAGGAACTTAGGACTGACAACACAATGCCAAGACAGCAGTGGGTTTTGGGGATAGGGTAGGGGATAGGGTAAGTAATAGCGTTTTCGTCATTGAGGGTTTTATCACCCCTTACTCCCTATTTTTTACATTCAGTTTCTTTCTCTTCTGGGTATAGTAAGGGGCCGAAATGGGAGCCTGGCTTCAGCTTAGTTGACTGCTCTGGCATTTTGCTCCCTGCTGTGAATTTTGTGAGAAGTCGTGGTCAGTGATTGGCAGTAGGTTGGGTGAGTTTAACATTTGAGTGTTTGATTAAAAAACTCGGCCCAAAGGGTTGTGTATGGCATTGGTGATAAAACCTGCAGTTGAGTTATTGGACCTTCTCCAAAGGAATGTTCATGTTTTTTTTTTTTTTTCATGTAATTTTTTGAAAACTGTCGATTTTAAAGTGCCTCATTACTGGTTCCAGAAGATTTAGCAGTTATGGATTTGTTTGTTTATTGCCTTTATAAGTGCTCTTTTATGGTTAAAGTACCTTTCTTAATGTTATTATGAATCTCATTAGAAAAACTTTTAGTTTATAGAAATTGGGGGCCCTAAAGATTTTTAAATAACTGCTTTATTGATATATCATTTACCATTTAATTATATAATTCAGTGGCTTTTAGTATATTCATAGAGTTGTGCAGCCATCATTAGTCAATTTTAGAACATTTTCATTATCCTAAAAAACCTGTACCCAGTAGTAGTCACCCTCCAGCCCTAGACAACCACCAGTTGACTTTCTGTGTCTATGGATTTGTCTGTTCTGGACGTTTTTTATAAATGGAATCAAACAATATGTGGTCCTTTGTGACTGCCTTTTTATAGTCTGTGCAATTTTTTAACAGTTGTACTGTTTTTATTTACCTAGTTTCTCTCAACTTGGAATCCCTTTTCCTCCTCATTCACCTAGCTACTCCCTCATCTTTCAAGCTCCAACTAAAGTGTTTTTTATCTTTAGTAAACCTTCCCCTTTACTCCCTCTTTTCATAAAAATTGAGTGTCCTCTTTTGGTGCCACCATCATATTTGGTACACACCTTATTGAAGGATTCAGTTCTGTGTATTGGAGTTGAATATTTACTTTTTCCTTCAACATTGGGTGCTAGGAAGCTGTTTTCTATAAGCAGATTCTTGGGCTTAAGTCTAGACCTGCTGAATCAAACTCTTCAGAGATGAGATGTAGTTCATGTATTTTTTAAAAAGCACTCCCTTGTGATTCTCATGTACAGCTTGGTTAAGAACCACTGTGATCCTCTTGAAGAATCTTTCAGCCTTGTATCTTCAGCACCTGGCAAATAGTATTTACCTTGTAAATGATGAATGAATATAGTATGTCACCAGGGCATACTGAAGAGACTTATTGAGTGTAGTATTTTATTTTGAAGAGTATTAAGATGTCATTTTGAATTGGTAAGGTATAAGGTGTAATAGAAGTAAGGTCTTGAATGCTGAGAGGCTTTTGGCCCTGAAGATAAAGAAGGAGCCAGTAAGCCTTTTTTTGAAGGGTTGCATTAAACTTTAAAGTAATTTCTATCAGCTCTGGTTTTAGGCGTTTTTGTTTCATTCCCTACCCCTCACCCCCTCCCTTTTGAGATTTCTTGAAACCATATGAGAGAGAAGCAGACAAGAGGCTGGCTATAGGAGCAAGATTTACTTTCTTTAATTTGGAAAACATTGAAACTTACTTTCTGTTCCCAGTCACATCACATATTGGAAAACAGTGTCATATCCATTTCAGCTTTTCAAGGTTCGTTCATGTTCTCAGAAGTGAATTTTATTGACTAGGATAGTTTAAGAAGATAGTATCCTTATGAAGATAGACTGAAGGTTGTAAATTCTATATTGTCAATGGTTAACAGCTCTTAAGGCTAGTGACTCATTTTTCCCATTTGAAACCGTTTAAGAGATGCTGTTTGGGTTTAAGGTTTCTATTGGGACAGTAAAGTACAGATGGTGTGACTATTAAAATGCAGAGTTTTTGTTCTAGGTAATGGTTATGGGTTTTGTTCTGAAGTGGAATTTTAAAAACAGCTTTATTGAGGTACGATTCACATACCATACAACTCACCAATTTAAGCTGTGTTATTCAGTGGTTTTCAGTATATTCATAGAGTTGTGAAACTATCACAACAATCAAAATTAGAGCATTCTCATCACCCCCAAAACAGTACGCATTACCAGTCACTTTACACTTCCTCATTCCTTCAGTCCTAGGCAACCACTAGTCTTTCTGTCTAAAATGGAAAAGATTTTTGATAGTATGTGATTGTTCTAAAAAAATTTCAGTAATCTTTTTCAGAGTTAGCTACTATTAACAGTTTGGTTTGGTTCATATCCTTCCAGACTTTTTCTGTGCACATACAAATTCAGATTTATGAATGTGTTGTAGTTTTAAACCAAATGGCATCATTCTCTCTACATATACACCGTGCGGTAGTCTACTCCTCTTTTATACATTGTGGCATCCTTTCAGGTTGATAAATACCTCTACTTTTTTAAGGGCCATAGTACATAGAAGTAAAATAATTTATTTTGACTGATTTAGCCAAGTTTAATGGACTTTCAGGTGGTTTTCAGCTTTTGACATTCTAAACAATGCTGTAATAAACAACGGTTTTGTACTTGACTGCTTTTAAAATGTGTTAACTTTGTTTACTCTGTCTTTTGTAATTCAGAGTTTTAAAAATTTATGTAATCAAAAATGTTGGTCTTTTGCTTTTGACTTCTTTAACTTTATGCTTTTAGGTCATCCCTAACCCAGTCTCCTGTGTTTTTTGTAATATTTTTATAGTTCTATTTTTAAATTTTCATCTTTAATTCATCTGGTTTATTTGTATTGTATAACATGTATTGTATAGGCAGGAAGCCATAATGTCATTTTACTTTTCTCAAACGGATAACTAGTGATCTTAGCAACATTTAGTGATTTGAAAGGCCTTTATAATAGATTAAGTCTTTATAGATACAAGGATCTATTGTGACTCATTTGTTTTATTGATGTGTTTATTCTTATTCAAGGGCTAGAATTTTCCTTAAATATTAACTTTATTGAGGTATAATTGACATAATAAAGTACACACATTTTACATGTGTAATTTGATAAGTTTTGTCACCAAAATCTCACTTGTGAAACCATCACTACAATCAAGATAATGATAATTCCCATCTCCTCCAAAGGATGTCCACTCATTTTAATTTTCTCCAGCAGCAAGCATGGATCTGCTCTCTGCCTAGGTCTAAACTTTTAATTATTGTATTATAATACCCTTTGGAATGACATTAAAACAGTTGTTACTTTAGAATTACAGCATGCCCCGCCCCCAAGGTTTTGCTTGCGGTTCCGTTTGCTTCCACGCTCTTCTCTCAGGTCATCTATAAAAGTTACTCCCTCACCTCCTTAACGTCCTTCGCTTAAATGTTACCTTCTCAACGAACATTATTTAAATTACAGTTCTGTCCCTCTTCCTTGCTTTAATTTTCTCAATAGCCTTTATCACCATTTTGTAATTTTCTGTGCTTCCAAAATCTTTACAAGTGAAGATTTATTGTTTTTAGGATTCAGAATTACCTGAATGCTAATTTTTAATGTGAGGAAAAAGTGTGTTATTGATATTTTAAAATCCATTTTTAAACATTATTCCATGGCATCCATAGTCTCTAAGTTGGAAACCTAATAATTTGGCTATACCTTAAGTCTTTTTTCAACCCAGAGAGGGAAAACTTCCATGCTTATGACCTCACAGAAATAAAAACGATAGGTTAAGAAACTGAAGATGGTTGTAGCTCTTTTCAGAAAGTAGCAAAGGAAGGTTTACTATTTTTCTATAACATCAGGTGGGATTCTGTAAAGAATGAAACCACAAAAATTAATACATATCTGTGCTTAAAAGATTATTAGCTCTGCCTCTTTCATAATGTTATTTCTCTTGGTTAAGAATCATTTTGGTTAGTACATTAAAAGAAAATTTAGAGAAGATGGAACTCAAAATACTCCCATGTGTTGTTTTGGATTTATTTACTATGTACGGTCTTAGGATCATAAAGCCCACAACGAGCTATTTGATGTGCTTCGGTAGCTGCCCTCTTAATTATGTTGCTGTGATTTATCTGGATAGACTTACTCATTGAAAATTCCTTATTCTCTTTCATGCTACAAATCATAGAATGGCTAAAGGAGGAGTGAGGGTTAGTGTCAGGGCTGCCGAATAGATGAAGACATTTTCTAGGCCTCCTGGCCGAAGACCTGTTAGATAGAGAAACTCATGTTTCCTTTGCCAGCTGTTTGTGTTATAATAGTGATAATGTACTGTTCAACTTGAGAAACTTTCTCTAAGAAATGTTAGATTAATATGGATTGCCTTTGTTAACACACCAGTTTGTTCCCTTTGCATCTAAAAATGTATCACCCAGCTTTGCAAATATGTTAAAATAAAGCAAGGGTCATTTTTATTGGTGAAGATAATTTTGCTTCTCAGTATTATGTGAATTAAGGACTCTTTCCATTGCCTTATTTCATTCTGCATATCATAAACAGTGATTTAAAAATCAAAATGTTTTCCCCTCCCATTAAAAATAATGACTTGTAGGTATTTTTGAATTCTAAAATCAATAAATGCTCACTATAAATATTTTGGAAAATATAGACAATTAAAAAATTATAAAAATAAGAACACCCAAGAAACAAACCTAAAACCAGCCAACCATTCACCAACTGTAATTCAGCCTCTACGATAATCTATTATTAGTTTATCTTTTTTGAGATAACCATCCAGTATTTTTAGTCAAAACTTTAAAAAATTTAAATAAATGATCATGTTATATAGACAGGAAAAGAATCTCTTTGGTCCTAATAACAGGGATGATTGCTGCTTAAGCCTTGCTTTATTTAAAAAAATTTTTTTTCAATTTTAATTTTTAAAAATATAGTCAACATGCTTTTAAAAAAATTCTGATGGGCAGTATGAATTTATACTGATTTATTTTTCTGTTTTGGTTAACCATTGGAGAGATTGAAGCTAAATTTATGGCACATTTCTAGCAAGTATATAGGACTTAATTGCATATGTTTTATAAACTAGGCTCTTCTCATTTTTCCTCTGCCTTAATTTTCTTTAATAGTTAAATAGTTAAAGTTACTTGATTTTGTAAATCACTCTGAATCCTGTGTGGAACAAGTTCAGACAAAAGAAAAATATTTCTGTGATTATAGTTTCTGTCTTTTTGGTCTAACGTATCAAAATATTTTCTAATTACAATATTTCCATAGACAATTTTAAGGCTATATGGTATTCCATTCTATTTAATGGCCTAATTCTTTTTGATAATATTTCCTAATATTAATCATTTAGGTTTCTAATTTTTACTATTGTAGATGGTGCAGTAATGGATTTTTTGTTTATTAATACTTAACAGTTTGTATTACATACTTCACTTAAGATGGAATGGGAAAATACTGTTAGTCCTTTATAATATTATTCTTCCTCTTGTGTAATTAATTTTCCCATTTTAAGCTATAATTTATATACAATAAAATTCACCATTATTTTAGTGTATACACTTTTTTAGGTTTTGACAAATACATATATATTCCTGTAACTCCCACAGTCAATTTTATAATACAGTTTTAATGCTTCTCCAAGTTCCCTGGAGCCCCTCACCCCCATTCCCAGCCCCTGTTAACCACTAATCTTTTACTGTACCTGTAGTTTTGCCTTTTTCAAAATGTCATGTACTGTAAATGTATGTAGCTTTTGAATCTGGTTTCTTTCACTTAACATAATGCATTTGAGAATCCGATGTTAGTATGTAGCAATAGATTGGTTATTTTTATTGCCTAGTGGTTGGTTGTATGAAGGTTTATCCATTTTGTGTGCTTAATTTTAATTCTTTTTCATTTCATGGCACGTGGTAACATTTACTTGTTTATATATGGTGGCTCTATAGCCTCTACACACAAAAGACAGTTGTGTCACGAGATAAAATCTTTGGGCCATGGACAAAGATCGTACTGTTTTTGGCATGTAGTGTTTTAGAGAACCGGAGGTAAATTGTATTTTTTTTTCCCTGCTGGGATACTTAGAAAATCTTCCAACTTTCCCTGCTGGGATAGTTACAGAATCTGCCAACTGAATGGGTGTGACCCATTAATCTGCATAGTTTTGTAGCTTGAGAAATGTTCCTTTGGTTATATATTTGATTTTAGGTTTCTTTTCTTTTTTCTTTTTGTTCAGGAACTATCATTTTTAAGTTGTATCTTCATTATTATAGCAATCATCTTTTTAAATTGAAATTTTGATTTAGTTAATTGTTGATTCTCATGTAGTTGTAAGATTAACAATACAGAGAGATCCTTTGTATACTTTGCCCAATTTCTCCCAAAGGTAACATTTTATAGCATGACATTTTTAGGTAACATTTTGCATGTAACATTGTGTATGTAACATCACAGCTGGCATGTTGACATTGATAAAATGTACCCAGTCTTACTCAGATTTCTCCGGTTTTATCTGTGTGTGTATTACATTCAATATACTTGTATCACCTATGTAGATTTGTATATTTACCACCACAGTCAAAATACTAAATAGTTCTAAAACCGTAAAGAACTCTTGAGCAGCCCTTTTATACCCATACATACTTTCCCTTTTCCGGGTTGTGGGGCCTCCCTCCCAACCACTAATGTATCCTATCCTCCATTTCTGCAATGTTGTCATTTCAAAAATGTTATATAAATGGAATCATATGGTATATACCTTTGGGTATTGGCCTCTTTTGCTCTGCAAAATTTCCTATCCACGTCAATGCATGTAATAGTTTGTTCTTTTTTATTGCTGCATAGTTTGCTGTGTTGTGGATGTACCACAGTTTAACCTGTTGAAAAACATCTGGGCTGATTCTAGTTTTTAGTTATTACAAATAAAGCTGCTGTGAACATTCATGTACAGGTTTTTGTATGAATATAAGTTTTCTTTTCTCTGAGATAAATGTCCAGGAGTACCGTTGCTGAGTGATATAGTGGTTGCATGTTTAGTTTTTTAAATAGTTGAAAATAAGAACAAAACAAAGAATATATGGTAAAGACTATATGTAGCCCAAAAAGCCTATATTATTTATTATTTGGCCTGTTACAGAAAAAGTTGTCCAGTTCCTATTTTTCAAATAACAGCTTTATTGAGATATTATTAACCTACTATAAAATTCATCCTTAAGTTTATAATTTGGTGGTTTTTAGTGTATTTATGGTGTTATGCAATCATCAAACTAACTAGAACATTTTTAGCACTTTCAAAAGAAACCCTGTACTCATTGTATATTTCTCCCTTTCACAAGTCTTTGGCAAAGACTAATCTACTCTGGTCTCTTTAGATTTGTTTATTATGGATATTTCATATAAATGGAATCATAAAATTCCAATGTGGCCTTTTATGTCTGGCTTTTTTCACTTAGCATATTTTTAAGGTTCATGCATGTTTTAGCATGTATCAGTACTTCATTTCTTTTTATGACTGAATAAAATTCCTTTGTATGATATGCTATATTTTGTTTATACATTGATCAATGATGGACATTTGGGTTCCCATTTTTTTTTAAATTATCTTTTATTTTAATCTGTGTCTTTTTCTCCAGATTGAGTCCTTCTCAGGTTTGTTTGCATTATTAATTTGGCTTGCTATTCTTAACTGCCTTATGGATTTTAATTTTGTTAGGAATTTTTGTCTATATATCTACATTCTCTCCTCCAATTTTCAGAAGTCTTCTCTCCTAAGTCTTCAGGATGAGATTTCCTTTCCCTGGTTAAGTAGTTTCTCCCTATAGTTTTATGGTTTATTTCCTTTTGATCATCCTTGAATTAGCAGAGAAGAGTCCTAGAGTTTTGGCTAGAGTTGGGCTGTGTGTGGGCTTGTTACAGTTTCACATGATACAGCTGGGTGGCAAGTGTAATGTGCACCGCTCCTTCTCCACTTTGGGGTTTCTCGCAAGCTTTCATCTGGTGCAGTTTTTGTTGGATCGGGATGGATCTTTTTGCCTTTACTGGCTAAACAGTTAGAGTACCCTAAATTTATTTTGATCCCCAATATAGAACAATGGTTAAGAGATTCTGGAGTCAGCCTGCCTGTGTAACTTGGGACAAGTTATTTAACCTTTCTCTGCCTATGTTTCTTCCACTGTTAAAAAAGTAGGGAATGGAGAATAATTAGGAGTATTTCATAGTATGAGAATTATATAATGCACATTGCTACCCAGGATATAGTCAGTAAGTACTAGCTATTATAACAGCTAACTATGTATGGCATAGAAGGCTCATTCTGTTTCTTTTTTCACAGGACTGTCCCTGTGTAAACTGCTTCTGGGTATACCAAAGCCAACCTTTTTATTTATTGTTGGATGTCCTACCCCCTCCCCATTTCTTATTGTTAAAAATAACTGTGCAATAAACACCTTATAAAGCTTATTTTTATTTAGGATTGGCTTGTAAATTATTAATATTTTGAAGACTTCAGAAATGTCAAATTTATCTTCAGAAGATTGTGATTTTTTTCATAGGCATTATAGAAAGTATAGAAACTACTGAAGAAGTTTTAAGTTACCATTTGAGTACATTACCTTCCAGTCTTATTTTGTGTATGTCTCTATGGAAATATATTCATATCTTTTTATATATACCTTTGTAGCCTACTTTAGAATCCTTAAACGTATACTTATTTTCCTCTGCTTAGAAATCGAAAAAGCATTTTAAATAGCTGCATAAATATCTATAAAGGAATGCATGCTATATTTAATAATTCTTGCTATATTTAAACTTTTTTATACTTTTCCTATCATAATGGCAGGTTGAAGATCTTTGTTACAAATCCTTGACCATATTTCTGATTACTAAGGCTAAATTCTTAGACGTGGAATTACTGGGTCAAAGGCCATGGACATTTATAAAACTTAATGATATCCTTCTCCAAGTTTTAATTGTCATTGAAAAAGGCTGACAATGTATTTTATAGACCATTTTACGGAAGTCTCATTTCTGTTTTTGTCATTCCTAAGACTAAGGATTTTCTCATGTTACAGATACTTGCATGTAATGCCTGTCATGTTTTTAAGACCATGGAAGTTAGTTTTTGGGAGATAAGGTGACTTGAACTACCATGGCATTATTGATAAAATGCAATTTTGCTACTTAGTGGATGTTATTTCAGGAGTTGGTCTTCTCCAACTCCTAGTCTGTCAAAAAAGGAGAGCAAATTAGAGAATTTGTGTTTATAAGTAATTTCCCTCCACTCCCACCCCCAATCCACAGAAACTACACTGGGGCATGCCTTCTGGTTGGTAGTTTCTCCTCTGAACTCATTTTTCAGAATTGGCAGTTTTCACTGCTGGTTTAAATTGTACATCTGTTAAAAAATATTCATTGTTATAATTTGTAGAAAATGTATATCAGTGGCTGTGGAGGCCCATAATTTGTTTTCTTTCACAAACTATTCTTCTAAAGCTGTTATGCCTATTATTATTATATGTCCATTTGTGAATACAAGGGATCACAAGTGAATTTCAAAAAAAATTTAATATTAGCAAAACTTTGGAAAAGCCAATTCTGTGTATTTGTGGAACAAATATTTGTACTTTAAATTACTTATATAATTCTTATACTCTGCTAATAAGATTATTCCCGAATCCACTGACGGCAAATACATTAAATTTAATTTCAGTTTTTGAACAGAGCCCGATATTCACAGATTTGCCACAACTTAAGAACTTTTGGATGAAAATTCCAAATGATTCATCTTTTTTTTTTTTTTTGCTTTTTCTGTATGCCATCTGTTGAGATTGGCATTTCAGAATGAAACTTTTTACTGCTAATGAAGACCCTTTGATGTGTTCTCCATATGCAAATAACTTTTTTGATGTAAATAAGATCTTTTATAGAGTTGTATAGGAGTCTCTCTCATGTTTTTAGAATTTATTCTTTTGGAAGTCAGGAAGGAATATGCCATTCAGATAGATGGCTATAGACAGAAGTTTCCAGACAAGCAGAGGTAAGACTTATCATTAAGTTTTATACTTTTTATTCTTGATATCATTAAACAGTTTCTCTAGTTAAATTGGATTGTCCTCATTATTGCTTTCAGTTTGATCATGATTGGTGAAATTAAGAAAAAGACTGGCAGAACCAGGAATTGTGAGGTTTTTGTATTTAAAGGTCACTAGTATTCATTAGCTGACTTTGAAAATATAATTATTCTTTTTACCTTCTAAATATTTTCTTTTTTTTTTTTAACATCTAGGAAATGCTAACACTTACATGAGGTGTATATATTCTGGTAGTCTGGTAGCAAAACAGTTTTGATTACCTAATTATAATTTATCACCTAAGTCTGTTAACTGTCCTAGCAGAATGCCACCAACACATTAAATAATCTGTAACTTTCATATTATTTAATTGCTAAAAGGTAGTAGCAATTTTAATGATAAACAAAAAATACAAAAAAGGAAGTATAGCCTAATCCTTGCTGTTGGTGGTGACTTCATTTTCCTCACTGTGTATCTGGGAAGAGAGTATAAAAATAGTATTGTAATCATTCGCAGGAACAACTGTCTAACCCAGATGTGCTGGAGCTTTTATGCTTGCCTGTGATAAGAGCAGAGAAGTAGTAAATGGTACACAAACCTGAATGAATTCTGCTTCTGATCTTTATCAGCTATATGACTTTGGACAGATTAACTTCTCTGAACCTTGGTTTCCTAATATGTAAAAATAGGGTAATGTCTATTTTGCATTACAATGTCTTGAAACTCAGCAAATGCTGATATTTGTGTTGTTACTGATAGTGAATAAATAAAAATGGAGAATTCATAAATAAGATTATATGATAGAGTTCGCGGATCACTTAAGCCAAGAGTAGTTTTTTGTTTTTTCATTCACTAATAAAGAATTCTGATTTATTTATATTTTATTTAAAGCAATATAACAACTTTGTGCTTTTCTTACAAAATAGGGTTAATAGTACCTGCATTTTCAGATTGTTAAGACTAAAGAGATCATAATAAAACATATAAAGAATATATAGGACAGGGTCTGGCACAAAGTAAACCTCAGTATTAGTTGTTGTTGTTATTTATAATACAAATATTTAAGTGAAGCAGAAGATGCTGTGGAACAGACTTATTAGGTTTTTTCCCCCTTAATGACTAAATTCATATTAGTTCTCACATTCCATTTCCTCTTCTCATTGCTCAAGTTTCTCCTGCTTTTGCCTGGCTTTTTCTCACTGGTATCTCCTTCCTGTAATGGTTCTTGGCACCAGCTCTTCTGCTTATATTGTTCTGGATCTATGTTTGTGAAATGGAGCCATCATGATCTAGGCTTGCCTGTGCAAAAAATCTTCCAGGAGAACAAAGAAAGGTAGGTGTGGAGGAGAAAGTGCCTGACGATTTAGATTCAGTGGTTGAGGAAATAAATATTCCAGTAAAGGTGGTTTTAGTCTCAAGGTCTAGAAATCTATTTTACTTAGCAAAAATTCAGGGCATTAAATTAAAGAACACCAGGGATTCTGTCTGAACCCCAGAGCAGAAAATAACATACGTGGGCTTCCTGGCCACTGGGAGACTTTCTGTTCCCATAGGGGTTCCATAGTCTCTTGTCTCTACTTTTTTCAACACATTTTTTTCTCTTTATTTTGATTGCCTTTTGTTTATTCACTAGATTATACTTGACCCAAAATGACAGCCATAACTGTCAACTCTTTAGGAAGTTTATTTCTCCATATCTATCTGGCCCAAATGCTCAGAGAAGAATCTTATTTGGTCAATTTATCTTTTCTGACCAGATACTTGGGGAATACTTTTGGTGTTTGTGGCCAGAGGTAATGGGAATCATGAAGTTTCCATTTCTAGGCAGGAGTCTTAAAACATGTCTGTTACAGAAAGTAATCAAAATGTGTTGATTTGTTGAATTTTATTTTTGTAAGTACAGTATATAGCTCTGAGAGATTTTATTTTAAAATATAAACTTACAGTGTGATTTAATAATTACTAAGTAAGCGCTAACCTTGTGTCTGAGTTTGGTTCTTTTGTTAACAAACAACAGAGAACTGGTCTAACTGGCTCAAGTAAAGGGACATTTATTGTTAATACACCGTGAACAGTTAAGAGACAGTAATCCAAGGACAGGAATGCCAGCAAAGAAAGGCCAAGAACTGAACCGAATCCTATCAAAAACTTCATTTTTTTGGATTTTTATTCTGGGTGGTCTACCATGGTATCTGCTTTATTCTGTTCTTTGAGGTTTAATGTTCAATATTCTGCTTGAAAACCTGATGAATTATAATTTATAAAGTATTTGGATCATTAGCTTTTTACGTTTGGATTCCTCTGTGCCTAAGTCTGTTTCATTTTTTTTTTTTTTCCTTTGACTGCAGTATTGGCTGGAAAAAAGACAAAAATCTAAATAAATAGGAGGAGAATCAGGAGACCATAGTGGTATGGAAATCAAGGAATGAAGAAATTTTAGAAGGTGACTTTACTGGGATTTTTTTTTTTTTAAATGAGAAGTGAAAGAACATGGGCTTGAGCCAGTGATTTTTTTTTTTTTTTTAAGTTTCTGAATGGATGAAAATAGAGAATGGAAGTTCCTCAGGACTGATTTAGCTGGGAATTAAGAGATAAAAATGGATGTACTTTTAAATGCTTAGTTTTAGAAATTAAGTTAGATGTTCACATATGTGTAGGTCCTTCTAACATACTGATTATGGAAATGCCAAAATAGGGAGAGCCTCCTCTCCTCTCCCTCCTCTGCCAGGAATGAAGAAAACATGCCCTGTACTGAGGGCAGAGAAAGAAAAAGGGATGAATGTGTGAAGGAGGCATTTCAGTAACTTAAGAGAATAATCTGTGAGATAGATACAGCTGAATAAGTGCCTACTAATTGGATATTTTGTCTTGTAATAATAATGAACTTGAAAAGTAGCTATGTTATCTCAGTTTTACAGATGAGGAAACAGTGAGTGTATATTTATTATTCACTGTTGATTCTGTTATTGTATAGGACACTGGGTATGATAAGTAGGGCTTCTCAAGGGGTGATGGATAGTGCAGGCACTAGAATATGATTCTTAAAGATTCGTAAAGTGATGCTTTTGCTTTCTTTTTCATTTTCCAAATGTGTATAGTTCTGGGTTTATCAGTTTTGATTTTATAACTTCCAGTGAGTTAAAATACTAATTTAATTTGCTAAATTATGTTAGCAAATTATGTTAGGACAGAATTCCTCTTAGGAGAAAGGCAGTGTTGAGACAAAAGAAAGTTCTGGGACCTGGGAATGGAGGGACAACATAGAAGCGTAGGTCATCATATATGTCAATGATATTCTTGGGTAGGATGAAGAGGAATATAGAGGTAGGTCAGGCACCGATGTGGTCATCTTGCTTTGCCTCTTTAGTAAAGAGCGGGAGGGGATGCTGTGGGGAGGAGTAGCAGTTAAGTCCTGGACAGGTATGAGAAAGTTACATATTACTGGCAGGTAGCCCAAAGAGAAAAATAGGAGTAATTAAGTGAAACCAAAGGTGATAGTTACTATCAGTTAGTGCAGGGTTCCCCAACCCCTGGCTACGGACCACTGCCAGTCCTTGGCCTGTTAGGAACAGGGCTGCACAGCAGGAGGTGAGCGGCAGGCAAGTGAAGCTTCATACGTATTTATTTGCAGCTGCTCCTCAGCGCTGGTATCACCGCGCAGCTCCACCTCAGGTCATCAGGCATTAGATTCTCATAGGAGCCAGAAAGTCTAGAGACCACTAAGTTAGTGGAAGGAAGGGCGTCTTAGGGACATTAAATAAAAGTGAAGGAATTAGTAAGTAGTACTAGAAACTTAACATTAACTGGTCACTCAAATTGAATTCTAGGGAAAGGAGAGTTTGAGTACAAGAACTTGAAAAGATTGTTCTGTCTTGATGGAGCATTTACTCTGATTTTAATTTACAGCCCGCTTTTCTATGATAGAAAAGGCTTCTTTGTTACCTGCCTAAAATATTTCTTACAATCCTCATTTTTTGATTTCCTTGATTCCTGAGCATCTTCTTCTGATCATTAGTTTTTTTTCCTAGGAAGAATTTTGTCTGGAGAGTCTGCCTGGTGTCGATGACCACCAGGTACAGCTCCCATTTTAAACAATAAGTTCCTGACAAGAACAGTTTTGTGAGAATAATTTGGTTTATCTAGTCTAGTCAAGTATGGGCAAATGGTTTAAAATGGAGTTTCTGGACTAGCAAAGAAAACTTCACAAAGTGAGATTACTTTCTTAACAGTTGTTTACAGGAGGTAGGAAGGAAGTATATAGAGATAGGAGGAGGAGTGTTTCATCCTGTAGGTGAGGCAGGAGACACCCTGAAAGAGAGAGGGCTGGAGGAGGTAAAGTGAGAGCTAAAGAGTGAGAGAGACCCAGAGAGAGTGAGTGAGTGAACTAATCAGTGGTGAGAGAGAATGGTGGTCGGAAGACAGGATAGAAAAGAGTGGAAATTGTGACAAGTGGAAGATGGACAATTTTGAAGGTAGGAGGAGGAGACAGTGGAAAGCAAAGGCAAGACCGAGAGAGCATACTCATCAGAGTCCACAGCAGAAACAGAAGGCACTTTTATTTGGGAATGGAAACTTTGCGGCTACCATGGTAGCTTGGTAGCTTGGCTATGTAGAACGGACATTGCTTTTTAAATTGGAAGATGTGAATTTAGATGCTAACAGTGCCATTTAAGTGCTCTTCCTTACTTAATGGTTAGGAAGTCATTTCTCTGAGGTTCAGTTTTCTAATCTCTTAAATGGGGATTGTTGTGATAATTATTACATAAATATGTATATTACATGTTCTGTCTTTTCTTTCTACTCCTACATTTTCCTTGGGAAATATGAATAGAATTTCCAACATTCTTGGTTAAAACTATTTGTAGATTTTTGGATTTTTAAGAAATGGCCTAGCTCCAGTTAAATGTATGATTAGATTCCACAGGAAGAGCTAGATATAGAGCTGCATGCATTTGATTTACGTGCTTTGTAAATGTTTACAGTGACCTGAAGGCTCAAAATGATTTCATCTAACATATGTCGGGTTTCCAGTTAATATACCCCCTCCCATTATTTTTACAGTTTAGGAACTTATTCAAAATGCTTACCAAAATACCTTACAGTGTGATCATACCTTCTGTTTCAAGGCCTTTTCCAACTTTTACCACAATAACAAGGCTTGTCTCCTATGTCTTTGTTCTCATAGGCTGAATTTTAACTTCATTTTGAATTTTATAAATTTGCATTTTTAGCTAGCATCCCAAAACTGTTACATCTTAGTGACACAGTGTGTCATTTGTAGCATAGTATCACTCTGGGTTTTGAAATTATGTAATTTAAAACAGTGTAACTGTATTTCTTTGTGGTGTCAGTCCAGTTAAATTAAAATCATTGGGTGATACACAGGCATCATGTTAATAAAATCCTTAAATTGGTTCCTGAAGCTGTATTTTGGTCCATGCTCTTAATAGTCTTTCTTCTCTCTGCCTGGCTCTAGCTTGACCTTTGTGTTTACCCTCTGCTAGAAATTATACACTTACCTTGGGAGGAAGTGAAGATCAGATGAGGGGGTTTGAGAGACCCTGCTTCGGCCAATTAGCAGTCTTTCTCAGGGAGGCAGAATAACCTATCCCCCTAGTAAACAAGGAACTGTATCTAGCCTAAGGCTGCAGAGGTGGCTTGGTCCTCATAACTGAGAGGACCAGCAGGCCATTGGCAACAAAGGCTTTTTGAATTATTGTTTTGAATAATCTTTCACGCTTCATCCTTGTTCTTAACATTGCCTTGTAGTAATGACATTGGAGATGAGTTCATTGACACCTAGAAAGATTATTATGATGAGGGTAGTACATTTAATGATAAGTAAAATTTGAAGGAATTCTCGTGGTATGTGCTATTTTTTTCTCTTGATTTTGAGATTCTAGGAGCCCCCAGAGATCTTTTAGTATTTAGAAATGTTGGGGCACTCTGTTATACAGTTTGTAACACCTTTTCTGAGGTTTCTCAAAGAAATGCTGGGTTGGATTAAACGAGTCTCCGAATTGGTACATACATAGTTGGGGGCAAACACTGTGGGCTTCGACTCAGTAGCCAGGTTTAGTTTAGGTCGCATAATCTTTATGCATCATTGCCCTTCAGCATGTTGGTTTTTACATATTAAGTTAAAATGTATGAAAAATAGATAATTCTTGTGATAGAATTTGCCTTTTCTTTTTCTGGATTATATGTTTTTTATGTTTTGAAAACAAGGGAATGGGAGGGGAGAAAGCAGAGGGGTCATTGCTGAACCCTGATGGTTAAAGGTAAGTGAATGTTTAACCTGAGTCTCTTGAAAATTGTTATTGTCTTATCTGAAAGAAAACTTAGAAATGCTTTTCAGTTGTGTTTATGTGTATGTAAAATTCAAGATGCTAACTTGAAACTTTTTTTTTCCTCTTCTGTTCTTGAACAATAGGTACGTTCTATGGATGAACTGAATCATGATTTTCAAGCACTTGCTCTGGAGGGAAGAGCGATGGGAGAGGTAAGTAAACTTGTGTCAGAAAAGTGGGCCTGTTTTTCAGGGACGGTTGGAGCTGTCTTTCATCAGATGTGTCTGAATCCAGTCTTTCAGAAGTACGTGCTTGCTTTTCCTTGTTGCCATCCTCATGATAGGAATGGAATATTGAAGGATTTTGCCAGAATGATCTCCTTATAAGAATGTTAACTTTAGCTTAATGTGTTAAAAAACAAAACAAAGCAACCAAAATATGAGCACAAATTAGTGAATATTATATAAAGCAGTCAGTTGTAAATTGAGGTGTTAAAATTTCACAGAATAATTTCATTATGTATATATCAGACATCCTCCTTACCTTGCCTCATTTTCCAGTTCTTAGATTTGTTTGCAGTGGAAAGGAGTCTTAGATTGGTTGCCGATCAGAATATGTTGATAAACTATATTTTTAGAGTGGTGCCATGTTTGAGGAAGTTGTTTAAAGCTCATTGCAAAGAAGTTAGGTTGATGGTGAAAGAATCCCAGAAGGTAGAGGCATGAACCAGTCATCCCTTATGTACATAGAATTCAGAAACAAGAATTTTGGTTTGTTTGTAATGTTTAAGATTTGCAAAAACAAAATTTGCTATCATTCATTATATCGATAGAGAAGATTGTCATAATTCTAAAAAAAAGGAGTGTATAAAGTACAGCTGACTCCTGTTTATTCTTGTTGACAATAAGAATATATTGGTTTGAATTATTTGCCTAAGATGTCACAGGTTCATAAATTGGGGGCATTTCCTCGTGATTCTCTTGTTCTGGAGAGTAACCTTAGGTTTTTTCCTTCTGTTTTATTTTTTTATATATCTAATACTTAAAATTTCCCACATCTGTTTTAATGTTTTAAGTGGAGAATAGCTATATTCTGGATTCTTTTTGATAGCGTTGATTAAATACATTTGTTCCTTGATTTAGCCACTATTCTTTGATCCAGGCACTGTGCTAGGTCTAGGTTCTGAGGATTCAAAATTAAGATAATTCATGTCCTGATTTATAGCAAATATTTGTCGACTGCCTTTGTGGTTAGGTATTAAATAAACTCTTGGTATTTTGGTCCCGAGATTCTTGCTTCCTTTGTAGGAAGATTTTATTTCCAACTTTACTGAATCATCTTGTGGCCGGAATCCAGTGTCCTGTCATCTTCGGTTCTTGGGATTTCAGTCTGTTCTTGCTTTTAACCCCAGAGCTTTAAGGGAAGATTTATAGGTATCTTTGTGTTTCCTATGCTTGCCTAATATCATTGCAACAGTGCGTATCAGTAAACTGTAGGGTTATTGGGGAAAAGATTTTCTAAATTAACTTCTGTAACAAGGTTTAAACCGAAAGTTAACAGATATGTCTGAGATTAAGTATAGATGGGGCAATCATGTTTATCTTCTTCCTCCTGTGATTCTAACCTGGTCCACGCCACCAAAAATCTAATCACAGGTTTAAAAATTAATTTCACAAAATAAAAATAATTCCCTGTTACTGTTTTGTAAGCAACACTTTATAATCTCTAAAGACAATTCTAATTGAAGACCAGTGAACAGAATTGAATAAAAAGTGAGTTTTATTTAAATGACAACTGAACAAAAACATTTTTAAAATCATTTTTTTCTTTCAAATATGCTCCCCCCAAGGTCTCTAAACTTCACCCTCCTATTTTTGTTAGAAATGAAATTTTTTGATATATGTATATAATTTCTCAGACCTGTATGTAAACATAGTAAATGACTAAAAATGCTTTCCAACAGTAATGCAGTTTCACTCTTCCTTCTTTCCTCATTATTTATTCATAAAGTAATAATAATTATCATTTGTCAACCATCTATTAGGCAAATGATAAGGGGTTTGCACATATTATCTCATTTACTATGAGGATGGTGCTATTATGTATGTAGACAAGGAAAAAGGCTGAGAGAAATGAATGAATTTGCCCAGGGTCACATAGTAAGTGGTGGAGCTGGGCTTCTGACCTGGCTTCTTCTTCAAAGCATGTGCCCTTAGGATAAATGAAGCCAATACTTGTAAAATAATTGCAGTAAAAACCTGATTTTAGTAAGCTTTATGAAAATTGATTTTGGGGGAGGATTAAAAAAATGCTTCCCTCCCAAAATACAGATACCGAAGTTATTCATTGAAAGCATAACCCAGTGTCTAGGCACAAAAGGGACAAATTAAGTATGGAATGAAGCTTCTGTCCTCAAGGAACTCTATAGCTAGTTGAAGAAGCAGTTAATACATACGATAATGGAAACGGTGCACAGTTTTTTCCATGTATGGCAAAGAGGTGATCAGTATTGGCAGGACTAGGTTGTTGGTTACTTGAATGGAGAAGATGTGACACTTGGGAAATGTCTCATAGTTTAATCAGAATTTGCATAGGTACAGGTTGGGAGAAAGCTTTTTTGTAGTGAAAAAAGGGAGATTGGCACAAAAGCAATGAAGAAGATAAGCTTTTATAATAAAATTTAAAAAGCACAGTTTCTACTTAGTTTAACTTCATTAAATTCCTTTTTTTAGGCACTGAAACATCTCTGGGAGGTGATGTGTATATAGTCTTTACTCATATAAACACTAAAAGTTCAAATAATTGCATGGACTTCTAAGCCAGACAGGCTTTTTTGCTGCAGTTATTTTGTGTGTGTGGGGTGGAGGAGAAAGGGAGAGACAACCTCATTAAGGAAACAATACCT
Source organism: Eonycteris spelaea (assembly GCA_003508835.1). Classification (NCBI taxonomy): domain Eukaryota; kingdom Metazoa; phylum Chordata; class Mammalia; order Chiroptera; family Pteropodidae; genus Eonycteris; species Eonycteris spelaea. Next base: position 11,521,956 of record PUFA01000006.1, read on the forward strand.
GTGTTCAAGAATGTGCGAATCTTTTTTTTTTTTTTTTGAATCTTTTGAAGTCAAGGAGAATCAACTCCATTACAAGAAATTGATCTCTAGTAAAGTTCGGGCTGCTTGGTTCTTGTTTCCTTCCTTCCTTCCTTCCTTCCTTCCTTCCTTCCTTCCTTCCTTCCTTTTTCTTTTTTTTTTTTGATCAAAGCCGCTGCTAGACTCTTGGTGTCACTTTGCAAGATTTAGAAATCTTGCCAAAGAAGTGGCTTCTTAAAACATCACTTTCAAACCTTGCTGGTTGTGTGAAGTACAGTTCTTAGCTGAAGGACTCACAGTATAGTGCTTTACTTGCTCCCTATTCTAGAAAGTCAACTTAAAAAGTAAGATAGGAAAATGTCTTAGGATTAGGGCCACAAATTATTGTCAGATATTTCATCCACTGCTTGCTAGCCTCTTTCATTCAACTTAAAGTCAAAAGGTCTGAAAAAGTTTACAGGCACATATTCCAACAGCTTTGTATTTACACAGGAAAAGATTAGTCCGTTGAGTATTCAAGAATGTATCACTGTAGTACTGAGGAAGGCTCACCAGCCTTGGGCTTTGAGGTGTTTCTGCATTGGTTTTTTGTTCATGAACTTGCATGGCTTATTGCCCCACCTGTAGGAGGGTTGTATCATTACTGTTCATGTTCTGAAAAGGATGGATTTGCAAAGAGAGTGGTTCTAATTGTAAAGTACTTTGAGAGTCTTTGACAGAAAAGGTACTTTATTCTTCCTAATTGGTTTTCTAACTTTTAAAAACCAAGAACCTTCATTCTTTTCAAGATTTTTTAATGTTTTACATGTGATAAACTTGACAGCTTTCAGGAATGTTAAAGATAGTAGTGATTATTTCTGGAAAAATCGATGTATTTAGATATGTGGCCCTCGGTCTTTGTATTAAACTGAAGCATAGAAAAACTTACCCTTGGTAATAGGTTTGTAAAACTGAGGAAGGGAATCTGGAAAGTGTTCCTGTATATGAGTAATAATGAATCCTAACATGTTCCCTGGAAGTAAGAATAAGGTGAGATGTATTTAAGATATAACTGCAGGTTCTCATTATTTGATACATAGGAATTCTATTCATAAGTGTGAGCCAGCAGAATGAACGGCTTGGAGACAGAGGAATTGGATAGTGATTTGGAGAGCTGGTAATCCAAAGAAAGGTATAACTTGGTGAGAGAGATCTCATTGGACCAGAACGCTGAAGCCACAGTTTCCAGTCTTAGCTCAGACATTCAGCTTCTTTGGACTTTGCTTTTTTCCATTTGTAAGACAAAGCAGGACTAGATGGTTTCCCAGGACCCTTTCAAGTCTAAGAGTCTCACAGTTTTCCCATAATTCTATCTTTAAAAATCTAGAAAACAGGATTAGTTCTGCTTTTTCTAGGATATTCCAGAGGGCATCTAAAACTGTCTTGAGAATGACTTCCTCCTTGTTCCGCAGAGGTTCTGTAACTTTCCATCGGGTTCTCTCAGTGTCTCATTTCCTGCTCTGCAGCTGTCTGCGACGTTGCAGCACCTGTCCTTCAGGGCTCATGGGTTGGTAATTCTGAAGTCAGAGCAAGTGGGGGCTTAATGTGGCTACTAAGTCTGTTAAAAATTACTTTCCACATCTTTCCATCATGGCAAGCATAATGGCTCATAGGATTGGAGGCTTTCAGGTAGCTAACAGTACTTCTAGGATCCCCAGTCCTAGAAGGGCTACCCGACACTGGCAGTTCCTTTAAGTTAGGATCCCATAATAGTAACTCATTTGACTTCAGAATTGATTGGATTTTGGAAAGGAGAAATATTGTCTGCCAGCAAGATCATGCAACCTTTCTTGCAGAAGGGAGGAAAAATTAATGTTTCCTTCCAGTGTATTAATCTAAAAAGATGTGACAAAGTAGTATAACATCCTTTTTTTCCCTCAAAATGTAGCTTTTGAGTACAGATAAGAATGGTGAAAGCTTCCTAGTTCCATAACTTTGTATTAATGCCTTTAGTTTTTGTGGATTTTTGACATCTTGCTGTTAAAATGAAATGTTTACTTTAGAGAAAACATAGTTAGCTAGGCCAAGTGACTGGGAGAATGAGATCTTAGTTACTAATGTTCTTGTAATAGATTAATGACTGTAGGTTAGAGGCGAAGTGACCTCTTCATGATTCTTGTTTGGGAAAGTTCCTGGGATCTCATAATAGTTTTGGGGTTGGGTTTGGGCATTTTGAGGAACAAGATTAGAAGAAGGTGTCTTCTAATCCTGAGAATGTGGGTTCATGTGTCATTTAGAACCTGCTTCCCAATTCCGGTCACTTTGAGACCTGTGTGGAACTCTATTCATTCCAGTATCTGCCTTCTATCCTGCACTGGAAAGACTAGGCAGATGTACCATCGTGTATGTTGAGCAGTCTTCGAATGTTTGAGTGCAGTAAGATATAGCTGATCCAGTCTACGTAGTGCTTAATCTGTCTCCATTTAATTTCTCCCTTTTATCCTCCTTTGGCTGAAATATTTTCACCCACGTCAGTATGCTGTATTTGAGGATAATCAAACTAAATAACTACAATATTACATTAACACTTTGGCATTGGTTTCATTACCTATGTGAATCTCCCAGCAGGTTTTTGAGAAATATCAATACCAAATATTTTTTTACGTGAGTAAAATGGGTCCTAAGGTTAAGTGACTTCCTGCTAAGGTCGTAAATGTCCTGATGTGGATTCACTTCAAGTTCTATTTCATTAGGCTCAGAATAATAATAACTTCTGTGTAATGAGTATATGTGGTTTTCCAAGTCCTGTGCTAATCACTTCATATCCATTACAGTCTTCACAGTGGTTCTACAATATTACAGTGCCCTTTTATAGGCCAGGCAAAAGAGATTAGAGAAGTTGACATGATCATGAGCAAGCTGTTTGAACCCACTTTCTATCAGTCCAAATCCTGAATTTTTCTGTTGTTCGTTTCTGTATGTCCAGAATCTACCCATAATTCAAAATCCAAAGCTTTCTTGCTCTCATCAATGAGAAACAATGGAAGGGAATTCAGTATCATTCTTATGACCCTAATTCATTTTCTATGTAGTGATTTGTGTAAATGTTTTCTGTTTCCTTGCACATAGATTAGTTGAGGGCAGGGATGTCAGCTAATAAGGTATTTTGTAAACAATAGCTATCTAATATATTATTTTGTATGAATCTTATATTAGTAAATATCTTTTTCTAAGCATAGATTCCTTTTTATTTTCTTTTACTTTGTGAGATGGTATCGCCCTCCCCTCAAGGGACCACAGTTCAAGAAATATTTATTGCCGGTATTCTCTGTTCAGATTATTTTCCACCCTCAGGGATGTGGGGGTGTGAAGGGGAGGATGAGGAACAGATACAACTAAAAAGCATTTATTCAACCTCTGCAAATTTTTACATTTTTAAACTATTAGATAATTACTTTTGCAAGGAGTACATAAGATGAATAGTAAATTAGCAGTGCTGTTATCCAAGTTGAATCTGATATAAAGGCATTTATTATAAAGGATCTTTTGTTTAATATAGTTGTAACCAGATCAATAGGACACTTTCTCTGGGCCATCTGCTGGGACATGGAAATATCCTCATATATATATACAACCAGACATAATGGTATTTAGAAAACTGAAATAACTTTTGTTATATTTCTTGGTTAAGTGTGTATTAAACTATGTTGTACATAATTCTTGTTTACTGTTATTTTACTGATGAGGAATCAGAACACCAAAGTTTAATTCATTGTCTTGATTAATTAATGCATTCTGTGGTTTCATAACAAAGCATATAGAGGAAGTAGTTTAATTTCTCTGTTGGTCTTGCTTATATACATAGTAGCCGTACCTATGAAATATGCATCTGGAATTCATGAAAAAGGGACCTTGTCCATATCTGGCACACCGAGGTCCTTGTCTTGTCAATTTAATAATTAAAAATACCCTGACTCGATGTGGGGGTGGGTTCGATCCCATCTCCTTTCTCAGTTTTGAGCTATTTGCTTCTTTGGGGATATGAGGTGGGTAGGTCCTGAAGCGATCTAGATGTTTTCGTGGTTTTATTCATGAACTTTACAGGTTTCCTAAGTGATCTGGAGACTTATCTTTTGCACACTGAGCTCTCAGATACTATTGCAAGAGTAATTTAAATTATTATTAAAGTCTAGATGTAATGAATGTGGTTATGTTACAGATCAAACCATGTAGTTTATACATAAGTAAATACAAGTAACCTTATTTATATAGGTAACTTGCAGAGGTAACACAGTCCTCTTTTTCCTTACATTCTGTATCCTGCAGAAAAGCCTGGGTCACTCTGGTTATTTCTTCATTTTCTGAATATACTGCAGTCTATCAAGTTTTATGAAGATAGCAGAGAAAAGTTTCTTTTGGCTCTGTTACAGTAGCTAGAAGTGGGAGGGTATAAAGAAAACATTACTTTCAGTGGATTCAAGAGAGTATGTGCAGTGGAGAAAGGATTGCTGTGGAGCTTGCCCTAAGTTAATTTATTGTAAAATAATGGGGAGATTGAAGTGCTAACAGTATCTCCAAGTTTTTTTGAAGGGCATGCTTTATGAAAGTATGGTGTCTTTTGTGTGTTTCTTTTCAAGGATGAAGTTAACAGTGTGCCCTATGCTCCTTTGGAAGGGAGTACATTTTAACAGTAATCATCAGTTGGAGAACCGTTTGCAGTTCTAATCTGTGGTTCTCCCAAAATTTAAGAGCTACCAAATTTTTCTCATCTCTGTTTGCTTTTTCGCTCTTACTGTTCCCCAGCAACCCACAGTGGATTTCAGGACAGTCATACAACTTTATGCATTGAACCTGTAAACTTAAACTTGCAACACGATATTCATTCTTATACCTGGATGGATCCTGATTTTATCTAGCCTTTGCATTCTTTGGCTCTATAGAATAGATATCTGATTAAAAGAGCTTCAGTGATAGACTGACTGCCTTAGTGACTTCATTCATGATCATCATGATGGGCTTATGACTCTTCTCTTTTGAAATTATATAGCTTTAAAAAAAATGCTTTGAAACAGAGAGGCATCTGAGCAGCGGTTTGTACCTTCCTCGCCCCCATTTCCACAGGTCCTTTTAACATTTCTTGCCTAGATTACTGCAGTGATCTTTTTGCTTAGCCTCCCAGCATCCATTTGCTCTCATCCCATTTTATGGAGGAATGTCACATTAATCTTTTAAAATTAGTTGATATTCCCTGTTTCTGCTGGTTGGTTTAGGTGCTCCATAAAACCTCACTGGCAACTGGACTAGTGCTTTTTACCCTCTCCTTACTCCTTCCTTATGTTAATGCCAGGCTCTTTTTTTTTGTTGGTAGGCTCTCACCCTACTTGCTTTCATTTTTACCTTTGCTCTTTGTAGAAAGTCCTTACACTGTCCTTTCTCTCTCTCTACTCCTCACCTCATTTAAAGCATTCCTTCTCTGGTCCTATCCCAGGTTATTGTTCCTTCCTTCATCTGTAGTAGGTTGTAAAGTTTAAGGATCTGTACCCCACTATTACTGTGCTTATCTTAAAATGCTTTGTAACTTTATCAGTTTGATTCCTGGTGGGTCCTCTTCCCTCTCCCTAATCTTTTCCAGTAGTGGCTAATGCAGGCTTTGCAAGTAATACTGTTTAAGTAATACTTTGCTATTTGACTTCAGTGAGTACTTGTGCTGAAACTTTTTTCCAGTGGCCAGAAAATCAGTATTGGTTTTCTAAATGTGGGAGAGATCAAATTACCTCATATTGGTCAAGCCTAAGTGATTTATTTGATTTCATTCTTGTTGGTGGAAATGTTATTAAAGGACATTAGATACAACTATTCACAATGCTTATGAAAAATACTTAAAAGCCCTGGAAAATATTTTGAAAATCTGTTAATTTTATATCCCGTATAATTATAATTAGGCAAAAAACTTTTTTTTTTTAGGAGATTATGTTAGATTTCAACCAAAAGAGATACGTAGTTAAGAGACCATTAATATGGACTCTATTTCAGTAGTAACCATCTTGCCATGTAAGCTAAAAATTTTGAGCAGTAATTACTAGATGCCAGGCTATAATGCTGCCTAGTAGAGAAATGTGAAAAAATTATAGCAAACACTGACTCTTAGTTTTTTTGTGTTTTGAATTAAATAGAACAAAAAGTTTTAGCATTTAAAAACCTTTACATATTAAGTATTGAGTAACCAATTAAAAAGAAGGAGGGACACTTCCTTATTTGTAAATATACAAACGGGAAGTGATAATTTAATCATATTTAAATTGAAAGAGAAGAAAAAAACACAGTCCTTTTGTTTATATACTTATTTTTAATTAAAAAAAACTGGTTTGAGATTAAACTATTGAACATTTCTAACATTTTTTATTTAAGCTAGTTTTCAAAGTGGATTGCAAGGTGTTTGCTTTCTTAAAAATACTTGAAGCATATGGTGTAAATTCTCCTTTTAAAATCACCACTAAATTGTCACTTTAAAATTATGTTGAAGTGAAATGTGTCTGCTAAAGAGAAAACATTTATTTGAAGCGAATTCTGTACCACCATAATCAAATTTTATTTATTAGAAAAGTAGTTCTAAATCATGATAAAAGTTTTTTTTTTTTGTAACAAATCACCTATAAACCCACTACCCCACAAGTAGCTATTTTAGTTTTTATTTTTCTTTCCAATCTTGAACTAAAAGGGATGGATGTGTGAGGAACAGTCTTTACATCTATATTTTACTTCTAAAATTTAATGTTATTTAAAAAAAAATTTTTTTTAGGTGAGACAACCCTTGGTTGACCTCACAGATTCCAAGGACCTTGTCAGTTTACAATCCCTTATTTTTTTATTTTTTACACCTACAGCACCTGGTCTTCTTAGGTGGTCTTCTGTCCAAGTACTAAGCAGGTCCGACCCTGCTTAACCTGCAAGATCAGACGGGATCGGGCTTGTTCAGGGTGGCATGGCTGTAGACTAATGTTATTTTATAAATATCACTTATAGTCATTATGACTCTTGGATGAGCTTACATTGTTGTATTTACCTTTTTGCACATTTAGTTTGCTTCCAACTTTTTTGCTCTTAAACTTTGAATGTAGTTTTTCTTTTGATTTCTTTTTTGTAGTTTCTCTTTGTTGAGATAAATTCTCAGGAATGAACATGACTTTTGATGTATATATTTTCTCTAAAATGAAAAGACTTCCAAAAATTGTCCTAACAGTGAATAGATGTACCTTTTCTTTAAGCCTTGTAAAGAATATTGATTTAATGTTTAAATCGATTCTTGTTAAAGCTTTAATAATAACGTGTGTAGTTCATAGTATTTGTGTGAAAGCACATTGTATACTCACTTGATTTCATAGCTACCCTCTTATCGAATGGAGGGCTAGGTAAATCTCCTTAAGGGCATTAAGATTTTAAGTAGGGCTTTAAGAAAATTATACAATTCTCACACATTAGACCTCTGACTAGAACGTTTGACTGGCAGTGGTAGCCAGTACTTTATTTCAGTCAGTCCTGAGCAGTCATTTTTCTGAGTTAATGTCAGATTCTTTTAATGTAATGAGAAAATTACTAAGAGATTAAAAAAAAAATAGAGGGAGGGGCTATATCTTACCAGCTAGTTAAAATATCAGGTATTTGACTTGGGCATTGGCTATATTCCAGTGAAACTAAACTTGTGTTGGAAGTTTGCATTTCTAGGTAACATGACCAAACTGGTTCATGCCTGCAGGGCTGTAGCATTCCTGTGACTAGGACTCCTTAAGAAGCCATATTTCTGCTCTGAGAGACTGCTCTATGCAGCCTGTATTGAGTGTGTAAGCAGTTACCTAGTATTTTATTCCTCTTTAGTGCAGAGTACTTGTTGCAGAATGTGGTTAGTGTTGACCAGCAGAAAACCTCATTGATACTTCCCTATGCAAATATTAGTGGTGATATGGCCAGACAAGCCCAGTCTTAAATAATCATCCTGCTCCTTAGTTTCTGCAAAGTTGTAGTCATGGTTCTGCTTGTAGTGTTTTCTTAGGGCTCTTAATTTTATGGGATTTATACTGGAGTGGGCGGGGTGATACTGTGCTCACATCTGCTAGCTGAGTACATGCGAGCATTTCATTGGTTGGCCATTAGTTTTGTGAAGTCTATTGGTTATTTTTTCTTAAATAATAATAGCAGGTAATTCTTTGAGTGGTTCATTGTATGTCTTTACACACTACCTTATTTAATGCCCATAACAGTTCATTTTATAGGTGAGAAAGCTGAGGGTAGAGGGTTAAATTCACACAGTTGGGATGTAAAACCATTTAAAAAATGATTGCAGAGCACTTACATGTGCTTTACCACTGTATCGGCTCTTAAAATGAGAATCCTAGAGGTTCTTGACATTCTCAGCCCCTTATTGTCTCTACTTCTGTTTAAAGAGCTCTTAGTAGGAGTTAATGTGATGATTGGTTGTGCAAGTGTGGCTTTGTGTATTTTATTTTGTTAGATGATGCAGTAAAAAAGGTGTTTCCAAACAAAATTTAGTTTTCCAGTAAGTGGATAACATTGTTTGTAAACCGATTCTTGATTTCTGTTGTGTTTTCCAGAAGACTCATGAATAAGCTTACTTGATTTCTTTGCTTTCCTTAAGTCTTTTCTTTTACAAACCTATGGTTCAAGCTGGGATAATAGTGGTGTGTTTTTCTCCCAAAGATTTGAGAGCAGATACTATATTGGACGAGTAGTTAGGAATCCTATTTAATGGGATAATTCAAGGAAGAGTTCATGATCTGTGTTGTATTGCAGGGGAGGATGTAGGATCTCTCAAGCCTTGGTTCTGTTTAGCAGGTTATGAAAGGGACTTCGATCACTAATTCAAAGACGATTGATTGGATTATGGGATTAACGTCCCCCTCCGCCCCCAACCAGAACCACAGGAGACTAATGCATAAAAACCATAGTGCAGTTTACTAATTTATAAGGAGAAATAACTCTCAAGCGGATAGGATAATTGCATTCAGTAATCAGCATGCTTGGCTACAGGAGGAAGCCAAGTTCTCATTAGAAGTTTGCTTGGTAAGCAGAGCCTGAGCCAGGGAAGTTACTTGGATGGTTTTAGTGTCTACTGTAATCGAGCTACTATCTTGCCTAATACAGCGATTGCTTTTTAAAGATAGACTTGTTAGTGCATCTTATGCCCTCTCCCTCCAGGTACCAACTGGATAATACTGCCTACATCTGACTCCCAGGGTCTCCTTTGCTTTTGTTGGACCAGTTTCTATTTTGTTATCTTCCTCTAGAATTGTCAAATCCTTTAATCCTCTTATTGCCTAATCTTTCTTTAAAGTAAATGTTGTCAACCTCTGCTGTGATCTGTTCTTTTTTGTCCTGTCAAAAACAGTAATTTCAAGTTCTTCATGGGAGTAAGCATGAACCATCTTTTCATCCACTAGTTGCATTTCAGTTTTTGGTGATTGAATTTAGGTGTGGCTTAAGTGAAGTTTTGATAATTTGATAATTATGCCAGTGGGTTGGTGAACCAGAATGTTTTAGCCAATGCTATAGATGATGTTACTTCCAGAAAGGTTGCTGTTGGATTTGAAATAACAATTGGATACTCAAATCACTTTGTTTTTACAAATCAGTAGGTTATAGTATTGCTTCTTTTAATATGATTAGATTTGAACAGTAATGTCTTTATTTTAGATGAGTCTTGGATATGTATGTGATTGTTATTAATTCTCAGTAAGCTTATGTCTAAATTGATTTACTTTTGCATATTTAAAAAGCCAGTCATCTTTTTAATACAGAAAGACTATAAGACAAAACAGGGAAGAACATGAAATGGAATGATGTATTTTTCCACATTGTATGTTAGGTGTTAGAAATGGTACAAGAAGTGCTTCTTGAAACAAACTCTTAAAGAAGTGTTCTGAATGTAAGAAAACTCCCCCATGCATTCACAACTGTATCAGCTACCTATTGCTACATAACACATTTCCCCAGAATTCAGTGGCTCAGAACAACACAGTGTTTAAGCTTCACAGTTTCTGTCGGTTAAGAACCCAGTTGTGGGCTCACAAGACCCTCTATTTCACGGTCCTTCACAAGCTGCAGTCAAGATCTCAGCTGGAGCTGCAGCCATCTCAGTTCAGTTGGGGGAGGGTCGGCCTCCAAGCTCACTCATGTAGTTGATGTTAGGATTAAGTTCCCCTCAGGTTGTTGGACTGATGTCCCGTGACCTCTCATGATTTCCTTGCTAAATTGGCTTCTATAGGACAGCTCACAACATAGCAGTTAGCATCATCAAAGGGAGCAGGCAAGAGAGATGAGAGCAACAGGGCAAGAGAGGAGTAGAAGCAAGACGGATGTCAGTTTTCTGTAACATCATCTTGAAAGCTTCAACCCTTCACTTTTGCCTTGTGTTATTCCTTAGAAGCGAGTCATTAGGTCTAGCCCCTTCTAGGGGGGGAATTTCATAGGGCACGAGTACCAGGAGACAGAGGTCATTAGGAGTCATTTCAGATTCTGCTTCCCACATAACTTAGGAGAAGGGGATATTTTGGAGGAAAGAAAGAAACGCTAGGTTCTCTATAAAGATCCAGAGACTCTGACGAGATTTGCTAAGTTTGCTTCTGTCTTTGCTCAGGTACTTTGCTGCAGTACTTTCCTTTCCTTCCCACTTGCTGGGTGCTCTTGCAACCCAACTTTCTACTTTTTTCCCCTCTTATAACTTGCATACTGCCACCCTCTCACCACCCCCTTTTTCTTTATCTCTTACGGACTTGCTTTTTTAGTCGCTGCTGTTTTTATTGATAATAGTTCATTGAGCTTCTTGCAGCTACTTTGCCAAAGCATATGGAGTTCTATTACTTTTTGGGCTGTTCCTAAAATCTGTTTAGGATTTATATTTATACCATTTTTTAATAGTGGGAGATATGGTTGCTTCTTGGTTTAGACTAGGGTCTTGAGTTTTTTTGGTGTGTATTATTCTGAGACTTGTTGGATCTATTACTACTTTGAGAAGTAGTCTCTCCAATTTTTAGCACCTATGTACATGTATTGCTGTTTCCTTTTGAGAGAATTTGGCCAGGAAACAGTCTTGCTTTTGTATTCACCTGCTTTTGCTGGCTTTGTGTGCTATGACAGCCCAGTAAGCTAAAGTGAAAGACAACAGGATCCCAGAGTCATTTTTGAAGCCTTTGGGTTCAAGGACTTCTGCTTTCAGAAAGCACTTTGACAAATTATGGACAGACAACATTTTGCACATATAGGCTGGTACTTATAGAAGCTTTTCCTTGAGTTTTGAATAAAGATTTCCAAATTTGTGTGGAGAGGGATAAGAACCATAACGAATATTTTTGATCACCTTTGTTCTTTCCACTATTATATGGAAAATAAAATTAACCAACAAGTGAGGTGTCCCTTGTGCTGACATTCTTTCTTCTAGTACATAGAGGGGGAGTTGATGTGGACTCCTGTTTGCTCACACTCCTTAGAAATTAAAGGAGAAAAATCAGAATGTTAGTTGTAAAGGGTACAACCAAGAGGGAAAGAAATTCTGTTTGTAATCTTGTGAGAGGGCATTTTTGAGACTAAAAGGAGAGAAAGAAGTTTAAAAACAAGAATTCTTGAATTGTGCTTGAGGTAGTTTGCATAAATTTTCAGTGTCCCTCCTGTGATTTACAGTTATTTTGCTTTGGTGTAATGCCACTAAGTACATTTGTTGAGAACCTACTGTGTGGCAGGCATTGTACTCATCAGCAATACTTCTAATCATCACAACAACTTGGAAAATAATCTCCTTCATTAGTTAAAGAGAATGAGGAGCAGGGTGGTCCAGCAGTTTGTCCTAGGACATATCAAAGTGGTCTAGTCCAGGGCTTCCTTATTCCACCTCTTAGCTGTGTCTGGTCTGTCCTGCCTATTGTACCCCATCCCCAGTCCCTTCAAATGAACAGACTAGCTACCTTCTTGTTCACTTCAGAGAATGAAACAGAGAGGGTTACTAGGAATTGGCTGCTTGTAACTGTTCATCTTCAAGTAAACTTATGTGTCTGTGCAATTAATTGCGGACCCAAATATGTCTTCTGTCATGATTGCTTTGATTAGAAAATAAATTAGGGCCTGAATTAAAAACTGCGTGGGAAACTGCTTTGGTCCAGGAACCCTTGTCTACCAGATGGATTTATAGAGCTAGAGTAAAATTATGCTGAAAAAACTGAGAATTTAGGTTTAGAAAGGTGAGATTTATTTTAGTAAGGGCAAAGTTGAGTTATTCCTCTATTATTATTGGATTATGGGAAACAAATTGGAAAGGTAAACCTTTATTGTTAAGTAGAAGAGCAAATGTTTTATGCTTCCTGGTTTTTTTCTGTTTCTCTGAGAAATTCAACTCCCCAGGTGTGCTTTCTTTTTTATCCCGAAAGCAGTGATTAAGTACTCCCTCAAACACCTGAGTTTCTTGTCTGTCTAGTAGCAGCTGAAATGAAAACATAATTAGAGGAAATAATAGGGACATTTTAGTAAGTAAGTGATGACCAGAATGAAGAATGATGGGATTCTAGTTTTTCATTGTAACTCTGGTCACTAATGCTTTTTTTTGCAAAACTGTAATGTGTTTTGCATTTCTTTGGTTGAAGCTCATTTAAACTTCTCATATTAGATTAGGGCCAGTGATGCCTGCATTTCTAAGAAGCATAGAATGCTTTGTCAAGTCAGTTTAATGACATTACTAAATATTGTTAAAATTAATCGAGGTTTAGAGATTCTTATTTTCCTTTCAATAATGGGGAAAGATGGCTTTTCTTTCCTTATCTTGGAATAAGTTAATGATGTGGTTGGGAAGTGTGTTTTGTTTTTTCTTTCTGGTGATGGAAGTGTTTTTGGTTAACAGAATCTCTTTATATACCATACCTAGTAGCTGGAGTCTGAGTTCATGCTCTAGCTTGAGTAACTTTGTATGGTCAATCAGTACACATCTAGAGTGTTTTAGTAGTTGTAGGTACTTTCTTTTTTCAGTAAGAGTTTTCTTAGGAAGCAGTTAGCTGATAGGTCTAAGATTAGTCCCTCCCCTTTAAAAATCTTGGCGTAGATAAAGTGAACAATTCTAGATATTTAAGCTGAGCATCTGTCGTTTGCGATGGGTTGATTTGTGTGTGCGCCCCCTGCCCTACCCTGCCTTAGGTCTCTGTGACTTTTACCAAATATACAGTAGTGCTCTGACCACAATCCGTGTAGCCAGAACACTGTGATTAAAGACCTTCAGGGCACATGAGCATCTTCAGTACCCTTGTCTAAAAGAAAGTGTTGACTGCTGTACTTTCATCCTTTATGAATTCTTTAAAAGCATCTATTATTTTTAATTTGCAGCAGCTCTTGCCAGGTAAAAAGTTTTGGGAAACAGATGAATCCAGCAAAGATGGACCAAAAGGAATATTCCTGGGTGATCAATGGCGAGACAGTGCCTGGGGAACATCAGGTAATCTAGATCTAGCATCTGTACTGTGATTTATGCTTGTCTTAGAGCTCCTTTTCTCAGCAATTGGCAAGCCATGAATTTTATATCAGTGACATAAGCATGTCAAGCATTGTCTTGTCTTGCAGTATAATTGCCACGAAGGAGCTTATATGATGTAATTTATTAAAACATAATTAACACAGAATCAAATCTTCAATATTTTATCGAAGTGGTAGCCACAGGGGAATGGTCTTATTTGAAAAGACCGTAATTTCACCTGAAACTTCTTGTTCTGTACTGCTGTCAGTATACTTGCAATTAGAAAACCCATGCCTGCCATTTGAAGTCATGTTTCTTTTTCCTCCCCTTGCTGGTGTAATGTGTATGGGATGATCAATCTATAAATGTGGTTGGGGCCAAATCAAGTCACTGGGCATGGATGCTCTTCTGAACAGACTGTCCTTGAAGAGGAATGAGGAAAACTTGTAGAGACAGCAGAAAGAAATGACAGATGATAGGGAGGAAGGAGACAGAAAACCCAAAAGCTGATGTGCTGTGTTACAGCATAGTGTAAGAATGGAACCTCAGATGACACTGAGTCATCAGAAAATATCAAATTATGTTGATTTTTAAAAAGGGCGGTAAAACCACATTTTGTTTTAGTAATAATATCACCAATAAAATATATTAAAAAGAAATTCTGCTACTTGAAAGGGGTAACATTAATTTATCCACTTAACTAGATAAATCAGTTATATGAACTGCTGTATTGCACAGCTATTCTGGATATGAGGGGTGTGTTCTGCTTCCTTAGCTATGTAGAATATTATACTTAGGGAAAACCATAGTAGGAGGTTTAGGCTCAACTGACCATGGCAGGTTTCCTGATTCCTAGTCATTGGTTTATCCATGAGACATCACTCATAATTTGTTTGAGCCGCTGGCTGCACTATATCATGCTTGTGTATCTTTTTTGTAGATCATTCAGTTTCCCAGCCAATCATGGTGCAGAGAAGACCTGGTCAGAGTTTCCATGTGAACAGTGAGGTCAATTCTGTACTGTCCCCACGGTCGGAGAGTGGGGGACTAGGCGTTAGCATGGTGGAGTATGTGTTGAGCTCATCCCCGGGAGATTCCTGTCTAAGAAAAGGAGGATTTGTAAGTTGGCTTGAGGAACTTGTTCCTATATCTCTCTTTTTTTTTATCCCCTAAAACAAAACATGCCTGTTTAGTTTCCTTAGATATTCACAGCACTAGTTACAGGGTATTATAAAACACTTTTATTAAAATTAGATTTCAGCAAACTTGTAGGAGATGTAAACTTAAAAATAGAGAAATAATGGTTTTTTTTTGGGATACACTGATAGTAATGTGAGGCAAAAACTGAAATCTAGATCACATTTCATTGGTCTACCAGAAAATACCATTTTTGGTTTAAAATATACAAAGAAGTAAACAGTTGGAATTAAAGAAAGCTGAAGCTGAGGTATTAGTATTGACTAGATTGGAGAGCAGTGATTCGCCAGTACCCAAGAATCCTTAAAATGGATCAGATATGTAGGATCACTCTTGTTTTGCTAGCTAGGCTTTAATTATGGGATGGTCTTTGGCCATTTTTAAACAACCTTGCCTTTTACATCCAGCCTGTCAGGAAATTAGAAATTCTGTTAATTCTATATTTGTATTTTTTGTCGGGTTCATCATTTATCTCTCTAATGCTAACTTGTAGCCAAAGCACAATCTGTCTATATCCTCTTCCTTTTTTTAAGTCTAAACATTCTTCCTCAGCATCTTTGATAGCCTTTCTCAAAACTAGTCCTTTCTTACATCATTGACTTTTTAGGTCTAGATAAAAACATTTGAGTCTTCCTCATTCTGTATTCTGTGACTGGTTTTATATTCTAGGTTATAGACAGGAAGGCCATGAGAGGCGCCATGAATATACATGTTTTCCCCTTTTTGGAGCTCGTACTACCTGTTGGCAATCATTTAAGAGATCTTTTTTCTCTCAAATTATATTAAAAATGTTGCCTCCATGTCTGTCTGTCTTTATCTTACAGCATTTGTTGTTGATATTTTTATTGGCACACATCCGTTGCTAGGTGTCAGAGGCTTGGTCTTATTTTTCCCTTTCCACTTCAGACTTCTTTAGAGTAACAGTAGTTCATTTTTGGTGCAGCACACTCAAGTGTCAAGTACAATTCTTTAATATATTGATGTATATTAAATGAATGATTGTTGCTTTGGTTGGCATGAAGAGAACAGGTCCATATGGAGTTAGCTTTATTCTAAGGTTGTCAAAGGTGATGCTTCATCTGACATTGACACTCGACATGTAGCTAGAGCTTTTAATTCCACAGAAAAATCAGAAAAAATGAAGTGAAATGAAATTTCTTTAAGAGACTGGTTTGGATTTTTCCCAGGTCCACACCTAGAAGTTTGGTGTGAGGAATTTAGCTAGAAGAGGATCTTTTACTTTTATAACTGCAGTTAGGATCAGGGGACTAAATTGGGGTTTTTGTGTTAGTCTTGACTTATAGCCATTCCAAAGCTTAACTGATTGCTTTTGGATCTTTTCGACTCTGCAAAGATATAGGTCAGGTTTAGTGGCTTGTGAATCATAGAGGAAAAGGCTTCTTTTATTTGAATCTTTCCAAGAGGCTGCATGAGAAGAACAAGGTCTCTACCCTTTGGATGTGGGGAATAGGATCAGGCAAATATGATTACTTTTGCCTGTTGTCCCATGGGAAGAATGGTGTTACTACTTCTCTCCTTTCGCCTTCTCTCCAGCTCACCTCTTTTTCTGTCCTTACACTTTCCTAGTCTTATGAATATGGATTGCTTATATGAAGTGCTGCCTATAACTTAATTACTATAGGAGAAAAGTTAGTGTCTTCCATAGGTAAGTTGTTAGTATGGTGAACTGGAACCTGTATGACTTTTGCCATGAATTCTATCACATGTGATCAGTTTCTAATTCTTGGACATTAGCCAGGTGGGCGTGTGCCTGGGTAACTGAAATTGTAGGAGGCAGAAAAATAATTGGAATAAGGAGAAAGATAAAATGCTGGGATTTAATTATTTTTTTCTTATTTTTCTCTTAAACAATTATTTCATCAGTTAATCTTATGACACATCTGTTATCTTTTACATTCAGTGCCTTGTATTTATAAATGCTACTTCCATCTTTAGTTGTCTTGGGAGACTAGTGATTTTTAGCTCTTACAGTATTATCACCAGAGGAGAGTAAGACTTCAGGATAGAGGTCAGAAAATTGAACTCTAAGAACCAGATAATTTACTAAGCTTCTGAGGTTTGCACTAAAAAAAATGAAAATTCTGCAAATCTGTGTTCCAACTTCTCAGAAGGAGAGTTGTAGGTAACGAAATATCCCATATTTTGACTTGAGTGGCATCTAAAGGGTGTTGCAGGAGCATTGATCATGACAATCAAGCTACCATATTGGCATATTCAGTATTGTTGGATAAGGCCTGAGGATCAGTGAACTACTTTATCAGCTTTTGGTTGTATGCTGCTGATCTTATTATATCTAACCTGCCTTTGCTCTGCCTGTTGGTTAGGATGACATCTGACCAAAGCTCTGGTCAGGGAAACCTGAATTACTTTTTGATTGTCATGATATGCATGCATCTTCTTGGGAAAGGTGAGGCTTTAAAAAAAAATTCTAGTCTGTCATTCAAAGTGTTGAGTTCAGAGGCCAAAAAGATAGAAAATCTGCTTCTGATAGTTAATTGTTTTAAAAAGTGGGTAATTGGTGGTTTATGGGTTCAAGAGCACTCAGATGTTTTTTTACCTTTTGGATGGCTGTACCATGGAAACCATTGAGAAGCCACATTTTAACCCTCTGAGAGCTGAAAACATTTCTGATGGCATAATGAATGTAGACCTCAAAACAAGTAAGGGGTCAGTCTCATACTGACAGCAGATAATCCTGACTCTGATTAACTTTTCAGTTAAAGATGGTTTAGAACTAAAGTAACCTACTCACTCTACAGTGGTTTTCCATTTTCTGTAATGTTTCCTGGTTACAGCTTGAATGAAGCTATTTAACATTGTCTAGCTTTCCAGAGCTTGTACAAATGGACTCAGTTTACTAGTTTGACTTTTGAGATAGGAGTACTTTGAGGCTGACAGTAAGAATCTGACAGTAGTATTTTGTTCTTAGCACCCACTGTAAAATTTTCGTAGTATTCCACGTAGGAACCAGAACCTTTAGGAAAGCAGTTTTCAGAATGAGAAAACTCAGAATACCAGTCAAGTCAGAGTCGAGTCTTTTAATTTAACTTTTTGGTATCTTTTATTCCTAGAATAAGACAGTGCCCCCCCCCCCAAAAAAAAACCAACATGGTTCAGAATGGTTGTAAAATCACATATAACTACTGTATTTTTAGGCCATTGGGTGAAATTGCCTATCTAAAGACCCTGTTGAACATTTTTGAAATATCAGCTGATTTTCAAATAGATTAAAGCCTAGCCAGTCAGACAAGTGGATCATAATTTCTGCCTTTCCGGTTTATGGTGTCTAAGGAAATGAGAAAACTGCTCTACACTTTGGTTATGGTGAAGACCACCCTAACCTTGGAAGAAAGATTTTTAGAAAAAATATCAGGAAGGCCTACTGCTCATTGTATAGACTGACTGCCTTCTGACCTGGAGGCTGCATGCAAACTCATAGCAATTCATTTGGGTCGTAAAACTTAATGACTTGCTTTTCTAGTCTTCACTGCATTTATATTATTGTAACCAGTGCTATTTGATTTTGTTTAAAAACTTGGTGCAATATAATACAGTTAGAAGCCAGGTGTTTAAGTCTCATCTGGACCTTAATTTCCTCATCTGCAAAATGGGGGTAGTTAAAAACACCCAAATCTAATACATATGGTTATGTAATAATATATATGAAAATGGCTTGTAAACATTGTAAAACCTTGCTCCACAAAGTCAACAGCATTAATATCACCTAGGAACTAATTAGAAATGCAGAATCTCAGCCCTTACCCCAGACCTATTAAATCAAAATCTACATTTTGACAAGACCCTCAGGTTATTTGTATGTACATTAATGTCTGATAAATACTGTTATAAGACAATTTTCTTGGAAGTGTAAATTACCAGGAAGCTGTGGATCAAATTCAGAAAATTTTATCTACAGGGTGGAGCCCCTTCAGATTTGAGCTTTCTTTGAGCAAGAAATCTACATGCTCTACTTTGCAGAGTCAAGCTTTTTAAATATTGACTAGATAAAAAATTGGGGGTAGAGGGGAAAGACTTATAGAAAACTTTTTTTTTTGGTTTGTTTTCATTTCTGTAAGAACAACAAATACCGTTCTACACATTTAAAATATATATTCTTTTTCCTCCTGGATCTGATGGTTATTACCACAGTAGAGGGCAAGCTATACTCTTACCTTTCTGCACACCAGGAATTAGGTGATCATATATGCAATGACTGGTACATTTTGTGTTCCACTCTTTCTAAAGTGCACACCCCTTACTTTGTTCATTTTGAAATTGGGATGCATCTTTCAAATGATAATATGTCATAGTTTAATTGCCAGTGTTTCCTTCTTAGCACATAAATGATGGTATGTCTTATAAATTGATGGTACCTCAGATTTGATGAAATGTAGTTGGTGGAGGCTTGATTCTGTACTCATACTTCAGAAAAATCAGTGAGACAAGGGTCTAATGTTTAGAGCCATAAGCGTTTTTAGACGGAAAAACGTAAGATGACTAGCAATATTGAAGCTTTGGTGGACTAGGGGTGAGGGTTGGTGTGTCTGAAAAAAGGCAATGGGGAAAATGTGAGAACTGCTAAGAAACTTTTTTGTAAAGAACTGTACTTTATGAATTGCCTTATTTAATCTTTGAAACAGATACTGTTGTCCCAATGAATTTATAGATGAGAAAAATAAGGCTTAGAAGGGAAGTGATGGGCCTGGATGCAAACTTTGACTAATTTTAGTTCTTACCTGTATTGCTTTCTATTATGCTATATTGGCTTGTTTATTAGTTAAGGGCCTTACTAATATTTAATGTCACTTTAAAAGAGTAATTCACATGGCTAGTTACTCATTTTTTTGGAAAAATTATTTTTTTACTAGTGGAGCTATAAACTGCTGAACTTTAATGGAAATTGACATTTCAGGATTTTGGCATTTTGTAAAAAATAGATAAGTGTATATAGGAGAAACCATTCTTTTAGTTCATGTTATAGTTTCTGGACTCAAGTGTATCAAGCAAATACATAAAATATTTTCTTTTAGAAGAGAGAAAAGTTACTAATTTCATTAAATTGAATGTTAACTTCTGCTATGTGGAGCTTTGTGGTCAGATTCCCTGCAATAAGAGAAATCAAATTCTCATTTCTCTGACTTCACTCAGAATTAGTAGATATTCTCTGAAGTATTCCTTCTGTTTTGTGAGGCTTTGAGGAGGCTAAGCCATAAATGAATGGACTATGATTTCCACAATATGTGGTTCTTTTATCACTCTTCTGCTCTTCTCTCAGTTCTTTGATATTTAGCAGTGAAACATATTCCTCTGCCTCTGTATAGAGATCTGAGGTCTCAGAGCCCTTCTTGGCCTCACTCTTGAAATTTCCATTGGACTTGGCCACTTTCATTTTGAGCACTCACAAGCCTGTTTTTGAGAACTGTAGGTTTGGGTTAACATTCATCTAAAGGAAGCCCACAAAAAGATGCTATTAGTCCTTCTTTGTTTTTTTCTTTTATTTAGCTAATAGACTTTCAGTACTATTATGTACTAGGTAATATATGACAAGCAGAATAAAAACTTTACCATTATGATGCTTATGCTGGACTTAATTACAGCAGTTCTCAATTGTAAGTGCAGTGCTTACTGGAGAACTGTTTATAACGTTTGTGGGAGCCTCTATATACCAGTTAAATCAGAATCTCCGGGAGGGAGCCCAGACACTTGTAAATTTTAAAAAGATTGTGATGCCCAACATCAATGATAGGGCCATTGCATTGTGGAAAAGGTAGTGTCCCTGGTAGGGCCAGATTGCCTAAACACTTGTATTAGAGTTAAACCACTTAATTGGGACATTTAAGCTTTTTAATCTTGATTTATTAATAATGTTACATAAGAAATACCATCCCAGTGTATAGCTTTTACTAATATTACCTTTGTATAAAATGATTTATACTTTACAAATTTTTGCATGTGTGTTATTTCATTGATGTTTGTAGCAAAGTTATGTTTTAAAGAAAATTACCCTTGTTTATGGACGAGAGAACTAAAACGCTCAGGTTTACTAACCTGTCCAAAGTCCTATGACCAGTAAATGTCAGCAGTTGAGATAGAACATAGGTTCTGTGTAATCTGAGTTAGCATTTTCTTAAAGATCTTGTAGCTATAGATCCCTTATCTTAAATATTAAAAAAAAAATTTTTTTTTAATCTTATAAATATACCAGCCCATTTATACCCCTGTTCTCTCTCTAGGGCCTTCACATATCTGAGAGACCAGTTTTATGATCCTGAACCCTGCATTCTCTTTTAATAACAAATTTTTGACTTTTGGTGTCATTCAGAAATCAGACTTCATGTCAGCCATTTTAGGGCTGTTGTTGATTTACTGAACTTTTTTCTCTTAAGTAAACTTATTATTGAAATAGGACCTGTGTACAAAAAAGTGTACAGGCATAAATGTTCAACCTTTAGAATTTCCACAATATGAATACACCCATGTAATCATCCAGATCAAGAAATGGAAGCCTCCCTTGGGGCCTCCACCTTCAAATAGGAGGAACCTACTATTCTACTGTGGCATTAATAGCCAATTTAGAGTAGAAAACCAGGTAGGTATATTTTATTTGAATGGAATATATAATATTGCCTTTGAAAATCTAGCCCTTGGCAGTATAATTGAGAATGTAAGTATCAGTGGCCAAGTTTCCAGGCTAGAGTGGTTGGCTTCCAGACAGACTGAGCAGCTTCTCAAAACGCCCTTGTGAAGGGTCACTGAGGAAAGATAACACAGAGCCGTCTACCAGATTTCTTGCTTGTTGGTGAAACTTCCTACTGCTTTTTAATCCTATTTTCTTCCTATTTTTTGCCTATAAACATCCTAAACTCCTTGTGAGAAATTGGAGCTGAACTGTTCTTCCTGAGCCAGTGACTTGATTTATAGATTTGTGGGAAATGACTTAGATGTGTTAGTGGGTGATTCTTCTAAGACTCTTTTATTATTGACACTGATGATGTCTAATTCATGAAGAGTTGTTTGTTATCTAAACCATATCTCCCCTGTGTCTCTTATCTGATGATAAAGACAATGAGAGGATCCTTATTATTTTAGCAGTTCAGTTTGGCAGGATTTTTTTGTTATCCAGTTTTCTTTGTCATATTTTTTTAAACGTCTGTCAGGCACTGTGTTTAGTGCTAAGGATGTGAAAATGAACACACAGCTTCTGTCAGTTTACCTTCGAAGTAGGAGGGAGCTGTTGTTTTTGGACATTTAGAAAGGTCTTTCTGTCTTCAGAATCCTGTCATATTTTCATTTCTGCATTGGGATCTCAATGTAGTGCTTAATTGGCTGTCACTCTTTTTGAACCACAGTCTTATTCTTTAAATATTCTACTCTGAAAGTCACATCTCAGTGACTGCCAAAACTATAATTTATCATCTCGTTGCCAGTTATAACTAAGTTGTTTATCCTTTCTGAGTTCCTTCTTCTGTATGTCCTTTTGTTCGTATTAACCATGAAATCTTTTTCCTCTGTTACATTTGAACAGAGAATGATTTTGAAAGTTAAATGGGCTCTGAATTGGTAGTTAAAGATCTAAGAGTGTCAGGGTACATGAGTACCCCTTTCTGGGCCAGGGATCTTTAAAAAGCACTCTGAGACCCATCTGCTTATTTTACATTTGTAGGCCTACCCATTCACAACTAAGTGTCTGCTGCTCCAGCCTCTGTTATTGATTGTCCCTCAATGAAATTTGGTTGTGACGAGAAGTGCTGTGTAGCAGCTCTCATCTTCTGATTGGATCTTGTGTTTAGCAGAAGTTTTAATTTGGTCTGAGTGTATTTGTTTCTTCCTTAAACCAGATGTCATTGGTGGGGACAAGCAAGGTTCCCCCTCTCTACTTTTACAAAAGCAAAGGTTCTTAACATTTGGTAAGGTTATACCAAGTTCTCTGTACCATTTCAAGTCACTATACCCAATCTTCTTTTCCTTTTGGAAATCAAGTCACCTTTGCTTCATATGTCCAGGTCTTAGTGTTGTTGGTAAGATGAGTTAAATTGAATTTCCTTTGCAGATAGGATATCGACGTGCTTGGCACCACATCCATTCCTTTTGGGTCCATTATTTCAGTGTTCATAGTTTGAAACACTTCAGAGATAAAATATTTTGCATCAGTGATTTCAACCTAGCATGCTTCCATGCAGTCTCAAAAGAATCTGGATTGGGACAGGCAGATAGTGGAAGACAACAGGTAAACACTTCTTGGTGAAAGAATTTCACAGCTAGATTTAACATGTTTTGAAGAGTTAAAAAATTAAAGTTAAGGATGATTGTTGAATTTGTGATGCAATAAGCCATGAAACAGGGTGGAACTGGGTGGTAGTGGTAGTGCAAATTGGCAGGGCGTGTATTTCAAGATAAAATGTAGAATAATTGAATTGGATGATGTCAGACCACACTTAGCTTGTCAATAATCTGGAAGTAAGGAGGAATTTACATAGGCATTGGTGAAACAAGAGTTTTTTTTTTTTTTTTTTGGTAGACTTAACACTTTTCCAACTATGCTCTTAGCTGCCATACCTGGGATTTATTAGGAGTCGTGTAGTTATATTGAGTTACATTTGAGAGGAGAGAAGTGAGACCATGAGATAAGAAGTTGTGGCCAGGCTTTGGGTTAGAAAGAAAAAGAATGGGGTTGGAGGGCTATTGGGCATGGTAAAACTGTCCTAAACTCTGTAACATAAATGTGTGTCTGTCTCCCTCATTTGGCAAGACTTTCTGCAGTGTTCCTGCCTCTGTGTTGTCTGTTAATTAGATTGTAATGTCTTCAAAGGCCAGACACTATCCTGTTCTAATTAGCATCTAGTGTAGTCTGGTGAACACAGTGGTTGCCCACTATTATTAGTTGATGATGATTAGTGAAGCTGAAGCTATTTTTTAAACAGGGCCCAAGGGATGCAGACAGTGATGAAAACGACAAAGGTGAAAAGAAGAACAAGGGTACCTTTGATGGAGATAAGCTAGGAGATTTGAAGGAGGAGGGTGATGTGATGGACAAGACCAATGGTTTACCAGTGCAGAATGGGATTGATGCAGACGTCAAAGATTTTAGGTTTGTATGTTTTACACTTCCGATTTTTGAATGGGGTTATGGGTTTTTGTTTCGCTTTAGTTTTATTTTGATTTTGGTTTTCTTTTTCCTTCCTTATTTGTCCTTTTAAGAATTGGGTCTAGTTGTAGGCCATACCACAAAGACTGGTAATTAACTAAGAAAGTGGAATTTTCTAAGAGCTGTCAATGCCTGGTGTTTTGCCAAAACAATAGATTTTGTATTTGTATAGGGCTCTATAATTTGCTGATTGATTCCATAAAGAGCATTTCATGATTCTCAGATATCAAAAATCATCCAAAATGGACTTTTCCCAAATTTGTCTCAAATCACTATCTTGGGATAAACTATAGTTACTAATGGAAATTTGTCATATCTCTCTGGTATGTTAGAGAGAAAACCAGTTGAGAACTTATTTCATTTGAGACTCATAAGCTCCCTCTGAGGAAGGTCGGTCAGATACTATTTTCCTCATTTTGAAGAACCAGAGATAGAACT
Source organism: Eonycteris spelaea (assembly GCA_003508835.1). NCBI lineage: Eukaryota > Metazoa > Chordata > Mammalia > Chiroptera > Pteropodidae > Eonycteris > Eonycteris spelaea. The sequence continues at coordinate 11,546,252 of PUFA01000006.1, forward strand.
TAAGTGACTTAATTACATTCCTTCCACGAATGCCTCTCATTCTTTCTCTGGTCATGATTGATTCGCAGGTTGTACCTTATAATCTAACATACAGAATATTAAAGTGATATTTTATATTTGTCTTCCACGTTTGGCAAGTATTCTTCATTAATGTAGATAACTTTTAGTGACGGTATATAATTTTAAAAATCTGAAAACTTTGGTCAGTGATGTACAGATAGAGAATTTAATTTTGAATAATTTTAATTAATGTTAGTTTAAAACTAATATGTGTGTGTCTAAACACATACACACACATCTAATATTTACCAAAGCCAATATTAAATATATATTTTGGATCATTGTAGAACAATGTTCATTTAGTATTTCTAATTGAATTTTTGTATCTTGGGAGTGTAAATAATTATAATCTTTTGAAGAAATTTGAGGCACAGAGGTATAAACACTTACCTGAGTTCTTTCAGTGAGTTTGGATAGCCTCTCCATCCTGAATCTTAAGCAGCCTGTTAGCAGCGTTTTGTGATATTTGACAGCAGGGCTGGTGATGGTGGTGGTAGGGCCTGTGTATTAAGGAACACAACTTTAGCTTTACTTTGTACCAGCTGTAGGATTTCTTTTAGGGATGAAATGTATATAATATAGGCTTTGCTTCTCTGACTAGATTATAATATTATTCTACATTAGTCTGATTTGGAATCATATAGTCCTGCAATCCTTTCACAAAGGGTGAGCACATGTCCTGGGTTTCCCAGGACAATCCTTGTTTATGCCTATGCCCTAGGATATTTATTAATAGTGCCCCTTTTTGCTATTAGGAGTGTCCTAGTTTGGATGGTAAATTATATCCTCATAATAATTCTTGGAGTTGTCTCTTTAGCAGGGACATATGCTGAACAATAAATTTATTTTGTGCTGTTTTGTAATAGTCTGCTTCTTCTAGTTTCTTAGAAGGGGGAAAAATGACACAATTTTAGCATTGGCCAGTATACCCAGATAATATAGAAAAAAATTTTCACTTATATAAAAAGTGTAATTTTAAAAAATAGAGTCATTCTCAGATGCAGAACTTCCCCCTTAGAAACTATTTCTCATAGTTTCTATGTTTAAAGAGTAGAAAAAGTTGCTTTGGGGGGCCATATTTTACTATCTGCATTTTGTGATCTGTTTTCGTGGATGCCACAGGCAATGTTTTTTCTAGTTCATCCAGTGTTCCTCAAAACTGAGCCCCTTGTTTAAAGGGATTATAAATTAATGGCAGTAAATGTGAATTTAAGGGATGGGTTGTGGTGGGAAGGCAAGCAATAGAAGAGTCACTTTGGAGGATATTACATGGAAGCACCCTAAAGGGTCTCTGGTTGTTTTGTAGAAGTAGTTTTAAGTACTGTTGCTAATAAGCTGTATCATGGACATTGTCCTTAAACTTGGGTGGCTATAGTGTCCCTCCCCGCTCAAAATAAGGTTTAATGCCCTTTACTTTCTCTGTTTAGCCGTACCCCTGGTAATTGCCAGAACTCTGCTAATGAAGTGGATCTTCTGGGTCCAAACCAGAATGGTTCTGAGGGCTTAGCCCAGCTGACCAGCACCAATGGTGCCAAGCCTGTGGAGGATTTCTCCAACATGGAGTCCCAGAGTGTCCCCTTGGACCCCATGGAACATGTGGGCATGGAGCCTCTTCAGTTTGATTATTCAGGCACGCAGGTACCTGTGGACTCAGCAGCAGCAACTGTGGGACTTTTTGACTACAATTCTCAACAACAGGTACTGTGTGTGTCTCTGTCACTTTCACTATTTTACCTCCAGCCAGCCCATTATTCAAGTAACTAAGAATGGGGGGAATGGGAGGAGGGTGGCATTATTTAGGCTATCGATAGCCAGCCCTTCTTAACCCAGCAGTTATGTGGGTTTACAAAGTTTCTGTGTCTTCTCCCTCAAGAAGCTGATTCTCATTTTGAGGTTATCAGCAAGAGACTACCTTGCTCTACAACTAACTTCCTTTGGCTTCTCTCTCTCTCTCTCCAGGGCCTGGAGAGTGGGTGAGGTGGTGTCACCTCTTATAACACAATCCTCTTGGATGCTAACTTAATTTTTCTGAAGATTAATGTGACTGTGATGCTATTGATTTGTTTTGTTTTTTTACAATAATAAAATTAAGTGAGTTAGTGATTTTTAAAAGAGAATGTCATTAGGGGAAAAATACACACAAATCACTATAGTGAAATTACTTGGCTCTTTTAGTCATAACCTATAAAAATTACTGCATCTATGCCTTCTGGTTTTGAAGGAATGGTATGACTGATGCTAGGGTTTCTGATCCTTCTCTTTTTTTAAAAAAGGAAAACCAGATGTCTGAATTATGAAAAGGGGGCAGGTAGCTTCCCAATCTTGATAAGTACCACAGGCTCTCCCTTGTGGCTGGAAGCAGTTTAATGGGCCATGGATTTTTGATACACCTTAATTTTGGACTGGAATGTAAATGTAAACTTCTAGGTTTGAAGGCTTAACATCTCATTTCGAGGTTTAGAAATTCTTTAACTATGGGGGAAATGGACTTACGGTCTTTTGGAGATCCATTGAACCATAATGTTCCTTTAGTTGTCATAAATAGCTGGTTTTAAATAAATTTTGATTGATAGACAAATGGATAATAAAGTTAATCACACGAAGTTTGCAAAAAAATTTCTTTAAGGGATTCTGTTATGTGCATATGCTCTACGCTCATATCAGATGGATATATTAGGTGTAATTATAAACTCTATCTAGAGAGAGCATACTGATACAGTGTACACGGTTCTCCCTGGAGTTCCTAGTAGGTATGCCCACCTCTTTATAAGAATTGACTTTTTTTCTGTGCTTTTTCTTTATAAGAAATTGTCATCTTTCATAGTTTTTCTGTTTTTCACAAAGAATGCTCAAACAGCAATTTTGAGTGAAGCCAGAAATTACTTTAGGTACTGAACAAAATATTTTGTTCCATACCAACAAATATAGGGACATCATATTATAGTGTAGATTTCAACTTGTCCAGCTTAGAATATCAATGTGGCAATTTCTCTGTATAAATTGAGGTTCGTGAGTATAGGCTGTTCCTAATCAGGATCCTTTAACCTAGTTATATCAAAAAGTTTGTCTAAATTCTTTATTTAGCTCTGTCTTTTTGGTCTGAATTCCCTAACAACCCTTAGAATTGTGGCCATTTTTGGTTCTTAGGCTTCCATTCCCAATTTAACCCTTTGCTTGTTATTTAAGTAATGTTTGTCTCCAACCTCTTAATGAATGAAAATCTGATTCACTTTCATTTAGTTGTTCTTTACTTCATAATCAGAGTTGAGATTCTCTTGATTTACTCATCTCTGGTTTCAAAATAGTTCTACCAGCTTTTTGAGAGGCTGGATAAGCATTAGAACTTGAACAACGGATATACTTTTCTACACCCACAAGTAGTTAACACGCTTAATAAAACACAACGCCCACTCAGATTTGAAAACCTGATGCGCCTTCACCGTGAATCCCATTTCAGCAAATTTTGAAAAGGAACATTATAATTTTATAATTGTTTTTAGGTTCTGGCTTCACATAAACGTAGTGGTTGCTGCAACGTAGGGGCATTGTTACACAGAGATACCATCATCATATGATGTGATTAATTGTTATCACATGGGCCCATAATCTTGCTTTTCTGAGTTGATTGTTTTACACAGTCTTGTACCGGACACCCTAATAAGCATGCCTGGGAACCACTGGCTTAAGACTTCTAAGTATCTTCAAGATCCTTAACTTCTCAAAGGTTTCTACATAGAAGCCAGTAGTTAAGAAGGAAAGATCCGTTTTCTACTAGAAATTGTTGTTCTTAAATTTTATCCGTCCAATCTTTCCTACCCTTTTTTCTTTTCATCACGTTTTATTCTCCTTTCCATTTCTATTAATTTAAATCATTCTCATTCTTCAACGTCCAGTGTTCTGAACTTTTCTTGATCTCCAAATCAAAAAATTGTCATGTCAGTCTTGCCCTTTCTGTTATAAAATAGAACAGATACAGAAATCCACATAAAACAGCAGCTAGGTGGATTGCTGTAAGACCACCTGAGAAGCTGTCCTATTTATAGTCTCCCTCCTTCTTCCTCCTTCCAAGTGTTTTGTTTCTTGATAACTCGAGTGTTGATTCCCCAGGGGGTGTTCAATTTATAAGTCAGGGAACTGTGCACTTAAGGTAGGTGCACTTTTCTGTATACGTATTATGCTTCAGTAAAAAGTTTAAAATGTCAAAAAAAAAAAAAGGGCCCCTAAAGTTGTCATGTCTTCTCCTTTGAATTCTGTAGTGCTTTATACTTTCCTAAAAGGAATCACCATGTTCTGCCTTGTGTTTTGAATTACTTGTCTAATAGCCCTTGCTAGATGTAAGTTTCTTGACAATAAGTCCTGGGGCTTGTCCCCTCTGTGTCCTCTGCTTAGCTTTAGCGGACCCAAGTTTTTAGGAAACTTTTTCCATGTCCCTTTTATAATATCTCAGAATATCTCCCATATTTAATATGCTTCCCAAAACTGAAATTTGAAACTAGCTTTCTAAGAGGTCTGGAGGTCACTTTTTGAGGCCTGGCGTATTCTAATATGTGTCCTTTAGATCTAGCCCACTAGCCTTTGCCTCATACACAAATAACTAGACCTGTATTATATCAAGGAAATTTACCTCCTGAATCACTGTGTAACCTTTTTAGGGCCACAGCCCTTTACTGTCATCTGATCAAAAGCTATAGTCTTCTCATCAGAAAAATATACATAATTCTTTTTGAGACCAAATTTTGTGGCAATTTTAGGGAGATCACATACATGAACTGCAGATTTAGTCTTCTGTTCACATTATTTGTTCTCACCTGTAGCCAAGCATATTTCATGAATGGAATAATCTTTCCTCACCCCATGGCTCTCATTTTTGTTACTGACTTATTTAAATGATACATTTAGTCATGTAGTCTTTTAAATAGTGCAAAGAAGTACTTGATGATGATGACAAGAGATAAGACAAGTCATGCCAGTGCCCTAGGAACTGTAGAGAAGAGAGAACATACTCTGTTCTCTGGGGAAGGAAGGACTTATGGAAGAGGTGATCATGAGCTGTGCCTTGCAAACTTGTTTATACCAGAATAAAAATCTCATTGGAGGAAATAGTTGTTCAATAGATAATGTAGAAGCAGTCACCCTCGGTGGTGGTTGAGATTGAAAAACAGTGAGGTTGTATGGATAGTGTTGTGTGTCTTAACCTGCTGTGCTGTGCTGCTTTATAGGCAGTGACAAAACATTTTAAAGAAGGAATGACTGACTTAATTATTGTGGTGTAGTTTTTTGCACTGTTAGTTTAGACATTCTCTTACCCATGTTAATCTGTTAACTGTTGACTATTGTGTTTTTCCAGGAACCTTAGGTTCTGCACATAGTGAACAGAGCTAGTGTTCATAGTAAGACTATCATACACGAAACAATTGTGGAACAGTTGAGGAACTAAGTACTAAATTAGTTGGTCAATCATGCTATTCGATTAGGGGAGGGCTTGATGAGGACCAGGGTTGCCGAGATCTAGCTTGAAAGACAGGTGGAAGTATATACTACTGCAGTTAAAAGAAATGTATGGAGATGGAAATGACCGTGATGTGGTTATGGGCTGACAAGAATAGAAGATACATATGGAATGGGAAAAGGAGATAGGTCTGGGTACTAGTCCAGATCACAAAGGCCTTGGGAGCCGGGCCTGAGTCCCAGGCAGTATTAATGATTATGAGCATGGAACCAGATATCTATTGTGGCGTATATTTTTCTGTACATCCTGCTCTCTTTTCTTGGCTTTCTTAAATAGGTATCAAAGGCTAACTTTTTTGGGCGGAGGGGGTTATTTGCTATAATTAATAGAGTAGCTTGCTTTATTTGTGATTTTATGAGGGAACCTTGTTTGGAAATTGCCAAAATAACCTTGTGTCCTATATCCTTTTAATCAGAATTTTGATTTGGCTTAATAAGATGGTTTTATAAAACTGTTAATATCAGCTTGTATTGAGATATATAATATAGAGCAGCCTGAAATCTAGAAAAGACTTTTTATTTAGTTCATTACACACTTAATGGTACTTGTCTAGTCATTGTTAATCATAAACTTTATTTTTCTAAGATTTATCTAGAGCAGAGATTCCCTTTTTTTTTTTTTTTTTTTGGTGCCATGAACCCCTTAGCAATTAGGGGTGACATCTGTGGACCGAATTCCCAGAATGCTTTAAAATTTGTAGTGTAAGTGAGATTACAAAGGAAGCCAATTATATAAAATATTTAACAACAACTTTAATGATGTGCTTTATCATACGATGCATGAAAAAGTAGGTAAATTAGCTATTATAATGAGCATAAACGAGATTTTGGGGTGTCTAACAATCGTGAAGTAACCTGAAAATGTATGCGATTTTTCTTGGTGTTAAGTCACAGTTGTTAATGTGGTATAATTGAAGGACATGCTAAAGTTTGTGAAAATAAAGATAAATTTATCTGTCCCAGGTCCAGAGACCAACCTGGGGTTAAGAAGCGTTAATTAAGGGTAGTTTAAAATGCTCGTTGATGTTTCTGAAGTTTTCTCCCCTTTTCTTCATACTCTCCCCTCATTGTCTTCTCCTTAATCCTGGAAAACATAGTCAGCAGTTCATATGTAATGTGTTTATACCGTTTTGTGTTATGATGCTTTAGCAGTATTCTTCTTTTTAATAAAGAATTATGAAACCATTATATTTCCCTAAGTGCATTTTAGAAAAGTATTACCAGCTTTTATTATATTACAGTCCTACATAGCAGAAAGCAAAGCCAGGATTATGTCAGTATAGATAATCAGATTAATTGTTGATATTCTTTATTTAGAATCCAAAAATAGCCAAATGTAGCATATTTTATAAAATTGTATACTACTGTACTAAAATTGTTACCCCTTAAGCATGAATTTTAACAAAGAGAAAATAGTCTGAAAGTCATAATTGAAATACTATATTCATTCCTTCACAGTTCTAGTCAGATGGAAGAGGAAACTGGCATGCATTGCTTTTATGAAGCCAAGTGTGTGCATAGTTTTAATGTATATATTTAATATTTTTGGTTTTTCAATTTACAAATGAAAGGAAGATTGTTCTATTAGTGTCATGTGCATAATCACTGTTAAAATGTTGATACTAGCTAGCATTCGGTCAGTTGAAGCTTACCTTTATTATTTGACTGTTGAAATTTTATATGATTTTCTTCAAAAGATATTAATTTACTTGGAAGAAGGATATGTTTTATTTTTCCCCCGCTGTATTTAGAAATGATTTATTTTGGAATGAGAGTCTCCCATCTGTTAAAGAAATGTATGTAAAGAATTTTTCTAATTTTTAAAATTCATTAGCAATGTTTGCATGTACCTGTTAAGCCAGAAGTCATTGTAATTGTTAGTTGATCATTTAACCTGGTTAAATGTTAAATGAAAGGAAGATTATCTTAGAGCATAATCACCATTAAAATGCTGATGTTCTAGCATTTGGTTAAGAGGTTGTTCAGATAACCTGGTCAAAAATGGGCTTTGATCTGGAAGCTCTAAATAGCAAATTTTTACAAATTTATGTACCGAGGACTGGCTCTAAGATACGCTTCTTTATTAAAAATTAATAGTCCCACTGTTAGTGTAAATATTTTTAGTGCTCCAAAGGGCTTTTCTCTGTCAGTCCTGATAGCAGTCCCACGAGGTAGGGCAGCTATTATATTTTTGCAAATAAGAAAGTTAAGACGACATGAAGCTAAGAGACTTCGAAAGTTCATATTCTACAAGCTTCCAAACATCTATGTTGTGGTTTCTAGCTCCAGGCTGTTTCCTTTGGACCTAATACTGGAAACAAAACCTTTTGATATGTGGAGTTGTCTCACCTTCAGATTCAACTGCATTCATAGTTTTTTTTCTGCATGGAGATATTATAAAAAATACTCATCAAAAAAAAAAAACAAATGTTTTCTTTTTTTTTCCTTCCTGGTTATCTTTGTGGCTTGCTGAGAGTAGTTGGTACTCATGAACTCATTGGGATTTGGACTTTAACAATGACCCTTGGCTTGTATTGAACTTAACATTGACTTAACATTGAAAAGTCTTGACTTGTGCTTTCTCCATCCTGGGCTGCCTTGTTGGGAGAGGAGCTGTAGGGGCGCTCTTCCATTCATCAGAAAGAATGTCACACATAAAAGACTGTTCTAAGCGTTTTACATGTATTAATTTTAATACCTACAACAAATAACCTTATGAGTTAGACATATCTTTGTTGCCCCTCTTAGAGAGAGGAGGAGAGTGAGGTACAGAGAGGTTGTCTTGCCAAAAGTTACATAGAAAGTCAGTGGTGGCACTGAGATAAGAATCCAGGTTTTTTGGCCCCAGAATTTGTGTTCTTATTGCCTATCTGCTATATATTTTCTTAAGCTGGTAAAAGGCCAGGGCTGGCAGTACATTGCATTTTAGAGAGAGGGTGTGGAGGAGGTTGTCTTTTACATTTGTTAACTCCATATTTACATACTATTCCTTCATATTTTGAATGCAGCACCCAATTTTTTTATGCCAACAATTGTTATGGACAACAACAGTAATAATAGTAGTAACTGTATTTTATAAGATGCCAGCTAAATGTCAGTCATTACGTTGGTGTTTTTGACTGTCCATATTTTTTTCTGGAATAAAAACCCTGCAGGGTATCTTCTATAGGGTCATATAGTGGCAGAGAATGGAGTCAAAACAGCTTGCTTGTGTAATCCCCAAATTTCTTTTTTATTTCTTTTTAAGACCCTTGATACACTCGAAATTGTTTATATTTTCCTCTGTATTCGGTCTCTTGAACAACTTATGAATTCTACCCAAGTGAATTGTAATCAGTAGTGGCACATTTATCATTATACCGTCCTTAAAATAAGAATTTTCTCTTAATCTCACAGTATTATGTTTCTGAGTTAGGATTAGCTTGCTTTGTGAAAATCATGAAAATGTTTACAGAGCTCAGTGCTTTGCCCAGCAGATGGCATTTGTATGCATTTTTTCAGGATCCTTTGGAATCTCACTTGCCAATTACCCAATTTTGTTTTGAATACCCTCTATTTCCAGTTAATATGGACCATTTACATTAAGAGAATTGCCAGAATTACTGTAATCTATGCTATAATCAAATCTTCCTTCTCTAGATGCATAATTTACTTTTGTTAATTGTTTGCTGCAAAATGTACTAAAAAAATAATTCCATATTTACCATAATCACTGAGATATTAATCAACTCTCAAACACAGGATAGATGGGAATTCTTGGAGGGCCTGTATTTTTTTAGTTACAAATAATGGGCCTACTTTCAAACTGTGATAACTTGGTTAGAACCACAAATTCATGTTATGCAGAATGATTTCTTTGATGGTATTTACACACTACGTATCTGTATATATATATTTACAGATATAGCACACATATAATGAGTGATGTTAAAAACATGAAATGAGAGGTCAGATGGAATGGCAGTAGAGTACTCTTTTTGGTTAATGAACCAAGATAACTTCGATATTTATGTTCTGAATACACCCATCTTTATTTTCCTATCTCCATGTCATAGTGTCGAGCTAATAATGTGCTCAGAAAAATGTGTGTGGAAAGAAATGAGTTACTTTGTTCATAGCAGGGTAGAAGGAAGGGGTTAGCCGTGAGCAATGTCTGATATCTTAAATATTTCAAAATGTTTTAGGCTAGGAAAGTTCCAGAGACTGACGAGACAGTAGATTTTTAGTGGAACTATGAAGTATTTTTATAACCTTGGAAAAAATTTTAAAAATCAACTTTCCACTTTTTTACTTTTTTTCTGCCTTCTGGCTGCCCCTTTTAGGTGGACTGTCATCTATTGTTAGGAGTACTATGAGACTGTCCTTTAGAAAAAAACAAATGTGAAACCAAGTTGGCAGAAATCTCAAGATCACAGTTACCACATAGTACGGATTGGCTCCCTTCCTGAAGTGAATAGTAGTTTTGATATGTTTGTCAACAGAGTCCAGTATTTTCATTGAAGACTTGATGTTTAATCAATGCCTTTAAAGTAGTACTATCTTTTACCAGCACCATAATGAAGTTTTTCTTTTCTTTAACCTTTGAAAAAAAATACTCTAAAGTATTTTCAAAGTCTGTACATGATTTTGACATTCATACTGTGAAAGCAATGACTGGTTTACTCTGGTTTTTAGAAATAAATATATAGAAAGAGAGGTAATGGGTGAAGTTGGCCAATATGTTCACAATATTCACCCTTTTTATTTTAAATCAATCTACTCATTTCTTTGAGGCATAGAGGTGACCAAATCATAGGATAAAGTCTTCCCTTTAAAAGTTCAGTCATGATCATAATTAAGCTGAGTTGGTGGAATGACATTGTCTCCTAATGTCTGAAACAGTTGGGTCTCTTTATGGGGACATCTGTAATTCAAGAATCGTGGTGTCTGTTTTATATCATCTAGTGATGTCAGCTGAGCTATTGTAAAGTGCTGTAGAAAGAGCAGGTAGGTTGAAGTCCTTTCTAGGGAGTTCCTTTCAGTAAGTGCTTTGTCTGATTGCCAGCAAAGGAGTATTTAGTTTGACTGCTTGAAAGGAGAGTGTCAAGATATTGCAAAATCTGGTTACTGGCATTCCCTTTCTTTGCACCAGTACTATTCATACTAAAATGTGTGCACATTTTGTTCATTGTTAGATCCCTAGCTCCTTGCACAGTGCCTAGCAGGTATTATTTGCATCATAAATATTTGTAGAATAAATGAATAAGTGATTGACTTTGTTTTAAGATAGAACTTTGTGATATTCTTAGTGTCAAGGCCTTTGAACACCTTTCCTTTCTTGGAAACTAAAGTATACTGGGTCTAAGCTCATAATTCAAGTTTTGTTAGTAGCAGCTATACTTATGTCGTTTTATTTCCTGCTTATAAAGAATAGATATCTAAGGAAGCTCAGGAGCCCCCAAAGGTTGGGCAGGTGTCTAGTTTGCTCATTATGATAAGCCACTAGTTGAGGAGGAGGAATCATTATCATTTCCCTGGGAAGAGGCAGCCTGAGGAAGAAACGAATACTTTGCCCTTTCCAGGATGTGAGTAGGTGAGGATTAAATCACTAGGGGTGTCAAAAGAACTGGAGGGAGATAACAGCACTAGGGGCAGCATCCTAAGTCATTTTGAGGTACCTTTGTTAAATTTTTAAGTGTGCTTTGAGTCAGGCAGGACCCTCAGACCTGTTGACAACCACTAAGGCGTTTGCGTGTAAGTGTATGGTTTAAGGAACATATAACTTGTGAAGTCGTCAGCACTTGGGAAGTGGGCATAGCACATTAGGTAAAGAAAGAGGAAAAGTAGAACTATGACAAATCATGATGCTACGCGAATGGAGAAGAGCATCAGAACATTTTTGTTTAAAGTATTATGCCTAAACAGGGTTTATGGAAGTTTTTATTCAGAGAGGTTTTGAAATTAATTCGTGAGACAGTTTCTCTAACCTCACCATGTCTTTTTCTTACCTCAGCTGTTCCAAAGACCTAATGCGCTTGCTGTCCAGCAGTTGACAGCTGCTCAGCAGCAGCAGTATGCACTAGCAGCTGCTCATCAGCCTCACATTGGTAAGTCCTTAAGCCTTCGAGTTCCCTCCTTTTCAGTCTGGCCACCATTTTAGGATACTGGCTGCTGTGAAATTCAGTCGTGTAGCCCAGGGGTCCCCAACCCATAAGCCATGAATTGGTACCGACCGGTCCATGGCCTCTTAGTAACTGGACTCACAGCAGGATTTGAGCAGCAGGAGAGTGAGCGAAGCTTCATCTGTATTTGCAGATGCTCCTGAGCATCAGGCATTAGATTCTTGTAGGAGCACTGGTCCCTGTTGCCAAAAAGGTCAGGGACTGCTGGTGTAGATTGATTATAAAAGTCCAGTCAAATCCCTCAAAGTAAATGGCCTTTTCCTCTCATCCAGTTGGTTCTAGCTATGTTCTTTATTTTTGGCACACTTTCTAGACCTCATAAGATTTCTTGGTTCTTGGTATCAATGCAACTATTGCTCTACGTCAGCTGTTTCAAGATTTAAAAGTATTACAGTAGTGACTAGTAGCATCAACTCTGTTAGTGAGATTGGTTGAATCGATTGAATGACAATAGTTTTGTCCGTGTTGGGGTTTTGTAGACTGCGAACATACCAACTCCTCTTCTTATTAGGCAGCACGTATAAATTCACTTTTCTAGCAACATATTTTGAAAGTTTTATAATATTTCCATGTAATTACTGGGTTTTAAAGTAGCTTTGCCCTTATATAGAATTGTTAAAGTTTTGACATGCATATTTTCCATTCCCCCAACCTTTTAAATGTCTGTGAAACAAAGTGCTGTAAATGTAAACAAGTATAAGTAGAACTTTTTTTTTTAATGTGTCAGAATGATGTGATTGAACAGAAAGGTGATCACCAATCATGGATAGTGGTATGCAGTGAAAGAAGAGACCTGCTTCCCACCTAGATATATGAGGCCGGTGTGCAGGCCTTTGCCTAGGTCTGGTGTTTTATAATTGTAGATAATTGTCTTTAATAAAATCCCATATATTTTCTTTTTTAGCCTGTTATAATTTTAATCTTTTAGAAATTGTGCTGAATTTAAAACTGCATAACAATTTTAATTATAATTTTTTAGCAGAGGTAGAAAAAAAAGATGAAAGATAAACATCACCACAGTCTTCAGTATAGGGATGATTTTATCTTTTTACAATTCCTCTTTAGTCTCAAACTATCCTATCTTCTCTTTTTTTTCTTTTTTTTCTCACCTACAGCCTGGAATGAATAGCCCAACTGTGTAGGTATTTGGTAGGGCTGCAGTTTTAGTCAAATTTGTTTTTACTGACAGGTATGTTTTCAGCAGGTTTAGCTCCCGCTGCGTTTGTCCCCAATCCATACATCATCAGCGCTGCTCCCCCAGGGACGGATCCCTACACAGCTGGATTGGCTGCAGCAGCAACTCTAGGTGAGACATTCTGCTATGCGAGGGATTTTCTCACCTGCTAAAAGTCATTTGAGATGGGCATGTGTTCTTTATACTCTCTCACAAATTCATGTCTCCAGTGGGAGTCTCTTGATTTCCAGTGCCATCTACCTGCCGGTTGGATGTCTCAGCTTAGTTGTAACCTCACACTTGAACATGTCCAAAGAAAAGCTAATCAGCCATCTCCTGTATAGGTATTTTGGATCTACAGAGTCACCAGTTGCTCGTATATATTTTGGGAATTTCTCTTGTTGTCCAGGTCTCTAGGCTGTTACAGTTAGGGTTCTTATAAGCTTTGCCTAGACTTTTGCAGCTGTTCTTTCTCATATAGTCCTAATTTCCGTGCTGCTTCTCCTTCCTCTACCTTCCTGATTGTTCCAGAAAGCTGTCTCAAACACAGATGTTATCCTTTCTTTTATCCTTCGTTGCTTTTTGTCTTATTCACCCTAATGTAGCGTACTGCGGTTATTATCAAACATGGCTGATCATTATAGTGGTGGTGGTGATGGTGTGTTATTCTTTGGAATCAGTATTTTTAAGGAGCTGGCATGGCATTCTGAGGATTAGCAAGGATTGGAACCCACTATGTATAGGGTCTCTCTGTGACTTATTATGGATGTCTTTACATGTGTGCCACTTTCTTCCCTCCAAATTGGCTACCATTGGCTCACACTATACACTCTAGCAATACTGAACTGATTTTAGCTGTTGTAGATAATCACGCTAGTCTAGGATTCTGAGTCTTTGGACGCTATGGTCTCAGTCTTCTGTAGTCAACTCTCTCCCATTCTTTGCTTGGGAAGCATCCTTAACTGTTATTGCCATCTCTAGAAAGTCTTTCTTTGCTAACTCTTCCCTATTCATTCTCTATTACTTATTATTGCTTGTGGATGTATATGTGAGTAGTTTCCCCCTCCTGCCCTTTAGATTGAACTCTTTCAAAAGCAGGCACTTTTGACAGAGTTGCTGTCAACATAGTGGGGTCATAAATGTGTGGTAGATTGATTTCAGCATTAGGACAGACTGAATGTCTTCCAAAGTAAATATTCTTTGGGGGATAGATCCCTCCAAGTCATGTTAATCATGACTAAACATCCCTGTGAGATTCACTTATTATATAGCATGCGATTTGCAATTATGAACTCAAATGCAGTATGTAAGTTTGTATTTCTTTAGAATTGTGTTCATTTTGGCATAGACTTATGATGGGAACATAGGTAGTTTCATTCCCCTGCCTCCTTTGGTCTTTTGGGGAGAAATAGAAAGCTATTCCTAGCAGAATGATCTTTGCTAACCACTGTTAATATTTATAGAACCTTAATTATTTGCCAGGCATTGCGATGAGTGCTTTTTTTCATTTGAGTTGTTACATGACGATTTTACAAATTAAGAGTTTGGGGCTCAGAGAGCTGTCTTTTTGAGATCACATAATTTAAATGTTGTATAGTTGGTGTTTCACCCAAATCGAACTCCAAACCCATGTGTGCACTATACTGTGTAATGTCTATGTATCTTAAATTGTCTTTTCTGTACTTTCTTCCTCTGCAAGCTTACAGTACATTATTTAAACAGTGAACTTGTCTAAGGTATGACATACTTGTCCTCACTGAGATCATTGTTCGGTGAACAGAATCTGGCTTTTTCTACTCATCAGCTGAGCCAGACTGAAAATGACTTAAGTGCTTTCACAGAGAACCGGAAATGTTATACCTTTGACATACCTTTCTGAGTTTAAAAGTTTATGTAACAGTCTGTGCCCAATTGAGAGGTTGGTTTGTTGACTTTTTGAGGGGAGCCTTGGGAATATCATTATAGGTTACAGCTCTTTTACGGTAGATGTGGCAATACCCTAACACCTATTATACCCATTTTGTAGGTGAGGAAACTAAGGCACAGGTCAGGTCTTCATTATGTTTTATCTTTTATTCTTTAACTGCCCAAGATCACTCCTCTTTGTAAACACTAGGTAGATGAGCTTGGGGGGCCCACTACTCTCTTTAACTTGGAGGCATGGTTTCTAGACTATTTAGGTTCTGATAAAAATCATTTAATCCGTTTGCTTATTACAATAAAATAGCTCAATTGTGATATACCTTTTTGAAGCAAATGTAGTGTTTCACAGTGGGCACCCTTAAAAACAGAGCTTCTTGATTTTGGCTAAGCCCACAGGTACAGAAAATACAAAATTAGAAATGTCAGAGCAACGTTAGATAGTGATACATTTCTTATTATTATTTTTTGGTACTTTAGAAGCTTGAAATGGAGGAACAAAAACTATACCAATTTATTTCGACTTAAGTATATGTTTCTATAGGATTAATATCAGAACAGCTGAATTTGAAACAGCTCTTTGGAACTCCATTGTAAGGCAGGATTATTATTAACCAAGCTGCAAATATTTTGAGCTCTGTACTTTAACTAGGGCGGTTCTAATTGGAGATGTGTTTCAGCAGATGTGAGGAGCTGGCTTTGAGTCTTTGTCTTGGTTGGCAGGTAGGCAGCCTTGATATTTCTAGCCACCAGCTTCAGAAAATTCTATGGTTTAGATTTCTGTCACATCCAGGTTGCTGTCTGTATAGCTCTGTTATCTCTGCATTGCCTATTCTGTGTGGCAGAGACTGCAGCTGTAGCTTGTTGAAGATGAACAGATAATTTAGTTTAGAGCAGAAAGCCTTGTGTTTAGGATATATTCAGCGGGTCTATAATAAGTCAAGATGTTACATTATTTTGTTTCTCTTTGTTTCAACTTTAACTTACATTTAAAATTTCATATGTCAATGTCTGAATGTAGTTGTGTTGAATGACTTCTGTGACTTTACAAATAGGAAAATCAAGCAACTTAGAAATTGAGCAGTGGAGTGGAGGTTCAATGAAGTATCTGAGTTTTGTTGTCAGAAGACTGATGGATTTTCATGCTTCTGAAGTTAATGAAGTGCTAGTATCCGCGTCCCTGTTAATCACCTCAGATGCCATTCTTACATTGAGAGCAGGGTACAACTTAATCTTTGTTTCTGTTTACATCACTCTGAGCGTACACATTCCCATTTATTTCCCTTCTAACAGCAAACTTTATCTATATCTTTCCTATATCCTTTCTTGGAAAAAGCAAGCCTTTGCCTTCTTCCTGACCAAGGCCAGTTCCTCCATGTGTCCTTAAACCAACCCCTTCCTACTTCTACTAGTTATGTTCCCTTTCGCTATTTCCCGTGTTTTATCCTTCCCTAGCTGCTTCTCTAGGGCTGGAGTATGTTACTGACTTCAGAAGAGTTTGATGAGAGGATCACGTGCAATGTTTTCTATTTTAAATAATAGAATTAATGATTAGCTAAAATGAACTAGTATATTCTTAATATTTTACAGTAGGATCTGCTGAGTTAGATGTAGTTTTGGAAACTCTGAGATGATTTTTACTAGTCTAAACTTTTCTTACACTTCTCTTGCTATTTTTAGGCCCGGCTGTGGTCCCTCACCAGTATTATGGAGTTACGCCCTGGGGAGTCTACCCTGCCAGTCTTTTCCAGCAGCAAGCTGCGGCTGCAGCAGCAGCAACAAATTCTGCCAACCAGCAGACCACTCCACAGGCTCAGCAAGGGCAGCAGCAGGTACATGTCAACAGAATTTGTCCCACGTAATAATTCTAGTTACCATATATAATTAAAAGGTAACATTGGTCTGAATAGAAAAATACTGAATGAGTGAGTTCCCTTTCTTCATTTGTATCTGAGTTCAGGCTCAAACTTAGCTGAATTTACTGAATCCCTTTCATGTATCAGGTCCTTGGTCAGTGTCACCAGTTGAAATGATATTATACGATTTACATATGAGAAAACTGCTTAAAGAATTGTCTCGTTAAGGGTATATAGTTAGCAAGTGCAATGAGTATTCATACTGACAGTAAATTTTCTTTCTGCCATACTGTGTTAATTGCTAAGCACCATTCTCAGATCGCTTTTGGCTCTCTTACAAGTAGCTTGCCACCAGAGGGAAGGAACTTGTTCTTCAGACTCCTTATTTATAACATCTATTGGATTGGATGTAAATCTTAAACCTGTTATATCTGTTTTATAGTAATGAGAGGTTTTAAATTGAGTTGGGAAAGAATAATTAACTGCAAAACCAAGTATGTCTCTTTATTTTAAATGGCTTTTTTCTTGCTTACTAGAATAACACCTATTTATTTGCTGACTATTGTGATGAACTGGAAAACAAAAATACTTTTTTTGTCAGAAGAAACCAGTCAGTATTAACGTTTGGTTTCTATCACTCTAACTTTAATTAATTTGTTATAAAATTGGGATTTTTCTGTCCATGTGGTTTTATATCCTGTTTTAACAGTTTGTTATTTAATAACATTTTCTAGCTGTATTTAAATCCATCAAAGAGTATCCCATATTTTATTTGACTAGTCCATTGTTATTTGATATTTAACTCAGCAATGTTTTAGTGTTATAAATAAGACTGATGAATATCCTTTACATAAGTCTGTGATTATTTCTATGGAATAAATTCCTAGAAATTGATTTCTTTTGAGTAAATAAAATGAATATTTAGACTTTTGACATTTACTGTCAAACTAAAGGCAGAACACCATGCTTATATATGTACAAACAAGAATTCTTTGCTTTTTATCAATCTCACTAAGAGAGAATATATTTATTTTTTAGATTCCACACAATTACAGAATGACACAGGTCTTAAGATTCCAGCTAGTTTATCTTGTGTCAGTATTTTTATAGTAAGATAATTGGGTGTGGGGGAGCTAATATACATTTTCTTTGTAATAGATAGAATTCTAATACCAGGTATGCAAGAGAATTCAGCAGATAATTTGTTGATAGACTGGGTGATTTCTATTAATAAATTTCTTAGTAGGTACTCTGTATATAGCTTGTATCAATTTGTTTGGTGATCTTTGTGTTTAAATGGTTCTGACAGCATTGTGGATTTGAAAATCTGAAGTAATTGACATGTTTTAAAATGTCTAATGGAGCGAACAAGAAAAACAGTAATAGTACTTCTTATGGAAAGCTTTATTTTTAAAGCTAAATGCTCTACATATAATTTCTTTTACTTACTCTGATTCTGGTAAATAGATTATATGACTTTCCATATAAAGGTTGAAGAAAGGGAATTTATGTGCCCACGGTCACACAGATATTAAGATTTAAACAGTCTATAATATCACAGCTTGTTTTGTTTTCTGATCATATTGTGATGTTTGGAGTTAATGGAAAAACCTTTGATCTGATCTTAGTTCAATCACTAACTGGTTGTAAGTAGGGCAAGTTGCATAATTTCTATGTATATATATTCCTTAGCTTTAAAATGGGCATGATAATCATTTGCATTTCAGAGATTTCTGTCATCTGTAATCACAAATCCTATAAAAAAGTTATTAGCATTAATTTTTAATAAGCAGCCGTATTTTACGTCCATTGTTATTTTTGTCAGTCTTTGGTTTCATTCGTTTTAGGAAAACAATGATTTTCTTGGTGAACTCTTTTGTCATAGTTATTGAAATGAGAGGCTCGTATTAAACTTTGCTTTTGGCCTTTACGATTTATTGGAAAGCATTTGTTGTGTTCTATATATACTAACTATTCTAAATCTAATTTGAGTAGAGTCAGTGACATTCTAGCCAAACATCTTACTCTGGTTTCTTTTTCATCCTTTTTGAAGGTTCCTATGACACCTGATAAAAATTTTACTCTTTTCTATTTTAAAATGCTTGTTAAAACAAAAGAAAAGAAAAACCCTGGGTATTGGGTTGAACTCAAGCACAGGTGGTCAGAATTGATAGTGGTTTGATGTTGAGCATTGCATTTTAAGAGAAAATTGTTCAGAGTGATTTCTAAATTTTCTAGATTAGGAGAGAATGATGATTCTATTAAACATGGTGAACTAGAAGGATGAATGATTTTTAATTAAAACATCCCTATTGAACATATACTTGCTTACTAAGTATTGGTAGATTTCAAACACTTGAAATCAGTACCTTTGAAAGAAATTAAAAGTTAACAGCTTTTGTGTCATGAAGATGGGTAGTAAACTAACTCCTCGGATAGTGTTTTATAAATAGATATTCAGACTTCTTAAAAATGATTTTTAGTAAATGTTAAATGTTAATTGTGAAATTTTATGTATTTGTTCTCATAAAACTCAGACTTGATGAAATTAAAATATATGAATATTGGCAGCTGACTTAAGAACTCTGATTTATTGTTAAGATACTACATAGATTTCTAGAGAGTGGACCAAAACAAAACATGTTGTTCTCCTCATTAAAACAGGGTTCAACAGTCAGGATACATCTTCAGGCACCTTGTTCACTCCCCTGCCCCTTGACCTTTCACATGACTCATAGACATACATAAGTTTGGTTTATTACGTCTTCCAAAAACGAGGCTTTCATTGATATTTTGTTAGTTCTCCAGTAGTTTTGAACTATTAGTATTTGCCGAATCTCTGTATATGCTGTTTACTTTTTCTAGAATGAGGCTCTTCCAGGTTATTAGTTAGGCATCTTTCTTTTTCTTTTTAAAAAAATTTTATTTAATTTAATTAGTTTCAAGTATCCAGTACATTGGTTAGACATCTATATAGTTCATAAAACGATCCCCTCAATTGCTCCCTCCCTCCCCTGACCCTCCACCTAGCCAGAGTATTAATGCTAACTGTATTCTCTATGCCGTGCTCCCCATTCCCATGACCATCCATCAGCTACTAATTTGTACTTATTTAACCCCTCACCCCATTCTCCCAGCCCCCCAGGCACCCCTCCCCTCTGCCCATCACCAAATTATCCACTATATTTGTGAGTTTGTTTTTGATTAGTTTGTTCTTTTTATTCCTTAGATTCCATATCTAAATGAAACCATATAGTGTTTATCTTTCTCTGTCTGACTTAAATACCTTCTAGGTCCATCAAAGCAATATCTTTTTCCATCCCCTTCCTTTTCATATGTAGGGATCTTGCTTTCTTATCCTTTCAGCCACTCTATCTTTTGGTTGTAATACTTAATTCTTTTCCATTTAAGGTACTTATTGATAGGAATGTAATTGTTACCATTTTTTATTCCTGTTTTTGATATGTTTTCTTCTTTTTAAAGAAGTCCCTCCAACATTTCCTCTAATACTGGCTTGGTGGTGATAAATTCCTTAGCTTATTTTTGTCTGGGAAGCTCTTTATCTGTCCTTCAACTCTAAATGAAAGCTTTGCTGGATAAATTATTCTTGCTTGCAGATAGGCATCTTCTAAATCTTAGCCTGAGTACTCACCTGTATAACCTCTTCTATACAGATTGAAGTTCTCCCTCTCGTAAAATTGGTTAGTCTTTGAGTCACAAACTGAAATAAACTGCCAAAAATTAGCTATTGGTTATTGATTAACTCCTGGATACCTGTTGTGCCTTGCAGACATTAATTCTCATACTCCCAACAAATCTGCAAGATGAGCTATTTTTGCAAATAAATAAGAGGCTTTGGTTAAATTGTCTGCACATCTCTTCTTGCCAATGTGGACAGTGTCATTCACCTTATGCTCATTTAATAAATATTTAATTGATTGCTGGTGGCGTTTCTCTTACATTTTTTACCAAAAGTACCGAGAACAATATGTCTAACTTTTATAAATAGCAGAATGTTACTGAGTAATCTCATAAGAACTTTGCCTTTGAAAACATTGCAAAATGCATTGTTTATAAACCGGTAATTTTAACCTTGGTCTGTGGGTTTTACATTTTTACTTGCTATGGTATATAGATTTTGTGGAATAGATTATTCATGTATTCAGAATAAGAATGATTATCAGCAACTTAATACCTGTATTTCATTTATAAAAATGTAGATCCTTTATCACAGTGGCAGAATTAGTATTCTGCACTGAAATGTCAGTGTTCTTGACTAATATTCATCTCCATTTAGATTGCTCTTTGTTTGTGGAATTTATGAGAGAAGAAATAGAAACAGGTCAGAATCTTTCTAAATCAAATCTGGTGCGCTCACTTGGGCCCTGATGAATGGGAATAGTTTTCTAGGGTAGAGAAAGTGCTCTCATATTCCAAAAGGAAAATATAGCTGCTTTTGTGGATCTTTTTTTTTTTTTTTTTTTTTTTTTTTGGTCACAGGTATTTTAACTTAATTATCAAGTAAATTACCCCTGTTCCTTATCTAAACCCTCTCCCCCACCCATCATACTCTTTCTTCTTCGCCCACTTTGTCAGAGCACTGATGTTATAGAGTTACTGTCTTCTTGTCTGTCTCATTCATTAGAATAAAAGCTCTAAAAGGGCAGGGGCTTTGCTTGTCTTGTTCATTGATTTACACATAGTACCTGCAGGCATCATAAGTATTTGATTAATGAATGAATCATCACTAATATATGCTTTTGGCTCCTTTATGAAGGTAATATGTTTAAACTAAGAATGGTAGAATGAAATGTTATTGAGTTTTTATCCTAGCCATGTCATATAAAACCATTATATGAAAAATGTTTTACAACAGTCAGTTTTTAAAAGTTGACTCAAGTTAAGCACATGGTGGGTCTTAGATATATCCAATGAGAGGAAAGCAGTTGATTTATTTCTGTCTCCCAGGTTCTCCGTGGAGGAGCCAGCCAGCGTCCTTTGACCCCAAATCAGAACCAGCAGGGACAGCAAACAGATCCATTAGTGGCAGCTGCAGCAGTGAATTTGCTCTTGCTTTTGGACAAGGACTGGCTGCAGGCATGCCAGGTGAGACTGCACTGTTGGTCCTAATAATTTGAGAGAAAGAAAAGTCTGCTTGTTGGGAGAGATTCAAAGGAGAATGGGCAGTGCTTTTGGGCTTATGATTTGGGGACTGGCGAGGATGAACATACACTTGCCCTCACTTAGATCACAGTTCGTTGATGAGAGCACCTAATAGTTCTGAGCCAGTCTTAATCTTATATGGTGGAGATGTGCAAATCTACACACATTGCTTCGAATATGTTGTTTTCATTGATGATGATCTATTTTTTTCCTCAGTATTAGGTGTAGAAGGAGTGGCCTTACCACTTTATCATTATTCCAGGGCTTTAGTCTTTAGCAGATGTTTTTGAATAGCATTTTTAGGAAGAAATTCCTAGTGTTCCTTGATAAGGGTCATCCCTTACATTCTTAGGATTTCCTCTGAACCAGTGGTAGAGATGCTGTGTAACTGCCTACCTATGATTGATATATATCTTGAATATATGTTATATTTGGCTTACTGTTACCTGGTCCTGTTCTTTGCATCGACTGGATAGTTTGAGTAGTTTGAGGTTCTTCCTTTGAAACAGGTCCTTATAAGACCTCAGCATGAGTTTTGGGATCATTGCTGACCATGGAGCATTGCCAGATTAACTGATTCATTTTTGAATTCAGGGAATAAATTTAACTTGCAGCATTTGTTTTGTTAGTTCCTAAGCATTTATGTTTTATTAAGAAGTCACCTATAATTTTTTTATATAGTATGAAAAAATTATATCAATTAAAGCCTGTCTAGGTTTTTCCTGCTAACTTGCAGCATATTTGTGCTTAGATTATTATGTGGTATGGAAGTACTGTGATTGTTGTGATCATTTGTACCCTCTGTTATTTGTATGGACAAGAAAACATTAGAAAATTGTCAGTGTATGATTGCTGGTGATAACCTTGGTTAGCACTTTGAAAAGTATAGTATTCTCTATCATGCCAAATTCCCTTTCTAACACCTAGTGGATGATAAATATCACACTGGGTCATTCACATTCATCTTTTAGATTAATCTTCACAAGAGCTTTACAAGAAGCATGTATTATTATCCTTATTTTACAGGAGGACAGATGGATAACCAGAGATTTAGTCATATATCAGCATATACATCTAGGTCTGTCTGTCCCCAGAGCTGAGTTCGTGACTATTTACAATATGCTGGTATCAGGAGACAGTTGTTAGTTTTATATATACTTATAATATGCCGGCTTGATATTCCCAGGTTATCCGGTCTTGGCTCCTGCTGCTTACTATGACCAGACTGGTGCCCTTGTGGTGAATACAGGAGCAAGAAATGGCCTTGGAGCTCCTGTACGACTTGTAGCTCCTGCCCCAGTCATCATTAGTTCCTCAGCCGCACAAGCAGGTGAGCTTACATCTTGGTGGATTCATGTCAGGTATCGAAAAGGGATGATAAATGATATTTTTAAAATGTGTTGAAATGCACTTTATTTGACAGTTCTCACTACAGCAGTTCTACTCTGTAAAATTTCAAAAAGAATCAGAAGCAACAAGTGACCTTGATAGATTCTGATTCTGTTGATGGCATGTACCAGCTGGTTAGCAGCAAGGACCCATTCCACTGCAAAATACAAGAAGTTAGACTACTCACATAAAATTACTATTGGCAGAAGTCCAAGGCTAATTTAATAGAAATCCATGTCATTGTTTTAAAATAATGTAGGGTTTTTTGTTGTTGCTGCCTTTTTTTGGTGGTTTTGCGGGGGACGGGGTGGAGAAGGTGGAAGGGAGTAGTAAGATGTGGTAGAAAAATTAATTTTGGGTAAGGTAATAGGTATTTATTTTAAGCTGTTTGTATTTAATTAGGAACTATAGTGGGAAGTTCTAGAAGAAAGCAACATGCTTAAATGTCTTAGGAATTTGACGGACTTTAGTATATAGTTAACAGTGGTTTTGGAAAAATGTCCTCAACATAGGTATTTGTGGAACTTGAGATTTTGGGAAGTAGTTGTATTTAAAATAGTTGCTCCAGTGGTATTTTGACCTCAAATTTAATGTAGAAATAGAAAATAATAGCTTCATATGAAGGGATCAAAGACATTTGTATGATTAACAATGATAGAAAATAATAGCTTCATATGAAGGGATCAAAGACATTTGTATGATTCTGTACAAGGGTTATGTCTGCTTTGAAAGGATGTGGCAGAATTAAAAGGTTTTCAAAAAAGGGTAGCAGCGTAGTTAGGAAATGTGGCCAGTCCCTTTTGTAGCAAAATGGTTTGCTTTCTTCTTTGTAGCTGTTGCAGCGGCCGCAGCTTCAGCAAACGGAGCAGCTGGTGGTCTTGCTGGAACAACAAATGGACCATTTCGCCCTTTAGGAACACAGCAGCCTCAGCCCCAGCCCCAGCAGCAGCCCAATAACAACCTGGCGTCCAGCTCTTTCTATGGCAACAACTCTCTGAGCAGCAATTCCCAGAGCAGCTCCCTCTTCTCCCAGGGCTCTGCGCAGCCTGCCAACACATCCTTGGGATTTGGAAGTAGCAGTTCTCTTGGCGCCACCCTGGGATCTGCCCTCGGAGGGTTTGGAACAGCAGGTAGAAATCAGATTGATGTGCTCATAAAACTGAATTTTAATTATTTTTACAATATTTATGGAACCCTTGACAGTGCATGGACCCCTGCACAGATACCACAGGCAGACCTGGATCGAGCCCCGTGGGAATCCAGCCAGCCCACACATCTTTGAGATGATGGACTAATTAAAACCAAGATTTACAGTTGGGGCCTGTTTTCAGGTTTACGCTCATGTTGCTACTTACTTATATTCATAGTCAATTTGCTTCAGGGATTAAAAAACTAGGGAATATTTTTGCAGGCATTGGGAAGAACATGGAGGGAAGCAGAGAAGTGTAGATTTTAAAAACAGGGAGGACGACTTATAAAGATCGCAGGATAGGAGACAATCTGCAAGCCTTAAAGAGTCATGAGTTTGCGTCAGTCTTTTGAGAATTAAGGTGGATAATATGGAAACGTGGGAGAAAGGAAATTAGACCAACATGTTTTTAATGTTGCAGTGGAAGAAAAAGACAAGAAAGTAGTAAGGTAAGGTAAACAAATGGGATAATTGCAGTGTTTGTAAAATAATGCGATCTCAAAACAGAAGGGCAGGTTTGAGAAAAAAGTATTTTAAGTTGAAATTGGGGCTCGTAATAACTCTTGATTGAACAGACCCATTGAGAAAATAGGCTTTCATATATATATAAGTCTCATGTACGGGGCAATACTCAGTTTACAAATTTGTTTTCCGTACTCCATTTTTCTATTAGAACCTTTGGGTTGATGAAAGGCATTCTTTTTAGCCCATTTTCTTTCACATTTTCCATAGCTAATGTGGCCGTCAGAGCTTTTAATCCATCCCCACCCCATAATAATATGACACAAAAAGGAAGGTTAATTTAGCGTATGTGTGATGGTTTGAACAAAAGTTTCACGCTAGCCTGAGCCATGTCCTCTTTATTACCTTACCTGCCATGTGAACAGTTAGGCTGTCTCTGCTGAGAACTTTGCGGTGGTAAGGAGTCTGGATCAAAGTGTTAGGAACAGGTCACTGGGCTTGTTCTTCGAAGAACAGGCCTGTTCTTATCTGCATTGTTTTAATTCCATTTTAGTTGCAAACTCCAACACTGGCAGTGGCTCCCGCCGTGACTCCCTGACTGGCAGCAGTGACCTTTATAAGAGGACATCGAGCAGCTTGACCCCCATTGGACACAGTTTTTATAACGGCCTTAGCTTTTCCTCCTCTCCTGGACCCGTGGGCATGCCTCTCCCTAGTCAGGGACCAGGACATTCACAGACACCACCTCCTTCCCTCTCTTCACATGGATCCTCTTCAAGCTTAAACCTGGGTAAGAACCATTACTCTAACACCACCTTGAACTCTAGAAATCTCTTGCCACTGATGCCATTAGAAGTACTTTGCACAAGCAAAGGACAGTCCCTTTAGCCTAGAAGTGTCCTGGGTGTTCTGTGCCTTTCTTGACTACCTCATGTTATCTAGGCTTTACTTAGATAGCATAGCAGTTTTGGATTTATTAAAATTTGGGTGGATCCCCTGTATATTCACTTGCTTTAGTATGAACATCTTGTTCTTTGGCTCCATATGAGAATCTTTCATTATAAACACAGTGCAGATTCATTTTAAGTAAAGCTGGAGAACACAGAGGCATAGAGAAACAATGTATTCACCACATATTGCCACTGAAATATCACCACGATGAACATTTTGGTACATTTTTCAGACTTTCCCCCAAGTATATGTTGAATATCTTACTTCTTCACATAAAGCGTTTTATTTAAAAAAATTTGCCAGATTCCTAAAAAGAACATTTGTACATACATTCTTAAACTACATAGAATGCTCATGAGTTTAGATGTGTATTTCCCAATTATATGTTTTGGTTGTTATATATATATGGGATTTAAAAAATGTTACCCTCTAGATCTCAGAAAACGAGGAGGGAAGAGGGGAAAGAGGACCCTAAGCAGCAGGCCGGAAGAATGAAAAGACTTGTATTAGCACTTAGGGTGGCATGTTTTTACATCTTTGGAGATAGGAGCTATCGCATACTCCCTTTCTCTAGTGAGTTTATGGGGTTTGGATTTTGAAGGTACTGATTTATTTCTTAGATGGGGAAAGTTGAGGCATAGAAGTAGAGCGATTACATAATTTTATCATGCAACCCAGAACACTTTTTAGAGTGAATGGGGACGCTGTTAATTATTACCCTGTAACAACAGCCCTAAATCAAGACTATCCTGGCAAAAATTAGCATGTGTGGCCACTTTGTCGCCAAGATTTTGTTTATTTTTATTTATTTTTAATAAATAAAATAATCTCTTTGTCGTTTTTTTTTTAAGTAGGCTTTATTTTCTTTATTTATTTTTAGAGCAGTTTAAAAATGAAGCGGGGGGAATGCAGAGATTTTCTCTGTATCCTCAACCCTACACATGCGCAGCCTTCCACATTCTCAGCATCCCCACTGGAGACACCTTTTTTACAATTGATGAACCTACATTGACACATTATCATCATCCAGAGTCTGTAGTTTACATGGACTTTTTTTTTTCACTTTTTAACTGGCATGAGTAAAAGTGGCTTTATGGACTCAAATGAAGACTGACTATGCTTTCATTTGGAAAGACAAAGATTTGGGAATGATTATAAAAATTTAAAAATTTGGAGGGGGTAGGATAATATAGTAGTTGTCCTAGAACTAAGAAGTGCTATCTTTGTGTTTGAGTGACGAGTTTTAAGGCAAACTATGTGTCTGTGTAAGTACATACGTGTGTATATGTCCTGAAATTTTAGAAGGTAAGAACTATAGTTGTAAAACTCATTGTCTCAGGTTATATGGACATTACTTTAGAAAAGTTATAGGGACATTGCAGATTGATAAGTTCATATCGGAAAGTTAAGGGAATGGGGTACATTGTACAACAGCGTTTCTAGTAACAGAATGCCTGGCTTTAAAGGCTGAGAGTTAATGCAGAATTATAAGGGGTAGATGAAAGTTCCAGTTTACTGTATGGTTAGAGGGAACTAACATTATCTGTACTGTTAAATGGTTTTGGGTGCTATACATAAAACTCTGGAAGGTGGTGTAGTATTATGCCCACTATACAGAAGTGAGGAAACGGACCTAAATACCTAGCCTTGGTCTTCTCATAATGAACAGATTTAAAGTCAAACCTGACTCCAAAACATGCAGTATTAGTATAGACCCTGTCACATGATGTGCCTAGGATGTCTTTTAAACCAGTGCATTATCAGATGCAGAAAGCATATACCTTTGAATTCTTGGTTTAAACATTTGAACTATGTCAGCTCATACTGAGTACTAAACAAACTAAATTCAGAAAAAAATTTTCGTAAAGAGCCTGATAGTAAATATTTTAGGTTTGTAGGTCAGATGATCTTTGTAGTGCATGTTTAACTCTACTGTTGAAAATAAAACCTTATTTACAAAAATAGGTAGCAGGCCAGATTTGTCCTATGGGCTGTAGCTTGTCAGCCCCAGAACTAAATGCTGCTGTTCTTGGTGTTGGAAAGTGAAGCCGGGACGTTACTTGCACATGTGGTTCTTTTCCTCTTTCCAATATATCAGAATACTTCCTTATTCTTAATTCATGTTTCCCCGTGGAGTAGAACATTACTATTGGTGTGAGTTATTTCTTATTTTAATGACTCTTGCTGTCTGCTTAGTTCTATTTTTAACATTGTCTTCCCTTTAAAAAAAATTTATCTTGCATTTTAGTTGTATGTATTTGCATTAGACTTGCATTGCTGCATATATTACATCAATCATGCATGTCATTTCTGAGGAACTTCGTATCTTGATTGGTAAGAGCTTTGCCTCCTCTTAATCTGTTAGTCCTTGAGAAAAGGGTTCTTGTATGCTTTAGCCTTAACGTAGAGAAAATAGAGATGTGGTACTTACTCGGTTTTTAGCAATATCCATACAAAGGCCCTAAAGACATTTTGGTACAAGGAACTTAGCATTTCTTTACCAAATATATGTTAGGCCACACCTAATAATGCTTCTGCTATTAATACTATTTCACTACTGCCACTGGCCATTAGTTCTTGGATTACTAACAGCTATACTAACCATTTATTCACTGTGTTCATTCATTGTATTAAATACACAAGTGACTAGTCTATACAGGGAAACTTAAACAGCACGATTTCATGAGCTTATACCACACAGCTAGTAAGTGTTTTGAAGGCACAGTTCTTCAGCCTATGTCTCTGTTATCTGAGTCTGGATCTTTTCTCCGGGATACTGTTTTCACACTTCCAGTGTTAGGATACTCTTAAAAAATAATCAGTGGCCTGCTTGGTTATTTTTTCTTATTACTTATTCAACAATCACTTGTTGAGTGCCTCCTCCTCCTCCTTCTTTTTTTAATATCCTCCCCCCAACTTCTACCCCTGACCTATGGATATTGCCGTCTCCCCTTAAGAACTGGATCTCTGAAGGCGGGCGTCTCCTCCCACGTGTTGCGGCGCACACCTGGGGCCTGGTGCACCTGGGGCCTGGCACACCCTGGGGTATGGGCTGTGGCTCCGCTGGGGCTCGAACCCAGGACCTTCTGCGTGTAAAGCAGATGTGCTAACCACTACTCAATGGAACCACCCCGAGTGCCTTCTTAAGATGCCTTTTTCGTTATACATTATATTATCAAGTGCGTGATTCAGTGATTTCTAGTTACTTTCTGAATTGTGCAGCCATCATTATAAATCACCTTAAGAATATTCTCATCCCTGCAGTAAGATTCCTCATGAGCATTTATAGTAAAAATCTCTGCTCATACCCTTAGATCTACTTTCTGTTTTTAAATTTGTCTTTTTTGGACATTTCACGTCCAAAAATATGTGATCTTTTTTCGTTTGGCTTCTTTCCCTTCTCATGTTTATGTGGTTTCATCCATGATGTGACTAACATGTGTCAGTAGTCTGTTCCATTTTATTGCTGAATTGTCTTCTATTTTATGGATATACCACATTTTGTCTAAATACTCAAAATTGAAAGATGTTTGTTGGTTACAGTTTTTTAGCTATTAAAAATAAGGCCAGTATGACAAGTGTGTACAAGCCTTTCTGTGGACACATTTTCATTTCTCTAGGAGTAGAATTGTTGAATTGTATGTTATTTTTATGTTAAACTTTTTGAGAAACTGCCAAACTGTTTTCTAAGTCCGTGTTCCCTTTTCCTCCTATCAGCATTGTATGAGGACTTCAGTTTCTTTATATCCTCAATATTCGTTCTTTTTTTTTTAACATTTGTTCTTATTTGTCTTATTTAATATAGCTATTCTGATGGGCACAAAATAGTAGGTTTTCTCTTTCCCTAATGACTAATGATGTTGAGCATCTTTTCATGTGCTTATTAAGCATTCATTTATCTTTGATGAAATGTCTACTCATATGTTTTGCTCAGTTTTTGATTTGGGTTGTCTTATTGAATTGGAAGAGTTCTTTATATATTCTGGATACAAGTCTTTCACCAGATATATGCTTTACACATATTTTCTTCTGGTCTTTTGCGTGTCTTTTCATTTTTTAAATGGTATCTTTTGAAGTGCATACTTTTTAATTTTGATGAGGTCCAGTTTTATCATGCTTTCTGGTATAGAAATCTTTGGCCAGCTCAGGGTCTTAAAGATTTTCTAATGTATTGTTCTAAAAGTTTTATTGTTTTAGTTCTTATATTGAAGTATATGATGTATTTTGAGTTAAATTTGTGTATTATGTGAGGTGATGGTCCATCTTTTTGCATGCATCATTTTCCCCAGCAAAGTTTTGAATGTTGAGTGTACAGGTCTTACATGTCTTTTATTAAATTTGTTCCTACATTTTTTTTTTCTATTCTGAATGGAATTATATTTTAGTTTTATTTTTGGACTGAGAAATACAATTGATTTTTGTATATTGATATTCTTCACATCTGCTCTACTTATTAGTTCTAGTAGTCTGGGGTGTGTTCCTTAGGATTTTCTATAGATAGGATCATTTTTCCAATCTTGATGTTTTTGTTTTTTTCTTGATGCCTTTTATTTCCGTGATACATTTTTCCAGTCTTGATGTTTTTGTTTTTTCTTTATGCCTTTTATTTCTTATTCTTGCATGATTTCATTGACTAGACTTTCTAGTACTGTCTTAAATAGAAAAAAAATGAGAGTACTCATCTTTGCCTTGTTCCTGATCTTGGAGATAAATTGTTTAAGTTTGCTCATTGTAGGTTTTTCATAAATGCCTCTTATCAGGTAAGAAATCAATTTGATTTCTTACCTGATTTCTTACCCTTCTGTTCCAGGTTTAAGAGTTTTGTCATGAATGGGGTTTTAGATTTTGTTAAATGCTTTTCCTGTGTGTGTGTGGCGGGGCGGGGGGGGGGTTGATGATCACGTGGTTTTTATCCTTTATTCTATGAATATGGGCTGTTAACATTAATTATTTTTTGGATGTTAATGCAAAAATGCATTTTAGGAACAAATCCCACTTGGTCATGTTAGATTTGGTTTACTATTTTTCTTGAGGATTTTTGTATCTGTACTCATGAAGGTTATCTGTTGTTATCCTTTCTTGTGTTTGCTTTGTTTGACTTGTTATCAGGGTGTGGACCTTATAACATAAGCTGGAAGTAGGTTTTATTTTTTTAAGAGTTTTTGAAGTCTGGTATTATTTTTTTAAACATTCGATGAAATTCAGCAGTGAAGCCACTCTAGCCTGAGTGTTTACTTGTGGGAAGATTTTTAATTACTAGTTCAATTTTTTTACTTTTCTTTTTGGGTCAGTTTGGTAATATGTGACTTTCTAGGAATTTGTCCAGTTCATCTTAAATTGTTAACTTCGTTGGCATAGGTTGTTAATTTTTTAAAAGTGAAATC
The DNA here is from genome assembly GCA_003508835.1 of Eonycteris spelaea. Classification (NCBI taxonomy): domain Eukaryota; kingdom Metazoa; phylum Chordata; class Mammalia; order Chiroptera; family Pteropodidae; genus Eonycteris; species Eonycteris spelaea. The sequence continues at coordinate 11,577,469 of PUFA01000006.1, forward strand.
TTCCCCTACTTTGTTTCTCAGTCTTTCTCTTCTATCTCTCCCACACATAACTATACACACATGCATATGCATTTATAGCTCAAAAATCCATAATCTGTCTGAGGCTAAAGAATGGAAGCATTTAGTTTTATTACCATGATAGAATTCCTATCTTCTTAAAATTGATTCTTCCTTTCCTTTAAATTCAAGATTGCATTTGTCCTTAGTTCTTTAAGAAAAGCATAGTTCAAATACAAAATGGTATCTCTGTTCCTGCCTGAACTACAGTAGATCGTTCTAATTTATTGTTTCGTAACCTGTACTAATTTTAGGTTGTTTACTAGTCTTATAGATCCCTATAGATAGTTCTCCATTCTAAATGCAAATGCAGTATTTTTTGATTTCTTACCTGGTCCTCTGAAAGTGACTTGTCATCTGTAAAAATAACCAGGTGAAAATTAACCTACTCTGGGGCTTTAGTACTATGCACTAAAGACAATTAATTTTAGATTTATTTTAATTTAGAGTACTTGGCTGTGTTATTAGGGAGTGGATTGAGGAGACATTTTGTTGAACACTAATGTCTCTGTTTGCGTTAAATATGGAGCCAACTGTTGAGGGCCTTGGAATTTTTTTAAAGAAGACAAGGCTTTGCCCAGTAGACATGTCTATTAGATCTACAAGTACAAAAACCAAATGAACGAAACATTCCACATAGCAAGAGAATGGAATAGTAGATAGCTACTAGTAGAAAACCTTTCATAGACTTGCATAAAACAACCAAATTACATAATAATGTAGCATGGTATATTTTTGTCCATCCATTTACTTTAAATCTACATATGTCTTTTTTTAAAGTGGATTTCTTGTAGATAGCATGTAGTTGGGTTGTGTTTTGTGATCCACTTTGACTTGATGATCTTGCTTTCAATTTAGATGTTGGCATTCAAGTAATTATTGATATAGTTGGATTAATTTCTACCATATTTGTTACTGTCTTCTATTTTTTATCCTTTTTTTTTTTTTGTTCTTAGTTTTATCTTTCACTCTTTTTCTTTTATGGTTTTAATTGAGCATTTATATGATTCCATTTTCTCCCCCTTAACATATCAGTTACACATTTTTAAAAAAGTTTTTCTTAGTAGTTGCCCTAGAGTTTGCATATACATTTACAACTAACTCAGGTCTACTTTCAGATGAGACTATACCACTTCATGTGTGGTGCGAATACCTTAATAGTAAAAAAATACTCCTAATTCCTCTCTCCCATCTACCCCTCGTATCATTGCTGTCATTCATTTCAATATGTTAGCATGCATAAATATATATATATATCGAATACATTGTTGCTATTTGAACAAACTTGTTTGCCATGTAAGTTCAGAATATGAGAAAGTTTTTATTTTTATTTTATTCATTTATCCCTTTTTTGATTATTTTCCTTTATATAGATTGGAATTTCTGACCTGTATTATTTTCCTTCTTTTTAAAAATTTTTTAACATTTTTTTTTTTTTTTTTTTTGGTGAGACTAGTCTAGTGGTAACACATTTCTTTAATTTTTTTTTGTTAATCTGAAAAAGTATTCACTTTTGAAAGATAATTTTGCAGGGTGTAGAATTCTAGGTCGGTGGGGTTTTTTTCTCTCCACACTTTAAATATATGATGCCTTTCTCTTCTTCATAGCATTTTTTTTTTTCCTGAGGAGAAGTTAGATGTATTTCTTATCTTTGTTTCTCTCTAGGTTAGTCTCCCCCCCGCCCCACCCCCCTTTCTGGATGTTTTCGTTATCTTTGATTTTCTGTAGCTTGAAGATGATATTCCTAGCTGTAGTTTTTCTGGCACTTATCCCACTTGGTGCTCCCTGAGCTTCCTGCGTCTGTGGTTTGGTGTCTGACATTAATTTGGAGAAATTCTCAGTCATCATTGTTTCAGATAGCTCTTCTGTTCTGTTTCCTCTTTCTTCTTCTGGTGTTACCATCACGTGTATGTCCCACAGTCCAGGGATCTCCTGTTCTGTTTTTTGTGTCTTTGTTCTCTCCGTTCTGTTTTTCAGGGATTTTCTTTATATATTCTTCTTTCCTTTCCTTGTCCTTTTCTGTTTCCTCTTCCTTTTCCTTTTCCTTTTTTGATAGCCAAGTCTAATGTACTGGGTTAAAGGACCTGCTACGAAGTCTTTTGGTAATGTGGTGGTGAGGTGTCAGGGGAGGAGAAGTATTCTGTAGTCCTAGGATCATATCTCATTCTTTCAGTGAGCCTGTGCCTCTGGACTGTCAACTTCACGAGTGCTTATTAGTTTCTTTCTTCCCCCTTTTGGTGGGACAGAATGGTTTGAATAGGCTCAAGTTACGTTTCATTTCTCCAGGTCAGTTAATGTTTGATAATAACCCAGTAGGTTAGGCTTTGGTTAACTAGTTCCCCAGAGGGCAGGCTTTGTTAAGGATGTAGTGTTCTGGCAAATTTTAAAATGATTCCTTTTCCCTTCCCCTTACTGGAAGCCCAAGGAACATTTTCTCTGATAGTTATAGTGGGGCCTGGTTGGATTTCTGGAGGTAAACCTCACAATACGGGGGGAGGAGACGGGCTTATGAGTGGGTCCTCTTGGAGATTTAACTCTCAGAATTATCCACACTGTCCTCCAGCAGTTCTATTAATTATAGTTCAGGTTTTCATATTTGGTGCTGGTTCTGGCAGTGGTTTCTGCTTGAGTCCCTGTTTTGATAAACTATGATGTGACCTGTAATCGCCTGTCTTTCTCTCCAAACTTCGGGCACTGGTTTTCTTCATGTCCTCCCCTCTCTATGGTTGCAGGAAGAATTGCTGACTTTTCAGTTCATTTTAGTTTTATAGGATGGAGTGGTGAATTCCAAGCTCCGTATATGTAGAACTGGAAACCTGCACATACTAATTTAAACAAAACATTCAAGCCTTTAATTTCTGTGGAATGTTGTCATAGGACATAGTTCTGTGAAATCCACTACTGTCAAAATATTGTAGAAAACTGTGAAGTTACTAAGAGGCTCCTTTTGAGGCCCTGTGTGAAATGTTCCTTTTGAAACGGGTTGCAAATTCAAACAGTTTCAGGTGTTACCTCAAGGGGTAAAGTAGTTTGGGTACAAGAATGTGTAGATGTATAAACCATAGTGAACCAGAAAACATTCCTGCATATTCCGCATCTAAAGATTCATTCAGTGGATCCTTATTGATGGCCTGTTATTTGCCAGGTACCTTTACATAAACAACTAAAAGTTATAATTTTAAGCAAAATGTACTGTAAGCATTGGTTTAATGTTTGAAGAAAAATTAATTGGCTCAAACAAAATATGCCTGTGAACTGTCAGTTTGCCGTTTTAACATAGTACCTGGGAAAATCTTTTCATTTTCAGATTTATATACTTCCTTTCTTAATAATAAAAGCTATGTGTGCATGTTTGAGTGTATGTATGCCGTATATGCTGTCTGGCATCCAGCGAGACCAGAGCCCCAAATCAAAATCTCAGGGCAAATATATAAATCTTTATTGTTGACTTTATTTGTGATTTACTATAGTGAATTCAGTGTTAGGTTTTAGTCAGTATGCTTTTGGCCACAGTAACAGAAAATTGTGACTTAAACATTCAGTGCATTTATTGGCTCATATAAGGGTAGAGGTAGAACAGTGTTCAGGGTTGGTTCCTGTCATTCAGCCTTGGTGTGAAGGGTCTGGCTACCTTCCAAATTCCTTGAAATCATTTTTAAAGCTTTTTGTGTTCATGCCATTCCTTCTCCTTAAGCATGTTCCATGCCGTTATCACATTCCCCTAGTACCTGCTGACCTACTTGATTACCACTTCTTTGTCCGTTGCTCCCCAGTCTCAAGCCAGGGAAGAAAGAATTATTTCTAAAATGGGATAAAGAGCAGCGATATGGCCACTGCTCTTTTTTTTTTTTTTTTTTTATAAACCCTTTCTCTTTTTTTATTTAAAGAAATGTTTTTCATTTGGATAAAGAAATGTTGTGGAATTCGACAAGAATAACAGTGTCCTTTAGAGCAGAAGTCCCCAATCCCAGGCCAGGCGTGTTAGCAACTGAGCCACACAGTTCGAGGTGAGTGGCAGGCGAGCCAGCAAAGCTTCATCTGTATTTGCAACCATTCCCCAGTGCTAGCTAGTAGCATCACCGACAGCCTCAGCTCTACCTCAGATCATCAGGCATTAGATTCTCATAGGAGCTCTGGTCCCTTGGTGCCAAAAATGTTGGAGACCACTGCTTTAGAGTAAGGAAACTTGATATAACTAGTCTGAAGATGAGTCTTGTGTAGTCAAGAGTCCGGTGATAAAATCTGGCCATGATAATTGTGGGTTTTGTATCTTTGGATGAGGATTATACTTCTTTGAGCCTTAATTTTATGTTACAGAAATGGGATTTGAAAACTCTGTTTCCAAAATGTCAGTGAGAATTTAATAGAAAGTGTATATGAAGTGCTTCTATCATAGAGACTGGCATAGGACAAAGGCTCAGTAAATGTTTTGCAAATTTTAACATTAAGTCTTTTTCTTTTGGTTTCGTCACTTTCAATGAAACTCACACCTTTGAAGCTGGGCCCTAGAATTCTGTGCAGAAGTCCAAGCTGGGTATAGTTTTATAGCTACTATTAAACTCTAACTATTAAACGTTTATTAAAACTTATGAAGAAGTTTACCTTAGGTGACTTTTCTCATAGATCCTGAAGTGTCATTTATATATGTTCTTTGTGGTGTATATAGTATTTCTTGCCTACTTTGCTTTTTTGTTAAAAGGAGCGAGGGAAAAACAGTAAGACTTTATACCCTTTTATAGTACAATCTAATGTTTAGAAAACAGCATTGTAAAAAAATATTGGAAATATACTTATTATAGTTTATTAGTCTGCATTACATTTGATAACCTGTTGGTCTTATCTCTATTTTGTCTGTCTAGAGATTCACAGTTATTCCCTCATCATCATCAGTCACAATGGCAATATGAGTGGCATGAACGTTGTCGCTAGTGTCATCATTGTGGCTTTGTCTCAGCTTAAGGTGTTGAGAGCTGCCAATCCTCTTGAACTTGAAAACCTTCCATTTCAAAGCATGTGTGTTTTTTTATACCTGTTATGTCTCAGCCCCAAGCTTGGGGTGCTTTAGTGATTTTTCAGACTTATATTTAGCAGCGTGACCATTTCATCAAAGCTTTTGGAGAGGCTCCCTGTATAAAACAGACTAATCTGGGTACCCTGATATTTTTAAGGGAGTGTTTCAGATGAGAGTGGGGATTATTCACAAAAGGCAGGACTCTCCGCAGAGCTCAGAGTGGAAAGCCACTGAAGTTTCCATGCATTTTGTGTTTTCTGATTCCTGGTACTCAGGTGCTGGTTCACATGGCAGGCACTTTCCTCCTCATTTTATTTATTAAGGGCGTCACTAACTATTGCTCCATTTTGCTAGCAGTATCCTATCAGTGGTTAAAAGCATTTTCATAATCTTTGTGCAAAAGTTTATTTCCAGTTTGCTGATTGCCCTTGTGAAAGTTGGGGCACTAATAGAATTGAATCTTAACACAAAAACAATAGAATTGAAAAGGAATCTGAGATGATGGCAGACTTTCATGTGAGATGCTTTTTTCCTCTCTTGAACAAAGTTTCTTAAGAATGAGTCTTGAATTCACCTGTTCTGTAACCAACAGGAGGACTCACGAATGGCAGCGGAAGATACATCTCTGCTGCTCCTGGCGCTGAAGCCAAGTACCGCAGCGCGAGCAGCGCCTCCAGCCTCTTCAGCCCCAGCAGCACTCTTTTTTCTTCCTCCCGTTTGCGGTATGGAATGTCTGATGTCATGCCTTCTGGCAGGAGCAGGCTTTTGGAAGATTTTCGAAATAATCGGTATCCCAATTTACAACTGCGGGAAATTGCTGGGCACATAATGGAATTTTCTCAAGATCAGCATGGGTCCAGGTGAGGACTTGGCTTTGGCACTTAAGTTAATTGAAATCTTAATGCTTTAAATTCCAAAGCATTAAGAAATCTTGATGCCTTAAGAAGTTTACTTCTTAGTATACTTCTCATTATTTCAGAGGGACATAAATTATGAGAGTCACCACATACACAACTGATTGAGAAGCGCCATTTAGTAATCGGGATCACATACTTAGTGAAAACAAACCTTTTTACTTTTCTGAAAGATGATTAGCCTGGTGTTTCAAGGTCACAAGAAGCTCACAGAAATAGCTACAGTTTAAGCAACAGAAACCCTGACACCAAGATATAGGCACATGTGTGCTACTTTAACCCCTGTTAAGAATTTTGTTCTCAAGAAAACATCATTCATGTATAAATTTAGCGCGCTCATGCTCAGGAGTAAGACAACTGTACCTCTTTTCTTTGTCGTTCCCCTCTGTAGAAATGAGAATCTGTGTAGAGGTGAAGGAGAAGTAGCTATTTAAAAACATAGAATTTAACCCCGGGTTAAATTCCTCTCTGTTTGGCTGTTCTAGTGGGCTTCACAAAAAGGGACCCTGGTCCTGGGGAGAAAGCGTAATTATGATGTCAGCCATCCTTCTTATTTGTTTACATTTCTCCTTCTTTCTCTCTGTGCACACTGAAATAGCTTCTAAAGAACCTACTTTGTAAATTCTGCAAGCTTGCTACTGGGCAAGAATTTCTCATGTTTAGATCTTGTAGATCACATTGAGAGAAAACATGATTTTTCTGATATAGTCACTTGAATCAAAAGAGGCAAACTGAGTACCTACTACTTCAGAAGACATTGGAGATGTTTATAACGAGTGTTCCATGTCATTAGTGAATACTGCTTCATAAGAATATGAGTTAAACAATATAGCAGGATCATAAGCTTTTAGCCTATTAATGTGAGACTGGTTTCTGCAGGAAAAAGTCGGGTAGAGTTCTCCTTATGTTATGCCCGTATTCATCCCCTCCTTTTTCCTCTTTCCCCATTTCTCGTCTCCCTTCAATCCCATACGTAAAAATAATTTTATACATATGTCCTACTTTAATGAAATATACTAAAATTTAAGTCTAACTTAAAGACTTGGGATATTTCACACTATAAATTTTTTTTTCCTTTCAGAAATTCTTCAAGTGAGCTCAAATGATTCATTTAAAAAATACATGTGTGTGTACACACTCATGTGCCCACTTGTGCCCATGTGTATGTGTATGCACACACATACATAGTTTCAGGCATAACTGATACATTTTATAAATTGAGCTAATTCTTATTTATTTCTAAGTCTTCCTAAAGTGCTGTGATTGCCCTTTTTACTTTGTAATTCAGATTCATTCAGCTGAAACTAGAGCGTGCCACACCAGCTGAGCGCCAGCTTGTCTTCAATGAAATCCTCCAGGCCGCTTACCAGCTAATGGTGGATGTATTTGGAAATTACGTCATTCAGAAGTTCTTTGAAGTAAGCCTTTGTTCTTTCTATCCTTTGACTTTAGAGAATCTCCACAGCATTTTAATTTTCATTAGCTGTTTTTAGAATTGCAGTGCCATTCTAGTCTTCAAAATGAAGTGTGTGTGGTCTTTTCAGAGGGTTTTTAAATGTTTTCCAAATCATTAGCCACAGTGCATTGTTTAAGTACCCAAGCAGATGATGCCAGTCAGTTTTAGAAGTGTGTATGTTTGGAGAACCATTTTCCCCATTTAGGACCTAGCACATTATTTCTGATTGTTACAATAGTTTCACTAAACATGTCATTTAAATAATCCTTTTTAAGATAATTTTAGCGGGACTACAATAAAGTTTTCTTAAAAATGAAAAATTTTACAGGATTCCCAGAGAATTATTTTTGCATGCCAGTGCTGGTGTTTTTCATCATAAATTGCAGTTATGAGGACTGAGTGCTTCTTCTTGGGTCATCCTTTGGCCTTGGCTTCCTTAGTTTTCCTCCATTAATGTGAATAATGTCCACTCTTATTATCATTGCCTTTGGAAAGGATTAATGAGATTGCTGAATTACTGTCAGAGAGGGAGGGATTTTTGGCTTTAACCATTGTAGCCCTGGTGTACTGGGATCAACAACCCCATGCTATATTATATATCCAGAAAGGAATGAAGTATTGAAATGAAGAATAGGGTACAAGGGGAATATCCTGGAACTGTATAGTATCTGCCCCCAAACAAAAGAAATTTGTCAACTTCTTAATATTTTTTTTTTTTTGATTTATGGGAAGATAAAAAAGATGGCTCACTTACAGTGTATGTTTTCCCAGTCTTTCATAAAGACTTAAGTTCTTCGACACTTAATTATCCAGCTTTGGACTAAGAAACGAACCTAAATATCACTTCTAATTTTGATTTTAGAATGTCTTTTCACTGTGAATTTGTCACAGATGTAAAAATATAGAGATCTCCAGCTCAGAAGTTAATGCAGCTAGGGCTGGCCAAATGAATAGCCCATATGATTAGAGACAAGCTCGAGGACTTCCCTGGCTTAGAGAAAGTCCTTGGATGGAAAATTAATGGGTTGAGCAAGCTGACTATTCATAAAGTCTCTTCCAGTTTTATGATTATGCTATTCAAACAAAACTAAAAAGCCAGGGATGGAAATCATTCTAGGAAGAATTTTAACATTGTGCAGCTAATATTTCTTGATTCTGTATTCAACCCTACCCTGGACTCTGTCGCCTTGTATAATAGATAATATCAATTCTTGGAGTGATGTAGAAGACTAATTCAAAACACAGTACCCATATGTGCTTTGGCTTAAAATAAATATCATGTAGACAAAGGAGTTTTTCAACTTAGGGACCTCAGACACCTGAAGTGGTGTTGATTTGCTACAAGAAGTCCTTGAATCTTCCCTAGGTGCTGTCTAAAGCCCTAATAAACAGTGTCTCCCACAGGTATATTAGAATAAACATATATGCTCTTATGATTAATAGAGTACAGATTCATTTAATAGTATTAATGGCAGCTTTGAGGAATTACATATTTTTTTGTTTAGCAGATATTAGTAATGAAACTACTACTGTTGGTAGCTGAGAAATTTTTTTAACATTAAAAACAGTTCCTCGTAATGAGAGGCAGAGAACTACTACCTTCTTGAAGAACCAAAAGCTTTTTAAACAAAAGATTTAGTTAATCCTAGGTGACAGGGCTAAAAGAGGTATGTCAGTGGTTGATACAGAATAATGAATGCTTTGCTTTCTCTGGTTTCTTTCCTTCTACCTAAGTAATGGTGTTCACCCACACATTATGTCTAGTTTGGCAGCCTTGAACAGAAGCTGGCTTTGGCCGAACGGATCCGAGGCCATGTCCTGTCATTGGCACTGCAGATGTATGGCTGCCGTGTTATCCAGAAAGCTCTTGAATTTATCCCCTCAGACCAGCAGGTAATTGTAAGTTTCCCCTTTAACTTTTCTCTTGGTGTTTGATGTTTCTTCATGGTACATGTAGTGAACCCTGTAAATTTGTCAGCTTTTATTTTTCTTTTAGTCAACTTTAGTTTTTCTTTGGTGCTTGTGGCTACCTTTCTGTGCGTGGCAAGCATGAACTGTGCAATTTGTAAATTTGTAGCAGATCAGGTGTTCTATGTTAAAACTAGTGGTTTTAAAAACTTTTATCAAGCAGAACTTAATCTTTCCTAGGTTCAATTTAAGAGGTGGGTTTTTTGTTCGGCAAGAGTTGAAGCAGATAAAATACTGAGTTCTCATTTTCTTTAGCCTGAACCAATTACTTCAAAAAACTAGACTTTTGTCCAACTCACCTTTCATTTTCCTTCACTTACTCCTTCTTACTCATTCATCCCACTACCATTTACTGAATGAGTGCCTGCCTGCGCAGTGCTGTGTCGGGCCTGGCACGTTGACCCGATGCCCACTCTGTGGCAGACACGAGCACAGAGGTGACTAAGACTGATCCCTGCCCACCGCGCACAGTGTGGGGAGGAGTGACGGAAAGCAGTGCTCAGAGCATGTGCCCCGAGTCTGAGGGGAAGCTTCGCGGGAGGAGAAGAAGGCCAGGCTCAAGGGGAGTTAGACAGGAGAACAGATAGAAATCTGAAGTGGTGGGTGCTGTGGGTGGGGGCTGGCCCAGAAAGCACCTGGAGAGGCCCACGGCTTCAGGAACAGGCCCAGGAGGTGAAGCAAACCCACAGGCAGATGCGCCGCAGCTGTGTTAGTGCTGCGAGCCTCGGGGTGCTTGTGACCTGAACCCTCGACCTTTGGGCTCCGGACTCACTCAGTCCTTCTCAGCGGAAGGGATGGTCATGATCTGGCAATGATGAGCCACTTGCCCTCACTGAGAACACGGTTCGGTAATGAGAATCTTTGTTACGGACTCAAGTTCTGAGCCAGACAAGGCCCCTACCACCTCCAGGTCAAAGCAGAACAAAACACAACACCGCATTGGTGTTGGCCATGGAGGTTGAAGGCTGGGGGAGTCCAGAGTCCTTATGAGACTCATAGATATAGGTCAGGAGGCTGGTGGAGGCAGAGGGAATGTTGGAGACATAGCAGGTTTGGAGTTCATTCAGTGCTCAGTACTGGAGATGCTGCAGTGATAAAGTTTTTTATGTAATTAGAAGCCGGAGTGAGGTTATTACTTTTAATTTTCTTCTAATGTTCAGATCATTATTAATTTTAATTTTACCTGGGATTTTCAAGGATGAAAATTTCATGGTTGAATCTCTTCTCTTTAATTTTTTTTTAACATGGAAGATTCTTCCTCTGTTTTGACCATAATGCCTAGTTGCTAGAAGAAAATAGACAGTTTTCCAGGTGTTTCTTTTTCCCCCCATTTTTGTCCTCCCCATGATTGTGATATGTTGTAGATTTTTGTCTCTGACTTTTCAGATTTTACTGTTTCCTGTTTTCTATTTGGGTGGCAACACTGTAGTAGTTTTTCACCTTGGCCAATACTGTTCTTTCTACTCTGTATTTCTGTATCTTTTCTTGGTCTTGTTTCTCTGTAATAACTTGTCTGAGCCGAACTCCTCTTTCTACTATGGGTGTTTACTGTTTTCTAGATGCGAGTTTATTATTTTAGGTGAAATTAACTCATCTTTACTGGTTTTTACCGCTTTGAGCTTATGAAAAATATTCAGGGTCCTTGCCTTTTTGTAGGCATTATTTTTTCCTTATTATTCTCACAATTATGTTTCCAGAATAAATTATTCTTTTCTGACATTTGATTAATTACTCTAGGAAACTTTTCCAAGTCTGTTGTCTTTTGCTAATCTCTGGCATTGTAATCTTGACTTTATTTAATTAGAAAATCTCCTAGTTGCTTTGACATCTTCAGCATCTTCAGGATTTAAGACATTGTATTCATAAATGTCACTTGTAGTCTTCCACCATAAATGTAGATTCAGCACAGTGAAGCTAATATAAAGATTGGATATAGCAAGGAAATCGGGTGGCAAGTACCAGGCCCTATCCTTGCATAGTGCAGGTATTCAGCTTCAAGATACCTGAAACAACACGCTTTGGGAAAGGTGCCCAGTCAGAATCTCACCATCTCTTTTTCTATTCCTCATGGCACCCCTATGCATTCCCTGTGTACACACACTCTTCAGTGTCTGGCCTTCTCCTGTATTCCCTGAGTTTGGGCACTTTTCATTAATAACCAGAGAGCACTGTTTCCGCTGACATTGCAGTCACTGTGGCCTGGTGGCAAGATAATTTTAGAGTCACAGACATGGGCTAGAATTTAAATACATTACCCTTTTCAGACTCAGTTTCTTCATATATATTGATGGAGGGTATATACATAATGGTACATAATTGTTAGGTAGTTTACTGACATACACGGTTTTGTCTTACACAGGAGCCATGTTGCTTGGGTTTGACTCTTGGCAGTTAAGTCTGTAATTTTAACAAGTCATTAATTTGTGCCTTGGTTTCCTCTTCTTTAATAATGTCCAGTGCATAATATTATTACAAAGATTCATTGGGTCAAAGCATGCTAAGCACTTAGACGTATGCCTAGCCAACAGTAACCTCTAGATTAACTCATTATTAATAATATGTACCTTACAAGGTTGTTGTAATTAAAACACGATGACTTATGTGTGAAATTTTCTAATATAGCGCACTTGATGTAGCCTCTTTTCTGTTTGATAGATGACTATATTTTTAAAACTGCCAGAGGTCTTTTGTAAGTTAGAATACTTTCTGTCTGTCTGTCTGTCTGTCTGTCTGTCTGTGTCTCTCTCTCTCTCTCTCTCTCTCTCTCTCTCTCTCTCTCTCTCTCTCTCTCTCTCTCAGACTGATCACTGTTACAGGAAGCTTGCTAACATGGCGGGGAATCTCTGGTCACTATTGCCAGGTTGTCTTAGTACCACAGCCAAGTTGTCCCTCTTTCATTATCACGGCTTCCCTGCCCAGTGCTTTTGTGTTTGGTAAGGAGACCGTTGGTTGTTCAGGTGTTTGCTCGCTGTGATTCTGGTGGTGCTTTCTTTCCTTGTCTCCAATAGAATGAGATGGTTCGGGAACTAGACGGCCACGTCCTGAAGTGTGTGAAGGACCAGAACGGCAATCACGTGGTGCAGAAATGCATCGAATGTGTGCAGCCTCAGTCTTTGCAGTTTATCATCGATGCATTTAAGGGGCAGGTAAGTGACTTAGGAAAGGAGAAAGGGAAATCGTTTGTTAGGTGTTTCCGTTGCAAGCAGAGAAGAGGGTAGGATTTGTGGAGTGTTCTCAGGTGTTTATCTTAGATTACAGTAAATAGCAGTCACGTTTAGTGGTGTCAGGTACTTAGCTCTGTGTACCCAAAAGTCTTCCCTTAACTATCGGTGGGCCTTCTTTCCATCATTAATGCTGGTGTCTACTCGTGTTGGGATGAGATAGTCATCAGAGTTAAGATTAAATCTCATATTTGAAGAATAAATTTTTTTCCCTTTGGTTAATTAATATTTATCTTGCTTTTTAAAAGTTTTTTTTTTATTATCATGTTTTAAAAATCATTTATAGAACTAATCTTGCAGGTCTTGTGTAAATAATGTTTAAAATAACAAGGTGCTTTTTGCTTAATTTTGGGGTGTGCAGAGTGCTGGTCAGGTAGTTTGAAAACTCTCTTGAGTGACCACATAACCAGAGATAGCTTTTAATTTCTTCTGTATGTCATAAGAGCCTGGTATGCTCTTAGCCTCCAAGCAGAGTTATTTTCATATACCACGATATTTCCAGAATTGCCCTTTAATTGGCTATTGTCATTAATTTCTTTTGCCAGAAAACAATGTCTCATACTTCTCCTAAAATAGATATGATAAGAGAGTAAAACACATCTTCTTGGGTGTATGGAATAATTATTATTATTATTATTTTCAGAAAAGGGAAAAAAGAATGGGAAATAACAAGTAGATTTTCAGGTGTGGTTGTCTTTACTGCTAAGCATAGATCAGAATGGGATTTTAGAGTTGTTTAGGTTTTGGGGTTTGCTCAATTATGTCAAGGGAACATTGATTATAGACATTAACCCAGGGGATTATTGGGATTTCCTGAGTTCATAAAAGAAAGTAGATTTGTTTACTTTAAGATCTTATATTCATTGAAATGTATAACAAAAGTAAAAGGATTAAGCAACCAAATGAGTGAGAATATTTTCAAGATGAAACTACTGAAGAATAACTAGAATTATAAAGAACTCCTGTAACCAAAGTGAACAATATAAATTAATGCAAAAGTGGGTCAAAAGCACAAATAGAAGAAACACAAATTGCCAGTAGACATATAAATAAATAATTCCATTAGTAATCAGGAAAATATAACGTAAGGCCACAAATGACAGATCATTTTCTCCATATTGGCAGGAATGTGAGATCTGGACTACTGCTGGTGGGAATAGATATTAGCATGACTGTTTGGGAAAATAATTTAGTATCAACTTCCAAAGCTCAGCATTTATAATTTCTGTGACCTGGCACTTCTGGCCTAGGAGTGTACTGGTAAAACATCTGCACATGCCACCATGAGATATATTTAGACATGTTCAAAGCAGCATTTTTCTCCTAATAGGAAAAGACTAATCCAGATGTCCATTAGCAGAGGATTGGACAAATTTTTTTTAATAAAAGCCTTGTATACTTACCCAACATTATATTGTACAGCTATAAAGAGTAAACTACAGAAGCCCACAGTGTTATAAGTAAATGTTTGAACCGTGACATTGAGTGAAATAAGTCAAATTGTTTCATACTGTATTTAGCATTTTAATTGAGCAGAACAATATAGTATCGTATTTTAAATGTAGTTACACACATAAAGTTATATATATAAAGCACTAGTACAGTGATTGACACTTGGTAAACATCTAATAAGTGTTAACATATTATTGTTCTTACCATTATTGTCATGATTCTTGACAACAGATCTGAGGTGCTAGTTGGTCCAGGTCATTCAGCTGGGAAGGGCAGAACTGAATTTGGGTGGGCTGGGCCTGAAGCCTGCCCACTTATTTTTCTTCATACTCAACAAAAGAGGAAGCTTTTCCTTGCTTATTACTTGAAAACATCCCAGTTCAATTCAGAAAATTGCTCTGTGGTTATGTGAAAGCACTCAGGACTTGAATCTAGCCCTTTTTCTGTATTTAACCCTGTCCTTTGACTAATACTGTTCCTTTCTACCCTTCTTGGAAAACTTTTAATCTCTGAATTTTTTCACATCTATGAATTCCTAGAATAGTTAAGAAATAGGTTTACACACATGGACACTTTATTATTTGTAGATAGAATTAAATGCCATATTTATAATTTGAGCTTTTGAGTCCAACTAGGAAATAATATCCCGGCTCTGTCATTTACTATTTGTATGACAGTTGGCACATTGGGTAATTAAACTTCAATGTTCTCGTTTGTATGTGGAGAGTAACCATGACTCTCTCAGAGTCATTTTGAAGATTAATGGGATATTGTCTGTAAACAATACAGAAGCATTAAAAATGGCAACTATCGTTTTTGGCTTTCTTACCAGTGTTTGTCTGCCCTAGGTATTTGCTTTGTCCACACATCCTTATGGCTGCCGAGTGATTCAGAGGATCCTGGAGCACTGTCTCCCCGACCAGACACTCCCTATTTTAGAGGAGCTTCACCAGCACACAGAGCAACTTGTACAGGTAGTGGAGTTGCCAGTAGAGTAACTGCAAACACCTGTGGGCTCGTGCAAGCCCAGAGCTTGTGTGTTTTCTCAGCACAGGTATCCGCTCCAGAAGAGGTTAATGTTAATGTGTTTTAAATTCCCACTGAAGCTTTGGGGCAAGTTTTCATTTACACCGGCCTGGTTCGTGTATTATGAATATGAGTGATGCATAGAGCCCTGTTGTAGACTAGCTAACTATGTTACCTGAGGCAGGCCATTTAATCTCTCTGAGTCTCAGTTTCATCATTGCAAATGAACTAAGTGGTTTAGTTAATTTTTTCCTTTGAGCTACCACTAAAAATTTCCCACATCATACTAATCATTTGAATACTTCTTTTAGTGTGTTACACTAAAAAAAAAAAAATTTTTTTTTTTTTTGGTTAATGTTTTTCTTGGTGGGAGGTATATTATAAATATATTAAATATTCATTGTAGAAGAATTTGAAAGACAGAAAATAGCCACAAAACAAAAAGAAATTATCTATAATCCTACCATCCAGATGCAAACACATTTTGCATTGGCACTTTTTACTTGTAAATTCTTATATTTTTACATCTTACAAATAAATATTTGCCTCTAGAATTCATATTTACATTTATTCTCTCAAAGTATATTTCACTTAAGATGAATGAGCGTATCCATTATATGTGTGTGATGTTATTTAATTAGGTGTCTGTTTTGTTGTATATAAACTTTATTTCTAGTTTTTCCTTGTTGTAGATAGATATAGTGAACCATTTATACATTTCTGTTTGAGAGAAAAGTATCTTTTTATTTCCATCTACTTTCCTTCCCCCTATCTTTTTTAAATGAGAGAAGGCCTATGTGTTTGTGTATAGTATTTTTTGAAGTACCCAGCTAGGACCTTTGAGCGTAAATATATATAGAAATAGTTCATTGTCTAGTAGTAATGTGTTCCTGTTTTGTAATGATAGGTAGTGACAGTTTTTCCCTATTTTAAAAATTCTTATATGTTCATTAATATGCATGTAAGGCATCATAGTGCTTCAGGAAGATGGATGTTGATTAGATTTTTAAGGATTTAGGTAACTCACTGAACTCATTTTTTATATGTATTTTATTTCGTCTTTTGTTTCTTAAACAGGATCAATATGGGAATTATGTAATCCAACATGTATTAGAGCATGGTCGTCCTGAGGATAAAAGTAAAATTGTAGCAGAAATCCGAGGCAATGTACTTGTATTGAGTCAGCACAAATTTGCAAGGTATGGACTTTGAATTTCACAGATTGTTCTACAGAAGAGACATTTTAATAGTTTTTCAGGTCTAGAGAGAAAGAATGAATTTTCATTCTCATCTTTTAAAAAAAATGCTTATTTTTCTTAAGATATACATAGTTTAAAAAAAGTCAGGTAGTTCTACTACAAAGTATAAAACATATGAAGTCCCTTAGTGGGCTCCTCATTCCCCTGGAGTCAGCCCCTTTTAAATCTGGGGTATTTGTTTCTAAAGAACTATAAGTTTTATACTTTGGTAAACTACACATTTCATTCATTTGTTTGGAATTGTAAGATTTTATTTACTCAGTTTCTTCTTTGGCTCTTGAATTAAGAGGCATAAGTGCCATATCTGTGTATAGGTCTTTGTATTCTTAGACTCTCTTTCAGGCTTCATATTGTGCCAGCTCAAGAATAAGAAGCACTTGTTATTCCAGGTTGTGAAATATATTTTAGGTAACTTTAATAGCAGAGGCTTGAGAAGAAAGTGATGGTCTCCAACGGGTTAGTGCTATGATCTTCTACACAGAGTCTGTATATCATGCTGTATACATAACATGGCACTTTATATTTTTGGAATATTTTTCTTCTCTGGCTTTTAGGATAAATTGCAAGGCATATGCGACACATATAATCTTGGTGGTTTTAAACTGTTCATTTTCAATTTGTGAAATCTTTTAACATTATAACTTGGAAAATAGAAAAAAAGAAATAAAATCACCCATAGGTCCAGTGTTTTAACAGCCTTATCATATCAGGCGTCATCTCATTGGCGTTTTTTGTTTTTTTTTTTTGTTTTGTTTTGTTTTGGACATTTACCAGGACTAGGGATAATACTAGGATATCTCCATTATTCTTAGGAGGCAGAGTTTGGGGCAACTATGGCAACAGAAGTGACAAAATAACAGGGAAGAAATTCTGGAAAGGAAGAGAATCAGGGAAGGGGAGGCCTGTGTTTAAACTTCTCAAATGTCTGGTTGACTCTTCAATTACATTTGCATGAGACAAACTCAGAGCAGCCCAACTAAGGCTAAGAATTGAACCGAGATTTCACCTGCTGCCTACAGCATGGGAGAAATTTTGCAGTTTGAGTTCAGCCTAGTAACTGCTCTAAAAGGGATTGGGGGAGTAATACTGTTTAGAGGAACATAACAGAACTCAGTTTTTACAGTGTATAATTTCCTATATCTAGATAACAGGAAAATATGACCTGTACTCAAGAAAAAATAAGAAATAGAAATCCAAAACCACCCAGACTACCCAGATGTTGGAGTTCGCAGAAGAGGATTATACTCAAGGATGTAAAGGAAAATATGCTCATAATGAATGGATTATTAGAAATGTTACTAGAGAATTAGAAGCTTCATTATAAAAGGAACAAAATGGAAATTCTAGACTAGAAAAATATATCATCCGAAATAAAATTCACTATATGGCCTTAATAGCAAATTAGAACAAAAGAAAGACCCAGTGAATTCGAAACAGATTAATAGAAATAAACTAGTAAAATAGATTAATGACTTTCTGACTTTTTGGTGATGACCCAGAATACAAAGTAAATTTTTTATTGACTTTGCATACGCTGACATGTGTACACACACATAACTGAAACGGCCCATGATTAATGCTGATACTTACCATTCCATTTCATTAAAAAAACTGGTCACAAATCACTATATTGATTTTTATCCCCCACAAATGGTCTGGGAACCACAGTTTCAGAAAAACTAGAATAAACTTAAAAGTATGAAATGCTTTTGATCATGTGTTAAGGTGGGACCCTTTGGCCAAGTGGAATCCCATAATGGTAGCTGATTTAGGTTAGTGCTGAGGATTGAGTCCTCAGCCCAGAAGAATGAGTTTCCTGTCCCCAGCCCAGTTTAGCAGAAAGTCATGTTCTAATCCTCAGCATTTTGTAGGACAGTAGGTCTGGAGTGGATGAAGGCACACCTAGCCAAGCAGTCCTGAAAACTGATGAGTTCTTTGCCTGAACTTTGGAGATCTTGAGTGGATTTGGGCTCTCTGAATCAGCCCAATAATAACTTCACTCCCTTTTCTGCTAAGGGAGGAGCCAGTGGCTATTAAGAAATTCACTTCCACAGCACCACACCTTCAGCTCATGCTAGAATTGCATAGTACTGTAGAAGGAAGATGGGGAAGAAAAGTTTTCCCATATCGCTACAACAGAAGGGAGAGGATATTGTCTTAATTAGACTTGCTAGATTAGCTCGCCAGATTTGTTACACGCTATATGTATTAAGAAGGTAGATTAAGAAATGTCTGGCAAGATGTAGTTCTTAAATATTTTAGCTCGAGAATTTTGTTTTCTAGAGTAAAGCATATGCATAAGCTCAGTGTGCAAAAGCAAATAACACTGAGAAGGGTCCATTCAGAATTCCATGAAACAAGACCCTGTTATGGTGTAAAAACCTCAGGAACAGGGAATTATTCGCAATGATTATTCAGATATCTAGAGGGCTGGACATTTGAAGAAAGAGTAAGACTGTCTCTCTGCCTTCAGGTGCTCCTGGAGTAGGCATATGTCATTTTCCAGCCCCTGGATGCAAAATTCAGACAAATGGGTGAAATTTCAGAGAAGCATATTTTGTTTCAGTATAAAAGGAAGAGTGTATGTTTAACAGAGCCATTCACCTATATGGTATGTTGCCCTAGAAAGTAATTAATTCTAAATCATTAGAAATTCCCAAGCAGAGGCGAAATGGCTATTTTTCAAGATTGTCAAAAAAAAAAAAAAAATCTTTCTGCATTAGCTAGGTCTAAAACCTTTCAAATTCTTTTTCTGTTTGAGTGTTCCATGATCCAAAGCAGCTTTCCCCTCAGTCATGAACTCTTGGTAAAGCCTTCAGCTGCCCACGTGCTCACCAGGTGTTCGTTCTGCCACATATTGGCTCCAGCAGTACAATATGTATTGTTCTTTGACATTACACAACTTCTTCATGCCCACAGCCACCGGTGCAAAGTAGTGTTGAATTATAAAACAAAGCCAACTCTAATGAGTAATCAGTAACTCCTGGCTCGTAAATACCCAGGATGGCTGTGTGTAATTTAATCGGCCTCTGAAAGTCCCTCCGGATTGTAGAGAAACTCTGATTTAATGTAACGGCATCCCCCCCTCCACCCCCTGCGCCTTTCCGGATGATATGTTTCTGAAGTGTTTAGAAATATGAATAGACATCTGTAGGGTTCTTCTTGGACTCTTAACCCATTTCCCGCTCGCCTCCGAGAATACTTGACGGCGGCACTTAGGGCTGCAGCGTTTACCCCAAGGTGGCTCGCGGATTACAGGCCTAGCCTTACTCCCGTTATTTGCCAGGACATATCTTTTTTTTATTTTATATATATTTTTTTTATTTTCACATCGCTCTGGTATATCAATAGTCTTTGGAAACAAATGGCATCATTCCATTTATAGCATTCTGTTTTTAGTAATGGTATTTCCATTGACAAAATACAGTAAATCTCATTGCTAAAAATGTCAAATCCTAGAAAACAGCATTCTTACGCATGATGTTAAATTAATGCTGGCAGCAAGCTGCACTTTTTCCCCTAAACTCAAAAAGGGTTGAGAGGCAGCATGAGGTGGCAGAATGGGTGCTGTGATTGTCTGCTCGGTGCATCTGTACAGCCTCCCAAATGCCAAGCTCTGTGCTGGGCGCTAGTGGTTTAGACGTAAGAAAGACTTGTTCCTGACCTCAGTAAGCCCACAGGGGGCAGGAAAGAATTGTTAGATTTTGATACATGTTGAAATTATGCTCATTAACCAGTTTGGCTATGAACTTGTCTTGTGAACCTTGTATTTAAGCCTAGTCACTTGCCCAGGCTTGTTAACCCTCACCTGTTGGAGGGTTGGGTCTGATACCCTCCAAGACCTGGTCTTGACTGCAGTTCACATTGGAAGCCACACGGCAAAGGTGGAGAGTGTCACAGAGCCAAACAGTGGATGATTTCATCGTCCAAAAATATTAAGATCTCTTGCTGCTGCTGATCCCGAGGTCAGGGCAGAGGCCAGACAAGCACACACTAACAAGGTCCCTTTTCTAAGAGTTGTCCCTGCATTCATCTCATTACAGCAATGTTGTGGAGAAGTGTGTAACTCATGCCTCCCGTACGGAGCGTGCTGTGCTTATCGATGAGGTATGCACCATGAACGATGGTCCCCACAGTGCCTTATACACCATGATGAAGGACCAGTATGCCAACTACGTGGTCCAGAAGATGATTGATGTGGCAGAGCCGCCCAGCGGAAGATCGTCATGCATAAGGTAGGCCAGGTCAGGCAGATCTCAGTCAGAGAGAAAGCGTGCAAAGCTGGACATCTTGGTGCCCTACGCAGAATTTGTTACTAGACTATATCACATGCTGTGCTCCTTTTTCCTTTTATCTGGAGTGACCATTGTCCCATGTTTGCAACCTCTCCCTTATCAATAACTCACTGGTATGAAAGTCTTAAACCTAGTCTTGGACAGGGATTTTCCTCCCTAATCTTCGGGCTAGGCTTCTGCTCTGCTGTTCCTAGGAAATCAGCTTTGCAGTCCAAAAAAGCAACCTGCTTGCCTTATTTCCTTTTTCCCTCCTCCCGCTTATTCATTCATCCCACCACCATTTACTGAATGAGTGCCTGCCTGCGCAGTGCTGTGTCAGGCCTGGCACGTTGACCCGATGCCCACTCTGTGGCAGACACGAGCACAGAGGTGACTAAGACTGATCCCTGCCCACCGCGCACAGTGTGGGGAGGAGTGACGGAAAGCAGTGCTGAGAACATGTGCCCCGAGTCTGAGGGGAAGCTTCGCGGGAGGAGAAGAAGGCCAGGCTCAAGGGGAGTTAGACAGGAGAACAGATAGAAATCTGAAGTGGTAGGTGCTGTGGGTGGGGGCTGGCCCAGAAAGCACCTGGAGAGGCCCACGGCTTCAGGAACAGGCCCAGGAGGTGAAGCAAACCCACAGGCAGATGCGCCGCAGCTGTGTTAGTGCTGCGAGCCTCGGGGTGCTTGTGACCTGAACCCTCACCTTTGGGCTCCGGACTCACTCAGTCCTTCTCAGCGGAAGGGATGGTCATGGTCTGGCAATGATGAGCCACTTGCCCTCACTGAGAACACGGTTCGGTAATGAGAATCTTTGTTACGGACTCAAGTTCTGAGCCAGACAAGGCCCCTACCACCTCCAGGTCAAAGCAGAACAAAACACAACACCGCATTGGTGTTGGCCATGGAGGTTGAAGGCTGGGGGAGTCCAGAGTCCTTATGAGACTCATAGATATACAGGTCAGGAGGCTGGTGGAGGCAGAGAGAATGTTGGAGATGTACAGCAGTTTAAAGCATGTCCCTTAATTTATTCATTCAACAAATGCTGTCGCATTCACATGCTTAACGAGTAAGCCCTGCTTTCAACAGGGCTGCTGTGCTGGTGTACACGACAGTTTTATGCACAGGTAGTTACAGTGCTGCTGGGGAAATACTGGGGAGGGCTGTGCGAGAATGTGGTAGGATGCTTCTTATGTGGGGGTTCCCTAAGAGAGCGACATTTGAACAAATCTTTGTGAATCTTTCTAAGCCAAAGGAACCTGGTGCATGAAGGCTTGTAAGCATGAGACAGGACAGTGTATTTGAAGAAGTAAAGTAAGTTCATTAGGGCAGGACTGGTGTCCAAACCACGTTTACATTCCTGTTAAGTGTCCTGGCTGATGAATAATGTGGAGGACAGGAGGAAGTAGGAGATGAGACAGTGAAGAGACTGGACGGCAGGCTGTTAAAATGGTTAAACCAAGAGATGGCGGCAGCTTTGGGATTGAAGAGAGGGGGGTAGACTGGGGCTTCGCGGTTGGTTGAGTGGAGAGAGGAATCCCAAGAATCCGAAAAATGAAGTTTTCAGCTCTTTTCAGGTTCAGCTATACCCTTTTTATTTAGTGAGAAGAAACATTGGGAGTGAGCAGGTGATTAATTTTCACCTTATTAAGTTAGGTGAACAGTGGACTTCCACAATACTGTACACGCACATACACGTGGGCGGTTAGTTTCTTTATCTGGAAGAGGAGAGGTGTAAAGGTTAAGTAGGTGGCTAGGCTCATCAGCCAGCCATTCCTAGGGGAGCTACCAAAAGCTAGGGAGTTGGATTTTAAGTTCTAATGACAAAAACATTGGCCATGTACATAGTCCTCACTACGACTCAAATATAAGTGTAGCGTTATTGCATCCTTTTTTACAGATGAGTCTGGGGAGGTTGGGCAAATTGTCTAGGTTGCACAGCTCAGCTTCAAGTCAATTAATACGTTTCCCACATAAGCTCCTGCTTGGGATGTCATAGCTGATACAGATCTGTGTCCAGAAATGGTTTCTAGAGCTACTTGACCCTTCATTGCTTGAGGACACAGCAAACGACACAAAAAATGTCCATGTGGAGCTCTCAGTCCAAGAGAGCACCCATCCACCCCGGTCCATTGCCCACTGTGTCTGAGTGCAAGTGCGAGTGTGGTTGAGGAAATAGGTTAACAAGACCTGGTTCTTCACGGTCCCTGTGGGACAGTGGATCAGTATGCAGGTGGTCATCAATACATTGTGTGAGATGTTGCAGCTGAAATATGCAGAAAACTCCATGAGCTCACAGAAGAGGAAAAGTGGTTCCAGAAAGAAAGCACCTGTCAGGTTGTCTGGGATGCACAGGACTTCTCATCGTGGCTCTGCCCAGGGAGGGGAGAACGGAAGAGAATACTTAGAGCTGAGCCTTGGAGAGGGCGAAAGACGAGACTGGTGCGTAGGCAGTGCCGTGAGAGTATGGGGAGAATAAGAGTTTCGGGAGGAGCCAGACACTTGGGCTCAGATATCTGTGCTGTCCTTCATTAGCCATTTGATTTTGGATGAGTACTTTCACTGCTGTGCCTTCATCTTTTCATCAGTAAAATGGGGGTAATCACACCTCTTAGGAGGCTTAAAAGAACAAGCCCGACTCATGTGAGTCACTTTTAATGTCATTGTAGCTTTTTGTGATCCTGTCTGAACTGCTGGACAGTGTTAGGTGGTGAGCTCAGGATTCATGGGGCCCAGAAAGAAAGCCCCGCTGTTCAGGAGGGCTGCGATACCAAGCGCAGGGCCAGAGGGGCTGAAAGCATGCCGCAGGGAGGCACTGTGCAGTAGCTGGGGTGGGAAGCGTGGCTGTCAGTCAGGATGCACTTCCTGCGGATACTATCCTGGAGTGGTCCGTGGCCGTCCAGCCTCCAGAGCCTTCATGCCCTGCACTGGTGCTCGGAATAGGAGCTGTTGTCCTTATCAGGCCAGAGTAACGCACATTGTGCTTCTCCACAGATCCGGCCCCACATCGCGACTCTTCGCAAGTACACCTATGGCAAGCACATCCTGGCCAAGCTGGAGAAATACTACATGAAGAATGGCGTTGACTTAGGGCCCATCTGTGGCCCTCCTAATGGTATTATCTGAGGCAGTGTCACCCCTGTCCCCTCATTCCCACTGACCTCACTGGCCCACTGGTGAATCCAACCAGCAACCAGAAGTATTCTAGTATAGAATCTGGAACGCATACATGGTTGCTCCAGGATTACCTTCTCCAAAAAAAGGAATCAAATCCACAAGTGGAAAAGCCTTTGTAAATTTGTTTAATTTTATTACGCATAACAGTACTAATTATTTTTTTTAATTGACTAATTGCCCTGTTGTTTTACTGGTGTATATGATACTTGTACATAGGTAACCGATGTACATGGGAAGCCACATATTTTGTTCAATGTTGTATCTATATTCCATGTGTGGAAACTTTCAGGGTGGTTGGTTTAACAAAAAAAAAGTTAAAAAAAAAAAAAAGGTTTTTAACTCATTTGCCTTGCTGGCAAATTTTGCAAATAGCTCTTCCCCACTTCATTTTAGTAAAAAACAAAAACAAACAAAAAAACCTGAGAAGTTTGAATTTTAGTTAAATGACCCCAAACTGGCATTTAACACTGTTTATAAAAAAAGTATATATATACATATATATATATATACACACATACATATATATGTAAAATGAAAATCGTTTCAGAGTTGCTAAAGCTTCAGTTTATGACATTAAGTTTATGAAACTTCTAAAAATTGACTTTTTTGGAGACTATTATGCTGAAGAAGATGGTGTAGTCTGTTTTGTGATGAGGAGACGGGCTGTCAGAATGTCTTTGCAGGCCCGGCAGGTGTGATTGTTTACTGCCTATTGGATTTTTTTCTGTTAACATTGAAAGGCAAAATCTTGATTATTTAGCATGAGAAAAAAAAATCCAACTCTGCTTTTGGTCTTGCTTCTATAAATATATAGTGTATACTTGGTGTAGACTTTGCATATATACAAATTTGTAGTATTTTCTTGTTTTGATGTCTAATCTGTATCTATAATGTACCCTAGTAGTCGAACATACTTTTGATTGTACAATTGTACATTTGTATACCTGTAATGTAAATGTGGAGAAGTTTGAATCAACATAAACACGTTTTTTGGTAAGAAAAAAAATTAGCCAACCCTGTGCATTCAGTGTATATTCACACCTTTTATGGTCGTAGCATATAGTGTTGTATATTGTAAATTGTAATTTCAACCAGAAGTAAATTTTTTTTCTTTTGAAGGAATAAATGTTCTTTATACAGCCTAGTTATATGTTAAAAAAAAAATTAGCTTGATTTTATTTGTCACCTAGTCAGGTAGTAGCGAGATCCTTTCTAAATGTTATTCAAGATGATTCAGTTCACAGTAGTGTTTTTTTAATCCTAAAAACGTAATGTTTTACTTATTTTGTGACAGTCAAAAGGATGTGCAAAGTTTGGCCCTGCCCTACCTTTCCTTACAGAGGCCCTCCCACCTTGTAAAGTGTGAATCACCCTCCCTTTTTGTACAGAAGATGAATTGTATTTTGCATTTTGTCTACTTGTAAGTGAATGTAACATACTGTCAAATTTCCTTGTTTGAATATAGAATTGTAACACTACACGGTGTACATTTCCAGAGCCTTGTGTATATTTCCAATGAACTTTTTTGCAAGCACACTTGTAACCATATGTGTATAATTAACAAACCTGTGTATGCTTATGCCTGGGCAACTATTTTTTGTAACTCTTGTGTAGATTGTCTCTAAACAATGTGTGATCTTTATTTTGAAAAATACAGAACTTTGGAATCTGAATTTGTGCTTTAACTTTTTTCCCCCAATATAGTACCCTAGGACAGCCCTTTCCTTGTTGGTGCCTTTCTTTCTGTTTGTTTTATTTTTGTTTTGTGAGGGGATGGGTAGGGGGGGAGAGAATTGGAATAGGGCCGGGTTGTCAAACTGATGTTTCTTTAGCTGGATTCGACCCAAGGATGTTGGGTTTAGTCTGCCCGTGCTTTCAAAATCAAGACACTCCACATTCGTCCAGATTTCCAACTTCTACTGAAAAGTCAGAGCATTCACCTCCCTGGGCCCAGAGCATTCTCAAAAAGCTTTTGCCTGCAGTTGGCCCTGTTTTCTCCTCGGGATCATCACTGCCTGTTCCTGGCCTTGGCCGGATTTGTGAGCCTGGGTCTAGATTAGAATGCGATCAATTACAAATGTCTCCCAGCTAAGTGTTGGGGCACCTAAGTTTCCAAAGCTGGACTGAGCCCCCCTTTTCTCTGTGGCTGCTCCTGTCCTTACCCTGTCCACCAAGCCACATGTAGGCCGGCCCAGGCTGTCCCAATGCCCTAGCTTGCTCATCTTAGCCTCTAACTGGGGACCTCGTCCATCTTTTAGAACAGGAGGCTCTAGCTCACTGGTCCCTGTCACCTTTGCCTGAGGATGCCCACCTTCCCTCTTTATTGCCGTTGCTCCAGAAGCTACTTTGACAAAGTCTGCCACTGAAACATTATTAGTCTGTTGGCAACTAAAGAATGAGCTTGGCCAGGGAAGTCAGGTGAGAGCCACACTTCCTCATGTCTGGAGAGGAACCTCCGGGTGTCCGCAGAAGGGAACTTTGCATGGCCCCCTCTCAAAGGTGCGGGATGGTCACTAGCAGGCCCTGCAGTCCCAGGAATAAAGAGAGGGAAAGGAAGCTGATATAAGTAGGTTTCAGGTCCAGAACCTGACTTGTTTCCTTCGGTGGCTGTAATCAGGTCCTTCCCCAGCCTTCTCCTGCTGGAGCAGCCCTTGTGGGCCCATCAGAGAGAGCATGCTGGGAGCATGGTGAATCGGCTCTGGAATCATCATCCTGGGTTCAAACATGGGTCCCATCACTCTGTGTGTGTGCTACTACTTCCCCTCATCTTCAGCCTCTCTGGAAATGAATCGAAGGTGATAATACGTGTGAAGTGGTTCTCACGTCATGCCACGGAGAGGTATAATTAAGGTTTTACTAGACCCTTGCAGAGGCAATGTACAAAGTAGTTGGCTTGGGTTTCTTTCCCATTTGCCCCCTGTCTTTGTGACCTTGGGAGACTAAGTGAGCCTGTTTGAGCCTGTTTCCTCTGTAAGCTGGGAGTAATGCCTTGTGGAGCTGTGGTGGGATAGAATTATTGATGAATATCAAGTGCCTGGCACATAGGCACTTGCATGCTGGTTTTCTTTTCTACCTGGACTATTTATACTTCGGCTCTAGAGTTTTTCTCTCCTTATACTCTTAGCATTTAATGAAATGTTTCTGTGGTATTTTTTTAGTGGCAACAAAGCAAGATACTATGTTCGAAATGTGATCACTCCTCCCTCGTTTCAAGCCTGTGAGGCTTTTCAGTCAACAATTAAAGGGTTTAATTTCAACTACCTTTTATGACTTGGGTTCTCTCTCTGAGGCCAAGTTTCCCTCTCTGTGAAATGAGGGAAATAATAGTACCTACACCAAAGGTTGATTGTGAATTTGAAATTATGTAGTTACTTAGCACAGTATCCAGCACGCTGCTATAATAAATGAATGAATGGTATTTATCATCTTTCACCTCTAGCATTACTCCCTCTAACGGCCGTGCGTAGGTTTTGGTGAACAAAACAATCCTTGCCCATTATGTAAAGTTTACGTGAAGTCATTTCTTGTGAACTGACTGTGCCAGGCACCTAGAGAGATGGTTTATACATGTGCTTTCACTATTCATAACAGCCCCGTGAGGAATGTAGTTAACCCCATCTCATTGATAAGGAAACAGGTTCCGGGTTCTGATACAAGTCTTTGGCTGAGACCAAATCTGAGCCGGAGGCTTTGCCTCTTAGCGTATAGATCCCCGTCTCTGCAGGACTGAGTTTCCTGGAGCGGGCTGAATTCTGGGCTCAGCGTCCCTTCCTCATTTGGCCACCATTCCCACTCCTACCAAGTCTGCCCCAAAATGTGATGTCCTGGGCTGCCACCAGCAGTGTGGCTGCATTCTGGGTCTGCATTCTGGGTCTCTTGCAGAGTCCCTCCAAGACGGATGACACACAGTTTGTATAATAACACTTTACCTGATCACAGTTCTTTACAGTTTACAGAGCACGTTCATGTTTGTGATTCCTTTGATCCTCGTGAAAGCCTTAGGGAATTAGGTAGGGTAGAGGTTATCATCCCATTATACAGATGAGTTTGAAACCCAAGCCACACAATGAGTCACTAACCAAGTAAGCATTTTATCTGAAGGAGCATTTGTGGGGAGGAAACGAGTGACTTCATGTAGTTACTATAAGTAGCCACACGAGGGTGCTGCTGTCTAAAGAAAGCATTGTACACCAGGTCTAAGGGTCAAGGTGCCAAAGTCAGGGCTGGGATAGCTATTTCCTGGCTTGAGGGGTTCAGGAGTGGGGTTACCAATGCTACTCAGAGACCAGAGGTCTGGCATCTGCCCAAAGACCAAGCTTACCCCCCCCTTTCCTCTTCCCTCTCCAGCTTCTCCTTGGCGTAGGGCTAGTCCCTCACTCCAGCTTAGGATATCAGGGCATGGTCACAGATCTGGCTCACGGGCTCTAGTGTTGCCTTTGAGTCACCTGTGTTACCTCTGACTTTGCTGGGCCTCAGTTTCCCCAACTGTCATTAGAAATGGTAGCCCAACCCTACCACCCTCACAGGGCTGGTGTGAGGTCAGATGGTTGGGGCCGAGGGGGGCAGCCCCATGCCTCCGTTAATGTGACCTGAGGCCCCGGTCCCCTTTTCTGGGGCTACATCCCTGGCTTATACACCAAAGTTTCAAGCAACTAAAACCAAATCCTAGCTCCACCAGCCCTGTGTGACGTATGTAAGTCGTTTGCCCTTTTTCCTCCCTCTCCTCATCTGGAAAATGGGGACAATAAAAGCCCTATTTCACAAAATACATTAGAAGCACTTGACATCAGGCTGGGCACATAGTAAGACAAAAAAAAAAAAGAGTTGTCGATACTATTATTATTACTGCTTTTCATTTTCCCTGCTGTGTTGGGGCCCTTCGAATTTTCACTGTGGTGACCGTTGAATTTATCCTGCACACTGGGGGTACTTTTAAGTATGAAAGCAGATGCACTGAACTGTTACCACTTGGGGTATCCGCCCTGCAAGGTGGCCTGCCTCCTGGTGTTCACATGCCCTTGTGTATGTGAAACAGGGCTGCCTAGAAACGAAGAATTTTGTGGAAAGGGTGGAAGCGTGACTTCCGAGGCTAGGCCACGCAAGACGCTGTAGCTCCAACTCGCTTTAGGATTACTTTCTAGGACTCTCCATGGTGAGGCCCACATGGGGAGGAATGGAGACCTCTTGCTGTTAGCCATATTAACTTGCCAGCCACACTTGCCGTCTTGGAAGCAGAGTCCCTCCCTTGCCACTCTGCCCTCCCGTTCCAGTCTTTAGTGACCGCTAGCCTGGCTGACCTCCTGACTGCAGCCACATGAGAGGACCCCCTTCCCCCAACTAGGACCACTCAGCTCAGCTGCTCCTGAACTGAGCCACAGAAAGTGGGTGAGATGCTCAATGTATATTGTTGTTTGAAGTCGCTGTGTTTGGGGGTAATTTTTTATGCGACGATAGTTAATGAATACACGGTACAAAAACTCAGGTAGCCCAGGCCTGTCCCGGGCAAATCAGAAGGCCCATTTCCCACTGCTCCTCTGAGGACCATGCTGCCCTAGTCTGTGCTGGCCTCGGAGAGCCGCTTTCGGCTCCTACCCACCCCACCCCCCCACCCCCAGGTGTCCCTTACCAGGACTCCAGAAAACTCCTGGGGTTCCTCAGAACCCAGGGGGAGGCAGATCCTTGGGTGGGGCTGGTGGGGCTGGGCTGGGGGTATCTCAGCCTCTGTCACTCAGTCCCAGAGGAGGGTGTCCTGGTCCATCCACCTCAAACCTAAAGAGCTCCAAGAGAGAATGCCTGGAATATAATGGCCAATTAGGTGGGTTCTGAGCGGGGCATTGCACTGGGTTACCTCACTTACTTCTTTCAAACCTGGGAGGGGGGATGGTCACTCGCTCTAACTTCCATGGAGGGAGAGTGGCCCCAGGTCACTGGCCAGGAAGTGGCAGACCCAGGATTGGACTCCAGAGCCCCCCAGGCCTCTCCTCAGACCCCCTGCCAGCAGGATCCTCCCTGCTTTTGCCCTCTGCCAGGCCCTGTCCCGGGCCACCTACAGGGTGCTGGGAATTACTTTTGACTCTCTGGACCCGATCCATTTACAGAAGAGGAGACTGAGGCCCAGGGCAAGGGAAACGACCTGTTCAGGACCACCCAGATGGTGAGGGACAGAACAGGGACCTGTCCCATGTGACTGCAGCTCATTTCTTGCCCTGGGACGACAGCTCCCTGGACATCTAGATCTGGGCCTGCCTGGCCCATAGCAGGGGCTCTGGAGTGCTAGTCTCTACGAATCTCAAAAAGCCAAAAAAGCACACGAGACACATCAAATATCTCAGTGACAGTTGTGTTTCCTCAGATTCCATGGTCTCAGGGGCAAGGGCATCTCCCCGCCCCCTCAGTCCGTCTCACTCCAGTCTCCAGGTCACTGTCCTGCACCCCCTTCTTTGCTTTTTCACCAGCTGGGCTGTTCTAGCCCCAGGACGAGGTGAGAAAGACAAAATATTTTTAGAGAGCCATTTTTTTTTTCTTCCAGGAAAATGACTCCAAATGTGCAATTTGTTCCCAGGAACGGGGGTGTGTTAGTGGAATGGCTTCTGGAGTGACGGTGCCCTCCTTCCCATCCTCCTCTCCCTCACTGTCCTCCCCTCCAGGCCTCTCCTCTCCCACCACCTCCCTGCTGCCCCTTCCTCTCTCTGCCTTTCCTCTCCTGATCACCAGGATGAGGGCAGGGGTGAACATCCACTCCTGGGCCTGGGCTCCCTCTATCCCATCCCACCCACCAGGGCTTCAAGGAGATGTAAACACCACCCTAAGCCTTTCTAGATTTGCTCCAGGACATCCAATCCCCTCAGAGTGGTGTTAACCCCTCCTTGCCCAGTCCTGGCTTTCATCCTTAACCTTGGGCAAGACTGGAAGTTGTGGAGAAGAAGGTAGGTGTGAAGATTGCAGGGTGGAGGTGGGGGCGGCCCAAGGGTGACAGGGACTTGTTTTCCAAGGCCCATGATAACCTTGAGATGAAGGGGGAGGGTCGTCAGGATCTCAAAGTCCCGCTGTGCCCACAGGAGACGTCACAGCACCATGCTCTGTCAGCATGTCCCGCTTCTGGCTGTGTAACTCAGGGCGAGCCACCCAGCTTCTCAGAGCCCCAGTTTACCCAGCCATAAAGTAAAAAGTGAATGTATCCATCGCGTTCGCCGTGCACCAGGCTCCATTTGAAGGGAGCCCAAGTGTCAGCTCATTTGGTCCTCACGGCAACAACTTCAGAGGCAAGTATATTTGTTGATCCCCAATCACAGGCCTGTGGACTGTGGAGGGAGTGAATGAGAGTGTTTCCGGCAAGTGCCCAGAACAGTGCCTGGTTTTCACTGCATGGCAATGTTAAGTTCAAAGAGCCAGTCTGTTAAGCCAAACCTCTGGGAGCAAGTGGAATCAGGTAACAATTACTGAACACCTACTGTGTGCCAGGCCTGGAGATGCTGAATTCTCCCAGTGATGGGAGTTAACTATTTTGTGGCCATGCATGCTGATTGAGGATTATCTGGGTTCCAGGCTCATCTAAGTATGTCTGTGGTTCGCTGCGTCCATGTGACAGTGCGAATCATCTCATGACTCTAATTTATTCATCAAACACTTCCTCTGTACCTGGCGTTAGAGTGTAACTATTAAGTGCCCGGGGCGGGATCTCAGCTCTTACCAGCTGTGTGACCTTGGGCATGTCTCCGAACATCTCTGTGCCTTGGTTTGTTACTTGTAAAATGGGGATAATGTCAGAGGGCATTTCATAGAGCAGTGCTTGCCATACAGTCAGCTCTGCTTGAGCCCTGTGATTATTGTCCAGGGGGGACACTACGGTGCCCCACTTCTGTGGGGACAGACAATAGAGACTGAAAGGGTAGGAGGGCAGGCTTTTTCCGGTTGCTGGGCGATGGTGGGACCAGCCCTGCCTGAGGGAGTCAGAAAGGCTCCCCAGAGGGGCCACGTGGGCCTCGGGGATTGTGCTGAGAGGAGGGTGGCCGCGGACGCCTGCGTGGGTGGTGATAGCAGGTGAAGGGAGACCCTCAGACGCTGGCATGTGGCTTGGATGTGCAGGTAGCCATGAGGAGGGTGACTGTGGATACAGTGTGCTGGAGCGCAGGTGAATGTGTGCATCTGTGAACCCCAAGGAGAGCTGGATCAGAGGGTGCTGAGAAGCAGATGAGACCCTCATGGGCCCAGACCTGGTTCTGTTCTGGCTGTGACCAGGATACCAGGATCTCTGAAGAGCAGCAGGTGGCGCTCCTGGACTGCCCAGACCAATGGGTCTACCCCAACCCTTCTACCTCAGGATGTCAGGGCAGAGGGGCTGCTGCTCCCAGAATTCTCAAAACTGTCAGGAACCCTGAAGAGCGGCTATGCTCACTGCCACACAGTGTGCTTGGAGACTGTCCTAATGGTCTCCCTAATAGCTAGTTTTCTGAGCCTTGCATACCTCCCAAGACAGTGTGCTCACTATCTTTCAGAGTAGCCATCTGTGGCCAGCTTCAACTGTTCTAAGGTCCTTCCTTATGCCAAACTGACACCTGGCCCTAACTCTGCCTTTTGGGAGCTCCTCGGAATCAGGCTGTTTCCTGGGCCTGTGGCAGGCAGGCCTCTGGGAGGTGACGATCCCTACATTTAGGTCCCTTACTTTATAAGCATCATCCCAGCCACCTTTACTTGAAAACATCAGGACAATGGCAGGAAAGAGCTCATTAGTCTTCACAAACTGGCATCGGTGGTGCTGGGCCTGGCATACACAGGCATTCAATTGATATTTGGAGAATGAATGAATGAACCCCGTGTGGTCACTATTCCCATATTACAGTTGGGAAACTGAGGCTTAGAGAGGTATTATCACCAACTGTCACACAGCTCGTAAGTGGCAGAACTGGGGTTTGAACCACATATTTGCCCAACCCTGAGTCAAGGCTCTTCAGATCCAAGCTGTGCTGCCCCAACCGGAACCAGCTCCCCACATACTGGGCCCAGTCAGCCCCTCTCCACCCATCCCCCACAGTGTCCACGGGTCAGAATTCCTAAAGGAATTTGGGAATGGGAATGGGAGGGTGATGGGTCCTGGAAGAGTCCTGTGAATCCAGCCCTTGGAGTAGGCTACTAATGATCACACGAATGCGACCCATCTACTCAGATCCTCAAAGGAGCCAGGACAGCCCCCACCCCGGATTCCCACGCGGGATCCCTCCCTTCCCTCCTGACAGCCCGAGAAGGCGCGTTCTGCGGGATCCCCATTCTCCAGACCAAGGCTCGGCGAGGCAGAGTCCTCGGCCCAGGTCACACAGCAGCCGGCTGAGAGCCGCTGCCTCGCTGCCGCCACTGCGGCGGGCTCGGCCTGTGCGAGGGCGCGGGGCGCGCGGGGGACCCCGGCGCGCGGGCTCCGGGCGGGAAGCCGGGGAGCTGGGGACGGCTGGGGACGAATGGTGGGGGGCGCCGAGGGGGCGAGGGGTGCGAGGGGCGGGCGTCGCGGGCAGGGGGTGCGCTCGGCCCCGCCCCACCCCTCCTCCCGCCCCGCCCGCGCTGGGGGCGGCCCGGCGGCGGCGCACGCTTCCTGCGGGCGCGGCGGCTGTAGGCGCGGAGCCGCGAGGCGGAGCCGGGCGGCCGAGCCGGGAGCCCCGAGCGAGCCGCGCGTTGGTCCAGCCGCCGGGCCGCGCCGCCGCCGAGCAGCCGCCCCGCGCGCCGCGCCTCGGGAACAAAGGCGCCCGCCGCCCGCCGCCGCCGCCATGAAGCCGGGGCCACCGCACCGCGCCGGGGCCGCCCACGGGGCAGGCGCTGGGGCCGGAGCTGCGGCCGGGCCCGGGGCCCGCGGGCTGCTGCTGCCGCCGCTGCTGCTGCTGCTGCTGGCCGGGCGCGCCGCGGGGGTGAGTGACGCGCGCCGAGACCCTCGGCCCGGGGCCCCGCGCCATCCCCGGTCCCCTCCCCACTGCATCCCTCGCGCCCCCCCGTGGGCGACCCCCCGAAATGGCATCCGTGGGGAAGGCCACCCCCGCCGCTGGGGGACATTTGGGGGGTCTCGTTTTTCTTCCTTTTGGGGACCCCTCCCTAGACGGAGGCCGGGCGGGAACCAGCACTGTTCCCCTCCCTGGCGGCTCCGGGAATCTGCCTCCCCGCCGGCGGAGCGGGGCTCACTATTCTGGGTGAGGGGCTCAGGGAAGGCCTGACGGCTGGCTGGGGGTCGCCGGGCACGCGGCCAGGGCTGGGTGTGTCTTGGGTCTGGAGTGGATGTGGCTTTTGCTCGTGGGTGTGCCCAGACCGTGGCCACTTTCAAGGCATCGAGTCTGTTCTCGTTACTAGGGGAGGGTGTGCATTTGGTTCCTCCGAGGGTCGCTTGTGGCCAGAGTGGGGGAGGGGTGGAGAGTGACTTATGTGAAGGTGACCCTAGGGGGTGAGTGAGGGTGACCGCGTGCGCACGCGTGTGTGTGTGTGTGTGTGTGTGTGTGTTCACTTTACCGAAAGGTATTGGGACCTGTGGGGTAGGTAGGTAGGTAGGTACAGGGAAAAGGGATGGGTGGGTGCCACCATGTCCTTACCTATATGTGTGGTTGTGTGAGGGTGACCCATTGTACATGGTATGTACCAGTGACAGGACTGGGTGACAGTTGGCCATGGCTATATGCCTGCAGGGGTGAGTGTGTGTGTGTGTGGGGGGGAGAAACTGCTGTGGTGGGTGTGTGCTTGGACCCATGAGAGTGTGTTTGTGTGTATGCATGTGCACAGATGACCCCGAGGAGGGCTGAGCGTGGGCAGGTAGAGAGGTGAGTGTGTGTGCATGAGGTCACCCTCGAGTGTCCCCTTGAGTGACTGAAGCAGCTGTGCGGGGTTGAGCTCTGTCTCAGTTCCTTCAAGGGGAGCAGGAGGAGGTGTAAGGAGGAAGGGCCCCCTGACCCTTGAGGAACTAAGGTCCCAAATGAGTTCCCTCATGGGCACGTGTCAGGAACCTGTACTGGGGGTCAGCTTTAGGTTTCTAGGCCCAGGCTGACATGGACCCAGTCCCCTTACGCAGCCCTCAGGTGTCCAGCCTGCCCCTGCAAGTCTCCTTGGGTCTCGGTTGACCAGCCTGTCAAATGGGAGGAACACAGGCTCAAAGGTTGCTAATCAGACAGATGAGCTACTCACAGCCTTGCCCATCTGGGGGCTGTGAGCCCAGGGTAAATGAGTGTTGAATGCCAGGTCAAGTATCTGCCTGGTGACTGGATGCCTCAGTCCCAGCTCTCCCCTAGACAGGGTGAGGAGAAGGATCTCTGTCCCTGAGAAGGACAGAGATCCAGCCCATCGTAGCAGCTGGGTGACTTTCTGAGCTACACGTCTGCCTGACCATCTTTGAAATCAAAGACTTGGAAATCACACAGCCTTAGGTTCAAATCCTGCTACAGCCACTGGTTTGTGGTCTGACCTTCGACAAGGCCTCTCAGTCTCTCAGCGCCTCCATTTCTCCCTCTGCAAAATGGGGCTGATGACACCCCCCTCAGATTAAATGAGAGAACGTGTGTGCGCTGTTGCTCAGAAGGAGCCCAGTAAATGCTTGGTGTTTAATGAATGAAAAGGGGCTCAGAACAAAAACCTTTAGACTTAGAGGCCCAGCAGGGATCCTAAGCTGTGTGACCCTGGGCAAGTCACATCCCTCTCTGAACAACTGTTTGTTTTCCATAAACCAAGGCTAATAATTCATGCCCCAGGAGGTGGTGGAGGAAATTAAATGAAAGCATATGAAGTGATACTCCCTGGTGTACTGTAGGGCCTCAGTGAGACCGGCTGTCCCTGGACCTGAAAGTGAGATTGACTGTGTGGTTCAGATCCTGTGCTGGGTGGTAGATAAAGCCGTCCCCTGAGACTTTGGGCCTGGAGGCTGAGGTGGCTGGCAAGTCGGCCGGCAGGCTTTTCTTGGATCAGGAGAGGAGGGATAGGGCTCCAGATGGGGAAGAGGGGTTCCCTTCTTAGGGGTCAGGCTGTGGAGGGGGGGCATTACCTCTTCTGTCCTGGGAAGCAGAAGGGGTGACTGGGTGGCGCCCAGTTGCCAGGGGTGCCACACTGGAGGAAGAGGGTGATGCTTGCAGCAGGAGGGACTGAGTTAGATCAGAAGTGCCCCAGCTGGGATGCTTCCAGGAGAGGCCTCCATGGCGGGTCCTCTGAGGACATCACTGGGTTGGGCAGTGGCTGGCTCAGGGCAGGGGAGGGACTAGATGACCCCTATGTCTGCCCACCAGCTTGAAAGGGAGAGTGTGTGTGGCGGGAGCTTCCAGGGCGACTTCAGTGGGGATAGTAGGTTTCATTCATGCTGCCAGTGGTGAGTCGGGGTGTGTGCGTGTCTCTTGGCATCTGCTTAGGGGAGTCCTCTCTTCTGAGAGACCAGGTGACTGACTCTGAGGGACAGCTGCCTTCAGGACCACCTCAGCTGTTACACTTAAGTGGCTGCCCAGAAAGGCTTGGAGCGATCCCGGAAATGTTATTTTAGAAGCTCGGGGCTGGAAGGCATTTTAGGTATCACTTAGTCTTTTTTGAATTCTCCCAGTGATGGGCGTTAACTATGTTGTGACCATGTGACCTTGCGAAAGTGGCGCGGAGACTTTGTTCCCACCTCTGTAAAATGGGGAGAATATGAGAATGAAAGGCGTTAGAACGGACAGAAAGCGCTTAGCACAGTGCCTGGCACATGGTAAGCACTCAACTAATGCTGATTTCTTGTTCTTTTACAAGGTTGCCATTCTGTGCTTGGGAATGTGGTAGAGGCCAGGAGTAGAAGGGTGAGGCACCCTGGGGAGGGGGAATCAACTGTGGCAATTCTTTTGAAGCCCCACCCCCTTGCCTAGCGTTCCTGCTCCCTCCCCACTCGCACCATTTCAAGCATCTAGGACATCCTAGTCCTCACTCTTCTAGCTACTCCAGTTGACTGTGAACGTTGGTTTGCCAGGGCAAGATTGACCTCACTGTAAAAATTAAAGGTTGGGGATCCTTGGCCTCTTCCA
Source organism: Eonycteris spelaea (assembly GCA_003508835.1). Lineage (NCBI taxonomy): Eukaryota > Metazoa > Chordata > Mammalia > Chiroptera > Pteropodidae > Eonycteris > Eonycteris spelaea. The sequence continues at coordinate 11,614,275 of PUFA01000006.1, forward strand.
GGCCATGCCCTGACGCAGGGTCACCACAGGGATCTGCTGCCTGTGAGCCCCCAAGGTGGCAGGGACTCTGGGGACAGACCCTTGCTGTGTGACTTTGGGTAAGGGAGTTCTCGGTTTCAATTTCCTCATCTACAAAATGGGGACAGTGCCCGCGTCGCAGGGATGTGTGATGGGAAAGTGAGCTGCGCTGGTAGAATGAGCACAGCCTGCATGTTGTGAGCTCTCTGGAGACGGGGTCTTTCCAGGAGGGGCCTGGCAGGGTCAGGGAGGGCATCTGGAGGAAGGGGTTTGGAGCCAGGCTGTAATAGCAGTCACCACGTGACAGTGAGCAAGCTGTCGCCCGCCCTGAGCCTTGACTTTCTTACCTGTCAACTAGGGATAAATACTTGACTTGCATGACTGTTCTTGGCAGGGTTACAATATCTTCACGGCAGAGTTGGGATTGGAATCTGGTGCCTTCTGCTCCCTGGGAAGCAGCGCAGTGCCTCCAGCTGCTAATCCAGTGTCTGTGTCCCCGTGTTGGGGATTGGTGTAGGGTTGAGCTCTGCTGGAGAAAAATAAAAAAGTTTGGCCTTTTGAAAACAAATGGCTCCTCATGGATTGGGGCATGGGGGTCCCTGGGGTTCCCAGGTCAGCACCGGGCAGGGCAGCTGTGGGCTTGGGCCTGGGAAATGCTGGGGCAGCAATGAGGTGGATGAGAGGGGTCACCCTGAGTGAGAGAAGAAGGGTGAGAAAGAGTTTCCCCAGAAGCCACGTCCTGTTACAGGCCTGCCTCCTGCCCCTCCCATTGGAGCTGAGACCGTCCCCAAACTGCTTGCGAGAGAGGGATGGGTCATTCCTGAAGGGGCTGCAGTAGGATTCCTGAAGGCTGAAACCCAACGAGGCAGCTGGGGGTTGGATGTGGTCAAGTGTCCATCCTGCCAGCCTACGGGGCCCGGGTGTGATTTGGGAGGCAGGTTCCATGCCTCTGAGGGCTTCATTGTAGAACCAGTATTTAATCCTCACAATAATCTTTGGAGGTAAAATTATTAGAACTCCTATTTTACAGAGGAGGAAACTGAGGCACAGAGAGGTTAAATGACTTGTTCAAGGTCACACAGCTGGGAAGTGGCAGAGCTGGATTGAGCCAGGACCTGGCAGGCTAATAGAACTGGGCTGCGGTCCTAATTTCATCCCCTCTTGCTGTGTAATCTTGTGCAAGTTACTTCACTTCCTTGGGGCCTTCCTACCTCCAAAATTATGCCCACATTTCTATTATTTCATAAGTGCTTGTCTTTGCCGGGTTCTGGACCAGGTGTGTCCCATATCTTTTGTCATTTGATTCTCACCCCAGCCTTGGAAGTGGTGATGCAGCCACACGATGCAGGTGGGGGACGGGGCTTGCCCAGGGCCTGGTCCAGGCTTCTCTACTGCCTCACAGGGTTCTGTCATCTGTAAGATGGGCTATTGCAAGCATCGCTGCGCATCGATTGAGGGGGAGTTTGTTTTGTAAACTGTGCGGGGCTGTCAACAAAATTTTGACTGTGTGGTGGAGGCAGGGCTCATGCCTGGGTCATGTGATCATGGCACCATCTAGGGGAAATGTCTAGAACCTCAGGATGCGAGGCATCTAAAGCCACCATTCCTCCTGGACACGTGGTGTTGGGGCTCACTCTGTGGGTGGCCAGGCCTGCCTTTAATCCCCTCTGACCCTTAGACAGTTGTCGTGTGCTTAGATTTACATCTAGGCTGCCCCACCCCTGAGTCCTGGCCACATTGCACCCAGGTTCTCTTGGCACAAGCGATTGAGGCTCAGAGAGGGGTGACTTGGTGGAAGTCACACAGCAGCCAGAAGTATCAGAATGCTTTCTCGATAGACCATGAGCTCCCTGGAACAGGCTATGTGTTGCTTTGTTTTTTGCTGAATCCCCGAGGCCAACTTTGTGTCTGGCCCAGAAGTGAATGGTTCGAATGAATGAGTGAATGAGTGAAGGAAGGAAGGAAGGAAGGAAGGAAGGAAAGGAAGGAAGAGGGACAGACCGCAAGCTTTGGAGCCCAGGCTGGGGCTTCGTCTTCTCTCCTGTGGAGGTGGGTTGGCGGGGACAGAGAGGGACAGTGAGGCTGGCAGAGTTCTGCTGGGTCCAAGCCCTGTTCCTGTGGGCTGGGAGACGCCAGGGGGCCGCACGGGGCGAGCCTACAGTCTGAGTGCCAAGGTGCGGCCACCATGTCTGGGTGGCCCAGAGGCGCTGTGGCTCTGGGCTCCAGCCCAGCTGCTTGCAGCCCTGTGATTTTGTGTCTGGTGGGGCAGGGTGGCGGGAGCCAGGAACTCTTCCAAGGCCCAGCCCCTTGCTCCCACTCGTCCCACTCCCACCCCAGTGGGGAGCAAGGTCTGGGTTGGCTCTCGATCACCTGCCTTGGCTTGCTGTCCCCTCTGAGGGTCTACCACATCCTGGGAACATCAGGCCAGTGCCGGATAAATATTTGTTGACTGACACCCCATCCCCCTCGCCTTGGCTCTCTGTCTCCCAACATTCCACGAGGCCGGGTAGCCTTCACTTCCGGCCCCCTTCCTCCAGTGCAGGCCCTGGCCAGAGGGGAGGCCACTCCCCTCCCCCACTGACCAGGCCTATTCTCAGCGCCAAACAGGAAGCCATGATTACAGGGGCAGTCTCCGCAGCAATGGCTGAGGGCCCAGCTGGGGGGTAGCGGTGGGGGTAGCCCCTGACAAATGATCTGGCCCCTGCCCTACCTGGCCGTTGTGGGTGGAGGGCACAGCTGGCCTTTTGTATCAGCTGGAGAGGGTTTTCCAGCTTCCATGCTGCAGCTGGCTGATGTCTGCCTTCTTCCTGTTCCTGGATTCCCACCTGGACCTTGGTGCTATCTGTTTTGGGGTCTCCAAACCTGAGGGTGCAGCTTGAGGTAGTAGAAGGAGCAGGAACCCAAGAGGCAACTGGACCAGGGTTGAAATCCTGGTTCCACCAGCTTCCTGTGTGATCTTGGCAAGTGCATGTCACCTCTCTGAGCCTCAGTCTCCACTTCTTTAAAATGACCTAGGAAGACCTGCGCCTCAGAGTTGAAGGAACAACGTGAAATCATAAAGTTTCTGATAAGGACTGGGCTGCTCCCGCAAGGACCCATTTCTGCCACTTACCTGCTTCTGTTTTCTCTTTTCCTGTCCCTCTCTTGGTCTCACTGAGGAATTGCTTTTTGGAGGGGTGGGAACCAAGTTTGAATGATCGCAGATGACCTAGAGCAGAACCCCGGGGGTGGGGGCCACCCTAAGAGGGAGAGCCTGGGTGAGGACCCCCACCTGGAGCAGGCAGGGTTTGGGCCCAGTTAGGAGCAGCACTCATCAGGATCACGTGGAGCCGAGTTCGTGGGGAGCTGGGCGCTCCGGAGCTGCTGGCAGGCTGCAGTCCAGTCTGGAGCCTGAGGATCTGACTTGATCACTCTTCGGGCTCTTCCAGCCCGGAACCTCAGAGAGACTTTGCTGTTGGCAGCATTAGCCCAGGACGTGGTGACACCAGGTTCTTTCCGTTTTACTCCCAGCTGGGAGCGCCGTGGCGGTGCCCTGCTCTTCACACCATCCCTGGCCCTGGGCAGATGACGGTTGATGTTTGCATAGTAGTTCAGGGGTGGGGAGCCCTAAAGACATGGTCAGCTCCACAGCCTGCCACTCACGGATGGGAATCCTGGAGCCCAGAGAAGGCCTGGTCCTCTAGCCTTAGGTGGTCTCATTGAGCCTTCTGACCGCTCTCGGAGGCTGGTGGTGTTCCCCTCCCTTAGAAGAAGGCGTGAGGATGCGATGCCACCTGCCAGAGCTCACACAGCCAGGTACTGGTGGAGCAGGTGTTCAGTTGCCCCTTCAGCTGCTCTGGACTTCTGTCCTTCCCTTTGCTGACCTTGTTATCACAGCCCCTTCAGGGTCAGAGCTGTCTGGGATGGGGGCGCAGTGAGGGCGATAATGCTCATTAGGGCTTTCATCCTGCTCCTGGAAGGCCAGGAGCTTGTTTTACCCGGAGTCTGCCTCAGCCCAAGGCCACCTAGAGCTCCTGTACCCCTTGCACTGCCAGCCAGTACCCCACCCATCCTGCCCACCCTTCCCTGCTCACCAGCCCAGACTTTAATAAGGGTAATTTAGAATCAATCACCAGCAGGATCTGGGAAATCTAATTGCAGCAAACTGATTGCCAATTCGACTGTGGGCACCGGGGTGGCTCATTAGGCCAATCCCCCTCCCTGGGCTGGGGTTTAGGGGGGATGTGTGAGGGCTGAGCAGGCAAGCTTTTGGAGAGCTGGGGAGCTTTTATACAGGGAGCAGGGGAAGGATAGTTTTGCTTCTTGGGGTGCCTTCCTAAACCTGTGTACTGCCCTCCTCTCCCGGGCCCACCGCTGTAGTGTGGGCGCCCTTCATCCACCACGTTCACTGCCACCTCCTCAGGGCTAGGCTGCTGTTGAGGGTGGGGTGGGTGGGGGGGTGTCTGCAGCTGAATTCCGCTTAGTTCCTACCTCAAGACGCTCTGTGTTGGGGAAACAGACACAGATGGTGACAACGATGACAATGATAATGGCCAATACTTACAAAGTGCAAGCTACATACCAGGCATAGCTCTAAGTGCTTATGTGCTTTATCTCCGTTCTACCATGACCCCATGAGGTAGGGATTGTCATCCCATTTCACAGATAGGAACGCAGAGGCCTGAGGTGACACAGCATGCCTCTCAGGTGAGCGTTTAGCGAGCCGCTGGAGTGTGTGCATCCGGGAGCTTGTTGTTCGGCAGCGTGAGGCGCCCGAGGGGCACATGGCTGTGTGCGCGCCCAGGGGCCTTGTGATCGATTATTCCATCTATTCTCAAGCACGTATTGAGCACCTGCTGTATCGGGCCCTGTGCTGGGGCTGTGGGTACGCAGGTTATTGTGAGTATGCGAACCTTGTGTCTTGTCAGCGAGCCTTGCTGGGCAGGGTGTGTGTCTGTGGCACCGTGTTGAGGCGGTGTGCCCGTGTGAGGTTGCAGGGGTAGGCATCGGAGAGCAGCAGGAGGGAACCTGTCTCCTTTCAAGACAGGTTCAGTCAGCTCTGCCACAGGAGCGAGGGAACTAGGGCAAGTGCGCGACTCCTTGATGCAACCTTAGTGTCCTGTCCAGTGGGCCAGTAATGCCACAGTCGCTATGCTGGTGCGGAGGCTGTGTTGGGGCAGGTGCAGCTAGTGACCTAGAAGCTGCTGCTGGATAAGTTACTTTTATTGTACTGATTTTTATTGTGTGCTTTCCCGAAGATTGCGACGTCTCGGGTGAACTGCTCACTGCTTGTCCAGTGACGTGGGCAGCTTTCCCCTCTCTGAGCCTCTACTTCCACACCTTTAGAGTGGGGCGATGGGACTGGGTGACCCAGGGGCCCTTCCAGCCTTCACATTTGAGGAACTCAGAAAGACCTGAAGACCAAGAGGGGGCAGGGCCTGACCTGGGAAAGGCGGACAGGCCTGCTGGCCCGCAGGTGGACGGGAAGCCTGTTTCCTTCACGTGGCCTGTCTGTGGCTCCTCTGGGGCCAAGGTGCGGGTGCCGCTCTGTGTCCATCACGCCGAGCACCACCTCTCTTCCCAGCCTTTGGGACGGGATCAGTCAAGTCCAGGCTGACTCGGGGCTAGGCTGTGAGTCTGGGTTTCTGGGCAGAGGAGGAGTGCTGGGCAGGAAGTGTATGTAGTACCTGGGTGCTTGAGCCCACTCTGCTGCTGATCTGCCAGTCATTTCAGCCACTGCTTCCTGATGCCCCCTCTGTGTCTGGCCTATGCTGAGCACCAGGAACCCTGAGGGGGCTCAACCTGGCCCCTGACCTTAGGAAACTCCCAATTAGGTGAGGGAGCCAGCACACGAGAGGGGCCGAGGGCATGATTCAGGGAAATGAGAGGTTGGTTTTGGCTCTGGAGAATCATAGAGGAGGTGTCCTTTGTGCCAGGCCTTGAAGGACAGCAACACATAAGGATAGACATAGGGAACAGGGTGGACAAAAGGCTCAGAAGTGGGAAAGGTCACAGTCTATAAGGGAACTGAAGTGGGGTTGAAAGTAGCAATTCCCAGCCGGGAGGGCGGCCACGGGTAGAGGTGGGAGGGAGCTTCTCTCTCTTTGGGATGGAGGGGCCACTGCTGTAGTGGCTGCTGTTTCAAAAGGGGTGTGTTGTTTCTTGCATTTAACAGGGCGCCTGTTCCTGTGCCAGGGGGCGTTTCTGGGGATGAATGATTGAAAGCCATAGGGCCTTGGCATGGAAGACCCTAGTGGCTTACAAGGGGTGCTTTGAGTCCAAACTAAGTGGGTTCCATCCTACAGGTAGAGGATGTTGGTCTGTAAAATGGATATAGCCGTGCTGCCCTGAGGGGCTGGCATGGGATGCCAACGAGAGCATGAATGTGATAATATTAATATTGAATTATACCTGGTGAGTGCCTGCCGTGTACAAGATACTCGGCCAAATGTCTTACATGTAAAAACTTCATTCTTACAACAACCTGTAGAAGGAGGCATTATTATTATTTTGATTTTACAAGAAAGGACATTGAAGCACAGAGAGGTTAGGGAACTTGCCCAAGGTCACAGAGCTAGTAAGAGGCATGCTCACTAGAATTTGAACCCAAGCAGTCTGGCTCAGAGTCCAGTCTGGTGCGTAGGCACTGCTCCATGCTACCACATGTGTTGCAGACTGTGAAGTGTGGTTCCCCGAGAGGATGAATTTAAGGGCGGTCAGATATTGCTGAACCTGCATGGTTGCTGCGGGGGAGGCCCTGACCCAGGCCTGGGGGCTTTTGGCTTCCATCTGGGTCTATTCTTTTCTGCAAGTTTTCCGTCTAGATTGGGCCGTGGGCTGAGGACTAATGAGAGGACTGAAGATGATTTCAGCTGGAAGGGCCCTTAAGAACCTTCTTAAGGTTCTGAACGGGAAACTGAGGCCAAAGGAGTGATCTCTAGTTATAGTGAGGATCTTCTGAGATATGGTAGTTCAGCTTTCTTATTTTACATGCATGTGGGTAATTGAGGCTCAGAGAGAGATCATTGCTTGTCCAAGGTAACATAGCAGGTTGGCTGCTGAACTGGGACTCAGAACTGTGACTCCTGGCTTTTGGGCGGGGCTCCATCCCTTGTACCATGTTTCTTCTCTTTACCTGTCTGTTCTGCCTAGACTGTAGGCCCAGCTCCCAGCCACCTTTCCCAAGAAGCCTTCCCTGACCCGACCCAAGCTGGCCGCATGCCCAGGACTCTGTGCAGAATTGATTCCCATCAGTCATTCATTGTACTCCAGCCTCATCCTTTGCCCAGGAGTCTTCCACCGAAGACTCCTGGCTGTGCTCTGGGTACACAGCAAAACATGTCTCTTACGCCTTCATGTCTACTCATGTGCCGTTGTTCACTCTCCATGGACTGTTCCCTTCTCCAGAAACTCCTATTCATCCTGGCAGCGATGTCCCCTTCTTTGGGGATCCTTTACCAACCTTTCCTCCCTGCTCCCATGCACAGCAAGTCCTTCTTCAGCCCTTTCTTTCCTGCTTCCCTCGTCTGGATTCCAAGGCAGTACCTTCCTACTGAATTCTGTTACATTGCTCTGTAGTGTCTGGGTCCCCATCGGGTTGCACCCTTATCTCCTTAGAGCCCTCACTTGGATACATTGTTGCAGCAGCTACTCCCCCAATTACATCATCTCCCAGTTCAGCCCTCACATGTTACTTTGTTTCATTTTCCCAAATTCTGACATTGCTGCATTTTTTTTTTTTTGGTACTCTGCACATCCTCAATCGGTTTGACTTCTGCTTCTCCCCTGTTATCACACCTTGTCCTTCCTCGCTAGCCCCCTGCTCCTGTGATCCCCAAGCTTGTAGAAGAGGAGAGTGGAGGCTGGCAGCAGGGGCAGTGGCTGTGAGGGACACTGTCTTCCTGCCTCATTTAGCTAAGGATCAGACTCGGTCTTTTTGGACTCTGCCTTTCTGGAGGTGGACATGCTGTGGGCTTCAGGCTGGATTACAGAGATTTCCTCCTCTGCCCTCCACCTCCCTTCCCACTGCAACCCTCCTGCCCATCTCCTCTTCTTCTGTCTGCTCCCTGCTGCTGTCCCACCTTCCCCACATCCCCATCCTCTCTTCTCCCTCCTCTTGCCTTGGTCCCCAGAGGCCTCTGTCTCACTCACTCCCTGTCTGGTTGGAACCTCTCATCTCCCTGTCTGCCACTCAGTGGGGCCAGGGCCTGAGGAGTCCCCTGGGAGACGGAGGCCTTGAGGGCTCAGGGAGTGGTTAGGGTCTAGCTAGAGGGATCATACGCCTCGCCCTCCTGGGCCCAGAACCACCTATTCCCTTCATTCATCCTCCAGAAGTTTAATTCCGAGGATACTAAGCCACAGGAAATCAGCCCCTCGCCTTGCTACTCAGATGGGGACACTGAGCCCAAGGATGGAGCTTGCTTGGCTATGCAAGTGGTGAGAGGTAGGACAGCTTCTCCAGGGCCGTGGCCCACGGGTAGCCTCTAGGGGCTGAGCCCTGTCTTGGCTGGATTCTGCTGTCATGTGAGGCAGTGGGGCTGGGAGACTTTTGGGGGAAATCAGATCTAGAAGAGGGGGTTTGGGCTCTGTGTTTGGGGGATGGTCTGTGAGGCTGTCGATTGAGCCCAGGTGATCCTTTTTCTGTATGGAGCCGAGGCCATGTTTCTGTTTAGGTTCGGGCAAGGGGCTGGGTTTGTGCACACATGCATGTGCGTGATGGCGTGTTGCTGTGTGTGTGCTGACACATGGGTGCCCTGGGTGTCTGTGTAGGGTAGGACTTTTGTGGCCCACTCCTTTATCTTCAGCTGTTTTGGTGGCTCAGATGTGAGGCCAGGCCTTGCAGATCCAGGAGTCTCCAAAATGGCTCTCTCCCTTTCTCAGTTGTAGAGGGCTCGCCCCCAACGTGGATATTAGCCCATGGGAGAATAGTGGAGGAAGCTGGGAGACACTCTCCCTACCTTAGGGGAGAGAGGCGCACATAGATATGCGCACACCTGCAGACTCATTTGTGTTCATGAAGGAACATGCAGACACATTTGTGGAACATGCACACACTTGTCCTGTGCACATATGTGGAGATACATAGCCACGTACATACCTGAACATATACTCTCCTCAGTGCACGTGTACCACTCACAGAGATAGAGCCCGTGTGCTCACATGAACACCTGGACCCACACAGGCATCCAAGCCCACCTGACAACCTGTGGTGTATACACACGGATGTACTTGCCTGCATGTCCAGAAACAACCCCGAATGTGCTTACACAAGCGCACCTGTGTGCTTACATGTATACCCCCCCCACGCATACACACACATTGTTGGGGCTCTAAGCTACCAGGAATATGTCTGTCCTTAATCCCAGCTCTTAATCCTAGAATCTAGAGCCCAGGCCAGAGGGGCAGCTGGTCATCTGCCTCCTTAGCAGTGATTAAGGAAGGGGGGTGTGTGTGTGGAGGGACTCAGAGCTCTTTGTTTCTGCCTGACCTCCAGGTATACCGCCAACTCAAAACTGGGATTCCTTCGGAGATTCGGTTATTATACATAAGTTACCAAACTCTGGGTGCAGACATGCTGGGGAGAAGAGAAGGGAAGTGGGTGTATGACTCTGAGGAAAGTGATGGCCAAGGTCAGAGAGGCCAGGGGAGGTGGTCCCTTCATTTAACCACCTGTCCGATGCAGACTCTGAGTCAGAATCTTCAGCATGAGCTGTCCTGGGAACTCTGATTTCTAGCCAGTGCATTTCTGGACCAAATTGGGAGATGAGGCCCAAGCAGGAGATGCTGAATTTGGGACCCTGAGCAGGGAGGGGTTGGTCACTGGGACAGAGGTGGGATGGGGAAGTTTCTAGGAGGCAGTAAGGCCTGAGCTGGCAGTGAGGCTTCAGTGCCTGGAGTTTGGGAAATGCTCAGGGACTCTAGGTGTGTCTGTAAGGGGTGCTGTGATAAATGGTGGCATGAGGGTGGTTTGGATGTCAGCCCCACTTGGCCTCTTACTGTGACCGCTTGTCAGCTGGGTGGCCGTGGGCAGCTTACTGCACTCGCGTCCTCCTCTGAAAGCCGGGTGGTAACCCTCACACTGCGAGGATTAGGGTTTACTTGGCCCAGGGACCTGCATGTTGCAGTGCCCAGAGCTGGTGGCCAGTATTGATGATAATGGCAGTGGTAATGAGAGGTCTCCATCACCACAGAGGTGACGGTCACCACCCCTGTCCTTGTCCTGGGGTTTGGGGAAGATGATTGGGTCCCAGTAACAGCCCCTTGCTGATGTCCAGCTCTGAGTCCTGCGTTTCCAGTCCAGGCCCTTCTCCCCATGAGTACTGTTCGCTCCAGTTTTGGGGCTCTTCATTCGGACCTCTCTGGGGCTGGCTCTGGTGGAGCTCCCTGAAGGGAGAGGGACCAAGCTGGTGTGATTAGGGCTCTGAGGAAGGTCAAGGGATGGGTGGGCGGGGACCTGAAGGAGTGTTTGGTCATGGAAGGCATGTTCAAATGACATGTGAGGAGAGGAGACTGTGCCTCATCCCTGGGCTGCAGAGACATGGGGGAAAGGGCACTCAGGGTCCCTAAATCCCTTGTGGGTGTTTGGATTCTGCTGAGCTCAGTGGGGAGGGCTGAGAGTAGGCTGGCTGGACTCAAAGGTGCGCTGGATGCGCAGTAGGCTGGTGGATGATGTGAGGGGAGAGGACGTGGGGCTCTGAGGATTTCTGTGGCTCCCTCCACTCCTGAGCTGGGACCGAGGACTGGAGGGTCCTTGTGGAGTCCTTATCTTCCCCTCAGGATCCTTCGTAGCCCCCGCCCTGAAGTCTGCTCTGTAAGGCTCTGTGAGTTTACCTCTTCCCCTCTTAGTGGCCAGACAGGGGACCAGAGCCAGAGGTGGGGAAGGTCACCGAGGCGGTGGACTAGAGGCAGGGCACTAAGGGGCACAAGCTTCATACCTGAGTTCATCCTCGTAGGGGTGTGTGGGGTACTGAGCACCTGTCAGAGGCCTGGCCCAGTCCCCAGGACAGATCAGCCTCTGCACAGAGAAGAGAGAGCGGAAACGGGCTCAGTGGCTGCCAGCCGGGCTGGGCAGAGGCCGGTGCCTGGGAGCCAAGTGGCAGCAGGAAGGGGGTCGAGGAGCGAGCCCCAGAGATGGGTCTGTTTTCAGGGCTGCCCCAGATGGCCACACGGGGCAGAGGACAGATACACTTGTCTTCAAATTCAGATGTGCTTCACTGTGCGGCCGTGCCATCTTCTTGCCCTGTCCCCTGACAGGGACGTCTGTCCCCATGTCTCTTCCTCAGGGCAGCCAGGGGCCAGCCATGTAGGCAGGGAGCCCAGTGACAGCATCCCAGGACCACTGAGAGTTGGAGCTGGGACACTGGGTGGGGGGATGAGATGGTAGCCAGCCTGAATTTGGAGCTGCCTCCGTTCTCTTGGGTCATTCTGGGCCAAGACTCGTCCCTTTCTTTCATTGGCCTCACCTGACAAAGTGGCCTTTGACAAGCACAGAGGAGGCAATGGGCTGTGCTGGGCAGCTCCCACTCGTGGTTTGCAATGTTTGCCCTTCTGGAGGTGAGAGCTGGGGAGGCTTTACCTGGGGCTTGGTTAGGGAAGCCACAGATGGGAGAGCAGGCAAGCAGGGCTACGGCTCATCACTTCTCCCAGCAGAGTATTTGAGTCCAGTCTCTGCTGTGTGACCCTGGGCAAGTTTCTCATCTCTCTGAGCCTCAATCGCACATTCGGGTTTTTTTTTCTTTCTGAACAACAGCTTTATTGAGATTTAATTAACATGCCATACAATTCACCCATCTAAAGCACATAATTCAGTAGTTTTTAGTATATTTACAGAGTTCTGCAACCATCAGCAAGTGTATACATTTTTATCACCGTCCCAAAGAAACCTTATACCTATTAGCAGGCACCCCCATTCCTCTGCAATCCCCTAGACCATCGCTGATTTCTGTCGCTATGGATTTGCCTGTCGCGGACATTGCTTATACATGGAATCATGCTGTGTGGTCCTTTGCGACTGGCTTCTTTCACTTAGCATGATGTGTTTAAGGTTCATCCGTGGCAGCATGCATCAGTACTCCGTTTCTTTTTTGTTGAATAATATTCCATTGTACGGACATACCACTTTTCATTTAGCCATCTCTCATCGATGAACATTTGGGTTGTTTTCATTTTTTGACCGTTACGAATTATGCTGTTGTTTTTTTTTTAAATATGTGGACATATGTTTTCAGTTCTCTTGGATTTGTACCCTAGGAGTAGAATCGTGAGGTCATATGGTGACTCTACATTTAAGCTTTTGAGGAAGTGCCAGACAGTTTTCCCAAGCGGCTACTCCATTTTCCATTCCCAGTGGTGGTGCACAAGGGTTCTAATTTCTCCACATCCTCACCAGCCTTTGCTATTTTCTGACTTTCTGATCTCATTTATTCTTGCACCCATTCATCCCTTAGATATTTCTAGAATAGAACGTCTATATTTGACAAGGCCCCACCTGTCTCTCAGGACTCAGGAGACAGGGCGAGAGCTTGGGCGGCAGCCTAGCCCCTCCCTTTCCTGACCCCATCTGTGTTTCAGAGTGTCATCTTGGGAGGGAGGTGGCCCTGGAGGCAAATGTGGCCCTAGGCAGGCCTCTGGGGGCTCTGCTGATCCCTTCCCCGGTTTTGTTCATTTGTTTGAGTCCCTGCTCTGTGCCTCAGTTTTCCATCTGGGCAATGGTGATGGTGGCCCTGGAGGCCTCATGGCTCACACTGTCTGAGTCTGGCTCATTCCATCTCTCTTAAGTGGAGCAGCTCAGAAGCCAGTGGGACAGCTCCGGGCTGGGGGTGGGGAGTCGAGTCCCCGCCCTGTGTGAGTTCATGCTGATTATAACTAACCCAGCATATGGAAAGATGAAGAACGAACCACAGCCACACTGCTCAGGAGGCTGGACTGGACACACACCCTCACACACACAGATGGGGGCATTGTAGGGGTGCGTGTGCGTATTGTGTATCCTCAGGGTGTTGCTGGCATGTGCCTGGGGAGGCTTCGGGGAGGAAGTCAGAGCCGTGTGGTAGTCTATATTCTAGCACAGCTGGAAGGGCTGGGCCTGCCTGGAGCGGACTCTAGCAGGGGCTGTTCCGTTTCCTGGAAGAGGGTTCGGAGGGTCACCTTAGTGGAACCCTGGGGCTGGCAAGGTCCCTGGAGCCCCCTCACCTGGCTTCCGATGTCCTCCAGGATTTCTCGGCCCTTTGGGCTGACCTTCCCTCAGTTCCTGTGGGCACGGGAACCAGACACATGACACTGAGGCTTCCATCTGCTCTCAGCCCCTTCCCTACCACCAGGCCCTGCTCCCACCTGCCTTGCCCCGCTCAACTCCTTCCTGCCTCACCAGCTGAGTTCTCTGACCTCCAGCAAGCTGCCTGGCCTCCCTGAGTCTGTGGCACATGGAGGCCCATTTTACCTGGCTCCATCAGGAAAGGGTCTGGTGCTTAGTAGGTGCTCAGTAAATACTACTTTCCTCCCAGCCCCGGCCTGGTTGTAAAGTGGCCAGAATTGTAGGTTCTACTGGGAGCCTACTAATCTGCGTGGTTTTGCATGTAATTTGCATAATTGTTTATGACAAAACGTATGTTGGGAGCAGTCTCAGTTTCTCTTCCCTCCTCCCAGCTCAGCTGGAGACTTCCTGGTTAGGTTTTGGAGGGACCAGAGAGAACCTTTGTCCAACCCCTTTTACATATGGGGAGACTGAGGCCAGAGGACAGGGCCCTGCCTAGAATCACATAGTGGCTGGGGATGGGAAGTGGGCGATGTAGTTCTTTGGGGTGGTGACCCCGCTCACAGTATTCACTGAATAACTATTGATGGGGGCCAACTATGACTCTGAAATATTTTGGGCCCTGGGGACACAGGAGTAGCCTCAGCAGAACCAGTCACTGTCCCATGGAGCTGTCGGAGGGGAAGACAAACATTAGAAAAGTAAATACACGAGCTAATGTCAGGCAGTGGTGAGCTATGAGACAACCCCGGTGTTGAGAGAGAGTGACAGGTGTGTGGGAGGTCATCTGGGTGGATTCAGTGGTCAGGCAGGAAGGTGAGCTTTGAGTTGGGACTCTGTGTCACATCCTAGCACCTACTAACTGCAGTAACTGCTTGATGTATCATGTGTTGGGAATCATTATCCCCATTTTATGGGAGGGCAGACTGAGGCCCAGTGAGGTACAGGGACTTGACCAGGGCTCTCTGGAAGTCAGGCTGGAGTACGTAACCCCGTGTGGGCTTTCCTGGGAGGCTTGTGGGTCCCAGGAGCGGGCAGGCCCTTTCCCGTTTGTTGACAGGGATGGCTACAGAGTTTGGAGGCTCAATCCGAGTCACCTGCTGGTGAGTCATGGGGTGGTGGGTGGGGCTGCACATCTGAGCCAGGCCACCTGTCATGGGAGCAGGAGTTGTCCTCCAGTCTTGCTCATTCCCAGAAAGTCAGTCATCCAGTGTCTGTCTGTCTCTGTGCAGGGCCTCGGGGTGAGGGAAGAGAAGGTGTGTGGACTCTTGACACTCACTCCACCTTTGGGGATATTGGTGAAGGCTCAGAATAGGCATGCCCTACAGTGCAAAGAGCGTGGTTCTTAGGGTTCAACTAATGCTGGCTTCGGATCTGGCCCCATTGCTGTGTGACTTTGGGCTGGTTACTGCACCTCTTTGAGCTTTGGTTTGCCTGTCTGTGAAATGGGGATAGCAATGCCCCACGAAGTGCGTGTCGTATCACAACCTGGGACCCTGCACACCTTTGCTGGGGTTCAGGAATTTACTGAGCACAGGATTTGCTGTCAGCGAGGCCAGGGTTCGAATTCTGCTGTGGCCCACACTGGTAGCCTAACGGCCTTAGTCTCCTCTTCTTAGTTGGGGCCAGTAGTACCTGCTTCCCTGAGTGGCTGAGTAGGTTTATTGAGACCTGATAGAAGGGGCTCATCTGAATGATGGGAGCATGGTTGATGGCCCCTGCTCCCTCAGTGAATGACAACACAGTGGCAGTAGACTCCCTAAGGAGGGACTCCTGATTCGGACCAGGCAGGTGGGGGGTGTGTGGAAACCTGGCAGAGGAGGCGCTGTTTGAGCTGACAGCACACATACCTGTCTTGCTAACTATAGGACCCCGAATGTCTAGAATAGCATCTGGCACACAAATAGGTGCTTAATAAATACTACGTATATGGATTAACCAATCGAGTAGGTGCTGAGATGGGAAGGCGTGTTCCAAGAAGCAGGAATAGCACGTGGAAGGCCTGCAAGTGCCCCAGTTCCAAGAACCGTAAAGGGTTTCGTGTGGGAGGCGTGTGGAGGGTGGCAGCGGGGGGAGTAGGCTGCAGAGTCTGGAACCAGGGCCTCAGTGGGTGGTCCCGCTCTCAGGCATGAGCTTGGGGACAGGAATAAAAGCAGTGTGAGTCAGAGTGGTCAGGGGGGTGATGCTGGAAGGCAGGTAGCTAGGATTGATGGAGCAGTGACGGGGAGGGGTCCCAGCCTTGGGCGGAGGGGGGTGGCTGGTCTCCCAGGGTTTTACTGGCATCCTTCATCTAGGCATGGCTGACAGTGTGGGCAACTCTAGGGTGGCCGGGCAGCACCCCGACTGAGACTGGTGAGGTGGTGGGGCTAGGAACGGGGCTGGTGGGAGAAGATGGCAGGCCAGGCGGATTGGGTGTCTGGGTACCGTGGCCAATGTGGCTGCTAGCCAAGGTGATGCCGGGGGATTGAGCTGGGCCCTGCCAAGCCAGCCCATCTGGGGGTGGGGCTCAGCTACACAGGCGCTGGGTCCCCAGGCCCTGGCAGCTTCCTCAGAGGCCCTTGTGGTGTTTCTGCGGTTCCCTCCGTTTACTCCTAAGTTTCCTCAGGAAGAGTCCCGGTGGGCTCTCTGCAGAACGAAGGAGCCAAGGCGTTTTGCAGACCGGAGGATGGCAGGGTGGGCACTCAGAAAGAGCGTGCTGTTCCTAACAATAAAAACACTCTGAGTTCATTGTAAAAATACAGACAAGTTCTGAATCTCATTGCCCAGAGATAGTCTCTGGAGACTTTAGTAGAATTCAGTGTTTAGAAATTCACTTGGTGGTGACTTCCTTAAGCAGGACCAAGGTCTATGAAAATATGTTTGTAACCTATTTTTTACACTTGATGATAATAGTATCAAAGCTAACATTGATCAAGGAATTCGTTAACGTGGGCATGTGGGGTATCCGCCAGTGAATCCTACAAGGTAGGTATTATTATTATTAGTTCTACCAGAAAACCAGGCTGAGATAGTTAAGTACCTGCCCAAGGCCACCCAGGTATTGAAAGACAGAACCATCTATATGATCCTTATCAACAGCCCTGCTGTATTGTCTCCTGACAACCTGTGTGTGCATTTTCCCATGGCTTCAATATCTTCAAAAGCCTTCTCTTATGCATTATGCTTTTAATGACCTGATTTGACAGTGTGGATTTGAGAAAACCCAGTTATTGATAGCTGCATACTATTCCATGTTATGGTTATACTCTAACTTCATATAATTAGTCCCCTGTTGTTGGGAATGTAGGTTATTTCCACACTTTCTCTCATAAATAACATTGCCCTGGATCTCTCTGACCTGAGGGCTAAAGTCTTAGATGCCCAGAGTGTCAGAATCAGAAGGGCCCTAGGGCATCAATGCACATCGACTGTTCATTTTACAGTTGGGACAATGGAAGTGCAGAGACTTGTCTGGGTCTTGTCTCGGTCTCAGAGGCTGTGGCCTCCTGAGCTGGGGCGTTGCCTGCTCTCTCATTGGGCCCAGGGTGGCTGTGGGTGGGAGCAGCTTCCATGGGGAAGGGGGCTTCTGGGAGGATGATGGGAGCACAGGGGTGAGTAGTAGAGAAGGTGAGGGAAGAGGTCGACTGGAGCTGATGGTGGAATTCAGGGGCGGGGTAGGGAGGGATCTGCTGTCAGAATGTCCTTTGCGGAACAGTCGGCTGAGATGGGATGGACCCAGAGATGAAATGGTGTTTCCTGTCCTCAGAGGTACGCTGGTGGAAGATCTGGGCATGGGCGTTTGAATAATGGTGGTGGGAGGGTGTGTCAGTGGCAGTGTGCGTCTGGGCTTTGCTGACCTTTTTTTTTTTGATGAGAAGATCTGTCAAGTTCAGCTTGGGCCCACCCCCAGTTCCACTCCTCCCCCAGACCCCTCTGCTCTCCGGGACCTGGGCTCTGTGGCCCCTTCAGCTGCTCCAGCAGCAAGTGAATGTGGTGGGTGCTGGGTTCCCAGACAGGGCAGTGTGGACAGGCGGGGTGGTGGAGACGGAGGTGGCCCCCTTCCCGGGCCAGGCTCTCTATTGTGTATCCCCTTGGCCGTCCTGCTGCCCGGAGCCTGGCCCTGGCCCACATTCCTGCAGTGATGCTCTGAGTCTCCTGGCTGGAACTGGTGAGCGTGAGGGGCATCGAGTTCTCACAGGACCGAGGGCCTTTTGGGGACAGAGACTGGTGGGGATGAAACCTGTAGAGGTCTAGAGGGCTCTGCTGGAAGCAGAGGCCACTCTGTTTCCTGGAGTTATTGTTAAGTCTCTGTGTGTCGTTGGACAAATCACTTTACTTGGCATAATAATTCCCCGCCACCGAACCCTCCTATCGAGGAGTAGGATAATGCAAGTCTTTCTCTTCTCTGGGCCTCATTTTCTACATCTGTAAGAAGGGAGGGTTGAACTCAGTGATCACTCAGGCCTTAAGGTAAGCCCCCAGGTGGGAACGTGTGCCATGGTAGTACCAGCAGGTGATTACTGATGCCACCTGCGCTGGCAACATTTGGTGCGTTATCTCGCTTGATTCTCACGACAGCTCTGTGAAGCATGTATTATTGTCCCCATTTCACTAAGTCGAGGCTCAGAGAGGTTAAGTAACTTGCTCAGAGTCACCCAACAAGTAAGCAGAGCTGACCTTGAACCCAAGACTGTCTGAATCTAAAGCTGGGCTACCAACCGCTGCTCACAGTGACCCTAGTCACCAGGAGAGTAGTGCCGGAGTCTGGCTAATTCGAGGAAGGAAGCTTGGGCAGAATTAATTATACTTGATTTTATTCTAAGCTTTTGCAGCATGATTAGCACTGCACAGGGGTGCTGGGCTCCTGGCCCCCTGCCAGCTGACCTAATTTTTGTGTCTGTGTCTGCTTCTGTAACTCGCCCTTTCTCTACCCTCATCCAAACTCTTTCTTCTCTGAACTTTCCCCTGCTGGGTCGCCTTGAATTTGCTGCTTAACCTCTCTGGGCATTAATAGCCTCCCGTGAGGCATGGGCGTAAATCATCCTGATTCTGTTTCTCTCATGAAGATGGTGGCGCTTAAATGAGATAAAATCTTCAGAAATAATAGAAATATTAACGTAGAACTAGCAGTGACCGCAGCTGCCTTTAGTTATTCAGCGGCGGAGTTGGGTCCTGCGCTCGGCCCGTTACCTGCGTCACCTTATTTGGTCCTCACGACGGTGCTCATTTTGGCAGCACCTGTACTAAACTTGATCCTCGTAGCCGCTCGATGAGCCACATCCTGTTATCATCATCCTCACTGTACAGATGAGAAAACCGAGGTGTCAGAAATTCCAGGGGCTTGCCCGCTGTCCCACGGGTAGGGAGGGGAGTTGCCGATTCATTCTGGCGTGACCTCTGTGCCCTCCAGATGGGGGAGGGCCAGCGGTGGGGGCTGGTCACGAGGGACTCCAGCCTTCTGGTCTTGGCAGGAGGGGGGGGCAGAGGGAGGGAGGTGCCCTGGCTTTTTTTCTGGACATGTTCCACGCACTCAGAGCGAGTGGCTGTGAAGCAAGGGGACTTACCTGACATCTGGCTGCTCTGGGTCCCTCACCTACCCTAGCTGTTCTAAAAGGATCAGGTAATGGTGGGTGGTGAATTGGGGGGGCGGGGCGGTCCTCTAATTGCTATGAGAGCCTGAAGTGCTTCTTTGGGGCAAGGCTGGGGGTCAGCTCAAAAGGAACACTGGAGGGGGCAGTGAGGGAAAATGGCAGGGACACGTCAGTCCCTTGGGAAGGGTGCCATGTCTCACCCTGGTACTGTGTGTGTGCTTGTATGTACCCAGGAGGGAAACTGTGCATGGTGCATGTGGATGGCGCACATGTGTGGGTGGAGGGGGGGGGAGTGCAGGTATCAGGGGTCTGGTGGTGGGCTTCTGAGAGAGGAGGTCGTACACGTGATGGGTGGGTGCCGGTTCAGGGGTGGGCGGGTGGAATGGTGTACGAGAGCATGTGGTGTGTTTGCGTGTGCTAGAGTGTGCGTACAGCGTGCGTGGACGTTGGGCATGTGTGGATGACTCGGCAGTTCTGAGCTTGTTCCGGGGGTGAGTGAGTGCAGGGGCCCTGGATGAGCAGCAGCTCGGAGGTGGCTCTGGGCAAGGGTTCCAGAGACTGAGGACCTGTGCTCGTGTCCCAGTTCTAAACTCCAGCCTCAGTGTCTGCATCTGTGAAGTGGGGATGATAAAACCCTGGGAGGCTGTGACGATGGAAGGAGGCAGCACGGGTTCTGTGCTTCCTGCGCCTGACTGGGGCAGGCCCTCAGCGGTGGTGGGCAGAGGTCTCTGGAACCCCCTGAGGCTCCTTAGTGACCCCTGGGGAGCTCAGCCCTTCACTGGCTGCTCAGGGAGCCTCCTGGGAGTGGAGGTGGCCAGAAGCAGAAGGCTTGGGGGCTTCTGCAGTGGGCGTGCTGGTGGATATGGGGGACGCTAACAGGAGGAACTGTTTACAAGCTGGGAGCTTTGTGTCAGAGCCTGGGGGTGTCGCTCTGTGCAGACGTGTGCAGCGATGTGCTTGGACGTGGGGAGGGGTTGGTGTGTGCCCTGGGTGAGGTGTGTGCCTCTCATGTGGCTATGAGATTTTGCTGAAGTTTATGTCGAGCGTCTGTGGGTGTGTTAGGTGAGGTGCAGGGTGCAGTTGTGTGTGTGTGTGTGTGTGTGTGCGCGCGCATGTGCAACTAGAGGTGTGGTAAAAGGATGAGCCTGTGATGCTGTGTGCCAGGCAGTACTGGCCATGAGCTAAGATGGACGCACAGGTTAGGGCAGTAAATGTTGCTCATAATTGAGTGTGTGTGTGTGTGTGTAAAGCTGTGTGTTTTTGTAGGGTGTGGATGGGATGTGTGGTGTGTGCACGAGGATGTTGCTGGATTGTGAGCTGAGTGCATGCACGTGTGTGTGTGTGTGTGTGTGTGTGTGTGTGTGTGTGTGTGTTGGGTGTGTGGGTATGTTCATCAGGCACTATGGGTGTGAGTTTACCTGGAGGAGTGTAATGAGGGTCTGGAGCCCACAGGATCCTGGGACATTGAAATTCAGTTCTCCTTTAAGGGAATGGCATAGATAATTATAATTATGCATGGATTATGCAAATGTGAGGTCATTTAGGGGTCAAAGACTGTCTGTCACCATCCTCCTCTGACATTTTGTGACTTCTGAGGCTTTCTCTGCTGCCTCCCAGGCTCCCTTCCCCACCCCCATCTCTTTCCTCTCTCCTTTTTGTCCTCCTGGGAGCTGCAGCCACCAGCACCCCTGTGGTGTTCCTGGAAGGGTCTCACTGAGCCCTGGCACCCAAGCTGGCCCAAGGAGGGGTAGAGAGGGCACTCAGCCTCCTCGAGGGGGGCACTGGAAAGATGGTGTCTTGCACCCCATCTCCCACCCCCACAGGTTGCAGGGATCCCCAGCATTAAGCTTCCGGGGCGAGTTCAGGTGTGACTAGGCTACTGGCCACTCCTGCCCCACTCAATGCTGGGGGTGCTTATTTTTCTGAAAGCACGTTCTCTCGGATGCTGGTTTGGAAAATCACTGAGGTAGCCCCTTCCCCAGCTTTGTGTGGTGAGCATGCAGCTAAATTAAGACGTGAGAGAATTTTCTCCCTCAGCCCCACTCTCGCCTTCGCTCCCTCACAGAGGGAGTGCTCCCTTCACTCCCCTCGCCCTGTCTCCACCCTGCTTGCCCCTCTGACCCCTGCCTTTCCTCTGTCTCTGCCTCTCCATCCCATGTCTCTGCCCTCCCCGCTTCCTGTCATCCTCTGTTCCTCCATGATCTCTCCCTCTGCACTTGGAAGTTTTATAGTTGTCACCTGTTATCTGACGCATCACCCCCCCCATCTCTGCAGGGAGCTGGAGCTCCTGGTCCTTAGCGTGGAGGAGATGGTCGTCATGGTAACGGTTGTCATGTCATTGGCTACTGAGTTGGGAATAAATAGTATCTAGGTGAGCGCTACCTGAGTGGAGGCTGATGGGTTTATAGACGACTCCATGCTTGTCTCTGAGCCTCAGAACTGCACAGCATGTGCCCCGCACTGTGTCTGCCCCCAAGCATGCGCCTGTTTGCACGCAAGGGCACGCCAACACACGGTACTTCTCTGTGGCGGCCTTTAGGTGAGTGTGTGTCAGGGCGCGTCTGTATATGTTCTCTCTGTGTGTCTGGTTGATTCAAGGGTGTGGCTTTGGGGGAGATGGTCTTTGGATTTCTACAGGTCTTTCTGGGAGCAGGATTTTAGGGGCTGCTGCGTGACACTTGTCTCTGAGACATCATGAGGACTCCCTATTTTGGCTCCCACATTTACTCCAGTTTGGGGGTCCTTCGGGACCACAAGACTTCTTTGAACCTCTCTTCCCAGCAAAAGGTCTCCCAGCCACTCCCTGGCCTGCCTAGAAGAATAGAAAGACAGTGAAGACGTCCTGCCCAGGGGTGGAGCCTGAGCCCTCGTCCCTGCTCCATCCCCATCCTGCCCTGTGGCCCTGAGGCAGGAGCTGCAGTCTCTGGCTTTGGGGCTTGCCTAAGGACTGAGCAGTCTCCGGGAGTCTCCACCTTAGCTGGCCCAGGTTTGGAGGCTGGCAGTGTGGGGAGCCTTCTAGCTTCCTTAGCCCGGGTCCTGAGGGTTTGTTCTTCTGGGCATTAGGGGTGGAGATGGGAGCTGGGGAAAGTTGGACGATAGCTGCTCTGAGCTTCTGGAATGTCTAAAATGGAGGAAGACCCAGCAATTAGTCACGGGAGCAATTACACTAATTGTTCTACTCTATGACTCACTGGTAGCAAGTAAATACTGATTAATTCATTACTTTGAGACTGTGTGTATGTGAGGGGCGGGGTGGGAGGGTGTAACAGAGTGGGGGGTGGGGGGAATCTCCTGGCCCCCTGCCCTGGCTTCTTGCCCTTACTGGCCTGGGTTAGGCTTTAGAGCAGGTGGTTGAGGCTGGGGGCAGGAAGCCAGGATTGGGATCCTCTCTCTAGCTCTGTATGAACTGCAGAAGGAGGCCTGTCAGGGGTGGGGTGTGAGAGGCTGAGAGCAGAGAACACAATGCAGGTCCCCTCTCCTGCTACATACCGTCCATGGCTCCCCTGTCAGTCAAACAGGGCGGTTGCTCAGACCTGAACTGCTGAGTTGGTTTTCACAATATTCTGATACGCAGTCAGGATAAAAAAAAATGATAAAGTCATCAGGTGTACACTGAAATGAAAGTCTTCTGTGATGGGGCTCCCCCAACCTCAGTTCCAGCCTGCTCCTGCCCCATGAATTGGTCACACCTTCCAACTCCATCCCTTAATAGATATTTCCTGAACACCTATTATGTGCAAGGCACGGTTCTCCATTGAGGTGTGGTTCAGTGGGGGTGGGAGCAGTCACCAAACAAGTGCACACCTGAACAGACACAGCTGCTGTAGTGATCGATGTGAATTCAGAAGCACGAGCTGCTCTGACAGATCGAATTAGTAGGGCTTCTTGAAAGAAGTGGGAAGAGTTAGCTGGCATAACGTTACTGGAGGATGAGGGATGAGAAGGAAGAGTGTTCTAGGCGGAGGGAACAGCATGGGCAAAAGAGGCAGGGGAGACCAGGTGTGTTCCGGGGAGAGAAGGTCCAGGATGACTGGAACCCAGTGAATGCAGAGGGAGCCGGGAGGAGCATGGAGGGAGGGCAGGGCCAGCTCTGAGGGCACAGGCCGCACTCTTCCCTACCTCAGAGCCTTTGCGCCTTCTGTCCCCTCTGCCTTTCTTTATTTCATTCGCGAAGACCCAAGTGCTAATCTTCAGATCTGAGCACTGGGACTAATCTCACCTTCCTCTGACAAGCTCTCAGGAGGCAGGTACTGTGGCTAGGTTCAGTCTGGAACCATGGTCAAAGGCATGGCTGGGGGTAAGGCCAAGCCTGCCCTTCCCAGGGGGTGCACACTCCTGTCTTAGGTATCCTTAGTGCTGGTTCTCAGCCCAGGGTTGCGATGAAGAGGGATGGTCTGGACCCGAGAATCTCAAGCTCCCTGCCTTCCCAGGCTTTGACTCTGGGAATTCTTGGGCCTAGCCAGCCAGCCCCTGGGAGAAGCCCTCTCAGCTCTCCTGGTCCCCTGAGCCGATTCTGCCATTGAGCTCTTTCGGAGGGAGGTGGGGGTGGGGACTGACTGCTTGTTTTGGGGAGGACCTAGGGCCAGGGCTGGAACCTGTGCTTTCTCCCCACCCATCTTTATCCAAGGAATTTCCCTCCCAGACCCCAAATCTCCCTAATACCGTATCTAACTGATAGGACTAATTGCCCTGCCTTTAGGATTTTGAGGTGTGAGGCTTTAGGTCCCAAGCAGAGTCTGAATCTCATCACATCATGTGTTCTCTGGTAATCTGGGGCAACTGGGCCTCGGTTCTCTCCTCTTTGGAAGGGGGCTGATGACATTGGCCACATCGAGAGTAACACTGACTTGTGCTCAGCACCTGCTGCATGAGGTGTGCTCATCACTGCACATGTATTAACACAGTGCACACTCACAGCAACCCAATAAGGCAAGTGCTATTTGCTTATGAGTAAAGTGAGGCCAGAGAGGCTAAGTAACCTGCCCCAGGTCATACATTTAGTAAGTGATGGAGCAGGGACTCAAATCCAGCATTCTGGCTTTAAACCTGGTTCTGCTACCTAGCAGTTCTGATCAGGGGATGGGGGAGTGACTGAGGTCCTCGGTGGTGGCCATCAGCAGGATGGAGCTGCTACTCTGGCCCTTGAGTGGGTTGGAAGTGGCGACTAGGCCCGCCCTAGCTCTCTGCTCACGTGGAGGCCACATCCAATACCATCCCTCTGTTGTCACTTGGTTCATGAGCATGTCTGTCGTCCCTCTGGGTGTGTCTAGGCTGCTGGCCTCAGGTGCTGAGCCCTGTGCCTGTCTCTTCCCTCCTTAGGCTCAGCGCTGGCGCAGCGAGAACTTCGAGAGGCCTGTGGACCTTGAGGGCTCCGGGGACGATGACTCCTTCCCTGACGATGAGCTGGATGACCTGTACTCTGGGTCGGGCTCGGGCTGTAAGTACCTCCCCTTCCCTTTCCCTCCTTTCCTGTCTGGTGGCAATGTCTTCTGTCTCCAGTGCCCCACCCAAGGCTTTGATCCCAGGGCTCACTGAAGTGGTGGGGTGGAGGAGGGGAGGTCAGGCAGGGGTATCTCATGGACCTCAGCAGAAGAAGGGCCAATCATCCCCCTGGGGAGGGAACCAGGGCCTTGAGGCCTCTGAGCCCGGGACCCCAGCACCCCAGGGTTCTTCTGTCTCTCCCAGCTCTGCATGTACGACTTGGGTATCTCTGCAGACCTCCAGCTTTTGTTGGGGGAACACACATGCCACTCGGTAACCCAGTTTCTGACTTGGAGGAATTTAGCAGCCACGTCTCAGTTTCCTGGCAAATCCTTAGCAGAGACAATTTGGCTCAGTTGGCTGTGGCCAAAGGTGAGGTTAAGGCAGTGATGGAAAGGGTGCAGCCTGGGAAAGGCCTGCAGAGTCGTGGGAGATAAGCGGGTGTGCTGAGGGCGAATCCCAGCCTCGCTACGTAACAGCTGTGCCACCTGTAGACACCCTCTTTCTCTGAGTCTCTGTATTCTTACCTGTGAATGGTGACAAATATACCTTCCCTTCAGTTTCTGGAAGGATTCAGCATAAGATGTCAGGGTCTGGCACAGAGAGGGAGCTCTTAAAAGGGAGTGTGTGCTGAGATCTGAGCCCATGAGAGGACAGGTCTGATGAGATGGTAGGAGGTCTACAAGCCATGGACGTGCCCCCCCCCACTCCTTCCCCTGCCCGCAGCCCCCTGCCTCTAGTCTCCCTACTGTAGCCCACTCCTTTAAGCCTCTTGCAAGTTGATTTTCATTAAATCTATTTCTAATGGGTCCTGTTTCTACTCCCAAGTCTCCCTGGTTCCTCTTCCTTCTCCTCTGCCTGGTTCAGGCCCTCCAGGAGCTGGCTGGAGCTTCTCTCTCTCTCCTCATTTCCTCCCAAGTCTCTTCACTTGACCTGGCTTTGAGTCCTCCAGATTGCTCAAGCATTCCCTTGTGGGAAGTCTCATTCTCCCTTTTGCCCTCTGCCTGTGCCTCAGGAGCCCTTAACATACCCACTGCCTGTGTTCATGGTAGGGTGTACCCAGGTCTGACTCCTCCCAGAATGCCCCTCCCATGTTCCCCCAATCTCCTGCAAGATTTGCAGCCAGTAGGCCCTTAGTTAACCACTGCCTGGATTCAACCTGCTATAATCTCCAGGCTGGATGGGCTAGAATAGTCAGGGAAGACTTCCTGGAAGAGGTGGCCTCCTAGAGGACTTTTTGGCTAGGCAGAGAGGAGTTGGGGAGTATCCACTAACCATCTGTCAGCCAACTGGTGACCTTTGGAGGAAGATTGTGCCTTCCTCCTTTCCCTTATCTCGTCCTGGGAAAATCGTGCAGAGAGTGAGGGTTGGGACCCCCGCACCCTGTCTTGATGGCCATTGCGTAACCTGGGACCCTCATGCCCTCCACAATCACCCGGCTCCCCAGCTCTCTCCTCTCCCCCACCCCCTCAGACTTCGAGCAGGAGTCAGGCATTGAGACGGCCATGCGGTTCAGCCCAGACGTGGCCCTGGCAGTGCCCACCACACCTGCCGTGCTGCCCACCGTGGACATCCAGCCCGTGGACACCCCGTGGGAAGAGCTCCCCTCTGAGCGTCCCACCCCAGAGCCAGCCACTAGCCTCCCAGTGGTGACAGAGGCCCCGGAAGAGCCCCACCAGGGCGCCGCCACCATCTCCACTGCCGCGGCTGCCGCCACCATAGGGTCCCCCACTGTGGCCATGGTGCCTGCCACAGTGGCCACTGCCACTCCCCGGACCCCTTCCACAGCTGCCACCTCTGTCATAAGGACCACCGGCATACAGAGGCTTCTGCCTCTTCCCCTGACCACGGCAGCCACAGCCCAGGCCACCACCCCAGCGGTGCCCTCACCTCCCACCACGGTGGCTGTCTTGGACACAGAGGCCCCAACACCCAGGCTGGTCAGTACAGCTACCTCTAGGCCAAGGGCTCTTCCCAGGCCAGCTACTACCCAGGAGCCTGACATCCCTGAGAAGAGCACCCTGCCCCTGGGGACCACTGCTTCTGGACCGACTGTGGTGGCTCAGGTGAGAGGGTTGGGAGAGGACAGGAAGTGAGATCAGAGGTGGGGGGGTTAGGATCTGGGGCGGGGAGGAGATGGCAGGGGTGGGCAGCTCTGGAGATGAGCCAGACAGGGATGGGGAGGGCCAGAGAGGCATGTGGCCAGAGGGCCAAGGCTGGGTGAGAATCACAGGATGAACACAGGGGTCAGAGGTTAAGATGGATGGGAATGGAAGAGGGACAAGGCTGAGTCTTAGGGTGTTGGAAAGGAATTGGGTGACGTGTGTTGGTGGGGGAGGGGGAGGGGCCTGTGTGTTCTGGTTAACATCACAGACTTAGGAGCCAGGCAGCCTGGGCTGGAATTCTTCCACTGCTACTTTTTAGCCATGTGACTTCAAGAAGTCACCAGTCCTTTCTATAACTTTTGTATCTCTGTTTCTTTATCTATGAAAAGGAGAAAATCAGAATGCAAATCATAGTGTTGAGAGAATTAAGTTTCCTGATATATCCAAAGTGTTTAGGACAGTGCCTGGCCGTAGTAAAAAAACGAAGTTTTGGTATTGTTATTGTCATCATAATCATCATTATTATGAGTTTGAGGGTGACTAAGTGGGCAGTTTGAAAGGAATACTTGTAGCTTACATTTGTGGAGTGATCTCGGGGGGGCCGGCTCAGTGCAATGCACTTCACCTTGCCATCTCCGCTCTCCTCACATGCACCCCCTGAGATGGCACTGTAGTCATCCTCCTTTTACAGGTGAGGCTGGTTTCACAGCCAGCAGTGGCAGCGAGGGTTCGAACTTGGCACTCCAGAGGGCGGGGCATGCACGTGGAGGTTATTATGGGTGGAGGATAGGAGACTGAAGGGAAGAGGCTCAAGATGTCAGGATGCCAGAGGTGGATGGGACCAAGGAGATGGGAGAAGTTGCCGGTCCCTGCTGGGCACACCAGGCAGCAGGGGGCTATGGTGACACTGATTGGGCTACTAAAGCCCTTTGCAGCCAGCCTCACAGAGAAGGGTCTACAGCCCCTTGACTCCCAGTCAGCCCTAGCAGGACCTAGGCCCTGTCCCTCAGCTCCTCTGAGCACCTGGGCAGCCTGGTGTTGCAGAGCTGCTTGGCCAAGCAGGAAGGGAAGACAGGGCGGGCACGGAGACCAGGTCGCAGGTGCCGCCTCTGCACACAGCCTCTTGCCCGGACGCCAGGCCCCCACCCTCACCATGTGTCCACCTTCTACATCCCTGCCCTGACCCCATTTCTGGTCCTGCGCCATGTGGTGGGAGCTATCGAGATTCATGGCCACCGGTCTGGTTCCCTGGACACTTGCCCTTATGGGGTATCATACTCTGTGGTTGTGCCCTTGGACTGACCTCCAGGCTGAGACTCACTTCTGCCCTAGGCATGTAGACTGGGGACCAAGTACATAACAACTGTACCCAGCAGTTCCCTAACGGAAACTTGACAGGAGTACCCCAAGGCAGCTGGAGGGGGAAGTGACAGAGATGGGATGGGGACAGGATGTGGCCGAGTGAGAATAGAGGCAGCGTAGTATATGATTAGAAACACAGATGCCAGAATTGGATAGATCTGGATTTTAGTTTAGCTTCTACCGCTTACTAGCTGTGTGCCCTTGGGCAAGTCACTTAACCTCTCTGAGCCTATTTCTGGGCATCATAATACCTCCTTCATGGAGATATAAGGGTAAAATGCCCATAATGTGTGCTTAGCACAGTGCCTGCCATATAGTGAATGCTTGGTAAGTGGTAGCCCACTGGAGTAGTGTGTGTATGTGTGTGGGTGGGTGGGTGGGTGGGTGTGCGTGCATGCATGTGTGTGTGGCTGTCCCATGACAGGGATACTGGGGCCTGGCTCCTGGGCTCATGTCACTCTCTCTGCAGACCCCAACTCCTGAGTCCTTCCTGACAACAATCCAGGATGAGCCAGAGGTACCAGTGAGCGGGGGGCCCAGTGGGGACTTTGAGCTGCCAGAGGAAGAGACCACGCAGCCAGACACAGCCAATGAGGTGGTGGCCGTGGGTGGGGCTGTGGCCAAGCCGTCACCTCCACCTGGGACACTGCCCAAGGGTGCCCGCCCAGGGCCCGGCCTCCTGGACAATGCCATCGACTCGGGCAGCTCGGCAGCTCAGCTGCCGCAGAAGAGCATTCTGGAGCGGAAGGAGGTGCTTGTAGGTGAGCTTGGCCTGGGAGGAGCCCAGGGTGGGGCAGGCTGGGTGTGAGTTTCCTAGGAAGGGAAGGCTGGGGAATTCAACCCCCAGAACCCACCCTCTGACTTCTCTGACCTTCCTCCATCCCAGAGTCTGATCCTGACTTCATCCTACCTTTAGCACTTGCCTCAGCACCCCCTGACATCCTCTTCAGACTCTGCCCTTGACCCTTGCTTCCCTGGGCCATGCTGGGTGACCCCTCCCGGACCTTACCCTCTGGACCCTAATCCCTAATCCCAGTTTTTGGCCTGACCCGCCCCTGCCCTTGACCCCAGCCACAGAGGACCTGCCCTGGCCACCTCTCCTGAAGGTCTGGATTTGAGGTCCAAACCCTGCTCCCTACTTAGGAGCACCGTGGCCTTGGGCAGGTCCTTCACCGCCTCAGACTCCCCTTGCCTCATCTCTAGAACAGGAGTAATCGCTTTGTACTGAACCAATTCTTAGTGCATGCCTGTTCGTACATCTGTAGTTGGGATGGGCCATAGTTTAGTTGGTGGAGTTTTTCTTTCCTAATGGTGTGTAAAATACTGGAGCGTCTCTGGACTGATGGCACTACCCATTGGATGGAGACTGTAGCCTTGCCCTCGAGGTATGTGAGGCTTTGGTGCATTAGTGTGTTAGGCGACGAGAACTGACCACCAGGCCGCAGTGAGGGCTGTTAATGGCGTCCAGTGTTGGTAGTATTAGGATAGACTCCCGCTCCAGTCTCAGATTTGAGTCTCCACCTGCCCAGGGCCCTGCATCCTCTTCTCAGGCTCTACTTCTCCCCCACCCCACCTCCTGCCACCTCTGGGCTGTGACCTCTGCCCTCTTCCTCCGCAGCCGTGATTGTGGGCGGGGTGGTAGGCGCCCTCTTCGCTGCCTTCTTGGTCACCCTGCTCATCTACCGCATGAAGAAGAAGGACGAGGGCAGCTACACGCTGGAGGAGCCCAAGCAGGCAAGCGTCACGTACCAGAAGCCTGACAAGCAGGAGGAGTTCTACGCCTAGCGGAGCCTAGCGGAGCCACAGTGCCTCCCCGGAGCCTCAGCGCCGCCCCTCTGCCCAGTCCCCAGCCCATTCCACCCGCCCCGGCCTGAGACTGGGCCTGGGAGGGAGCCCCAGCTCATCTCTGCCTGCCCTCCCCAGGTCTGCTCAGACTGCCAGCCTTGCACAGATCTTCCCTGAGGGACAAGGGGCTCTGCCATCTGCCCTAGACTGTGTGCCCTTACGAGCTCATCTCTTGTCTCCCGCACCAGCCCAGGGCTTTAGGACCTCATGTCAGATGGACAGGAGGAAGGAAGCTCCTGATTGGCTGGTGCAAGAAAGGGGTGAGGCTTGCGATGGGCTTGCACCCCAACTTGGCCCCACAGAGCTGGCCGAGGTCTCCTGTTGGGGCAGAGAGGCACTCTGGCTGGTCTCGAGGACACGCATTTATAAGCTCAGCCCTTGAGATCATCAAGACACTGCCGCCTTCCGCTCCTGCCCCAGGGCTCCTCTTTGCCTGGGTGAGAGTGTGTCCTTTATTGCCAGCCTGTTTTGTTCGGGCTTCTCCAGGGTTGTGGGGTCACTCTCCCCTCATTCCCGCCCACTGCACACGCGCCGAAGGTTTTCACCTTTTTTGCAGTCCGTTCCTGAGGAATTGGCTTCCTGAGAGTGGCCTGGCAGCCACTGGGGAGGAGGGCTGGGCTGCTCAGCCCTTTTGCAGGTGGCCTGCTTAGATATCATCTTCCACAAGTCACACATATTGTCACACCCGAGACAGAAGCACGCAGTGACAAAGTCATACGCAGTCCTGACCACACCACCAGTCGAGACATGTCACAGACACACGTTCTTCCAAAGACGTTTGTTCTCATGCATTTCTCATGCACCCCCAAATGCTTATGAGAAAGCAAGGCGCACGTCATCGTTGCCCAGTGGTGACGGTGTGGCCTGCTTCCCTCTCCCTCCCTGCCCCTTCCGCATAAACACACACTGTGGCACCATCCATGTTGTCTGCAGCTTTCAGGCTCACTGGGGAGGGTGGGATCAAGCCAGACCGTCAGCCCATATTGGGTCCCCTGAGTTGCCGTGTGAACACTCAGTCCTCACCACAGCACCCACACCAACCACAATGCCATTGACCCTGGCGTGTCAGACACAATCTCACCCCATGTAGATGCACAGTCTCACCCCACATGACCCAGCTCTAGCACTGGAGGGGGAGAGGTGGGCACTTTGCCTTTCCCTGAATAAAGTGTGATGTGGGGTGGGGGACATTGCCACAAGCCCCCACAGGGCATCGCACACCAGCCAGCCAGCCTGGTTCCACCCCTGCCTGCTTCCTCCCCTCTAGCTTGCAAAAGGGTTGGCTTGGGGCCAGTCCCTCACTAGCTGGGAGCCTTGCTGAGGAAGGCTGGTAGTTCTGGGAATTTGGCCTTGGGCTGGGGAGGGGTCTGGGTCTCCCAGGACCAAAGGCCCAGGTGGGGAGGGAGCATGTGGTCTAGCTCCTGGTCCTCCTGCATCCCCCTCCTGCTCTGAGCTAGGGGCTGACTCTGCCTCCCAGGACACAAGTCTCCAAAGTGCCTGTGAGGGTGGGCCCTGCCGCCCGGGCCCTCTGCACCCTCTACCCACAGCCCCACCCTAGGGTCCTCCTTGGGCCTTTCTCGTGGACACCGTTCCCTTACTTGGCCAAACAACCTGGCATTTCTCCTGACTGCAGCTGGATGGACCCACGGCTGGAAGCACCATCCAGCTGCACTGCCCCAGGCCCAGGGCTGAGAGCAGGTGGGACGGGGGTGTCACAGGCCCAGCCTGCTGCCCCCTTCTTTACTCTTGCAAGTGGGGCCACTTCCGTGGATATTTTCAGTGTGGGGTCACACATCTCCTTTGGGGAGGGCATGCTCGACGGGGGCTCGTGGAGCCAGGAGATGCGTTCTGAGTGGTAGTCGACTGGTGCTCACGCCCCGACCCCTCACCTCCAACCCAGGTTAACGTCGGAAACCCAGGTTTTATTTCTGTTCCTTTTTTTAAGATACACTGGCCACAGACTCCTGCTGGGTGAGGGGTGGGGGCGCCTGAGGCAGAAAGGGTGGGGTTCTGGGGGGCTTCCACAGCCCGTCTGTCCCACCCTCCTTCCAGGCTGGGGCTCCATGTTTCAGACCCCAAAGCCCCTTGTAGCAGGGCCTGGATGCTGGTGAGGAACCCGGCTGGTCCCAGCCTTGGAGGGGGTGAGGAATGGGGGAGACACCCTGCGCCCACAATCTGTTGGGGATGGCCTGGCCTCAGTCATCCCTGGAGCAGAAGGTGGAGGATGGGGGCAGGAGACTGAAGCGCCAGCCTCCCTCTCCCTGCTCCCCGGTGGGCTGCTGTCTTCTGGCACAGCTCTGGTGAGAAGGCCTGGGCAGGCCAAGGCTGAGAAACCAGGGAGCATGGAGTAGAGAGGACCTGGACCCCCCAGGAAGCCCAGGGATTCTGGGACCAGCGTAGGCAGCTGGTGGTGGGGGTAGGGTCCAGGACAGGATGCGTGGTTTGGGTTCAGGCTGGCTGCAGTGGGCTTGGACTGTCCTGCGTGGGTCCGGTCTGGCCCCAGCAGGCCTTTTCCCATCTGAGGGCTGGCTTCTAACTTGTGGCTTGGGACTTTGCCTCCTGGTACAGGCCTCTCTCTGTGTCTTTAGCATTTGAGAAAAGAGGCTGAGGGCCTTGTCATGGAGACCTGAACCTGAGACAAATGTCCAGGCTTTATCCTCATGAAGTTTAACTCAGTCTGACCAGCCCAAATCCACTGCAGCCCGCCCAAGTTGGGCAAGGCAATCCAAGAGAAAGAGGTCTGTTCAAAGGATGAGCTGGAGCTCTCCTAGGTGCAATGTGGGTGCAGGGCCTCACCCGCCTGGTCTGATGCATGCAGGGCCCGCTCAGATAGGTCACAGACACCTCAGTGCTCCTGGGGAGGGTATCCTGTGGGCCCTGGCATTTTCTGGAAGCATGGCCAATGCCAAAGGAGAGGGCACGTGTGTGGCTTGAGAACTTCTCTGGGACCCTGGCTGCCGGGGAGCACAAGGCAGGCTGGGGCCTAGGGAGTTGAGGGTTGTGCCCACCCTCAGTTGTGATTTCTAGAGCCAGGCTCTGTTTCCCTAGGGGGCCACAGTGGGTACCTCCTGAAAGGCTGGTCCCCTTGGTCACTGGAGGTGGATGGGCAGTAACCAGGTCTGTGGGCATTGGCTTGAGTGCTCAGGCTGGACCCCTTCCCCGCTGCTGGGGTTGGCAGAGTCACCTGTCCAGGCCTCCAGCTGGGGCCCTGAGCATAGGAAGCAAATCCACCTCTGTCTCTCGGGGCAAGAGTGGCTGCTGCCTCCTCAGCTTTCTGACTGTCTTCTCCTGACAGCCGCCCCCCTGGACTTGCTTCCCCAGGCCTCCTGCCTGTAAATAGGAGCCCACAAACTGTACAGATTTACAGACGCTGAGATCGGGCCCCAGAGTCGTCGGCTAAGGGCTGATGGCCCCAGTGTCCCCCAGGTGCCCACCTGGCAGCTCAGTGCACCCGGCCCCAGCGTGGTGAATGCATGTAAATATTTTTCGTAGGCAGCGTGGCTCCAGAGAGCCCCTGAAGACAGTGACCCTCCTGTGTGTCCTTTCTCCTGTACAGAGCCCTCCAAGAACCTGTCCTGGGGACAGCGGGAGTTTGTCCTTCCCTGCCCCAGGCCTTCCCTGTCCTCTCTCCCCATAACCTGTTTATTAACCACACCTGTCCTGAGTTCATGGCCAAAACTTTGAATAAGAAAAAAGCGGAGGAAAAAAGACTGGAAAACGACGAGGGTGCCCGCCCCGCTGTGGGTGCTCGCCTGTCCCAGCCTTGCGAAGGACTGTTTCGGTTTTTTTGTTTGTTTTGTTTTTTGTTTGTTTGTTTTTTAACACTTCCCGTGCTGTGCTCATTTATAAGAGGAAATAAAATTAAGCTGAAACGATGTAGTGTGGTCAGAGTGTGAGATAAATATGGAGGTCTTTGGGGGAGGGGCCCCCTTGGACCTCAGCCACCTTCCGCTTTAAAAGGAATGGAGAACCAAGTGAGGAGAATTGACCGGCAACTCCTCGTGGGAATTAGGTGAAAGCTGCCGTTGGTTGAGAGCGTTCGGAAAACCACGGCGCTGACTGTGGTGAGGCTGGGGTGGGGGCTGTGGCTTGAGTCGGGGCCGGGCTGTGGTGGTGTTGGCACCCTGTGGTCCACAGGGAAGAGCTGTGGTTTCAGGCCATGCAGAGTGAACCTGGGGGCCACCGGATGTTGGATTCAGACTGGCAAGGCAGGATGGCATTGGGATCTGATAGGCCTGGTTTCAAACCCAGGTGACGTTTCCTGGTTCCAACTCTACTTGGCCTCTCTGAGCCTCAACTTTCACGCCTGTAAAATGGGATGACAGTGAACACCATCCCTTAGGTGGAATGAACGTGTAAGGGTTATGTGAGGAGGAGCACTCGGCACAGGGCCTGGCATGGCCGGCATCGGCTTGCAGGGTCTTTGGCGGTGGCATTGGGACAGAATAGAACCCAGAACAGGAGAAGCTGCACAGCCTGGAACCACTCCTGGGACCACAGGGACGGAGCCGGAGGGCTTCTGAGCTGGCCCTGGGCCCCTTGGTGTAAAGTCCCGTCTCGAGGGCCTCAGCAGGGGATGTCCCTGCCCTGCCTGCACACCTCTTGAACAAGAGCTTTCTGTGTCTTGGGGACCAGTGGGCCATTCTACCTGACGAGAAGGCCTCCTTTTCAGCCAGTCTGCCTGTCTAGCGTTTCCCTTCTCCAGTCCCCCGTTCGTCTTGGGGGCACACCTCTGTCTCCTTGCTAGGGCTAGCCCCTAGGCATGATGTCATGGTCACAAACTTCCCTCCTCCAAGGGAGACCTTTCCACGTCCCACAAATATTTCCTCCAGAAATGTATTCCTCTCAAAACGTGATACATAGGGTCCTGATGGTTCTGGGGTGGGTTGGAGTTTGAGGCCCTTGGATTTGGTACAAGACCCTACTCCGCCCTCCCACCCTCCCTCCATTTGTCCCTCCCTTCACTAAAGTTTCTTGAGTGCCTACCCTGTGCCAGGCCCTGCACTTGGAACAGGATGACGAGATGTCACCAAGAAAGACCAGTTCCTGCCCTCAGCGCACTTACAGTTTATTGGAAAGACAATAACCAGAGTCTCATAACTATATCATAAATTGGTCTTGGGGGTTGGGGTGTCTTTCCTCTTCAACCACCACTTCCAATCCCCCCACCCCAGACATCCCCCTCGCTACCAGACAATTGAGGGATGGAGCCCCAAGGCCTGGGGCCTCACTGTGGGACTTCAGACACCTTGTCCCCTGAAAACCTCTATCTGTGTGGCTAAAAATGGATGAAGGGGCAGCCCTGCCACCTTGAGGTTCTAACAGAGGACAGGGCCCCAGATAGAAGTCTGCTGTGACATGAGGGGTGGGTTTGCCATCATTTGAGGCCCCGCTCACCACAGGAAGATAGTTCCACCCTCCTCTCAGTTCCTATGGCCTGTAGTTCTCGTTCCTGCAGGGCCCCCAGCACCTCCTCATCTGGATTCCAGTAATGCGCATCTGTAGGTTATTCTCAGCTTGGAAGAGTAGAAAGACCGTGACCTTGGAGTTAAGTGGATCCAGCTGTGTGCACTTGGGCACAATAGTCTACCTCTCTGAGTCTGTTTCCTCACCTGCAAATATGGACAATAAGGTCAATAGGTGGAGGCCGTTCAGAGGATTAAATGAGATGATATCCTGAAGCAACTGGCAGGAAGCTTGGCATATGTAGCCCCTAAGAGCTGGACTCAAATCCCTCTCTTTATAGTGTCCATCTTTTCACAGGCAACCCTTTGTTCAACTACGTGAGCTTGGGTGAGTTATTCAAACTCTCAGTGTTCAGTTTCCTGACTGTGAAATGGGAACACTGATAGCACCTGCCTCACGTGCACAGTGCTTAGAACCACGCCTAGTACAGAGGGGGCTCTATAAGTGTGGGCTATTGTTGTTGTTGTTGTTGTTATCGTTATCATTATTTGGAGGTCCCAGCATCCTGCCTATTGGGTGAGTAAATGACACTGAGCCTGGGTAGAAATCAAAATCTGGTGTTAGCTCTGGTGTGAACTGTGACTTAGGCTTAGGCTTGTTAGAGCCGAGGCCGATGGCTGGGAACCATGCATTTGGGCCGCACAGAGCGGGCTGGGCGCTGCCGGGAGTTGGAATATTCCTTCTGGGTCTCTGGGCCCAAGGGATGAGCAGCAAAACAGAGGGGGGAAGTTAGGAAGAATAGCTGATTGTTTCCCATAGCCCAAGAGGTCACAGCTGCCTGCCCATGCTGCCCTAAAACAGAGTGTGCTCAGCCTCTGAGGGCCGCCCACCTGGTCTCTGCCGCCTGAGGGTGGCCTGGGGCAGACTGAGGGTCCAGGTTGATCGCCACCAGAGCTGTGAGCCTTATCCACACTTGGGGAGGAAGGAGACTGGGTCTGACGTGGAGCTGAGGAATCAGGACCGGAGAGCAGACAGCAGAAGCAATGGGGTGAGGCCCTGACTGCCAGGCACCTCAACAAAGCTCTTCTCACACTGCTATCTCATTTAAGCCTCATGCAGTTCTAGCCTCCTATACGGTTTTTGCAAATAAAGAAACTGAAGCTCGAAGAGCAGAAATATGAGGCCATTAGAGGGGCAGTGGGATTCAACCCTGGGTCTCTGCCTGAATTCAAAGTCCTTTCAGTTTCACTCTGCCATTTCCTCCATTTTCAGCCAGCTGCCTGAGTGTGGACAGGTTACTAAGTTTCTCCGAACCTCAGTTATATCATCAGAAAAACAGCCATAGAATGTTAAAAGGCTCAAAAGATATATTAACACAGAACGTTTATGGGATGTCTTCGCGCTGTCAATGCCCAGTCACAGACATTATTTCATTTAATTCTTGGAGAGAATGATTACCCCCATTTTATAGATAAAGACATTGACCCTATGAGCAAAATCCACATTGCGGGATACATCTATAGGACAATGGTCCAGTTTCTTTAATTCATAAATTGTAAAGAAGGGGGAAAAAGAGAGATGGAGAGGTAATTTATACATAAGCTTAAAAGGCATGTTAACCAATGTGGAACTTGATATGGATCCTGATTCATACAATTTTTTTTTTAAGAAAGCTAATTTTGAGACAAGTAGAAATTTGAATGTTGAGTGAATATTCCTATAAAGGAATCATTGTCAATGTTTCTTAGATGTGATGAAGTTACGGTTTTAAAAAAGGTCCTTATCTTTAAACAAACGGAACTATTTGCAGATGAAGAGATAGCATTTGGGGATGAGCTTACAAATGGCTTGGGGAGGGGTGGGCGGCCGAGCAGAAGAATGACGTGGGACTTGATGCTTGCAGAAGCTGAGTTATGGGCACATAGGGGGTTCAGTATATTAGTCTAGCTACTCTAAGTTAAATTTTAAATTTTCATATTACAATATTAAAAAATAAAGAAAATTGATTCCCGAGGGGCACGCACCCTGAGGAAATGCAGAGCTGGGGTACCTGACGCAAGCCCCGTCCTCCGCCCCTGACTCTGCCTTTGCCTTGAACTCCTGCCATGGGTTATTTTCCCCGGCTTTGTGTTGTCCACGTCCGGATGGCCGGCACCTTCATGGGCCCTGCCCCTCCTTTACAAAAACCGATTCTCATGAATGGCCCTGAATGAAAGAAATCACGTGAAATTGTGATGAGTGACGTGGAGCCAGTCCAGTGGTGTTTGTCTTTTGCCAGAGAGAGTAACAGAAGTGACTCTTCCCCGGGCTTGTGGCTCGCGGAGCGTGGTCCAGGTCTCCTCAGCCTTGCTTACTGTTCACGTCCGTCCCGGAGGCGGGCTGGTTGGGGATCATGTCTCTGACGTTGAAGGACGTTGAAGTTGGTCATCTCCGTTTTCACAGTTTGGGTCCAGTCTAGACCTTTATCATAGCTTGTTGAACTGCTGCAAGGCTCTTTACCGGCCATGGCAGGCTGTAAGAAAGGTCATGGACAGATGTGGCTTCTCCGCCGCCTCAGCAGGTTCTTCGTGCCTTGTCCAGGGGAAGCCACTCTGCCCCTGAGCCTTGGCTTCTTCCTCTGTACAACGGGCACAATGAGGACCCCTGCAGAGGTTTGTGGGGGTCCAGAGAGCAGGCAGATCAAAATGTCCAGCACAATGACTGACACACAGCAGGTGCACAGCATAGTAACAGTAATAGCAACCACAAAACACGCGAATGGCCCTTACCAGGTGGCAGGTATGTCTTCAGCATGTTTTAATACGTGTGGCAGTTAGAACAGTGCCTGGAACATGGTAAGTGTATAGATGTTTATTAAATAAAATAATTTGGCATAGATTAGCATACTTAATGCTATGGATTGAATTGTCTGCCTCCCTCTTGCCGTTTGTATAGTGAAGCCCTAACCCCAAAGTAACTGCATTTGGAGATAGAGCCTCTGAGGACGTCATTTAGGTTAAGTGAGGTTGTAAGAGTGGGGCCCCATCAACACGGATAGGATTGTAAGAAGAGACACAAAGAGCTTGTGTGCATGCTCTCTCTCTCACTGAGGAAAGACCCGCGTGAGGCCACAGCAAGAAAGCAGGTGTCTGTAAGCCAGGAGGAGAGCTTTCACTCGAAAACCACTATGTTGGCAGCTCGATCTCAGACTTCCAGCCTTCAGAACTGTGAGAAAATAAATGTCTCTTGTTTAAGCCAGTAAACCCAGGCTGTAGTATTTGATTATGGCTGCCGGAGCAGACTAATGCATTTAATCTTTACAAAAGCCCTGACAGATAGTGGGTACTCTTCTTATTCTCATGTTTACATAGGGAAACAGGCGTAGAGATTCTAAGGATACTGAGGGTTCGAGTAAGAAAATCTGACTCCCCCTCCACCCTTCTCTTGGGAAATCCTATGGATCCTTCAAAGCCCTACTCCAACATCACACCCTCTGGGAACGCCCAGGCAGCATTAATCATTGGGGTTGGTAAGGGAAGGAAGAGAGACCAAGAGGAAATACTTAGATGTGGAAAAGTGGAAGACTGAGAGGAGGGAGGGCCAGATGGAAGAGGCTGGGTGAGGGAGGTGGGGTGTAAGAGAGTCGGAAGGAGGGTCGGGGCTTTAGAAACAGTCCTCCCTGGGTTGGCTGTTGGGAAGGGCGTGAAGGGGAAAGTTATTGGTTAGTCTTCCCACCATAGGTGCCTTTCTTGTGGTTTGTCCTGCAGGGCAAAGCTCAGTATCCAGTTTTTTCAAGATCAGCTGTGTGCCTACAAGTTAAGAAACAGACCGGGGCCAAATTTCCCTGGTTTGAATCCTGGCTCCTTACCTATCTTAAGCAAGTTACTCAACTTCTCATGCCTCAGTTCCTTATTGGGATAAAATGGGGCTAATCATAGTACCCATTTCATAGAATGATCCTGAGGTTTAATTAAGTTAATACGTGGTACATAGAAAATGGTTAGGACATGTTAGCTGACAAAATCATCTTGGATTATTCCACCTCATGGTGCTCTCTCTTTTCTCTGAGTTCCAATGAGCTTAAGTATAAAATGCAAATTAACCCAACAGTAGTGATAATAATGATGAACCTTTATTGAGCACTTGCTGTTGGCCAGGCTCTGTGCCTGGTCCTTTATATATGGTCTTCCATTTAGATGTTGTAATAACCCCATGAGATAGTTACTATTAATATGCCCGCTTTACAAGTGAGAAAACAGACCCCTTTAAAATATGTCTATAATCTGGCCTGGAGCCCCTGTGATTCATTCTAGTTTGTTAATCACTCACCCAATATTGATAGATGCCTACTGTATGCCAGCCACTGTGCTAGGTGCCAGGGATCTGGAATTAAATGCCACACAGTCCTAGCCCTTAGGGGACACACAGGCTTGGTGGGGGAAGATAGACCTGGAATCAGATACCTGAGAATACTCCTGATGTGGAAGGAACAGAGGACTGAGCCTCACGTCTCCGTTAGATCCACTAGAAGCTATGTTTCACTTAATCATATTCCAACAATTATCGGGCATATGGTCTACATAATAATGTTCTCTTTTCCCAAAGACAAGGCAGACAGGTTTCTAGAGTGAAAAGTGACATAAAAAAAGCTCAGCGTTGACGTTATTTTTAGCCTTCCAAGTAAATCTGAAATTGTGAATATGATTATTACTGGCACTGTGGTGAAGCAGCTACAGTTCTTAGAAAGCTCCCTGCATGTGTGGTCCCTGCCACTCCTTTTAGCTAACTTCTGATGTGAGGGATGTACATGAATCAGAATTCAGTGCTGCCAGGCAATGTAGGTATGTACAGAGCCTCTGGGAGTATGGAGGAGGGAACAATTAACTTCCAGGAGGAGGACATACTTGATGTGAGTTTTGAAAAAGGCTATGTAGAAGTTCTCTGTGCAAAGCACCCAGGATGTTTGGGAATGGGTGAAATGTCAAGTGTGGGATTCATAGGGGCTGATGGGGCAGGAGAGTGGCTGGACTTACGTTAGAGAAGTTTCGAACGTCATTTTACAAGGCTTGGAGTTTACCTTATAAGCAATAAGGGGGTGGGGAGCCATGGAGCTTTTCAGAGAGTGATATGGTCACATCTGTGGTTTGTAAACATGGCTCTGTCAGCCTGTGGGGAAATAGATGAGAAATTGGTGGCTGGGAAATAAATTCCATAAACAGACCGTAAGTTCCTTGGGGGCAGTGACAGTCAAAGTCTTTCCCTCTGGCATTTTCCACACCTAGCAGGGGTGGAGCATGTAGCTGGTGCTCAACAAACGATTGTGTGAAATTTATGCATGCCCCAGGACACTTGCACATACGTGCTGATTTCAGTAGCACTCAGAGTCTGCTCTCCCCTACTGCCCCCAGCGCTGTCCATGGTACTAAGGAAACCTAGGTCAGTTCCCTGGTGGCAGCTTGCAGTGTGTGTGTGTGCGTGTGTGTGTAGAATGGGTAGGGGAGGGGAACCCCAGCATCTGTCTCTTGGGATCAAGGCAGAGTCCCAGCTGCTCCAGCTTCAGAAGGGCTGCCCAGGTGCCTAATTGTTTGGAAGGCAGATCCCTACATCATCTGGTCAAGCCTTAGTGAATGAATCTAAGGCAGGAAATGAAACCAGATGGAAAGGGTGGGACCAGAGTTGGAGCTGATGTTGAATGCCATGCTTGGGAGTCAAGATCTATAGAAAGAGAGGCCATATTTGTGTTCCTGAAGGATCACTCTGGTGGGTAGCAGGGACGGTAGACTGAAGAAGAAAGAAGACTCTGTGCTCTCTGAGTCACACATCAGCACCTTATGGCATGCAACAGGGCTTAGGAGAAAGAGGAAATCAGTGAGGGTTAGAATAACCAGGCAGATCTTCCTGGAGGAGGTGGGACTTGAGCTGGCCCTGAAGGACTCACAGAGGGAGAGGGATATGCCAGGCAGGGGAACAGCATGAGCAAAAGTAGAGAGGTTAGAATAACTGGTGGCTAAGAAAGAGTAAAGATGCCTGCTTTCTGTTCTCTCTCCTCCCCAACTCCTTGCCGGGGCCCTTCTGGGCAGTGGGAAAGCCTGCATTGCTGGATGTCTCTGGCTGAGGGAGGGGGCGGGCTGGGTGCAGCCTGGAAAGGTCCTTCCATTGTGTGTAATGCCAGGCCAGGGCAGCGGAGGCGGGTCTATGGAACCCTTTGTTTGCAAGTCACCCACCAAGCACTCTGGCGGCCTCCACAGTCCCTGCTGGCTGGCCTTGGACTCAGGCCATGTCATAGAGACAGGATGTTCTACCTCAATTGGCCCTAATGTCATAGCTGAGGGAGGGGGCATTGGCAGGGGGTGGACACTGGTGGTCTTCAAGGCTGGCTGAGGCTGGCAAATTGCTTCTTGTCCTTGAGGCTCAAACAATTGAATTCATGAAATTCTTTAACGCTATGATCCGTGTACCAATGGATGGAACCTTCTAGCACCTGAGAATCCCAGAGTAATGGAATCTTTTTTAGGATCATGACATCTTTCATACTAGATCCTGTGGGAATCCTAGAATCCTGTAGGATAGCAGGATCTTAAAAGTCATATACTTTTTAAACGCCTTCCTTTTAAGATATGGGAAGATAAAACAAAATATTGCATGGCAAATATATAGGACAGTCTTGGAATGTTGCAAATGCTCCCTAAGTGTCAGCTGTTGTCTCCATTTTAAAGAAGCTCAGGTCCAGAGAGGTGATGTGACTTGCCTAGGACACTCAGCTAGGAAGTGGTGGCACAGATTGGCAGTGACCTGAAGGGAACCCCAGGTGGGCTGAGGCCCTCGGGTGCTGAATCTCCCTGTGTCTGAGGCAGCCGGTTCCG
This sequence comes from Eonycteris spelaea, assembly GCA_003508835.1. Lineage (NCBI taxonomy): Eukaryota > Metazoa > Chordata > Mammalia > Chiroptera > Pteropodidae > Eonycteris > Eonycteris spelaea. The sequence goes on from PUFA01000006.1 coordinate 11,656,135, forward strand.
TGTCTGAGTTAAGGTCTCTGGGTGAGAGCCTCACTGGTGGGGGTGCAGCTGGGAGGCAGGGAAGAGGTGCCCAGGACTCCAAGCCTTGGAGCTAGCCCTGGCTCTCTACATCAATCCCTGTGTGATCTTGGGCAAGTTGGTTGCTTTCTTTCAACTCCAGTTTCTCCATCTTTAAGAGAGCAAGCAATTCCACCCCAGGGGAGGGCATGGCAGACTCTGAAATCAGACAGCTCGTGGAACTCAGGGCCTAGTTTTGTGTTCATGGGCAAATGGCATCACTTCTCTGAGCCCATTTCCTCATTAGTGTCCTGGGAGGACGAGGATCCAGAATCGCCATCAGAATTGAATGAGCTAACGCTCTCTGAGGGGGCATGAGGTGCAGGCTCCCTGCAATCAGGTCCCAGCTCGGCCACTTGATGTGTCAGTGATTCAGGACAAGTCCCATGACCTGCAGATACGTTAGTGTCCTTAGCTGCAAAACGGCCATGACAGGAGCACTCATTTGGAATAAACGGGTTAATACAAGGGGAGCACCTAGACCAGCGCCTGGGGAGTGAGAGGGGCTTAATAAGCGTCCACTGTCACCGTTACGTTGTCAGGCTCCGTCATTGTGCGCCGTCATTGTTGCTGGTCAGTGAGGAGCTTGGAAAGTGCTGCACGATTGTGCATGTGTGAATGTGTGGGCGTGTGTGCGCGCACATACACGTGCCTGAGAGTGTGCGAGGCTCCTGATTCAAAGCAGAGCCTGCCGCCCCGAGTTGAGCTGCGTGCCCAGAATAGCTGCTGCTCCTGGCGGCCTCCCCGGGGACTGGAGTGTAATGAGTGTTTACGGAGCCCCCTGCCAGGCAGAGACGAGAGGCGCTGAGGAGCCAGCTTTGAGCCAGGCAGCGACTGGGAGCCCAGTGTTATATATTAACAAGCATCAGGGTGATATTACTATTAACAAGATTATTCACCAGGCGGCCCGCCCCCTCACCAGGCACCATGCCACAGTGGCATGGCAGGAAGGCCGTCATTCTCTGCCTGTCCTCTGTCCTTCCTGGTCTCTGTCTTCAGGGAAGGGGAGAGGTTTCCCTGATGCCAGGCATAGTGCTGAGCTCATGACATCCTTGTCTCACTGTGTCTATCCAAGACCCCAAGGTGAGGTATTGGCATCTCCCTTTACAAATGAGAAAACCGAGGTGCAGTAAGGATGGATTTGGATCCCCATGCCTGTCTGAGCCCAGAGCACATGTATTTTCATTGCTTCTTAATGTTATCTAAAAACATTCACGATGGCGTGAGCCCTGGACTGGCACTGTACATGGATTAATTCTTTCATCCTCACAACAACCCCACCAGGAAGGTACTATTGTTATCGTCCATCCACATTGGGGAAACTGAGGCACAGAGCAGTTGATTAACTTTCCATGTCAAAATGCCTTCTGCCTCGAGTGGGGCCCCCTCTCATCCCAGCAGTCGAGATGACGCTGTGGTTCCCAAACCCTTTGTTATTTTCTCCAGGGCCCTGTGACGAGGGCTTGTGGGTAGTTTCCTCCTTGTTCCTGGTCCTCACCGGCCCCTCAGGCAGCCCTACTTCTGGGCACAGATTCTTGGTGCCTCCTGCCACACAAAGCTGCCACCTACCCACTTATGCCATAGATACTATCCCGACCCTCCATGGCCCAAACTATCAACCCTTTTTGATACACTCTGAAAGGTCAGGTTCACTCATTTTAATTTTCATTGGCCACCTACTGAGCCAGGTCCTGGGACACAGAGATACCCACCACGTGGAGTTTTTAGCCTCACAAACAAATCAGTGCAGGGCACATTATTTGATTATAGTGGGGCCGAGTGCCCCAAAGGGCAGGACAGAAGCCTGTGGGGTGTAGAATGGGCCTGTCGCTGGAGGGGCTGCCCTTGGCTTGGGACGACAGTGCTGTTGGAGTGGACGGTGAGTTAGGGAAGACCTCTCTCAGGAAGTGACACTTAAGATGAGACACAGAGGCTGAGCCAGAGCCGAGCAGTCCTGCAGAGCGGGCGAGAGCACTTCTGGCAGAGGGTGTGGCATTCGTGGAGGTGAGATCCCCACAAGGTCTTGCCTGCCCAATCAGCCCAGCATCCGACGCACAGGTGCCTCCTGGGTTCAGTCATCATTCGATCATTATCATTTATTAATTAAAAATGTCTAATTCAGACAGTTCGCTTTCTCATTCATTCCTTCATTCTCTGTTTCCTGATGCCCACCCCGTTTCAGACTTGGTGTTGGGCAGAGGGACACAGGATTGAATCAGTTGTGGTCTCTGCCCTGGAGTTGCTCCCGTCTAGTGTGGGTGATGGACCCTTATACACCACACTATGTGATCAGTGGACGCTGAGGCTTTTCACCCAATGATGGTCAGGAAGGCTTCCCAGAACTGGAGGTAGACAAAGCGAGGTGGGCAAAGGAGCACAGCATGCGCGAAGGCTGGCTGTGAAGGGCCCTGAATGCCAGGTTGTGGCAGAGACTGTGGCTGGCTCCTAACATTCTTTCTCCCTTCCACAGTAATGAGACATGGCTGCTTGGAAGACCGACTACATTTCCCAGGCTCCCTCGAATCTCAGTGGGTCCGTGTGACAAATGTAGCCAATCGAATGGGAGCAGAAGTGTTGTAGGCAGTTTTAGAATAGTTCCCTTAAAGAGTACTATGTGCCTTTCCTCTGCCTCTTCCCTTCGCACTGGCAGGAAGATGCACGTGGTCCCATCTTGGAACGTGAATGAAGGCAACCGCCCAAGAATGATGGAGCAACAAGATGGAAGGAATATGGGTCCCTGATGCTCAGGAGCACCAGCCACTAGGCAGGAAGACCAGGGACGGGGGATGCCTTAATGGGCAGAGATCCCCAGGTGTAACCCAGACCAGGCCCACTCTATACATCCCTACCGACAGAGAGAAGGACAAGCTCCTCACCCGGGCCTGGAAATCAGTCCTGAGGAATCTGGTCTTCAGCGGCCTGCAGTGGGAGCCCCAGGGCACTTCTGCAGCCAAGGTCAGTAATGCAGGGCTGAGGGTGGGAGGAAGGGGATTTGGGGAGGAGTGAGAAGTGGGTGGGGAAGTGCTTGTGGTGCAGAGGGGACCTGGGTGGGAGATGGAGCAGGGACAAATGGGAGAAAGAACGAGAAGGGGGACTGTGCCGGTCAGGTCTCCTCTAGTTGCAGGTGGCAGAAACCCGGCCAGAACTGGCGAAAAGGGACCTTTGTTGGCTCTCATGCCTGGGAAGGACACACCTCGAACAAGGTTGTTGGGGCTGTCATTCGCTTTGCTCTGCCTCTCTTTGTTGGGCTCATTGTCTTCCATTACAGACAGCCTTTCTCCACACAGCTGAGCACACACAGAGACGCAGATACACAGAAACAGAAACACTAGTTACTACACACATGCGTCTGTCTAGTGGCCTCCCATGACCCTGCCCAGGGCTGGTGGGCACTGGGGCTGGGGCGACCTCAGGAAGGAAGGCCAGGAGCCCTGGTCTGGGACAGGCTGGCTGGAATGGATTCCGGGGCTTCCCTCCCCAAACTGGAATGTTTTCCTGTGCCCAAGCAGTGGCTGGGAGCCAGCCCCGCCCTGGGCCTTCCGTTTCTCCCCTTGTGGCCACACCTCTGACAGCGGAACACCAGGCCTGCCCTGTAGCTCTGGAAAACACGGAGGTTACGGGCCTTGGGAGAGGAATTCCCTCAAGCACCATAGTCTCGGTTTATAGCATCTTAGAACACCGTAACCAGTGACAGGTATTTATTTATATTATTAGACCTGCATGTTCAAGGCTCTAAGTCAGGCTGAGAGGCATACCCGCAGGGGTGAGAGAAGGGCCCATTATTTATTAGGGGAATCCTAACCTACTCCAAAGAGTTTATTCACTGCTGTAGCCCAGTTTTTAAGCACAGTACCTGGCACACTGTAGATGCTCAATAAATGCATGTGGAATGAATCAATGAAGGAGGCTATTATTAGTTCCATCTTGCAGACATGGAAATTGAGGTTCAGAGAGGCAATTTGCTCAAGGTCGCGCAGCAACCAACATGCAGAGACAGGATTTGAACCCAGGAACTGTCAGAGGATCGAGTCCCAGCTTGTCTCGCCGTACATCCTGGTCTACTCAAACTGAACTGAGCACACAGAGCTCATGGCCCCGGACCCTGGAAGTCCTCCATGCTCATCTTCACTACTTATTCTAAGTCTCAGTTTTCTCACTTGGATAATGGGTTTTATAATAAGATATCAGGTGTGGAGGTGCAAAATTAGTTCATAAGCAATGTAACTTTTCTTTTTTTTTAATCACCGATCTGGATTTATATTCTGGGACCCAGCTTTATGCAATCTCAGTCATTTGGGGACCTCTTACCTGGGGTTCGTGTCTGGAATGGGTGGAGAAGGCAGAGGAATTATTGCTGTGGCAGGCACTCGGGCTGGGGCCGTGCCCGCTGGGTTGTCATGACCCTGCCCTGGTCCCCATGGAGATGCCCTCCTTGGGGCCTGGCCTTCGAGGTCACCCTCAGATGTCACCGCCATGCCACCCTTGTTTCCATCCCCGGGCCTTCCAGCTCTGGCTCTCTCTCAGCCCCTCCTGGGTGCATAGGGATAGTTCTGGCTTTCCATTCCGACTCCAACACTTTCTTAGCAAGTCTCTTAACCTCAGCTTTCGTAGCTATAAAGTGGGAAGAATAACAAATCATAATAATACTTGCTTCCTAGGGTTGTTTGTTGGAGTAAACAAAATAATACATACAGGATGCTTAAAATAGCATGTGGTGTACTGTTAACTGCTCAGTAAATGTCATTTTAGCTATTACTGTTACCTGTCCTGTTCCTTGAGGGCTTGGTTCAGGACAGGCATGGGGGCAGGGCCTCCTTGCCTCAGGTCACCTCTACTTCTCCCTCCTTCTGACTAAGGAGGACAGACAGGGCCCCCCAAGTTCAGAATCATCCAGCATATGTGTGGTGGGGTCTGTGCACATGCGTAGAGGAGCCACATGCTGGAAACATGGTCCACATGCCCTTCTCTGGTGATGGCTTTCTCTGTGGAGGTGGTCTCTTGGTCTGCACTGCTGGAAGGAGGGTTTCTATGGTACCGGGCCGAGCCTGTCCTACACCCCCCTGGGTGCTCCATCAGTCACTGGATCCTCTCTGGATGCCTTAGTTTGGCCTTCAGGGTCCCCCACCACCAGGCCCCACCCTACCTCCCCCTGTTCTTTGCTCAGTGTCCATCTCTGTGGCTCCACTAGCTCCCTCTTTCCAGACTCCGCAACTTTGCTTATGCTGTTTCCCCAGCTGACCGCCTCTCCTCCAGCTGTACCGCTTAAAATGCAGCCTCTCTTTCTAGATCCAGCTGCATGGCTGGCCCTGGGCCCGGGGTGATGTGTGTAGCCAGGGCCAGGTGGGCTCAACAGTGAGAGAGACGGGGACAGGGGTCCAGGCGATCCCCTCCCCTAGGACGATGCTTAAGGAAGGCTGCAATGAGGACAAGAGGAGGCCAGGCAGCCAGGTGGGCTGGTTGGCAGGTGGGCTGGTTGGCGGGTGGCTAGTGGGGCCTGGGCACACAGGGTCTGCTGTTTAGGAGGCAGGAAATACGTGTAGTTAAGTGAGTTAGACTCACTGGGTTTTTGAATCCAGTTTCTTTCTAGCTGGTGACCTGAGGCAAGTTACTTAACCTCTCTGAACTCCTGTTTCTGCCTTTGTAAAATAGGAGTAATAGTGGTTGCTATCCCATAGGAGTGTCGTGAGGACAGAGCCACGTGATGTTTGTTTCGTGCATAGACAGCGCCTGGCCGACAGCGAGTGCTCAGCAGATGTTGGCTCTTATTAGCAGTGCGCCCTTTGGGAGTTTGACGGGTACAGGTCAGGATTTCTGACCCACGGGAACTGGGCACCAGGCAGATCATCAAAGCCGCAGCTGGTTGCTGGGATGGGGGAACCCAAAAAGAAAAAGAGTGTCTACTGTGCGAGGACTGTCTCTGAGTCTGACTCAGGGTTGGGCATTTTATATGAATTACTTCTGTGATCTGCCTCATAATCCAGCAGCACAAGTATTATCTCATGGTCCCTGTTGTGGATTGAACTATGTCCCCCCAAAAGATAGGTGCAAGTCCTGACCCTAAGCTTCTCCAAATGTGACCTTATTTGGAAATAGGGTCTTGGCAGATGCGATCGAGTTAAAATGAGCTCATGGTAGATTGGAGTGGGGCCCTAATCCAGTGACGGGTGTCCTTATAAGAAGAGGAAAATTTGGACACACACACACACACACACACACACACACACACAGGGGAAGACAACCACGTGAAGATTGAGGCGGAGATTGGAGTGATGCTGCCACAGTGAAGGAATGCCAAGAATTTCTGGCAAGCATTAGTTGCCGGGAGAGAGGCATGGAGTAGATTCTCCTTTGAGCCCCCAAGAAGGAAACGACCCTGCTGACACCTTAATTTTAGATTTCGGCCTCCAGAGCTGTGAGAAAATACATACCTGTCATGGTTCCTGTTGTCTACCATGGTACCACCAATTTTGTAGTGATTCGTTTACAGCAGGCCTGGGAAACTAATACAACCCCATTTCACAGATGAGGAAACCAGAGCTAAGAGAGGTTCAGTTATCAGCCTCAGACACACAGCTGGCAAGTATTAAGGTCAGGGTTTGAATCTGGGGCTCTTTTGCTCCCAAGCCCCTGCTCCTAGCCAGTTGCATGTCAGCCTGGTCACCTTGTTTCATGGTTATTTGTGCCCAGGTTCCACAGCATGGGTCTCCTCCGCGTGACCAGTAGCTGGGAGCTACTCAGAGTGTTCATGCTAAAGGCAGGCAGTGGGGTCCAGCAGGAGATCCTGAGCTTTGTGCCTCAGGGAACTGGCCAAGGAGATGGCAGTGACCCAAGAGTCACATTTTAGGGCATCAGGCCATTGAAGGGTCAAGCTCCAGGCTCTTTCAGTGTCCAGGGAACCAGGGGGTCCTGAAGGAGAGTCCCTCTGGGGCCGAGGGCCCTGGATGAAGCTCGCCCATGTTTTCAGAAGTTGCAAGATCTAATCCCAGCCTTACTTCTTACCAGCCCCATGGCCTTGGGCAAGTGACCTCATCAGCTTGTGCTATAGTTTCTTCGTCTGAAAGATGGAAGTGAGACTCAGTCTGGGGGCGGCAAAGTCGAGGCAAAGGGTCATTGTTGCTGGTGCCTCCCTCACCCACAAGCCAGCCGGGGAGCTGATGTGGGGAAGGTTGCCCCGGCAACAGTTTTGGACAAGACAGCTGTGAATTTCCTCAGGGAAACAGGAAGTCTCCCCCACAGGAAACCAGCTGACACCCCCTCCCTGTCACAGCCCAGGAAGGGATTTGCTGTCCTGTCAACAGCCCAGCCAGCTTCTAAGAGCAACTCTTAGAGCTGCTGGGGCTCAAGACAGAGCCCAGCACAGCTGCTGAGGCCCAGAGGGGAAGGGACAGGCCTCAGGCCACACAGCACCCAGGGGCAGGTCAAAGAACTGCGGACCTGTGGCTCTCAGAAGTTCCGCAGCAGCAGGAGCCGCGGTAATGGATATCGGTTTCTCACTTTCTGTCGGGCTCATCTGTGGACCTTACACGTAATAGCTGGTTCAACCCTCACCGCCCTATGGGGTAGACTACAACTACCCCTATTTTACAGATGAAGAAACTGAGGCACACGGTTGTCGGATATGCTGCCCCAGTTCACACAGCTGGAAGGTAGAAAGTAAAGTCTTACAGAATCTGGCCTGATTCTCCTGTTTTGAAACGGGGAAATGGAGGCCTAGAGTGGTAAAGGAATGTGCCCCACACCACACATGTTAACGGCAGGCCAGAACAGGTCCCAGGCCTCCTGTGGCTGACACAGTTAGTTGCCTACCGTCCTTTCCTTCATCTTTATTTGCAAGACCCAGGCTTTCTTAATGGTGGCACTGTGTCTGGATAAAGAAGCAAAACTATTTTTTCCCTAGTAAATTGGGATGCAACGTGACACATTTTGGCTCATGGAATCTAAGCAGATTCACTGTCTAGGGATTCCTGAAGAGTCTTTTGAAAGGAGGTTCCCCAACCGGTATAGGCTTTTAGCTCTTTACCAGTCTCTTTCTTCCTGCCCAGAGTACAGATAAGATGCTGGTGTAGGAGCAGCCATTTTGTGATCCTGAGGCCATAGGTCTGAGGATGAAGCCACATGCTGAGGATGGCTGCGTGGACGGAGGGAAGAAGCCCAGTGGCGCTTGGCGTCCCTCTCTCAGCGTGGGTCTGCCTTCTTGCGGACTTCTCGTGAGGTGAGAACAAGAACACCCCTCTTCGATTTGAGACCCGGTTCAGTATTTTTTTTCTCTTCAGTTTTGCTGCTTGCAGCTAAGTGTAGCTCTGACTATTTGTTGCTAGATTCTGTGCGTCTTAAATTCTAATCAAGCCGGCGTTGGAAGGACACTGAGGAAGTATCTAGTTCCGTGAGTTTTAAATTTTGTGTTGCATCTGTGCTTCAGGGGACCTGCAAAACCATTAAGGAAAAAGCATATATATACACACGCCCGCACGTGCACGCACACATTCTTCATGGTTTTTGCAGCTTCCCCAAAGATGGAAAGACCCCATTCCTTGGTTAAAAGAGAGCAGCTCTGTTTTCCACTGCTAAAAAACATTGAAATCCACTGTTTCGTCACACATTTTTATTTAAACGTGCTGAAACTAAGGTTTGGTAAGACAATGATTGACTCAAGTTGGGCATGGGGGAGTGGGGATAAAGAGGCGTAGAGGAAGGGGCTGGCAGGGAGGGACAAATCCCCTTCAGGTAGCAACCAGTCCCGGGAATGCAGGTGCAGACAGGGAGGGAGGGTGCAGCCGAGCTTCATGCACCTAGACAGAGGAATGTACAGTGACTGAGACAGCAAACAGGACAGCAAGGTAACCCACAGGAGCAGCTTGACATGGGATGAGAAGCTCCCATTGATGTGTTCCAGACCCTGGGCTGGGGGATGGGATGTATTGGTGAGCAAGACAGACAGTGTTCCTGTTTCAGAACGTGGTGAAAAGTGCTCAGACACATGATGCTCAAGAGATGGAAGTCTCCAACACCCTCTTCGCTAATGGACGTGGTTTTCAGTTCCTGCCCTGCTATGGCCTTGCTGTGTGGCCTGAAGAAATCTTTGCCCTCTCTGGGTCTCTGGAGTGGGTGGGGAAGCTCTCTCCAAAGACTCTTTGCTCTGCTATCTAGGGAGCCTGGTGTCACAGGATTGATATCATTTTTTGAATGTACCTGTGTGTTTTTTAACTGCTTTTATGTGGCGCTCTTCCTTTTCTGCCAGAAGCATCCAGGGTCTTAGAGAAGAATGGGATCGGGGGATCAGGAGTACAAAAGGGAAGAATTGATGTTCAGCTTTTGACTGAATAGGATCCTGCAGCCCCTTAGCCAGATAATGGTCTTGAAAGCCAGGCTTTGTTGAGAGTCAGGGAAAGGCTTTCTAAGTCCCCAAAGTCCTCTTTGCATATCAAGAGCCCAGCCTGGCTGCCTCTGAGATCACAAGAGGAGTGTGGAGAGGCTGGAAGAGATGAAGAGAGAGGGAAATTCCTGCCAGACAAGGGGAGGAAGCAAGGATTGGGCACCACAGGGATTCTGGTGAGAAGGGGCTGGAGTGAGGACATGGTGTGGGTCCCAAGGAGAGATTCAGGGGTCCACCCTCCAGGCATCGGCCTATAGTCAGGTTGAGACCACAGATACTAGGCCATCAGTGCTGACGGCCCACTTTGTCACTTATCCAATGTGAGGATGGAGGTGGGATTGTGGGGATGGGAACATGATACTGGTGGGAGGGGGTGTCTGCTTAGGTGAGGCTGACCTAGTATTGCTGGGCCCCTGTGACCTGTGTAGAGTGACAAGGAGGTCCAGAATTCCAGCCCCCCAGGATCAAGAGACCAGCAGAAAGGAGCACCTCGTGACTAGGGACAGTAAGGCCTCCCTGGACCACTACAGTAGAGGCTGACTCAGGCCCAGGTCTGTGGGATCAGTTTCATCACCAGCAGGGCCAGTGTGGACTGCAGACAGTGCCAAGAGAAGCCGGAAGGGGTGCCTCGAATGGTGCCCAGACCAGGAGGGCGACACATAGATGGAAAACCACACCCCCAAACCTCACTCAGCCAGCTTCCTCATCTGTATATACCCTGGCTGCCATATTAGGAAGGAGAAGTGGGAAGGGGAACCCTGAAACACTGAGCATTCATCTCAAAGCAATTAACCCCATAGAAACCATGTAAACTGGAGAGGGACGGAGTCATACTTAAATGACAATGAACTTGCTAGTTAAGAGCCCCTGTCTTTTCCTCAAACTTGACCCCCACCATCAGTGGGGCGGGTGTTGGAGCATGAGATGAGATTGTTTGTGAGAAGCGTAAAAAAAATCTCCATTTACTTTTCTTTTGTGCATCTGCATTATGCTGTGCAGTTTTGAGCTGCCGATATCAAGAGAATGGCCTGTCCATCTTTACGTTTGGTCTTTCCTCCCTCTGGTCAGGTTTTGTTTTGCCAGTTATGTGGACAGAGGCTGGCAGTGGGGGTAGGCGGCACATAGATGATATGTCCCCAGTCTTTCAAGAAGCATTGTTGCACGTGCTGTCTTATTTGATAGTGTTAAGGATGGTCACCTTTATTTGGGGCATCTGGAGCTCTGAGAGGTTAAGCAATCGGTCCAAGGTCACAGAGTACATTGGTAACAGAGCTGGGATTTGAACATCGATCTTCAGATTCCTAAAGTCACGGGTGCAGGCTCTGTGGAAAGCGCCACAACCACGTGATTGATGACGGTAGTTAGAAGGCCATGATCTAGTTGGGGACCTTCCAGCATGTGACAGGAAACATCCATGATGATTAGGCAGGGGCCGAGTGGGAACTACCTGCTGGCTTCCAGGTGTGTCATGGCAGTGGCTTCCGAGCCATCACTCTTCCTGTCGAGCGTGAGGAGGCCCAGAAGAAAAGCCTCAAATATGCCTGGCAAAGTGACGTGCAAAAAGACTCATGCATCTTGCTCCAATTAAGATGTTGGAAGAGAAGAGAGTCTAATTGTCCCACAATTACCTTTATTTATCAAACTCAGAGTGAAGTGCGATCATGAAGTGTCTCAGGAGAACTTTGTAGAGTTGGGGATGGTGTAGGCTCTGACTGACTTCCCAGCCTCCGTGGGACGGAAGGCCAAACTGTGTGGGCATCTGAGGAGGGCCTTCTAGGCCCCGTGGGTGAGAAGGGTGAGGTCTTGCTCCTGCCCTGCTGCTGGCTTACTGAAGACTTCGTGTCTGTCTCCTGGGCGTCAGCTTCTTCCTGCGGATAATGGGGAGACTCTCTCTGCCCTGCTCATTTCACAGGGAAGGAAAGAAACTTGAGACTCAACAAGCACCTACTGTGTGCTTGATGCTGTGCCCAGCATTTTCACACGTGTTGTGGAATCCCTTTCACATCTGACAAGAGGTCACCTCTGCCAGGAAGCCTTCCTTGGATCCCTCAGGTTGGGCTAGATGATTCTCTCTATATCTGCACTCTCTGGACCTTAGTGGGTCTTTGCTGTCCCGGGGGTTGAATGGTCCATTTCTTTGCTTTGACTCTGGTTCTGCACAGGCGAAAATAATTTTTGACTCGTGTCAGCATTCTCAGCAGCTGGGACAAACCTCTAGCAGATTCTCTATGAATGTTTGAATTAATGAGTGACAGATAAGAAATTTAGACTCACAGAGTGTCATTAACTTGCCCAAGGACACACAGTTAATAATTCCCAGAGCCAGGAATCAGAGGATGAGGGACAGGGTAAAGAGTGAAAAGTGAGCCTGAGCAAAGGCCTGGGTATGAAGGAAAGAATGACTCTGTTGGGATTACTTGTCCCTGTCCAGAAGGGCACTGGAAGTTGTAGGGTGGGAGATTGCAACCCTGGGCTGGCCCCGTCCCAGCCAGCTGAGCCAGCTGTCCACTGTCAGCTCTGAACCTACAAGCTCCTGAGGCACTCGGGTCACCGGCACATCCTGCCAGATCCTGTGGCACGAGAAGGAAGGAAGCAATCTTGGTTTGTTCAGTTTCCTCTGGTCCTTCTGTAACCCCTGTGCTGGCTCCAAGGAGCAATGCCTTGAGACAGCTTTGCACAGCAGGACGGATGGAGGAGCACAGCCTGCTTTTCCAGCCTGGGGGTCCTTTGCATTTATGTGTTGGCTGTTGCCTGGCCGCAGCCCATGCATGCCTGGCCGTGGCTGGGCAGGCTAGAAGAAGCCAGGAGGGCTTGGCATCTGTGGAGGACTTACTGGGAGCTACGGATGGTGCTGGTAGGGTAAAGCCCTACACAAAAAGGTCAAGCAAGCCCTTTGAGCCAGGTGACAGGTACTCAAGGCAAGCGTTGGTCTTGATGGCTGGGCCCAGGGGATATAAAATAGGGAGCAGAAATGAGGGCCTGAAGGAAAATATTGCAAAAGTTCTGTTCTTCTCACCCAGTTCTAACATTGTTTTGGAGCAAGTGCTATTCAGAGGGAGACAATAGTACTACTGATGGTCCTTTATATTTTAATATACACATATATCCATACATTTACCCATCCAACCTTCCACCTCCCCATCCATCCATTCATCCATCCCTCCATCCATCCATCCATCCATTCTCATAAACATGTTCCATCCACCTACTGATTCATCAACTAATCCGCCTATCCATCTACTTGTCTATCCACTCTCAGTCCATCCACCCACCCACCTACACACATTGGTTAATTCGTTCAATGAGAAGCTTCAAGGGCACAAGCTCTTTCTATGTTTTTGCTCCGTGGCACTCAGAGTGTCAGGCCTTTGTCCTCTATCCTATCTCCTCATGGCTGTAGCATCTCTAAGCACCTCATCCTCAGACATCAGTGTTCAAAGGCCAGAAGAGAGAATATCCTCTTTTTGTGTTCCTTTCATGAGGAACGTTTTCCTGAAGGATCCCCAGTAGACTTCCCCTCATGTCTCCTGGGTCAGAATTGCATCGCATGGTTAGGCAAGGGAAAAATGTATCACTGTGATGGCTACAAACTAAACAAGATATGTTGCCTGGGGCCCCAATCTCCTCCTAGAAGACTTGAGTAAAATTGGGATTCATTTAGCAAAGAAGAAGGAAGGGGAAGAGGGAGGCAGCTGATGAGCAGGCAAATGTGCCAGCCACTCCACCCATCTTTTTCATTCACTCATCATCCACACAGCGATTCATCCATCTCTATATCCCTCATTTATCTATCCATGTGTCCATTCATCTATCAGACATGTATTGATGCCCACTGGGAGCCAGTCTCTATGCTCCCTGTCTGGTGGGAGCGCACAAGAAAAAGATCTCATTAGAGAGAAAGAAATATAGAGTTTCCCATAATACCTCTGATAACCGCTTTATTTAGTCACAGTGAGAATACTATCTGACGAGCGTGCTGCGCATTGCAGTTTGCAGAGATCTCTCAGGCCACTCCTTCATTCCGTACACGTTTATGGAGCATCTGCCGCACGCCAGGCCCGGCTTTTTAGTTTTACAAAGCACTTTTTCCTACATTTGTCAGAAGGAGCCCTCCTGAGTCAGCCCTCCAAACGTTTTCTGGAGGCAAGAATGAAGCATCGCTTGGACCTTCCTCAGAGCCAAGGATAGGGAGTCCTCTGGGGTCATGGCTGTTGGAGGAACTGAGGTAAGGGAGAAAAGGTCCTTCAGAGTCAGGGTAGGGCCTTTCTAGAACCGCAGGCTGAGCATTTTTCACAGCTGGCGATGAGCTACGGTGGGGTCTCAGGCGGGGAGTCTTCCGGGCCAGGTAGGACGGAATTGTTCTTTGTTCACAGTAGGCGTCTCCACTGGGCCCAAGGGCACAGGTTTTTGCTCTGCCAAGTTGGGTGGCGTCCCCTGCCAGTCCTCCAGGGACTGTGAGGTTGGTAGATGTAAATCTGTCTTTGATTCAGACGCCTCCATTTAGTCGGATCCACTCCTCCCCCTACCCTGCAGCCCCCACCCCCTGATATACACAGAGCCTATTACTGGGCTGTGCAACATCTCAGGACCTCAAAATTCACCCCGATAGCCCATCAAAACGCATCATCCCATGTTCCATCTCCTGGGGCCCTCTCTGCTCAGACAGAGGGGACGGTGTACCTATAATAACAACCGTTTCCATTCATGCATCAGCTGGAAAATGGGCCTCGCCTCCCAGGTGATCAAATTCTAGGCCTCCCAGATGGGAAGAAATACCTGAAATACTTACGTGTAATTGAGGCAATTAAGATAATGTCAGGACATATGAGGACATTAGGAATGTCAGCTTTTCAGAACATTCTTGCCTTTTATGTCCCCTTAAATCTTTGAATTGAAGTTATTGGTTTAGAGAGGATACCATAAATCAAGTGACAAGAGGCCAGAGACATGCACAGCTCGGAGTGCTCCACGACTTGGTCCTGGGAGTCTTTCGGATTCCTGAGCTGTGATTACTTCAGACCTAAGGTGTGCCCACTCAGCATCTTCCATACCCAGGGGCTCATTCCTCCACACTCAGGGGTTACAGTCCTCCACTCAGGGGCACGAACAGTAGGGTGACGGAGCCAGCTCTCACGATTCTATGAAGCAGTTATACACATCTCCTTCCCAAACCGTTTTTGGTAACGTCACATCGATAACTTCACATGAGCCACGGTGGAATATTTATACCAGGGAAATTGACAAACACTACCAATCCACAGCTCGGCCCCACCTCAAGAGCCCATTGTTAGACATTTACCAGCACACTACTGGGCTCAGAGACCTGAAGACTTAGAGGGGGAAGCCTCCTCGATTTAGGAGCGAAGAATTCTCTACAGCCAAGGGCAGTGTGTGTTCCAGATCTTGCGATGCAAACGTTTTCCCAGGGCAGAGTCATGGAGGGTGTGCTTCCTCCATCTTAGGCTGGAGTGTTTTCCAGAGCCAAGAAAGGAGTGGTTTCTAGGGTCAGGACCAATGTCTTCCGGAGCCTGCACTGAGGTACATTCCTGTGCTCAGGAGGGAGTGTTTTCCAGATGCAAGGATGGAACATTTTCCAGATCAAGGATGGAGGGTTTTCTAAAGCCATGGACAGTTTTAGAATATAATTTTTCCAGAGCTGGGGTTAAGACTTTTCTTAAGCCAGAAACATCCTCCCCCCCGCCTCCTACCCCATCTCTGCCAATTCATTGTCATAGATTTTTCCACAGGTAAGCAGGGAAAATTTTCAAGATGGGGAACTATCTCTTCAGGAGGCAAACAATGTTGGTGTCTGGGCTGCTCAGTATTTCAGGGTCTCCACAGTCGCGGCAAGACCCCATCAAACCCCACTCTTTTTGGCTGCGACTCTCAGAGAGGGTAGTATAGCTTACCAGCACCTCAGACACACCAATCAACTTGAAAATGGTTTAACTCCCCCAGACAATCCCATTCTAGGCCCTCAGGGTCAGAAGGAAAGCTCATCGGTCACTTTACTCACTAGAGAAGAGAGTCTAAAAGCAAGTTCCCTGAGTTAATCCTGTAGATGTAAAGGAACTCAGAGCCTTTTTCGTTAACTGAATGTTGACCTCTTCTCCTTCCATTATTATGTTGGTCACTTTTTGGAACTTGTCCACATGCCCTAAATAAAGAGCAGGGAACAGACCTAGGTGCTGGAGCAAAGAAGGGCTTCAGCATTGTCAGAACCAGATTAGGGTCCTTGAGCAGCGACTTACCCAGTCTGTGCTTCAGTTTTCTCATTTGACAGATGGCAACAATACAGCCCATGCTGCGTCTGAAGCTCCCAGCATGGTGCCTATGAGGCAGGAGCCTTCTGATAAATGTAAGACATAAAGCGGGCAGTGAGGAGAAACAGCGCTGGCCTGTCTGGGGCCTGCACTCCTTAATGGGGTGCCTTGGGAGACCTCACTTTCTCTTCCAAACCTCAAGTTTCCACACTGTAGAATTCAAGGGTTAAAAGAGAGGATGATAATTAATAATATCCACCCCAGCTCTGACACGTATTAACATTCTATGAACTGGACCTTGACCTTCAGAAAGCTATCCCAAAGCCTGTCCTTTGGGCAGGGAGAGCTGAATCATTTCTCTGTCCATAATGACATCCATCAACATCTTGTTGGAGGTTGAGGTGAGGTTCTCCTGGTATAAATATGGTGACCCAGGAATGGAGGACACCTCCTGGCTAATCAATCCTCCTCCTTCGAGATTTCCTAGGCACCTATATGTGCAAAGATGAAAAACAAATGGGAAATTAAAGTGTCCCAGTGACATGGGAGAAGTGAAGGCTGCCTCCTCTCTCCAAGAAGGGCTCCCTGCCCAGAAGGGAAGAACGGCATTGCTCATTGCACAGAATCTGTTCCTGGAGACATGTTGCTTTTTTGGAGACTATATGGTTTTCCCGGCCCATCCAAACCCCCAACTGATTAACTCAGATATCTCAAACACACTGTTAAACACATAGATGACACTTTTCGAGGATTTCTGCCTAAAATAAAGCATTTTAACTGAAACCAATAAAATATTATTATTTTAATTATTTTTATGTATTTTTTGTGTTATTATTTTTAAATCACCCAATTATTTAACCCTGTATCATGAACGAGCAGCGGGTAGGTTTGTACATTGATATATATATACACACATATGCACATAATGTAGGATGTGAAGGAGGTTTTTCTTCTGCACCACAATGATCATGTACTGCAGTGTAAATAACCAGTAGATACACAGGTTAAAGATGCTCGAGTCCATCTGGACTGGAACTGAGTTGGGAGTGCTCCCAGGTGTCTGGCAGAAGCAAGGAAAATGTATGGAGAAGAATCAGGCAAAACTCCTGATCACTGTGAGAGAGCAGCAGAGATTCACCTGTGGCACCTGCTACATTCTCCCGCCTGGACTTGTGTGGACTCTAAATGCTTCCAGCAGTGAGCACTTGCAGATTAATTACTGCAAATTTTACTTGTTTAGTATGTTGGAGATAACTTTTCTTTTTTGCAAGCCATTCAGAGATGAGAATTCAGCTAGTAAGGGATAATTGCAATTACTTACATTTCCATCAATATTTAGTTTATTAAAGTTATAGATCTTAGAACCTAACTCTGCAGCTTTTACTTCCAACTTATAGATCTTGATATTTTATTCATGACCATAGTAATTTTTATATAAAAGCAAGATCATATTTACTTGTTCATTGATTCATATTCAATTAACTTATAAATTTGATAGATTAAGTTCCCATAAACTTTAACACCATTTACACATTTAATTAAGCAAATTCCTTTAGATATTTCAAACTACAATTACAAACTCAATTTATTTGATTCAAACACTTCAAACAACTGACAAGGGAGACTTTCAAATACGACAAACAAATTATTCCTAAGCAGTTAAACAGCTTCTGTAAATCTAATCAGACATAAAATTTAATGCTTAGATTTACTTCAAACATGGCGGGGGAAAAACAGGCAAAACATATAAAACAAAACAATGATAAAATTTCTTATTATAATTGTCAATGTAACTTATAAAAAATATCAGTATTATGATTCGCCGATTTATCATCTTGTTTTGTTAAAAGAAACATGTGGGTCAACCTATAAATTTCTCACCCCTATCGAGATGAACCACATTACTATCTTGAATTAAAGTTAAGGTATTTGGTAGAAGACTCAGGTCCATGTAATGGGTAGAGTGACTTTATTTGGTTGAATCCTGAAGATTGGGCCATGGACACCAGTCAAAGATATTCAAGACCAAAAGAGGCCCATTACATATAGAAAGTACATAAAAATAAATGCATGATTTAACAAATAGAGTAAACACCCATGTAACTACCATCCAGGCCAAGAAATACTTTGTCAGTCCTCAAAAGGTTCTTGTAAATCCCTAAAAGTAAAATAAATAAATAAATAAATACAAGAAGATATACACATACATTATAGATACACAGTTGATGCTTGAAAAACATAGGTTTGAACTGCACAGGGCCATTTATATGCAGATTTTTTCAATAAATACTATAAATGCATTTTCTCTTCTTTATGATTTTATTAATAACATTCTCTTTTCTCTACCTTACATTATTGTAAGAATACAGTTTATAACACATATAACATATAAAATACGTTTTAATCGACCGTTTATCTTATCAGGAAAGCTTCCAGTCACCAGTAGGTTATTAGTAGTTAACTTTTGTGTTAGTCAAAAAGCTATACACAAATCTTCGACTTTGTGGGGGTCAGTCACCCTTACTCCTGTGCTGTTCAAGAGTCAACTGTATATATAAATATTTAAGTTCTGCCTCTATTTGAACTTTCTACTGATGGAGTCACACTGAGTACATTTTCTGGTCTTCATTCTTCCTTTTATCATTGTTTATAGGACTCATCCTGGTGTGTGTAACTACAGTTCATCATTTTGCTGTTGCAGATTACTCCACATTACACTCTTGATGGATATTTGGGTGGTTTCAATTTTCGGCTATGAAAAAATAGTACTTCTGTGTTTCTAAGAATATTCTTATACATTTTTATGATACTTGAATTTGTTTAAGGTGTGCCTGAAACTATAATTGCTGCCCACAGGCTGTATCGATTTTCAACTTTGCCAGAAAAAGCCAAACTCTTTGCCAGAAAAAGCCAAAGTAACATTTTTCTTTTTCGTGAGTCAGTATTGGTAAGCTATAATTTTCTAGGAATTTGTCCTCTTCACCAAACATTTCAAATGTACGGGGCATAAAATTTTCCATCATGTTCTTTTTGATGTCTGTAGCATCTGTAGTGATGTCCCCCTTTCATTGTTGGCTATTTTTTGTGCCTGCTCTGTATTATTCTTGGTCAATAGTCTCAGGGCAGAGTGGCTTCCATGATCACCTTCCTCTCTGGATTCTTATATTTCTTTCTGGCTTGCCCTGGTCATTTTTTATTACCTCGTTAGCTCTTTATTGCTTTGAAGAAGCTTTTAAAATTTTATTAAGCATCTTTACTTGTTTTCAGTGGGGGGGGGGCTGGTCTTGAAAACCAAGGCTTCTATTTCTGGAAGTTCATGGTCATTCTAGAGTCCTCACTCTCCCTCATGTCTAGCATGCAGCACAGCCATGGATACAGTTCCGTCAGCTCTGCTTCTAAAACAGACCCTCCCAACCCTACCCACTGCTTTCTAGCTGCCCTCCTGCAATATAATATTTCACAACTGCTGTCTTGAGTCATTTTTGAGATCTTGGCTAAAAACTCTCAATTTCCATTCGTGGGCACTTTGCTAAGCCTACACCCCAACCTCTTCCCTGTCAAACTCTCACGTTCCTGGGATACAACAACACATCCAACTACCAGGACCCCGAACCAAACATCTAGGGGTGACCCCTTCTTCCTTGAGCCTGCAGGATCATTCAAATACCTAATTCACAGGAAGCCGGAAACCTATTGACCCCGCCCTGCTTGCCATACACAAGCTGCCACCGACATTCCAGCTTGCTGTTACCTTTTCCCAGGATGCAACCTCCCCCAGTGTGGCCCTGCTTGGCAGCCTTCTCTGGTTTGGAGCTGTAAATAACAAAGAGTTTTGCCTTTCATTTATACAAGAGTCACTGTACTTCAAGTCCTGCCATCATCAGAACTTAACGAACATTAAAACAATAACTCCACCTTCTCACTGCTTCAAATTTTTATCATCTCCAGCCTGGACCCTGAAATACCTGCCCCTCACCCCGACTCTCTTCTCATTCTACTTTCCATCCTGTCAGAACGATTTACCAAGCCATAAATCAGACCTCCCCCTTCCCCACTCCCCTCCTCCTGTCCCCTATAAGATCCTCTTATCATTGAAGTCAGACTGAAACCCAAACACCTTCCTATGGCTTCAAAGGCCCTGCATGGGCTGCCCCTGCTGACCTCTCTGACCCCCTCTACCCTTCCCCTGCTTTGGCCACACTGGCCTCCTTCTCTTCCTTGACTGGGCACATCCTTTCCTGTCTATCTTTACATTACGGAAGTGTTTGCAGTACTGTTCTAGACCTTCACATGGCTTCTTCTTTCTCATTCAGGTCCCAACTCCAGTGTCCCTGACCATCCTTGCTAAAGCAAGATTCAGCATTCCCGTCCCCACCCCCCACGCTCCGCCACCCTGCTGCCACCTCTCATCCACAGTCAAGGTGTTTTCTGGAGATAGATGTAGACCCTCTTGAAGATGAAGAATCATTCATTTCTTGTGAGTAAAGGATGACATTCTTTCAAGGCTGAGGGACCCTACCCTTCCTTTGCCACCATGGAAGGGGCTGCAGGGTACGGTGCTGGGGAGTCTCCAACGACATGAAATTAACAGTCAAATTTGCCCCTGAGACTGTTTTGCAGACGTCATTCTCCTGGCCCTTCCCCCAAGATACTCTGAACTTACTATCGCTTCAAGACCCACAGGTTCATGCAGAGACCTCATTAAAACTTACTCTTCTGTGTTTTGTTCTGAGGTCCCTCTACTCAGAGAGTGTGGGGGGTGGTGATTCAGCCTGAAAATGTGCCAAAGTCTCTAAATCACCCTTCCAGATGAACCCCTTCTGGATCCTCAGGCTGGGCGTAACTCTTTGAGCCATATCATTACTTTAAGAAGCGCTTCCACTTCAGTGAGTAAAAACACAAATGTGCCATAGATTCCAGGACCTCTTTTGTTTTTGACAAGGAGATGGTTCACCTCTTTCCCCCTCCCCCCAGTAATTATGTTGACAACTCTCTCTGATGCCCACAAGCTCCAAACTAACCATACTGAGTGGTCCTAGAATCAACATACTGTCATGCCAGGCACATGGGCTTTGGAACCTCACAGACCTGGGCTTGATCCAGTAACACTGTGTAATCTTGGATGAGTCACTTTATCTCTCTGAACATTCCAAACAGGACCAATAATATGCACCTTGCAGTGTTGTCATGATTGTCTAAATTAGTAATGTAGGTGAAAGTCCTAAGTGTGCCCTGGGCTGGAGGGAGTTTTTACCACTGTTCGATTGCAAGACAGACCAGAGTTTGAAAAGTGCTGTGAACTGGAAGTTGAGGTGCCTAAAAAAGTCCCCTGGTTCTGCCATGTAACTCAACTGTGTGACTCTGGGCAATCAGTTCCCCTCTCTGGTCCTCAATTTCCTCACCCATAAAACCAAAGGTTGAATTAAAGGGTTCTAAGAGCACCAGCAGCTCTGACATCCTGAAGACTCCTTGATTGTAAGATCTGAGTCTCTTGACATTTAAGAAGCTATCAGTTTGTCTTACCTTTGTTCCTTGAAAAAAGACATCTGTAACTATTATATTAGGGATTTCGGTGAGGTTTTGATGGTATCAAAGTGGCATTATGACAAAATCCAGGATTCTTGTCTGACCATCATACTTCGTCTTGTGTTTTCCCCAAGAGACTATATAACAAGTATATGTGACAAAGGAGAAGTCAAAACATCACTTTGTGATGAGCTAAGCATATCCCAATGTACAGCTGTGTCACACTGGAGTCCTAGCTGGGCCTTTCCATCCTCCTCTAACACCCAGAAATAATAATATCATCACTATAGCTGATTGATTGGATAGTTACTCTGTACCAGGCAACAAACTTTATTTTTAATTCTCAATAACACCTTATGATTGTATTATAATGACCTTGCTAACCAGAAAGCAGGCCCTATCGGTCTTCAGAAATCTGACCCAGCAGACAGGCAACCTTTCCTCCCTGCTGAGGGGAGTGGGGCGGCATTGGGGTAGAAGAGGGAGAGACATGGTGGGGATGGGGATCAGCTCCAGCTACTAGGTGGTGGTTACAACATGACTTTAAGAGCGGGGAGAGAGGTGCATGGAGGGTGGGAAAGACAGGGGCTAGGGTAAGTCACCGGGTGCAGGATGTTAGAGGCTCAGACTAGCTTTGTGAGCTTGTGCTTGAAAGAGGCTCTGTGCCGAGTGCTGGGAATACAGAGATGAATAACAGTCTGGGGGGTGTGTGGCAGGGGCAAGCATGGAAGCAGACAGATATCTTTTCAATGCAGCATGACTCTTCAAACAAAAGTTGCATACACAAGACATCAATGTCATATGGAAGGGGGAGTGATGGTCCTTGGTAGCCAGGAAAGCCCTCACAGCTTCTCAGGTAGGGTGGTGACATCCACTCAGTCACCAGACCTGTGGCTCCACCTCCTTTGATCTCCCCTCTGAATTTAATTCTTCCCGTCTCTATTCTAGCGGTCTTAGTCCCTCCCACATTCATCTCTCACCAGTCCCTGCAATAACAGGTCTTCTCCAACCCACCTTCTACAACAGCAAGAGTGATGATCTTCCTCAAATACAAACATAATCATAGCCCTCTTCCCTCAAATCTCTCCAGTTGCCTGGGAATATGGTCCAAGATCCCTTGGCATGGCTTTCAAGCTCTTTGGGATCTCATTAATGCTTCCCCCTTTAAGATTAGCCCAAACTCCTTCTCCTCTTTTTCAATTTTCACTTGCCCCCACCATCTAATTTCCTGCCATGGTGCCCCAAATGCTCCCAGCCTTTGCATAGGCTGTTCCCTTTGCCTAGAATTCCCTTCCCCATCCTTCCTCATCTGGCTAATTCCTTCATGTCCTAGTTGGCGTCTCTTTCTCCCAGACCTTCCTGACCTGTCAGATTGAGTAGGAACCCCTCCTCTATGTTCCCACAGGCTCTGTGCTTGCTTCCCTTCAGTCTTAACACACTGCCTCATGATTTCCCACTGGACTGTTTGTTTGCTCAGACTGAGGGCTCCTTGAGGGAGGGATGGAGGTGTACTCATTTCTGTATCTGCAGAACCCATTCGGCACCTCGCACCTGGACAGAGAATGGTGCTCAATGCTGTTTGCAGGATGAATGGATGGGTGTTCAGTTCCGGGGCTAGGGGGCGGGGTGAGGTTGGCACAGGACTGGGGACCAGGCTGTGGCAGGGGAATGAATAAGCGCCTTTGGAGAAGTTTGGGTGCTGGGGCTGCAGGAGCTTGGCTTTCCTCTTGGGGGCTGAGTGTGAGTCCCTGAGCTCCACCTTAGGTTGGGAGGAGGTAGAGACGAGGTTCTGCCACCTGGAGCCTGCTCCTCTCTTCCCTGCCTAGCGCCAGACCGCGCTGTCATAGCAACAGTCCGCCCCGGCAGCTGGGCCAACCAATGGCAGCCAGTCCTGGTGAGGTAATGCTCAGCTCTTGTAGCTCATTGGCTCCTCTTTGGCTCACGTCCCGGCCGGGCTGCGGGAGGAGAGGGCGCGGGGAGCTGTGGGACCGTCTCCGCTTGGGTCGGTTCCATTAGGCCCTCCGCTGCTCGCGTCCCGCTCTCCCTTCCTCCCTCTCCCTCTGCCCTGAGCGTGTCTGCGTCTGCCCTTCTCATCTTTCTGCGCGGCGTTTCTGTCACCGGTTGCCTTGGTCCTTCACCCTGTGTTTTGTCTCCTTTAGGGTCTCGGTGGCTCCTCCACCCTCTGCCTCTGCCCTGAGGTCTCTCTGTCTTTGAGCGCGTCTCCCGTCTCTTTGCATCTCGGCTTCCCCGTCCGTTCTCCCTCCAGTCTTGCTGGCGGGTGTCTTCTCCAAACAAGGATGCAGTGAGAGCTCCTTGACTTGCAGCCAGAATGGTGACTCACTGCTTCAGACCGCTAGGCCGGCCTCGCCGGTTCGGGGGCACCTTCTTCCCCAGTTGCTGGAAAGCTCTGGCACCCAGGCGCAGTTCTTGAGACCGTGGTGAGGCCCTGCGGCCTTTCCCTGATGAACCTCAACAGAAATTTGTTCTAGTTGACATGTCACTCTAAGGAAAGGTGGGATGTTCTAGGCTTTGGGAGCAGGGAGGGACATAGAGAAAAGACTTAAGAAAGAACAGGCATAAACGTCAGTAATTACAGTATAGGGTTTAGGCTGGCTAGGCTCCTGGAGGAACGCCCAGAAAACAAGTGTGTAGGCACTGGAATGAGTGAACGAAGAAGGTAGTTGGACTTCTGTTCTACCCTCTACCTCTTGGTCCATCTATCAAGATAACATATTGGTGTTGCTCAGTGCCAGACTCTGTGCTGGCTTTGGCTCAGCCCCCTGGGCTCCAGGATTTACAGCTCAGTCAGGGAGGCAGACACATAAGTCCTGGATTTTGATACAATTTTGGAGGAGGGAAAAACTCACTTTGCCAGATGCGCACAGGGTTCAGGCAGGGAAGCTTCACGGAGGAGGTGATTTTTGAGCTGGAGAGTTTGAGAGAATGGCCTATAACTTGTTTGGATCAGCCTGGGTGGGGAAGAAAGGCAGGGGACCAGTCTGGGTGGATCCCTGGGGGTAGAGGGTCCAGGAATGTTAATACCTGGATGGGGTGTTTGCACTTGATCCCAGGGACAATGGGGAGTCACTCAAGAGATCTGAACAAGAGAGAGGCAGGGTCAGAGATGGTTTCCTTCAACCACCCTGGCAACTGGGGTCGTGTCTGTCTGCTGAACCCTGAGCACAGAGCAGAGTGCCAGCCCACAGTAGGTGCTCCAGCATTTATTGAAGGAAAGCCCAAACTAGAGCAGGAAAGGTTGTCCTGATAGATGATGAAATGATGAGGCTGGAATTTGTGGAGGGGGCTGGAAAAAGTGGGTGGGTTCAAGAGGTGGAAAAGAGGTGCAATGGATGGCTCGCTGTTCACTAGAGAGGTGATGGGGAAGGAGGTACCCAGAGTAACCCCCATGTTCCTGGCTTGAGAGCTGAGGATGGAGAGTAGGAGAGGAAACACGGGTTGGGGCAGATTTCAAGGGAAAGGTGGTCAATTTAGGGAGTAGGACCTGCAGAGTGCTTATGGGATGTCCAAGTGGGGCTGTCTGTGGGAGAGGTCTGGGCTGAGGTGACCAGCATGAAAGTGGCTACTGGGACATTTAAGAGCAGAATTTTTCGAGTGAGGGTGTCTTTAGAACCTCAAAGAGACCTGGCTAAGTCCAGGGTCCTGGGTTCTGATCTGGACACTGACACTGGCTTGCTGTGTGACCTTGGGCAAGTCATTCTTCTTCTCTGGGCTACGGTCTCCTGTTCTGTCAGCAGAGCCTCTCAAAGACGGAGAGAGACCTGGGTCTCTTCTCTTATTAAGGCTTCTGGATGTGGTTTTAAAAAAATGAAGATGTGCCAAAAACTGGGTAACAAAAATGGTGGTTATGCATTCATATTTATAAATTAATATTTTGAACGTAGGTACAGGGATTGTGTGCGTGATCTAATATGGAATAAAAGTCTAGACTAGAATCAGGTTGGGGAGTTAGACCCTTAGTTATGGCCTTCCAGGTTATCTAGAGTAATTGCCCCTTTTGGTAAGAAAGGTGCCTGGCTTAGGGGGCAGGATCTGAGCAAATGCTGCCTCTTGTTTTAAGCCTGGACATCCACACCCCATCCCCAGTCCCTGCCAGCCCCCAGCTCTGAGTCCTTTCTCCCAGAGCCATTGGAGGCCGTGCTGATCCCTGCCCTGTGGGTTTCCACGGGAGGAAAACCCACTCTTGTGGTCCCTGTACTGCCACCTTCCCTTCCTTGCTCATCTCTCAGGCCCTCAAATTTGAGAGCATCGGCTGGAGCCGGCCCTGGCTTTGCCTTTGACTTGCCCTTGGGCAGGTCAGTTCTGCTCAGGGTCTCAGAGTCTCAGTGTGTCTGTGTCCTCAGGCTGTAGCTTGGCAAGTGGCACAAGGTGTGCACTTAATAAATGTTGGTTTAATTGAATTAAATTGCAAAGTAGTTCCTTTGGCTGGAGCATGGGTTGGGGGAAGGGTGGCAGAGCGAGCCCATGCCACTGGGGCCACCAGAATGAGAGAATGAATGCCTGCAAAATGTGCTTTGGAAAAGGGAAGTCAACAAATATTTACAAGTCTGCATCATAGTGCATTTGGCTAATGCCCCTGAAAGGCTTCCAGAGTCAAAAGCAGACACAAAAGGAATCCCTTCTTACCCACTGAAAATGTCTTTATTTCATAAGAATTAATCATGAATACATTCTCCTTAGCCCAGTGGTCAAGGGTGTAGGCAAAAAAGGAGCCATTTACTCGGGGGAGGCCTGTGTGGCAGGCTTTATAAACCAAGTGACCAAAAGAAACCACAAAGGATGGTCTGAACACAAAAACTCCTAACTAAAAGCAGGTAATGGTGGGTGGGTAGTCACATCCTTCCTTGACAACCGTCAATCTTCACCTTAAGTGAGCCTGTCTATTGTGTTTTTGTATCTAAGATCACATATCTTTGAAGTGTCAGAGTAATCTTCTTTTCCAGACCCCTCAAGGCACAACCCCTTGCACCAGAGCGTGAGACCACATTGTTATCTTGTTCCTTGCATCCTGGCTCTATGTGCTGTAAATGTTCATTATTCACTATTCTGTATGCACCAATGTAAAAGAAGTATGTATTTCTTTATTTTGCCTTTTTAGCCAATCCCAGAGATTTCCCCATGTTGCTTTTTTCTGCCCCTTAATCTACCACCAATGGGTTTCATGTAACCGCCTTACGTCTCCTCCTTTAAGTCCAATATATAAAATAAGCTGCAAAACTGCCATTCTCCAGGGTGTTTTCTTAATCCGTTGAGATTTTGCTTCCTGGCAATTGTCATCAGTTTGGCTCAAATAAACTCATAGAAATTCTCTACAGGTTTGGACATTTCTTACATTGACGAGAGTGAGAATGCCGAGGTGGGCAGCCTGTTTCAAATTCTGCTTTATCACTTTCTGGCCGTTTGACCCTTGACAAGTTATTCTACTTCCTGTGTATCAGTTAGACTCAAATGTGTTAATTACAAATGATACTATTATCTACTTCACTGAATTGTTATGAGATTTAATGAATTATTAGACGTAAAGTATTTAGGACAGTGCCTGGACTATGTGAGTGCCCTGGGTTCAAATCCTAGCTCTGTCATTTCTCTCTGAGGCCACGGGCAAGCCCTTTCTCTCTCCCAGGGGCTCAGTTTTCCCCTCCTTAAAGTGGGAAGCACATTACAGAGTGTACACTTCTCTACAGACCTGAAGGGTTATTATTCCTGTCGAAGGGAGTCGGTGGCTGTGCTGACATCAGTAGTCACAGCCTGCACAAGCCCAGGCCTAGACTGGCTCCCCACCACTGGACACCTGGGCCAGACTCATTTCCAACCTTTTTACAACCAAACTGCTTGTAACGGGGAGGAGGGATGTGGAAGGGCGCCCACTAGTGTTACTCTCCCAGTCTCTCTCTGCCCCTTCCTGACTCCTGTGAGCTGATGGGCAGCTTTGGGGGAAGGCATGGTGTGTGCTCAGCTCTGTTCCCTCTGGCCTCTGTGTCAGCCTGCTGACGGGCTAGTTCTGGTTGGTTCTCTCATACCCGGTGGACTCAGTGAGTGAGTTAGCTTTGCCTCTTGGGGAGACCTCTGGTTGGTTGCTCAGTGCTGCCAGCGACAAGAGGCTAAGTCTATGTAGTTTGGGGGTTGAGTGTTCACAGGCCCATTTGGCTAGAAGTCTAAAGCCCCCTTCTCTAGGCAGCTTTATCTGTC
This sequence comes from Eonycteris spelaea, assembly GCA_003508835.1. NCBI lineage: Eukaryota > Metazoa > Chordata > Mammalia > Chiroptera > Pteropodidae > Eonycteris > Eonycteris spelaea. The sequence goes on from PUFA01000006.1 coordinate 11,683,561, forward strand.
ATGTCAAACATGTCACTGACTTCCCAGCGCACGTGAGCATAGCCAGCTTCCTCGTGATAACCTACAGACGTGTCACGGTCCTGGCCCAGGGCCCCTCTGGCTCATCCAACTTTACTCCAAGTTTTTCCCTTCCTCATGCCTCACTCCGACTACACTGGCCACACTGGTTCTGGACGACCCGCCACATTCCTGCCCCAGGGCCCTTGCACATGCTGCTTCCGCAGCTTGGACTATTCCCGCAGAGGAACACATGGCCTGACTACTTCACATCGTAACTCAAGCATCACCTACTCGGATTTTTAAAACCGGAACACCTCTCACACTCAACACTTCATAACCCCCTTTCCCTGCTTTACTTTTCTCTTTAGCACTTACTGCTAGCATACTATTTATTTTATTTATTTACCTTGCTTATTGTGTTGTCCCCACTAGAATGACCCCTCCCTGTTACTAAGGATTTGTGTTTGCTCTTTTCATTGCAATATCCGCAGTGCCTAGTGTAAGGCATGCGCATAGTAGGTGCTCAGTAAATATTTGTTGAGGGAAGGACTGGAGCTGGAATTCTGTTGCCACCTGACTGTTACCTGCATGTATTCACTGTTGGGTCCCAAACTCAGGAGTAGAACTAGGGTGTCACTCTTTGAGCCCTGTCACACCCCATCTGTGCTCAGTTCAATGTGGCTGAGGAGACATAAAATAGAGAATACCCAAGAGCTTGTGCTCTGCACCCAGGATGCCTGCATTTAAATTCCAATAGGGACACCCTCTTACCTGAGTTTCTTAACCAATCTGTGCTTCGATCTCCCCATCTGTAAAGTGGGGATTATAACATGACCTCCCTTACAGGGTTATTGTGAGGATCAGGGAAAAATATAGGCAAAGTGCTCAGCATAAAGTAAGTACTCCATCACTGTCAGCTGACATTTATTGGCTTTGTGGCTTAGGAGAGGCGACCACCCACCCTGCCTGATGCTCAGGATGGTTATGGAGGGACACCAGGGAGGCAGGAGATGTGGCCTTACCTAGTGGACTCACATACCCAGGATAGACTGTAGAGGCTAAGGGCCAGAGAGGCAAGCCTTGGCCAGGGAGCTCTAAGGGAGGTAGCAGCAGGTTAGTGGTGGTGAGGGCAGTGTGACAATCCGTAGTAAGGCCCACTTCAGCAGGAGTTCTGCTGCTCAATCCCAGGAATCCGGGGGCTTCTAAAGGTAGAGATTGGTACTCAGGTAAACCAGTTGTCTGGAGCCTCATGGCTAGCCCAGAGGGAACAACTGGGGAGAAATGGGGCCATAGGGTGATCTCTGGGACACTGAGCAGAGTGGCCCGGGACGTCCTTGCACCTTCCTCTGTCAGGTTTGTGCATCGTGTGTATGTATGAGAATTTGTGAGAATGTGGGTACAGTCTCACAATTTGTGTGTGTCTGTGTGTCTGCGTATGTATTAGAACATGTACTGCCAGCCATTTACACACCACACACACACACACACACACACACACACACACACACACCCCTCAAAGCCTGGTGCTGTAGTAAGCTCGAGGGGCATCCGTTCTCCTTCACAGCCTGCTTGCTCTCAGGCTGCAAATGTCAGCACTTGCTGTGTGCCAGACCCTGGGTGTGAGCCTGGGGAAAACCAGGCCTGGTGGGGCTGGAAGTCCCCTCCAAGGGGACAGAGAGGCAGCACCCATACAAATGAGAATGATCGCTGACACTTAGGACATGTTGACTGTGCCTCAGATACGCTCATTTTCAGCAGAAGCCACTGAGCTTCAGAGAGGTTGGGAAATTCACCCAAGATCACACAGCAAGAAAATGGTAAATGAGGAAGCTGAGGCTCAGAGAGGAGGCTTACCATGTCACTCAACATGTTAGTGGCAGAGCTATTTAAACTTGGGTCTCTCTGGTTCCAGAGCCTTGGTTCTTAAACACCACCACCCTCCCCAAGCTCTTGGGTGAGCCGAACGTACTGGGGATGTGCGAGAGAGGGGGAATTTGTGTGACCAGTAGAGGAACGAACTGATTCAGCCTGGAAGGATCAGCAGGTAAAAAGTGAGGGATGGATGACAGTTGAGAGGGCTCCAGGGAGATGATGGAGGGAAGGGCATTCCATGGGAGAGAACAGTGTGAGCAAAGGCACAGAGGCGTGAAATAGGGTGCCACCTTCGGCAGTTTATGGCTGGCCCATTGAATAGGAAGACAGCCTCCTCTTCTCCCTGCCTCCACCCTGATCCTGGCTCAGAAAGCCTGATTGTCCCCACTTCCCTCCGCCCCCTCCAGTTAAGCTCCTGGGATATGGACAAGAAAGAAGCTTGTCTTTCCTGGCTCTGCTGGAGTCCTGCCTCTGAGGTTTGGTTACCATGGCAATGGGCTCCATGGAAACTCACAGCCAGGGCTTTTCCAGGATGGCCCGGACCCCAGCCCACCTGCTGATGCATTGTCTCTCATGGCCTCAGCATCCTGAGGCGATGCCCAGGGTCACTCTGCTGTCTTAGTCTTCACCCTTCCTTCTTGGCAGGGGCAGGAGAGTCCCCAAGGTCAGAGAGCTGGTAATTCGGCATGCACGGTCCATTGGGTGGCTCCAGGATCCCACATTGAACTCAGGACATGGAGACCCAAATTCCTTTATGTTTAGGCAAATTGGGGTCAATTCCTGATGTGGCCACCACTTGATGTCCCTCTGTCTGTCCCTGCATCCTGGTCTGTTCTACTCCAGACCCCATTCCCTTCACTCTGCTTTTTCCCTGGCCCTGCTGTTCTCTGAGTTTTGGTCTATTCAACCCACCGTCTATACACTGTGGCCTCCACTTACATTTTGTTTTGGAGAATCAACACACTTGTCATTGGACAGAACTGGGAGGGAATTCTAGCTCCACACTATTAGCCATGTGAACTTGAACCAGCCACTTCCTCTTTCTAAGACTTGGATTCCATGTCTCTGAATATGTGCTTTATAGGGCTGGTTATTCATCCAACAAACATGTTGAAAAATATCTGCATCTATTGAGCACTTATTATTTATTCTGGGTTTTTTTTTTTTTTGCATTTATGGTTTTAAGAGCTGAACTTACCATCTCATTTACTCCTTACGACAGCTCTACGAAACAAGATTCTTATTCTCAATGTGTAATTGAAGGCACTGTGTGCTGCAGAGGGTACAGGACCTGTCCAAGGTCACATAGCAATAACGCGGCAGAGCAGGAAGAGCACAGGCTCACCCGACACTGAGGCTGCACTCTTGACCACTTTGCTATTGAGTCAGTTAATTTTTATTAAGCACTGCTACGTGATGACCTCGTTTCTGCCCTATAGAGAGCATCCACTGGGGCAGATGGGGGAAAAGAGGAACTAAATATAAAACACATTGTTATAAGTTGTATGTTGAGGTAGGGGATAGATGGAGGGACGTTCCTTAGGGAGTGTGGGTGGTCAGGGAAGATTCTCTGAGTAAGTGACACAAGGGATGAACTCTGAATAGTGAGAAGAGCCAGCAGTGAAGAGGGAGAGAGACCCAGGCAGGAGCACAGGGTGGACAAAAGCCAGGGGGTGGGAATGGGTTTGGCTTGTCCTTGAGGCTAGAAGGGGTCAGAGTTGCTTGGAGGTGGTGAGGGAGAGGGAGGGTGAGCTGCAGAGGCGGGCAGGAACCCGACCCCTTAGGGCCTCGCAGGCTGGGATGCACAGTGTGGTTTCAGGGCAGTGGAAACCACCGGAAGGTTCCAAGCAGACCCTTGTGAATTGACCCGATCTAGGTAAGGAGCAGCTTTCTCTGGCTGCTGTGTGGGTACCGGGGAGGAGAGGGGCAAGAAAGGAGGCCAGGAGGTTGTTGCGATTGTCCTGGTTAGAGAGGCGGTGCTTGGGCTGTGATGATGGCAGTGGAGGTGGGGGGGCTGCTGAGTTAGACACGGTTTGGATGTAAGGAGGCAGAGCTTGCCGATGGCCGACACGTATGGAACAAGGAACAGGAAGGAATAAAGTTTAACTCTTAATTTCTGCTTTGAGTGCCTGGGTGGACGATGGTGCTGCTTCACTGAGAAGGGGAAGACCCAAGTGGTGCTGGGGGTGTGACGCTGGACGACTGACTAGCTTTCAGGAGGAGAAACCCAGAGCTTTTGGGGTAGGTTTGTGTTTGAGATACTCAGGTCTGGAGTTCAGGGAAGAGGTCTGGTTTGCAGAGAGAAATTTGGGAGTTGATAGTGTAGGCGTGCTATTTAAAGCCTTGGGGCTTGAGGAGATCAAAGAAAAAGAAGCCAGGGGAAGACAAGAGGAGATAAGAAAACGGAGAAGAGAGGAGAGAGGGGAAATGAGAAGGAAGGAGAGGAGGAAAAGGAAGGAAGGAGAGGGGAAGAGAGGAGAGAGAAAGGGAAGGGCGTGGGGAGGAGAGGAGAGAGGAAGAAGGCTGCAGAGCCCAGAGTGCACTTGGCACCCCTTCTTCACTGGTGTGTGTTGTGCGTCAGACACTGGGGAGCAGACGATGTGCCCGACACACGCCCCGCGTCCAGGAGTGCCCAGCCTCGCGGGGAGGGGACAGCAGGGAAACTGACCATTAGAACACATGCGAGCGCGTTAGGCTAGGGATGAGGAGAGGTGTTGTGAGAGGCCTGAGGAGGGGCAGCCCTGCTGGACTCGGGGTGCAGGGAGGGGACAGGTTTCTGGAGAGGCAACCTGGAGGCTGAGACCTGCCAGATGCATTCCCCTGGTGAGGAGGGAGAGGAGGGGAGGAGGCCCAGAGTGGAGAAAGCAAGACTGCTGAGAAATGGAAGAAGCAGACTCTGGCCCAGAAGTGGAGAAGAGAAGCAGCTGAGTAGTTCTGGCAGGTTCTTCCCTGTTCCCAGTCCCTGTCCTGAGTGGGGCTCTTGGCATTCCGGAGGCAGCCAGGGGCTATGTTGTAGTTTAGCTGCCTAACTTGGCAGCCACATGACCCCTGAGGAGGACAGCACAGGTGTGTGCATGCATGTGAGTTGGCAGGCACATGTGTGATCTCAGGTGATGGCTGGGACAGCATGGGGCCTTAAAGGCCTGACCTGGAGACATAGGAGTTATGGGCCTTGGGCCAGCTTCTCTGAGCCTGGGATCTCACCTGGAAAAGGGTGATAATAACATGTGAAAATGCTTTGCCAGCTCCTAGGTTCTGCCCAAGTGTGAGGAATGATTAGCTGCCCAGGCTTCAAAACGCTGTGTGAGGCGTGACCCCAATTTTGTTGAAAAGAGAAAAAGATGGAGAAAGAGAGAGATGGAGACAGAATGAGACAGAGAGAGACACAGAAATAGAGAGACAAAGAGAGAGAGACTGCAAATAAGACAAAGACATAGGAGATACAGAGTGAGACGGAGGTCAACAAAGAGAGAGACACAGCAGAGGTAGAGGGATGGAGAGAGAGAGAGATTTGGGAGAGAAGAAGTAAGGAAATAGAGACAGAGAGAGACAGAGAGAGAGAGAGAGAGAGAGAGAGAGAGAGAGAGAGAGAGAGAGAGAGAGAGAGACTGAGAGCAAGAGAGAGGGAGAGGGAGACAGAGAGAGGTGGTGGATCCCAAAACAGTAACAGATATTAGGTACTCGTGGTAAAGCTATGAGTGATTTTGACTTTCATATTTTTGTTCATATTTCTGATTTTTCTCTCTGTATATACTTAAATATTTTTTAAAGACATGATTTCTAGATGTGAATTGGAGTTTTAAAACTTTCTGCAATTTGAAATATCTATGAGAAGCTTTATAATTTGCATACAAATTGACCCAGAAATTTCACCTCTTAGAATTTATTCAAAGGAAATAATTATGGATGTACCAGTGACTTAATTACAAGGATGATTTCATAATTTATAATAGCAAAAAAGAAAAAAGAAGAAGAAAACACCCTCACCCCTAAACAAACCCTCCACAAACAAAAAACCTCTACCTTAAATGTACAAAAATAGGTTAATAAATAAATAAAGATACTCCATTTATAAATGAGTTTCTATGTTAAAATGATGTTGTAGAAGGCGAATCATTGGCGTGGATCTTCAGGACATATCATTATGTAAAAAAGCACATTTCAAAAAAGTACACTATAACTCAATTTTGTTAGAAAAAGATATGTCTGTATGTGTGCATAGAGAAATATCTAGAATTTTTATCACCCAGGTGCTGTGGCACGCAACCATAAAAACAATTAAAGTTATTTAAAATCTTGTCTATGCATTAAAAATTCTTCCACACAGGACTTTGCCCTCCTGCCTTTTGCTCTGTCCTCAGAGAGGATGGCAGACAGCTGCTCTCAGTCCACTGAGTGATAACCCAGCATGATTTTGATGGTCATCATTAAATCGCACCTCGTCCATGTCAATTCACACGGATTTATCCCACTTATTTATTTATTTATTGGCTAATCTTTCCACAGAGGCTACAGCCAGACGCTACCCATTCAAAAATAATCTCTCACATTCTTATAGGCTGTGACAGTTTCATTCCCTTGATAATTGCAGATAGAGGTCTATCATGTTTGTATATATTAATACTGGGGTTCAGTTAGTTGCAACCAGGAGACACTATAATAGGTGTATCAGGAAGGCTTTTTCTGGGTAAGGGTAGCTAACGGTGGGCAATAAACCTTGAGATTCAGTCTCTGGTTTTTCTGTTAAAATTTATATTATTACAACAAACCTCACAGAAATTACAGACTTTATTTATCCATACTCATCTCATTTCAAAAAGAATTTGGCATGGCTCACCAAATTCTATCTGAATATAATAGAGTTAAGACAATTGAGGAAATCAGGGTGAAGAAAAGAAGAAAAAAAGAGTAAAGTTAGTTAATAAAGCATATGTCTCAAAGTATTGAATATTTGCTAGATTGGGATGTCAGCGTTGCTTTGATCTTTCCAGTGGCTTATTTTCAGCATTTCATACAGAGCAAAACATAAAGAAATGTAAACCTTCCCACATAAACTGTCACCTTGCTCCAAAGCTCAACGGTTACCAGCCTCTGTGCAAACAAACCTTGGCTTTTCAATTAAATTCAGGAAAATGGTTCCTTTCTCTCACTTCCACTCTTTCCAGTTGGAAACATGACCGGCCCACTCGCCACAGAGAGGTGCCCAGGTTCCTCTCCTGCGTCTGTGTACAATGAGTCCAAAGGAGAGGCTTCTGTCCTCAAGTTCAAGTGCAAAAACCTTCTTTGTAGAAAGGAATTAGCCTTGGTTAAGGAGAAGACTTTAAGCTTCCCTTCTCTGGTATTTCTCGGTGTTTCAACGTTTCATATTCTTGGTCCTCAAACAGGAAAGACTGTTGCACCTCTGGTCCTTATCCAGGTACAGTTTGCATTCACTGTGGTGATGACTTTATTCCAAGTGAGACGTTACCTTAGCAACCAACTTTCCAACTCACTCAATTAACCCACTTCCTCTCTGTAATCAATACTCATTAGGGCCGAATCACTCCTTTGCTTTGCCTGGCAGTTTTAACCACTCATTCAGGTCAATCTGTTTCTTAAAGGTAACAATCTTTTCTCCCCTCTGAACATGGAAACCCATTTGAACCCAACAGAGGGCCTGTCTCTGGGGCCTCTGAGGCTGTCATCCTAACTTGGGCCAGGCAAGAAGTACTGGCTGGTGATCTCGGTGGAGCTGGCAGCAGAGCCTCTATGGTGGCTTTTGCTAACTGGGGCCTCGGCCACAGCGGAACTGGCAGGAAGAAAGATGGCACCTGCCATGTAGAATCAGCGAGACAGCTCCTGCACACACGCACGGCTCCTGGGAGGCTCCAAGAGAGAAATACTAGTATGTGATGGTTCATGTCGACTGATACGGTTTGAGAACAGAGAGAAAAAATTATGATTAAAACCCCAAACAGTCTGTATGACCTCCAGCTCCGGTTCTAAGGCTGGGCACAGGGTGGCTGTGGCATAAGTCATATCATGGAAAGATAAAATTCTAGACAACTTCCTTTGCTGCACAGAGCTCAGTGCAGGAGAGAGAGGAAGACACTGGACATTGGAATGTCTCTCCCAATTCCTGCCTTGCTGCTCCACAGGGACCTGCAGTGGATGGCTCTTCTGGGCACAGAGATGCTAGGAGGCCTCCAGAGGCGAGTCTAAGAGGAGGGTAACTTGTTTTAACACAATGAGGGGAATGGAATTTTGCAAGTGGTCCTAGGCAAGGGGAGCCCTGACACCTGGGAGGCAGAGTCGAGGCGGAGAGGCGGAGAGGCGGCGAGCGACACTGTAGTGTGCAGACTTCAGGAAAGTCTGCTATGTGCAGCGCTCACGCCTCTTGCAAGCGGTGCTGGGGCAGATGGTGAGGAGGAAGTGAGAAAAGGGGCCGGTTCTGCCCTGGGCAATGTGATGCTGTCAGGAATAGCACTGCTGGATGGCAGATGACCCACAAAAGGAAGCGTTTCATTAATTCATTAAAAGCATTGTTCTAGGCATGGGGTACAGGTACCGGATAAAGAAACAAGAGCCCTGTTCTCAAGGGGCTCACCTTCTAGGGCCAGATAACAGGCTGAGAAATAAACGAATAAACACTTCAGGTGTGCAGAGGGCTGTGAAGAACATAAATCAGAGAGACACTCGGAGGGTGGCACCTTTAGATGGCGGGGTTAGGGGGACCTCTCTAAGGGGCTGACCTTGGAGCTGAGAGACGAAGGATGAGGGGCCAGCTGGTGAGGAGCCAGGAAAGAATGCTCCAGGAAGAGGAAAGAAAAGTGCCAAAGGCTGTCCCCAAGCTCCAGAATCCCCGGCCCGCCCTTGCCACACGTTCCTTTCCTCAACCATTCAACCAGAAATGAGTATTCTGCGCTGTGGGTGTCTTCCATCTGGCCCCAGTCCCTCTTCAGGGTCCTTGGCTTCTGATACCGATCCTGTTAAGTCTCCGGCCCTTAAAAACACTCTGTTTTGCTGATAATCATACTAAAAATGCCAACACAATTATGCGATACCATTTTCATCTTGGATATTTGGGAGATGAAAAAAAAAAAAACCCAAAACTGGAGAGACTCCAGTGAAAACATGTCTCATATGTCGTAGGTGGGACTGCAACATGTTAACCGCTTTGAAAGCAACTTGAAAATATTTGTAAAAGCCCCATATCATGTTATACCTCTGAAACCAATAATCTTATTTGAGGGCCGGTCTTGGGAAATAACATAAACTATGGCAAAGATCTGTGCACAAAGATGTACAGTTAAACGTTATTTATAAGGGAGCAAAACCGAAAACTGCTTCACTGTGCAAGGACAAGAAAAAGGTTAATTGCGTTGGATCAACCCATGGGATATGGGGCCACCGTTAGAGCTGCTCTACGAAAGTGAATCTTGGTTCCAGTTGCTGCTGTGTGACCTTGGGCCAGTTCCTCAACCTCTCTGGGCCTCTGTTTTCCTAGAACAGGGATGTCATTTATCTCCTTTTTCCCTTTAGCACAGAAGAGTCATTTTTATGAGGATTTTTAATAGGCAAAAAGTAGGATAGCCTCATTAACTTTCTTTGATACTCAGAGAAGGTGGTGAGGTTTAAAATGAAGTCATATTCAATAAATGGCAGCCGCTTTTCTTCAGTGTGGAGGAAATTTCCAGAAATTAGGTGCCCATCATTTGGTCGTGCGTGGCCTTGGGGCCTCAGTTTCCTTCACCGGCAATTGGAGCTGATAGCAGCACTTCCTCTAAGCGCTGCGGGGAGGATCGAAGGAGCGTTCTCATCGGTGACTACTGGCAGCGAGGCACAAACATGAGCTATTACTTTCATTAATCTCCTTACTGAAAAGGGTCCTCTGCGCTCCAGGAATTGCCTCCTGAGCCTCCCAGGGCAGGGCCGCAGGCAGGCAGGAGAGGCCTCTGCAGAGCTGGGTGGGTGAGAGAGGGAGGGGCAGCGGAGGTGATGTTTGCGCGGGGAGGAAAGACGGAGAGGCCCCCGGTAAGGACCCGAGGCCGGCAGGGAGGCGAGGGCTCTGGGTTCTTCACCGCCGCGTCGCCGCTGCGGGCAGAAGGCCAAGCCACTAACGAACGTGGCGGCCTCCGGGGACCTCCCCGGGGAGCCCTCGGGACTTGCTGGGCTCAGTTTAACCTCCACTGGGGAGGCCCCAGTAGGCAGTGGGGTGGGAGGGGCGTCCACCTGACCCGCTGCCCAGTCCCCAGCGTCTGTAGGCACCGCAAGGGGTGCGGGGAGGTGTTCCGGGGGAGTCCCCTAGGCTTGGATTCCGGGTATCCCACCTTCTGCTCCTGGCGGGTCTTTGGGCCTGGTCTCTCCGTCATTTACCCATAACCCGACCTCATTCCTAACCTGCTGCGGGCCTGGGGTCAGTCTGCCGGTGTTCTAATCCCGGCCTTGCTCTTTCTAGCTGTGTGATTTTGGGAAGGTAGCTTAAGCTATCCGTACCTCAGTTTCCCCTGTAAATGGGCTAACATAGCACCCATGTAGGGTTGTTGTGAAATTAAATGTTAGAACAAGTAAAGGGCTTAGAACCTGCACACGGTAAGTGCTGGGTCAATGTTGGCTGTTGTTAGTTGAACTGGCACCTTGATGCGTTTACATTACTTGAGGGGTGAGAGTGATTTGGGAGAAGGTACTAGGTCTGCTGCTGATGCAGTGGTTTGAGCCCCTACTCTGTCATTGACTACGTGTGTGAGCCTGGGCAGACCATTTCAGCTTTTGGAGCCTCAGTTTCCGCATCTGTAAAATGGGGGAATGTCCACCTTAGATGATGATTATGTAGATTAGTAATAAAACATCAATTCCTAGCTGGGGAGCCAGCATGGTGCTACCTGGTTGTGCTGGACTTAAGCTCACAATATTTACAATCTGTTTAGGGTCCCACGGCCAGGAACCCAGGTAGCAGGGTTGGAAATGGGGCCTCTTTGGTTCTACGTGGCTTCTCCCAGCAAAGGAGTTACCTGTCAGTGTGTTTTGGGGAAATGGAGGAGAGCCTGGCCGACCTTTGTGGTGAGGTGGGGTGGCAGTGGTTATGAACTCAGTGAAGGGCAGGTCAGACCTGAGTTCTCCTCTCTACTTGACCCCTTCGGTGACCTGAATGGCCTTGGAGAGTCGCTTGGCATTGAGCCCAACGTCCCATCTGTAGGGTGGACATTATAGTACTCAACTTCACGAGGTGGTTGTGAGGCTTGAATAAGATGCCTCGTGCAGAGTGCCTGGCACAGAGCCTGCCTCATAGGCGTGCTTACTAAATAGTGGTTTACGTCAGAGCTTGTTAAGAGCTTATGTGTTCATTTAGCCGCCCACTATCAGCTGATGCCGACAGATGTGTTGGGCCCTGGAATTTGGACACAATCCCCGCCCTCGGGGGTCCCCGGTCTTATAAGGGAGTAAACAAAAAACTATAAATGGCAAATGTTAGTCCCGTGCTCTGCGGGCCACTCCTCATGGTAGGGGATGGAGGGGGCAGGAAATGCACCCCAAACCAGAGGACAGGTTATCTTAGCTGCAGTCCACTGGAGACACAGGCGTTTATGAGAGAGACGAGGCGACTAGGTGAGGGCACTCCTGGCAGAAGGACCAGCGTGGGCAAAGGTGTGGAGGTGGGAGCCATCGGAACGCGTACGAAGCGTCGCTAGAAGATTCAGCATGATAGGAGCAGGGCGGGCTGGTGAGGGGCACATCGTGGCTGGCCTTGATGCCAGCAAGGTGCTTGCCTTTTATCTCAGGGAGCCTCTGAAAGCCCAAGGTTGAGATAGGGTGAAGGGGCATTAGGTACTCTCTGCTCTCAACCCAAACAGGTAACACCCAGCCCTCCCGGAGACTGTAACATGCCTAACATTGGACAGGCTTTATTTAATCATCCTCAGAGGAGCCCACTGTCTCAGGTAGGCCCCTATGATGACCACCATTTGAGGCTCAGAGAGGTTAAAGAAGTGGTTCCAGGTCACACAGCCATCAAAAGGCAGGGAGGGGATTTGAAGTAAGCCCCAGCATCCACTCGCCTAACCACTTCCCCTTCCTGCCTCCCTAGGCGATCATCTTTGAACACCAGCCCTAACGGGGTGACTCTGAGAATCCTGTGTATCCCTCCCCTCTGTCACACCCCATTCCTGCTCAGTCCCTGGGTTTTTACTCTTAGGCTGACTGACAATGCAGCTATAATGGAGCGCCTTAGCTGCCAGGGTGTGGGGGAGGGGAGCAATTTCTCAGAAATCCAATAAGCCTGAGTGAGTGACTCAGTGTGCTGGCAGCCCCCTCCCAACCCTCACCTCAGCTCTGGTCCTGGCTGACTGGGGTCATGGTCACCCAACTCTCACCCCGTCCTGCCTCTGCCCCTTCTTTGGCAGGGGCCTTGGGAGCTTAGAGTCAGAACACTGCACCCCCATCCCCTAACGCCTCCCCCTCCTCTTCGTTCCCTCTGTCCCACCTCACATGCAGCCAGCCTCCTTGGTCTCTTCCCCTTGTCCTATTCCTGCACCATCCTCCTAAACCCCTGCCCCCTGGATCATTTTTCTTAAAGACAAATTAGGTCTTGTCTTTCTCCTGCCCCCTGTTGCCCCAGGCGAGGGTCCCAATCCCCCAGACAGACTAAAAAGGCAGTTTATCATCACTTCTCTTTCTAATTCCGAGTCTCAAACTCCCACAGACACAACCAGCTCTTCATTGAGCATCTTGTGTCTCCAAGAGCCTCTGAGCTTCTGTAACTGCTGTTCCCCCTGCCAGGCATGCCTTTCCTCTCTCGCCCTTATAGTGAAATCCTACTTATCCTTCAATGGCCCCTCCTCCAGCAGCCTTCCCTGATTCCCCAAGCAGGGCTAGTTGCTCCTTTCCCTAAGTCCCTCCAGCACCTTATGCAGCCAGGTATTAGCAGTGATCCCGCTGCATGACAATCATTTATTTAGTTGTCTCTTCCTCCCGTCAGACTTTGAAAACTCCTCAGTAATATCCAAATAGCTGCCACCACTAAGCTCTTACTATGTGTAGGTCCTGCGCTAAGGCTTTATCTGCATGATGTAGTGTCTTCCCATCAACCCTGGAAGCAGGTGCCACATTTATCCCCATTGTATAGATGGAACATAGAAGCACAGACAGGTGGAGTGACTTACCCAAGGTCATACAGCACTGAAGGGGCACAGCTGGTCTCTCTGCAGAGGAAGCGTCTTAACCAGCCCTCTCTGCTGCCTCCTTCTTCCCAGCAGAGCCCAGCATGGATCAGCTGTGCCCAGAAACGTGCTGAATGAATGAATAAACAAATGAATAAATGAGTAAATGGGAGGTCTCCCATGGCTGGGTCTCTAGATCAGCCTCGGGAGGGTCAAGGGAAGGGAACTACTGAGTTCCTGAATGTGCCAGGAGCCTCTCTGGCAGCCCTGGGAACTTGATACTTATTATCTCATTTTACAGATGAGGAAACTGAGGCTTAGCGCTGTTAAAGGACCCTCCCAAACCCAGAGAGAGTCCTTGGCAGAGCCAGGATCTGTGTGATTCAGAGCCCAGTTTAGGACAAAGGTCTGAGGACCCCTACGCTTCTGGAGAAGGGAGAGTGGTTCCTTTCAGCTTCATCGAAGCTCCCCTCCTTGGATGAATCACAGAAAACTAGAGTGAAGCCAGGGTTTGGGGTCTTGGCCTTAACTTGTTGTCAGGGGCTTGAGCAGGGTCATCACATTTTCAGGATGAGAGTCTAGCTGAGGCTTGGCCAGGAGAGGCTGGAGGGTGGGAGAAGGTGAGTTTAAGTAACAGTGAAGAGCTTGGGTTGTGGAAATAAACAGCCCTGGGTTTGAATCCTGCCCCTGCTACTTGTTAGCTGTGTGACGCTGGGCAATCATTTAACCTCTGGGAATCTCTCTTTCCTCACCTGTAAAATGGAGGGAATCTGCCTTACATTGGGTTTAGGAGAGCATCACAAGTATTTTATCTAAAGTGCTCCGCACACAGTAAGCACTTTGTAAATGTTAGCTTTATCAGTGGATCAGAATTAGGCTCATCTGGAATGTGAGTTGGGTTGAGAATCAAGATAGAAATAGTGAGAAACTCGGACCACAGCTGCCCATTTGCTCGGGGGTTGTCCATATTTGTCTACTTCTTGGGGTCACCCAGGAGACGCTGCCAGGGGCTCAGATTGGGGGTGAGCTCAGAGTTGCCATTCGGGTAACAGCAGCACAGAGAGTAAGACAGGTCTGAGTTCCAATCCTGCTTCTTCCACTTATTGGCTGGGTGGCCTCAGGCAATTTACTTGCCCTCTTTAAGCTTTAGTTATCCCCTCTGTTACATGGGGCGATTATTACCTGCCCCCAAAGAGTTTGGTAAGGATTTAATAAGGTTGTTAAGTGTCCACCCGAGGTCAGTCATTTAAATCCCCAAAAGTGTTTCATTTTTTAAAAATGGTTTCTTCTCCAGGGGGTTTCCACCTCATGTTATTTGTTTTTGGAGAACAACAAGGGCTGGTTGTAGCTGGCTTCCTTCCATCCATCTCTTCATCCACCAGTGTGCAGTCCACGTCCAGGGCCAGACCTGCCAGGCCACTGAGGATCCAGTTAAAGCTCCAGGACCGAGGTCGCGCCCAGAGGAGTGGGGACAGGCCTCAAGGGGGATCGCGTGTGCAAAGGCACAGAGGCATGGTCCTGCGACTGTGTGGAGCTCTACGAAAACGAGAGCGGCACAGGGGTACAAGTAAGGACTCCCGTTTTCAGGGCACTATTAGGGCCCAGCGCCTCCATCTTCAGTAAACGAGGCGTGCGCGCCCCCTGCTGGCCTTCCTGCTCACTGCGCCTTCAGCTTTGGAGAGGGACCCAGTCACTGGGTCTGGGGACCAAATGTCCATAAAAGGTGGAGTACCTAAACTGGGAGAACCCTTAGAGCTCATCCACCCACCCCTCACCGACGGAGACAGGGGGCCCAGTGTGGGGCTGGGAGCTTGCACAGAGCAGGAATTTGGGGTCCTGAATCCAAGACTGAGTTCTGTCAGCACCTGGGGTGGGGAGGTGAGCTCCTCCCCAAGGAGAGTCCTTGCAGCTGAGCTCCAGCTCGTGGGAGGTGGGGATGCGGGGTGATCTCGGAGAGCGGAGGGGGTTTCAGATTCTCAGCCCCTGGCCCCATCTGGCTGGCTCAGTTGTGGGATTTCCTGTTTTGTCTTGGAGCAGCGTCACTGCAACCTGATAGCCATGAAATGGAAACTCGAGGGTGTGTGTGTGTGTGTGTGTGTGTGTGTGTGTGTGTGTGTGTGTGTGTGTGTGTAAGGGGATGTTGGTGTCTGACAGCAGGTCTGGGTTGGTGACATCACGGTACCGATGCTCTGGTCTTCCTTTAAATTAGTTTGCAACCTCCTCCCTCCCCCCTGGACGTCCCCAGGAACTGCTATCACTTGATTCTCCTGAGTCTTGATTCTCCAGCACAAGGTGGTGGCAGTGCAGTGAGGGACATGAGAGCAGGAGAGATTCTTGTCTTTAGAGCCGGGTTCGGAGTCAGGGATGGAGTGGGAGCTAAGATAGGCTTTGTAGCAGATCAGAAGTGGGGAAGGTAGGAGAGATGAGAGTTGAGGTGCTCCCAGGCTTCTGGCCTGGGTGATGGGTTGCACCTCACTGAGATGAGGAGCACCTGCCACAGCCACCTGGTGTCTGGAAGCTTATTACCTACGGAGAGCACTGTTTCTTCCTGACCGTCTCTTGCGCCTGCCCCAGCCCTTCTTGGCTGGGCTGCTGTGCATATGTGTGTGTACATGTGTATGTGCATCTGTGCACAGGAATCTGTGTGTGGGTATGTGTGTGTGTATGTGCGCACGCTGGGCATGTCTGTGTTCATGGGCTGGAAGCTAGGTGTTACCAGGGATTGGAGCCTTAAGAGTCTTATCGTCCCAGGCAGAGGCCTCCCTGGGCTGAGACATGATCCTTTGGTCCCTACGCTAATCATAGCAAGGCCAAGGGACTTGGTCTATTTCCTGACAAGGTGCGTGCAGACAGCCTGGCTTAGAGCTCGGTTTGGAGTTCTAGGCCTACTCCCATCTCCATCAGTAGGGGGCCTCGGGGAAGTCCCTGCCTCTCTCTGAACCACAGTGTCCTCACCTGACAAATGAGGATAGTGAGCTGCAGCTCACAGGTGCCTGGGGAGGATGAAGTGAGTTATTATCACCCTCTGGGCCTCAGTTTCCTCATCTGTCACGTGGGCATGACATCCCAGCTGGTTTGAGGAGTCAGTGAGGTCATGTGCATGCATCACGCGTGCCAGGAGTTGTCGATAGCAGTAATGATGAGTGCTAGTTATCAAGCAATTACTGTGTGCCAGCTGCCGCTCTAAGGTCCCTCCCTATTTAATTCATTTTGTCTTTACAATCATTCTGAGGAAGGAACTATCATCCCATTTCACAGACGAAGAAAACGAGGGTCAGAGAAGTAAGTCACGTGTCCAGGGATGACCTTGCCTCCCCAGTAAGGGCTGTAGATGCAGGAGCTTTGCGCCAAGGCCAAGTTCTCTCTTCGGCATCTCACTGGTGCTCAGGAAGCACTGGGACTCTGGTGACTCGAGTCCTAATTCCAGCTCTGCCACTGACTTACTGTGTGGCCCTGGGTGGGATTTTGGCTCCTCTAGAGCCCCACTTCCCCATGTGCATCGTGAGGGCACAGGACCACCAGGTCAGGGGGTACAAACGCCAGTGCTCCCAGGGCTGGGCAGGGAACAGGGGAGGGCTAGGGGAGCCAGGCAGTGGCTACTCAGCTCTGGCTGGTGGTTACCAGGCGGCAATGAGAGCCTAGGGTTGCCAAATGTTTGAACTTTTCAAGAGAAGCAGAAAATTTGGATTTTGATGT
This sequence comes from Eonycteris spelaea, assembly GCA_003508835.1. Taxonomy (NCBI): domain Eukaryota; kingdom Metazoa; phylum Chordata; class Mammalia; order Chiroptera; family Pteropodidae; genus Eonycteris; species Eonycteris spelaea. The sequence goes on from PUFA01000006.1 coordinate 11,700,264, forward strand.
GAAATTTGATTTTTAAATGTTGGCAATAATTTAAAAAGAAAGAAAGAAAGATGCCATGTGAGCCAAACAAAGTCCATTTGTAGGTTGCATTTGGGCTTGTGGGTGTCATTTTGTAATCCACGGGCTACCCGATATCTAGGGGCCCCTTCCTGTCCTGGGGCCTTTGATAAAAATGACTCACATTGTTGAGCGCTTACTGTGTCCAGGGGCATGTGTGGTGCCATTTAACTCCTCAGTTCTCTACTTCCCCTCCCTCATTCCTACCATGTAGGGTTATCCTACTAGGTAATATTATCAACTCCATTTGCTAGGTGGGCAGCTGAGGTCCAGAGAGGTTAAATAACTTGTCCAGGGTCACATAGCTAATAAACGGCAGAGCTGGAGGACAAAGCAGGGACCTCCGCTCCAAAGCTCACCTGTGTAACCACAATGCCATCCTGTCACAAAGACCCTAGTATTCTCTGTCCAGACTCCTGTCCACCAGGGCTCCCCTATCCTAGCTACCTATGGACTCTAGCTTTTCCTCTCCCCAGGTCCCCTGGGGCCACAGGCTATGCTAGGGACCTGCTGGCTTGATGAGAAATCTGCTGAAGCAGCACGGTGGCCAGGGATTACTCCAACCACCCAGCTCCCGGTGTGATGAAGTGTCTCCTGCCTTTTGGAAATCCTGATGGCTGGTCCCTGTGTCATCAGGGCAGCTGCCAACTTTCCATGTCTTTCCAGCAACTCCTCAAGTGGGCACATGGTTCCATGCGGGTGGCTGGGTGTGAGGGTGAGTTGCACGTGCGTCAGTGTCTGAGCTCAGGGAGGCACGTCTGCGGGTGGGCTGCGGTGTCCACTGTAGGGGTGCCCGTCGGTGGGCACTGTCATCTGGGCAGTGCTGCTTGAGTGCGTGGATGTGCACGTGTTCATGCATGTGCCCACACGTGTGCCTGGATGTTTGGGGAAACATATAAACAACTGTGTGACCGTCGCTTGGATCCAGGCACGCCTTGAGCCCCCTTTCAGTCGATACTCCCACCCCAAGTGACTGTGCTTCCAGCCTCTGTCACATGCATTAGGACTTGAGTTCTCCTTGAGTTTTGATCTTGATCCTGTTCCAGGTCTGTGAATTCAAGTGGCAGTAGCAGCAGGAAGGGTTGTGGTCTGGAATTTGGAAGAACTCCAGGTGGACTTCCCTGGCACCTGGGACTCAGACCCTTGGGCAAGTGGCATGAAGGCCGCTTCTGATGGCGAAGGTGGGGAACAGCAGTGAAAGCAGCCACCATTTATTGAGTATTTCCAGGTGCTTTAGAGAAATGTTTTTATTTAAGGGCCACACGACCCTATAAAGCTGGTGTGATTGTCCTCATTTTGTAGATAAAGATACTGAGGCTCAGAGGCAAGCAGTGAGCTACCCAGGCTCACAGAGCTAGGGCATAGTAGAGTGGGATTCGAATCCAGGTCTGTTCTCTCCACAGCCATGTTCATTTCCTCCCCTAGGCTGTCTGTCTGGATCATTGGTGACTTGTTACTAGAGCTGGGACCTCCTCCTGAGAATTCTCCTTGGGACATCTCTTTGTATTTCAAAGGTCCCTTCTCACCTGGAGGTGGAGATCGCCTACACACCAGGTATCCCTGGCACTTAGAAACCAAGATATCTGGTCGGAACTGGATGGGCCTTTGCAGGTCATCTTATCCAGTGCCCTTAGCTTATGGCTGGATGTGGGGCCCTCCAATGGTGGGGACAAGCCCAGAGTTACACGCTGACCCTATGGCAGTTGTGAGTGCAGCTCCGTTGACTTGGTTGGTTGACCATTAGTGGAACGAGCAGGCCTGGTCCCTCTCAGGCATATGTTGGGGTTTGGGACCCAACCCTCCTCATGGTCTCTATTCTCCAGGCTGCCCTGCTTTTCAGACTGGCAGAGTGTGGGGTCCTGATCTAACCTTGGCCACACTTGCCTGGCGAGGCCTCAACTTCCTTCAGTTCTAACTGTAACCAGTGGGCTTTGAGGGGACTTTGATCATACCTTCCCTTCTTAAAACCCTTGCTGTACCTGCTGCCAATCTAGCAGGTGGCTCAAATGGTACTATGAGCCAGAGTGGGCTTTGGAGCCATGCAGGGGACTGGAGGTCAATCCTGGCTCTGCCGCTTATTTACCATGTCACCTTGGGCAAATTACTTTGCCTCTCTGAGCCTCAGTTTCTTTGTCTGTAAAATGGGGATCATAAGGGGACCTACTTCATAAAGGTACTAATGTAACGTAAGAGTACTAGTAAGAATGGTGCTTATGACAGCTTCCAGACTTTGAGCGTTTGCCTTGTCCTGGATGCTGTAATCCCTTTTAATCTTCCCAGCAGCATTATGAGGTAGATGCTGCTACTATTCCCATTCTACAGAGGAGGAAACTGAGGTTCGGAGGGGTTAAATGGTTTGCTGAAGGTCTTCCACTAGTCCGTGGTAGTGCCTGGATTCCAGCCCAGGTCTGTCTGACTCCAGAGCCCAGAATGCTTATCCCGGGGGGGTTATTCACTATATTTGACAATCACCCGGCCCGGGCCCGGAGCCATCAGAATAGATGCCATAAATCAATAAGCTGCATGTTCTCCAGCTCCATCTTACCCATTACACAGTCGACTGTGTTAAATGGGATTCATCCAGGAAATGAGATTACAGATGTCAAGCAGCTTGGAGAACCAGGAAGCACTCCACAGCCTCGGTTTGTATTTCTTCTTAGGCTGTGAGGAAGGAGGCCTGTGAATCAGGAGACCGGGGCTTCACTCCTGGCCCTGCCGTGAATGACCTTTGGTGAGTCCTGGAAAAAAGCTTCCAGAGTCATAGGTGAATAAGGATTGAACCTGTGAGGAAGCTGGTGCTGAGTTAGCATCGGTCGGGCCTACCCACATGCTAATCACAGAGGGTCCCTCACGGCAGAACCAGAAAGCCTTCAGTTTGGCTACAGTTTGTTATCTCATTGAATTAAGGGAAGGCAGGCTAGGGTTTTAAAGAAACAACTTGAATTACGTTGTACACATTTAACCTGAAATACTCGATCTGGTGAGTTTTGACAGATGTATACCCGGGTGACAGTACCAACTACCATAGTCACTGGCTAACATTTCCATCACTTTTCAAAGTTTCCTCCTTCCCCTTAGCCACCCATCCCTCCCTCCACTCCCATCCTTCAGCAAACACTGATCTCTTTTTTGTTTTTTTGTCACTATAGATCACTTTGCCTTTTCTAGAAGTTTATATAAATGAAATCACACAGTGCGTAGACTTTGTGTCTAGCTTCCTTTATTCTGCAAAATCTTTTTGAGGTTCATTTATTTTCTCCTGCGTTGATTTTTATCGCTGGATAGTATTCTGTTGTGTGGCTTTGTCTGCCACCATTTGTTTTCCGTACACCTTTGGATGAATGTTTGGGTTGTTTCCAGTCTGACTATTGTAAATAGTCAAAGGAGCACTGATGTCCAAGTCTCTGTGTGAACATATATTTTTGTTTCTCTTGGATGAATACCTAGTAATGCAAGGCTGGGTCATGGGGACTATTTCTCAAGGTGGCTGTATCATTCCCATCCCCACTGGCAGTATAGGGGGGTTCCAGTTGCTCCACAGCCTCACCGACACTTGGCCTGGTCGGTCTTTTTCATGTTGGCCATTCAAATAGGTGTGTGCTGGTATTTAGTATGGCTCCTGCTGCAGTTTTGGAAAATGAATAGTTTCTGAGGACCCGTGCTGTGCTGGGAAGAGCTGACCTGGACAATGAAGAGGGCGATCATTGGGCCATCGGGTGGGGGTGGGGGGAGCGGAAGTACTGATTTATTTTGTGAAGCACCAGAGGGCAGAACTGGGGCCAATTGGGGGGCCTACGGGGAGTCAGATGTTTGTCTCAGGTTTTAAAGGAACTTCCTGTGTGTCAGAGCTGTCCTGTTATGGAGTGGATTCTCGAGGGAGGAGTGAGGCTGCCACTGCTGGGAGTGGCAAGCCTTTGAGTGCCTGGTGGAGATGTGTGGACGAGGGGTTCCAGCCTCGGGTGGGATCTGGACTAAGTTTCTAATGAGCTCCCTTCAGCCTGTGGTTCGAAGGACCGTAAGGGATGAAAGCTTCACTGGTAGCATTAGTGTGAATGTCCACATCTTGCTGGCTCCGAACCCCCACCTTTTCCCACAAGAACCCCACATCCTGGGTGAGTTCCTCTCCCCTCACAAGTATGTGGGCGCATCCTCTGAGCAAATGAATTGGAGGAGGCAGCCACCTGCGTTGTCCCCTGTCCCCATCAGTCACCACTGCCATCACTGCCTTCGACTTCTTCATCAGAGTCCTGTCCCACCCAGTCCTACCTCCCTCGACCTCTAGGTTCTCAGTCCTTTAGTCACCAGAGGAACTCACTGAGGCAAACGAGGGGAAGAATGCTTCTCCAGGTGGGGTCCCCCAGCAGGGCCGCTTGCGCCATCTTACAGGACAGCCCCCTCTGCTCACGCTCAGCCCCTCGTCCTGGGGCGGGTGGCTGGGCTACAGCAGGTCCAGGAACCAGCGGGCAGGATGTATCCAGAACCAAGACTCCGTCCATCCTGGGTCCCCTGCTGCCGAGTCTGGCTTGCCACCCCACCCTCTGCATTCTCTTACAAAGTTTCTCCTTTGGCTCCTGACAGTTCTTCCTGGCGTCCATTAGGTACCTGCCTCTAGTTGTGTGTCCGAACCCACGCCCGCTTGGTCCTGCCGCCATCGCGTGACCTGGTGGTTGCTCATGGATAACCGTGCGCCGAGAATCGCTCAGCCCCATATGCTGGATGTGTCCAGTCCCAGCTCAGGCCCTCTATTACCCAGTGGAAGTCATCAGAAGCACGGTCTTTTACAAAGAAGGCTTTCTTTTGGGCTATGTTCTCCCTCACTTGATTTGCATATTGAAAAGTCCTGCACTCTTGAAGCCATTGTTATAGAATAAAATTCTCCATGTGTATTAGCCAGCCTTGAGGGGGGCCCCCAGGGCCCCGTCCTCCTGGTGCTTCGCACCCGTGTGTCGTACCCCCCTGCGCTGCGTGACCAACACGATGGGAAAGAACTGCGGGGGTATCACGTCCTAGGACAGGGGAGGAAAGGCTGCAGTTCCGCTCCTGGTCATTTTCTCTCTTTCTCTTAGATCATGTACTCTGGGAAGGCCAGCTATCCCGGCCCGAGCAGCCCGATGGAGAGGCCCGTGTGGGGAGGAACCGTAGCCTCCAGCCAATGGCCACAAGAAACTGCAGCCTCCTGCCAGCAGCCAAGTGCGTGATGTAAAGTGGGCCCTTCAGCCAGGGATCCTGTCCAGCCATCAGAAGGCTGAAGCCTGGGTTGACATCTCCACTTGAGCTTCATGGGAGACCCTCCCTTCCTGACCTTCAGAAGCTGCGTGAGGTAATAAATGCTGCGTGAAACCACTAAACGTTGGGGGTAGATCTTTGTTATGGAGCAATGAATAACCAACATGCGCTGCCTGAGGACCTGATGGGTTGTGTATCTCCCAGTCGGGCTGCTTGCTGGCAGTTGAATTCTGGGAAATTCCTCTGATGTCTAAAGTAATTCTCTTTTTGACTTGCGCTCCCTTAAGTTGCTGCTTGTTTCCAACCAAATCATCGTAAATCCATAATCTTTGTAGGCACCGTTTTTGAACAGACACAGAACACGCCTTTGAGTGGACCTGGTTGAGTTTACACAACCATTCTCCTCTGGGCGGGCGGCCGTGATTTCCGTTTCCGTTTTCTCTCTCTGTTACGAACAATGCCACGATGAATGTCTTCAACACTCAAAGCGTTTTTGTTTTTTTTTTTTAACATCTCCAGTGATGTCTTCAAGAGGTCTTCCTAGAAGTAGGATGAGTGGGCCAGAATATATGGGCCGCTTTACGCGATAAAAGTGCCCTGCTAAATAACTTCCCATAAAAACGGCACCGACACTCTCACCAGCGGTAGATGTAATTGCCCATCTCGCCTGCCCTTCCCAGCATTAGGTTTCTCTCCGTTGGGGTTGCATCCTCCCATCATTTACTGGGGCCCTGCGGGCTTGGCTCTGTGCTTCGTGCCGGGGGCCATGGTACCCAGATGTCACACTCTTTAAGCAGCAGCCATGGTGTGCCAGACCCTCTAGGGTCTACACAAGTCGGGAGAGATCTATGTCGTTTCTTTTATTTAAAATGAAGTAGATGCTAAACACCACTTAAAAATACATTAATAATGGTGTTGGCATGTTATTCATCTTGAAGCAATGACAGATGTTTCCCTCAGCAAAATGCTGAAGTGGGAGAGTGGTTTAGGGAGTTAGGCGATTGATGGCTTTCTGTCAAGAGGCCCGTTACCTCTCGCCTGGACGACCCTCTTGCTGAACCCCTGCCTCCAGCTCCCGCGCCATGGCTCGATCCGTCCCCCATCCCGATATCTAGTTAATCTTGCTGATGTGGTTTGGGGAAGTGGGCTGGGTGCTGGGCTTGCAGTCAGGTGGCCAGGGTTCTGGTCTGGGCTCTTCCACTGAGCTCCAGGGTGAGGAGGACCCCTGCTTTCATGTCCCCCTTTCCTCAGATCAGCAGCCCGACTTTCTTTTGGGGTCCCACCCGGCCTCTTTCTCAGGCTGGGGGCATCGTGCGGGACTGACACTGCCCTCCTCACCTCACCCCTGCTCCCGAGGAGGTGTATTATTACATGCAGGCTTGGCCACTTCGAGGTCTGCAGACCTCTGGCCCAGGGATTGGCTCAAGGGGCGTACATGTCCTAAGCTGAGCCAGCCATTGTTTGAGGCCTGGATCCAGCCTTGCCTGACGTTCACCCGTCAGCATTCTAGTGACGTGAGCCAGATCCAACTCCTCCTCCTTTTTCTTCAAGTCCCTGTGAATCGGACGCTTGTTGCTTGTAAACAAAAGAGTTGTGACTGATACACAGCGTGACCTTGAATAAGACCTTTCTCTTTGGCACCTTCAGTTGTCGCATCTGAAAAGCGAAAGTGTTGGCTTTTCTGACAGCCTGGGAGGTTCAAGTCCCCCAACTGGGTTTTGGGACCCCACACACCGGGAGGGTCACAGACGGATGTATTGGCTCAGGTGGTACCTTAGTCTTTGTGCAGACTTGACAGGAGAAACCTCAGCGGACATGCTCTGCCCAGGCCTCCGAAAGGCTGCCCTGGAGCAAAGACAGTGGCAGAGCAGACCCCCCTGGGGTAAGGGGAGACCCAGGGGTGTTGGGGTTCCATAGTGTGAAGCACTGACCAGCGGTGGCTCCCAAGTACCTTCAGGATTAAGTCGTATCTCTTCAGGTGGGCAGAAGGCCAGGCTCCACACAGGGCTTAAGGAATATTGAATGAATGAATGAATGCATGAACAAATGCTCTTTATGAGTAGGCTCTTGCCAAGCTCCCCAGCCCTCAACTCTGACCCTCTGACCCCTACCCTGCACACCTCCACGCACGCCTCCTTGGGCTGCCATGTTCTTCTATGCCTCAGTGGTATACACGCTGCTTCTTCCGCCTGGCATTCCCTCCCGCCACCCGCCTGGCAAACTCTCACTTCTCCTTAACACTCAGCTCATTCATTCACTGATCAGCAAGTATTTCCGGAGCCCCTACTATGTGTGGGTTCTATTCTAGGTGCCAGTATTGGCCCGAACAGGCAAAGTTTTGTTCTTGCGTAGCTTATTCCTTGGGGCAGGGGTGGGGGTGGGGGTGGGGGTGGGGAGGGAGTACAGAGGGTGTCAAGAGGGTGATAAGTGCCATGGAGAAAATTCAGCTGGGAGGTAGAGGTGTTGATGGGGCACCGTTGTTTATGTTTTTGATGGAGGGTGGCCAGGGAAGGTTACTCTGGTCAGTGACATTTAAGCTGAGATCTGAAGGAGAGGTGGGAGTGTGGATATGCCAGAAGGATAGTCTCTGATGGAGGGAACAGGAATTGCAAAGGAACTTAGTGGGTGGGTGGGGGGAGTGAGCTTGGAATGTTTTAGAAATGGTGAGGGGACCCCTTTGCTGGAGTAAGGCACGGAGGTGAGGGTCAGAGGGTAAGAGCAGAGGATGGGAAGGGCAGCTGTGCAGGGCCATGTCGGCCGCTCGCTGGCCTCGTATCTGCGCGGGGGAGTGAGACCAGGGCAGAAGCAGGGAGGGGGTTGCAAGGCTCTGGCAAAACTCCAGCGAGATGGCAATCCAGGGCGGAAGTGGTCAGATCCCGCATCCGATTCTGAGGGGGGAAGGGGCAGATGTGTCCGCGTGGGGTGCTGGAGACAGGGAGGGGGGAGTGTGGTTATGTACGTGTTGGGAGGCTGCAGAGAGCAAGTGGGGGGACAGGGCGGCCTGGAGTTGGGGTTGGGCATGTTGCCTTTGAGATGCCCATTACTTAGCCACGTGACTCCTGGAAGTCAGGGGAGACATAGGACTTTGGAGTTCTGGGGGAAAGGTTGAAGCTAGGGGTATGGGTTTGGGCATCGTCAGCAGAAAGAACATGGCTAAAACCAGAGAACCCTGTGGGTCACTTGGGGAGGGAGCAGGGGTGGAGGAGATGAACTCCTACAATTGGAGAGGCAGGGGAAAGACCTGAGAGAGGCCATCCCAGAGCTCAGAAGGAGGCAGGCCTGTTCCTCCGTTCCTCGTGTCCACGCTGCTGGCCAGCCACGTAAACGGAGGGTTGGGGCTTGGCTGTTGGGCCCAGCCACAGGTACGCAGTTGGTAACCTTGACAAGAGCGGTGGGGACAAAATCTAGTTGGAGCAGGTACCAGAGGGAAAGGGGTGGGAAGGTTTGGAGGCAGCGACAGAGAAGAGTTGGGGGTCAGGGGTCAGGAGTCAGAGGATGTGTCTTGGAGCAAAGCCTGAGCGAGAGGAGGGAGCTAGGGAATGGGACATGGTGGAGGTAATGGAGGGGGCTGGGTGAGTTCCGGGAGCAAGGAAGAAGCAGAGGGAGAAGTGGGGGCATCTCAGGCAGAGCTTCGTGGGGCTGGGGAGCAGCTAGCTGGCGTTCAGTCTGGAGGGCGGAGGGAGGACTTTGAGAGCTTTATTTATTTATTTTTAAAATGCTCTCTGGCTCCAAAGGGGAACTTTAGAAGCCTTTGACTCTGACCCTCCTGCTGAGTGCCTTTCTGCTGCCCCCTTATCTAGGGCCCCGAGCCTGTCTGCCCAGTGGGTCCTGGCCTCTGGCCCCGCAGCCTCTGATCTCACCAGGCTGTGTGCGTGGGCCCCACTCGGCCACCCGGGCCGCGGAAGTTGGGGCCAGCAGGCATGTCCTGGGCAAAGCCAGGGCCTCTCTGGCCGTGTGAGGGCCCTTTGTCCCTGGTGGCGCTGCAGTTTGATCAGGCCCTACTGGGGCCGGAACTAGCCTCTGATACCCAGCAGACAAAGGGCCTCTTTGAGAGGCCAGGAAGTGAGCAGCTGGGATTTATCCGCCCAGGTTTTTGTAGGACCGTCTGAGGGCCAGAGAGCTTGGAGCCCTGGACTTTCCCAGACCTTGGTTACTATTCCGTCACTGACACCATTACTGGATGGAGAAGCCTCTCCTTCTGCATCTCATTGCTCGGCTCTGAGTTACCCCCAGCCCCGCTTCCTGCCTCGTACCCAAGGGATCCGTCTGGGGTCTCACCACCCAAGAGAGACTGAGGTATGAGTCCAAGTTGTGACAGAACTCACTACGTGCCCGATAAAACCCACTGGAGCATTTTCCATGTATAGACTCAGTGAAGCCTCGTAACAGCCCTGTGAAGGTGAGACTGTTATTATCCCCATTTTACAGATGAGTAAATGAAGGCATATAGGGTTAAGTAACTGGCCCAACCTGTAAGGGGTAGGACTGGGGCTTGGCCCCAGGCAGTATCTAACTTGGGCTCACGTAAGATCATGACTCCTAAACCCCCACGTTTTACTGACGGCCCGAGAAGGGAAGGCTGTTGTGCAAGTCACCCGGCCAGTTGGTGCAGCAGCTGGGGCCGGAGCCGGGGGCTTAACCTCAAATCCCAGCTTCTGGGTGTTACTCGCCTGACCTGGGGCAAGTCCCTTACCTCTTCTGAGGCTTCCCCCCACTCGTCTTGGGGACAGTAACCCCCCTTTCACAGGATCATCTGTGCTGCCTGAGGGAAGCGACGGGCGTGTGTGCTCTGCAGAGCCTGGCGCTGGGCACGGCCTCGAGGCAGCAGCATCTTTCCTGCCCCTGTCCTGCTCCCAGGTGCCATGCTGATCACAGCTTAGGGGGTGACAGTTCCAAGACATTTACACCTCATTAGCGGCCTCTGGAACATCCCCTAAAGCCACAGCTTTTCACCTGGGTATCAGCCCGAATCACCTGGGGAGCTGTGTAAACACGGTGCCCTGAGTCCCACCCCGGAGACTCTGAGCCAGTCTCCTTCAAGGCTTTATAGCCAAAGGAAGGCCTGACTGTGACGGGTGGTCGAGGAGAGACTTGCAAGCCTGGAGTGGGGTGGGTGGGTGGTTTTTCCCACACCCCAGTGTATCCAGCCAGCCCTGACGGAGAAGCAGCTCCCTTACCTGGTGGGCCAGCTAATTGAGCCTGCTGTGCTTTGCACTTAATTAAAGAGGAAGGGAGTCAGCGGTGAGGGGGCTCAGGGAGCTAGGGGCTCAGGGAGCACCCTGCTCTGTCAGGAGTCGCTGCTCAACTTCCCCCAACGAATCCTCATTTCCACAGTCTTTTCCTGAGGGGACAGGATCTAGTCCCTGTTCCTTCTCACTGCCCTTTTCTCCTTTCCTAGTAACCGCTGACCTTCACGACCGTGAGCTCTGTCCCGGGCTGCGGCCCCCCCAACAACTCTATGCAGTAGGTACACTTGCTGTGCCCATTTAATAGACGGGGAAAGAGACCACAAAACCACTTGCTCAAGGTCAAACGGCTGCTAATCTGTAGGCTAAGAATTTAAGTATGAACTCTTAACCCCTACTCAGTGCTGCTCTCTCAGATGGGAATGCAAACCCAGGCAGGCTGCAAAGAACAGGAAATTTAGTTAGCAATATTGAAAAAACTAGGGGCTTATCATTCTCACATAATGAGAAATCTAGAGCTTGGTGCAGTAGCTCAGCAACACTGTCAGAGAACAGGCTCTTTCCACTCCACTGTCCCTAACCCGTGGGTTTTTTTTTTTTTTTTTTTTTTTTGCCCTCAGAATTCCAAAGTGGCTGCCACACCTCCAATTTACATTTGCATCCCAAGCAGAAAGGCAGAAGAAAGATCAAAGGTCTCCAACTTGGGAGGCGTTGTCTCATTTATTTGTTATTAAGTGAAGCCCTTCCTAGCCCACTCTCACCTAGAGCTCTTGGCCAAAACACACCCCTGGCTACCTTGGCTGGAAGGTAGGAAAATGAGACATTCACCTTCCAGGGCAAGGTGCTGGGGAACCACCCCACGTTCCTGCCTGGTCATCTGTTGTGGTCTCTCCTTGCAGGTCTCTTCGCTCGTTCACTGTCCCCCAAGAAGCTCTATTCCAGCCATGGGGAGTCAAAGGACTTTTTAGGTGTCTTTGCCATCCAAGATGTGGGCAATGACAGGGAGCCCAGAGAGCTTGAATATCAGAACGACTTATTTTGGGGGCCTCAGTTTCCTCATCTGTAAAATGCGGGCTTAAACCTCCCTGCCTGGCAGGGCGGCCAGGATCAAAGGAGCGAGTTTGCACAAAGTACCTGGGCCACCGTGGCTGAGGAGTGGCAAGTGGCATATGGCGTTTGGAGGGTTGCTGATGGCAACTTGCTGTCCTTGTCTAGGCTTCGGGTTCCCCAGCTGGAAAATGGGAGTGAACGAACTGTATCTATGCCATAGGGTGGTTCTGAAGATTAAATGAATTTATTCCAAAGTGCTTCAGTGACTCTATTTTTGATGATTTCCTTGACAGATTGGGAAAGATTCCTAGAAGGGTGAGGCCCTTTTAAAGTTCTTATTCCACAAAGAGGTGCTATTTTCAGCAGATTTGAGGAGAGAGGTGGGGCCAGGAGCTGGTGAAGGGAGGGAGGCCCTGCAGAGGTCCTCAGAGCTCCCCAACCCCTCCTCTCCAGGTCCCGCTGCCTCCAGAGAGGGCCCGAGGGACCCATCAGGTTGTCTGTCCTCCACCGACATGTATTGAGCTGGCCCGAGTGCCCTACCACCACAGCCCCAATCAATGGCTCTCTGCTGGGCTTTGAGCCAGTAACCGTAGTGGCCTGTAGTGGCCTGGAGGCGCAGAGGGGCTCGCTGAGGCCCACTTTGAGACTCTGGCTTGCTCAGGAGGGATACAGACAATTTCTGCTTCTCTGTGCCTTCGTCTCCCTGTGACTCAGCACCCTGGGGAATAGGGGGATGGTGGGAATGCTGTAGCCCCACTCCCCATCATTCCATTCTTTCTGGGTCCCTGGTCTCTGTCTGGGCCCAGCTCTCTGGAGGCCTGGAGGGCAGAAGCAGGTGTGAGTGTGCTGGGATAGGTGAGTCATCGGATTCCAGTCCTGGTCTGCACTGACCCGCCATGTGACCATGGGCTGGTGCCTTCTGCTCTTGGGCTCCTCGCTTCTGTAAAAAGGTCCCCATTCTAAGCCGCTTCCAACTAGGACATCTCTGTGACTGTGAGTCCATGACTCGGAGTGTCCCCTGCCCAGGGGCAACTTTTAGCAGATCTTGGAGTTCACTGTCCAGGAAGATGTCCTTCCCTCTGCCTTGAGCTGGAGACGTGCGGGTTCATGGGTGCAGTGCGCCCCCTGGTGGCTCCTCTGGAACACTGCTCGTCCATGACCCAGTCTCCCAGTCCTCTGCTGGGCTGTGACTGGCAGTACCGGGAAGAGCTAGGGGAAGCAGCTGTCTTTCCTTTTGCAGGTGGGTAGGTGGAGGTGGGGTTGCAATAGTTTCTACGAAGTGTTCTGGCCCCCAAATGTAACCCTGCCACCGACAACCCCACTTCAGAGAAACTAAGGTCCTGGCTGGGACCTTTCCTCTTATTTCCAGGGAGTTGATGTGGGTACCTTGTCTCTGTGAGGCGAATGGCTCATCCTCACGTTGTGGATGAGAAGACTGAGTCTTCGAGGCCTCGGGAGCATTCGCTGCTGCTGGACCAGGCCTCAGACCTGCTCTGTGCTGGGACGTCTCGGAGACACTGGCCTCTCAAGCTGGACTCACGTGGTTCCCTCTGCTCAACTAGTGTCCCTTTTTGTGGAGGTCCCGGCTCAAGAGCTCTTTTATTTATTTATTTTATGGTAACATATCCATAACACACAATCTATCATTTTAAGCATTTTAAGTGTCTGATTCAGCGGCATTAAGTACATTGACGTTGTTGTGCAGCATTGGCACCATCCGTCTCCCCAAACTCAAGCTCCGTACCCACTAAACAATAACTCCTTATTCTCTTTTCCTCCAGGCCCTGGGGACCACTATTTTATTTCCTGTGTCGGTGAATTTGACGATTCTAGGTACCTCATATCAGCAGAATCATACAATATTTGTCCATTTGTAGCTGGCGAATCTCACTTCGCATAATGTCTTCGAGGTTCATCCACGCTGGAGCGTGTGTGTCAGAATTTTCTTCCTTTTCAAAGCCGAATCATGTTCCGTTGTATGTATCGACCACATTTTGTTCATCCATTCATCGGCGGATGCACGCTGGGGTCGTTTCCACCTTTCGGCTCTTGTGAATAGTGCTGCCGTGAACATGGATCTACCCTTTCAATTATTTTGGATATGTACCCAGAGGTGGAATTGCTGGATCATGTGGAATTTACGCTTGATTTTTTTTTTTTTTGAGGAATTTCCATACCGTTTTCTATAGTGGCTGCACCGTTTGACATTTCTATCAGCAATGCACATGGGTTCCCGTTTCTCCATATTCTTGCCAATGCTCCTTATTTTCTTCCTTCCTTCCTTCTTTTTTTTTCTTTTATAGCAGCCACCCTAATGGATACGAAGCAGAATCTCTGCGAAGTGGTTTTGATTTCCATTTCTCTGATGATTCGCGATGTTAAGCATTTTTTTCCCAGGTACTTACTGGTCTTTTATTTTTAACCTAACACCTATTTTCCCTGACCAGCAGCTTGAGCATCACCTGAGAACTTGTTAGAAATGCTAATTCTTAGACCTCATCCAGGGCAGACCGAATTGGAAACTCTGGGCCTGGAACTCAGCAATCTGGGTTTAAGCACACTCTGGGTAATTCTGATACACACTCAAGTTTGAGAACCACTGGTCTGGGCATTGTGCCAGGCACTTTGGAGCATTGTTTCATTTCTTACATTATTATTATCCCCATTTGACAGATAAGAAAACCGAGGCTCAGAGAGGTGGAGTCCCTCCCTTAAGTCATGTGGAGTAGAAGCATCAAGCTCCTGAACTGCCTATGTGATGCCTTCCCTGGGATTCACCACAAGCCTGGGGCCGGGGTTCCCTGCATGGCCAGCAGGAGGAGCCCTTAACTTAGGACCCAGAGTGTAGGCTGAGAAGGCGTGGGGAGGACAGAGCTCTGGAGCCCATGGAAGCTGGGCAGGACTCTCAGGGCTGACCCCGCCATCAGTCCCACAGCACTGAACTGGCCTTCAAGTCTCCTACTTGCACTCTCAGCCCCTGACTGTAAAGAACCCTGGGGGGGGCTCGGGGCAACTTGGTCGAAGTTTGAGAAGCATCATTAACCAGCCCCAGATTTCCCCATCTTTCAAATGGTCTTACCATCCTTGCCTTGAGGATCGATTGAAAACATGAAAGGACCTTCAAGTCGGAGGCATTTTGGCTCCCTGGAGCGTTGAGATGAATGATTTGGAGGAACGGAAAAGCGCACATTCACTGGGTGTTGAATATGTGCTGGCGCTCTCAACGTGACATTGTATTTGATGCCAACGTAATGAGATACGGAATATTATCCCCACTTCCCAGATGAGGAAACTGGGCTCCGAGAAAAGAAGTGAGTTGCTCAAAGCTCACATGGCCTGAAAAAGGCAGAGCTGGAGTTCAAACTCAGGTTTCTCCCTTCTTCCAGGCAGCTGTCTAGACAAAGGACTAACGTGCTGTCTGAGAAGAAACGGGAGACAAGGAGGCAGAGCTGCCGCCCTCCCTCCCTCCCTCCCTCCTCCTTGCGCTCTTGAGTCTAGGCTGTCCTCTTTGGCTCTACCACCCACTAGTTCCGCCCCCTTGGGCCCATCACTCCATGCCTTAGGCTGAATGTTTGTGTCTCTTCTCCTCCTGCATTTATATGTTGAAACCTAGCCTCCAGGTGATAGTATCTGGAGGTGGGGCCTTTGGGGGGTGATTAGGTTATGAGAGCAGAGCCCTCACGAATGGGATTCGTGCCCTTATAAAAGGGACCCAGAGAGCTCCCTTGCCCTTCTGCCATGTGAGGACCTGCGAGAAGACAGCCATCAATGAACCAGAAAGCCAGCCCTCACCAGATGCTTGATCTTGGACTTCCAGCCTCGACAACTGTGAGACAACATCTCCGTTGTTTATAAGCCACCCAGTCTACGGTATTTTGTTATAGTGGCCCGAACAGACTAAGATACTTCCTCCTTGAGCCTCAGTTTTATCATTTGTACACTAGAGATAATAAAACTTGGATTAGTCAGGATTTTCACAGTCTGGGACATACAGGGTTACAGCTGGTCTCACGGATGGAAACAATAAGGTGGCCTTCTCTGTCTGTTGGTGTCCACAGGTCCCTCGGTTTCTGAGTCTGCCTGGAGCTCTCAGATCTGTTGTCTCTAGGTGGTGGCCTCATTTTCTCCTACTGCAGATAGGTTTCATCGATGGGGTGGGTGAAGTCAGGAGGGCAGGGCTGCAGGCAACATTATGCTATGTCTCTCAAGCTTAGCCATGCTAGGGAAACAGACAGGGTCTTTACCAACATCCAAATATAAAATCCCAAGGAAGAGTCTGATTGGCTGGGGTTGTCTAATCCTGGGCCAATCGCTGGGCCAATTGGAGATGAGACATTCTCATTGGCCAGATCTAGCTTGCATGTCCACCTTTATGGTCAGGAAGAGGGGTTCTGTGATTAACAATCTCACCAGAACCACTTGGGATTGGAATCAAAGCAATCAGTAACAGAACACATCAGACCATGTGCCAGAGCTGTTCCAAGCGCCTTAAATGCACAAATTCATTTAAGTCTCACAGCAAGATTTCATTTTACAGGCAAAGGAACTGAGGCGGAGAGGCACATGGCTGGTGAGTGGTGCTGCCGGGATTTGAACTTAGGCTGCTCCCAGAGCTCAGGCTCTTTGTTCACCTAAAGAACGACTCTAAAGGTTGTAGAGTCGTCAAAAGCAGAAGGAAGGGCCGTTTGGCAGGAAAAGACAACCATACCCCTTCTTTCACTATGAGATCATTTGATGACACAGAAGTCACCAGCCCTGGGCTCGGCATGCAGCGGGCCTCTTGAGATGAAGGTTCTTCACTTTCCTTGGAAATCAGGGCAGATAAGCTTCATCCTCAAAGAACCGGGTTGGTGCCTGGCTGAAAGGGCTCTGTGGATGTAACCCCATCCTGCAAAGGACCACTGCCCCTCTGACATTTGGTCTCTCCCCAGCATCCCCGCTGCCCGGGACAGAGGTGTCTCTCTCACTCAGTGTGGAGGGGCCCCAGGGGAGGGCCAGGAGCCAGGTCTGGCGTCCGAGGGTTCCAGGCTCCACTGGGGCCTCGTACTCCCTCCTGGGCCTCATGTTCCTCCCCTCTGTGTTATCATTGGAGCCTGTGGGTCGTGGGCCCATAGGGGCTTGGGTGGGCCTCTACTGGGTACACAAACACAAGTCCGCCATCCAGTGGCCCTGTGAACAAGGCAAGCCCTCAGCAGAACTCGATAAGGCTTCCAAAAACAAGACTGCCCCCCCCATGCTGCATTCCTCCCTCCTGCAGAGAGCTGTTAATTTATGCTAATTAGATGCATGAAAACCCAAAGTCCCCAGTGAGTCCAAGGGGACAGGGAGGATCCAGCTGGCCGAGCAGAAGATGAAGTGGACCTGTGTTTCTCTGGCTGCCTGGTCCCTACCCTTACCTGGGCCCCCAAGAGGCCACAGTTCTCCTGACCCCCTGCCTTGCCAGGCTGGAGGGGCTGGGCCTTGTCCTTGGTGTCAGGGATCCTGGGAAGGGGGAGGGGTAGGGGTCTCAGGGCATGTTGGCTGCCTGTCTGGGAAACGGCCCTGACAGCCATTATTTCATTGACTCCTCTCCTGATCACCCCTCCCCCGACTTTCCTCAATAGGAGTCACTGTGGCCGTCAGGAGAGGAGGCCAGGAGGGGTTTAGCAGCGTGGTGCAGAAGAAGGCAGCTGGTGACAGCTCTAAAGTCAGGCAACCTGGGGCTGAGCCCCTGAATTGGCCATTTAATACTGTGTGACCTTGAGCACTGTGTTTGTCTTCTGTGCCTCAGGCCCCTCATCAGTAAAATGGGGAGGATACCAGTGCTTCCTGCACAGGTGCGGGGGATTAGATGAAATGCCGCGTGAGCTGGAGGTGAGCAGGAGCTCGGCCATATCGGCAGTGACCGTCAGCAACCGGTGGAGTGGGTGGGAGCCACTCCATCTGTCTGACTCTGAAGTCCAAGCTGTTCCAGAGGCCCAGGCTTTTTACTCCTGAGGAGCCTGGGGACGAAAAGACTCCGGAGGCCCAGGCTCATTCCATCCAAGGCCTCTACCTCACATTATATGCCAAGTGCAGAGTGACGGTGGGTCTCTAGGGACGGCTCTTGGCTCCTCCAGCCCTGGGCGGGCAGCCTTGGGCCATGGGAAGGGTGCCGCTCCAGCCCCGGTCCTGCTTTTGCCCACTGTGAAATGAGATCCGTACCTTGAGCGCCCCGTGGTCCACAGGTGGTATGTGGGCATTGTCGTTTCTACCTTTCTACCTTCGCCTGTGCGTGTTCCTGCCACCGGATGTGCCTTTCTCACTTCTCTCTTCTTTCCTGGGCACAGACTGCATGTGCCAGGCCCACAAGGGCCTGATCACGGTCTTGCTGACATTCCATTTCCTTGACCTTCTGGGACGATCCTCATTGTACTCACTCATTCACCTCACCTCCGCATTCACTCGGTTGCTCTCTTCAGGGTTAATTTGCACTTCGCACAGTGCTAAGCATCTACCAGGACTGGACAAACCTCACTCGTGCTGTACAGTTTTATTTTTCCATTTCTGGCTTTGGTTTTTCCCATCTGTACCATGCTGGATGCCATGGCCTCTTGAGGGTCTGGGGAACTGGCAGCTGAGTTATCTTTTTCTGGGCTTATCATGACTTCTGGTACCATGAGGGAGCTCAGAGACAGGGGGCTGGCTTCCTTGGACTTCTGGAACCATCAGAGCCAAAGTGATCAGGTGATTCTGGGTGGCCCATCTGGGGGCCTGGACCTCGCAGCCAGGAAGAATTAATTTAAAATTTCCATGGAGGGACTGGCTCCCATTCCTGGCCACGTGAGTTATTTTGGGACACTCTGGCTAGTGCTCTCTGCACTTGACCAAATAAACTGTCCCCAACCAGCGAGGCCCGGAAATCCCCCCACCACCCTCGTTTACGACCTTGCTGTGCTTAGTGGCCGGAATCTGGTGTATGCTTTGAATTCCTTAAACCTGGGCTGGGTGGAGTGGGCACAGGACCCTAAAATGTCCTTACCTATTAATGGCACTGTGGTCTTTGGTCTGGGCAGGGGCATCCTGAACCAAAAAAATAAAAATAAAAATAAAAACAAACATAAACAATCCTAATGTCACCCTCCGTGAGGCCCTCCTGTGTGTGACAGGTATGTGATATAGCCCAGACCAGGGAGAAAACCATTTGCCTGTCAGCTGGTCACAAACACATACACAGCCACAGGAAGGGGCAAAACAAACCTGTAATTTTTCCACTGAGACTGCTCAGCCCTTACAAAGTTGGCTATGTTTAAGTGTCTGAGTGTCCAGGGGTCTCTCTTCCTCTTTGCCATTGCTTCGTCCTCCCAACCAGGGGCTTGTACCCTGCTGCTCGCTCTCTGCAAGGTTCTGCCTGAAGACAGGTATTCCCAGCTGGCCTGGGAGAGCCAGAGACAGTCCCACTGTCCTCTTTGCACATCTTCCAGCTCAGCATCCTCAAGACAAGCCTTTCTCAGGGCCTGGGGAGGAGGAGGCCCCTCACATTGGACAGTTTTGATGATCACAGGGCTACGGGGTTCCCTTCCCCCTGATCCCAGCAGTGAGACAGAGAAGAGACAGGGCTCAGAGACAGGGCCAGACTTCTTTGTCCTTTCTCTTAGGGTAACAGCAGTGCAGCAGCCACCACTTACTGAGCACCTACTATGTGCCAGGCCTGATGCCCAGTGCTCTATATAATTTCATTTAATGCCCATGATAACCCCATGGGGGAGAATCTATTCAGGGCTGTGTGGGTAGACAGGTTCTCTGAAAAAAGAAACAAAACTAACACTTATTGCTGACTAGTACTGCTTGTCAATTCCATGGTGTAAATACTTCTGCTGTGACCAATAAGGTCACCGAACACAGGACATGTATGCACAGCTGGCCTCACAAGCCAGGGGTAGCGGGTGGGGACGGGGTGGGAGCCTCGCTTCAAGTATGCTGCTGGTCTATTCTTATTCCCGGTTCACACATGGTGGGTAGCGATTGCAATGTGCAAACTCAGGCGTGTGAGAAAAGCAGCTTTTTCTTTCTATTTTCTGAACTGACCTTAATTTCTATTTGGCACCTTCACCCCATTAGTGATGGAAACATTATACTCTAGTCATTCCGAGTCTTCCAGGCCCTGCCTTAGGGTTGTCTAAGGTCTGGGGGTTTAGGCAGCATTGGGGAGGGGCGCATCAGACCCCAGTGCTGTCATCTCCCGGCTTCCCCTTCATTGTCCTGTTCCTGTCTAGTCCTCACAGAGCACTTCTGAGTCCTCCCTCATTCCTGATTACGAGGTCCCTTCAGAGCCACCAGCTTCCAGGAGCCATGTTGGTGCCACGCCCCTGCCACATTTTCTAAACTATACAATTCAAAAAGCAGTGAATTTAACTCCTTTATTATATGTGTTCTTCTTGGTGACTTCTTAGGATAGCAGTCTGCCTAGTCACCCCCATGTGGGGCCTGGGGGTAGGGGGCTGAGAGGGGTTGAAAGGGACAGAGAAAATTCTGGGGGAAGAGGCGTTGGTGAATATTTCAACATGTATCTTACCACATGCTGATATGGAAGTAAATGCAGATAGGTTAAGTGACCTTGCCCTAGGTCATCCAGGGGTCAGAGACCACAGTGGCGCGTAACCCAAGTTCCCAACTCCCCATAGAAACCACTAGTGAGAGCATCATGGATACTGAGCTTGTCCCTTGGACTGGATGGGACACGGAGGCCTAGAGAGGGGAAGGCACTTACCTAAGTGTCTGCGCAGGGCAGTGCGCTCTCTGGACATCCTTTCTCCTCTCATTTGCTGGAGGTGCTGTTTTGAAAGGATAAGGTGGTGAGGAGCTGGGAGGAGCCAGCTTTCCTTCAAGGCGGGCTGTTTCTCCTCCTGGCCTCTTCCGGGCATCTTGGCTGAGAGAACTTAGATTCATTCCCCTCTCTCCCCGCAACTTCACCTCTTATTTTCTAACAACTCAAACGTGTATAACAAAGTGCGAGAGCGCAGTATAAAAACCTGTTTTCCCTCTTTTCTGAGAGTCAGCTGCTGCCTCGGTGATGGGTCACATCCCCTGAGCATTTCTGCTGTGTCTTTCCTACCGACAGGGACAGCCGCCCCCCAGGAACACAACGCAACAGAAAAACCAGGACCCCAATGCGGACGCGTCTCTTCGGCAATCCTCAAGCGCCACCGAGGTCCTCCTGTTGTCCCAGAAATGTCCTTGCGTTGAGCTGTCCTGTCTCTCTAGTCACCTTCAGCCTAGCCCAGTTGGCTCCTCATTTTCGCATCTCTTCCTGACTCTTGTGGCCCTTGACGCTGTCGAAGATTCCAGGCTCGCTGCTTGGGAGATGATTCCGCGTTCTGAGTTTGCTTCCTCTGGTTAGGTTCCCGCTGGGCCTCTTTGGCTAAGCTGTCACAGAAGCCCTGCTGCCTTCTCGCGGCCTCCTACCCGGGGGCCCTCGTTTCGGTTTTCCCCCCTTCCTGAGGAAGTCCACGTGGGCTCCTCAACTCCGATCAGCCTGCTGGCTTCTCCACCACCGTCAAGCTACTCTATTTCCCCTTGGTAATGGAAAAGCATTTTGCGAGGAGGTACCTTGAGACGATGTAAATAAGCTATTCCTCATCAGACTTTCTTTCGTTCATTTATCCACGTCAGTACGGACTTACGGTTTCCTGTTTTCCTCAATGGGTGAAAATGTGTTACTGTCAGTTTTCATTCGGATGCTCCAAGGGGCTGGAGAGGGTCCCTTCATGCGGGCGCCTGTGTTCCCATTGTTCTTTGAGTATATCCGTATTTTCTGGTATAAAAAGATCTTCTGGGCTTATCTTGTTCTGTCCCTGGCCCAACTCTGGAATTGGCCATTTGTTTAAGGAAGGGCCCGATTTAAGTTTTCCCCGTGATTCCCAAATGAGGTAGAACACAGTTATTGTATCGTCTGGGTCCGCGCATGTGTGTTACATGTGTGTTAAGAGTTGATGTATGAAATACAACACTAAAAAAAATCCCAAACACTTTATAGCTGTGTTGGGCTATTCTTATTTTTTAAAAAATACGCTCGAAACTTTGAAAGCTGGGTGAGGGTGTCATGGGATTGTGCCCTGGGCTTCTGGTGGTTTCTACCTCGTCCCCTGGTCTATGAGGCTCATGTTCTCTGCCTGGCCCCTCCCGCCTTGGCCAGCAGAGCTGGAGCCCAGAGGGGTGCAGGCGAGGCTGAGGGTTCCGCCAGAGCAAACACAGCTTCTGTACGCAGCCAAAGGAAACAGCCCTGGGTCAATATTAGCTCGTGCAGAACAGGCCAGAGGAATGTGCAGTGTGTCCCCTGCGGCCTCTGGGAGGGAGAGGGAGGGTGGTCTCAAGAGCTCACACAGGAGCCCTTGATGTCACTGGTCCAATCTCTTTCTGTGTGGATGGGGTCCAGGGGTTGGAAGTGTCAGGGATTTGTCTTGGGTCACAGTGTGAGTGGCCAGTCGGCCATCAGAACAATTATTTGTGTTTTTCATTTTTCCTTCAGGTGTTTCTGCTTTTTCCCCGTGGCTTCTCGGAGGCAGCAGAAGGCAGGTCAGTGAGCACTGGACTGGGAGTCAGGAATCCTGGATTCTAGTCCTGATTCTGCCCGGTTCTGCTGTGTGACTCTGGGCATGTTACTGCCTCCCTCTGGGCCTCCTTCTTCCTTTATCCCAAAGATCCCCTCCCCCTGCGAACTGTAAACCCTGACCCCAGGGCCTCTGTGCCCTAATTCAGATTCTCAAACTCAAAAGTCATTATGGGCCAGGTAGAGAAGGTAAATGTATAACGCGAGCGCTCATGAGATGACAGGGAGAGGTGAGGACTATGGAGAGCTAGAAAGCGTGCCCTGCGTGAAGGCATTCGAAGTGAAACAGTGACGAGATCCATGAACCACGTGGACACAGGAAGCGCCGAGAGTTTACAGGCCCAGAAAGACAGAACCCTTGCTCTCTTTCCTTGTCGTGTTCTTTGTCACACATGACCCCGGTAGAGAGGGAAGCCTGGCCAGGGCTGCAGCCATCGGGCCCAGGGAAACGTCCCAGTGGGCACTGTAAGGCTTGGCTCTGAAATGTGGCCCTGAGAAGCAGGGAGTGGGCCCAGCAGGGCCTGGGAGTCACGTGGTCCCTATTCTAGCCTTTTTGCTGGGCCGATTGAGATTGCATCTCAACTCCAGTTGCCCGCCCACCTCCTGCCTTATCTTGGGCCCCTGGCTTCCTATCTCCCAACTCCAGCTGCTTCCCCCACCCACTTTCCTACCATGCAGGAGAGTCACTGACCACCAACCACTGTCCACACCCTGATGCAGCCTCTCCAAAGCCCTTCAGCTCTCATAGAAGCAGAGAACCAGCTCCTACTCATCCCAGGCTAGCATTTGGCTAATAGCTCTGCCACTTATGGGCTGTAGGCTCCTGGGTAAATTACTCAACCTCTTAAAGCCTCAATTTTCTCACTTGCGAAACAGGAGAGTGAAGGAATCCAATCTCGCTGGGTGACTGGGTTGCCGTGAGGAACAAACCTGGTATGGTAAGAGAGTGTGGTACAAAGCAGGGGCTCAGTACACATCTCTTTTCTCATTCACAGCTCCCAGCCCTTCCCAGAACAACACGTGGCCTCCTGTGATCCGCTCCCCTTCCCTTCCAGTAACCCGGGTGGCCTGTGGACAAATATCTATGGGCAACCACTCTGTGCCAGCCTCGCCTGGCCCTGGCTGAACCTCCGCTTCAGACCTAACGTACAAACAGGATTAAGAAACGGCACGATCAGGGCCCGAAAAATGGCACAAACCAGGACACATACACAACTTAGAAGCGGAAATGAGCCAGAAACAAAAGCATAAAAGTACTAGAAAAAAATATGGAGAAATTTTTATACTCCGACATTTTAACACATACTAAAACAACTTAAGATATCAATAAATTCAAATATCTTTTAAAAATGATGAAAAAAAAACCATGAGCAAGTCAAAAGTGAAATTGTAAAAGTACTTACAACTTATATTACTGACAAGACATACTTTCTTAATATGTAAAGAGCACCTTAAAATCCATAAGAAATAGATCTCCAACTAACAGAAAAAATGGGCAAAGTTTCTGACAGTTTACAGAAAAGGAAACACAAATGGCTTCTAAACACATGAAAATATTCTTTACTTATAAAACAATTTGAATTGCAATGCAAGCCACTTTCATCTACCATACGGTAAAGATCAAAAAGTTTGATAACTCGCTGTGTTGGTGAGGATGTGGGAAACAGGCACTCGTACAGTGCTGGTAAGAGTACATATTTGTACAACTTCTATAAAGAGGAATTTGTCAGTATTGGCCCAAATTGGCATGTTTATACCCTTTAACCTAGTAATTCCACTGTTAAGAAATTTATCTTACACACATACTCGAACATGTGAAAATGATGCCTATGCAATGATATCTATCATTTTTGTGTTTATAAATGCAAAAATTTGGAGATGATCTAATATTCGTTAGTTAAATGTTATTTAGTTATGAAATAGCCACTCAAAGGAATACTATGCAGCCATAACAAAGAATAGGAACACACTTAAGTGGAACACATCGTTCAGTGAAGAGCACGTGGTGCAGAACACATATAAGGTATGTGACCATTTTGATAATGGTATGTGCTTATATGTGTGTAGAAATCTCTGGAAGGAACCACCAGAAACCAGGTATTAGTGTTGCCCCATGGGAGGGTACTGGGGTAGCTGTTGGACGGGATGGAATGATACTAGTTTTTTACTTTTTATCCTTTTGTATATTTTCAATTTTCTACCATGTACATTTGTCGTCTGTTTAACAATAATTTTAAAAAAGTGAATGGAAAGAGCATTGCTTTACCTATAGGGAGAAAGGCTAGTGGGAGAACCTTGGGCATCACGCAATGAAGAAGGGGACAGGGTGGAGCCGGTCCGTACCCTGTGCACATCCCAGCATCCCTTCTCAGCAGGTCGTGTGGTGTGGCGAAAAGTAGAAAGGATTTCAAGCCTGAACCCCAACCTCAATGTGCTTCCAGCAAACCAGCTCTCCCCTGGAATCCTCAGTTTCTTAGTCTGTAAAATGGGGACAAGCACGGGACCGTCACAGCCAGGCATGTGAAAGGCCGACCCTCCGGAGGTGCTCTGTAAGCCCCCAAGAGGTTCCCATGGACGCTGGAGGGCAGCGATGCTGCGCTTTCAGCTTCCCTGGACATCTTCACTACCCTCCATCATCCCTGGGAAACCCCTGGGAGGGCAGGGCTCAGCCCTCCCGCCCCCCGCAGGAGCACACAGCCCCATTGCTTAGCAAAACAGCTGAGAGGTGGGGTGGAAAATGTCAACATCAGATTAGCCTGATGGGAAATAGCACACTTCTCCAACCACAAACACCCCCACGTTTCCCTCCAGCACAAGGGGGTTTTGGGGGATTGGGGTGGGGCTGAGGCGGGTGATACCAGTGATACCTTCAAGCCCTCTTGGCCAAGGTATCCTCAGGGGGTGGAAGGTGTACCTGCAGGGGCTCCGGACTCCTCGGCTGCTGCACCCTGTGAGACTGGAAGGGCTCTGCCTCGGAGAAGGTCTTGGTTTCACCAGGGGCCTCAGACAGCGGCAGCCTCTGATGGGTGGCACCAAAGCATGCGTCCTGCAGGCCCCTGGGAGCCACTGACATTTCTTGAGCCAGACAGGGCTTGTTCAGAATCACTCTTCAGGAAGTACGTTGGCAGGGGGGAAGGTGATAGCTGTGGGAGGACGGATGCCTCAGAGGCCACTCATCCAGGGCAACGTCCTCATCATCATTGTCTTAATATTCATAGCAATCCTGAAAGAAAGGCCAACCTATTGTCATTCCCACTTTATAGATGAGAAAACCGAGAGAGGCGGTGAGACT
This sequence comes from Eonycteris spelaea, assembly GCA_003508835.1. Classification (NCBI taxonomy): domain Eukaryota; kingdom Metazoa; phylum Chordata; class Mammalia; order Chiroptera; family Pteropodidae; genus Eonycteris; species Eonycteris spelaea. The sequence goes on from PUFA01000006.1 coordinate 11,725,642, forward strand.
GGCCCTCGGTCACACAGCTTACCGGGGATAAAGGTGGGACGTGAACCCAAGTTTGTCCCTGACAGGGTCTGCGGACTTCCCCTATACCTGATACCTCTCTAACAGAGGGGCCCACTATTTTTAGATCACTAGCGTCATCTCGATTATTCTTTTACTAAGAAGTGGTATTGTTACCCATCTGGGTGATGCTATTACTAGTATTGTAACTATTACTGGCCTTGGCCTTCCTCAGTTGGGTTTTGATGGCAGTCAGCGGGGCTGCCACCTGTGACCTCAGCCTCTCCCAGGCTTGAGGTCACCCTTATTGGGTAAGAGGCCCCCCCTACTCCAACTTTTACAAGTGGGGCCTGGGATCTAGTGGGCACCCTGCTTATATGGCAGCCCTTTGCAGGCAGGGCCTTGGTCTTGTTCACTGCTCCATCTCCAAGGCCTAGCATGAGGCCTGGTATACAGCAGGCACAATGCTTGTTGAATGAATAAATGAACGATGCAGTCACCTATCGGATTAGCATGTCCACCTTTTAGTTCCAGAGTAGGACCCTGGAACAGACCTGGGTTCCCTTGACCACAGGACCAATATGGATGGGCCCACAGGGTCTGAAGGCATGTGTCTCATTAGGAGCATTTCCCAGCACACTGCTGAGCTTCACCTGGGCGATTCTGTGGGAGGTAGTGTGGCCTTTGAGTCAGGTACACGTTCTGGGTGGCCTCCCCGTTTTTCCAGCGTTTTTAATTATTAAAAAAATTATATGTATATTCTGAATTAGTGGTCCAGGTCACCTGCTTTTCAGACAGTTGTAGGAGGACAGGGGGTCCCCAGGCCTAGGTCTGACAGCAGATCCAGCTCACCAAGCCCCTAGGCCTACGAAACTCCTTCTTTGCTTGGCGAGTGTGGAGGGCTGGACCTGGGGGGCAACCCCCCAAAACTAACCAGCCCAGGGCCTCCTTCTCCTTCTGCCTTCTGTCTCCCTCCACAGCTAGCTAGGTCCAGTGGGAGGCGGCGGTGGTTGAGCCCGGAGGTGGGAAGGGAGGAAAGCAGAAGGATTTGAGAGATAAGAGGGACGCTGGGTCCACAGGCCTTGGTGACTGGGAGGAAGTGGAGGCAAGGGGGAGGAGAGAGGGATGCTGGGCAGTGGGAAGCTGGAGAGATCCACACCCGAGGGCCCGGCTTGAGGTGTGAGTACTAAGTACATGCAGGGTGTGAACGGGGTGGTGGGGCATGGAGTCTCAGCGGCTGACCTGGGCAGGGGGCTAGCAGTAGCTGGGGTACCCAGAACAGGGCTGGAGGTCCTTGGACGGTGGCAGTGTGCAGCCTGGCCTCAGGGCCAGCTTCTCAACCTGCCCAGGGCCTTGCCCAGTGCTGGCAGGGAGAGGCCTTGGCCACAATCGGGCTCTTCAGCCTGCAGCTGGCTGGGGACAGATCTTTTAGCAGTTGCTGGAGATTTATTGGTGGCCCTGAAAGGGTTGTAGTCAGGAGGCCTGGGCCGACTGACGGGGCCTCCCAGCTGTTTACCCAGTGCCGAGAAAGGTGAGGGCAGCGAGGGCCCACTCAGGCTGGAGGGGCTCCAGGCTCTGGGTGCAGCTGCTCAGAGTAAGTAACCTGCCTGGCTCTGGGGCCTGGCTGAGGGGGCCAGGCCTCAGCGAACATGGCTTTGGACCTCTCCCTGATGTTACAGACAGGGAGACAGAGGTTGGAGTGGGGAAGGGATCGTCTCCAAGCCCCACCGTGTGTCTGTTCTCAAGTCAAGACCAGAAGCCAGGCGAATGGAGGTAGCAGAGCACAGAGACTGCGAATTTTCCCTTGCGGAAATGACCTTATTTATGCGGGCCTTTGCTTACAGTCTCCGCCACCAGAATGTTCACCTCCTGAGAGCAGGGACCTCATCTGTCCTGTCCACTGCCGTGTCCCAGACACCTAACACCTAAGCCTCTTGTGGAATGGACGAATGCATACCTGGATAGGGTTCCTTTGTCTCACAGTACAAGAGGTCCAGAGGAAACGGGTTCGAAGCTAGGACAGAGGCTTCACGATGCCACCCAGGCCCCGAGTTCTTTACGTCTCCCCCCTCCAGTATCCTTAGGCTGTGGCTTCTGCCCTCCTGCTTCCTAGATGGCTGCTGCTCCCCTGGGCATGGTGCCTGCCTGCCTGGCAGGAATAGGAGAGTTAGGACAAAGGGTAGACGGCATGTCCTTATGGAGTCTGCTCCTTTTTAATCAGGATAACCAGAGATTTCCTAGAAGTGAATTGGCCAGAACTATGAAGAGTAGTGCTTTGTCTTTTTTTTTTTTAAATCTCTGTCAGGGACTTGGTCCTTAGCAGGTCCTATCACTTTGTTGTTTGGTGGCGGTGGTTGTTTTTATTTGATTAAGTAAAAATCCCCTCTCCGGGGGAAATGCCCGAATGAGGTCTGACTCTGAGGTGTTAACGGCAGGTGTGCTACTGTACCCACTAACTTTTCAAGGACCTGGATCTACGAAATTCTTTCTGAGGTCAGGGTTAGTAGTTGGGAGGTGGGACGTGTTGACCTTCCGGTCGTCACAGCGGCCCTGGATACAGTATGACAATTCCCACTCTAGAACCTCTGAGCCAGGCAGAGGCGGGAGGGCAGTGGGTTCCCAGCTCCGGGGTCAGGGCTCCACTCCCATCACCAGTGCCCTTTCTTACTGCGGTGCCATCATCCTGGATCTTTTTGCTTGAGGGTCTTATGCCCACAGAGTCCATGGCAGCATCGACAGACCAGTAGATGGTGTGACAGTGGCCCTGGGTGCAGCCTGCGACCTCGGAATGCCTGGCTGAGAGGTAGCCTCTTTGATGGGGTGTCAGACAGACAGCCTCATGGGCCCCTGCCTGACTGCGGAACTGACCGACTGGTCACTGGAGGGCCTTCTGTCTCCAAGCCCAGGCCTGTGGTCTACCCTTACTAGGAGGGCCCTCTGAGGGACAGGGAAGTAGGGGAGGGACACTGAGTTGCATGCTCAGGCCCCAGCGCCTGTGGGCGCGCTGGGGTTTGGGTAGGAGAAAGGGGGCAAATGCTCTGTGGTTTCTTACATTTTCCAGGCCACAGCTCCAAATCTCAAAGGCAGAGTGAGGTGGTGAGGACAGCCAGGAGGGAATTACAGGCCAGTGGTCTGGCAGGAAGCTTGCCCCTGGGCCTGGGCAAGCTGCAGAAGGCACCTGGAAACCCCTGGAGGAAGAGAGCCCTGGAGCTACCTGTGGTTGCACCACTCACATGTCTCCCAAGCAGCTGTCTCTGAGGGCCACCTGCATTCCGCTTCTGCTGCTGACCAGCCAGCTGTGTGCCCTGAGGCAGGCCTCTGTCCCCTCCGGCATGCCAGGCACAGATCAACACCTCTTTGCTGTCTTTCTCTCTGGGCTGGGGCAGGGAGAGCTTGGCTGGGCTACAGTTGAGAAAGGGCTTAGCTAATGACAGAAATATCATAGTAGCAATCACAATCAAAACTGCTCCCACTGCTGACTTCTGCCTCTGAGCCAGAGCCTCCTAAGGGCTTTTTACCTGCAGTAATTGAAAAGACACAAGACTCTCCAATTCTGTTTAAATACAAAACTTGGCAGAGTTATAGGTTTTATTTTTATCTCCAAGCATGTGGGTGAAGAGGGAAGTTCTGACGATGGCCTTCTGGCTTAACAAAGAAAACTCACCAGTAACCCTGCCTTTGAGGAAACAGAGACGCCCGTTGACATGTTCATACACCACAGCAGCACATTATTAAACAAGACAACCAGCCAGAATTACAGGCTTTTTTCGGGGATTAAAAGATGACTTTCTAGGGTTATGCGAATCATCCTGGAAGTCATGGCGTCTGAAAAGACTCCTTGGTCAGAAGTAACATTTTGGAGGAGAGTTTCCCAAGCGATTTCAGCTCTGTCTTGCTGAGACTGTGGAAACAGGAAATATTTCCTCCTCCTTATCTTGGGGAGCTTGGAGGGCCTCAAGGTTTCAAGGGTCCACCCGTTAAGAAAGAGAGTTTAAAAAGTTGTCCAGAGGAGCTCAAAACTTGGCATTTGTAATGGAAAAGGGCAGAATAGGCGTCAGGGGCATGCCTCCCCCATGGGCATTTTTTTTTATTGGACCCTCACAGACCATGAGATGGGTGCTACCATTATCCCCACCCTCTGCAGGAGAAAACTGAAGCTCAGAGCAGCCCATGACTTACTTGAGGCCACACAGCGAGGGAGTCGAGGGCTGCTCTTGTGAGGAGGGGAGTGCGGCTTCTGTGGAGCATGCTTGGGCTCCGTTGTCAGAGAGACCCCGGTTTCACTGTGGACTCTGCTGAGGAACCATCTGAGTTTCCTGTTGCTGCTGTAACAAATTAACCACAAACGCCGTGGCTGAAAACAACGTAAATGTATTATCTTACAGTTCCGGGGGTCAGAAACCCGAAAGGTTTCACTGGGTTAAAATAAAAGTGTCAGCAGGACTGCATTTCTTTTCACCAAGGAAAATCGGTTCCCTTGCCTTTTCCAGCTTCTAGAAGCGGCCCGCATTCCTTGGCTTGTGGTCCCCGTCTCCATCTCCAGAGCCAGCAGGTTAGTGTCTTCCAGTCTCTACCTGACTCTGATATTCCTGCCTCCTTCTGTCACTTAGTGGAACCCTCTTGGCTGTATTGAGCCCACCTGATTATTCCAATATACTCTCCCAACTCAAGAGCCCTAACTCAATCACACCTGCAATGTCCTTTTGCCAGGTCAGGTAACATATATGCACAAGTTCCAGGGATTAGGATGTTGGTATCGTTGGCAGGGGGCTCTATTTTGTCTGCCACTGTGTCCTTGGCCAAGGAACCTGACATTTGGGATAACGGCCATCCCTAGAGGTTTGGAGAAGATGAAAATAGAGGATTTGGCTTCCATCTATAGGGAAGGACTGAGGCCCCAGTGAAGGGCTCAGCTATTCTGGAGGCTCGTGACCCATCAAGGAACAAATGATCCATCGGAATGCCCGTGCTTCTGGGAGGAAGACAGCACTTGGGAGATGCCATTTGTTCACAGAGAGGCTGCCCTCCTGGTCACTGGCGCCTCCTGGAGGTGTGGCCCAGAACTCGGCCTCAGACACATCCGAGTTGAAATCCCAGCTCTGCCTCCCCCCAGCCACCTGCGTAGGGTCGAGGGGCTGGGGAGCAGGGATAACAGGGACGGGAGGAAATAAACGAGACTTTCACACGTGAACTCATGGTGTCCTCGTCATCATGTGGAACTTCTGCTTCTGTTTTGCAGATGTGGAAACGACGGCTCAGAGAAATAAAGCATCTTGTCTGAGATCACACAGCTCCCATGGGATTTCTCACGTACCGCCTCTGTGGGTGCTTGCCATGTCTGCTGGCCTCCCGGCCTATGGCTGCCTTGAGATTTTTCTTTAAATCTACTTACTGCTTTTTTAATTTACATGTGTCTCTTTTAACATGAGATCTTATTTTATTTCCATAAAATGGAAAAATCACAGAATTCATAGGCTAGTTCTATATATTTTTATAATGCCCACGAAAATGAATCTATCATCATAAACATGAAAAGTGTTCATCCGTATACTATGCAAAAATGGTCTCAGACCAGCAATGGGTTTCAGCTCTCTCTTTGGGAAGCGGCTCTACATCTGCTCCAGTTTCATCGAATGACAGCGTTACTAATGGCAATCATTTATTCGGGTATTAAATTTTTAAATGGCTTCCCAGCGCAATTAAGTCCAGAATCCCCAGCATGGCCCTGCTGACCTCGGCTTTCTTTGTCTCTAGCCACTCTGGGGAAAAGCCGAGCTTTCTTTGCTGCAGCAAGGCTTAGAACCCAAGTGCTTAATCTCACCATACCACCTTTCTATGATGCTTGGTCTCAGCAAGGCCTATGATGAACAATGAAGAGGCTTGAAAACGAGCTAGGGAAGGGACTGGCAGAGCCCCCTTGGTCTCATTTGCAAACAGAGGAAGAAGGTTGATGGAGTCCACCAGACAGAACAACTCGTGCCAAGGGGGAGGAGCTTAGAGACCTTTTATAACCTCTTGTAGGGCATAAATGACGGGTGGCTGTAGTGGCCAATCCCAACTTTATGATCTTATGTGGGGTGGGACTTCTTGGCAGCTGGCCCTGTGTTCTTCCCTAGAAACTTTACATTACAAGTGAGCTGAGCATCTGGACAGAGCACACATCTTATAGGAAGTTTGCAGGTGCCTCATATTACCTTCTTTTATTGCAATAGGGATAATTTATTATCCGAGAAAGGAGTACAGATCCCAGTGTTCCTTACGTAACCGTCGCGGTTTGTGAATTTCAACTTTTCTCAAAGTTGGAATTAATAAGTGTGAGAGGAAAAAAATTCCTGATTGCATGTGACCATCAGGGACCTTGAGCCCCACAAAGGGGCGGGGGGAGGTGTGGTTTGCCTCAGGATTCCTAGATTGTTGCTATGAGGCCTTAATGACCCACTGTGAGAAAACTTAGCTCAGGGCCTGACATACGGTAAATGGATTTACTTAGTAATTATTCTGTCCTAGTTTGGACAGAGCTCAGGGAGAACACGCTTTTCTCTGAGGGTGGAAGTAGAGTGAAGAGAACACCACCTCCTCAGAGACAACCTTTAGAACCAGTCAGCCTTAGTCCAAATCCCAGTTCCTCCATGGGCTAGCCGTGTGACGTTGGACTAACCACTTCTCCTCTCTGCGCCCCAGTTTCTTCATCTGTAAAATAGGGATAATAATAGTACCTCCCTCAAAGGGTCGAGGCGAGGATTAAAGGAGTTAATTTTTACTTAGAACAAGTAAAAATTACTAGACAATAGTTATTTTTGCAGCCAGCCAGACCCAGGTTCGAATCCTGCCACCAGCACAAATTACTGTGTGATTTTGGGTGACTCTGGCCTCTGGACCTCTGTTCAAATGGCTTTGGCAACAGTCCTGGCTTCCAAGGGCAGTGGTAAGCATCCAGTGAGCAGAGCGTGTGAAGCTGCTTACAGCCCAGCCCTGGCACACAGTAGGTAGATGCCGACAGAGTAAGGGTCTGTCCTCGTAAGAAGCCCCTCCTGGGAATGGCAGAGAGTCGGCGGTGGTGCTCTGAGGCAGGCCATGGCCCTTCCCAGCTGCCCCGCCCCAGTCGTGACGACCTTGCCCCTGTCTGTCTGAGGGGCAGGAAGGAAGTAAGCAGGGCAGCCGGCAGCTTCCCCTTTTTCACCCTGCTCCAGGCGACGGGCTGGTTCCCCCTTAGTGTTTCAGAAGAGGGGACAGCAGCACCATGGCCCCCAGCACAGCCATCCGGCAGACCTGCTGCTGCTTCAATGTCCGCATCGCCACCACTGCCCTGGCCATCTACCATGTGGTGAGTGTGCGGGCAAGCCCAGGGAGACTGTGTGTGTGTGTGTGTGTGTGTGTGTGTGTGTGTGTGTGTGTGTGAGGGAGGGCCCCTGATCTACTCCTGAGCCCCCTCCAATGGGACGGTCACTGTTCCCCGCCTCTCGGTGGGGCCGTTACTTGCGCTTCAGTCTCCCCTTCTGTCAAAATGCGGGGAAGGGGACCCTGCAGCAGCCACGGGAGCAGAGCAGTGCTGGGAGTAGGGGTCCTTGTTCCGAGAGAACATAACTCACCTTCTCTCTGAGGCTCAGTTTCTGCCTCTGTAAAATGGGATAAACTAGCGGCCACGAGGTCATCCAGGTGAAAATGGAATCTCAGACGTGAAAGTGCTTTGGGAGCCAGGAATCTCCGGAGGAAAAGGGCTGGGATTGCTGCCAGAATATGGGGCCAGGCCACAGGCACAGCCTCTGCTCTTCCCCTCCACAAGCCCTGGGCCACTGGAGGGACTGACAAGCGGGACTCTCCTTTTTGCGCTTCCAATGGGAGGGAGGAAGGGGGACGAGTCTTTGGAGTTCACAGCTTGGGCAAGGCACTGCCTTGTCCCCACCGGGAAAACTTGGGACCTTGTGCGAATGAACTGGGGGGACTTGCCTGGCCCAATCCTTTGTGGAACAATCCAAGGGGGAATGGGCCCAGCGGTTCCTTCGTGGTGGCTGGTACGCACCGCTTGGGTGTGGGTGTGGAGCCTTATCTTTGGGTGAGCCTAGATCCCCGGGGCTAGAGATCCCTCTGTCTCAGTGGTTGAAGGTCGGGAAGGGGGGAGTCTCTGTTCTGTCCCGTCCAGGCCCATTGTCCCGACTCCACTACTCCGAGCCACACCCAGCTCCCCCGGGCCCAGACGCCTTCCTCTCAGGGTGGCTCTGGGCCTGTGGTCAACAGTTCTCTCATGAGCCTGGAAGGGCTTCCTCAAAATCAGCCTAAATCTGCAAGCTGTGGTGGGCTGCTATAAACGCTTAGACCTGGCTGCCTCTGCTTCCTGTTGCAGGCAGGCCTGTGGCAAGAACCCGGTCAGCAGAGGGGTGGTGCCGTTCGGTGGTTAGCGCACACCTCCTGGATCCAGACTCCTGTGTGCCAATTCATTTCCTAGCTGTGCAGCCTTGGGCCACTTGCTTAACCTCTCTGAAACTCAGTTTCCTCACCTAATAAATGGGCATTAGGGTAACCTCCGATAGGGCAGTCGTGAGGATCAAGGGAGTAACCTCTACAAGGCAGTGTCTGACACGTAGTCGAGTCCTTTCTTAGTCGTGTATCAGACATGAAGTCTGCTGCCAGCACACCTGGAGTCAAGGTGACAGACCCCAGAATGCTGGTTTCAGGAGCATCTCAGAGGTTGCCCTGATTAGCTTCTGCCAATTCAAAACGATTCTGAGAAAAGCAAATAGTGCCTTGGCTGTTCCACACCAAGTCCTTAGGGCCCCTTCAAGCTCTGAGATTGTGCAATATGCTAGGAAGGACAGTGTAGTGGTCCCCAGCTGCATCCCAATGGGAAGCAGTCCCCTGGGTCCTTACCCTGGCTCTGCCACTAACTGGCTGTGCCACCTTGGATGAGCTTCTCTCTCGGGCTCAGTTTCCACTCTATAAAATGAAGGGGTAGGGACTAGCCCACAGGTCTCAAACTCCAGTGCCTCCAGGGGCCAGGCAGGTCATGTGAGTGCAGTGGGGCAGCTGCACCTGTGGTGACCTGGGGATCCTGCTCTGGGTCCACTCTGGTGGCTGCTCCCTGTTTCCCCTGATTGTTGCCATGAAAGAATGATGTTTAGAGAAGCAGGCTTTGATGTCTCATTTTCTAATGTTTCTGCATGACTGATTTGAGGTAAAAAAGAAATGCCTATGCAGGCCACGCTGAATCCATTTGCAGCCTGTCTGGGCTAGGAGCCACCCTGCAAATTCCAAACTTGATGACTTTTGAGGTTTTTTTCTTGATCATATCATCTGAGGTCCTCACCTGAATATGATAGCGGTGACATGACATACATGACAATAAGTGACATCAGTACCCACCCACAGAGCTGGAGAATCTGTGGGCAAGTATCAGCGAAGACATCTTGGAGGCAGTGCCATTAGCAGAGACATAGAGTTGGGTTGCGGGGAGTAAAAATGGGGAGGAATGGGTGTGCGAAGGTGTGGAGGTTGAAGGACAGTGGCTTGCGATACTACACAGGTCAACCTAGAGGCTTCAGGTTGGAAGCAGGAGGTGGTTGGGGCTTGGAGTGACAAGCAAAAGAGTCTGGATCTTTACTATTGGTATTTTGGGTTGGATAATTCTTTGTTGTGGGATGTTTAGCAGCTCCCCTGGCTGCTGCCCACAAGATGCCAGGAGCATGTTGTGGTAAATGAAAATGTCTCCAGACATTGCCAAATATTTCCTGGGGGGCAAAACCTATCCCAGTTGAAAACCACTGCTCTAATGTGAGTCATGGGGAGCCACGGGATGTTCTAGAGGTGAAGGAGGAGAAGCCTGAAGCTGTATGACGGCTTAGGTGTTCATCTCTGGGCTGGGGTCCTTAGTTGATTCCAGTGGAGGATAATCCTCCTGCACCCTCTATGACAGGCTCCTTCCCAGAAAGGGCAGGGACTGGGGACTTTCCTGTGGCCCAGGAGTCGGGTGGCAGGTGTATTATCAGGGCCTCGGACATCTGGATGGAAAAAGAGAAGCTGCTCTCCAGATGTGTCCATCGGCCAGACTGGGTGTCATCTGGAGCCAGTCAAGGGCAACAACCCTGCGCACTGAGAGCTATTCGTGGACTTGGCCCCTCTGGGGAGCATTAAATCGGGTGCTTGGTTTCCTGGGACAGCGCCACACGTTATGGAGTCATCAGGAGCATTATTAACCGAGGTCCCATCTGAGCCAACAGCTAGCTGGCGGGCCTTCCTCAGGATTTCGCTGGGTTTGTGTAGAGGATTCTCTGGGTCGCAGATGACTTCTGACCCAAACTTGCACATGTTGGGGAGTTAGAGAACTTTCTTAAAGTGGCCACTTTGGTCCTGGCTTGTCTGCCAACCCAGAGCATGTCCTAAGTCAGAGATAGCAGGTGAGGAGTCCCAGAAGACCCCTATGCCCAGAAATATTTCCCTCCCGACTTCTCTTCTCCAAGGCTCCTTGAATTCCATCAGAAATGCATTGCTCGATGTAAAGCTTTCACCTCTGATTTCAACCATGAAGCAACAGGAGGGAAGGAGGCCGATGCCAGTCCTGGTTGTCTTTGGGTTATAGGATTGTGAAAGCTCTAATCGTTTTTTTCTTTTCCGTATTCTCCATATTTGGTACAATGTGCATGCAGTACTTTTGAAAATATAAAGAAAAATTGTGAGTATAGTACTGAGTTCCTATATGCTCCACACTGGGTTTCCTCTCTCGTTAGCTATTGCTAATATCATATTAATCAGGCACATTCGTCACAACCGATGAGTTGATATTGATACACTATTATTAACTCAAGTCCGTATGTACTTTTTTCAGATTTCCTTTGCTTTTCCTTAATGCCTTAATTTTTTTTTTTTTTTATATGTATCTCATTCAGGCTCCCACATTACATCTAGTCCTTAGGTTACCCTTGGCTGGGACAGTTTCTCCTATTTTCCTGCTTTTTGTTGTTGTTGTTGACCTTGACAGTTCTGAGGGATATTGGTGATGGATTTTGTTGACTATTCCTCAGATGTGACTCGTCTTATAGTTTTCCAATGGTTAGACTTGGGTAACGTGTTTTTGAGTGGAAGACTGCAGAAGTGAAGTCCCATTCCCAGCCTGTCATATCCCTGTTGATGTTGACCTTGATCACCTGGCTAAGTCAGTGTCCGTCAGGCTTTCCACTGTGAAGTTGCTATTTTTCCTCCCCTTCCCAAATGTCTTCTTTGGACGAAAGTCACTGCACGGCCACATGTAAGGAGTGGGGAGGCATGTTTCTCATCTTTGAAGGCAGAGTAGCCATATAAATTATTTGGAATTCCTCATGGGAGAGTTGTCTGTTCTCCTTGCTTATTATATACATAAATGATTCGCTTATTATTATTATTTTTTAATCAGCTGAGACTCATGGATATTTATTTTACACTTGGGGTTATAATCCAATGCTACTCTACTTGGTGGCTTAAGGGTACTACTTTTTAAATTGGGGAAAGAAAAGTAAAGCAATTTCTATCATTTAAAGGAGTCTCTAGTGAATGCAGCTACATTCGCAAACCAGTCTTTATTTTACGGGCCCCGCTCCAGGACAGGGTCCAGACCTGACTTATTCATGGCCTCTGCCCTTCAGAGGTTCCAGTCTGTGCAGGAAAAACTGTGATAATAGCTCTGATGGATGACAGTGCTGACTGTTATTTGGGCACAGGTGAGAAGACTTAGTCCAGCCCCTGGAGAGGGTCAGGGGTCTAGGAAAGGTTTCTTGGAGGAGCCTGAGTGCTAAGGATGAACAGGACTTTGCTTGGGTACACTGGGGGAAAAAAGGAGATGCCACGTGGAGGGAGCAGTGAGCAAAGGCTTGGAGGAGGGGGACCATGTGATGCTTTGGAACCCTAAGACGTTCATAAAGCTGGGGTAGAGAAGGGATGGCTGTGAGGTGTGGCGGAGGAAGCTGGCAAGGTCAGCAGGGGCAGACCTGGACCAAGCCCCTCTTTCTTTCGGGCTTCCTAGCTGAAGGATGGACCTCTGCTTGGCCCAATTCTCGCATTTTATAGTTGAGAAAACAGAGGTGTAGGAGGGTCCCTGACTCGCTCCAGGTCACACAGGCAGTGGGGCAGGGGCTTGCTCCAGGCCGCCATTACTGGCACACATGTGTGTGGAACAAGCCAGTGAGTGGTGAAGAAATGAATCCTTTACCTGCTCCACAGGCCAGGGATGGTCCTTCTGTCCGGGAGGCCCTTCATTGTTTCTTTATGGTCCAGCTCACTGGAAGCTTCCTCCTCCAGGAAATCCTCCTGATTGTCCTCCTCAGAATTCCAGGGGATCCTCTCCCTGTTCCACTTTAGGACTGAAAAGGTCACAGACTTGTCTCCATCACTCACTTATGATGCGACCTTGAGCAGGCAGGCACCTTGCTGTCTAGGCCTTAGTTTCTTCATCTGTTAAATGGGGCTAGTGGTCACTATCCAAAGGGTCACCATTTCAAGGTACTGAGCTGATGTGGCTTCACTGAGGTGGGGGTGGGAGGGCTGGCAGGCAAGTACCCAGAATGGGCTGTGAGAATAGATTACAGGGGCCACTCTCCCTTTTGAAATGTCAGCTGTTTGGGGCCTTAAAATAGGCCTCAGGTGCCAGGTGGTGAAAGCTTGGAGTGAGACTCTTCATCTTCACACCCAATGCATTCGTGTGGGGCAGAGAAGCCTTCACGCTTGATGCCCCCATGTGGGGCAGAGAAGCCTTCACACTCGGTGCCCCCGTGTGGGCAGAGAGGCCTGGCTCTGTACCCTTTCTGGAGGGATGGGGAGGCTGATGAGGGTAGGGTGGAAGGCATGGCCCCTTCCCAGCACCATGGTTGAGAAAACTGAGTTGTGCACCTCTCCTCTAGCTTACTAACTTTGGAGGCCCTCAGGGGGGCCACTGGACCCACTAGGGTAGTGGGGGGAGGCACACAGGGCCTTCTGTGGGGCAAAGTTAGGCTCTTCGTGCTGTACCAAGCCTGGTAGGCTGAGTGATGACGGTCAGTCACCTGTGTCAGGTGGGCCAGGATAAGCCAGACCCCAGGCTAGGCCTCATCCTCTCCCAAGGGAAGGGAAGGAAGAGGCTTCTGAGGTGGGTGGTGGTCCCAGCCATTGTGGGTCACCTCGGTTGGAGGGACTCACTGCTGTCAGAGGATCGTAGCTGGGGGACACACCAGCTAGGGAGGGTCCTTCCTGGAGCAGGGGCTGGGGCTAAATTCAGACGGGCCTATGGCAGGTGGGCAAAGCTCGGGTTGGTCTCTGTCACCACCCTGTCTCTGAGCCCCCAGGAAGTGAGGCTTTTATTTTGAGCCCAGGGCAGTGGTCTGGAACTAGGACTTTGCTCTGAGGTTACTATAAGCCTGTGTTGGTCTCCCAGGGGACCCTGCCCCACTGAGGGAAGGAGAGACACAGAATGCCTAATGAGGCGTGAAGCCGACAGGCGCTGTGCAGAGTGAAGGTGCTGGCTTCCTGCCTTTCCAGCCCTGAGCCCTGCTGTGGGGCCAGTGCGGCTCTTCCAACCTCAGTTTCCTCTCCTGTTACATGGGGGTCAACAACCATGACCTGAAAAGTCATTCAGAGACTCGAAGGAAACCCGCCGGGAGACACGCCTGGCACCTAGTGAGCACCTTACAAGTGGCAGTTGCCACCAGAGTTCCTACTTGACGGAAAGGAAACTGAGGTTCGGAGAGACCAGGCTCTGCTGTTGCTCCAGACAGTGGTGTGGGAGAGGGCCGGCGGATGGGGGGAGTAATATCCAGCAGCCTTGTCCTTTTTGTTTTTCTCTTTTAAAAAATTTTATTAAAGTATAGTTGACATGCAATATTACCTTGGCTTCAGACAATCACTATGTCCGACATAGTGATTCTACATTTCTACACCTTACGATGTGATCACCACGACATGTCTAGTCCCCATCTGTCTGTCACTGGGCTAAATTATTATGATACTATTGACTGTATTTTCTCTGCTGTACCCTACGTCCCCGGGCTCATTTATTTTATAACTGGAAGTTTGTACGTCTGATGAATACAAAGTCTACATGGAAAGATGCAGTCTTGATTTCACCTGCAAAAGGAGGAAAAAATGGGACTGTCTCACGAGCTGAGGTGGGGGTAAGATGACGTGTGTGCTGGTGTTCAGAGACCTGGGCCTTTCGTAAATGCTCAGCAGTGACAGTAATACCGCTGTCATGCGGGCTGAGGTATGGTGTGGTGGTGCTTCGCTCTGAGAGCAAACATGGAAGTGATGATTTGTGGTGATAATTTAAGGGGTGCAGGCTGCTTCCCCGGATACTCAGGAAATGGAGGAGCATGGGGGCTTAAAAGCCAAGCTTGGAGGCTGAATCTGAATCTGAGCCCCCAAAACCCTGCCCATAAAAGGAAATTTGATGACCTTTTCCCTACTCTCAGAATGGCAGAGACCAATGGGATTTGCTGGGTCAGGAATTTTACTTTTAGCGTTTGCTCCCTCAGGGAGAGCCTTATCATCCTCTCTTCTTTCATCGGGCAGGTCCAGAAGGTCAGAGGTCATGCTTTGCTGGGCTGCCACAGGCCAAGCACAGGCAGGGGAGGGGGCTCGGAGGATGACACAATGGCTTTCCCAGGTGGCTCTCTGCACAGTGTTCTGGTCCCAATTTCTACGCCACAGGATGACAGACCACAATGAGTGTCATCTGAACTGTGTTCTCTGTGGTCTCCGCGGTCTCCCGGCCTTCGCATGAGCTATCCTTTCTGCCCGGAGTAGGCCCCTGTAAATCGTGTCCCCCCCCCAGCGTTTCCTACATCCCTCTTCCAGCCCAGTCACGTGGCAGCTACCATTTCCTGGGAGCCTACTGCGCGCCTGCACACGGATCAGCCGAAGTCACAGTTCCCCGAGAGAAACGTCTTGCAGTTTTCGGAGTGGATCTCACTCACTTTTGCTTTTGCTTTTGCCATTCCCTCTGCCTGCAACACCCTTCCCCATTGCCCTTTGGGGGACGTCTTTAAGACTCGCCGCCTCTCAGAAGCCTTCCTGGACCCCCATTCCCGGTCACTGAGCTCCTAGCACTTACCCCATCCCAAGGCAGCTCCCCACCTGCAGCGATGGGACCTTTGCTCATGTCCTCATGTCTGGAGGCTGGAGACTCCTCCAGGGCTTGGCTGGTCTGATCTATTTTTGTAGTCCTCAGGACCTGACGGAGTAGGGGCTAGGCGATCTCTATTTTATTTTACTTTTATAAACCTTTTATTGATGTGTAATTGACATATCATAAGCGCTTATCTTGCTGAGCTTTTAGAGTCAACGTACCCATGCAACCTCCACCCAGATGAAGAAATAGAACAGGAGCAGCACCCAGAGGCCTCTAGTGCCCCCTCGCCACTCCTTTGCCCCACTGACTTGTCCCAGATGTGCGGCTCTAGGGCTTCACAGGAATGAGACTACACAGCACGTGCTCTCTTGTGTGGCTCCTTCCCCTCCACGTGATGCGAGCGCCCCCTTTGTCGCTGTGTGCAGCTAGCTCCCCCCACCCCCGCCCCCAGGGCTGTCAAGTACTTCGCTGCATAAATATATCTCAGGATATTTGCCTGTTCACCTTCGGGGGGTGGGGTGGGACATTAGGTTGTTTCCCACTTGGGGAGACAAATAGAGTGGCCACCGCCACGAGGACCTGCGGTTTGGTACCCACACCCAAGCGCTTCTGCTGCTCCGTCTCTCTCTCTGAATCTCCATCTTTGGGAGCAGACACAGGTTACCTCACCTGCTCCACACAACAGCTCTACTAGAGGGTGGGTACTTCTCTCCGTGTTACAGATGAGGGAACTGAGGCACAGAGAAATGAAGCGGCCACGTGGAGGGGACAGGGATGGGAAGACAGCAGAGCAGCAGCCTCAGGAGCGAAGCGGGGCCCTAGGGAGGCGTGGGTAGCCTGGCTGGGGCTGCAACGGAGCTGAGGCTCTGCGAGGGGGGCATCACGATGGTATCTGGGCGGCTGGGAACGTAGCTGGGGAGAGGGTGCTGCTGGGGAATGCCCGTACCCGGTTGCCCCCTGATAAGCTGCAGCAGGAAGTAGGGGGTGGGCATGGGGGAGGGGAGCTTCCTCTTGACTATGACGCATCTGGTTTTCTCCTCCCATCCTCCTCCCAGACAACCCAGAGGCGGGTGGGAAGCACAGGGTGGGCCGGAGAGGTTGAGAGGACTGAGCCTCAGGGAGAGGTGACAAAAATAATGATGATGGCTAAGTGTGAGGGAGCCCTCACGTCGTCCGTAGGCCCCTGAGCGGTGGGAGGTCAGGGGCAAAGGGGAGAGGGGGCAAGAAAGGGTGTGCACTTGGAATCCATTCTTTATTAACTGTCGGGGACAAGCCCAGACCTGAACGCTTCGGCAGCCTCTGTCACGTCACCCATGGGGCCCTGCTTTCCTCATAAAAAAGTGAGGGAACAATCTCGACCTCACGGATTTGTTAGGTAGACAAAAAGAAGTTCACGGATAGGGAAGTACCCTCACACTGGCTGGCACATAGTAGGTGCTCACCGAGGGTTGGGTTCTCTGTCGGTTTTACTGCCTGAAATCTCGGAGGGTGGGTCCTGCCTGTCTGCTTCTGAGACACTGGGTCTGAGCCCCTAGGGGGTCTGAAAGAGTGGCCCACCTTTTTGGAAACGTAACGTGTGTTCGAACGCCAGAATCGGTGGGTTTGGTGTTATCACCACCATCACCACCACCACCAAGCATATCATGATGTCACGGCCACCCTCGTTAGCAGCAGCATCAAAGCCGTGTGACCATGGCAGCTAATCAGCGCTTCCCAGTGTGCTCACTGGTGTTACCGCCATCACCACCACCCCAGCCACAGCCACTGTCACCTCTCATAACTGTCACCAGCATGCCAAACCCAGTGACAGGCAAGCCCGTCCCCACCTCTCAGCACAGTCACCGTTGTAGCCCCACCTGACCAGCATTTCTTCCACTGCATTCAGCCATGGGACCACCGCCATTTGGCCACGCCCGTGTTCAGTGGCGCCCCGTTCACCCAGGCCTCCCCGAGTTTTTCTCTCTACCTCCAAGCCCTGCCCTCTTTGTTTCAGCCCGATCCGTTGGTTGCTCCTCAGCGCCACCAGGAAAACAAGTAGAAAATCTCCTGGCCCCCTGGCCACTGGCCTCACTGCTCAACTTAGGGAAGTTGTGCTTGTTATTGAGAAAGGAGGAACAGAATGGGGGTGGGGCTGGGCATGGGAACCGAAACCAGGGAAGAGGTTTCAAAGGCGAATGCAGAGCGGGGCTGGCAGTGAGCGGGGCTGGGCATGGGCACTGAGCCTGAGTCCTGGCTTGGCCTCAGGAGGACTGAGGCTGATTCCGGCTCTGCAACAGCTTTCTGTGTGACCTCGGGCTGCTTACTGCCTCTTTCTGAGCCTCACTTCCCAACCGGTAAATGCCCCCTCTCTGGGAAGAGGCTTTCCTGCCCCCCTGGATCTGCACTGCCAGGCTCCAGGCCTTTCGCATAATATTCTTCTTTCCTGGAATGCTTTTCTCTCTTCTCTGTTGGGAAACTCTTCCTTATTCTTCAAAGCCACCTAAGCTCACTGTCAGCCCCTGGTGCCTTGTTGCTGGTGCTGCCCAACCGCATAGACCCACGAACCGAAAAGCAGAATTCATGCTTGCTGAGCAAACGATTGCCAGCCCCTAAGCTCAGTGCAATACGACGCAATTTATTCCTTACTAAATCCAGTGATTGCCACTTTGCAGATGAGAACACTGAGCGGTGGTAGAACTTGCCCAAGCTCACACAGTGATCTGGATTCAAGTCTGCCTCTGTCTGACTCTGGAGCCCAGCTCTTCATTATTCTTCTGTGTTGTCCTTTTCTGCTCTCCTGAACAGGATGTAAGATGGCAAGGAGAAAGATTGAGACCTGTGTCTGAACTAAAAAAAAAAAAAAAACAAAAACAAAAAAACAAAAATACCCCCACATAGTTGGCGAGGAGGAAACAGATGGGGTGTTCAGTTGCTTGTCAGCCGAGCATGAGTTACCAATGCAGTGCTGCCTAGAAAGCCAATGTAAACTTAGGGCATGTTAATAGAGGTCGGCACCGATTATGGGGGAGGAGATAGTCTTGTTCTCAGTGTGGGTGGAGGGTACTTGGAGAATTGTGTGTGTGTGTGGTGGGGGAAGGGCAAAAGGCCTGCTATAAGGACACGGACATACAGAAGACTGGTGGCTAGAAGCATTTAAGCAGAGGCTGCATGGCCCAGGATTCCTGCATTGGAGGGTAGAAGGCACAGGCCAGGTGACCTCTGAAGTTTTTTTAAGCTACCTTTTTTTTTTTTTTTTTTGTGGCTGGACTTTAGCTCTTATCAGGACCATCCTAACAGGTTCACCTTTTCTCCATTATTCTTAGCAAAGGTCCCCTGAGGGAAGGAGACCGTTAGTCCATCTGTCTGTCCGTCTATCTATCCATCCATCCATTCATCCATCCATCCACCCACCCACCCATTCATTAATTTATTCATCAAATACAATAGCTAGAGCACTGAACAAGAGAGAAGCAGGAACCTACAGACCAGTGGGGATAATAATAATAATAATAATAACTAATAACGATGGGGAGCATAGACTGAGTTTATGATCTGCCAGGCACTTTAAGTGAATTAAAGTGCCACTACAATCTTACGAGACAGGTATTTTTTTATCTCCATTTTTCAGATGGGGAAATTGAGAAGCCATGGGAGATGAGTTTGGTAGGGCACCCCGGAGATTCGTGGGTCAGATGCTCCCAGGCCTGTGTTGATGACCCAAGAACTTGAAGCTCTGTGATGCTCAGATGCTGTGACTGAGATCCCATACGCCCAGTGCCTGTTGTTATAAAAGAGGGTGTAGAGGAGGGGCCAGTCTCATCCCCCCATCTCCTCTTCAAGCCTGACCTTCAACAGCCCCGGTTACTGCTTTACCGAGAACATGGTTCTAAGTCTTTCCTGGGACGTTCTCATTTCTCCTTGAAACAAGCCTCTTAAGGTAGCTACTACATTATCCTCAATTTGCAGAGGGAAAAACAGGCACAGAGAGGTCAGTAGCTTGTCCAAGCTCACGGAGCCGGGAACAGGAAGAACCAGGATCATAAGCTTGAGCCATCTATCTGTACAGGCCGCACTTTTATCCAGGATCCTCCACTG
Source organism: Eonycteris spelaea (assembly GCA_003508835.1). NCBI lineage: Eukaryota > Metazoa > Chordata > Mammalia > Chiroptera > Pteropodidae > Eonycteris > Eonycteris spelaea. Next base: position 11,744,774 of record PUFA01000006.1, read on the forward strand.
ACCTGCATTCCATCTCTCCCAGGACTCTACCTCACAGGCCCCTGGCTTCACACCCTGGGGGAGGGAAGGGGCTGGCGGAAAGCAGTGCAGACCCCTGTTGACTGATGTTCTGTTCTTCTCCCAGATCATGAGTGTCTTGCTGTTCATCGAGTACTCAGTGGAGGTGGCCCACGGCAAGGCCTCCTGCAAATTCTCGCAGACAGGCTACTTCAGGATCGGTAGGTCCGGGAGACAGGAAGGGGGATTGGGGAAGGGGAGGGAGGAGCTCTGGCGGGGGGTAGACGATCTGGGGTTTGGGGCCCTGCCACTTGCCCTCTTTGAGCCTCAGATATTTCATCTGCAAATGGGCCTGTACCATCTGTCCTCCATCTGGGTCTCCAGGGGTGGGAGCGGATAGGATGGCGTTTTGCGAGCCTAACGAACTTAGAAAGATGAGGACTCTCTTACTTACACCCACCAGTGGCTGCCTTTCACACTCGGATAAAATCGGAACTCCTCACCTTGAAGCCCAGGCCCTGCTGACCTATCTGGCCACATCTCATATCTCCCTTGGTGCTCCAGCTATACTGACCGCTCCTTATCTAAGGGCCTCTGCCTGGATACCTTGTCACTCAGCTCACAGGCCTTCCTTGACCTCACCCTGGTTAAAGCAGATGTCCAGCCTGCCCACCCCAACTCCTGCCAGCACCCTCTGTTACACCCTCTTGTGTCACCTGAAATGTTCTGTTTGTGTCTTTGTAGCCCCTCAAGACTGAGAACTGCAAGAGGGCAGGGCCTGGGCTTTCTTATTCACTGTCATAGCCTCTACACCAGTGGTTCCCAAAGTGTGCTCCTTAGAGCCCAGGTGGGGTTCCCTGGGGCACCTCTGGGCCCTCACTGTTCTCCCTTGCTTTTCAGCTGACCTGATCTCCAGCTTCCTGCTCATTGCCATGCTCTTTTTCATCAGTGTGAGCCTGATGGTTGGCGTGGTCAAGGTGAGGGCCCTTTCGGGGAGGGGAAGGGGAACCAGGACTTCGGGGGCCCCAGCTGCCCTCCTGCACCCCTCCTAGTCACATCCACTGGGTGGGCAGCACTGGCTGCCCAGAGGGTGGGAGGCGGGTATTTTGGGAGACTCTCCTATACCCAAGAGACCATTACTGGTGATCCACATCCTTTTAAACTGCAAATGGAGGCAGAGAATATTGGTAGAGAAAAGAGGAAGAGCCATTCGAAAAAGGGGAGGTCGGGGAGGATGCAGTGGGTTCTGTAATCAGTGAGGGGAGCCAAGTGGAGGGGAGAGGGTAGACACAGCCAGCTCCGTTCCATCCAGTGAGCGGATGAGAGAGAGTCAGGCTGTGGCGAAACCTCCTGCAAAGAGGAGCCGCCTGTCCCTCGTCCCCAAGGAGCTGGGAAGCAGGTAAGCAAGGGCCTGGCTGCAGAGCCCACCAGAGCAGGACCAGAAACAGGGCCCTTCCTGGTCAGACAGCAGCCGGCACTCGCAGGGCCAGCAGAGGGCTGGCTCTGGTCTGGGGCGTCTCCACCTTGCCTGAGATGTCACCACCACCCCTTGGCTAATGCCGTTCTCCCCTCCCTGCACTCCAGGGATGGATCTCACCTTGTACGGGGTGCTTGGGCAGAAATGCGCGTGGATCAGGCTGTCCCTGGAGTCTGAGACTCAGTCCGCATTGTTTCAGCCACCTCGCAAGTGATTTTAGACAGCTACGTGAGAAACCACAAAACCACCCTTTCTGTGATTTTGTCGGCAACCATGGGTTCATATGTATTTAGACTGGCCACAGTGGTTACTTGCTCTCAGTCGAAGGAGAAGGACTTCAGCCTCAGCCTCACAGGGCCTCTCACCATGACTGGATGGCCTCAGGGTCACCCGCATGCAGGAGGGTCTGACTCTTTCGGCAGCGCTGGCTTTCCCCCACCTCAGGGCCTTTGCTCATGCCAGCTCGTCTGCCTCCAGTATCCTCCTCCTTTCCCTCTTACTTCTTTCCTGATCTACCCTGGTGTCCCCACCTCCAGGAAGTCCTCTCTGATACCTTCTCATCTGTGAAGTGGCCCATTCTCTTGAAAGGGAGTTGAGTTAAGCCTGCTGCTCCTGGATCCTGGAGCACCGACTCTGTAGATGAGGACTGTTCCTGTGTCTTTGGGCGCACAAGGCTCCCTGTACTTGCCTTCTTCCTGTTCTCAGAGCTCACTCAGAGCAAGGCATGGGGACCCACGGGTGGCAAGGTTTGGGAGGGAAGGGAGCTACCTACTAGGGGCAGCATGGGGACACAGGGAAGTCTTATGCAAGGGCCCCCCTGATAGTGCTGGGCCTGCCTTTCAGAACCGGGAGAAGTACCTGCTGCCCTTCATGTCCCTGCAAATCATGGACTTCCTCCTGTGCCTGTTCACCCTGCTGGGCTCCTACGTGGAGCTGCCCGCCTACCTCAAGTTTGTGTCCCGGATCCGGAGCCGGAGCCGGGCTGTGAGTACCCAGCTCTGCCTAGCGGGGGAGGTGGGAGGGTCTCAGGGGGTGACGGGGAGCCCCAAGGCCCCTTCCTAGTTGGTGACCTTCATCCAGCAAGTCCCTGAACCCCCTCCAGATCACCCTGAATTCCTTTCTCTGTCAAATGGGTCGGTGACCCTGTCTTAGCAATACGCCCCAGGAGCATTCCGTGAGGAAAGTGTATAGAAGGTGCTCGCACACGGCCGGCTCTCAACAAATGCCAGCCACGGGGGAATGCACAGCAGAGGAAAAGGCTCGTGCCCCATTTCAGCCCAGCCCTGCTTTGTCTCTCCTTTGTAACCAAGTTCTAAAGGAAGATAAAGGTGATTAAAGTCGTGCTGAGCACCCGCAGTGGGATGCCTGTGGTGACTGGCGCGGCTCCCCAAAGCTGCTTTCCACAGTCCTCTGATTGTTGTGTGTAGGAGACTGGGGTGATACACTTCTGAAGGGCCTGGTGGGGAGTCAGGGCCCTGGTTGTAGTACCCAGTCTGCCACCCGCCCTTGGTGTGAACATCTGAGCAATGGGCATCCACTTCTTTTGGGGTATAGTAGACTAGAGAGTCACAGGTACTCTCTAGCTGAGACAGTCTCTCAAGATGAGCCCCCGCCCCTGCCGTGTGCCCTACAGCAGCGGTCCCCAACCTTTTTGGCACCAGGGACCGGTGCTCCTATGAGAATCTAACGCCTGATGATCTGAGCTGGAGCTGAGGCGGTGATGCTAGCGCTGGGGAGCGGCTGCAAATACAGATGGAACTTTGCTCACTTACCCACCGCTCTGTGGCCCAGTACCTAACCAGCCACAGACTGGTACCGGTCCACAGCTTGGGGGTTGGGGACCCCTTTTCTAGAGTTCCAGGGCTTCTGATTGGGGCTTCATTGCTGGTCTATCTTCATCCTCATCTTTGTCCCCCTAAGCCCGCCTCCAAGGTCCCACTGATGACTCTGCAGCTCCTGGACTTCTGTCTGAGCATCCTAACACTCTGCAGCTCCTACATGGAAGTGCCCACCTATCTCAACTTCAAGTCCATGAACCACATGGTGAGTCTTGGCCAAGGGTCCATTCCCGCAAGGAAGTTGCTTCCCCTCTCTGTGACTCAATGCTTAGGCTGGGTTCTTAGAAAGGGGGCCTGGGAGAAGGATCCTTGTATATTAGTGATTTATATAGGGAGAGTGCTCAGGGAGACCTTGAAAGGAGAGAGGAGAGCAGTTTAGATACAGGAGGAAGGTACAGGCTTTAGGGATAGCCCTGCCCCAGTCCACAGGGAGCCCAGGAGTGTGAATCGCATCGCAGAAATAATACTAGTTTTTTAGTGCTGTCTAACCAATTTGCTCCAAAGATATTGACTTAAAACAATAAAATATTGTTATCTCACACAGCTTCTGGGGATCAGGAATTTGGGAGTGGCTTAGCTGGGTTGTGCAAACTCAGGGTCTTTCAAGAGGTTGTACCCCAGATGAGGATGGGGCTGCAGACAGATGCCAAGGGCTTGACTAGGTCTGAAGGATCTGTCCCCAGGATGGTGTACTCACCTGCTGCTGGCTTTTTGCCTCAATTCCTCATTTTGTGCACCTTTAATAAGGCAGCTTGAGCATCCTCACGTCATGGCTGCTGGCTTTCCCTGAGTATCCGAGAAGGAGAGCAAGGAGGAAACTGCCATGTCTCGGTGGTTGCCCTCACCTCTATTATCTGTGAGAAGTGAATCTCTCGGTCTGACTCACTCTTGAGGGAGGGAAACGAGCGCTACATTTTGAAAGGAGGAGTGTTAAGAATGCATGCACATATTTGCAAATGCCACGGAGGCTGTTTCACTGTGAGCTGTGACCTGGCCACAGTCACTGCTTGTGACCTTTTCCTAGGGGAGCGGGCAACCACCCAGGTACTAGGAAGTTGTAACCAAAAAAGGATTCGGATAAGATGGTTATATCTATCAGCCAAGACTGTTCTTTAGAGAAGGCCATGTCCGCCGCCAGCTGGCGGATGGGGGCACTGCCAGGTAAGGGCTATCTGCGCGGGTAGTGACTGCATGTGCTTCCTCGGTTTTACTCACCTGTCTCATGGAACTGAAGGTAGGCAGCACCTGACTCCCAGGGCCCTTGCAGGGATCGGCCAAGGTAATGGCTGTACCACACTGTGTTCCAGTGTGTGTGAAGAGCTGGCCTTTCATTCTTCCACGTGTGAGTACTGTTAGAATTCCTCATGGCCATAGGCACTGATGTGGCCCCAATCTGTTGCAGAATTACTTCCCCAGCCGGGAAGGAATGGCTTATAACCAGTTCATCAAGATGATGATCATCTTCTCCATCGCTTTCATCGCTGTCCTCATCCTGAAGGTAAGCAGCCCCTGCCCCATGGCTCTGGGAGGGGTGGTGAGGTTGTGCCCCAGCACCGCCCACGCCAGACTGTTAGGAGGCAGGAGAATGTGTCTCCTGCTGCTGCCTCCCTGCTTTTGGCTCCTGACTCCAGCCCTCCCCACAGCAGCTCCTTTGAGCCCACTCGGGATCTTCAGGGACACCCCGTTTAGAGGAAGTGGATCTGCAAAGACCACTTGCATTCGGGTGTCAGGGACTCAATGCATAACCCAGAGAGGCTCTGATCCAGGGAAGGAGAAATTGTTCTGTCTGGAATTTGAGTCAGAAGGACCTGGGTTTGAATCCTAGCCCTCTCCTCACTAGCTGTGTGGTTATTTTTCAAGTCTCTGGGCCTAAGGTTTCATCTGTGAAAGGAACATTATAAGTGTTACTTGCCCATGTCACAGTTTTATGTGATTCAGGCACCAAAATGTAGATGGGTCCTGAGATCATGTTACTAGAGGTTTGGTGATGAGAAGAAGGAGGGGAGTGGTTTTATTCTTCTCTGGGGGTGGTCAGACCAGAAGATAGAGTCCAGTTTCAGGTTCTAGTTATTAGGTAGATGGTGACATACCAAAGTATATTAACAGCAGCACAAACAGGAGAGTTGAGAGGCAAGAAAACTTTGCCATGTGAAGGAATTAAGGGAACCGAGGCAATTCAGCTTGCAAAAGAGATGACTCAAGGGGGACATGACTGCTGTTTCCAAACACTCAAAGGACTCTCATGGGGATTCTGGAGGCCACAATCAGGACTGTGGTCTGGACCCGGAGGGAGGCTAACGTTGATTCAACAGAAGAAAGGGCTTTTAAAAAGTGTTCTTATCTGACCGAAAGTAACATACGATCATTGTAGAAACCTAGACACTACAGATGAGCAGAAAGAAGGCCATCAGCCCACCACCCACCACCACCTGGAGACCAGCACCAGGGTGTCTGGCTACACGTCCTCCCAGTCTTTTTATGTGGGTGGGTGTAAGCTGACATCACTGCCCCTTTCATGGGAGGCCCTGAGCAGTCTCTGGCCTCACCAAATGCTGACCTGAGAACAGAACTTCACTCTCTTTTTAACCTTCCTTCAAATACCGACCCAGCACAAACACATCAGTGATATGCAGTGAGAGTGTTCCCAAGGCTTGGGATAAACCAGTGTGGGGGTCTATATCACACACTTGGGTAGAGGACAGCTCCCCAAACATGCCACGAAACTCTGTCCCCCCTGCCTTTCCTATTCTCGATGCTTCTTGGACTGGGGTTCTCTTGCAGCCCCTCACTCTGCCTCACTGGCCACTTCCACCTATTGACTTTTCTTGGCCCTTCACATGTCATTATTTTATAATCCATCTTCTTTATTTCTGCCCCTTCTGAGTCCCATCACAAGACTCCATAAAACAGGAAAACTTCCAGATAACAGAACTGGAGAGAACTACTGGCTATTGTTCCTTGAATACACCCCTGGGGACTTCACACCCCTCTGGAAATCATCTCCCTAACTCTTATATCAATTGCTAAGAGAAAGCAGTTGCTTACATCACCTTACAGATATATACATCTGTACATATAAGTCTTTTGCATTTACAGACATGGAATAGTACTGCATACACTGTTTTGTAATCTGCTTAAAAAAAAATCAAAAGTAATTTTCAAGAAAACCTTCCCTACCATCAGCTCTGTCTCAAAGTGGGTAGGCTGTCTCAGGAAGTAGTGAGCTCCTAGTCCTCAGGGGTGGACAAGCAGGATCTGCAAGATTATTGCTAGGGGAGACTGAAGAGTACCCCAGAAGTCTCTACAAAGCCATTTCTTGTGCTGAGTCTGTGGGGCAGTGAAATAGGAAATATCTGAAATACCTGGGCCTGGCAGGTGAGGCACCCCCTAATCAGAATACGGGTCTGAGAAGGAACAGCTAGATGCCTTCCGGGGTGAGCTGGGGCTCCCCAGGAAGCACCTGACATCTGTCCCTGGCTTGCTGGGGTCGTGAGGAGCAGGGTCAGCAACACATGGCCTGACCTGGGCCTTTTCCAGGTCTGCATGTTCAAGTGCGTGTGGAGATGCTACAGAATCATCAAGTACATGAACTCGGTGCAGGAGGTGAACGGCTCTAAGATGCTCCAAAAGGTGAGTCTGGTATGGGGTCAAGTCCCAGTTCTGCTATTTATTGTGACATTTGTGGCAAGTCTCTCTCCCTTGCTGAGCCTCAGTTTCTTTGCTTGTAAGATGAGGGTTAGACCATGTGAAGATCTCGTTCAGCTCTGATAGCTCGGATTCTTTCATTTGTGCATTCCACATGTTCTGCCTCTTGTTCTCTGTTGGTCTCGTATCCAACCTTGGGGGCAGAGAAAGCTAAGATATCACCCTGTCCTAGAGGAGTGTATAGTCCAGAGTGAATCTGGACGCAGAGCTCTGATTACAACTTGGTGTGAAGCATGGGGGCAATGGGAGCACAGAGGAGGCAGCTGGCTCCACCTGGGGCATCAGGGAAGGCTTCTTGATGGAGGTGATACTAGGCCACGTCGCAGACTGCCAATGGATACAAGTTAGCTGAGAATGGGCAGGGGCCTTGTAGGCAGAGTGATGAGGTGCACTAGAAACAAGTGATTGGAGAAGTGATGGGAAAAGTGCAGCTGGTTTAAATTGCTGCTGGTTCACTTTCCTCATCTGTAAAACGGGGAGTGTAGTAGCCAAAACTTTTTTGGTTCCAAGTGGCAGAAACCCAACTCAATCTGACTTAAGTTTTAAAAAAAGGAAATGTATTAAGTCACAGAATTTGAAAATTCAATGTAGATCTGGCTCAGGCCTGGCTGAGTCCTGACATTTGGATGTGCTCTCATCCTCTCTGTCTCTAGATGACTTTTCTCAGAGTTGGCAGTATTTTCAGGCAGCCCTTTCCTCATGGTGGCAAAACGGCTGCCAAAATCCCTAGGCAGACATTCCATCCTCTCAGTTACCCCAGCAGAAAGACATGCCCGGAGCACGTCTGATTGGACCAGCTTGGGTCACAAGCCTATTCCCAAACCAATGATCGATAGGCTGAGGGATGAACTTGGAGTTGCCACACCCAGTTTGCACATCCACATCCAGGATCTAAGGGATGGGGTCAATTCTTCCCAGGGAAAGTGATGTGTTGTTAATAAAACAGGGGGACTTGATGCTGACCAGGCAGAGGCAAATCTGCCCACTGTAGAAACAGAAATTGCACCTATCTTGTGCATACAATACCTAGTACATACTATACCCAAGGTGTGTTAGTTGTCATCATCGTCATTATCATCCTTTTGCCAGAGATGGGGTTGGAGCATCCTTGACTCCAAGCTCAATTATGGTTCCTTCTGGCCAAAACTCAGCCCTCACCTTTATCCCTCCCAGGTGGTCCTGCCATCTTACGAGGAAGCCATTTCTCTGCCACCCAAGACTCCGGAGGGGAACCCAGCGCCTCCCCCGTACTCTGAGGTGTGACATGCACCAGGCTCCAGCCCTAGTGCTGTGAGGGGCAGAGCTGCCTGCAATCCGCTTCTTGGCTTCGGTGGCTCCCTGTGACCTGGATGAACCACCCAGCTGACTTCAGGACAATCTGCTTGTGTCCCCCCTCGCTGGCCTACTTTTCCTGTGGGGCCTGGGAGATGCTCACCATTGGGGCAACCCCTTAGGCTGAATGACTCCTTGAGTATCTCAAAAATTCAATCCAATAACACTTGGCTTATTTCGATCAGCTCTGACATTTGTGTAAACAATGGGTCATTCTACATTCAGTGAGTTCCGTTAAGTAACTTTCAGCTTGACCAGTTTAACCAGGAGATTGATAAAAAAAAAAAAAAAAAAAACTTTAAAAATCTCTTGTCAGTTCAGTAAAATAATTCGGTCAAACAACGACACCCATTGCATTGGTTCGGACATAGTGGTCAGTTCACACAGAAGTTTGGTCAAGCGATATTAGTCCTCCCCACCAAATCCATGTATCCAATTTCTTCAAATAGCTTGCGTACATAATTGTAAAATCAGCCAACCACCAGTCAGTTTAGAATAGTGATTAAATGAAATAATTTAAAAAAAAAGTGAGAGAGAGAGAGATTATCTCCCAAACCATTCAATTCGATCTGATTCAATCACTGGTTTTCGCTCTGGTCAGTCCAGTATTTCCAAGTTGCTGAATAGTCAGACAATTGCGGAACCATCATCCAACAGCTAGTTCCAGGAAAAAAATAGTAGTTTCAATCGTCAAACAGTCCCTTCGGATACTCATTGTTTTGGGCAAGCGTTGTCATCATCACAATCACAAGTGGTCAGAGGAGTCACCCAGCAGTGGACCCCACGGACAGGTTGCCTTAGCAGCGGTCATCTCTAGCAACGAGCCTTCATCCATTCCAAAGGCCAGCCCATCCATCACCGATTTGCTTGTAGGTGACCCAGTTTTATCTGATGCTTCGGGTGAAGCAGAAATTCAGCCCTGAAATCAGGCAAATCCCATTTGTTGGACTAAATGAGCAAGTTAGTTCAGTCAAAACAGGCAAACCCTTTGTGGGCGCAGATCCTGCCATGGGGGCTGGCAGGGAGGGTTTTGGTCCCAACGCCCCCTCTTTTGCTTGCTTCTCTGAGGGCTGGAGTTCCTGAGGGAGCTGCCCCAGAGTGGAGATAGGGCGCGGAGGCGGGCCCTCCGGGGTCTGGTAGGGCGGTGCAGAGGGAGGGGACTGCAAGAGGCTCCCGCCAGCACCGCTCATGTAATCGCTTCATGTGGGACGGGGAGGAAGTTTCAATAAAGCAGCAACATGCTTCTTTGGGCTGATGTGGTTCCTTAAATATGATGTAGTTGGGGCTCTGTCACCCTCAACACACACACACACACACACACACACACACAGACACATGCACCTGTTTGTTTAGTCAGAGACTCACTGGCCCATGTCATGGCCTGACACCGCTTCTGATTACAAATCATGGTCCATGGAAGCACCCTCATATCTCCCGAATAAGATGTGAACTTCACTCACCTGGAGAGTACTCACATAGAGCCAGGTGCTGCACTGGGCACTGGGGTGATCTAGATGGGTCAGACTTGCCTCCAGTTACCCACAATCTGGGGTAAGGGAAGACAGATCCATAAATAATTATAACAGTTCATGGCCAACACAGGAAAAATCTGAGGGACATCAGGCAGCCAGTAACAGAAGTAACAGAAACCTTGGCAAACTGAGTTTATTAAAGAAAAAAAAATGGTGGTCATGATGTTTCTTGGCTTACATAAATGGTAAGTCCAGGGATTTCTGGCTTCAGGCATGGTTGGACCTAGGAATCAAATTCTTCAATAATCTCATTTTCTCTTTCTCCATCTCTTACCTTCTGCCTCCTGGCTGAGCTGCTGTGGTCCTGCCTGAGAGTCTTTGAAAGGTTTTGGGCAAGGGAGTTACAGGGTCAAGTTTGGGTTTGGGATTTAGGAAGGAAGAGACCAAATGCAGACACTCATAGGAAGGCTGGTGAAGTCGTCCTGTGGGGAAGAGAAGAGGACAAATTTGACAGGTGTTGTCAACCTTGTGGCTTTTCAGCTTTTCTTGGGGATAGTAGATTCCTTGATGGATTTCATCTGCTCTTTAATCAGATCCCTAAGCAACTGATAAAGTGAGGCTCTAACAGAGGCAAAGTGTGAGCTTCCATTCATGAGGGCAGCGAGGCCCAGAGACATCAAGTCACTTTCCTGAGGCTGCACAGCAGAAAGGGATTAGGCCTTTTTTTTTTCTATTTCAAGTGGAGGCTGTTAAGTGGGCCTGGGGAGGCAGCTGTGTTAACTCTTGATCCATATGAAGAGGACCCACAGAAGCCCCCAACAAATGGGGATTGGGAGCAGAAGTTATGGGAGGAGGGGATTGGCTTCACCTCCAGCCTTCATCCTCATCAAGAGGACACCAAGGGCCATGCTGTGTGTCCTGAGGACCAGATGAGATGACGCTCCCACCCCCAACCTTGGCCTGGAGCCAAGGAATAGGCTGAGATGTATAGCAGGATTGTGCCCTGTGGCCAGGAGTCTTGGAGGGGGCCAGCCTGAGGAACAGGAAATAGCTGGGTTTAGGGAAGTCTCGTGGACCAGCCAAACCAAGCCAGCCCACGATCGGCTGGGCAGCCCTCACCACGGCCCTCTCAATGCCCTGTTTGAGGCTCACACAGGGGTCCTTTGACAGGGCTGCGTTTGGACCCACTGAGAGGGCCTGTTTGAGCTAGAGCCCTGAAAAGAGCCAGCCCCAGGAAAGAGGGGGCCGAGTGCAAGCTGAGCAGGTGAGGCCACCCGGACAGGCTGTCCCTTGAGGGGAAGGAGAGTCTGCAAAATCTGCTGAGCAGGAACACCCCAGTTTCTCAAGGTCATGATGATAGCAGTAATGGTCCCTGTAATTGAGTGGACTTTTCAATTTGTCATCTCCGTGACTCTCCCACTGGCCCCATGTGGCAGGTGCTGTGTGATGATGATTCCTGAGGCCCAGGGTGGGCAAGCCACTTGCCCGAGGGCATGACTGATTGAGGGGAAGAGCTGGGGTTTGACTAAAGCTTGAGCTTGTCCCTCTGGTTCTTCCTGCCCCGCCTCATCTACCTCAAAGGTGAGCAGAGTGGTGGCTTCATTTTAGCCCCTTGAATGTGGAACTGAGGCATAATCACTGTTGTATGCCTAGCACTGAGGACAGGCCCGGGCTCAAGAGCTTGTGATGGAAGACGAGGGTCCATTATGGGTGTAGGGCTCAGACAGGAAGCTGATGGGGAGGCGGCTCAAGGGAGGAATGCTGGGCACAGGAACCAGGAAGTGGCCACAGAGTTGGGTAGATTCATAGGGCATTTGGGAAGCAGGAGCATTTAGGATGATGGTGCCTGGCTCTGAGCTAGGGACACAGGCCAGGGGACAAAAGAAGATATATTGAGTTTGGTTTGAATTTGAGCTACCTTAGGGGGCACATGAAGGTGCTTAGGAAGCAGCTGTGTTTATAGGTCTGGAGCTCAGGAAAGCAAGGAAGGAAGGAGGTGGGGATGTAAACGTCACCTGTGGGCATGCGGGTGGGATGTCACCAAGGTTCATGGAGGTCCCTCAGCCGGACACAATGCTGATGTGCCCTCAGATGAAAGCACAGGCCTCCTTGCCCTGTCCAGCCTCTGGCTTCCAGCCTGCCCGACTGCTTGCAGGGCCTTGCGACCAAGACAGCACATGTGAGGTATGATGAGCCACATGAGAGACCTCATACACAGGGGCTGTGGCCCTGAAGGGACCTTGTACAGCAGCAGTCCCCAACACTTTTGGCACCAGGGACTGGTGCTCCTGTGAGAATCCAAGGCCTGATGATCTGAGGTGGAGCTGAGGCGGTGATGCTAGTGCTGGGGAGTGGCTGCGAATACAGGTGAAGTTTTGTTTGCTCCCCTGCCGCTCGCTTCCGCTGTGCGGCCCAGTTCCTAACAGGCCACAGACTGGCACAGATCCACAGCCCAGGGTTTGGGGACCCGTGCCGTACAGGATGGGCAGCCCAACAACACTACAACAGCCTGGGCGTGGGGTGAGTTAACCCACTTGGCAGATGAAGAACCCTTGCTTTGTGCTTATCGGAAGGTTCTCCACTTTGTGGGTTCTCTGCTGACTTTGGGGGAGACTAGAGATCCGTGTCCAATTAGGCACCCTGAGAATGTCTCCAGTTTTCAATGAAATGGTTGTAAGTGTCAAGGAAAGCAGTTCCCAGGTTAAAGAAAGTTGAGAGGACCCACCCTCGGGCCCACTGAGGTTTCTGGGTGGCCTCAGAGCCTCTGCTGAGTATAAGAAGCAGCTACTGTGGGTCTCTGTGGCCATAGGCCCCTGCCCACCGCCTGTCGGGACAGGGCTCTCTGGGAGCCAGTGCTCGCACTCTGTTCTCTCTCCTGGGACTCCAGGAGGAAGCCTGTCTAATTAGCCACCGAGAGCGTTCTGACAGGCAGCGGGCTTGGCAAAGAGCAGCCAGCACGAGGGAGCCGCAGCCCCGAATGCACGGAGCACGTCTGCCTAGCAGTTTTGCTGCCACCGCAGGGGCCCAAGCTGTTGAGCAGGACACTGGCCTTGCAGCTTTCTCTGTTCCACCTGCTGGGGGGACAATCCAGGCAGGGAGCGAGCCTGGGCAGAGGCCTGGAGATGCGACCCATGTTAGGGGACGACACCAGTCTGGGAGCCTCAGCACTGATAAATCGCAATTTACAACAGTGAAAATACGTTCCGCCCTGACCTTGCCAGGGCCACGGTGCTGGAATTTCATATGTCGTGGAGCTGACTTCCTGTCCGAGGGCTTTGAGAACAACCAGGATATTTATTCTAAAGCACTTTAGATGGACAATGGAAGGACCAGGGAGCATGGCAGGGATGTCCCTGTGCGCCTTCCCAGCTCTCTGACCTGGGGCGACGCCGTCAGGCATGTCAGGGGAAGTGCGGAAAGGGAAGATTTAAGTGCTCCTGGGGTTGGACAGCCTTCTGAAGACGTAACAATCCTTGGCTGCCTGTAGTCACTCCGTGGGTCAGAACAGGGCCAGTCCTTGCTCCCAGGTCACCAAACTCCACAGGGCGCTTTCCTCGCTACCTGTCATTGCTGAAGGCGCCCCAGTGGGAGGGGCCTAGAGACTGAGCTAGGAGAGTAACCAGTGGGCTGTAGTTTGGGTACGGTAGCACTTTGTCCTTCCCGTACTGACCCTGAAGCAACGTCTCCCAAATGGAAAAATGCTGTATTTCCTTGTCAGGTCCCCTGCCCTCCTCCCTCTCTCCCTCCCTCCCTCCCTTGTTCAATGCCCATGCATACCACTCGAGGTAGGCAGAGTTCTAAGACGGACTCCAGTGACTAAGACCTTGTAGAGTTCTCTCCCCTTGAGTTTGGGCAGAACCTGTGACTCTGACAGGAAAGTCACTCTTGTGATTAGGTTCTGTTACATGGCACAGTTGACTTTAAGAAAGGGAGATGATCTTGGGTGAGCCTGCCCTAATCAGGCGATCCCTCAAAAGGGGCTGGGCTTTTCCCGAAGAGGGGGACTTGGCATGGGAGAGATCTGAAGCATGGGAGAACCTCGGAGGGGACCACATAACAAGGAACTGTGGGTAGTTTCTAGGAGCTGTGAGTGGCCCTTGGTTAACAGCCAGCAAGAGGACGAGGGCAGGGGAGGGGGTTCAGTCTGACAACCTCAAGGAACTAAATTCTGCCAACCACAGCGTGAGCTTAAAAGAGGATCCTGAGCTCCAGAACAGGACACCGCCCAGCCAGCACCTTGATTTTAGCCTGTGAGGCACTGAACAGAGAGCCCAGTTTAGTTGTGCCCAGACTTCTGACCCACAGAAACTGTGAAGCAACACATTTGTGCTGTTTTAAGCTGCTAAATTTGTGGTAACTTGTTACACAGTAATAGAAAATAAATGTACCACCTCTTCCCAATTTGGAGGAAGTTTTATTTTCCCCCTCCTTAAACTTCAAAGAGGCAGCAGCAGTAGCAACATTCCTGAATGTCTAAGGTCTTGGTCAGTGTAGATTCAGAGTTTTGAAACTGAAGGACGAAGCAGGCAAGCTGACCACTGTTCACACATCTTCATGTACGCGTCTCAAGTCTCCAGAGGCTCTGTTTTGAGACTGAGAGGGAGACAGCAGGAATTTCAGGCGGCATGGATAGAGGTTAGGTACTTTGGAAAATGTGGGAGAAAAATATATTCTGTTCTGCTAGCTGAAGGGTTGCATTCAGATCAGAGCCCCAATCTTTAAGAGGGAACGAGACGAATTAAAATATCGTTGGGAGCTGGCACCAATGATTTTAGGGAAGAATCGGCTCAGTCGGGGCGTGACCCTGATCTGCAGAATATGATCCACCGGCAGACTTGCTCTCTCTCAGAGCTGGGCGGGATACTCTGGGAGACAGGAAGCGATGTCCCATCACAGGCTGCACAGCAGCTCCCCGGAGACAGAAGGGAATTTATGTTTTATACAGGAGGTTGGATGAGACGGAGGTTTAGTTATATCAGGACTACCTGGAGAGCTTAGACATACAGACTGGCTGGGTCTGGAATGGGAAGAATCTTCATTTTTCTTTTGAAACACCTTAACCAAATTTATCAGCAGTTCTGGGGTAACTGAGGGAAGTAATAAAACAGAATAACTCACAGATGCATCTAGATAAAGATTCTGCCCAGAGCCCCACAGATTCCAGCCGGCCCTAGAGTTCTGCACGAGTACTTCCCTTCCTTGCCTTCACCTGCCCCGCCTGCCAGGGCTGTTCTCCCCCACCCACAGGAGAACCCCAAACATGGCCTCATCTTAGAGTCTCACACTTGGTAAAGCTTTGCCTAAGCTTCTTTTCAGTTCTCCCAAAAGCAAATCCTGAGACAAGGACTTGGGTACGGGTAGTTTATTTGGGAGGTGGTCCCAGGAAATAAAGCGAGGGGGTCATTGGGGCAGGGAAGGGATAAAAGCCAATAAAAACTGCATTAATAAACGGTTCTCCTCTGTGGGCAATTGGGGATCACTCCTGTTGGGGACCCTCCCAAGGGACTGTGAAGAGCACACCTCAGAATGGTCCAGCAGGGGACGGGAAAGCTGGGGTATTTATCTACATCGCCCATCCCCTGGGGTTGTGAAATACCCAGGCTGCCTTGCTCACTGTCAGTCCGATGGGAACAGCCACCGAAGTGGTAATGAACTAGAAGTGCCGTGGGGCAGGGCATCAACTGGGTTCGCTAAGGTTCCCAGTGCAAAACCTAAGCCCGGATCCACATGTTCATTCCCTCCTCAGTGTGACGGACAGGGGGAGCCCTTCCCCACAGGAAGCTCTCACAGCTGCCCCCAGGGCTGTAGCCTGACCCTCTGGCCCCGAGAGGGCATCCAGCATAGGTGGACTCCGTATTTTTAACGACATCTCCAGGAGAGTGTCATGGGCGGCAGGCCAGATAGACTGTCTAGATGACCTTTGAATTTCCTCCAGAGCCTGAGAGTTGAGATTTTGCGTCTCTTCCCTGCTCCAAACAAAATGACTCACTGTTTATTGAGCACAGACTCTGATAATGCTGTGTTCGGCTCTCACGGCAGCCTGGGGCGAGTGTCACTAAAACCAGTAAGTAGAACCCGAAATGGAATCTGGTGCAATTAAGGGGGGAAAATGTGCTATAAGAAGACTGAGGAGGGAGTGACTCATTCTGTGGCAGAGAAGAGAGGAGGACGGAGGAGGGAGGGAGAGAGGCTGGCAGTGGCCTGCAAAGAGGTGGCAAGAAATAGCTTGTGAAGTGCCTTCAATACCCAGGTAAGTTTGTATTTTCATTGAGGGCAATATGGGGCCAATAGAAGCTTTTTCCACTTGGGAAGGATGACCAGAGGGTTATCGCTTACGAAATACCCACGTCCCACCCCTGGGCTTTAGGCAGAGTCAGGCGATGGACACTTGTTGTCTGAGGCCATTAAGAGCAACAGTTGCTCTCTCTCTCTCTCGCGTCCACGTGGCTGGAGATGACGGCTGGGACGCAGTGGCATGGCAAGGTGGAGGCAGGCTGGAGATGACCCGTGCAGGGCAGTCTGTCTAGCACCAGCCCTTGTCACGCGAGAGAAACACACCCTGTGTAAGCCGCTGTGACTCAAGGGCTTGTTTGTTACTGCAGTTCAGCCTGTTCTATACTGACTCACTCAGAAGGCATGGTGAAGACAACACCGGCCCAACATCCCATACGTTTCATTCTCGACCACCCTGTGACACTGGCATTGAGAACCCAACTTACAGATATGAAATCCGAAGAGCAGGAAAGTGAAGGTCTTCGTCGGACGTCAACACAGCTAGCAGGTGACAGCACACAGAATCAAACCCAGCTCAGTTGACGCCAAAGTGTTTTTTTCACTTCACAGGGTTCCTCAAAGTCTGGCATGCATGCCACTGGCAGAACACAAGATATTTTTTTGGTGCTAAGTGGATGGAAAAAATTGAATTTAATTTGTTGCAAATTTATTGGAAGGCGTATTGGAATAAATACATAAACTACCTCAAATCAGTGATTTCACGGCTATTATGTCTCAGGAGGAGGAAAATTTTTTTTCAAAAAGTAAGTGGATTCAAAGAGAAAGATGAATAAATAAATATCGATAAAGGCATATGTGGATCCGGCCAAATTGCAAGGATGATGGGCCCAGGACGAAGGGGACTTGCTGCTCCGGACCAGTTCCTTCTCTCATCATGAGAGCTCCAGATAACCAGGTTTGCCGTTTAGGGAAAGACGTGAGCCCGGGGGTCAGGAGGGGGCGTCCTGAGCACTTAGCACTGAGCCACGCGCTGCCTGGGGGCCTCTTGCTTTATCACAAACGGTCTCTCTTCCGTAAAACACTAAAGGCTTTTAGTTTCTGGAAACCTGAGGTGTGTGAAAACAAGGAGCGAGAACAGCAGGAACCCTTCACGGCTGCTGTCTGTGAGCAGCCTCCAGGAAGGCCTCTCAACGCATTTTTTTCTCTGGTCAATACCGGACACACTGTTCCCACTTTTAATTCCTGGGGAAAAATGTTTCACACCTTAAAAACACAAATATTTATCTTCTTTCCTCAATATATATGCTCAACTTCCAGGTCCCCCGTCCCCCCCGTAAGCCCTTGCTCTCGCCGTGAAACGTTAAAGCTGCCCCTTTTGGGGGAATCCATCTCTCTTCCTGAAAACTTACCTGCAGCATATTTCTGTGGCTCCGCTAATGAGCGGAGAAGTGACACAGAGAAGGTGCCTGTGTTCCTCCGAGGAGTCCATAGAACTGCCATTCAGAGCCCGAGCTGAAAGAGCTAGTTCATGGGCTCAGCTGCTGCCCCGGCCAACATGGCTTTGTCCCCTGAGCTCTGGACACAGCCCTGTCCACTGGGGAGAGGGGGTGGTGGGCCAGGGGACTTCGGCTCACGTTCTCCTCGTTCACCTCCAGCAGGGCCACAGGAAGAGCACTCTGCTCTGTCGCTCTTCGCCATTAGCTTCTTCTTCCAATTCATATCTTTATTTGCTCATCAGACACCCTGTTCCAGGCACTATGCTGGGTCCTGGTTATTCGGTGGTGGCTGAGACAGGCAAGACCCCTGCTCAGACTGAGCTGACACCCTCTGGCGGCAGGGGCGGGGAGGGGGCAGGCAGGTAACACATTTATAACACGATTTGGGGGAGTGATGTGAACCACGGTCATTATGGCTGCAGTGTCTCTGGAGAAGAGAATTAGACTTACAAGTTGTAGAGAGAAAAGACACCTACAGCCTCCTGGTTTTTGGAACTGGGGAGGGCTCTGAATTATATGGATACATTAAACTTGAATGGGGGAAGTCAGAGGAAATGCTATTAACTTGCTTGTTCGCTAAAGCTGGGGCAAAGGGGAATGAGACCCACGTTCCAGGCTTGGCTCTGCCTCTGAACTGGCTGGACGGCTTTGGGCAATCACTCCGGGTCTCCGTTTCTCATCTGACAAATGGGCTAATATACTTGGATCTGCTGGCATCACAGGTTTGTTGGGAGAACATAGGAGATACAGAGATAAAATGAGTGACTGCAATTACCGGAGAAGATTATGAGAATGTTGGTCAGCTGTGCCGGGCAATCATTTAAAAAAAAAAAATGTGTGTCGATTTTCTTTTATTAAGGTATAATTTACATAGAGTGAGGTACACAGGTCTTGAGTGTTAATGATTCTCCTCCCTGGGAAGACGATAATCCTTTGACCCTCATCTCCACTTCTGCCCTCTCATTGCTTCCTCACGTGGTTCCAGTGAGGTGGGCAAGCCAAGTAATGCCATTCCCATTGCATGATAACAAGCCGAGGCTCAGAGAGGTTAAGTCACCAGCTCCAGGGCACACAGCTGGTCTGCAGCAGAAATGGATTTGACTCTGGGTCTCTTGAGTGGCCAAGCCAGCTCCTTTCGCTTTATCCCTTCAACTACTGGACCTAGATGCAACTGTAGGAACATTCCCGGTTATGCTCCTTTATTCTCGCCTCCTCCGTGCAGACCGTGGGCTGGGCTAGATGCAGAGATCAACCAGCCAGACTCTTATCTGCTCACGGGTGGGACAAGGACGCACAGAAGCTCAGGGAGGCGGGAGGCTGGCCCAGGGGTGTGGGGGAGAGGTGGGCATGGAGAAGCGCTGCCCCCAAGCTACATCCGAACAAGCAGGGTGGCTGAGAGCAGCAGCCTAGGGCCCTGTCCTGGCAATGACACCTCTTAGCTGTGTGGCTTTAGACAAATTATTTCACCTCTGTTTTTCAGTTCCTCATCTGGGAAATGGGGAAAAATAACAGTAGCTGCCTTACAAGGTTATCGAGAGGATTAAATGAGACAGTTCACATAACTCTGCTCCTCTAATTGACCCTAGGAGGTAGCAAGCACTGTTAGCATCCCCGGTTTCCAGATGAGGAACTGGAGGCAGAGAGGGGCGAAGCAACCTGAAGACGTCACACAGATAGTTTATAGCAAACCTAGCTAATCTGGCTCCAAGTCTGTGCTCTTAACCATCTTCTCTACTGCCTTGCACCTACCAGGTACTAATGTATGTGTTACTCCAATTATGATCTTGAAAGATTCCGTAAGGCAGAGTGAGAGGGAGAAAAGGCCTTCTGGGCAGATGGCCCCGCATGTGCAATGGCTGGAAGAGAACTCCGGGCATCCGGGTGCAGCTGGAGAGACAGGCTTCCGTGGAGAGGCAGGGGACAGCGGAGACTGAAGAAGGGAAGCGTGTTCAGTGAGGAAACTGGGGTCAGAATTGCAGGTGAGGGAAGAATTTGCATGTGGGATGAGGGTGCCGGGCAGGGCTGGGCTGTGAGGCCATTGGACTCAGGCTTCCCTGAGCTTGGATTGGCAGTTTCGGGTCAGTGCAGGCTCCAGCCCCTGGAGGAGCCACCCTCCACCCACCTGAGATTTCCTGAATTCCAGCTGCAGGGCTGGTTGCTCCTGCAGGCAAAGAAGCCCTTGTGGTTGGAGGGGCCTCTTGAGCCCAGGCCAGGCGGCTCCCTCCCTCTCTGGGCACACACACCTCTATTCAGCCCGGGCCCCGCCCCCGAAGGGGCTAGGGGCAGGGGCAGGATGCCCCACGTCAGTGGGGGCCGCCTGGCTGGGAGGCTGGGCAGCAAGGTTGATAAGACCGGGACCCCACTGGCCCCCACAACTGTGCTGGCTGCTGCCCGTGCTGCCAGGACCATGAGGGTCAACTCTGGCACTGGCCTCGTGCTCTGCGGTTTGCTGCTGCTCCTCCTGGCCCCACGCGCACTTGGCCTCGCCCCCCAGTCCAGAGGTGAGGGGACCTATGTGAGGTGGGGACGCTGGAAAAGTGGCCCCTGTGCAACAGCCTGGGGTCTGAGCACCGAGATGGGCAGAGGTTAAATGGGACTCAGGATGGGGAGAGGGGCAGGGAGGCAGGGTTGCCAGCAAGCCGGCACAGGGCAAACAGAGACGGTCACGTTCATAAGGGCCAGGGCAGGAGTGACCCCCGGTCTATTCTGTCGGGGGACATGAGTGGGCCTCTCTCTGGAGCCCCAGAGCCTTTCCTGGGGTAGCTCCGCACCCAGGCTGCCCTCGGAAATCATGCATGCTGCAGAGACTGCTGTCTCTCAGGTCCCTGAGAACAGAAGCTACGCAGAGAGCTGCTGACGTCTGGAGCTGCCCCAAGCCCGAGCCAGGGCTGCACTCACGGTTCTGAGATGAACACAGCCCTATGGGGCTGAGACTTCATTCCCCTGCACAGCCCTTCCAGCTCTTCCCGGATCGGGCTCTCGCATGCTGTACCACTCCCAGAGTTTCGGCCTTGGCTGCTGAATCCTAAAATGCTCAACTCGTCCCGTACAGATGGGGAAACTGAGGCTGGAGAGAGGAGGACCTAAGGCCACACAGTAAGAGAGCCCCAGAGCCTCCTGGCTCCTGATCCCCTTCTCTACGGTGTGGCTAATTCCTTCTCCCTCTCTGGGCCTCAGTTGAGCTATGTGTAGCCTCAGCTAGTGAGAACCAGGGAGTGGCTGGAAGGTCATCTAAGGTCCCTTGAGTAACTCTGATGCTGGAGTCTAGGGCACTGCGGCTGGGAGCTGGGAGAGCCCAGCAAACCCTCCTCTTCCCGATGCTTCCTGCATCCTCGCTTGGAAGCAGCTCTGCTCGGTTTGATTGAGTACGGGATGGAGAGGGAAGGACCTTGTGCTGCGCCCGGCTGGCTGCAGGCCCAGGCCAGTGATAACATCAAGCAGTCAGCCTTTCCTCCCTGCCGGACAGATGGAAAACTGAAGCTCCTAAGGGTGCGATGCCCGGTCCAGAGCCGCTGAGTGGCTGAGCTGGGGTCTGAACGCTGGTCTGCCTCACTCCGTCCCCCACGCACCTACCTGTACATGGTGCAGCACCCCAGGGTGTCTGGAAAGACATCCTGCCTTGAGGGTGTGTCGTGGGGGCTCACCTGGTCACGCTGCAGTAGGAATTCCTGCCCTTTTCCCCGGCCCTTGGACACCAACCAGCAGGCCGCTGGGCTGAGGGAAACCCTGTCCACTTTGGTGATTCGCTTTGAAGCTTGGATGAAAGAGGCCATATTGACAGGCACGGTGTTAGCTCTCAAGGCTGTGCCCGCCCTGCAGGGCCCACCCTCGGTGCCCTCCTGCCCGGCTGGGAGAAACAGCTGCCCCTTGTTTATGAGCCATTCTAGACTGAAACCTGAGAAGCAGGTTTTAAAGGCTGTCGCTGCCTTCGCTGCCCGCTGAGCACGCACTGCATGCCCAGGCCCATGCTGGCACTGTGTGCGCACTTTTGCTCATCCTCAAACGATCCTGAAGGAAGGGATTATCGGCTCATTGTACAGACGAGGAAACAGGCTCAGAGAGGTGACGTGAGTTACCAAGGCCAGGATTTGATTTCCTTACCAGGGGCTGAGCTGTGGGGCCTCTGGCGAGTTGCTTGCTGAATGCCCACCTGCTGGCAAAAGGGCCCGGCCTGCCTGGTCAGGTTCAGTCTACTCTGCCCGAGGCCTCTTCGGGATCTAAGTAGCTCCTGATGCTCTGCTCCTTTGCCTTGAGCGTCTTGGCCCTGTCTCCTGACCTCATCTCCTGACCTCTGCCCCCGCCTCGGCCTTCCTCCCCCACTGTCCCTCCCAGGGCACCTCTGCCGGACCCGGCCCACGGACCTGGTGTTCGTTGTCGACAGCTCACACGCAGCGTGCGGCCGGTGGAGTTTGAGAAGGTGAAGGTGTTCCTGAGCCAGGTCATCGAGTCACTCAATGTGGGGCCCAACGCCACCCGGGTGGGCGTGGTCAACTACGCCAGCTCGGTGAAGCAGGAGTTCCCGCTGCGGGCCCACGGCTCCAAGGCTGCCCTGCTGCAGGCCGTGCGCCGCATCCAGCCGCTGTCCACCGGCACCATGACCGGTCTGGCCATCCAGTTCGCGGTCACCAAGGCCTTCAGTGATGCCGACGGTGGTCGGTCCAGGTCCCCTGACATCAGCAAGGTACGTGCCCCACGCGCTGCTGGGCTCCTGACGCTCGCGGCTCCGCCGGATGCCAAGAGCTTCGCCGGCATACGCATTCATTCATTCTCTCAACGCCCGGACGAGGCGCCCGTTTTACAGCTGGGAGCAGACCCCACTGAGAGATGCGGCAGAGCTGAGCCCATCTCCCCCACCCCGCCGACTCCCGGCGAGCACTTGGTTATTTCAGTTTAGTTGATATTGGCCCCCGCCCCTGCCAGTCTGAACTCCTCGAGGGCGGAGTGAGACAGTCCAGATGTGCGCGTGATGGTGAAGGGTGTGGACGCTAACCCCAGCCTCTCTGGGTTCAAGCCCTGCTCCGCCACACTAGCTGTGCCACCCCGAGCACGTTCCTTCATCTCACGTGCCTCAGTTTCCTCACGTCTACAATGGGCTAACATAAAACCATCTCGAAGGCTCGTAGGAGGACTCGGTGAGTTCATATGCACACAGTGCTAGGAACAGTGCCTGGTGCCTAAGAAGCCCCACCTAAGCGTTAACTAATTTCTTATTTAAAAAACCTCAGAGGGCCGGGGCGAGAAAAATGAAGTGAGGCTCCCCGCGTCGCACGGTCAGCGAGGGCTCCAGGCGGGGTGCTGAGCGTTTTCACAGACCTTGGACCCACAGTGGAATAGTTCAGGACTCGGCCCGGGGCCTGCGAAGCCAGTCAGGGGTCCTCTCACCCGCAGGGGTCACAGCCCTTGTTGGCCTGAGGGCTCACCACTTACCTGCCCAGGGCCCCGGCCTGTGGGAGAACTCGATCTCATCCCATCCGTACCCTGCTGGACGGGCAGCCGTAGCTGCTGACACGCGACTGCTGAATGAATACAGTTCCGCTCGAGGTGGTACCCCGCCCCCCACCATGAGAAAAACCGAGGCAGGGGGAACTAAGCCGCTTGCTCAGCTAATCAGTGGTAGGACTGTTCACTGACCACAGCAAACGATCCCAACCACTACGGCCCTCAAAGAAATGATACGTCAGGGCGCCCGTTGGTCTTTCGTGGGGGACACTTACGAGTGCTGACATGAGGGTACATGGTGGCTGGGAGGATGTGGTGGCCTTGGATGATCCTAAGGGAGAGAGCTGGCAAAGGGGATGGCGGTGACGTCTGCAGTTGTCACATCTCCAGCGTTAACTGTTCCATCCCAGATCAGTCCAGCGGCCTGGGGTGGGCGAGTGAGGAGAGGGTTCCTTCATCAGCTGAGACTGAGACAGAGGGTCTGGGGGAGCTGGCACCAGTCGTTAGGCATTCAGCCTGGAATTCACCTGTGGGAAGTCCTACAAGGTGGACCCAGAGTCCCAAAAGTGGGGTTGGAGGGAGACAGTAGGGACTCAAGGAGGCAGTGGGCCTCAGGGAAATACATGAGCGGTGGGTGAATCGTCACTGCTAGGTTTTCGGTGCCAGGAGCCCAGGCCTTTGGAGGGGAAGAGATTGTGCCAGCTCCCTCCCGGGACAATGATACTGCAAACAGTTCCCCTTCCGGGCTTCCTACCCTCAATCACCTCAGCTGAGCCTCACCACAGTCCCCTTTTTCAGAAGAAGAAATGGGGGCTCAGAAGAGCGCTGTAACTTATAGAGCTGCATTTCTAATGCAAGCTTATCTAAACCACTATAATACAGGTCACAGGATGGGGCTTGGGGACTCAGGCCCAAGGGTAGAGACCATGGAATCAGAAGCAGACCTAGGTCAGAAGCAGAGAAGCAGCCAAGGGTGCTGGATGCCAGGTCCCAGCCTCAGGCAGAGCTGTGAGCACCCAGCTTCAGGGCAGGCTCAGGAAGCAGGTGATGAGGGCCAGGGTCCCTTTCTGTTTCTCTTTCCAGGTTGTAGAAGAGGAGCCTTGTGAGAAGGCAGCAGGCGGTCCTTTCCTCTGTCGGAAGGGCATGTAGCCTCCTGGGAATGCAGGGAGAAAAGGTGGCATCTTCCTTCCCTCTCCTGGGATGTGGGAAAGACTCCCAGGACCTAAAAGGGAAGGATCGCTGGACTGGAGACCCAGCCGCATTCATTAGCCTCTGATGCTCTCTGGTGGTCAAGAGGTAGAACTGCACCGTGTTGGGCACACTTGTTTGACCCTATCCTCAGAGTCCCCAGACTGAGGGGGAAGACATGGCCCTGTCCTCTGTGATCACAGCGCTGCCTGCCTGAAGGAAGAGACATCCAGAGGCCTTAGTCAGATGAAAGAACAAACACCTTAGCCACGACTTTCAATTAGAGGAAACCTGCTCTTCCTCTAGCCAGGTTCTCTTCCTTGGGGGCGTAACCTTGGTGAGAAATCAGATCCGCCTCCAACCAACTAGCTGTGTGACCCGGGCAAGCCACTCTGCCTCTCTGGGCCTCAGTCCTTCTTCTGCCTACGGTCCTGGGCTTACTGGCGGGCCAAGCGGCCCAGCCCACTGCGGGAGGGGGTCCCGCTCCCCATACATGTCCCTGTGCGTTGCAGGTGGTCATTCGTGGTGACAGACGGGAGGCCCCAGGATAGCGTGCGGGACGTATCTGCACGGGCCCGGGCCAGCGGCATCGAGCTGTTCGCCATCGCGGCGTGGGCCGCGTAGACAAGGCCACGTTGCGGCAGATCGCCAGCGAGCCACAGGACGAGCACGTCGACTATGTCGAGAGCTATAGCGTCATCGAGAAGCTGTCCAAGAAGTTCCAGGAGGCCTTCTGCTGTGCGCGGGCCGGGGCGGGGCGGGCCGGGCCGAGAGCGGCGTGTCAGGGCGGGGCCAGGGCGGGGTGGTGGCCTATGGCCTATATCCCGCTGGGACTGAGATAGAGCCGGCCTCTGGGGTGGACCAGGGCTGGGGCAGGGCCTAAGTGTGTTTGGGACAAGGTTGGAGGTGGAACGTGGGTCAGATTGAGGTGGGACCGGCACCAGAGGCGGGCCAAAATCCGAGGGCGGGGCCTCAGCCTCTACTTAAGGGAGCTGGGGAGAGGCGATGCCAAGGTCTCTCTTATATGGCAGGGTCCTGGCAGGGATCAAAGAGGGCGGTAAGAGAGGGCCTGAAAAAACCTGTGAATGTTTGTATGCCGGGAGGTTTGGGTATCAAAGTCTTCCGCGATGCAGGACGGTCTGCGGGGCCCCGGCACGGGGCTGGAGAAGGTTGAGGCCACGAGGTGGGCCTGTGGACAGTCTTTGGGCTGTGACCAGTCAGAAGGGGAGGGCCTCGGATAGAATGGGGCGGGCCAGTGCAAGGACTTTTCCTCATTTGTAAAATGGATCTGAGAAGAGCATGTATCTTATAGTGAGGATTCAATGAAATAACACATGACATAGAGCTCAACAGGTTGCATTTAACACGTATTTGCTGAGCATCTTCTGTGTGCTGTTCTTCACTGCACGTGCTGTTCTAGACGCTTGGGATACAGCAGTGAACAAAACAGATGAAAGGTCTTACCTGTGGGCTTTACCTTTTTGGCAGAAAGTTTTAGTTTTATCATTTGCGTTTTCACCTTCTTCAGGGACTTAGTTTTTGGTGCTATGATTCTGGCCCTGGGCTTAGGGTCTAGAGCAGTCCCCAACCTTTTTGGCACTAGGGACCGGTGCTCCTATGAGGATCTAATGCCTGATGATCTGGGGTGGAGCTGAAATGGTGATGCTGGCACTGCGGAGCGGCTGCAAATACAGATGAAGCTTTGCTTGCTTACCCGCCACTTATCTCCTGCTGCGTGGCCCAGTTCCTAACAGGCCATGGACCAGTACTGGTCGTGACCCAGGAGTTGGGGACCCCTGGTCCGGGCCAGGACCCTACCCAGTTGGGGCCTCAGTTCCCCTGAATGTGTGAGGGGCCCGTCCTGGCTGAGATGCCCAAGGCCCTGTGACTGCAAGATCCTGAGTCTCCTCTTGTCCCCACAGTGGTGTCGGACCTGTGTGCCACGGGAGACCACGACTGTGAGCAGGTGTGCATCAGCTCCCCAGGCTCCTACACCTGCGCCTGCCGCGAGGGCTTCACCTTGAACAGTGATGGCAAGACTTGCAATGGTCAGTGGGCTGGACACAGGCAGCCCTGGGGGGGGGTCGGGGAGGGAGGGCATGGGGCCTCGGCTACTCCCCAGCCCATTCGAGCCTCCCTGCTCTTAGTCTCTGGGCCAATCTTCAAAGGTGGTAGAAGCCTTCTGGAGTTTGGTGTCTGCAGAAAGTTCTCTTCTGACTTCTGTTCCTCTTTTTCTCACAGTGGGTGGTGGGCTTAGTGTGCTGGAAGGAGTCACATAGTCTTGAGTTCCAGTCTTGGTGCCGCTGCTTCTGAGCTGTGTGATGTAACAGCTTTTGGAGCTTCAGTTTTCAATGCTGTAAAATGGGGCCAGAAACTTTGGCTTCATGGAGAGAGTTTTGAGGACAAACTAGGATGATCCTTAGCACAGAGCTTGGTGTGGGGTAGGTACCCAGGCGGCGGTCGGGATGGACGACTGTCTTTCAGCTTCATCTCACCTTCCCATTCTCCCCAGTCTGCAGAGGCGGCGGTGGAAGTTCGGCCACGGACCTGGTCTTCCTCATCGATGGATCCAAGAGTGTGCGGCCCGAGAACTTTGAGCTGGTGAAGAAGTTCATCAACCAGATCGTGGACACGCTGGACGTGTCGGACAAGCTGGCCCAGGTGGGGCTGGTGCAGTACTCGAGTTCTGTGCGCCAGGAGTTCCCCCTGGGCCGCTTCCACACCAAGAAGGACATCAAGGCAGCTGTGCGCAACATGTCCTACATGGAGAAGGGCACCATGACCGGGGCTGCCCTCAAGTACCTCATCGACAATTCCTTCACCGTGTCCAGTGGGGCAAGGCCTGGCGCCCAGAAGGTGGGCATCGTCTTCACTGATGGTCGGAGCCAGGACTATATCAACGATGCCGCCAAGAAGGCCAAGGACCTGGGTAGGTGCTCCCTCCTGGACCCCGAACGCCACTGATGGCTAGGGGACATGGCACAGCCCGACTGTAATCTAGCTTAGGGATCTGTTCGGATTAGTGCCCTAAACCTGGGTTCAGTTCAAATGAGGAAGGTTTGGTTCATCTATGTCTTTCTTATACTGGTGACAAAACTGAGGCCCCAGAAAAGTGAGTGGCTTGTTTTGGTGGTCCTTTTGTAGGTGGGGCTTGGAACTTTTCCAGTTGAATGTTCCTAAGAACACACCAACTGTTGGAAGGCAGCCCCACTTTGGGACAAGCCCGAGTCTTATTTTATTACCTATTAAAACAGGATAATAATAACCATCAGACGATGGTTATGAGAGTTAAAGAAGATTACCAACTTTCCAGGAAGTCAGGACAGGTCTGTCATAAGGTAGAATCTCAAAAAATACTGATTTCTTCAATGTCTTCCCCCCGCCCCCAAGGCATTGTGCCTGCAATTCCAGTAGCTGCCACCAGGAGGTGTCTGGTGTTGATTTCCTGAGCATTCTCCAAGAGGCCAGCCATGGCTGCCTATCCCCGCAGCCACCCTTACTTGTCTGGTTCCCTCGGCAGGCTTTAAGATGTTTGCCGTGGGTGTGGGCAATGCCGTGGAGGACGAGCTGAGAGAAATCGCCTCAGAGCCTGTGGCAGAGCACTACTTCTACACGGCTGACTTCAAGACCATCAACCAGATTGGCAAGAAGTTGCAGAGGAAGATCTGTGTGGGTGAGTGAGGCCAGAGCTGGCATCCATGGGAGGGGCAGGGGGGCTCTGGGGGTGGGGCGGGGAGTCATCTTGGAACTGGATGTGGGTGGAGAAAAGCAGGAGCTGGAGTGGCAGGTACCAAGAGTCGGCAGAATCAGGAGGTGGGTCAGTCTCTTATTACCAGCGAGAGTATTGAACAGAGTGCATATGACCAGTGCTCATTACATGAATGGGACTGTTCTCCGTGCTCTCCAAATATTAAATCATTCAATCCTATTCGGTAAGAGGAGTATTGAACCCATTTCACAGACAGGAAAACCGAGGCCAGAGGGGTGGAACAATGGTTAATAATTGGAGATCCAGGATTTGAATCCTGGCGCCTCCCCTGATCCTGCCTCGTGACCTCGTCAGCTGGTTCCCGGTGGTAAAGAGCATGAACTGTCCAGCTAGACGTGCCTGTGTTTGCATCTTTGCTCTGACACTAACTAGCTGTTGGTCATGGACATGTGGTTTCGCTTCTCGGGTTCTTCATGTGTAAAATGGGAATAATGACTTCAGTCTCAAAGGATTAGGATGCGGAGTCACCAAAATGACATAAAGGCCTCTAACAACAGTGTCTTGCACATAGTAGGTGCTCAGCCTGGTGATGCTGTTATTGGAGTTCTCTGTCAGGGTCTAGGGGGTCGGGAACACCCAAGAGCTCTGTCTCAAGAACTCTCAATGTCTCTCTGCTCCTCCTCAGATGTCCTAGGCCACACACTCCCCAAGACTCCCTAGTCCAGGCCTGGGCAAGTGACCACCCCGCCTTCTGGCCAGGTACACACTCACTATCCCCTTTTCTTTCTCTACTTTCTGTCTGCTCCAGAGGAAGACCCGTGCGACTGTGAGTCTATTGTGAAATTCCAGGCCAAAGTGGAAGGGCTGCTGCAGGCCTTGACCAGGAAACATATCCTTTCCCAGCCTCCCTTGGGGGGAAGGGGAGGGGCAAGGGGCGGGGCACGTGGGGAGAGGGGAGGGAGCCACGCCCTCTGGGGTGCTGGAGCTGGTCTCCTCCTTCCTGCCTCCTGCTGAAGATGGGCTGGATTCTGGACAGATGGGCTCGCACCAGCTTTGGCACTGACCCTGTCAAAAGCAAAGGCTCCTAGAGGGTAAACAGAAAAACAGAGGCAGAGGTCAAGATCTAGAGATGGGCACATGCAGAGTCCTGGACACATTCAGGAAAACATGGACGCCCCACTTCTCAGGCTCTTGGTGACATGAGCCTCCACCCAGGTGAGGTTGGATCCCAAACAGCTCCCTTGAGGTCAGGACTAAGGCGGGGGACCCAAACAGCTCCCCTGGGCAGGGCTTGGCATTCAGGGCTCATGGTACTGCCTGTTTTTCAGAGAGCACCGTTCTGAGGGTGGCGGGTGGATAAGTTCTGACATTGGGAAGTACATGTGCTATAGGGGGTGAGAGAAAGCCCTGGAAAAGGGCTCTCTGCAGGAAACAGGAAGTGGGGGTCCCACCATCACTGCCCTGCTCTGGTCAACCTGTACCTTTCCTTAACTCTGAGTCCACTGGAAGCTGTGAGTAAGCGGCTGGCCATCCTGGAGAACACGATCGTCTAAGGCCACCTGTCCCCACTGCGGCTCCTCCACTTCCTACCCGAGCACAGCTCACAGAGTCCTGCGTGTGTCCCCTAGAGCCCCAAGTTTAGTGTAGCTTTGCCACTTAGTGAGGGGTGTTTGGAAGGGGCAGGCCCCTGGGACGGCACCAAGCCTCGCCCTCCTCCACCAGCCTGCTAGCCCGGCGGGGGCGGGGCTGGGGTGTGCGTTTGAGTGTGTGTACTGGGGGTGCGTGAGTGGGAGCATGTGTGTGTGTGCCTCGGGGCGGGGTGTGTCTGCTCCAGTGCAATAGTGAGAACACAGGGGTGAGTGTGAGAGGGACTGCATTTGCATTTTTTTCAATCAAAAGCTTAATATATTTCCCATATTTTTTTAGTTAACCCTTCATCGACTGCAAGTACTGTGACTCTCTTTTCTGATTTCTCTATCCCTCTTTGAAAAACAATTAAATGTGATTTAACTTAAGCACGAAATGGGCCAGGGGCAGTGCGGTTATTTGGGGAGCAAGAGAAAGGACAGATGAGGGTGGCGGGTGATGGGGGTGGTTTCAGGACAGCAAGGGTGGTGATAGCAGTGATGAGGGCAGCAGCTCCCAACTCCAAACCCACTCACGTTGTGGGTTTTCAGTTACACGTTTCTTCCCGTTTCTCATTTCATCCCCCCAGTAACTCTACCCAGAGCAGATGACTCACCCCCATTTCACAGATGGGAAAGCTGAGCATCTATCTGGCTGATGAGATGACTTGCTCAGCACTGGGTCAGCTGGGGGACAGGACTTGCATCCAGGACTCCCGGACATCAAAAGAAAAAGGCATTGGAGAAGAAGGGCAGTGGCTCCAGATGAGAGTCATTCATTCATTCCTTCCTTCATTCATTCATGCAGACAAAATACTTACAGAGTACATAGCCCCTGTCGGATAGTGGAGAGACGGTAGCTATTAGAAACAGTCCCTGCCCTTAAGGGACTTACAGTTGAGCAGGGTGCCCTGTCACTCTCATGCAGCTGGAGGAAAGAGAGTGGGTTTAGGTTGTACCAGGAGCCCACGGGGTGAGTGTGTGTGTGAGGCGATGGGAAAGGTCCCAGCCTGAGCCTGGGTTGGCCCACGTACCCCTGTGGGAGTCCTCTCCATTGGTTCCGTGTGCCACCAGCATCCCCGACACAGATCACTGCACCCCACCTCAGGGACAGCACCAAGGAAGACTGCTGACCCCAAGTCCCCTAACAACCACCCAGGGTCTGCCAGCCTCTCTCTAGGCCCCTCCAGAGCAGCGCCCCTTCAAAACCTCCATCCCTCGCCTCCCAGAGGGGGTGCTTGGGTGATTTTCTGAACTCATTCTTGTTTAATGGAGCATTTTAGTGTTACTACTAGATTCACACTTGAGAGCATGTAAAAGGCTTTTACGAGAAACTCAGACCATCCTGGAAGATCTTCCTTAGAGGCAGTTCAAGGAAGAGGAATAACACCACCAGCAACACCCAGGAGACACATACAACAATAACCTCACGAGAGCGATGCCACAGTCACACAACCGCCCAGGACAGGGACCCGGCCACGCCACGAACACGCCTGTGGTGACCGCTCAGCCCACACTTTCTTTCCTCTGAGATTATCCCCCCTACCCCAAACACACAAAAGACAGAGGGCAGGGTGGCACCATGCTGATGAGCCTACTTCCTGGACTCAGCTGGTTGGTTAGTGGGTGAACAGCTGACCCAAACGGGGCTAATCAGTCTCTCTCTTCTGGGAATTTGGACATGGGGACGCTAGCTACCTGGCTGCGCGTCCCGGAGCTGGGAGGCCTCTATCTTCTTCCAGGTGCACTAAAAGGCAGAGGTCGGAGGCCGCCACCCTCGGGAAAGAGAAAAACAGCGTTTGCTGGCTTGCTGATGACTTTCCACTCCAAGGGCGTTTCAGTTATCGATTGCTGTGTAACAAGCTGCCCCCAAAGTTAGTGGCTTAAGACAACCTTCTATTATTGTCGCAGTTCTGTGGATCGACCAGGCTCAGCGGGTCGTTCGTCTGCTTCATGTGGTGACGGCACAGTGCCCGCCCACACTTTGCCATTGTTTGGGTCTCGGCCGGGCTGAAACGTCCGGCATGGCCAGCTCATGTGACGGCTGCCTTGGTAGAGACAGCTGCAAGCTTGGGTCGGTCTCTCTCTCTCTCTCTCTCTCTCTCTCTCTCTCTCTCGATGTAATCTCAGGGCCTTACCTTCTCTATACGTCTCTTCAGCAGGGGAATTGGACTTCTTAAATGGCAGCTTAGGTCTCCCAAAACTTTGTAAAGTCCGAGCCCCAAACTGGCTCTGAAGTACTTTCACTGCATCTTATTGGTCAAAGCAGTTGTAGGCCAGCGCAAATCCCAAGGTGGGGAGCTCACGTCCACTTCTTCATGGAAATGGAGAGAGTGAGAAAGACTTTGTGGCCCTCTTTAACCCCCTACATGGAGTCATTCACTGGTCCCCCTGATGGGGCCTGGCCTCGCTTCCTGCCTTGGCCGTTCATGAGACAACTAGGAAAACGTCTTAGCAAAGTGAAACATGACTGGGTCAGTTTCTGTTTCATGCAATGGGAATTTGACTTAGCTGTCTTCTCACCTCCATTTCCACCACCTCTGATGGTAACCCCGATGTCCTGGTTCTTATCCTCCAATTCTGGGAAGTGACGGGACCGTCCTGGGTTCCAGCAGCGCTCCTCAGCTCTCTGATAACTTAGCGGCTGTTCACCTCTTTGAGCCTCATAGTCTACATCCATGGAAAAGAAATACTGGTGCCGCCTCACAGGGGGTTGCGGGGTGCGAATGAGATAATGCGTGGGGAGCGCTCAGCACGGTGCCATACGCACTTTGCACCCAAGGCAGAGCTGGCATCACCGCTGCCCTCTGGAGTGTGGTTTCCAGGCCTCAGGGACACACCCACACCTGTCAGTTCCTTAACACCCCCCTTGCTCCTGCAGGTACCAGTGTCCCTCGAGATGCTGCAGCTGTCTGGCCTCCAGTGGCTTTGCCACCTGGAACACCTGTTACCTGGTGGGAGGCCACCCACAGTGTGCACCGTGGCTCTCTGCACGTCTTCTGCTCCTCAGCAGGGGGCTCAGCCACCTGTGTCATGTTAACAGGCAGCAACCCAGACCCTGGGCTCCGCCGGGAGGCAAAGACAGGACGGTCTTGCCTCTGCTTTGAGTGTTGCCAGCCTGAGTGTGCCGGGGCTCAGGGAAGTAAGGCATGCAGGCTGGTATGAGCCTACCAGCTGGCTCCGTCACTCAGTGACACACAGCAAGTGATCGTGCTGCACCTAGGCCTGTGTCTCTTCCAGGCCCGCAGGCTAGAATGGGGAACAAAAGCAGACAAAAGTCCCTGTGTTGGTGGGCCGACATTGTAGCTTCACTTTATTTCTAGCTGTGTGAGCCGGGACAAGTCATGTGTCTCCCTGCGGGCCTCAGTTTCTCGCCTGTTAAACGGAGAGATGACCTAGACACAAGAGTCACGAGAGAAATCTCCAAAGGGGCAGACGGTGTGCACGGAAGGACGAAAGCTACCAGTTCTTCTCTTATGAAGTCAAACAAGACAGAGAAGTGCCCGGGCACCTGTCTGGCCTGGCAGAGACCAAGCGCCAGGCTGCGCTTCCAGGAAATGTCCTGTGGGGAGGTGACAGTGGAGGATTAGTGGCCCTGGAGTGAGTCCCCATGGCCCCCTCAGGTTGGACAAACTCCTTCACCTTCTGACGTCGGCTTCCTGAGATGAACAGGACACACACTCCCCTCACAAACAGTGGTGCTGAGAGCCCCAGACGGACAGAGGGCTTGGCGTGGGCTCCTGGAGGAGCCAGAAGAGGCTCCTGAGAGCTGAGGGCTCAAGCAGTGGGGCAAACCTGGAAAGTGAGGCGTGTGGGGAGGCAGAAGGGAACGGAAAGGGGCAATCGTCTGGGAGGGAGAGGGAAGGGATCAGGGCCAGGCTTGGCGCTCTAGGGGCAGTCCCAGTCTCCCTCCCTCCTCCCCCTCCTTCCCTCTTCCCCTCCCTCCTCTCTCTCCCTCCTTTCTTTCTCCCTCCCCCTTCCTTTTCTCCTTCCTCATTTGTTAGGCATCGCCAAAGGCGAAAAGCATACACCAGGCACTTTGAGGGATAAAATGAAAAATGTCAAGGTCTCTGGCCTCGTGGTGCTCACCGTCTGGTGGGGCGGACAGACATAGGACAGAAGGTTGCATAGAGATCCGCTGCCTTAGCAAGGTGCGAGGAACCAGGATGTGCTGCAGGGGTGGACAGCAGAGGGTCTAATTAAGCCACGGGGAGGAGGGAAGGCATCCTGGAAGAGGCGGGCGTGCGTGTGGCTGCAAAGGCAGTCGGTGAGTGAGGAAGGTGAAGGGGGTGGTGGGAAGAGCATGGCACGTGCCAGGCCCTGAGCGGCAGGAGGGCATGTGGCCTTTCTAGGGCCTAGAGGCAGCGCCGCATGGTGGGCAGCCGCTGGGAGCCGCCAGGTGGCCCGAGACCGGACTGGTCAGGGGCTTGATCTGGAGGGTGGCATGAAGCCATTGAAGAGTTGACATAAGGAAGTGATGTGACCAGAGTCTCCAAGTACAGATGGGACTTGTGTTTTTCCCATAAGCACTCGGACGGGGTGCGAGACAGGCTGTGCAGAGGCCTCAGCTGGGATGGGGAGGGACAGAACATCCGTATCACACACTAAGGAAAGTGTGGTGACCTTGAGGCTGGCCCTGCCAGGTCCCGTGCAGGGTGGCTGACCAGCTGTTGGGGTGAGACCATGAGAGTTCAAATCCTTAGTTGTAGGGAGAGTTGAGAAAATGTTCATAATGGTGGCTCTGGGGGCCCTGATAAATCTCTCCAGTGACCCTATGAGTAAGCATTAGTGTTGCCTATTTCACAAGTGATGGGACTTGTTTGAGTAAGTGGAGAAGCCGGATTCCTAGGTTTACCTAGGTCTTTCTTAACAATAGCGAGAACCTAGCTTTGCTGCCCATGATCGTGAATGTCAAGCCCTGTGCACCCAGTAGGTGCTCAACACATCCCAGTGGCTCTTGTCCCCCATCATCCTCCCAGGTAATCAGCAAGTTTTGGCAGAGGGTGGACCTGGCCCTGGAAAAGCCTGGAGTGGGACCCAGGTGCCTGCGGGCAGGGTTAGACCCCAAAGGAGGGGGCAGGTGGGGCCGGACAGGGGATGAGAGCCACCAAGCAAGGTGGGGGTTGCCGAGAGATGGATCAGAGCCTGAGGCCAGGGAGGGGACCACAGAGCAAAGGCTGGGGGAGGCCACAGCTCAGAGGCTTAGCACTGGTGGACCTGAAGCTGCCTCAGTGTCCCCTGATCTGGCCAGGCCTGGCTCAGCCCCGAGTCAAGGCTGAGCTGGCTGGAGACCTGGGGCCTGTGGGGCTGAGCCTCGGGATTTCCTATGAAAGTAGCAGGTGGAGGGTGTGAGTCCCCAGGGCTCAGCCGTTTTGGGGGTGGGGGACCGGCTCTGCTTCCCCTTCCCAGGAATGAGGAATTCTGTGGCAGGAGATGCAGCTGGTGGGAGAGGCAGCAAAACCAACCATCTGGAGACTGGACCATAGGCACGTCGGACAGAACGGGGCGAGTGAGGGCTCCTGGTTGCCAGTGACAGAAACTTTGCACCAACCACTTCAAGCGCGAGAATGGAATGGATGGGACTCCATGGCTGAAGATGCTGGGGGAGGTGCTGGGCTTGGCAACGTCATTGGGCCTTGGTCTCTCTCTACTCTTGACCCTGGTGTTCACTGCGATGGCCTTATGCCCAGGAAAGCCCCTCCTCGAGACGGTCCACAGTTCCCCGCTCACACCCTGTCAGCTCTAAGTTCACAGAATTCTGCCTTGTTGGCTCGGATCGGGCCCTGTGCCTCTCCTCAAGCGATCACTGAGGTCAAGGCGATGCTTGGCTAGGCCGGCGGCTCTGTCCGGTCCTGCAGCCAGGTTGAAATCAGTAGCACATGACCCCTCAATGGACTGAGAGGCTGAGCACTGGTTCTTCAAGGAGACAGAAGGGTTGTCATCAGATGCCAGGGCCTGGGCGCTGGATGGGAGGATTGACAGATGTCCCAAGGGCGGAGTCAGACAGGCTGGAAGCCCTGTTTGAATTAGATACTGAGGATCTCATTTGTCCCTGTCTCTGGGGTCTAAAGCTCTTACAAGACCATGGCACCAGGCTCGAGGAGGGCGGGGCCTGCTTCTGGGGGTCTTTCAAATTAGCTCCTGCCCGTCATTCATCGCAATTCTCTCCACAGCTGCTCGGGTCCTCCTGCAATCAGCCTTCTCCACGTCTCTCTCTGCTCTTGGTTTGATTAACAGAAGTTATAAACAAATCCCAGAAAGAAGGAAAGCCAGAGTCTCCCCAGGGCAGCCAGTTTATTGGCAAACGGCACATCACTTTGTAACCGATATTTTTGTCTTTTTTTTTTTAATTTTAATTTTTGTATAGATAAACAGGACTAAACTAATTAGGATTTTTTTCCCCCCTGTTTTTTCTCGGGTCTTAGATAACAATGGGAGTCTCTTGGCCCCACAGTGAATTGGTTACCAGGTTTCAATAAGGGGTTTGTCTTTGCAAGTTCATTAATGGATTTACAAGGGAGAGAAGATGGCACAGTCCGCTAAGGGGATTGTTCTGCATTTCTCCTCTTTTAATTACACAATTTTCTCCTGGACCAATGCTCTGTAAAAAAATGGGGTGGGGAGGGGGAGTCCCAGCATGCCATCTGTTCCAAATGCAAATGCAATTAATATAGGAAGAGACAGGAGCTGCTCAGAGGCTTCCTGCTACCTGAGGGTGGGCCTGCTGTCTCTCAGAGCTGCTGCGTGGCTGGGAGGCTCAGCCACCAGAGCTCGGGGGGCATCTGGGTATGCTGGCAAAGGGATGGGACAGGTCTGCTCATGGGGACGTGACAATCTTTGAGTATTTGGGGTTAAGATCAGATTTAGGTCACCCGCTGAGTTACCATTTTTGGATCATCCTTTAGGTGTTAGGTGATAAACACACGATTTCTAATTCAGTCTTCTCCGTGATTCTTTTAATAATTTGTTTCACAAAAGGGGAAACCAAGACCAGATACAAAGAGCCACACAGCCAGTAAGTGGCAAGGTTGGGATTTGAACCCTGGAATCCCGGCTCCAAAGTCAGGGCTGTTTTCAGAACATTGCCGCTCTGAGGTTCAGACTGTGATAAAGGGGGCTCTAGTCCTTTCTTTACAGGTTGGACCCATAGCAGGTTAACTGGCCGTTGTCTTGTTCTTTAGTCCGTTCTGCACACTGGTCTCAGAGTGATAGTCTCACAGTTTACCTCTGATCGGGTTATACCTCTGCTCAAGAACCTTCTCTGGCTCCCTGTTGTCTCCAAAATAAAATTCAAACTTAGCCGGACACTCTACACACTGTCTGGTCTGGCTGTGGCCCAGGCCTGTTGGACTCTACATTTTCTCCTATTCCCACTCATCTTTTGTTGCTGCCTGAGTGAACCAGTTTCTTTATCTGTGAAATGGACCCTTGACACTGGAAAAGAGGATCTCAAAGTCTGCCCGGCCAGCGGGGTTGTGATTTTAGCGGGGCTCGAATTGCAGGGCTGAGGCTGCTATAAAGGAATCTGGCCACAGGATGGCACCATCAGTTCAGGAATGGGGTAGCTGGGCCCCGCTAGGGGATGGAGTTCAGCTTTAGCCCCGGAGCTGGGCTAGTGCGTGTCACTTTGGGCACTCACTAACACCCAATCCAATCCCTTTAAATTGCCACCTTCCTCCTGCACGCAAAGATTCCCGAGGTGGTCACTGACCTCTCTCCAGGGGCAGACTGTGGCTGTGGGTCTCAGCAGAGATGGTTATCACCCCACCCCGGCCGGCCCGCTCTCTTGTCAGATGCTGCGTTGTGGGGCTTCGACTGGATGCCATCTCTGGTCTCCCAGGGGCCCCTGTCCAAGGTCTTAATTGAACCAGGAGCTGGTAGCTCAGACCCGAATGTTGGGGATGGGGTAGGCGGCTAAGCTGGAGCACCCCAAGGAATGTCTTACGGTCTCTCTCCTTTCTTGTTTCTGTGGGCAAATGGCTAAGTCCTGCGTTTCCAGAGCAGGACATAATTATTTCTGAGCCAAAATAACCGCATCCTGGTGGTGGGGGGGAAGTGAGGGGAATTGGGGACCCCGAAGTAGGTAACTTGGGGGACCCCAGGAAGGCCTCTCAGGCACCTGAGAGAGGACACAAACTCTGCAATCCAAAGAGCTGGGGTGAGTCCTGGCACTGTCCCGGCGTGTTGTGTGACTTCGGGGACATGAGTGCCCCTCCGGCTCTCCGTTTGCTCATCTAGGAAATGGGGTCTTCAATTCCCACCTCACTGGAGACTATACGTGTCAACGGCATGGCAAGTGCCTGTCGCTGCAGGGTGGGAAGTGCATCTTTGTGGGGTTCAGGCCCAGGGGCCACCTCAGTCACGGGTCTCCCACCACGGCTTCAAGGAGGAGGTGGCAGGTCCTCCACCTCCAGAGCTGTCCTTTCCTCCCTCACGGAAACCTACCAACAGGTCAGAACGCGTCCCTTCCCAGTGTCCCCTCAGGTGTGCAGGGGGCTCCTTGTGAAGTGTAAGCGGCCTTACTCAGTGATGGTGATGGGAGCCTGAGGTCTGCAGGGGGACGGTGCCTTGCGCCCAGACTGAGTGTGAGGTGTGGCCACACACTCAGGCCCCGCGTGACCTTGGCAAGTCCTTCACCTTCCTGGGCCTCCTTTCACTGATGGTGCGTCGGCTGTGCCAGGCTCTCAGCAGGTACTTGGTCCAAGTGAACTGAACTTGAAACCCTAGCACCCTAACAGCCCTGAGAACTCCATCTGTCCTTTCTAACGAACCCACCCTGGGGGCGTGTGTGGCTCTGCTTAACTAGGCCCCAGAAGGAGCTCACTGTTTCCCAGGGCCTTGATAAATATGTAGATTGAATGAATATGTGAAGAAATGCAGAACATATTCTGTTTCTCATAGACTTTCAGTGGTAATAATAACAGATAACTCATAAATAGTGGTTTACAGTATATATATACTTATATATAATAATAATTACATATTATGTCACATTATAATATATAAAATACAACCATATAATAATAAATATAAAAAAGAAATATAAATATATTGTTATCTAATAATATATTTATAGTATATTACATAACTATGAGTAATTTATAAATATAAATCTATGACTAGCTAACACATCTCAGTGCTACTATGAGCCTAACAATGTCCTCATAGTGCTAATCTCGTTTATTCTTCACACCCACTTTGGGAGAAAGCATTTTCCCCATTTTAAAAGTCTGGTAAAGCAAGGCTCGGGGGAAGGGACTTGCAGAGGCAGTTTGAGACTCCGGGACTTGAACTCAGGCCTGTCTGCTCCACATGATCCCTGAGCTTTCCTGCCTCTAAGGGGAAACCCCTTTATTGCCCTGGTGCTCTTTGGGGTTCATAGGTTAGCACCCCGGCCCTACCTGCCCCACCTCTGGAGTCCTCCAGTTTGGCCACATCTCTCTTTGTCCCCCACAGTGCTGGCTGGAACAGACCCCCTGCCCGGCTCGGCTCCTGCAGCCTCCACCCCCATCTGGAGGCCTCCCTGCCTGCCTCCAGCCATGATTGGCACGGCTGCTGCTTTGACATGTGGCCACGCTAAAGAAATTATTTTTCCCTCGACTTGGTATCAGATTTTCCTTTGCAGTTCGTTTCCTGCCTTCATTCCTGGCAGGAGCCCTTGGCCCACGGACAGCAAGCACCTCCCAGCTTCTCTCCTGTGGGTGGTATAGAGAACAAGGAATTCTGTCCCAGCCTGAGGCTTCCTCTAGGAACCAGGACTGGTGCGGAGTGCACATGGCGAGCACCCCAACATGCATCCCATTGTCAGGGGCCTTTCAGGCCATCGGGGCCTTTTAATCCCTTCCCCGTGGGCCTCCTCCAGCTGCCACAGTGTTTCCTTTGCTGAAGCCCAGCCTGGAGCAGCAGGCCAGGGTGGGGCCTCTCCTGGAGAAAAAGAAACGGCCAGTTTTCTGGGCTGGGCTGAGTGAGGCCAGGCCTGGTCTACCACCCAGATGCCACCTCCCTCTCCTCCTGGCCATCCCAGTAGCAGGCCTGAGCCTCTCAGGGGAGTGGGACGTACTCACTCAGGGTCTGCGAGGTAACTATGGGTGATGCACGGACAAACACTAATATTTTTTATTTTGCCAGTCGTGTATATATGTTAATGGGCATCAGAAAAAACCCACAAGCAGTCAGTACATTGAACCCTTGATTTCATGGATATTATTGCCCAGGGTGAGGCAAATTGAAAAAGGGAGCTCATTCCGAGTCAATTGAAAGGGAAGGATTGAGTCACTTCGTGCAGGTGGCGGGTGGTGATGGCAAGAAGCACGGAAGGGCCAGAGGGTCAGCCGGAGCTGGGGAGACACTGAGGAGGCCCGTGAGCCCTGCGCGAGGACCCCGGGGTCCTCACGCCTGTGGATGAGGGACCTGGGCAGTCACTGCACCTCCACCAGCCTCAATTTCCTCCTCAGACGACGAAACTGAAGGTGAAAGAGGCCCAACATCATGCATCTAGGAAGTGAGAACGCCATGGTTTGAGCCTCAGTTTCCCCACTCTCCTGAAACTTACGCCTGTGGCCCTGAGGCTTATGCTCAGGGCTTGATGAAGTCCTAATTTTGGGCTATTTCTTGTCTATGTTGATTGGAGCACAAAGAAAATCACGTGCCTTGGAGGTCTCAGTGGGAGTCCTGGCTTGTTACTGAACAGCATGTGTATCACCGGGACACTCAGTTTTCTCACCTGAAAAGTGGGGACGTTAATAGAGGTTCCCAGAGCTATTGTGAGGATTACGGAAGACAAAGTGGATAAAGCGCTATCACAGGGCCCGGTGGGAGTAGCTGGGCTCCAAACACAACCTGCTTCCCCCCTGCCCCTTCTCGCCCAGGCCAGCCCCTCCCTCAGGCCCTCAGGCCCTCGGGCCCTAGTTCTCTCCCCTGGGCCCTGACTTGGAGCTGTCTACGTGGTTACTATGGCAGCCCCTTCAGCCCCTGGGCAGGAAGTGGAAAACAGGCCAGTGGGGTAATGAGTCCGCACAGCTCTGATCTGTCCCCTGATGGCTTCGTTTTACAAGGTGTCTTCCCACATCAAGGCAGCCGGCCTGTCTGGTCCTTGAGCCAAAGGCCTGTCCTGCCTGGCCTGCGGTGGCTGTGGGCTCCCCTCTGTTCACATCTGGCCAGGGGATCCCTGGCAGGCCTAGTCTGAGTCCACAGGGAGCAGACTGGTGAGTGCCCTCGGCCTCCTGGCCCCGGCGACTTCCCCTCCTCTCTGCTCCAGGCTGCTGAGGAGCAAAGGCCATCATCCCTGTTCCTCTGCTCCATGGCCAAGTTCACTGGGCTCTGGACTCCCTCTCTCCTCAAGTGTCCTGGACCCCAACCTTTCTGTTGAGGTGCGGTGGGTGGGGAAGGGCTGCCTTGGGACACACTGTGGACCTGGCCTCCCATTTTTCCCCTCCCTAGGGCCAATTCCTTTCTGGAGAAAGCTAACTGATCCCACAAGACAGCTGTTACCCAGAGCTCACCGAGAGCCACCAGATTAAACACCGAATATAGGAGAAAGACCTCCGTGTGGAGCAGGGCGAGGGGCTCAGAAAAAATGAACAGGACTGAAATGAAAGTGGGCCCCTGACTTCCAAGCTGCTTCTACCTAGGGAGACACACCAGAAAATTCCACCTGGCCTTCAAAGTCTGGATTTATACTATTGTCATAATTAATACTAAAAGAAAACTCCCCAAAGTATCTAGCTGGGACCACATCAGCCCAGGGCTTTTTCTAATGGTTTTCATTACCTGGGGCCATTCGTGAGGTGGTGGCAGTGCAGGAGTCCTTGTGGTGACCTTACCCGGTTATAATAATGGGTAACTCCACCGCCTGCCCTGGGGCAGGGGCTGGGAGAGGGCAGGGGAGGGAAGGGGATGGGTGGTGGGCTGGGGCGGAGGGTGGGTAGAATGGGGGTGGGGTGCCCAGCCCTGTTTCAACAAGTCGGAGGATGGTTCCTAGGGGAAGTATGTGCAGGAGAAACCAAAAAAAAAAAAAAAAAAAAAAAAAAAAAAAGCAAATTGTAGACTAATGTCAAAGACAAAGGAGGAGTCCATCTCCACTGACAGGTTAACCAGGCTTAAGTGGAGGGGGTGGCGGCTTCTGGAATGTTCTGATCAACTCGCTTCACTCTGGGTTCTTGAAGAGAGAGAAACAGTGAGCCAGGTGAAGGTAAAAGAGAGGGGAGAATGAGATGGGAACTCCCAGAACTCTACTTTTTAATTCTAAGATGTCCCTGGAGATAAATGGCTGAATTGTAATGCCCTGGTGTGGAACTCCACGAGCCAAGAAGGAAACTGACACCGATGCAGGCGCAAGAGGGAGTTTACTGACAAACTCGAGTTTGGACCCCACTCGTTCACTGACACAGCAGTGGTTGAGAGGAGCCCCGACCGAGGGGCTGGGACCTAATTTAAAGGGTAAAACCGCAAGCCTTGGGAGATGCCTTGGCGTTACCTGATTGGGGGTTAGGTTAACCTTTAAAGGGATTGGGTGGTAGGTTGTTGGGTCTGCGTGCAAAAGGGGGTCGTGTGCAGTTGGGGCTGCGTATAGAGGGGGCCGTGCGCAGAAAGGGCCGAGTGCAGGTGCCGGGTGCAGTAATCAGAATATGTGCAGGAGGAAATAAGGGTGGCGGTGCCTTAAGGCCCACCTATTAGCTGGCTTGGCTGGTTTGGCCAGGTGGTAAGGCATTGTTCTTGACCACTGGCCTTTGGGGAACTTTTCGTACAATTCATCTTGGGATCACTCAGAAAAATGGAATCATTCCAGTCTTTCAGAATAACCTCCTAAGGATACTGAAATATAAGAAGCCCAGGGTCTCCTAACTTTCGCTTCCATCATGCAGCTGGAGCATTTTTGAATACGCCAGCACCATTCACAACATCTGAGAAGAACAGCATTTTGACATTAGAACATCTTTCATAGACACAGGTGCATTTTATAGAATCTTTGAATTCCAGGCTCTGAGCACTTTATCTTTATACAGAATCCTAGAATTATGGGATCTCAGATACATTCATGAACTCACAGGCCCACAGAATCTTAGGATTTAGGAATCTCTACAAAAGAGTTGGAATAACACAGACTCATTCAGGGAAATTTAGAGTTGATACAGAAATCCTGGAATCAGGATATCAGCACAAGAAAAGATCTGAGTCCTACTCTTTCCTGTCACATAGGAAGCCCTCCCTTTGCTGTCCTGTAATAACTTGAACATTTCTAGGGACAGTGAACTCATGAGACAGGGCTACTTGTCTCACTGATGAGCTGCTGATGCTGAGCCTAAAACTGTCCCCATGTGGCTCATCCACCCCCCTCTCCCTGGCCTTACTCCCTGCCTTTACTTCCTCACCTGAAGAGCTGAGTGGGTAGAAAAAGTTACATCTGAGATCAAGACAGAAACTAAACTATCTCCTGGCTAAAAACAATGACTTTAGAGGACAATGGGCCTGTGGAAGGTGTTGGCCATGACAGCTCCTGGCAATGACACTCACTTCTGCCTTTGGCACCCTGCCTGGGGCAGACCCAGCCGTCTGCAGCCTGCCTAGCCTTCACACTACCCCTCCGGCTCTGCAGAGGCAGACAGTTGAGCAACCACTGGAAATAATCATGGAAAAGTCAAGTTCTGCTTCCAGCCAAATCCAGCCAACAACAAGAAGGATTTGATGGTGAAACCAAGCACCATTCTGACTGTGGGAGCTGGATTTCATTAGGTTGTTTTGAATGTCAACTAGAGGTGAGGTAGGGTGGGGTGCAATGGAAGGTCCGGTTCTTCTGATGAGCCTTGGCCGTGGTACTAGCCCAAAGCAGAGCTGGATGTGTAGGCCCTGTGGCCAGACCACCTAGTTAGAGTCCCAGCTTCATACTGCTGTGTGACCTTGGGCAAGTTGCTAACCTCTCTGTGCCTCAGTCTCTTCTCCGGTGAGGAAAGGATTTTGGGAATACATTCAGTATGATCTCCAGCCTTATTCACTCAGGCAGGCTTGCTTTCTTCTGTCCAGTAATTCATACTCTCATTTGCTCATTTTTGTTGCTGTCATCCATTCTCTGCATTCATTCATCCATTCAGGCATCGACTTACTTGTTCCTACTCTTCAATACATTAATTCACTCAAGCATCCTGGCACGCTCACCCCACTGCTGTCAGCCTTTCTCCAGCTTGTGGGCAGATGGTCCAGGCCTCAAAATTTACTCTGGCTGAGGGGTTGGCAGAAAACCAGTGATCACTCCCATTTCAGTTAAAGTTGCTGGGAATTATAAGGATCTAGGATATGACTTCAGATCCCCACCTGATTGTCACTTCTGCTCAGCTCACTTGGGGACCATCCATTAATGGGTGGACTCTGAAGAGCTGGTTAGAGCAGCCCAACTGGAGGGGTGTCTGTTGCTTCTAAGTGGTTTCTGTGTGACTTGGGCCAGACCACCTGCCCTCTCTCTGTCCCAGGCAGCCCTTTCACCACTGGGGAGTGTGTCTGAGCATTTACGAGCCTAGGCTGGGAGAAAGTTCCACCTAATGCATTTGCAGAGAGCAGAGGCTGTCATCTGCCTCCCCTCCTCCTCCCTTACAGACAGCCCTGGTTTTATTGAGGTGCATTATAGCACAAGAACAGAAAATAGCAGACTCTTTATTCCAGAAAATTAAACAGTCCTTTTCCCTTGAGAACCTCAGCTCTGATCAAGAGGGCCTGCTGGTGGGGGTTGGGCCTAGTTCAGGGTGGACTCTGCTGATCCAGGAGGCGATGAGATGGATCACGTCTAAAATCCATTCTGTGTATTACTGTGGTCTACAGGCATCCTGCAGCTAAATGCCCGCCGGTTGGTTGCACTAATTAATTGATTTTATTGCCTATACTTGAGGCCTCTGGAGCCATGACATGCAAATATATGCAAATAACTAGAGGAGTGGGTTGAACCCAAAGCCTGGTGAGCATCCACCTGGATTGGGCTGGTTTCTCTGCTCACCTTTCCTGTTGAAATCCTCTTGTGTTCCCAGGAAGCAGGAGAATGGGGTCGAGGATCAGAGGCTTAGCACCAGCCAGACCTGGGTTCCAATCCCAGCCCCACCTCTTCCTGCTGTGTGTGACCTTGGGGAGTCCCTTCACCTCTAGTGCTGCTGTCCCCATCCGTCCAGCAGGGATGATAGTACTGTGGACTGTGCAGGGCCCGGGGGCCCACAGAAGCAGGCGCTCAATGAACAGAACTCACCTTGTTGCTGTAAGAGTCCACCTCTGAGCGCCTCAGTCACGCGTTTCTGAGGCGGCGGGGAGAAGAGTGAGCGGCTCTGGGCTTTGCGGCCCTGGCGGAGCGTGGGCTCCTCGAGAGGGGAACTGCGATGTCCCCTAATGAGTGGCAGCTGCTCCCTAGTAGAGTCCTCGCCTCCTCTTCCTGTCTGATATGGCCTGTTTTGT
The DNA here is from genome assembly GCA_003508835.1 of Eonycteris spelaea. Classification (NCBI taxonomy): domain Eukaryota; kingdom Metazoa; phylum Chordata; class Mammalia; order Chiroptera; family Pteropodidae; genus Eonycteris; species Eonycteris spelaea. The sequence continues at coordinate 11,789,712 of PUFA01000006.1, forward strand.
GTGACCTTTGCCTAATGCAGCCAGTCCCCTGGGGGAAGAGGGGGAAATTACAAAAAAGATTGGAATTTAAATATCGTGAAATGTTTTTTTGTGTGGAGTGCATGGAACAAATCCCACAAAAACCACACAAGTATGTTGGGAGAAGTGGGGCTGAGGTGGGCTCTAGGCTGTGCTGGGGTCTCAGAGGGAGGGTAGGGCTGGGGTTCAGAGGATAAAAGCTTCATTCATTCAAAAGCCTCTTAGATAGAATCTTAGCTCTGAATTGGATGCAGCTTACAGAGTGTGCTGCCTTTGCAGGGGAGGGGGCTGGCATTCACTGGCACCTACTGTGTGCAGAGGCTGTGTTCATGCTGAGCCCCATCAACCCTCGCTCTGCTCCTGGTGGATGCTGCTGCTCCCACTTTTCTGGAGGGGAGTCTGGGGCTCTGAGGGATGAATTGATGAGTCCCAGGTCACTCAGCTTGTCAGTGGCAGGAGGGGAGCTGAGCCCAGGCCTGTCTGACCCAGAACCCTGCTCCTTCCCTGGCCCCATGCAGGGACATGGGGTTTCTACATCAGGGGAGCTGGGACCCAGACATCAGTGGTGGTGCTGGTCACTGACCCAAATGGGGCTGAGTCCACATTCAATTCAGCTGACGTGGAGCATTTTCCTGTGAAGCACAGGCTGGCACTTGGAGGAGGGTCTGAGTGAGGCGGGTCCTGGGTACCTGGGAAGGTGTACCTCATCAGGGCCCAACTCCAAACAAGAAGCTGGGGAAAGGGGCACAAAGGCACTCTGGGGAAGCCCAAGGCCTCCTGAGGAGACGGGCAGTGGACACTCAGAGGGCTGGACCCGGCAGATGGACTAGGAAGGGCGTCCAGGTTGGGGGAGCGGCAGGGACAAAGGCTAGGAAGTGCGAGTTGATTGGCAGATGCGTTCCCAAACAGACCTCCAGTGATGCTGCCAGGCCCTGCTTTACAGGTTCTGGGGATATAGGGAAGACTCAGGAGTGACTCCTGCTTGAGTTGCCCACCGTTGAGTTAGGGAGATGACCTGGGACACAGATAATCACAAAAAGCGGAGAGGTCGGGGCTCCACTGCTTCTTGGCTATGTGGCCTGGCAAATTACATCACCTCTCTGAGCCTAGTTTCCTCATCTGTACAGCAGAGACACTGACCATGTGGCTCACGGGGTGGTGGCAAGGATTGAGATGCGTGCAACGGGTGAGGACAGAGCCTGGCACAGGTTACATGCTCAGAACATGTTTCTCCTCGCTGCCCTGGGCAGAGTGGAAGGAGCCATTAGTTCTGCCTGGAAAAGGCTTCACTAGAGAGATGAAGTCTGGGCTTTGAAGGGCACAGGAGTTCCTCGGAGGGAGGAGGGAAAAGGAGGGAGGGAGGGGTTCAGCAGGAGCAAAGGTAAGGGTGAGGGGGGAGCAGGGAGGGGCCTCAATCACCCTCTGCAAGCCCAGGCCGCTGCTCTGAGATACTGTGGGGGCTGCTGGGGTCCGCTGTCTGCAGGGTGCGTCCAGCACTGGCCAGGGTGTGGCATGGGGCAGGCCGGCCGGGAAGGCCCATGCTCAGCTGGTCCTGCTGTGGCCCAGCACTGTCCTCAACTCCTTTAGTCCTCAAACCAACCACCCTGAGAGGAGGTGGGCTGTCGCCATGTCCCCATGTGACGGAACAGCCCAGAAAGGGTCCGTGAGCTGCCGAGGGCCTCCTGGCTGGTGACTGCCGGGTCCCAGGTTTGGCTCCAGGGTCATGGCTCTTAGCCTGCTACTCTACTCCCTTCCTCACGGGGCCACAGCCTCCTCTCCTGCCTCCCTCCTGCCACCTACCCATCACCCATGAGGCCCTTTCCGCTAGATGGAGTGCCCTGGCCCAAAGTTTCCCTCCACCTAAGCACATTCTTTCTCCTCCTCTCATTCTCCTCCTCCCCCCGTCCTGCTCCTCGGGGAGCCCCCTGACACCCCAGGCTGGGTTAGAGTCCCCTCTCCCACATGGCCTAGGCTTCCCCCAGATCCCACTGCATCGTCATTGTCTGTCCCCCTTGGGGGGGGCCTGGAGGGCAGTGACAGTGTCTCTGTCCCCATGGTTGGCACAGGGCCAGCCTCCATCAGCACTTGCGGAGAGACGGCTCTGCTCTGTCTCTTACTAGCTGTGGGAGCTTGGACAAGTTCCCTTGCTACTCAGAGTCTCAGTGTCCTCATCTGTGAAAGGGGATGACAGTCCATCTCCCAGGAGTGCTGGGGTATGTGAGTCGTGTGTGGACAGCTCCAGGCACAGTGACGGGCACAGTGACGGGCAGATGTGGCGGTGCATGCTCCTCAGTCACCAGCCTCTCCCACCCTTTCCTCTTACTTCTTTCTGTTCTCACGTCCACCTCTGAGGGAGCCCAGGGCTCCACAGCCCTGCAGGGCTCCTCGCCACCCACCTTCTCCCTCCACTCAGAGGACAGTTAGTTAAAAACTTCCTCCTGAACTCACGTTTCCTGACGTTTGTGCTTCGTTAGTGGGTCCTGTTCACCACGAGGTTAGGAACCTGGCCTCTTCGGCCCTGGCGGGATGCGCAGCTCTGACACCTGGCTGCTCCTGGACAGGGTTTCTCGCTTCTTCTGCTCTCCAGGCTTTTCATTTCCCTGAATCCGAGCTGATTTTACTATGTTTTATATTCGAAACTCAGAGAGTGAACAACTGTGCTTTATAGAATCACAGACAAGGAAATAAGGCAGGCCCCTCGCTGGAGGTCACAGAGCTAATAACAGTCAGAGCCAAAATTCAAACCCATTAATTAACGAATTCATGTAAAAAACATTTATCAAAATTTAACTATGTGGCACAACTTGGAATGCCCCACATTTAGTATGGAATCCAGCATTACCTAAGGGCATTGCGTGAGCCGACTGAGCGCCGGTGCGTGGAGCGTCACCGGGCCGGGTCGGCCGGGGCTTCTTTTGGCCGTGGATTACTTTCGCTCTCCTATCAATGTGTCCAAGAACACACTGTCATTCCCATGTTAGTGAGGAGAATGCTGAAGCTCTGAGAGGTAACGGAACTTGAAGACAACCCTGGAAGACTGAGGTGAGGTCTGGCCTCGGGCCAGTGGAATCCAAGTTCAGTGCTCTGTCTGAGAGGCCGAGGAAGGGGCCAGCTTTTAAGAGTGGGTGAGTCAGGTGGCAGTGGGACAGGGCTGTGGGGAGACAAGCGCTCGAGGCTGAAACAGCCGCTTCTCCCCTGACTAACAGGCCCACATCAATAGCCACCCGAGCATCCACCTCCAGTGGCTGTGCAGACCTCTGATCCTGCCCCTCCTCCCAGCAGTGAGGAAGGGATGAGGAGGATTCTGAGGCATTTGCTGGATTCTCAGGGCGGGGACTCTGTGAGTCAGGGAGCTGGAGATGTGCCCTGAGTAGTGGGGAGTGTTTGTGTTTGTGGGGATCCCCTGTCTGGACCTCATTCCGCAGATGGGGAAACTGAGGCCCAGATTGGGGCAGGAGCTTGCCTGTTGTGACAGAGCCTCCAGGTCCTTCAGGAGGAAGTTGTGAGGTGAAGGGGAAGATTAGAAGCTCTGAGTGAGCGGGGGAGGTGTTTGTTCACTGAGGATGTTGGGGTGAGGGGCTTGGATCCCAGGCTGCTGTCTAGTGCCCAGTGCCATCCTGTGCAGGCCACCAGGTCATCTGCGTGGGCTCCATGGCGATTGACAGGGCAGCCACATGCGGGTGGACAGAGGGAGAGATAGTAGGGAAAGGGCTACTCCCTTGAATCACGGTCACGGACATGATGTGAGGACAGGTGGTTGAAAAGGGGAAAAAATTGCAGAAAACGACCGCAACAGCAGCTCCAGCTTGGCAAAGTATCAGTTAACGTGCTATTTGATCTGAACCAGAGATCTAGAACTTTCTAAGAGTGAAATGTTGTGCAGTTGTCACGTTGTAGGGAAAGAGGGTGGAGGGTCCAGCAGTGGGCATACAGTCACTGGAAGGGATGGAGGCGGCTTCATCTCGTCGCCCTGGGAACCCCCCGCCCCCACCCCCCTAGAAGGTGCTGACAAGGTCTGTGACTGGTCACTCCATGGGACTGGGAGGGGCTGGGTAGCAGCGCTGGCCTCTCAGGTTTGTCTTGGCTGCCTGGGGGGAATGGCCTGATCCCCAAAGTCCTTGCTCCAGAGAGCAAGACCTCGGCCGGTGCTTCCCTATTCACCTTGGAGCTCATCACGGAGCCAAACACGTGATAGATCAATGAGAAAATGTAAGACTTGTACCTTTCCCCACATTCACTCAAGTAGGTGTCTAGGACAGGGTGACTCGGCCAACTGTACAGAGCATCACGGCTCTCCAGTGCCACACAGCACCCGACCGGGAAGGGCACTCACGTCCCCGGCCCCAGAGCAGTTTTAGAGAACGAGGGGGGCATTGGGGTGCGGGCTCTGGAGACAGGAGTCTGGGTTCATACTCTAAAGCTGCCTTTTACAAAGCATGTCATAGCGGGTGACATCTTAATTCCTCTGAGCCTTAGTGTCTCTTTCTGTAAATGCTACCTCAGAGGGTGTTTGCTAGGATTAAACGAAAACAGTGCACTTAGCACAGACCCGAGCACGTCATGGGCAAGCAAGGAAGGACGGTATTATTATTACTTGGTAGTTGTTGTTTATCATGATGGTTGTCCTAGCCTGGCCTGTCGCTGCTGCATCCCTGGGACCCACGCTGGCCTGGCACACAGTAGGTGCTCGGAATCCACTGCTAGTGGCTGGGGTCTGCTCCGCACAGCTGGAAGGAGCCTCCTGACACCCCTCCTGCCAAAGGACAGCAGCAGAATCATGATTCTCAAAGCAGTGGCAATTCTGTGGCGTTTGCAATCTCCCCTTTTCCCTTCAGCTCCGATCCATTTCCTTATTGACTTCAGTGGCTTTACGTGCCAGCTCGTCTCTGGCAGGGCTGGCGGCAAAATGACAGAGAGCCACGGTCCCGGCGCCCTTTGCTCCGGCTTTTATTGGCTTGATTTCATGTGGCTGGAGCCCCGGCCACCACTCAGCAAGAGAAATGTTGAAACTCTATTAAATCCCAGGATGCAGGCAGGTGACAGGAGAACACTTGTCACCCACTTCTTGCCCATCTCCCCCGGTCCTGAGCCCGTGGCTGGGAGGCATCCGCGCACTCTGAGGGCCTGGCTCGTTGTACCTGTACTTCTCCATAATCACAGTCTTGGAATTGGGAGCAATTTTCTCCTGGTGAGAGCAGGCAGTGGCCAGGTGCCTGCACTCACAGGCTGGTTCACCGGGCCCAGCAGCTTTGTGCCGGGACGCACGGGGTGGAGAGCCCAGATGAATGGGACACACCACAGCCAGCTCCGTGGCTGGTTGTTTTCTCCTTTTAGATTTTATTTTTTTTTTTTTTTTAATATGAAAGTGACGCAAGCTCACTATGAAAAACCGAGCAATGAGTATCATACGTGTCCAGCTCCCGTCACTCTTCCCAGCGGCAACAGCGAAGATACTGACCCCAGGGAGCTTGCTCAATCATGCCTGCCGCACAGCCCTAGCTCATGCTTCTCAATCCTGTCGTGGGCCCTACACGGTAGATCCTGCCATTCTCCTTTTTAAGGGACTCAGCGTAACCTCCAAGACACGCCGTTGGTGTCCGAGCCGGGATCGAACCCTGTCTGTGTGACTCCAAGGGCACTGCCTCCCCCTTCCACCTCCGCTCACAGTTAGTGGTTTGTCATATTTATTTTTTCCTAAGTGTATGATAACTTGTCTTCCTTTGATAAACACAGGATCATACTGTAAGCATCATTTTGCAGCTTGCTTTTTCATTTGAGAATATTTATCTGTGTGGATACGTCCCATTTTTTTAGCGGCTGCCCAGGGTCCTTTTGTCAGAGGCACCTGCATTTAACTGGTTCTTTTCAGGTGACTATTTAGGTTGTTTTGGTTTTTATGTTCTTACTGGCACTGCTTCACTGCACATAACTCCCTGATTTTTATTTCAAATTTTAATTTTGATGATGCAAATGCTATATGCTTATATTCTCTCTGTCAGATAGTTGAACAATTTAGATAAAGAAAAACTTCCCTGGGTTAGCCTCCCCCACAGCTCACCAACACATTTCAATCCCTCTCCATAGTAACCACTATTATCAGGTTGGCATATAATCCTTATAGACCCATTTCTATGCATTTATATACATACATATGCATGTGTTTTGCTATGGGTATTTTAAAAAAACATAAAAGGTATCATGCAATATGCATTTCTGTGCATCTGGCTTTTCTTTTCTCATTAGTAACATCCCAGACATCTTTTTATGTCTGTACATACAGAGCTATCTCATTCTTTTTAATGAGGCCGTGTGTCATGTTCCATGACAAGGATGTGTCATCTTTTTAAAAAACCATTTTCCTATTGATAGATAGTTAGGTTCCTTCCATTTTTTTTTCTCTCTATAAAAAGTACTGCAATAAACATTCTTGTGTATGCCTCATTGTATGTACATGGAGCTCTTCTCTAGTATCGATGCTCAGAAGTAGAATTCCTGGGTTGAAGGTTTTGCCAGGCTGGGTCTTGTCTGAGACCCCATGAGGCTGGGGAAGATCTAGGCTGTGGGTTCTAGGTGGCTATTTGCTGCAGGCAGCATGAGGCAAGATGGGAGGGATCTGCCCTTTGCCTAAAAGCCTACTCATTGTGGCCATGTTCTTGGACAGCTTTCGGTAACACTGCTGACTCCAGTAAGGTCTCCATCTGTGCAGCTATTGGGACAGAATCAGCAAAACCACTCGATGGGTCTACTGTGGGGCCAGCGCCACACACTGCCGAACTTTCTTCCTTTTCCTCCTTGTTCTGACTGGAGATTGGACTGACAGATCCAGACTGACTAGTTATTTTGATGGTTTTTAGTCTGTTTCTATTAGTTAGCTGTAGGAAAAGTTGGGGAAGGATGAGCAATAAACTTTTCAACTACAAACTGTTATCTGGACGTGGGTCAGATGGGGTCCTGCCCTCGGAGCTGCAGTCAAGTAGGGGAGACAAACTTGTACCAGCTGGCGGGCTTGTGATAGGGGCAAGTGCAGGATGCTATGGGGACACATAAGAGGCCTTTGGACAGAGTTCCTGTTGTAGAAGATAACTGATATGCATTTTAAAGGATGAGCATTTGTACATACTTACATCTGCATGTTCGTTTATGTGTTTGCTTGTTGGTTATTTGTGTTTGGTTTGTTTTTAACCTGCTTACCAGCCTCCCCCTTTATCTGATGATGGTATAGCCTTTCTATTTTTGTTCTCCCACCCTTTCCTGGCTTGGATGGACATGACCCATGCTGGCCAATCAGAGTACTGTATCCCTAAGCCACAGTAAGTAACTGGTTCAGGACTGGCCAGTCAAGGTCTTCACTTGGATTTTCCGTTGGAGTTGATGGAAGAAACCCCCTCTTGCCTTTGGAGTTTTGGAGCTCAAAGTAGATGCTTGGGGCCTCATGCCCAGGTGTAATGGAAGAAACCGAGGCCTTTTTGCAGAAGGAAGCAGAAACAAACAGAGATGAAAGATAGTAGAGAGAGTTAGGGGGACACTGAGATCCTGATTCTGGCCATTCTTTTTATTGATCCAAGAGCTCTTGAGCCTTTTCTCAGCCGTGGATACCAATTGTCCTCCTTCTAAAGGCCTCAGCTGCTGGAATGGGGTCTGCTGTGTCCCCGAGCCCTGACTGGAATCGGGGGCATGCTCATGAGGTTATGAGGACTCCAGGTGGGCAGAAAGCAGGTCAGCTGGGTATGAGGGTCTCCTCTGGCCCAGCTTCCTGACTTCGGTATCTCTTCCTATACGGTGTGTCTATTCTGTCTCTTAAAACCTAAATCAAACACAACATTCTTTTTCTTACAACTCTTCAATGGCTCTCCATTTTCCTTAGGATCAAACCCCAACTCCTTAGCCTCTGTGCTGAGCCCTGCATGGAGCGTTCCTTGTCTGTCACTCCTCACTGACCACAAATTAGGTTCAAGTCATACCAGGCTTCTTTCTGCTTCATGCACAAGCTATTCCCTCTCTCCTTCAAGCCTTTGAACACGCTGTTCCCTCAGCCTGGAATACCTTTTCTTCACTTTTTACCTTATCCTCACTCCGTTATTTACCATGATGACTCATACTCCTCTTCTGGTTTGGAAGTAAATACCTCTCCAGGAAGCCTTCTTGCTCCCCTGCTCTGAGCCCTCAAAAGCATGGCATTATCCAGCTCTGTGTACTTGTTTAATAGTCTGTTTTCTTCAATGGACTCTGGGCTCTATAAAAGCAAGTTCATGTTCAGCTTGTTCATTACTACATTCATTAGCAGCAGCTTCCAGCACGATTTTAATAAGTATGTGGGGGATTCCTTAGTGAATGCCCCAGGTCAAGAGGCCCAGGGTGTGTTGGAAAGAATTCGATTTTGGAACAAACCAGACCTGGGTTCTGATCCTGCCTGCACACTTTACTATCCCCTGGCAAATTACTTGACCTTTCTGAGCCTCAGGTTCCTGAAATATGGATGGCAATGTTATTGTCTACCTGCCGGCAATTGTGAGAAAGATAACAAAGGTGATAGTGTTCGGGAACTCAAAAGCATTATGCAAATTGTAAGTTTTATTTTTAAAGCAATAGGTCAATGAGAATCAATAACAGAAAATTTTCTGATAAATTTGTTGGTATTTTTTCCCCTCCTGGGTTGAATATAACAAATACCTGAGATATTGGGGAGGAGGGAAAAAAAGGTATACACACCAAAGATAGAACATGCCAAGGTCTGTGTGAAACAGGTTGCATATATTAGTTGTCTTCAGAAAGAGCTTCAACAACTTTCATTAGATTTATTGTTAGGTATTTTATAATTTTTTTTCTGTTGTAAATGATATCTTTTTCTTTTACTGATACATGGAAGTGTAATTCGGCATCATATATTGATTTTTGTATCCCCTAACTTATTAAAATTATTTATTTTTAATTTTTGTTTCTTATTGAGGCATAATTGACAAATAAAATGGTAACGGTAAGATTTTTAGTCTACAGTACGATGATTTGCTGTATGTATAAACGCCTTTATGAATTCCATTTATTTATTTATTTATTTATTTATTTATATTTATAGATTTTTCTAGATTTTTCCACATAGGCACTCTCGTCAACTACAAATAACAACATTATTGTTTCTTCCTTTCACTTTTTATTTCTTTTCTTTCTAACCTTCCTAAAAGTGGTGGTGGCAAGTATTCTTCTATATCAGGCCAGGATAGTCATGGGCCTTGAATGCCTGAGCAAGCAAAAAGGATAAAATTTTGGGAAACACAAACTTTAGAGGATGGGAAGAGAAAGAAAGTCCTGCCTTGGAGACAGAGAAGGAGGGGCCTGAGAGGTCAGAGGAGAACATGGAAGAGGTGGTGGGGGCCAAGGATGAGAGGGGCTATGCAAGGGGTCGCAGAGAGCACGTTGTACGAAATCGGACTTTGGCTTGATTGGGAATTTGGGAGGGACATGGTAAGTAATTTAACTATTAGGACATTTTAACATTTTTCTATATTAAAACAAATATTCTGTATCTTAAGGAATGGAATCCGAATGTTTGAATAAGACTCGGTGCTTGTATTAGTCAGAATTCTCCAGAGGAACAGAACCAACAGGAGAAGTAGATATTCTTTAATGAAAGGAGTTGGCTGTGGGAGAGTGAAGGCTGGAGCGGGGGGCGGGCAGGAAGGAAGAAGAGGGAGTGAGAGGACCCTGTGCGCCCCACCTTCCTGGCTTCTTCCCAGCTGGGGTCCCTAAACTCTGGGCAGGCCTGAGTGGAAGCAGGAACAGGCATGTGGCTAGACCAGAGTGGACCTTTCGGTGCTGGGAAGGGGACAGGCGCAGAGGTGTGGGTTGTACCTGTGATGTCCTGGAGGGATGAGGTAGGCCTTAGGCAGAACACATTTGAAGGCACATTTTGGAGAAAATTATTCTGTTTGAGCTTCCATCAAGTTCAGACCATCTAATAGATTGGTTACATATATATTTTGTGTTTTTAAATGAGGCATGAGGACTCCCATGCCTCTCCCCAAAACCTTTAGGCATAAATATATTTACCACTGGGCTACTTATAATAGAAAAAGAAAGAAAGAAAGAAAGAAAGAAAGAAGAAAGAAAGAGAAGAAAGAAAGGGAAGGAAGGAAGGAAGGAAGGAAGGAAGGAAGGAAGGAAGGAAGGAAGGAAGAAGGAAGAAGGAAGGAAGGAAAGAAGGAAGGAAGAAGGAAAGGAAGGAAGAAGATAGAAAAAAATAAAAGGAAAAAAAGAACTTAAACAACTCAACAAAAGAGTTTGGTCAACTAAACTGTTGAAATCTGAATATTTCATAGATGATGAAAACATTGTTTACACTCATACTGGGTAGGAAATGCTTAATGTTATAATATTAAGTTAAAAAAAATTCCAGGATGCTAAATTATACATATAGATCAATAATAACTGTGCTTGAAACACCGATTAAAAAATACTGAAAGAAATGCAACCAAATGTTAAAAATACAACGTCAGTTGTTGAGTAAACATATTAAAAAGGAAAAAAATGAAACACTTATTTTTTTACTACCAATGTTCACTGATTTAATTTAATTTTAAAATGAATATTGTTATTGTTATTGTTTTTCTGACTAAGTAGTTAATAGAAGCTCTCAAACATTTCTTTCTAAGCCCATTATAGAAAGTAAAGTTCCTTATCTCCTGATGTCCACCCCCTTCAACGGCTGCCAGTTTTGTTTTTTGACCTATGGAATTCTTTTACAAGAATGTGATCAGACTTTACACGCTGTTTCTCCACTTTCTTCCTCCCCTCTGATTTGTCTTGGAAATGTCTCTCTGATAGCATTATGGATTTACCTCGTTTGTAAAAGAACAACTGTGTTTTGTTCCATTGTGTGGACAACCATGATTTATGAGCCAGTCTTCCGTGGGACTTTTGGTTTCCAGCTTCTCCCTGCACAAGCAGTGTTGCTAGGAATTCCCCTGTATGTACATTTCCCAGCATTTCTGTAGGATACATTCCCAGATGCCCGGCTTGCTGGGTCAAAGGGAATAAAGCATTTAAATTTTAATCGGCATTGTCCAATTGCCTTCTAAAATATTATCTCCTTTTATATTCCCACCACCTCTGCCTGAGGGAGCCTGGCATTGTTCTTATAATGGAGAGAAGAATAATCAAATAAACTTTGGTACTATTTTTTAAATTTTTAAATGATTGTCTCTAAGCCTCCCCACACCCATGCTCCTGGGCTTTGCATCCTGAGCTACAGGGGTGGCCCAGGCCATCAGGTCTCAGGTCTGGTGCTGAGTAGTGCACTCAACAATTTACCTTAAGACACCTGCTTGTCGAGAGAAGTGCACATTTTAATGCATATTTTTCACATGGACCGAAAAATGGAGTTGTCATTATCTTTTTGGCTGTCATGTACGCACACAGTCTGAAAAAAAGTCTTTTTAATTAATTTTTTTTTTGGCATTTCATGGAGTTATAGTATGAACATTGGGGTTATATGTTCTTTTTTTCACCGATATATAACATCTAAGTGGCAAATGATTTAAGCATATTTTATTTTGTCACTGCTCGTTTTCTTTGTTTTTTTTTTTCTTTCTTTTTTTTTCACATATATTTTTAACTCAGGGAAAAAAACCCTGCCCACTCCTCAAGGTTATGCTTAGAATAAAGAATTGGCCTGGGTCAGGAGGCTCAGGTTCTAGGACAGCCTCTGTCGCTTTCTCCTTGTGTGACCTGAGGCCAGCATGCCTTGGTTTCCCCGTCTGTGCAGTGGGTGCTCAGGACCTAGTTTCATGATGTATCCCTTATTTTGGCTCAACTTCCCTGCCCCTAGGGCTCGTATCCAGAGTTTGAAGGTTTGAACAGTCCGTGAAGGTACATCCCTCTTTGCCTTCCTCAGGAAGATGAAAGTGCTGACATGGTCCTCGGTTCTGGTCCCCTGCCAGGGCTCTGGCTGCTATTTCTGGACTTATAAATTCCAGAGTGCAGATGTGTCCTTATCTCCTGTCTTGAAGGACAGGCTGAGGGAGGCAGCATGAGTCTCCTTGTCACCTTGAGTGGCCCTGGAGTGGAGCTGGAGTCTCTGTCCAAGATTGGGCACTGAATGCCAATCCAGGTGGGAAAGGGAAGGCACCCTCGTTCCGAAGGGCAGGGCTGTTGAGTGAGCAGGTCAGCCTCAGCCAGAGACTTCAAGTCACTCCCCCAAAGTCACACAGCAGCCAATTCAAGCCCAAAGGATAGGTCTTTATAGATCCCCAAGATGAGCGCCTACTGCATAGATGGGAAAACAGGCATGCTGGCCTCAGGTCACACAAGTGGCCTAGAACCTGGGCCTCCAGCCATGGCCAATTACTTATTCTGGGCAGAACCTTGAGGAGGCAGGGTTTTACTGGGACAGGGAGAAGGGAACTGGGGTACTGCAGGCAGAGAGGACAGTCTGGCATCAGGGGGCCAATTCTGACAGTAAATGACGTGATTTACAGGAAATACCCTTCACACTCTCTCTCTTGGTCAGTGGGAATCCTACTTATGGTACCTGCTGTGGCTCTTGGATTTAATCCTCCTGCTCACTGTCTGTCTGCTGTGTGAAGGTTGGTGATGGTTAGAGCTTATGGACAGACCATCAAGCCTAGGCTCTCTGCAGATGGGAAACCCGAGGCTCAGAGAGATCAATACCTTGCCCAGAGCTGCAGAGCAAGTGAGTGGCAGGATTTGAACCCATGAGATGCCAAGGGCCTATCCTGCACTGCTACCTGTCTGCAAATCCTTCTTCCTCACTGGGGCTGCCACTCTGCCTTGGACCCATCCCAGAGATTCACTGGGTGACATGTGGGTCGTCGGGCTTCCAGGGACCCCCTCCTTGTGCCTGAACTGCAGATGTGGGACTGCTGGTCCCCAGCTCTGTGTCCCCACTTCCCACTGCTGCTATTTATCAACCTACTTGGTCTGGGAAGGCCCAGGAGGCAGGTCCTGAACCACTCGGGACAGAGGCCACCTCTGGAATCCTGACCCCTTTTCTAGCTCATGGAGAAGCAAGAGAAGGTCATACATGTATTTCTCTCTGAATCGCACCTCCTCCCTGTCCCTGACCCTCCCCTTGTCCTAGGTCGCTGTCAGGGCTCACCCAGAACCTTACAACAGACTTCTGACTCTCCCTCCCAGTATTCTGCCCTTCATATTGACTTAGAGAGAACATTCTAAAGCACAGCTCTGATCTTGGGCTGCTCCTGTTGCATCACCCAACATTATTGCCAAGAAAGGAAGGTCAGAGTCCACAGGGTGGTTATGCTGGCCAATGGGGCTCTCCAGTACTCTGACTTCCCTCTGGAGAAGTTCTGGATGTCAGTTTGGGCAGGAGCCTGGGCTGGCCTGCCGATTTCTGGGCTCCCAGTGCAGATAACAGACATGAAGCATGGCTGGTGTTTGCCTTTTGGGTTCACTGTCTCTGTCACTGTGTGCTCTGTTTACTGTCCTATTCCCTAGAGCCTAGAACAAGGCCTGGAATACAGTAGACACTAAATAATGAATGAATGAATGAATGAATGAATGTTTGCCCAAAGTTTCATGCATTGTTATCTATTGTATCCTTATTGCCTGTCAGAGCTGTGACCTTCACCTCCAGATGACTTTGACTTGCCCTTCACCAGGTGTGTCAGGAACCAGTCTGACCTGCCTGCCGGGGCCTGGGCTCCCGGCCCACCTCTCTTTCTAGGCTACCGTGTGTCCTTGGGAAGGTTCCTCCTCCCTCCCTGAGCCTCAGTTTCCTTGTCTGCATACTGAGGTTTCCAAGGTAACCCTCCCTCTCTGTCTCTTTGATTCTCTAGCTCTCAATGTTCAAGTCTCCAACTCAGCAGTGCAACCCCATGGCCTCATCTCACCCGCGGAGGGGAGGGGACTATGGATGTGGCTTGGCGGTGTTGAGAAGCTTGGCACGTCCACTGTTCATGTCTAATTACTCTGGTAACTGTTTACTGCCGCTTTAATTCCCTCTGCAAACATTCCCATTACTGGAGGAACTTGCCAGCACCGGCTGGGGCTGCGAGGCATGGAAGATTTGCGATGGCCCCACTTCAGCCTCCGTGCCCTGGAAATGCTTATGGAGCTGGGCCTCTGGGAGGGGCTGAGGGGGCTGAGGGCAGAGCACCTGCTATGTCTGGCGTCCTGGGACAGGGGCTCTCAGGCTTTGCCCCACCTTCCTGTAGCCCTCTGTGACCTCTGTGTGGTCAGACTGCAGAATGGGCAGTGCTGCCTAGTGATCAGAGCACAGACTCTAGAGCCAATGGACCTGGGCTCAAGTTCCAGCTCTGCTACTTCCTTAGGCAAAGCGTGACCTCAGGCAAGAAGATCCTTCATCTGTAAAGTGGGGATTGCTGTGTGCTCAGTTGCCCTCCCTCTTCCTAGAATCTGCCCCCCATTCCTTTTTCATGTGAGAATAGCAGGGGCTCCCATGGTCTTCCTTGACACTGTCGTCACCCCTGGCAATGACTCATTGGTCGACAAGGATGGACACCTCACCAGAGCCGGGTCAGTCTGGGTCCCATGACTTTGGCCACAGTGGTGGACGTCTGACCCATCCCTGCAATCACAGTGAGAAAGTCGACCCCCCTCTGATGTCTGCAGGTGTGACTTCCAACCACCGTTGGGCCCTGAGTTTTCAGCCTGTGGAAGGAGCTGACCGAGAGGCGAGAGGCAGAGCCCTGGGCCTCTGAGTCCTGTTCAGCCTCCTGCACTCCCGCTGCATCTCACTGTCCCAGGTTTCCCTCGAGTTCCCCCTGTACCTCAGCCAGGTCAAGCTGGGCGTCTGTCATTTTATCCAGATCAATCCTGAACATCCAGGGCTTATAGCAGTTGCTTCTCCACAGGCCGTGTTGAGGAGATGAGGTAATGCAGTGCTGGCCACTGGACTCTACTCTGGGCTTGGGGAAGGTGGGGTGAGGTACAGGGGGTTCCTGTTGCCCTACAGTCTGATCCTTGGCACGTGGTCTCGTTAGTTTGGGGCCCTGTGAAGGCCAGAGCAGACAGCATCCTCTGTCAGGACCTTCACCTCCTTCAATCTGGATGCTAAATCTTTATTAATAGAGCTTAGTGGAGAGTGAGGCTCAGAGGGAATAACCTCTGTTTCTGGAGAGTGGGAGGTGCTAACTCCAAGGTCTTGACACAACAATACTGCCCGGGCAAGGGCCCTGAGGAGGAGGGAGCCAAGGAAAGAGCAAGGATTTGGGTGAGCAGATACGGGCTGGATCCTGACATGCCATATTTACTTCAGTCTTTCTTGGCCTCTGTATTCTCTTAAATGGGAATGACAGCAGCACCTACCTTGCTGTGTTGCGCAGGTCAATGAAGAAAAGAGGGAGAGTTGCCTTAACTCTGGACTGGGCACGTGTGAGGGGCTGTTGGCTTTATGAGAACAGTGGCTGGAGCCATTTTTCTTCACACGAAGTGCCCCAGGGCAGACAGCCTCTGCATTTATTTGATGCCTCCATCTCTCACTCATTCATTCGTTCACAAATGGGCGTTGAGTTCCTACCGGGTTGTCATGACAGCAGCTCTGGGAAAACCTGGTCACAGCATCGCCCTCTCCCAGGGCTCAGGGATGAGTGAGAAGGGAATTCCCACAGAGGAACAGCATGCAGTTTGTTGAGGTTGGTGTGGACAGCATTGGGTGGATCCGTAGGAGGATGGGGCTGAAACTGGGAGAAACAGAGCAGGTGGGTCAGGAAAGATTCTGCTGCTCCTACAGAGGCTCTGGTTGACAGAGACGTGCATGTGCCCCATGCACAGGGATTTCCTAATCTTCAGCCACCACTGTCTGCACCAGCCAGCTCTCAAGACACCGCAGGGAAGGGGAGCTGGAAATGAAATCCACGACCAGCCCCTGCCACCTGGAGGAGGTTCAGCCTTAAGCCTCCTGGCTTTACAAAGAGGTTGGACTTTGAGGCAAAATCCTGGACAACCTCAGAACGGGAGGTGTCTCTAAAGCAGGTGCTTGGCAGCTGCTTGTTTCTGAGCAAAGCGACCTGCTTGGGGGTGAAGCTCTGGCACAAGGGCAGCTTCTCTCCCTGCAGGCTCCCTGAGAATTTTCTTTGGCAGGCTGGGACAGCCCTGGTCCCCCTGGCTTGGGATTTTCCCACTGCCATTGCTCCTTGGGTACCGCTGTTGTCTGGACCCTGGATAGAAACTGGGTCTGAGGAGACAGAGCTTTGGCCAGCCCAGCACAAGCCCAGAAGAGGCCTCTAATTTATAAAGTGCTGGATTTAGGTGGATTTAGTGACTGATTTCCATTGATTTCCAGGAGGAGTGGGCATGGAGCTCTAAGCTCCTAGAACAACGTGGGGTCTTGCTGCCAATCTGTACCAGGCAGTGGGCAGGAAGTTATTGGCGTGACCTGGCACCCTGAGAGAGAAAAATAATGAGGTTAAGAAAAATCAATCTGTGTGGGTTTTTCCTAAGTCCTTTAAGAGGGAGCTTCTTTTTCTGGTGCACCTGCACAGTTCTGCAGACACCGCGGGGAAGGGATGGAGAGAAAGTGGGCTCCTCCTCCCCTCCCGGCTCTCGGAGGAGGCTCTGCCTTTGCAGAGGATTGAAGTTTGCAAAGTTCCTGGCAGACCAAGGTTAGAACGTGGCGCTCTCTGGAGACCTGGGGGCTGGCTGCCCTGCCTGCCCTCCCTTCAGGCCCCTGGCCGGCCCCCTGTCCCTGCAGCCCGCTCCCCGCAGCTGTGGCCTGTCTGTCCCCCTGTAGGCTCAGAACAAGGACGGGAGGAGGAAACCTCCTTCGCTGTGGGTTGGGGAACAGGGAGGTTAGGTGTGAATTCTATGGGATTCTCCCACTTACCGGCCTGGGCCCTTGGGTCAGTTCCAGGTGCGTCTCAGTTTCCTCACCTGTGAAATGGGAGATGAGGAGACTTCCCTCCAAGGACAGCTGTGGGACGAGATGAGGTGTAAAGGGAGTGGCTTGTGCTTGGTACATGGTGGGGGGGACACTGGCCCAGACATGAGGGATCTGAGGTAGAGAGCGGACTGCATTATCTGTGGGATCCTGGACATGTGCCTTAGCCTCTCTGAACTTCGGTTTGTCACTCTGTGAGGTGCGAATAGCATTGTGGTGGTGATTCAAAGGGTCACGACGGTCAATGCTTAGAACCGTGTTGGGCAAGTGGTCAGTCGTCACGGGTGCTTTTACTGACCTTTTCCTTCGGTGGCCGTTATTGCCTGGCAGAAGCTGGGGGCCTGGCCTTGTGCCAGCTTGGGCTGGAGTGAGGGATTCCAGATCAATTAACCCTAACAACAGTCTTTGATGCTGGAATTATTATCGTCTTTCCATTTTGTAGGTGGAAAAACTGAGGCTCGGGCTAGTAAAGCATCTTGGCTGAGGTCACACACCAGCAGGGATGTGAACCCAGGTCTCTGACTCCGGTCCAGACTGTAACCTGTGGCAATGTGCTGCCCCCATGTTGTATTAAATAGTGCAATGATCAGGACAGGCTGCCCTGACCTGAAAGTCTGGTTCAATGAGGTGGATGGGCTAGGCTCAGAGCTGGGGTGATGGTGGGACCTGGCTGGTCCAGGAGACTCCTCGGAGCTAGTGCACTATGCTTGGGGCGAAAAAGACTGGCTGGAATTAGGGCAAAGGTTCGGTGTGGGAAGCACGACATCCTGTTCTGTGACAGTGGTGGGTCCCTGGAGCTCTGTGCCTCTGAGCGGAGGCCAAGAGGGGCAGACGATGAGTCCAGGCACAGGCTTCACTCTCGGGGACACAGGAGGGCCTTTGGGAATCACACAGGTGGCTAGGAACAGCTCGGACCCGGCCCAGGCTCTGATTTTCCCCAGCATCTTTCGTTGTCACGTTAGCTGGTTTCTGTCTCTTCGGAAGTTGCACGCTTCCTCATATTTCAGTATTATTGTTTTGTCAACTTGATGTCTTAGACTCTGTAATTGGGAGAAGAGTTGAGATTTTCTCCTCGGTCCGTACTCAGTTCTATGGACTTGTCCTACCTCATGATTTAGAAAGCAATACTTTTTCATGAACTTTCATTAATGTCCATAGTGTAATATTTCTTGATGCCCTTTCGCAAGAATCTTGTTACATGTGTTCTTGCTTTAGGTCAGAACATGTGGGTCTGTTTTATTGTAAAAATGTCAGTATCTCACTGGCCACGTCTGCGTACCCCCTTCCTGGGGTCCTCCGTGAGGACCCGTGAGATGACACGGGAGATAACAAGTGGGCAGCCTGGGGCTCCAGGCAGGGGACAGCTGCACCACAAACACCAGGCCCCCCCCCACCCCCCGTCCTGGAGTGGACACCCTTCACTGGGCACAGAGAGCACACAGACCTCCCAGGGCACGTCATTATTGCCCTGAAGAGAGTCTCTCCAGTTCCCTCAGGCGTTGCCATTGTCCGCGAGCCTCTGCTGAGCGCCACTGTATGCCAGGCCCCGTGCTCAGAGAATGTTCTTCTGAATGTGAATTGGTCACGTTTCTCCCCTCCTGACCCCTCAGTGGCTGATCTTGACCCCAGGGTCCAGTGCAGGCTCCTCCCCTCGGCCACCAGGCCTGTGTGGTCCTGCCCCTGCCCATCCTGTCCCATCTCCCCCACCCCGTCTCCCCTGCTCTCCGCTGTTTCCCCCTCCAACACCCCAAGCTCTTTCCTGCCACATGACTTTGCGTGTGCCGTTCCCTGCACCTGGAATGCCTTTTCCTGGCCTCCCTTCGCGTGGGCCCCTCTCGCCTGTGGTCCGCACCCCACCTGCAGAGTTGGTTGTTCTCCCCCGGTGTTGTCTCTGCTCCCTGTTTGTTCCTCTGGTCCTACTCAGCGTCGTCTAGGGGTGTTCACTGGTGCTGTTAGTCACACTAGTCTGTGAGTTCCAGGACGTCAAGGACCCCCGGGTCTTGCTCCCTGTGGCGTTCCCTGTGCCCAGCACATGCCTGGCACAGACGTGATGTCTGGGGGCTTCACTGTTGGCAGGGTGAGTAAACAGAGAAGAGTAAGGAGCCCAGAGGCTGTGGGGGGATCTGCCTGTTGTTACGGAATATGCCTGTTGGGAGGGGTCTGCCTCCTGGGGACTGGTAGGACCCTCCCGGACCTGTGACAGGGGTGGCGTTGAGTGACCCATCCTATAAGGACCAGTATCCATGGAGGATGGTGGATGGGAACGCCTCGTGTGCATCTTCTAGGGTAACCTGGTTGCAGGGTGTCATCAGCTGGAGGCCTCGGCTGTGCTTCAGTAACTAATGGCTACAGCATCCCAAGCACACGAGAAGGTCCCTCTCTTTGCGCTGACATGCTTGGGGCAGGTGCCAGGCTCTGTTCACCGAAGTTGTTCTGGGCTGACAAGGGCTTCGTTCACCTCCAAGGTCACCCTGGCAGACTGTGTGCTTCTTCCTGGCAGTGACAGACTCCTACCTCTCACTTCTTGTTGGTCGGAGCAAGTCACAAGCCATATCAGCCTTGAAAGGGGGTGGGAAGGGCAACTCCACAGCGAATCAGGAATGAGGACCCTCATGATTGCCTCCTGCTGGGCCCAGAGCCACCCGGGGGCGGGGCTTGTGTCCACGTCTCCGTGGCCCCAGGGGGCCTGCCTGGGCAGAGCGTGGAGCAGGAGAAAGCAAACGCCCTTCAGGTCAGCAAATGCTGCGTGATGCATCCTACTCCGAGCATGGGAACCCAGAGGTGACACTGACGCGGCCCCTCGGAGCGGGTCAGACTTGCGGCAGAGTCGCCAGTCTAGCGCAGAGTGCGGCGGGCAAACCTCTGTCCTTCGTTCTCTTCCCCAAGGCAGGGAGTGTGGGGGCCCGAACGCGGCAGTCGGCCCCTCGCGAGCTCGCCCCGCCCCACCTCCTCTCTCACCCCTCAGCCCCCACGTGTCATTCTGGGCAGGACGGAACCTCTTTCAGTTCCCGAGCCCTTCGTTCCCTTCACTCTCGCCTCTGACCCTTTGCAGCTGCTGCTCCTTCTGCCCGTGCACAGCTTTAAGAGGGAGGACGTGGGGGTGGGGGCAGACCGTGTCGGCCTGAAACGTGGCCCCGCCAATTACCAGGTGGTGAGCAGTTCCTACATCTTTCCATGCCTCAGTTTCCTCATCTGTAAAATGGCGGCCCTGATAGTATCTACCTCACACTCACGGGGGTAATTGTGGGATTTAATGAGTCAAGCCCTTCTAACAGGGCCTGGCATACGGTAAATGTACTGTAGCTCTTATGCTTAGCAGCCCCTCCCCCAATCGGGTTCACATCTTACCTGTCACAGGTCTGCTGAGATGCCCCCCAGGAAGGCGTCTGGCATCGCTGTGTCCTCAGTGCCCAGCACAGGGCCTGGCACAGAGGCCCCAGCTCCCCACAAAGGCCACAGGAGCCTAACGCCCCCTCCCTGGGGCATTTGCCTCCCAGCAGCCTCGTGAGGAACCAGATTGGATGGAAGCAAAGTGCCCAAGGTGAGTGGGTGCCCGGCTTGGCCTGCACAGCCCTGGGTGGCGGGGCAGAAGGCCAGGGCTCTCCTGACCAGAGCTGCCCCTCCGTGCTGGTTGGTGTGCAGCTCGTGACGCCTGTTCATGCCGCACATTTGGGCCACTTCTCCTCTCTTGGTGGTTTTCAGGAGCATCTGTCACATGCTGTTTTCAGCAATATCATAAGTGTTTTGACAAGGCCTGAAAAATAAATCCTTATACTTTGAGCAATTCCAAAGAACTCAGTGATGTTGGAGGCAGAAGCCCTCACTGCATTTCCTAGAGGTCTCAGTCTGCTGACCTGGGCATGGGAGGGGACAAGAGTATTGCCAGGGCTGGCTACTTGGCATCAAGAAACAAGAGTTATTCATCTGGACACTGGGCCATGTCTAATTGGCCCAGTTACCTAACCTCTCTGGACCTAAGTTAAGGGCTTCGGAGCCTAAACTGAGGTGTAAATCCCCGCTCAGCCATTTACTAGTTGTGGGAATGGCTACTGGTGCCTGCCCTGCTGTGGACGAGGCCCTGAGCTGGGCCTGCGGATACTAGAGTGGGCAGGACAAGGTCCCTGTCCTCTTGGAACTCACAGTCTGGTGGGGAGTGGGGGTGGGGACAGAGGGGAGAGAGGCCCCTGACCAGGCCAGGTCGGTCAGAGAAGCTTCCCAGAATCCAGGGCCACAGCGTAGTGTCGCACGGGCTGTGCACTGCACAACTCACATGTGGCACCCCCTAGAGTTGCGCAGGCAGCAGCCCTGTCAGAGGGCCTGCGCTCGCGCTGCGTTTTAAAGGACAGGGAACGGGTGCAGAATCGTAACGACGACGACACATTTACCCAGCGCCTCCCCAGCACCTGCCGGGCCTGTGCCACCTCATTTCATCTTGAGGCAAGACCGTTATTCCCACAGTAGTTTTGTCTCCCTGGCCTCAGTTTCCCCAATTGGAGAGCAGGGAACTGTGGGGTAACCTGAGTCCAGATGAGGCCCCTCCAGGACTCTCTGGCCTCGTCCCTGCTCTGAGCTTCTGTGAGGGTCCAGCTTACATGAGCATCAAACACTCAAGAGCAAGGGCTTCATACCCAGTGGCCGGTGACCCCCCCAGCCTGGCTGGGCCTTAGGTTCTTCATCCGTGCAATGGGTAACCACATCCCCACCTCTCCATCTCTGTGAAGAGCAGCTGATGTGATCCATGTAAAACACTGAGTGTGGCAAGGGTGCCCTGCAGGCTCCGCTCAGTGACTATCAGTGATGATGTCACCTCGGAAGGCCCAGCCAGTCCACCAGTCCAGTGGCATCTTGGCTGACAGAGATCTAGCTGATGGGGTTGATTCCATCTGAATTAATGGTGATAATGGGAACACTAATGGTATGCTATTTAACCTCTCTAAGCCTCAGTTTTTCTTTCTCTAAAATGGGGACATAACACCTAACTCAGAGATGGGTCACACCAAGTGCTTAGCACAGTGCCGGGCGCACAGCAAGTGCTCTGTAAATGTTGGCTACCATTTGCCATCTGTGGAAGGCTTTAAATTATAAGCTCCACGTGAGATGTTTGTGTTTTGTTCACTGCTGTTGTAAGTGCCTAGAACAGAACCTGGCACGTAGTAGATGCTCAGTAAATATTTGCTAAATAAATATATGAATGAACATCTGTGTATTTTTTTAAGGCCTGAAATAGCAAGGCGCCCTGTCTTAGGGCTGTGTCTGGATTATGACTGTGTCTCCAAAACTGCTTGGGAGCCTAATTCCTGTTCTGAACATGAGGAAGCGTCACCCCTGGTGCCAGGGGTTAAAAGTGTGTCTAAGTCACCTCCTTCTGTGCGCTGTTACTGAGACACTGGTCTCTCTCTCTCTCTCTCTCTCTCTCTCTCTCTCTCTCTCTCTCTCTCTCACACACACACACACACACACACACACACAGAGCAGAAGGTCCTTCCCCAGCTTCTCTGTCTGGTGCATTCTTTCATGGTCTTCCAAATTCTAGGGTGGGTGGAATCAGTGGCCAGGAACCTGGAAGTTTCCAAAGGCCCTGCCCTCTAGGATCTTCTCTGTCTGAAAATGGAGAATGCCACTCTGGGGGACCAGGCGCCTGGCCCTTCCCCTCCTCAGCCAGTCATGCTGCTGCAGAATCCTCTCTGAGAGGGATTTTGATGAGGGAACGGCAGAGAGCACAGAAAGGCAAGGTGCTGGAAGGGAAGGTAGGAGGTGCTCAGATCAACTGATGAACACTTGTCACTGCCCCCAGCATGGCTGCCCTAATTTATTAGGTACCCTTTGGTCTAGGTTCATCAACTAGCGCTGCTAGGGGTCATAAGCTGCCCCCCACAGGGAATATTTCTGGGGTGTCTTCAACCTTGGGCTGGGGTCTGCTGTGACTCATTCTTGCTTTGTCGTCTCCCGCATGAACTCAGAAGGCATTTGGTTCAGGTTTCTCAACCAGGGCGATTTTACTCTCCAGGGGACATTTGGCAAAGTCTGGAGACATTTTAGCTTGTCACAAGTGGAGTGGTGGGGTACCCCTCTCGTGGATGGAACCAGGGATCCTGTTGAGCATCTTACATGCGCAGGACAGTCCCTGCAGCGAAGGGGTATCCATCCCCAAATGTCAAGAGTGCTGCTGTTGAGAAGCCCCACAGGACTTATGGAGAATGAGACTCAGAGAGAGGCAGTGACTTGCCCATGTAAGTGACAGGTCCAAGGCGACAGCCTGGATGCCCTGAGACTGGCTAATCTGAAGCAGGGACCAGGTACCAGTGCCGAGGGCCTCAGTGCCCAGTGGTCTCTTTTGTCTGAAACCTGGTTTTTATTTCTCTTTGAATAATTACAATTTCAGGAACATTTTTTGTCCGTATTTTTATTCTCCCTGGTCTTTCATTGTGCTTTCTCTCTGGGTAATCCAAGGCTTGCAGGCAGTTAGTTACGACATGTACATTTCAATGAAATGCAATACAAAATAATTGAGCATATTTTTTTTTTTCACGCCTGAGCAGCAGATTAATCTCCCTAACTCATCTCTGCTTTCCTTTCACTCTCACCGCTTTCTGTCTGAGTTTTTCCTCTCCTTCCCAGAATCTGTGGGATTCCAATGGCTTTGTGGCATCTGCTCATCAGAGAGACACAAAAGATCCTAAGTTTATAGCCTGCATCCTATGATCTATTAACAGTATTCCATAGGAGAGGGAACTCTGGGGTCTGCGTGGGCCTGGGAGGAGTCTTCTGGTGATGGGGAAGGGTGGAGGTCTGTGACCAGGACTGGCAGGGTTTCCTGTGGATGTAAACACCCTCCCAGGCAGCACATCTTTGTGCAGCCATTGTGGGTGCCCAAGAGTGCAGGATCAGCAGGGGTGCCTGGACATGACCGTGAACAGTGGGCTGGCTCAGGAGAGCGAGAGGCATCAGATGGAGCCAGGTTTCACCACCTGGAGGAGAAGTGAGGGGAATGGCCGATCCCACAAGGTTAGAAGAGGTGCAGGGCCAGGGTCTGCAGGTTTTTGTAAGCCGTGGGGAGCTATTTCGTTTCCATCCTGAGGACACTGGAGCCCCTGAAGGTTCCAAGTGAGGAGGCACAAGCAGATTCCTGTGGTGAACTGCTTTCTGGGGCTCTGGTCAGGAAAGGATGATGGGACAGAAGTGGCAGTGGGAAGCCGGGAGGAGACTACAAAAAAGTCCAGATGGAGGAAGAGACCGTGGAATTGGAGAGAGAGAGTGACCCTGTTGTCCTCAAAGGCATGTATTTATCTCCGTATGTCTCATAATAATTGCCGAGTGTAAGAACCCCAGTCACTCTGCAGACTGGCCACAGTGCTGGTAGGAGCCGTATCGGCAGGCAGGAGATGAGTCCTCTGGAGGGAGGTGGGGCAGGTTAGCACAAAGTGACAGGCTCATAGGACGTGAGCAAGCTGTAGGACTGTGCAGTCTGGAGGGAGATGGGCAGGCTCTCCAGGGAGTCCTGGAACTTACGGCTGTTTGGGAAATGGACACCGTGGAGTGGTTGGGGTGGCCCTGCCAGTGGGGCACAAGCCTTCCCAGGGGACAGGTGGAGTGTGCTCAGCCCTATTTTGCTTCTCTTGGAGCTTGGAGCTCCAGAATTTGCGTGATTGACACGGGGAGGGAGACACAGGTAACTGTCACCACCGTGGGCTCCAGGAGGGGTGGTGGAGGAGCTTGGGCTGGCCTGAGCAGGAGCTCAGAACTTCTCTGCATGGGGAACGGGTGGTCCTGGCTTCATGGTGCTCACGTTCTTATGGCGCCTCATCCCTGTAGTTCCCTGGCACCCGGCCTGGCTCTGGGCACATAAAAGTCCCCTGGGAGCCCTCCGTGTGGTGTGGCGGGAAGATTTTAGAATTCGGGGTCATACAGACGGAGGCTGAATTCTGGCTCACTGTGCGATCTTGGATAGGTACTTTGCTTCCGGAGCTTCTGTCCTCACAGCTGGGAGGTGGACCCCACCACCTCACTTTCCAGAGCTGCCTCACTCCATCATCTGGTGCACTGTGGGTACTTGGTGACTGCCTCGTCCTAGTTCCCAAAGCGCCGTGATGGAAGGCTCCTGAGCATCAGAACTGTGACTCATCGATCCCTAAAGGAGGTGATGAGAAAGTTGCTCGTTCTGAGGGACACATCCCTTAGGGCCCTGAAGGCCGCTCAGGTTTACAGAGCCCCTGAGAAATGCTGCCATGCCTGGGGTCACCCCCAAAGCCCCATGGGGCCTGGGGGCAGGCATCCGGAGCAAGTGTAGGTCCCAGAGGGGCATGTGGTGAAGGGGCAGGGGGCCTGGGGTTGGGGAAGGAAGGAAGAGGACTTTGGTGACAAATTCAATAGCTAACATCTTTTCATTTCAGATGAAGGCACTGGGCACAGATGGAATAAGTTTTCTGTCCAAGGTCACGCAGGTGGGTTTAGACTCAGAAGTTCTGGTTGCACAGTTCAGTTCCCAACCATGAACCGAGGAGGCAGAATGTGGGTGAAGAGCACCAGCCCAGAATAGTCCACTGTCCTGTCTCCTCGTTAGGTGTGAGGCGACAGGCCTGGGGCACTGGCTGCCATAGCCTCTGGATAATTGACAGGACAGTGCCCTCAGGTCTCTTATGGGGAAGCAGCTGTTCAGGGCATAATCTTGGTTGGGGGAGGGGGCACTAAAATGGACTTAGTGCAGCTCATGCAAACCTGTGCGTCAGGCTTGTAAATCGCCGATTTAATGGTCCTGGAGACACCGTGGTTGGGGGTCGGGGTGGGACTCAGGCCCCACCTGGTACCACCAGAGGCCGAGATGACACTGAAGTTGTGTTTACCAGGGAAGGGGAGGGGACTGACCCTGAGCAGCTAGGATGGTGGTGAGGGGGTCCCCGCCTAGCTCTGAAGCCAGCCCCTTGCTTATGGTCAGCCACTGCAGGCTCTGCCAGCCCCAATCTGAAAAGAAAAGGAAGACCTGAGCCCGGTGGGATGCCTGGGGAAAAGCATACATTTTTGTGGTCACTCGTACAGGGCTTGTGCCTGGATCTGACCCCTTATAGCTGTGTGACTTTTCACATTACTTTCCTCTCTGGACCTCTCGTGTCCTCATTTGTAAATGGGGCCAATAGCAGACAAATAGAATAAATGAGAGAGTCGATGTGGAGAGCTTAGCATAGGGCCTGGCAGTCGAGCTCAGGAGGGTTTAGAGCTTAGCGTAGGGCCTGGCAGTCGGGCTCAGGAGGGTTTTTGATCACTGTCATACTGACTCATGTGCTGGAATCGGGGAAGGAAGGGTGGGTCGGGGGAAGAGGGAGTAAGGAAGCGTCTGGAAGGGGCCTGGTTTACTGGGCCATGGTCACAGGTCAGGACGCTCTCTGCAGTTCAGGCTCTCATTCGCTTCTCATTACGATTCCAAGGAGAGGCTGGTGGCAGCCTATTTTCCAGATGAGGAAACAGGCTCAGTCAGATTAAGCCCAAAGGCATGGAGCTAGTAACTGGCTGCAGCCAGGATAGGGGCTCAGATTTGCCTGGTCCCAAAGTCCCTGCCCTGTGGATGGGCTGCCCAGGTCTACCCAGATGGTCCCAGGGAAGAGAGCGGAGCTGCCCCGTGGCCTGCTGGGCCCTCCTCAGATAGTGTTTATCCAGGCCCATCATACCCAGTGTGATCACTTATGCAACAGCTAATTAGTGCTAACGAGGATGGTAATTGATCAGGAGCAGTTTGTCAACCGAGCTGGGGTTTCCTCCTCTCAGCTTTTTTCTGGAATACCAGCAGGAGAAGGGGACCAGGGACAGCCAGCCCATTAAAGGCCGCCCCAGGGAACAGAAAACGTGGCGCCTTTCCATGACCTCCTCCCTGACTCCTCCCCAAAGCCTGTTCTGTCCCCGGGGTCTGATCCGGTTGGGTCTGCTGGGCCTCAGGCTCGAAGGCTCCCCTCCACTTTCCACCTCTTCCTCCACCTCCCCTTCCTCAGCCTCCACCTTTTGTGCTCCTGATCACGTCCCTTTGGATACTCAGCAGCCCGCTGGGTCTCCCTTCCTTCAGGCTCACCCCTGTCAGTGCCCTCCCCTCATGTGGTCATCTGGGGGAGTGGGGTCTGGGGGCCAGGAAGACCCTGTGCCTTTACTGGCCTTGCCTCTGGCCAGCGTATGAAGGTTAGAAGGAAAAATAGGGACGAATGAGCCAAAACACTCTTTGGACTCTGGATGGAAGATAATTGTGTCAAATGACTAACAGAGTTCTCGTGGTGGAAAGTGTTTTGTTTAATACCTTGATCTCTTGTCTGCGAGAAAAATGAATTCGGTCAAATCTCTTGAAGCCAACTGTCAAAGTAAAGCATTTTGGGGGAGACAAATCTCTTACTCTGATGGCAAAATTCATTTGAAATGACCCTTTAATCCAGTCTCCCTGGATTAAAATTTTAAAGCCTGTTCACCCTGAATGGTTTCTTCTCACTCCCCCCACTGCCTCCTCTCCTCCTCTTGTCTGTCCTCTGTCTCTTACAACATAACACAGCAAAGAATTGCGGCTGGTGAAATGATAACTATTTGGTTTCTCACAACAATTTTTTCAGGGGGGAAATGACAGTGCATAAAGTCTTGTCGCTCAGTGTCTGTTGGAGGGGAGCGGGAGGGAGAAAATTCGCTGTCCAAGGCTCCAGCAGTCCAGGGCTGATAATGCACAGGGGGTGGGTGGGATTCGACAGACCTGGCATCTGTGTGAGCAGGGCGGAAAGGCAGAGGGACATCTGTTCCTGTTGGAGCAAGGGGCTGCCACTTTCCTGTCATCCCTGCTCCACCCAGTCCCTTTTTCCACCCCATCTCTGCCCTTCTCAGAACTGAACCCTACATTTGAGCTCAGCACTTTACAGTTTACAAAATGCTTCATTTGTTCATTGTTTTCCACCCATTCATTAATATCATTCACACCGTGGTAATTGGGTCTCACTAAGGGTCATAACCCGTATGAAGATCTGGAGACCCACAATATACAACCTTCACCTCCAGGATTCCAGGAAGTAGTCGGATGGCTGTGATTGGCATGGCAGTTGTGAGCCTGGCACATAGTAGGTGCCTCCACCAGTTAGAATATGTAGGGTAGCATGTACCAGAAAACCCAGCAATGGTGGTTTAAGCCATCAGGACATGAAATGCTCTCACGAAACCAGATATTCTAGAGCAGGGATGAGTGAGCTATGGCCTATGGCCAGTTTTGCCACTGTCCTGAACCATGAGCTAAGGGTGGATTTTACAGATGAGCATTTGCAATCAACCCGATGACAAGAAAAACTAACTTCAAATCCCAAGGAAATAAAATGTCATTCCCCCTAGTCCCATGAAAAGAATGCCATTATTGTCACTTGCAGATCTGTGTTATAAAAATTGTACGTGGTTATTGCATCTTGAATTTTCTCAATAAAAGATTTGTGGAAATTTCCTTTCTCTTTTCTTAAATACATTCATAACATTCTGGATTTTGCCTCTTGGCTCACAAAGCCTTCCCCCCCCGCCCCTCCCCCCACTCTTTTTTCCTCTATAGAAAACATTTGCTGACCCTCTTCTCAAGGGAAGTGGTCCCAGCCTGGTCAGATGCTAAGGGATGTCAGCAAAGACCTTTTTACTCTTTACCACTCTTGGCTGTGTTGGCTTTTTGTCCTTAGCTTTTTGCTTCGTGGCTACAAGATGGCTGCCAAAGCGCCAAACATTAATTCCTCTTATGACAGCATTTAAATTAAGAAGAAGGGGGTAAAGCAGAAGGGGGTAAATCTGCTCTCTCCTATGAGCAGTTTTTCCCTCACACCTCAATGGCCAGATCTGGGTCACATGCTCACTCCTAACATAATCTCTGGAGAAGGTGGATGGCATGCCAGACCCTGGGGCAGGTCTGAGCCTGTTGCTGCAGAAAAACCCAGCGTTCTGCAAGTGAAGGAAGGAGGAGGTGGCTGCTGGGTGGGCAGCCATGTGTGTCTGCCACTTTTTCATCCGTTCTTGTGACTCAGTGTCCCAGGCAGTGTGAGGTCTGGGCTAGTGACCAAGCTTAGGTCCTGGGGGCAGAAAACCATGCATTGAGCCTCTGCCCACCCCTCCAGGCTCCAGGGCTGTGTGATCTGGGGAGTACCTGACCCAGCTGAAGCACAGCCTCCTTCCTTGTGGAGTGGGGACCATAACAACGCCTGCCTTTTAGGGTGGTTGGTGACATGGGGTCATGCTTGTAAATGCCTGGTGCGAGGGGATGTCGATAGCTGTTAGCTATTTCGGCGATGAGCCCATCTGCAAAATGGGTCCGTGGTGCTCACTCTGTGACAGTCCTGGGGTGTTAGTAGCAGGAGTGTCAGTTCACACATGCGAGCTGTGTGCATTGGGTGCTCTCGCTGGCCTTTGCTCACTTCCTGTTCACAAACCTCCCGAGGAGGGGCCTGTTCTCACTCTCCTTCTACAGCGGAGGAAACTGAGGCTCAGGGTGGTGACCCAGGTCGACGGAAGGCACATGGGGCTCCAGGATCATCAGATTCCAGCCACCGTGCTCTGACCCACTGCAGGGCCTGGGTGGAGCCTGCACAGGCAGGTGCTCAGGTAGCCCCTCCCCACCCTGTTGGCTGTCACCAGAGTCCTCGTGGTGGCTGGGGCTGACCCCTCTCCTGACTCTGCTCTCCGTGCCTCCTGGAGCTCCAGAGACCCAGAACCTGTCTGTGGTGCGGTGGGATTTGTCCACTGTCCCAGCTGCCTCTCCTTCTCCGAGTCGACGTATGTGTGCCCATCAGCGGCGGACACACACCACGCCAGTGTCACTGCGTCTTGGTGGTGAGTGGCAACTTGTATTCATGGGGAAACAATATACACTTATGCAGAAAATGAGCATATGCTAATGATGCATAATTACACTCCATATTTATAGATTTCTCAAATATGCAAAACCGCTCCTGACAATTAAACACCTACAGGTACATTGCAATTTAATAAGCACACATGAGGCTCCTGGCCAGCACCGTAAGGTAAGCTTGGACACCAAATACGAAGTGAAATGTGCAGCCCAACTCTGCTGCGGGGAGGGGCTGGCTGTCACTGCTGCTGTCGCTGCTGCTGTCGCTGCTGCCAACCCATCCTCCCATCCCCCACCCTTCCCAGCCTTCCTGGCCCTGCTTTCTTTCCAGAGAGTTGACCTAGTCCATTGGCCATCTGGGCAGAGGGAGCAGCGCTCCTTAGGGTCCTACAGCAGGAGGGGCTCAGTGACAGAGGAACCAAAACAGACAAACCTATCTTGGGGCAGTGTGCGGGGCTTGGGGAAAGGAGGCTGGAGGGCCTAGTGGATAGGTCAGAGCAAGTTGGGGAAAGATCAGCTGTACTAAGGAGTGAGGAGCGGATTGTCTCTATTCACCCTTTCCCTCCCCCAGCGAGCGGAGGGAATGAAGCTATGGCTCCCAGGCTCTGGGCAGAGACTGAGAATTGGGTGCTGGGAAAAGGAAGAGGGAGACAAGAATGGGGTAGGGGTGCCACGTGCTAGGGGTCTTTGGAGGTTTTCTGTCATCAGATGGGGCTCCATCATTTTCCTGGGGCCCAGCTATATCTGACTCTCTCAGTAAATGTAAACTTAGAAGTAGAAATGGACATATTCGGTTGAATCGCCACATACAATTGCTGATAGTTACCGTTTCGACATATAAAACAGTAATTTCAATTATCCAAAGTACTAGTTTTTGCCAGCAGCAGCAACCAGGTTGCCCTTTCTTTATCAGAACCACACGGGGAGTGAGCCAGCTAGCTGCCTTGTCCTCCCCACCGTCTTCCCTTCCTCCCTTTCCCTAGACGAGATAATCCCTAACAGAACTTAGAGGATCCTCCACAGCACTGTTCCCCAAGTGTTGACCTGAGATTTGGCTCCAGCAGCAGCATCTGGAGAGTTCTAAAAAAAATAGACGCCCAGGTTCTGACGCCTGAGACCTCAGATCGAGGCGGCGGGTGGGGGGGATGAGGAGTAAAGGTGGGGTGGGTCTCCTGCTGCATCTCTAACGAGCCCCCTCCCAGAGCTTCTGCTGCTGCCGAGCCCCAGGAAATTCACATTTCCGGATCCTGCTCTGCTCAGGGACAGCCATGAGCTTTCTGTCTTTGCTAGAGAAGTCCCAACTCCTTATCCTGGCATTTAGGGCCCCCAGAATTGGGTCTCATCTCATCCTTCCCCTGCATCAACTCCGTTTCCTTGTGGGAATTCCTGGCAGGAGGGCTAATTGAATATGATTTGATCAAGCAAAGTTTCTCTGCAGAGCTGCTGTACCTCAATTTTTGCAATGCTGAGGCTGGTGCTGCTCCCCCATCTCATGGCTGGTGAAACAGAGGTGCAGGGGTCCAGGGTGAGAACTTCAACTCCTATCTCTTTGTCCAAGGCCACGGCTGCCACTGTCTCCACCTATAAAGCTTCATTCTGTCGTTCATTTGTTTGTCCATTCAACCAATATCTATCAAGCACCTACTACGCGCCCAGCCCTGTTCTGGGTACCGGGGACACAGCAGGGAACAAACAGACACAGACTGTCGAGGAAGATTGACAGCTTCAGTTGGTAAAGAAACAAAAAATAATGAGCTCTCTTTAGATTCAGATGATTTCTTATTTAGATAGACAGCAAAAGCAGGATCAACAAACGTGCCAGCAACATATGTGCCGTGTCCCATAGGACATATGTCACAAAACCGAAGGAGCTGGCGGGGTGATCTGGTGCTGAGGCGGCAACCCCACGTGAAGGCTGTGCAGTTTTATCGCCTGCAGCTATACCCTAAGGAAGATGCTCTCATGTTCTGACAGGACCACAGGGCTCTCTGACAAGACTTACCAGCTATGGTTAGGTCTTGCCTCATGACCTATGTGGAGAATACAAGATGGCCAGGGCACCAGGGCAGACCCATTTCCCTATGCAGCCCTGTGCCCCTGGGGCCTGGACATCAGAGTTGTTGTAAAAAGCCTCCAGGTAATTCCAATGGGCAGCCCAAGATGAGAGCCCTCACCTAGATTTTGTATGTTCTCTAAGGGTTCCTTCCTACCCTGTCCCTCTTCCTGCCCTGCAATACAGTATATACATTTGCATATCTCTCTATGAATCTCAGTCTCTGTCTCTGTCTCTATCCCTATCCTTCTCTCTCCATCTCCATCTCCAGCTCCATCTCTACTTCTTTCTCTACCCCTGTATCATATACAGTGCTTAGCTGCCAAGTACCATTCACCCATTCATGCCATTTAGGACTCACCTGCTCCATGAGGCAGGCCTTTATCCCCCTGCTTTTTAGACAAGGTAAGTGAGTGGTCCCAGGGCTAATACGTGGCAGACCCAAACCTTAAGCCAGGCTTCTCCCCTTGGTGCCCCCTTGGCTGTCACACAACTCTGGCCTGAGATGCTGGCATACTGATTCCAAGGTTCTGTGACGTTCTAGGCATCCACAAACATCCCATTCCAAGGCTCGACTATTTTACTGTTTTATGAACATTACTTTGTGATTTTTGACAATCCTGTTTTAACGTTATGTATTCTGATGTCCAATGACTATAACTTACTATTTCACTTTAATAGTCTCTGATTTTAGTATTTGGTGAGTGTAGCCTTCTGTGACAGTAAAATGACTCCCCATTTCTCCCATAACAGGCAACCAGTACCCCCAACCTGAGTCTCCCCAAAGCTTCATGTCACTCCCTTCTTTCCTTTTAAATCCCATCCAAGCCATCCAAAGCCTCTCCCTTCTCTAGGGCCCACTTCAGACTATCTGCATTTATGACTGTCACAAAATGTTATTAGCCGTGGCAATGACAATTAGAACAACTATACTGGACAAGAGGCTCCTGCTAAATTTAGGGTTCACAGTGAATCATGACTTGTGGAGTTGAGGTGGCCACCAGCCACCTCAGCTATGCCTGACGGGTCTCCACCTGGCATATAGCGATGGCCACAGTAACAACGTGATTCTGCCATTCTCGAGTAGTGTGCCTTGTGTCACCTGGGGTCCCTGCAGGGAGCCCGCCCAGGCCCAGGCATCGTTGGTTATTTGCATCCCTGGCTCCCCACCCATCCCCTCCTCAGAGCCTCCCACTCTCTCCTCTCCTTGCTCTCAGGATTGCAGCTCACTGTTTGTCTCTGGGGGCCTTTTGCTGAGAATGTCGTTGCATTCTGGCTCCAAACTCTGATGAAGGAGGCTCAGTTAATGGTCTCGAGCCCCGGAGAGGGTGGAGGGAGGCAGTGTTGCCAAATGGTTAGAACGCAGGTCTGTTTACTAGTCTGGATTCTGCCATAACCTTGCTGCGAGACCTTAAGAAAATTAGTTAGGCTCTTTGAGCTCAGTCCCCTCACGTGTGAGTCGATGGCATCTACCTTAATGGGCCACCCGGGGCCTCTCACCATTGGAGCAGTGAGCAGAGAACAGCCTCAGGTCCCACAGATCCAGTTTTAGATTCATCCTCTAGTCCCCACGGCTGCGAGAAGTGGGCAGGTGGCTTACACTCTCTGAGCCTCATCAGTTTCCCCCTCTGTAACATGGGCACAATAATGCTGACCACGCAGCATTCCTGGGTGGTCAGGAATTTATGAGGAGGGTGTGTCTGCTGGAGGCCAATTCCTGGGCTCAAATCACTTGCGGGGATGACGTTGGGCAAATTTCTCCACCTCTCAGCGTCTTGGACTCTCTGCAGTACCTGCTTTTATTATTCCAGGCCCCGAGAAGTACTGTCATTGAGGAGGCTCTAAAAACCTCCCTTTCTGCTCTTGCTGCACTTAAGATGAAGAAACTCGGGCCAAGAGACACTAAATTAAACGTTTGAGAACAAGACGGTAGGTAGATGGCCGTGCTAAATTATGCAGGGCCGATAATAGAGAACAAAATGATCTCTAATAAAGGGCTAATTGGGCAGAACAGATGCCAAGTGCACCAGGAGCCAGCGAGGAGGGGAGAAAAGTGTGATATGGGACGGGGACGGCCTCGGCCAGGGCCAGGCACCTCGTTAATAACAGTGATGTTTTCCCCTTAATGTGTGTGATGCATCCGTACGGGGAAGCGTGTGAAAGTGCAAACGTTAACATAAGAGTATATAAATCACTCTATCTACCTCCCAAAGAGTCGTTTTTACATAGTTAGACCTTTCGTCATTCTTTTCTCTATTTATATGCAAGTATATATTTTCATAATCGATTTCACATTGGTGTGAGTGTCAGGATAAGCTAGGATATGATACAACAACAAACAACCCTCCAAAGTAAAGAGGTTATTTCTTGCTCATGTCGCGTGTCCTCGGTGGTCAGCAGGGCGGGCTTCGCTCACCACAGACACGCAGAGGCTCAGGCCGACAGAGGCTCCACGGTCATCGGATGTCAGCATCTTCACACGCGCTTCCCAATCGCTGTGACAATCACTGTGACAGGGAACAACGGACAGGAGAGTCAAGCTCTGACCCTTAATGCTTCCACCTGGAAAGGACACTCCCCACCTCTATTCACATTTCATCGGCCAAAGCAAGCCTCATGGCCGCCCCCGACGTGAAGGTGATGGACGTGCGATCTCCTGGGGACCGGATGCTGGTGAACCCCGCTGTGTCCTCCACACGGGCTGCATAGGACGATTTGGGTTCTTTTCTTACCTGACACTCCAGCCTGACCAGTTTTCCATCTCATTATGTATTCCTGGAAATAGCGCATGTAATGAATGGTCCATGATTTATTTAACTAAACTCCCATTAAAAAAATCTGGATGATTTTAATTATGTAGCTCTCATAAATGACACTGCTACAGATTTCATTCTTGAGTCTTTCTCCTATTAGGAGATGCTGTGTTAAATAGTACGAAGCTGACAAAACTAGTAATACAGTGTTCATGGAGTGAATAATCTTCAGGTCCTGTTTGCTCGGCCTCCACATAACCCCAGATCCAGACCCCTTCCCGCTCTCCAGGCTCCCACCCTGGTCCCACCACTGTCACTCCAAGACGGGTGCAGTGGCCTCCGGCCTGGTCCCTGCCTCTGCCCTGGTCCTGCTCCTGTCACTCTCCCTGCAGCAGCCAGGGGACCCCGTGAGACCGAGAGCGGAGCTGTCCCTCCCTGCTCTGCTCCACTCTGAGTGACGCTCCTGCCTTCTTGGGCACAGTCTATGATGACAGTGGCCCCCAGGCCTTGCAGTTTCCAGCACCGCCCCCAGCCCACCCCCCATCACTCTTCTCAGACCCTCGGGCTCCTTCCTGGACCCTCAGCGCCTTCCTGCCCATGGCCTTGGCCTTGCCCCTTCCTCCAGCTGGAGCCTCCTCCCCACAGCTGTTCCACTCCCTCCCTCCCCTCACTCAGGGCTTTGCCCGGTGTCATCTGCTCTGACAGGCCTTGAAGCCCAGGACAGTCTGGCTGCACCTACCGCATTTACCCCGTTCAAGATGGTCCATTCACACAGGCCTTTCTTTAGCCACTCGAACCTCTGAGCCTTTGCACTGTTGTTCCCTCTGCCTGGAGCATCCTCCAGGTCATCTCCCCTGGCTGACTCCTGTGCATTCTTCATGTCTCGGCATAGAAGCATCACTTCCTCTGGGAAGCCCACCTGACTTCCCCTGATGGGGTAGGTCCCCTGTGACCCTCATTATGTTATTGCTAATTCTTTATATAGTTATTGCTTTCATGTCAGCTGATCCTTTTTGACCAGAAACGCTGTGGGGTACAGACTGTGTCTGCCTTAGTGACCACCTGCCCTGGCACCTACTTGGCACAGAGCAGGTGCTTAAATATATAGGGGACCTGGCCTGTCCAGGGGCCTGTCCAAACCATTGGGATATCAGAGGCCACTGTGGGATGGGCAAGGGAGGGAATGACAGGGATGGGGCCAGTGTGGGACAAACCTCATCTTTGCTGAAGGATGTGAAGGATCTACCTGCTCTGCTCACAGCTGCCTGGATGATCAGGATGGAACCAGAAGCCATAGCCTTACCCAGATCAGGCTCTACGGATGCTGGTTAGCGGGTAGTTGTGAGTAATCAAGTCATTCACCCTCCTTTCTGGTCACGTATCACAGGAGACGGTGAGGCTGGTGCATTAGGAAGTGAACAGAACTCATCTTCAGTTAAAATATAATTTGGCTAAATGGCTCACTCACTCATTTCCCTGTAATCACCCTCCAGCTCCGTGGCTGCCTTTCTTCTCCTCGTCTTTCCTCCCCTTCATGATGCTTTTTCACGTCTCTTATTCTTCTCTTTGCTTAACTATGAGAACCAGAAAGGAGAGCAGAGCTGGCTGTGTAGCCCCTTCCGCACCAAAGAAACCATTTTGCAAATTGCAGGAAATGATTAGAGAAATTAGAACAGCATTACATCAATTACAGCTGGAGGTGGAAAGATGGTCCGGGGGGCTGGGGGCTGGGAAAGAGACCTCCTTTTGGGAATGAGGGGCAGCATGGGCAGTGGAGAGAGCACTGGACTGGGGAACCCAACTGGGCTCTGGGCCTCAGTGAGCCTTCGAGTGAACCTCTGTGCAGACAGGTGTTCAGATATACACCCTTGATATCTGATCACCCTCATCCTTGAAGTCTAATTAATTCCTCATCTTCTCCCCTATAAGATGTCTGGCCTGCCTTCAGCAAGAATCCTGTTAGGTCAGGTTAGCCAGAATCCCCTCTCAAATATGACCCTGATATTTCCATCCACTAACCCTCGCTCTGCTCTGTTGGATTTGAAGTTGAGCCCAATTTCTCTCTCCTTTACTACGAAACCCCGTTGTAGTATCCCCCCACCCTTAAAATCTGCCTTACTGGTTTTTTAATGAGTATCATGAATAATTTTTTTCTTTAACAATGGCTCCTGCGGCTTCTGCCCTTGGCAGGCAGGTCTCTCTGTGACTCTCTATATGGCCTCACCGCTCCAGAGTTTGAGAAGGTGCTTTGCCTGGTAACCTCGGGTCTCTGATGAGTCAGAGAAAAGTCGTTGGTTTTCAGTTTGTCCTTTTTGCTCTTGTTACAAGGACAGAAGCGGTGCCTTTCAGACCGAAGCTGAAAGTCTGTTCAGTTGCACTTTACTCTTTACTGAGACCCTTCCTGTTCTAACCCCTGCCTACTTCTCTGATCACTCTTGGGGGCTGAAGGGCCGATCAATGGCACTTGCGTTCCCCACCTAAGTTGGGAACAGACTGAGACCACGACACAGGAGTGAGGCTGATTTAAAAAAAAAAAAATCCCCTTCATTACTGGTAAAGCTGATTGGAGAACAGAGCACAGGCAGCAGTGACGATGAGTTGTTAGCAGTCCACTGAACTGAACAAATTCTCCTAAAACAGCAGACCTCCCCCAGGGCCGGGATCTGCATGCGACGCTGACCACGTGGCTGACGGTGGGTGAGAGGGCCGTGTCTGAGTGAGGAGCTGAGGGACGCCAGAGTGAGCTCACAAGAAACCATGGAAAAGGCTGCTACTATTATTTCTAAGTGAGGCGGTGTAGGGCAGTGGTTAAGGATGTGGAAACTGGCATTGGGGCACCTGTATTTAAAAGCAGCCTCTGACATTTCCTAGCTCTTGGATCTTAAATTCATTAATAAGCCTCTCTAGGCCTCAGAATCAACGTCTGTAAAATGCGGATAATGATGCACATCCCATGGGCGTGTTCAGAAGAGTAACACAAGCAAAGAACTTAGAGGAGTGACTGGCCCAGAACAAGCAGCCCTCAAATTTGTTGAGTCTGACATGAGTGAGCTCTGCTGTCTTTTTCTCTTCTTGGACTTAAGGAGCCTGGTATCACCTCAAGGCCTTTGCACTTGCTGTTCTTTCTTTCTTTCTTTCTTTCTTTCTTTCTTTCTTTCTTTCTTTCTCTTTTTCTTTCTTCTTTCTTTTTTTCTTTTTTCTTTCTTTCTTTCTTTCTTTCTTTCTTTCTTTCTTTCTTTCTTTCAGGAATGTTCTGTCCCAGATCTTAGCATGGTGGTTCTTCTCTCATCATTTTGGTCTTGGCCCAAATGCCACCTGCTCTAAGAGTCCCTCCCCTCTAACCAACCAGCACAAAGCAGCATCTGAGTCTCTCTCAATACCCACGTCTCTCTCTATCACATTGCTGTGTTTTATTTTTTTTCAAACACTTAGCACCCTCTGAAACTGTCTTGTTTATTTATTGTTCGATTTCTTTCTTCGTGATTTGTTTTCCTTTTCTCCATCTTGTTTCCCTTGGCTGTTAACCTCAGTTGGCTCTGGAACACAGTGGGTGCTTAACCTGCTCAGGTTGCATGAGTGATGAATGGATGAATCCTGCACTGATACCAGACACTACTCATTGAGCTTCATTTCTGAAGATTTCCTGTTCAGGGGCTTGGGACACCTGCCGTCTCCTGGAATCTCAATGTCATTTAGTCAATGGAGCCAGCAAACAATGAACTTTCAGGGAAAACTTCTTCCTCTTATAGAAGGATAAACTGAGGCCCAGTGCAGGTAGCAGAAAACCCAACGCACATTGACTTAAACTATCAAGCTAGAAGTAGATTGGGTCTCAGGCAACGACTGATCTAGCATCTCACTTGTGTGACCAAGGACCCAGTGCTCTGCCTTCCAGGGTATCAACTTTGTCTTCATTCTGGCTTTCATGTATTTGCACCATCGATGTGCCTACTTATTTCCTCTTCCTTTCACTGGAAGATCTAGCCTCTTCCAGCCAGAATGTACCAGTCCTCGGCCTTTCTCTGACTGGCTCATGTGACGTAGTAAGCTGTGATGATTGTCCCTGGTCTGGGATATGGCTTAACCAAATCAGGGATCAGCTCTGGAGGCAGAGGTGGGGTCAAAGCTGCTGCCCGAAGTGGGAGGTCTGGAGTGGATGCTGAAGAGACAACCATGAAGTCCCTCTTTTCAGGGAGCAGAAGCTCCCTGGCCAGGCTGAGAGGCAGAGGCAGCCCTACAACCTGGGTCTGAGGGAAAGAATGAGCCTGTGAAGCCATGTGAAGCAGAAGGAAGTGTGTGTGTGCGGGGAGGGTGATGGGAGGGGATGGTGGGCTGTGTGTGTCAGTTCCCCGGGATGCCCCTGCCTCAATTAGTGCTCCTTCTTTAGAGAAAGATGGTGACAGTGGAATTTACCAGACAGGAGACCATGAGACCTACAAATCCAGGCTGAGAGTGGATTTAGCTCCTGGGGTGGATGAGCCCTTTACCCTGAGCCTCTACTCTTCCCTGTGACAAGCATAGACGCTGTCCCCTTAGCCAAGAATTGCCACTGCCGTCCCCATAGCTCTGTTTTCTGGCTGGGATGCTGCATTAATGGAAGACTTAGGGTGTGTTGGGGCCCGAGGAGCCACTGAGGCTGCACACGGGGAAATTGCGACCCGAGCGTAGGCCCCTGGTCTCTCTTTGCAGAGCCGAGTGCCAGATCTCTGTTCTCAGGCCTCGTCTTTCCACTGCCCTACAAGGAGTGATTCTCTCTCATTATCTCCCCCAACCTGGAGGCCCACCCCATGTTCCCCAAGCCTTCTCCTGGCTTCCCTCACCCTCATATTGGGCGGCCAGCCTGGTCTCGCCTCGTCCCCACCTCCTCTCCTCTCCCCCGCCTTGGGCTTCACTCACATTGAACTCTAGAAAGTTAATAGTTATAATGCATAATGTTTATTGAGAAGTAAATGCTCCAGGTGCTGAGCTGAGTGGGTCGCAAGCATCGTCTCATCCATCCACGCAGCACACTTGCGATGCTTCCCATCTGCCACACGCTGTCCAGATGCTTGGGAGAGATTCAGCAGCAAAAACTCGCTTCCTGGCCTCCTGGAGCTTCTGGTGTTACTGGAAAAGCGGACATCAAACAAAGAACAAAGAAAAAAGTTATAAAAAAATTCCAGCTCCCAGTTCCAGATCTTTGGAGAGGATTCTAAGCTGAGCTGTGATATGGTCTATTATCCCATTAAAAAACAAAAACAAAACAAAAACAAAAAACAAAAAAAGCAAAAAACAAAAAACAAAAAGACCCCATTGATTTATTCTCCTTCTCCCATTCACGGGCACTTGCTGCTCCTTGCCATGGACCAGCACTTGTGCCAGAAGCAAAGGCGGATTTATGAGCACCTATCACCTGCCAGACACTGTCGTTTTATTTTGTCCCCACACCATGCTGCAAGGTAGACCTTGCTATCCCCACTTGGCAGGTGAGGAAGCCGAGACTCTTGGCTCAGGGCTGAGGACACACAGCACCTGCTCTGGGGTCTCTTGGCCATCCACTGAAGGTCTGACCGACAGTGACATTTCCCTGTCTCTGTCTCCCTAGGAAGAGGCTCCCACTCTGCTCAGGAGGCTGTATTTTGCTATCATTATAAAGACAATAAGAACACAGCAGCAGCAGAAGTATCCAGAGTTACTCTTCCTCGCGGCGCATGTGACTGTCAACGTGCAAAGCGCTTTGCTTATATGATGTCATTTACTCCAGATAACAAATGGGCAAGCGAGGTCCTAGCCCCATGTCAGACACAAAGTTAACGGCTCTGTGGGATAAGGACTGGGACAGGACTTGGAGCCAAGTCTGCTGGGCCCTTGACCGGAAGGGTGTGTTATGCATTCAAAGAGACGAGGGATGACCATTCCTGCAAAGTGAGAAGGGAAGCCAAGACGTAGACACACAAAGAGAAATTGTGGGTGAGCGAGACCAAGGACCCTGAGAGAGGCCTGGCAGGGCAGCTGCCTGGGGTCCCAGTAGGAAGTTCCAGTTCCGGGTTCCCAGCCTGCACCTTGATTCCCAGAGACACCCTCGAAGCCTAGAATCCCATTCTTCCCATTCTCCTTTGCTTAAATTATACTGAATGCTTTTCTGTTATTTGCAAAGAGCCCAGACTCAGATGGCAAGGAAACCTGCTTATTAAAAAAAAAAAAAAAAAAAAAAGGGCTGCTTAAAAAAAAAGCAACAATTCTAACAATGAGTGTCTCTTGTTCAGAGAGGCCTCATCAAATAAGAAGGAGGAGGCTTTTGCAAACCTATATGAAAATTAAACCGCAATCTGGGCACACACATGTTTGACAAGTGATAATTAACTGCTGACAATATAATTTCAGTTTGGATGCAAACGTGTTTTTCATTAGAAAGTAATCAAAGAGGTTCTCGCATCTGGGAGTCCAGCTTCCAGCAGTGGGAGCTCAGCGCCTCTGCTGAAAGTTTTTAGGGCTGGCATTGAGCACCCACTGTCTTTGGCCAGGTGGGCTTGGACCCCAAAAGCAACACTGAAATCAGATTTCCAGAGCAGCTTCCAGAAAGTAGCTCAGCCAACCCCTGTCACTAGGGTCCAACATTCTTTTCTGAGCATCTCTGACTCCAAATGTGCTTGGAGCTGGCTGGCAGGGGCTTGGGTCCTCAGCTTCAGGGACGGATGGAGCCTTCTCTTCTCTCCATCCTCTACTATACCCCAGGTCCAGAGGCCATATCCCATACCCTGTTTTATGGGGAGGGAGAAACTGAGGCTCAGAGATCTTAGAGTCACTCATTCAAGGCCACAGCTGGTGAGAGGCCAGATAAAGATCTGAACTCTGACCTGCCTGATTCCTAAGTCCACCTCCCCTCCCACGCCCACCAACCTCACTTTCCGCTAGTTAATTCAACTCCTATGTGCCTTAGCTTTCTCACCTGTAAAATGGGAATAATAGCGGCACTTACCTCGTGAACTTGTCATGAGTTAATACACAGAACAATGACTGGCACATAGAAATCTCTTAATACGTGTTAGCTATGATGCATGTG
This sequence comes from Eonycteris spelaea, assembly GCA_003508835.1. Lineage (NCBI taxonomy): Eukaryota > Metazoa > Chordata > Mammalia > Chiroptera > Pteropodidae > Eonycteris > Eonycteris spelaea. The sequence goes on from PUFA01000006.1 coordinate 11,831,274, forward strand.
ACTCATGCCATTTAGCAGGCTCCTGGCCACCCTATGAATGCGTGATGTCCACAATGTCCCGTCTCCAACAGCCCTGTTCAGCTCTTGTAGCCTCATGCCTATGGCTTCTTTCGTGAAGTCAGTCCGATTCAGACTTGTGCCTCCTCTCTTCCTGAGTCCTCTGTATCCCCCAGCATTACTGTCTTTTCCAAAGAACCACTGCCTTCTCATGATGTACCGAGGTAAGCCAGTCTTCAGTTTGTCATTTTTACCTCCAGCAATGTTTCGGGTTTATACCATATTACAGACGAATTCTTTTTTTTTTCCTGATCAGCCTTCTTCACAGTCCAACGCTCACGTCTGTGTGTAGTCATTGGGAATACGAGGGTGTAAATAACCTTGGCTGTAGTCTCTAGTGACACATCTTTGCTCTCGGTGACCTTTCCTAATTCTTCCCTTGCTGCCCTGCTGAGTTTCAGCCTTGTCTTGATTTCTTGGCTGCAGTCTCCATGGGAATCGATGATGGAACCAAGGTAAGCACAATATCAACACTTTGATATCATCGTTGTCTATGTTAGAGTGGCATATTTCTTCTGTAGTCATGATTTTTGTCTTCTTGTTATTCAAATGCAGCCCTGCGTTGGCACTTCCTTTTTACACTTCCACAGAGGTCATTTCAAGTCATTGCTACTTGAAATTTCTGGTAGAGATCTCTTGTTTTCCTTTTTTGATAAGTAGCTACAATACTTTAATAATTAATTCAGACGATAAACAGTATTGTGCCGCCTTCATTCCTCCCTACTGGGAGATCATCTGGCTCTACCCCTGCAATCATGAGTCCTGCTTTGGACTCTTTGCAAACCTTCTGCAACCATTTGAAAGGAAAAGTCACATGGGACTCAACACTGTCATGAGCATGAGTAACAGCAGGCACAGAGAGAGGGTTTCCTTCCTGACCCCTGAGGTCCGAATCCTCTGAACACAGACCTTCAGTTTCTTGGTGGCTGTCATCGCAAGAGCTCCGCGTGCCTCACCCAAACTCAGCTTGTGGCCAGCTATGACTGTGCGAACATTTTTATTCACACTTGTGTCCCCTCTCATCTTGCTCCCACCAGCTACGCAGAACCACTCACTGCTCCTGGAACATTCTATACCCTTCAGCATCTCCAGCCTTTGCTCACACTGTGTCCTCTCCCTGGAAAGCCACTTCACGTCGGGTGAAATCTGATCACTGAGGGCTCAACTCAAACATCATCTTGATCACACCTTGGGCCCGTAACGATTTGACTTGAACAGGGGCTCCTCGTACACTTTGTTAAGCCCCTGCTGTGTGCTCGAGTTGGGACGTCTGGCTGTGTAATCCTCACGGCATTCCTGTAAGGCAGTATTATTATTCCATTCTGTATTGTTCCCATTTTGCAGATGAAGAAACCGAGGCTGAGAGAGGAGAAACAACTTGCTCAAAGTCACATACCTAATAAACGCCAGAGCCTGAGCTCTTGACACAGCCCCGAGCTGCTTTCTTTCCGCTTTAGCTCGTATGAACCCACTCAGTTCCTTCTCTAAAGGCAGCAGGATGTGGTGCCCCTTAAATTCATACTCACATTTATTGCCGATCCAAGCTTCAGACACAAAAGTACATGCTCCCACTCACACGAGCCCAGGCACACACAGGCAAAAGAACAAAACCCAAACACATCCGTATGGACACTTTTCATTTTCCCAAGGGTGTAAGTGAGCACATCCACTGTACTCCAAATCTCTCCGCACCCCAGCCTCCTGGACACTGCCCCTGGATGCCCCACAGGGTCCTCAGTGAAGTCAGATGAGCTTTTGGATGGGAGGGGCAGGGCACAGATCCAATTTAGAGACCGGGTTCTGACTTCCGCTCCTGCAAATCTTCCCTCTACAAATCCTAGTAATATTTGATCACAGTCATGGGAATGTATTCTGAGAAATGCAGAAGTTCAGAAATCCTAGTACGTTGAAATGAGGTGATTTCATTGTCCTGCAAACGCCCTAGAGTGCACTTACACGGACCTAGGTGGTCTAGCCCACTCCACACCTAGGCTGTGTGCTATAGGCTATTGCTCCTGGGCTACCCGCCTGTACAGTGTGTTACTGTGTTGGATAGTGTAGGCAATTGTAACATAATGGTAAGTATTTGTGTGTCTAAACATATCTAAACATAGAAAAGGTACAGTAAAGACAGGATAAAAGGTACAAAATGGTGTATCTGTGTAGGTCACTTACCATGAATGGAGCTTGCGGGTCTGGAAGTTGCTCTGGGTGAGTCGGTGGGTCAGCGGTGAGTGAACGTGAAGGCTGAGACCTGACTGCGCACTGCTGTAGACTTATAAATACTGCACGCATAGGCCACATTGAATTTATTAAAAATATTTATCTTTCTTCAATAATAAATAAACCTTAGCTTCTTGTAACTTTTTTACTTTGTAAAGTTTTTAATCTTTTCACACTTTTTGACTCTTTTATAATAATCCTTAGCTTGAAACACAATCATGTTGTATAGCTGTCCAAAAATATTTTTAAAATTTATATCCATATTCTATAAGCTTTTTCCCTACTTAAAATTTTATTTTTCATACTTTTACTTTTTCACTAAGACACAAATACACACATTTGCAAGGCCAGGATGATCAAAACCACTGCCTTCCACTCTCACATCTTGTCCCCAAAGTAAGATCGGCAGGGGCAATAGCACACAGGGAGCTGTCATCTCCTATGGTGACAAGGCCTTCTTCTGGAACACCTCCCGAAGGGCCTGCCTGAGGCTCTTCTTGAGAAGGAGTCACACTTGTTTCTTTCTGTCATCACCGATTTACTTGTCAGCTGATAATTCACCATGAACATTCTTCTCTGTTAATGAAAACCTTCCTGTGTTTTCTGTCCATGGTTTCAAAGTTTTAAAGGATCTGCAAAAGCTTCTGCTAAACCATTCACTATGCATTTTCTTGAGGGGATTTCTTCTTAGGGGACCACTGCGGTATACGTGGTTCATTGTTGGCTGACATGTCATTCTGCAGTGCATGACTGTAATGCAAAAGGAAAAGGAGGGGCATCCCAGAGGTAGACAGGAACTGACAGCCAAGGTGGCAAGTGTGTGAGCTGGTGCAGTGGCTGCCACGTTGCAGGGGGGTGGACAGTCACTGGCTGAAGAAATGGGTTTTATGCCCACTCTGGGAGGAACTGCCACAAAAAGGAAGGAGCAGATCACAGATACAGTGAACTTGCAGAGAAATTGGTGAACTTGCATTGATTGTATAGCACCAGATCAATAACAATAATAATAGTGATGTCACTAATTTGGGGGGTAAATGAAGATGGAACTAAGATGGGAGGGGTGATAAGAATTGATGTATTCTAGGATCTTTGTATTATTCAGAGGGAGGGGAGAGATATGAATTCACTGGCCGTGTTAAGTCAAATGTGCTTATTAAAATGTAAAGATGAACCAATAAAGAAGAGAAATAGAATGTACAATTTCCAAACCAGTAGAGAGAGAGAGAAGAAAAAGAATATAAACTTGATTGATGTGTGGCAACAAATGGATTTTCTATGGATTGATATAACAGGAAATGAGCCAAAACAAAAAAACAAAACAAAACAAAAAAAAACCCAAACAAACAAGATACAGAAGAAATCCTAGTAAGCTGAAAATACGAAGGAGAAGGCAGAATCCTGGTTCAGCAATTCACATCTGTGTGTGATTTGGGGCAAAGAATTTAATAACTTCACTTTCTCTGAGACTCAGTTTCCTCATCTACACAATGGGAGGATGATGTCCCCTTGCAACTTGTGGGAGACAATGAAACTCTGCTCGTGAAGAGCAGCATGAGCTGGGGCTTCCCTTTGACTCTGCAACCAGGGTCCTTGTGTAAGAAGAAATGTAGTTTATGGACGTTGCAGGGTGAGTGTCTTCTTTTTTTTTTTCTTCTTTGACGATAAAACTTTCTGCAGTCAAGCTTTATTTTATTAGAAGACTCAGAGATTATCAACGTGGCTCCAGCAGTCCATCAAAGAAATTTCCAACAGGACAAAGACGCAAGAAGCCTCTCTCCCAAGACAAACTTCTCTTTATCTTTATTTTTCACCTAGTCACTACCAGCAGCAACTACTTTTTGAGTGTTTGCGGTGTCCCAGGGGCTGTGCTCTCTTAACCATGTTCTGTCATTTCTACTCACTTAGCAGCCCTGGGAGAGAAGTAATCATCTACTTTAGACATGAGGAGAGGAAGGTTTGGAAGGTGAAACCAAGATCTTGGCATTCCCTTACTTTGGTTCTTTGACTCAAAGTCCCAAGCACAATAGGATTATCCTTCCTGCCTCCTCTCCACGTCTGCCTCATTGATCTTTGTTCATCTTTAACTTACTTATAATTTTAGAATTTGGAAGGAAAGAATCTTAGAGACCAAATAGCTTAACCCCCTTGTTTTACAACCCCCTTGTTTTACTATATTGGAGAAATATAGTCCCAGAGAGGAGGAGCAACAGGCTTAAGTCCCTACCAGTCTGGGGCAGAGGCAAAGTGCCCACCCAAGAGTCCCTCCCTGGCTTCAGCCCTATTTCCTTGCTCTGCTGGGCTCAACCTCTCTACTTTCTGAGGTCATCTCTGACCTTGCCTCTGAATTCTCTCCAGATATCATTGTCAGATATAAAACCCGACAGACTGGATGGCTGCCTTTACACGGCTGAATTATTCTGGGGCTTTTTTTTTTTTCTTTTTAAACTGCACACACACACACACACACACACACACACACACACTCACACACACAGGGAGAGAGAGAGAAAGAGGATAAACCACATTTTCTAATCTAAACTGGCTGCCAGTTTCACTCCAAGAGAAATGGGTGTGATCTGTCACCCATGTGAACATAACACACCTTTGATGTAATTACATCCAATCAAAAGCCCAGTGACAGAATATAATATGGAAAAGGGTTTCATTTGGGAAAACTTAAGTCACTACACACACATATCTATTTCATCTCTCAAAAATTTTTTAAACTAAGAAAGAGCAATATTTTTAAAGGTTACCTTATCCTTAAAAATATTCTGAATGTGCATCTTTCAAGTACATGTCGAATGTGTAAGCTTTAGTGCTTTGTCACTTATATAATCCGGCCATCTTGTCTTTTCTCACTGTTTCGAAGACCTTGGCAAACAACTGACGCCCTCACCGCGTTGTTGGTGATTTCTCCTTGCAGCCTGAAGATTTGTTTTTTTAAATCCTCTCTGAGAGAGTGAACGTAGTTCCTGAGCCACAGAGAGGTGAGGGCAGGCAGCCAAGATATTCCATTTGAGATACCTCAGGCCCTTCCATATACTGATCATCACAGCTACCATCTTCCGAGGACCTGCTCTGTGCTAGGCACTGTGTTAGATACTTTTAAAAAGTTCCTCATCTCTAACCGTCATACTCTCACTCTGATTCCATCTACCATCACAACGGCCCAGATGATTCTGCCCAACCGTCTTCCTGACTCCACTCTTGCCCCTAAGGTCTGCTCCACACTGAGTACCGGGGAATTTAGCTTTAAAAATGCCTGTGCACTAGATTTATTAGTGACCACTTTGGAAGATATATAAAGGTTTAATCACTAGGTCGTGCCCGAAACTAATATAAAATTGTATGTTAACCGTAATCGAAAATTAAAACAATGCCAGTGCAACTCCTTCTCCCTTCTGCTCACACCCTGCATGGCTTCAGTCTTTCTCAGAGTAGAGCCGAAGTCCTTTGCCAGGCCCCAAGACCCCCGTGACCTCCCCTACCCTAACACCTGCCCTCACCTACTCTGCCCTAGCAACCCGGGCCTCCTTGCTGACCCTCCAGTGCACTGGACGCACTCTCACCTCTGGTCTCTGCACTTGTGGTTCCCACGGCCTGGGGCCCTCTCCCCACGACCACTCATGGCTCACAGCCTTGTGTCCATCTGCCCTGTGCTCAAATGAGTCCTTGCCAGTGATGTCCTTCCTGACGTCCCATATAAAATTGTACCCCAACCTGCCGACACTTCTTACCCCTCCTCTCTGCTTAATTTATCTCATTAGCACTTACCACTATGTGACATCTTCTATCTATTTTATTTGTTTATCTTGCTTAGTGTCTGGCAGCGAACTTGAGACTAGAAAGGGTGAGGCAGTCACAGAGCTGGAGAGCAGCCTGGGCTTGCAGCCCAGCCCACGTTATCAAGGCGAGAGGCTCTGAAGCCGTGCCTTCTCCTGCTGACCTCTGAGCTCCCGACATCGGTCCCCTCCAATCACCGTCTAGCTGCTTCTCTGCTCTTATGGAGATGTGTTATTTTTTTTTCTGGAAAGATTCTCCAAGACACAGTATATATGGAGCAGAGAGTGCAAGTGTCTTGATTCAGTGTGGAGTGCTGGTCCCCTTGTGTGATAAATCCAGAGGCTGCAAGGGAAAGGAGCTCAGGTCTGGATTTGTCACTGTCACAGTGGATGTTGAGGTCAGGCTGGGGAAGAAGGGCTGGGCTAGGGTTGAGCTGAGTTTAAAATGAAGGTTACATTACCACCAAATATTCTTTGACTTCTTCGTCATATGCCAGGCCCTGTCCTGAATGCTCTTTGTGAATAATCCCATCTAATGCATCCTTGCAACTATGTACTATGATGAGTTAGGTCATTATCCTTATCTGAAAGATGAGAAAATGGAGACTTAGTGAGTTGACATTGCTAGTTAGCAGGAAAGCTGGTCCTCAAATCCATCTATGTCTAATGCTAAAGTCTATTTCTTAGGCTCAGGCATCCGAGGTTGGTTTGGTTGGGATGGACTGAGATCAGCTCAAAGGTAGAGTCAGGGTCAGACTCATGGATAGGATGGTGTTGCTCTTCACTTTCGCATTCTAAGCTGGATTGGTGTAGGACAGGGGTAAGGGCTGAACCATGTTCAGAGCAAGCTTGAGGTTAGGATCAAGGTGGCTTCTCATGAAGGTGTTTCTCAGGGTAAGGTGAATGCTTCTCCAAGGGCTCTAGAGGTGTAAAAAGAAATGATCCTCCCTACAAATAAAACATTCTAAAAATGGATGGTGTATCTTAAAAAGCCCTGTGAATTTCACAATTGACTCCATAATATAGTTGTATGTACTTTAATAAAAATGCTGTCCTCCAAATCTTTAAGTAATACTTATGCTCTGGGGAGATGTCCAATGCCTGGCACTACACCAGCTCAAAAAGCTGAGCTGTAGGAATGGGTGATGATTTGGCAGCAGTCTGAAGATATGGTAGCGTGACCAACAATCCTGGTTTGCCCAGGGCTGGGAGACTTCCTGGGATGCAGGACCTGCTGTGCTAAAACCAAGAAAGTCTCAGGCAAAGCAGGCTCAGTTAGTGATTGCAGTTAGAGTAACCGTGAATCTAGAGTTAGCAAAACAGTCCCCTTGAGAGTGGGTGGAACGCAGTGGTTACGAACATGACATTTGCTGTAAGCAAGACCCAGGTAGTTTGTTCCTCTGTCCTGCTAATTATTCATAGGCCTCTTTGAGTCTTAGATTCCTCATCTTTATAGTGGAGCCAGCAATGGTGCCTCTTTACTGTGATTATTATGAAACTGACATGGCCAATGGTTACTAGGCAGCATCATTACCATTTGTGCCCATCTTCAGGGTTCTCAGCCCAGTTACATGACAAAGACGTTTGGGGTCGATTTCTCTACTATTTACATACATGGCTCTTGACTGGAAGCCAAGAGTCAATCTCACTTATGGTCTCAGCTCTGCCACTAACTCTGTCTGAACCTGTGTTTCTCCATCTGGAAAATGAAGGTGGTAGATAGAACAATTGCCAGAGCCCTTCTAGCTGGAATAGTCTCTGAGTCTTGAAGCTGCTTTTTTGACTTGGAGGTCTTTTTAATGTGCACAAGGTCCCCTATGAAGAAGCTTTTTGGAAATCTCCAATTAGTTTGGCATTGATGGACAGAGCTACATTGATTAGCCATCCATCTAATTGCTGCTGTGCAAGACAAAAGTGGCAAAATGCTAGAAAAGCAAAAATGTGGTAGGTCATCAGTAGATCCATAAAGCTATAAGGGCACTTTTCTCATACAGGGTCAGGATTAGAGTTGTGAGCTAGTATGTGCCTCTTGTTCTTCAAATCAGGCATCCTAGAATCATAAGATTTAGGAGTGCTGGGGCTCTTGCAGAGTAAGTATTTTGCTCAAAGTCACACAGAAGACTCAAGGCTTGAGCTTACAGTCCAGTGACCTATTTATCACACCAAGTCACTATTCAATTCAATGCTCATAGGACTTGTTCACTTGCAAAATGTAGAAACAAAATGTACTGTTGAACTGAGATGGTCTCTGAGGTTTCTTTCCACCATGTTACTCTCTGGAGTTGGGTAAGAGATTAGGGCTTCATAGCTGCTGTCCAAAGTTCAGAAGAAGACAAAAGACCAGGCCCTGCCACAGGATATTTATTGCCAAGGGGAAGAGGTGGCACTGACTTTAACCTAAAATCGCTCCCTCTTCTGACCCACCCTACCACCACCATCTCCCTCCTTCCCCTAGCCTGAAGGACTATACATGACAGGTGCCTTTGTAAATGGGACCAAAGCACCACGATGCACTGGGCTTCTGAATGGTAAATAGGGAGGCCTCATGGAGTGTGTCTTCTTGACTGTCTGCTCCAGGTTAGGAACACCAAAGCCAAGCTCTCTCTCTCATCTGCCTCAATATCTCTATGTGAACTCTTGTCTGGGAAGGGAGTTGGTCTCCCAAGAGGGTGGAGAGAACTGGATGTGGCCTTCCCTCTATCGGAGTTGGTCAAGTTAGGAAGGAGTGACATCAGGGTTTATGGTCAAGCTATCATCCAAGATCCTGGATGTGTTGTCATAACTGTGATGGGACCCCTGGAAGATGGGGGAGCTAGGTCAGGAAGGGCAGAGAGAACCCCACAGATCAGACTCACAGTTTGGCATCAGACTAAGTCAGAGAGGAGACGAGCAGCAGGGGAGATAGGTTTGAAGAAGATGAGAGTAAAACACCAGTTGTGCTTGATGATATTAAATCCTCCTCATTCCAAATCCATTCTGCGTAGTCACTGAGCACTCACTGTGCTAGCCAATTTATACATATGATTTTATTTAATTATTTAGCAGCCTAAGGAAAAAAATGTGATCACCATTTTAAATTTAGGAATGAACCTCAGAGGTTAAGGAGCTTGCCAAAGCCTCTCAGCTGGCCAAGCCTCTTGACTTGAGATAAGAAACCAGATGTCTTTTCCTGTGAAGCCACACCACTCCCCAGCCTACCGGCACCATGCAACAGGGCTGGCCTTACCACCAGAGTGAATTCTGGTCGTTGAGCAAGTGGGAGTGGGAGTGGGGGCGGGGATGGGCACGGAAGTGCAGAGAGCCCCCCATGTACGGTCAGACTTCGGCCAGGGCTAGGCATGAAGTTGATGTGGCCTGGCGGCTTATTCCTCTGAAGAAGGGTTGGCGTCTCATGGCTGGCAGTGGCTCAAAGCGGCTGCAGGGAGAGAGACGTGGTGTAGCCGCTGGTCAAGTCAGCCAAGAAAATCAGTCTTCGGGTCCCCCTTGGTTTTGGACCAGCAATCATGAACACTGGCTCCCCCACTACATGTGTCTAGGACATTGAGATCATGTGATTCCTTGAATAAGTCATTTGTCAAGCCTCTGGCTGCTCAATTTCAGGCATTTCTCTTCCTCCCCCAAATCATATGCTTGTATTAGTTCTTTACTTCCTCAGAGCTGGTAGAAAGAGAAAGACACATCATAGAGCCAAACAGGGAACTTCTTTCTGTTTATTCCCATAAGGAATAACCACGTTAACTCAAATGAATTCAAGGCTTGCCATAACTGAAGAATAAAAACTAGCTAGTTAGATTTATTTTCTTAGACTAGGACTAATCTATCCATCAGCTTAGCTCAATGAGAGAAAACACACTTCTTCAATAGTTTTCAAACTGAAAAAAAAAGCCCCATTAAGTTAAACATATTAACCTGAGAGCAGTATTAACCTCAGACAGACTAATGAATGTCATTGCAAAGAATGCACAGCAGTCCTCAGAGGGAACCGACAAGCCCTTAGGAATTCTCTGCAAATGTGCTCAGCTATTGTGCGATGGAATTATCAGGGGAGAGAGGGAGATGGGGGATAGAGGACAAAGAGAGACAGAGGGAACGGGGGATGCTCCTGGAGCCCTGACTGTCTTTGTGACTAACATTGTCTGATTAATTCAGGCATTTTTGGCCACGTAAGAAGGGGCACGTGAATAAGGGAGGATGTGTGACGTTATTCCCTGTTGTTTCCAAGATCATAGGTGCTTTAAAACCAAAGGCCGTATGTTTTAGCCACTAGACAAGAGGCAGGGCTGCAGGGGTTGGGACTGGGCCTCCGGTCCCATTTTACTGAGCCAAACAACATGCTTTTATATATATCATGGAACATAAATACATGCGGAACATACACATAGAACAACATACATATGGACATCCAGGCAGGTACTTTTGCCCAGTATCGAATGCAAGGGGACTGGGGAGCATGAAGAAACACAAGCAAGGTCGCCCAGTTTTAAGTGAGCCAGTTGAGATATGAACCCAGGTCGGCATGACTTGGGGTGAAGAGACCACCTCACAGCCCATAGTGATCCCCCCTCTTGGGTAGGATGTCTCCCAACTCTCACCTTCTAAGAGTCTGCAGAACCGCTACCCTACCAGTGTGGTGAAGAGTCTCTATATGAATACACAAGAAGCAACAAGGTATAGACAAAATCACGTTTACCTAGGAGCCAGCCTGGCTTGGGTATAGACTCTGGCTCAGAAACTTACCAGCTGGGGGCCCTTGGTCAAGTTACTTTCTGAATCAGTTTCCTTGGCAACTAAATTGTAATGAACAATTCCCACCCTGTAGGTTTGTTGTGGGGTCTAAATGAGGTATTAAAGACAGATTCCTGACACACAGCAAGTACTCAGGAAGGGTTTTCTCTCCTAACTCTACATAGGGCTCCCGGTCCATCCAGTTGGGATCTGGTCCTTGGTCAAGGGTCCCCATGGGTGACCTGTGGAGGAGCAGAGCTCCCTCCTGACATCTAACCTTTAGCCCCACTGGCCACACATATCCTCCAAGGGCCCACTGTGACCCAGGTACCCTAAGGAACACAGAGACAACATGCTCTCTGATACCTGGGTGTTCACACAGCCTAGCGGCGAAGATGGGAAAATGGCACCAAAGAATCCAGGCCCAAGGGTAGGGCAGAAAAGAGAGAGGGAAGCATCTGGATAAAAAGGTAGACCCCCCGGAAAAGGCACAGGAGGGAGATGGCAGCTTGAGGAGGTGTCTTCTCTGTGTGCACTGGGCAAGCGAGCCCTCCCCTGAGCACTCTGTATAATGGGGACTGGATGGCTAGTGGCCTGGTCCAAGGTTGGGTAAGAGCAGAAATGGACGTGCAGATTTACAGTCTTCAACATCCCAACCTCTCCTGGTGCCTGCATGCTCTGTCTTCTACGTTTAATGAGGGAGTAAACTTGTTAGGCAGGTATCAACCCTTCATATGTTATATTTATGATTTACTTGATTCTCATACAACACCTCCTGCCCTCCACCCCCAAACTCTGAGAATTGGTGATTATTATCTGTATGTGTCTGGTGAGGGATGGAGGCTCACAGTGTCAAGTAACTGAACTAGGGTCTTACCATTCATAAATGGCAGAGCCACAGCTCACTCCCCGGATATCTGGCTCTAAGAGCCACGTTTCCCCTACTTGCCATGGCGTCTCTTATTTCAGCAGGTTCTGCTGGGCAGCATCTGTTCTCTGCGTAGATCTCTTCTTCCTCCCTGGATCAGCCCAGTCAGGACGTGTCCTGTGGGAGAGACATGAGGACTCACTGAGCTCTTCCTGTCTGTCTGGCAGAGCTCCCATTTCTGCCTGTGGCAAGGCCCGTGAGCTCCTCTTATGATTCGGAGTTGATGGTCTCACCAGCAGGGCAAACCAGCTGTTCATGTACAGGTGTGAGGTCCCCTCCCTATGAGCACCTGCTTTTTCATAAAGTGAAAATTGTTATTTCTGTAATCATTTCTTTGTGCCAGTATCCCCTGTTTGTACTTAGAATGGCGGGGACCATGCACCTTGCACATATAGTGAGTACTGAATGAAGAAATGAGTGAAGGGAGCCATGGCTTCTAGCAACTGAGTGTCTACGATCTCTAGACATGGGAGAAACTCCCTGGTTTTCAGGAGTAAAGATGGTGGTTGAGGGAGAATTTGGAAGAGACAAGGTAGTAGATGCAGCATTGGAAAGATGGTTGAGTAACTGCTTTGGAATCAGAAAGATGTAGTGTATCAGCTATTGCTGCCTAACAAGCTATCTCAAAACTTAATGGCTTAAAATAGAAAGAATTTATTTGGTTTAGGAGTCTTAGGTGTGCTGGGAGGTTCTGCTGCTGTGGGCTGGTCTGGCTGCTCATGGATGGGATTATTAGGATTTTAGGATGGCTGCTATGTTGGCTGGAGGTTGGGTGGTCCAGGATGGTCTCAGCTGGGATGATGGCTTATCTCTGCTCTTTACCTTCTCTCACTCTCCCCTGATGAGACAGTTGTTCTCATAGTGAAGGCAAGTTACCAAAAAGAGAGCGGAAGTACACAGGCCTCTTAAGGGTTAGGCTCAGAAATGAATGGCACAATGTCTCTTCTGCAGCATTGTATTTGCCAAAGCAAGTTATAAGGTCAGCTCAGATTGGGAGGAGGGGAAACAGATTTTACTTCTTGATGGGAAGAATTGCTAAGCCATGTTGCAGAGGGCCTGGACACACGGGGGTTTGAAGATAGGAGTTAGAGGGAGGCAGAACAGAGAAGTGAAGTGCTTCAGCTTTGGCATCAGACAGACCTGACTTTGGTTTGCAACTTGGGTGTTTTAGTGCAAATGACTTAGACTTTGCAAGCCGCAGTTTTCTCGTCTGTAAAATGGGGCTAATAATATATATGGCACTGGGTTATTGGGAGGTCGAAATATCATACATGCAAAGCATGTAAAACTGGGAACGTGGGGACTCCCAGTGGCCGAAAGTTGATGGCAATACTACAGCCTATGGGGCATATATATTTTGTTAATTGAGGGCACTCTAGAATCCGATGAGGCCCTGGCCTTTGTCCATTCCCAGGATTCAGAGTCTTAGGAAACAATAGTTCTATTAATGTATTAGAAACAGGAAATTGTCTCCTGTGCTCCCCACAAACCCAGCCCTCTCTTGGCCTCTAAAATAGTGTCTGTTGGTTCAGATTCTCTGCCCGGCCTCCCTTTCCTGATGGACTGTGGCACTCAGGCAGCATTTCTGGTGTCCTCACTCCCCACTGCCCCTGCACTTGTGGGGACGTCTGATGCTCAAACTGTGGGGAGCGGGGCTTTGGGAACCAGAGGCTGTTCCCTGACACATTCACTGGGCCTGGGAAACAGAGACCCCTTTGGGGGCGATCTGAGAGGGGCTCCTCCATCCATCACATGGGGCCAATTTGCTCTCTGATGGCTCCCTTAATCATCCCCTCTGGACTCAGAAATGTAGTTTAATTTCAGCTGGAGGAAAAGTAATTAAAACTTGTAAAACCCTGTTGTAGATAGTGCTCTAGGGCTCCCAGCAGAGTAGCCCAGGCAGGGTTTTTATCATGTCTTGGTCTTAGTCAAAGGCACCCTCTGAGATTGGCCACTTAGCACTTGTTAATGGCTCTAACTTCCACTGACTCCAGATCTCCCCAAGAAAAGTATGGTTTGGAGGCATGAGATAACCATCAGAGAGCCTTAAATGAATTACACTTCATCAAGAGGGGAAAACAATGTGCTTGAAATGTGCACTACAAAGGAAATGAAAGGCTTTCCCACTGGGAGGGCAGGGCCCAGGTGGGGTGGGGGTGGGGTAGGGGCATGTACAACTGTTTGCCAGGGTCAAGAAGAGGAGAAATCAGCACTTATTAAGCCTTTTATAAACACGCTTCATAAGGAACGTCATTTCACCCTCACCATTGCCCGTGAGGTCGTGACTTCATTAGGGTGCTGGCTTGCATTCCTTATCCATTTTTCAGCATCACTAACTTTTCTTTAGGTCCTCCTTTTCTCCACTTTCAGTCCATGGGTGAGGCGGCACCCACAGCTTAGAGGTGGGGCACACGACCTAGGGTGAAGCCAGTCTGGTCAGGCTGTTCTTCTGCTACAGTAATTGGCTCAGGGATGGGCACGTGACCCAACTAGAGCCATTGTTTTACAATGAATCTTTTACCAGGGCTTCTGAGAAATAGACTCTTGCTCTTCCCACTGACCTTTAACCTGGAAGTTCATAGTCTAGAGCTGTGGCTACCATTTCAGGTGTAGCCTGAGAATGAAGACAACATATAGAGGAGACTTCTGGTCTTCATGACACTATTGGAGGCCCCATAAAGCCATTCCTGACTTAACTCTACCCCTGCAAGAACTCGTTACACCTGTCATTGAATTCATTCTCTTTTTGCTTGAGCCAGAAATGAGACCTAAATGGTTCACAAACCCATGCAGAGAAGCTTAAGTACAAAAAGGATTTAGGAGAATGTTACAGGGATGTCTCAGATCCAAAGTGTAGAAGCCTACCAGGCATCTTGGGACCCGAAAGTCACCTGGCAGGTGACTTTCTGACTCTTTGTGCCTCTCTCCGCCTTTCTCCCTGACTGGGTCTGCGTGATGACTCATTTCATTTCTCTTTACCCATCTTCTTTATTTCCTTTGCAGACTTGCTTCTCAGCTCACTCATGATTCAACATGGACATACCTGTACTTGTTTCTCTCTACTTCTCTTCCCCTAGGGAACTCGCTGAGGTATACCTGAGTGGTTCATCTATACCTGAACCTAGCTTAGATAATGTGATCCTGGGCCTTGAGCTTGATGACATCCTCCATGAGCCTTTTAGGGGTGCCTAGAGGAAGGTGAAGATTTCTGTCTGTGTCTACTGGTTGACTAGTTGCCAAAGCTTGGCCCATACCCAGGGGAGGGACATAGGACCCACCTCTCAATGGTAGGAGTGTCAGGGATTTGTCATAGACCACATATATCATTCTCATGCAAAGTTCCGTAGAGTTCTGAGTGTCTTTCTGCTTATTAAAATGAGATAATCCTTGCTCCTCAGTGTCTTGAAGGAGATAAGAAAGCTCTGAGTAGATGTGGACCCTGGCTTCATTTCTACCCCATGGTCAGAACCCCTGCTTAGGGAGGAGTTGTCCAAACTTGCATGTAGAGGCTCATTTGAAATAAGTGCCCATGCAGTTACCTGCCCCCAAACCCCAAATCCCCAAGTCTGTGATGTGAATGATTCTGGGCTTCAGACCAATCAGATAGAGGGCAACCCCCTGCCCCACAGACTGAGGGCAAGGACAGTGGTGTCATGGCTACATATTTTGGGCACTGCTTTTCCTAGAGAATAGAGGGACAGAGAAACTCTTTGGGTGAGATTCTGTCTCTTGGTCTCCTGAATTTTTTGTCTCGTGATAAAAAAGATTATTAAAGTTTATCTGATCCTGAGAGGGTGAAATAGTTCTAATCTGAGCCATTCCTAAATAAACCCCCAAAATAACAGTGAGTGTCCTGGAGGGGTGGGATTGGAGAGATAATAGAAAGTGGCTTCTTATGTCTGTATACTTTATTTAATGTTTGACTATTTAATATTACTATTTATACATTAATATTCTATATTCAACATTAAATTAATATTATAGGCAATATATACATGTGCATACGTATATAAATTCACAGGGTCACGAGTGAGGGGTATTTACTGTACAAAGGAATTTGATACTTCTGCACTTTACAAAAGGATTTGCCAAAGGCTTCCTTGAAGTGTTGGCTCTCCAGGGAGCAACAGAAAAGACTTTTGATTTTTAAACATTTTCTTTTCATCCTTCAATGTAACCTTAAAAGGGTGTTCAATTTCTGTTTCAAGTTCTGTTTGATTCAACCAGTGTTTTTCCAAGTTCTTCTTAAGTGTTGGGCACTGTGCCGGGCACAGTGGGGGAACAAAGATGAATAAGATCCCTTTTCAAAGGGGGATGAACTCTAAATGCTCTCTCAGAGGCGGCTTAAAGAAAAATGTGCCTGGGAAGCTGTTGTCAGGGAAGACTCTGCAAATCCCTCAGCATTGTCCACAGATCTAACCAGCAGTTAAGCCTAGGGAGGTGTCCCTGGCGTCCCAGGCTAGTGGGGAGGCCAGGAGGGTCTGCAATAGGAGGAGGGGAGGAATGACAGCTACCCTGCTCTCTTCTCCCATCGCTGACCACCTTCCTATCATTAGACGACAAGGCAAGTACACCCTGAGAAGGCAGGGATTTGTAGTCCCCCTGAAAGCAGGCAAATTCCCCGTAACATATCCCATATCCAGGGTCATCCATATTGGAAGTTCTGTGGATCCCTGGGGACGATTGCAGTTCCTTCTTCCTTTAATCTATTTTCTTTTTTTCCTTTTGGAAAGTAGGTTTGGAGCAATGAGCCTTCGGTGCAGCTGAAATGGGTGGAGTTGAAGATGATAGAAACAGCCCAATATGAAGTGGAACATGCCTAATAATGTGTATGCCTTCTTTGGAGACGTGTCTATGGAACTCCTTTGCCCATTTTTACATCAAGTTATTTGTTGTTGAATTGGAGGAGTTTTAAAAACTATACTCTGGATATTAATCCCTTATCAGATACATGATTTGTAAATATTTTCTCTTACTCTGTATGTTGCCTTTTCAATCTGTTGATTGTTTCTTCTGAGGAATTTTAAGTTTGATGTATGTAGTCCCATTTGTCTATTTTTGCTTTTGTTTCTTATGCTTTTGGCGTCATATCCAAGAAATCATTGCCAAATCAAATGTTATGAAGCTTTTCGTCTATGTTTTCTTCTAGGAGTTTTATGTTTAGATCTTCAATCCATTTTGAGTTTATTTTGGTACATGCTATGAGATAAGAGTTCATTTTTGCTCTTTTGCATGTGGATATCCAGTTTCCCCATCACCATTTGTTGAGAGACTATCCTTTCCCCATCATGCAGTTTTGGCACCTTGTCAAAGGTCATCTGACCATATATGTGAGGGTTTACTTCCGGACTCTCTATTCTGTTCCATTGATCTATATGTCTGTCATTATGCCAATACCGCTCTTCTTGATTATTGTATTTTGTAATATGTTTTGAAACCAGAAACCAGTGTGAGTCTTCCAAATTCTTCTTCTTCTTTTTTTTTTTTTTTTTTTGGCTATTTGGGGGTTTCTTGAGATTCCATAAAATGTTTAAGAGTTTTTCTATTTCTCCAAAAAATGTCATTGGGTTTTTTGATAGAACATTGAATCCATAGATTGCTTTGGGTAGTATGGACATTTTAACAATATTAACTATTCTAATCCATGAACCCAGTATGTCTGTCCATTTATTTATGTCTTCTTATATTTCGTTCAGCAAGGTATTGTAGTTTTCAGTGTGCAAGTCTTTTACTTCCTTGGTTAAATTTACCCCTAAGTATTTAATTATTTTTGATGCTATTGTTAACGGATTTTGCTTAATTTCCTCCTCAGATTGTTCATTGTTAGTTATAGAAACATAATTGATTTCCTGCATGTTGATTTTGTACCATGCAGCTTAGATTAATTTATTTATTACTTCTAACAGATTTTTTTTTTTGTAGAATCTCTAGGATTTTCTACATATATGGTCATACTATCTGTGAACAGAGATAATTTTACTTCCTCTTTTCCAATTTGGTACGAGGCACAGAGAGGGGGAGTGCTTTACCCAAAGACACAGAGACAAGACGTGGTCTCCTTAGAGTTCTAGCTCAGGCTGAGGACTCCACACACCTTTGCAGGAGAGTAAAAAAAAAATGTGTGAAAGAAAGTTTTTGAACATTGGTCCACAGACCATTGTCTGTGCCCACAGTAGGAGAGACATGGCCAAGCAACAGCACCTATTTCATTCATTCATTCATTCATTCATTCATTCATAAGCTTATATTGAGTACTCATTACAAGTCTGGCTCTGGGTAAAAGCACTTGTGCGCCTGAAGTAAAGAAGATAAGAATTCTGCCTTCATGAAGCTCAGAGCCAAGCAAGAAACACTGGAGAAGTCATAATAGTAAAATATAAAGAGTTTCACAAGAGAAACAGTGCAGGAGCTCAGAGAGCATACACAGGGGACTAGATTGGTCGTGGAAGTCTGTCCTGAGGCAGTATGTGTCTCCTCCCATCAAGAGGTTCAGTCTCTTCCCCTTGACTTGCTCTGGTCAATAGAATGCAGTGGAAATAGTGACGTATCAGAGCTCGTGTGCCCTTGTGTGCGTTTTCCCTGTCTTGGAACCCTCCCTCCACTCTGAGCACAAGCCTGGGCTATCCTGCTCGAGGCTGAGAGACTGTGGTGCCCAGTTGTCCCAGCCTGCAGCCAGCCAACCCCAAGCTCCCCTGCAGAAAGGGACAACTGCCCAGCTGAGCCAAGCCTAAATTGTTAACTCTTAGAAATGTGAACTAATTAAAAATGTTTAAATTACTATGTTTTGGGGTGCTTTACTATACTGCAGTAATTGACACACAGGACCTTGGCATAGGTTGTCCTGAGAGAGCTCAGCTACTGTGCCAAGCTTCCAAGTGCCTTGGTCATTATATTATTAAGATATAGCTAATAAGACTCAATACATCAGTGGCTTAGATAAGTCAGAGTGTATTTCTTTCTTAGTGAAATCCCTAGTGTTAGCCATCTTGGGCTCATGTGCTGGCTCCACTGTGTTGGGGACCAGGCTCCTTCCATTTTGCTTTGTGTTCCTAAGTTATTTAGCCCATAAATTTGATCAGATATGCCTCACCTCTATATCCACATTTCAGCTAGAAAGAAGAGGGAATGTGACAACATCCACATTTCATCTGTGAGAAGACAGGAAGGGCTCTGTAAGTTTCAAGCGGGCATGCACACACACACACTCACACAATTCACACATGACAACACACACACACACACACACAGCTTCTGCTCACATGGCATTGGCAGAACGTAGTCACATGACCTTATCTTGCCGCAGGGGAAGCTGGGAAGTGTAGTCTTTTATTTGGAGCCATGTAACCAACTGAAATTTGAGGTTCTATTATCAAAGGAAGATGAACATTTATTGAGAGTAATAGGTGGGCTCTGCCATAGTGTTCCTGGTAATTAAGTTGGGGATTGGCAGTGGGAGGGGGAAGAAAATGGAACCATTTGTCCAATTTTTTCTTGCCTCCTTTCAGCTCCTGTGAACGTTCTCAGCCTTGACACTGACGTGATTCCTTTTCTGTCTTAATTTGGCTCTCTACTTATAAGTGTTTAGCTCTGGGATGTTTCAAGCTAGTGAAATGCTCCTGCAAGTTTAGAGAGTTTAGTTTCCGAGGGTGCTGTATTCACACTGATGGAATTTTCTCCAGCTCTGATAATATTCCTGAAATTCCTTGACCGTTCCTTCAGGAACCAGTGGAATCACCAACAACCTTCAGACATCAACCACATCAGGAGCTCAGAGAACATACACAGGGGACTAGATTGATCGTGGAAGTCTGTCCTGAGGCAGTATGTGTCTCCTCCCATTAAGAGGTTCAGTTTCTTCCCCTTGACTTGCTCTGGTCAATAGAATGCAGAACAATAATAAGAGCTGGCGTTTACTGAGCACTCACTGCTCACCAGGTGCTGTAGAGAGGGATACATGGATCTTTTCATTGGGCCTCTTGACAACCTGGGAAGTAGGGGCTGTTATTATCTAATTGTGCACATAAGGAAAGTGAGCATCATGGAAGTAAGCGAGCTTGCCAAGGTCTTATAGCATTTGAGTGAGTGATCCATAACCAACAGTCGGTGTTGTGCCCTTCTCCCTCACCTTCCCTTGGGTGGACAGATCCCTTTATGGTCTTTGTCCTAGTGCTCCTGAGGTCCTATAGCTCCCCAATGAGTTCACCAGCCAGTCTGTAATGGCTCATGAGTTGGAGAGGGCAACTGGTGGTTGGGCAATACACTCTCTCCCTGAGGGCCTAGCTCACTCAGGAAACCAAACTACAGGCCGCATGGATTTGAGCAAATGAAAGTGGTGTCCTGCAGCAGCATTTCAATTGCGTGGGCCTGTCTGATGAATTCCTTTGTCCTCCTGGGAGATTTCTGCTCAGAAAGCCAGACTCGCTGCCCCAACAGAACTCCCCTCTCCCTCCACAACCCATACAGTGTTGGGGATAAACTGATAGAATCAATACCTTATACAGGCTCATTTTTTGTCATCTCTATGGGAACCCTGGGTCTCAGCCAGTTCAATCGTTTCACTGCCATATACTATAGCTCCTGAGTTCTCATTTGCTCTTGTAGATTACACTTGAGCCAGGCTATTTACTGATGGCCAAGGAAGGCCCCTTAATCTCAAAACTGAGCTCCATTCATGTAACCAATGGGGGTGGAGGGTGGGAGGTAGGGCGATCCTGAGGATCGAATGGTGTCCCAAAGAAACATTCAGGATTAGGAGTAAGTATCAGCATATCCAGATAGTGTACCTTCTTTGGCCCAGCATTTTTGAGTCCCATGCATGCCCAGACATAGAAGAAGTTCTGGGAGACATGCCTGAGTGCCGGGTCCCAGATCCCCTGCTCACATGCCTTTGAAGGGTTTCTGTGACTGATCCTAAAAAGAAGGAATTTCTCAGTGAGGCCCTGAAGGCCCCACCTGGCCTGACCCCAGCTTCTTTTCCAGTTTCATCTCTCTTTCTTACTCCTCCCTTGTGCTATCTGCTCCAACATAGTCTCACTGTGCTGATACCCACGGGGCTTTGCACACACTATACCTTTCACCAGCACGTGCTTCGCTCCCTGCTTCACCTGGGGAACTTCTAGTCATTATTCAGGGCTCAGCTAAGTCACCCATTCCCTGCATTCCCCCAGACTGCACTGTGCTCCTCTGTTTTGCAACACTTGCCACAGTTGGCATTTTACATATATATTTGCTGTTGCTATTATTATGTCCCCTTTTACAGACAAGGAAATTGAGACCTAGGCTGGTTAAGTAATTTGCCCAGTTTTACCCAGTTAACGGGTTCGGATTTGGACACAGTCCATCTGGCTCCAGAGTCTGCGCCTATAACCAACAGATATGGGGACCCCAGCCCCAGAGATGCTGTGGGTGTGCCCAGGAACCTGCATCTTTAATGAACTTCCCAGGCTGACGGTTTGGGAACCAGCACTGCAGGGGCTCAGGTGAATGAAGCAGATCCGCCACCCCGAAGAGCGTACAGGCCGGAGGGGAGACGTCTACTTGTCAGGAGATGCAGTGCGAGCCTGAGCAACAACGGACTTTGGGACAAGGAGGACTAGGTTAGAGCCCTGGCCCGCCACTCTCCTGCTGTGTGACTTGGGCACGGCATTTGACCTTAGTTTCCTCATCTACAAAATGAAGATAGTGTGGGTTCGCTGTGAGAAATCAATGAGCTACCCCACGTGAAGAACTGCAAGGGTGTCTATGGATATATTACCCTGAACAAGCCTAGTCCTGTCTGATCTTGGAAGCTAAGCAGGGTTGGGTCTGGTTAGTACTTGGATGGGAGGCCACCTAGGAAGACCAGGTGCTAAAGGTGTGAAAAATTAAAAAAATAAGGGATTGTAAACTGACAAGGTCCTTGCAATCTGCAAGGTCAACCAAATGTTTCTTCGCCTAAAAAAAATGATCTCTTGTCCTGCACCCTCCCCCATGGAACCCCCTGCAGAGTTGCCATTTTGTATCATGAGGGGATCGATTGTCAGCAACTGAACGGCAGGAAGGGGCCGCCCTCATCCTTGAGCCCTGAATCACTGCCTGGAGGAAAGCTGCCTTCTGGGTGGCAATGTCAGGGGAACACTGGGGCCTCCCTCGGTGACACAGTGAACCTGTAACTAACGCCTGTGGAATTGAGACATCTGACCTCCTCCCAGGTTCTTGCAATGTCCCTATTTGTTCCTTGCACACCCCGTGGCCTTTTATTTTCTCTATCAGAAAGGGAGTTTGGGGTGATGTGGCTGCTAGAGGCAGGTGAGGAAAAGGAGGCTCGGAGTCCCTAAATGACCTCCCCAGGGTCACTTGGCAAGTTTGTGCCAGTGGAGCTCCTGCTCCTTCCATGATCCCCCTTGTTAGTGTGAGAGTCTCCTCTCTGGGCTGTGTCCTCAAGATTAACAGCAAGCGGCCGCAATTCTTGTTGGCATCTTTCCACTCAGAGCTCAGTGTCCTCTCATCTCCGTCATCTCAGTTAGTGTCAGGGCTGCTTTTATCAAAAAACATTGGTTTTTTTTTTTGGTAACAGCTTTATTGAGATATAACTCACCCATTTAAAGTGTACAATTCAATGGGTTTCAATCTATTCATGATGTTGTGCGACCATCACTACAATCAATCTTAGAATACTTTCATCAGTCCAAAAATAAACCCTGCACCTGAATTACCCGCAGCCTTAGGCAACCTAATCTACTTCCTGTCTCCATTCTGAAAGTTTCATGTAGATGAATTACACAGCATGCGAGCTTTTGTGTCTGACTTTTTTCATTTAACATAATGTTTTCAGGGTTCATCCATGTTGTAGCCTGTATAAGTACTTCATTCCCTTTTAAGATTGAATACTATTCCATGGTTTGTAGATGTCACATTTTGTTTATCCATGTATCAGTTGATGGGCATGTGGGCTGTAGTAGTGATTTCCTTTTGGGAGAGATACAAAGCCTGTCTTTAAGAAGGCACAGTTTTCATTCTCTCCCTGAATTACCTGTCACGATGTATTCTTGCAATGGAGGCTTTCCCCTTGCTTTTGAATCAAATTTCAAAACTTGCAACATGAAGTCCAGCTGGAAAGTCCACATTTTGAGCTGATGCCTTTCCTCAATGTCCTCTTGCTCCCTCTCCCTCCCCACAGTGGATCATCTCCCTGACAGCACCCACTGGGAGAAGTGAAGGGTCACCAAGGGCCAGGGCCCCCACTGCCCACTGCCCAGGAGGTGCCATGTCAGAGTCACAGGCAGCTTTGTAGGGTGGGTATCAGATACAGAAACTGAGGCTCAGGGGCTAACGGGACCTGCCCAGTCTACATAGCCACTAAGGGGCAAGGTCAGGATTTGAACCCACACCTGCCTGGACTCTTAACCACCCTCCGCCTTCCTTTAGGACCCCACGATGAATTGACAAGGTGATGATGCTGGGGACATGGGGATGATAGTGATGATGACAAGGTGGTGATGATATGAGGGCCTATGCAGGGATGTTGCTGATAAGGGCACACTCAGGCTGAATGAGCTGCATTCCCAGCTTCCCTTGCACGTTGGTGGGGCCAGCATGACCAGGTCTCATCAGTGGGTAGAGCAAAGTGATGTGGACGTCACTTCTGTGCTAAGGTAATTAAAAAGAGGTTGTGTCTTCTCCACTTCTTCTTTCCCCTCTGACTGGAAAGCAGGAATCAGGGGGCTCTGAGGCCTTGGAGGAGGGAGAAGCCGTGTCTCAAAAGGAGCCCTGGTCTTGAGTCACCGCCTGGAGGAAAGCAGCCTGCTGTCTTAGAGGTGAGCAATGGGGCAGTGCATGCATCCTGATTGGGTATCTCACCCAGCTTGGGGATCTGAAAAGACTTCCGAGAGGGATTGACACCTGAGCTGAATGTTGAAGGCGATGTTAGGAGGTGACCAGGAAGAACTGAGAAAAATCCAGCAGGCAGAGGGCACAATACATTGGGGAGCCTTAAGGGGTTCAAGGGCATTAAGTGATTCCTGTCACAGAAGAGAGGCAAGAGTGGGTCTGGAGAAGCGAACGGAAGCCGAATCTTAAGTGGCCTCTGTGCCAGGTGATGGAGTTTGTAAATTTTCCCTTAGTGCATTAGTGGCTATTAAAGGATTTTAATCCTACGGTCAGATTTCGAATTAAAATGAACTCTCTGGCTCCAGAGAGGGAGATGCTGGAGGCAGGAGACCAGGAGGGTCTGGCGCAGCTCACCAGGAGAGAGTGGAGAACAGAATTCGGGCAAGGGAAAGGGCTGTTTTGAGGGGGAATTTCAGATTTTGAGTCAACAGTCTTCATGACTGATTTCAAAGAAGAGGGGAAAGTAAGGGTGACCCTCAGGTTTTGGGCTTGGGGGTCGGGTGGGTGAGTGGTGGACCATCACTGAGATGGGGACACAGGAGAAGGCGCAGGTTCAGAAGGGGAGGGGTGTCTACGGCCATATCACCCTGAATGCGCCCCATCCCATCTGACCTTGGAAGCTAAGCAGGGTCAGGCCTGGTTAGTACTTGGATGGGAGAAGGGGAGTGGAGGAGCCTTGGTGGGCACCCTGAGTCTTTTGTGGGTGAAGCTGGACCAGGAGCCCCGTGAAGGCAGGTCTTGGTCTGACTAGTTCACTGTGTTTCTCAGAGTGCAGCACAGCGTGAGGCTCACGGGATGTTTGCTGGAGGAAGGAAGGAGGGAAGGGAGGAAGGAAAGGAAGGAAGGAAGGAAGGAAGGAAGGAAGGAAGGAAGGAAGGAAGGGAGGAAGGAATACAGCCTCATGGAGCCACACTCAGTCCCCTAAAAATGCAGCTCTGTGAGGGCCAGTCCTACTGAGTCAGTAGCTGAGAGGCTCTTTATTGGGACAGGGCAGGGGGCAGACCTGGTACTTGAGCAGGGGCAGGGGCAGTGGCAGTGAGGGTGGCATGGTGCAGGAACATCTGCCTTACTGCCCTCTGTCCTTGGCTCCTGGCACAGTCAGTAGTGAAGCTGAGTTTGTGGAAGGCATGAATGTGGCCCTGGTCCCCAGCCAGCTCTGAGGTGGTGAAAGTGGCAGTGATGAGGTGGGAAACATAGGTGGGGTTTGATCTGATGGGATGCGATCAAGACAGCGGAGCCTAAAAGTGAGGCCGAGCCAGGCATTCCAGAACCCCTCTAAGACCGAGGAAAGTGACATCATTGATCCCTGGGGATCTTGACCTCCAGGATTTCCTGGGACAGAATTCCTGATGGACAGTCATGAGGAAGGATGACAGCCTGCTGCTCCCAAACCCATCCCAGAAAAGAACCATCACTGTCCTCCCTGCCGCCAGGCCCTGGCCCCCTCCTTGCTCCCCTAGGCAGCAGGAGATGAATGACTTACATGTCTGGTTCCCATCTGCCAGCATGAGGGGGATGAGCTGGAAAATAACACAAACCTGGAGGCACCTTCAGAGCCAGGTCATCAATCATCCATGAGCCCCCACCCGGAACCCCGCTGCTGTTCCACCGGCACAGGCCAGGTAGCCAAAGGCATTTTAGTGAGCATCTGACATGGGTCCCCACCTTCCCCACTGCAGAGTCAGGCCCTCCCCGGCCCCTGCCTGGACACGGCCCACTTCTCCCATCCCCCTCGTCCTGCCTGACATTGCCTCCCAGTGTGTCTCTCTGAAGTACAACTCTGACCGTGTTCCATCCGACGGCTGCATTGGACGGCTCCCCATTTCCTACTGGAGAAAGCCACTTAGCTTCACGGGCCAGGCCCGCATGATCAAGCCTGTGACAGCAGGAGGCTGGGGCAGCAGAGCGGTTAAGAATCAAACCCCGGAGCCAAATGCAAATCTGGTTTCTGCCACCTACTATTAGCTGTGTGACTCTGGGATATTACTTAACCTCTCTTTGCCTCATCTATAAACTATATTATAATAATAATATCCACCCCATAGGATTGCTGTGAGGAGAAATGAGATAACACATGTAGAATGCTTAAAATAGGGTCTGAGACGAAGAAGTTTTTGGCATGTGCCGAATCTTGTGCATATTGTTTTTTCTTGTTGTCTGGTTAGCCTTTTTTCCCCTTTGGACAGGCCTTCTTCCCATCCGTGCCTGTCCACCCTCAGACTGACCTTGCAGATGAGCCAATGCATTTCCTTTGAAACTCAGCTGGGATGAGCTGGGTTTTCTGTCACTTGTAACTAAAGATCCCTGAGGCACACAGGCCATGTCCGCCTCTGTAGCCTTGCTCACCCCTTCTGCTCCCAGATTGGAACTTTCTACCCAGCTCCACGGACTAGCCCCTCAACATGTCCTATTTCTACTAACTCTGTGCCTTGTTCTTGTAATTATCTCTGTTTGGAACGGCCCCTCTCAAATTTTTGTTCTGCCCAAACGCCGCACGCCCTTCAGTGCACCTGTAAGCTCACTGACCTTGAAGCTGAGATCAGGGTTTCTCAGACTCAGCACTTTTCCCAGTTTGGGTTGGTAATGGGAGGTGGGCTGTTCTGTGCTTTGTAGGATGTTTGGCAGCATCCTTGACCTTTATCCCCTAGATGCCAGCAGCACCCTGAGTCATGACAATTGAAAATATTCCCAGAAATTGCTAAATGTCTCTGGGTGGGGGCAATCCCTCTTGGCTGAGAACTACTGGTGTAGGGTCAGAGATAGGAGTGTTTTCCCTGTTCCACCTCCTTGCTGTGCGACCAAGGCTCATTCCCGAACCGCTCTGAGCCTCGGTTTGTTCACCAGGCACGTCCAGATGGTAATACCAATCTTACAGGGCTCTTAAACGGATTAAATTGATCACTCTTGAGAGGGGGCGTGGTGCACACTAGATGCTCAGTAAATATTGGTGGCTGTAATTGGCTCACAAAAGCCAGGGCTGCCCCAGTACTTTCCCTCCCAAAGGGCAGGCATGGATGCCAGGAAAATCTCATCCAGCAGTCTCGCTCTGGGGAAGCGAAATAAAAAATATTCTAATTCCAGAGTCTAAATGTCAGAGGCTTGGGAAGATATATGAAAATAAACATTCTGCACGAACAGGAAGAAAGAAAGGTGAGGGAGAAAGGAGGGGATGGAAGTAGAGGCCCAATGTTTAAAAATTGGGATATCACATGTAAATAACAGATTTCCTTTTCTCTTGAATAATTGGGAGGTCTGACCACACTGGGTGTGGCCTGGACAGTCACTGGAGCTGGGCAGCTTCTGCCCCCAGTAGAGCCTCACTTAGGCTCTCTGCTTAGACCCCGTCCCCACACCCCTGACAACCCCTCAGCTCGGAGGCTGAGCCCTGCTGTGTTCCTGTCACATGAAAATGTCACCCCTAAGCTAGGGAGGGTTTCAGGTGGTGACCCCCAGGCCGGAAGATCAGACTTAATATTCTACGACTGTCTCAGCCCAAAAGTCACCTCCCCCAAGAGGCCTCCCTTGACGACCTGAGACAAAATAGGCCCCATTCACCTGCTTCATGCTTCATACTTTTGCTCCACCAGGAAAAGTCACATTGGCTAAGCCGTCTGACCCTGGGCCAGCTTCACAGTGGCTGGTGGAGCACTGTCCCTAGACATGTCAGTGAGAGCCTTGGTGAGATCCTTGGATCTGTATATTTTAATTTTCATAAAATTGGACAAAATTTAACCATTCAAAATTTTTTCCTACACTTCTCTCCCCTTTTTAGAACCCCCATTTTGCAGATGGTAGACCTCTTGATATTGTCCCACAGGTTTAGATTCTGACTGTGCCAGTTACTTGCTGTGTGACCTTGGGCATGTCACCCAGCCTCTCTGAACTTTTATTTTCTCATATAAAATGGTTAAGACAGTCTCTGCCTCTCAGAGTTATTGTGGAGATGAAATGACAAAAAGTTCATCACATAGGGCCTGGCACATAGCAGGTGTTCAATAAATAAAAAGTATTATTATGAGTGAGTATGTGGTATAAGATGCTATAATAGCCAAAATCCTGGTACTAGAGATCCCGGAAGACTGGCATCTCTCTGCAGCCCTATCTGGCCTTTCAAATGATTAATTAAACCTTTAAATATTTAAGCAGCCTTGGCTGCTCTGCATTAAAAGTTAATAAGTTTCTATCGAGCTTCTGCCAGCTGATTTTAACATCCTGTTGCTGGCCCATTCGAAGTGTGGTGTAGTCTAAGGTGGCTTCGAGGGGCCTAGGGGTGATTTCCAAGGTGTCACCACAGATGAGCTGTTGCTAGAATCTCATTCCAGGGAACGAAGGAAGGGCCTTTACATTCTGCCCACCAGGCCCTCCCTTCAGGTTTTCCAGAAAATCAGAGCTTTGCATGGTAACTTGCTTCCGTCGGTTAATGTGAGAAGTGGACTCCTGGAAGGCAGGCCCTGGAGGATGCATTAATCCCCAGTGTGGGGAGCTCCCAGGTCACCTTTGAGGATGAGAAGGAGGAGCAGGAGGGCAGGAGCCAGAGGGAGAAGTGAAATGAGGTCAAAACTCCAGTGGGTCCGTTTACTCCCAATTCACTCCAGGTTACCTTTAAATAGGATAAAAATATCCCCTAATCCTCTTTATCTCAGTTCAGTGCTCCTAGAAAAGAACACACTTGACATTTAAGGTGGTAGAAAAGAAGAAAAGGTACAAACGTGAGAGACACATAATAGTCAGCGGAAACCACAGGATGGAGAAGTTTTAGGGAACTCACCTTAGGAGCCTCTATTTTTTATGT
The DNA here is from genome assembly GCA_003508835.1 of Eonycteris spelaea. Taxonomy (NCBI): domain Eukaryota; kingdom Metazoa; phylum Chordata; class Mammalia; order Chiroptera; family Pteropodidae; genus Eonycteris; species Eonycteris spelaea. Next base: position 11,859,652 of record PUFA01000006.1, read on the forward strand.
TTTGGAAAAATGAAAAACCACAAAAACAAAAAAAGGTGAAGAGAGGAGTGAGACCCACGCACGGCCCTCCTTTGGGAAATGTTTTCAGGTTTCCTAACCTGAATCTCCGTCCTGGTGAGAAGGAGAAGGCAGGAGTTTTGCCTTCATGTCCTCATGCCTGGTTGCCACATCCCCTTACAAGCCTTTTCACCGTTTCAGCCCCGCCAGCTTGTCCCTTTGTCATCGCTGCCTGCCTGCAAAACAGTTCTCTCGGCCGAGTAAATGTGCCTCCTCCCACCCCCCTTTCTTTCCCGTCTATGTGTCAATTTTCCAGAAACAGTGAGAGGCGTGTGATGAATGAGTGATGCAGAGTAGTGCCAGACTGGAGTCGAGCAAGGTGTTCAGGGAGTCACTGCATCACTCTGAGGGTGAACATGGGGTGGGGAAGAGGGGCAGGGGATGGCGACCGCACTGGGATCTGAGAAAAAGGTCTTTTTTCCCGACCCTGACAGAGACAAGCTCTCAGTGTCCTGAAATGCTGTGTCTCAAAGCAAGAGGCAAACTACGTCAGCAACACCCACATCAGTGGACCAGGATCAGATATCTATTGCTTGGCAGAGATATATCATGTCTGGTTTGTGTCAAAAGAATAGGACTGTGTTCTTTGTCCCCCGCATCATAATTAATTCAGTAATTTGATTATGAAGTGCCTTGGAATAGTTTTCTTCATGTTTATTGTTGAGATTCTTTGGGCCTGTGGGTTTATAGTTTATTTTTTAAAATCAACTTTGGAGAAGTTTGGATCAATATTTATTCAAATATTTTTTCTTCCCAGTCCCTCTTTTCAGGGGACTCTACTGAGGCTCTCAGTGTTCTCTGAGTTTCTCAGAGAACAATGTACTACTGGGAGTTCTTTCTTTTTCCTCTGTGTTTTATTTTGAATAATTTGTATTGCTATGTCTTCAAGTTCACTAGCCTTTCTTCTGATGTTAATCCCATCCAGTATATAGTTCATGTCAGACAATGAAGTTCTGTCTAGATGTTTTATTTGGGCATTTAAAAATATCTTCCATGGCATATGTTTTTCTCTGCTTTTGGAAATATATGCAACATAATTAGAATATTGGCTTTAATCTCTCTCTTCTCTGCTAATTTTACTGACTGCTATTTCTGGGTCTGCTCCTAATGGGTAATTTTTCTTCTCATTGTGGTTTATATGATTCTGCTTTTGTGCATGCTTGTTGAGTTTTGGTTGTACATCAGATATTGTAAATTTTGCCTTATTGAGTGTTGAATATTTTCTTATTTCTTTAAATATTCTTGATCTTTGTTCTGGGTTATAGTTTAATTACTTGAAAATAGTTTGATACATTGAGACTTGCCTCTATGCTTTTTTTTTTTTTTTTTTTTTTTTTTTTTTTTTTGGCAGCAACGTTCAAACCAGGGCTAATTTCCCTCTCTAAGAGGTAATACTCTTCGGGATACTCGCCTGTGTATTATGTGGTTTTAGTGCTCTAGATGTTTGGGAAACGAACTATTCGGCCATATGGTTCTACCTGCTCATTTTCACTGTTTCTCCCCATCCCGGTCCTGGATAGTTCACTCACACGCATGTGCTGATAAGCTAAAAGCTCAGAGGGAAGCCTTTGAAGTGCCCTGGAGCTCTCTCCTCTCGAGGCAACTTGCCCCTCTCTAGTATTCTTCCCTATAAATTCTAGCCACCCTGACTTCCTGAAATTCTCAACTGTTTTGTCTCCTCAGGGAGATTTCTGGGCTTTGCCTGGGTTTCTCTTCCTATGTGGTGCCTGGAAACTCCCTCTAGTCAGTAAGCCAGGGAAACTGTAGTCATCACATCCTTTGTTTTCCTTCTTTCAAAGATCACTTTCATGTTCTGGCTTTTGTCCAATATCTGAAAATTCTTGTATATTTAGTCTTATTTGTATGCTATTTAAGACAGGAGGGAAATACAATCCCTGCACTCCATCATAGCTGGGAATGGAAGTCTTATGGTTTATCTTGAGAGTGACAATGATGATATTGAGAGTTAGCATTTACTGAGTATATTCACCATGCATTTCGCATGCAGAGTTTCCTTTAATTCTCATCACCATTTGGGGGCAATTCGTGGACCCCTGCTGCCTTCTTCTGCCTGAGGACACTGACACTCTGTTCTTCTTCCACTGTTCAGCGTCATCCTCATTCCTCTTATTTGCCTGTCCCCCACTAACTGAGTTTTTGGAGGGTCTTGTCCCCTAGCCACAAGATAAACATGGGGCCTAGGGTGACTGCCATCCCAATGACCATTGTGATTTGTGCAGTAGAGAGCACTTGGCTCAAGCCCAGCCTGTAAGAATTTGTCTTTGGGGTTTGGTAAATGGATGCTGGGCAGGACAAGGCCTCCTTCCCCTGGGATCACCAGCTGGGATCATGTAAGCCTGGAGCTGTCTTGGCCATGCTCCCTGCCTCCTTCCCCATATAGAAGTTGGAAGAAGCCTGTCTGCTGTGGGTGAGAATGAGCTGGGTTTCTGTCCCTGGGAACTGTAGGATTCCTGACTAAAATGGACAACTGTGCAATATGCCTATTTTATGGATAGGGAAAACAATGCCTAGAAATTTTAAGTGACATATCCAGATCACTCAAGAAATGGCAACACTGGGGTTCTAACCAGGTCTGTGTGACTTAAAAGCCCTGCTCTTAAGCATCCATTTTGCTGCTCCTCAGTGTGTGTGTGTGTGTGCGCACGCACGTGTGTGGTGAGACTGGAAATGACAGGATCAATGTTAACCTGCAGAGGGAGACCAGGGTGAGGCCTGGACTACCCTCGTGTGAGATGGCAAGGCCAGGGAGGAGTGAGGACCCTGAGCACTATCTGCCCCCTGCCTGGAGCATCAGTTCCTGAGTTGTGTGAACTGATGGAGAGAAAACTGGGGAGCAATCCCAGGGCGCTGGTTACGGTCAGCCCCATGTCAGAGCTGGTGAGCAGCACGGGTGGCATCTTTCCAAGGCCTTGGTGCTCTAGGCTGCCTGGGCGGCTGTGGTTGTGTTTCCATGGTTTGTCTCTTATTTTTAGCCGAGCTGAGGATGCAACAGAATAGATTATTTGAAATCTTTTTTTGCTGTTTTATTCCCTCAAACTCTGTAACTGCAGAGGTGTCTAAGCTGAGAACATACAATTAACAAAGTAACGAAGACATCTCGTCACTCCCACCACCTTGGGCAACTGCTTCTCAGTTTCTCCATCTGTAAAATGGGACTTGTGGTCCTTGTCCTCTTCCTTATGATTCATAACCTCTTCTTGTTTGATCCGAATCTCTGACTCTCCAACTCTTTCCCCGAGTTAAAATTTATTGTGGACATCTGAGCTGCCAGACACTGTGCTGTGAGTCATCTTTCTCCCAAAGCCCCTCTTCCTGCCTGCCTGTACGGGAGTTTAACGGAAGGATTTGAGCCCAAGGCTTATGGCTAACTTGCTCGATGCCCTTTGGTTAGTTGTTTCCTTTCTCTTGGGCCTCCATGTTCTCATCTGCGGAATGGTCACAGCCAGAAGTTGGTTATTCTTTAAGGGACCAACATGGTCCTTGGTTCTGATCCCAGAGTTAAAGGAAGCTGAACCCTGACCAGTCCAAAGGATCCTGTCTCTGCTCTACAGGACACATCGATGAGTGTGGCCTCCTGCTACTGTCCCCAGCTCTGCCTGTAGTTCCAATCCGCCTGGGCAAAGGGGTTCTTCAGGGTTATACCTGCCTTCAGTGCTCTCCTTACTGCAGAGGCTGCTCCCTCTTGACCATGTGGGCTCCCAGTGGGACAATCCTTCAGTCCTACCTAATGGCACCTTGCAGAACACACAAGGTTACCAACAGGGGAGCCAGGTGTTTCTTCCTAACCGCTTCTCGACACTCATTCTCAGTGTTTAAGCTACTTGACGTGCCTCCGTGGGAATGCCTGTGTTTTTCCTCTTTTCCTCCAATGGAGGTCTCATTTCAGCGGACTAACGGCCTTTCCTACCACTGGGCCTCAGGCAGAGTGACCTGGATCTTCCTGATGTGTTTTACAGTCTTTGAATCTCAGGGACAGGAATTGATCGCTTGTTTCTTCCCTCCCACAAGGCCCTGGGCCACTTAGGAAAATTACCCATTTTAAATCCCACCATCCTTCATGTCCATGGTTCAATAGTTTCTTTTACAGTCAAACAAACAAACAAACAAAAACAAACAAAATAAAATAAAAACAAGCCAGGTCTCAACCTGCTGGATACACTGCAGCATAAATAAATAAGTTTTCTAATTCAAGATAAGAATTGCAAATATTTGCTGGGTGATTTCCACAAGCCTATTGCTAAATACATGTTAAATCATTCTTTCCTCACTATTACCACTCTGAGGGAGAGACCTGTGTCAGTCTGGGTCCAATCAGGAGACCAATCATACAGTAATTTAAACAGAGGGAATTTCATATAAAAATCATTTACTTCAACAGGGGAGTAACTATAAATAGGAAAAGAGAACTCTGTTGGAGAGTGTTCCAAGAAGGAGACTCTTGGAAGGGGCCATTTTTGCAAAGTTGGGTTTCAGACCTTTCTGGAGAACGTGTGCTTGGTGCCACTGGGTGACAAAGAAGTTCATTGGATTGTTTACCTGAGTTTTCAGGGAAGCAGGAAAAGCCCTTTGGGGTTCGGTAAGTTGAAGCTGGTGGGCAGGTACACAGAGGGTGGTGTTGTATGCTGCTTTGAGCATAGTGTCTGTGTCAGAGGAAACAGAGGTTCATCCTCACAATAATAGGTACGTGTTCTGGGTATGGACTTGTCTTCCCTGCCCGTCACTCCTCTTCTACCAGCATCATCCATGAACTTTCCGAATGCCTTACCTGCCATCGCAGCGTTCCTCTCAGCGCTGCGTCTGGCCAGGGAGCTCATGTCACAGCAATGGAAGGGCAGCCTTCAGCTCATGTCCATGGGATTAACAGGTCTTGCCACACACCTGAAGTGGCTGGCCTAACCGGAAGGTAGAATGGCTACTGGAGACTCAGTTGTGGAGTCCATTGGGAGATCACACCCTCAAAAGATGAGGTTCTCGCTTACACGGATGTTTGGCATCTGAGACCATTATCTGGTGCTGTCTCCCCCGTGAGGACACATGGGGTCAGGAAACAGGAGGTGGAAGTGGACGAGGCTCCTGCCACTACTGCATCTAAAGGCCCGCCCACAGAATTTTCGCTTCCCATCCTGGCAACTTTGAACTTTTCTGGTTTGAACGGCTTAGTCTTTCAGTGAGGGCAAACAAAGGGGTGGGGGGGGAAGGAGAATGGCAGTGGTTCTGTTGAATCTGCAGGTGAGACTGCCACCTGGCCATTTTGGGCTCCTCGTACCACTGAACCAACAGGCCAAGAGACAGTTCATCTACTAGCTGGGATGTCTTATTTATCTTAATTACCCAGGGAGATGTGGGTTGCTGCTACAAAATGGAGGCAAAGAGAATTATGTCTGGAACCCAGGGGATCCTCTGGGTTGCCTCTTAGTACTTCCATATGCAATAGTAAAGCTTCATGGAAAACTACAGATGACCAGATACCCAGGGCTGGCCAAGGAGTTTGTTTGTGACCCTAATGCTGTGACGTATGCCCCTGCCAGGCCATACCCTGGTCTAACTGAATCCCTGGCCCTGGCCTGCCCATTATGGCATAATCTCCTCTTCCTTATATAGCTAAGACTGCCTTCATTTTAATAGAAACACCTGCAGCACACAGAGGGCTCCGGAGAAAGTATAATTCCCCATGCACAGGAGGCAAGAACCATACTGATGCTTCTTTCACGGAACAGCTGGGCCCTGTAATGACTGCATTTAAAATAATGTAAAGGAAATTAGAGATAATACCAGTATTTCTAGGACCGGCTGTTTGGTTTTACAATCGGTTAATGAAACATCGAGCCAACTCCAGTTACGGGGACGTCTTCATTTTCTCTGGGACAGGGGTGTGGAGACCCTTCACTTCTGCTTCCCCCCACCTCAACCTCAGAGTACAAGGGTCTTAAGGCTGGTGGGCCCAAGAGGTGCTTCCTTTGAGACACGGGGGGAGTCAGTGTTGCTAAGAGGGGCTGTGAGGTGCGTGATGCAGGAATCAGGAAGCATAATGACTTCTTTTCATCCTTATAATGAAACTAAGGGGAAAAACGTATTATTCTCCTCATTTTATAGATGGGGAAACTGAAGCTCAGAGAAGTGAGGTAGCCAGTTTAATGTCACACGGCCAGAAGAAGGTCATTACAGCGGCTCTGACCAGGGCCACCTCTGCATTTTCCCTAGGGTCTCATATAACCCTCCCCAAGCCGATAGCATTGCTGTTGCCACTCTTGCTTCATAGATGGGGGAAACTGAGGCTCAGGAATGATTTTAAGCCATGCCTCTCTAACCCAGATGGCTCTGTAACTGATACCCCCATCCCTCTTGCATTTGTAGTGACTTGTGGGGCCCACGGCCAGACCCATTGTAACAACAAAAAGGAGGTCTTGCCCCTCGAGGGCCCAGGGCAGCCTTGGGCACAGTGCAGGCTGTGGGAGCCCTCTCTAATCTGGACTGCAGGGTAAGGCCCAGGAGGCTCAGCTGGGACCAGACCCAGGCGTCAGAGAAGGGCTCAATAGGGACTTGAGGAGTTCCAGACACTCTTCCTTGGAGGCAGCTCCCCAGAGCTCCCTTTGGGGACAGTGTCCTGAGGAATCAAGTCTAGTCTGCTCCTGAGGATGACCACCACCACCACCACCACCACGGTAACCAGAGTGATAGGCATCTCAGTCATCACTCCCAGGAGAGGACTCAGCATGGAGCAGAGCCGCACTTCCCTCCCCTTTTCCTGTCCTCAGGGCCCATATGGAAAATAAGCGCCTGTGCACTGCCCCCTGCGGCAGGACTTCCAGCTCGAGGCTCTGGCTGCCCTGCCCCACCGGCAGCTCCAGGGGGTGACCCACATGCCACCAGCCCACACAGCACAGGCTGGACGGACTGGGTGCAGGGGGAGAGGGCAACTGCGGAGCAGCGTGGCTGAGTGTGGACCCTCAGCGCCTCTCCCCCCAGGGTGCATGCTCTGGGGTGGTGTTCACCCTTGGGTTCACCTCAGGAGTCCAGACTTGGGCAAGAAGAGCAGACAGGCTCCTGGGAGCAAGCGCAGGGCCACTTGGGTGAGAATCCCCGGGTCCCGGAGTGAGGGCTAAGGAGGGCCCACAGTCCCCCTTCCCTTGGGCCTGCAGAGTCCTCTCTCCTGCGGGAGAGGGCAGTGGGAGAGAGGGAGGTGGGGCTCCTCTAAAGCCTAGGGGCCTCTTCTGACCTGCTTTAAGGGTGATTCTGCCCTAAATGTTTGTTATCCCTGTTCCCCAATCTCTGCTCTAAGCCTGAAGACCCGAACAAGCCCACTGGGTGGGTGCCTCCTTGCCAGAGCTGCCTGTCCTCCACCCTTGCCTCCTTTGGCTCATCCCTGCTGAGTCCACCTGCCCACCACCCAGCCCAGCCCTGCCCGCCCTCCATTCGGCTCTGCTCAGGTGGAATTGGATCGAAACCTTTAAAAATGAGTTTCCTCTGCCTTTCAGCCCTTCATCTCTCACTGTGCTACTCCCCGAGCCTTTTACAGCAGAGGAAAAGGGAAAGAAAAAAAGCCCAGGCTTATGTTTATTAAGATAAATATTGAAAATCTGAAAGGCCAAAATGTTAAAGATGCATCTGCCGATGCTGCTTCCAGCAGCACTGCGAATCCTGCCTGAGCTGGGTTTTCATTATCTCTCCGGAAGAGTCTCCACGCAGAGGGAAGGGGCTTCGTCCCCTCTCCTCCGGCCGCCTGGCCTTCAGGCTGCGGGACGGTCTCTGACTCTCGTCCACACGAGGTGGCGGTGATTCCACACAAACCCACTGGTTCCACTTCCATACTTTACAATTCACTTGAGTCAGAGTCGATGGGTTTTCCTTCATTTTTTTTTTTTTTTTAGTATAGGAGGATGGACAGCTGCCCTTTGAGGGCTGAGTTGTTGCAAGCGCAAGGCTCGCCACCATCCACTGCAGTGGCAAGGTCAGTCTTTGCAGGAATTTGAGAGGGGACTCCTTGAAGGCCAGCCGCCCTGGGGGTGATCAGGAAGACAATTAGAGGGGGTGTGGCCAAGGCAGGGTCTGTTGGCAGCAGCCTCAGATCTCACTAAGTGCCAGCCCAGAGACCTCTAGCTTCCTTGTGATGGGTAGGAGGGAGGTTGAACAGGGCTGGGCTCTGCTAACTCTCCCTCTGTGGAGGCTGCCAGGGGCCTAGGGGGCCGGAGAGTGGGAGGGAGTTGGGGGAGTGGAATGGCGGAGCCCATTTCTGACCCTTGCTGCCAGGATGTGTTTTGTTGTGAGCAAAGTCTGTGGCCATCATATCTGACAAAAAGGGGCCCTACTTCCCAAGTTGCAGGGATGCAAGAGAGCACTATTGCTTTTGTGGGTGTTAAAATCTCCCAAATATTGAGCAGTGACCATGTGCTAGGCTTTCTGCTGGGAAATGGACACAGGTTATAACATTGCATCCTACAGCAGCCCCATCAGAGGGACACATTGGTATTCTCTTCTCTTGTTACAGATGAGAAAGCCCCCAAATTGTTCCGTTTTATTGGGGAGGGAACTGTGGCTCCAGGGAGGTAGAGAGAAGAGGCCCAGTCACCCAGCTAGGAAAGGACCTGCTGGGATCAATCCGACCTCACAGAGCGGGGATAGGTCAGGGCCAGGAGGAAGAAGAGCTTGATAGCTTGGCTGGGCCAAGCACTAGTGTCCTGTGGAAGGACATGACCTTAAAGGCTGCAGAAGGTGCTTGGGGGCCAGAAAAGTAATCTGGGGTTATGGGAAGAGCACAGACCAGGATCTAGCAGTGTGTTCTTGGGCAATGCACTTGACCCCTTTGAGTCTCCATTTCCTCACGTCTGTCGGGGAGCAGCTCCAACCTTCAAGGGCAGGGGTGAAGAGTGAGGGAGAGGAGGTGAGTCAGCGACTCTGAGACCTCGGACCCTGGGCCTGTCTCTGCTGTTGTCCTTCACCTCACAGAAGTTTCCTGAGCTGTGACAGCACACGGGCTCTGTGTCCTCGGCCTTGTGTCCATTACTCCGGTCCCCCTAGGCCTGGGACACAGGAAGATTTCTTCACTAGACTGGAACGCGTGGGCATTCACAAGGCTGGTGAGGAGAGGGTGGTGCTCACACCCCAGGGCGGAGCCTCTGCTTTCTCCCAGGCCCGGGCGCTGAGGTTTCTCTCTGGCTTCTGGAACCTGGGATGTGTCCAGCTCAGCACAAACGAAAAGTGAGAAATGTAAAGAATGTTCTGCTCCAGAAACCTCCCAGTCTACCCGAGGCACAGAACAATTTCTTTCTGATTAAGCAAAATGTCACAGGTCACCGTGTGACCACGTTTAACGTTGAATCTTTTCTGATTTCCTCACTCCCACAACCTACTAAGGCCCAAGTGTCTTCTCTGCCTCCAGTTCTGTTGGTGCCTCTGAAGCAGGACCCTTTAGTTTCTCCACCTCCTTCTTCCTGCCATCCAGTGTTCCTCAGCTTCTGCTGTGAGTTCCACAAGGTTCCGGTCCAGGGAAGCATCCCAGACCTCCTGTGTGGAGGGGAGAGCCCAGAAGGTGAAGACGTGACCCCGCCTGCCCTCCAGAGTCTGGATCCCGCATGGGACCCTGGGTGGGGGTGGGGGCGGCACAGGAACTGGCACTGACAATTCAAGGACATTTGCAGGGGCCTATGGAAACCAAATGAAAAGGCAACTGGCCCTGTGAATCAGGGAGGGCTTTCTGGAGGAGGAGACATTTGAGATGAGTCTTAACAGACAAATGCCAGACTAGAGCATGTTAAGGAGACTCGTTTCTGAGGTCATATTTATTGAGTGGATGAGTGAATAAGTGAATGAACAAATGAATGAATGTATCTAATCCAGACCTTCCATTTGGCAGCAGAGCTTCATCTGGTGACTTCCAGGCTCTGCCAGAGCCTGATAAGCCCACCCCTTTGCCCTGTCAGCCTCTCTGGCTTCCTAAGGCTTTAGGCCACCTGACTCAGACACATAACAGCCTCCCTCAACCCTGGGGCTGTCCTGGGCTCTCCAACCTGGAAGCCCTGAGCCTTCTCTGCTTGTAGGTTTGCTCACAGCTTCCAAAAGGCAGCAGAGTCATGGAGAAGGGCGCAGGCCTGGTCTCTGCCCTTCTGTAGCTATGTGACCTTGAGCAAATCAGCACACCACTCTGAGCCTCAGTGAGATGTTGCAGTAATGCCTACCTTGTGGAGGTTTGTTGTTAAAGTGTCCCAAGTCCCCTTTCCTCCCTGTGTTCTCATCCCCTCTAATGTGTGTTTTTAGCTTTCATAATCAAGAAGTGGAGCGTCTTCCCCGTCCCTTAGATCTGGCCTGTCCCTGTGACTTATTTTGCCCCATAGAATATGGTGGAAGTGACACGAGAGCCCAGGCCTCCAAAAGCCTTCTGATCCTTGAGGCCTCCATGTGGACAAACCTGGGCTACCTGTTGAAGGATGAAAGACCATGTGGAACCGAGTCATCTCATTTGTCTCAGCCATGGTCAGCAAAGCCGACCTGCAGCTGACCCCCAGGCTGACCACAACTGCAAGAGAAAGTTCAGCCAAACTCAGAATAAAAATGCCCAGCTGACCCAGGGCTGGTAAGATAAGCGAATACTTATTGTATTCAAGTACTATATTTTGTAGTGGTTTGTTACACAGCATTATTTTGGCTGACACGTCTTCATGGGGTGCTTGTGAAGATGAAAGAAACTAGTAGGTACAAAGTGCTTAGAATCACTATCGGACACACAGTAAGCCCTCAGTGGGCATTTCTTCCAGGCGCTTGTCCTTGTCATTGAGGGAAGACGTGGGTGGGTAGTGCCCTCTGCTCACAATGACTCCCCCTAATGTCATCATCAGCCTGGACCCTGTGGAGCTGCTTCTCAGGAGCCGTGTGACCTTAGGCAAATGCCTTCACCTTTTTGAGCTTAAAGGTGGGGACGAAGGCGTCTGCCTTGCAGAGTTGCTGGGACCTCCTTTTGCAGCTGTGACTGACTACCAGCTGAGTCATCCAGGTTCCTGCCCCAGGAATGTGGAGGTGGGACTCAAGAGGAAGGACACTCTTTGGGGGTGGCCAAGATGGGTCCTATTTCAGCATAGGCGTCAAACGACTGAGGGGACAGCATGCCGGCATGGATGCACCTTATTTTCATCTCCTACTCCATTGGAAGTTGCTGCCTCCCTTTAAGCTGAGGTGCTCACGCTCTCCTTCAGGTTTTATTGTTCCTTCACTTCCCTCCATCCCAATTCACCTCACTGTGGCCTCAGGATCGTTCTGGAAACACAACTATTGTCATATCGATTCCCTCTCTGACCTATAGTCTCCACTTAAAACACTTCAGTGGGATCCTGCTTTTGTTTTGTTTTGTTTTGTTTTGTTTTGTTTTTGATAAAAACCCAAATCTCGTTGGTGGCATTTGAAGCCCACATATTCTGCCCTCGCCTCCCCGCCTCCGGCCTCGTTTCACACCAGACTCCCACCCACAATCTGCCCTCTAATCCCACAGGCCTTGGAGGTGTTCATGGTCCAACAGCTATTCATTCGCCCATGGAGACTTTGCACATACTACTCCCCTATTCCCCTGTCTAAATGCTCCCCCTTACCTTCTAAATTCACGTGTAACTCCTATTCACCTTTCAGATCCCAGATTCGCTGTTCTAGCCTGCCGGGAAGCATCCGTGACATGCTGACCTAGCACTGTATCACCTTGACTGCACTTGTAACTTACATATCTTGGTGTCCTTGATTAATCCCTGTTTCCCCTATAGACTGTGAGCTTCACAGGGCTAGGACCACGGCAGATTTACTGAATTCCCCTGACACAGTGGCTGTTGCATAGTAGGTGCTCAACAAATGTGTTGAATAAACACAAGAATATTGTCACTGCAGTGTCTCCATCCGTTAGGATACTTCTCATCCCAAGAAAGGGATGGCAGTCTCAGGCATCCCCATAATGTGATGCCCACCCCAGCTCAGGGTCTGCACCCCAATGGCATCAGTAAATATCTGTTGAAGGAAGGAAGGGAGGGTGGGCAGGAGGCAGAGGGGACTTGACATTTAGAAGAATCGCTGACTCAGCTTCCAGGCCCTTCTGGAAAGTGGCAGGTGCTGAGAATGATACATCTCCCACCTACTCGGGCATCTGGCTCCCCATATAGTCCCTGCTGCTCCAGCCCCACCAGTGCAAGGCGAAGACCCCACAGAGCAGCTGAGCTGATGTTTATTGCTTCTGCGGGCTCATAATGGGGAATGGGCTGTCAAGGTGGCTTTAAAGGAGATCAAGGAGATCGGGAAGGAAGATATGCTAATTTCCTGGTTGTGGACACAATGGGGGATTCTTACCTTTGCTTTACCCAGGGAGTTTGAGGAGGAAATCCCCGGGCCTGAGCATGTCTTGATGAGACACTGGGGGGATTGTGTCTGGTGGGGCCGATTGGCTGATGGAAAGTGGTCTAATGGCCTCAGAGTGCTGGTGAGACCATTGTCCCCTCACATCAGACTTTCATCAAAAATCCAAGGGCTGACTCTGAAGACCAAACTTGTGTCATGTTTGTCCTATCCCTGAGCCCAACATATGGCTGGGGGAATGGAAGTCCCTGCTTGGCTGGGCCTGGTTCATTTGCTGACTCTAGAGGCAGATGTGTGTTAAAGCCCCCAATAACCTTGAGGAAGAGAGGAAGGTAAGGAGGTCCCTAAAGGAAAGTCACAGGAGGGAGGATGGATGCCGGCAGGCAAGAACAGCCATTCAAGACTCCTACATTTCAAACATAGAGGCATAAGAGGTTAAAGTTAAAAATTGATTAAATGAAAAACAGAAAACCAATGGGGAAAATCAATGAAAGCAAGTGCGGTTTGTTTGTTTGTTTTTGAGACAATAGAATTAATAAACCCCTTATTAGACCGGTTAAGGAAAAAAAGACAAAATGACCAACATCGGGAATGAGAGCAGTGATGTCACTACAGAGTCACACACATTAAAAACATGGAAAAGGAAAGTTATGAGCAACTTAATGCCATTAAATTTGGTAACTGAAATGAAATGGACAATCCTTTGAAAGACACAAACTACTAAAACTTACTTAAGGAGAAATAGATAAACTGAGAGCCCTTATCTGTTTAAAAAATATACATAAAACTGTAGTCGAAAACTTTCTCACAAGGAAAACTCTGGGCCTAGATGGCTTCACTATCAAATATTTTAGAAAGAAATAATACCAATTTTAAACAAGCCCTTTGGGTAAATCGAAAGGAAGGAAATACTTTCAAGTGCATTCAACGAGGCCAGCGCCCCTCTGTTTCTCAAATCAGAAAAATGTTTTACAAATAAAGCTAGCTAGAGGCCAATATCTATCATGAACAGAAATGCAAAATTTCTATATAAAATTTTAGCAAATGGAATTTAAAAATACAAAAATGATGTGTTATTATATGACCGAGTGTGGTTTATACAAGGAATGTATGTTATTTTAACATTTGGAAATTAGTTTTCAAACAAACCAAAAAAGAAAAATCATATCATCATCTCAATAGATGTAGAAGCATAAGACAAAATACAACATGTATTTCTGACAAAAACTTTTAGCAAAGTAGAAATAGATATTTTCTCACCTCATAAAGGGCATCTACAAACAACCTACAACTAACAACAGACTTAATAGTGAAAGATCGAGTGTCTTCTACCTGAGATAAGGAATATGAGACAATTATCTGTTCTCACATCTATTCAGCATTACAGTGGAGTTTTGCCAAAGAAGTTGTTTAGATTAGAATAGAAGAGACAAAACTCTCTTTATTCACAGACAAAATGATTGTCTATGTTGAAAATCTGGTGGACTCTGCAAAAAGTTATGATAACTAATAAATGAGTTTAGTAAGGTTGCAGGATATAAGACTGATATACAAAAAAAATTAAATGTATTCACACATCCTAGCAGTGAACAATTGGAAATTGAAATTAAAAATATTATTCAGTAGCATCAAAAATAAAATACTTAGGGAGAAATCTGATGAAAGATGTGAAAGACTTCTACATTTAAAACTATAAAATGTTGCTGAGGGAAATGGAAGAACTAAATATATGGAGAAAAATACTGTGTTCATGGGTCAAAACTCCATAGTGTTAAAATGTCAATTTTCCCTAAGTTAATCTATAGATTCAGTAAAATCCTGCTTTGTTTACGTGCTCAGCATTCCATACTGGATGCTCCCACACAGCAATTTATAGATGTTGGGACAAATGACACACAGGCACTAATGGATGTGAAATAAAGTTTAAAACTCACATAGTGAACAGCAGAAAGATTATCCAAAGAGTAAGGCTTGGTTTGAAGTAAAATAAGATCAAGGCTGTGTGTGTGGCTTTGAGCAATTACATATCATGGTCAGGCTAACATTTTTTCCTCCCTTCTTACCTCCCAGAGAGGGAGAATCATCAATGGGAACTGCACCACTGGGCAAGACCTCACCGCCTGAGTAGGGAGGGTGCTAGGAGAGCATATGGCCCACCCTACTCACGGGGAAGGGAGTCCCAAGTAGAAGGAACAGTAGAAGCAGCTGGGGAAACTGAGGCCCATAGTGGGAAGGCAACCTGCCCAAAGTTACGTGGTAAACTGGTGACAGAACAGGGACCAGGATTTACTCTGACTCGTGTTTGATGCTCTCAGCTCTACCTTAGTCACACTGACCCCAGGCCTGGGTGGCAGTCCAGAGTCCCAAGCCTGGAACGAATGAGGAAGGGGTAGGTTGGGCAGAAGGCATGGACCTGGGGAAGGAGATGAAATCAAGCCCATGGAGTAAATGCCTCACGCTGGGGCCCCTCAGGCTTTGGAAAGAACAGTGAATGAGGGTCTCCCCAGTCCTGATTGGGGCCAATGGACAGACTTGAACTTATGTCATAGCAGTCAGGGGTAAAATTTTCACAGGCTTACAGTGAAATGAGAAAAATCAGGCCAATATTGACTCTTGGTATAAGGTTGCCAACTGTTAACACCTCTCAAATGAGAGTCACTTGATCTCAGTTTGGGAAATGTCATGTGAAGGCATTTAAAAGTCAGTGTGATTTAACAAGGAACTTTCGCAGAATTGGCTGGACTTTCTTGAGAGTCTGAGCCTGGTGTTAGGTGGTGTGAGTTTAGGTTTGCTCTATTTCTCTGACATATGATGTAATAAATCTGCCGGTCTCAGATGGAGCTTGTATCCTGTTGGGAGGGACAAAGATAATGAACAAGCAATAATCTCGAGCAGTGAGAAGTTCTATGAGGAAATTGAATAGGTGGTGAGGCGGAAGGGAGGGGGGTGGTAGTGTATCATCTGGGGTCCTAGCAGGAGACAGATGCCATGACAGTCAAATCAGGCACCTGAGGGGAGTTTGAAAGGGAGGCTGTTTATGGAAGGTGAGCAGAGAGTAATGAAACCCCAGAAAAGGGCTGCATTCCCCCCATCACCCCAGTGTTGACAGGGTGAGGGAAGGAGCAATTTCTAGAACCCGAGATGGAGAGAGCTGGTGAAGGGATTGCATGGTGGGGAGGGGAGGGAGGACGGTCAAGTGACGGAGCTGAAATTCCCAATCCAGGGCAGAGCCCGCCTTTGTGCCCTGCAGGGAGGGACCACGGACGGGGGATAAAACACCCTGACCTTCTTCTCCTCCTTAAGTTGTCTTACGTTGGGGTTTCCCATTGGTTGAACCCTTGGAGTCAGAGAGGCATAGGGCGCCCCTTGATGTGGCTGGTATGGTCAGCCCCTCTGCAGCACAGAACAAGGGGACACGGGTGGAGTGAGGATCTGGAGCGGGGCCTGGAGAGACCCCTGGTGCAGGGGAGAAGTGTTACTCTAGCGCTGTGCTTGGACCAGGTAACTTGGAGGAGACAACATTGGAGTTGGCATCCGAGAATGAGAAGGAAGGAGACAGGAGAAGGGAGTTCCAGCGGAGAGAACAGCAGGACTAAAGGAGTGGCGAGGCAGGCAGGGGCCATATCCCACATGTCATGTGGTGGAGTTGGAGTTTATTTTCAGCTAAGTGGGAAGCGCTGGGTGAGTCTGAAGCAGAGGAGTGAGGTGATCCAACCCTCTGTGGGGAAAATAGCTTGGAACCTGCAGGGGTGGAAGCAGGGGGCCAGGCGGGCAGTGGGCCTGGACCGGGCAGTGGGCTCAAGAGCCACGGTCAGAGTGAAATGTGTTTTGGAGGGAGAATCTGGCTGATGGGTCAGATGTGAGGGCAGGGGACAGGAGCGATCAAGGGGACTCTGGGGCTTAGGGCTTGGGTGGGTGGGGGGGGGCAAGGCTGTGCACTGAGCCCAGTCAGCTGGAGGAGGAGCCAGTAAAAGCCTGACAGTAAGAGTCCTGCTTGGACACTCAAGCTGATGATGTCTTCGCGGCCTCTGAGGGAAAATGCCAGGGCAGGCCTTTTAAATCTGGAGTTAGTCATTTAGAGGACAGAGCTTGCGTTTGAAAAGAGAGTTCTTTTCTTGTTATTTCTATTAACTTTATTTTAATAGAAAGATTTGTTCATTCTTAATCCTTAAAAATGTGTACTTACTAAGCAGCTTTCTGCTCTGGGCGCTGTCCTGGGAACAGAGGCTGTGCTGGCTGCTGGTCAGGGGAGGCCCCAGGAGCTGGGGCTCAGGCGGGGAGAAGATACAGGTGATATGACCCCTCCCTGAGCACCAATGTCCTTCTGGGGGACTGGGGCTGGGCACGGCATTTGTAAAGCAGGTTCCTTGTGTCATCTCTGAGGCTATGTGCTGGGTGACCAGGGTTGGTGTCTGAATCCCTTTGGCCTCAGCCTGACTAGGCCCACCCAACCCTCTCCTGTCCTCAGCACCTCTGAGCTGGGGGGTCTCTAGGGAGCCACTTTTTGGCCTCCCTGGCTCTCACTTCACCCCGCGTGGGCGGAGGCCTCATTGAGGTCATGCACCCCCAGACACAGCAATGCGGTTGTGAGGAAGGTGCTGAGAGAGCCCTCGGAATCACCGAGTTACCTGTCTGGGTCTGGGTTGGATGCTTGACTAATGCTGTTAATCCGACCTAACGTGCTGAATCCTACCAACAAAAATGGATGTGGCATGAAAGGCTTTTGAGGCCAAGAGAAAGACGGGCCCCTCGCAGCCAGCAGGCCAAATTGCCAAGTGGAAGGTCAATTTCGGGCAAGTCAACAGTGAGCCTTTCATTCTCTGCCCGACTACACGCAGGAGAAGAGGGCTCAGGGCTGGGGTTTCGATGTGTCAGGATGATCCGGCCTGGGACAGGCAGGGCACAAGCCTCAGGAGCTCTGCAGCCTCCGTGGTTGGGACTGTGTGACCTTCCAGGATACTTGACTTCTCTGTGCCTTAGTTCTCCCATCTGGAAGATGTGCATGGGTTGCTATGCGGTGAGAGAGCGTGTGTGAGAGGCACCCAGTGCTAGCAAACTCTGTGTTCCACCAGGACCCAGCACCATCATCGTCATTGTAGTAGTGTTAGTAACAGCCTTACCGTCATCTCTCATCTGCCTCAGAGACTCACGGAATTTTAAGGTCCTGACACATCATCTGGTTAAATGCCCTTCATCCAGCTGTGAAGAAGCTGAGGTCCAGAGAGAGAGAAGGGGGCTTGCTAAAGGCCGTGGGGGAGCTGGAGCCCTTTCTGGTGCTCTGCCTGTGGGGTCTTGTCTGTACCTGACATTGTGAGTTTGCAGGTGATACACAGACCGTGCTGATGTGGACAGTGGAGGGTCATATGTGGGGACAGAGAAGGGGAAGGAGCAATTTTAGGCCTATGATGCCTACACTGGCTTCCCAGTCTGGCCCACGTCTCTGAATAACTCTCATGGCTGTTCAGACAGGCCTGAGTCTCTGTGGTCCCAGATGCTCTGGAGATGGGAGATTCTCAGAGCCAGGAAACAGACACCATCTATGCTCCCCACCCCGGAAGGGGAAAGACGCGGGACGTGGAGCCAGGAGGGGATGCCAACTGTGAACCGTGAGGCTGCAGCCACTCCCTTCACTAATTTGGAGGTTCCGGGCACCGGGGCACCTCTCCCAGACATGGTGGGGAGTTCCAGGGACTGGCAGCTCTGCAAGTAGGCTAGGCGTTTGCTCAGCGTGTGTCCCATCCAGGCCGGACTGGGCCAGAGTGGCCTGATACAAGGGTGGCTGGCAGGGAGCCTCAGCATGTTTCCAGCCAGGTTTGCCACTGGGGAGAAAAGGGTGAGTTGGAGCCAGCAAGACGATTGGGGCCCCGGTGCAGGTGAGTGAGGATGGCCACCTGGACCCACCTGGGACCCACCCTGGGAGAGCACTAGAGGGAAAATGGCCCCAAGTCTCCTTGTGGCTGCTGCTTCTTTTCTAGAGTTTTCCCCATCTGGTCTCACTCAGTCAGGCCATGGAACCTTGGCCTGGGTCAAACTGCCACCAATTAACTTCAACTTGTCATACATTTTTAACAGTTTCCTAATCGGTACAGCCTGCCGCTGGTGAGTCTCCCAGTGGAGGGCAGGAGAGCAGAAATGCTGCCCCCAGGTTAGTGTGTTAGTGCATTGGGGCTGTCCTCCCCTCCCCTCCCTCTAGGGAGGCATCTAGGGTACTAGCTCCTGTGAGCCCAGACCTAGGGGTTCACATAGACACCCCCAGATGCTCTCAGAGATGGTCCATACGTGCATACAAGGCCCAGAACTGCTGGAGGACACTCTCCCACCTGCCTCAGCCCACCTCAGCGGGATCCTCCGCACTCAAAGGACCTTCACTTCCAGTCCCTTCCATAGAGACGGGGGCGGGGGGGGGGCGGCCCTGGTCCCTGTGCGGGGCTTGCTGCAGCCCTGCCTAGCAGTGAGTGTGGGAATGTGTTAAAATCCACGTCTGGATGAGCCCCTGGCTGGAGAAATTAATTTGCGTACACACAGAAAATCTCAGCAGACTTTTCTTCTAGCATTTATTCTGGAGACTGGAACATGCAGATAAGGCAGCTCCTGATGGTGGGACTGCAGGATACATCTGCATCCTCTGAGCCACTGAGAGCTGCCTTCACACAGCACTGGGGGAGACGGGGCAGGAAGAAGGAAACTTGCCCTCGGCCGAAAGACGGTTCCGATGGGCCCTTTCTCCAGTATCAAAAGCCCACGTGAGAATGCTGGTACATCAGTCCTAGACCGTTCTAAAAGCCTAGAATCTTAGACCCCACTAGAACTGACACTTAACAGCATCTTCACACCATAATATTTCAAGTAGAAGGATAGGATTTAATCATTACCCTTTAACCAGCACCCTAGACCCCTCTGCTATGTTCCAACAAGAGGCCTCCAAGTCTTTGGCCTACCCAGAGCCACCGCCTCAGGGCAGCCACCCATCACCTTCCATCACCCTACCGAGAAGACCTTTGAGCAAGACCTGAATGGGAGAAGGAGCAAGCCATTACGTATAGATAAATAAGCTTCCTGCCAGAGAGAACAGCAAGGGCAGAGGCTCTGAGGTGGGAATGTGCTTGGCGTGTTTGCGGAACAGCAAAACCTGGTTTGTAAATGTGCTGTGGACAGGAAGAGCGGCAAGGCCAGAAGCCGGAGGAGCCTGTGACCAGACTCTCTCCTCTCTGCCCTGGCCTACCTCGCTGTACACTTCGGGAGAGCCACTGCTCCTCTGTAACCCTCCATGGACCCTTTAAGACAGAGGAAGTCACACCTCAGTTCCTCGACCCAGGGAGTGGGGCCTGATGAGGCCTAGAGGTCTTTTCAAGACCAGGCATTCATGAAATGCCCCAGGCGCCCTGGGAAGAAAAGCAGGACGAGGAGGAAGTGATGGTCTTTCTCAAGCTGTACACAGCAGCACAGCAGCCCAGACTGACAGGCTGAGAAGGTTCCCCACCTGGAAGTGAACGCAGGCTCCGTTTAAGGGTGCACAGCAGGCTGGAACACTTTAACCTTGAACATGCTTACATAAAAGTAATTGTATCGCTGGTTCGCTGCATCTTTTAATTGCAAAACCAAAGAATTTTTAAATGCCCAGCTTGCAGCCCAGGGAAGGGAAGGCAGAGCCCAGGTTGGTTTTGAAGACTCTGGCCTTCGTGGTGGGCCTGGTGGGTGGTCATGGCAGGGAGTCTGTCTGCTCCGAGCTGCTGTGTGTATGGGGTGAGTTACTGGCTTTCTCTGGACATATTTCCTCAGTGGCACAATGATGGGGTTGGACTTAGATGGCCTCTGTCTTAGTAGGACTCTGCAAACAGTCCTGGAAGTAAGATTTTGAGCAATTTATTTGGGAGGTGACCTCAGTACATGATACATAAGTGAAGGAGTATATATGGAGAGAGGGTCAGGGAGGGAGGAAGGTCAGATAAAAGTGCATCAAGGACAGATATTGCTGTGAGCAATGGGGCTCACTCCTACTGGAACCCTTGGAAGAACAGTGTGGTTCCTGCCTCAGCTGCCTCCTGCCCCTTATTGGCTGAGGACCACCTTTGTGAGCACGAAATTCCTATCCCCTCCAGTCAGCCCTGCTCCTGGGCTGAACAAGTTCCCTCAGAGCAGAGAGAGCCTCAGCAGCCTAGGGTACCATGAACGGCCCACTGCAGCTGCAGGCGGGCTCAGGCATGGCCCGACGGGCTCTGGGACACGGCTTCGCGAGGGCTGCTACCTCTCTGAACTGCCCCTGCTCTAACGTTCTGGGATTCTCACGTCTCTCCAGGCATCTCCACTCCACGTTCCACCTCCAGAGCTGTCTAGATCCTCAAGGACAAGAATCCGTGTCTGTCCTGCTTATTGCAGCATTTCCGGCATCTTTGACCCCAGGGATTTCTGCCCTAAGTATACCAAGCTCCGTCTCCCCTCGATAGCGACTCAGACATGAGAAGTCACACGGATCTAGGTGGGAGATTCCTGAACCACGGGACTCATGCGGGCTCTGAGGTCAGAGGAGATGAGTCTGGGGAGGTCTCGATGCTTTGAACCAGAGAGGCTATGGGCGGCTGGAGACACATGGGACCGGTCCTCCCTGCAGAGGCAATGTCAAGTACAGTCAGTGCCCCCATCCACTTAGGCTTGAACCTGAGGCCACTCCCCTCCTCCTGGAGGCCCTCACAGATCCAGACTGCCCTTCTTACCATTCATTTCAAGTTCATAATGAAGAGAGAGGTTCTCTATAGCTAGCAGTTATAAAAAACAAAACAAAACCCCAAACCAAAAACCTCTTGGAATGAGATTTCATGAGTCAGGAGAAACTTCTGAACCCGGCGAGCAGTTCTTGTGTAGGAGGAGCCCCTGAGGGGCCCTGTCCTCCCCTCATCCTTCATCCCTATAAGCTGGGCTCCGAGATCGTGGACAGCCCCGGCCTGCCGCAGGCTGATGGATTCTCCCTTCACGCTGTTGTCCTTGTAGCAATTTCCTCAGCGCGTCCTGAGCTGGCGAGCAGTCAGGCTGCACTTGTTCCCTAAGGGTCATCTCAGACAAGGCTGGCCTTGGAAGACGTGGTTCTTTATCCTCACTGACACTGGCCTCCACAATTTTCTCTAGAAGGGACAGCCATTTCCATGATGAAGTGATGTCAACCGGAAAATTGGGAGGATCGGCACCACCAGAGCCAAGAGGGACCCAAACTGGTGACAGGCAAGTGACAGCTCCTTCCTGAATTTCGGTGTCCTCGTCTAACATGAAATCCTTCCTCTTGGGGCTATTGTGAGGATTCGGGAGAGAATGTGGATTTGCACAGTACCTGGCACACAGATTATTATCACCATCTTTGTCACATCAGCAGCATCTTCATTATCAGAAGCCCACGGGGCTATTGGTGTCCCGTCCATCCTCTGCCCTCAGTAGCTGTCTCGGAGTTCCTGGCCTGTCCACACCCAGGACCAGAGGCAGAGTCAGGACCAGCACCAGAAGGAAATGGATCTGATCGATGCCACCTTCCACCTCTGCATCTATTCTCTCCCACCTCAGCTTTTTGCAGGCTACCGGGGCTTCCAGAGTGTGCGCCTGTGCTCTGACCGCAGTCCAGTCACGTAGTCCTGGTCCAGGGAGGCCCCAGTGTCCGGGAAGGAGAGGATCGGGGAGACGAAGGTCCATTTGCCTGGGGACCGGGAGGCTCCACAGAAGAGTGTGTTCGCGCCTCAGAGTCTGCGTCTGAAGCCTACAGGTTCACGGGGCGAAACTCCTTCCTGATAAATTCTCTTTGTCCTTAGGGAAGAGACAGCAATAAAGACGTGTGTGGTGTGTGTGTGTGTGTGTGTGTGTGTGTGTGTGTGTGTGTGTGTGTGTGTGTTTCATTTGATAACGGGGAAAACATAGTGCCAGGCTTGCAAAAGGGCCACAAGAGGAAGCCAGTTTGGCATTGCTCCTATGACATCCTGAGCTGGAGCACCCCCTCCCCCGGCACCCCCTTCTTTGTCCCATTCATAATCATTCACTGAGCCTTTACTGTGGACACTGGGCTGGGTGGGCTGGCACAGAGTGGGGGATGAGCCGTCTGCAGCCAGGGACAGCGGTGATCCATCATGGTCCCTCGAAGCCTGGCTTAGATGAGGTGTGCCTCACTGAAGAAGGCGGAAGGGCCAAAAGAGACTTTGAGATGTGGAGGTGGGAACACGAGAAACACCATCACAGGCCCTCCCTCTGGGCTGTGACAGCTGATTCTGCACTGATCGGCTCCGTAAATACTTACCTTGAGATTTCGCAGGAGAGTGGGTGTGGGTTTTAGACCCCTTGACAGCCATGCGACTCTGTGCAAGTGGGTTGAGAGAATGTCCTAGGGTGGGGGCTTAAAAAAAAAATCTACGTACTTTGGAAAAACCTAGGCAGGGCCCAGGCCTCAGTGCTGCTGAAAAGCCCCTGGAGATTGCTCTGTGGAGTCAGGCTTGGGAACCACTAAAGCCACATCAACCACTTCACTGTACAGATGGAGAAACTGAGGCCCAGAGGCTTGAGTGCCACTGTGGGCTGATCTCTAAGGCCCCTTTCAGGTGACAGTCTAAGGGGCTTGTGTAATATCCTGGTTAGGATCTGGGGCTCCGGAGTCCCACAGCCCGGGCTCCAACCCTGACTCTGCATCTCACCAGCTGTGTGACTCTGGGCAAGTGCCTACACCTCTCTGAGCTCCTCCTCTGTGGGATGAGGATGGTCACGGGACCCGCTGCTCAGGTTGTGTGAGGACGTACTGGGCCAGTGAGTCCAAAGGGCTCATCCCAGAACTGGGCACATGTTGGAGCCCAGGAACTGCTGGTGACTGTCACTGGGACCGGTCCTGTGCAACAGCTGTGCCTGAGGCCCCGTCCTGGGAGGCCGTGCTCTTCACCTTTCCAGGGCCACAGGGGCTCCCCTGTCCTGCCCTCCGCCCCGTTCCCACTTCGTTTCCTCCCCGGGGGTCTGCGGCAGCTCCACCTGTTCCTCCCAGCCCCTCCCTTTTCTTCTCCCACTGAACAAACAGCTTCACTTAAAAAGCCATCTGGGAGGATGGATGGCACGAGGCACATTTTGTAGAATAAGTTTTCAGAAAGAGGAGCCAAGAAATTAAAGGCACAGCACTCACGATTCCAATCTTATTAGGCCCCATAACTCTGACCGTTGGACCTTTTGCAACTGTGCAATGAGTCACCTCTGCTGTGGGCTCCCACAGCCCCCTGATCCGCCCACCCCCACCCTGCCCCAACAGAGTTTGCTAATTCCTTGTTTCGACAAGACTTGATTAATCTCTTTATTCCTAGTTTCTAAGTACTGCTTGCTACCTAGAAGTCAATAAACACTTGTGGAATTAATGAAAATGAGTCTGTGTTGAAGACTTGACTTCTGTGAAAAATTGTTTCCATTTAACTACAAGAAACAAAGCCTCGAGCCACAGGAACGAAGCTCCAATGGTAGAATTTCAGGCATCAGGAAGCTGGGGACAGAAGGTTCCTCTATTGTTTAGTGCCTGGAGGAGGCAGGTGGAATTTTCCATTCACGGCTTCCCAGTGCAAAAGCAATCACATGATCTCCTGAAAAATACAAATGTGTCATGGAAACAAATGTGTTTCCCCTTTGACTTTCCGTTGGGAGGAAACTTCTCTCTAGTCCTGTCAGATTTCCCTGGGCTGGTTCTGGTTGACAGAATGTTCCATCCTCACTGCCACCCCCAACCCTCTTCCCCAGTAGCAATGCCCTGGCTGACCTTGCCTCTATCCCAGCTCTCTGACTCCGCAGCCACTGAGCCCACCACGCAGCGTAGCAATGCCAGTGGGGGGAGACCCTAAAGTGAGCTGCGAATTGATTAAGCCTCGTTCTGCAGCTCAGACGTTTCCGCATCAAGCCAGGTGGCCTGGCTGTTTCTTCTGAGCTAATCTGGCCTTGGGCCCCTTCCTGGTCCCCGGCCAAGCCCTGCCTTAGCTCTATGCACTGACAGCATCTCTGTCCTCAATCACGGCCCCTCCACTCTGCCCAGAGTAATCCTCTGCGGCATGAAGCTGACTGGGTCCCTCCCTGCTGGAAACCCTTCCCAGACTCCGATGTGGTGATAGTGTCCCCACTGCATGGTTCAAACTCCTCAGCCCTCCACCAGCCACCAAGAGGCATGGACATTAGCCAGGTACACACCAGCCAAGTGCCCACCCTTGCTCTTGTACCTGCCCTTCCCTCTGCCTGGATGCTCTGACCTTCCTGTTGACCTTGAGAGCACTTACCCACTCTGCAAGACCCAGCCCCAGCATCCTCTTCTCCGTGAAGCCTTCCCCCTGGTCTGTCTCTCCCATTACACTGTGAGCAGCTCTAGGTCAGAAGCCAAGTCTGAGTTTCTGTGTCGCTAGCATCTGGCAGAAGAAGAGGTGTCAGTGTGTGTTTGTGGAGGGAATGAATGAATAATGGACTTGCTGCTATTAAGATAACAACAGCAACAATTATAGCTCTTATTTCCAGAGATATACTATGTGCCAGGCCCACAGATTTAGATTTTTGTCTGAGCCAGGCCAGAAACTGGGAAGGCTGGGAGCTGAGCGTGGTGTGATGGCTTTACCCTCTCAAAGGCCTGTGGGAGGAGCTTGGCTGGGGGAATGGGGCCAAATAGAAGTAGAAAGCTGGTTGGGAGCCGGGACTCAGTGGTTTCTGTCCATAGGCTTCACTCCGCCATGGCTGGGGACCAGCCTAGTTCTGCTGACCCACCTCCCTGGATTCAGCCCCTGCTCCTGAGCTCGTCCTGTGGCCAGGTGTCCATACCCTCCCCACCCGAGTGACTCTTCTGAATGTTGTGCCTCCAGCCTTTCTCTTTGCCTTAGTTCTGAGCTCTCCCCTCCTGGCCGCAGGGCCCAGGCACCTGAGGCTGCCCCCCACATCCGGCTTTCTAGAGCCTCTCATTTGCCTACTGGCCTGAGAACCCTCACCACATCTGGTGGCCAGTCCCATCTGGTGGCCAGCTCTATCCCCAGTCTTTGCCCCAGCTTTAGTCTAGCTGGGGTGGGGGGGTGTGGCGGAGTGGGGATGGGGGTGAACTAGCCCCTAAAGAAGCCTGCGAGGGGTGGAGAAAATCGGAGGAATCTGGGTTTGAATCCTGGCTCTGCCACAAACTTGCTGTGTGATGTTAGTCAAGTGTCTCCACTTCTCCAAGCAGCAGTTTCCTTGTCTGTAGCAGGGAGACACGCGCACCTCCCCAGGGGGTGTCCCGAAGATGCCGCATCACACGCGTGGACAGCTCCTGGACACGGCGGGTTCCACACTTTCCAGTTTCCGATCTCCCCTTCTCCTTCCTTGAAGTTCAGAAGGCGAGGTCCCTTCCGCAAGGTCACAAAAGAAACCAACGAATCCAGGTCTGTCACTGTCTCCTGGAGCAGTGTTCTGGTCATGACATGCCATCCTGTGCCTCAGTTTCCTCATCCATAAAATGGGGATGGTAACTCTGCCCATCTCAGATTGACAGTGTGGGGCCCAACTGAGTTGGTCTGTAGGGGGCACTTAGGACAGGGCCTGGCTCGTGACAACCATCTGTGAGCCGTGGCTCTTGTGTGGCCCCTGCTCCCCTCCCTTCCCTACACCCTCTCTCAGTCCCTGAACATCCCAAAGAACTTAATGGCTCAAAGCGACAGACGCTTTCCAACCCTCTCAGCATCAAGGTCAACACCTGTATTTTGCACATGGGGAAGACGAGGTCCAGGTGGGAAAAGACCAGCGTAAGGTCACACAGGAAATAGGTGGCTGAGCGGGACTGGACATGCTGCCCACAGGCTCTCCCTTTGCCTGCTGTGGGACGACCGATTCAAGCAAAGCTCTGCTGAGAGGAAGAGCCGAGAATTGGGATTATTATAATTATTGTTGCTGTTATCTCTGTGCAGAAACGACAGCGGATCCGGGCAAGAGCCGAGTGGGAGAAGAGAAGCTCAAGCGTGGGGGAGCTCGGGGTGGCTGCTCCCCAGGAGGGGCGAGTGATGGTCCCCAGGCAGTATCTCGCTGCCTCATGCTGGCTGATGCTCTTTCTTTTCGCATGTTTATTAAGCAGCTTTACCCAGTCTGTCTGCACACACGGAGTAGCCTCTGTACGCTCTCTGCCCGGCTGGGACAGTCCCAGATTCCAGCACCACACTCACCACTCACTGAGCGTGAAACGGAGATGCCAGGAGCGGTGCGGCCCCTCCCCCCCCCCCCCCCCCCATCTACCTCTCTAACCACAGCGCAGCCCCAGGGGGAAGGCAGCGTGAGGGCGACCTCATCTACCAGAGGAAGCGAGGAAGCGGCTGAGGCCCCTGGCGGCTGGGCTGGGCTGCCTGATGAAGCCCTGTGAAGTAGGGGTTTCCCTGAGGAGGGAACTGAGGCTCAAAGCCATCAGAGCCATCCAGCCCCTCTTTCTACCACCAGGCTCTACTGCCGCCTCATCCAGTGGTGGCTGAGCTTCTCCCGCCCTCATCCCCGGCCAAGGTTGCCTCTAGGGCTGAGCTTGGGTGGGGGGGAGGGTCTCTTAAAATGATAAACCAGATTTTATTACCCCTGGCAAAAGGTCTTCTGTGGCTGGTGAGGGGACTTCAGGCTTCAGTGCTGAGTCCGTCCCACGACCTCCCAGCCAACCGGATGCCAGCACGGAGGCAGATGCAGCCACCGAGTAACCTGAGGTCCCAGGAGGATGCTGAATTACAGGCGGTACTCAGGCTTCCCAGCCTCTTCGGTCCTCACAAAGACCCCCATAAGGTACACAGTGGTGCCTCAGTTTACACAGGACCAAGCTGAGGCTCTCACAGGTAAAGTGTCAAACCCAGACTTGCAAATAGATAATCCTAGCTTGGAAATAGCTAAATCCTAGCCCAGGACCGCTTGGCCCCGAAGCCCCCAGTCAGCACCGCTGAGGTCTCATTTCGAGAAGTCAGTGAGATTGATGCATGTGTCTGCAGCCAGGCCCCAATGTCCCCAGCTCTCTGGACCCGACTGGCTTGGCCAGCAAGTGTTTTATTACTTAAATCACATACAATAAGTATTATCCCTTTGGCTGGACATTGAGAAATTGTCTCAGCCACCAGGGTGGAAGGTGAAAGAAGAATTGCTGGGGGAAGGGAAAAGAAGATCAGCTCACAGAGGCTGGGGCAAACTGCGAGGCAGAGAAAGACCCGAGGCCAAGGAGGCTGGCCAGGGACCAGGGCAATGGGCTTCCAGCCCAGCGATCCCGTCACTGCTCCCAGTGACCTGGGAAGGCCCATTAGCCTCCTTGAGCCTTGGCTTCCTCCCGGGTAAAGGGTAAAGTAGCTCTGGCCATACACGGGCTTCTTGAGCTCCTCATTCCTGGAATCTTTCACTGATGCTGACTCTGCTGGACCACTTTCACCTCCTCTCTCCTCCCAGCCTTTGCACAGTTGGTGGCTCCTCTGGGAGCTTCTTTCCCTCATGTGGCCTGCCTACTACCTCCGCTCATCTTCCGGATCCTGGCTGAAACACCACTTCCTCTGGGAAGCCCCTGGCTCCCCTATGCTGGACTGTCTTGCTCTGCCCACAGCTGGAGCTCCCCCTCCCAGGGTGTTGAATCTGTCCCGCTCAGCACTGCATCCCCAGTGCCTAAGACAGAGCCCGGCACTTAGTAGGTGCTTAGTACATGGATGGCATTTATTTATTCAACGATTATGCATCGAGTCCCAGCTTCATGCCAGGCCCTACGTGGGGATCCTGTGGATGAAGAAGAGCAGGAGGCTTGGAGGCTTGGTCAACACCATCCCATCTCTCCCTACCTGCAGGCTGCTGTCTTGGCTTCTGTGTGCAGCACCCACGTGCCCCGTGCCTCGTCACCTGGGTCCTCTCCTCCCTTCCCTCACAGTACTGGCCATCACAGGACAGGAGCAGACCCGGCCGTCGATGACGGATGTGTGGCTCCAATCTGCAGAATCTCTGTGGAGACGGCCCTGGCCATGTTGTGGGTGGTCTGGGTTGAGGTGCCTGAGTGGGTGGATCTGGAGCTCAGTGGAGAGGTCGGGGGCGCAACAGAGGGACAGGAGCCACTGTTGATAGCAGAGGGTGGGGCAAGCAACGCAAAACAGATGTGAATCAATTTACAAATGAATTTCACAAATTAGACTCCAGTTGGCTGGAGCTGTGTCAAGCCATGAGCTTGGAGGGGCTTCTTGCTTCTGAGGGAGCCTCAACCTTCCCTTCCAGACATAGCTGCTGCTGCTGCTCCTTCAGATGCCACTTCTATCTAATCCTCAGGATGCTCCAGACTCTCTCCTTCCTGACTGCTCCTCCCTGGCTGAGTCTTTTTGCTCATTTGTTGGATGGGGAGGTGACACCCCTGACCAGAGAGTAGCTGTAGCCTGCCTCTCGATAAGGCGCTCAATATGCACCGAATTAATGAAGGCATTTGGACAGAGATCAGTGCTTGCCTTGTAAGGGTTCGCGTTGTGCCAGAAATATCATGGGAACCCAAGTAATGAAAAAGAAACTGCTTTAGAGGGAGCCAGAGGGTGGGGATGCATCTGCTGACTGTGTGTGTGTGACCTGGACAGGTGCCTTTACTTCCCTGAGCCTCTGCGTCACCACCTGGTTGTGAGAAATAAATAAGCGTGTGTGGAAAGAACAGAGCCCCTTAAACCTGGTTATGAGGCTCCGCCACACAGGACGAGAGCAGACTTAGCCTGCATCTCCCTTCTCAGGATTCTCCCACTGACAAGGCAGTCCGAAAACCCGCTTAAATGATTCAGCTGGTTTCTTATAGTTTGGCAGTCAATCGACGTTCTCCTTACATTCTCCTTTCTTTTGTAGAATATCTAGAGCTGTGTAGGAACGCAGAAGTACAGATCGTATAAAACTGCCCACCATGTTACAATCGGGGCTCAGCCTTTAGATAAGAATTTGCTGATCTGGTGCCGGCATCAATACACGCTACTTCCTGCTTACAGCCTCAGTGTCTCGTCTCTCTGTTTGAGAATCCTGCAACCATAGAGCTCAAACTCTGGGTGGGCACAGCTGTCTAGCCCTGTAGACTTCTCATCCCTGGGGAGCAGAGCAGAAAGAGGAAGGCCAGAGCAAGAGTCCTCAGAAATGCGGGGCCCAGGGCGGGGCCTCTTGCCCAGGTCTGAGGATGGTATGAAATCCAGCCTCACTCTGCTTGCCAGGCCGTCTGCCTGGTTCTGCAGTGGGAAGGACCCAAGAGGCTGGAGCGAGCCATTACGAAGAATGAGACTCACAGACCCAATGCCAAGGTCACAGACAAAGGTCCAGGCATAGGACTGTACTTAGGGCCTGAAGCCCCAAAGAACAGGGTAAACAACTTATTCTGATTTCCCCTAACTTTCCCAGAATGCCCTCAGTTCTAGACACTTTGAGACAGTCAGTCACCAGGCTAAGGACAGAGTTGGCCAGAAAGGGGTCTGTGCTCAAGCATTTGGGATTTAGGAGGAGCGTCAGAATGGAAGCCTCTGTCGGCCTCCTACCTGTATAGTGAGAGGGTCCAGGCGGACCTGTTACCTGACTATCTTGCAGGGCAAAGGCTGGGCTGACAGGTCCAGCCATATCCACACCACCTCCCTGAGAATCCGAGCTTGAAACAGAAGCTTGAACACCAGGTAGAAGCAGATACTTACAGACAGATCTGTAATTCATTCAAAGCGAAACAATTCAACCCACTCTGTAAGGACCCCCAAGCTTTATACACTCACACTCATTCCACAAATAAATACATATAAAAGAGCTATATCTTCTCAGGAGTTCATGACTTTTCTAGAGTCATCTCCTTTAATGGATCTTCCACAAGAATGAACAAGAGATACTCTCATTTAAAAGAAAAGAAAGAGGAAAAGGTTATCAGCTAGTAGAGAAGAAATTCTGATTTTAGCATAATGTGACTTAAAAGGAAGTGCTACATTTTGCCAAACAGCTGGCAATGAGCTTCTTACCACTATTTTTTTCATAGAAGCAGAAAGAAAGAATGCCGAGACATGGGTGTCCCGTCATTAATCAAGAAGAGGAGAATAATGCTGTCCGTGATATTTTCAAGAAGCGGACAGTTTAATGAGCACAGAGAATCCATTTCTGCAGACTGAGCTCAGGTCACGCCACCCTGTCAAAGTTAGACACGAGATGGCAGGGGGCAGGAGAGGGATAGCCCCAGACCCCATGTGCGATTCTGGAAAGCACAGCCCGAATGGGCGGCAGTGTGGGAATAACAGCCCTCTCGTGGTGTCACCTCTGCAGAGCCCCCTCTCGGGGTGCCACTCACTGCCTCTGCTCTGGAGCACCTTCTGTGCCAGGCCTTGTGCTAAGGCCCTGTGCCAGGCACTTTACGAGGATGATTGCACTGCAACCTCCCCTCAACTCGAAGGGAGGGATTTTGATTATCATCATTTTGCTGATGAGAAAACTGAGGTTCAAGGAAGGGGAGGGGCTGGCCCAGGGTCCCGCTGCCGGGAGGCAGTAGAGCAGGCACAGTCCCAGAAGCTTAATTCAGAGCCCATGTTCCTGGCTGTGTGTCCTGGCCAGGGTGGATGTGGCGCCCTGTCTATGGGGACCTTCCCTCCACCAGGCACTGGGCTGGGTGTGTTTCACCTTCAGGGCATATCACTCCATTGCTGTCCTGGAAGGGAAGGTCTGCTATTGCCCCCACTTCCCACTCAGAGCAGTGAGGAGACTGGCCCAGGTCTCAGAGCAGTGTGCTTGGGAGGCTGTAGTGTGTCCCACTGGCTCACTCCACTCCCAAGAACTCATCCTGCGGGAGCATAGTCCCTGCGGCACACACCCACCAGCACCTACCCGCTCTCCCTCCCGCGACCCTGCAGCTCTCGAGCACCCGCCTCCTGTGCCGCTGCCCAGTTAGTTCTCCTCCAGGCTGGCTGCTGACCGCCCACTTGGGGCAGTGTTGTTGGCTGGTCTGAGATGACTCGCAGCCGGCTGACAGGGTGGAGCCAGCCCTCCCGTCCAGGCAGCCTGAGCCTTAACAGGGGCCGCCCTGAGATGCCCGCCCGTGAGTGTCCAACACGGCCTCTTAAGGGTAAGACCTCCGCTGTCATGTTATCAGGCACGATGCCCTTGAGGGACAGAGGTGGCACCGAAGAGTTCTTTATTCTCTGCGGGCTGGGGCTGGCGAGCTGGGACAGGCCACACCCTGCTCTAGACGTTAGTATCTCTGACACCAAGGTGATGGATTTGAGCTCTCTGCAGGAGCCGTCCCAGCACCAGGTCTCTAGGAATCCTTGGCCTTTGATGTGGGTTCTATTATACCATTTCCACAATCCAGGGTGGCCATGACCTGTGGGACGTCAGGGAGAGGCCAGAGAGCCAGGCTCCTGTGTCTTTGAGCTGCCAGCACTCTCCCCATGCGTCCCCCCAGGCAGCACCTCATCCCATCTCCCTTTCGCACTCTTACCCCTGAGCCTTTCATCTAAACCACTCTGTACCCATCGGCCCTCCATCTCTTCTCCCTGCAGCTTTGCAGCTTTTGACATGCTCTTCGGCTCACCGCCTTGACTCAGCCCTTGGATCCTAGACCGGCCTGGCTTTCTCAGCTCCAGCGCCCCTCCCTGCGTTGGCCGTGACTCAGTTCTCCCTCTCTCCTCTGTCCTAGATGCCAAGGCTCCACACCAGCCGCCCCGCCCCAAGCACAGCACTTCAGGAGAGGACCCAGCTCCTGTCACTTCAGACTGCACAACAAAGGACATAAACACCCAGGTCCACCCTGGAGGGCCCCGCGCACGAAGCCTCGGCTACTGTGGGGGTTTTGCTTCCCCCTCCCACCAGCTGGCAAGGCACCTGCATGCGGATCCTTTGTGCACGTGAATAGAAGCTCGGGTCCCTGGCAGATGTGCT
Organism: Eonycteris spelaea; assembly: GCA_003508835.1. Taxonomy (NCBI): domain Eukaryota; kingdom Metazoa; phylum Chordata; class Mammalia; order Chiroptera; family Pteropodidae; genus Eonycteris; species Eonycteris spelaea. The sequence continues at coordinate 11,891,881 of PUFA01000006.1, forward strand.
CAGGCTTCGGTGGCACTGAAATTGCTGTTCCGCAGGCAGCTCCTCCCTTTCATTGCCTGGCCCCTGGCTCTCTCGCTAATGCCTCCTTTTGTGCTGCTGCAAATTGTTTTCAGTTCCAGCAAAAAGTCGGTCTCTGGCTTTACATAAAGTCCACCCTCTGGGCCCTGGAGGGCGGCTTTTTCACCTGCTTCCCCTCCTTCCTAGCCAGGCACTAAGTCCTCCCTGTTTGAGCCACAGAAGAAGGTGGCATGGCACCTCGGAGATGACATAAAGAGGTCTCTCCCGACGGCCGTGCCACCAATACAGTGGGCCCATCCCATGTTCACCGAGGAATGAGCCACACGACCTTCGTGGTAATGACGTTGATGGTAACCATGATCACGGAGGCCTTCCCGTGGGCTGGGCGCTGAGCTGGGCTCTTTCTGGGCACTGTCTCTCAGTGCTCAGTGGAACTCTATGTATAAAGGGAGCGCGATTACTGTCCCCATTCCTCAGGGAACTCACTGAGGCTTAGAGAAGTACGAAACTCATCCTAGCCCACACAGCTAGGAAGCAGTGGAACACGTCACACTCCTGTGCATGTGATGCTCCAGCCCCTGTATGTACCTGGGATCCCCACACCAGCGAGCCTTGCGTTTGGCTCCAAGGACACACTCCTTGTCTCACTGATGACACAATCCCTGTGTGCTTTAATGAAAAGCCTCCAGGAGCACAAGATACATGTCTAGCAACAACCATCCCATAAACACAGCTAATCCTGACCCTTAGGTATTTCATATACAGCCTTTGGATTTAGCGATGTACCTGCCTGCAAATCCAACCAATAACCCCCTCCACTTGTGCCCCTCCAGGCCCAAGTTGCTGTTTGGTGAAATGATCAGTGACTGACATGTTCCCTGAGTGCCCCACACCCACCATGGCGACCACAGGCACCAGAGGACCCACTGCCCTCTGCTCCTCTCTCCTTTGATCTCATTTGCCTGTTAGCAACATTCCCTTCACGCCCACCGCCTGTCCCTGGCAGAGGAAGCCGGCCTTCTTTATCAGAGGGAGAAAATAGACAGAGATGGTTCTGGCTTCATCAGCTCCAGCGTGGGGTATCCAGGATGTGAATTGTGTGTTCCCAGTGCTTCATCACCCTCTGTTACTGTCCTATCTTTATTCGTTCTGGCAAATTAAGTTAGCACTGTCTTTCCAATCTCTGTTCTCCAGGAAGAATTCAACAACATCAGCAAAGAAGGGACTGGCCATGATAGGGGTGCTCGATGTGCTTTCAACCTCAGCCCCCGGTATCCGAAAGGCCCACTGCCCAGGAAAACGCCAGGCAGGCCCCCTAGGATGTGGTTTGGGGCACCCAGGATGAGACATTTGTTTCTCTCTCTCTCTCTCTCTCTCTCTCTCTCTCTTCTCTCTCTCTCTCTCTCTCTCTCTCTCTTCTTTTCCTTCAATCCCAGAAGAGGAGGAGAGTCAGCAGCCCTCCCCCGTGCTGGTGCTGCTTACTCAGGGGCAGGAACATTGCGAGAGGCAGGTACAAGGATCCCTATTTCACAGCGGTGGACGCTGAGACTGAGAGAGGTCCGGTGACTCCCCACAGGCATGCAGCCGTCAGGGCATTTGGGCTGGGGCGGCCCGCCTCCCTCGTGGGGGCTCCCTGCTCAGGGGCTGTGTCTTGTCCGTGGTGGGAGCCTAGCAGAAGCTTGTTGAAGGGACATGGGTCATGCCGACTTCCAGCCCTGCAGCTCAGAATCAGCAGAGAAAACCAAGAGGCTCTGAGGCCTGGGCTTGGTGAGCAAATGTGGGGCAGGTCCTTCTATCAGTAGGCCTGGTTCAAGGCGAAGATGGGAGAAGAGACCCTTGCTTGTTGCAGACAGATTCCATATGTCCTTTTTCGTTAAGGGCACACAGGCAGAAGGCAGAGTGTGTCTGGGTGGCTGGACCTGGGAGAATCAACTTCTCTACTCCGGGCTCTTGTGAGTCAAGTCAGGAGGCGGTGGAAGAAAGAGGGGTGTGGGCGGGGAGAGGGGGTGTGAGCTCCCAGCAGCATCTGATGCTCGGGGCTGCAGCTCCTGCCTCTCTCTCTGTTCCCTCATCTCCAGCTTTTTCTCACTGCATCTCTGTGCATATTAATCTCTCCCTATCTTTTTTTTTTTTGTCTTGCTATCTGTGCCCCGTTTTCTTCTATACCCCCACACTCCATTTTTCCCTCTGCCTGTCTGAATTGTATCTCTCTCCCTCCATCTCTGTTTGGCTATGTGTGTTGGGCAGTGGTGGGGGTGTGTGAGGCTATTTCTCATTCTCTCTTTGCCTCTGTCACACTCCCATTTTTATACTTCTCCCAAAGCCTCTTTTTCTTCATCTCTGTATGTATGTTTATGTGTACGTGTTTCTGCTTCTTTCTTTTAAAGTATTTTTCTGCCTTTATCTCCCTTTAGGCATTTCTTTTGCGTTGGGTTTTTTTGTTTTGTTTTGTTTTGTTCTGTTCTCACACTCTGTGAATCTTTTTCCTTTTTCTCTCTCCACTTTTCTCTCTGTGCTGGCCATCATCTTTCTCTCTCCCCCACCCTTCATCCACCCTTGTACTTGCTTCTTCTCTGTGGGGTGAGGCCCTCTCTCTCTCCTCCCCATATTAGCTGCTGATATCAACAGGGACACCTGAGAACTTGTGATCAGTGGGCCCCAAGATCCGAGGGAGGATCCATCACGATTTGGGGCAGGCAGGTGGCTCTCAGCAGATATTCAGGGAAGGGACATGTTGCACATCTGAGGGTGACTCTGAGTTACCTCATCCAGAGGTAGTGAGAGAAACACTAGGCCTGTCTCTGCCCTTCCTGTGTGAACTTGGAAGTCACTCAACTTCTCTGACCCTCAGTTCCTTCACTAGCAAAATGGGACTGTGGTAAAGATTGAATGAATTAATTGCTGTAAAATGGAAGACCAGTGCATAGCTTAGGGGCATAATAAATGGGGGTTGAGTCAAGGCTCACAGGCCGCCCTGGCGTGACCAGAGACCCACAGGTGGACGCTGGACAGAGGAGCTGCTGGAGGTCAGGAAGGTGGCACAGACAGGCTGTGGGGACATCAGACAGCAGGTACTATACAGGGAGGACAACAGGAGGTTGATTTCAGTGTCCCCTCCTTGGCCCGGCTTGGGGCCTCTCCCTACCTCACATCCCAGTACTCTGGGGAAAGACACCCCCACAGGCTTCATGGAGATAGAGAGCTGGGGACAGGGCTCAGGCTGACAGAGTGACCAAGGTCCTTGAATCCAACCTGTTATCAGGAGGGAGTCAGGGCTGTGCTGGGAAGCCCCTCCTCATTAGTCCACCCACACAGGGGCCCTCATGATCCTCAGGGGCCAGTGGGGCTTCCCAGACCAGGTCCCCAGGTTCAAGTGCAGGCCTTCCCCACCCCAGCTACATGCTCTGCAGCAGGTTCTTCTCCTCATTGAAGCTGTATCCCTATCAGTAAAGCAGGGATGAGGGTGCATCTCCCCCGGGACGCTGGAGTATTCAGTGAGATCCAACAATGCAATCTACCAACACACAGTAGGCCTTTAATCTGCTCGTCCACCTACCTTCAACACCCAGGCTGGATGAAGAAATAGAAGTCCAGACAGTAAGGAACTTTCCATGAGGGGAAAGAGCCCATCTTCTATGATTGTTTAGTCATGACTCTTTCCCACTCTATGGCCTTCAGAGCAAGCAGGGCTTGCTGTGTGCAAGGCCCTGGGAAAGCTTTACTCTTATCTTAGAGCACATAGTAGGAGCTCACAAAGGCCCATTGTTATTCCTACATTAGAATATTAACACACAACAACGATGTATTGAGCACTGGGCTAACCATTTCACTGGCTTGCATAGTTGCTTAAGTTCTCCTAGCCTCAGTTTCCCTATGTGTGCCTTGAGATCATGGCACTTGCTTCATGGCTGCTCTGAGTAGCAGATGAGGTTGTGGTCTGCCACACCAGGAGCTAGACCCACGTCAGGTCATGTCCACGTCTTCATCAACCCCTGGCTGTGCCTGGCCCTGGCTGTCAAGCTTAAAGTGGGACTTTGCCTGGCTACTGGGGCCCTCTGCTCTCAGCAGTGGGATTTTGTTTTCTGCCCAGTATGCCCCAGGGCCCGGCTCAGATGCAGCCTTCCCCATAAAGCCTGACTGGCTCCCAAGCAGACCACCTTTGCCTGGGTCCGAAGCTCTGTCTAGACCCTCCCTCAGCCTAAATCTGACTTCACGAATGACAGTGATGACAACAGTCAAAATCATAAGGAAAATAATGGTGACCTGTGCAGAGCCATCTCTCTGTTGGGAACCACAGTCAGCGCCCACCTGTCTCATCTCACTGGGTCCTCACCAGACACAACTATTATTGTTCCTGTTTCAGAGCTGATGAGACCCAGGCTCAGAAAGGTGGTTGTTGTCCAAGGTCACACAGCCAGGAGGTAGCTAAGCAGGCCCTGGGAAGGTGGCCTGTCCCCCTCCCTCCCACTCCTGACCTGTGGGTTCCTGGAAAACAGAACTCATAACCACCTGCCTCTGGTCGGCACCAGCACCAGCAAGGCCACTGAGGCCCAGTGCAGGGCCTGGCGGACACGGGAGGGTGGCCTCCACACTCTGACCTGCAGGAACTAGGCGTGAGGAGACCTGATTCGGGCCTGGATTCAGCTATCACTCAGGGTGACTCTGGGCAGGTCACTTTTCCTCCTTGGGCCTCAGTTTCTCCATCTGTAAAACAGAGACATCAGAGTTCAGAATATGTTTCTTGGTTTTCCTAGGTTGAATTCCCTAATCTCTGCCCCTGATTCTGACAGATGATACCCAGACACTCCTCCTCCTCTGAGTCTTTAACAGCGGGTGGATTGGCCCCACCCTGCACCTGACATATTCTCCCTTATCCCCAGACACTGTGGTGTGGACCTCTGGGACCCTCAATCTGGGGCTGGCTCTCCCCTGGGGGGGTCTGCACTGCACCAGACGGTACATGAATAAACAGCTGCATTATTACTTTTTTTTTTTTTTTTTTGGTCTCAGGTGGCAAGGAATGTAAGCATGTTTTTGGATTAGAATCAAGATAGAGATGTCATGGACTAGATTGCAAAAGTCACAGGAATTTTACAAGTAAACATAAGATTTCAAGGGTTCTTCCCCAGGAAAAGTTAAGAAACACTGGTGGAAAAAGATCTTTGGAAGCACAAGAGAGGGGCTCGTCCCCTTTGCCACCCCCGCACAGCTGTGCAGCCTTGGGCAACTGTGTCACCTCCCTGAGCCTCAGTTTCTTCATCTGTTAAATGGGCAGAGGTGTTCGTTCTGCGTGAATAGGAACTGGGGCCCAGGGTGTCCTGGCAGGTAGACTTAGGCATTGTTTCTGCCATAAGTACCTTTTTGCAATATTCAAATACATTGGATTAAAAAAGGAGAAGAATTTATTTCAGGAGGCAGGTGCCTGGAGGTAAAGAGGGGAGCACGAAGATGAGGGAGAGGATGTGTGTGTCATGCTCTTTCCCTTCCCTGTCTCAGGCAGGGAAGAGTTCTGATTCCAAGGGAAGAAGGGGAAGGCCAGAGCGCGGCTGTGTCCAGAGATGCTGTGCGAGGCTCGGCACCCACGTCATGCTCCTTGGGACCCAGGTAGTATCTAGAGTCAAGAGATGGGCATCTCTCTGGAGCGGGCCACTGACTCAGCTTCGGCTTTCTGAGGTCACTGCCTATTCGAGCAGGGAGAGCCCCAGCCTGCAGCAGAAGTTCAGGTCCCTGGAGACACTGACGCCGGTGGCAGAGGTGGGAGGCTCTGCTGATGACCTGTAGGGAGGGATCCGCAGTCCAAGAAGAGTGCAGTGGAGAACTCAGATATAATGGAGGAGACTCAAGCAGGAAGTGAGGGTCTGTGCTCATCAGGCAGGTGAAGGGCTATTATCTGGTGTTAACACGGCCCATTTATTTCTTGCTCTGAGAAGTTCTGATTACAAGGAGCATAATTTACTCTTCTCAGAGCAGCACATTCCGAGGGATGCTTTGTGCTGAGATCGCTAACAGGTGCTTTTAGAAAAAGATTCTATCATGAAATCTGCTTGAGTAACTACATTTGGGTTTTTTTTTTTTTTTTTTTGTTTTTTATCCTCCCCCCTCCTCTTAACAACCTAAAATATGAAGGGCGTATAGCAGCACACATTTCTCTTTCTCACTCATGGGTCTGTGGGCTGACTGGTGGGCAGATCTGCCTCAGGCTTCGGGTGAGCTCTGGAGCTGCTCTTCAGGCCTCTCCTGGAACAAGCAGCTCCATCTTCTCACAGTCTGCAGTCAAAATGCAAGAAAGGCAAGCGCATGGGTGAGTGATGCCTCTTAAGGCCTCCCTCAGCTCAGAACTGGCAGCTATCTCTTCCACCTGTGTTCCGTTGGCCACCACGAGTCTCATGGCCACTCTCAGCATCAGGGGGTCAGGGAAATGAGCTGTGCCTACTCCAGCACTCTGTCTGCCAGGTCACGAGGAGGGTTGCGGGGGAAGGGATTGGGAACGAATGCCATCTTCCTCCTTAATATTGTAGACTCAGGCTCCCCTTGCAGAATCACAGAGCACCCAGGCCCCAGGTGTCTTCAAGGGGTTCCCCAAATTCTCCTGGCTCTTTTTCCTTAGTATTCAGTGAACTGACTTAAGTCCCATTTCCTGGACTGTGGACTATGAGGGGCCTCTCTAAGTGTCAACAGTTTCCCCAGGGCTCAGGGTCCTGAGATTCTCCTCCCTCTGGTTTTCTGATTCTGCTCAACATGAGCCCTCTCCTTCCTGTGCTGTTCTCACTCCGCCCACCCTACACTAAACTTAGGGTCCAGGGCTGGAATACCCCAAACCTCCCTCCTGCCTGGCTAAACAAAGGGCCATCTATTTTGAGTTTCTATCTTTTAATAGTATTGCAAAACACTATTAAGATTTTATGATTATTGTCATTGTTTTTATTGTTGTAGTTTTGCCTCAAACATGATAAAATTCTCACCCCCAACTTCCCCACCTGTCTCCGTATGGCCAAAGAGAATTCTACAAAGATTTATCTCCCATGAGCCCCCTCACCCCACCAGCTGGCCCTCAGGCACCTGGGAGTTTTTCTTCCATCCTGCCGTGCATATTAGCACATGAAAAGTGTACTTGGTCCTGGGAGGGTCTTTCCTGGACCATCTATTGTCTATCATCTGACAGTGGTGGGTGTGGGAATTGCCTTGTAGGATTCAGGGTGCTTGTGAGGATTAAGGAAGGAAATTGTGTCAAAGCCTCTGGGCAATAGGAACCCAGTCAGTGTAAGTTCTCCTTTTCTTTAGAGAACATCCCACCTTAGGGTGAACCAAAAATTATTGTCCAAGCCAGAACATTTGTGAGTACAAGGGGACCCTGTTGTTGATTACATCCAGATAGCAGGCATGAACAGGGACTGTCCCAGGCCAAGTGGGACTTGTGGTTGGTTGCCTTACCGCACCCTGGACCTTATCACAGACTCTGGTTCTTCCATTCCCTCCCTCTGACCTCCATGATGGCCTCACACTCACCCAAAGAGCATTTGGCTGCCTCCTGGCCATGGGTGAGGCCCTGGGATGGACAGGGTCTGTGGGAACTATTCAGGACTCAGACTCTGACAGACCATCCAGCCCTACCTTACGCCTCTCCAGGTAAGTCTGCACTCAGGGCTGGAACACAGGCACGTGCCTGCCAGACTCCAGCTTCTCCCCTCCACCATGACCTGGTCTTGAAAACGATCTTCTTTGGCTGTTTTCGACAATACAATTAAGGCCCCTAGGAGATGTTCATTCCCCCAAGGGCCCCATCTGCAGAGCCTCTTGACCCACTCCACCCACACTGTGCAGCATCTGACCCTTCCAAGCCTCTGCGAAGAGGTCACCTGACTTCCCTGGATGAGCTGGGTTGAGGCCGGGTAGTGTGGAGATGTGGGAAGAGCTGGACAGACCTGGTCAGACCTCATTCAGAGCCCGGCTCTGCCACTGTGTGACTTAGGGCAGATCACCCCACCTCTCTGAGCCTTGGTTCCCTCACGTGCAGGGCAAGTATAATCACACGTGTCTCCTAGGATCGTTATGAGAATCCAGTGGGTCGCTTTAAATCTGAGAGTCTCATTTCTGGTCCCACAAGGTCATTCCCACCAGTTTCTAAGCAAATGCATACATACAATCGCGCATGCATGTGTGTGCACGCGCATGCACACGCACCAGACACGTGCACTCACACCCCTAGAATACATCTAGAATGCGTTTCCTCTGCCTCTCTGGTTCCCAAATCCTCCCTGTACTTCAGGGGGTCAGCTCAGACCCCCCTTTCTCCAGGAAGTTTTCCCCAAACTAGTTAGAGAATTTACTCTTCTGGATCATCCGCCCCCAGGCACCTCTTGTAGGTGACCCCTCCCCATGCTGCAATCCCAAGGCCTCGAATGGGCCTCCACAATGCCCCGTTCTTCACTTTGTCCCTCCATGTGATTTATCCAATCATGCAAGAATAAGGTAACGAGCCCTTACAATGTGCCAGCAATGTACTAGGCAGTGGTGATCCGATCTGAATGAGATTTGATTCTTCCCTCAAGAGCTTTAGGTGTGTAAGGAGAGACATCTGCTTCACCTTGACCCTTACCCTTGATCAGTGAGAGAGACCAATCCAGAAGGGCCTTTTTGGTGGAGAATCCTGGGCTATAACAGGAAGATGATCCTACAGCATCTAGAGGCCTCAGCTCACCTGCACTGGTTCAGAGAATTTCCAGGCTGGGGTCCTAGCGGGATGGTGGAGACAAGTCCCCTTTTTCCTCCAGCAAGGAGGGAGTGCTGATCATAGCTCACTTGCTGTTCCAGGGCCTGATTACCTGTCAAGTTTCATTTGAGCTGTTGGTCTCCCAGAGACCCCCTCACTCCCCACCAGACAGTACTGATGGCAACTGAGGAGCTGCTGCCCCGGGGTGCAGGGAGACAAATTACTTCTCCCCTTCCTCTTGTCTGATCTAGCAGGTGGGCAAAGCGACATCTCAGTTCTGCCAGACCTGATAACCAGACTGTCATGGTCAAATTGGCCCTAGGAGGTGAGCGGCGAGGATTCTAGGAAATTGTGGAGATTGTCTGCAACGTGGGCCATCTCAAATTAGATTGCCTCGGTGAGCGATTTCAGGCTCTGTAAATTGCATCTTGAGCTCTTCTTCCCTGACCCTCGGTAGGACCTGTCACTGTGCTTCTCTCAGACTCCATCTCCTAAAGCTCGCTCTGAGACCATCACCCTCGGGGACAGCTGGGTCTGGGCTTGCATCCCTGGGTAGTCACTGACTGGGGTGTGACGACAGATTCCTTCATGGCAGCCTAGGAAAATGGGGATAATAATTGTTTTAATTAGATCTACTTCTGTTACAAAGGGGAGACATTCAAATTGGCTTTAGCCAGTAAAGGGAATTTAGAAGCTTATGTAATGAGAAGTCCAAACGAATCTAGTTGTGGCTGGAACCAGGTGCTCATGTGAGGTTGTCAGGCATCCATCACACCCCATCTCTTAGCTCTGATTTCCCCTCCTCCTGAATGCCCCCAGCAGCTTCAGTTCTAGAGCACTTTGCTTGCCCAATATTCCAACAAAGTCCCAGGATGGAGTCTTTCCATTGTGTCTACCTCCAACCAATTACGGTGGCCTTGTTCCCATGACACAGGATGCTAGCCATGACTTTTCATATTTGTACACCTAGAATGCCCCCTTCTTCACCTTCTGATCTGCATCTCCAGATCATCCACACCGAGTTCAGCCCACTCCTCACTTGTCCAACCCATCCCCCAGTCTAGTTCAGGTTTCCCTGCTCTGAGTCCCCATTGCATTGTCTTGAAATACATCACATTGTGCTCTTGGATTTATGTGCAGATTTTGATTTCACTGTGAATGCAGTGAAATTCAAGGTAAGGGTCCAGTGTTGCCTAGCACCAAGCACGGGCTCAGGTACACAGTAGGTGCTCAATAAATGTCTGCTGAAGGAGGGAATGGTTAGTAGGGCCTGGGAGGCTCTGGCATGCATTCAGATGGTAGAGGATTAGGGCTCGCACTAAAAACTTCCTCAGAGGCCCTGGGAGAGAAGGGATCTGACATAAGACACATTTAGCAGGAGACGTGTGGTCAACGCAGTCCTCTGCCTACCCCAGGCTCTGCTCCAGCAATCTACTCCAGGTAGCTCCACCTCCCTCAGCCTTGAATTCCCAGTCACCCACCTATCATCCCCCCCTTGGGGAGTCAATGAGATATCAATCTCAAAACTGGGCTAGAATTCCCTTTTGCCTCTGGAAATTGCACCCAGTTGCTCCCAGTGAGAAGAGCTCTAGCAAGGACAACATCTGTTCCAGGGTCTTGGAAGAGCCCACACTTTCGCAGCCCCAGAAGGAGGGCGAACAGAGCCCCGGTTTCTCAGCCTGCTCCTCCACATATGGCTTTGCCATCTTGGGCCAGGCTTTGCCCTCTCAGTGGCTGCTTACCTTGCTGGAAAATGGAGATAAACTGCTGTGTTAGTTTCCTAGGGCTGCTGAAACAAAGTACCACAAATGGGGTGACTTAAAACAACAGAAATGCATTTTCTCACCGTTCCGGAGACTAGAAGTCCAAAGTCAAGGTGTCAGCAGGGCCATGCTCCCTTCGATGTCTCTAGGGGAGAATTTGTCCTTGCCTCTTCCGGCTTCTGCAGCCCTGGGTGCTCCTTGGCTTGTAGATGCATCACTCCTGTCTCCGCCTCCATCTTCACGTGCCCTTCTCCTCGTGTGTCTCTGTGCTCACGTTTCCCTTTTCTTGCAAGGATACCAGTCCTCTTGGGTTAGGGCCCCCTCTGATGCTCTCATCTTAATTTGATTACATCTGCAAAGACCCTCTTTCCAAATAACAGGTACTGGGTTAGGGCTTACTATATCTTTTTGAGGGACACAATTTAACCCATAACACCCTCACATGGGTTCCTGAGACAGGTAAGGAATGTGCGAGTGCTGCATGATTGTGGGACTTTGTTAAAATGAGGAGCCTGGACTGGCTTCTGTTTTGAGGTCCTGCCAGTCCATGACTCTGTGCTCTTGGATTTCCTAGTTCCTGCAAAGGTGGCCCTTGTCACTCAGAAACATTTTCCTTCCTTCAGGAGAGGAGATGAGATGAATTGGTCGTGTCTCCTGGTTTGCTGGCTGTCACATTGCATGCAGGCTCCAAGCTTGACCACTTGGTCACTGTAATCGAACACCCGCTCAGAGCTCGCACCTTAATGAGGCTCTTCTCGGAGACTCCAGCCATCACCTCAAACCTTGTTTCCCTTTGCCCTCGCTGTCACAACCAGGAGAAAGGCGATGGTCAAGTTGTCTGTCCACCAGAGGAAAAGTTGTTGAGGTGAAATTCTCAAGGGACTGTCTTTCTAAGGGAATATTGACAGTGGTCCTCACATATCTTCTACATTCTTATGGCTGTGTATGATATTACCTGCAGTGGCTTCTTGAACCCAGATTTAAGAAATGGATTGAAGAATTCCTTGAGAAAGATGACGTCAGGTCAGCCTGTGAGAAGAAACCATAGACAATTCACCATACAGGTAGCTTAGTGTAAACAAATTTTGAACAATCCTCAATGGAGCTTGTGCCCAAGGTACGATACACCAGATATTCCTGTATTTCCCAGCATCCCTTGCAATTAAGTTGTCACCATATGACTAGTTTTGGCCAGTTCATCATTTCCCCCTTTTATAGGTCATCCTTTTGGTGTTAAGTCTAAGAACTCTTTACCTAAGCCTTAGAGCATGAAGATTTTCTTCTATATTTTCTTCTAAAAGTTTTGTTTTACATTTATATGTATGATCCATTTTGAGTTATGTATGAATGTGTCAAGGTTAATTTTTTTTGCCTATGGATGTGAAATTGCTCCAGCAAGGCTTGTTGAATAGGCTATCCCTCCTCCATTAAATTACTTTTGCACCTTTGTCAAAAATCAATTGAGCATATCCACGTGGGTCTATTTCTGGATTCTCTTTTCTGTTCCATTGATCTATGTGTCTATCCCTCTATTAACACCTCAGTGTCTTGATTAATGTAGCTCTATAGTAAGCCTTAATGTCAGGTAGAGTGATTCCTCCCATTTTCTTCTTTGTCAAGATTGTTTTAGCTGTTCCAGGGCCTGTTTTTTACATATAATTTACATATAAACATGTCTATGATAACAAAAAAGTTGCTGGGATTTTGAGAATTGTCTTAAACCTGTTATAAGATTGGTGAGAATTGACATCTTTACTTTGCTGAGTATTCAAATCCATGAACGCCATCTGTGTCTCCATTTATTTAGCCCTTTTAAACTTTCTTTTATTGGTAATTTATAATTTTTCCTATATAGATTTTGTACATGTTTTGTTAAGTGTATAGCTAAGCTCAGTGTTTCATTTTTTTGCTATAATTATAAATGGTATTGTGCTTTTAATTTTGGTTTCTCTGTGTTTTGTTAGCTTAGAGAAATGTGATTGGTTTTTGTGTATTAATTTTGTATCCTGAGATCTTGTCGAATGTACTTAGTTCCAGGAGATAGTTTGTAGATCCCCTAGAATTTTCTACATAGACAACTATCTCATCTGCAAATAGAGATAGTTTTATTTCTTCTTTTCCAAACTGTATGCCTTTTATTTCTTTTTCTGCCTTATCACAGTGTCTATAAATTCCAGTACTGCATTGAATAAAAGAAATGGGAACAAACATTCTTGCTTTGTTCCTAACCATGGGCAGAAAATATTCAGTATTTATTTATTTTTTTTTATTCAGTATTTCATCACTAAGTAAGTTAGCTGTAGGTTTTGTGTAGATATTCTTTATTTTCTTGAACATGTTTAAATTGTGTGTTAATTCTCTTTAAAAAATTAGTAGAACTCTCCAGTAAAACCAGGTAGGCTCGAAAATGTCTTTTTCAGGAATTTTTAACATTATGAATTTAATTTGTTTGATGGCTATGGAGTTATTCAGATTATTTCATTTTGGCTTAGCTCTGGTAGATCGGGGCTTTTGAGGAATTGGACCAATTCTTCTATTTAATTAGTATAAAATTGTTTATCCGGCGCCTCTACAGTCCCCACTGGTCTCCGCTGGGGGTGACTCAGGGGGCACAAGGGGTTTCCCCAGGCTGGGTGCTAGGCGTCTCTTGGTGGAAGAGGGGTGTGGTAAGATCCCCCTACTGGTGCATCTCACGACCCTGCTGTCTCTTGGTTGGGAAGCAGAGTCTCAGACCCTCAGGGACAGAGAGGCTTGACCTGAGATTTGGACTCAATGAGATGTTAAGAATCTCTAAAGAGCTCCGACGTCAGAGGCTGCTCTGCTGCTGCTCCCAGTCGGAGCTGATCCCCTTGTCTTCTCTCTCCTGACGACAACCATTCTCTGCCGAAGGACTGGCTGGGCTCGGCTCTGACCCTCACCTCAGGTCCCCAGACCGTCCTTCGGACCACTCTTTCTGAACTACAAGTCTGGCCCTTATATGATTTCTGCTGAAGGACAGTGTAGTGGCTGACAGCCTGGACTCCAGAATCCGTGCAGCCAGGTTCAAACCCCAGGTCTACCCGCTAATGGCTGTGTGGACTTTGGTGATTTACCTGACTGCTCTCTGCCTCGGTTTCTTCATCTGCTAATGGAGAGGCGAGTGACCTCTACCTCCCAGGCTCCTTGTTGAATGGTTTATGCAGGCAAGGCGCATAAGACCATGCCTGCTGCATAGTAGATGTTCCATGCATTTCAGGGAGACATGTTCTGCTGGCCTCAGGAACATGCCAGACTCAGGAACACGGCCTGGCTTTCCTGGTTCTACATCATCTGGCCCCTGCAGACTCAAACTAGGTTCCTCTTACTTCTCAAATTACACTTGACCCTGCAGCTGCCCTCTAGTTCCTGAGACACCTGGTTTCACTGTCGCCTCTGACTTGACTGGTTTCTCCTGCCTCCCCTTGGAGAAGCCAGTCTCCCAGGAAGAGCTCCCCACCAGTGCTCCCTCTGCTTGCATGGGTCATGTGTCCTTGTTCTGTGTGCCTGGAGCCCTTATTCATATTTCTGTTGTGGTGGTAAAATTAACTTGCTCAGCACTATTTACTGAACATCTACTATGTGCCGGGCTTTGTGCTGGGGCTGGAGTTTTAGTGGTGAAAATGCGTGCCATATTTCTTGCCTTTGGGGAATAAATGTTCTAGAAACAGGCTGACATCAGCTGCTTTGACAGTGATGCCCTAAGCTCTCCACCCTGTGATAATAACACTCAGGGGGCCTGACAGAAGCGTTTGCTGCCCTGATTTTGAACCAACCAGAGGGTCCAGGGCATGGTGGACAGAGGAAGGAGCCTGCCCTTTATCACTGATGAACTGTTGCTGAAAGATGGAGCTCATCTCTGTGGGCATGTGGACCCCTACTGAGGACCCTGGGATTAGATGGGGGTGACCCCAGAATCAGAGGCAGCCCCGGAGCCCTGAGGATTCCCCAAGTTCAGGGTGCGGGTGGTTGTTGCTATAAGCCTCTGTCAGTGGGGAAGCAGGGCAGCTGGTGAGCTCCCAGTGGGCAGCCAGGCTCCCAAAGAGAGAGGGAAGGGTGGTGGGCTGAGAGAGCTGGTCCTGCTCCTTCTCAAACTCACTTGGCTTTGGGGAGTGGCAGGGTGTCTGGGGGACACCCCTATCCCAGGGATACTAAGGATGAAAGTAAGCTTCCCTCAATGCTAAACAATGAAAGAAAAGCATGATGACTCTACCCTCTGAGCATCGCTCTGTGCCTGACACAGCTGTCACCATCTTACAGAGGAGGAAGGGGAGGCTTAGAAAAATCCACTCACTCCTCCAAACCCCTGGGAAGTGGGAATGGGGAAATGGACTCAGAGATGACCTACTGCTCCTGACAGCGGCCACACCAGGCTTGGACCCTCCTGGCCTTGCTTCCAGCCTCCTGGGGCTCATTCAGCATTGACTAGCTCTGGCCCTCAGAAAGAATTCCTTCCCTCTGCATTCCGCCTGCCTCCTGGAAGATTCTGCCAGCTGGTCCTTGTTTTGCCCTCTGGAGCCACACAGTGAGTTTAATCTCCTCAGTAACTGCAAAATAAATTTAATAAACTCCATTAAAGTGTGTAATCTCATAGACAGGATGCAGAATTTCAGTGCTTCAGTTTTTTTTCTTTTCATAATTACTAGCACCATGGAACTTTAAGGAATTAGAGACTTGACTGGAAATGGGGACAGAAAGTACAAATGAATACAACTCCTGCACAATAAGGCAGGCTGGGATTTGCATTAAATTAGGTGGCAGGTCCATTAACTCCATGGGAACTGACTGTGACCTTTTAGGGTCTGTTTAGGAAACGGGGAAGTGGGGAAAGCAGGGGTGGGGTCAAGTGTGGTGATCTAACGGGTTTGTTAAGTGTCTGAAAGGAACATTGGAGATCTAGGCTGATCCCATTTTCCAGGTGGGACAACATTCCTCTACCACAACCACCTCTCCCTAAACCCCCAAGGAAGGGACCTGACCCAGAACACCCAGCTGGACCAGAACACAGGCCTCCGACCTTCCCACCACACCAGCGAATCCTGGTTCTCCTCAGCTCTGGTGATGAAAGTGGCCTATGATGGCCACACAGTCCTGTTCTCCTCTCAGGCTCTAGGTCATCTGCTCCAAGGGGACATCGTGTTGCCATTTCCCTGGGTTGGCACTGGGATTGAAAGAGCTCATGAATGAGAAAATATTTCAAGTCTAGTGACACGTGGAGGCGAATCATTTAAACACAACTCCGCCCTCTCAAAACAAATGGAAGACAGCTCATAATTAAAAAAAGGGAGAGGAGTGTTTTTTCATTATTATTTAGACCAGAAATTGGCTCAGCCCCATCCTTAAACGCTAAAGCATTTCTGCCAGGTACTGTGAAACGTGGACCAGAACAAATGGGAACTGACAATTCGCACGGGCTTTCTTAAGCCAATTTCCTTAAAATTCAATGCCTCAGATATGGACGCTTTATCCAAAAACCCTTGGTTTGAAGTTCTGAGACCCAGAAAACCTCCAGGCAGAAGCGGTTGCTCTCATGGAGACCCTCAGTGCCATCCCACCTAGGGGACCAGGGGGCTGGGGAACGTATCCTCCAAGGACTCATCCGTGGGGCTGAGGCTGCTCCCTGCTGGGTCATTAACACCTGGCACTCCCAGCCAGCCCTGGAGTAGAAAGCCCCAGTGCTTACAAGGGCCCATCAGCATGCCCTTCAACGGTGAGAGCCAAGGGATATGAGCCATGTACAAATGGCAGGTCGGGGCAGGAGGAAGGGTCCTCACGTCAGGATGTAGAGCAGAGGGCAACACGCGAATGAGACTCTGGCCTCTTTGGTGGGTGTGGCAAAACGTGGCCCTGTCAACAGGATGGCCCTGTTGTGGGGAAGGCTTGGTGGTCTTCGAGAGTCTGGGGATCTTCAAGTGGGCTGCTAAAACCTCCACGGTGGCACCGACCTGGTGCATGGAAAAGTAGTGCTTGGAGCCCATGACCTTGGAGGGCTGGCGGCCATCCCTTCGCTCCTCTGGGGAGTCCTCAAGGGCAAGGTGACCCTGCGAGGGCCCCTCCCTGTGCCGAGCACCCTCCTGTCGCCACCCTTCTCGCCTCCTTCTCCCCTGGCAGGTCAGGGCTCTGGGTGGGGCGCGGGAATGGAAACCTGCAGGGAGCCAGTGGGGAGGGGAATTGCCTTACGACTTCCTCTGTCTTTCCTTCTGCTGGCCCCCCTCTGTCCTCCTCCAGACACAGGCCAGGGCTGCGGCTCTAATTTCCGAGTCCTTTTCGCTTTTCTAGGTCAGAGTTTTATTGCTTTTGGCCAGAGGCCACTTCAAAATTTACACAGCATAAGTAGATACAGCGCGATCTTTACAATGAGTTACGAGGCGCAAATGGAGGACGTGGGTCTGATTTAGCGGCTCATCTGCAATACCTTTCACGTGAGCTCGTCCCGCAGCCGGACCCGCGTTGCGGACGCATCCCCATCGGGTGGCTGGACGTGGTCCCGCTGTCCCAGGCGTGTTCTCGGGGGAGCCCTGAGTTACCCCTGCGGAGGGCTGGCGGCGGCTCCAGGGCCTGGGGAGAGCGGAGTGCCAGGGGACAGTGCCGCGGGCAGGTGAGAGCCCGCTGCCTGTGTTGCGCCCAGTGCAGCTAAGTGCGGCTGTGGGCCAGGAGTTATGACGGTTCAATAAGGTGACACAGGTGACACAGCTTTTAGGGACCTGAAACTCAGGGGTTCCAGAACTTTCCATCAGACTCTAGTTTCCTTGATGGGAAGTGAAGAGGCAAATGTTGGCAGTTAGTTTTGTCTCTCAGTGAACCGCAAACAGGACCTGGAGTTGGGAGGTGAGGCCCTGGAAGTCACGGCAGGAAGAGCCGCCAGGTCGGCCCTGACTGACAGGCTCCCACAAGTCCCCTGAGGCCACGGGTCCTGGGGCTGGATCGAGGCCCGCTGTGGACAGAGGGGCTGCAGGCAGGGCGCATCACTGCTGGGTCAGCTGAGTGACAGACACAAAGGTTTCCGGATTTCTTTTTGTGGCTGCAGGACCCAAAACTGAAGGCGGTGGCTTGGGACTTATCACCTGGTCCCTCAGTCCCTCCTGGAGAGCTGGGTGAGAGGGTCAGCAGGGCCCTCACCCCCAGTACCCCCAGAGGGTCCATCTGTGTCCTCTGGCTCAGAGTTGGGGTGCAGGGGAGGGACAAAGGAATGGTACCGGAGCCGAGGGCAGAGATGGACAGGTTACTCTCGCTCTGAGCCTTACCTGCTGCTCCAGAGGAGGGAAGTGGTGATTTCGGCTGCCTTGCTACTGTGAGGACAGCTTGGGGCAGGCGGGGTGGAGGGCAGCCCTGGCCTGACACAGAGTAGGAGGGTCTGGGGCAGGTGGGAAAGGAATGAGCTACATGGACAGAGGTTCCCAGAGGTTGGAGTGGCAGACTTACCCAGGGAGGTGGGTAGACACAGATTCCCTGGCCCCAGCTCACCACCCAGAGCCTCTTTTCTGGGCTCTGCATGTTAACAGGCCCCTCCCTCATTCATGAGGCTACCAATCATACTCTGGGACCCTGAGGTGTCATCTCAGGTCTTGGGCTGAGAGTGGAGGACACTGAGCAGGCCAAGGATCCGGTGCCTGACTGTTGAAGGAGGCAGAGGCAGTAGTGACACTGGGCAAATCATTGTGAACCTCGGTTTCCTGATCTGAGAAGTCAGAGGTAGTGCTAACTCCTAACAGAGGGTGGCGTGAAGAGTCAGCGAGTGTAGACTATCCTTTCATAAATGTCAGCTCTTCTGCTCCCTCTAAATGCCCTCCCCTCCACTGGACAGCCAGGTCCCCTGCCCTGCAGTCAGCCTCAGGAACAACATGGCTATCACTCAGCTCCAGGGTCCTCCAAGATGCTCCAGGAGGGGAGCAAAGGGGCCAAGCACCAGCCAGTCCACCCCAGGCAGCGTCCTCGAAAATAAACTGTTTTCCGGGTGACCCAAATGAAAAACAGATTGCTTGGAAAGTGCTGTTCAAACAGAATTGCCTGGACTTTTAGCATCAGAGCAGGGGGCATGTGGTAGCCATCTGGCAAAGGTGACAATGATCATAACTAATTAGACCGTCCCCAGATTCCTGACATGACAATCTGTAGGCAGGAGCCAGCTGCCAGTCGCAGAGATGGGGGACAGGGAGGGATTGACCCCGCGCCCGCGTGAACCCCCACCCATGGGAGCTCTGGGAGCTCAGCGGCTCCAGTAGCCTCAGGTGGGGCCGCTCCTTTCAGTGCTCACCCCAAGCTCTTCTCGGAGGGGTTCCCGAGACTCAGACAGGAGGTGAATGGGAAGCACTTGGCATCCGGACTAGAGAGTAACCAAGGTGTAGCAGTGATGACGATGTCACAGATCTCATGTGCTGAGTGCCTCCTGTGTGTCTGGCTGGGATGAAATTTTATGAAGCATATTTAACCCTGATGACAAAGGCGACCACATGGTATCTTGTCCCACCGGGACACTTTGGAGAGCAAAAGGGGACTGTTACTAATGACACCTACCTTCCCTGGGCTTCTGGACAGGCTGGCTCCTCCGCTTCAGGTTTCAGTTCAGATGTCGCCTCCCCTGAGCGCCTCCTGACCGCTCTCTGAAGTCTCAGCCCCACCTCCAGCCACACACTGGCCCCACACTGTTCTGTGTCTCCGTCCCGTCCAGTCCACGGCTCTCTTCTCTTCTCCAGTCAAAATTGTCTTCGCACCCTCACCACCACCTGGCCTGTGTCTGTCACCTCTTCTTATTACCATCTGGGGCTATGAGAAGAAGGGATGGGTCTCTTCTGCCCACTGCTGCACCCCCATGCCTAGAGCAGTGATGGCCTATAGTAGCTGCTTACCAAATGATGGGAGGAAGGCAGGAAGGCAGGAAAGGAGGATGGGGGAAAGGAGGATGGGAGGAAGGGTGGATTGGAGGATGGGTGGTAAGTGAATGAATTAATAAAAAGTTGTGAAGTAAAGGAACAGGGAAATGAGCTTTCTGTATTGGCTTTGCTGGGGCGACAGCTCTCCTAAGGGACAACTCTGTCATCTTGCTCACTTTGCAGGCCTGGGGGACCCGCACAGCTCGGGCCTGGGGACCAGCTCCTCCGTCTGAGTCCCGTGATGCGTCACAGATAGTCTACAGAGAACTCGATTGTCTTCCATGAAACCACACACGGGTCCCCTCCACTGATGACATTACACTGACCGGATCTGGGGAGCAGGAAGTAGCAAGTCCTTCAGATGCCCTAGTAAGCCATATCCAAACTAGAGTGTGGGCAATAACCCCACAGCCATCCAGGGGCCCACCGCCCTGAGTCCTTACTCCACGTTCCTGCTTACTTATGTATGCTAGCCGCTTTCTCCTCTTCTCCATTTTAATTTCATATACAGGGTTGCGAGTTAGCTTGGTAATTTAGTCTTTGGTAACAGAGCAGTCAGTGAACTGTGAATGAATCCGAGGAGTAAGTTATAGCTAGCGATGGAGGCAATGAGTCTTGGGACCACGGGTCTCCTCATTTTGAAGAAAGATCTTATTTACTTGTAAGACACACAGCTGCCTCTTGTTAGGTGGAGGCATAGAGTTCTCTTGCCGTCGTAGGGGAATTCGGAGATGTGTACAAAGATGTGTGCACCATGCCGGTAATAAATTTATTGCCTGTCAGCTCCAATTCACCCTTTGTTGACTGATCTGTGGAAGTGGAAATGGGCCTCACTATTTTCCCCCTTTTCCGATTGGTGTAATACCAACCTTAGTCAGTAGGGGGCAGTGGAGACACATTGCAGGAAGGAGGGCGCTTTCTTCCCAGCGCTGGTATAATCCCTTGCTCAGCAGGCTATTGCAACAGCACTGGGAAGCCCAGGTTTCATAGCGTACATGGTTGTTTTAGCAATGGGCAGTTCTGTAAGACATAGGTGGCTTATCCAGCATTTACTCGCTGCAGCACCAAGCTCCCCCAGCACCCCGTTCCTGCAGTGCCGGTGGCTTCTCCAGGACCTGATGGTGGTCAGCAACGCCCAGCGGCCCTAAGTTTCTTCTAGCAACCCACTGAAGTGGTTTCAGAGCAGAGTGTGTCCGGCGAGTCACCTCCCTACAAACAGCTTCCCCTGGCATCCAAAGAGTGAATTTCTGGCAAGTGCCACCTGTGTAGCATCCCGGTGACTTCTCTGCCACTCAGTGAGCCACAGCTGTGCCCTCTGGGTCAGGGTCTTGATCTCAGCCCTGGGCCTCTTCCTTGGGCGTCCTCCCTGTGCTCCAGAGGTAGTGGCTGGTCTTTATATTTGCCTTTCGGCACCAAACAGCATTCTCTTCTTACTAGGTAATCCCTTCTGACTCTGCACTGAAGATTCGGTGTGTCACTTTCCCTGTTCACATTCTTGTGTGGGTCTGTCTCCTGGTGGGACCCTCGCTGATGCATCTGGGCTGGGGGACAGGTGGAGCACCCTGCAGGGTGGTGGGAAGTGGGGAAGTGTTCAGGGACCTTGAAAGCCTAGCTGTGTTCAGCCACCTGCAGGGCTGGGGAGGAGGTTGAAAGAAGTGGCTGAATCAGAGGAGGGGACATAGGTCCCAGCTCTACCACAGAAGAGTGTGTGACCTTGGGCCTGTCATCCCCCCGCTGGGCCTGTCATCCCCCCGCTGGGCCTGTCACCTCCTTCCTTGGGCTTTGTGCCAGCACTTTGAATCAGTACGCGAGACTCAGAGGGGCGGGGCTCACTTGGACTCTCCCCAGAGTGCACAGGCCTCCTGAGAGGGTCCCCCACCCGCCATTCATCCTCCAGCAGCCAACTTTCCCTGTGCAGGGCTTAATTAGTGGGCTCAGCCAACCAAGCAAGCCTGAAATCCTGAGACTTGGGCTGTGAACTCCTGAGTCAGCCGGTCCCTCAGTGGCAGATGTGGGCAAATGTGGGGGGCGGGTGGGAGGCAGTGCCAGCAGGAGCCAGGCGTCCCAGCCGGCCCACTGCCAGGGTTAAGATGGGGCAGGGCGTAATTATTCTGGGAGACTTGGTTTCTTTAAGAGTTCTCATTTTATCCCCTTTCATAAATCTTGACTGAGTGCCCGTACATGAGGGGCACTGTGCTGGGGCTGGGGCATCAAGGGAAGCGACACAGACATGGCTACTGACCACCGGAGGTCAGAAACCAGCGAGAAGGTGGACATGAATAAACTAATCACCCGTAATACTGAAATGCCTAACGGGGCAAGTGCTCCGGGGAGTTTGGAGGGGGCTGCAATGGGAGCGAACTCAGACCAGCCCCTTCTCCGTCTGCATCTCATTTTCCTTGTCTGTAAAATGGGGTCATCGTGCATTCACCCCAAGGGGGGTGCTGTGGGTGAAAGAAATCTCACCCGTAAATGCTCAGCATGTGCCTCCCACACAGTAGGTGCCCCCACATTGTCATTATTATTATGGTTATTTTTTCCAAGTTTTTTTCCTCAGACGCGTGCACATCAGTGGGAACTAATCTTCACCAGTTTGCTGTGTGGCCTCGGGCAAGCCGCTTTCCTCACTGTCCTCAGTTTCCCCATCTGAGCACGAGGATAAGGTGGCTCTCTGCTCAGCTGTGGGGTTAGCTTCTGAGGCAATGGCAACCCCAGCTCTTCTTCCCCAGCCCGAGACTTTCCAGGGGAGGAAGAGATCACAGCAGCCACTGAGCCAGGAGGTCACTGTTTAGAGTAGGAGGGGTTGGAGCAGGGGTGGAGAACAGGTCATCTCTGGAAATTCTCACCTGTCCCAGCCACTCAGCCTTCTGCAACCTCTTTTTCACCCACTGCCGAGACCCCTGCCCAGGCCTGGCCTTGCTGGTCACCCCCTCAGCCTGGCCTCAGGGAGTGACTCTAGATGACAGGCTCAGGGCTGGCTAGAGAGGCCCTTCGCTTGTCCAGATGACCTTCTATTTCACAAAGGAGGAAACCGAGGACCAGGGTCTGGCTCTACGCACCACGGTGTCCTAGCCCCGTGCATGAAGCATGGCACACAGTAGGGTTTAATAAGGATCTGTAGAATGAGTCGGTGAGTTAATGAATGGCTGAGGGGTGACCCGACTCAGAGCTGGGCCTGGAACTGGGTCTCTCAACCCCCAGCCCTCAGCATCACCAGTACCCTGGCTTGGGCATGGCACCTGACAGTTGGTAAACCCTTTGTGTCATTTTTGTTCTTTGTTTTATTCTTTGTCTTCAACTCTCCAAACAAGCATCGCTGAGTCTATTTTAGAGATAGGGAAAGAGAGGCTCAGAGAAGGGAAGGGACTGACCCACTCAGCAGGCCAAGGTAGGCTGAGAGGAGCCACTGGGAGGTACAGCCTCAGGGCTGGGTGACACACGAGACAGCTGCCTCCCCTGACCCTCGCCAGGCAGAGAGGGGTCTAGTAAGTTCCTGCAGGAGCCCCTGCTGCGTTCCGGGCTGCTGCATACGAGCTGGCTCTAACTCCTGCGGTTCACCCCCAGCTCCAGCTTTTCCTCTTCACTGCCTACGCTGCTGCCCTGGCCTGGCCATGTGCATCCTGGGATGTGTATGGGGGTCACTTAGAGGGGGCTCCATGGACCTGCTTGCAGGGCTCAGAGCTGTATTCCTTGGAACAGGGTGCGTCCCCTCAGGCCTCCTGTCAGGGCAGAGAGAGACTATGGCGAGGAAATGGGAAGAATAGGACCTTGGAGAGAGAGAACAAGGGGAGGAGGAGAAAGACACACACACACACACACACACACACACACACACAGGCAGAGGAGTGAGTGGCACGGAACGCCCACTAGCTCTCTCCTCCAGGAAGCCTTCCCTGATGAGCCTTGGGCTGGGCTTCTGGAGTCCCTACTCTGCTCCCCCTTCACACACCTTTGCCTCCAGCTGGCTGCTGTGCCTGGATGTGTCTCCCCCTCCTGGAGGGGAGGCATTTGCCCGTCCTCCTCCCTCATGGTGGATGGGACTTTGAGTGTGCACCAAGGAAGGAGTCACCTGTTCACAGAGCAGGAGGTAAAGGCTCAGAGAGTCTGTATGACCTGCTCAGGGTCACACAAGGCCAAGAGAAAAATCAAGACTCAACTCAGGTTGCACTGACCTTGAGGCCTGGGCCTATACCCGTTGAGATGAACCACTATAATCACTTTCAAAAGGGCAAGGGCCCCTTCTCCGGGGGGCTGGGAGGAGCCATCCAAAGTCAGGCAGACTTCTCAGAACCTGGCATATCGGCTCCGCCCTCAGTGCTGGGCAGACTCCTACTCATCATCCTTTAGAGCCGTGTCATCTCACCCCGCTAGTTCCAGGGCCAGCCTCAGCCTGACACCAAAAGGGTTTGTTTCCCCTTCACTCGCTCATTCACGCACTCGCTCATTCGAAAGTCTGCACTGATCACCTTGGAGATTCCAGGCCAAGTTCTAGGGGCCGCGGCTTCGAGCCAGGCAGCTCAAGTCCCTCCCCGGAGGATTCCATTACACAAACCTACAAATTAGTGTGTGATTGTAACTCATGTTCAGTGCCCTAAAAGAAAGGAAATGGATCTGAGAGAGAATCTTAGGGGAAGAAAATAATTTAGATTTGGGAAACGGTGATCAGAGAAGGTTCTCCGAGGAGGGGGGGCTTTCAACAGAAAAGCATGAAGGAGGAAGAAGAGGCACTTAGCTGGGAAGAGGGGGGCAGAGGACTGGTCGGGGCCAAGTCATCCCAACCCTTGTGGCTGAATGGATGGGGGCCGGGTATGAAAGTGGGGAGATCATGGGAGAGGCTATGAGTGGTGCTGGGCCATGGCTGGGGTGGCAGAGATGGAGGAGAAGGGACAAAGGTCAAATGTAGCTGTGGGTTGGATCGATATAGTGGCCACGGCAGACAGGGGACAGTTGTGGGTGCAACAAGTTGTCCCTTCTCCTGTCGACCCAGGTTCTGCAGTCATGGTGGGCTCCCACCCTGCTGCAGGAGCCCTGTCCCCTTAGATGGCCTGGGAAAATGTCAAACCGTGGACATCCCCATATGGCATCCTGCCTTGGCATGGAGCATCTGCATGGAGGGGTTGGAGGAGAGTCAGGAATGAGCCAGGCTAGGGGACCGGGGCTGATGTCCCCTGACTCTGCCCTGATGGGGAGGGTGACCTGGACAAGACGCTTCTCCCAGACTCCCCACAGGAGAACGGCTGCAAGAGGACGAAGGGGCTCGGTCAGGTGACCCCCGTGAGGCTTGAGTGGTGGCTTCCAGGGAGGCCCCAGAGTCTCCGGCCTCCCTGTGGGGCCTTGGAAAGGACCAAAGGGTTAATGCCTAGGATTCTGCTGCTCGTCGGCCCCTCCTCACCTGTGATTAATTCAGCTTGGTAAAGCGGGTATTTACGCTGGAAATTTAATCGTCATTTCTGATGGTAAAGGAATTGAAAAATAAATTGAAAGTGTCAGATGATGCATTAGGGTGGGTGATGGAGTGGAAGTGAGGCACCCACCTGGTCTCCCCATTGGGTGATTTACGGGCCCAAGCAATTAGCCACGTTTCTGTTTCTAAAATTGTAGGATCATGAACCAGGGGCGGTGGGGTGAGAGGGGTGGGGACAGGGAAACAAGGGAGGAGATTCCGGAGTGGAGGCGGAGGCAGCAGAGGTGTCACCCAGCACAGCCCCATGTCACAGAAGAAGAGGTGGGCCTGGAGAGCAGCAGGGGCCCGTCGAAGCTGCCACAGGCTGCGGGGAGCACAGTGCGGCTGGGATCCAGGCTACCTGCCTCCCCCAAGTCAGGGGAGGACGCTGATATACTGATGGGGTCTGTGTCTGAGGAGGGAGCTCTGCTTGGGCCCAAGCAAGGAGGCTGCCTCTCCGTCTACAGTGTGCCCCGTGCCTCATGCCCAGAGTTCAGGGAGGGGGTGCCCACCTGGGAGAGAGCCCACTTCATCGATGGTCTCTGTTGGGACAGTGTGGGCGCATGCCTCTGTGAGTCTGCAGGCGCCGGAGTCTCCTCAGCAGTGCCTGGTCTCCCCAGAGAGCTCCTGACCCCAGAGGACCAGAACATCCCCGTCAGCCTGGGTGTTTCTGAAGGCAGGGCTGTCCCCTCCGGAAGACCAGTCTCATAAGGACAGAGGCCTGACTCCCCTGTGAAACTGGGGATTCCTCAGGGCAGGCCATGGACAAGCCTGCCCCCTTGGGCATCGCTCTTCCGTCCTCCCACCACGTTAGCTGGCTCCCGGGTGGGCAGAGCCTGTGGAAGTCTCAGCAGTCAGGTCGGCTCTAGGGTAGGCAAGAATGATACATGTGGAAGTCTGTGCCTGGAGGACCAGGACCCAAGAGGCTCCTAGAAGACTGGCCCCCACAGGTCTTCCAGCCTGGAAGGGACCAGCCTCTGACCCTGTTTAAACCCCTTCCTCCTCCAACAGCCTGGAACAGGGGCAGCTGGTGCTGGGATGTGGGAAGCCTAAGCTCCAGGCCCAGCTCGCTCATTCATTCATTCATTCATTCATTCACCAAGTGTCTCTTGAGTACCCACTATGTGCCTGGCACCCTGCAGGGCACTGGGGATGTACCAGGGTACAAACCAGACAAAGTCCCTGCCCCGAGGAGTTTGCAGCCTTATGAGGAGACTGATAATAAACACGCCAATGAACAAAGCAGCAAGATAATTCCTGAAAGTGTTAAATGTCAAAGAAGAAATAAAGCAGGATGACGTGGCATAAGGTTCCCGGTGGGGGTCTTTTTACTAAGGGGTCTGGGGAGGTTTTCAGACTTTAGGCTGGGGTCTGTGGATGAGAAGGGCATCCCCTCGCCAGGAACCGTGGTAAGGGGGTTCCAGGCACTGCAATGGTGAACACGAAACCTGGGCACCATCTTGGAGTGGGCTCTCTCCCAGGTGGGCACCCCCTCCCTGAACTCTGGGCATGAGGCACGGGGCACACTGTAGACGGAGAGGCAGCCTCCTTGCTTGGGCCCAAAGCAGAGCTCCCTCCTCAGACACAGACCCCATCAGTATATCAGCGTCCTCCCCTGACTTGGGGGAGGCAGGTAGTCTGGATCCCAGCCGCACTGTGCTCCCCGCAGTCTGTGGCAGCTTTGACGGGCCCCTGCTGCTCTCCAGGCCCACCTCTTCTTCTGTGACATGGGGCTGTGCTGGGTGACACCTACTGCTGCCTCCACCTCCACTCCGGAATCTCCTCCCTTGTTTCCCTGTCCCCACCCCTCTCACCCCACCGCCCCTGGCTCATGATCCTACAATTTTAGAAACAGAAACTTGGCTAATTGCTTGGGCCCAATGGGGAGACCAGGTGGGTGCCTCGCTTCCACTCCCTCATGTCCATGTCCACTTCCTCCCAACACTCAGCGGCTGCCTCTGTTCAAAGGAACCAGCCTAGACAGGAAGCTACCGCCTCGCAGAGGCCCTGCTGGACAGGTGAGCTCAGGACTGGTGCAGGTGAGGTGGGAGCGAATTCGCGCCGAGGCTGGAAGGGAGTCCAGACGGACAGTTTCCCTTATATCTAGAATGTAGGGTTTGGGGTGCCGGGAGGGCGGGGCAGTGTTCTGAGCTCTGAGCAGAGGAAGAGGGGTGCTGTGGAGGGAGGTGGGGTTGGCAGATAGTACCCGGGCCGGGGCACAGCCAGCTCCGGAGGACACGAGTAACGGTTGGGCAATGGCCTTCCCTGAGCTCGTCCTGAACGAGCTTCCACTCCCTCCACCTCGTTTCAAGTCCCGTGTAAGTGGCAGCTCCGCTCAGCAGGTTTGCTTTTCCTGAGAACGCCATCACCGCCACAAACCTGGGCCATGCGCTCTTGCACCAGGCCCTGACCTGTCCGCCAACACCTGGCATCACACTTCATCACGGTCCTCCTTGTTTGGTAGACAACTAGGAGGGAAGCCACCAGCTCAAGGTCACGACGCTCACCGGTGCCAAGGGCAGGAACTGAACCCAGGCCGCTGGGCAGTGAGTCACCAGTGCCCTGTACTGTGCCCATGTCGACCACACGGCATGCCCCCTTCCCCTGCTCTGGGGTGGGGCAAGTCCTGTCCTCACTTGACAGGTGAGGAGACCGAATCTAAGAGGAGGTGAGACACTTGCTGAAGGTCACCCTGGAAGTTCCCATGGTGGAATGACACCCTGGATGGGGACAGGGTGCCTGCTTTTCTTGGACTCTATCACCCCGACCCTTTAGAGGGACAGGGGTCTCCGAAGCTCGCCCAGGGCCCCATGTGAGTGGTTAGTGAGAGGATCCAGAGAGAGCAGGGGGCCCTGTTCCCCCACAGACCCAGGCTCATGGCTCCTCTCTGCCATTCAGTGGCCTGTGGCCCTGGGCCCGTCACGCCACCGTTCTGAGCCTGGTTCCTCCTCTGCAAAGTGGGCTGCTTGTTGGGAGGGTGGGAGCGGAGGCAGGCAGAGGTGTTTAGTGCATAGTGGGTGTTCAGGGATGGCTGTGCCTTCCGTCCCTCTTGGGGCTGGGGCTCTGGCATTGGGATCTAATGGTCCCCTCTGTGGAGTCCGAAGTTCCCACTGGAGGATACCTGGGGCAGAAGAAGAGGCTGGTTGTTCTTGGCCAGCTCTGGGAAGGACATGGCCCTCCTCAGGGCCCCTGTGTGGCCTCCTCTGTCACATAAGAGTGTGGCTTCACAGCTGGCTCAGGACCGATTCAGGTGTCTGGAGCTAAGCAGCCTTGTAAATAGTTCACAGTGAATTCTTACCCTGTATGGTTAGTCTCACAGTGGTGCCACTGGGGTCAAATGGGGACCACTGGTCTTGACTGCAGCCCATAAACTACTCCCAGATGAGGGGAGGGTCCAGTACCAGAGGCCTAAAGGCTGGGGCCTGCTGCCTGGCCCTCAGGACCTGAATCCTCGTCATCCACAATCATGCCTGTCACCTGTGTGGTGACCACACTGTCTCCACTGTGCCACTAACCTCCCTGAGCACTCACCATGTGCTACTCTGAGTATACAGCCCATTGAACATTACTCTCACAGCTAACAGTCCTACGTGGGAGGAATTGCCACTGCGCCCAGTTTGCAGGTGAGAAAAAAGAGGTTTGGAGAAGGAAAATAAACAACCAGGAAGTGGGGGACCTGCTGGCCTCGAGGACCCCAGCCACAAGCCTGCCCTTTTACCCCATCACTCACTCTCCAGCACCCTCACGCCATCATCTGTCACCTGACCCCACCTCCCATGCCCTGCCCTGATGAGGTGCTGCCTGCCCGCTGCCACCCCCTTCTCCCCAATCATTGCACACGCACAAATGTGTGAACAAATACAGGATCACACACGCACGCAAATGACAAACTCGTGCATCCTCATGTGCAAACACACACCCACGTGTGCTCCTCATTCCCAGTCGTGCGTCCACATCCACATTCATCCCACAGCCCTCCCTTCTGCAAGAATGTCCCTCTTAGTAACTCTCGTTTCTAGGTGTGCTATGCGATTCACCATCAGATTTAAAGCTAAGAGGAGACATGGGCGAGGAGGAGCCAAATCTCATTTTAATTATCTGTGGCAGGACCCAATTGTTCAGGTGATAATTGTAATAATTAAAAACTCCGTTATCAGCTCTGGCGGGGAAGGGCATTGCTCGCGCAGTAGTCAGCTTTGGGACGCTGAGCAGGCAGAATGTTCTGATAACGAAACCCCCCTCCCAACCTCTCCACTCCAACTCTGTCCCAAGGTGATTCTGCTGGATGTTCTGGAACCGCAGGGGGAGGACAGTGAGCTCAGAAAAAGGAAGCCAAAGACTACTTTCCAGGGGGATACAGATGACCAGGTGACCCTCACCTGTAAAGCCTGTGAGCTCTTGGGTGGGCCTGAGGAGACAAGGAGACCCAGGAGGTCTCAGGAGCTGAGGCTTGCCTTGGGACTTGGATGTCCCTGAATTAGGAAATGACCTCACTGGGCTGTGTCTGGAAATCCACATCGTCGGTCCCCTCACAGGTATGTCATGTGTCTGCTCTAAGGCCGGCCTGACCTGGGCTCTGCTGATGAGCCACCCTGTGGCCTGGGTGTGTTGCCCACTTACTCTGTGTTGCTTTCGCTCTTGACCACTTGCAAACGCCTTCCCAGCCGGCTCCGACCTGCAGCCACCATGCTGGAAGCTCTCAGAGAGCAGAGCCTCATCTCCACTACCCACCTGTGCGTCCTCAGTGTCCAAACCAAGGCCTGGCACATGGGAGGCTCCCAAGAAATGTTTGTTTAAGGACTGCGAGAACGTGTAAATACCCAGGACAAATCCACGAGGTAGGCATTCTTATCCCCATTTAATAGAGAAGACCGAGACTCAGAGAGGTGAAGTAACTGTTCGAAGTCACACAGCAGGTAAGGAGGCCAGAGATTAGGAAGGGGAGGGTCAGTGGTAGGGTTGAGGGAGCAGCATGGGTCCTGGGGAGAGACGGCCAGAGCTGACGTGCATTTAGACAATAAATCAAATGTCTTACAGGCCCAGGCACTCCTGGGTAAACTCAAGCCAGCATGTGTGAGGCCCATGGTGGCCTTGGGGGAAAGGAAGGGAGAAGGAGGGAGCAGCCTTGTTTTCATAAAGACTCCACATCCTCCAATCAGCTGGGCCCTCAGGGATGGGGACTCTAGTGCCTGGCCAATTACCAGGAGCCTGAGAGCAGGAACAGGTGTAGCAAGCTTAGCTACTGCCAGGCGAGTGGCCAGGCACCGCCCCTTGTGCACATGATGGTCCTTCCCGAGTGTTTTTTTTTCCTCCTTGACTTCTTTTATTCCTTCCAATAGTCCCGCATCCAGGGCAGGAACAATCATCTCTGCTGTGCAGATGAGGCAACTGAGGCAAGAGATGCCCTGGGACCTACCCAAGGTCACACAGCTAGGCAGCGGCAGAGCCGGAACTGACCCAGGCCCTGACTCCCAGCCCAGGGTGCTGAGTCTTGCTCCCTCCGGCTTCCTCCCCGCTCGCTTGGCCTAGGGCCCCTTCTGGGCACCTCCACCCTGGGCCTGTCCTCTGCAACGAGCAGTCCCCACTTCCTCACCAATCATCCTCACCCCGAGTTTAGCTCAGAACTGCTGCTGACTCCCAAGCCCCCTCTCCAGCCTTTTTTCAGAACTCCAAATCCTTTGCTCCAGCTACCCCCAGACGCTGGGTCAGGGCCTCTCAGAATGTCAGGGCTGGCAGGGATCTCGGGAAGCATCTGGTTGGACCCCTGGGGCACATGGGAGCAATGGTCCCTCAGTGGCCATGCTGCGCCCCTCCCCTTCATCCCAGAAACATTCCAGGGCCCAACTTGGGGTGCTGCTCTCCTCTCTGCATTTCTCTGTTTGCTTCCTGCTTCATTTACCCTTTAGCAGATTCTGTGAATCCAGGTCTTAAGGTTGATTTACAAACTTCCTGCGGGAGGAGGGTGTCTGCTCCTGCAGTGGCTGGGAAGCCCAGGGATTTACTCTGCTGGAAATGTTTGCTTCTCCGGAGGGATCCTCTCAACCCCTCCTCATTGCAGGCTGGGATTTACTGAAGCTTCCCTTTCCAGGGACCCTCCTGGTGGCTTTGGGGGACAACAATGGTAGGAGGCTGCCCATAGTGAAGAACAAAACTAGACAGTGTGGAGGGAGGGAAAAGACAGACTTAGGGGTCATGGGAGTCTGGGTTTGAATCCTGGCTCTGAGATCTTGGGCAGATCACTTAAGCTCTGTGGACTTCCATTTCCTCATCTGTGAAATGGGCATAATCACACAATGGGACTGGTGACAACGCCTGTGTCTCCAAGCGATGGGGCTTGGGTGAGGGGTGTATATAAATGCCTGGCACATAGTAGGTACTCAGGAAAGTTGAATTCTCCCTTAGGTCCATTTGACATCACCCTTTTCCTGGCCAGATCACCTCCTCTAGTCTCCCCCACAGCTTTCTTCCAAGTGCCCCCTGCACCCGCCTTTCTGTTCTCAAGGAGAATAGACCCTGTCAGCCTCACCGGTTCCAGCTTCCTGTGGCTCAGGGAAGAGAATGGGAAGTCCATTTGGCATGACTGGCCCAGCTGCCTGTTCCAGGACACCAGGCATAGATGGTTTATATGCCCAGGGTTTGTTAACAGAAAGGCAGCTTCCTTGCTAATGAGTTAACAAATTTTACCTCTGGAAAAGATCCTTTGCAGAGTAAGGGGCCTCTGGAGCCCAAAGTTCTGCTGTGATCCAAGGGGTCAGCAGAATTCCTTAATGCGTCTAACTTCTAATAAAGCAAGGAGGGACGGGTGTGTGTTTGTGTGTGTGTGTGTGTGTGTGTGTGTGTGCGTGCATGCTGGCCTAGTTAGCTCAAATTATCTGGGTCTGACCGGGTTGGAGCCTGACCACCAGGGTGGGAGTGAGCGGGAGGTATCACAACAAGGCCAAGGGACCCCAGCCAGCTCCAGTCTCTCCTAAAAACATCTTCAGCACACCCAAATCTGTTTAGAAACAAACAAAACCCTACTCCATTCTCAAAGTACAATGCAGGGAAGAGGAGGCTCTGCAGTTAAACTCGTCAGACCTCAAAAGACCCCCGAGACCTGTGGTTGGCTCCCGAGACACCCAGCAGCCCCTGGTCTCCTGTGCTTCAGTTCTCTCACCTGTAAGGTAGAGGTGTGATCCCTTCCTCCTGCTTGTTGTGAGGTGAGTAAAGTCCTTTCATGGTGCCCGACACCTGGTGGGTTCTTTACAGAGGATAGCAGTGATTACAGAGGTAGGCACAATAATGACCCCCAAAGATGCCCATGTCCTACCTGTGGATATGCTACTTTACCTTACATGGCAAAGAGGAACAAAGGTTGCAGGTGCCTTTAAGGTTTTAATTACCCGGTTTTGAAATATGGGGATTATCCTGGATTATCCAGGTGGGCCCCATGTCATCACCAACCCCATGGGGCCTTAAAGTGGAAGAAGGACAGAAAAGGAGGCCCGAGTGCTGAGGAGGATTTCACCTGCATTTGGTGGCTTTGAAGATGGAGGGAGGGACCAGAAGCTGAAGAATGCGGGCAGCCTCTAAGCTGGAAAAGGTGAGGAAACGGTTCTCCCAGAGAACCTCAGAAGGAAAACAGCCTTAATTTTAGCCCCGTGAGATCCGTTTTGGGCTTCTGATTGCCAGTAGCATTAGATAATATGTGTGTATTGTATGAGCTACTAAGTTTGTGGTAATTTGTAATTGGGCAACTACTATATACGTGGAGCCACATCCTGGCTCCAGGTGGGGAAGAGTTGGGTCAAATGTGCACCTGGGAGCCAGGTTCAACTCCTGTCTGGCCTATCCCAGCACTATGGATTGAGGAAGTGCCCTAACCTTTCTCTACCTCAGTGTTCTCATCCGGAAGGAAAATGGAGTAATAATCATACTTCCTTGATAGGGTTATTGTAGGGATTAAATGAGATAACATGTGTAAAGTTCTCGAGTAGAGCTGGGCACACAGAAAGTCGGAATATCTGGAACGTCAAGACAGATATTTTAAAAACATGAATGCAATTTTGGGGACCCTGCAGGCTCTGAGCTGTTCTTTTAAATGGAAGGTAGTAGAGGGTAGTGGTGAGGCTGTGAGGTTGGGCAGACCTCAGATCAAATCCTCGATGCGCCACATTCTGGCTATAGGTCTTTGGACCTGGCATGTAATTCTCTGAGCCTCAGTTTACTTACCCATAAGATGGGGATAATGACCTCCCTTGCTTCCGATGAGGGTTGCGCAGATGAAAGGAGTTAGATAATTCAGGTGAATCACTAAGCTCAGTGCCCGGCACACAGCAAGTCAAGAGATGGTGGCTGCTGTAATCATGTCCCTGTCCCAGCCAGTGTTATTAGTCCCCAGTGCAGAAAGGCTGCTCGGCGACGTTCTCTGTCATCGGAATTGCAGTAGTACACACACAGAATAAAATGGGGTTCTGTTATATGCCGGGCCAATTATTTCATCTGCAGACAGCACTTGGTAAACAAGTAAATTCAGGGGCCCCTTGGCGATTAGCACCTCCAGTAGTTCAGGCTGGGAGCCTCAGCCTCAAAGCCAGTGGGGATTCCTGCCATTCACAGTGATGCTGGCAGCACCGAACAGCCCAAACAGGGCCCAGGGCAGCCGACTTTCCCCAAATGAGGGACGACCCCCCCACTCACCCCTCCAACCCCACACACTCAGGTTCGTGGTTTTCTTCCCAATGAATATATAATTGCCTCACAGGATGGGCCAAGATGACGGCTGTAATAAAACCTGTTCATTACGGCCCTCTACACGGAGCTGTTTAATGAGCACACGCTGGTGCTTTGTGGCCTTTCTGAACCAAAAGCAAATGAAATACATTCTATGGTATCATTTAATTAGCTTCAGAAGGTGGAGAGGAATGGGAAGAGGGGGGTGATGTTATGGGATAGAGGCAGAAAAAGAGGGGAGGGTCAGGGAGGCAGGGGTTAGGGGAGGGCAAGAAAGAGGGCGGAGGGTGAGGGAAGGAAAGAGGAGTGAGTAAGGTAGGAGGAAGAGGAGAGAGAGGGCTATTTTTTTGTATCTGACTTTCCAAAGCCCCTTTGTATGGAAGACAGAGTTGGGCAGCCTCATTCCTCCCATTAGAAAAGTGAGAACGCCAAGTACAGTCCGACTCTGTGCATTGTGGTGGGTTTTGAAGGTCTCACAATGGATGAGCCAGACAGGGTCCTTCCCCTGTGGGTTTACAGTAGAGTACAGAAGACAGGCATTGAGCAACTATTCACTCAAATTTGTGCTTGTATGTGTGCATATGTGTGTGTGCATGAGTGTGTGTAGATGAGAATGTGAGAGTGTTTATGAGTGCATTTATGTGTGTGTAAATGTGCATGAGCATGTGTATAAGTATGTATGTGTTCATGTGTATGCATTTTCTGTGTGTGAGAGATTATGTACATGTATGAATGTGTGTATGAGTATATGAGAATATTCATGAGAGTGCATGCATGTTCAAGGGTGTGCATGCATGAGTGTTTGTGAATGAGTATGTGATAGTGTTTATTTGAGTGCATGTGTGCGCAGGTGAGTGAGTGAATATGTGTTTAATCATGTACATATTTAACACTGTGAAGAATAATAAAAACTAAAAAGTAAAATAAAGGGATTAATATTTCTAGACATATCAGGGGTCAGGGTAGTCTTTTCTGAAGAAGTGTTACTTATGCTGAGACCAAGAATGAGTCAAGAAGAACATATAGTGGGCTTCTGTTCATTTACCTACCTACCACACATTCATTCCTCTTGGTTTGGTAAGACCACTCTCAATTTCCCTTAGAAAACAGCTCTCTGACCAGTCTCAGTCCATCCAGGTGGGCTGACCTAACCCCTGCCTCCTGCCACCCAGACCTGACCATTCAATTAACTTCACCCCTTGGCTACAATGATTATGTTGGGAGTGGCAGATGACTCAATTCAGGCCAACGAGACTCATACCAGAAAATCTGCTACAACTATAAGGAAAAAGGGGTGTGTAGTCAGTGTGACATAAGCCTGAAGCTACCAGTACCCATATCCCACCTGGGGAGAGTGTGACTGTGGGTGATGTCAAGACAGAAGAGATGGAAAGGCCATGTTCTGAAATGATGTCATTTGGCGGTCAGCCATGCCTGAAGCTATCAACTCTTGGATTTCTCAGGTGAATGAACCCACTAATCCTCTCTTTTAAATTTATTTTGCTTAAACTGGTTTCAGTTGGTTTTTGTCACTTCTATTGTAAGAGTCAGGATAATATTGCACATTTCTGGCAAAGGGCACAGCATGTGAGAAAGCTCTGAGGAGAGAAGTAATGTGGTTAAGTCAAAATGCCAACACAATGCCAGCATGGCTGAAGCAAGGTGAAAGGGTGGCGAGTGCCTTTGTACAAGGGCTCAGAGGGGCCAAAAGCCTGAACATAATTGGGAAAATGGTGGTGGAGTTTGAGCTAAAAGTCTTGATATGCTCAATGCATTTTTTCTGACCATTCTTTGGAGTAGGGATTCTGTCTTAGCTTTCCCCCAACATCGTCCTCACTTCTCATTTAACCCCCATGCCTGACTCTGTCCATCTCTCTCCAAGTCTTGAATCCAAGACCCAGAACAGATAGAGCTTATAGGGGCCACAAATGCCACCTCATCCAATATCTTCTTATTTTATTTTATTATTTTGTTTTAGTGTTTTATTTATTTTACTGAGCGATATATGACTATACTCTTTTAGTAAAAAGATAAAATCTAATAATGTAAAAAAGCAAACAGCTTCATTTTACAGAAAGCAAATGGGGGTAGGGAGGTGACATATCTCACCAAAGTCATATAACAAGTTTTTCAGACATCTGGGGTTATGGAAGCTTTCTGAATCCTTTTCATCTTATGTAAAAAAAAAGCTCTTGGGGATAATAATACTTATGAGAACAATAATAATCTTGACTTTTAAGCACTCACCATGTGTCAGCCACTACATTAAGCTCTTTACTTTTCTTATTTTGATTCAGTCCTCATCACAATCCTATGAGGTAGCTACCTAGTTTCTTCATTTGACAGATAAGGCAGAGGTTAAGCAACTTCCCCAAGTTCACACAGCTTGTGTGGTGCAGCCAAGATTTAAACAGTCTGCTTCCAGAGCCCAGGCACTCACTTCTGGCAATAATGTGCAGTGTGCAAGAGTGAATTTTCCTTCATAACAGATAATTCTACCTAGAAAACAAAGGAAAATGAGTGGTCACAGGACTCTGAAGAGGAAAGCCATTCATCTGTCACCAGAACTCTCCGTGGTGCTGAAAAATCAATCATGTGCCACAGGGCTGATCCAGGGCATTACCCTTCCTTGGTCCGTTTTTCAGCCTGATTTCCCCAGCCCAGCAGCTCCTTGTGATGTAATCCATTGATAATCTTATTTGCTCATTCTATCCCACTTAAGCAAAACCTGACCAAGGCTGCAGATTGTGAAGCTACTGTAACTTCCCCCACCACACACATCTGGGAACAACCCCTGTCTTTACAGAATCCTGGTTTCCTTCAGGAAGAGATCAGTTGGGATAGAAGATAAGAAAGTCTGGAAACATATTGCAACCAAACATACCTTTGGTAATTATCCCACCCAAGCTTCATATTTTTTGTTTGTTATATTAAGATATAACTTGCATATAGTCAAATACACAAATCTTAAGTGTACATATTGTAGATTATAAAAATAACTACAATCTCTTTCCTGTATATACACTCTGTGATGTGCCATTTCTTTTCTTTGCCTTTAAAAAAATTTTCAATCACAGTTGACATACAATATTATATTACTTTCAAGTATACAAAATAGTGATTAGACATTTACATAACTTGAGAAGTGACCCCTCACCCCCCAATGAGTCTGGTACCCACCTGGCTCCATACACAGCTATCATGATCTTTTTGACTATGTTCCCTATGCTGTACTTTACATCACCATGACTATTTTGTAATTCCGATTTGTATTTCTTAATCCCTTTACCTTTTCACCCAGCCCCCACTCCCTCCTATCTGGTGACCATCAATTCTCCCCTCAGGAATGGAAGTCTGTTTCTCCATCTCTTCAATATGTGTGCACACCTATGTAATCTCCACCCAGATCAAGATATAGAACACTATTGTACCCCAGGAAGTTTTTTTGTTCCCATTTCTAGTTAACATTCCAATTCTGAAACAAAGTCATTATTCTGACTTCTATCATGATAGATTAATTCATATTAATGAAATCATAAAGTATATATTTTTTCTTATTTTTCCCCTGACTGTATCTGTGATATTCCTACATTTTATTTGCATTGATAGTTCATTTTTTTAAAAAAAAATGCTGTGTAGTTCCATTTTTATCAGTTTACCACAATTTATTTATCTTTCCTCTCATAGATGGACATTTGGGTTGTTTTCTTTTTTGGACTATTTTAAATAAAGCCTCTATGAGCACTTATATATAAGTGATCTGTGGATATATACACTCAATTCTCTTGGATATATATAGTTATGGGCTGAATTTTGTCCCCACTCCCCAATTCATATATTGAAGTCTTAGCCCCGCCTCAGAATGTGACTGGATTTGGAGACAGACTCTTTAAAGAGGTAATTAAGTTAAAATGATGTCACATGAGTGGCCCCTAATCTACTAGGACTATTGTCCTTATAGGAAGAGGAGATTAGGACAGACACATGTGGGAAGACCAGGTGAAGCTATGAGAAGATGGCCACCTACAAGCTAAGAGAAGATCCTCAGAAGCAAAACTCGAATCTTGACCTGGGACTTGCAACCTCCAGAATGGAGAGAAAGTAAATTTCTGTTGTTTGAGCCACCTAGGCTATGGTATTTCGCTACGGCAGCCCTAGCAAAGGACTATAGCCCTTAATATATGCTCAACACCAGCTAAGAGCAGGGCACTAGGCTAAGGGCTTGACACATTTCACTAGATCCTCACATACCCCTTGAGAAAGATGCCACTAGAATCTCCATTTCAGAGATGAGAAAACTGAGGCTCCAAGGAGTTTGGCGAATTGCCAGGCTGTGCGGTTAGTCTTGTTAGACTTCTGCATGACTAACTTATTCCAACTCAAGACAAACCACATCCTCATTTTTGTGACCATTTGTTTAAAGTTGGTCTCTTTATTATACGGCGAGCTCTGTCAGGGTGGGAACTGGGTCCACCTCGTTCATTGCTCTATCCCAGTGCCCATCACAGTGCCTGGCACATATCATGACGTCTGACTTGAATTCCTAGGGTGTCAATCCCTCCCACCTCGTGTTACCTCCTTGATTCCAGGACTCTCTGATGGGGGGTTGGGAGGGAGACTGTCAGGCAGACCACCCGCCTCTCTGCTGACAATTTAGAGAAGATGGTTTCCAGAAAGAGCAGCTGTGATTAACTCAAATGAACTGTAAAATTGTTTTTGGTTTAAAGGCTTTGCTTACTGAGGTATCGGGTGCTGGAGGAGAGAGCACAGGAGGGAGGGGCCCAGCAGCCAGCAGGGCTGCCATCCAACTCCTGGCCCAGCAAGTCCACCACATGCCTGGCCCTGTGCTGGGCTCTGGGGAGCAGAGTGTGGCTGGGGTGATGAGAGAAGGGGCTGGGGAGGTCCAGGTGGCCAGTTCGGTCCTGTAGTCCAAATGAATTTCTGGGGTTTTGGTCCTCAGGGCAGTGGAGAGTCATGGAAAGTCTTTGAAATGGGGCCTGGTGTGTTCATATGAGCTGTGGACCTGGTGTCTGTCCAGTGTCTGAGGAAGGAGGATGGTGCCCTGGACCAGGTGAGGACAATGTGGGCAGGGGACGAGGTGGAGTAGAGAGACAAGGAAAGCCCCTGTGTTGGGGCTGTGGGTGACAGCTGAGGACCTGCCTAGCTTTTTGGTTCTGGCAGGGGAAGGGAAGGAGGGTTCTGGGCTCTGGCCAGGATCCTGGGAAGGAGCAGTGTCTGGGACCAAGGCTCTCGCCCACAGTCTCCTTTGCGTGAAAGTGCTCAGCTGGGCCAGGGGAGGACAGGGACAGCCAGACCCTTCATCTACCTTCTGCCCCAGCATGGCTGGCCCTGCCACCCTCAGAACTGCTTGAACCCCATTATTCCTGCCAGAACCTCCCTGAACCCCAAAGCTGGTGGAGCCTAGCCTGGCCCTGCAGGCCAACCTCTGTGGGTGCTCAGCCTGTTGACCAGCCACGTTACTCCCCGCACTTCAACCCCAGCTCCGTGGAAAGTGACCTTGAGCAAATCATGCTGTGCCTCTTCACTCCTTTCCATGTAGAGTGAGCACAACCTCTCAGGGATGTGGAGAAAACCTCTGGTCCACCCCCTGACAGAGAGAAGGGGTACAAGGAAGGTGACCCCCTGGCATAGTCAGGACTTATATCTGGAGCCACAGAAGCCCAAATCAGGAGAGAGATGGGGACAGAGGGAGACAGAGACTCTGAGAGGAACTTTGTGACAGAAAGAGCAAGTGACAAGGAGAGAGAAGTAGAGAGAGGGGGCCTCAGATGCAGCCCTTGTGCTCCAGAACCCCGGCGCCCCCGGTGCCTCCTCACCAGGCCCAAGGCATGGAGCCCTGGGGGTGCTTGTTGGGGGCAGGGAGTCACTGTGTCTCAAACGGTACCTCTTCTCCATGGTTCATCTTCCCTGAGAAAAGAAATCATTCTCCATCCAATTAATCTAATTAGACGTAATCAAGTTGTAGCGATCTGTGCAGCAGGGTGAGTGATTAGGAAAAATTACCTCCCTGCAAAGAGTTTAAATTTAATTTTTGTTTCATAATCTAAAGACCAAATAGAAACAATGGTTCCTTGCTGCCCCTAGCCAAGAGCCAGGAATTCTTCAGGGTGGAGATGTCTGCTGAGAGAGAGGGTCACACTTCAGTCAGGATGGGGTGAGGCCACAGTGGTCCTGTTAAGACAGGCACCCATACCATCCAGCAGGGCCCCGCTAGATGACCGTCACTCTGTCCACGTCAGGCCTTTCTCATACACCCATTCACACGAATACATACCCACCACCTGGGACAAATGTGACCTTCGAATGCGTGCCCTGTGGCTGTTAAACACACAACTTCAGACAGTCACATATACATCCGAATAAAGCCTGTGTAGATGCCCGTAGGGCAGGCATTGGGAGTTTGGCAGTTAGACATCAGGGAGGAAGCAGGTTTTGGGCTGGGTAGGATTTCGATAGAGTAAGGTGTGCTGGGAGGGAGAGACTGCATGTGCAAAAGCAGGGAGGTGGGGAAAGAGGGGTCAAGATGAGACTTCTCTCTTGTGTGGTGAGGCTGGCATGGAGTGTGTGTGTGTGTGCTTGTGTGTAGTGGGGACAGTCCTAGCACAGTGCTGGGCTCCCAGGGGACCCTCTGTCAGCTCATCCAGGTTACCTGGCCCCTTCTTGTTGTGTGTTTAACAGTCCCCAAGCCTGGCCTCTTGATCTGGTCACATGTGGTCCTAGAGGAGAGCAGGATTTAGTGTAAGGACCTGGGGGACCATGGGCATGTCACCCCTTTTGGGGAAGACCACTAAGCTCTACTTCCCATGGAACACAGACCCTAGAACTTTGGAGTTGGGAGGCCCCTCCAGCCCCTCTACCCTGTAGGAACCAAGCACAGAGAGGCTGAGAGAATGGACCAGTCACCCAGCTCCCAGCTCAGGCCCTCCTGTGCTCTGCTCTCTAACCAGCCTGAAGAAGGAGGGTTTTCTGTGTACAAATACCAGAACAGAGAGCCTTAAGGATTCCTATTCTTCCTTCATCCCCTCTCTGCCCTCACACTCATTGCTCACAGGAGCCAAGAAGAAGCTGGAAAGGGGACCCAGGGGACTCCCTGGGAGTCTGGGCCTGTGATCTATAGACCCATCTGGCTGAGACCTCACTTGTGCTGGGAAAGGGAGGGTTAAGCCTTAAACAACCCTTCCTGGTTGGTGTTTAACTTGCAGTTTCTAAAAGCTATTAGGAGCTCCATAGAGCAAACATTTTATCTCTTAATGATACTGCAGCAGATTAAGGAGGGGTCTGGCTCCCAGATAACAGTAAAGAGAGGCCATTCATTACCCAGGATGGTCTGACCTGGCAGCTGGCATAACTTTCTTATAGATATGACTGGTGAGGAAGGGATTCTTTTAGCCCTGCTGTCAGCAAACCTAGCCTTATTCCTTTGGGCAGGGCTTTCGGGGCTGAAGGTGGATGCCCAGAAACCAGACTGAGAGGACATTGACATAGGCTGGGGTTTAGCTTAACATGAGAAAGATCTCCTGGTCCCAGTGGACCACAAGCCCATAGACATTCACCTATATAGGCTATATTATTCTTAACGTTGGCTTAGATGGGGACCTCTGTCCCTTTTGGAATCACAGAAGGGCAGGCTTCTGGGGACCCAACAATTACAACCCCCATGGGGATGAATCCCAAATCTTTCCTCCTCAGTTAGGCATGTGGTTCAAAGGCAGGTGCAGAATATACACTTCACTTATTGTTAGGAGATGTGAGTTCAGTTCTGCCTTGTGACCTTGACAAATGACTTTCCTGATAATGGCCACAAATATCATTGCTTGAGTGCCTACTGTGTGCCCAGCTTGTACCAGACACTTTCCATCTGCCCTCTCATTTTAACTCCTATGAGATGGTCTTCTTTATCTTCATTTTATATACAAGAGGACTGAGGCATAAGAGACCAGTAAAACTTGCCCAGGATCAGAGCTGGGATTCAAACCCAGGTATGTCTGCTCATGTTCCTTTTACAGTACTGTACATGCCCTCTGAGCTTCAGTTTCTTCATCTATAAAATGGGAGTGACAATACACACCTTATACAGCTCACAGGGTAGTTGGATAGTACCAGTGAAATGGTGGATGGGAAATATGCATGCATACAAACAAACATAATTTTCTACCCGGGAGACACCAGCCAGTTACTATCCAAGGATGAAAAGTTACACAAGGGGCTGTTCTATAATAAGCTATATTTCTTTATTCACTAAGCTCTGGTTAATTTAGCATCTAAAAGACACTAATACCCAATTTGTGAGTGTATAAATTTCACAGTATGTATAAAAAAATCTTAAAATGGCCATATTTTTGAGCAAGAAATTTTACCATCAAGAAATATAGTCAAGGCTGACCATGCAGGCTCACACATAAGGATTTTACTGTAGGGTATTAGTGATGGCCAATGCTTAGAAACGTTGTCCAACAAGGGAACAGTTATGTAAAATAGTGTGTGTTCATATGATGGAATATTATACAGTCAACAAAAAACAGTGTTTCACAACCTGGAAAGGAAAGAGCGGAACCAACACTTGCATATGCCAAATGACCCCCCAAGGAGGCATCTCTCTAAGGTGATGGGTGACTTTTATTTCTCTGTTACTTTCCTGCATGGAATCAATCCATTTTTAAAACGAATGAATAAAATGTACCTCACCTTTCTCTGTTTCTAGGTTGGGGACTGCGAAGCATGATTTAAGTTTTGCTCTGCTCCTGTGTCTCCACCATTATCCTATACATTTTAATCCTGAGTATTCCCAGAGACACTTTCCCCCACGCTCAGGGAGGGCCCAGCTTGCTCTCTTCTGGAATTCTCTCATCTAATTTCCAGCATGTTCCAGTCTCCTGGCCACCAGATGTTTCTTCTTGCTGGTCTTGCAGGCAAGACTTCCAAGAACCCAAAGGAAAAACAATAGCTGGAAAGATAGAATTGCTGAGTAGTGAGTTCAGACTCTCCCCAGTGCAGGGGAAATAGAATTTGGAGTGTTGGTTCAGCCAAGAGTGAGGGAATTTCACTAAATCCCCTGAAAAGGGCCATACATCAGGAGTAAAGGCTGCATCTCATGATAGAGGGATTCATCCTTAGATCAGGAGCAAAACTAAACTAGACCTGTCCAAACAAAGCATAAACTAAGAAGCCATAAGTTAAAGATTATCTAACAATCATGTAACTGATGGCCCAAACTAAACATTACTTTTCATGGAGATAATAAAATTAAATCTCTAAAGTGTCTTCACAGTGTCTAGTACACAGTAAAAAACGATTAGACGTGTGAAGGAAAAAGAAAGTGTGACTCGTAGTCAAGAGAAAGATTAGGCTAGCTTGGAAAGATGGCCAAAGCTTCAAAGATTTGAACAACAAAATAGAGTCATGTTGGATTATAACTCAAAGTATAAGATAAATATGAGTCCACATTGACATAAATAAGTAGTTGAATAAATTAATAAATTGTGAAAAAGATGCAAATATCTTGTTTTGGTCAAAGAATTTCACATAATTCATGTAGGTGGTTTCCAATCTCAAGGAGGTAGAATATAACTCCTCACTCCTTAAGGGCGAACTGCTTCTAGCAACTTCCTTCCAAAAAGTTTAGTATGGAAAAAGGGAAAGAAGAGTAACTGTACAGTGGAGGAAACTGACAGACACTACCTCAGCCAGGTGATGAAGGTCAACATTAACAGTCATAAATCATGTTGATAGTTGTACCCTTGATATCTTGTGAGTGGCACTTTATCTCTGTGACCTTCCTTTCCCAAACACCTATACCCCCAGTTTAATCATGGGAATAACATCAGATAAATCCCACTAAAAGGCTATCCAATTATACCCTTGCTCAGTACTCAAAATTGTCAAGCTCAACAAAAACAAGAAGAGTCTGAGAAACTGTCATAGCCAAGAGGAGCCTAAAGAAACATGACCGCTAAATGTAATGTGGTATTCTGAGTGACATCCTGAAACAGAAAAAGAATGTTAGGTAAAAACTAAGGAAATCTGAATAGGCTACAAACTTTAGTTAATAATTATGTATCAATATTAGTTCATTAATTATAACAAATATACTATGCTAATTTAAGATGTTAATAATAGGTGAAGCTTTGTGTGTAAAAAGAATTGAAAACAAACAAACAGAACCTCAGTGACTTTTGAAAGGGACAGAAGAACAAACATTTAAGGAAATATCAGAAAAAAATTTCAAAAATTGATAAAAGACAGCAACCTGTAGATCAAAAAGCTCAATGAATTCCAAGCAGAATAATTACAAAGAAAATCATATCTAGGCACGTCATAATCAAAGTACTGCAATACAAAGATTAAGAAAAGATCATAAAGGCATTCAGTGGGGAGAAAATATGTTAATACAGGCGAACAAGGATAATAATGAAAGGTGGTTTTATATCAGATGAATGGAGGTCTCGAGACGATATAACATCTTTAAAGTTCTGGGATAAAAAACAGCTTTTAACCTAGAATTTTTTATCTAGCAAAAATTTTAAAAAATACATTAAGGTGAATTAAAAATATTTTCTTAAAAATAAAAGATGATAATATACGTTGTCAGCAGACCCACACTACAAACTATTCTAAATGAAGTTCTTCAGTCTAAAGGGAAATAATGTCAGATGAAATATCAGATCCACAGAAAATAAGGAGAAGCACCAGAAGTGGTAAGTATAAAAACAACTTTCTCTTCAATTCTGTAAAAGTTAGTTAATGGTTTGGAGGGCAAATAATATCAATGTACTGTGGAATTTATAACATATAAAATATATGACTATAAGGGTCAATGAATGAGAGTGACTGTAAATGGAATTACATTGTTATAAGATTTTTATATAAATAAAGCACTATGGTATTAGTTTAAGTTAGACTGAGATAAGTTAAGGATGCTTACTGACCACTGAACTGGAATATGCAAGTGAGACTTCAATGAGCCCAAGGGGAAAACACCATATTATAATCATTAGAGCAAATAGTAATAATAACACAAATAATAACACAAAGCAGTATAATTAAATAAAGGCAATTAATTGGAATATTGAAAAATACTCAGTTAACCCGAAAGAATACAAGAAAAGATAAACAACAAAAAGAAGAAGACAAGGAAAAATGGGGCCAATAGAAAGCAAATAGAAAGATGATAAAGTCAACACAGACACAATACTAGAAATAAAGGTCAGGCATTCTCAGATTAGTTTTAAAAAGCAAGACCCAAGTATAGGACATTTATAACCCATACGCTTCATTTTCTTTCAGGAATCACTAAGCTTTTCTTTTTTTTACATTTTATTTTATTTTGTAGTCAATATTCAATGTTGTATTAGTTTCAGGTG
Source organism: Eonycteris spelaea (assembly GCA_003508835.1). Classification (NCBI taxonomy): domain Eukaryota; kingdom Metazoa; phylum Chordata; class Mammalia; order Chiroptera; family Pteropodidae; genus Eonycteris; species Eonycteris spelaea. The sequence continues at coordinate 11,936,793 of PUFA01000006.1, forward strand.
TACAACATAGTGGTTAGACATTTATATAACTTACGAAGTGATCCCCTGATAAGTCTAGTACTTGCTTGGCACCATGCATAGTTACTACAATATTATTGACTATGTTCCTTATGCTGTACTTTACTTCCCTGTGACTCTTTTGTAATTTCCAATTTGTACTTCTTAATCCCTTCACCTTTTTCACCCAGCCTCCCGACCCCCCTCCCATCTGGCAACCAACAGTTTGTTCTCTGTATCTATGAGCCTATTTGTTTTGTTTTGTTTGTTTATTTTGTTTTTTAGATTCCACATATAAGTGAAATCATGTGCAAACCATACACTTTAAATATAAAGATGTAGACAGGCTGATAGCAAAAAAAGATAGAAAAAGATATGCTAAGCATAAAAGAGCTGGTAGGGCTATAACAATTGTCAGAGAAAGTAGACTTCAAGACAAGGAACATATAAAAGACAAAAAAAACATATCCAAAGGGTCGATTATCAAGAAGGCATATGCTATGGACTAAATTGTGTCTTCTCGGGTACATATGTGGAAGCCCTAACCCTCAATCTGACTTCATTGAAGATAGGGCCTACGACGAGGCAATTAAATTTCCGTGAGGTCATAAAGGTGGGGTCCTGATTCAATAGGATTAGTGTCCTTATAAGAAGAGACAAGAGAGTACATGCCCTCCTTCCACCATGTGAAGGCACAGTAAGAAGGTGGCCACCTGCAAGCAAGGAAGAGAGCCTTCACTAGGAACCAAACCCTCTGGCACCTTGATCTTGGACTTCCAGCCTCCGGAACTATGAGAAATTCAATTCAGTTGTTTAAGCCACCCATTCTACGGTATTTTGTTATAGCAACCTGAGTTGACTAAGGCATCATGAGAAAAATGAAAGAAAAGAAAAATTACCCATATTAGGAATGGTAGCGAGCTATCACTATAGATTGTGTGTACATTAAAATGGTAATAAAGGAATATTATGAACAACTTTATGCCAACAAATTCAACAACTTAGACAAACTCAAAAAATGTCTTGAGATCTATAATTTACCAAAACTAACAGAAGAAGAAATAGAAACTCTGAATTGCCCTATACCTAATTAAATTGAATTCATAATTTAAGATTTTATCCATAAGGAAAGCACTTGGCCCAAATGTTGAATTCTATTCAATATTTATAAACCATATAATATCAATTTTCAAAAAATTCTTTTAGATAATAAAAGAAGAGGGAATATTTTACAATTCATTTTGAGACCAGCATAATCTCAAACTCTAACCCCAGTGAGGACATTAAAAGAAAGAAAATTAACTCAAGCACATGGATGCAAAAATTTAATACATAAAATCCAGAAATACATGAAAAGGATAATACATCATAACCAAGTGGAAATTATTCTAACAATACAAGAGCGTATTCAACATTTGAAAATCAAAGTAACTCACCGTATTAGCATTACAATGGAGAAAGGCCATATGATCATCTCAATAAAGTATCTAAAAAAATGAATACCCATTAATGATAAAAACATTCAGCAAATTAGAAATTGAAGGACATTTCCTTAATCTTATAAAGGGCCTCTATGCAATACCTGCAGCTTACATCCTGTATTGTGGTAAAAGACTGAAGGCATTCCTCCATCAGGGACAAGTAAGGATGCATATTATCATTACCTCTGTTTAAGGCTGTACTAGAGATTCTAGTTCAATAAGCAGAAAGAAAAAAATAGAAGTCTTGAAGTTTAGAAAGGTTGAATTAAAACTTATTACTCACAGATGACATGAATGTTTTATAGAAAATCTTATGAAATCTACAAAAACTACTAGCAAATTTAAAAATCGCAGGATACAACTATAAGCCAAAGTATAACACTGTAAGTAAATTGAACAAATTGCATATAGGAGACAAAGTATAAAAATCAGTTGATTTTTCCATGTCAGAGGTTGGCCACTTAGAACCTGTGAGTCAAAACACCACCTCGTTTAGCCTGTGAGCTAAGAATGCCTTCCAAAAAATTTTAAAGAGTTGAAAACGATCCAAAAAATAATAACATCTTATGACACGTAAAATTATACAAAAATCAAATTTTACTGACCATAAACAAACTTTTATTGGAACACAGCCACAGCTCATTTATTTACACATAGCCTACGGCTATAATGGCAAAATTAAGTAGTTGTGACAGGAAGTACATGGTCTCTGCAAAGCCTAAAATATTTATGCTCTGGCCCTTTATAGGAAAAATTTGCTGGATCCTGATTTATACTAAAAACAAACACTTAGTTAAAAAATAATACTGTTTCAATAGTATCAAACACACAATATTTAAGGATTTTTAAAATGTGCAAGACCTCTATACTGTAGATTATAAATTATTTCACAAGAAAATTAAGACAGACAAATAAATATAAAGACATAACATGTTCATGGAATAGAAGACTCAACATTGTTAATACATCAATCCTCCCCAAATTGATCTTTGGATTTAACACACACACATACACACACATGCACACATGCATACACGACCAGGTTTGTTTACTGTATATTTTTGTAAAAATCAACAAGCTGTTTTTAAATTATACACAAAAGCAATAAAACTGGACTAGCCAAAACAATCTTTAAAAACAACTCGGAGGACCTATAATATCCGATTTCAAGACTGTGAAGCTACAATAATCAAGAGAAAGCAAGACTAGAAACGGATCGATAAAACAGAATAGAGAGACCCAAAATAAACCCACACATATATCTGTTATCTGAGACTAAGAGATATCTAAGTGTGGGAAAGGATCATCTTTTTAAAACAAATAGTTACAGAAACTGTACCCACATAGAAAAATTGGGAACCTAGACCCCTTAACTCACTCACACTTTATGTAGCAATGAATTTTAGATGAAGTGAATGTAGACATGAAAACTTAAAAATAAGATAAGAGAAAAATCTTAGGAAAACGTTATTGTGATCTTGGGTATAGATTAAGATTTTTTAAGACACAAAAGAGCACTATCTGTAACAGCCATAAAAATGGTAAATTGGAATTCATCGGGATAAAAACCCTCTGTTCTTCAAAAGGTAGCATTAAGAATAAGAAATTGCAAACCATAGATTGGGAAACATAATCACAATACATGTATGGACAAGGAACTTGTACTCAGAGTATATAAAGAACTCAATCATGAAAAGAAAACTCAAAATAATGGAGAAAAGACTTAAACATACACTCCACATTGAAGGAGATACCAATGGCCAAACACACATGAAAAATGTTCAACATTATTAGTTATCAAGAATCTTCATTATGGGTAAAATTAAAAAGACTGACCAGATCAAATATTGGTAAGACATGTGGAACAAATAAAAATGCTATAATTTCTGGAGGGATTACAGAATAATACAGTCACTTTGAAAAACAGATTGTCAGTTGGTTAGAACATAAAATAAACACCTATTCTGTGAATTTGACTTTTAAGTACCCAAAAGTAATGAAAACTTTGGTCTATAAATAAACTATATAAGTATTTTAATAGCACCTTTATTATATATTATATATATAATTTGTATATAAAGGGCCTAACACTGAGTAATACATAAGAATAGCCTACTGATAAATGTAAAGTTAGATAAATCTTAAAAACATTATGTTGAGCAAAAGACCCTAGATATCTACCATGTGAATTCCATTCATATGAAATTCTGGAGCACGCAAAATTAATATACAATGGCAGAAAGGGACTAGGTGGGGAATTGAGCACAGGAGACATTATTGGGATAATGAAAATGAGATATCTTAATGGGCTGTTGCTTAGATGGATGTATACAAAATTTTTATGCACACATAAATTAGGAAGGGAGCATCATTCACTAGCTGATCAGTCTGAGTCATGCTGACCTCTCCCTCCTCCTTACCACTATGTACTGCCCACCACAGTCCTGTCTTCCTCTCAGATCCTCCCCTATCTATCTGCTGCTGCTGCTCTGCAGTGACCCAGTGATGTCTGAGTTAGGGTTCTTCCAAAAGTACACCAAAAGGTGTTCATGTGAGAGGTAACCCCAGGAGGCACAATGAAGAAAGGACAGTGGGGCAGAGAGGAAGAAAAGCCCAAAAGACTGAGTCAAAGAATGCTGTGGGTTCAGCCCTGCTGGGGACCTTCTGAGGAAGTTTGTGGGACAAGCCTCAGGCTTGTCCCTCAGAGGGAAGCTGGCTATTTATCCACTCATTTCCACTCCTCACTGGTTGAGAGGTGCTCCTGAGGTGTTAAATCTCTGGCACTTCTGGGCTGCCCTGCTCATGGCTGGTCAAGCCCCTGGGAAGCTGGGGGGCCTCCATGTGGAGAAGCAGAGGGAAGCAGGGGCTGAGCAGGGAGTGGTCCGCACACTGGGAACTGAACACCACAGGTGCAGGTGAATGCAGAGCTGACCCAGGGGATATGCAGTGGGTATCAAGAGCTTCTGCCACAGCTATCATCCCTCACTGGAACCACAAGACCCCTGCCCCCCATTTTCCTTCTATCCCTTATACCCCTCCCATCCACCCCCCGCCAACCCATGCCCACTAGGAGTCAGAGGGCTTCCAAAGAGGTAACTTCTGCCTAAATCCCTTCAAATGCCCCTCTTGGCTTTTGGGAGAAGAACCCAAATCCAAGATCCTTATCCCTGCCTCAGGGATTGGACCTGGTGTGACATGTGCTCCAAGCCTACCTGTAACAGCAGCCACCTTTAAGCTCTGCAGACACTCAGGAATCCTAACTGTGGTGTATCCAATAACCCAGACAGCCCTCCTCTTTCGCATTCTCCCAGTCCCTTGGGACACCTGGCTGGGGCATTGGCACAATTCCAGAGCTGCAAGGCACTGAGGCTCCCAATGGAGATGACACCTTCCTCTGAAAGGACCTGATGCTGCTTCCCCAGCCCGTGCTGTTGTTATCCCGGTTCCTGTTATAAACAGCCAAATCCCATCTCCACTCCAACCAGAAAAGCAACCCCTACTTCAAGCTAAATGCATAATTGGCTGCGAATTAAACTTAATCGGACTGGAATAATTATATTGACCTTTTAAAAGTATTTAAAGATAAATACATGCTTAGATATTTCAGAATTTAAACTTTTTCCATTGTTTTCTGGGGAAGATGGGAGAGAGGAGGTCGAATTGGGAGTCAGAAAGAAAATGCTGAAAGAAGCGAGAGGGAGGCATCAGAAGCTCATTTGAGGACACTCTTAGACCCTGCGTGAGGCGTGGAACCCAAGCCAGCTTTCCAGGAGGGTGATTTCACAATATCTATCAACAGCCTAAAAATGTTCATACCTTTGACTCCGTGACACCAGAAATCTGTCAAAGAAAATAATCGGAGATGGAGACAAAGATCTTTGTGCAGAGTCGGTCATTCCAGCATCCTTTATAACAGCCAGATTTAGATGGGCACCACCTCAATACTAACAATGCCGGATAAGCTATACCAGCTATGGAACAATCACATGATGGACTGTTGTGTAGCCACTGGAAGTGAGACCTTCATAACATAATTCATACTGGGAAAGCGCTTATAATGAAGGTAGGAAATAAAAGCAGCATGTAAACCTGAACATAAAGGAAATTTTTAATTTTGTTAACATAAGCAAAGGAAAAATAAAACCCAGAAGGATGCATGCAGAAATACCAACAGATATTTTCTCTGCATAGGGGATTATAAAGACTTTTGATTTTCTTTATTTTTTTATGTTTGAAAAATTTCTGCAACGAGCATCCGTTGATAAGTTATTATTTTTAATTTATTTAAAAATGGAGGTAGATCTGAAAGAATCACTACAGGAGACTATTTTTTTTTTTTTCCTACAAGGAGACTTCCTTGACGCAGGTCTGGGTCCAGAACTCTAATCTCAGAATCTCTAGGTCCTTATTTAACATTTCTAGTTGCTGGATGGGACCCAGGCTACAGGTTGCCCCTCAGAATCTTGTCTCCTCTTCTTCAGTAGCAGAATGCTAACGCTGTAGGGGATGGATAGGTGTCCTGCTTGAAAGCTGTATTTACTAGTCCCCACCCTTCCCCTTTCAGACAGGATGGCCAGTGGAACATGAGTAAGAGTGGTAAGTGTGGCTTCCAGGAAAGCTCTTCGATGAGAGCTTAGCAACTAGAGGAACAGTTTCCTTTACTTTTTCTTTCTATCTGGAATACTACAGTGATTTCTGGTGCTCCAGCAGCCATTATATGACCAACAGGCAGTCTTTATGCACTGTGGATGATAAAGCAAAACAAAGAAGCAGATTGGGACATTGACAAAACATGTGAGGCTAACAGCGTACTGGGACTTCCTATGTCCAAAGTTCTCTTCAACAAGAGAAAAAATAACAATCTTTAGTTTGTTTAAGCCACTATTATTCAGATTCCGGTTCCTAGCAGTTGGATGCAATTCCTAAAAGATACACCAGGGGCCAGTCAAGGATGGAGGAGAGATGGTAAAACTAGGAAATCCACAGAAATCTCAGCGAAACTGGTAAGAAAATAGTAACTTCTATTTGAGCAAGGGACAGTAGGCCAGGGCTAAGATGAACCGAGCAGAGAAATCTGTAAATAGAAATAATACTTAGTGGGATCAAGCTGGTCTAGGTTGCTGGGCTATGTACCTGTAAATGTAGATCAGCTTCATGTAGCAAGAAGGGATTTTATTGTCAGGAAAATGGGGCTAAAAGGCTTGGTATTGATTAATTACTATGATGACATAGAGTCAAAATATAAAGTGTGGTGAAGTAGAGAGACCTGAACTTTGCTTGTGACCTTAAAAAAGTCATTCTTCCTTTCTGGACTGTTTCTCATCAGTTAATGGGAAGGAGTGGTTGGACTAGAGAATCTAAGATTTTTCTTGACTCCAAGGATTTCTAATCATAACCTGAGGTGGATAATAATATATGTGGGAGAGTGGGAAATATCAACAGAATGAGAATCTTTGCCGCTCCCCATATATACCCTGACCCTCACGTACCTTCAGCCTCCTCTCTAGTTCCCAGAGCTGCCCAGAATGTGTTAGGTACAGGCTTGAGTATGAATTGAAGCAAGTCTCCCTGGTCCAGAAGCTGAGCCTGGTGGTACCTCTACTGCTCCTTCTGGGCTAATGAATTTCAGGGAGGAAGTCAATAAAGGGAGATGATGTTAATAGACAGACTGAGCCCTGCTTGAATGTAATGAACTAGCTTACAGAGTATTTTCTCATCAAATTTTATAATTGGAAGATATATTAGTGGTCTTCTAGTTCTTAATGCTTGAATTCCTTCTTTAAGAACCACCACCAACCCACACAAAAACACTATCATCACTGATAACATCTTCATCATCAACATCACTATCATCACTTTCACATCATCATAATCTTTATCATGATCATCACCATTATCATCATCAACACCATCATCACTATCCTGGTCATCACCATCACCATCAACACCATCACCATCACCATCACCATCACCATCTTCATCACCATCACCATCACCATCACCATCACCATCACCATCACCATCACCATCACCATCTCATTGATATCACCATCATCACTATCATCATTATCATTATTATCATGATCATCATGACCACCACCATCATTGTCTTTATCACCATCATCATCGTACTCAGTATCATCATCACATCATATTTCATTGTCATCACCGTTATCACCATCATCATCATTACCATCCCCATCATTCCATCATCACCATTACTATAATCACCATTATCATCACCATCACCATCATTATCTCATTGTCATCATTACCATTATCATCACCACCCCTATTATCATCATCTTATCACCACCATCACCATCATCATTACTGGCATTTTTTGGCCATCTTTGTGCCAGGCACAGTACTGGGTGCTTTATGTACCCAATTGCACTAACTTTTAATAATCAATTCTGTAGGAATTTGGAGATGAAGAAACCAGTCTGAGAAAGGTGAAGTGTTCAAGGCAACACAGATGACAAGCAGAGGAAGACGGATTTGGATCCAGGTCTATCTGATCACAAAGGCTTATCGCTGTCCACTGTACCATGCAGTCCTGATTGCTGACCTCTGCTCTGCACCTCCAGTGGTAGAGAGGTCACTGTCACCGCTAGGAAGTATGCTCCATCTTGAATTAGCATTCCTTATCAAAAGGAAATAAGCTTTGGTCCTGATTCCAAACTCCTGGTCAATGCAGAAAGGCCTGACTTCTGGTCTATGTGACAGCCCTTCTGATGTTTGAAGGCATTTTTCACGCTCACTTTTACCTCTTCTTTTTGATATAAGCACCCGATTCCTTCAATTACTCCTCTGTGAGTGATCACCTCTCAACACTCTCTTCTGATTCCCCAAGGTCCATTTGGACTTGACAATCCCTCCTCCTGGTCTCCCTGCTTCCACTTTTGCCCCTTATTTCTCTTCTTCACCAAAAGGTAAAGTGATCTTTTTAGGATAGATCAGATTATGTCACTATCATATTAAAAACTCTGCAATGAATCCCCTCAACATTAAAAGTAAGATGCAAATTCTATCACGGTCTATAGATCCTAAATGGCCTTCCACTTGCTAATCCCTCTAATCTCATCTCATACCCACTGCTCACTTTGCTATAGCCACCCTGGCCTCTTTGTTGTTCTTTGAGCATGTCAGACTCACTCTCAGGGCCTTTGCATCTGCTGCTCCCTGAGACCAGAGCATTTTTTTTTCTTTTACAATTATCAGCAAGTTTCACTCATTCACTTTATTTAGGTCTCTCTTCAAATGTCACCTCCTCAGAGAGGCCTTCCCTGACCACCCTCTTGAATACAGACCTCTCATCCCTAGTCCCTTTTCATGTACTATTTTTCTTCATAAGACATCTCACTTCCTGATATATACTTATTTGTTTATTAACTGTCTTTCTTATTGTCAAGTGTATTCCATAAGAACAAAAATGATGTAAGCCATCTTCAAACCCCATCTTCAGGGCCTAGAAGAGGATCTTAATAAAACTATAGAATTAATGAATGAACTAATTAATCCATATGACCCATTTCCCGTACCCTTCTCAGGCTGGAGGCCCTGCTTTTAGACAAGGTTCAGGTTATCCATGACTTTCTACATTTGTTTCTCAGAATGGCAGAAGAGTCTGAACCTTGTAGCTGAAGAGGACTCTCACCCCGCTTTTGCTAAACTCTATATCTCTAGTAACATGGTCTAAAAGATCATGTGCATAGAAGAATGTTTGCTTTGGAGTCAAATAGATTGAAGTTCAAATTTCAGCTCTGCCATTTACCATTTCTGTATTATTAGTGTTTCTAAGCTTCAATTTCCTCTTGAAAGAATTGCAACCTTGTAAGCTTAAGCTTATTATGAAGAGATTATATGAGCACATAGCACAGAGTAAGCATTCAGAAAATGTTCAGAAGCCAGGTAACATTATCTGTTGATAAAGTTATTTCCATTGTTAACAGTATCATTATTATTGTTCTTATTAAGCTAGCCAGGTTTTAGGATCTTCCATCTCATCAGAAGAGTCTTGGTGGGGAATGGACTGGACTGGGGGTGGGGGGGGGTGGGGAAGGAGTGAAGGGACAGGTGGCATGGGAGACATGTCACCTTGTAGGCTCACAATGAGCTACCTGTCAGCTCCCAAGTCATGGCCTGTCTTTCTCCTCTGTACCTGAGCTGTCAATTTTTTTTTTTTTCTCATCTCAGCTCAGAACTTACACCACGTGCTAGATGTACATTTACATATAAAATCCCATCCTGTGAGTCCCTGAGGCTCCAGTTTATGGGGATTTTCTTCCTATCCGGGTTCTGCCATCCAAAGTGCTCACTCTTTCTCCAAGAACCTGTCATCTGAAACCTGAAGAGCCCACCTCCTCAATGGAGTGAACGTCGATGATGTCGCAGGTCTTCTTCCTCTGGTAGACTGAAGTTCCCTGGGCCGGAGGAGTGCTAGCTGGCTATCAGTAGACCCTGTCCCCGGGCCTGAAGAGAGCTGGCCCAGAGGGCAGCCAGGATTCTTGTCCGGTGGAAAGCGAAGGTATCAACAGAAGGGGCTGTGGGGGGGGAGGGGTCAAAAGAGCAGGGAATGGCAGGGCTGGCCAAGGACAAGCCCCCATCGTTCCAGCCTGTGGTACTGGTGTCGTACAGACCTGGAGCCAAATTTCAGCTCTTCCATTTACAGCCAGCTGATGGCTCTGAGACTCCATCTCCTCGCCTGTCAGTTGGCGATGACACTTGCCACCCCAGACGATGCTGTGGGCAAGGAAGGAGACAGTGCGCGTAGATGTGCTGTGTAGGGGCTGGCAAAACTCACCATCTGCAAGGCGGTTATGTCACAGGTGAGATCTGGGTGGTTGTGGAGTGGTGGTTAAAAGGTGGGCTCTGGAGTAGAGCTGAGTTTGAATCCTGGCTCTGCTATCTCTGACAGAGGCAAATTGCTCACCCTCTCTGAGCCTCCGTTTCCCCGCTGAGTCGTCATCTCCCTTTCAGAGGGTTGTCGAGAGCATCACTTCACAAGGACAGTGTGTCTGCCCTAGTAGAGACTCCATCACAGTCAGCTCCCCTCTCCTGCCTCTTCCCAGTGAGGGTCCCACTTGGGAACATGTTCCTGGTGGAGCAGCCTGGGCAGGGAGGCCAGAAGAACAAAGCGGGCGGCTGGGATGTGCCCAGGAGCACGCGTATGTGGAATCCTACAATGCCCATCCTTCCTACTGGCAGGTGGCAGCTCTACATTCCCATTGGTGCTGGGTGACTAACAGACAAGCATCCCCAGGCTTAGTCACAGATGTCAACCTCTGCAGTGCTGAGGCTGGGGTTTGCTCCCCGAGCAGGAAGGACATCTGAACTCATTGACTCAGTGGAACAAGCGCTGGGCAATCCTCGCCCTGTTCCCATCTCTGTTCATGGAAGGCCTTGGCAGAAGCCATGTCTATGGGGAGAATAGTAGCCTCATCCCACCCAGGACACAGGCCCAAGACTCACTATGCACTCAGTGGTTTCCTACATGGGGACAGACTTGCACCATACCCTCCACGCTCATGCCAGCCGTGTCTCTGACATAATTTGTAAGCCATCAGCTAGATAGTGAGGGATCATCCTGTGGCCTAGCCAGTGGGTTCAGACTATTAAATAAATTCTTAATTCAGGCTAAGTGTGTAGCCTTATGAGACCATTTAGAACAGGTAATGTCCTTTGGTTGGAGGAGAAATGGAGGCACAGCGGGTCAGCCTGTGTGTGAATAGAATCAGTATGTTACACAAAGAAACTGAAGCCCCTACACAAGGAGTGTCTTGCCCAAAGTCACACAGCAAGTTTGTGACAGAGCCAGGAGTGACTCAGGTCCCTACCAGGCAGCCCATGCCTCCTCCCACCCAAAGAGCTCAACCCAGATCCAGATTTCCAGGGGTGGGAGGCAGCTCTGAGACCCTTGAGGGTCTCTGGATAAAGCCCACTGCCTGACAAAGTCCATCTGGGAAGGCCTGGAGACTCTGCAGGGGTCCTCTCTGTCTTTCCCAACAGGGCCCGTGGGTGATCTGTCCCCAGTGGCATCAAAGTCAGTGCTCTCTCTCAGCTGTTCTCTCGGCCTGAGTGGAGGTCTGGGGAGCAGAGTCCAAGCAGGCCCAGCTCCAAGATCAGGCCCAGCAGGGCCTGGTGCAGGATGAGAGATTTGGTGGCTTTGGCTGGGAAACTGGGAGGGTTTGGGGTTGGGACTTGAGACCCAATATGTAGAGCCAAGGCAGCTTGTCCTGCGGGGATCGAGCTGGAGCCAGGACATGTCCTAGAGCAGTGACTTGCTCCAGCACCTCTACCCCCACCCTGGCTGTGGTCTAAGTGATCAGGAGCCATTTAGGAGCCCCTCTCCCTGCCTCCAGCTCAAGAAGCTCTGCCTTTACTCTGTTGTAAGCAGAGCAGAAGGTGGTTGGCCTGGCTGCTGGCCAAAAGCCCTTTGGAGGTTCAGGCGGAAGAACATGGTGGTCCCCCAAGAGGAGGAACTCCAGCTATGATTTCCAAGGGGTTCCTGGTATGGGCTGGAGGTAGGGGGAGAGCAGAGCAGCCTCAGCTGCTGCAGAGAGGGGAGGAGAGGAGATACTGTAGACAGGTAAGAGGGGGCCATCTGTCACTGGAACTCAGTCTGCTGGCGGTGTGGTGGTGGTGTGTGTATGTGAGAGAGTCTCTCTGTGTGTGTGTGTGTCTGTGTGTGCGCGCGTGCGTGCACGCATGCACGTATGTGCATCTGTGTGTGGGGGAGCACATTCTTGCCTGGGGGTACCTGGGCCCGCTGAGGGAGTCAGGGCTTCTTGGGGGAGGCATGGGGTGCTGGGAAGATGATTGGACTGAATCTTAAGAATCTGTGACCTCCCTCCCAGCCCACTTGTGGCCTCAGTGTGCCCATCTGCACATTGTGGGACTGGCGAGGAGGCCCTCTGGGGGTGAGTCTCTGAGCTAGGGAGGGTCATGTTGGGCCTCTCTGGCCCTAAGTTGGAATGGGCTCATCAGATGGAGAAGCTGCTGGGCAGCCCTGCTCTCTCCCAGGGTCCCTGACACCTGATCCTAACCATATTGGTCCCGTTGGCCCAGGATCCAGGAGGCCTTGTTTTCTAGGCCACAACTGGGAGGGGCCAGCTGGGGTCTGTTCTGAGTGGTCAAGTCTGCAGGGAGCCCCGTTGATTATTCGGGAGCCTGGGCAGGTTCAGCGCCTGTCACTGATCATGAGGCCTGGTGTGGGCTCTTGGCACTTCTCTACGGGAGTTGGAAGGGACTTGAGAGATTCATTCTCTTACTCAAACATATCGATTGGGTTGTTTCTAGGTTTTTGTTATTGCAAACAAAGCTGCTGTGAACATTCTTGTACAAGCCTGCAATGCACATGTACAGAGGGTTCTCTAGGGCACGTTCTCCAAGTAGAACTGCTGGATTAGAGGGTATGTGTGCATTCAACTTTACAAGATAGAGCCAAATTGATTTTCAAAGAGCCTGCATCCTTTTCCCTCCCTGTAGTCGTGTGGGAGAATGTCTGTTGTTCCCCACCTAGACCGCAACTTCATTTCAGCCAACTAGCAGGTGTAAGATAGGAATGCTCGGAGTGCTGGAATTTGCATTCTCCCATTACTAATGAGATTGCACATATTTTCAAATGCTCATTAGCCATTCAGTTTTCTTCTTGAAATACCTAGTCATGTCTTTTACCTAATTTTCTATCAGATTTTTAAAAATCAGTTTCTTAGTCTTTTTAGGAAGTCTTTATATATTTAAGATGGAATCGTATATTGCTTATGCGTTATAATGTCTGTTCCCACGTGTGGCTCATGTTTCCAGTTTGTTTATTTACATGGACATGGGAGGAACAGAAACTCCTTATTTAAATGGAATCGAATGTCTCAATCATTTTTTTCACGTTTGACACTTTTTATCTTTTCGTAAATACTTTCCGAAGGCATAAAAACTTTTTATTTTCTTCCAAAAGCATAGAAATAAAAAAAAATTAAAATTCAAGACAGTGATTACCCCTAGTGGGGCATGGGAGATGTGGTTGGTGAGGGGAGCTAGAGGGCTCCTTTGCTCTTGGTGGTGTTCTAAACCTCAAGTCCAGTTCTCTGGTGTTGGCTGTGCACTGATGGTTCATAACATCTGTAGCTAGCTAGATAGGCAGATAGATAGATGTGGAATACAGATGCTGCTGTATATATGCAAAATCATACCATAAATATAAGAGATTTCATGATGCCAGTATATGAAAAGCTCCTGGCACAGGGCCACGCATACACAAATAACGCCAGCCAGATTGCCCGCGTGCTTTCTGGAGTCGGGCGCGGTATCAAGTGATCTCCACACACAGTCTCATTTAGTTTTCATGGCAGCCCTGTGATATTTACACGCCATTGTACAGATGAGGAAGCAGACTGGTACTTACAGGGTACTTACTCCAGGTCACATGGCTAAGATCCGTGTGACTCCAGATTGGTTTCTCTCAGCCACTGGATCCCCGCCTGTCACACAGCAGGTGTTCAATAAATGGCGAGGCCGCTCTACTGGCCTCTGTTCACACAGCAGCACTGCCTCCTACTCCCAGCCCCACCTGCCGGCTCTGGGCATCAACCGACTGGTGGCCCCGGGCAAAGCCAAGGCCCATTTTGGAGCAGGTGAGGAGAAGCCTCTGTGGCTAAGACCTTGACCATCAACATAAGAAAGAAGGTGGAGAAGGAAGGAGGGAAGAAAGGGAAGGTGAGGAGAGGAAGAGAGGGGGAAGAGAATTGAAAAGATACAGAAAAGGAGCAAGGGGAGGGGGAGGGGAAAGAAGTCAAGGGACAATGATGAGGAGAGGGAGAGATGCGGAAGGGGTCAGAGAAGAAAAGACAAGTCAGGTACCAGCAAACCACAAGGAAGACAGAGGACCATGAACAGAGGACAGCCAGTCAAGCTGGCTGAGCAATGGTGCCCTAGGAGGACAAGTCACGAGTGCATGCTGGCCTAGAGGCAGTCTCCAGTGGTGTGCCACGGGGCTCTCTTCCCGCCCAGGCCTCTTGGCCTACTTGGAAGAAGAACTACAAACACCAGCCAACCAGATCCCCAGAAGACAGAACCCAGGAGGGACACCAAACACTGCTTCAGTTTCCGAAAGTGGAAGATAAGGATAATTACATCCAGGCCAGAAGGCTCTATGAGCATGAAATGCCTCTATCCATGTGAAGTCCAGGTGCTGTGCAGTCACAAGGGCCCTCACCACACCAACTTGGCCATTGACCAAGTTTATCATCAGCTGGGATCATGGCGTGGGCTGCCTAGGCTTGGACGTATATGCTCACACATCTTGCACACACACACACACACACACACACACACACACACACACAACCCTCCCTCAGTGCATGCGTGCACACACATGCCCTCATGCACGCACACACACAACCTGTTCTGAGTGACATGTCTATTGGGTTTCTGGGGATCCTCCCACTTGATGAAGGTCATGTCCTCTAATGCGGTGAAGGTCAGGGACTCGGCCACCATCCTACCAGGCCCTGTGAGGGAAAGGCATGAGGCAGGAGAAAGTGGGCTTTGGGGCCAGATACCTGGGTTCGGATTTCAGCCTTGCCATTTCCTAGCTGGTACGCTTGGACCACTCGACCTCTCTGAGCCTCAGTTTCCTCATCTGTAAAATCGGGGTGATAATGACCCCTCCTTCACTGGGGGTGGGAGCACTGAATGGGGGAGAGGTGTCCTCAGTGCCCCAGCATATAACACACGTCCAGTAAGTTCCCAATTCAATTTTTCTCCAGCTCGAGTGGAGGATGGACAGCTGTGGAGCGATGGAGGAAGGACCATGAAGGAGGCGAAATTGCAGGATGCGGCGTCCACCTCCGGGAACTGGAGAGGAGGGAGAGACTGGCCCCTGCCTCCTCTCCCTCCGTGAACGCAGGTAGTGCCCAGGCAGAACGGCGGGCGCTCGGAGGGTATCTGCGAAGTTCTCCAAGTTCTGGAACCTTTGAAATGAGGGCCAAGCAGGGGAGAATGGTTCCCCCAGGTCACACAGCCAGTGATGGCAGGGCTTGGCCCAAGCTGAGTCTTGATCTCATCATCCTGCCTGCTCCTCGTGGCCTGTTTCCTTCATACCACCAACCCCACCCTCAGCCCCACGCCGACCCCACGGTTCTCGTGGGGAGGGGAGGGAGGGGTCAGATTCAGTGAGGACATGGGTATACTCCTGTGAGGCTCAGCCCTTTCCCCAGAAGAGCCCAATTCCATCTCAGTGAGGAAGGCATGGGGACTGAGAGGTAAGAAAAATGGAGCTGTGTGACTTTGGGCGAGTATCTTGACCTCTCTGTGCCTCTAGTTCTTTGTCTATAAAATGGGATAATCATGGCCCCTCCCAGTAGAGTTGTTGTAAGCACCCAGTACTGCAGGTAACACTTCCACTCCCTGACACAGGAGGAGCTCAAGGAATGCGGCCTGGTGTCCTTAGGACTGGGTTTGCCACTGCCAGCCGCCAGGCCCCGAGGAAGTCAGTTCCCCTTTCTGCACCCATACCCACAGCCTAAACGAGGGACCATCCTAATGACAGCACAGTGCCACAGAGTGTGAAGATCAACTGGATCGTAAGTGATTTAAAAAGAGAAAGAAAGAACCCAGGATGTGTGTACACTGATCCAAATACACCAAGCTCAGCATAAAGCGCTGTGCAGCTGTTATTGCTGCCCGGGCTCTGCTGCTCCCCTGCCCCACCCCCATCTCTCCTCCGTGGTCCCCCGGCCCCTCCAGCTGCCTGCTAATGAGCCAGAGGCTTCAGTAATGAGGCTGCTTCATCATTTAATGTGCTGGAACAGCCTCGGAGGGAGAAGGGATGAGTGTGGGAGGAGGCTGGAAGCGGGGGTTGCCTAGTTCGCCACGGCCTGGAAGCTCCTGAGTCCGTTCACAGAATCCCCTCGGGTCTGCAGTGCCAGGAAGAGAGGGCTCCCCTGCAGCTCTTCCTGGAGAAGCCCCAGCCGGATGGTAGCCATGGAAGTCGGAATCGGCTTCCGCTTACCTGTGGAAACAACTAGCCTTGATAAGTGGAGTCTGATTCCTAAGGCAACTGAATGCCAAGGCCTTTGTTAACAAGCCCAGTGGGCCTCTGCCTGGGATAATGAATGCCAAGCCTTGGGCGCAAAGCCTCTCACTCCCCCACCCTCTTCCAGGCAGCCAGCAGGCTCAGAGGTCGGCAGAGATCTCATCCAAGGGGCAACATCCAGCCAGGCCAGTCCCGAGAGCAGAGGGACAAAATCGAACCCTAGAGAACAGGTCATTGGGGACAAGGCAGGGAGTGAGGGCCCCACCAAGCAGGCCAGGGGGAAGAGGAGAATGTGGTAGTGAAAGGTGAGGGCCTGGGCAGAGGAATGTGATCGGAGCCCAGTGTCAAGGAGGGACCTGTGGGGGCAAAGGCTAGGGGAGGCCTGTCTGTCCCCAGGCTGGCCTGAGGGTCTTGGGGCCTGTGGGGCTGGGCCTCAGGATTTTATTTCTATGAAAGCAACAGATGGGGACGGGGTCATATTCCAAGGACTCAGTCATTTGTGGCTGTGAATAGGCAGGTGGGGCGAGGCGTTCCCTGCCCCTGCCCAAGGAATCCCACGGCACATAGGAAAGTACAAGCGGTACCTGGAGGGAGAAGCGGACCAGGAGACGACCACAGGCACACGGGCCAGAACGAGGTGAGCGAGAGCTCTTGGTTGCAAGTGGCAGAGAGTCCACAGCAACCGACGTCAGCACAAGAAGGGAGCTGATGGGACCCCGCATGAACACGCTGGGGGCGGTGCTGGCAGCTCAGCAATGTGCTCGGGCCTCCGTCTCTCCGTAGTCTTGACTCTGGTCTGCACCGTGATGGCCTCAGACCCAGGCAGCCCTTCCCTCAAGACAGCCGCACAACCCCACACTCACACCCTGCCAGATTCAAGTGCGCGGACGTTTCCATAATTCAGTCCCACTGGCTCTGACTGGATCTTCCCTGAGTCCATCACTCTGTGAGGAACATGCGCAATTTGGATTGGCCAGGCCTGTGGCTCAGCCCAGCCCTCTTTCTGAGGATAGAGTGACTTCTGTAGGAATCCTAGGACAGGCAAGGCAGATCCCAGGCCATATCTACAAGCTGAGTGAGCAGAACCATCAGACGTCCACCATGGGAGAGTCAGAGATGAGACTTATGGAATTTTGGCCCCACACAGAGGCCCTTCACCAAGTCAGCACGCCCATCCTCCAGCTGCGATCAGTGTTGGTGGCTAACAGCTCACAGTAGGACCCTTTTCAGAGACTTGTCCTCAGCCGAAGGGAGCTGACTGCTGACTAGCTGGAAATGCCTAGAAAGTTACACTCCCACTGGGGCAAACTGCAACCAGTGACCAGCTGACACAGGACAAAAGGTCCAGCTCATTGTCCTAAGGGGCAGACAAAGCCTTGTGGTGTCCTAATGCTCCAGGGCTCCCCATGGGCACGGGAGGAGGTTACACCCTTCCCTGGCTCCTCTCCTCCCTCCCCTGCATCCCTCGAACCACCTCCTGAGAGGGTGTCCCTTGGGTGCCACTTGCCCACTGATCTTCATCTCACTCTGCTTCTAGGGAACTCAGCCAGCACTGGATCCCTGCCTAGATCTCCTGGGGTCACATCTTCCTTGTGTGGGACCGAGTCTAAAAGGACCATGTTGCCAGGCTCTGAGAAAGGCAGGGGCTGGCATCTGGGGGTCTTTCAAACCCAAGCTCCTGCCACTAACTCAGCATAATTCTCCCACATCTGCTCCGGGTCCTCTCGCAGTCGACCCTCTCCATTTAATTCCCACGTCTCTCTCGGATCTGGGTTTGATTAACAGAAGGTTATAAACAAGTCCCAGAAAAAAGAAAGCCAGCATTTCCCCAGGGCAGCCACGGTCTATTGGCAGACGGCAAATTGCTTTGTAACCAAAATTTTTTTTTGATCTTTTTTATTTTTGTATAGACAAACAGGACTAAACTAATTAAGATTTTTTTCTCTCTCTTTCCTTGGGTCGTGGACAACAATGGGAGTCTCTTGCTCCACAGTGAATTGGTTACCAGGTTTCAACAAGAGATGTGTCTTTGCAATTACAGTTCATTAGTGGATTTAAAAGGTAGGGAAGATGCGGGAGGGCGGTGATGTCCACAGTCCCAATAAGAGGGTTGTTTTGCATTTCTCCTCTTTTAATTTCATAATTATTTTCTGGACCAATACTCTGTGAAAAATGGGGAAAAAGAGACCCAACCGCCCCATCTATTCCAGGTGCAAATGCTCTCGATATGAGAGGAGACAGGTGTGTGCAGGGCTTCCGTGCTAGAAGGACACACCTCGTCCTCTGTGGAGCGGCCTCCTGCCTGGGAGCCTTGGCCACTAGAGCCATCGGGCGTGCTGGCCTGGGGAGGGGCCTCAATATCTGGGGATCTGGGTTAGGGGCAGCCTTGGTCCTCTACTGAGCTACCATTTCCTGGGCACCTACTACGTGCTGGGGGTTTTACCTGGATTTTCTAACTTAAACTTCACAGCGATTATTTGGCAGATAGAGGAACTAAGGCAGACAGATGTGCGCAGGGCCGTGGGCTGGTTGCAGAGAGAGCAAGTGATGAACATTTTATAGGTGTTAAACGAAGCTCAGAGACATGCAGGTCTTGCCTAAGGCCCTTGAGTTGGAGCTGGAATTGGAAGCCAGACATATTGTCTCTAAAGTGTCTGCTGTTTCTACTCCCTCTTTGCTGCCTACTGGTGAACCTGATACTCAGTTTCCTCATCTGTGAAATGGGCTCCGGAGGCCAGGTAAGATGAGCTTGAAGGCTGCCTTGGGCTTTGGTGTGCTGTGTTCTGAAGAAGGTGAGGGAGTCGGGAATGGCTGCACGAAGAGGGGCTCTGTGGTCCAGGAAGGAGGGGCCCAGGCCCTGGCACCAGGAGTAGGGTATAGCCATGATCCGAGAGGGCTGGTTTCATCCCTTCCACGTGAGGCACAGAGGTAGACATAATCAACCTTTAGACTCCGTCTACCAAAGAATCTGGAAAAGTGGTGACTCCCTCCTCCATCCGGGCCACCTTCCTGACCGCTTACTCAGAAATGTCTGTGCAAAGGTCCCTAGGTCAGAGGCCACCAGAAGTGTGTTGGCTCAGACTGACATGATTGTGGCTCTCCAGTTCACACCGTGGTACAGAACATCACCTGTGAGAACAGGTTGGACTCACGGCCCCTTGAGTGTGTTGACCATTGATGGTTCAATTGCTTATAAAGAATATGAAGATATCATCGCCACTAAGAGCACCTGTCATTAACACATATGGTCTTCTAAACTAAAACTTTGAGCCTCTTGGCAAAGTAGATGCCGGGCGCTTATCTGTGCCTTCAGGAGAAAGCTTCATGTGTCAAATCTCTAAATATCACATATGTGTCTTGTATAAAGAGGAACCTATATAGCTGAGCACATTTCGTGGTATGTATCAGTGTAAAGACATCACATCTGCCTTTTTTACTTGCAAACATAAGGGAATGTAATTATTTTGAAAAGCTTTAAAAAAAGAGTGAGGTGGGGGCTGAGCAGGAGCCTCCCCGTCCCCCTGCCCAAGGCAATATCCTCTATTCCCCACTCTCTCTAGTTCCTATTTGGAAATGGCCAAATTTCTGTCCCAAATCACATAGTAAATGTCTCCAAGCCAATAGCCAGGGAAGAACTCCAACCTCATAGGGATGGGAGGGAGCAACAGATTGCAAAGAGAGGTGGCCAAGCGAGCCACTGGTCGACTTGCTACAACTCCATAGGTGCTGAAAGGAGGTGAGGCCGAAGGCATCAGAGCAACAGAGTAAGAGCTGGTGACTCACAGCACAGCAACAGCCAGGGCACTGCAGGGCCAGCCCCCTGCTTCAGGATGAACCGGGAGAAGCATCGCATCCTGTGGGGACCGCACACCCAGTGGGTTGCCTTGCAGCTGGAGAGCGAAGGGCTCAGCGCCTTTTGAAGCAGCAGCAAGGCAGCCAGTCCCCTTCCCTGGGGAGGAAGCAGTCCCTTGGAAGTCACACTGTGGTCACCTTAGCCAACTTCAGGGTATGCGACTGGCCAGGGGAACTGCTCAGCATCAGGGGATGCTTAGGCCTTGCAATCTGGCACACTCCACAAGGACACGCAGGGACGCCCAGGGCTTGCCTCTCCCAACACAGATAAGCCACAGCCGGGGTGGGGGGGTGCTGGGAAGCCCAGGGAGAGATGTCTGAGGGCCCCCCCCAAAAAAAAGGTGCCATGAAGAAAAGGCAGACTCCACAATCCAAAGAGCTGGGGTGAGTCCTGGCACTATCCCTGACGTGCTGTGCAACTTCAGGGACATGACCGACTGCCTTGCCCGGTCTCAGATTGCTCACCTAGGAAATGGAGAGAACCATTCCCACCTCGCTGGGACATGGAAGCTAAAATGAGACGGTGTAAGTGCCCGTCAGGGTTCAAGACAGGAAGTGCGTCTTCGCCAGGGTTGTGCCCAGGTGCCACTTCGGTCACAGATCTCCCATCACGGCTTCAAGGAGGAAGCGGCATCTTTTCCAGATCGAGAACTGTCCTTCCTCCCCTCATGGAAGGTCTGGGTGGGAGACCTGCTCCAGTACCCTGCACAGGGGACATTGGGTGAGTCCCTGCCCTTCTCTGAGCCTCCTCACCCATCTGTGAGGGGAGTGAATGCTTCTTCCTCTCTAGTGAGATGCTGAGGCTCAGGAAGATGCTGCCATGGAACATGCCTCAACCTATGAGCGCCCCACAGTAGGCACGTTATCAGGGCGAATGTCTTGGAAACTCCAGTGCCAGCGTTTATTAGACATTTGTGACAGCTGACACATACTGAACGCTTGGCATTGCTTTCCTCACAACTCCAGGATGTAGGCACAGTGACAGCCCATTTTACAGAAGAGAGAAGAGAGGCTCAGAAGAGAGAAGAGGGCAAGGGGAGCTTGCAGGGCCAGAGCTGGGCCTTGGACCTAGGCCTTTTTGTCCCTCACAGCCAGATGCCTTTTCTCCTTCAGGTGGAAGAACAGTGTCCCAGGAGCTGCCTGTGTAACCTAGCCTGTCTGTGCGGTTACTATGGCAGCCACCTCAGCTCCTGGCAAAGGGAAGAGGAAAATCAGGCCGGAGGGCTAATGAGGCTGCAGTGTTCTGATCTTTCCCCTGATGGCTCCAGCTTCACACAGTGTCTGTCTTCCTACATCAGGGGCAGCCCAGTGTCTGGGCCCTGGATCAAAGGCCAGCCTCCTCTGAGCCCAGACATTGGACCTGGCTCAGGCCTCGGAAGGTCCTCCTTGATCCTCCCACGGGAGTCATGCTGTTGCGGGCACCAGCCCCCACCTGTTTCCTGAGAGTGTCACTTGCCACCGGGATTGGCAGTGAGCAGAGGTCTCTAAGAAGGGCTCATGCCCCCCACAGCTCCCACAGGGCTTCCTGAGACCCCAGTCTTGGGGCCCATTGTGGCTTCCTTTCGAGTGGCAGCTCATGGAAGACCGGAGGCTGTTTATTTCGGGGAGACCAGCTTTGAGTCCTGGCTCTGTCACTCCACCCTATGGCCCTGGCCACCCGGCTCCATTTTCTCATTGGTCAAGAGGGTTGACGATGTCTTTGATTCAGTGTTGGTGTGACGACCTGCCAGGTAATGCCTGTGAGGGTCAGAATGTGGCCGAGTCCTGCCGTTAGCACATGTTCAACCTCTCCGAGCCTCCGTTTTCTCAAAATATTATAAAGGTGAAACAAAGGACAAGTCGTTGCTCAAAACTTACCCTCCCAAAGAGTCTTCCTCAGACACCTTATTTAATTCTGAACCCTGGCACCACCCTCCCGCACCCCCTAACAAACTATAAAATTTATTTACGCGTGATGTTTACTGTTTATTATCTGACTGCTCCACTAGAATGACAGCCCCACGAGGGCAGAAATCTTTGTTTTCTGAGGTATCCCACGTACTGGCACAGTGCCCTGCAGGTAATAGGCAAACGTTTGTTGAATGAATACATGTGTTCCCCAGGACAGGGCATGGCCCTCAATGTAGAGGCGCCATTAGTGACTCCACTCTTTCCTCTTTGGTGCCCTCGCCTTTCCCTGTGCACACCTGGACACACCTTTCCACCCAGCAGCAGGTCAGGAGGGCCTGACACTCAGCCGCACTCCTTGCCCACCCAGCGTGACCCTGACCGGGCACAGCTGCCCCGGTTCCCACACAGGGGCGCACGTGTTCCCAAACTAATGATGACTATCTCCTCTCTCCTCTACCTGTCTGCTGTACCTGCATTTATTCAAGTAACGCCTTTTGAGTACCTGCCATGCATATCACATGACCCTGTCG
This sequence comes from Eonycteris spelaea, assembly GCA_003508835.1. NCBI lineage: Eukaryota > Metazoa > Chordata > Mammalia > Chiroptera > Pteropodidae > Eonycteris > Eonycteris spelaea. The sequence continues at coordinate 11,959,577 of PUFA01000006.1, forward strand.
GGGCACCACTGAGGGAGGAGGGTTGAAGAAAGTCAGTAGGGAACTTCTACTGAGGTGCTGGCGTACAGGGCCCCAGCAGGGCGGTCCTTCTGTGAGGAGCTCCTTCTAATGGGGGCACCTGAGTGGGGTGTAAACAGGCAAGTGATAGGTGAGAGAGAAACCTGGGGAGAGCAGCGATGGGGTGCAGAGTGTGGGCATGGCAGGAAGGGTCTTCCTGGAGAAGGAGACAATTGTGCTGCGTGCAAAGCTAGGGCAGGTAAGGTCCCTGAGGAGAGATCGACATTTCATAGGTGAAATGTGGGGGCAGTGGATTTTGGGCTATTTCTAGGAAGAGATGGGAGTGGCTTGTTCCAATCCCCACAGCCAAGTCTGCAGAGCTCTGAACTCTGGGCTCCCTCTCTGCCACAGGGGTCCTGGGACCCCAGCCTTCCTGCTAAAGTTGGGGTGGATGGGGAGGGGCCGCCCTGGGACGTGCCACAGAGGATACACTGTGGACCTGGCCTCCTCCAGAATTCCAGCTCCTCCTGCCTGGCCTCCCATTTCTCTCCTTTTGGGATCCAATTCCTTTCCGGAGAAAGCAAACAACCCACAGGACAGCCACTGCTCAGAGCCTACTGAGAGCCGCTAGATTAAACACTGAACATAGGAGAAGACCCCTGAATGGAGCAGGGCGAGTGGCTCGGGAAAAGCAAACAGGACTGAAATGAAAGTGGGCTCCGGGCTTCCAAGCTGCTTATGCCTAGGGAGACGCAGCAGAAAATTCCACTCAGCAAAGGCCGTGCCCTGTCACATGCCTCACAAGTAACAAAGCAGGAGACACCAGAACGGCAAAGCGTTCAGCTGAAGGCACATCGCCCAGGGGCTGGCCTCATGGGCTCTGTCACCTGGGGTCTCAGGACCCACTTAACCCAGCCAGCCTGTGGGGACCCGGAGGGTACGGAGCCCAGCGAGGAGGGGGCGGGTGTGGAGTCGGGACTCCCGGGGACCCACGCGTTAGTGCTGAGAGGCGTTCGTAGGTCATTGCCCAGGAGCCTCCTCCTCCTGCAGACGCTGAAGCCTGAGCGGGCAGGGCCTCCACCCTTCCTTCTCCCGCCCTGTCGATGATTTTCGATCTGTCAGTCCTTTCGTGGCATCTGTGACACACGGGATCTTGGAATGAGAACTCCTTTCAGAGACTCCAAGACGCTTTCATAAAATCTTGAATTTCAGAATCTGAGCATCTGGTTCCTTTCACGAGATCCTAGAATTTCAGAATCACAGGATTATTCGTGGACTCACAGGCCCGAGAGTCTCAGAATTAAGGAAACTCTAGAGAAGACCTGGAACTTCTCCCATACCTTACTGGACCCCGGGGATCACAGACTCACTCCAGAGAAACGTGGAGTTGAAGGAGACATCCTGGGGTCAGAATCCCAGCACCGGAAGTGACCTTAGCCCAACTCCCCCGGTGATGCAGCAAGCACCCTTCACTGTCCTGTAATAACTTGAACTTTGTAGGGATGGGGAGCTCACCGTCTGCCAGAGGAAGCTGCCCCACTGTCGGGCATATCTGACCGCTGACGCTGAACCTAAATCTGCTCCCATGTGACCCCCCCTTGGCCCCTCCTGAGAGCTGAACATGTGACAGTGTGAACTGGACCTGAACACAGAAGCTTAACCTGGGGTCATCTCTGGGGTCCATCTCTGGGGCAGAGTTGGGAACCAGGACACTGGAATTAGATGGGGTCATTCAGTTCGCCTTAACCCACTTTCGTGGACCAAAACAAGCAAGAGAAGAATTCAATCTGCTCCTGTCCTTGAGGAGGGACCCGTCAGGGATAGAGACAGAGATGCAGGAAACGACCAGGAGGAAAGGATGCTCAGTAATGCCCTGGAGGGCATGAAGGACGGAGTGATGTCCTTCCAGGGGTTGGGACGATGCCCAGAGCTACGGGTGGGTGACAAGACTGGTCTGTGGGTTGGCTGAGCTGGTCAGAGTTATTCCAGCCCTGCCACTGACCGCTGGGTGACTCTGGAAAAGCTACTCAGTGTCTCAGAGGCTCAGTTCCTCCATCTATCAAATGGGTCAGTGAAGCCCAGTCTGTGACTGGTGCCGGGCTGCAGTGGGACTCACCGAGAGTGTCAACCTCTCGGCATGGCCCTTGGCACATGTCAGGGGGGCGCATATGTTCGCTCCTTCCCTCCCGCCATCCGTGTCTGGGCTCGGGGGACTCTCCGGACGGGGAGGACATGGAAAGGCATTCCCGGTGAGGGAACAGCCTGGGAGCCACGAGCACGCCAGGACAACCCGGGAAACAGCACGTGGTGTTCTCAGAGGGTTGGGATGTGGGGGTGAAGCTGCAGGCCTGGTCTGGGGGACCAGTGGAGCCCCAGATGCCACCATCCGGAGGTGGAGTGAGAGTGCCGGGTGCCCAGGCAGGCAGAGGTGGCTCCCTGCACACCCTCCTGTGGCACCCGGCCTCAGCCTGGAGACAGAATGCAGCTGCTCGGTCTCCTGGGACCCCTTCGGCCAGGCCTGGGACCCCATCGGCCAGGCAGGGGCAGGAAAATCAAACAAACTAGGACATGTCAGAAACAATCACCAGAAAAGATGGTCTGCTGGCTCCCAGCCAATACCCAGCCCTAACCACATGGACCGATTAATGGTGAAACCCAGCACCGGGACATTGCAACAATTTAGGAGGATTGGCAAGGTTTCACTCTGGCATAAAGAGCTGGATTTTATTAAGTCTGCTTCAAACGTCAACTGGGGAGTACAGGATGCCAAGTCTCCCGACGAGCCTGGGCCAGGGCACTGACCATGGAAGTTCTGGGAAAGCGGCCAGAGGCCCGTTGTGGGGGCTGTCTGGGCTGGGATTTCAGTTCTGCCCCCAGGAGCTGTGTGACTTGGGGCAAGTCACCTAACCTCTCTGTGCCTCATGTCCCTCCTGGAAGCAGGAGGTTGACAACCTAGCTCTCCCACAGGCAGCAGCACAGACTGAAGGAGGAGCAGGGAGACCTCCGCTTCCACGCGCCTGCAGCGTCCCTCGGCCTTCCGTTCCTCAGGGGTCCATTCATCCCTGCTCTCTCGTTCCCGTCTGTCCATACGGGATCTGTGCACGTGTCCAGTCAGGCGTAGGTTGACTCTCCCGCCAGTTCTCTGCTTGTTCTTCAGTGCATTCATTCATTCATGTGTGTCAGGCTGACTCCACTCCAATGGCCAGACCTTCCCCAGCATGTGGACAGAGGCCCCGGTCCCGTGCGTGACTCTGGCCTTGTTGTGAAGAGCCACGGGCCCTCCTGTGCCCACGAAGGGAGCCAGCAGTTTAAAAAGCGTGGTGTGGCTCGTTTAGATCCCAAATTCCCGGGTCCCTACCCTTCTCTCCCCGCCGTGGTCCTTGGGTGGACCTTGGAGGGCTGCTTAGAGCAGCCCATTTGGAGGGGCACCCGCCACCCCTCATGGTTTCTGTGAGATCTATGAGACCACCTGTCCTTGCTCTGTCCCGGGATGTCCTCTCACCGCTGGGGATGGTGTCCGATCATCCTTGAGCTCTGGATTGGGAGAAGGTTCTGCTTCTAGTGCATTTGCCGAGAACAGAGGCTGTAATCCATCCTGTTACTCACAACCTTGGCTTTATGTGTAAGAACACAGATGGTGAAGGTACAGAGATATAGAGAGTAGAGACAAACATGGACCTATGTCCCCTGAGTTCCTCCCTCTGACCAGGAGGGAGGTAGGTGGGAAGGGAGGGGCAAGGGGGATTGTGGTGCTGATCTCACCAGGTGGGTTCTGTTGCCTCGGGATGCGATGAGAGGGATTATTTCTGATCCATTCTGTGTTACTGTGCTCTAGCGTTTCCTGCAGCGAAACACACAGTTATTTGCACTAATTAATTAATGTTTTTGTGTTTTTGCTTTTTGGGCCTGTACTTAAGGCCCCTGGAAGCAAGGTTGAACCCAAAGCCTGGTGAGCATCCAGCTGGATTGGGCTGATTTCTCTGCTCACCTTTCCTGTTGAAATCCTTGCATGTTCCCAGGGGCAGGAGAATGGGGTCAAGGGTCAGAGGCTTAGCCCCAGCCAGACCTGGGTTCCAATCCCAGCCCCACCTCTTACTGCTGTGTGTGACCTTGGGGAGTCCCTTCACCTCTAGTGCTGCATGTCCCCATCCGTCCAGCAGGGATGATAGTACTGTGGACTGTGCAGGGCCCGGGGCCCACAGAAGCAGGCGCTCAATGAACAGAACTCACCTCGTTGCTGTGAGCACACCTCTGAGCGCCTCAGTCACGCGTTTCTGAGGCGGCGGGGAGAAGAGTGAGCGGCTCTGGGCTTTGCGGCCCTGGCGGAGCGTGGGCTCCTCGAGAGGGGAACTGCGATGTCCCCTAATGAGTGGCAGCTGCTCCCTAGTAGAGTCCTCGCCTCCTCTTCCTGTCTGATATGGCCTGTTTGATGTGTGACCTTTGCTGCACGCAGGCATTCCCTTGGGGGATAATAAAAAAATGAAATTTGAGCAGCCTAGAAATTTTATTCTACATAATGAATATAAAGCGTGGCTGTGCAAAAATTTGCCAAATTCTTTAGAAATTATGTTAGGAGAAATGGGGCTGGGGTGGGGCTCTAGACTGTGCTGGGGCGTCAGAGAGAAGGATATGGCTGGGGGTTCAGAGGCTGCTGGATCAAGGATTCATTCAAAAGCATCTTAGAATCTTAGTCCGAATTGGATGCAGCTCACAGAGTGTGCTGCCTTTGCAGGGGAGGGGCTGGCATTCACTGAGCACCTACTGTGTGCAGAGGCTGTGTTCATGCTGAACCCCATCAACCCTCGCTCTGCTCCCAGGTGGGCACTGCTGCTCCCACTTTTCTGGAGGGGAGTCTGGCGCTCTGAGGGATGAATTGATGAGTCCCAGGTCACTCAGCTTGTCAGTGGCAGGAGGGGAGCTGAGCCAGGCCTGTCTGACCCTGAGTCCCTGCTCTTTCCCTGGCCCCATGCAGGACATGGGGTTTGTACATCAGGGAGCTGGGACCCAGACATCAGTGGTGGGTCTTGTCACTGATTCAAATGGTGAGTCCACATTCCATTCAGCTGATGCGGTGGAGCATTTTCCTGAGAAGCACAGGCTGACACTTTGCGGGGAGGCCAGGTGAGGCAGGTCGAGCCCTCTGAGGATGTGCATCTCCTGTGTGAATGTGTCTATGTGTGTCTGTGGGGTGGGGGGGGAGGGGAGGGGGACACCAGGGAGGCAAGCAGTGACCAGAGGCACACAGAGATGTTCTGCGAACGTGCGTGCAGAGGCAGGCTGTGGATGCGGAAGGTACTCAGCAGAAAGGAGCGAGGGCCCCAGGCCGGGGGCTGCCATGAGCACAGACACGGAGGTGGGGACTGACTGGTGTGCTCCTCCAACGACACATAGATATTCATGTTACAGACACCGCGTCGGTTCTTAGCTCCTGACTGCTCCTTACAGCAGTACCGTGAGTTCCGTGTGTCAGGCGCCTGCTTCCTGGGGCCCTCCAAGGCCTGCACAGTTGAGAGCCTTAGATCATCCTCACTCCTCGGTGGGGACATAAAGCACTGAGAAGTGAAGGGATGACTTCACTTGAAATGATTCTGAGATACAGGGATAATCCTACGCTGAATTTCTTGAGGTCCATTTGGGGAGCTAGACTAGGGAAGAGATCGTGTCCGTTCTTTCTTGCTTTGCAACATGTTACCCCGAAACTTAGCTGCGTAAGACAATGCACGTCGATTACGTCACGGTTTCTGTGGGTCAGGAATCTGGCCACGGTGTCGCTGAGCCCCCAGGCTCGCAGTTCCGCACAGGCTGCAGTCAGCATCACCCCGGAACCGTGGTTTCGCCTGAAGGCTCAGTTGGGGGCCCACGTGGGTCCAAGCTCATGTGGTTGTTGGAAAGACTCGATTTTTCATGGACTGTGAAACCAAAGGCCTCACGGCTTGTTTTCTTGCTGGGCGGTTCGCCAGAGGTTACCCTCAGTTTCTTGCCTCTTGAGTGTGACAGTTTATTTCATGAAAGCATAAAAGCCAAGAAGCCACTAATAGAGAGAATAGCAGCAGACAGATATTAGATTCCTTTGTAACCTAATTTCAGAAGCGATGCCCCATTGTTTTTGCCATATCCTGTTTGTTAGAAACAAGTCGCCAGGCTCTGCCCACACTCAAGGGGAGAGGATTATACAGAAATAGAAATATAGGAGGCAGGAGTCATTGGGGGCCATGTTGCAAGCTACCTACCACATGGATATTTATAAAACATGAAAAGGTAGGGGCTTCACGACTTCTTGGCTGTGTGGCCTCAGACAAGTTACATCTCTGAGCCTAGTTTCCTCATCTGTACAGCAGAGGCACTAACAAAGTGGCTCACGGGGCAGTGGCAAGGATTGAGATGATGCATGTAACGGGTGAGGATGGAGCCTGGCACGGGTTACATGCTCAGAACATGTTTCTCCTCGCTGCCCTGGGCAGAGTGGAAGGAGCCATTAGTTCTGCCTGGAAAAGGCTTCACTAGAGAGATGAAGTCTGGGGCTTTGAAGGATGCACAGGAGTTCCTCGGAGGGAGGAGGGAAAGGAGGGAGGAAGGGGTTCAGCAGGAGCAAAGCCCTGGCAGGGTGGGGGTGGAGTCAGGGTGCTGGGAGCACAGTGATGTCTCGCTTTGCCTGGAGTTTCCTGGAGTGGAGGGATGGGAGAGGCGGTGGGTGGTAAAGCTGCGGCATAGGGAGACATGACGGCTTGAGGCAGCCGATGGGGGAGCACAGCAGTGATGCCTGTGACGTGGAAGACGCTGTTCTGCCTGGTGACCACCCAGATGCCACCCAGGGGAAGGGGAGGAGCAGGGGCTGGAGTCTGTGCTTCAGGACTCATGGCCAAGCGCCAGGAATCCTGGCGACACAGGGCTCTGGGGAGGCGGGAGGTCAGGGTGTCGTCACACAGTAGGGCTCATCAGTGATGACCCTCTTCTTTCATCCAAGTCCTTCATTTCACAGATGGAGAAACTGAGGCTCAAAAGGGCAAGTGACCCCAGAGGTTACTTGGCCTTGGGAAGGGGGAAAGAGGGAGAAGAGGGTCGTTCAACAAGGGGGCAGGAACAGGGATCTGGGGCCTTTGGAGAGTCCATGTCAATGACAACGAGCTTATTCCCAGGGAGGGAAAGACAGTAGCTCTGACGGGAAGTCTTTGAACTCACTGTTCCCTCCACCTGAGCACATTCCTCTTCTTTCTCTTCTCTCCCCGTCTTCCTCCCCTCTCCCCCTCCCCCTTTCCTGTGTGACTATCGTGGTTGAAGCGTGAAGGAGCAGGCCCCCATGTGCTGCCCACTCACTGACCACACAGAGCTCCCTGCTCTTGTTCTCCTCCCCACCTCAGCCAATGCGAATGGGCAGCCCCCTCCAGGACTGACATCTGCTGGTTGGGCAGCGCCTGCCCCCGGCCCAGGCCTTATGTAAGGTGAGCACAGCCTCCCTGCCCTGGAGAAGCCTGGAGCGCCGAGGCAGCTGGCTGCTTCTGGACGTTCCATCTTTTCTTTCTGCCTCAAGACTCCCCATGCCCCTGAATCCAGGGCTGGTTTTGCCGCAGTGTTTACTTGGAACCCAGGGAGCAAATGGTTTTATGCCACAGAGGGTCAGAGATGGGGGACGGAGGCCCCAGGGGGTCCCACAGCTGTCAGTGTCAGAGCCAGAATCCCAATCCATCAACGAAGGAGCTAGTTCATGCGAAGCACATTAATTGAGGTCCTACTCTGTGCAGGATTCTGGAACTCTCCAACTGCAGGAAAACCCAATGTCATCTCAGGGCACGGAACCGACAGGCACAGAGGCTGGTCCCTGTCGCCTCGGTGTCCTCCGTGCCAGGCCCCTGCCGGCTTCCTTTACCACCATGATTTCACAGCAGCCCCAACGGTGTGGGGGAAGGGCCTTAACCCACTGGGCAGAGAGAAGAAAAGCACGCCCGGAAAGAGAGTGGGGCCACCAGCTGGGGTGGGGCTAATGGGCTCAGCCCTGGACTGCAGGTCAGCCATGAGGAGGCAGGTGAGCCCTGCCTGGGTTGTGGAGGTATTCAGAACGCTTCAGGCTGAGGGCAGAATGTGAGCTGCTGCCGTCTCTGTTCTTCCCTTCTCTCCCCCAACCCCTCGCATCTGGGTGCCCGCGGAAAACGGCTGCTCTGCTGACGCAGAAATGTCCTGACCTAGTCCAGCTTTGACCACGGCACTGCCTCACAGGACCTGGGGACCTCGAACACGTCTGCGTCCATCTGACACTTGGCTAGGCCCAAACTGACCACCCAAGGGCGCTGGAATTTCTGCAGAGGAGCAGGCGTGAGCACATAGTAGGTGTTCAGTTCTCTCCTCCTTGCCCTCCTTGGCTGCAGTCAGCACTCTCATGCATTTCACCTGCTTCCCGCTGGTCTGTCTCCTTCTCTGCAGCCCTGGATGCTGGCTGGGCCCAGGCCACTGTCACCTCCCACTTGACCACGGCACATCCTTGCACCCAATCCCTCTGCCTTGGGCTCCCCTCCCACCCACCCCTACTCAGCATCCACTCTGCAGCACAAACCCACCTTTCCTCCACTGCAAGAAACACGCACACAGACCAAAGATCCCCAGCCCCGGTGGCTCTCTTGCCTTCCAGTCAAGACCCGAACCCCTGTGCTTGGCACTTGATGTCCTTCCAAGTTCGCCTCCACTGTCCCTCCATCCACGTTTTCTGCTGCTCTCTAAAGTGCCCTCCCCGTCCAGTCCCTAGGATCCTCCCTGGTCACTTCTGGGAGAGAAGAGATCACCTAATCAAAATAGGGTTGGTTAGAGAATGTGGGGGGGAGGAAAGATCAGAAAGACTACAAAACCAGGAAGGGCCCCCCCCCCCACTCCAGGGTCGGAGCACCCAGTCATCTGGTCGTGGGGGCCAGGCCAGCTCCAGCCCCTGTCATGGGGCTCCCTAACCCTGCCTCTCCTTCTCTCTCTCTCTCTCTCTCTCTCTCTCTCTCTCTCTCTCTCTCTCTCTCTCTCAGCTTGACAACTTCCCTTTGTTCCAAATTCTTAACTTTGCCTGGTGGGGTATCTGTTAATCCATGGCTGGCCTCCCAGCATCTCCCATGCTAAAGCTTCTTAAAAAGAAATCCACACCCCGGAAGAATTCCTGATTTCCAGAAAGCAGTGAAGTGTTAATTACCACCAGCGCCTTCCTTGTCTTCTTGAAACTTCCAGCTCTGTGATGAGGAATTAGGGCGTGATTAAAGGAAGGCAACACCCTTCCGAGATCGCATTTCCCTGTGTTCAGAGATGACAAGCAGCGGGATAAGGAAAAGAGAAGAGGAGAGAGAGGGAGGGGAGCAGAGGAACACCAGAACAGAGAGGAGGCTGCCACTGGGGTTCGTGCTGGGTGGAAGCACAGGCTTTGGGGAACACGGCCAGGCTTCGGGAGTCCCAGGAGGGACAGCGGTGAGTGTGGGTGAGACCAATCAAACCTGCAGAAGTGGAGATTTGCTTTCCATCTCTGATGTCCAGACACACTGAAACCTTCACGCTGCTTGGCTGTGGCGGAAAGTTGATTCGTTCAAAGACAAGAAAATGTGCCACCGCACTCTGCTCCGTGCCCTGGGTATGAATCCCAGTGGGTGGTGGCGTGCGGTGGGTCACCCAGCCAGCCACTGCTGTGCCCCCTGCAGGCTCCAACAGCTCCGGGGCTGGGGATGTGGTTATAGACACTGGGGTTGGAGGCACTGGGGGCCCTGGAGACCCTGACTCCGTGTTAGGCCACCTACTGGGGAGCAGGCATGAGGATGTGGAGGAGACTGGGCACCCTAGGCAGGTGGCCACAGGCTCCGAAGGTCCCTGGGTCTCACCAGCTGTGGATGGAAAAATGGGGCAGCTAAAAGATAAACTTGGATCCTACCACCTTGGAGTCCCACCTGTACCCGAACAAACCGATCCCTTGCAATTTCTTCTCTCAATTTAAAGGTCCCTTGGGTGTCTCCTGTGGGCTGGATGTGAGGAGTGTCAGGGACACAGGCTCAGCTGCTCCGCCAGATGGGAGTGATGTGCCTTGGAGGGAGTTAATGGCTCAAGCCTCAGTCTCTTGCCAACATTCAAATCCAGCTGCATGGATGAATAGACGATAAATAAGTCACAATTGAGTGGATGAGGCCTTAAACAGAGGAAGTTAGGTAGTTAAGAAGCAACAGAGAGAAGAAAATGATTTACTCTGCAGGGATTAGGAAATGACAGGGAAGAGACCTCTAATCTGGGTTTTGATGGATGAATAGGAGCTTGTCGAGTGGAAGAAATATAGAGAAGGGCATCTTGAGAAGAACAGAGTAAGCAGCAAATGCTAAGTGGCAGAGGCAAGAAATAGCATGGAGTATCCAAGCTCTGCCTACTCCAGGGGTAAATCTAGGGTGAAGCTGGGCCAAATGGACAAGGGGCTCGAATGCCAGGTGAACAGATCTCTGGCTCTGTCTCCTCCCCATAAATTGCCTGGGCCCTTTCTACCTCTGCCTGGCTCCTGCTCTTTCGACCCAGTCTGGGCCTTCTGCCCAGTTCCATCAGCCCCACCAGCAGAGACTGGTCAGGGTCTTTCAGGCCAAATCCAAACCTGATTGGTCTGGCCCAGGTCAGGTATCCAGTCCTGGTCTAATCAGTTAAAGCCGGGGACATGGTGGTCCCCTCCCTGGGGGGACCCAGCCAAGGCTGAAGGTGGGGGTGGTGGGGGAGACAGGAGGTTGCTGAGAGCTGGGTGGGCTCCAGGACAGATTGACCACAGAGGGGCTAGAGGAGGTGCCACCGAGCTGGGTGCTGAGGAACAGCCGAGAGCTTGTGGGGTGCACAGGGGAGGGGTTGCACCAAGCAGGACATAGGCTGTGTGGCATAGGGAGGGGACAGCTCGACAGTCACCAGGGAGCTCAGGGCCCTGCCGCCCTGGTGTGCTGTGGTTTCCTCCTCACACTAAGGAGAAAGACCCCGGCGGAAAGAGCATCACTCTCGTTTGCTGCACCGCGTGTTCTTTGCCTTCCTCGTCCCAGCCTGTACCGCTTTCGTTCATGTGTCTGGTGCCTTGGTGGTCGTTGGGAATGTTCGTCCCCGTAGTGGGGGCCCGGTCTGTCCCCTTCAGCGCTGTCATCCTGAGGGGAGGGCTGCTGGGCCATGGAAGGTGCCCAGTTCATGTGTGTGGAATGAATGAATGAATGAAGGTTAACAGGAGCAGAAGTCTCAAAACAGAAAAAGTAACGACTCCTGTTTTTACATTTTATTCAAGCAGTTGTTATAAGTATAATCATCATTAACAATAAAAACAAACGTTTATCATATACTTAGTACCTGCCGGCCCCATGCTGAGAGCTTCCCACCTGTTTTCTTGTTTGACCTCCAACCACAGCTCTCAAGGAGGTGAAGGTGCTCTCGCGTTTTACAGAGGAGGGAAGGAGACCCTCAGACGCAAAGTGACCCAGGCTATGTGGCCGGTAAAGAGCAAAGCTGGGACTTGCAGCCCTGCCTGTCTGACTCCAGGTCTATACTCAGAACTGCAGACCATCTGCCCTGCTGTGTGCAGACTGCACTGGGCGCTCCCTCCAGGAGCTCACGGTGACTCAGGAAGATAGATGGACAAACTTAAAACCCAAGGGGTGTGTGGTTGAACAGGTGACTTCCCTGGGTGGTTGCAGGGAGTGGGGAGGGGCTGCGTGTGGGCCTCGCTGCCCAAAACCAGTCCTCAGGCTCCAGGGACGAGGGTTAAGACACCACTTTAAAGCTCATCCAGCCCCTACCTGGGTGTGTGCAAGAGATTGTATTTGAGGTCTGATCCTGACGCTGGTGAGATTCTGGGCACAGTTCTCCTTTCTAGGGTGTGCTAGTGGATGCCAGGGAGGCCACACTGCGGTACGGGTCCCCGTGAACACTCCGCACACGCACGCCCTGGCTCGCATCCTAATGCTGCCTTCCCGCGGGTTCTGTTACGGAGCGAACGTGTCCCTTTTTGAGCCTCAGTTTCACTTTCCGTAAAATAAGGATGATAATCCTGATTTACAGAGTAGCTGTGAGAGTTAAAAGAGACATAGGTGAGAGTGCTCCGCACGGAGCTGCCACCTCGCGAGCACGGAGGCCTGCGACGTAGTCCTGTCATCACTGTGACGTTTGTCCAGGGGCCCGCGGCCTTGCCCGGCCCGTCACTGCCACATCCCTAGGGCCTGCACTGGCCTGGCGCACAGTCGGTACTCAGTACACGAGACTGGATCTCCTCAGAAGCCACTGCCAGCAGCCAGGGTCTCCTCTGGGCAGCCGGACGGGGCCTCTTGATGCCATTTCTGCCGAAAGGCCGGCAGCGGAACCATGTGACTCTCCAAGAAGGAGCGAGCACTTCGGTAGGATTCTCAGTTTCTCTTTTTTCCCCTCTGTCCTGATCCATTTCCTTATTGACTTCAGCAACTTTACACGCCAGCTTGTCTCTGGTAGGGCTGGCGGCAAAGTGACAGAGCCACAGCCTCGGTGCACTTTGCTCTGGCTTTGAGCCGGCTGATTTCATGCGGCTGGAGCCCTGGCCGCCACTCAGTTGGAGAAACGTGCAAATAATATTAAATTTCAGGACACAGGCAGGCGACAGGAGAGCACTTGTCACCCACCTATGCTGGACGTCTGGCTCCCAAGCCGCTGGTGGGAGGGACAGAGGGACAGTCCTTGCCTGTCTCACTGCGCTCTGAGGGCCTGGCTCGGTGCCCCAATCTTCCTGTATAATCGCTGTTCTGGTCCTAGATGTAGTTTTCTCATGACAGAGGGGACGAGGCCGGGCACACGCCCCCACGGCTGGTCCAGCAGCCTCTTGCCAGCACAGGCACCTGTTGGGCCAAGGCTATTTTCCCCCTTTTAATCTTTATCACCTTTTTTTATTTTTTATTTGTATTTTTTAAATTTTGAGAGTGTCTTAGCCAGCTCAGATGGCCATAACAGATAGCATAGACTGGGTGACTTAAGCAACAGTAATTGATTTCTCACAGTTTTGGAGGCTGGACGTCTGAGATTGGATTGGGGTGTCAGCATGGTTGGGTCTGGTTAGGGATCTCTTCCCGGCTTGCTGCCACGCATTGTGTAAGTATGATGAGGAGACAGATAGAGAAAGGGACGGGTGGGGAGGGGAAGTTCTGGTGTCTCTTATGCGCACTAACCTAAGCACGGAGTCCCCACCCTCATGATTTCATTTAACCCTAAACACCTCTCAAAGGTCTCATATACAATTACCATCATTTGGGGTTTAGGGCTTCAACATATGAATGTGGGGGGGGGCAAAATTAAGTCCTCTGTAGAGAATAACAGAACCTCACTGTTAAATATTTAAAAACTGTAGGAATGTATAAAGAGTAAAAGTGCCTTGTTTCCCTCCCTTAGTTCCAAATCCATTTCCCAGATAAAACACTGGAAATAATAATAATAATAATGAGCTTGCTGTCCTGTGTCCTCTGTGATAAGCCCTTTGACTATATTAGCTCAATTAAGCCTCACATCAACCCCATGAGGTAGACGCTGTTGTTATTCTTAAGAATGGGTAAGCTGAGGCTCTGAACAGTGGCATGAACTCCACAATACCCCGTTGACAGCTGTCAGAGAGACTGAAAACCAGGTGCGTACAATTTCAAAGCCCCATTCTTCCACTATGGCTTATAATTTTCTATGCATGTTCTAAATTTTCTTTCTTCTACCAAACAGGAATATTTGGTATACACTAATTTGTATTTTGCTTTTCATTTGAGAATCTCTCTCTATGTGAGTCTGTTCTGTCTTTCAATGGCCTCCTGGTCATTTGTTGTAAAAGACATCGTCATTTATTTTAGTTCCCTCTAGATGCATTTGTATTAGGTGGCTCTTTTTTTTTTTTTTCCTATTACAAGCAACATTGCCTGCCATTTTATTTCCCCTCATTCATTTAGAATTATTTCTAATTATGCAAGTGTTATATGCAGGCACTCTTATTGTTATATATTCCAGCAGGACATATAAAGAAAAGGAACCCCCTCAGCCATAAAAAAAAAAGAAATGAATATCTTACTATTTGCTATGATATGGATAGACCTAGAGGGTATTATTTAAATGAAGTCAGACAGAGAAAAACAAATACCATATGATTTCATTTATATGTGGAATCTAAAGAACAAAATAAACAAATAAAAGAAACAGACTATAGGTAGAGAACAAACTGGTGATTGCCAGATGAGATGGGGGTTGGGGACCTGGGTGAAAATGATGAAGGGAGTAAGAAGTACAATTAATAGTTACAAAGTAGTCACGGGTTTGTGAAGTACAGCATAAGGAATGTAGAATAATATTGTAGTAACTATGTATAGTGCCAGGTGGGTACTAGACTAACCTGGGAGATCACTTTGTAAATTATATAAATGTCTCACCACTTGGCTGTTACACCTGAAACATAATATTGAATGCCAACTCTAAACGAAAAAGAAAAAGAAAATACTTGATTTAACTGAAAAAAAGGACCTCTGTGCCACCCTCCTCTCCAAACCGCTGATAACAGAGTAGTATGTAACCTTTGTATCTTTGTGCATTTATGCATGCACACGTATATGCATGCTTTGCTGTGTACGTCTTGCTCTGTATGTTTTTAAACAGATAAAAAGTATCATACTACATGTATTTGTATGTCTAGTATTTTAATCATTTGACAATATCATAGACATTCTATGCCAATACATATAGAGGGATCTTATTTGTTTTAATGAAGTAATTTATCTCAAACGCTTGATATTTCTTTTTTTTTTTCCTTCTCTACACTCCCTCTCTTTCTCCCCCGCCCTTCCCTTCTCCCTCTTCTTTTCTCCCTTCCTTTCACTCTCTCCTTTGCTTTCATCCTTTCTTTCACCATTCCCCATTTCCCTACTAATGGATATTTAGGGCGTTTCCATTTTGTTCTCTATATTAACGTCTGTACGTTGCATCTTTGTGGATGCCTCACTGTGTGCACATGGGAGCATTTCTTTAGTATTGACACTTCAACCTGAAATTGTTGGGTTTAAGGGTTTGCCAGGCCGGGCTCTTGCCTGGGGCCACAAGGAGTTGAGGAAGGTCAGGGTTGTGGTCCTAGGTGGTAGTTTGCTGCAGGCAACATGAGACAACATGGCCAGGCATCTATCTGCCCTTTGTCTATTGTCTGACGCCATGTTCTTGGATGGCTCCTGGGGGCACTGCCAACTCTGTGGTATGGGTTTGTTTTTATAAGAGGTAAGATCTCCTGGTTGTGTAGCCATTGGACAGAATGCTGCCCATAAGCCTTTTGGCTTCCTCCCTGGAATTCTCTCCTGGAGTTGTTGGGGGAAGCCTCCTAACTGCCTCTGGGATCATGGGGTTGGAAACAACTTCAGGCTGTCTTTCTGTTCTCATGAGCATGCCTTCGGTACAGTGAGAGAAGCAGAGGCCACTTCGCAGTAAGAGATGAACACAAGCAGAGATGATCGCTGAGAAGAGGGGAGAGTCCCAATGTGTGGCGACCCTTACTTCTGGCCATTCCTGCTTCTGTCACAAGAGCTCCCGAGCCTCTTCTGCTGTTCTGGGATCAATCATCTCTCTCCTAAAAGCCTCAGCTTCTGGCTTTGGGTCAGCCACTGCAGCCCAGAGTCCTGGCAGATACTGGGAGTGGGCTCATGGAGTCTTGAGGACTTCGTATGGACAGAAAGTGGGTCCCCTCTGACTCAATCATCTTCCTAACTTCAAGCTTTCTCCTATGGCACACCCTCCTATCTGCCCACTCTGTCTTCTAAAGCACAGGTCTGGCTTTGTCACACCCTTGCTCACCCCTCTGTGGCTGCCCCTTGCTCTAGGGTCAAGGTCATATTCCACAGCTTGGTATGTAGCATTCTGGGAGGGCTGGCTCCTGAGTGCCTCATTTCTCACTCCTCACACCCGCATACCTTATACTCTGGCTGGAACAAACTGTTATCTGTTGCATGGTGGCCATTCTCTCCTCCAAGCCTGACATGTGCTGTCTCCTCAGCCCGGACACCTTTCTTCCTCTTTTCTCTCTCCTCCACTCCAGATTTCTGGATGACTCATCCTTCAGCTTGGAATCAAATGTCCCTTGCTCTGGGAATCCCCCTCGCGCCCCTCCTCTGCAGTCAGCATCATTCGTAGCACAGCACCATCCAGTTGTGTGATAATCTGGACCCCCCAGGAGGCTGGAGCTCCATGAGGGCAAATTCATGGCTACTGTGCATGTCACGGTGGCCTTTGCTCCTGGCACAGGGCTCAGTAAGTGCCCCTGTAGTTACTCACTGAATCAGCTAGGTCAACAGGCACAGGGCAGGGTGAAATCTCACAGCTATGAAAATAATACAGACCTGGGACCAAAACCTGAAGCCAAACTAAATATATCCTGCAGGTCACTTTCTTTCAGTGCAAATGCGAACATTATTACACATTTCTCTTGGGAAAAAGATAATGAGTGAGATAGTGTTTGGCAAATGCATTATGCAAATATTAATCTTTAAAGTACCACTGGTTCAGTAAGACTCAATGTGCATAAATTGTTCTGACAAATCTGATAGTGTTTCTTTAGGATTAAAATGCAAACAAACATAGGGCAAGGGGAAACAGAAATAGACATTTAATGAAATGCTACAATACGCCAAGCTCATATCAGGCAGATCTAAATGTTGATTATCTAAATACAGAACTTCAAAACTTTTGTTAGGTTTATTATTTATTTTAGAAAGTTTGTAAAAAAAAAAATTCTATTGTCTATGGCACCTTTATCTCTGTGTATTGATTTGAATCTAGCAAATGCGTTCAATTCTTTTGTTAGCTGTGTTTGGGGGGGTTGTCTAGAGGGAAATACGACATATGCAGATAATGACAGTTTTCCTCTTCCTTTCCATTTCTTTCTTTCTTTTTTTTTTTTTTTAAAGTGCTCTACAAAAGACCTCCCATGCTGAATAGTAATGATGTCGGCAGCCATCTTTGTCTTGCCTGATCTTAGAGGGAAACCTTTCAACATTTTATCACAAAATATGTTTGCTGTAGACTTTTGGTAGAATCTCCTTTATTCCTTTCATTCCTAGTTTGCTATGAGCTTTATCGTGAAAGGATGCCAGTTTTTATCAAATGCTTTTCCTCCAATTATTCAGATGATCATATGCTTTGAAAATATCTCCTAGTGTGATGAGTTACACTAATTCATGTCGTAATACTAAACTCTCACCGTATTTCTTCGTAAAAACTAAACTTGGTCATAATATGTTATCTAATATATTTTTTGCTACAATTCTCTTGCTCATTTTTAAAAAGACTTTCTCATTGCATTTTTAAGTGTGTTTCATAATTTTGCAATTTTGGTCTGACTTTGGATTCAAGGTCTCGTTTGTCTTATAAATGGAAGTGCTAGTGTAAGACTGGAATGATCTCTGTCTTAAATGTTTGAGAAAATTCGCTAATAAAACTACATAGGCAAAGAGTTATATCTGTGGGAAGATTTCTACTATCACTTCAATTTCTTTAATGGTTATGTAATTATGGAGAATTTATAAATTTCTTTTGGAGTCAGGTTAGTTATATTTTTCTAGAAATGTATTCAATTAACCTAAACTTTCAAATTTGTTGGCGTAAAGATATTCGTACAAGTTTCCCTGTATTATAGCTCTATGATTTCTGTAGCGATTTTCATTTGCCGTTGTTTATATAAATTTTTGTGCTCTCACTCTCTGTTTTTGTTCAGTTTTGCCAGAGTCTTATTTTTTTAATTTTTTTTTTTTCAGAGAGCAGACTTGGCTTTGTTGATTCTATTATATGTGGGACTTAACCTCTCTGTGAGATACAGTCATCTAGGTAAACGTGCCTGGAGGATTCAGGAGGCCCGAGGTTGTTTGGAGGTTAGCCATGGCTGTCCATCAGCACAGGGATGGGTGGGGGGCAGTGAAGGTCAGCTTGTGCTCCTCGGGGGTGACTAGAGGGAAGGGGGATTTTCTGTGCACCATGTTGTTATGCACTGAATGCTTGTGTCCTCTCCAAAATTCATGTGTTGAAACCTAATTCCCAATATGATGGTACTAGGAGATGGGGGCCTTTGAGAGGTTATTAAGTTGTAAGGGTGAAACCCCCAGTAATTGGGTTAGTGTCCTTATACAAGAGACCCCAGAGAGCTCCTCACCCCTACCACCATGTAAAGGCACAGCAAGAAGACAACTGTTTGTGAACCTGGAAGAGAGCGCTCATCAGACACCAAATCTGCACCTTGAGCTTGGAATTTCCAGCCCCAGAACTGTGAGAAGTAAATTTCTGTTTTCATAAGCTACCTGATCTATATGGAATTTTTGGTATAGCAGCCCAAATGGACTAAGAGGCTCGTGGAGCCACATGTGTTCAATGAGCCTCCAGTGATTTTATTGGGGGCCCTTCTTGGGGGCGGGGATCCCAGTAGTAGGGTGGACTGAACAAGGAGGACCTTCAGGGTTGGAATGGGGCACAAAAGCTCGGCCACAGGGAACATACCCTTTGTCAGGGAACTGAGTAGTTCCAACAAACACATCCACTTGTGCCACAGGAAAGAGCTGGCATGCGCAAGCCTGCTCTGACAAGGAGGACCCCACAGCCAGGGGAGGACCACAAACAACGCCAGCCAAGTAAAAAATGGCTCTCCTTTTCCTTGAAGGGTTCCCTTTCTCTGCCAGGACCTGGCAGGGATGGAGGAGGAGATGAGCCTACCATGCCTCCCATCTCCCCAATACCTGCCCAACAGGGGTCCCTGATCCCTTGTGAGACCTGAGCTGGGGAGAGGAGAACCTACTGGACCTTTTAATGCTGACAAATAAGCCTTGACCTCATGAGACGCTGTTACGGTTGAAGGTGAGGGCAAGGCTAACACAACTGCCTGCGATGTCCTTTAGGGTGAGAAGGAGGCTCAGACAGAGCTTGTTTAAAGGCAGAGCTAGGGGCATAGATTTCGGTTTTTTTCTATTTCCTGTGTCTGAGCCTCAGTTTCTTCCTTCATTACCTGCTCCTCTATCCCTGCCAACCCCATGACCCGGACCCAGTAGTAGTCAAGTGTGCTGGGAATAGCCCTCCCCTCCAGGGGTGCTGGAATCCAGCCCACTTGCCACCAGCCAGCCTACTGTGTGTCCTTGAGCAAGTGTCTCTCCCTCTCAAGGCCTTGGTTTCCCCATCTATCCAATGAGGGGATTACGGTCAGCGGCCTCCCCAGCATCCTCCTCATTCTCCTCAGTGTTTGACTCTGACGCTCAGCTGTTCATCTCAGCAGACGAACACCGCCCCCGTGGTATCAGCTCACTGCAGGAAGAGGCCACTGCAGGGGCGGTGGCATTGAGAGCCTGGGCACATCCGCGGTTCGTGGTTAATTACGCCCGCTTCTGTTGACTGCCGCCCCAATTCCCCAAGCAGACATCTCCATTACGAGGAGTAATTTACTTGCTCCAGCTTCCACTGTGAGGAGCGGAAGCTTCATCCTGGAGGGGGGCGAGCCGAAGAGTGTCTCAGGACTTTGGGGCTCTCAGGCCTGGTCCTTCCAATTCACAGCACGCCCCATCCTCTTCTGGAACTCTGCAGACTGTCATCTAACAGTTAAAACGTTACCTCTGGAGCCCGATGAACCTGGGCTGGTCCAGCTTTGCTCCTCACTCCCAGGTGACCTCAGGCAAGGTGTGCACATTGCCCGGGCACAGCAGAGCTCAATCTTCAGTCCCTACTGCCTCCGCCACCCCACTCTCCAGACACCGCAGGGAAATGGAGCTGGAAATAAGCTTCGTTCTGCCCTGTGCAGCCTGAAGCCCTCCGGCTTTGCAAAGAGGTGGGACTTCGAGGCAGAGTCCTGGGCAGCCCCAGAATGGGTTTGCTTTCCGGAGCAGCAGGTACCTGTTTCGGAGGGAAAAGACCGGCCTGTGAGCGAAGCTCTGAGACCAGGGCGCCTTCTCTCTCTCTAGGCTCCCTGGAATTTTTCTTGGCAGGCTGGGACAGCATTGCTCACCTGGAGTTTTCCTGCTGCCATTTCTCTCTGGGTCTGTCTCCAGGTGGGACCTGCTGCTTGCTTGCCTGGGCTGTGGATAGAACCCAGGTCTGGGGAGATGGAGCCTCAGGCAGCCCAGCACAAGCCCGGAAGAGGCCTCTGATTCAAGAATTGCTGGATTTAGGTGGATTTAACAACTGAGTTTCCATTGATTTCCGGGGGTAGGAGGCACGGAGCCCTAAGCTCCTGGAACAGCGTGCAGTCTTGCTGGCAATCTGCACCAGGCAGTGGGCAGGCAGTTATAGGTGTGACCTGGGACCCCGACAGAGAGATAATGAGGTTAAGAAAAATCAATCTGTGTGGGGTTTTTGTCCTGGGGCCTCGAAGAGGTAGCTTTTTCTGGTGCACATGGGCAGCTCTGCAGACACCGCGGGGAAGGGATGGAGAGAAAGTGGGCTCCTCCTCCCCTCCCGGCTCTCGGAGGAGGCTCTGCCTTTGCAGAGGATTGAAGTCTGCAAAGTTCCTGGCAGACCAAGGTTAGAACGTGGCGCTCTCTGGAGACCTGGGGGCTGGCTCTGCTCCTGCCCTCCCTTCAGGCCCCTGGCCGGCCCCCTGTCCCTGCAGCCCGCTCCCCGCAGCTGTGGCCTGTCTGTCCCCCTGAAGGCTCGAACAAGGAAGGGAGGAGGAAACCTCCTTCGCTGTGGGTTGGGGAACAGGGAGGTTAGGTGTGAATTCTATGGGATTCTCCCACTTACCGGGCTGGGCCCGTGGGTCAGTTCCAGGTGCGTCTCAGTTTCCTCACCTGTGAAATGGGAGATGAGGAGACTTCCCTCCAAGGACAGCTGTGGGACGAGCTGAGGTATAAAGGAAGCAGCACGGTGCTTGTCACTTGGTGGGTGGGACACCAGGCTGGACGTGAGGGATCCGAGGTAGAGAGCGGACTGCATTGTCTGTGGGATGCTGGACATGTGCCTTAGCCTCTCTGAGCCTCCGTTGCTCATCTGTAGAATGGGGAGGATGAGAAAGATCTCAGACACGACTGCGGGACTTTTACAGGCCGGGCCCTACTCTACATGCTTCACAACAGTCCTGCAAGGTAGATGTCATTGTTAGCCCCATTTCACAGGTGAGGAAACTGAGGCTCCAACAGGAGAAATAACTTGCTCAAGGTCAACTAGGAAGTGCCGAAGGCAGGATTTGAACCAGGGATTCTGGCTCCAGAGCTCCCATTCTTGCCTGCTCCTTGGGGTTCTGAGGGTCCCCTAGAGAAGGGAAGGGTGTGAATAAGCTCTTCGAACTTTAAAGTGCTGTAGAAATGCCAGACAAGGTCACCTGCTGTGGGAGAGAGAATTTGAACCTAACAGCTGTGGCCGTGCTCGGTAAACTGTTACGTGCGGTGATAATCGTTACCAGCATTTCTTGAGAACCATCTAAGCACCAGGCATCATGACGACACTTTACATTCAGCATCGCATTAAATCTGCTGAGAGGGTAAATCACGACCCTTGCCTTGCAGATGAGGAAACTGAGGCTGAGTTGGCCATGATCATGTAGCAAACTGGGATGTGAACCCAGGTCTTTCTGAATCCAGGGTCCAAATTCTTACTGTCAAAAAAGTGTCACTACCCACATTGCTACTGAATATCAGCACAGGGGTCAGGACATTCTGCTGAGACTACCTGCTGCTTAGGAGAAAGATGGGCTGAGATTAGTGTCGGGGTGACTGGGGCCTGAAGGGGGCGGACTACCCATTGAGTGTGGAAAGGTGGGCAGGACGGACGGGCTTCTGGTCCAGAGAAGTTGCTGGGAGACTGAGCTCAGAGAGTACAACGAGGGCAGGGCTAAGCCTTGGGTCCAGCCCCAGGGGTGGGTCACTTTGGGATGCAGGTGGGGCCTTGGGAATCACTTAACGTGGCTAGAAAATGCTCAGACTCCTCCATAGGCCCTGATGTTCCCAGATTATCATTCATGATCACATTAGCTATTTTCTGTCTCTGTTAAGGAGCCGCATGTTCCCTCATACTTCAATGTCATTGTTTTATCAATTCGGTGTCTCCGATTCTATAATCAGGGCGTGAGTTGTGGTTATTTTTCCTCTGCACTTATGCGGTTCTATTGACTTGCCCTTCCTCATTATTCAGCTATTAATTCTTTTCATGAGCTTCTATCGATTTCCATATTGAAATCTTTCTTGATGCCCTTTTTAATAAGAATCCCGTTTCATGTGTCTTTGTATCAGGGTTAGAACATTTTCACTTTGGACTTGTTTTCTTGTAGAAACAACATCAATACCTCTCTGGGGAAACCTGTGTCCGCTCCTCCTGGGGATGCTTGCTTTATCTCTCCAGACTTTTTGTTGTTGTTGAGTGTGTGTGGTGTGTGTGTGTGTGTGTGTCTGTGTGTGTGTGTGTGTTTTGTCTTTTAAACATGCCATGACGTTTATTGCTAATAGCTGGACCTGGTGTGCCAGGTCAAAGGACTTAAGGCAAACCGGCGTTTCCATGTGAAGTTTTATGTTTATCTAGCGAGGCCGTGCCTGTGTTTGCTGTGGTTGTGGTTTCAGAGGCTAAAATTTCCTCCTGTGTCCTTGTTTTTGTCTCCGCTTTTGTCCTGGGTTTTCCTAGACTCCTTAAGTAGGGTGAGGCTGCGGTGCTTTTAGCTGTGATCCCGTTCTTACACGGGGGCTCCGCCGAAGTGGTGGTGAGGTGGGGGGAGGGGGCGCAGTACACAGGCCTATGCTGGGTCTCAGTCTTTCAGGGAGGCTGGGTTGAGTATTTCTCTTCCCCCAGGTAGTTAGACTCTGGTAAAATAAGTTCCCTCGAAGCAGGCCTTGTTAAGGAGAATGGACTGCTCTGGGCACATTTCTAAATGGTTATTCCCCTCTCTAGCCCTCCTCTGCCCCTCCACCACTGGAATCAGGAGGGGATTTGTCTTCACATTGAGAACCTGGGGGTGGGCTTCAGGAGGTAAAACTTACAAAAGTGTGAGGGTCCCCCTAAGACTTGGCTACCTGGAGTATTTAAACTCTCAAGCTAGTCTACACTGAGCTCCCAGCAATGCATCACCTACAGTTTATAATGTTCCTACAGTAGCTGGCTCTAGTTGTGGACTCCTGTCCCTGGGAAGCTGGGATTCTGGGGATCTGCTTGTCTTTCCCGTTTTCAGGGCACCCGTTTGTCCGTGACCTCACTTCTCTGATGGATCTAGGAAGATGATTGTTGATTTCCAGTTTGTTCAGCTTTTTTTTTCTTAATTTGAGGATGGGGACAATAACTTTCAAGCTCTTTACAGTAATTCCCAGCATACAGATCTTGTATGTGTTTCGTTAAGTATACAGCTAAATATTTTATTTTCTTTGGAGATTGTAAATGTCATTGTGTTTCACATTTCACTTTCCACATGTTCATGGGAGTTTATAGAAATACAACAACTCTTGTGTGCTGATCTTGTTAACCTGAAGGTAAAAAAAGTCAGCATGAGAGGCAACAAGTGTTTATTTGAGATCGAATAATTGCAGAAAGATAAGTTTAGATATGGTCTATCTCGGTGAGTGTGTCTGGAGTCTTCTGACGTTGTTGGGTGATGTGTTCTATACAGGCCATAGAGATCCTATTGTTAACTGCATTTTTAGATCTTCTCTAGCATTTGATCTATAATATCATTTCATTTCTTGTTTGTAACTTCTATTTCTTTGCTGAGAGTTTCTATTTTTTCATTTGTTTCAAGAGAATTTGTAACTGATTTTTGAACATTTTAAGAAAGCTGCTTTAACATCCTCGTTAAATAATTCTAGCATCTGATCACCTTGGTGTCTGGCATTATTTAATTGTCTTTGCGCATTTAAATTGTAATTGTCTTGGTTCTTGGTATGATGGATAATTTTTAATGTATCTTGAATATGTCGTCTACTCTGTTAGGGGAGTCTAGGCCCTATTTAAATCTTTTATTTTAGCGGCCTATCGCTCTGTTGAGTTTACCATATGGGTTCCTGGCTCACTATGGTGGGCTGTGGTCCCAGTGACAGTTTAATTAGCTGAGCTTTTGTGGTGCTGTTTTTGGTCTGTTTGTTTTATCTGATGCTGATGTGGTTCCCGGTACCTCTGTGGCTGCCTGAGGGGGTGTCACGGGCTTGGTTTGGGCTGAGGTGGATTCCTCCACTGGTGCCCTGGGGTCTCTGGTAGGGGAGTAGAGTCTTGAGCCCATGGGCACAAAGAGTGTCCTGAACTCAACATTTGTGACTCGTCTCTTTTTCTGGTTTCCCTTATCCACCCCAAGCCTAGGAATGTTGTAACATGGCTGACAAAGATAAAGCTATTTACATTATACTTGAGCTAGTTTTAAAGAACTCAGTGAGGTTTGCGACAGGCCCCCCACTCCATTTCTGAGACTTTATAAGCACGTCCTAACCCCTGTGGCTCAGGTAGGAACTGAGAGCGTGGGCATCAGAGGGCACATCGCCTGGCAATAAAAAGGGGACAGCAATGTTGACACAAGAATGTGTCTAATTGGCCACCTTCGGACGACTGGCTATGCAAATGTCAATAGGATGGGTGTAATTCCTTCAGTTATTTAACCTCTCCTTACCTCAATTAAGGGCTTTGGAGCCCAAACTTAGATGGAAATCCCCGCATGGCCACTCACTGGTTGCAGGATAGGCACATACCTTCACGCCTCTGGGTCTCGGTTTTCTCATCTATACAACGAGAGTGATAATAGTTCCCACCTTTCAGGTTCGCTAACATGGTGCTGATGTAAAATGCTGAGCATGGCTGGGGGTCCCAGGTTGACCCCACTCAATAACCATCCGTAATTATCATCATGATCTAGTGATTTTAGCATCACGGAGATGTCTGTCTTAATAGTGATAATGAGATAATAATGGTGTTTCTATTAGTGCCAATAATGTTGTGTTTAGGAAATAGGACTTGGTCAGACCAGCCTGGATCTGAATCTTGACTTCAGCATCGACTCACTGGGTGGGACACGGGCCACTTGCGTACCCTCTCACCTATCAATTTCCTCATCTGTAAAAGGGGGGCAGCAATAACACCCAAGGAGCAGATGAGTCATGCGAAGGACTCAGAAACAGCAAATGTTCAAAAAAAAATGTTGGCTATAGTTTGCCATGAAGGCAGAGATCTTTGTGTTCGTCCACGGCTATATCCCTTAATCCCCAGGGCCTAGAATAGAGCTTGGTGCACATAGTGTTCTGTCCTCACATGGCGTGGCCCCAGCCGGGCTGCCAGCCTGCCAGCTCTTCCGGCCCGGGTCTGTGTCCGGTTCATGGCTGTATCTCCAGACCTGCCTGGGAGCCTCACTTTTGCTCTGGGAAGCTGAAGAAGCTTCACACCATGCTGCCAGGGGTTAAAAAGTATATCCGAGCCTCTTCCTGCTTGTTCTCTCTTTCTCTCTCTCTCTCTCTCTCTCTCTCTCTCTCTCTCTCTCTCTCTCTCTCTCTCTCTCTCTCTCTCACACACACACACACACACACACACACACGCACACACGCAGGCACAGCAGGTAGATGTTAGGCTAATAATGGTTGTTCCGAGATCCTTGCATCTCCATGACATTTTGGCCTTGAGGATGGGCAGAATCAGTGGTCAGGAAGCTGGAGGGTCCCCTTCCACCACCGAGGTCCTCTCTCTTTGCTGCCTAAGAATCCTGGTGCCCATTTTCTAGAAAATGGAAGATGCCGTCTTGGGGACCAGGCACCTGTTCCTCCCCGCTTTTCAGCCAATCACTTGCAGTGAGAGGAATTTCGTGGCCTTTCCTCAGTACAGTTTTGATGGGAGAGGAACAGAGAACATAGGGGCTGGGGGCCTGGGGAAGACAGAAAGTGCCAGAAGGGAGAGGAGAAGATGCTAATATCCACCTCTGCCCATCTGCCCTCAGCATGTCTTCCTGATTATTGGCCACCTTTTGTTCCGATTTATCAGTGAGCCCTATCAGGGGTGAATGAATCAGCTAGGGCCGCCATGACAGCATACCATGAATTAGGGGCTTAGGCAACAGACGTTTGTTTTCTCGCAGTTCTGGAGGTTGGAAGTACAAGATCAAGGCGCCAGCAGGGTTGTTTCTTCTGAGACCTCTCTCCTTGGGATGCAGATGCCCGCCTCCTTGCTGTGTCCTTATGTGGCCTTTCCTCTCTGTTGAATACCTCTGAGATCTCTTCCTCTTCTTGTAAGGACACCAGTCCTATTGGATTAAGGTCCCACCCTTATGACCTCATTCAATTCTTAATTACGTCCTTAAAAACTCTGTCTCCAAATACTGTCGCACTAGGAATTAGGGCTTCAATATATGAATTTGGGGAGACATAATTCAGCCTATGACAGAGGATCTCAACCCTACAGAATATCTATGGGGTCCTCTGAGCCCTGTGAAGGGTCCAGTGTAAACTTCTTGCTTGAACTTCTCTTCCCTTTCCAATTACTTCTGAGGGTATCTGGTCCAGGCCTTTCATTTCACTCTTGGAGATTAGGCTCAGAGAGGGTCAGTGATCTGCCCCAGGTCACACAGCAAGTAGAAAACAGTTCTAGGAGGACAGTGAAGCCCCCTGACTCCGGCCTGGTACTTTCCCTTATGCAGTGATCAGGGCTGTGGGGCTGGCAGGCAGCTGGCACTGGGCTAAGGGACCCGGTGTCAGTGCTAAGAAGGCCTCCCTGCCAAGTGGCTGCTTTTGTCTCAAGTCTGGCTTTTATTTCTCTCTCTTAGTGATTTCAATTTCAGAAGCTTTTTGGTCTGTGTTTTTATTTTCTTGACTTTCATTGTGTTTTCTCTCTGGGTAATCTGAGGCTTGCAGGCAGCTAACTACGACGTGTACATTCAAATGAAATGCAATAAAATATAATTGAATGTATTTCTTTCATGTCTGAGCAGTGGATTAATCTCCCGGCACATCCTATTTCCTCTTTGCTCATTCTGCTTTTTCTCTGAGTATTTTCGTCCCCTCCCCAGAATCTCTGGGATTTGAACAGCCCTGTGGCCTCTGCTCGAGGCAGAGACACAAATGATCCTGACTTTACAGTCCGGGTACCTGAGATCAATGAATGATGTTCCTGGTGCTGAGGAGAGGGCACGGCCAGTGTCACGTGGGCCTGGGGGGAGGGCGTTTTGCCAGTTCCTGCTGGGGGAGGAGACAGGTCTCTGTTGATGAGGAGCAAAGAGAGTGTCTGTGGGCAGGACTGAGCGGTCTCCTGAGGATGCATCTGTCACTTAGGCAGAGACCTTCATCCTACACATGCACTGGGAAAAGGCAGAATCTTCTCTGTTGCTCTAGAACTGAGGCTAGATGTTTGTGATCATGACTTGCAGCCAAGGCAGCCATCGTGGGTCCCCAGCGAGTGGTGAGATGAGCAGGGACACCCCGGATGTGACCATGGAGCATGCCCTCAGCTTAGGAGAGTAAGAGACATCAGATGGAGGTGAGCAGGAAGGCTCGACTGCCAGGAACGGTTACTGTGTGATTTTGGGCAAGTGACCCAATTCCATTGAGCCTCAGTTTCCCCACATATGGGCATATATCAATATAAAGGACAAGGAGTTATAGGGAAGATTGAATAAAATGGTGCTTATAAGATGTCAGCAGGGTGGCTGGTCCACAGTGGGTCCTGAATAGATGAAGGCTAGTAACATTCATCCATTCACTCATTCATTCATCTGTCCCCACTTTAGCTGTGCCTAGCCATGTGCCAGGCATCAGAGAGAGAATAAAATCTGTCACATCTAGTAGCTCATGGTCTAGTGGTAAGGCTGCAACAAGCTCTGTCCGAGGGGTGTAGGATGACCCCCAGGGTTCCTGGTAGAGAGTGAAGGCTCCAGAGCACTCAGGACCCAGGAGCCAGGTTTGGCAAAAGGTCGTGGTCACGAGGCTGAGACTCTTTGGTCTTTCCCTTCTGCCTCTTCCTGTCCAGTCTCTTGTCAGCCCTGTCCCACCTCCTTAGCCATTTTGGATCCTGAGCATCAGCTCATATCTGGATAGGTTTTAGGGACCCCTGGATTCCAACCCTCATGAACAAGGAAAGAGGCGACCCAGAGAGGGAGCGGGATTGCCCAGGGCCCCGCAGTGAATCGGGCAGAGTCGGAGGTGGCTGGGGCAGGGCCTTCCCTCCAAGTTGTGCCGCCCGCTTCCCCCCAGGACATCAGAGTCAGTGGCCAAGGCTCTGCTCTCCATCTCTGTCCTACAGGCCTTGGCTGATGCTCCGTCACCCCCTGAATCAATAGTTAAAGAGCCACTGTGTTTAAGAACCATTTTTTCAGAGAGTTCAAAGAAAAGTGATAAATGGGTTCTGCTTTTTTTCCCAGGAGATTTTAGATTTCCTTTTTCTTTATTACTTTTTTCCTTATTTCTTTATGACTGCCTTCTAGCACACAGAACCCCTCTCTCCCATAGCAGCCGGAGGAACTGGGAAAACGGCTCCTGCAGTGCTGAGCGCCTCTCAGGACGTGGCCCTGGGCCGGCTGCGCCCGCAGGGCCGGTGCCCGGAGGCTGCAGCAGCTCAGGCTCTTGGCCTCGTCCTCGCCACCAGCTCTGACATACCTGCTGCCCAGTCCAGGAGGTAGTGAGCTCCCCATCACCAGAGGGGCTCCCAGAGACTGGGCATCCCCCGGCAGGAACCGAGGCACCCAATGCTGGACTGAGGCTGTGACTGGGACTTTATCTCTACACGTCTCCCCACCTCACCCTTCGTTCCACCCTGATAATGCTGAAGTGGAGAAGGAGGAGATGGAGTGGGAGGAGAGAAAGAGGAGAGGATGAGGAGGAAGGAACCAGTAGTTACCGTGGGGAGGAGGTTGTGATGCCTGGCTTGGTACTTTAGGGTTCATTTCATCCCCTCCATCTCCAAGTCCTCCCCCAATCCCATCCCACTAATTAGGCTGTATTTTCCTTGTTTCACTGATGAGAAAACTGAGGCTGAAGAGAGGTTAAATAAGCAGTAGAGTTGGGGTTTGAACCCGGGCCCAGCTGGTTCTCTCCCCAAAGCCCGACTGTCTCCAGGGGAATAAAGGCTGCTCTGAAGCCAGTGCTCGTCTGTGCTAGGCTCTGAATTAAACTTGCCCCATGTGGTATCTCGTTAACCCAGATAACGGCCCGTGTCAGAGGTACTTTTACCACCACTTTTCAGGTGAGGAACCTGAAGCTCAGAGAGGTGAAGTTACCTGCCTGAGGACACATAGCTGGTGAACTTCATTGTTGGAATTTGATCCCAACTCTTACCTACAGTCTATGCTTATAACCACTGCATTGTACACTCTCCCTCCCACCTCTTCTTGAGGTCTAACCCAATTTCTCCACCCTGACCTTTAGACTAGCTACTGAAGGTCATCACCCCAGGATGCATTAGTGTAAGAAACAGGTTATAAAATTCTAGAGGGCAAGGAGTATTTTATTTACTTTCATTTCTTATGTCCTTAAGAATCACTGAATGAACGAGTGGATAAATGAATGAATGTACAGTCTTTTTGCAGGCTGGTGGGAGGTGATTAGGCAATAAGAGGTGATCAGGTTGGTAGGAGGTAAGCAGGCAGGTAGGAGGTGAGCAGGCAATTACAGTGGGGTCATTACAGTGGCCATGGGATGGTACAGAACAGGTAGAGGTGGGGAGGAGTTCACTGTTCAGCCCTGAAGCCACCCTCTTGCTCACAGACAGTCAAGTGGGGTCTTCTAGGCTCTAGAGAGCCCCATTTGGAAACAGTGTTCAGCCTGGCTGCAAATGAGCTGGTTTAGCAAAGATCACACGATGGCCCAGACACGCAGATTTGGGTTTCAGTCCCAACACTATCCCTTACCAGCCACGTGGTTTGCATATCACTTCTGTTAGTTTTTTCATTTATCAAATAATACTGATAAAAACATTTCACTTCACAGGGTTGTGCAAGAATGCTTACAGAGAGCACTGTGGGGTAAAAAATGACGTTGTATTCTCTGTGGATTGAGACAAAGCACTGTAAGCCCTGATCAATACCAGCCATTATTAGTGTGATTATTACTGTTATTGGAGGAATCTACATCATCATCAATAGCAGCAGTATTATGTCACACCATGTTGTCACCATCCTGATTGTCGTAGTCATTGTCACGGTTTTCATCATTCTACGTATTGTATCACCATCATTTCCACTGTTGTCATGATTGTTGTTGTGAACATCGTCATCACAGGCGTCATCATCATCATTGTCACAGCCATTACCATTGTTGCCACCATCATCATTGTCATCCTCATAATTGTTGTGTCATCATTACAGTTGCTGTTATTGCTGTAGTTGTCACCATCATTGTCATTGTCATCATCGTCACTAGCATCGTTGTTATAGACATCATCACTGTAGCCAGCATCACCATAGTCATCACTGTCTCAGCCAACCCTCATGAGCTTCACCTTGGCCCAGCCTGTGATGTTGGTGTGTTAACTAACATTCCTGGATTACGGATGGGGAAGCTGAGACACAGAGAGGGGAACGGACAGAGCCTGTTAGTGAAGGAACTGGATTTTTTTTCTTTAACGCTTACAGCACCTGGTCTTCCTGGGTGGTCTCCTACCCAAGTACTAACCAGGCCTGACGCTGCTTAGCTTCCGAGATCAGACGAGATTGGGCATGGTCAGGGTGGCATGGCTGTAGACGGAACTGGGATTTGAACTTGGACTATCTTACTCAGAGTTGATGACTTCACCTCAATTAATGATGACATGAGAGCAACTGTTCATCGGATGCCCCCGTGTGCCATGATACACGGAGATGTCCTCCAAAGCCTCTGCTTCCTCCCTGCCCCGACGTGGCTTCCTGGGGACAACAGCCAGGAGGATGTCTGCTGTGTGCTCGCACCCTGTGGGAATCACTGAACCTGCAGCGCCCTCTGGAGGTAAATCTCATCAGGTGTGTTTTAACAGACGAGAAACCTGAGGTTCAGAGTGGGTGAGTGACTAATGGCAATCTCAAACTCTGCTAAGGGGTTGAGGGTTGTTATGGGGACAAAATGATATAACACGGAAAATCTGTCTGCTTGAGAAATGGCAGCTTTGAAAGAAAAGGACACTGCCCCATGTGATGGAGGGGAAACTGAGGCTGGGAACAGAGGAGTAGCTGACCTTGAGCTTCAAGCCCTGAGAGGGCAGCGTTCTCCACTGTTGGCTTTCCTAGGGCAACACCGAAGGCAGGAGGGCAGACATGGGAGGGCCCGGACAGGGGCCTGACCATGTTCACCTCCACCTCTGCCTTTCCACCAACTCACCTTCCTGTCAGACGAATTTTCCAGGGGGAAAAAATGACTTTGCGGTTTTGCCAAAAACTCGCCTTTATTAAGTTAAGTAGGTAACAGAGTTCTCACGGTGGAATGTGTTTTGTTTAATACCTTGATCTCTTGTCTACTGGAAAAATGAAATCTGTCAAATCTGTCAAAGTAAAGCATTTCGGGAAATACAGATCTCTTACTCTGATGGCAAAATGCATTTGATTTGATCCTTTAATCCAGTCTTCCCATAAAACTTGGAGCTGAACATTTAAAAGCCCTCTTCCCTCGGGTTTCTCTCCTCTCCTCCCTGCTGCCTCCTCTACTGGTGTCCAGCCCATTCCCACCTTTCAAAAACAATAATAACTAGATGTTTGGAGAGAGGTGGTTGCTCCTTAGTCGGATGCTCAGAGATGTCCGCAAAGACTTGGGTCTTTGGGGGAAAGAGAGAGGCGCTCGCTGTCATTCTTTATCATTCTTGGTTGTCGGGGTTTTGTCGTTAGCTCATTGCCTCATGGTCGCAGGATGGCAGCTGCAGGTCCAAACGTCATGTCTCACACGACAGCATTCAAGTCTAGAAAGAGGGAGTAGAGTAAGACAGAAGAAATATTTCCCAGGACCACTTCCTGTGCCAGCAGATATTTCCCTTATACCTCAATGGCCGGATCTGGGTCGCACGCCCACTCCTAAAACAATCTCTGGAGAAGAGGAACGGGGCAACAGGCTTGGCTTCACTCTGGGGCTGGAAGAAGCCCACCACATCTGAGCCTGTTGCTACAGAATAAACCCAGGGTTCTGCAAGGGAAAGAAAGAGGTGGTGGCTGTTGGGTGAGTCACCACGTGTGTCTGCCCCCTTCTCATCAGTGCTTGTGACTGAGTGTCTTGGGTAGTGTAGTGGCCTGGGGACAGAAAGCCCTGCATTTTGTCCCCCAAGGACTATGTGATCCGGAAAGTACTTGACCCACCCTCAGCACAGCCTCTCCCTTGTAGGGTAGGGACCATAATAGCACGTGCTGTGTAGGGCTGCCATGAAGGGGTCATGCTTATAGGTGCTTGGTGCAGGGGGTGTTGAGCTGTTAACTATTGCAATGATGAACTCATCTGTAAAATAGGCCCACGATGCCCCCCCCTTAATAGTCCTGGGGTGACGATAGCGAGAATGTCAGTTCATACATGGAAACAACTCTTATTGCACTGGGTGCCCTCACTAGCCCTTACTTACTTCATCCTCACAACCCTCCATGAGAGGGGGCTGTTCTCACTCCCTTCTACAGCCGAGGAAACAGGTTCAGGGAGATGATCCAGGTCGAGGGAAGGCAGATGGGGCTCCAGGATGGTCAGATTCCAGCCACCATGCTCTGACCCACTGCAGAGCCTGGGTGGAGACTGCACAGGCCTGTGCTCAGGTAGCCCCTCCCTATGCAGCTGACTGTCACCTACATCTAGCTGATGGCTGAGGCTGACCTCTCTTGACCCTGCTCTTTGCCCCTCCTGGAGCTCCAGGGCCTCAGACCCTGCCAGTGGCGTGATGTGATTTGCCCACTGTCCCAGCTGCCCCTCCTTCTCCAAGTTGATGAATAAACCATAAAATTAATGGTGTCATTGTTTCTTGGTCATGAATTGCAACTTCCATTATTTGTGGGAAAAAATATATACTACATATCCTTAACATAGAACATAAGCATATGGTAATGATGGACAATATGTTCCATATTTACAGTTTTATTGAAATATGCGAAAACCACTTACAACAATTACACACCTTCAGGTAGCTCACAGTTTAATAGCTGCACACGCGGCGCCCTGCTGGCGCTGCCTTATGAGTGGGCGCAGGTCGTGCAACGAAACATGCCACCCAGCCCTGCTTGGGGCGGAGCGTGGCCGTCACCACTGCCCGCTCCCCAGTCAGACCTCCAGCCATTCCCACCATTTCAGCCTTCCCGGCCCTCTGGGCTCCCCAGAGGTGGTGGTGGGGGTGGGGAGGAGGTGCACGAGGGAGAGACACTAGAGTTGAATCCCCTGTTTTATAGATGGTAAAATGAGGATCATTC
The DNA here is from genome assembly GCA_003508835.1 of Eonycteris spelaea. NCBI lineage: Eukaryota > Metazoa > Chordata > Mammalia > Chiroptera > Pteropodidae > Eonycteris > Eonycteris spelaea. The sequence goes on from PUFA01000006.1 coordinate 11,992,788, forward strand.
GCCCAAGCAATCTCTTACCCAACAGTTTGCAGAGTGTCTGCGGTGCCAGGCTCTGCTCTAGACCCGGGATCCGGCTGGTGATAGGTGCCGTGCAGAGATCCAAATTGGGCAGAGGGGAAGTGCATTCTAACCGTCAAATTACTCAGCTTTGCTTTAACATCCTTCGATTCTAATATTTGGCGAGTGTAGCATTCTATGATTCTGTGAAATGCCTCCTCTTCCTCCTAGAAGAGGCCACCAGTCCCCGCAACCGGAGTCTCCCCAAGGCGTGAAGTCACCCCCTTCTTCCCTTTTAAAACCCATCTAAGGCCTCTCCCTTCTCCTGGCCACTTTAGACACTGAGTTTATGGCCATCACAAAATTTTATTGACTATGACAATGACAATTAAAACAATTACCCTGGACAAGAGATTCCTGCTAAATTTAGGACCCACAGCGAATCATGGCTTCTGGAACTGAGGTGGCCACCAGCCTCCACCTGGCGGACAGCAATGGTCACAGTCACCAAACGGCTGCCCCCTGTGTCACCGGGGGCCCCTGCAGGGAGCCCTCCCAGGCCTAGGTTTATTTCCTGGCTCTGCCCCTTTCCCTCCTCTGAACCTCCTGCTCTTTCCCCTCCTTGTCCTCAGGACCACAGCTCTCTGTTTAAATTCCGGGTCCTCCTGGAGGGTGGTGTTACATTCTGATTTCAAACCCCAGTAGCGGAGGCTCAGTCCCTGTTAACGGTCCTGAGGCCCAGACATGGGGAGGGAGGCAGTGTCAAGTGGTTAGACCACGGCTTTGGACAACTCTTGTTTCTAGTCTGGATTCTGCCACTTCCTCGTTGTGAGACCTCAGTAAAAGCCTCTCTGAGCTCAGTCTCCTCATCTGTGAGTTGAAGATAATAAAAGCATCTGCCTTACGGTGTGAGGGCAGACTTGATGTGGTAACATGTATGACATGCTCAATGAAGGATTCTGTTATTGACTCTTATGTAGTATCAGCACTGGTGATGTCTTTGCCTGCCCTCCCCCCCCCCCACCCCAAGGTGGATATCTTCTCCTGCATTCGGAAGGCACCACCCTGCCTGGGCCTCTTGTCACTGAAGCAGAGAGCAGACAACAGCCTCAGATCTCACGGACTTGGGTTCAGATTCAGCCTCCAGCACTCACTCACCACCTGACTTGGGCAAATGGCTTAACCTCTCCCAGCCTCACCAGTTTCCCCCGTAACATGGTTACGATGATGCGAACACACAGGGTTCCTGTGCGGATTCAATGAGGGCGGCTCAGCAGGAGGCAGATTCCTGCACGCCCTTGACACAGGCTGGCAGCACTCTGGGCAAACCCAGGGCCTCTCTGTGCCTCAAATCCTCACCTGTAACACGGCAACGGAGACAGTCTCTGCTGTGTAGGACATTGTGGGGACTCCATGCCCTAACCTGTGTTAAATGTCTGGCACGTGGTGAGCCCTGGATGCACGTTAACTGGCGTTGTTATCATCATCATCGTTGTCATCGTCGTCATCATCATCATCATCATTATTCAGCTTACGGGCAAACACTCCCATTTTGTCTTTGCCCATCGATTTCCAGCAGAGTCTCAGCAAAGCAAAAGCTGGCGCTCGTGGAGCAGGAAGAGCAGAGACTTGGGAACAGACGGTCTGGGTTCAAGGCCCCGCGCCAACCCTTCTGAGCTGTGTGAACTCAGATTAGTTTCTAAACCTCTCTGAGCTTTAGAATCTTCATCTGTAAGATGGGGCTAGTAAATTTCCTCTTCCATAAGATTGTTGAAATAATGAAGCGAATCAATATATGTAAAGCACTTAGCACAGTACCTGCGTGCGGTGCTGGCTTTTATTACTTCGGGCTCCGAGGAAGTGTTGGCATTGACGAGGATCTAAAAATCTCCCTTTCTGCCACCAGTGCACTTAGAGATGAAGAAACTGAGGCCAAGAGACACTAAATTAAATGTTTGAGAACGAGACAGTAGACGGCCGTGCTAAATTAGGCGGGGCGGACAATTAGAGAACAAAATGTCTCTAACAAAGGGCTAATTGGGCAGAGCAGATGCCAAGTGCACCAGGAGCCAGCGATGAGGGGAGAAAGTGCGATGTGGGACAGGGACGGCCTCGGCCAGGGCCCAGGCACCTCATTAATAACTGATGTTTTCCCCTTAATATACGTGATGCATCCGTACGGGGAAGCGTGTGGAAAGTTCAAACATTAATATACAAGAGTATATAAATCACTGTATCTTATCTCCCGAAGGCAGTTGTTTTTACTTTATTCTTTTTTTGTTTTTCTTCTCATATAAAAGTCCATTTTCATAAGTCATTTCACATTGATGTGACTCAGGATATGTTAGGATATGATACACAAACAAACAACCCCTCAGAATAACAAAGGTTAGAATAGCCTCCTGTCAGGAGATGTTGGGTGAAATACTATAACGTTTTAAGACTCATAATGCCTAATATTTATGAAGTGAATCGCCCTCAGGTCCTGTCTGCTCGGCCTTCATGTAATCCCAGTTCCGGATCCTCTCCCGCTCTCCAGGCTCCCACCCTGGCCCCACCACCATCACGCAGTGGCCTCCTGCCTGGCCCCTGCCTCTGTCCTGGCCCTGCTCCTCTTTCACTCTCCCTGGGGAAGCCAAGCGACCCCGTGAGACCCAGGAAAGACTGTCCCTGCTCTGCTGCACCCCCATCTTAGCTCCAGCCTCGCTCTGTGTCCCTGGGGCCCTCCAGTCTCCCACCCCAGGCCCCCAGCGCACCCCCCTCATCACTCTCCTCAGACCCTCGGGCTCCTTCCTGGACCCTCAGCGCCTTCCTGCCCATGGCCTTGGCCTTGCCCTTTCCTCCAGCTGGAGCCTCCTCCCCACAGCTGTTCCACCCTCTCTCACCTCACTCAGGGCTTTGCTCCGGTGTCACCTGCTCTGACAGGCCTTCCCTGACCCCATATTTACAACTCTGACCCCCACCCTCTCCTGCTTCCTTTTCCTCCTGGCTCTATGCCCGACCTTCACACTCTGCAGGCCACCGCTAATGCTCAGTGTGTCTCCTCTTTCTAGAGACAAGGCTTCTTCCTGTTGCCCAGGACAGTGACTGCCCACAGTGGGCTCTCCGTGGACATTTGCTGAACAGGAGAGCCTTGAGCACTGGCTACGTTCTACAATGTGTAAGATGCTGACCTAAATGAGCTATTGACCCCTTCCCTCTCACAACAGCCTGAGGAAGCAGGTTCTAGCAACACCCCTGTGTTTCACAGGAGGAAACAGGCTTGGCCTGGCTCAGGGCCTTGCAGGGCTTCTCATAGCCGATGGGGGCAGGGTCAGCATTCCCAGCCATGCTGTCGGGGTCCAGGGCTGGGATCTGAGTGCTGCTGGATGTGGCTGTCATCTGCATTTACTCCTTTTGATTCTGAGTTCTGAGCTAGTCCATATTGGAAATGCATGAACACCAGGAGACCAGGACACGCTCTGATAGCCCAGCACCCCTTGTTTTGGCCCTCTACCTGGCAGCTCTGAAACCTTGCGGGAGGGTGCCTTGATGCCTTCCTCCCCTACACCCCACTCAGTTCAATGTACTTCCTACTTTCCCAGTCCAGGCCCTGATCAGGCCCCGGGGCCGCTGAGTTCCACGACACATTCCTGGACTTGGGACTCGCCCCAATCCAGGTTACTTCTCTTTGCCTAAACTAGACCGAGGATGTTTCTGCTCCTTTGTTAAGATTCCCAACACAGATACCAAGGAAACCTGTTTATTTTGAAAATTGATTTTAAAAAAGCACTCTTTCCAACAATGAATGTCTCTGTCTCTCTCAGAGAGACCTCATCAAACAAAAGGACGAGGCTTTAGCAAACCAGTGTGGAAATTCAACCCACAATCTGGGCACACACTTATCTGACAAGTGATAATTAACTGCCAACAATATAATTTCAGCTCGCATGCAAACATGTTTTTCATTAAAAAGTAATCAAAGATTCTTGCGTTGGAGAGTCTGGTCTCCTCTGTGAAGCCCGGCCCCTCTGCCGACAGCTCCAGTGTTGGATTTGAGAGTCCACGGCTCCCTGTCAGGTGGGATTTGGACCCCGGAAGTGATGCTACGATGGGCCTCTGGGCTTTCTGAGCCACACAGACTCTGGGCAATTCCCAGAAGGTGGCTCACCCAGCCCCTCCCTCACTAAAGGTCCATCCTCTCTCTCCTGGCGTCCCCAGCCCCGACTGTGCCTGGAACCGGAGCAGGGACTTGTCATCCACTGCAGCTTCGGGGAGGGAGGGGGCGCTCTGGTCCCTGCAGCCCCTGCCATGCTGCAGGTGCTGCAGAGGTCCTGGCCCACCGAGGAAACGGAGGCTCAGAATGCTAGAGTCACTTACTCAAGGCCACACAGCTGGTAAGCTGTGAACTCTGACCTGCCTGACCTCCACCCCACCCCCGACTTCCTCTAATGAACTCATTTGTTCTGTGCTTCAGTTTCATCATCTGTAAAGTGGGGATGATACTAGTACTCTTCTTACTAGGTCATTTGAGGATGAAATACGCTAATATAGCTCTTAGAACACTGCTTGGTACATCGTAAACCCCCAGTATGTATTATTGATCATGTTTATTAATATTATCGTTATATTTTCTGTAGACTGAAAGTTTGTATCTCCACCCCACCCTCCACCACCAAATCCATGTGCTGAAACCCTATCACATCCCCAGTGTGACAGCATTAGGCAGTGAGACCTTTGGGAAGTGATTAGGTCATGAAGGTGGAGCCCTCATGAATGGGATTAATGCCCTTATAGAAGAGACCCCAGAGAGCTCCCTTGTCCCTTCCTCCATGAGGACAGAGTGAGAAGATGGCCATTTTTGAACCAGGATGTGGGCTTTCACCAGATACCTAATCTGTCTACATCTTGACAGACTTCCCAGCCTCCAGACTGTGAGAAATAAATGTGTTGTTTATAAGTCATTTGATCTATAGGATTCTGTTATAGTATCCCCAAAGGACTAAGACAATATTAATAACATCAACAACATGCCGATATTATTTGATAAACATCTTTTCTCCAACCCATGGACCGATACTCAGCCTCTTTAATCATCTCTATGAATTCCGAGTAGGATACATAAAATTAAAAATGATTAGGCAACACCATAGTGAAAATACAGAACACCAAGAAAAGAGGTCTTTAAAAAGCAGCCAGAAAAAAAGACAGATGGCTTACCAGGTAGTGACAAACAGGCAACAGACTCTGCTCAGCAATATTAAAGCCCAGAGAACTGGGGATAATATGTTTAGTGCCAAATGAATGAGCAAAGTAGAATTCTAGACCTAGCTAAATTATCATTCAAAAATGAAGGAGAAAGAAATACATTTTCAGGCAAAGACACACTCACGGGCTCTTGTTAAAGAACTAATAAAACTATCACTCAGTAAGGTGGCCATTGAGCTGAGAAGGGAGAGGATCAAACCAGGAACAATGAGCAAAGAAATGGGTAAATTTAGAGCTGGCCACCGTAAACCAGCACAGCACCGCCAACCATATTCATCACAGCCAATGCCGGGAAATAAAGGGCAGCTGAACCACAGGTCTGAACTGCACCACCTCCAGGTAGAAAAGAGAGATCAGAGGAAACACACTCTAGGCCTTTGTGCTGTTTGGAGGGGGTGGGGAGGATATTGATTTACTTTAGACCGTGTGAAGTCAAGTGTACTTACTATGATTTTTAAGGCCAAACAATTAAAGGAGAGAAAGAATATGGAATTTCCAAACCAGTAGAGGGAAAAGAGGGAATAAACAAAACCTGATCAATATGAATGGTGGCGGAAGCGAGCCAAACAGAAACAGAGATTGAGAGAGAGAGAGAGAGAGAGAGAGAGAGAGAGAGAGAGAGAGAGAGAGGAGAATGGAAAAGCAAAGTAAACAGAAAAATCCTTGCAATTGAAAGCGCCAAGACTGAAGGTAGGATCCTCATTCTGCCTCCACATCTGTGTGTGACTTTGGGCCAATGACTTAATGACATCACTTCTCTGACCTTGATCTCTTCGTCTGCAAACTGGAGATAGATGGCCATTCTGTTAAAGGGTTATAGCAGCAGGCTCCATTTATGGCCTACAAGGAGGGATTAAGTGCAATGAGCATCACACAAGGTGGAGTCACTGTCACCCTCCCACAGTCACTCTGTGCCAGGCACAGTCCCATGTGTGTCCCACACACTGCCTGACTTGCCCCTCACAACAGCTCCCTTCAGGCAGGTGCTGCTGTCATCCTCACTTTACTGACCAAGAAATGGGCTCAGAGGTGAGACGCTTACCCGAGGGGAAGGGCCAAACCTGGACATAAACCGGGGCCTCTGACGCTGAAGCTACTTGTTGACTCTATGACTTTGAGCAGCTGACGTCACCTGGGCCTCAGTTTCCTAATCTGTGCATTGTGAGTCGCAGGGCGGTCTAAGCTGGGCAGAGATGAAGCATGTGGATTGTCAGCACTATTCCCCCACGGGATGATCTGTGCTGACCTTGGGCATCAGCCCCTGGCTGGAGTGTGAGCTCTAGGAGAGGGCCTTGTCTCTCTGGGTTCACTGACTGATACCCAGGACGGACCCAGGTCATGAATGAATGAGTGAATGAATGAATGAAGCGTCCTTGGATCCTACTCCATACATCCAGTATTCCCATAAGAATGGTTTTCGTGCCCAGGATCCTCCCCAGCAGGACACGGCTCTGAGAGGCCTCATGGAGGGACGGAACAGGCAAGCCTCTCATTAGGACAAAGGGGGGCCACTGGACGTCTAACTGTGTTTTCCTCCATCACATTATCACCGCTTGACCCATTTTACAGCTTCATCCCTCATGATCTGTGCACCCCAGGACCACACCAGCTTCGCTGGAGTAGAGACTTGATTCCCTACTGGGTCTCATGTGGCAGGTGCTTAGTAAAGTGACGTCACTTGATGTTGACGTCACGTCGCTTTTCTGAGCCTTGATTTTCTCATCTGCCTAATGAGAGGATGACGCCTCCTTGCAGCTGTTGTGGAGGTGCAAGGAGATTCTGCGCATCCTGTCCTCGGCGCGGGGTGACTGACACACGCCGGGCTGAGTGGCCGCCCTTCACCTCCGTGCGACCAGGACCTGGTGGAAGAAATGGATTTTACAGGCATTGCAGTGTAAGAGTCCTTTTTTTCTTTTTTCCTTTGATGATAAAGATTTCTGCAACCAAGCGTGATTTTATCTGAAGAATAAGAGATTATCAAACTGGCTCCAGCAGTCCATCAGGAAAATTGCCAAAGAGACAAAGAAGCAAGAAGCCTCTCTCCCAAGACAACCTCTGCTTTATCCTTTGCCTAGTCAATAACAACCACTATCATTTTTTGATGCTTGAAATGTCCCAGAAACTGACACTTTTACTCACATTTCGTCACTTAAAGCAGTAGTTCTCAACCAGGGTTGATTTTTGTCCCTCAGGGGACACCTGGCAATGTCTGGAGACATTTTGGTTGTGGCAGCTAAGTGGGGGTGGGGAGTTGTGCTCCAGACATCTAGCAGGACGAGGCCATGTCTGCTGCTGAACATCCTACTACGAGCAGGACAGCTCCACCCCCTCCCCGCCCCCCGCAAAAAAAAATGATCAGGCCCAAAACATCAAAAGTGCTGAGATCAAGAAACCCTGATTAAACACACCTTGTGACCTGTGAGAAGAGGCGTCATGTCCCAACTTAGGGATGAGGAGACTATGGTTTGAAAAGCAAAACAAAATCCACGTAAGGACATGGCTGAACTGAGGCTCAAATCTGACTCTGAAGCCTCTGGTTCGTTTGCTCCTTAGCCAGTCATGGACTGGATGCTTGTGTCCCTCCGCAATTCATATTTTGAAGCCCTAACACACTCCCCCACCCCAGGTGGCTGTATTTGGAGATGGGGACTTTGAGGATGTAATTAAGTTGAAATGAAGTCACAAGGATGGGACTTGGATCTGATAGGATTAACGTCTTTAAAAGAAGAGACCCCAGAGCTCTTTCTCCCCAACCGGTGAGCACAGAGGAAAGACCACGTGAGAACACAGCTGGAAAGTGGCCCTCTACAACCCGGAAGGGATCTCATCAGAATCTGACCTTCTGAAATCTTGATCTTGGATTTCTAGCCACCAGAACTGTGAAAAAATTAATTTCTGTTGCTTAAGACCCCGAGTCTGTGGTATTTTGTTACGGCAGCCAGAGCAGACTAAGACACCCAGAAACCCTCAGAGCTTTCATCATCAAATATCAACCCTAACAGAAGTCACTGCATCATGTGACGAAGACATTTTAAATGTCTACGGATGTGGCGGTGGAAACTTGATCTCATTTCATAGGAGCCACTGCTGCCGATTTCTTCTTTAAATTTTACAACTTGTTCTATCTCTAAGGGCAATTTGTGATGATCAAGGACAATCTAAGGAATGTAGCAAATATAAGAGGACGAGCCCCGGCCATCCAGCACCCGCCCCCCCCCGTGTCCTTGGCCATCTTGTACCTCGAGTGAGCAGGGATCCTCTGATCCAGTTCCTGGGGGATTTTCCGGGCTGCCCCCATGAGGCTGGACTTGCTGGGAGAGCAGAGGACATGGAGGGATCTGAGCTAGGACAGCCCTGCTGGGCAGAGCCCATGTAGGTGACCTGCTGAACGGTCACTTGGTCTCTGTGTCCAATACCATCGGCCGAGATGGCAGACAGGCTGGTCCCGGAATGGGTGGCAGGTCCTTTAGGTGAGAGACTCCAAGGTAACTCGTGGTCATGTGGTTCCTGGGCCCACCAGGGTCACCTCCAGTCAGTTTCCTAGACCTCTGGACCAGGGTGCTACGAAGCCCAGCTGCACAGACGGCCCGCGCTGCTCGCCCCGCCTGCTCCCCTTGCTGACGGGATGGAGTCCTGGAGTCCGTGCTCCTCGCCCTGGGGTCGGAGCCTTTTGTCATCGGCTCCCATCTCCCCCTGAGGCTGGTCTTCTCCCCCTCTCACCCCTGCCATGGTCACCCCTCTCAGGGCTGATGGGGGAGATGTTGGCTGTCACCCAAACAGTCGGGAGGGTCAGACAGATAAGGGAACAATGGACTGTGCATTGCACCTGCAGGTGGGACCGTTCAGCACGGTTTCCAGTGCCTTAGAGAGAGGACAGTTGGAGTGAGCCAGACGGCTTGGGAAAGCGGATTCTGGAAGCAGACAGAAGTCCTGGGACCACAGGTGCAGACATTCAGTGTTCACCCAGCAGGACGGACAGCGGGGACGGCATCGAGTCCGTCGTCAGGGGCCTGGATTCTCTGTCCAGCTCCTTTAGGCGCTCCTTAGGGACTCGGCAGGTCTCTGCCTCCTGTTGTCCCTGTGAGAGTCAGGCCCATAAGCTGACCTTTCATCAACATGAGCCGGGTCAGGGTCAGTGTGGCCACCTGGACACCCGATTCCCTCAGGCACTTTAATGCAGAGCTGAGCTCCTCGGCCCCACATCAGAGCCCGGTGATACTTACTTGATGCACAAGTGAACCAGCTTGTTTCCACACCTGCCAGGCCCCCAGGTGTTAGAGCAGCACCCGGAAGCAGGTGAGGGGTGTGTCAGGCAGACACTGATGGAGTAAATGGAAGGACGGTGTCCTGGGCATGAGGCGGGAGCGGAAGTGATGTCAGAGTGCTTTGTGAGTGGCAATTTATCAAACTGTCTTTTGTTTATAAAGGCAGTTTGTTAAACACACGACGTGTGATAAGGTTAATCCATTCCTTTGACCGACATTCACTGAGTACCTACTGCGTGCAGGCACTGCGCTGGGTGCTGAGCCTGCACCAAGGGCCAGATCGGTCCTCACCCTCAGTCTGGTGGGGAGAGAAACATGTGCCAAGAGGAGGCCCCGTTACCCCACGATGAGGGACGTGCCCTGTGCGGTGGGGACACGATTGTGGGGTGTGACTAACTCTGACCCTGAACTGGGTCTAGAGCGAGGGCTCCCCGATAACCCAGGGAGTTTGGGAATTTGGAGAACCATCTTCATTCGTGGGGGAGGTGACCCAGGCCCAGATGCGGGGGTGACTTGCCTGACGTCCTGGATCCAGGTTTTGCCAAACCTGAGCTCTGCGCACAGGATCACCTGGCCCCAGGGTCTCACGGGACAGTCACAGCGGCAGTGCCGCCCCATTCCTCATTCCTAGGCCACACAGCAAACTTCCCCATGTCGATGTTAATTACACCTCCCGGAGGTTAATTTGGAAGGAGATGGTGAAAATGTGTTGTTTAAATAGCAATTATTAAAATCATGCTGGGGGTTTGCTCCATAATAGGTAATTATCTGTGACCTGATTGTGAAAACCGCGGGTCAATTCCATTTAGTTCTTCATTCTTCGTTCCATTCATTCCTATTTCCATGTTTTTCCTTTCATTCGGTCTTTCATTTTTTCATCCTTTATTTCATGAGTTTATTCATTCACTCACTCATCAATATGCTTATTCATTCATTACCTCATGCATGCATTTAAGCATGTTTCTTTGTTCATTTGTTTATTTGTGAGCTTATGCACTTGTTTATTCATTCACTTACTCACTCATTCATTCAACACACGTACCTCTTGTTAGTGACCTGGTCATCTTTCTCACCCTGTGGATGGATGGGGTTTTCTGCTGGGAAAACTCTGGGACCCAGAAGGCATGCCTCAGAGTGATCCCACCTGAGAATCCAGGGAACTTGGGTCCCTGGTTGGAGGCTGTTCAGGGGTTAATTACCTGGCCCCTCTGTCCTGCCCCATAGGAAGTCAGAGTGGGCTTAGAAAGCACCATCGAACACAGGAACTCATCCTCAGAAGTCAGTCCTATGCTGAAGGGTAGGATCAGCGACTGTGGGCGGCGGATGTAAACTGAGGGTGAGGAGGAGCAGCTGAAAGAAATAGGCGCCCTGTACATGGAGTTGAATTTTAGGGTGACACCAAACTTCCAGGCTGGGATGCCTGAGAAGGTTGTAGAGTAAATCTTGGTGACTGAGGACACAGAGGAAGAACAGGTCGCAGTGGACAGATAATGAACTAAGTTTTGGACATGGTGCGTTTGAGATGACGATAGTGTATGTCGGAGAGGTCTGATAGAAATATAGAGAACAGGTTGAAAGGGCCCTGGAGTTGGGCCAGGAAGCCCGGGGTGAGTCTCACCCCTGTGGCCCTCTCTGGGCTGCTGTTAGCGAGTCCACCTTCCCCGCCGTTTCCCACCTCTCACTGCTTTCCTCTGCCCTGCACGGGGTGGAAGCAAGAGACGATGAGTCCGAAGCATCCATCGTCAATGATGGGGTTTATTTCGTAATTGGATTTTGGCTCCTAAAATGGCCATGGTGAATTCTCTGCTTGCCGAGCTGCTTCGGATCCCACTGCGTATCTACTGTGTGGGTGACACCGAGTTTGCAATAAAGGGATCAGGTGGAAATGGGTCATTGTGGGGAGATCTGGAAGAGTCGAAGGCAAAAGCGACCCTGAGGTGGTGTGTGGTCCTGTACCTCCCCTGCATGTGGACCAGGCTCCATTTCCTCTAGGGAGGTCCAGCCCCTCTGTCACGGCTCCTGCTCCCAGGCCTGGAGGGATGCGAGTAGCGATGCTTCTGGCAGTAGACGGCCCAGGTGTCAGCCCTGAAACCCTGGCCCTCAGGAGTCCCTTGCCCAGACCTAGAGGGGACAGCGAGAAGACTCCTTGTGGTCTCAGGCCCAAACAGCTTCTGCCTCACCAAGTTTCCCCAGGCACGAAGCCTAAACTGTGATCCATGGGACAACGCCATGTTTCATTTGGTCGTCCCCAGGGAGGGGTAGGTCTCTGTGGTTGGCCTCAGAGAGAGATGCCAGCTCTCTGCAAGCCCACACTGTAATCGCTCTCCCCTTCATCATTCGGGGATGCCTCAGAAAAGTGCAGACCAGCTTCAGGGCCCATCTATACTGTTTCAAGGACTCAGGACCTAGGCACCTGGAGAACCTGTGAGCTGAAAGCGGCACACCTGCAGCCTCAGTTTGGGCGGGCGCCCTCAAGCAGGTCTCGCTACGCCTCTGAGTCTCAGGGTCCACAGTTACACATCGACGACGGTAACAGCCACCTCCTAAGATTGGGGGGAGGATTAAATGAGGCAAAGGATGGGAAAGTGTTTAGCAAACCTGGCCTTTCGTTTATAGTGGAGTTAGTCATTACTCCTCTCACTGTAGGGAAGGCAGGATGGCATCTTTCCTCACGTTTGTTCTTTCGACAATCCCAGACTTACCAGGATCACCCTTTCCTCCACTGTCCCTCATTTAAACTTGGGAGGGACCTTAAAGCAGGACTCATCCAATTGAGGAAACTGAGGCACAAGGAGAGAGACAGTGGGCTCAAGATGACCCATCCTTCTGTGGCAGATCCTGACCCCCACGTGAGAGGCCCAGTGCCCTTGCTTCACCCACTGACTCTCAGCTTTCTGGGGGGTCTCCTACAAGCTTGCCTTGGATTCTATGCCAGTTACTCTCACCAAGTTCAAAAGCTAACAGACATGAAATGGGGCTTTCCACAGCTGGAGGCTAATTTGCCCTGGGGCTGCTTTTATGTTTGTTTATTTTCTTCTTAGAATTACTTCTGCTGCTTAAAAGGCACATTTTTAAAAACCTAAAGTGGCTGTCGGTTTCATACCAAAAGAAAACACGTGACCTGTCCCCCATGCGACTGTAGCATTGAATCAAGTTAAAAGACCCATCAAACGAATACATTACAAAAAGAAAGGGTTTGATTTGAGATACCACACACATATTTTGCCTCCCAACCTTTTATATACTGCATATTTTTAACCTAGAAAAAGAAAATCGCTTTTAAAGGTTACTTTCCCTTTAAATATTTGAATATGTATAATTGAAGCTTGCCTCGAACATGTAAAATGTTAGCATTTTACCACTTATATAATCCTGCCCTCTTGTCTTTCTCCAATGCAAGAGACTTTCTCCCTGCAATTTCTCTCTGTAGCCTGAGAATTCGTCTTTTTAATGCCCTGGGAGAGACTGAATTCAGGAGAGAGCTCTGGGACATTCCAGTTCAGATTCCTCAGCACCTTCCACAAACGGATCATCACAGCTACCATCTCCTGAGGGCCTACTGTGTGCCAGGAGCTGCATTGGCGTTTTATAAATTCCTCATCTCTCACCCTCATGCTCTCACTCCTGTTAGGTCCACCATCACCCACAGCCTAGACTACTCTGCCCAATGGTCTCCCTGGCCCTATTCCTGGCCCCTGTCATCTCTTCTTTACTGAGTACTGGGAAGGACCCTTTAAAAATGGTGGTGCAACTACTATCTTCTGCTCGTACCCTCATGACTCCCATCTTCCTCAGGGTAGAGTCAGAGTCCCACACTGGTCCCCCCTCTTTACGCCCCCCCAGATTTCCATGACCGCCCCTCCCCTAATAGCCCTTCACTCTGCTCCAGACACCTGTGCCTCCTTGCTGATCCCTGAGAGCACGGGGCCACCTCCTGCCTGGGCTCGGGGTTCCCTCAGTGTGGGGCCCTCTCCCCATGTCCACTCACGGCTCACTGCCTTGCGTCCATCTGCTCTGTGCTCTGATGAGTCCTTCCCAGTAAGGCCCTTCCAAACTACTCACATAAAATTGCACCCTGACTTTCTGAACACACTGCTCACCTCTTCTTTCTGACTAATTTATCTCCTGTCACTTACCACTGTGTGACATCTTCTATGTAATTTATTTACCTTGCTTATCAGCTGCCTTCGCAAGAAAGTAAGCTCTATATAAGTAGTGATTTTGGCCTTTTTGTTCACTGCTAAATACCAATCTCCTAGAGTATTGACTAAAACATAAATACTTATTGTATAAATGAACAAAAGATTCACGTTTGCTGTGTGTGGGATCAGGGGAATATAGACAAGAACTAAGTACAGATAAAAAATATAATTTCTAACAGCGATAGGTACTAATAAGGAAGTAAAGCAAGACTGTGAGAGTACTTTAAGACAGGGCACAGGAAAGCTTTTTGAAGGAGGTGGTGTTTTGAGCTGAGACTTAGATTTGACAGACCAGGAACAAGCCCTTGGAGGCGAGGGGATGACTCCCTCAAGGCCCTGGGGGTGGTGAGTTGTAGGGCAGGTGCTGAGGCCACAGAGAAGGTATGCCCAGGCCCCTGGGGAGCTCTCCCAAATTCCAAAAGGGACTGAATCCTGGGCACTGTGGTGTCCTGTGCTGATCTTGCCCCAGCCATTGTGTCATGGTCATTACTCCACGTGGTTCTCCTCCCCGTGGGGCTAAGAGTGTCACTCATTGGGATCAATAGGGGCTCATCCATTCTTATATTACCCAGGATGAGCCACAGGGCCAATGCACGATGAAGCCTCTGAGAAGTTCTTCGTATGAATCAAGTATGTTTATTTTGAGGCAGGTGAAGGCATACTGCAGCCATAAACATAGAGGGATGTCCATCTCTAAGAGGTCCTGAAAAGTGTGGCCCGGATTGAACAGGAAGTTGTCTAAGGTCATTTGGTGAATCTGAGCCAAGGCTGGGACTTCATCCCAGATCTCCTGCTGTGGGCTTCTCCCGTGAGACACCCTGCTGAGGAGTAGGTCTGGGAACCCTGGCCTCTCTCACTGGAATCAGAGCTGGGACTTCTGCAACCACTCGTTGCAAATGATATAAATATGAGTCTCTGCATCTGAAGTTTCAGATTCCCTCAACCCGGAAAGACATATGCATGACTTAAAAATGGAAAAGAGCCAGATTGATTTCTAATTTATGACTTTCCCCCCCAAAACATCGAAGAGCTGAGGTCAAGGAGCAAACAGATGGCTCCAAATCTGTGCAGAGACAGGTGCCTGAAGGAGAAAGGAGACGGAGGTGCTCCCTTGCCCCGGGTGGAAGCAAATGGACACAGGTAAGAGGTGAACTAGAGTAATCGCAGTTGGTGAAGGCCGAGTGAGGCTGCCCGTGCAGCATGAAGCCCTCTGACAGTGAGGCATCTGCACCGACTTGCTGTTCTCTCTGGAATTCCTGGGGTGCTCACGGGAAAGGTCAGAGAAAATCCTAAGCAATCGTCCCCTGTGGCTCAGACTTGGGGCCATTGCAAAAACTTCCTGTCCACACCTTCTCCCCTGTTTCACCTATGAAACAAAAGCGTTCATCTAAGTGGGAAATGGAACAAGAACACCTGTTCTCAAGGCTCTGGTGAAGACCCAGTTCGGTCGGGGAAAGGGCAGGGGAGAATTCCCGTTTCTGAGGAAGGGGCAGGAATGCTCACTGGGCCAGGACTTCTGGGGGCGGGGGGTGGGGAGGGGAACTGAGAAGGCCTCACCCTGAGATGTAGAGCAACAGGGCCTAAGACCGGGGCTTAATCAGAACAAGGGAAAATACACCCCCCGTGCCCCAGCTGCTAAGCTAATGAGTCTCACATAACTAGTAAGACCCGAATGATGCTGGGAGAGAAATAGGAGAGGGACAGGGAGTGTCATGAGACCCTCTGTGAGACCCAGGCAATGGGAAGGTCTAAGGCACAGTTTCAAACAGACATGGCTCTGGAAAAACATTCTCCATCCTAAACACAAGGAATTTGGAGCCCGTGGTGCACTGAGGGTAACCACAGCAACGAAAGATCCCAAACCCCATCCAGCTCCGGATTAGATTACATTAATCCCATCCCATCTAATCACATGCCTTTAGCCTAGCAGAAGGAAAAGTGTGCCCATTTCCAGGCATCAAAGCAATTTTTCTCAATCTCTACTATCTGAGCCAAGATAAAACTATTATGAGGCATACAAGATACAAAGCAATTGTCAGAACCAGACTCAGACGCGGCATGGATGATGGAAATATCTGACAAGAAATTCATAATAGCTATGATGAATATGTGAAAAGACAACATGCAGGATCAGATGGGTAATTTCAGCAGAGAAGTGGAAAATGTGAGGGAAAAACAAACGGAAGTGCTTGAAATAAAAAATACAATAAGAGAGATGAAGAATGCCTTCCACAGGATCCTCAGCAAACTTAGAACAGCTAAGGAAAGGATCAGGGAACACGAAGACAGGTCAGTAGAAAATATTTAAACTGAAACACAAGGAGAAAAAAGTGAAAAAAAAAGAGAGAGAGAAAGAGAGAACACAATAGAACATCCAAGAACAGTGAGACGATCAAACAGTCTAATAGAATGAAGCAGAAAAAAGGCATTAGAAGAAATAATTACCAAGAATTTCCTGAAACTAATGATAGACCAAGAAACAAAACGAAACAAAAAACAAACAAACAAAAAAACCACACACATCTAAGAAGCTCAGAGATGATCAAGCAGAATAAGTACCTCTCACCACCACACCCCTAGGCACATATTCAAACTACTGGAGAACAAAAGGCAGGGGAATATCTTAAAGGCAGACAGAGAAAAGAAAGGACATTATACAGACAGAAAGAGGGAAAAGAATCAGACTAGCCTTCTTATCAGAACCCATGCAAAACAGAAGATAATGAAGTGACATTTTTGAAGTGCTGAAAGAAAAAATCAGGCTGTCAACCCAGAATTTTATACCAGAAATATGTTTCAAAATAAAGAAGAAATAAAAACTTTCTCAGACAAAACAAAATTGAGGAAATTCGTTGTCAGCAGATTTACTCTATAGTAAATGTTAAAGGAAGTTTTTAAACAGAAGGAATAGAATATAAAACAGAATCTTGGGTCCATACAAAAGAATAAAGAATGCTTGAAATGAGTAAAAGTAAAATAAAATAAATGAGTAAAAGTAAAATAAAAGATACATTTTCCCCTTATTTTTAATTGCCCTGAAAGGTAACTAACTGATTGTTAAAGCAAAATATATATTTATTAAATATGTAAAAATATAATGTTTGACAATAATAATATAAAAAATGGGGAGGATAATTGGAATTACAATGTTGTAAATTCCTTATATTACACATGAAGAGGTATAATATTATTTGGAGAAAGATCTAAGTGAGGATGTGTATTACAAATCTCAGGGAAACCACTAACTATAATAAGAGATATAAATAATGAGTTAATAGATGAGATAAAATGAAATAAAAATAAACGATCAATTAACTCTAGAGAAAGTAGAAAAAGAGGTAAAAAGAAACAACAGATTAAACATATATAACACTCAACTTTTGAATAAAAAAATTTGGATAAAACAATTGTGAAAGCCTTTCCACCTAGAGCATGCTCTGAATATGGAAGCTCTTTCTTTGACTTTGAAGACTTTTCAATGTTTTGTGAGGCTTTTGATAAAGAAACTCTTTATTTTTGGCCTTGGGGCCAAGGGTCATGAACACTGACTCATTGACAGGATGTGCCAGGCATATCAGGCATCTTTCCTCTCTTGAGATCATGTGATTCTGTTAATAACAATAAAAGCCACTGTTTGTTGAGCATCTCTTTCACTCATTCAACAAATATCCGTTGAGTGACCACTAGGTGCAGGATATTAGTGCTAAAGAGTTAACCCCACAAAACCGTTAAGTGGCATAGGTAAGCCAGCTTAACTGCCAGCTCTGTGAACGCATCTGTGTGGCCTCTGCCACCTCGTGAGAACTCTTTTGTGTTCTGAGCTCTTGGGCTGCTCAATTGAGGACATTCTTTCCTCTCCTCATCACGCACTGGTCCTTGGCTTTTCATATGCCTAGATTTTGGAGTGGGAGTAGTGCGAGGGAGAAGGAAACAAATAGGCAAATGGAGGACAAATCAGAGAGCCAAGTGAGGAATTTTCGCCTGTTTCTTCCCTAAAAAATAGGCGGCTTAACACAACTTAATTTAAGTGGAGCTTATATCTGAAGAGAAAATTTATGGTTAGATTCATTTTCTTAATCAACTATTTCAAGGCCAGCATTAATCTATTCATCGGCTGAACTCAGCAAGAGAAAACATGCTTCTTCAGGAATTTTCTAACTGAAAATAAATGCCTCATTAAATTAAACGTATTAACCTGAGAACAGTATTGATGTCAGACAGACTAATGAATGTCATTATAAGGACTGTACAGTAGTCCTCAGAGGGACCCCCGCCAGCCATTAGGAACTTTCTGCAAATGTGCTCAGCTTTGGTATGATGTGGAATCCTCAAAGAGAGAGGGAGGGAGAAGAGGATAAAGGGCAGAGGGAAGAGGGCTGACCCAGGGACCACGGCTGTCCCTGTGAAGGTTGCCCCTGATTGATTTTGGTGTCTGAGAGAGGGCAGGTTGCCACCGTCCTGTGGTATGATTCACTGCTGATCCTAAGAGGAGAGGATCTGCTTTCTGCCTCCAAAATGTGAGGAGAGGTCAGGGTTGGGTATCGGTAGGACTGGGAACAACCCTCTGGATTTCTCCATGTTGTCAGTAGACTTGACATAGTTTATTCTACCCTTCATTGAGTCAAACGCTGTGCGAGGCACTTTCTCATATGTTATTTTATCAAGGCTTGCAGAAACCCAGTTAGACATATATGTTTGGCCCAGAATTACAGAAGAGGAAAACCAAGGCTCAGAGAAATAATCAGACTTTCTTTGCTAGATCCTTGAAATAGGGAGAGAGGCAGGCAGAGGGGCTCTGCCCTGGGAAGGTCGTTGATAGAAAACCGCATCCACCTTTGCGTGACAATGTAAAAGGGGAGAGAAAACTCAAACTTGGTCCAAAAGCATGATGTAGAATGCTGAAGGGAAAAGGGCTGTTGGGCTCGGAGAAGGAAAATTCCTGTATAGACGGGAGGAAATATCTTGAAATGCAAAAAGGGCTTCCATGTGGAAGGGGGAGCACCTGTCCTCAACGTGGGCTGTAGGAAGAGAGTTTCAACAGTCAAAGCTGCCCAGAGGTGGTAGGGGCTACCGTGAGAGGCGATAAGCTCCCTATCCTCACGGATACACAAGTAGTAACTAGATACTGCTTGCTGGAGGCCATAATATCAGGAGGATCTGAATTTGAATGACAGCTGCTGTGTTTTTTTCAAGACAAACTATTTCACCTGTCTCATCCATAGCTTCCTCATTTGTAAAATGGAAAGAAATAATGTTATCTTACCTCATCAGATTATTGTGAGGATCTAATGAAACGTATATGTAATACATTATACATAATGCCTGCCTGGGAGCTATTGTTGTTTTCATTATCAATGTTTTGTTTTTATTGGGCAGAATCTGGCATTGGATGAGGCCTTGGACCCTTGCCCACTTCCAGAACTCAGCATCTTTAGAAAAGACCTCTCTATTAATGCTCTGAAAATTAGAGGAGTGTGCTCATTATCAATTTATTGCCTCTTAGCTCAAATTTCACTATTCTCTGCCCCGCATTGTAATACTAAGATTGGACTCTATAAACATTTCTCCTATACCAGATGGTGTACTGTCAGACCTTGTCATTCAGAGGTACTGGGAAGACACTGGATGGCTTATAAAAGAGGGTAGATTGAGAGTGAAAGGATGGAAAAGATATTCCATGCAAATAGTAACCAATAGAGAGCAGCGATGGGCATACTTATACCGGACAAATGGACTTTAAATCAAAAACGTTTATAAGAGAATAAAAAGGATGTGAAATATTAATACAAGTTTTAATATAGTGAGAATTGTAAACATTTATGCATCTAATGGCAGGCCATCAAAATATAACAGGTCCTTGAATAACAGCATTTCATTTCATGTTGTGTTGTTCTAATGTTGATGAGGGAAAAAAACACTTTGATTCCTGTCTGGAGTCACTGTCTGTGTGGAGTTCATACATTCTCCTCATGTCTGTGTGAGTTTTCTCCAAGTATTCCAGTTTTCCCACGTTCCAAAGATGTGCACTTTAGGCTAATTGGCATGTTTAAGTTCTCTCAATATGAGTGAATATGGATATATGTGTGAATGAACCTTGTGATGGATGACATCCTGTCTAGGGTTGGTTCTGCCTTGTACATTGAGCTATGGAGATAGGCTCTGGCCACCCATGAACTTGAACTGGAATAAATGGGATAGAAAAAATTATTTTGCTTGTTTCATTAGTCTGTCTTAAATGTATGTATATCTCATATTTATTTCAATATTTACTTTAGAAGTGTTGGGGGGTCTTTATTTAGAAGCTTAATGATATTTTTGTGACCAGAAATATGTGATAGGAACTCAACTCTTGTTTATATCAATTAGCCTACAGTAAAATTGGTTTCATTATATGTCATTTTGCTTAGTCAGTTCCAAGAGTCCATCAATGACATTCAGTGAGGTCTTACTGTATATAAAGCAAAAACAGACAGAATTGAAGGGAGAAATATTTTTATGATAATAGTTGGAGATTCCTACCCCATTCTCAATAATGGACAGAATAACCAAACAGAAGATAAGTTAGAAAGCAGAGAACTTAACACAATAGATCAACTAGATCTAACAGACATATATGGAGCACTCTACCCAACAATAGTATGTTCTCGTGATGTGCACATGGGACGCTCTCTAGGATAGGCCATACGTTAGGCCACAAATGAGGTCTCAATAGATTTAAAAAGACAGATGTCATACAAAATATCTTCTCCAACCACAACTAAATGAAATCAATAATAAAAGTAAAACTGGAAAATTCACAAATTTGTGAAAACGAAACAATACATGTTAAACAACCAATAGATCAAAGAAAAAAATTATAAGAAAAATTAGAAAATACTTAGGGATGAAAGAAAACAAAAGCACATTATACCCCAACACTTGGGACCCAGTAAAAGTGGTGCTAAGGGGGAAACTTATAACTATAAATGTTTACATAAAAAAGAAGAATTCAAATCAAAAACCTAACTTTATAACACAAGGAACTAGAAAAATAAGAACAAACTAAACCAGAGCTAATAGAAGGAAGGAAAATAATAGATTAGAACAGAGATCAATGAGATGAAGACTAGAAAAACAATAGAGAACGTCAATGAAAACAAGAGTTGATTCTTTGAAAAGATCAACAAAATTGGCAAACTAGCTAGACGAACTAAGAAAAAGAGAAGACTTCAGTTAGTAAAATCAAAAATAAAAATGGTGACACTACTACTGATTCTACAGAAACAGGACAGATTATAGGAGGACACTATGAACAATTGTATGTCAACCAATTAAGTAAACTAGGTGAAATCAACATGTTCCTAGAAACAGAAAGCCTACCAAGACTAAATCATGAAGAAATAGAAAATCTGAAAAGACTATAACTAGTAAAGATAGAAACAGTAATAAAAAATCTCCCCAAAAAGAAATGTCTTGGACCTGGTGACTTCACTGGTGAATTCTATCAAACATTTAAAGAAAAACTAATATTAATCTTTTTAAACTTTTCCAAAAATTGAAGAGGAAGGAACTCTTCCAAATCGTTCTGTGAGGCATCAGACTTATACCAAAGCCAGTCAAATACTACAAGAAAAGAAAACTACAGACAAATATCTCTAATAAACATTGATAACATAAATGCAAAATCCTCAACAAAATACTAGCAAACCAAATTCAGCAGCATATTGAAAGAATTATACAGCATGGCCACGTAGGATTTTTTTCCTGGAAATGCATGGATAGTTGCACTTATGAAAATTGATCAAGTAATGTACCATATTAACAGTATGGAGGGGAAAAAAACATGATCATCATCTCAATTGATGAGAAAAAGCATCTAACACTCTCATGATAAAAACACTCAACAAACTAGTGACAGAAGGAAATTACCTCAACATAACAAAAGCCATTTATGAAAAATTCACAACAAACATCATACACAATGGTGAAAGATTGAAAGCTTGTCCTTTAAATCAGGAACAAGACAAGCATGCCCACTTTCACCACTTCTGTTAAACATGCTATTGGAAGTTATAACCAGAGCAATTAGGCAAGAAGAAAGAAAAGGCATCAAAATTGGAAAGGAAGAAGTAAAAACAATTCTGTTTGCAAATGATATAATCTTATAGATAGAAAACCCTAAAGATTCCACACAACTTTGTTAGAGCTAATAAATAAGTGAAGTATCAGGATACAAAGTCAACACACAAAAATCAGTTGCATTTCTATATACGAACAATAAACAACCTGAAAAGGAAATTGCATAAACATTTCTATTTACAATGGCATCAAAAATAACAAAGTACTTAGGGATTAACTTAATCAAGGAAGTGAAAGATTGAACAATTGCTGAAAGGAATTAAAGAAGACACAAATGGAAACATATCTCATGTGCCTGGATTGGAAGATTTAATATTGTTAAGATTTTAACACTATCCAAAGTGATCTACAGATTCAATGCAATTCTTATCAGAATCCCGATGACATTTTTTGCAGAAATAGAGAAGCCCATTCTAAAAAATCACGTGGAATCTTAAGGAATGTCGAATAGACAAAACAATCTTGAAAAGGAAGAACAAAGATGAAGGACTCACCTTCCTGATTTCAAAACTTACTATAAAGCTACCATTATCGAAACAGAGTAGTACTGGCATAAAGACACACAGATCAAAAGAAAAAATATCCCAGAAATAAAATCTTGCCTATATGGTCAAAGGACGTTAAACAAGGATGCCAAAATCACTCCATGGAGAAAGGAAAATTTTTTCCACAAATATTGCAGGGAAAACTAGATATCCACATGCAAAGAATGAAGCTGGACCCTTATCTAATAGCTCATACAGAAATTGAGTCAAAATAGACCAAAGACCTAAATGTAGGACCTAAAATTGTAAGACTCTTAGAAGAACACATGGGGCAAACCTTCATTTGGCAATGATTCCTTGGATATGACACCTAAGGCACAGCAACAACAACAACAATGACAACAACAACAACAACAACAACAACAGACATATTGGACTTTATGACATCATCAACAAAGTAAAAGACACCCCCCCCAAAATGGGAAACTATTTGCAAATCATGTATATGACAAGGAATTAATACCTGAAATATACTGAGAACTCCTCAAACTCAACAACAAAAAACACAACTCAAAAAACCAGAAAATGAATTACAAGTGTTAGTGAAGGTGCAGAGAAATTGGAACCCTATGCTCCATTTATGGGAATGAAAAATGATATCACTGCTACATAAAACAGTATGATGGTTCCTCAAAATATAAAACATAGAATTACCGTATGATCTAACAATTTCACTTCTGGGTATATATCCAAAAGAACTGAAAGCAGGGTCTCAAAGAAATAACTGTACACTGATATTCAGAGCAACATTATTCAGAACAGTTAAAATGTGAAAGCAACCCAAGTGTTCATCGGTTAATGAAAGGATAAGCTAAATGTGGTATAGATAAAGTGGACTATTATTCAGCCTTAAAAGAAAATTCTTACACGTGCCACAAATGGGTGAACCTCAAGGACATTGCGCTAAGTGAGATAAGCCAGTCTCAAAAAGATAGTAACTACGGTTCTACGTAAATGAGTGTTTAGAGTAGTCAAATTTATAATGACGGAAGACAGAACGGTGGTTGCCAGGGCCCGGGGGTGGAAGATATGAGGAGGTACTGTTTAATAGGTATCACAGAAGATGAAGAGAGGTATAGAGATGGGTGGTGGTGACTTGCACAATTGTGCATCTGTTTAATACCACTCCACTGTACACTTAACCATGGTTAAGATGATAAATTTTATGTTATATGTTTGTTTACTATAATAAAAAAGTGAAAAAAAAAAGGATGGGATTTCTCATGTAGATTCTCATTTTCCTTTCTTTTTGCTCCTATGGCATGACTGCCAGTGGCGTGAGATTGACTCTGAGACTCACTTTTGTGAGTTTCGTTAGAATCCAGTCGGTAGCTTCCTGCTTAACTAGCTTTAGCCCACTCTCTTGACCATTTCTAGCCCATGGTACCCCAGGGGCCTTCTTTGTCCACTGGGCCACAGTCATACCATTTCCAACAATGTCTGAATCTTGGCCTTGGAAAATGTGGCTTCTTCTAAGATCTTTCCTCGGGCACTCTCCTTCAGCCCTAGAGGTAACAATAGCTATTCCCTACATTTTATATATCATCTATATTCTTTAACATTTTACTTTATTCCTTTTAATTGTCAATCATTTTTTATTAGTTAATAATTATTTATATCGAATTTTCTCAGTTCAAATTACTTTTGTGATTTTTGTCTTCTGAAATGCCCCATCTTGTGGTGTTTGCCAATCTGTGTGCTGTAAATACTCTCACCATGGTCAATTTCAAACTACCAATGCCATATTAAATGCAAAATTTAGAAGAGACACAGAGCAACACACCATCAAAAAGCATTTCTACCATACAGATACAATATGAGTAAATAATCTTAAAAGCATACGCAATAGTAAAACGTAATAAAGTAATTAGAATTTGATGAGTTTTGAATGTTCATTGCCTTTGTTTGTAATTTATTTCATTTTAAGATTATATAATTTAGTTTGTAATTGTGGCTGTGTGTAACAACCAACTGACAGAATTTTTGGAAATGTAACATCAGCTCCATGAGCTGGTTTGAGCCAGCTCTGCCCCTGCTCCAGCCCCGTCATCGCTGTTTATTGATCCTGCAATTATGGAAGCAGAAACTTGCCTAGTTTCTCCAGCTCGTAAAAGGGCCCAGTGTGATCACCTCTCCTAAGGTAGAACTTGACATTCAATTTATTTTTCAATTCCATTATCATCAGAAGTAATGATTAAATTTCCAGTGTAAACAGCACTTTACCAAACTGAATTATTCTGAGGGTGAGTGAGCCGAGGTCTTATCTGAGGATCGCAGTTAAGCTGTCACCATTAGCTCTTTGATTCTAATCAAGGCCACCACAGGGAGGACACGGGACTCTAGGGTCCTCTCTAGAAGACCCCATTTGGAATCTCACAAATGGTCACCTGACTCCTTTATCCTTTTGTAGCCTCTGGTGATTAGAATGCAGAGAATTACTCTCTCCCCTTCCTATCTTTCCTCCCAGGCCCTTATCTGCCTCCAGAAAGGTCTCTAATGGACCCCAATCTCCTGCTCTGCCTCTTGGTTTGCTGTGAAGTGCTGAGGTGGCATTTTGGTTTCTTTCCTCTCTCCTGCCCAAGCTGTGGAGAATGACTGACATTCACCTCGAACAGGGCCATGGAACAAGCAGGCTGTACACCACCATGTTCATGGCCTTTGGGAGCCCATACACGTTCGGGCTCCTCAGTCTGCTGCACAGGGCTGACTTGTTGACTGATGAGTTCTCAATCATCATCTTTGGACTTCAAAATGAACTTGAATTTTGGTGTTTAGGACTCCTAAAGCCTGGTGTGAATTCTGCTCCAGGGATCCCTGCAGAGCAGCCCAATAAGAGTTTTCATTCCCTTCTGGTCTTAGTCTACAGGCCCCTCCTCTAACCACTGGCCACTTAGTGCTTGTTAATGGATCTAATTTCTTGGAATTGATCTTCTCATATAGGATATACTGGGAGAAATAAAATAACTACGAAGAACCTTAAATGAATTACACTCTTATCGAAAGAAGAATAACAATCCACTTGAGGCATGAACTACAAGGAAAACAAAGGCCCATTATGCATTGATCGGAGGGTGAGGAGAGGGATTCATGTGTAGCTGAACTCACCTTGGGCCATTTTCTCTGCTGTGTGAGACGGCATGTCCCTGCCCTGTCCTCCACCCCAGCTCTACCCCCACAGAGACAGAGGGTGTCTGAGTCTCTCACCTCTCCTTTCTGGGAGGTGATGGCTTTGCCTTAAGAGAGCGGGGACGGGTCCTGCTCTCTCCTCAACTTTACCTGGCGCCAACCTGTCCTCTGCCTCTTCTCTCACAGGCCCCATCAGCTGAGGAATGAGCCCTGAGGACATGGCAAAACAGGAGAGGAGACTTTCCCACAGGAAAGGGGACCGCCAAGGGAGGCTGGGGAGCAGGTGGGCTTCTGAAAGGGCTGCAGTGCCAGAATGAACAACCACATTGTATAGTGAGGAGTGGATCTGGATGGTTTTAGCTGGTGACTGGGCCCCGGGGCTCCCCACCAACAGCGGGCTGCACAGCGAATACCAGAGCCTGCCAGTGGCTCATCTGTCCTGGAAAGGGTTAACATAGAGACCTGAGCCTGGACCAGAGAGAGAAGACAGAGCCCCATTTATGGAGCTTCTCCCAGGAGACAGTGCATTGGACCCAGGATTTCGCTTAAACTTAATCCCACTTCAGGGAAAATAGTTGTGACTGTGCCGGTTTTCAGAGGAGAGGCCTGGGGTGAGATGCGGTGGTGGAGAGAGGACTGCAGAATGAGCAAGTGTGATGCAGGGGGCTGGGCCGGGAGGCCGGAGTCCAGGGCTCCTAGGACTTGCATGCGGCCACCCTGGGGTCTCAGGCAGGTGCAGTTCTGACCCAGGAGGGCTGGGGCGGCAGTGGCTGATAGAGAGATATTGTCCATGTGATTATTTAACACACATTTAGGTCTTACTGTGAGCACCAGGGAACATGGTCCCTGCCCTTGCCAAGCTTTGAAGTGACTAGACGTATAAATCAATGTTTTAGTTTATAGAGGGAAAAACTGAGTTCCAAAGAAGATAAATATTACTTATTATTTACTGATGAGGAAACTGAGATTCAGAGAGCTTGACTTAAGCTTCTTATCTAGTAAGTGGTAAAGCGAGATGCAGCGCCAAGTGGTCTGTGTCCCGGGCCTGCTCACCTGACACTGGGCTCTGCTGTCATGTGGGCAGCCCACGCAGCCCATTGCCCACCCAGGCTCTGCTCTAGGGGGAGCACTGAGTTGAAATGAGATTCTCCCTGTCCTTGTTCCCTGACCTCTTCTCTGGGGGTGGCGTGGGCTGTTCCCGACCAGGATGCGTCAAGTGCGAGGTCTGTGCAAAAGGCAGAGAGAAGACTGGCCTGTGGAAAGTGAGATCCCAGCCTAAGGGAATTGTTTTAAAAAGCTGCCAACTTAGGGGCACAGAGGAGGCAATATCAGCATTTATTTATCTATGTATGTCCTCAATGGACTTATTTCACCCTGAAGGGTTCAGGGTTGGCCAGCTGCATTTCTCTTCCTTTCAGCAACAAAACGAACTTTTTTTCGGGGGTGCC
This sequence comes from Eonycteris spelaea, assembly GCA_003508835.1. NCBI lineage: Eukaryota > Metazoa > Chordata > Mammalia > Chiroptera > Pteropodidae > Eonycteris > Eonycteris spelaea. The sequence goes on from PUFA01000006.1 coordinate 12,019,736, forward strand.
GCCTTCCCCAACCGCAGCCAATGGGTGAGGCTGCACCCACAGCTCAGGGTGGCGTGTGATGTAGGCTTCAGGCAATCCATGTGGCTCACTCCTCCAGCCTAATAACTGTCACAGGAACGTCAACCAACCATGGCCAATGAGATCCGATGAAGCCTTTGCTGGGGCTTCTGTGTTGTACGAAAGAACCCTTGCAATACATTGCCACTAAATTTAACCTGGCAATTTGTAGTCTAAATTATTGCCAATAGGCCACAAGTAGCCTGAGAATGAACACAACATGTGAAGAGAGATAGAGAAAAAGCAGGCCTTGGTGACATCCTTGGGGGCCATCATTAGTCATGACTGAAACCACTGAAAATTTTATTATAAGCCAGTGCATTCTTTTTATGCTTAAGGTATTTTCTGACATGTGAAATAGAAGAGAATAGAATAGATAATGCAATATATAATGGAAAAGAACCGTAACTGTTACACGAATTCACGTATAGAAACCCAGGTAGAAAGAAGGTTTAGGGTAAGGAGGCCCCTGACTCCTTTGTTCATTTCTCGCTTCTCCCTGCAGACTGGCTTCTCTGCTCACTTCACATCCACCATGACGACTTTGCCACATGGCAGTCTCTGCCTCTGAGCTGATTTTCCAGAATGGATTTTCAGCTAATTGATTTTGTCTCCCTTCCTTAACTGAAGATTCCTAAAGAAGAAAATCAAGTTTGCCCAACCTGGGTGAGGTGTCTACTTCCATGCTATTAAGAAGCTGTGGAAGCTGAAGGCACTAGAGGGGGAGGAGGCTGCTTAATAGGCTTTAGACTGAGCAAGGAGAGATGTGCAGGAAAAAATAATCTGCATTTTTAAGCAAATGTGAATTGCAGTCCCTATTTTCCAGATGAGGAAATTAATGCCTGAAGAAGTAAAATGGCTTGCCCAAGATCACACAGCTGGTAAATTATAGAATATGGATTCATATCTTATTCTGCTCGACTCCAAACTCCATGGTCTTTCCACATCCCCAGCCGTACAAGTTTTTCTTTGGCTTCCTACCATTTCCTCCTCCCATTCGCCCACTTCCTGCCAGCCAACCAGGGCAAAAACAGAAAAGCCAACTACCTTGGGAAGAGGGGTCACACACCCCGGGCTCGTGGCCATCTCAATCCCTCAGCACCGAGGGCTTCTCTTGTTAACACCAGCAGTGGGCATAGCTTCCCTTCTGGAGAGAGGCCTGGAAAGTCAGTAGGCTCCAATCCCACCCTCAATTATTCAACACAAATGTGAGCTGAATTAAAATTTCATGACCACATTGCTTTTTACCCAAAATGTTATTCGATTGTGAACATATTTGCCTGAGCCCATTAGTCCAATCACTAAAATCTTCATCCGAAGCCTTTCAACCTCACACATCAGTTTGGATAACAAGCCCCTTTGTCAGCGCCACAAGTCCAAAGTGGGGGAGGCCTCCTGCAGACACGGCGGGTCAGGTCTTGTCTGTTTGTGGTTCTGTGTGGATCCCCCGCCCCGCAAACAGCCTTCACATTCCAATCCCTTGCTTCAGATCTGACCACTGGCTTCCCAGCTCAAACCTTCCCTCAGCCAGAAGGAGGTAAGTCGCATCTGGAACCCACAGTGCTGATTCAGCAGTGCTTGCGGTCACTGCGTGGTGCCAGGTCTGGCAGTGAGGGCTGCTCGGTTCATTAGAGTCTGTGGATAATTTGTCCTCACTCTTAGAGATGCCATTATGGGATGGTTTCTGCAGCTTCCTCTGTAGGAGGGAAGAAGATAGAGAGAAAGAGCAGCAGGAGGGGAACCTGACTCACATCCTTGAGGAGAAGCTGAAACAGCAAAGTTTGTACTCATCTCAGTTTGGAGACTTAGATGCTGGAAGAGAAGCAGCCATCAGACTCCTTTATTTCCTGTGATGGGAACCTCTTTTCAACCTAGCTTGAGCTCAGAAGAGATTTACTGGTCTATGTAAACAGAGAAACTCAGAAACAGGGTGGCCTTCAGGAACGGCTTGACCCAGGGGCTCAAATGATGCCACTGGGACCTGTTTCTTCTTCCTTCATCTTTTAGCATCTCTTCCCCATGCAAGGCCACTCTCAGGCTCCCCTTCCTGGTGGTCAGATGTTTCCCATTTTGATTGAAGTCTAGCAGAGAAGAGAGAAATTCTCTTCCTACAGTTAATCAAGGCCCTTGGCTCTAGGAGATATACTCCACACCTATGCCATCAGAAAGCACACAGGTTTGGAAAGCACTGACTGCATAGGCCAATCAGACTCCATCATGCAAGTGAGGTTAACCCCACTAGGCCACATGGTCGAGAGTGGGGGAAGGGTGCAGCTTTATCAGTAAAAGACTGAAATGAAACCTGTAGATGTCCTTTAATGAGTTTGGGGTGGAGGGCAATAAAAGAAAACATATTAACAGAAACAAAATAAAGAGGAGAAAAACACAAACAGTTATATATTATGGCTGACCCATATCATTTTTTCCAACAGTCCAATGATCTTGGAGTTACTATTATCCTAGAGATAGAATCCTATCCTTTAGAGTTGGAATCATCTTAAAAATGCTCCGCCCAACCCCCTTACTTTCACAGGCAAGGCTTAAGTAACTGTTTCGAGGTCACACAGCTCAGGGAAAGGGGGTGAAGTAGGAAGCACTAGGAATCCATCTCCCGACCTAGACAAAAATTCTACTGGCAGAGTCTGTCTGATGTAACTATTTTGGAGTCTGGAGTCTATTAGAAGACATGCAACTTCCTTCAGAGACAGCCTTGGTCAGGAAATTGTGGTTAATTTTGGTTAATTTCAGCTCTGAGCTTGGCAGCAATGCATGTGTTCCTGGAACAGCCTGCACGATAGCTTGGCGGAGAAGGGGTGGGCAGTACGGACCCTTATTAATCAGTCCTCCGAAAATCAGAATCTATGCTCAATTGCCATTATTGCTTCTGACTGTGGGAATGCAGACCTAGATGTGAACAGCCACTGTTGCAACTCTCATCACCAGGGTTGCGAGCCCCTCCCTCTGCCCCCCAGTTGAAGTGACCTCCAGGCTTCACGCATGTTTTCTCTCTTAGTTTTTCTCTTTTTCACCTTTTGGGAGCCATACATTTAAGGACTAAGACATTCGAAAGCAAGGCATAATATGGGGGAATTTAGAAAGCCACTGCATATGTCCAAGGGAAGGTACAGGCTTAGAAAAAAACCTGAGAAGACCTTAAGTTGACCCCTCAGGCTGACCCCTAGCACAGAGACAGCCCACAATAATCCATTGATCAAACAAAAAAACCCCTGCAAACACTAGAGAAGAAAAAAGTGATTTCTAGAGTTAGCACATTATAAGATTCAAATGTCTAGTTTTCAACAATGACAACAACAAAAAAAATCACAAAGTGTACTAAGAAACAGAAAACTATGATCCTATTCACAGGGGAAAAAAATAAGCAGATACAGTCCTTGAGGAAGATAAGAAGGCAGATTTACTAGACAAAGACTTTTAAATAACTGTCTTAAAGATGGTCAGAGACAAAAGGCAGATGTGAAGAAAGTCAAGAAAATAATGTATGAATAAAATGGAAATATCAACAAACAACTAGAAAACAGAAAAAGAGATTTCAAAAAATTCTGGAGCTAAAAAGAACAATCATTGAAATGAAAATTTTACTAGAGGGATTCAAAAGCAAATTTGAGCTGGCAGAAAAAAAAAATAGGGAATTTAAAGATAGGACAATGGAAATGGTCAAGTCTGAGGAACAGAAGGAATAAAGATTAAATAAAAGTGAGCAGAGACTCAGGAACCCATGAGACACCATCAAAAGAACATATATAATGGGAGTATTATTGTAACTTTAGTTTGTAACTCCTTTTTTGTTTTCTACGTGATTTAAGAGACTAATGCATTAAAATCATTAGTTTATGTTTTTGGACACACAATGTATAATGATAAAATTTTTGACATCAATTACTTAAAGGGAATAGGGATGGATTTATTAAGAGCAGATTTTTTTGTATGTTATTGAAGTTAAACTGGCATCAATTCAAATTAGAGTTAAAATTTTAGGATGTTAACTATAGTCCCCATGGTAACCACAAAGAAAATAGCTATAGAATATACATAAAAGGAAGTGAGGAGAATTAAAATGTTTCGCTATAAAAAATTAACTAAATGCAAAAGAAGATAGCAAGGCAAGAAATGAGAGACAATAAGGCTATAAAGTATATAGACTTTATATAGCAAAATGACAGAACTAAGTCCCTCCTTATCGATAATTACTTTAGATGTAAATGAATTAAATTCTCTAATCAAAAGACAGAGATTGGCAGAATGGATGACTGTATGTTGTCTACAAGAGACTCACTTCAGATCTAAATACACAATAGGTTGAAAGTAAAGGATAGAAAATGATACTCCATGCAAATTCCACCAAAAGAGAGCAGGGATGGCTATACTAACATCAGGCTTTAAAACAAAATAGACTTTCAAGGTTACACAGCTCATTAGTGGTACACTTGAGGCTTCCTAAAGAGAATGCATCCTATCAGGCATCCATCTACTTAGAGCTACTGCTGAACTGCAGTGAACTCTGGGAAGTGAGCCTCACTTTCATTCAAACCAGGCAGAGCAACCTGCATGGTCCAAAGCCCATCCTGCCCTGGGCAAGAAACGATGTTTGCCCCTTTTTCCTAGCGTCTGGAATGAGCTGAGACAGTTGCGACTGGGTATCAACTATGCCCACAAATTCTTCCCTGAAGATGTCAGGAGAAGGCTTAGAACCCAGCCTCCTCCCATTTCTGCAAGAGTCCTCATCCTGCAGATAGAGGCTGCACTGAGGGGGAACTCAGCTTCCAGTAACCACAAGAAACGGTGCCCTGGGGTGAGGACAGGAACAGTGGGGCCACCCTTTCCCTACAGAATACAAAGACAGAGAAACCCTTTGGGCAGACTGTCTCTGTGTGTCCTGAGATTTCCGACTCATTGTGATTTTTAAAAAAATCAATTAGATACATATCTGAGGTTGATGTGGCACATCTCTAATCTGAACAGTTTCTAAGACACTCTTAAATTTTAATGATGGGTGTCTGAGACGAGGAAGTGGAGAGATCATTAAGAAAAGGCTTACTATTTCACACTTTCTCTTCTGTGCCGTTTGTGTGTGTGTGTGTGTGTGTGTGTGTGTGTTTTCTCCAGTGATCATGTTACTTTTTAGTGTGTGTTTGTGTGTGTATTATTTAATATATGTGTGTGTGCATACACGTGTATACATATTAACGTGTGTGTTGTGTGTGTGTGTGTGTGTGGTGTGTGTGTGTTCCCCGCTTCAGGAGTGAGGACTATTTACAGAAGAAGGGAATTCCACCGTTTACAAGAGGATTTGCCAAAGGATTCTTTGAAGTGCTCTGCTCTCCAGGGGCCTACAGAAAAGGATTTTAATTTATAAACTTTCCCTTCAAGCTCCGATGCAACCCTTGAACATACGGTCGATTTCTGTTTCAAGTTCTACCCAGTTTAACCAGCATTTCCCAAGTCGCGACCATGTGCTGGGCACTGTGCTTGGCACAGTGGGGGAAGAAAGGTAAAGACCAGTGTTCAAAGGGAAGCTGGTGCTGTGGACTCTCGCAGGGAAGGCTTTGAAAGAAGAACTTCTCAGAAGCTGTTGCCAGGGGCAATTTTGCAAGACCCTCTGCGTTGTCCATACATCCAGCCAGGAGGTGAGACCTAATGAGGTGTCTCTGGACTCGGGGATGATGGGGCAGCTGGAGGCTCTGCTGCTTTCAAAAGAGGGTTACGGTGAAAGGGACATGCGACTCTGCTTCCCCATCACCACCATCGCAGTGCAGAAACCACAAAAGGAGCCCAGCAATCTGATGAGTGACAGTTCTGAAGCTATGATAAAAAGAAGTTAGAGGCAGCTTGTAAAACCACGCGTCCCAGTTGCACCTAGAGAAGGCAGGGAAGAAGCAGGGGTGACTTTTTGAGTCCTCCATCCCCCTAACCAGCGCTGTAGTTGACCTCACATACAGGTCCCCTTTATATTCCCAGTCTATAACTTCACCATATCCCTGATGTTGGGTGAAGGGCAATCTGAAACCCTGGGACAGGCTTGCAGTTATCTTGAATTTTTATTTTATTATCCTGAAATTAGTTTGTCTATTGATAAAACCTTTTAAAACAAAGATATATTTCTTTTGAAATGAGAAACCAAAGCACGATAAAAACATTTTAAAATCAAGATAATAGTACCCACCTCACTGGGTTGTTGTGAGGGTTAAATGAGATAATGCAGTACCCATAGCACAGTGTCTGGCACATGAGGAGCAGTTAGGCTGTGGAGCTACTGTGGCCTCATTACAATTGTGTCTGTGTGACTGTGGGCGTTGCTGTTGGACATCAAGGGTTAGGTAGAATGTTTTCTGTGTGACCCCTACACCTGGGCTAATTTATCAGTAAAATCAGGACACTGGCTCTTCCCAGCCTAAATGCAGGAAGATGGACCAAAGACTTCCTAATGCCATCGCCAATTTTTGTACCTCTGTTGTGATTCTGCTGAGTTGGCAAGCTTTCTGTTAACAGTCCAGGAAGGCTGTGGGATGATTTGGAATGCCTCATCCCTTGCTCCATGATTCAGTACCTTAATTCATGCATTCAGGAACCACTTATGCGGCCAGCCCTCTCCTTTTTTCCATTCTACTGGTGAGGAAACTGACGCTTGCAACCCTCGTTATATTTGCAGCCTTAATCCCTCTCTATGCAGGCAGTGGGCTCTCCACCTGTCTTGCTGTGGTATCAAGGGCTCAAGGATCTGCATGGGAAACCAGAATTCTATGATGTTGGGTGGCTAGAAATAATCAGCTCACTTGAATGGGTCAATTTTTCTGGATCATTGCTGGCAGATCAATATTTGATTGTGCTATCCAGTGCAGTGTTCCTCTCCCCCCTTGAAAAAGTGACAGAGAAGATCAATAACCTTGACAAAATTCTAAATAAAAATGTCTCAAGTAAACCAGAGTAGAGGAAATGTGCATGGATCTCTCCAGGAGTCCATAAATCTGAGGCTGATGAATTACCTGGGCAGGTGCCTCTGCACCAAATCCTGGCTCAGGACAGGAGCAGCATGATTACTTCTCTGGTGCTGGTTATCTAGAGTGAGATGGTTCGTTTTTCTTGTTTATTGCTACTGAATTTCAAGAAAATGTTGGCTGAACCCCTCTTCACTCTCTTATCTAAATAGCGAATTTATTTGGATTTATTTGGTGAGGCCAAGAGCGTGCCTTGCATTAAGGAAGACTCGGTCCCTGAGCCCACCTGTCCAGAGGTCTCTCATGGGCATGATGGGCGGGTGTCATAACCATCATCCCCATCAGTAGTACCATCAATTCCCTCCTTTTTCCATCCTCTGCTCTGTGGATGACCATGCCAAACTAAGACAGTGCGAGTAAGCTGAGGCTGGCAATGCGTCAGGACTTCGGGAAAGATCTTCCTGCCTAGACAGGGGATGGAGGGAAAGGGGAAGCTGGTCAGCAGGGCCATCTTCCTATGCCCAGCTGTACCTTCCTCTTCACTGTATATTCTCTTGCAATCAGAGCCCAAAACAGGAACTGGATGCACTCAGAAGCCATAGATTCTAGGATGTCCAGATCCCCTGAAACTGTAGGGTTCAAGTTGCATATCAAAATTAGATGGCTTTTCTTCCAGACATAGGCTTTTCTGAGCAATTTCAGCTTTCCTGAACAACATTCACATGCCTAGTTCTGAATACTATTGAGAATCACATAAGTCACCTCAATGTTACAGTGGCTCGTGCAAGACGGAATTATGTTGTTTCCTCACTTAACATGGGCTATAGAGCCCTCATAATGTGGCTCTATAGTTTGGGAGACCCCAAATGCTTTTGTCTCTTAGTTGTTTTCCTAATTTGGTTCTATTAATTTTGTGACATATCGCTCAACTTCAATTCCACATTCTCTCCAGCAGGATGAGAGAAAGTTATTGGAAACCCAGTCTGTGCCAGATACTCTGCCAAGCGCTGGGGGTACAGCATAGAGTTAAAACAGATGTGTTCCTTACCTCTTGGAATGTGGACTACTGCACAAGAAAACCACACAGATATCATCAAATTGCAGATGTGCTTTCCACTTCTGGCCAAGATGGAGTAATAGGGACTGGATTTACCCTTCTGCCCAACACAGTTTAAAAAAATGGATGAAATAAATGAAACAACAATTTTTTAGGTATTAAGCAAGGAAGATAGAATGATCCCTGAAAGATGGACAATAACATGGATGGACCTAGAGATTATTATGCTGAGTGAAATGTCAAGCAGAGGAAGATAAATCCCATGTGATTTCACTTATATGCAGAATCTAAGGAACAAAAAGAACAAACTAATAAAAAATAAACTCACAAATATAGAGGACAATCTGATGACAGCCAGAGGGAGGAGTTTGGCGGCTGGGCAAAGTGGTGAACAGTTAAAGAAGTACAAATTGGTAGTGATAGATGGTCACAGAGGAGGCACGGCACAGGGAATGCAGTCAGCATGAATGTAATGGCCAGGTGGAGAGCCAGAGGAGAGAAAGACAATCAGGAGGGCTGTTTTATAAATGAAATAAATGTCTAACCAATGCACTATATACTTGAAACTAATCAAATAAAATTAAAAAAAAAAGAAAAAAGAAAAGGCAAATCCCATGAATATTTCAGAGTTGTCTATCTAAAAAAGACCGTATTTCTCTTTTGTTTTTGAAAGATATTCTTGTAGAGTTTAGAATTTTAGGCTAAGAGGTTTTTTTACCCCAGCATTTTAAGATGCTTCTCCATCATTTTCTCACTTGGATTGTTTCTGAGGAGAAATCGGCTGCCACTTTTATTTTTGTTCCTCTGTGCTTAATGTTTTTATTTTCCCAGACTGCTTTTAAGACTTTCTTTTTATCACTGTCGCTTTGAGGACTTGATTATGATGTGACTTGGTGTCATTTTCATGTTTTTTATGCTTGGGATTTGCTGAGCTGCTTGGACTTGTCGGTTTATACTTTTCATCAAATTTGGAACATTTTTGGTCATTGTTTTTTCAATTTTTTTTTCTGTCCTGAAAGAATGAATCATCAGCAGACTCACACCCCAAGAAATGTTAAATGAAGTTATTCGGGCAGAAGAGAAATGATACAGGGTAGAAATATGGATCTCACAAAGAATTGAAGAGCACTGGAAATAGTAATTACACAGGGCCCACAAAATAGTTTCTGTTATTTAAATCTCTTTGAAAGCCATGGACCATTTATAGACAATTAATAACAACAATGTAGTGTTGGGTTTACAACACGTGTAGAAGTAAATTGTATGACCACAGAATTCTTATATGTGGGGTGGTATGATATCCCTTAAAGGTACACAGTGATGAGAAGGTATGGGTGCACAGTATAAACCCTAAAGCAATCACTAAAACACCAAAAAGAAAAAAAAAAGTTATGGGTAATGAATCAACAACAAAAAAATAAAACAGAATTAGAAAAACATTCCATTGTTCAAAAAGAAGGCAGGAAAAAAAGAAAAAGTGAACAAAGAATAGATGTGACAAATGAAAACCAATGAGCTAGGTGATGTGTAAAAACTAACCATATTAATAATCACATTACATGTAAATGATCTAAATTAAATGTGGAGGTTGTCAGATTAGATAAAAAAGCAAGACTGAACAATAGATTGTTTACAAAAAAAAATCCACTTTAAGTATTGACATGAATAGGTTAGAAGTAAAAGGATGAAAAAAATATATCAGGTTAAGAATAATTGATAAAATGCTGGAGTGGCTGTATTACTATCAGAGTAAATGTCAGAGCAAAAAATACTACCAGAGATTAAAAAAGTCATTTCATAATGATAAAGGGGTCAATTCATCAAAAGAAAATAAGAGTCTAAATATCTATATACCTAAAGGCAGAGTTTCAAAATGATAAAGGAAAAAAGGATAGAACTTCAAAGAGAAATAGACAAATTCATAGTTATAGTGGAAGACTTCCACATCCACATAGCTCTCAGAATAATTGATTGAATAAGTAGACAGAAAATAAATAAGAATATAGGAGATTTTTCACAACGCTATCAAACAACTTGATCTAATTGACATTTTTAAAACTCTTTACTCAACAATGGCAGGATACGTATTATTTTCAACTGCACATAGAACATTTACCAAGATAGATTACATAAGCCATCTCAACAATTTTAAAGGATTCTAGTCAAGCAAAGTATGTTGTCTGTTTATAATAAAATAAATTAGACTTAATAGCATAAAGACATCTGGAAAATCCCTCACACATCCTCTGTTCTGAAGATAAACTAAGCCTCCTACACTCTCCTTGTCCTTGACCTTAGAAGCCGTACATGTCAAAGCACATAACCCCGATACCAAAGCCAGACAAAGAAAACAAAACTTCAAGTATGTTTATGTCATGCCTGAGATCCTGACCCACAGAAACTGAGATAAAGTGCAGGGTGTGCGGAGGCCAACCCTGTCTGCTTTCTTCTGGGAGGAGGGCAGAGTGAACTGGGGAAAAAATGCCAGCTCAGGTGCTCCTACAGAGCCAGGCCTTCGTTATCAACAAGCCCCTTCCTGGAGCCACTACTCATTCAACCAGCTTAAAGGCAAGGCTGAGGGAAGTTAATATGCAGCTGACTTGCAACATGCCCCGTCCTCGCCCACTGCCTGGCCCTCACTGGCTCCTCCCTCCTCCCCAGACCTGCACTCAGATGATTGTTCTACTGTGCTCAGGCCATGCTGTGACTGGTCCATCTCCTTATTTATTTAGCACCCTTTCCTCATCACCCCAACCTACATGCAGTTCATCCTTTATTTTTCTGCTTTTGTCTGAACCTTCTACACACTTCCCTTCTTGATCATTTCATGGCAAGTATCGACATCTAATGTATATTAGAATCTCCTCACCCACACACACAATAACTGAAAGCTTCTTCAAGGCAGGGGCCACGTCTGACTCACTTCTGTGTCTCCTGCGCTGGGCTACGGCTTGGCCTTCATTATGTGTAATGGATAGTTTGCTCTGGGCAAATCACTGCTCTCACCCAGGCCTCGGTTTCCTCTTCTGTGAAATGGGGGTGTTAATAACACCCACTTCACCCGGGCTGTGGGGATGAGTGAGGAGACCTGTGTGTGGTGCTGGTCCCGAGCCACTGGTGCTGCTGCCATTTTCCTGGGACGTAGCTGAGCCTTCGCTGTCTAAGCTTTTCAAGCAGCAGCATTTTATCTTTGTCCTCACAACCCACAGAGCCCTGAAAGATAAAGGTCTTGATGGTCCCTTTGAAATGCAAAACCCTCTTGCCCTCCAGCTTGTTAAAGTACATCAGAGGCCCCGCTGTCCCTAGAGAGAAGACTGGACCTTGATCTTGTCTTTTAAGGCTCTGCCAGGCTAGCTCTTACATCACCCCCTCCACCCTCCACCACCCACACAACCTAAGTGTGGAAACTGAGGCTCAGAGACTCACCCAAAGCTGCTCCATCTGGAGATGGCAGAGCTGGATGAAGCCAGGCCTGTTGGGATTGGTCCCTGGGACTTGGTTAGCCTCCCAGTCTGCCCAGAAATGTTGCCTCTAGTGGTACGTGCCCACCCAGAGGTCTTGTCAGAACAGACAGAGGCTGTTTCTACCTCTGTAACTAGGTTTGATGATCATACACCACTCAGAGGACAGGCAAAAGCCTGCCTAGCCCAGGTTGCTTGTTGACCAGAAGGGACGTCAGCCTCATCCATGCAAACTCTTATTGATGGATTTGTATACATACATGCGGCCCTCCCTGCAGGCCCAGCTCTCCCTGATATGTTTTCCTCCCAACGGCTACAAATCTATTGATTTAGAAGGCATCTAGGAGAGGACCTGAGAGGCTCTGATTTGCCCTAGTGACTTCAGGGAGAACTCGGAGACTTTGAAGAGGATTAGTGATTCATTATCCCTGATCTGAGTCCCAGGTCCAGGATCCACAGGACACTCCCCAGGCTCCTCATTCAAAAGCTGCCCGTGTTATTTGACAACACAGCAGATGTGTCTGCCGTGCCCTTTGCGAGGACTGCGGAAGCAGCTAGACGCTGGCGTGTGGGCCCACTGTGCATCTGTGTGAGGGAACAGGGACCTCTGGCCGTCTCGCCGGCATAGACAGCCACGCAGCCCAGCTCGCGGGCCAGTGGCCTCAGTGAATCCACTAGAACCGTGGGCACAACTATGGGAGCTCTTTGTCTGCCTCGATTTCTCCTACAATCTTTCATGCAGCAATACCCCCACGCCCCATCGCGCTCTCTAAGTTGACAAGTATTGATGAGCCTGGATTCTGGGCCGCACCCCCTTCTCTTCTCCTTTATGCGTCATTGGACTGGCGGGGCAGCCTTTGGCCTCGGCTGGGGAGAGATGCGAATACAAACAGGGCGCCAACCCTCAGATGTTCTAGTCTGATGGGAGAGGCAGGTGCCCAAGATGACAAGAGTAATGCAGACTGATATGTACCATTGTGGGGGGAGAGCAGGCCTGTGTTTTAGAGGCACTGAAGTGAGGTGGTTACAGGTCAGAGGTTTGTTGGCATGAGACCTGGCTCTGCCACCCGCTGGCCATGGGACCGTGGGTCAATCACTTCTCTGAACCTCGGTTTTCCCCTCTTTATAATGAGAATTATGTTGGACATTTCTGTTGCTGGGTGACCACCAAGATTAAATATTTATGTTTGTGCGTATGTGTATGTGTGTGTGTGTGTATGTGTACGTGTATGTGTGTGCATGTGCATGTGTATGTGTATGTGCATGTGTGTGTATGTGTATGTGTATGTGTGTGTGTGCATGTGCATGTGTATGTGTATGTGCATGCGTACATGTACATGCATATAAAGCAGCATTTAAGTGTAACAGTGGGGGTGAAATTGGCTACCCTGTGCTGTTTCCTCTATGAATCCTGGTGTCTGGGGCTGAGTGACTGTAGCTGAGGATGTGATCCATGATGCTGCTAACTGGCATTTTCTAGGCAGTGTCAGGGACAGAGGCGACAGCCCTCAGTGTCCTCTCCTCCTCTCATTATGCCGCCTGACACTCTAGGTGCTGGCAGCTCGCCAGCCAGGTGTTCTCCTGCTCCCCATGTAGCTATCTGAGTATGAAAATAGACAACCCACTTCTCTAACTCTCCTCGAGCCGGGAGAAAACAAGAGCAGTACAATCGCCCAGAAAACGCCCTCTAGAAAATGCCAGTGTGGATGAATTCAGCCTGAGGCGACCACGGATATCTATTTCTGGGATATCGCAGGACCTAAGCTCCTCATTCATTCATGCCTTCCTTTAACTGATGTTTGCCGAGTACCTACTATGACCGGTACCCTAAGGATGTCCTTATTCCTCATCTCATCCTATCCCTGCGTTTCGTCTTGATACTAGTCACCCGCAAAGGTGTTTCCACAAAATAACTACAACCACAATCACAAGCATAGCTGTTTTGGTAACTCCACATTGGTTTTGACTTCTCTGGGACTCCAGTGCAGGGATGAGGTGGTGGGCCTGGCAGGATGTCAGGTATGAAGGAGAGACAGCTGTAGGACCGAAACTCGCAGTGCTCCAGAGAAACAGTGACCCAAGTAGAGGTGTGTGTGTGTGTGTACTGATGGGTAGGAAAACTGGAAGTAAATGGTGAATTCTACTGAATAGATCACTGCAAAGATGACTGGGCCTGTCAGGAAGCTTGCGAGATGTTTTTCAGGAAGGCTGTAGACGCTTTGGTGAGGGGAGTGGATTCTCTCAGGCATAAGCACATGGGACAAGGTTCAAGGCAATATGATAAATGGATGGAAGGATGGATGGATGGATGGATGGATGGATGGATGGATGGATGGATGGATGAACAGATGAATGAATGGATGAATGGATGGGTGGATGGATGCATGTATGCATGGTAGTTGAATAACTGATAAGAGGGGTGGGTAAGAGGAAAATTGTGAAGATGGGTGAGAAGAATATGGAAAGGGAGTGGATGAATGAATCAATAAGTGGAGGATGGGTGGATCATGGGGATGGAGCTCTCTGAGAAGTCCGGTGGATGTGCTGCAGTGTGTGCCTGCTGCTTCTCTGAACATGACTCCTCGCACTCACTTTACTGAAGGTGTGACACTGCTTACTGCTGAAATGATGCCCCTCCTCTGATCATAACTGACCGGCCCAGGGGTGGGCCCCGGGTCATCGTCCTCGCCATATTTCATTCTAGTCATACCAAAAGGCCGTGGCGAAGTACAAATAATTTTTCAGTTGCATGAAAAATGACAAGTGAGCATATACACTCTGTTGGAAGAAGTTGAGACAAGGTATACATGACCTCTTGGAGAGAAGAGGAGAAGGAGAGAAATGTTGTCTTGATTCCTTTGCCTTCCCACACTTGATACCGTGAAGTCCAATGGCGCCCCGTTTCCATGAAAGACAGTGGCAAATGTTATTAAATACTCCTTTGTTGAAGCTGACTCTTAACACTAAAGAACCTTGCCAAGGATGGTAGCAGTGAGAAGGGAAAGACTAATTCCACCAGAGAAGGAGGTTTAAATAGTTGGAGAAGGATGCACAGGAGCTGTGGCATTTGAGGGTGGGTTTTGAAGGGTGACTAGGAGTTCTCCAGGGTTAGCAGGAAGAACGTGACATTTCAGTCAGAAAATACATAATAGTGGGCATATTCTTTCAGTTTAAATATAGTTTGCATTTAGAATTTAGGCAGTGGGGAAGGGGGCTAAAAAAGCAACATTTGCTGAGTATCTACCAAGTGTCAAGGACGACACAAGTTGCTTTTTATACATCGACTCATTTTGCTCTCACACTGCCGCATAAGCCAGGCAGTGTTTTCCCCGTTTTACAAACAAGGAAAGTGAAGGTCAGAGATACTAGTGAAGGCTGCACAGTGAATAAGGAGTAGAGGCAGGATTTGAGCCCAGATCTGCAGACTGGAAGCCTGTGCTCTCTCCATGGAACCTCAGCACCGTCTCCTATCAGGTAGGGAGGATGGGCCAGGCCAGCTGCGAGAAGCTCAGCAAGCTATCTTAAAATGCCCTGTGAGTCTAGGAAACGCCTGTTTCCTATACGCAGGTGAGGTGGTCCAGCACCTAGCTCCTTCCTTCCTCAGGATGTAGCTGATACTAGATGCAGAGCTGAGGATGCATGTAGCCACGGAACAGACACTGTGTGCTTGACTGATGGATGCCATTAGGTGAAGTTATTCTGGTTAGAAACAAAGTGAGTTGCATAGACCCAGTCAAAACAGCAGAAGGCAGTAGCTAATTAGGAAGGAGTGTTATTGTTACTGGCAGCAAGCCCAGTGGCCACTGATATTTTAACAATGAGCCTTCAGTGCTGTGCAAGAGGTATGCCAGGCTGGAGAAGAGGTGGGCCTCCCCATGGCGGGCAGAGGGAATCCATGGTGAGAATAGAAAGGGAAAGGAGAAAGAAAGGAGGGTAAAAAAAAAAAAAGGTAAGATGGAGGTGAGAGGAGGAGGAGGGGAAGAAGGGGAAGAGAGAAAGCCAGAGGAAGAGAGTTAAGGGAGAAGGAGATGGGAGGAGGAAGGCGGAAGTGATTGGGGAAGAAGGAGGAGAGGGAAGGGGAAAGAAGGGAGGAGAGACCGGGGAAGGGGAGGTGGAAATGGAAGGGGCTGCAGGGGAGAACAGGGAGGAGGGTAAATGCGGAAAAGAAGGAAGGGATGTTGGGAGAAGGGGAAGAGTTTGGGGGGATGGGAGGATCAAGGAGAGAGGAGACAAGTGAAGAGCAAGAAGGAGCAGGGAAGAAGAAAGGGGCAGAGAAGATAAAAAGAGAGAGAGAGAGAGAGAGAGAGAGAAAGAGAGAGAGAGAGAGAGAGAGAGAGAAGGAGGAAAAATAGCCACTGATAACAGTGGGAGGGGCAAGAGAAAGGGAGGGAAGGAGAGGGAGGAGGGGAGGTGGGGAAGGCTACAGGAGCAAGCAGGGAGGACGGGGCAGCTACCAGGGCCAGTTTGCAAGGGCTCAGCCTGGCTGAGCAATGGTCTCAGCAGCCCTGAGATGAAGTGCCCACAACCTTCACGCCTTGCTCACAGGGAGGCCAGGAGACCAGCTGGCCCCATGGCCTATTTAGCTCTTGTTAAATGTTCCCAGTGTCAACAAAAGCAGCAGGTTCCTCCACCCTAGCTCTGGTCACACTCCGGAACAGGCTCAGCTTGATTCAGAGGCTGGTGGGGTCAAGTCCATGTCAGCCTCTCCTTGTACCTGAACCAGGATAGTCTGTGGGGGCAGGGCTGGAATCCACACCTAAGGATGCCAGCAGTGGGAAGGCCATCTGGGCCTTAGAATATTTGAATTCTAGGACCAAGTCTGCCACGAATTTGCTGCCTCAGACAGTCTCGGTTTCCAATTATAGTTTTACCTAGGGACTTATAATTTCTCCACCACCCGCTGAGCCCCTCCTTTGCGCCCGACAGTGTTGGGGGCTCAAGGTGTGTCACCGCATTTAATTCTAAAACAACCCTGCAGACAGATGCTCTTGTCCCCATGGACAGATGGGAGACTGAGATATAGAGCAATGAGCTGAGCTGCCCAGTGCCGCCATGCAGTTCAGAGGCAAAGTTGAGATCAAGCCCTGCCTGTCCCGACCTGGAAGTCAGAGGCAGTTTGACAATAGGCCTTGCCAAGCCACCTAACCATTCTGAACATCAGTTTCCTCCTCTGTAAAACGGGGTTTTATTTTGCAACACATGTTTGTGGAGTGGGCACAGATAGAGCTTTGAGCCTAATAATCCCTCCTCCACATGGTTTGTGGGTGAATTAAATAACACGAATTTATAATTTGTCTGTCCCTGCATCAGACACACAGTAGAATCTCAACAAGTTGTGTTTTTCTTTCCTCTTTCAATCCACAACATTTTCCCTTCATGGACACGTGCGGAATGGACCGGTCACAGAACCTTCTGCCCTCAGTTCATGCTTCTGCACTTTATGTGCTGATAAAGTGGTTCCAGGACATTTATAATCATTTGGGAATCTTCTGCAATCATTGTCTTTTAGAGGATATAAATTATCTTCATGATGTGACAAATTTGTGTCTATTCTAAGGCTCAGAAGTACTGTAGGAGTGGGTTTGAGAGGAGCCGGAAGGAGGCTGGGTCACAAACTAACACGCACCTTGCAGCTTTCACCAATAGGTACTTATTCTCTCTCACTTCTGGAGGCTAAAGGTCTGAAATCAAGGTGTTGGCAGAATTAGTTCCTTCTGCAGGCTCTGGGGGAGAGGCCATTCCACGCTTCATTTCTAGCTCCTGGTGGCTACTGGCAGTCCTTGTTATTCCTTGGATTGTGTATGCATTCCTCCAGCCACTGCCTGTCTCCATATAATCTTCTTCTTCTGTGTGTGTGTGTGTGTGTGTGTGTGTGTGTGTGTGTGTGTGTGTGTGTTCCTTTTCTGTCTTTTATAAGGATACTTATTGCATTTAGGGCCCACTCTAATCCAGGCTGATCTCATCTCCAGATCCCTGTCTTAATTATATCTGCTGAAAACCTGATTTTACATAAGTTCACATTCTCAAGTTCTCAGTGGACGTGTCTTTTGGGGCCACTATCCGATTCACTACAAGGTTCCTCACTGAGCACCAGGTCCCCTGGGTTCCAGTTCTGCCTGGCCTTGGGCAAGTCACTTACCCTTTCTGGGTCTCAGTTTCTTCCAGGTCACCTTTGATGTTGTTTACATCTAGAATGTTTCAGAAGAGTGAGGGTCCCAGCAAATGGTTCAGGACAAACTTCCTTCTTTCAACAATTACATTTCTGCTCTGTGCTGGGATCAGCATTATATTCCAAGAAAGTAGACAACCCTTAGCCACTAAGAACAGAATCTAGGGAGAATCTAGGAGAGGAGACAATTATAACAGACTATAATGGTATTCCATAAGGCTGGGGCCTCGCTTCATTCATATCACGACACGGCCTGGCACTGGGCAAGGGATGGACAATTATTCACACACACACACACACACACACACACACACACACACACACACACACACACAGAGGCCACTGGACCGGTCTTGGAGGATCCAGATGGCTTCCCAGTGGAGATGATGTCCAAGCTGAGGCCTGACATGGTGAGTGACAGTGAGCCAGGGGGAGGGAAGGAAGATGCTGCTCCAGGTACACAGGGCGGAGGTGAGAGAGAGCTTGGTTCCCTCTGGGATGGATAGTTAGTTCATACAATGGTGGTGTAGAAGGTGGCGCAACTTGCCGAGGTCACATACCTCAGAGGAGGTAGAACCCAGACAACCCTGGAAAGTCAGACTCCAGAGCTATTTGCGTGACAACTCCCCACTGTCATTTTGTGACCACGACATACACTTAGATCATAGTTAGTAGAGTATACATTATTATCCCATTTTATAAATGAAGAAAATTAGGTCTGTTGGTTTCCTGTTGCTTCTGTAACCAATTACAACACATTTAATTCCTTGAAACAATGCAAATTTATTCTCTTACAGTTCTGGAAATCAAAAGTCCAAAATCAGTCTCATTGAGCTAATGCCAAGGTGTCAGCAGACGTGGTTCTTTCTGGAGACTCCAGGGGAGAATACATGCCTTTTCTTTTCCAGCTCCTAGATGCTGCCCTCATTTCCTGGCTCATGGCTGCCTCCTCCAACTTCAAGGTCAGTATCACAGCCTCTTTAAATTTCCCTCTGACCTTGACCTCTGCTTGTGTCCCCATACCTCCTTCTCTACCCCTGCTTCTACCATTTTCTCTGGCTCTGACCCTCCTGCTTTTCCCCTCTTCTAAAGTCCATTCCGATTACAATGGGCCCACCTGGATATCCCAGGATGATCTCCCCATCTCAGGATTCTCAACTTTACGATATCTGCAAAGTCGCTTTTGCCATGTAAGAGGACGTATTCATAGGTTCTGGAGCTTAGAATGTGGGCATCTTTGTTGGGCCGCTATGAAATCTGCCTCAAAAGGCTTAGAGATGATTGAGATGTGTGTCCCAAGATTCAGACCTATAATTAGCACACGAAATGCTCAGTGCTGACCATTGTACTACACTTCCTCCCTCCAAGTCGATAGGGAAATCTTGAGCTGCCCGGTAAACTACAGCCTCACATGAGACTCAAAGGGAAGAACTATCCGTTTGGGCCTCCCAAGGCAGTGGCCCATGGGGAGGGACAACGAATGTTGCAACAACTGTTGTATTTGAAACAAAATGAGCCCACAGAGCCAGGAGGTTTGTGGCTCAGAAAACTGGATGATGAGGTGCCACTCCCACTGTATGACATTCCCCTGTGGGCTATTCCTCTCCTCCCAGCCCCACAGGGCAGCAGAAGCACCAAAGAGATCATCCATGGATCTGGCCTCCTTTGGGAGTGACCTGAAGAGAAATGAAGGATGAAAGTTTACTTGTGAGGGCCGGAGCGGTGGATGCGCACATTGCACAAACTACAAAATTCTCACATGTGCGTATGACTCACTGGATCCTTGAAACCTCCCTGGGAAGTACGTGAGATGGGATGCTGCTCTCCCTGGATGATGTGGCTGTAGCAGCGATGTGCACCGTTCCCCAGCCACACCCCAGCCTATGCACGATTGGTTAGGAGCCTCCAATGTATAGGATGGGGATTATTGTGTAACTGGTGAAGGAGAAAGATTTGGGAAGCAGTAAGCAGGGGCCTGGAAGAGCCCTCTCTGAGCCACTTTAGGAACACAGACCAAAGGGAGAGAAAGGAGGAGACACACCTGGCAGGGGCCACGTGACATAGACAGGTGCCATAAACATCCTTCCCAGTATCCCATGGCAGGGCTCGGGCTTCCTTCTCTGCGCATCCAGAATCTGGCACAAGGCCTGGCACCAGGCAAGGGTCTGTAATGGCCAAGGAATTAATGTATGAATGGGTAAGTGACTAGATGAGTGAATGAATGAATGAATGAATGAATAATAAACGAACAAATGAACAAGGAGAGTAAGGGAGGGAATGCAAAATGGTAGTTAGGAGACCAGACTCTAGAACCAGGCCTGGGTTTGAATCTCAGCTCTGTCAGTTATTAGCTGTGACTTTAACCCAGTTACACTTAGTCTCTTCCTCTGAGCCTCAGTTTCCTCAGGTATAAGACTGGAATGATACTTATAGCATCTCCCTCAGAGCTGTTGTGAGAATTGTGGGAGTCAATGCTTGAAAGTGCTTAGGACCAGGCCTGGCCCATCATGGGCACTCAGTAAATGCTAGTTATTACTAGGACATGGACTGTTTCTAGATTTCTGGAATCCTTAAATATTAGAGCAACTGATGAATTACGGCAGAAAGGATGACCCTGCAGGTGTCTGGCCTACAGCCTTCCTGCAGCAGCTTTATCGCTGGGCCTCTCATTCCCCAGCCACGCTCTCATCTCAGACCTTCCAGAAGGGAAGGTTCAGAATCGATTGCATGTGTGGTCACAGATCACACAAGGGGCCCCATCAATCAACGCCTCTGTAGCCCTGAAGTGACTCCAGCCTCAAATCAATGATGTTTACAAAGTTGGGTGGGAGGACTGTGATTTATTTTTCTTTTCCCCAAGTCTTTTCTGGAATAACCAAGCATCTCTCTTGCCCATGGATGAAAAAATAATTGTCTGGTTCCTCAGGCCCTAGAAGGCTAGTGGGCTCCCCACTAGGTGGATTTCACACCTGGACGGAGCCTAGCATAAGGCACTTCACAATCAGGATGTCCGCCTTCCCCTAGCAGCCCTGTGAGATGGGGTTTCAGGGGAGTTGAATCACTAACCCGAGCATGCACAGCCAGGAAGTGACGGAGCCTCAATTTAAGCCTGAGACTAACTGATTACACACAGCAGCTAACGTTTACTGAGTTCTGTTACCGTTCTAATTGCCTCTACTCACTAAGATGAATGGTAATCCCCACTTTACAGACAATGAAACTGAGGCACGGAGAAGTAATAACTGAGCATCAGTCACCTGGCTCTAAATGGATTTGCTGGTCTGGCTCCACTTCCCTGCACTAAACTCCTAAGCTTTCGCTGCCTGGAAAGTTTATGCTCTACCTGCTCCCCAACACTGCCCCCATCAGCCCCCACTCAGGTTCCCAAGCAGTGGTGAGAAGGAGGGATAGAAGAGCCATGGAAAGACAGCACAGCCAGCTGCGTGAGGGGGAAGAGGAGAGGAGCTGACAGGCAAAGATGGGCCCAACCATGTGCACTTTGGCATCAGGCAGACCTTGGACTTGAAACTCAGCTCTGCCACTTTCTCATAGATGCTGTAATTTGCCCAACCTCTCTGGGCCATGGTCTCCTGTCTATGAAGTGAAAATCACACCTCCTGAGGCTATTATAAGCCAGGATCACACGCATTTTTTATACCTTTTAACCACGTTTTTTATACTTTACCACATATATGTTGTTCAGTTTTAATTAATGTGATATCATATTGTAAGCGTAATTTTTTTTTATCGATTTGAATCCAAAAGGCATTCTTAAAGATATATCTGCATAGACAAAAGAAATGAAAGGAGATGATTACAGAAGGGAAACCTTTCTCCGAAGGTGGCGGACACCTCAGTTTCTAGGGATGGGTTTGATGACAGGTGGTGCCATCTTTCCAAGGTTCCTTCGTCTCCCAGGACCTTCTCACCTCTTCCTGGGCACCTGCTGGCCCTTTATTCCTTCTGGCCCCTCAGAGTCAGTCCACCCATTGGATATGAGTCCTCCTGAAACCCTTCCCAGTTCTGAGGCTCACAGTAGCTGGTGGGGAAGTGGGTGCTTCACAAAGGGTAACGAAGACTAATGATAATGATGCAGGCCTGGCAACCGAGCTAGGAGTTAAGGACGGACAAACAGGCATGATGCCCCGACTACTTCTCTCTGCTCTGCCAAATATTAATCCTACCTTCACAGAGCTCCATTTCCCCAAGAGGAAGAGCTACTTTATTAGAGAAGGTCCTTCTCCACAAAGTCAGAACACGGAGGCCAATAATACTCCCTGGGGTTTCAGCATCACTTTGGAAATCGATGGGCTATGATTGTGAATCCAGCCTCTGTCACCAGCTGCCTAATTTTAGCTGGATCTTTGCAGGCTTCTCACCCTGTTCATCCACCCCCGTGGTCTGGCACAGCAGTTCTGAGAGCATCATTGATCTTTTGACTAAAGTGTCCTAATGAAATACAAATCTGTTGTCACTTAAAGAGCCATCTGTCATCGAAGCACAGGAGAAATGCTACCAGGATAACAATAACCATAATTTCATTTTAAGACCCAGCCTTCCTCCCCCTTTCCATGGCAGAAAAAAAAATCGATATCTTTTACTGTTTCACTTTGTCACAAGGCAGTAGGGGGACAGCTATCACTAGGGTGCTAAGGATATTTCCAATTATGGTGCAAGTTCCCTGTTACAAGGTCCCTTGGCCTCTTGCAGTGAGTTAGCACCTATTTGCACCAAGTGTGACTCAGTGCTCTTGTTCTCAGGGCTCTCTGCCTGGGGTTAGGGGTTAAGGAGGTGACAGGTGTACAGAACTCCCAGAGGACTCAGGGTCCAGAAAATGCAAGCACTAGCCTTATGCAGCATCAGGCCATTCCCAGACAAGGTAGCAGATCATTGTCTTGCTCCCAGACCCCAGGCAGAG
Source organism: Eonycteris spelaea (assembly GCA_003508835.1). Classification (NCBI taxonomy): domain Eukaryota; kingdom Metazoa; phylum Chordata; class Mammalia; order Chiroptera; family Pteropodidae; genus Eonycteris; species Eonycteris spelaea. Next base: position 12,042,351 of record PUFA01000006.1, read on the forward strand.
AGGTTTCTGGGAAGGAGGGAGGAGGAAGGGACTGCCATTTGCAGGGGAGTGGCATATGTTTTCCAGGCAGAAATGCGTGATCAGGTCTCAGTGTGGTCATCAAGTCTGACTCACTGAGGGTCCAACCGCCTCATCTTTCTAAGTGGGACCTTTGAGACACAGGTAGGAAAAACCGAGTTGTCCCAATGTCACCCAACGGATTGGTAGTAGAAAGAGGAAAGCTGATGTGTCCTCTGGTCATCCTTGAAGGGAGATGTCTCTCTGAGCCCCAAATATTGGGGAAATAAACGTTTCCCCAGCCTGCATTTAATATGCCCCAAAGCCTGGACTCATGTTGGAAGGCACTTTACTTGTTTTTTAAATTAGCTTTCTTGGGATAATGTAGATGTAATAAAATCCAGCAATTTTAGGCATAGAATTTGATGTGTTTTGACATATGTATACAGTTTTTTAAACTACTTTCACAACCACATGTGAATATTTCCACCATCCCTCCAACTCCCTCATGTTTTTTGCATTCTTCTCTGTCCCATGGCCATAGCCTTTGTCAACTGACCTGCAATCTGGTACTACGATTTTGCCTTTTTAAAAATTTCATATCAATGGAACCATACAGTATTTAATCTTTTGTGTCTGTGTGTGTGTTTTTTTAATTTAGCACAATGACTTTAAGATTCATCTGTGATGTAATATCAGTTGTTTAAAATTTTTTTTTTTTTACTGAGTAATATTCCATTGTATGGATATTCCACTCCCCCCACCACCCCAAGTTTTGGCTATTATGAATAAAGGGGCTACAAATATTCTCATGCAAGTTTTTGTGTGGGTGTGTGCATTCTTTTCTCTTGGTAAATACCTAGTAGTGGAATGGGTGGATCATATGACAGGTGCATATTTAACTTTTTAAGAAATGACCAAGCTGATTTCCAAAAAGTATTGACATCATCTTGCATTCCCAGCAGCAATGTACGAGAATCCTGGGGGTTCCACAGTCTCGTCAAGCGTTGGTATTGTCAAGACATGGTATTGGTGAGGGCCCTGTGGACACGTTAATCCCCCAGTGTTGGGGGATCCCAGGGTGCCTTCAAGGAGCAGGGAGGGTAGCAGGGAGGGCAGCAGGGCAGGAGCTGGAGAGAGAAGGGATGAGGATGAACCTCCAAGTCGGGCTGTTTACTCCCATGTGCTCCCAGTTACCTTTAAATGGGATAAAATTATCCTCTGATCCCCTTTATATCTGTTCACTCCTTCTAGAAAAGACCTCCTTGACATTTTAAGAAGAAAAACATGTGACAATGAAAGGCATGTGATACCCAGTGGAAACTGTAAGATGGAGAAATCCTCAGGGTACTTGTGGTATGTGCCTCTTCATGTTTGAAAAATAAATCCAGGTGAAGTGAGAAGGTGGGACTGACACCTGTCCTTTTTGGGGAGGTGCTCCAGGATCCCTCCGCATTTCCCTTTTGGGGGCTTTTAGGGGTGCGGGCTTGGCCCTCGCATCTTCCTCACACCTGTCTCCCTGACAGACAGCAAGGCTGACGTCTCTTCCACCTCAGCTCACAAGGCGGTCTTTACCGTTTGCCTTTTCAGCCCCTGCTGCCTTGATACATCCTTTTGTCATCCTCGGCCTGCCTGCAAACCGGGTCCCTTAAGTCTGAATAATTTACCTCCTCCTTTTTCTTTATTCTCAGTGAGGTCTCAGTCTTCAAAAAGTGGAGAAGAAGTTATGAGCCACAACCGTGAGACATGGCCACGAGGGAGTGAAATAAGGCGCTTTGCACTGCCCTGGCCCACCTAACTTCCTGTGTGACGAGGGCCCCTGTCACCATGAAGCAAGGTCTTGGGATCCACTGACTGAGGAGGAGTGTCTTCAGCCTGACCTAGAGAGAGGGAAATGCCTGGGGGCTTGGAACACTCTGACTCAGCAGGAGGCAAGGCATGCCCATGACACCATGACAGTCCATGGGACACGTGCTGTTCAGTTTAAACACGTGGCATCCCAAGCATCAAACCAAACACTCTAGATGCATATGCCTGACGACTCCACCGTGAATCTGAGTGACCATGAGCAAAAGATGCTATCTCTCTGATCACAGAGAGATGTATAAACAAATATATTAAGGAAATGGGAGTCAGAGTCTCACCATCAGAGAAAGGAGTGACAAATGAGAGGAAGGGAGAAATTTAGAATCAGCCCTGTTGCCTCCTCTGAAAAATGGGGGTGACAATAGTACTCACTTCTTAGGGTTTCTATGTCCACACATGCACACAAAAACTGAATCACTTGTTATTATCATTTTATTATTGTTGTTTTTGAATGGCCCTTAACAAAACTTGTGTGGCTGATTTTCATGTCTATCTGCAGTATGCGAGCACCTCCTGAGTGGGAGAGCCAAGAGACCTGCGTCCGACCTTGAACTTCCTCTCATACTGCATAGGACCCCACGTGAGTCTTTTCCTCCTAGTTTTATATCATCACTGAACTTGACTCTGGAGCAATGAATTTATGAATTTATGAATATGAATAGGAACGACACGCCATTCATAATCTTTCCGACACTTTCAAATGGTTCAGCAAAATATTGTTTGCAGATGCATAAAAGATACACTTCATGCCTTATTCGTGATAAATTATGAGTTCCTGGGATCTACGGCTCTGTCCATATTATTTGTTCATTTAATAATATTATAATTATTATAAACCACCATGAGGATTGCGATGGGAGTTGGAGATAACCAATGTTCATTTACTTATTTATTCATTCATCCAACAAACAAGTGCCTACCATAAGAAGCAGGGAACAAATTATCCGTGGAATGGTGGGGTGGGGGGGTGGCGGGCAAGCACATGGGAACTAGGAGGGGTGAGGTGGGGGGCCACACTAGGGCAGGGGAAGTATGGCATAGAGTGGTCAGTGAGTGCTGTGATAGAAGATTGATTTAAAACAAAGTGATAACGGGAGCCAGGATTCTTGCCATTGGAGAAAGGAGTTACAAATATGGAAAGAGAGAAAATCAGAATCAATCCCCGCTTACAAAATTCTGCAGCGCAGAACCACAGTGCTAAGGCAGTGACAATGCTGCAAATAAGTGATTTTTGTTGCAGAGGCACCTGGCTAAAAATAAGAAACAGGAAGTGGTGCTGCTGTGGCTTTGGCCCACCCACCAGGGAGGCTCTCCCTCTGGGCTGCTCAGCGCTTCTTGGTCCAGCTTAGATTTTTCTCACCCAGGCTCTCATGATCCACGAACTCCTGCCTGGGAGGGCGGTGCCTGGGAGGGCGGCTCGGGACCTCACGCCTCACCTGGCCTCCTTGTGCCTCCTCAGGAAACTCTTCAGCCTCCACCCAGGTCTCCTAGGACCCCTCTTCCTGCAGGTGCCCTGGGGAGCAGACTGGGAGGCAGTTCAGCCTGAAGGATGTGTATTAGGAAGTGCTTCCAGGACCTACAGCCCAGGAAGGGAGGGAAGGGAGCAGGGCTGGGTGGAGGAAGAAATTGAGGTTTGATGTTGTCTGGAATGAAAGCCTCAGCTGACCTGCCTCACTGAGTTGTTAATATGTATAAATCTCCTCCTGGCATATGGAAATACAAAAAATTGCTTTATTATAATTAGTATTGTGAACACTCAAATATCCACCAAAAAATTTTGAACTTTGTGTATTTATTTCAGACTTCTTTTCCTTTTCCCTTATTTTGAAATAACTTGTAACTTTGAAGTCGCTCATAGGAAGTTGCAAAAATAGTGCATGAAGGTCCCGTGTACCCTCTACCCAGGTTCACTCAGGGTAGCATCTTACATTACTAGAGCATAACAGCAAAACCGGGAATCCAATCACATTGGCATGATACTATTAACTAGACTACAGACCTTGTTCAGATGACACCAGTTTTTATACGCACTCACTGGCGTGTGTATATGTGTGTTGCGTGAAGTTCCATGCAGTTTTACCACATGTATAGAGTCACATAATCACCACCACAATCAAGACTCAAAACTCTCCACCGTAAAGCCATCCTCTCGTGCTCCCTGTTCATCCTTCTTTTTAAAGAAATAAAATGTTTCATGTGCAGTTGAACCCTGAACTCAATCCCATCTCCTATCCCCCATCTTCAGCAGTAACCACAGTTTCTAAGGTTTCAAATACATCTACCTCCAAAATAGCTAATATTGGCCAAGTGTTTATTGCATGTCAAGCACCATTGTAAGTTGTTTAAGGACTGTAATGTGTGTACTACTCACCACAACTCAGGCATCGTTATCTTCATCGAGGAAAAATGAGAAACAAAGAGGTTGAGATAATTCACACGAGGACACGTGACAGGAATGCTGGTTCTGGGGCTCGAACCTGCCTCCATATCCACTATTCTACACCGACACGTACTTGCCTTCCTGCCACAAGCTTCTTCCACTCCCCATGATGTCTAGGAGATTCACGCTGTTGATTTTTGTAAACATAACTCATTAATGTTAAGTGCTCTGTAGTTTTCCCTTTAATGATTACACCACAATTTATATCATCGTGTTCCAAGTGATGGATGTTTAGGATGTTAAATTGTCACTACTGCACACAATGGTGTGGAAATCGCCTGCCTGCGTCCCCTTGTTCATACGTGTCTGAACTTCTCTGCAGGATATTCCGAAGTGTGGAATATCGGAATCCTTAAGTATATGTGTCTTCAATCTTGGAGGATGTTGCCTTAACAGTATTTGCAACAATTTATTCTTCCACCTGCAGTGCATGAGAATATAGATGACATATCCCAATTATTTTAATTTGCATTTTTCTGATTTCTAGTGAAGTTGAGCATCTCTCTTGATTATTGGCCATATATTTCTGTTTTCTCTGAGGACATTTTCTTATTGGGTCTTGTTCTTATTATTAGTATTAATTTTTAATATATTCTGACAATTCTTAATTGATGATATACATAGCAAATATCTTCTTTTACTCTATGTATGTCTTGCCTCTTTAAAAAATTGTGACTAAGTTGTCTTTTATCATAGAGAAATTTATAATTTTTTATTGTATTAAATTCTATTATATGGTTTGCACTTTTGTGTGTTTTGTTTGAGATTCTGTCCCAAAGTCATAAAGGTACATTAACTTTTTTCCAATTGTTCTAAAGTTTTTTTTTTTGTAGTTCTCACAGTAAAGTTTTACTTTATACAGTTATGCTTTGTGCAAGACACAAATATTTTCTCCCTCCCTTGGCCAATTTCCAAGTATGATTTATTGTGTCTCCATTTGTCTCCTTATTTGAAGTTCCTCCTCTGCTATGCATGGTGTTCTCATGCACATCTCAGTCTGTTTTCGGCTCCTCCATTGGCCTCTTTGCTTTGCACCATGCCAATACTGCAGGGTCTGAAATATGAGAGCTTCATCATAAATCTGGGTGTTGGGGAGTGTAAGTTGTCCTTGTTCTTCAAAATGATTTCCCATGTGAACTTTTGAATCAGCCTGTCAGGTTTCACTTGAAGCTCTGTTGGGATTTTAAGCACTGTAATTGTATTGCTCCTGTAGATTAGCTTGGGGGGCAATTGACATCTTTAGACTAGTGGTCCCACTCATCCATAAGCATGTTATATCTTTCCCTTTATTCAGTTTTTCTTTTATGTCCTTCAATAAAATTTTATAATTTTCTCCTTAAAGGTCTTACACACAGTTTACTAGATTTATTTCTTGGTACCGTCTATCATTTATTGGAACTTTGGGGTGAGATGTGAGTCTTGCCGGAGCTCAGTCACTGAGAAACTACAGGATCCTCGTCAAGTCCCTTAAATGGCTCAATGCTCAGTCTCCTCGTAAATACTTACACTTCCATCATAGCATAGGCATGAAGAGCGAACGAAACAAAGACTGTGACACCCTTAGAACATCGTAAATATCCAATAAATGTTAGCTAGTCCTGGAGTTGTGCATCTGAATGTGTGTACGTCAGTAATTTGTGCTTAGAATGTGATCCCCACCCTGAAACCTGTGAGATGCAACTGCTTCTGACCTCTAAGTAATTGGCAGACAGTGCCCTCCCCCCTTCTAAAATATAGACCATTAAATAAAGTGCTTTCCAAATATACGTTAAAACTAAAATAGCTCTTGAATCCCAAAGCGGGGATAATTGCTACATTTTCAAATCTTTTGATTTGCTAACCGAAAACCAACTAGAAAAGAAAATTAATTGTAAAGATATTTTTCTGTTCGGAATCTAGTGTGATTTACTACCATAATTGTTCTTCCAGTTTTTTTTTTTCCAGAGCAGAAACACTTAGTTTCGTTTCTTTTAAAGTTTTATTTGTTTTTATAAAACAGTACATGTTTTATTGTCAACATTTCGAACATTAGGGAAAATACAAAGAAGTAGAAATTTCCCCAAATCATATCACTGAAGTAGAACCATTGCTAACATTTTCATCAATGTCCTTTCTATATTTTTCGATACCGAATGATAGGCTTCTGGGTTTGTGCTCAGTTCTGTTTTTTCTCAACAGTATGCTGTGGATTTGATTTGCAGAATGACGTCATTTTATATCATTGCATTATGTTCCATTTTATGGGGCCATACTAATTTATCAAATCAACCCCCTATTTAGGTCTCCTTGATCTTGTAAAGCAAGCTGTGCTCTGAGGCACCATTGCAGCACACCTCTTTTTTGTTAATTTATGTGACCACCTCCATCAATAAATCCCTTGGGAGTGAGATTATCAGGATAAAAGACACCCTCCTTTTACATTTTGACATATATTGCCAAACTGCCTTCCTGAAAAGGTTGAATCAATTAGCACTGCCATCATCGGTGCATAAGGACTCCCATTATCCAATATGCTAAGTGGGTTTGTCAATTTTTTTAATCTTTATCTATCTGGTGTGTGGAAAACAAACCTCTCTTTGCATATACATTTCTTTGATTAGTAGAGAAACTAAACATCTTTTCATCTGTTTACTGGCTATTTGAATCTTCTTTTGTGGATTGCCTCCTTGAGTAGCCCATTCATCTGGTTGTTTTACAAGAGTTCTTTGTGTATTAAGATTGTGTGTAACATTGTGTAACAGCCCCTTGACTTTGGCCTTGGACCTGTGGCTCACTTTGGACAATGGGATGTTAGCAGATGAAATGCAAGAGAACATACGTGTGTGGCTGAGCTTACCCTCTTTTGCTTTTGCAGACCCTATGAAAACATGATGCCCTAGCTGGGCTGCTAGTCTCAAAGGAATAACCGATTATGGTACTAACTTGACCCCAAGCCAGCCCAGCCCAGCCCAACCAAAATCAGCAGAACCATAGCTGCCGACCCACAGACATGGGTGAAAATAAGTGATTGTTGTTTTCAGCCATCAAGTTCTGGGTTGGTTTGTTATGCAAATTATGTCATTCTTTGCTGTGTGATCTTATATATTCCATGTTCTTCATATTCTTTTCTGGGTCTCAGTTTCTTTAAAAGTGGAATGAAGGAGATGATTATTGGGAGATTTCTAGAGTCTCTTCCAATACTAGGTTCTGAATTTGAACACAGGGTTTGGTGGTGAGAGGGGAGAGTGTTCCAGAAGGAAAGCCCAGCACAGAGGCTCAAAGAAAGCTATGAAGGAAAGGCAATGAGGGGGACAGGTGTGTCCCACTGGAACAGGGGACCTGAGACATGCAGGTGTGGGGCTGAGAATGAGGGCTAATGCAGGAGTGCTGGGGTCTGGGCTCCCTAGGAAGTCATATTTGTTCATCTTCTCCCTGCTCCTTAACCTCTTGCCAATAGGTTTCTAATCCCACTACGATGCTGAAACTGCCTTTTTAATTATGGCTCTCATACCCAAATCTTTGCTTTGGCTAACAGCCTCTTAGAACGTGATGTCTCCTCGCAGCCCTTTTCCCTGGTTTTTGTTCCTCCTACTCCCAGGCTTTCCAATCTCCATCTGCTCGCTCAGTTTCTATCTCCTTCCCTGAGTCTAATCCAACATCCCTAGCTTCCTTCCTCAGCTCCTTCTATGCCTGAAATTCAAAGATACAAATCCCAAGCTAAGAACCTGGGTACATAGGTCAGCCTTCCAGACAAAGCAGGCACAGGTCACTAGATACAATCAATATCTTAATATTATCAAGAAGTAAACGAGAGCCTTGGATGAACACCAATGGACCCAGGGCAGGACTCAAAGAACTATTCAATATTATGTTTCTGTGTCCACTCACAGCTCCAATGCCATAATTTTATAGTATATGTCTGTGTTTATGGTTATAATTGATGGTCTGAGTAGGAGGGGCCAAATCCCTCAGGACAACTTCAAGTAGGGGCCAGTCTATACCTGTTCAGCAAAGAATGGTCTTCAAAATGCTCTTCAGTAGACTTATTTCTCCTCCCTTTTCTCTGGCAGTTGACCCCTCTCAGTGCTGGCCTCTTTTACTGCCCTGTGGTCCTGAATTCTTAGCACATCCTGGACCTCAGCCTATGTTTTGATGAATTGTCCATCTTGCAAAGAGTCTTTGCCTTGGAGTGTGATTTTGCATGATGAATGCACTTGCCATTCTTCCAAGCCCCACTAAACCATCTCTAGGCACAGGGTTGGTGCTCTTCTGTGGGTACCAGTCATGTCCTTCTCCCCAGCCCCAGTAACACGCAGACCCCTCATAATTAACTCGTATGAAACAATACATAAGGTGTATCATCTCTGATACTTTCCTCACAAAAGTGATGGATGGCTTAGAGCTGATGTGAGACAAAAGGCAGCACATTCAAGGAAGTAGTGGATGAACTTGGAAGCAAACACTGGATGAACTTGGACGCAGACACACCAGGATTCAATTCTGGCTTCATCATTTGCTGATCTGGACAACTCATTCCCAACACACATCACATACATGTAACAATGCATGACTGACACATGATTCACTAAATCATAGCTCACTGTCCATAGGACCCAGTCCTACCCCCTTTATTAGCGTTTATCCTATATCTCCTATTTTAGTCAAATCTTCTGTTTTCTTTGCCTATATCTCACACAAAGTTTACTTAGATTCTGAACACTTAGCCCAAGGCCTGCCATGAAGCGGGTGCCCAGTAAATGTAGCCTGATGCAGCAGAACATAATGGGTTTCTCTGAAATCCCGTGGGAGCGCGCGTGTGTATGTGTGCGCGCGCTGTTCTTCAGCAACGTCGTGCATGTACTGGATTTCCTGCTCTGTCTTCCATGTCGCTCAGCCTCACTGTATTCATTATTACCACTTTGTTCTTTTCCATTTTGACATGAGTGATTTCCTGAAGCCATTCTTCATTTCCCTGATGGAATTTCCAATTTTGATTTATCATCTTTTTGGTTGGTTCTTATGTGGCATTCATCTCTGTAATGTTTTCATTTGTTTTATTTCTCTCCCAAGAGGTATACCAACTTGTTTCTCTTCTCTCACTTTATAATCTCCATTAATAATTCTTTTTACCGTGACCCTTTACTTTTAGTTTTAGTTGTGTTTTGTACTTAGCCACTCCTGATTCTTAAATAATTCCTCTTAGGAGGGAAATTCTTCCATCTTTTGGTCATGTCCTCATTTCTTCATTAGCAGGGAGGCATTTTGTGTGTGTGTGTCCTGTGTTACACCTTGCTGTTTACTCCTCATCTTGAGTGGGGTAGCTATTTGTTGGGAGTTGGGATGGCAGTGACTTGGATAGTCCTTAAATTTTTTCTGGGTTCAACTTCTCAAACACCTTCAGAGCAATTTTTCTGAAGGTGTTTGAGAAGTTTTCTTCTGAAGGTGTTTTCTGTTTTCTCTGGAGGGCTATCTCCTTCTGTTTTCAGGATCAGGAGGTCAGTGTGCTCTTGGCAAAACTGATTAAGTATCAAGTTCTCCGTGAGCTGTGGCCCAGGTATCTCCCTGCCTTGTTCACGCCTCTTTCCCTTAGGCTATCATAGCCACCACAGCAGGAATGGGTAATATCAATGGCTTGCCAGCCATTGGTGCCTCCTCAGCTAATCATTCCTGCCATGCTGAGTTGGAGAACTGAGTTCCTTGTGGGACTGTCTCCTCTCCCCCATCTTTTCTCCAATCAAAAGTTCACTGCCAGGCCTTTCAAGGACAATGCACGTGAGATTTCATCTTTCCTGTTCTAGTGAACAACAATTCGATCCTGATAATAGATTAGACCAAAGCCTTGCAGTCATCCTTGACAGCTGCCGCCCATACCCAATACAGCAGTAAACACTGCTGACTCCTTTCTCGACATAAGTCCAGAGTTGTGCCCCTCTCATCACCTGCACTGCACCATTCTGGTCCATGCCACCATCATTTCTCACCCGCATCATTGTAATAGTCTACCATCGGGTCCCCTTGCTTTTTCCCTCACCCAGTGTTCTTCACAACCCTGCAGGCAGAGTGGGCTTGTGAAAATGCGAGGTCCATGTCCTGCCGTGGCTCCCCATTACACTCAATGTAAAGTCCAAAGGAGTGTAGTGGCTCGTGTAGTCCCTCCACAGCCGTATACCCTCCACTCCCTCTGAAACCACCCTCTGTTGCTGTTCATTGATTCATCACACCAGTTCTCTCTCAATCTTTTGCAACTGGCTGGCCTTTCTTCCTAGAAAGTTCTCTTACTTAAGCAATCTGCCTGCCAACTTCTTCACCTCCTTCAAGTCCTTCATCCAATGTACCGCATTGGTTTGTTAGGGCTAGCTATAACAGTACACATACCAGATGGCTTAAACACAGAAACCTCACATTACCACCTCGCAGTTCTGGAGGCTGGAAGTCCAAGATCCAAGTGTTGGCTAGGTTGGTTTCTTCTGAGGCTGTGAGGGAGAATCGGTTCCAAGGCCCCTCTCCCCTTTCGTGGTGGCTATTGCTGGCAATCTTTAGTATTCTTTGGCTTGTATGCATCACTCTGATCTCTGCCTTCATCGTCACGTCGTTGATGTTCTCCCTATATGTGTATCTGCCTCAAAAATTTCCCTTGTTAAAGAGACACCAGTCATATGTCGGATTAAAGGTTCATTTCTAAGGCTTATATTAAACTGATTTAACTCTATAAAAATTCCTATCTTTAAATCACATTCTGAGGTACTGGGGGTAGAATTTCAACATTTGCATTTTGGAGGGATACAATTCAACCCACAATAGTCACCCCCAGTGAAGCATAGCCTTTCTCCCAAAGCGAAACCGCAGAACTGGCCTCACCCCGACCCCCACCATTCAATCTTGGTTCTTCTTGTATCATAGAAATGGAGATTTTTCCTCCAACTTTTCTTTTCTTTTCTTTTTTTCTATTATTTTCCCTCCCCCTTTTAAATGGGTTTCAATCTAGATCAGAGTAAAAAAAACTTTAACCTTGCGGTTCAGGGCCATCTCCTCCCCCCAGAGCCACCTCACCATGGCACGTCCTGTGTCAGCCAATTCCCCAAGCCCCATGCTTGATCTGACTGTATGCATGTTGCAGTGGGTGGGTTCAAGTCCCAAGTGGCCCTGGCTGAGGGGCCTAAGGTGGAAAGAACAATGGCTTCAAAGCCAGCAGAGGCCACTCATGGACACCGATGACCATCGACTCTAGCCCAAATGCAGAGATACCCACTCTCCATTTGGTTAACCTTACAGAGCTCTTTTCCCACCTTAAACAACTTGGCAGTTTGGCCTGCTGGGATTACCTTTATTTGCATGGCTCATGAGTGAGAGTGAGGGTTTCTCCATCGCCACCAAATCCATTTCCAAATCTTGGCACCTTCACCTGTCAGTCTGAGCAGGCAGAGCAATGACTGCCTGCTGGGGATTATCACTGAGGGCCTTGGTCCCTGTGCACCAGGAGCATCTTCCCTCCCTCGTGGGCGAATTAGGTCTCTCCTCTACCTATATTGCAGCCTGGCTTCCCTCTGGAAACTCCACTGGAATACATTAGGAGATCAATCTGCATTTATTTGTTCATCTGCTCAGCACCATGTCACATGTCTTGAGTCAGAATGACCTCCACCTTGGCTCTTCCATTTTTACTCTCTGTGGCAGGGAGTGAGGCTCTGGTTCTGAGTGAAGGGCACTATTGGTGGGAGGAGGGGGCCTGCCTAGACCTCAGTCCCTAGAGAACATGGGAGAAAGAGATCAAGCAACAGAGCTAATTAAGATCATTTCTGAGGCTTCCCTTCTTTTTCCCCAGGTCAGCACATCTCATACTATCCTAGAATCTGACTATCTCTCCCATCGATTGCCTTGAGACTGCATCGAGCACCCCCAATAGACTCCCTGCTTTCTTGCCCCTCCCCACCACAATCTGCTGCTCTCTGCTTAGCATCCCTGAGTGGTTAGACCATCTCCCTCCCCTGTGAGAACCCTTCAGACAAAGGATGTTTACCAGAGGCTAAAGAAGCTTAAGCTTCAGGGAACCTCACTCTCCAGAGCCCCTTCTAAGGCCCTAGCAATGTGGTTAATGAGCATTGTCAATTCAAAGATTAATTAGGATTAGTAACTGCCAGGAAAAACTTGCTATGCCCTGAAATCTTACCGCTCAGATATAAAAGAACCTTGACAGGAGGTTTCCAAAACTTGACAACAATCCTAAAGATTTACATGACATAATCCATAATGAATTGTGCAGGTGAAAGAAAACTTCAACTCTATCACTGCAGAAAACCGTTATGATCAGACTCTGCTGTAGGAAACCTTGATTTAACTTTCTACTCTCTCCATGGGAAATTACATTACAAAATCATTGTCTTATGAGCAAGTGAATAGAGAATTCAGGCTAAACAAATCAGGGGAGAAAGGGAGCCATGAAGATGTGTCAGGATACTAAGTTAGAAACCTAGTGGGATTTCCCTTGATTTTATAATATTTTTGGTAATTGTCTGTTTTTTCAAATCTATAATTTATTGTTACTTCTTTTATCATTCTAAACAAATACTAAATTGTATGGCTAATTTTGATTACTCATTCTATATACTTTTAAAAAAAGATGCTCCAAATGGCATAATTTTCATACTCATGGTACCTGGATCTTCTGCCTTCTAAGGCTTCCTTCTGTGCTTGAAATAAAATTTAATCTCCTCCTCATGATCTGCAAGGCCTCCCTGACTCCTCCCTGTCCACTCTGACACCCGCCCTAAACTTCTTCCCCTCACTCACCACACTGCAGACTGGTATGTCTTCTCGCTTCTCTAACTGCTGAACTCAGTTCCATCTTGGTGACTTTGATCCCACATTGGTGACTTAGCATTGTTATATCTCCTGCCTAGAACCTCTTCCCTGAATTTTCCTTTCTGGGCATTCAGGGTTCAGCTCAAGGCAACCTCCTTTGAGAAGGACTCTGGGATAACTCTACCTAATACAGAGACCCCTTCTCACCCTCCCTTCCTCAGTCACTGCCATACCCTTGGCTTTGTTTTTACTGAAAGTGTGATGTTCCCTCTTCAGTGCTTGCTCCCTTCCCCCACCCTTCCTCCACCCTTCCAGGAGGGCAGGGACCATGTCTGTCCATCGCTATCATCAGCACCTACAACAGTGCCTAGCACGCAGTTAACACTGTGAGTGAATAGACTGTTGTTTATAGTTTAAATTGATATCTCCTTTTTAGAAGGTGTGTTGGCAATATGCCTTGAGAGACTTGAAGTGTGTAAACCTATTAATTTAATTCTACAAAGTAATCTCAAAGGAATGATCAGGTAGATGCACAAAAAGGTTAGCTGAGTGGCTAATTGAGACCAACCATGTGTGTTATAATCAATCAGATCTGAGTTATTGTCTTGGTTCCACCACTTAGATGCGGCTACTGTGCAACCCTGAACAAGTTCTTATGGTCTCTGAGCCATGGCTTCCTCACCGTAAATGGGAATAGTAATAGTATCTACTGGAGAGGGAAGTGTGAGGCTCACATGAGGTTGTGCGTGGAAAGTGCTTAGTACAGAGCCAGCTGTATGAAAAGGCTGGATATATATTGACTATTACTGCGTGCCAGGACAAGACAGTTTTGTTTGTAATGGAATACAATCTGAGAAAGCTGAAATATCTAACCATAGGGGATTGTTTAGATAAGTTATGCTACATCTTTAGGGTAAATTATTATACATCTATGAACAATTTGTTTAAAAAAATATTTAATAATGGAAGTAAAACTCACAAAATGAGATTAGGTGAAAAAGGTAGGATAAAACAAAATAAACTAATATTACTTTTGTTATACACATTCATACCAGTGTTTCGGTGTGCAAATGAACAAGTATCATGTAAGAAAATAGGGCAAAATCTTAACAGGCCACCTGTGTATAATGGGAATATGGTTATTTTGATTTCCCTTCATTTGTACTATAATTTTAAAAAGTATTCCTTTTAAAATCAGTGAAGGATTAATGTTATTTTTAAAGGGTACACAGTATGTCCAGCCATCTCACACCATTACTTGACCACAGCGATCATCTGAAAATGTTAGAAGGTAGATTAAATTATCCACCTCAATTCTTCACCCTTCCCTGTACCCGTGCATTTTGCCACATGACTGTGCAGTTCCTCCTACAGAAGGCGAGTGAACTTCAGGGCCTCGGGACATGTCCGATGGAATGTGGGAGGAGGTGTCTCTGGCACATGGCCTGTGAAATAAATCTGCATCCCAAACCGGCCCAACCAAACTGCAAATGTGTGAGACATACGTGCTTGTTGTTGTATGTCTCTTAGAGTTCGTGATTGTTTGTTACATAGCACTAGCTGACTGATGTAGTGGGATTGAAATGCTTCGCATGTACTCGAATCAACTGAGAGGAAGTCTTTATTATCTCAGAAGTATAACTGGACTGCAATGATAAGGAATCTGAGATCTAAAACGTTTAAAAATCAACAGCCAATTATCAAGGATCTCAACGGCAAAAGAAGTCCTGACTAGCTCCCCTGAGTGATCTCAGCTCATTTTTAGGCATTGTTAGTGTACAAGATTTAGAATCACAAAAGGTTGAGATCACCTCGTCCTTTGATGTCATTAGTCTTAGGGAAAACAAAATGTTAATCCTCATTTTAAGAACATTTTTTCCTCTCAGAAAAATTATACATGTTTATTATATATAATTCAGATGGGTAAAATAAAAAGAGAAAAACCACTCATAATACCACCACTAAAAATAACCTATATCAAACATTAATTACATACGTATATGTTTAGATATTTTTATATTTTTCCCACAAGAAGGAAATGTACTATCCATTCTGTTCTAAAATCTTCTGTTTATATTTAATATGTTATATAAGTCTCCTCATGCCTTTTTACATCTTCTGCCCAATTATTTTGAACTGTAGAATTGTTACCTAGTTTTCCATTGAACGGATGTACCATAAATAACTTTACCTACCTCCTGTGGTACCTTCTGTAAATATATCCAGTTTTTAGCTATTAGAAGCAACATCTTATAAAAGCTTTCCATGTATATCTCTAATCGTTTCTAAGGGTTAAATTCCTCTAGGTGTCACTATCCTCATGGGAGAGATTTGAAATCAGTTACCTTCATGATCATCTTCCCTCTCACAGATTTCCTGTTGTATGTGAATACCCTGAAAAGGAGATACCCCTGGAACCAATATCATCCAAAGTACCTTAGCTTGACTCCATCAGATATTCCCAGCAGAGGAGCAGGACCCTAAGAGAAATGGGAAAGGCAAGTTATAAGAGCATCAAAAATCTCACTTCACCCTCAAGTGACCCCACATGATGAATCCTCTTACTGCCGCCTTACTTGACAGATAAGGAAACTGATCACAAGGGGTCCCTGATGCCAACTCCGCATATAGAACCAGTTTAAGCCAAGAGCCCTGGAAATATGGCTCTTTGCCCCCCACTCATGATTCCTACAGGCAACAGAGGCAGCATGTTGACCACATGTAGCTCCCTTCCCTCTGAGACAAAGGTGGACCTTTGTCTCAGGTCCTCTGGCCAGTCCTATGACTCTGCTCACTCCGGCATGATGTGTGGTAAAAAGAGCCTGGTGCTCTGGTGCATACCCACAGGCCTGAGCTCTAAGGAGGGCTCTGCTATTAACCTCCTAGGTCTCCTGGGATTTTACTCTCCAGCTATGGCAGGGACTCTTCAGCTTTTCACTAAATATGTTTCTTCTTCCTGAGCACACAGTGAGGCTACATCTCCCAGCTTCCTCTACAGGGATATGTGACTGCTTCCAGCCAATAGAATGTGGGTAGAAGTGACAGGTGTCATATCCACTTCAGGCCTTTGAACTTCCCGTGAGTCCTTACCTTTTTTCCAACATGATCCTGACAGAGGACCACCTGCCTCTGTTCCTGCCATGGGCCCCCCCACAGAGCAACTTGCCTCATCAAAGCACCAAGAAGGTAATAGAAAGAGTAAGTTAGCAAGACAGAAACTGAGTGATGCTTGGTGGGTGCTTCCCCCAAGGAGCCACCCCAGACCTTGTGGCACCACCAATCAAGGACACCTTTTGTTGCATTGGAGCCATTATACATTCTGGGGTTGGCTTGTTAGAGCAGCTGGCATTATCTTGAGTAACATTCAGACTTCACTGAGTATTTTGTGCAAGACCCTGTGCCTCACATGTCACAAACAGCTGCTGTTTCAACCCCCAACAGGATCGTGAACTTAGATTATTGTTTTCATTCTTCCAGAGAAGGGAATGAGCTGGGATTTAAGCTCAGGTCTTCTAGACCTTGATCCCATGATCAGTACAGTTTTAAAGCCCCAGTGGACCTAATACTCAGCATCCTGCTGGTCCTTGATTCCCGCCAGGTGAGCAGAGAGTTAAGAGTGTGCGCAGGTTGGAGTTGACGGGCCAAGGTCCAGGCCCTCACCAATGGAGGCCTCAGGTAAGGTCTTGGCTTAGCTACATATGCCTCAATTTTCTAGCCTGTCAAATGGGGCTGCAACGAGTTCTACCACCTGGGTTCATTCGTGAGTGAAATGAGACCCTGATTATAAGGCGCTTGGCACTGAGTGCTGTTCTGGACATATCACTGATTGTATCCTTACCTCAATCAGGTCCCCTCCCTGCACCTTGGCTTCCCCTGGCTGCCTCCCACCTCTTTCCTCCCAGCCCTCCTGCCTTTCCTGACTCATCTTTAAGTGAAATCTTTTTGTCACCTCTGCCAGAGTGCTCTGAAGCTCTGCTTCGCTGGGGAACTGGGACACCACTGCTCTGCATAGTTCTCAGGAAACTGAGATGTCTCTCAATTATTTATTAGGCAGACTTTCTCCATCAAAGGGCCAAAAATTCTGAAAAACTTCTCTCTCTTGCCTGCTAGAAGAGTCACAGGGTCCTACCAATTTAGCAAGCCCTGGAGAGAAATCAGATTCTGCTGCTCCCAAAGGGAAGCCTGGCTGAGCTGCTCTAAAATAGAAGGGAGGAAGGTTGACCTGGTTGGGGCTGGTTATTTGGAACTGGCTTTCTGGGGCGCTCCCAAGGGTGCTGAGTGAGGACTTAGGGCAAGAGCAGTGGGTGGTCTGGATGCTGCTGGAACTTCTGGTGGGTGGGCAGAGCTGGGTGCTGAGGCTGTTGGGAGAAGGGTGGAAATCCCCACCCTTGGCCATGCCCATCTATTGAGGTCCTCACATGAGGGGGCCTTAGTCACTGACGCTCAGGTCCCCCCACCAGCTCTGGTCTCTGCAAACTACTCCCAACTTCCTCCAGGACTCAGTTTGCACTTTGCACATGTGCAGAGCATTCGAGTGTGAACACCTCCCTCTTCTGGATGGTTGGGGTGAGGACAGGAAATCAAAACATGTGGCCAAATGGAGCAAGTCTATTAACTTTTATTCAACTGAAGCCCAAGCTGGCTTTGCTGTCTTGTAGCTTTTATTGTTGGAAGAGGCCTTAAAGTTATAGGGCCTGATACTTCGAAGTCTAGGACTTGTCTGCTGCTTAAACAGTGGGTCTCCTTGCCTCAGGAGAGGGTCTTCCAGTTCCGCCTGAGGCCGGCGCACACCTAATCCAGGACACTTCCAGCCATGCATGGAACCCCTCTGGCCACGATGACACTGGCTGTTCTGACACTAGTGTGCTGTCCAGGGCCAAGCCTTTCTGTTTGTGTCTCTCATCTGAAAAGCCCTCACTCCTCCCATCTGGTGAAATCCTTAGCAGGAACCTGGGGAAAAGCTCAGGTATCACCTCCTGGCTGAAGTCTTCTCTGGTCCCACCAGGTGGAGCTAACTGCTTGGTCATCAGTGCTCCTTAGGCAAGCTCATTTGCCCTTTTGGGCCTTGGCAGGATACCCTAAGCCTGGCAGTCATCCTTCTGATATTCAAATGTCTGTTTCTCTTCATTCTTCGGGTCTCAGCTCAAAAACTCCCACAGTCTAAAGCTATCACTGCCTGACCAGGTCCCAGAGCCAAACTCTATGACATGCTGTTTTACTGTCTTCCCAGCGCCTCCCCGCTCTGGCAGTCTTGTTGGTGCATTGTTTACCTCTTCCTTCCTGCTTTCCCACTTCAGATGTCGGCCCCTGGGATCAGGGACTGCAACTGTTCACTGTTGCACCCCAGGCCTCATGCAGGCCTGCATACAGTAGGGCCCCATAAGCCCGGTGAAATGAGTGAACCTGAAGTTGGTCCTTATCCAGCATCCCAAGGTCTCTCCCTAAGGATTGACCAGGGTCCTAAAGTAAATTGACCAGCGTCCTAAAGTAATTGCCAAGCAGCATGACCCGCCCAGCCCCCGCCCTCCTCTGCAGCACAGGGGCTCAGAGCCCCCAGGCGTGTGGCGGGGCCTGCCCTGCAATGTTTATGGCTCCTCTCTGAGCTCCTAATAGCAGCCACATTTTGAGAGTTTGAAGAAGGAGCATTAAGCCCAGTCAAGTGGATAAATTACATCTTTTAAAATGGGCCAAACATGAATTTACACAATAGCCTGTGACAAACGCATCTTCAGGGGACAATCTGACAGAAAATATCCCTTTTTCCAAAGGGCGCCATGGCTCTGGGAGAAATAATGAGGCTTTTTTTTTTTAAGATTCTAATTATTCCCAGTGCTGACAGGCTGAAGCACCCAGAACTGCTTCCTGCTCACTGCTCACACGTGCACCCAGCATGGTCTATTCTTGGGTCTCCCAGGTAAGCATCTGCTCCCAGAGGTGGCCTGGCATGTTCTTTGTCCATGCTCACAGTCCCTGTCTCCCTCCTGCTGACACACACTACCTCAGAGGGAGTAGGGCATGTCTGTTTCCTGCGGGCTCAGGGCCGGAACATAAGCTGGTCCTCAATCAGTGGCAGATCTCTTCTCCCGTCTCTTAGCTTGGGAAGTCAGGAGGGAGGTTTCAGGGTCTCCTGAGTGCATCCAACAGATTCCTGAGGTGGGGAGTGCAGTGGACAGAGCTCAGGCTATGACGCCACTGTTCAGTGAAGAAATAAATAACAGTCCCCACACGAGACGAGCTGGAAAGGGCTGTGGTGGCCATCCACCCAATGCCTTGACCATCCAAGTGGACAGAAGCAGACATGGGAATGTTGAAGGCAGACAATGCAGTCAGTGGCTGAGTTCTAGGAGAATCGTCTGTGCTGAGCTCCCTGCAGTGGAGACGGATCTCACCCACGTGGAGCACCTGCTGAGGGCCAGGCACAGCACCTGCTCGACATGTGTCCTCTCACACAGTGACTTGCCTAGCATCTCACAGATGTCCCTCTTCCACACAAAACTGGCCAAGTGGAAGAAGACCCTTGAACTTGCTGGCTTTCATACCCTGAAGTGCTCTCCAACTCCACCTACTCCTTGAGCCCGGGGCTGGAGGGAGCGGGCACACAGGCCAGAACCAGGGACCTCAGCTGGGCCCGCTCACTGGAAGTGCACATCCCTGCCCCGCCCCATGCCCCTCCCTTCACTGATGGAGTCTCGGGGTGCCAAACCGATGAGATGGGGAGAAAGGGTAAGGCTCACGGTTGCTGGTTTAGTGCCCTAGTTTAGTGCCTCGGAGAGGCAGAATGCTCAGAAATGCAGGACTTGATTGGTTTGATGATGGCCCTGCTCAAGCCAGCTCTTCCCCAAAAAGACCCCGAAGGCTCCTGGCTCCCACTCATGGCCACCCCATTCTTCCCACTGAAATTCAAGGAGAGCTTAAATCCCTTTCTTGGAGTTCTGGTCAGTGTGTCAGCAGAACAGACACAAGAGGGAGTAATTGAAGAGAGTTCAATGGAGGGATGGTCCCCGGGGGTGGTAGGGAGAAGAGGGATCAACAGGGGACAGCGAGGCACCTGGGGTACCTGTGTCCATCCCAGTCCTGAAGGGACCAAAGGAAAGAGCAGTTGCCGGATGCCAGAGAAGGCTGTAGCTGCAGGAGAGAGAGGCAGCCGCTGCCAACAGTGGCTCAGCAGGAAGAGCCAGGGAACAAACCTCTGATCTCTCGCTCCTCTCGCCTCTGGTCTCCTCGCTGCCTCTAGGACCCAAAAGAAGCCGGGGTCCTGGAGGGCGCAGGGCCCTGCTGCTCCTGCCCCTGCAGGTCAGTGCCTGGCACAGAGCAGAGGAGACAGTGGGGTGGGTCTGGAGGGGCCCACGGAGACAGGCAGCGCATTTCATCTTCCCCTCGCCTGTGGGCAGGGACTGTGAGCTCCACTTACAGAGGATGAAGAGTGACTCAGGGAAGCAGGGTTCACAGGGTGCAGGGGGGCTGAGCCACCACGGTCCGTGCTGGAGCCCTCAGCCTTCCCTTTTCATTGGAGATCCTCCCAGCAGAACCGCGATGGTGCTGACTGTGGGCAAACGCCAAGAGGTTCTATAACAGCGCTGCTTCAAATGCCACCGCCAGCGATAACGGTGAACAGCTGGTTATGAATTTTCGACTGAAAAGAACTTGCAGGAAGCTGAGGCCCTGAGTCCATGGAGGAGCCCAGTGCCTGACCTAGGAGGCAAGTCTCTGCCCTTCTGCTCCCTGGAGCCATGTAAGGAGCATCCCAGGAGGAGAGCCCCCAGGTTCCTCAGAGGCCTGGGGCAGGTGGGGGCCTCTGCAGCCCTCAGGAGAGAAGGGATGAGGGGAGACTGTGGGATTGGTGGGCTTCTGACAGATGCCATGGAGGGCCCACCTTGCAGAACCCACGTGGTGCTGGACCCTCGGCCCCACATTCCAGGGAGCCGCCCCATGTCCACCCCCCAGGGAGCTCCTGCCACAGCTGCTCTATGTGCCCCGTGCAGCTGGAGCCCTGCTACGTGCGAACATTGTCTGAAACATTCGCAGCTTGGTTCCATCCATGGGTTTCCCGGAGGGTCCCTGAAAGCCCCTGGAGCTTCTCTGACAGGACGCCCAGCTCAGGCTGGACACAGGGGTTTCTGTTTCTCTCTGATCACCCCTGAGCAAGCTCTTACGGGGCCCCACTTGGAGCCAGGCCCATGTTAGGTTCAGAGGAGCAGAGAGAACCAAAGAGATGATCTCTGCCTAAGGGACTAAAGTTGAGCTGTCACAGTGCTGCCACGGCGGGGCTTCGGTTTGACTCAGTGACTCATCTTACTGCAGTAGCTGCCCCTTAGCTACCTTCCACCACCCCTCTGCCCATGGTGCATGCTTTGGGGATGGTGTTCTCCCTTGAGGAAGCTCAGGAGCTCAGACCTAGACAAGAAGGACAGGCAGGCTCCTGGAGAGGGACTTGGGGCCATGTGGGCAGAGAATCCTGGGGTACCAGAGTGAGATCTAAGCCCACAGTCCCTTTCCTTGGCCCTGCACAGTCCTTCCCACATGAGCCGAGTTTATGGAGAAGAGCCTGAGGTGGGGAGGAGGATGCTTCTCTTAATCCCAGGGGGCTCTCCTGACCTGGTTTAAGGGTGGATCTGCCCTAAACTTTTGTCACCCACCTTCCCCAATCCTTCCCCTGAGCCTGAAGGCCCAAACAAGCCCACCTGGTGGGTGCTCCCTTGTCACAGCTGTCTGGCCTCCATCCTCACCTCCTTTATCTCAGCCTTTCCACCCCTGCTCCCGCCCCCATCCCGAGTCCCCCTGCTCTGCCCGCCGCCCAACCCAGCCCGCCCTCCGCTCTGCTCCGCTCAGCCTGGAGCGTGCAGGGAGCGTGGCTGATGGAACTTGACTGAAGCCTTTAAAAACAAGTTTTCCCTGCATGACAACCCTTCATCTTTCTCAGTGCGCCACTCCCTGAGCATTTTATAGCAGGGAAAATGGGAAAGAAAAAAAAAAAAGAAAAAAAAACACTTGTGTTTTCTGAGATAAATAGTGAGTGTCTGAGAGGCTGAAGTAAAAGCTGTCTACACCGCGAAGCTGCCTGATGGATCTGGTTTCTCTTATCTTCCGTGAAGTGTCTCCAAGAGGAGAGGAGCTCCATTCCATACCTGCTCAACCCCCCAGCGTGCAGACTGCCGGACAAGGCCCAATCTCTCATCCCTAGGGCACAGGGATTCACCAAACCAACTCCGTAAGCCTTTCAGGTTCTACTTGTATCAGAGGTGACTGACTTAGCAGCTCTGTTCTCTCTGGTCAGAAGGAGCTGGGAGGGCAGCTCAAACAATGGTAAATATAAATATTTCTCACTATGCCAGCGGCACCTCGAGGCAGTCTCTCAGCAACCAGCTGACCAGGCTTCTTAGAGATGCCTCTTCCTCACCCTGAGCATCTTCCAACATCACCAGGCCCATGGTCACTGAGCTCACTTGGGGTATGGGGCTTCACCTAACACTGAACCCTCACTGCATGATCTGGAAGGTTGGCTCTGCCCTGAAATTGGCAGGAATAGAACTTGGGTCCGTTGTGGGGTTCCTCATGGAAGGGATGTAATCTCGACAGAGTGATTAAGGGTGCAGGCCCCTGTTCAAATTCTGACTCAGCCACTTCCTTACTGTGCCATCTTGAGCAAGACACTTCACACCTCCAGGCCTCAGCTGCCTTGTCACAGGCAGGGATAACAGTTTGATGATGATACCAGATAATGCCTGGAAAATGGGTAACATGGTACCTGAGGCATAGATAGCTACCACTTGATACATGTCAGCTTCCATCTATTCATATTCTTACCAATATCGGCATCAGGATCAGTATCAATCCAGCTGGGTGACACAAAGAGCTCTACGGGCTTCAAAACTTCCAGGAGCAGGGGGGCCCCTCCCTACTGCCATGCCCTTTATCCTGCTTCCCCGTAGCCACAGTGACAAGCTCAGGGCCGGGACCTATGCTGGCACCTCTTGCAGGCAGAGGCGGCAGGCAGGGTGAATGCAGGTGAAGTGGGCCTGGATCATAGGAGGCCCCGCTGATCAGGAGCATCTCTGTGCGATTGTCCCTGCAGAGTCAGCAGAAGCATGAATCTGGCAGGGCATGAAGTGGGGCCATTTCTCCTGCCCAGGAGGCCCGGGGTGACCTCTGACACCTTCTCATCCTCCAAGGTGCTTAGAGGGGAAGATGGGAAAAGAACAAACCTGGAAACCTCTGTTTCTTACCTGCCTGAGTCCATGAGTGACAGACCCTCAAAGCTCACCCTGCAATTCGCAGGTGTCGGAGGCATCGGGGTGGTCCTCAGGTCACAGTGAGCCAGCCACAGCACTGTGGCCCTGACTCCCAAACCAGGGACCACAAAGGGAGTGACCCAAAGATGTCTTCTCCCAGGGCCTGACCAAGCAGGGATTGCTCGGGGATCCATGTGGCCATCCCTTGAAGCTTCATTGTTTTCCTAACCTTCCAGGACCTTCTACCAAGCACCTCCCCACCAACCCACCCCAGGGCCTGACGTGGCCTATGCAAAGTCCTTCTTCAGATCTGGCTTTGTGGGTAGCTAAGGCCTCTTTCACTTTAAAAATGAGAATGGGGAAAGGGAAAACACGCTAGCATCCGCTTCCTAAACTGCTCCCACCTGACACAGTCACAATAATATTTATCTGCACTGGCCTGAGACAGTCCCCAACCTGAACGTCGCTGCCAAAAGTGATTTGCATTTAGATTATTGGCACAGTCTCCTCCCCATTGTGAGTTCATGGAGCTCAGAGTGAAGTAGAGTGTAGGCAATGGAGAGAAATATGTGGTTTATATTTAAGTACTTCTTTCAAGTTTTATATTTTCCTGTTCCTTGTAGGTTTGGGGATAAAATTTATGTCTTGGATGGATCCTCTGCTTCAGTGACTCACACAAGGTTGTGATCAGGTTGTTGGCTGAGGCTGGGATGCTGTCTGAAGGCTCAGCTGGGAAAGAATATGCTCCTTAGCTCATGCAGTAGTTGGCCGGACGGTTCCTTGAAGGCTGACGGAATGAAGACTTCAGGTCCAGGTGTTCTGGTGGCTGCCGGCTAGATGCGACTTTTAGTTCCTTGCATGGCAGTGTCTCCCATACGGCAGCTTGTTTAATCAAAGTGAGCAAGCCAAAAAGGCAATAGAAAGAGCTGACCGGCAAGACAAAAGCCACAACCAAGTAACATCCCATCATCTTTGCTGTATTTTGTTGGTTAGAAACATGTCGCCTGTCCTGCCCACCCTGCCATCCCAGGAGACAAGGATCGTGAGACCATCCCAAGAGGATCCCCACTATAGGATAATTCATTAAAACTCTTAACCCAGTGGCCATTTGGCCTCCTACCACATCCCATTCCATGTCTTCCCATCTTGCCCTTTGTCATTGTTCATTCGTTTACTCCATCACTCATTAAACAAGTATTTGTTGACACCTGCTCTGTGCCAAGCCCTAGGCTGAAGCCTTGGGAATGAGATGACTTAGCCCCCAGCAACCCCAAGTCTGGTGAGGGGAGGTGAGAATTCCCCACAGTGCCATCCTCCTAGCCACTTGACCCTCCTTGGCCCACCGTGCTCTCCACTCAGACCCCTTAGAAGGACGCAGATCTACATGACATCCCAGTCCCTCCAAAGTCCCTTCTCTTTAGAGAACAAGACGTTCTGAGGCCTCCCTCCTCTCTCTCACTGCCCCCTCCTCACCAAAACTTCCTTTAAGAATCACAGAAGAAAACTGTTTATCCCAGGGCTTTGGTGCTGGGAACACAGGCAGATGGCGCCGGAATTAGCAGCTCGGCAGACACAAAGGTTCCAAACACAATCAGCTCGAAACAGCCCAGAACTTTTCCCTCCCCAGAAAAGTATGGGGAATAGCACTGAGAACCCTTTCCCCCCCCCCCCCCCAGGGAAGGGAGCTTGTCCCTGCTCTCCTGATCCAGGCATCACATCATCTAATGACCTGGAAAGAGGACATGGGCCCCTCTGGGGAAGAGGACCAAAGTGGTGGAGTCATCCATTGCCACCTTGGAGAGGCAGAGACAGCCAGCTGCCCAGCCTGGGATGACCTTCCCTGTCCCCTGGGTATCCTTGTGGCCAATGGAATGTGGATGGGAATGATGTGGGACCCTCTGGGCTGAGCTGCTTGATTATCTGATGACCTTCCCTTCACTCAGTCCCCTCCCCTGGTGACCCTGGAGACATCATCACAGATGAAAGGAGCTGAATCCTTGTATTACTTCTCAGAGGAGGTGCCTCCTTAGAAGAGATCCCCTGACCAACAGTGTCCACTTGGACTTCACATGGGAGAGAAATTGGCTCCTCCCGAGTGAAGCCACAGGGATTTGGGGCTATTTGTTACAGCACCTCACCCATCCTGACTGATACAACCCAGTTTCTCTCATACAGCCCTTCTTCGAGCAGGTACTTATCCAGCTCCTCTGGGTGCCAGGCTCTATGCTGAGCACAGGGACATAGCCAAACAAGACCCACAGGCCCCTGCTCTCAGTTGGAGAAACAAACAAAATGAGTGAATGATAACAGCAAAATATTACATGGTGTAAAAAAATCTATGGAGGAAAGCAATAAAGTGACAAGACATCAGATTTGGGAGGTTGTAGAGGGACCTCGAGAGGGGAGTTGGGATATGCCGAGGAGGAAGAGCTTCCTGCAGGGAGAACAGCAGGTTCAGCCCCAACCGGCCTGACCACCTGCTCCCAGCTTCATGCAAATGACTTCACTGCATCCTCACAACAACCCTAAGGCAGGGGCTGTTATTGTTCCCTTATACAAGGAAGGGACTGCAGCCCCAGAGAGGTGGAGCAAAGAGGCCAAGTCACAGAGGCAGGCAGTGTGTTTGTTGTGTGTTTTTTTCTCTCCCATGTGGTGGAGATGCCTCCGTGATTGTTGAGGGCACACTGGCAAGGCCGCCCCAGGAAAGGCAGGCCAGCTGCCCCCCAGGCCTCCTGCTGGACTCCCTCACCTGTCTCTCCCCCACCTGCATGGCCAGGGTTTCTCACATCTACATGTGCCCCTATTCAAGTGTGAAGTAAGGCTCACTGCAGGTCTGGGGTGGGGATGCTGAGTTTCTTCAACTCCCCTTCAATGCTAATGCTGGTCACCAGTTTGAACAGCAAGGTCTAGAACAAATTGTGATTTGGATTTGGAGCCAGCTGGGCTGACCTCACAACCCAGCACGCAAAATCCAGGCCAAGTGTTTGACCTGCTTAAGTCCAGAGTGAGTGCAATCTGGGTGACTTCCTGGAAGAGATGGGGTCCTGACCTGGGCCCAAGGCTGAGATGGTGTTGGAGTAGCAGCAAAAAAGGGTAGGGGAGACTTCATTCATTAAGGCCCTTTCAAAATGGCAGGGGCTGGAGTTCAGCCAGTATGAGTGACATGTCCAAGGTTGCACAGCTAGGTAGACCAGATACCCAAACCCAGGCTGGGTTCAGGACCTCTGCTCTGAGAAGCTGGGATTCTCTTGAACCCCAGGAATGTGGATGCATGAAACAGGCCTGAAGAGAAATGTTTCACTCCGGAAAGCTCTGCTGAGAGCAAACTCTGAAGAGCTCTCAGATCTACCCAGGGGGCAGAGTAATTTGTTCCCGATTAATAAAATGTCATAGGTCATGGTGGGACCATTTTTAATCTTCAAGTCTTTCTGCTTCCTTCATTTCTCAAAGCATATGGGTTTCTAATTTTCTCCTCTGCCCCCTGTCTTCACCTGTGCCTATGAAGTAAGTCTCTTTATTTCTCCCTTCTCTCCTTTCTTCTTTTCCTTCTCCTCCCTCCTTTCTTTCTTCCATCCAGTATTTTTGACCCTACTTTGTGCCCCATAATGTTCTAGGCTCCCGGGAAATGACACTGGGTGAGATGGACACAGACCTGCCTCATCCTGGAGCCTTCAGCCTGTCAGGGAAAACAACAGAGGGAAGTGATTAAGGTCAATCCCACCTGCCCACTGGAGACTTGTCCTCTCACAGGATCCTGGGAGTGAGAGACTGGCACATAAGTCAGCAATGGCAATCCAGATACACTCCAAGGGTGCAGTAAAAGCACAAAGTGGGAGGAGGGTGACTAACCCTGGGTATCAGGGAGGGCTTCCTGGAGGAGGGCACACTTGAGCTAAGTGTTAGGATGAGTGAATTTGACTAGGAAAAAGCAGTTCCAGGGCAGAGCATGTCCTGAGGACCATCTCCAAGGTTGTAGTTATTGAATGGATCAATGAATGAATGAATGAATGAATCTAATCAATATCTTCCTTTGGCAACAAAGCTGAGTGAGGCTCTGTCAGAACTGGATGAGCTCTGCCACCTGCCAAGGTAGTCCTCTGCTCAGGTAACTCCTCTGCCTTTCTGGGGGGGAAAGGCTCTTTTCACACTACTTCCAGAGGCCTTCTGGAGCTTCAGATCTCTCTCTACCCAAGAATCTCCTGCTCAGAATCCTGGAAGCCCTAGATTCTCCCAACCTTAGGTTTCCTTGTCCATGGATTTACCCACAACTTTAAAGAGGCAGCAGATCCATGGAGAAGGGCACAGACCTGGGCTTAAATCTCACCTTTGCCCTTTTGTAGCTGTGTGATCTTGAACAAGTCACTGTACCTCTCTGAGTCTTGGCACTCTCATCTGGTAGTTAGGAGTGACTATGATGCCCATCTCCTGATAGACCAGTGGCAAAAATGTCCCAGCTATTCACCCCCTGTATCCACACTCTTTGTGATATGACTCAAGACATGGAGCTTCTTTCCTATCCCTTGAATATGAGCTGCCCTGTGACTTGCTTCGGCTAATAGATTATGTTGTATGTGATGTACTGATTCTAAGGAGCCTCAAAGAGCTTTGTGTACTTCTGCTCATACTCTTGGAAATCTGAAACATCTTTTGGAACAAGTCCAAACCAACCTACTGGAGGATCAAAGACCACACAAGGCCTCCGATATGTAAGAAAGGCAGCCAACATCACCTAAGCCAACCCACAGATGAACTGCCAGCTGAATGCATAAGCCTGAAGGAGCTTGGCCAAATCAGAAAAACTGTCCAGCCAGCCGGAAGAGTCACAAACGAAATAAATACACATTGACCTAAGCTACTAGCTTTTATGGCTGTTAGACATCATTAGTGTAGCAATGCATTACTGGAACATACTCTACTGGGTTATTGTGAAGATGAAACAAGTTAGTAGATAAAACATGCCAGAGCCTGAGCTTGGAACCCAGGAAGTCCTAAATGGGCATTATTGCTGCAGATCTGCCCACTAATTACCTCAGGTGGAGCTTGTCCTTATCATCAAAATCAAGGTCTAGATGAACATCGATCCTTGTGATGTCAACATCTCAGACACCATGCTGCTGCTACGAGGTGGCTATGTGACCTTAGGGAAGCATCCTCGCTTCTCTGAATTTACGTTTGTTCATTTGCAAAGTAGGGAAGAGGATGTCAAACTCTAAGAGTTTCTGGGAGCCACCATCTGCTCAATAATCACCCAAGTTGAGCTCACTTATCTTCCCGCACCAAGAAATATTGACGAGGGTTGCAAAATGGATGGATATGGGAGTCTGCCAGGAAGGGCACCATTTGGGTGACAGCATAAGAAAGGAGAGGGACATGGGCCTGATGATTCTTGGTCCCATAAGTCCTGGCTCTACTCCATATCCTTTTACCAAAACTCCTAATTGACTTGGGGAGATTGGATTTCTCTTCCTTATCTCCAAATGTCCCTGGATGGTCTTTTCTTTCTCACATGATAAGAGATCTAGCTGATTATCAGGGGTACCCAGGCATTTCTCACAGGGGCTGGCCTTCCCTTAAACATTAAGAAAATATCTGTCACTTCTCTTATAAGATATTTAAAGACAATGACCCTATTGTTCTTATTCATGCTAGTACCCCTTCTCTGAACACAAGGCCAGGCACTGGGTTGTGCTCAATACACATATGTTCAATGACGGAATGAACATCACACAAGTGTGGATGCTCATTAGTCGCATCTAGTCTTCCTTGGGAAGCGGTCCTTTTCCCTCCCAGCCAAAGTGAATGCTTCCATCGTCAGATCATACTGTTCCAACACCTCCCTCCATCATAACTCACCTTGCTGTGGCCTGCGGGTTAATTTGGAAACATAGATCTGATCACATCCACTCTGCTTCCTCTCCTCTGCTCTCCACTTAATACACTCCACTGGTCCTCCTGCATTTGGGATGAAATCTCAAACCCTGAAAGTGGCATTCAAGGCCCTCACTCAGTCTTGCTCCTCTCCCCTCTCCGGGCTCCCACTCGCACCCTGCACTCCAACCATGCAGGCCTTGGAGTTCTTCTTGGTAGCCAAGCACCCTTCAGCCACTGGGCTTTAGCGCATGCTGTTTCCTGTTCTGA
Source organism: Eonycteris spelaea (assembly GCA_003508835.1). NCBI lineage: Eukaryota > Metazoa > Chordata > Mammalia > Chiroptera > Pteropodidae > Eonycteris > Eonycteris spelaea. Next base: position 12,071,799 of record PUFA01000006.1, read on the forward strand.
ACACTCTTCCTCAGCCCCAAGATTATTTGATAACTGGTTTATTCTTCAGATCATAGGTAGAGGATCATCTCTTCTGGAATAAACTTGAAACCCCCATTGTATACCCTAAACCTCTCTTGTAGAGCCCTTGTAATTTTACACTTCTTTGTATTTTTCTAGCTTAGTCTCTGCCTTCCCCTCTAGACCGTGAGCTCCATGAGTCGAAGACCATGTGGCTGTCACATATTAGGTGCTCGACAAATGTGTTAAATAAATGAATGCTATGACACTGCAGGTAGGTCTCAGAGTCTCCCAAGGATAGGAAATATGTCTCATCACAGGGCTGGTGCTAGGGTCAGGCAAGAGAGGTATCTAGGGCACAACATTTAAGGAGGTGTTTTGTCATTTCCTAATGCCTGGTGCTAACCACAGGTCTACATTTAATTAGTCAGATGAAGGGAGAGAGGGACAGAGGAAAAGGGATTTGAGATTTAAAAGAATCATCGACTCAGCTTCCGGGCCTACGTCTGGAAAGCTAACCTGTGCAGTGAACAGATGCGTCTACCACCAACGCAGGCCTCTGGCTCCCAAAATAGTCCCAAGAATATCCTGCGGCAGCTGAGCTGATGTGTATTTTCATGCCATGTAATGTTGTTTTACTTCTATAGGTTCGTTATGGGGAAATGGGCTTCAGAGACAGGAGAGGGAAGGAAAATGGACTTATTTTCCTGAGTGTAGACATAATGGGGGATTCTTACCTTTGCAGGGTGCTGCTCACAGGTAATTCGCAAGGCAATCCTAGGGTCCGTGGGCTGTGCCGTTCTCAGGCTGATGAGACATTTCGCAGGGATTGTGTCTGGTGGGGGCCAATTTGCTGATGGAATGTGGTATAATGGCCTCATCACAGTGCTTGTGAGACCATTGCCTCCTCACAACAGATGAGCAGGGACATTGCCATCCTCACTCCAATCAGAGGTACCTGGGCCAGAAACCAAGAGGACAGAATGTTCCCAGGAGGCTCTGTTCCATCCTGCCCAGCACCCTTTACCTGGAAAGAGGCCCATGATGGCCTCTTTCTTTTCTAACCCCTCCTCATGCTCTGCAGGGCAGGGTGGGGTGAGATAGGAGCATGACCACCAAGGCACAGCTTCACTTGCTCTGGGGAGAGGGTCGAGAGCACTTGCTCAAGGAAGACCTTGAAGCTCCTCATAGAGAATTCCAGACCCAAGGCCTAAAGACAGGGAGCAGCAAACTGTGGGCTGCTGCTCCTCCAGTTTGTCCCTGCATGCTCTCCTCCTCCAGTTTGTCCTTCAGGGCCCAACTTGGGCTCCCACTCCTCCAACAAGCTCTCTTTAATGCTTCCAGCCCATGATGGTCTCTTTCGTTTCTAACCCCTCCCCATGCTCTGCAGGGCAGGGTGGGGTGAGATAAGGAGCAGGACCCTTATTGCAGAAGGCTGAAGTTTAGACCTGCTCTGCCCTCCTTAGCAGTGTAACCTTGAGCAAATCACTAGACCTCTTTGGGACTGTGCTCAAAGTAGTGTATTTGAACTCATTCATTCATTCTTCATGCATTCATGCATGCATATATTCTGTGGTGATGTATTAAGGTATGGTTTCTGTTAAAGCTCAGTGTGCAGTGGGAATGTGAGGGGTGATATCCTCACACTGTGCACCCAGCTCCTCTCTTGGGATCTTCCCTCAGTTTTCTCTGCAGAACACTCAGTCCTTGGCATCCTGGGGCCCACCTGAGTGACACACATTCAGGCAGCTGATCCCTGGAAGAACATGGGGTCCTGGGATCCTTGCTTTTCTGGGAAATTCCAGGCAGTCCCCTTGTCACCCTCCTGAGAGACCAGGGTGTAGCATGTGGAGCACTGGAGCACTGGCGTCATGGTTGGAGAGCCCTGGCCCCAGACCCCGCTCTTCCTAACTTGCTGCAACTCTCTGGGTAGGCCACCCTCTGTAAGCCTTTGCTTCCTCCTCCAAGGGCTCAAGGAGCTGACACTGAGGTTGCGATGGAGAAAGCAGCTAATTGGTCATCAAGCCTCTTTGTTAGTCTCTGGAGTGCTAGTCCCAACTAGGTGGTCTGCAGTTATGGAGAGAGGGAAAGGGAAAAGCTGAGGGAGGCAGAGAGGGGAAACTGGCCAGGTTCATTAATTTTTTCCTACATTACACAAGTATTACTTAGCATCTATTATGCACCAGGCACAGTGTTTCCTGGCTACAGAGCAGGATTAGGACTCATCGTGTGTGGGTGATAAGAACATAGGGCGAACTGGTTGGAGACAGAAAAAGAAGTGCAATGGCTTGTAAAAGTGGAACATCGTGCGGGCTGCTGGCTTCAGGTCTCCTTTGATTTAAGGGGCTCAAGAGTGACACCTGGTCTTGCAGGAAGCATCTGATACTGAGTATATATAGCAGAAAGCCAAACAGATGAGGGCCTCTGGATTTGATAGGCTTACATTCTGTTTACCCTGACTCTCTCTATTTTCCTTTTTCGCGCCATCTTTCAGAGATCTGTTCATCCGTTCTGGCTTCATTTTTAGAAAGACTCCTCTTACAATGGCCACCTGCAATTTCAGACTGATATTCAACCAGTTTAACACCCTTAAAGGAAAGGAAAGTCTTCTTTTATACTACTTCCATCCAAAGTCCAAGGGCAAACTCTGATTGGCTCAACTTGGGTCATGTGCCCATTTCTGAGCCTATCACTAAGGCCAGAGGAATGACGCTCACTGATTGGCTCTTCTCAAGTCCCATGTTTACCCTTAGAGGCATGATGGGCTCAGTCCTTAATATAATGGTGGTAAGGAACATGGTTCTAAAGGAAAATGAGACAATGAAGGGGGTGTATTCTGAGCAGGTGCAAACAATAACATACAAGTGAACCTACATCTTGCCTCTTCCTTGGCTGCTGGGTTGGAATCACCAAACTCAATTAGGCTAAAATGGTAACCTTGAGAAGCCTCAAGAATCAGAAAGTGACAATGCACCTGCTAGAGTCTGACCATCTGAATCAGGTGACCACAACTTCACTGGGTCTACTACCCCAGCAGAACTGGCCTGCTTCTGAGGGGATGTGGGTGGGCAGAGCTGCACTGATGTTCAACTTGCCTCCCTGGCTGTGTGATCTGAATGAGTTCTTCAACTTCTTTGAGCCTCAGTGTCCTCATCTCTAAAAGAGAAATAATTAATTGATCTTAGAGTGAAAACACCTGTGAATCACCTGGCTTTGGGCCCAGCACAAATAGGCACTAAATGAGCAGAATCGCATATAGGAGATGCTCACGGAATGGCAGCCACTGCTGTCACCTCTCATCTGGCACTTTGCAGGTAGGATGGTGTGTGTTGCTGGCAGGTCTGTCTCTTCCATCTGACCACAACTTCCTCGAGCACAGGAACATGTCCAAATTTTCTCTCTGTGTTCAGAGTCCTGCCCATAGCCAGGTGCTCCTTGGTGATATCTGCTGATTCATTGGAAACTAACATTCTGGAGGACAGAAGGACGGGGAGGGCACTTTGTATCATTGTCCAACAGCCACCAGGCCCTGAACCTCTCTCAGACTTCTGTTCACAGCCACACATGTCTCCGCGGGGCATAAATTTCTTCACAGCAGAGGGAATTATTTAAAGTCTTCATTAAAACAGCTGGACCTTGATAGAAAGAGACCAGTTGTCCCCGCTGGTGCCCAAGGGGTGCCTGAGAAGGACAGGGACATATAGGCAGGATTTATTCTATACCATTCAGAGACACTTGCTTTTTTTTTTTTTAAGTCTTCAGAGCAATAAAGATGCCAACTGGCTTCAGTGACATGAGGGGACAGCTTCCTGCTCACAGCAGTGGGAGCCTTCATGAATAACACTCTGTCTTGGGGATGTGGGCAGCCTTGTCCACTTTTCCCTTTCATCTCACTCTTAGAAGTTCACCAAGAGCTGGGCTGTGAACTGCAGAAATGTGAGGAGATGCTGTTCCAGCAAGAACAAAAATAGACCTCACTGGTGACCCCTGAATTGATCAGTCAGCCAGTGCACTGGGCCTGGGCTAGCCACTTTATAGAGGAGGCTGAGGCTCATGATAATTTTTAGCTGTTATTCTGATCATGATGATGATGACAATGATGAAGGTGATGAAAATGATGATGGTGGTGACACTCCGTCTCCCATGCCCATGTCCCTTCTCCTGCCATCAGGTGCCAGCCCCCTCCTCGCTGGTCCATCTCCCCAAGGCTCTGTCATTAGGAGGACCTTCATTCCTTTTCACTGATTTAATCTTAAAACCCACATCTCAGAGGACGGACACATTTTTGGGCTCAGGGCTTCACCTTGCTTAGCTCACACTGGGGAAAAAAGCTCCCTGCAGCCAGGGCAGCAATGACCAGCATGAGGCTGTGTGTTTTGGTTTCTGGTTGTGGTATTTGTCCTCCTTTCTCACTTCCTGAAGTACGAGCATCAGAATAGAACTTGTGCCATTTTTTCATAAATATCTGAGCAAGATCTTGCTAAACAGAATCATACATTCTTGAACCAGAGGAGGGAGGGCCCAGGAGATCATTCAGTCCTAACTTTCATGGTAGAATTGGGGAAACTGAGGCCAGAGCAGGGAGGTAACCTGCCCAAGGTCACATGGTTGCGTTGGTGACAGAACAGAGACAAGGATTTGAACTCTGGCCTGCGACTGATGCTCTCAGCTCTGCCTTAGTCACACTGATTCCAGGCCTGGGTCGTGGTCCAGAGTCCCAAACCTGGAATAGATGAAGGAGGGGCGAGTTAGGGCAGGTGGCACGGACCTGGGTGGAGGGAGATGAAATTAAGCCCATGGCATAAATGCCTCATGTTGAGTCCTCTCAGGCCTGCAGGGAACAGTGAATGAGGGTCTGCCCAGTCCTGATTGGGGCCAATGGACAGACTTTAACCTGATGTCATGGCAACCTGGGCTGAAATTGTCTCAGGCTCACAATGAAATGAGAAAAATCAGGTCAATGCAATCTGTTGGTATAAAGTTGCCAGCTATTCTTTTTGGAAAAGCCTGTCTTTTACCATGAAATAGTGTCATTCTTGCTTTTGGTTAAACCTTTATTTCCTTTATGAAAGCCCTGCCTGTAAGAATCAATCTTAGTTGATGCTTTGAAACTTTCTTTGCAACATTCAGAGAGTTTTCATAAATGTAGGACTCTCTGAGTGTCTCCTAGTCCATTAGACTGTTAATGAGTTTTGTATATAATGTTCCTCAAACTTATAACAATCTTTGTGCTTGAAATTCATTACTGCCATCCAGAACTTGTTTCACTGAGAACTTGTTTTCCTGAGACCAATTTGGAAAATCTGGCATTTAAAAATTAGTGTGATTTGTCAATGAACTTTCACAGAATAGGCTGGGCTTTCCTGGAAGTCTGAGCTCAGTGCTGGGAGGTGTGAGCATGTGTCTGCTCGATTCCACTGCCATATGGGGCCATAAATAATCCTATGAGAGACGCAGAGTTACGGATCCCCGCCCTCCTAATCCAGACATGACATTAAAATCTCTGAGGGACATTCAAACACCATCAGGAAAAATAATATCCTAAGAGAGCCTTGGGCTTGTCACTTTGCTTTGCATAATTCAGACTTTATCAGATATATTTTTTTTCCTTGGGGGGAAAAGAAAGCTGTTCCTGGGCCTATAGGAATGTGCAAAGATGGGACTCTTATGTACTTAGCAATAGGAAAAGGAGGTGGGGACCTGACAGCCCGAGAGGGAGGAGTTTGAGGGGGTATGGCATTTGGGGAACAGCCGGCAGAGGTATTCTAAGGAGGGGGTCATCGCCAGAGCAGCAGGCTGGAGCCAAAGAAGGGAGGCTGTTCAGGGAGATTTCTGGAACCTTGAAAGAAGCCATCTGTGTCTTTCCTGTGCCATGAAGCCCTGCATTGCTCCCTAACCTTCTGGAATGTCAGTGGGAGGTAATAACCTCCTCTTTGTGTCCTGCAGGAAATGAAGGAGACCAGCAGGTTTCCAGGCTGAGGCAACAAGGGGACAGGAAAAGGCCATGACTGCAGGAGGCCGGACAGGGAGAAGAGGGTTTGGAGGATCAAGAGCATGGTCTGGAACTCAGAGCAAGGAATCCTTGGACGGAGCCATGGAGGCAGGGCTGAACATACCCCAACTCAGGGGTTCCGGCTGGGGTTGTTTTACTTGCACATTCAAGGAAAGGGTGTCCTCAGGAAATGTCAGGCCTGGGACATGAGCATGTGTATGCCCTTTGTGTGCACAAGCTTCTCCCTCCCCACTCCCCCGCCCCCTCCCTCTGGCCTTTCCTCAGCAGCTCTGTCAGGAGGAGCAGAAATTAACTCTCCCCAGTCTCTCCTCTATTATCATCCATCTCCACTAAGATATTTTGCTCAGTGAATGAAAACACTTGTTTTCATCAGAAAGTTGGGAGCCGAAGCTGATGCTTCAATTTATCTGTCTTTTAGTGCCTTGCAGAGTCCCCGAGGGAAACAAGCTCAGTGGCTGGATGAGTCTGGCCCATTAGAGGGTGATCTTGGATCAGCAAAATGATGTTGGACAAGGTGCCTAATCCCCCCTCCCACCTGCCACACCTGTTCCTGACAATAACCATGATTTGTAGGATGACACCCCCACAGAGTCAGGGTAATCTGAGACAGGAAGATGGATTTAATGAGGCTTTACAAGTTGCTTTCCTTGTCAATTTTTGACTATTACCTTATTTTTACGGAGGAGACGGGTGAGACCCTGACACGTTCCGTCAGCGCTGGCCTTCTTGGGGGACGGGGGACTATGTGTGTGAAAATTTCATCTAGGACAAGACATACTATAAGAAAATATTTGCCAAATATAAATCTGATAAAGGTCTGAATTCAAACGTAGAAAGGCCCTCAAAACCCAATAATAACAAAGGACCCAATTAAAAGATCTTCACTGAGCAGACATCACACCAAAGAAGAGGTTGGGATAGCCAGTGAGCCCATGAAAAGATGTTCGGCATTGTTACTCATTAGAGAAATGCAAAATAAAACCACAGCACGATTCCACTTCACCCCGCCACCCCCACCCCAAGATGAAAAATCACAGACAATACCAAGTGCCGTGAGGATGAGGAGCGACTGGAACTCCATGCACTGCTAGTGGGCATGCAAAAGAGCATAAACCCTTTGGACAACAGTTTGGCAGTTTCATAAAAAGTTTAACACGTACCACCATATGATTTGGTCATTTTACTCTGATGAGAATGAAGTGAGAGCGATGAAAGCACATGTCCTACAAATACTCATGCACCAACGTTCACAGAAGCTTTATTGAAATAGCCATAAGCTGGAAACAACCTAACTGTCCATCAGCAGTTGAACAGATAAACAAATCATGGTATATCCATACAAGGGAACACTCTTCAGCAATATAAAGTAATGAAATATTGATGCATGCACTATTGATGAATTTCAATATAATTATACTGACTAAAAGTAACTAATTTATCCATTAGATAAAATTCTAGAAAACGAAACTAATTAATAGTAACGTAACGAATGTAGCTCAAAATCAATTGTTGCCTCGGACAGATGACGTGTGTGGCAGTGAGAAATGGGAAAGAGAGATTACAAAGGGGCAAGGGGGAACGTTTGAGGGTGACGGGTAGGGCAATGGACTAAAATTTTACATCCCTTCAAAATTCATGTCAAAATCATAACCACCAATGACGATATTAGGAGGTGGGGCGTTTGGGAGGTGGCACCCTCACGAACGAGATTGGCGCCCTTCTAAAAGGGACCCCAGAGCGTTCTCTTTCCCCTTCTGCCACGTGAGGACACAGCAGTGAGAAGCTGACTGTCTATAAACCTGAAGAGCGCTCTCCCCAGACACCGAATCTGCTGGTGCCTACCTCTGGGACGTTCCAGCCTCTCGAACTGTGAGAAATAACTGGTGTTGAAGCCACTAAGTCTGTGGTATTTTTGTTACAGCAACCTGAACAGGCTAAGGCAGGAATGTTTATTATCTCGATGGTGGTAGATTTCTTGGGTACGTACATATGTCAAATGCATTGAAATTGACATTTTAAATATGAACGGTTTAGTGTATGTCAACTATCATACAGTATGCTACGTCGCCGTGACTGGAGAGCTTTGAAAGATAAATGCAAAATCTCTGTGGCAGAGTACATTGTTTGGCCTCAATCCCTCACGTGCTCTCCACTTCAGCACCCTTTGCCATGTAACTTTGCAGTACCCACCCTGCTCACTGTGGCTGGGCCGCTGTCCCAGCTCCTGACAGAAAGCAGATGGCTCCCCCATATGACTAGCTTTTGGCAATGGGATGTCAACAGATGTGAAGCTACTGTGACATAGATTGGGCTGTGCACTGGGCTGCCTCTCTCATTCCTGCCATTGCTGTGAGAACAACCCTGGACTGGCCTTCGAGAGATTGAGAGGAGCCTAGAGCAGAGCCAAGTTGCTCCTGTCACCCCAGTCAAGGTCAGCCCACACCAACCAATAACCATGGAGCACCCCTAGACATATGAGTGAGTCCAGCCAAGATCAGCAGAGCTGCCCAGGCAACTCACAGCTGACCCAGACGCAAGAAATAAATGTGGTTGTATGAATTTTATTAGGCCTTTGTGTGCACGAGCTTCTCCCTCCCCACTCCCCCGCCCCCCGCCCTCCCTCTGGCCTTTCCTCAGCAGCCCTGTCAGGAGGAGCAGAAATTAACTCTCCCCAGTCTAACTGTGGCAATAGATAACCGATTCAGGCTTAATAAGAAGGAACAGTCTGAGGTCATCTGGGAAGGCTTCCTGGAGGAGGTAGAGCAAGGTAGATTTAATGGTAAGCATGAACTGGCCAGACGAAAGACAAGAGGAAGGCAAAAGAGCAGAGATGTGCAAAAGTTTGGAAGCCTGATGGAATTCAGTGCAGGAAACTGGGAGGATAACTCAGTGTGGCCAGAGCCCGGGTGGGATATGGAGGGAGATGAAACAGGGAGAGAGGTCAGCCCACATCGTGAGGGGCTGGAAGGCCAGGCTAAGGCATTTTTGGGAAATAAGGAGCCATGGCAGCCTTTCAGTGAAGCTGACCTTTAAGAATGGCCAGGCACATGGGCAGGCTGGAGGGCGGATTAGAGCTGACGAAATGGGAGGGTGAGGCCGTGGTGCCTGTGAGCAGGTAAGCAAGCATGGAGGCCCGAATCCCAGCCAGGATAGAGACCCCGCGGGAGCCATCTGAGAGAGAATGACCCCAGAGAGTGTCCATGTAGCTGGTGCTCACCTTGGCCTGAGTTCAACTCCCCTCTCACTGTGGTCAATTAAATGAATTTTTTCATCAATTTTTAATGGTTTGCTAATCAATAAGAACTGGGCAATAGCTTTCAAGGCTCCAAATGCACGAGATGAAAAGAAGAATTTCCCATGATGCTTGCAAGTTTATTGTATTAATAAGACCCCGTGTTTGCCTCCTGTGTTGTCGTGATTAATTACATGGTGCCTAAATATATCCCTTGATGATCAGCACACATTTAGTTAACATTACAGATTGACTAACTGGGAACGATGTGTTTCTGTGACATAAAGAGGAGTGTCTGTGGGAAGGTGTAATTGATGTCGTTGAGGGGAGTGGACACTTCTACAGTTTCAGCTTCTGAATGGCTTCTCCAATAACTCTTTTGCGATGATCTTGGCAGCCTGGGCCGCTGTCTTCTAGCTATGTTTGTGGCTTCAAGCATTCTGCAAAACCTGCCTGGGTGGCGGTTTCCTCTTCTTTAAAATAGGGTAGTAACATCTACAGCACAAGCCAGTTCTTTCCTCTCAGAAGGCACTGCCCAGACCTTATGGGAAGTGCTCTCCTGCTTGGCTGGAAGCTTCTGCGGACAAAGGGTCCTTCTCAGCCCCTTTGACAAAAAAGAGGCCCCATCCTTCTTCTAGGCTTATGGCAACCCAATCACCAGCCGGCCTTGCAGCAAGTACAGGAATGGCGCCCTGTGTCAAAATCACTTCCTAGAAGACTTATGTCCTCTACACACAGGAAATCTCCAAAGGTCCGTCGTCTAGTATGTATTCTGGAGACCAGGGCATGCATGTAAAGGAAGTTTGTGGTACTAAAAAGGCACAATAAATTTACAAGGTCTAAGCCACAAAAGGCCACATATATATGGTGCATTATGGGGCTGGCTGGGGGACCCAGAAAGAGGAAAAACCTACTCTTAGCTGATAGGAAGTTCTGGTGAGTGTTTCTCCCACAGCAAAGGGTCATCCGTGAGAATCTCAGCATCTTAGAACCCAGAGGTCGTCAAAACCCAGAACTCTATGTTCCTATTTCTTAGAATCTTTACTTCAATTGAATCTTAAACTATGAAACCAAAGGTCAGATGTTAGAATCATAGGACTTTAAGATTTCAAGGACCTCAACTATCATTTTGCCCACACATCCAACCAACACCCAAGTCATTCAAGTATGTGAGGGCAAAGGCTTCCAGCCAGAGGAAGCAGCAAGTGCAAAGGCACTGAGGCACGAATGTGCTTGCTGTGTTTGAGGAAGAGTAAGATTCTTCAAGACTCCGAGACTTTGAGCCACATTAGGAATAAGGCAACGGTTGCTTTTCCCAGTGGTGAGCAACTCAAGGGTAAGTGTTGGGCACACAAGGAGTATGTGGTCAAAGTCTGAATGTGTTTAATTCAGGGCCCCCCATGACCAGAGAGACCCTGACATTGGGTATGTTAGAAGACAGGGCCAGGGTGTGAGGGGACCGGAGAGAAGCCAAGCCATGGCGGAGGCAGGTGAAGTTCCTCGGGTGTTCCCCTTGGAGAAAAGATGAGACTGTCAAGGGCAAAAAATGGGCTGCGTATGAAGGTCCCGGGTAGTTATGGGCACGTGAACTGGAGGATTGCGCTGTCAGACAGGCCAGAACTCAAGCCCAGGCTCTGTCAGGGCCCCCTGTGTGACGCTGGGTTACAGGGTCACCAAGAGAATAAGGACTGCCTGGTGAGGGGACTCAACCTACCTGAGAACAACTTACTTTGTTGTGATTCCGTGTTTTTTTTCATTTCGAGGTGGGACTGCTAAGTCCTGTGACTCTCAGGGCTGCGGAGAATGGAGAGGAAACACTTTGTAAAGAAAAATTGCACTCACACAGAGTTGACTGACATTGCCCCTGCTTTCAGAGTCTGTGAACTCGCGTGGCCCCGGCTGACAGGTACAGAAGGGGCCTGGCTGCACCAGAGATTCTGCTGGAATGAGGCTGGGCAGCCAGTCTCCAGTAGGCAAGGCATCCACACCTACACATTAAAAATTCCTGCTCCAAGCACCCCGGGAGAGAGGCGTGGGCCACCGGGGGCGGAGGGGGGAGAGGTGGCAGGGAGGGGTGGGTAGAGTGAGGAATGCACAGGTCCCCCTTCTCCCTCCTGCAGCCTCACTCCTCTGCTTGGGCCTATTGCGCCACATTTGGGAGAACATCTTGATCCATCAGCACAGCAGTGATGAAATATTCGCACATTCTGGAGTGGGGGTAAAATCCAGGCGGCCTCGTGCCATTAGTCTTCAGGTGTATGAAGGAGCACATGGGCCTGGATGGAGAGCTTGCCCACCAGCCCGTGACTGAGTTTGCTATGAGGCCAGGTTTGGCACAAGAGCGGCAAGGAACACGAGGTGGCGTGATGAGGGTGAGGTGTCTGGCAGAAATCAGTGTTAAGGGAAATAATTCAAAAATTCATCAGTGAATGGGGAAGAACTGTGGCTTCTGCATTTGAGGAGCCCTTGAGTGATGGTTCCTGGATCTTCTTGCTCTGTGTTTGCCTTTCTCTGAAGGTGATGGATGGGAAAGCTGCTCTAATGAGCAGAGGGTAGGTTATGAGGCAGCCAGTGACATCTGGCCCCACCTGGTTCCAATGGCTGCTATCCAACACCTGGATAAACTTGAAGATTCTTCGGGGACACATAGCCAAGTGGAGTCACTAGGGCTGTCCATAGCAGGAATGGGCTGGCCTATGCAGAAAAGATCACAGGGGAACTCTGTGCATTATCCACACAGTCCCAGATTGTCCTGGCAAGTGCCTAGGGCTCATGGCTGGGGCTCCACCAGCACCTGGCCCCCCACAGCCCAAGCAGGTGCTCATGGTAGAGGTAAGAACTTGGGAGGTGAAATCCACAGAATAGTCCAAGCCCCATCACCACCTCTCTTGGGGAGGTCCACGAACCACTGTCTATAAAACAGGGATGACAATGACCTGTAACCATTATATCCTCCAGGAGTGACCTGTAACTATCACATCCTCCATAAAGCTCTGGGACTCCTTTTAAGCATCCTCCCCACTCCTCCAGCCTGGTGGACACACACACACACACACACACACACACACACACACACAGTGGTAGAGAGTACAGAGAGGGTTTCAGATGCTGCCGGACCTGGGCTCAACTCCCCTCAGCTCTGTGATTCTTGGCAGGTAGTTAGCCTCTCTATGTCTCATCTTTCCCATCTGCAAATGGGAACTGTAAGGATTTCTGCCACACAGGATCGTTAGGTTTAAATGAGGTCATGGAAGTAAAGATAGTCATATATCAAGCACTCAATAAGTAGCCTTCATCTTTATCATCATCACCATCACCACCATCATCTGAGCTGTTTTTCTGCACATACTAAAATATTATGCAATTAGATCTATACTCAATATTCATTTCTTTCTTACCATTCCATCATCAACATTCTCCCACATCACTGAAAATTCCTCAAAAGCATGATGTTGAAAGCTTTGTAATTGTACCTCATTCAGATGCACCCAAAATTTACATTACCATCCTTGCCTGGCAGATACTTAGAGGATTATAGGCCTATTCTCTTATACACATCAGGCTGTGACGAGTTTTGAGCCCCATGTGCCTGAGTCTCTGACTACATCCTGAGGACAAATTCCTGCAGGTGGAATCACCACATCAAGAAAAGTGATGTTTCTCTCTCAGGCTCAGGGTCTCTGTTGCCCATTGCTTTCCTGCAAGTTGCCCCGGTGGACACCCCAACACAATCCCCAGCAGTCCCTGAGGGTGCCTGTCTCACCATCCACAGCCCTGGCACCATCTTCCCAGCTACATGATCATCACATCAGTTTCTAGGTGTCTGAAAGCCTCAAGACAAGGACAAGGAGCAGCCTGGGACAACAGCTCAGGCAGGAAGTCAGAGGTGCTGGTCCCGTATCACCTGCCCATACCCACCAGGTGCCATGGCACTGCCCCTTTTCTTCTCTGGGTCTCCGTTTGCCCACCTATTGCAATAGCACCCTAGCTGGCCTCCTCCCTCCAGTCCACCCAGCACCAAGAACAGGGCCTGACACCCCGTAGATGTCGAGCTACTATTTGTTGAAGTCTGAACTACAAGTGCACTTTATAAAGGACAATTTGGACACATCACACTCCCACTTTCAACCTTTACAGAGCTGACTTCATTACGCTTTGCTTCTCACTGCATTTCACTCCAGTACAAGAGAGACTCTGGAGGCAGACAGCCTGGGTCTGAATTTCGGCTGTGCCATTCAGTAACTGTGACTCTGGGCAGGTTACTTAGCCTCTCTGTGCCTCGGATGCCACCCCTCCCCACTCCCCGCCTCCACCGTAATATTGGAATAACGGTGCTTAGTTCAGAAGGTTGTTGTGAGAACTGAATGCATTAATGTGTGTAGAGTGCTTCGCTGATCGCCTATAAGTGCTGCATGAATGTGTTTTGGTTATTATTAATACAAAGTCTACGGTGGAGTCTCCCTTCAGGTGTGGATAAATCCAGGTGCTGAAGCCCTTCTGTCAAGGCCCACTGTCCTGTGGCTCCAATCCCTGACTTCCTTGTGGCTGGCCTCCTTCGCAGGCATCCCTGCTCCTTCTGGAGGTCCAAGCTTCTCTAGGCTGACCTCACAGTTCCAAATATTGGACCAGTTTGAGTCAATTCGAAACCCGGGAGTTCATGTCCTAGGAGTCCAAGCTGAAAGTCCCCTCAGCAGGGCTGACTCCGCCTGATGGTGGGTTCGTGAGCAGTGTCACCTGCTCCAGACTCATGGGTTCTCCCTTCACTCCACAGTCCTTGTAGCAGTTTTCTCTGCAGGCCCCTGAGCTGGAGTGAGCCTCCAGTGAGGCTGGTCCAGGAGGACTCAGCACCCTTCATCCCTGACACTCACTCTGTAGCTGGTCTATAAATAGCACAGCCCCCATTTCCAGATCACCCTCGAACACAGGCCGAAGGCCTGCAGCCTGGTGAGGTGATGCTGGTTAGAAATCTGGTGGTTTAGAAGTAAACTCAGAGGTGAGGGGCAGGGCAGGCAACAGTACTTCTCTGAGTCTCGGCCTCCTCATTTCTAAAAGAAGACCGATAATTGCGTCTTCCTCCTGAGGCTTTGGAGCATCCCAGAGGTGATGCCCACAGAGGGTTTGGCTGGTTATGATTCTTAGCATTATCAGAGGCCCACAGGCTGTTAGTGTCCTGTCCATCCTCTGTCCTCAGTAGTTTTCCCGGAGTTCCTGGCCTGTCCACACCCAGGATCAGAGCAGAGCCAGGACTGACACCAGAGGGAAAATGGATCTGACCGATGTTACCTTCCTCCTCTGCGTCTATTCTCTGGGCTTCCCTCTCCCTTCATCTTGACAACCTCTTGCCGTGGCCTCATACCTCTGTGCCTTGATCTGCCCTTCTGGGAAATGGGACAGTAGCCTCCTCCACTGGAGAGGCTAAGTTCCCGTTTGTGAGCGTGAGATGCCTGCCATTTCCAGTAGGATTTATTGGCTGAGACATCCCTTGGTTCCCCTCATTTGGTGTAACATTTAATTCGAAAGTTGGAAGGACACCGTGCAGAGCCTCCGCACTGGGGATTAGATTTAATATAGAAATTTGGAGTTAGGCTGCCTTGAGAGCAAGCTGCTCTTCTTCCTCCTGTGACATCCTGAGCTGGAGCACCCCCTTCCCAGGCACTCCCTTCTTTCTCCCATTCATAATCATTCACTGATCCTCTTCTGCAGACACCAGGCTGGGGCGGCTGGCACAGGGCGGTGGATGAGCCATCTGCAGCCAGGGACAGCGGTGATCCATCATGGTCCCTTGAAGCCTGGCTTAGATGGGAGTTGTCTGCACTGAGGAAGGAGGAGGGGGCAAAAGAGGACTCGAGATGCAGGTGGAAACAGAATCTATCCTGCGCCCTCCCTCCGGGCTGCCCATAATATTCAGCAACAGCCAATTCTGTCTCCTCATCCGTCTTCGGTGATGAGCTCTGTAAATACTTACCTTGAGCATTCACTGGAGAGCGGGTGCAGGTTCCAGACCCTTTGACCTGCAGTGTGACACTGTGCAAGTGCAGCACCTCTGGGGTCTCGATTTCTCCATCTGCGCAATGAGGAGGTTGAGGCAGCTCAGGGGTTCCCAACTTTGGCTGTGCACTAGAATGTCGTGTGGTTAGAATGGAGGTTTTAAAAATACAGATCCTGGGCCAAGTTTTATGAATGCAGACATGCCGGCCTGAGGCTGTGTGATACCCTGGTGAAGAGAAGAGGCCCTGGAGTCAGACAGTCCCAGGCTCGAGTCCCCACTCTGCTTCTCACTGGCTGTGTGAGCTTGGGCAAGGGCCTGCCCTTCTCTGAGCTTCTCCTCTGTGCAATGAGGATGGCCATTGCTATGGACTGAATGATTGCGCACTCCCCCAAATTTCTATGTTAAATGTAATCCCCAGTGCGATGGTATTCGAAGGTGAGCTGTTGAAAGGTAATTAGGTCATGAAGATGGAGGCCTCGTGGATGGGATTAGTGCCCTCACAAGAGGACTAGAAAGGTAGCTTGCTCTTTTTCACCATGCCGTCTGCCACCCGGAAGAGGGCCCTCACCAGAACATGACCCTGCTGGTCCCCTGAGGCCAGACTTCCAGCCTCCAGAACCACGAGAAATAAACGTCTGTCTTTTAAGTGCCACCATTCTATGGCACTTCGTCACAGCAGCTCGAACCAACTAAGGCAGTCATGGAGCCTGCCGCACGGGCTGTGCGAGGCCTCACAGGGCCGTCGAGTCCAAAGTGCTCGCCCCAGAGCTGGGCACACAGTGAGCCAGGCACTGTCAGGGACTGTCACCGGGACTCCGTCATGTGCACCAGCTGTGCCTGGGGTCCTGTCCTGGACTGCAAGAGCTCCCCCTGCCCCGCCCGCCCACGCTCTACCTCTCCACTGGGTCTGCAGCAGCTCTGCCTGCTCGCCCCTCTTAATCAATCTCCATTTTCTTCTCCCACTTGACAAACAGCTTCATTTTAAAAAGCCATCTTGGAGGATGGATGGTACAAGGCACATTTTGCAGAACAAGTTTTCAGAGAAGAGAGCTGAGAAAGGCACAGCTCTTATGATTGCAATCTTATTAGAGCCCATGGCTGGCCCTTGGAATAGACCGGATTTCTGCATTGTACATTCCCTGCTCCGCATCTCCTGTGCCCCAACATTCCCAACCACACCACGCCACCTCCCCAATGTTTGGGGCCCCCGCTCCGTCTGTCTTTGACTGAGACTACTCAGTGTCACTGGCTGACTCCCTCCTCGGGATAAGCTCTCGTCTCTTTCACACAGATGGGATTTTCCTAAGCGGAGCCTGTCCTCTCCTGGGCCATTCCAGTCCCACCTGGAGTAGCTGCCTCATCTTCCTACAAGAGTCCTGGGTGAAGATTTGTCTCTAGGGGATCTCAGGGAGGATATGGGGACAATGGGGGGAGGCCCTGGGAAGGAGAGATTTGTTCACAGTTAGAGTAGATGCACAGTCCTGGGGTGGGGTAATGAGCTCCCCGTCCTGGAGGTGTGCCCCAAGGATGCGTGAGTACTCAGTGGAGAGTCTGCAAGTATGGGCTTTGGAGGCAGAGAGATCAGAGCCAAGTCTTGGCCATGTTGATTATAAGGTGTCTGACCTTCAGCAACGATTTACACTCACTGAGCCTGAGTTGTTTCATCTGGAAAATCAGGCAAAATAATAGCCCCTCTTCCCAGGGTTGTCATGGGGACACAATGACATGGTGTGTGCAAAGCACCGAGCGCAGAGTACATACTGTCATTACCAGGAGAAAGAGGTGGCCAAGATCTTGACACTCAAGCAATTTAAGATTCAAAATTTCTGTGATTTTAAAAACTTAAGTTTCCGAGATTCGAAGATTCAATTATCCTAAGATGATAAGACTTGATACGATTCTAAGGCTTTAAGCTAGTGTGATGTTGTTCTTCTCATTCATGGCTCGTTCGGAATCTAAGGCTCTGTGATTCTAGATTCAGTCCCCGTCCTCCGGCAGCAGAGCCTGTCCCAGCCTGGGGCTGCCGGCTGGATCCCGAGCACGGCCCTCTTCCCTCTTCCCATCTTCTGTGACCCCTTCTCTGCTGCACTGATGCCCCAGGCACACCAGGTCCCTCAGTTCCAGCAGGGTGGCCTGCACTTCCCACCTCAACACCCGTTCCCCACCCACCCTCCCCATCTCTACCTCACCTTTGAGACCAAGGTCGAAAATAGAGCTTCCTGAGGCTTCCTCTTCTTCCAGTGGAAATCAGTGTTCTGCTCCGTGTTTCCAGGCAGCTGTTTAAATCGCTATGATGGCAGTCAGTCATCAGTCTGACTCCTTACAGCTGTGGGCAGCAGACTTCTTCCCTTGCCTGCTGGACCCCCGTCTGGTGCCCTTCCAAGACTGTTCCCCAACATGCTCTCGGAGTCTCTGCTATCTCTTCCACCCGCCTTCTCACCTCCTCTGTCTCTCCTTGTTCTTATTATACATTGATGCCTCCCATGGACTGAATTGTGTCCCCCAAAATTCCTATGTTGAAGCCCTGACCTCCACTGCAGTGGTATTAGGAGGAGGTAATCACCTTTGGGAGGCGATTAGGTTGCAATGAGGTCAAGAGGTGGAGCCCCCACCACGGGATTAGCGTCCCTATAGAAGAGGCCAGAGAGCCAGCTTGTTCTCATTCCTCCACGTGAGGGTAAATGAGAAGCTGGCAGCCTACAAGAGGGCCCTCGTCAGAACTCTACCTTGGTGGCAACCTGGTCTTGGACTTCCAGCCTCCAGAACTGTGAGAAAGTAACATTCTGTTGTTCAAGCCCCTGCCTGCGGGACTGGGTCATGGCAGTTGGAGTGGCTAAGACTGGGTCTCCCATCGCCTTCCTCCCCTCCTGTGTGAGCTCATCCATGCCCATGGGCCCACCCCCCGGCATGATGCTAACAGCCCCAGCTTGCTGTCCGCTGCCAACCCCTTGGATCTGTTGATCTCCCAGTGAAGGTCTCTGATGTGCATGTCCTTAGAGCTGGACACATAATGTCAAGCTGGACAGGCTGACCCACCTCCTGGACCTTTCTGCCTGGGGCTCCTGCAGCCTCTGCTTTCTGGGCAGCCCATGGCCTCCTGTCGATGGACGTGTTCAAAGCCGAATCCTTCATCTCCCCATCAGACCTGCTCCTCCCCAAAGTTCCCAAAAAGGCATCTCTGACTCTGCCCTCTCCTTACACCCCAGGGACCATTGAGTCTTGACAATTTTAACTTCTTCAAACCTCTGGAATGCCTTTCCCCTACACTCACCCCGCTGTCCCATCTCAGGCCCTGGCCGTCTCTGCCCCAGACATCCCCACCTCCTCCTGCCTGGTCCCTCCCCCACTACCACTCCTTCCATCCGTCACCCTGTAACCCTGAGACCTGAGCAGGTGGCCCCTGCTACAGCTGTGCGCCTCCCAGCAGGAGTCTGAGGGTACGAGGGGACAATCTCCGAATACCCCAAGCCCAGAAGTCCCTTCCTGATTGACCTGACCCTGCTTTCAGGGCTGTGGAGCCTCATATCTGGGGCCATTCTCCCCAGGGTGAACCGCACGGCCAGTGTGCACGTGCTCAGACCCAAAAAGTGCAGCTGTTTGTGGGGTGGTAGGACAGAGCCTGGGCCTGCAGTGCACCGTGTGTGAGACTGGTGTGGCTGAGCCAGGGGAGGGAAGGAGCAGTGGACCAGGGTCAGGGGTCAGCTCACACAACATAGTCCAACAGGAGGCAGAGGAGTCTGGTTATTCCAAATTCATACCTGGCTTTCCAGGTCATGGAAATACGTCAATCCAGGTAGGAGGTTAGAACATACTGGATTTAACAGGTTTGAATTGTCCTTTTTAGTCTGCGTCCCCACTGGTTCTCTTGCCTTGGGTTGCGCACACGTTGGGGGCAGCCTCAATCGATGCCTTGGTCACCAGGCAGAATGATTGTCCCAGACACAGCACAGTCTCTCTAATCCCTGCTCGGCACCCTTCATGGCCCCCCCAAGCCTCGGGTTGGTATCCTCCTTGACTGACACAGCTCAGCTGCATTACAAGAAGTTTCACAAGCTTGGAATGAGACTTGTGCCATGAAGACCAGCAGGACAGCTGTTCAGGGTCAATGGTGACATGTCCTGCACAGAGCCCACCGGCAGGGGAAGAGGCAGCAGATGGCCGAGTCCCCTAAATTTCTGGACAAGATTCAGGAGCTGCGCTTGTCAGGGACAAGAACCTTCGGGGAAGTTGGTGCTGATGCCGGAGGGCTGTGAGGGCGCTGCCCACACCCCAAGGCCTCGGCTCTTCCATCCAGAAAACCAGACTGAACCAAAGACTTCCAGGGGCCTTTAGGAGGCCAAGATCCTCGGTGTCCCCTGCTCCTGCCCCATCAGCCTCAGTTTTCAGTCTCAGCAGCCGTGGTCTCTAAACCCGAAGGCGCTGAGCACAGCCTGTGTTCCTCCCATCTCCGCTGGCAAGGCCCATGGGTTCTCAGGCCTTCGGGTTTGGACTGCAGCCAAACCACCAGCTTTCCTGAGTCTCTGGCTCACAGAACGCAGATTGTGCGACTTCTCAGCCTCCATTATTAGGTGAGCCAACCCCGCCTGATAAATCTCTTTCTATATATATCTCTATATATCCTATTGGTTCTGTTTTTCTGGAGAACCCTGGTTAATGTGGCCTCTTGTCCTGACGCCCTTCCTGCCAACCGTCTTTAGCTGACAGCCATCCCCCACCACCTCCACCACCACCACGTGCCGGGTTCTCTCATTCCTCTGGGACCTGTGCTCTGCCTTCTTCAAAGATGCTTTTCCACACACTCCCCACATGCTCCTACTTGTTCTTCAGGCCCTCCCTGAACGGTCCTCCACCCTCGTCCACATGGGCCAGAGCTTTCTCTGTGCTCTCAAATCTCCCTGTGCCTCTTCTGTCAGGTGGGCTGTGGCATTTCTAGTCACTACTGCTCCTCAAGCATGCCAGGCACGATCCCACCTCAGGGCCTTTGCACTTGCTATATCCTCTCCTAGAAGCCTCACACACTTGCGTGACTCATGGGCTCACTTCCTTCACGCCTCCACTCAAATGTCACCTCCCCAGAGAGGCCCCCAGACCCTCCACCCCTCTCCAGCCCTCCCCCTGCTTTCTGTTTCCTCCTAGCACATACCATAACCTGACAGAAGGTGACAGACTCACGTGTTTACCATCGCTCTACCACAAGACTGTGGGCTCCAGGGGGAAGTGATTTATTGTGTCTGTTATGTTCACAGCTGTATCCCCAGTGGCTAGAACAGTGCCTGCACGCAGTGATCGATATATTTGTGGAATGAAAAATAAATAAATGGTGTTGATCACACTGTGCTGGGATAGCCATCTCTGCCCCTGACCCTCCTTGCCCTGTCCAGCTAGGACAAGGTCCAGGCCTGGCCATCTCTGTACCCCAGCACCAGCGTGGGTCCAAGCACAGTATAACATCAGCAAGTGTTTCTTCCTGAGCAAGGGACCTGATGGATGGGTGGACAGGGTGTCACTGAGAGCTCAGGGTTTAAAAATAAACCTGCTCTCAGCTCTCCCTTGTGTCATTTGTAACTTCTTATAAAAGCCCTTTGGCAGTGCAGATTGCAGTCGCTTGTGGGTGATATTCAGGTTCAAGAAATAGAAAGCTTAAAAATAAATACAGCAAATCAAATGAGCCCGATGGACAGAGGCCCTTCCTGTCCCGGGAGGGCAGCCACAGTGCAGGGAAGGAGGGTGGGAACTTCGGAGGTGTTCAGGGCCACTGCAGACAAGGACATGGGGAGGTCCAGGATTCTGGCTGATGGGGCCTCAGAGCAGGCAACTTCTCCACCTTAGCTCTGGGCCTCCCCTCCACCTGCCTGGGAGGGTGTCAGGAAAACCCATCCGGACGGTCCTGGGAGTCAGAGCAGGAGTGGAGGCTGGAGCCTGGGCCTTAGCTGGCCATCCATGGGCTGAGAGTTGTCAAAGGTGCAGAATGAGAATCACCCCCAGTCCTCCCGGCAGTCAGGGCCCCACCACCGCCTCCCCAGAGGCCTCTCCGAGCAGCAGGGGCTCTTTCTGCCAGGCGGCCTTAGCCCACAACTAGGGGTGGTGGCCAGGGGGCGGGTGAGTACAGTCTCCTTTCTTCATCCCCTTTCCTCCCTCCTCCGCCCTCTCTCCCCAGGAGGCATGTGCTGTCGGCCTCTGATGGAGCCCTCTGGGCTTTTCCTTGCCACCCCCCAGGATGCCTGACTGCCCCCCACCTTTATCCCAGGACGCAGCTCAGAAGTAGCACACTCAGGCCTCCCAGACGCATTCCCCCCCACCGCCCCTGGTCCTTCTCACTTGAGAAATGCAGCTCCACCCACCTGGACCCTAAGCCAAAACCCTGGGTGTCCTCTTGAGAAATCCCTCACCCAAACACCCACCCATCCCCAAGGCGGGGCGGGGCATCTCTACCTCCAGAACACCTCCTGGATTCACGCACTTCTTTTCACTCCTCTGGCCACTGCTCTGGTCCGAGCTGCCATTGGCTCCTGCCTAGATGTCCCACTCAGCCTCCTCACCAAGATCCTTGCTTCTACTCCAACCTCCGCAGAGGATCTGGGGGTTATTGTAAGGAACAAATGACATTGCGTGACCCCCTTCCGTTAAAACACTTCAGCGCTGCCCAGGGAACTTTGAGTAAATCCAGCCCCGCTGACCACAAAGCCCTATGGGGTCTGACTGCTGCCTCATCCCCCTCCTCATGCTCCCTCCTCATCACACTCCACCTCGGTGTCCTCCTTTTGTCCTTCCCACCCTCATTCCCACCCCAGGGCCTTTGCACATGCTGCTCCCACACCCTAGATCACTCACCCCCGCCCCACACGTCAGGTAACCAGGTCTTGACTTATATATTATTTCCTAAGGTTCTCCCTTCTGAGTAAGTCCCTCTTGTTATCCTCCCATGTGGCCTCCTGCACACGGCTTGCTTGGCACATCCCAAGGTGTCATTGTCTGTGTGACTTTTTGAAGGGCCATGCTACCCTCTTGTGAGCCTCATGAGTACAGGCACCATGTTTGACGGGTTCCTCATCCTTGCCTCCACCTTGTGCTGGTCACATAATAAATGCTCAACAAATGACCTGGATGACTAACCAGAACAATAGAATAGGAAAGAAGTAAAGAATAAATAATCTGTGTCCCTTAAATAGAACAGAAATAACTCAAAGTCTTATTAATTGTTGTATTGGGGGATGAACTTGTTTTTTACTTCAGTTTTTTGTAACTCACACTGCTTAATCAGAACTGGTAATTACAACTCTTGTTTCTGGTTTGTGCCTCCTCGACTCGGGTCCCGAGGGCAGGAACCGTTTCATATTTAAGCAGTATTAGTTCTGCGACGCTCTCAGGGGAGCAGGAGCATGCCTGAAAATTCTCAGCGATGTTAATTAGATCAGGACAACACACTGGGCTCAGGGCAAGGCTGCGGGGGTGGGCGAGCGTGGGAAGGGTCTCCCTCTAACAAGCCAGAGAAGCCAGCCCCAACTGCTGGACCCTGTCCACTCGCATCTCCCCAAGCTCTGGTCTCCCAGGGAAAGCAGAGCCTACATCCCTCCTGGGACGCCTCTGCCAGACCTCCCCTGGGAGGCAGGACAGCAGCCAGTGCCCAGGAAGGGACTCGCCCACCCTCACCCCACATCCTCCTCAGGGGCGTCCTGGATCCACTCTTTCACATCAGAGGGCGAGGGACAGTAGGGGGGACTGTAGTAGGCAGGTGGGATGTTGCTAGAAAGCCAACCTCCCCTCTCTCTCTCCTGCAGACAGGATATTTCCCTCCTCCCCCGGTCACAACTGCTTGTTGGCCAGTGCATCCCACCACTGCCGCCCTCAACATCGTTATCATCACCATCTACTCACCAGGTCCCAGAGGGTACTGTGTGCCAGGCAGTTTGCATGATGACCCAAAACTCTGATGAAAAACTCCTGAGGTGGTATCACTGGCCCCAGTTTGCAGATGAGAAAACCAAAGTTTATACAGACGAGGTCCTGGCCAGGCCCCAAAGCTGGTGAGTTTGGAGAAATACACAAAGAGAGCTTAGAACATAGACACCTAAGATCTGGGCTTGAGTCCTGGCCCTGCTGTTTACCTTGGGCCTGTTTTCTTAACATGTCTGAGCGTTGATTTCCTTCTCTGTCTCATCTTGTTTGAGTGTCCCTAACAATGCCACCAGGTGGTGGTTAAACATTGTGTCCATTTCCCAGATGCAGAAACTAAAGCTCAAGGAGGAGAGAGTTTCGTCTGGGTTTGCACAGATCAAACGCGGTGGCATTGAGACCTGGGATGTCCTCTCTGTCACTTACAAACTGCAAGGCCCTGGGCAGGTCACTTCACCTCTCTGAGCCTCAGTTTCCTCACTTGTAAAAGGGGGAAGATATCTTCCTTCCTCTCTTAAAGGTCCTCTGTGATCAAATATGGTCACAGATGAGGCTCTGACCAGTCAGAGAGGCCTGGCGCACAGTAGGGACTCAGCATGTATCTGTCTCTTTTCTTGCCATGAGATTCCCCTGAACCGAGAGTCCTTCACTGAACTTTCACCCAACCCCTTGTGGGTTTCCCACAGAAAAGAAGCAGATGGTTGGGGAGAAAGTGATTTTTTGAGAAGGTGACATTTAATCAGAGATGTGATAAGTCAGGAGTAGAGCATGCAGATGTCTTCAGGAGGAGCCTTCCAGGCGAAGGAAACAACTTGTGCAAAGGCCCTGAGGTGGATATGTGCTTGGCGGGTCCATCAGGAAGCCGCTATGGCTGGGCTAGCATGAGTGAAGGGAGTGTGGCATGAGACGGGGGTGGGGAGGTAGGCAGGCCAAGCCGGGAAGGGTTCGTAGGCCTGTGGACATGAGCTGGTGGGGGATGGGAAGATGTGGCCGTGGGGGATGTCGTTTCCTTCAGGGTCAGACATAATATGCCCCCAGGACATCTGAACCCAGGCCTAACCAGCCAAGCCATTGCTGGAATGTTCACGCCCCTGCAGGAGATGCGAGGCTTCCAGTGTTGCCCCTATCTGCTCTGCTCACTCTCCCTCGACCATGCTGACCTGCCAGGAAAGAGGATGAAGGACATCTCCCTCAGGGGAAAACGTCAGAGAGCAAAGCAGGGCCTGCTGGCCCAGCCTCCAGGGCTCTGCTCAAGAGGTGGTGTATGAGAGGGGAGGCCCATGCCCCCCCAACACCTGGTTCATAGCAGCACCTCCTAACGTCCCAGTCCACTAACATCTCCGTGGGGAATAAAAAGCCGGTCCTCTAGCAAAGGTGTCCCTGAGGTTCGGGTGAGAAATATTGAGGGGACGGGACCGGAGAGAGCCCATCACAGCCTACAGACAATCCTGTCGGCTCTTTCCTTCATGTTAGCTCTGCTGAGGCTCCTTCCTTCCTGTCTTTCTCTCTCCCACCCTTCCTCCCCTCTTTCCTTCCTCCCCTACTTCTTCCCCTCCTACCCCTCCTTCTTCCTCTCTCTTCCTCTCTCCCTTCTTCCTCTCTCGTCCTGTCCCTCTCTATCTCTACTTCTATTTATATCTCTGTCTCGGTCTCTCTCTTCCTCCCTCATTTCTTTCTTTCAATAAACATTAACTAGTTTTCTCTGTGTACGACCCTGGGTTCGCATGTACAGCATGGAGAAATGTTGGGACGTACTGTCCCACCTCAGGAGCTTCCGTCCACTGGTGTCACAAACAGTCACCGCATGACATCACTCACTCTGTGATACTGTCCAGAGGCCCAAGGAGACACGGGTTATGCCTGGGTGGGGAGAGGGGTGGGAGAGAAGTGTTTTCTCCACCAGCCGCCGTTCTGGGCAAAGTGCCAGAACCTCAGAGTTCTTAAGGGCCTGCGAAAATGCTTAAGGCCCAGGAAAACAATTTATTTGGCTTCAAAATGAAAAAGGAAAGCTGCAAAGTTGAAATTGATAAATGTTTAATCAAATGTCTACCAAGCATAACATTATCAACTACTCACCTTCCACTCCAGCTCAGCTTTTGCAGAGTTTCATATAATTTGTATTTAGTGTGGGATGTGGGGGCATTTTCATGTGTTTGAACTGATGCGGGAAGGAGGTTCTACAAGTGAGAGTGTTTGTGTTTGGGAAGGTCCTATAAGAGCCAAGAGTGTGTGAGGCTCGGGGGATGGAGAGAGCAAAGACTTCACGGAAGAGGCGCATGTGGCTGGAGGGATGAAGAGGTTTCGTAGCAGAGAGAAGGACGCTCCGGCAGGCGGAACAGTACGGGTGAGGGAACAGGGCACGGCAGTGTCTGGTGTGCCTGAAAACAGGGCCCCTTCGTTGGGGCATAAAGCGGAGCCGGCCGGGAGGAGGGGCTCACGCCTTCCTCCCCACTGAAAACCCTGCTCCGCCCTCACCTCTCTGAGGCTGGGCCAGCAAAAACCCCAGGCCCAGCTCGGTCTCTCCCACCGACAGCTCCCACTCAGCCTGGCTCATGAACTCTCTTCAGCCCACGGGGCCTCATCCCTGGTCTAGTCATGAGAAAGCACAGATGTGAAGAGGAGGGAAGAGAAAAAAAAATAATTTGGAAACATAAACAGACTCCGAACTCTCTTCTGGGGTCATTTCTGGAAGCAAGTCTCGTTTTACTCTTACTCCTTCTTCCCCAGCCCAGTGTTTCAGCTGAAACATCCCTTGTGTCTATTTAAAGGAGTCGTGAAGCTTCAAGCCCACTTGGGAATGATGCTCATTCTCTGGCCAGACAGCGTAAACCTCTAGGCCAGTGATGGGAGCCTTGAAAATCCCTGCCTTTCCCCGAGAGCTCTCAGAGGGCAAGTATGGGGTGTCCTGGGGCAGGATGCTTCGCACAGAGGGGTCCCACCATCAGTGAAGTGCCTCTACCAGGGACAGCAGGCAGACTCCTGGGCGCCCCCCTCCCAGGAGAGCAAAGGGCGCTGGCGTCCTTAGGCCGGCAGCACTGGGAGCAGGGGCTGTGAGCGGGAAGGCATTCTGTTATTAAGCTCATCAGTTCTGGTTCCTGGTCTTGGGGGAGAAGAGCTTGGCTGGTGATTAGGGTTGTTAGGGGAGACAGAGCCGGGGCTGGTATTGATGTCAGCGTCGAACCAGAGCAGCCTGACTCAAGGCCGCGGGCGGCGGAGGGGAACACTGGGGAGGGACCCGGTGGGTGGGCACCTCCTGGAGGCAGAGAAGGAAGAAAGACCAGCGTCTTCCTCCTGGTGCGGGAGGCCCCGCGGCGGTCCCGGCTGCAGCCTGAAGGTGGCGCTGCAGGCTCTCGCAAGTCCTGCGCAGCCCGGGAGCTGCCTGGCGCCTGGAGGTGGGAAGGGGTCTGGAGAGAACAAAGGGTGGGAGTGGAAAGGAGGAAAAGAGAGATGGGGAAGCGGAATAGAAAGGACTGGAGGAGAAGACAGGGAGGGAAGGAGAGAAATGCTGGGGCGGGGGGGGAGGGCAGGGTAGGAGGAGGCTTCTCCCCATCAGAGATTCGGTGGCGCCAGATCCTTGGGGATTCTCAGCACCACCCCCCATGCCTACAGGGGGGTCACTTCCTTTTGTAACCCCTACTCCCATCCCTCCATGGCTCCCCAGGGCCCCCAGGACGAAGAAGGCCCAACTGCACGCCTGGCTCGCCCATCCTCTGTGCTCGGAGCCCAGGGGACCACCAGCCTATTTTGCCCCATCTTGCCACCTCCCTTCTGTCCTCACATCCCAGGCCCCAGCCACGCAGAACTGCCGGCCACTTCCTCCCCCTCCCTCTGGACCTGCGCAGGGGCCGGGCGATGCTGCCAGTAACCGCCTTGTCCCCCATTTAGCCTTCCTCCTGACTCCCCACTTCCCCTTCAGGTCTCAGCAGGGACACCGCCTCCTCCCAGAGGTCCTCCCTGATGGAATGTCCGGGGTCAGGTCGTCCCTAGGCATCTCCCCCATCTCAGCACTGACCACCCCAGGTTGTGGTCCTCATTGTTTCCCCAGCCAGACTGGGAGCTCCCCAAAGGCAAGGACACGGCTCGTCCCTCTGGGCATCCCCGTTCTGGCCAGTCCAGGGGCTGAACAGGCACAGTGGGCGACACGATGCCCATGAGATGAATGAATGATCCAATCACATGAGGGGCTGAGTGGGAAAGAAGGGAGAGGGAGACATGGGCCCCTTTCACTGTCCAGAAGTTCCTTTTTATTATTGGAGTCAGGGCTCCTTGAGGAACAGGTGACAGAACCTTCTTGGTTGCAGGGGCAGGAAGGTTAATAGAAGGGCTCAGATCTTTCAGATGCCGAAGTCAAAGAATGCAGCCAGAACTTAGGAATGACCCGGACAAGATGAAGGTGGGGGTGGGGGTGTGGGGGTGTGGGAGGGCAGGGGGGCCAGAACACAGGTTCTCTCTCTCCTCTCTCTCTCTTCTCTCTCTCTCTCTCTCTCTCCCCCCGCAGCATTTCCATTCTCTACCCTTCTCAGGGTCCCACAGACTTGAACTTTATTTTATATCAGCTCAAACAACCAGCAGACCCAACTAGCCTCTCTTAGTCTCAATTTCAGATGCATAGGACAAATATCCTGACTGGCCCATCTTGAGAAGGCATCCACCCTGATTCAGTTAACATGCGGGAGGGGGCAGGGCAGGGTCACAGGGCACAAACAGGGCTTCTGGGGGCAGTGCCAACGCACTGGGAAATGGGGGCAGGCAACGCCATGGCATTCTCACCATACTCGTAGGACCTGATCTTTGCCCGAATTGTCATAACTTATCATGTCATAACTTATCAAACATCACCTGACCAAACATATTCCCACTTTACAGATGAGGGGCCTGAGGCTCACTACCCTGTGCTCTTTCTATTCCATCATTCTCTAAGATTCTGTTTCCTCATCCACCACCATCCTGTCGGGTTTCCTTGGTCCAGCCTTCTGTCTTCTTGGAGCCTCAGTTTCCCTTATGGAAAATGAAGGAGACAGAAAAAGCTATGAGGCCCCTCTCAGCTCTGACGCTAGGAGCCTTTGCTCCATTTGGAGGCAGCCAGCAGCCTCAGGGAAGCTCCTGATCCATGCCCTTCCCTCCCGCGATTCATTTGCTGTTCGGGCCCTTGGAGAAGCCCCCAGGTAAATATTAATAATGCAGAGTTGCCTTCATGTCTGAGAAAGAGGATGAATCATTTCCTGCTTCCCTCCTGGGCTCAAGATTGGAGCTGAGAATATGCTGGATCTTTGGAGCAGCTGTGAGGAGGAGACCTGGGCTGCTGGGGTCTCATTGCTGGGGCAGAGTCACAAAATAGCTTCCCACTAGCTGCCTCAGGGCCTAAACCCAAAGCCAAGTCTGTACCAGCGGCTTAGCATCCGGCCCTGGTACTGCCAGGTCTTTGTCACGAGGCTTACTCTATCTCTCTTGAAGAATCACCATGTCTACCTGGCAGGGGCAAAGGAGGCAAGGGTGCAGAATCTGGTTTTCACCTCATGGAGCCCTACTGGTGCTCACCTTCCTTGAGCCCATGCTGGTCACACATGGATGCACATCTGTGTCCCCACCCCATGTGACTCCTCAAGAGTAGGGCCCCTCCAGGTTTTAGTCAGCATCCCCAGAGCTGGCACAGGGCCTGATGCTTTTGAGAGCATCTGTCCAGCTCGTAACAACCCTCTGCATAGCCCTCTTTGCCTCCAAGGGGCCTCCCAGAAGCCACACCTGTGCCGTTTGACCTGCCTTCGACTGGAGCCAGAGACACATGGGTAGACAAGCAGAAAGCTGATCCACGTTAGACCAGGTGGGTCTCTATCCCAGAAACCCAGCGTTGGGACTGAGGGGATCTGGTTCTATCTAGCTGTTCTCTCCAGTGGAGATTTATGTGCTGAGGAGCTGTCTTGATGGAACAGCAGGAAGAGGGTCCCGGACATTCCCTGGGCCTTTCTCTTTCCAAGGATGCTCTACCTCCTCATCCTTGGATTCTAGGAGATGTTCTGTATCATTGTATGGCCTCCCTGGTCCGCTTAAGCTGGTATGAGTTGATTTCTACTACCCGCCACTGGAGTCCTAGCCAGTCCGCACACAGAGGCCATGCATGTGCCAGGCATTGCACAGCTGTTTTACTCCATCAGTAAAACGGCTGCTCTTCAAATCTACCAGGTGTGTATTTGCAGACTCCCATTTCACAGGTGAAAAAACCGACCCCGAGCTCAGACCACTCGTCCAGGGTCACCAGAGCAGGATCTGATTGTCTCCACAGCCCTGGGAGCATCTTCCCCCAGACCTCAGACAGTACAAATGGGGTGGAAGCCGGGGGTCCAGGTGGACTTGCTGGGGCCTCTCCCACCAGGGTCCACCAGCTCAGCCCCCAGCAGTACTCGCCAGACCAGTGGGGAGCTGGAAACTTAGTGCATCTCCAGGACAGCCCTGCAGTGACTAGTTCTGGAGCTTGGACTTGAGCAAGCCGAGGGGACATTCTGCCCATCACTATCCAAACAGGACAGGGCTCTTATAGTCCTGCTCTTCATTCTAAGTCACTTGAATGATCAGAGGATAATTGGAATCTCAGAACCATCCATTATTTCCACTCTCAGGCCACAAATGATTGTCTGGTGGCTACAGCCCCTGCCCAGTGCAGTGACATCAATGACCTTTCATTTTTCTCTCCCAGACAGGTCAGTGGATTATTTCCAGGGCCAGGGCTCCCGCTCAGACCTGACACCCCTTCCTTGACCCTTCAGGCACTGAGAGTAATTGGCCACCCACTGCTGCCTTCAGGGGAGTGTGGCCCCAGTGCTTTGCGATAGAATTATTTATAATGAGGGGCACAGAGGGGCAGGGGCTCCCCACAGCCTGTCTTGCTGACATCATCAGACTGTGGGCAGCAGCTATCTCCACATGTCCAGAGGCTGCCTTCAAAGTAAAAGGCAGAAGCAAGGAAGGACCCTGGAGATCATCCTAGTCCTTTCGTTAAACCGGCGAGGGAATAATGTTCTGGAGAGAGACAGAGACCAGCTCAGGATCACACAGAGAGGCTGTGACCTGGACAATGAGGTATGAAGTGGGTAGAGAGTCCATAGAAACCCAAGGCCGGATGACAGTACACGGAGCTCTGGGATACAAGGCTAAGTCAAACAGACATGGCCCCCGTCCCCATGAGTTCATAGGCTAAGACGGGGAGAAGCCCCTAATCCTCTGTGAGAGCCATGGCCTGGGTACCTGGGAGGTTGAACGGTCTTGGAATCAGGGAGGAGAGAGAGAGAGAGGGAAGGGGAGGAGTGAGCTGAGACACGTACACACCTGCATGGTTCTGGAACAGGGGGCGGTGGGGAGGGGGGCATGCCAGATGGAAGGGGCAGGACAGGAGGTGTTTGGGTGGCTGCAACAGAGCTGCGTGGCTGGAGCTGTGAGGAGGGCAGAGGGGAGTCTGGTGCTCCAGCCAGCCAGCCGCAGGGGCCAGAGCACACAGGGCCGCGGCAGGAGCTTGGCCCACACTCAGGACTGTTCGAATCTAGGCTAATCCCTTCCTGGGGGCAGCTGTTTCTGCCCGGTGGGCCCTCACCAAACCCAAGAGAAAACCTAGACACTCAGGTTGTTAAGGGGACACGGAAAATAAGGAGAAGACGAGCCAGCGTGTGAGCGGTCGTTTGCCGTCTGCCATTCGCAATGCTCCTTCACACAGGCTCTTTCATTTGGTCCTGAGCACTGTCCCCATGTGCAGATGAGGAAACTGAGGCTCAGTTAAGGAGCCAATAGACTCCTAATAGTGAGAGGAGGAAACAGATATGAGTCTACACTTTCCTAATTCCCAAATTGCATTCCCCTATCCTTGGCCGTTCTGCCAGACAGGAATTTAAGCAGGGTAAACTAGGGAGGGTTTCCCCAAGGATGGGAGTTTTAATCTGGTTTTGGAAAGCAGAAAGGAACAGGAATCAGATGGTGGGGAAAGGGGGGGAAGGAAAGTCCAGGTGCAGGATCTAGGGCAGGGGAGGCTCTGCGGGTATAGTCAGCAGCTGCATTTCCTTGGGCATCTACTATGTGCCTAGTCATTGCTAGCACCTAAGGTATGTCATCTGTTTTACTCCTCAGATGGCCCGTGATGTGGGCACGATCCCGGCTGGTCAGTGGTGGGGCCAGGATCAGCCCCAGGTTGGCCTGTTTGTGGAACCCAAGGGTTTAACTGCCCCACCCCAGATGGGACTTGTGCTGTGTGGGGAAGGGGAGCACAGCCAGTGAGGAGGTATTGTCCGTACCTCTGCCATTTCCCTGCAAGTTTGCAATAAAGCTAATGAATTCAGAAAGGCTTTGGATGGGTATTTAAAGAACCACTGAGGAAGCCAAACTTTGCACTTGAATGAGAGACATAACCAGGTGGACAGAGGAGCCCAGCTGCAGGAGGAAGAGTCCTGTGGCCGAGGGCCACCAGTGGCTCCAGACTGCCCAGGGCCCCAGCCAGCGACATTCGGTTCTCCCAGGGGACAAGGGTGCCCCACGTCTGCTTTCTTGTGAACTCCTAACCTCCCTAAGGTCATATTCCTGCTGCATCAAAGGTCCAGCCTCCTCTTGCCCCTGGATTCCATCTTCTGCTCTCTATTCTCCCTCCCTCCACGCTATCATCTTCATCCCACTCACAAAGTGAGCTCTGACCTCCCATGTGAAAAACAAGGCAAGGCAAGGCAAGGACAGGAAAGGAACCAGAAGCCCTCCCTCAACCCCAGCCCCTCCCCCCACACACACTCTCTGCAGCATCCTCCGCTCCCTCCTTTGCCTTAAGCAAGCTGACCGCACAGTTCTCTCCACCTCCTGACCCGGCACCTTTCACACCTCACCGACTGCTGCTTTCTGACTTGTCAGGTCACCAGTGACCTCCATGTTGCTACACCTCATGACCCCTTTTAGAACCACTGAGAGGTATATGACAGGAGGAGCCCCAGCCCCTCCTCTGGAACCACTGACTCCATGCTTTCCCTCCCAACCCTTTGGCTCACCTGTCTCCGTCTCCTTTGCTGAACCCTCTACCCTGTCCCTCGGGCTCAGGCCAGCTTTCCCTGTTCTTTCCTGTGTGGAGCTTGTCAATTCCAGGGGCTATTTTTAATAGCTTTATGAGGTATAATTGACATATGATAGACTGAGCATATTTAAGGTGACATATTTAAAGACATAATTAAAGTGATAATTTGATAAGTTTGACATGTGTACACATACATTCGTGAAACCATCCCCACAATCAAGATCATGAAAATATTCGTCATTCCCCAGACTTTCCTCCCCTTCTCTGTCATCACCCCTGAAAGCCCCTCCCCTCTCCTCAGGCAACCACTGATCTGCTTTCTGTCACCATCGATAGATTAGCTTACATTTTCTGGAATGTTATGTCGATGGAGCTAAACAAGACGAACTCTTTTTTGCTCGGTTTCTTTCACTTAGCACTATTCCTTTTAGATTCATTTGTATGTGTGCGTGTGTGTGTGTCTCAAGGGTTCATTCATTTTTATAATGGAGCACTATTCTATTGTACGAATATACAATTTGTTTATTTTCTTGTTGATAAATATTTGTGTTGTTTCCAGCTTTTGGATATTATAAACTGCTATGAACATTGTATATGCAAGACATGTGGTTTCATGTGGGTAAATACCTGAGAAGGGAATGGCTGAGTCTTACAGTAAGTGTAATTTTTACTTTTTAAAAAACTGCCCAACTTTTTTCCAAAGTGCTGATAACATTTTACCTCCCAGTCAGCGATGTATGAGAGTTCCGGTTCCTTCAGATCCTCACCAATGCTTGGAAAGGTCAGTCTTTTAAACCTTAGGTTAGCAGTATTGGGATCTGACTGTGGTTTTAATTTGCATTTCTCTAACCACTAATGATACTGAGTATTTTTCACTTGCTTATTTTCCATCTGTATATGCCCTTTGGTGAAGTGTGTTCAAATCTTTTGCTCATTTTTTAAATCAAGTTGTTCATTTTCTTATTATTAAATTCTTTAAATATTCTACGTGTAACTGTTTTATCACATTTGCAAATATTTTCTCCCAGTCTGTGGCTTATTTCTTCATCCTCTTAAGAGTACTTTTTGAAGAGCGTAAGTTTTAGATTTTTATAAAGTCCCATTTATCAATTTTTCACTTACGAATTATGTTTTGGGTGTTTTTGATGTTCTATCTAAAAATCTTTTAGATAATATAGTCAATTAGCTTAATTTCATGTTACAAATATTTTTTCCTATGATTTTCTCTAAAAGTTTAGAGTTTTAGGTTTTACATTTAGGTTTATAATTCATTTGAAGTTAATGTTTGTATGTGGATTAAATTTCAAATTTTTTGCCTATAGATTTCAACAGTTTCTGCCTCATTTGTTTGAAAATACTATCTTTAATGACTTGCCTTTGCACTTTTGTCAAAAATTAAGTGTTCATGGATGTGTGAATTTATCTCTGGATTCTACTGTGTTCTATGGGTCTATTTGTCTGTCTTGATGGCAATACTACATTGTCTTCATTATAGCAGTTTTACAATAAGTCTTGAAATCAGGTAGTGTTAGTTCTCTGCCTTTGTCCTTTTTCTCTGAATTGTTTTGCCTCTCCTAGGTCTTCTGAATTTTTACATGAATCTGAGGATCAGATTGTAAATGTTTACAAAAATAATGGCTTCTGGGATGTTGATTGGGTGGAGCTGAATCTAAAAATCAATGTGGGGAGAATTTATATCTTAATATTGATTAATATCATGATCATGGTGCAACTATATTTCTTTGGTCTCCTGTAATTTCTCTCAGCAACATTTTACAGTTTTCAGGGACAGATCTTACACATTTTCTGCCAGATTCATTCCTAAGTCCTTTACACTTGTGATGCTATTGTAAAGGTTATTGTTTCATTAATTTCAATTTTGATGGTCCATTGTTAGTATATAGAAATAGAATTGATTTTTACATGTTAATTTTCTATCATGCAACCATGCTAAATGCACTTACTATTTCTAGTAGATTTTTTTATAGATTCCATCAAATTTTCTATGTAGATAATCATATCACCTGCCCAAAAAGGCAGTTTTATTTTTTTGTTACAAATCTGAGAGCTTCCTTCTTTCTTTCTTTCCTTCCTTCCTTCCTTCCTTTTTCTTTTTTTCTTGTACTATTGTACTGGCTGGAACTTCCAGTACATTTGTTGAATAGAAGGGGTGAGTGTGGATATCCTTATTTTGTGTCTTGATCTTAGTGGAAAAGCGTTCAGTTACTCTCCATTACGTATGATGTTAGCTCTAGATTGTCATTGATGACTTTGATCAGGCTGAGGAAGTTCCCCTTGATGCCTGATTTGCTGAGACTTTTCATTAGGAATTGATGTTAGATTTTGTGAGATGCTTTGTTTGCATCTATTGAGTTTGTCATATGGCCTTTCCTTTATAATTTGTTAATTTAATTTCTTTGATTGATTTTGAATGTTAAACCAATCATGTATTCATGGGATAACCCCCACTGGGTCATGATGCATTATCTTTTTTAATATGTAGCTGGATTTTATTTGCTAAAATACGATTAATGGAGAAGTTTTACTTCTATGTTTTTTAGGGGTATTAGTCTGTAGTTTTCCATTCTTGTGATGTCTTTGTCAGGTTTTGGTATCAGGATATTACTGGCCTCATAGAATAAGCTGGGAGGTATTATTTTTAGAATCGTAGAATTGGTATTATCTGTGTAGAATTTATTTATTTATTTTTCCTTAAATGTTTGGTAGGATTCACTGGGGAAGCTATTTAGCCCTGGAGTTTTCTATATGGGAAGATTTGTAACTATAAATTCAATTTATTCAAGAGATTTTAGAAATATTCATATTATATTTTCTTGAGTGAGCTTTGGTAGTTTGGGTCTTTCAAGGAATTTGACCATTTCATCTAAGTTGCCAAAAGTATTGTCATAATATTGTCACTAATATTCCCTTATTATCCTTTTAATATCTACATAGTATGTATTGGTATTATCTCTCTCATTATTGATATTAGTAATTTGTGGTTTCTCTTTTTTTAAACTGATCACTCCAGCTATATATTTATCATGTTATTTTCTCAAAGCATCAGTTTTCAGTTTCATGATCTTCTCTATAGTTTTCCTGTTTTTGATTTCCTAAAATCAGCTCTCATCTTTATTATTTACCTTTTTCTTCTTACTTTTGGGTTACCATCCTATTTTTTTTCTAGTTTCTTAAGGCAAATATGAGACCTCTTTTTTCCTTAATATAAGCATTTAGTACCATACATTTCCTCCTAATTTTTGCTTTAGTCATATTCGTAAATTTTTATATGTTATAGTTTCATTTTTATTCAGGTTTAAATACTTCCTTGGGACCCTTTTGGCTTCCATGTCCTGAGTCACTTTGTTTTGTGAGTAGAGCTGAGAGAGTAACCGTTCATGAGATTGTGGGCCATCTCTCACTTTCTAGTGAGTGAAGTCTAGAGACCTACTGATCTCTAGATCATTTTCCCACTGATCGCATGAAGGACTCCCAATGACCCCTCCAGCTCCACTTCCTCTGATTAGGCTCAATTTAATTGCCTTATTTCTTTGGTAAAAAGCCACATCCTCACCCCCCATCCCTTCACCTAAGAGCTAGGTACATCATTCATGATCAAGGTCAAGGCAGACCTAGATGCCCCACCTCCTGACACTCAGCGGAGAGCCCTTTAACCCATGTGTGGTTTGCCCAATACAGTTTATTTCCCTTGTGCCAAGCACAGTGCTAGTCACCTCATGCGTATTATCTCATTTAATCTTTATAACAGCTCTGTGAAATAGACACAGTACTCACAGCCATTTTATAGATGTATACATCAAGGCTCAGAGATGTGATGTCTCCTGCTCCAGGTTCCACCCGAGGAAGTGGAAAAGTGGGTTCAAACTGGGTTTGATCCAAAGCTGCGCATCACCACTAGGCAGTTCTGTGTCTCCTTCCGCTTTCCATTGCCAGCTCTGCCCTCTTCCTGACTCAGGGTATGCAGACACAGCCTTGGGGACTTAGAAGCAGAGCAGCAGAAGAGAAAGACCTAGAGGCTGGGTGGAGGGTGAGGGAGAGCAAAAGAGAGATGCTTTCTAATTATGAAAAAAGCTTTTGACCTTTTCATGTTCATTCAACTAAGTCAAAAGGGGTTGAACTTTGGTGCACTGTCTTTAAGTATAAATGCCGATTAATGAGGAAAAATTTGCTTTGCTAAGCTTGGAAAACATGGAGCCCAAATTGAGCATGATATTAAGTCTGATAATGCCAACTCACAGGGCTAGAGCTGGAACCAGAGCATGGGTCCCTTGTGGATTCCCGACCGTGTCCTCAGACCTGAGAGGGAGGGAGCAGAGGCCTTGCTGCATTAAAGGCGAAACCCAGGGGAAAGGCCTAGGGAATCTGGACAGGACCCTAAGTAATCCACCCTCTTTTCTCTGAAGACCAGACAGCTCATGGCCTTGTCAATCTCAGCAAAGCTTAGGATAGAGATGTTCAGGGCCAATTCCTGCTGGGTTCTTTGCGCTCCTCAGAGACTGTGGAACAGAACTCAGGCACCTCATGTGCGGCCGGGGTCAGCTGGGACTCAAAAAGGCAGAGTGGGGAGAAGGAGAAGGTGCCTTCACCTCGGCTGTGCAACTGCAGTAACCGCTTCTTCAAATCCCACCAGCTCTGAAACCCTGGCCAAGGTGTCTCCTCTCTCTGAGCCTCAATTTCCACGTCTTTATAATGGGACTCGCCTCTCCTATTGTGAAGGGTAATGGTTAGGATTAAGTGAGACAATACATGTAAAGGTTTGGTGTCTGGTTCATCAATTCAGTTATTCAATAAATATTTAGGATGCCAACCAATGACCCGGCCTGGGGAACTATCAGGCAGAAGCAGGCCTGGAAGGCCACTGGGCCATAGACTTGCCAATATCCACGAGTGCAGGCCAAAGCCAGATAAAGTCACCAAGGAGCTTGTGGGTCAGTGGCCCGAAAATTGACTGGGCAAAGTATGAGCCTGACTCTGCCCCTAACCTGCTGTGCAACCTTGGGCAGTTCATGCAGCCTCTCGGAGCGTCAGAATCCTTTTCTGTGTGAAGGGTGAGAGTCACAGCCTGAGAAAGCTGGGGTTTCTGAGGACGTGCTCGGCCTGGACAAATGCTGTATCTTTCAGAATCTATGGTTCTAGATGCATCACTATCATGGATCTGTCAGTGCATTTGAGAGTTTTCGGAGGACAGGAGCAGTGATGAGACTCTACTCAACGTGGACTCCTCCCTATCAGAAGTTTCCCTACAAGGAAGGGACCGGATTCCATGAGATGAAGGTAGATGCCTCGATGCTTGCCCTGCGTGGACAGGCTTACAGGTAAGACCGAGCTCGTGTCAGGTCTGGGCTGTGTGAATTAGGCAGGTCACTTTCCTTCGCTGAGCCTCAATCTTTTCATCTGTGATATGGGAATAATTACACCTCTCTGGGTTGCAAAAGTATGTGAAAACTCAGAATACGACCTACCCAAGGCCTTGGTTCAGCTTTTGTGTCCTTCCTGAAGTCACCTGAGAGGGCTAGCAGTTTCTCTATCCTTTAAGACCATGTTCTGGTACCCAGGACAGCCTGGGATTACAGAGCCTTCCTGGGGGGCCCTTCTGATGCCACCTCACCCTGTTAGTGTGAAGAAACCTTCTTTCAACAACCTCTGTGACACTGTTCTGTTGATAATGCCCAAATCCCACACACCCATGATTTTGCCTGCTATCAGACCCTTGAACCACGGTCACACGGACGCTTGCTCTGAGCTCTGGTGCTTTGCTGCTTTATCACTGATAGGCCCAGCAGTGCTGCAAGGTGGACCTGATGCCCCACTTCCAGATGGGAACTTTGGGCCCAGCGAGGAGAGTAGAACCAGGTCAGGGCACTTCCCGCTGGACTCAGAAGCTGCACCTTCCCTGCGCCCACTGTCATTTTACCCACTGCTCTGGGTCTGTCCCTGCATGGATCACCAATGTCGCTGGCACTCCTCCAAGTGCGCTCCGTGGGCTGACACCTTCAATCCTCACAGCACCCTCTGGGGAGGAGCCATCAGGATCTATAGAAGAGGAGTCACCCAGCACTGACCACCAGGCGCAACGCACTGCCTCACTATGATGCCCGCACTCCTAACCCTGACCTTCAGGAACACTTTTGCTGTGTCCTCTACTCGGAGCGACTTCCTCCCGTCCTTCCTCTACACCAGTTCCATTGGGAAAACGACGGTCTTGGTTCAAGAGCCGAATCAAGTGCCACCTGCTCTGGGAAGCCTTCCTTGACCTCCCCTTCAAGAGCACCCCATCCGGGCAGAGTCCCCAGAGTGTGGTCCATGGCGGCCTCAATCAGACCTGGTGAAGGCTTGTGCTGCCCCAGGGAGACCAACCCCTGGTTGACTATCCCTCAAACCCAATAGTCTCTGGGTGACCGTGGTCAAATCATTTGCCTCTGTGAAGGGGGAACAGAAATCCCAAGCTGCCATGAAGTCAGGTGGGGTGGGGACAAGTGACCTCCTAAGATTCCTCCTAATGAAAAATATATAATTTTATTCATTCTGCAAAGACACTTAAATGCCCTGACCACTGGCCCCTCTCTACCCCCAATCTTCTTTTATTTTATTCACAGCCCTTCGCATCGCCTGAGGCTGCATATTCAGATGTTAATTTGTTTATTTCCTTTTTCCTGCACTAGACAGTTAGTTCCCCCAGGGCTGGGAACTGGATCTCTCCTCTTCACCAGATCCTTTCCTAGAAGATGCCTGCACACAGCAGGTGCTCAAATGTGCTTGCGGAATGAGAGTGAACTGATTAGCGATGGCATGGTTCGTGGCCTGGGATCTGGAGTCAAGCAGATCTGGGTTCAAGCCTCGGATTTTCTCCTAAGTGCCCACGTGTCCCTGAGCAAGTGACTTCTGTTCCGTGAGTCTGTGTCTTCCCGTGCCTCATGGAGGCATCAATAATAGTTCTGCCGCGTAAGATGTGCTGGCACTAGCATGAGACGGGCTTCTAGAGTGCCGAGCACAGAGACTGCAGCGCGGTGAGCTCCCGGTAAACGCTCTCCGCATAGCCAAATGCAAGCTGTACGCATGAGCTCCGAGCTGCGGGACTCGAGGCAAGTGGCTTTCCTCGGAGCCTCAGTTTCCTTATTTGTAAAATGGTTAACACCTATCCCAGAAGGTGGCGTGGAGGCTCTGTAAGATGACGATGGTAGGTAAACTGATACGTGCTCCCTGTGTGCTCAGCCCTCTTTATCCAAATAAATGCCTTTCATCCTTGTTACAGTCCTAGGACGTAAGTGCTAATATTATCACCATTTTACACTGAGAAATCGAGGCCTACGGCAGGGAAGCGACTGGCTCTGGGGCACCAGTGAGCGGTGCACCCCGCACACGGGCGAGCACACAGTAAAAAGGCCGGCAGGGGTGCCCGTCTGCGGCTGTCAGCGGGCGCTCGGCCCTCAGTCTGCGGCTCAGCCAGGCACATCTCTTCTGAGCTGCTTTGTGTCCCGCTCTGAGGCAGCTCGAGTTTTCTCCAGTCCCGGCTCCTCAATCATTCCTTTGTTTTTAGAAAGAGGTGGACACTGTGGTCAAGGAGGTGGGGCAGCCCCGGAGGAGACAGATAGGTGGAGATTTAAGATGATGGGAAAAGTGGGAACAATGCTTGGATCGATAAGAGAATCAGGAGGGAAACAGCAGCGCTTTTCTGTATGTATTTATTTATTGGAACTCTAATGGATTTTCAAGTCTTCGTGAGACTTCTGGTTGAGTGAAACCAGCTCCGTGGCTGTGAGAGCCTTGTCTTGGGCCAGGAGGTGGGGAGGTGCCGCAGAGCAGGTTTGGCCCACACCAGGCAGGAAGGGGGCAAAAAATACAGAGGAGGGAGTCCAGGGCCTGTCCGCGTGAAGTGCACGTGGGGGAAGGCAGAGGGGGCTGCATCAGACACCAGCCAGAATTGACTCATGGATGTGTTGTCACACTGACAAGGTTATGCGAATGTCCTTGGGGTTCCTGATCGTGGGGTAACTTGTTCCACTGTCACGATACGAGGGACTCGCAAAGCAGGCAAGTGTGGGCACACTTACATCTGCCCTGACCTTTGTGCTTAGTTAACAAAGAGCTTCATCCGAGTTAGTCGCTTGCTCGTGGGAAGCAGGGTCCACAATGCCAGGTATCCAGGGGACCCTCCCAGGGCCTTGTGGCCAGGTTCTCCTGGGGCAGAGAGGAGAAAGCAGAGGGTGGGGAGTGGTGCCAGGGAGAGACAGCCAGGAAAACGCTGATCGTACTCCATTAGCCAGTATGAAGAACCTGTGTGTGTGTGTGACCAGAGAGAGAGAGAATGCCTCCCTCACCTCTCAGACTGTACACACGCACACGCAAGCATGTGCACACAGACACACACACATGTACACACAAGCACACATGTTCACATATGCACACGTCTATACCCTCACACACATTTACACACTCAGACATAAGCACATCGCATTGCTCTTCTTCATGAAACGTGTCTCATTCCAAGTCAACATTTGTGTGACTCTCAGATAATTTACATTCGTCCGCCTAGACTGTGAGCTGCCTTGGGAAAGCAGGGATGGCTGGGGGACAGTGGGGGGGGGGGGACTGCTCACCATTGAGTTCCCACAGCTGTGGTTCAAACGTTGCTTCTAAATTTAAGATAATAATAAAAATAATCCATAAAAATTAAGGGATAAGCATAATGAGGCTCCCATGTGACTTGTGAGAGTTGGGCTGGTGCTCACATACTGATCCTGAGAGCGAGAGAGGAGCGTGGTGCTTCCTTCGAGACAGGGGCAGACGCTGAGACAGGGGCAGAGGCTGAGGCAGGGGCAAGGCTGAGATGGGGTGGAGGCTGAGACGGGGTGGAGGCGAGGCAGGGGTGGAGGCTGAGGTGGGGGTGGAGGCTGAGACAGGGGAGGCTGGAGGGCGAGGGTCTGGAGGCTGAGGGGGGCAGAGGCTGAGACAGGTGGGGCTGGCTGGAGGCTGAGGCAGGGGTGGAGGCTGAGGCAGGGGCAGACGCTGAGACAGGAGCAGAGGCTGAGGTGGGGCTGGAGGCTGAGGCGGGGCAGGAGGCTGAGGTGGGGGCAGAGGCTGAGACAGGAGCAGAGGCTGAGGTGGGGCGGGAGGCTGAGGCGGGGTGGAGGCTGAGGCGGTGGAGGCTGAGGCAGGGCTGGAGGCTGAGGTGGTGGAGGCTGAGGCGGGGTGGAGGCTGAGGCAGGGGCAAAGGCTGAGACAGGGGCAGAGGCTGAGGTGGGAGCAAAGGCTGAGGCGGGGCAGGTGAGGCAGGGGTGGAGGCTGAGGTGGGGTGGAGGCTGAGGCAGGGGTGGAGGCGGAGGCGGGGGTGGAGGCTGAGGCAGGGGCAGACGCTGAGACAGGAGCAGAGGCTGAGGCGGGGCTGGAGGCTGAGGCGGGGCGGGAGGCTGAGGTGGGGGCAGAGGCTGAGGTGGGGCGGGAGGCTGAGGCGGGGCTGGAGGCTGAGGCGGGGCGGGAGGCTGAGGTGGGGGCAGAGGCTGAGGTGGGGCGGGAGGCTGAGCGAGGTGGTTCTACGAAGCCACGGCATGGTCTGGCAGAAGCCTCCAACCAAGCAGGATGCCTCAGCTTGCCATCAAGGCCTTCGCTGCCTCCTCTCAGAAGCATTTTCTGCCGCCCGCCCCACCCAGATCCCACACCTTCTCTGAATGTGCTTCACTCTTCTTCAGGGTTAGCTTAATTCACAGAAAATTTCATTTCTGGAACACAACCTCTAGGATGACAATTCTCAAAAACTGCAGAGATTAACGTGCCAAATAATATATCACCAATAATTGTCAGCAGCGAACAATTCGATGCATGTGTCTTTGAGCACGTATGTTAGTGTGTTTGTTCACCTACTCAGCAACTACTGATTGGCATGTGCTCTGTGCTGGGGAGTAAGGTACTGAAATCTAGGAGTGAGGAAAGTTCATTTCCCTGACAAGGCCACGGATCTGGTAGAGGCAGCAAAAAACAGCAGAGCAGTGAAGAAGAGCATGCTGGATTGCCTACCCTTCCTGTGCCCTGGGGCTGCCCCTGCAGACCTGTTGCTGCCCCTCTGCCCCTCCTGAGCAATGCC
The DNA here is from genome assembly GCA_003508835.1 of Eonycteris spelaea. NCBI lineage: Eukaryota > Metazoa > Chordata > Mammalia > Chiroptera > Pteropodidae > Eonycteris > Eonycteris spelaea. The sequence continues at coordinate 12,114,056 of PUFA01000006.1, forward strand.
GGGCATCACACCAGCCTTCCCCTTCACCTCCGATTCAGACACAGCCCCGCAGTCCCCCATAACCCTCCACCTATGTCACAGATCCAGACTCACTCGTGCCTACCCACGTGTCCAGCTGCCCCACAACCCCAGAAAGGAGAAAGCCCCCACTCAGGCCTCCTAGTCCAGCAGTTGTGGCTGGAGTGATGAGAGGCACCACCTCCTGCCCTCCTCAGAAGGGGAATGGTCACAATATGAGCACGAACCTCTGGCTGTGATGGCGATTTCACACCCTGCCTCTCCCCAAATAGCATCTACTACTTTAAACAAAGAAAAATAGACACAGCTAAAGCAAGCCAGAAAAATCAATACCGAATAAAAGTTAACACACAAGCAAATACATTATCACAGAAGATCCTGAGATGGTGTCCAGAAATGGGTCCAGCTGTGCACCAAGGAGCCGTGAATCCTGGTAGAGGTGGGGCCTTGAGTGGGGGTCGGGGGTGGGACAAAGGCAGGGGCTCCACCCACCCCACCTTTGACCTGACATTTCCCTGAAATCTGAGGCAGCAGTAGAAGGAGCTGGCCTAACAGCCCATGTGTTCTTGAGCAAGTCATGCTATGTGTTCGTTCATCTACCCAATAAATATTTGTTGAGCATCTACTGCGTGGCAGGGCAGCACAGCACAGTGGTCAGGAGTGCACACGCTGAAATCCGGCTGTCTAGTCAACCTCTCTCTGCCACCGCCAGCCGTGTGTCCTGGGACGACCCACTTAGACTCTCAAGGCCTCGGTTTTATTGTCTGCAGAATTGGATAATACTATTATTTATCCCACAGTGTTTTGGTAAGGATGAAGGTAGAGAGTCCATGCAAAGTGCTTGCATCGATTCCTGGCACAGGTAAGTTCTCGATAAATGTTAACGAATGCCAGTATTATATTATATTGGTGCTACACTGAATAAGACAGATACAGTCCTGCCTCATGGAACACATCAGTGAAGTATGGTCTCCTATTAACTCCATTTAATAGATGAAGAAGCTATGGTTCAGAAGTAAAGTGACTCGCCCGAGGTCACCCAGTTAGTCACTGACCGAACAGGGATCTCTCTGAATCCGTTACAGCTGTGGTTGGCTACCAGTAGCAGAGAATCTGGCCAATTGTAGCTTAAACAAATACAGGTTTATTTTCTCACCTGAAATGAGGTCCCAGAGGGCAACTGCTGGTGCTGGGCGTTTGTGACGTCATCAGAACTCAGGTGTTTTCTTTCTGATTTTCTGCTCTGCTATTCTCAGCATGTATGGCTTCATCATGATCAGAAAATAGCTACCAGAGCTCCAGGCATCTTATCTGGGGACCAGCCAGGAAGAAGGAGGGAAAGGGGCATAGACTTTTCCCAGCCAAGTCTATTCTTTTTCATCAGGAATGCAAATTCTTCCCAGAGGCCACCCTTGGGAGACTTCTGCTCACATCTCATTGGTCAAAACTAGGTCATATAGTAGTAACCCCTGGACCAATCACTAACTTAAATCGATTCGAATTGTTTCTGGCACTTGGTTCCTATCTTCTGTGAGAACAGGAGAAGAACAGAGAGGGAGCGGGTAGATGTCGGTGAGTGACCTGTGGTATCAGACACACAGTCTAACCACCAGGACACACTGCCCTCCAACACTCTGCCAGTCTGATGTTCTTTACCTTTCAGTCAACGAGCACTGAAGCCCTGAGAAGGCCAGGCCTTAAACCTAGGGCTGCAGAGGTGAGTGAGACCTGCCTCTGGCCTCAGGCTGCCCACAGTCTAATGGGGAGGCAGATAGAGAAATGGGCCGTTCCGTTCTAGGTGGTGAGTTGTCCAGTGAGGAGGGGCACATGGGGCTGTGGGAGCACAGCGGAAGCTCCCTCTCAGATGGGAGCAGTCAGGGCGGGCCTCCCTGAGAGGAGGCATCTCTGTGGAAACCTGGGGCACAGGGGAAGGTGGTCTGTGAAGGGGACGGGGCTCCTGAGGCAGAGGGAAGAGCTTGTGCAAAGGCCCAGGAAACAGCAAGGGTCAGAGACAACATTAGCGGACCAGCAAGTGCCTCTTTGTGTTCCAGGCAGGTAATTGGAGCCGGAAGGTGACAAAAGACTGAGAGGATGGAGGAGGCAATGGGGGCCAGACCCTAAGGGACCTCAGGACCCAAGAGGGAGGAGAGATTTGACCTTGACCCTGAGTGCAGTGGGGGCCCTGGGGAACAGGAAGCCCTGAAGGGATTCAGTGAGATGCGTGTTTTAGAAAGATGATTGTGCTGTGAGTGTGGTGGGCTGGGGGAGGGGGTGCCTGAGGGGAGTGTGGTGGGCTGGGGAGGGGGTGCCTGAGGGGAGTAGGGAGGGAGGGTGGGTGGGCTGGTGGGAGGGGGTGGTGGGAAGGAGGTGGAGCTAGGACCAGGTGGGAGGCTCTGTGTTACTCTTCACAGCCATCTCTGGTCCTCAGGTGAAAGTACTGGATTGAAGAAAAGCCCCCTTTGGGAGGACACTAGGAGGTGGCAGATGAGAGGTGGGCTGGTGATCACTCAGATGTTGGTGAAGACGAGGTGGTGGGTCTGGACCACCAGACGTGAAGCCTGGCTGGCTGAGTGGCACTTCCTGATGAGTAGAAATATTTAGAGACCCTGTATTCCTCTTGTTTTCATACCCCTTTCTCCAAATCTTTATATCATAGTTTAATAATCATTTGAAAAACTACCTGAGAGATGCAACCCTGGGAGAATAATATCAGCTGACATTCATGGGGCACTGAAAGGAGCCAGTCACATGGATTACCTCATCTCAGGCTCACCACAACCCTGTGAGGTAGGCGCTATCACCATCCCCAGTGTACGGACCAGGAAGCCAAAGCATGAAGATGCTGCAAGTCACCAGCCCAAGGTCATGCATGCTTCTCGTAAATCAAGGGCCCATCTCCTCACACCCACAGCTCCTCCTCACAGCTGCTGAAAGGCCCTCCGTGAGGATCTAGTTCTTCTCTTACTGTGCAGAAGGGGAAACTGAGGCTCAGAGAGGGCAGGCAACCTCTCTACCATCACATAGCACTTAGCGGTTGAGCCAGGCTTCCTCATCCCTGACCAAGGTTTCTCCACCTGTGGGCCACTCTGGCCATCTTCTTTTCAGGCACTGGCAGGGAGGTGACCCAGAGGCTGAAGGTGGCCAGACAGAAGGAGGCCCAGGCAGATCCGGGGCATCATGAAGACGGGCTGTGCCCACAGCAGCTGACAAACCACCCAGGAGCCCTGAGCTCCCTCCCTCCTCCACCCACACGCCACAGAGAAATACATGCTTTGAAAATGAAAGTCGGCTTGAAGTAAACAGATTAGTAGTGGTTATTGCTAGCACTTTATTAATTAACTGTCGTAAATACATTGAAACCTGGGCATTTAATTTAGATTTATAGGGATAATGTAAATGTATAAGGTCAGTTACTCTGCATTAAGTACAGAAAATGCCAGTTGACTTTCACAGACCATATTTTTCGAAGCATCACAAAAGAAAACTATGTATAATTTAATTACCCGGGCATGAAGTGTAAGAGCTGGCATGGAATTTAGGGTAGTGGTGTTGGTGGGTGCCTCGCTTCAGGAGCCAGTCTGTTATCGTGGGGCTGGCAATTTCATCTTCTCCTTGTTAGTCTTCCAAATAAAACCAGGTACCACGCTGCAAACGAGACACACACATTATGCTTTAAGACTCTGTTTGGGCCATTTCTACAAGCAGCTTGTGAGCTGACGGTGGGGAGTGTGGTGGGAGCACTTAGATTGGGAGTCGGGAGCCCTGGGTTCTCATTCCGCTCTTGGTGCTCTCTGGCCAGTGACCTTGGGGTGCTTATCTCAGTTTTGTGCACTTTTATCTCCAGAGCTTGGAACCTGGAGGGGCAGGGCCGGTGGCCTGGACGCCCTGCTGGCTCTGATGTTTGATGAATTGGGGGATTTCGTCCCACTTCTGGGTGGGGCATTGGATGCGGTGTCATAACTCCCCAATCTCTCTATCTCTCTGTCTCTGTCTTTCCTTATATACTCCATAGTCCTGAGACTTCGCTTTCATGATTCTGAAGGGGCTGCCTCTGCAAGCTGGCAGGTGGACACGGCGACAGGCCAGCCTCCCTCCGGGAGGGGGCCAGAGTGGGTCAAGCCAAGCCATAGGGCACGCTGTTCAAAAAATGAGGTGGTTTGCAACGTTCAGAGAGGCCCCCAAGGGTCGTGCCTCATTCTTAGGCTGTGTCCCTCCTCCCCACCAACGTCTCCGTTTTCCCTCAGGAGACAGTGAGCTTGTGAGTTCAATTTATGCTTCAATCTCACAACCCGTAGATTAAATTTTAGATCTGATTTTCATTTGTATCTGCCTCTGGCCACAAAACAGAAAAGTTTCCTGAGGGCAATCTTGGAAGATCTCTTGTTTTCTGGCCAGGCTTCGAATGGAGAGTGTAAACGTCTGGCTTGTCATTTTCTTTCTGCAAACCCTGCAGTCCTGTCCTAAGTAACCATCACCCTCCTCATTCTTTATAACAGTCCTGATTACGACCTCAGAGCTCAGGTGCAGCAGTCGCCGGGTCTGACAAAGCCCAGTGTTCAAAGGGCACTTTGTCCCAGGCAACCGACCATTTCAGTGACTGACTGTCCCTGCCTGCCATGGAGTACAAAGGTTCCACTTTCTCCTGGCACCTCATCAAGGCAGACAGCCCGGCCCCAAACCCTTCAGTGAGGACTTGTTTCCTGCTGTCGCTGTTGATAGCCAATGCTGTATCATTCAGGGCTCATTTAGAAAAAGCAGAAACTCTGCTAGGAATTGCAAACAATGGGGATTTAAAGTGGGGAGCTGATTATAAAGTGTCCAAAGGGCTGAGAGAGCAGAAAGGGGAGATGAGGAGATCTAGGGCTGGGGGGGAAGGGAGGAGGAGGTGCTACAGAGCAGGACCGTACTTCCTCCTGGGGGACCTTGCTGCTGTCCCTGCTTCTGTTGTCACTATTGACCCCACTGCTGCCAGAGCCACCAAAGGCAGAGGAGCTGATGGCCCCAGAAGCAGAGAGGGGGATAGAGCTTCTCCCCTTCCTATCTTAAGTCTTAAGTCCACTACACCTTCCAATGTTCGGGGCTAACCGAGGCCAGCAGGTGGTTGGGTCCAGGAAAGGAGTTAGCCGGGCTCCGACACCACACAATGGTGTCATGGGGTAGAGTGCGCACAGCAAATGGACAGACGACCCACACGTGGTTCGGCTTCAACTTTGGTGCTAGCCAAAACAGTTTGAAACTCATCTCTGTGCCCTTAAGCATGTATTTAATCTCTCAGAGACTTACTCTACCTAAAGGTAAAATGGGATGATAACGCCCACCCCACAGAGTCTTTGTATGACGCTTCAGTAAGTGTCCAGGCCAGGGCCTGACATATAGAGGCCTGCAGTCAGTGGAGGCTGATGCGGTCAGGATCAGCCTCATCCCTAACTTACTCTTTGACCACAGGCAAGTGCCTGGGCCTCCCTGAGCTCTATTTTCTTATCTGTAAGTGAATGGGGTTGGACTAGAGGTTCCCTCCAGGCCTGATGAGCTGTATGGCTGTGAATTACCCCTTACATGAAATGGACAGGCTGGACTGGCAGGAGGGCCAGGGAGGTCTGACTGCTGGGAAGTAGCCTGGGGGGAAGAGGCGGCTTACGGAGGCTCTGGTTCTGGCAGAGCATCCGAGCTGTGCACTTCACTGGAGAATATGTTCACATGCCACCTTAATGTTCCCTATATCTCCAGGCTAATGTCGCCTCCAGCAACACCACCTTGGTCTCTATTTTCTTTGATGTGCTCCCTCTCAGCATTGCTCAGTAGACAAGAAATTGCCTAGAGCAGCATTTTTCTCCACACTGTGGTCCGGAAGGAAAGGGAGCATCCAATTAAATCCATCATGAAGATTAGATTTGTAAGCTCTGGGGCCTGTGAGGGGCCTGAGTGTCTGAGCTTTGAGAATCTTCCTGTTTGAACTGGAATTATGAGTTTAAACCCATTGGAATTCAGTTTCGGGAGCGCCGAAAATGCTGCAGAAGCCGAGGTCCCTGGGAAGTACTGCAGCTTAGTTGTTAAGAGCACAGGAATTCGTGTTCAGGAGAGAAGGGTTCAGGGTCCTGCTCTGCCACCTGCTAAATTATACCAATCGCTTAACTTCCTGAGACTCAGGTTTCTTTACAAAAGAGAATAGGACAGCGTCTGTAATCAGCACATGTGCTGTTTCGGCCCATCCAGTAACCCTTTCTCCTTTTGCTTTCAACACTCATCGCTCCCACCATCCTTCCTTCAGGAAACTAAGCCTCTTGCACACACCTTCCCTGCCTGGATATTTTGGCTGGATCATTAATTAGTAACCTTACCCCACCCATCTCCTTAGAGACAGGTACAAGCCTCACTGGTGCAGAGGGGGCTGGAAAAGGACAGAGGGGGTATGGGGAAAAAAAAACAGCCAGAGAGGACCAGAAGAATAGTCCCCCAAAAGCTAACGGTTTACTTCAGAAAACTCTTTAGAATCTTTTCGTTTCTTTATATTTTGGTATCCATTGGATTTTTCACAGGAGCAAATCATTTGTTTTTTTGAAGCTATTTTAAAAGGAAATCCAATAACTTCACTGCCCCCTTTCCTTGGAAATTGGGTCTCAAGATCACACTTGAGGCTCGTAGGTACAAACAGGCTGGAGTGAAAGAACAGGGTCCAGGAGCCTATAGATCCAAGTTCAGCTGTGCCTCAGCTCCTCCCCTACAGTGTGACCTCAAGGAAGACCCTCCCTGTCTGGGTCTCAGTTTCCCCAATACGCACCAGTGATCCCTAATGGGCTGCCCAACTCCAATGGCCCGGAGTCCTCTGAGGAGAAAGAAGTCACCAACACTATCACCGTAGGAGCCTGATGTTTCTAATTATGGGAGACATGACACTGAACCTATTTATATGGAGGAAAACAATCCAGACATATGTCTCTTGGAAAACACCTGGGAGCATTTGCACGATGATTAGATAATACAATGATGAGCACTGATAATTAACGTCTGCTGGGATATGAGAGGAAAGCAAGGGCCAGGTGTTGCCACAGCAGTTTGAGAGGGGAAGGAAAGGATCTAGACGCAGAGATGAGGAGTCTGGCAGCTGGAAGGAGGGAAGAGAGAGGGGTTTGGAGGCTGGGTCACAATCCCCGCTGGGCCCCTACCTCAGAACGTGACCTTGATCAAGCCCCTTTACCTCTCAGAGCCCTGGTTTCGCCAGCTGTAAAATGAAAAGGTGGGACAGAAAATGTCTGTGGCCCCGTTCAAATTTGTGTCCACATCAATCCGGAGAATCTGAGGAACGGAAGTTCCAGGTTCTTAGGGCCAGGGGCCACATTCTTGTAAAGCTGTGAGCACAGGCTGAACAAAGGCTGGCCCTGCTCCTTCCTGGCTCTGCTACTCCGGACAAGCCCTTTTCCGTCTCTGCGCCTTGGTTTACTTCCCCGGAGAAAGGAAATCGTAGTAGTGATAGTGTTGGGTTTAAATCTACTGTCCTGCTACTTGTTCTCTATTTGTCCGATCCGTTTTTTGTATACCTTCTCCTTTTTCTCTGCCTTCTTTTGGAATGAATATCATTTATGGTTCTGCTGTGTCTTCTGTGTTGGCTTATTAGTTATAACTCTTTGTTTGGTTTTCTTGGTTGCTTTAGGGTTTATAGGATAGGTTGTTAACACGGCCTACCTACATGATGTTATACCATTTAACATGTAGTTTAAGAACTTAGAGAAGTAAGCCTTCCCTCCTACTGTCATGCTATTGTTGTCATACATTTTTATTTAAACATACATTATATAACCCACACTATATTATCATTTTAGTGTAAAGGATCGATGTTGTCATATATGTGTGTGAATCAACAACTTACTCAGCTATATAGCTGTGAAGTATTCCATTGTATGGATGTACCATTATCTGTTTTTCCATTTGCCTGTTGTAAGGCGTCATGGGAGTTTCTAGTTTGAAGTGATAACCATTGAAACAGCCACAGCAATCATGACGAAGCTAACCTTGCTAAGGCTTTCTGTGTGCCTCCTCTGTTCTAAGAACTCTATGTGCCTTGTCTCATTTAACCCTCACAATGATCTTGTGAAAGAGGTAGGTTCTATTATTATGCCATTTTACAGATAGGAAATCCAGATACTTGAGGCAAGGTGTCAGAGTCACAGAGCTGGTATGTGGCTGAGGAGAGCTCTGAATCTTGGCAGCCTGGCTTTCAAGGGCACACATTACTAAAACTTGGTTCATGGAACTTTATTAGAGTCACACATATTTGTTGAAAACCCTACCTTTCTGGGGCTTTACTCACATCACTTAACCAACAGAACACCTAAATGAGAGGGATCACTACTTCCACTTGACAGGTCAGAAGACCAAGGCTCGGGAGACAGAGGTGCTGCCAGGGTTTGCCCAGGGCCAGCTGGTCTTGGTGGTTCTCTTGGTTCCGGCAGGTATGACTCTAGAGCCCCCCTCTCCACTCCCAACACTATACTCTGTTGAATGCCATGGTACAGGAGCTGTTTCTCAGACTCAGAGTCTCACCCCAACAGTACCTCAGAGCCTGGAGACACCTTTGGGAAGCTGCAAACCCAAACTCTGGGTTCAGCCTGGAAGATTCTCAAAGGCTCCAAAGTCTAGATGGGCCCTGGGTCATCTGAGCTAACTAGGCCATCACCCCCAACCCCAGTCCCTCTTTGCTTTATTAGAAATTAGATGCATTAAGCAGTGGTCCCCAATCTTTTTGGCAACAGGGACCAGGGCTCCTGTGAGAATCTAATGCCTGATGACCTGAGGTGGAGCCGAGGCAGTGATACTAGTGCTGGGGAGTGGATGCAAATATAGATGAAGTTTTGCTCCTCCCACTACTCACCTCCTGCCATGCAGCCCAGTTCCTAACAGGCCACAGACCAGTACCAGTCCATGACCAAGGGGTTGGGGACCCCTACATTAAATAATTCTGCTGACACCTTGGATCACAGCAGAACTTTGGACCTCAGAGGCCCCTGCCAAGGGCCCTTTCCAGACAAGATTTGTTAACTTATTAGCAGGGAAGCAGACACAATACTAATAATCTCTGGGCAAATGAACCATCTGTGTCAGATGCCACCAGACTTCTCTGCCTCTGGACTCCTACCACACATACCCTGCCCTTTACTATATATTTTTTTATCATCTTTTAAATGTGTTTGTTAATGCTATTTTTCAAGAAAGACGCATAAAAGCCATTTCCTTAGTTCTTGCTGACAGAATATATATTGCCTTGGGTCCCAGAAAATCAATTGACTGGGTATAAAATTATGCAGTTATATTTTCTTGACCTCAGACTTTGGTAGATATATACTGGTGCTGCCTTGAAGAAGTTCATGCCAACCTGATCTCCTTGTCATTGTAAGTTGGTCAATAAGAATTCTATGTTTAGATCTCAATTGTATCATTCAGATATGTTTTCACATTGACATAATGTTATCACTAAAAAAAAAAAAAACATTGTACACTTTCGACCTGCAGATTCAGGTTTTTAAAATTGTATAATTGTTTTCTTGCACTATTTCTTGGATTATGTTGTGCCCTTAACCTCATCGTTTGTCTGTGTATTTGACAGTCTTTGTCTCATAAGCCAGGTTGGGGGCTTGCAGTTGTTTTATTTAGTTTAAAAAAAAGAAGTGCAAATTATAACCTGCTGATGAGGAGGCACAAACTACCCACAAGAAGTGGACAGTAGCTCCCTCGGCATATGAGCTCCCACTTTAGGGAAGTGAAAACCCTAGGGTTTTTCTGATTGAAGGCCCAGTTTCGATACACTCACACGAAGCAAGTAAAGTCACAGGATTTATTATGTACAGATCCCAGAAACGGTGATGGCGGGGAAGGAGGCAGTGCAATGAGCGGGGTAAAGGGCTGTCTTCTGTCCCAGGTTGCAAGTGAGCAGGAGATAGAGAGCAAGGTAGCAGGCACCTGTTACTATCCCTCTCCTGCCCCCCTGCCATCTGATGTCTGTCCGGCTTTGACAGGGCAGGAGGGCAGGTCTGACTTGAACTCAGTCTGCAGAAATGGAGTCTCCATGTTTGCAAAACTGTCTGTTTGCCTTGAGGACCCCACTAAAAGTTGTTTTCCTCTACCTGATTATTTACAGGAGCACAGATGTGTCACAGTCACGCTCTGCCTCTTTGAACATTTCGGGTTGCATACACCCTCCCTCCTTTACTCCTCATGAGCCAGGGCCATTGCTGACATTTTGGGGAAATGCATCTAATCCTTTAAGACACCTTATGTAAAAAAAAAAAAGAAGAAGAAGAAGAAGAAGAAGAATTTCCACAGTATGAGCTATTTTCTTTCTCCTCCCCTTTTGTTTTCTTTTAAATGACAGTGTCACTTGCTTATTCTTTTCTCTCACGGAAGATCTCCAAAGAGTGATGATTCTAGGAAATCCATGAACTCCTGGGAAGTTATGTCTCCTACAAATGTACTCATTTGCAGTATGAAATATGGTTCTTTGTGTGTGTAAACCCAGGCAATTTCATGGGGCCATAAAGGTGTGGGCTTGAATTATTTTGCTGTAGAGCTGTCTGTAATTACCTGCTTCTAACTGATGCTCTTGGCTTCAGTTTCAAATTATGTCACTTGGAGACGTGCTGCAGCACATGTAGGTCTGTCAGCCTTGGCCCTTTAAGACAGACAGGGAAGGACCCCACCTGCTCCTTTCACCTCTATAGCCCCCTCAAACCCAGGCCTCTTCTCTGACTAACTCCACTTTGGGGCTTTAGTTCCACTCTGGACCTTTGCCTATGGCCTTGGTGTTGGGTCTGTGAGTCTCATTCTCCCCAATGGCCTGCTCCAGCCTCTTGAGTCCTTCTTGCCGCAGAGCCAAGCAGATGACCTGGTGGGTGAAGTGGGGCTGGATTTCGCACCATCCTCAGACTTGGGCAAGAGGCTGTGCCATTGGTCCCAAACTCTTATTAGAGGATCCTGCTCTGTCCATAGCATAAGGAATCTATGGAGCCAAAGGGTGATGGGCTCATCCAGAGGCTGCCTGACATCCAGAATATTCTAGACTACTGTTTGGTACCAGAATTCTCCACCCACTTCCTAAGCTGGTTCTGTGACCCTGTGGGGTGAGCCCCTCTGAGATGAAAAGGGAAGCTCTTCGTGGGGGTGGTGGAAAGAGTTTGAGCATGTGTGCTGGTGTGTCTACATGCATGGGAGGCCCTCATAGTGTAGGATGGACCTGGAGATAGGAAGTGAAGGGATGGGACTGGGATGGGCCAAGGAGGGTCCTCTGCGGACCTCCACATCTGGGGTGGAACCATGAGAGGCCTGAGAATATTAAATCAAACCTGGTCTACAGGTTATTATAAAGTTGTGTTTATCAAGGTAGAAAGATAAGATATATTTTGTTTACCAGTTTGTTAGTTTGAGTTATCATTTTTTTTATTGAGGTATAAAAAAATATAATGGTTCAAACATAATGGTTTGATATTTGTATATATTGTGAAATGATCACCACAAGTCTAATTAACATCCATCACCTACACCTTCATAGACAGGGCTCACCACCTCCTTTGCAAACCAGCACATCTCATAGTGGTTCTGTGGGGATGGAAACAGATCAACACACTCACCCAAGTTCTCTAGGCCCCAGGAGAGGTCCTGCCCATCCTCTGAGCCCTGGCCCTGCACCAAGAGAGAACAGGGTGCTGGGCAGAGGTTCAGGTTCAAGTCCTGGCCCTGCATTACCCAGGAGCTGCTTCTCCCTCAGGTTTCACCCTCCTCATCTATGCAATGGGGCCAATTGCTCCGACGACCCGGGCTTGGTGGGAACTCAGACATAAAGGATGCCCAAGCTTGCTGGAAGCCCTAATGCCGACCCATCCCCATGCGTCTGTGATCTGTCATCCTTGTCATTCTCCCTACTGTTTCCTCTGCAGTTTCTCTCGGAACGGAAAGCTCATCCCCAGGGAGCTAGTCCCTGCTCTCATACCCTCCCCCATTTGGACCCTGAGTCCCCTCAACAAGACTCAATACACCTTTTCTAACCTGAGGTTCATTCTTTCCTATTTATTATTCAGGTTGGAACTTGGGCTCCTTGGCACTGTGTTCCAGCAAAGGAAGGGTACAGAGTAGAAACATGAAGCTTCTAACCAATCCCCAACTCCCCTCATATCAGAGCTGGGCCATCACAGCCCAAGGGAGGTCAGTAAGAGCCTGAGATCCCCACTCTGGACTCTGCCTATGATCTGCTGTGTGACCTCAGGCAGGTTATTGCCTCTCTCTGAGCCATAGATTTTTTACATCAGTAAAGTGGTCCAGAACCATGCCATTGGCCACCTCCTAGGGCAGGAGATATCTGTGAGAAACAAAAGGGAAAAATATGAGAGAAAAGGGGGCTCTTATTAATGCTAAGTCTATTAACATTAAATGTAACTATGATGTGGTTGGAGTAAGGTTTAGCATTTTACTACTGATTTTATGTTCATCCCTCTAGATTTGTTGTTGATTTATTTCTCTGTTTCTTGCCTTATTTTTAATTAGTTGAATCTAGTTTTTAGAATTTAATTTTTATTTATCTATTGGACATTTTAGCTATATTTATTTGTATTAATTTTAAGTGATTAATCTAAACATTGTAAAATAAACTTTTAACATTGCATCTATGTGAAGTCCATACTCTGTCCTGCCTCACTATCTTCTGTGATATAGTTTTCATATGCATTACATCTGCATATATTATAAATTCCACAGTGTAATGGGATATTTTTGCTTTAAAGAATCTAATGTATCTTCAAGAATATAAAATGAAAATAATGTCATATTTACCCCTACATTTATCATTTCTGGTATTCTTCATTACCTCCTTGAATATTTGAATTTCCATCTAATATAATTTTCCTTCATCCTAAAGAACTTTCTTTAATACTTCCTATAGTTCAGTTCTGCTGATGACAAATTCCCTTAGTTTTCTTTTATCTAAGGATGTTTTTATTTCACATTTGTTCTTGAATATTTTTGCTGGATATAGGATTCTGAATTGACCATGCTTTAAAGATATAATTCCACTGCCCTCTGGCCTTTATTGTTTCTTATTAGAAGTCAGCAGACAGTCAAAGTGCTTTTTAATCACTCTCTACGTATTGTGTTAATTTCTCTAACTGCTTACAAATTTTTTTCAACTTTGCGTTTCAACGATTTGACTGTGATATGTCTAGGTGTGATTTTCTTTGAATTCGTTCTGCTTGGGATTTGCTGAGATTGATGAATTTGTAAATATTTGTCTTCACCAAATATGGGAAATTTTCAGCCAATATTTTAAAAATCATTCTTTTTGAATCTTTCTCCCCACCCCCACACCCCACCACAAACACATTCTTTGGGGGCTGCAGTTTCATCTATATCAGCTTTTCTTTTTGATGTTATTCTACAGATCTCTGAGATGATCTTTTTTTCTCTTCTAAAAATTTTTATTTCTGCATTATTTAGATTGGAAATATCTATTGATGTATCTCTAATTTCTTGATTCTTCTATTTTCAATTTTCTATTAACCCATTTATTTTTTTTTTTTTAATACTATGCCTTTTAGTTCTACAAGTTTTACTTCATTTGTTTTTATAGTTTTTTTCCACTGTGGGGACTGTCTATCTTTTCATTCATTATTCTGTGCACATTTTTCTTTACTGTCTTGAGTTAATCATAATATTTCCTTTAAAATCTGTGTCTGATAATTCTAACATAGGGATCATTCTGAGATTGTTCTCCATTGATTGCCTTTTCCCTGATTTTAGTTCACATTTTCGTATTTCTAAAAATTTTGGATTTTACCTTGGATATTATAAAAGTTATTTTGTAGATATTTTGGATTCTTCGAGAGAGGATGTTTCCTGTCTGCAAGCCCCAGGGGCAGATGCAGCCTTTACTCAGCCTCAGGGCCTGTCCAGTGGCAGCCGCTTCCTAGCATGGCTCCCAGGTTCCACTGCTTCCCCACTGCAATCTGATCCCAATGTGGCAGCAAGGGATCTTCCCAGAATACATACCACTCATTTGCTTCCTTTCCTTTGGTCTTCTCTGCATTCCATGACTCCCCTTCTCTTAAGAAAAAGAAAGACCTACTGTGTTTGCCTGCAAGGTCTTGTATAGCCAGGCCCATGCCCACCTCCTTTCCGGGAATGGTACCTACCATGTTCCTCACCACCATCCACTCTCCAGGTCTTTGGGTATATCAGACCCTTGTGAGTGACACCCTTCTTCCTAACACAGGGCCTTTGCACAGGCTGTTCCTTCTGCTTGTCATGCTCCCTCATTCCCCCTTTCCCCATCTACTCCTCATTCTCTAATCCCGCCTCAGCAGAGGGAAACAGATCAACACAGGGATCACCTCCCAGGGGTGTTCTCTCTGACCTTCTATGACAAGGTCAAACCCCCTATTCATATGCCTTTATAACACTTCACCCCTCTTCCTTATAGTGTTCATTACAGCTGCAAACTTACATTAACTTAGAGTATTCTTTAATATCTGTCTGCTGAATTAGACTGTCAGCTCCATGAGGTCAGAGACTGCTGGTCTTGGCTCACACTGTAGTCCCCAGGGCCCGGCACAAAGTCAGACCTTAATAAAAATTAGTCACAAGGTTGTATGGTTAGAGGCGTGGCCTTGGCAAACATGCTTGCTGCACTTGTCAGTGTTAGGACTCATTTACCTTTAGAAATATAGTCATGGCTCTCAATTGTAGCTTATTTTAGGGAAAAACTTTCATTGTAAGGGGCAGAGCCCAAATATCTTAAGCCATCTTCCCCACCATGTGGTGAAAGCCTGGCTGAGAATCAGGCTGGCACAGAGAGAGCACACATGAGATTGAAGACAAGAGAGAGAGAATCCCGGATCCCGCTATCCCCTGTGTTTTCTGGTTACGTGGGCCAAATAAATATTAATCCCCTCTACCTTAATACTTGTAACATTATTTTTATAGAAATAAACATATGAGTCCATTACCTAAAGTTTCCAAGGTAACTGAAAGAAGAACTAAAAATATAATAATGTTGGCAGAAGGGGAGACGGGCTGGGGTAGAAATGAGCTAAAGCCTTATTCATCATAGTGGGAAGCCAGGAGATGGTGGTACAAACATATTATTTAGCTTTATGAGGAGACTGGTAGGAGAAACAGCTAAACAAGTTAAAATTGGTTCCCTCTGACAAGCAGAACTCAGAGAGAGAAGTTCAAGGGGCCACTAATTTTCATTACCAGTCTCTCTGTACTTTTTTTTTCAACCATACACATGAACCACTCTGTAAAATGAAATACACAAAAGTAAGTTAGGCACATAACATAATTGCAGTTTCTGAAGTTGACTTGGCTGACAGAGTCCGTTTACTTTTTGTTTTATAAAACTAAAATCTCACGTTTATAACTAAAGAAGGTAAACATTACAGACCACATAGTTTATTTTGTTTTAGTGATTGTGCAATTAACGTTTAAAAATAGAACACGGGATAACTTTCTCTCTAGTGTTTAAAGAGAAAGGTAGACTTGGTCATCAGAAAGCCTCTTCCTGGAGGCATCAGGCTGAGCAGCAGGGGCTGGGATTGGCACCCCATGGGGGTCACCTGAGACATCCATGCTCTGAGGGCTCCTTCCATGACTCATTTAGACCCCATCAGCGCCCAAGCCTGGGCAGCCTTTAACCCACAGAAGAGTGTCCCCAGAGTTGGTGAAGGCAGTAATGGTGCACGTTAGAGGCATGAGGGGAGTGGGCAGGGGGCCAGGCCCCTCTTTGCCTTGGTAGGCCTGTTCCCAGAAGCCTCTGGCAGGGTTCAACTCATTCCTGCCTCCTCCTGCAGTGGCCCCACTTCTCAGACCAGTCCTTCCATTAGCCTGACCTCTCCTTCCTCCTCTGGGAGGGTGAAAAGTGAAGCCGAGAAATTCCCCTGAGCCTCCTCAACTTCGAGTGTCCACGGTTCTAGAATGGACCATCCACAAAGGTAGAGGATGTCCCTGTCTTATTCAGCCCCATATTCCCAGGGCCCAGCTCGGTACCTGCACAGGTACTGAGGCATTCAGAAAATATTTCTTTAAGTAAGGAATCCTAAGACTGTAGATTTTTAAGTGTCTAAGACTATAATTCTAGGATTCTATTACTCTATGATTCTAGAATTCTAAATTGCTATGACATCTTAGCAAAAATCCCAACCCCGAATGCCAGCAGGTGCCAGGCAGAGAATGTGTATCCGTGAAATGCCAGAAGTAAGTGTAAACGCACACACTCAGGCTCAGTGGAGCAGGGCTCCTGGGGGCCTTGCAGACGGGCATGGCCGGGGCCTCTGCCTCTAGTCTCCTGACAGCCAGCCTGTCCTTACAGGTGGCACTGCTCAGCTCAGCTCTGTGGCTTCGCTGTTTCTTCTTTCTGGGCCTTCCTTCTTTGCTGTAGTTGGATTCAGCCCCTTGATTGGGGCTTGTTTTAGGCAGAAATTTTTATTGCAAGAGCAGGGCACAAAGAGTTGGAGCAAAAGGTGTAAGGATTTATTGGCTCACATGACTGAGAAATACAGGAGGTGGAACGAGCGTCAGGAATAGCTAGTGTCAGGGACTCAAACCATCTCTCTGGGAGCTCTCTTTCCTCTTTCCCTTCCCTTAGCTTTGCTTCCTTCCACGTCGATGCCCTTCTCAGGCTTTCTCCTCACTGTGGGCAAGATGGCCACCAGTGACTCCAGGCTTCGATGGTCCTTGCAGCTTGTGATTCTGGAGAAAGAGGTACCGTCTCCTCAAAGTGTCCATCTGTCAGATATCAGGGAAGACTGACAGGCTGAAGCATCGTCATGTGCCCTAGTGGGCAGTGACAGCTTCACTACATATAATTATTTCTTCTTCACAAAGAGGATTCTGTCACCCACGGTTGTGGGGCTGAAAGTGGGGGTGCTAGAAAGTCAAATGCTCAGATGTTTTCTACATGACATAGTGGAATCAGGGTCTCCCTGGTGTGACTGCCCCCACTCCCACCGAATTACAATGGTGAGAGACCCAGGTCTGTTTTGCCCAAGCTTGATGAGCAAAGACAGGAGTAGGCTATATGAGAGGTCTGGGAGACAGGCCTCACAGAGGAAGCAGAAAAGCCCAGATCTGCCTCATCAGCTCCTCAGGCTCTCTGTGTAGTGGTGGGAAAAAAGGGAAGATTAGAGGGCTTGGAGGCCAAGACTGGATCATCCAGCACAGTTGCCATGGCCCCTGGAAGAGGGAAACGCCCAGGTGCTCTCAGGGCTCTGCTAGGCAGCCTCGTGGGCTGCAGACAAAATGAACAAGTGATAGGATAGTAGGTCACTTAGAATTACTTAGGGTTAGGGATGAGGGTATCTATCACAGCCAACCAATCAGACAGCTGTCTGTGGTGGTGTCAGGCAAATCACAAGAGGAGCCAATCGGCAGCTGCCTTCAGACAAATGGACCAAGCAGATAAGTTTAATTTTGAGCCAATCACACAAATGAGCACTGATAAGCATTCCTAGTAAGAGACAGGTAGGCAGAATTGGTGGCATGTCCAGGTTCTTCATGACCTCTGTGGCTCTCCCCACCTCTCCCACCATGGGGAACAGCCTCTCTGACAAGCTCAAGACAAAATGGTCTCCTATGGTACCCCCAGCTTAAGGCCGGCAGGTGGGCTCCTGCCTGACATCTCAATGGCACTTTAATATACATTTGAGTCATCGAGCTTGTCGGAGGTATCAAAATGTTATGATTTTGCTGGGAGAAGTGATGAGTAGGTTCAATCGTAGTTAAATATTTGACAGATTCCTGAGTATGTCGCCATGGAGACATCCTGATCTTCTCCACAGAGTCGTGAGTGGGTCACACAGGGGTTGAGGGAAAGGGGCCCGTCCCCATGTATCAGTCTCCTTCAGAGGCTCGGGGGGATTTGACATTTTTTTTTTTAAATCTCTTTATTGCAGTAAAATTGCTGCACACAAATCTGCACATATGGAAAGTGGACAGTTTGAAGAGTTGTAACAAAGGTCTACACCCATGAAACCATCACCACAATCAAGGTAATGAACGTATTCACCCCAAAGTTTGCTCGTCCCCTTTGTCTGCCTCCTACCCTACCCTCAAGCAGCCACCAAATTGCTTTCAGTCGTGGTAGGTTAGAGCACATTTTCTAGAATCATTACTAGAATCATAGAGTCATTCCGCGTAATAATTTTAAAAGTTGTCCACGTTGGTGTGCGTATCAGTAGTTCGTTCTTTTTTATGGCTGAGTAATATTCCAAAATATGGATACACCCCAATTCGTTTATCCATTCACCTCTGGGTAGACATTTGAGGCTTACAAATAAAGGTGTGATGAACATTCATGCACATGCTTGTGCATGAGCAAATGCTTCCTTTAACTCAGGTGAATACCTAAGAAGCAATGGTTGGTTCATATGGTAGGTATATGCTTGACTTTAAAAGAAACTGTCAAAATGTTTTTCAAAGGGATTGTACAGTTCTACATTCCACCAGCAGTACATGAGATTCCTGCCCTTTCACATCCTTGCCAAGTCTTGGCAGTGTCAGACTTTTTGATTTGAGTTCCTCCAGTGGGCTTGTAGCTTTAATTTGTATCACCCTAAGGACCAGTGATGTGGGGAATATTGTTATGCCCTTATGGGTTCTTAATATAGCTTTTAAAATAAAATGTCTATTCAAACCTTCTGCCCATTTTTTAAAAATCGAGATGTTTACCTTTATATTAGCAAGTTTTAAAAGTTCCTTATATATTCTAGGTAAAAATCATTTCCCAGATATGTTTTCAACATATTTTCTCAGTCTATGGTGTACTTTTTCATTTTTGTAAGTGTCTTTTGTAGGGTGAAGATTTTCGTTTGAATGAAATCTAACTTGTTGTTTTTCTTTTATAATTTGTCATATTTAAGACCTTCGCATTTGTTTGTCGATTAACTCAGATGTTTGCTTAGCACCTATTATGTACTAGATACAAAGAATACAGCAGAATGCTTCCAGTCTCCGCTGAACTTAGAGTTAAATAGAAAATCAAATGAACACATCAGTTGCCACTGACGATTGTTAAGAAGGGACAGAATGGACAACATAAGACAAAAGAATAAGAGCCTGATTTGTGTGGGGATCCAGGGACGTTCTCAAGAACGTTTGCCCAGAGCCCAAGAGAGAAAAAAGGAACAGGAAGAGCTTTTCTTTTGGTGAGAACTGCCTAGGCAAAGGCCCTGAGACAGGAAGGAGCCGGGGGCTTCGGGGAACAGAGGCTGCCAGCACGGCTGGGAGGAGACCGGAAATCAGGGCAAGGCAACTGAGGCACTGACAGCCCAATAATCAATTGCTCTCGCGGCCCTGGAAAGCGGCCCAGCTGCTTCTCCCCCACCAGCTATCAGTCCTCCACCAACCAAGATAACAATACTGAGAATTGCCGATAATCCTAAATCAGCACCAACTACCTGGCAGCGGGACTCTCACCCTCCCGCAAGAGAGGAGGGTCCTAGAGGAGGAATCTGCAGAAAGTACTTCCTAATTCTTTGTAACCTTGAGCTGGTCCTTCCCTGTTCTGGGCCTTGGTCTCCCCATGGACATTGAACTTGATTCTTAGAGGGGTGAGACGTGTCAGTCACTTCAAGCCACTAAGTTCTCCGAGGTGTTCAGGGACTGAGAGGAAGTAGGGAAGGGAAGAGGAGGGGAGCAGGGGCCACACAAGCGCCACAGCTCACAGATGGTTAGCGTGAGCCAGGCCCTGTCCTAAGTGCTCCCCGTGGATTAAGTCAGTTGGTCTCCACACTGTCATCTTGAGATGGGCACAATTATCATCCCCATTTTATGGATGAGTAAACTGAGGCACAGGACAGTATGTCATGACCAGAACACTGCTCCAGGAGACAGCGGCAGACCTGGACCCTTGATTTCCTCTGTCACCTTGGGGAAGGGGCTTATCTTCTGAACTTCAGGGAAGGAGAAGGGGAGATCAGAAACTGAACGTGTGAAGCGTGCTGTGGCCAGGAGCTGCAGGTGTTGTTACCTGTGATGCTGCCTTCTCAGGACACCCCCTGGAGGAGGTATTCATATGTCCCTGTTACAGACAAGGAAACTGCTGCCTAGAGAGGTTTAGACCCTTGACTAACGTCGCATAGCGACTTTGTGGCAGAGCTGGGATTTAAATCCAGGTCCCTCTGATTTTCTCTATCCCTCACAGGATATTTTGGAGGCCAGTTCACCCCCAACTGGTTGGAGCAAACCTGAGGTGGGGTGGGGGCACATCTGACTGCCAGCCACAGGTGCTCTCAGGGCAGCAAGCAGGAAAAGGAGACCAAGAGAGAAGGGATCAGGGATGGCCTCAGGACCCTGTGACCTATGTGTGGCCGGAGGGGAGACTCAGAGACTAAGGAGGTGGGCAGCTCATAGAAAAGGCAGGTACGGGGCCTTGCCTTCAGGATAGACTCAGGGACAGGGGAGCATCCTAAGAGGTGGGTCAGTAGGACTAGGGAGGATGCTGAATAGGGAAGACAAGCACAGTCTTAGTGCCTAGGGCTATATAGACCAGAGAATCAGCCTTTCAACAAGCTGCCAGCTTCCTCTGGGCCTTGCCCTCTTTGACAATGGTTCTCCCGGAAACCAGGAGTGACCTTTGAATTCTCGCAGCTCCCAGCTCGACATGGTTTCCTTTCACACTCAGGAAAAACCACAGCCTGGGCATGGCCCACAAGCCGCCCCACACCCCTTCCCCACGCCATGCCCAAATCTACCTTCAGACCACCCTGTGGCTGTGTGCCCCTCATCTCTGCCCGCTCTCCCTGAGGTCCAGCCACACTGACCTCCTGCTGTTCCTCAAACAAGTTAAGCTCATTCTGGACTCAGGGCCTTTGCACTTGCTGTTTCCTCTGCCAGGAACACGCTTTCCTCTGCTGTAACCAGGCTCGTCCCTTCACTTTATTAGGATCTCTGCTCAAATGTCCCCAAAAGTATCATCCACCCCAACCTATCCCTCTCTGTCCTGACTCTGCTTTATTTTGCTATACAGCACTTATCAGCCCTGACATTATTTCTGCATGTATATGTTTACTATTGGTCCTCTCTCCACCCCATGCGCTTGCTCACAGCGTGACATTGGACTGGATCCTTGCCCTCTCTGAGCCCAGCATGCTTCATCTGTAAAATGGACCTAATAATGATGCCGGCTCATAAGGGGCTTGTGAAGTGTCAGGAGTGATGCAAGCAAAGGGCCAGCTGTGGGCCTGGCACATAGCATATGCTCCAGAAATTAGAGAGAGAATTTCTGCTGCTGTGGTTGTTGTTATAACAGTAGTAAGGATTGGATGCAATGATTTTATTTTGTTTATTCATTATTCCATTCCCTCCATAAACCCATATTGACACATCTGCTTTCAGATGCTGGGAACACAGACAGTTAGGCTTAGAGAAGATCACAGTTTAGTAGGGGGACAGAACCGGCCATCAGTAATGAGAGGCCACGTGTGGAGACAGAAATAGGCTAAGCGAGGGGCCATAAGGCTGGTGAGGATCCATTTTACAGTGAGAATTGGGAGGGCTTCACGAAGAAGGGGATGCTGGGGATGGGCGGTGAGGAGTAAGAGCTTGCCAGGCTGACAAGGAGGGAAGGGCATTCTCACAGAGGGAAGGGCAAGTGCAAAAGCAGGGGCCGATGCTAGCCTGCTGTGTATCTGGCTAATGGTCATGCCTCTGCATGGTTGGTTTAGGCCTGAGAAGTTGGATCATGACTCAGTGACACCATGGTCCTTGGGAAGGGTTTCCAGCAGGGAGGGACCCAGTCAGCTTGGCACTGGGGAATTGCTCTGGGACAGAGGTGAGAGTGGCCTGGAAGGTAACAGCTTGAGGGCAGAGAGGCTGTCAGTGCACAGATCTGGGACACAAGGGAATCCTGACCAGAGGACCAGGGCAGGGCCCAAAGTTAGCTTGGGAGAAGCAGTCAAGCCAGTGGACTTCACATGGAAATGTCTGAGCTGTGAAATGCTGTTCCTGCAACTCCCAAATAACATTGGACTTCACCCATCTACCCTGGCTTGGGGTGACAGGTGGCTGGCTCAGAGCAGAGAGCTGAGATGACTCTAGAGTCAGCCAGGAAATTACCCTTCCAACCCACAGGGATGTCGGGAGGGAGAGTTCTGTTGACAGGAACGACCTGAGGACAATCTGACAGGACTAGAGAAGTTTTCTCGCCCAGAAAGACAAAGGGAAACACGTTTGTCTCCATGACACATTCATGACTTTTCAAGAGACAGTGTGATTGTTTTCCTAATTTTGCAGTGGAAGGCAATGAATGAAAGATTCCACCTGCTGTGACAGCCACTTTGTCCCCCAGGCATTAAACAATAGAAGAAACTTCCCGACTCAGCTCACTGGTGCCTGAAATTCCACCACAGGCGCTTCCTTTCTTTGGCTTGCCATTTTGTCCTTTGTAAAAATGCAAATACCTACACTGCAACCAGGTATTCAAGAAAAATAACTTATGTTCATTCATTCAACAAATTCATTTTTGTAGCACTAATGGCCTATAGTAGAAAAGAGAAAGGTCTCAAATTAATGATCTCAGATTCGATCTTACAAAATGCACAGCGAATAGAAGAAAGGAAATAATTAAGATCAGAGAATAAATCAGTGAAATAGATAACAGAGAAGTAATAGACAAAACCAATAAAACAAAAATGGGTTCTTTGAAGAGATCATAAAAATGGATAAACCTCTAGCCAAACTGATCAGGATAAAAAGAGAAAAGACACAAATTACAACTATCAGAAATGAGAGAATGATATCGGTACAGATTCACCAGATATTAGGGGTAATAAGGGAATATTATGAGCAATTTTATAACAATAAGTTTGGCAAGTTAGAAGAAAGGAACTAATACCTTGAAAGATGTAAACTAGCAAATCTCATTCAGGAAGAAATATATAATGTGAATAGTTGTAAATCTATTGAATACATTCTAACATATTAAAAATCTTCTCCAGAAGAAAAATCCAGGTTCAGATGGCTTCACTGGTAAATTTTACCATTATTTAAGAATGAAATAAAATTATTTCTGTACAAAGTCTTCCTGCAAATGGAGATGAATGAATACTTCCCAACTTCTTCTTTGTGGTCAGCATTTATTTCTCTTATGCCAAAACCTGTCAGAGATAACAAGAAAAGAAAACTACAACCAATATTTATCATGAAATTAAATGTAAACTTTCTGAAAAATATTATAACAAATCAATTCCAGCAACATATAAAGAAGATAATATATCATGACTAAGTAGGATTTGTGCCAGGAATGAAGAGAAGTTTTCACATTTGAAAATCAGTGTAACTTGTCATCTTAACAAACAAAAAATATATATATTATCTTTCAAGATCTAGAAAAAGCATTTGACGAAGTTCGACACTCACTTCGATAAAAAAAAAAAACTAGTTAGAAATAGAAGAAAGCTTCCTCAACTAAATAAAGTGCATCTACAAAAACCTTATAGCTCATATCATACTTATGGTGAAAGACTAACGTTTTACTTCTAAAATCAAGAAGAAGGCAGATTTCTTCTCTTACCACTTCTATTCACTATGGTACTGGAGGTTCTGGCTCGACCAATCAGACAAGAAAAAGCAAAGTCACTCAGTAAGAAAAGAAAGAAAGAAACTGCTTTTATTCACACACAACATAATCATTTGTGTAGAAACCTGATGGAATGTATAATTTAAAAAATGACACCAAAACTGATGAGAGTTCAGCAAGAAGACAAGATCAACATGCAGATATCAAGTGTGTTTCTCCATGGTAGCAACAAATAATCAAAAATAAAAATTAGGAAAACAATACCATTTACAGTAGCATAAACTATGAAATTTTTAGGCATGGATCTGATAAAAGATGTACAAGCTCTATACACTGAAAACTACAAAATACCATCAGTTTCCTCCCAATTGTTCTGTAGACTGCATTAACACCAATTAATTGAATCTATAGAAGTCAGAAACCCAGCAGTGTTTTTTTACAGATATTGTTAGTGCAAAAGACCCACAATATTCAAAACAACTTTTAACAAGAAAAGCAAAGTTGGAGACTAATGATATCTGATTACAAGACCAATTAAAAGCTCCAGTAATCAAGACTAATATTGGCATGATATCGATATTATTGGCATCATGAATGATCAACAGAATAGGATAGAGTCCAGAAAGATCCACACGTATACACACATCTGATTTTTGACAATGTATAAAACAATTCATTTGAAAAGTGATAGTTTATTTTTCTAACAAATGGTTCTTGGACAATTGGAGAGCTATTTGCAAAGAAACAAACAAACAAAACAAAACTTGACCCATACTAAATGTAAAACCTGAAACTAAAAGCTTCAGGGGAAAAAAGCATTGGAAAATAATGTGTAATGTTGGCTTAGGCAAAGGTTTCTTAGATATGACATCAATAACACAATTTTTTAAAAAAGCTGATAAATCGGACTTCATCAGAATTAAAAAATTCTGCTTTTTGAAAGACATTTTTAAAGAGAATGAAAAGATAAGCCACAGACTAAAAGAAAATATCTGTAAATCACTTGTCTGCTAAAAGATATGTATCTACAATATACAAAGAGCTCTCAAAACACAATAGAAGAACACATTCCAGTATTAAAAGGGCACAAAAAATTTAAACAAATACCTTATCAAAGCAGATGCAAATAAGCTCATAAAAACATGCTCAACAACAGCAGTCATTAAGAAGATGCATACTACAATGACAGTGAAATATTAAAAATCACCTATTAGAATGGTTAAAATTAAAAAGACTGATAATACTTCATACTAAGCATTTTGCGTGGGTCCTCCAGCAACTCGCCAAAGAAGATTTTGTTATCATCCTCTTTTACAGGTTACAAGTCCTAACCCCTCCTCCAGATGAGAGCTAGAAAGGCCTTAGGGAATCAAGAAAGCCAATCCCTACTCTCATCCTCCACTTCCATCTCTGTTTAAAAGATGAGGTACCATTGGGACCCGAAGTGGAGTTACTGCCCAAACTCACAATTCATGTGTTTATTGAGTTCCTATGGTTTCCTCCTACGTGGAGTTCAGTTTATGGAGTTGAGGGAGCTTGATGGCATTATGAATTCTCCAGCCGTTCATTCGTTTGGTGTTAGATGAAGTGTGTACATACATATTTGTATCTTTGTGTGTGTGGCCCTACCTGAATGTGGGAATATGTGTCTGTGTGTGGGTGACCATGTCAACGCGCTTCTGTGTGTTGTTCTGATGTATGTATATGTGTACTTATATATGTACAATTTTTTCCTAAATTTCTCAAAAACCACTTCGGGTCTGTTTTTCCAAAAGCCTGTTAGGGTCTATCGTGGCAGACACGACTTAACTCTACTTTTCAGTTCACCAGCTCAGCCCCTCTGCCCCCAGGTAGAAGGCAGATGGGGTTGTTTTTGCCTCTTTCCTCATCGGCGTAGCCACTGAAGAATAACATCGTAGTCCTTAAATAAAAAAAGATTGCCTGTTGTTTCCATGAACAAAGTTGTGAGTTTCGATGGCTTGCACATAATAACATCTAAGTGACTTGTGTTTTCAGAGAGGTCAAGAAGTCTTTTTATCCTCCAAAGCCACAATCAATGCGAAAAACAGTTAGACACATAATATGTGTGTGTTAAAGGACGTCAACCCAAAATACAGCCCTGGAGTTCTCTTGGCCACCACCTCTTTGACTAACACCTGCTCACATTGTGTTACATCTCATTCTCCCGTGGAAGGCTCCTGACCCTCCCGTTCCCCTCTCATGTGCCACCATATCTTGTGACTGTTCTGTCCCGTGATATCTTACAATACGAGACAGGGAGAGGTGACAAAAGATTGATAGATAAGGGGTATGGGGAACTTTTCTATCTTGTTTGGGAACGTGTAATCCCTACATGTATAAGTTTGTCAGAAGTCATTGACTTGCACGTTTGAAATGTGTTCATTTTTCTTGCCTATAATTATAGTGTATTGAAAGTTGACTAAAAATGCTCCCCAGTTCTCAGCCGAACTCACCTTCTTTGCTCTCCATTCATCACTCGCAGAGTGGGACAGAATAGGAATTTATGCTGAGAAGACATCTATCGAAATGCTAACCCTGTTCCAGTACCACAGACAGAAGACACCCCCCGAAGGAGGAGGATTCGAGGGCATCTGCATTGTTCAGGCCCAGGAAGAATAATCTGGTAGCTTCTGGCTAACGGTGTCAAGACATGTGGGAAGCCCAGGTCAGGGCAGGTCTCTTGGTCCAGCTCATCACATCTACTCCGTATGTTTTCTAGACTACCACATATTTACGAATGTCCAGAGAATGTTATCAAGCCATGGTGGGGAAAGCATTGGAAGAAGTAGTTTAGAAAAATACGGGTCAAGTCCCTGAATCCTGCTCATGCCATGACCTTGGACAAGTCGTCTTCCTCATCTGGGCCTCAGTTTCTTTATCTTTAAAATAAAGGGCTGCACCTTGGGATCTGTCAGGGCCCTTCCAAGTAATGACCCCATTATATACGAACTTTATAACTTCGGTATAACAATGTATATGGGTTTTCCCCCTTTATCAAAGATAAGCCTACCTTCTAGCTTTGCAAACCATAGTTCCTGGTTTCGTATCTTATGTAGCCCATCAGCATTGAAGGGAATATCCCCAACCCTGGATGTCTACATCCTGCTTCTGAACCCTTATGAGACCCATTTTTCTGGGGAGGGGAGGCCAGGAACAGTCATAGATGAAGATTCAGAGATGGTTAATTTTGACAAGTGGTTAGAGTTTTGGTGTCAGAAAGAACTGAGTTTGGGTCTGGGCTCCACTACTCATTCTCTGAAGAATTTGGGGAACATCATTTCATTTTCTGAGCTTCACATGATATTGAATATTTACCTGAGTAGTCCATTCACAGTCAGGCTTAGCCGTGTGAATTCCCTCTCCGATTGCGCTAACATTTGCACCCATTTATTTTGCAGTTGTTCACAGGACAATGATTGACTCATAATTCTCCATTTAAATTTCTTCTTGATTGATCTATGAGATGAAATTCACCTTCAGCTTCTTATTACAATACTCATTTTAGCCGTTATTAGAACATGGATTCATAACTGTTCTTTCCACTAATATAATTGCTGTTAGACTGGTATGAATAATTCCTGCTATCATTAACATAATCAAACGTTGTTAACTGTGCTCTTTCGCTTGCATGGTCTGGATCTCTGTGCCTCTCCAGCTTTCGCTCGGCTTGGGCCAACCCATCTGCTCCTCTCCAAAAACACAGTCCTTTCGCCTCTTACCTCCACAGTCCGTGGGATAGATCCTGCAGCCCTTACTTTAAGAACACATCACTTTGCAGATTTGCAGTGACCACTCCTGTAGCCGTTGTACCACAGGAGGAGCCTGTCTTCATCCTCCTCCTTTGTGTTTGTTCCCCTAACTCTCCATCCCCAGCTCTTTCCCCGCAGTCCAGCACTTCCAAACCTCCCTTGGACAGACAGCCTGAGATCTGTGATTCCACTACTTGATGTGACAGTGCAGGGGATTTTGCTTTAAAGATCTCCCTCATTCTGCAGGAAGCTTTCTAGGGACTCTGAGTACTGTACAGCCCAGACTGACACCCCTCCCCGCGCTATGCTTCTTATCTGAGAACTAGCACATCTGTTTCCCCTTGGCTCCTGCCAGCCATTCAAATGTGGCCTTAACTCTACTCCAGGTATCACTTTGTTGCTGATATGTGAGCTACGACAATACTGTCCCAGGGTTTATTTCATACGACTGTGCCAAGGAGCTTTGAAGTGCACGTGATCCTCACAGCACTGTGGGAAGGGGAACATTATGCTCTCAGACTTGAAAGAAAGAAAACGGAGGCCCAGAGTCACATATTTTGGGGAGTAGAAGAAACCGTCGGCCTCCTCCTCACACAGGGAGAAAACAGAACAGATAAGGGTAGTGACATGGTGCGGCAGCCAGCACCTAGTCTTCCCCATTTCAGTGACACAGTCTGTGGACATGTACAGTTTTTGTTTGTTCATTTGTTTGTCTTTTCAGCATGATTCTCACCGTGGCATTTCAGAGAAGCCAAGGGTGGGGCAGGAGCTGCCTGGAGTCAGGCTCAGAGTTCCAGATCTGCCGTTGACTCCGCGTGTGTGGCCTCAGTTTCCTCATCTGGAAAATGTCCTTTGGCTGGAACAGGTGCCAAGCTTCCGTCCCCAGGGTATTCTGGATGCGCTTAGAATACCTACCCTCCCCCCCCCCCACACACGCACACACAGGGACATCAAAGACGGATGTGGTCTGTGCAACTCAGCCACCTCAGCTTAGCAGCAGACACTTCAGCTCCTCAGCAATGACTTAATTCCTCCTAGTGGAGCCCCCGACCCATGTATGTGGGCTCCATAAATTGATGTCGAAATTATCATTTCCTGGGGCTGCTCTCATCAGCTGTGAACAGGCAGTTGTCCGAGTGTTTCTGAATGAGCCCTGGAGTCCAGCTGGGACAAATCTCTCTCTCCAGAGTGACATTTTCTGGGAGGCGGCATGAATTATATCATATTGTAATAACATTTTACTCTGTTCTTTACCCTTTTTTAACTGTAGTCAGAACCTCTTGCTGAGTCTGAGGACTTTTCCTAGCAGGTGGCTGTCCTGGCTGAATGGAGATGACTGTGTTATGGACCGTGGAATGGGACAGTGGAGTGAAGGGTCCTGGGGGCTGGTGGAGTGTGCACTTTACAGCCCCTTTGATGTGGTAGGAGAAATCGGACTTTGGCAGGGCCATACACGCTGGCATAAATCTCTTTGCATTAGACACCTTGCTTAGATACCCTAGAGACACACCTCTTTGTTCATTCATTCATTTATTCACTTTCTCATTCACTTAAAAAACACTTATTGGCCGTCTCTTTGCTGGAGTAACGTGCTGGGTGACAAGGACACACGCTCAGCTTTGAGGAGCCCAGTCGTGCACAGGAGAGAGACTCTGACATCAGAGCACTTCCCTCTCTTGAGGAGGGATGGATGAGGAGACATATGTCTTAGGGTGAGTGCGCCAAAGCAGATCAAAGACAAGGACCTGGGTTTTGGTAGTTCATTTGGAGGTGACAGCAGAGAACACAGTGAGGAAGTACAAAGCATGAGGCAGGGAAGGGAGAGAAGCCAAAGACCGCATTCGGAGAAAGTAAAAGCACAGCCCAAGAAACTGCATGTTCACCCAGAAATGAGCAGAATGTGCTGTCCCCACTCCCTGTTTCTACCCCAGGGAGAGAGGAGGAGGTGAGCTTAGAGCTTAGAAAGCTTTCTTTTCCTTGAAAAAAGTTCTCAGCTTCTGGGCGTGCGCTGAAGCAGGCTACCCTCTCCATATGAGAACTCAGCAACGATGCAGCCAGCAGTGCTTTCTGCAGGCCTAGGCATGCAGGCCCCGTGCCGCCGAAGGCAGTCGATGGAGGGACTTAATGAGGCTGAGCCTGGCTAGCATGAGTGTTGGGACGGCAGCCTTGTTTAGGTCAAGAAAGGGTGCAAGCAGCGGATGTGGTCCAGGCTTGCATCGGCTGGTGCTGCTACGGAGTTTCCATGAGCACTGGCTTAGCAACCTATGTGGCAGGTCGGAGCCCAGTATGGAGCAAGGAGAGAAGCCCAGCCAGACCTGCAGCTGGAAGCATATACGGCCAGCCAAGCCCTGTGGAGGGTAACTGACCTCCAGCCAAACGGTGAGACGTGAACAAGAGTCCACTGTTGTTTTAAACACTGACTTCTGGGGTGATTTGTTACACCGTCAAGGTTAACTGATGCAAGTGCCTAGGATGTGTCAGGCATTGTGTTTAGCATAAGAAACATAGAAGTAACAGGATTTACATGGTTCCTGCCCTCTTGGAGTTCAAAGTGCTAATGAATAAGCTGTGAGACCTAAAAGGAGGGAAACATGCCGGGAAGTGGCCCAGAGACTAAGGAGGCAGGCAGAGAGAGCCCGTTGGTGGAGAGGACTCACCTGCTGAGATCTGAATGATGAGAAGGAGCCATGTGAACAGCTGGGAGAGTGTTTGGGGTAGAAGAAACAGCAGATGCAAAGGGCGTGTGTCACAGGGACTCACTGGCCAGAGATGGATGAGACAAACAGACAAATAACTATAAGAACAACAATAGTAAAAGGCAATGTTTACTGAGCAGGTACTATTTATTGTTTTAAGTCCTTTACTAAAATAACCTCATTCAATCTTGACAACATACCAAAGAAGTAGGCGTGTTAATTGGAATTCTTTCAGTTGAAAATTACAGTGACCCAACTCAAACTGGCTTAACCAAATGGGAAACTGAGTGGCTCATAGAAGTGAGGAGAATGAAGACAAATAGCTTCAGGCAGAGCTGTGTTCAGGGACTTCAATTAGGTCGGTGGAACATGCATTCTCTCTCCCCCCACACCCCCTACCCGGCCTCTGCTCATTGAATTTTTTTTTTTTTTCCGGGGCAGGGTGGGGGCGGAGCTCTCTCCACTTGTGGCTGGACTTCTTCAAAAAAGAAGCAAGGGAAGGAGAAGGGAGAATCATAACCACTGGCAGCTCCAAGCTCACATCATCTTACTTAGTGGCTCCAGAGGGAAGAGAGAGTTGCTCGCTCCCATATTCCTATATATAATCCCAGAAAAAAATCTGATTAGTCATCTGCACATTTCTTTAACCTATCATGGATTGGTCCAGCCTAGCCTTTTACTCTCATCTCAGTAGAGAGAGTAGTGGCTGTGGCTAGTAATCTTGTCAGAATTATGTGGTCTGAATAGTGTAAAAAGAGTGGAAGCAGTTCAGAAAGAGATACTGAGGGAGGAGACATTGTTTGGACACAAACAATATCTATTATTATTCCAGTTTAACAAATAAGAAAGCTGAGTCTCAGAGAAGTTAATAAATGACATTAGTCAGCAGATGGCAAAGCAAAACCTCAAATTTATCTCTGCCTGCCTCAAAAAGTCCCATTATTCTTTACCAGCAGTCTCTTAATCACTCAACTAGCTCCTAAACCTGAGCCCCAACAAGTCTCAGTTCAAGATTCCAACCCACACAGGAAGACTCCAGAAGCTCAGGTGTGCTGGCCCCTGGAAGGCTCCAGAGTTTACAAACCTAACCTTCACATTGGCTTTGATACAAGGCTGCTTTGCTTTCCCTCCACGGGGTGCAAAACGCGCTGCCCCAGGCAGTCTCTTGTTGTCTAAGCAGTACTGAAAGAGTGAGTATATCAAAGGGAATAGAGACCACGGTTGTTACTGCCAAGGGCAACATTAGCTAAGAGTTATAAGACACATTAAGGCCACTGAAGTATGATCTGTTTGTTATTTGAACACACTCTCCAGCGAAGAGCACCGCCCAGAACACTCAGACACAAATAAAGCCTCTCTTCCCACCCCTCTGTTCTTCTCCTGGGCCCCTCCTCAGCAGCCAGGGCCTCCATCGACCTCTCCTGCCAGTTCCAATCTGTTCATTTTATTTAAGGGTGATTCATAGCCGTACAGCTCATCACAACTGGAAGGACCTTAGGGAGCCTCCAGTCCAACCTTGTTCATTTATCAGATGAAAAACACAGAGCCCCACAGAGACCCAGGTACTAGTTCAAGATAGGGCATATTATATGCCAGATTCTCCGTTAGGTACTTTCACATAACTCATCTCCCTTAATCCTCATATGCTCACCGTGTGGAGTAGATGTTAGTCTCTCCCAACTTACTCCCGGGGAAACTGATTCTCAGGGAGGTTAAGTGCTTACCGACGTCACAATAAATAGTAAATAACAAAGCTGGTTTTCAAACATATTTATTTTTGTTATAAAAGTCCAAGCTGTGAACCACTGAGCACATCGTTTCTCTGTTTGCAGTTTCTGTTCCCTCCATTCCTGTTCTTCTGTGTCCTCTGGACCCCTGCAACCTATAAATGTCTGGCTGTCTTGTTATCTGACTTTCAGTTACCTGTGGCCAACAGGAGGCTCCAGAAGAAAACCGGAAGGAGGGGAGGTGTTGTTGGGTGTTCTTTTTCTCTCATTTTCTGGCACACGCAGAAAGTTCCACCTTCTTTGGTGGCTCCAGTGGCAGCTGCAGAAAGCTGGGGTGACTCTGGAAGCTGTGGGGTCAGTGAATGCAACAACAACAGCGGTAGCATCAACCAACCACCTACCCCACCCCACACTCAGTCAGCAGGAAGTGCCACGTCCTCATTTCTGTTAACAGTGTGTTGTTCCCAGGGGTGGTTAACAGTTTCCTGAATTTATCAATCACCTCTGGGTTGTCTTGACTTCTCTTTTTGTTTTTCTGTTCTTTTAAGGCAATTACAAGCAGTTCCCTGAATCAAATCTCTTAAGTTTGAATTCCTCTGTGATTTCCCTAAAGGACACTTGTATGTTATAGCACTTGGCCCCAAGAGTGATGGCAGGAAATAAATTCTCAAGAATGGGACTTGGGCTTGGTTGTCTGGCAGGGAGTAATGAGCTCGTTGCCAGTGAAAAAATGGGATCCTGGATTTCCTGAGATGCAGTGACATAAAAATTACTTAAATTATCAAAAATTATCAAAATTACTTAAATCATGTGGTTGCGTGGGATGCATACCATTTGTAGGCAAGACTTAAGGTAGACCTAGTGGCTGCTAATTGGACCATTATGGTCATATTGAAAACTATTTACAAGGAATGCGGGGTGTGATAGTTACATATGAATGGCTGTACTGTAGAGTTTACAGAAAGAACTTCACAAGCTCAGGACTCTAAACTATCAGCTCAAAACATGATTACAGAACTGAGGTCTTTCCATGGTGACTCTACAGGGATCTCTTACCTTTGGTGGCCACAGGCCAGATACAGCTGAAAATCAGATTCCAAATTCAGTCGCTTGAATCCAGAATACAAGATAAATTGAACTCACAGCTTTGTCAGTTCTCCTATATGAAAGTTAAGGGATTTGTTGGGCAGTAGAGAGACCCATAGAATCAGCATGAAAACTCGGATGAATCAGAGTGGCCTGCTCCTCCGCCTCTCCCTGAGAACCCCTTTCTTGTCCGAAGCAGTGTTCCCTCCTCTGAAGAAACAACCTTCATTCCTTAAGGGTCCTGTAATAATAACAACTCAGTGGCAGTAATTTCAATCACAAGCCCATTCGACTTGCTTGTTTAGCCTGGGCAGAAGGCAAGGTTACATCTTAGAAAATAATCAAGAATTATCATAAATGAATCAGGTAGTGAATCCCATTGCAGCTGCTATTAAGATCAACACTGCCTCTAGCACTGTGGAAAAGTAAACTGTATCAGGCACTATTTGCAGTTATTGAGCTGGCAAATGCTTTGTTCTCTGCACTAATTTGCAATGACAACTGGAAGCAGTTAACCTTAATCTAGAAGGCGTGGTCTCACATGTTAGCGTATCTCAGGGCTTTCTCTTGATCGGTCATAATCAAGTCTGAGGCACCTTGATCATTTTGGTATCTCACGAAACGTCATGCTGATTGGAAATGTTAATCATAGATAGTACTTTAAATGCCTTAGTAAGCTATGTGCATGTCAGATGGGTAGGAAACAAACCCCAAGAACAGTCCGTAGCTTGTCACTTCAGTGAAGTTTCTTGAGTCCAGCGGTATGGGGAATTTGGGAATATATCATCTATTAAGAAAAAAAAAATTCTGTGCCTTGCACTACCTACCTCCACTTAAAATTATTGCCGGTTTTGAGCAAGAAAAGGATCTGCAGCAGGTCCAGCCTGCTTTTGCCATCTGGCCCTGTTGGCACAGATCTAATGGTGACCAGAGCTTACATGTCAAACAGATGCTGTAACAAGCTTGTGGCAAGTGCTGGTAGGGGATTCATGGCAAAGGCCTTTAATTGTTTGAAGTAAAAACATGTCTTCTTTTGTAGATTGTTCCCTATTTGAAAAGCAGAACCTGCCCGACTCCTGGGCCCCAGTAAGATATTCAATGGAACAAGTGATTGGACATGAGCTGCCCATCATGAATTAGGTGTTATCCAACTTAACAAATCAGAAGGTTAGATTAGAAAGAGGTAATCCAACGTCAAGTGAAAGGAGTCTGTACAATTTGGGTTCAAAAGTTTTAAAGGCACAAATAATGTGCACAAGCAGGGGGTTCATCTCAACGCACATACTCCTGCCTCGTGGCTGTTTTCCTTCAACTCAAATCAATGGTCTCATGGGAAAATTTTCCAAGACAAGGAAACAGAAGCAGAAAACACTTGGGTTTAGCTTACGATGGTTCTACAGGATATGCTGGCACCAGTGGAAGTGGACATCCACAACAGTATAGCCCCACTAGCGAGTGTCCCTGAAAAGCAGAAATAAAGGGACATTGTATGAGGAAACAACTTCAAGAGACACCTCTGTTGGTTCAGTTGGCTTGAGTGACCAGAGGCAAAAATCTACTTGATTCATGGGGGGATTTAAAACGTGGTCTGGTGTAGGGAAATGGCAAGTATAGTGGGGGTACTGGTGACAAGGGGATTTGGGGAAGAAATAGTAATGGGGCCTCTTGGAAGGCAGAGTGTACAAAGGGCACCACTGTGGAAACTGCAAATAATTGAAAAGATGGTCCTTCTGTGGATGTGAGTTGGCCTGTTTCCCTAGACTCCCCAGTGCTTGTAATGTTCCCAGGTACCATGGCCATGGTGGCAAGGATAGATGCTGCACATGGGCTTAACAACGTGGACTTCCTCTTATTGCGTCTAATCTGGCTATGGTCACTAATGAGTACCCAATCTTTCACTACCAGAGTCCAGTGCTGAACTCTTTATATGGTGATATTTAGATGGTGATATTTCTTGGGATGACCAAATAGCTGTTTGATGGCAGGTTAATTACTTTGTACCCTTTCAATCAGAAGGAGGCAGGCATTTCTCTTTAAGGAATAGACACTAATGTTTCTAGCTCCTCTAACTATGGATCCACAGAATACCTTTTTTATGATAGAATACTATCATAATGTCCCATACAGCATTACCTCTGTCAAAAGAATTGATTTTCCAGAACAAGACAATGAGGCAATGAGTAATAGGCTCACATCTGTAGAAGTCACAGTATTCCCTGCATCTCCCTGAAGCAGCTACCCTGATTGAGTGGCAGAATGGCCCACTGATGACTCAATTATAAGGCCATCTGAGATCACTTTGCCAATTCTGGATAGGGTCGTACAGGGTGGGATACATCCTGTGAACCAGCCACCAATAAGTGGTATGTCCTTTCCTTAGCCAGGATTCATGGGTCCAAAAATCAAGGGGTGGAAGCGAGTGCTTCTTCTTCCTGTTATGCCTAATAGCCCATCGCAAAACATTTGCTTCCTGGCCTTACAGTTTGGGCTCTGATTATTAAAATATAGTAGTCCTCGAGGAAAGAATGGTTCCTTTGAACTGGAAGTTAAGATGGCCACTCAGCTGTCTAGGCTCCTCATGCAGCTAAACCAACAGGCCATGAGGGTTCTTTACTGGCTAGGTGACGGGTCCTGATTATCAAGAACAAACTGGTGGGGGAAGGGTCATCTATGTCTGAAACCCAGCAGATTCTCTTGGAATGTCTCCATTACTAGAATGTAATGGGAGACTACGTATTGACCCCTTGCAGGCAGGCTCACCAGAGATTCAAATTTTTTAAGAAAAAGGTTTAAATTCCCCCTGAAGTAAATAGCACTGACCAAGCAGGGCCTTATCTGAGAGCCAATGCATAGTAGAAGAAGAAAGTTATAAATGTTAACTATAGTCTATCGGTCAGTTACAGACATAAGGATAGTAGCAATCATGAATCTTTTATTTTCCTGCTTGATATTTATATCTATTAGTCCCTCAGAATGCATGTGTTGAAACCTAATGCCCAATGCGATGGTCTCAGGAGGTGGGGCCCTTGGAGTTGATTAGGTCAGGAAAGCGGAGCCCTCCTAAATGAGAGTAGTGCCCTTATAAAAAGGACCCAGGATGCTCTTTTGTCCCCTCCACTATGAAGACAAAGAGAAAATGCC
The DNA here is from genome assembly GCA_003508835.1 of Eonycteris spelaea. Classification (NCBI taxonomy): domain Eukaryota; kingdom Metazoa; phylum Chordata; class Mammalia; order Chiroptera; family Pteropodidae; genus Eonycteris; species Eonycteris spelaea. The sequence goes on from PUFA01000006.1 coordinate 12,150,042, forward strand.
GTCTATGAACAGGAAGAGGGCTCTCACTAGACATGGGATCTGCTAGTGACTTGATCTTGAACTTCCAGCCCCCAGAACTGAGATAAATAAATTTCTGTTGTTTCTAAGCCACCCCATCTACGGTAATTCTCTTGCAGTGGCCCAAATGGATTAAGACACCATTTATGTTTTCCCACTCTTTTTCTTTACTATTTTATATTAGACTCGGTTATAAGGATCGAGATAATTGTGGTTTCAGTTAACAGAATATCCAGATGGTGCTGTGATGGAACTGGAAGGATTCTCATTCCTCTGAGTTGAAGAACATGGCTGACGGAACTTAGTGTCACTCTTCTCCGGGAAAGAATAAAGGATGTGTTCATTTACAGGAGGGTTAATCATATTTACTGGAAACCTCAGGTTGCAGTTGCTATTTATGGAAGCTGTTGTTATTTAAGAAAATGGGTGGAAAAGTGAGAAAATATGCCGAGTAGTCAAGGGGTGACAAACAGGATATTTTCTCGGTTGCTATCAGCTCCTTTCCCTCTTTCCCTCCTCTGCTCCATACTATAGGGATGTACCTCTAAAAAGGATGTACCAGCATCCTTTGCTAGCAGCTTTCCTGTTACATTTGACCAATAGGGATGGGATGCATCAATGGAGAGTGGCAAGTGGAAGGGAGAAACGCTTATTCTCCCATTCTGTTTCTGGTGGCTTGGCGGGGTGGGAGCAAGCCAGACATGTTCCCCGCAGATTGATAGTAAATTCATTCATTCTCTCAACAAGTACTTACTGAGATACAGAAGTGAATGACACACAATTTCTGCCTTTAAGTTTCTCACAAATTAGAGAAGGAGCGGGCACACTGTGGCCCAGAAGCCAAATCTAGCCAGCTGCGTTTTTATGGCCTACAAGCTAAGAATAACTTTTAAACTTATAAATTGTGGACCCAAAAAAACTCAACAGAAGAATATTCTGTAACACATGAAAATTATATGAAATTTAGAATTTAGTGTCCATAAATAAAGTTATTTTGGAACACAGCCATACGGGCCGAGTTGAGAAGTTGCAAATGAGACAGTATGGTTTAGAGCCTAAAAGATTTATTATCTGGCCCTTTGCAGAAAACCTTCGTCAATCTCTGACCAGAGGATGAGACGGAATGAAGAAGGACATAAAGCGAGAGCTGCAGAGTGTGAACTGAGTCCAGTGGGAGCAGAGGAGGGGAGATGCTTCTAGCAGGAATAGTTCCCAGTAGAGGAAACAGCTGATAAAAAGGCCTAGAGCCATGAAACCCCTGATTGTGCTCACGGTTCCTTGTGCTGTGAAAACAAGGAAAACTGGTCAGGCAGAAAGGGTCAGAGCCAGCCAGGAAAGGGCCTCCCACACCCCAAGGCAGGGCTAAGACTCATTCTAGCAGTTGCAGAGAGACACTGAAGGTTGTGGGGTAGGGAATACTTAGGGAAGGCCTCTCTGGCTACAGAATGGAGAAGTTACAGGTGGATGTGACAAGCATCAGGGAGACCAATTAAGAAGACAGCCTAGGGCAGGAAGAAGAGCTTGGAGTCAGGCAAATCTGAGTGTCCACCCATGCTCTGTTTCCTTTTAGCTGTGTGACCTTGGATAGGCACTTAACCTGTCTGAGCCCTCCTCATCAGTCAGGCAAGGATCACAATACCCTCTACCGAGAGCTGTCAGGCTTAAGCGAGCTGATATATTGAAGTGTTTGGTTCTCAGTGAGTATTGAGAATGGCTGCAGCTATTATCATTGTTATCATTAAGGAAACAGTCCTGGAGGCAGACATCCTACCCCAGCTGTCAGGCATCCCCTGCAGCCCCTTCTGTTGACTGCTCATGTCCATGAACCCTGAGAAGTGGACAGAGCAGAAGAGCCATCTCCTGGAGACCAAAGAAGGAAGGATCATTTCCGGGAGAGATCCTGGGGAGGGAAGTTGCTGGTAGAAGTAAAATGTACACCCTAAAGTGGTTTGTCAAATTGCCTTCAGGCAGCAGAGCTGGTAAGAGATCTGAGGTCTTTCTACTTGTCGCTATTAGGCTGTGGGACTCTGTGAAGGGCCCCTCTGGAAAATCAGGAGGTTGAATAACAGCCAAAGCCTCTGTTACTAGCAGTTTCCAGGCATCTTTCACAGGCTCCCCCATATCCTACTCCTGAAAGCTGAGCATCTCGTCTCACCAACTAGATCATGAATGCCCCAGCCTAGAGCCTACCCTTCACTGGAGGCTTGGGCCTGACCCTACTTGGAGGGAGGCTTGCCAGGGCAACGTCCATTGGGCCACCTGGTTGTGCAGCGTAGCCTCTCAGGTCCATAAAAGTCAGTTCCAGGACTACAGGGCTGGGTGCATGGCAGAGAGACATTGGGAGGTCTTAGCCATGACTCCTGACAACTGGTGGGAACTGAGTGACCATCCCCCATCCGAAGGTGGGACCACCTCTCCAGATCCATCAAACTTCAGAGCTGGAAAAGACGTCATACCACCCAGCCTCAGCCCTCTGTCTCATGGATCTGCCTGAAGAAGTCAGTATGGGAGCCGGGACGATAGCCCAGAGCTCCAAATGCTTCTCCTGCCAGACTCCTTGTCCAATGCTCCTTCCACAATGCCTCCCTGTCCCCCATTTGTCCTTCACTGTGTGATTCGTATAGACACAGCCCCAGACGGCACCTTCCACAGTGGGCAGGTGTGTGTCTCAGTCATGGTGTGATGTCTGGTTTTTATTTAAATGAACAGCATGGGGAGGACAAAATTACAACCCAGGAGCAATGAGAATGCCTTGTTTGCTGAAGTGTATCCACCCCACTCCTAGACTCCTGTCAGCTCTGAAATGAAACTCAAGGGCAATTAGATTTTACATATTTTCTTTTTATACTTCAATAAATATTGCCCCTGAAAACCGATCGGCATTTTTTTTTGTATTTAATGCATAATAACTAGTCTTATAAATCTAAATTATCCCTATAAATCTAAGTAAAAGGTCCAGGTTTAAGTGAATTGAGGACACGTAATTAATAAAGCACTAGCCCATCACCTAATGTGTTTAGTTCGAGCCACTCTCTCATTTTCAAAGGAATTTTATCTTTGCTGTGTCGAGGTGGGAAGATAGAGGGAGCCTGGACTGTTTCCGGGCTTCTATGGTCATGGTCCATCTCCTGTGGTCGTGGTCCATATCATGATTCTGTAGGACGGTCTGCTGGGACCTTTGGAGAGCACCCTTGGGACAAGCGAAGATCAACTGGATTGGACCCCAGGGATGAGTGGTATTCTAGTTAAGATTCTTCCAGGCGGCCCCTTCAGTGGCTTTGTCAGACCCCCAGGATGGAGATTGGTCATCACATCCTCCACTGCCCCCTCTCTCACACCCACATCTAATAATAACCATGTCATTTCTCCTCAGCCTCACCACAATTTATTTTTCTCCAAACAAGGCCCTTCCCTCCATCCCAGCTGTTCCTGCCTCAGTCCAGGGATCACTGTGTCTGGCCTTCATTAATGGAACAGCCCCTGTCTGCTACTTGTCCTGGCTCCATCTCTCCCGCATGCAGCCACCCTCCATGCAGCGGTATGATCTTTCTAAAATGCATATCTCACCAGGTCTCCCCAAGGCTTCCTGTCCCCAGGGCTCTCCAGTGCATTCAGGGTCACGGCCAAACTCCTTCATGTGGTTCCTGAGGTCCCTTGGGGTCCAGACTTTGCTGCCTACCTTGTCTTCTATTTTAATGGCCATCTTCATTCCCTACGACCTGGCTGGTCCACCTGACTCACCTTCCTTTCACTTGATTGTGGTTCTGTGGTAGAAAAGCTGACAGTTATGACCCAGGCTCCAGCCCCTGCCACTCAGAGAGCAGAGTCCTGTTCCTCTCCTCCTTGCAAGGACAAGCAGGCAAGTCTGTGACCCAAGTCGGAACCATGTGGGGTTACGGTTCCTGTTCTCTCCTTGAAAAACTTTAACTTAGTATTAAAAAAAAGCATTTGAACCCTAAGCCATGGGGTGTGGAAGGATCATCCCTCCACCAACAACAGGTGAGTTTCCAATCTTTGCTCTGCAGTGGTGCTCTCTTATGCTCCCACCTCCTGGCCTCCTTCTATTCTGCTGTGGGGGCCTTGAGTTCAGGGACACAGAAGTTCTTCTGGCTCTACTGTTACGGCTTCCACCCAGAGCTGTTGAAGCCTCATCATCTCCGTGGACCAATGTGAGGTCTCCACCATCTACTGAGCAGCTCCTGTTTGCCAGAATGAAAGCTAAGTACTTACCACATCCTGTCTCCATCAATTCGCAGGCAAGTCCTGCCAGGGCAGTCCTTATGCCCCATTTCCAGATAGGGGGCTGAGACACTCAGAGTCACCAGGCTGATGTTTAAACCAGGTTGGAGTCACTCCAGAACCAGTTTCAACCACATTCACCAGCTGTGAGGCTTTGGGCAAGTGGCCGAAACTCTGTGCCTGAGCTCACCTGTCAGTAAAATGAGGATGGCACAATAGCACTTACATCCTTCAGAAGGCTGATATGAAGATTAAATGGGTTAATATGTGTGAGATCCAGGGTCAGTGCTGGGGACACAGCAAATGTTCAATTAATGCTTATAATCATCATGCTCAGCGTTTCCGAGAACCCCAGATTAGTGTGGCAGAGATGACACTTCAGAACTGGAAAGATGAATTCTCCACAGCTCCTCCCAGTTCTCACGTGACACATTCCATGTTCCAAATCCTGTGTGATTTCCTTTCAAATGGAACACACTTAGGATCCATCAGCATTGACCATGGTTTTGTTTCAGCAGGTAAGCGGAGGGCCCTTTTCCCAGAAGCCACTTTGAGAAATGTCTCAGCCAGGTAGGTTTGCACAATCCACCCCTTCACCTGCTGTTGGCACCAATACAGACCTGGTCTGAGAAACTCCTCTCCTTGTTATGACTCTCACTCTGCTCTCAGTTTAATCATTTATTTAGCAAACACCTGCCATTTGCTGGGCATTGGGCTAGGTGCTAGGAAAACAGGTAAGGAAAAAGAGACCGTGCATTCTAGAGCTGGCTGTGTAGTCACACACACAAATGTGGATTGGGAAAGTGATACGTGACACATTCCACCTCCAGGAGGTTAAAATGTGTGAGTGATGGTGACTCAAGACAATAGGTCTTCCCTCCGCTCTCACCCTCTCCCTCTGCTGGAGAGCCAGGCAGGCAGGTGAGAACAGAAATAGTGAGATGATGGTTGATAAAAGAAAGATCTTGTTTCTGGTGGTGTGGGGATGGGGCTGACTCTCCAGAAATACCCTAATCTGCCACTAAATCCCTTCTGTTCCCCTTATCACCTGGATCCTTCCAGAAGGCCCCTGAGGGAACTAGCAGATAAAGACAGCTGATTCCCCCTTGGGCCACCAGCAGCTGTCAGGTTTGGCAAAGGTATGGAAGCCTGGGAGGGACAGTTGGTTCTGCCCGGCCCCATGGGGATGGAACAGCCAATGCTGATATGTAAGTGCTCAGCTGCTATGTGCTGGGACAAGGCAAGCAAGCAGGTTGGAGCCTCTCATTCTCATCACTGGGGGCCCACTGAAGCCCTGCTCTGAGCTCAGGTTGTTTTCCTGTTCTAATTAACATCACTGAGAGTTAAACTCTACACCCCGACATGAGCTTGCTCCCCTGAGAGTATTCCGGCTCAAATGCTGATTAAATATGAAACGGTTCCTTCCTCTGAGCCGAAGTAGGGGAGGCACAAGCCAGAGATGGAAGCTGTAATTACCAGCTGATTATGTAGTGTGAGTTATTAAAAGATCAAATAAAATGAAAACCAACATCCTCCAAATAAAAACAATTAACAACACTCACAGTTATTTCTGCTCTATTTAAAAGGACATGGGCTGTTTATTATTCTACTCCTTTCTCATTCTTATGGTTCCAGGTACTCACCCAGGTCATTTTCTAAGTAGCTACTAGGTGCCTGTAGATACTAGGGACAGGGATGAAAATAAAAGAGCCTGGTCAGGTGCTGGCCTCCTGGGGCTCACAGCGCAGAGGAGATCACGGCTTTTTAAGGAAGAGTCACACAGACAACACACCTTGAGATGTGGCCAAGAACAGGAGGCTGTGGGAGGATAATGAGGGCACAGGGGACTCTTCGGAGCTAATAGGTAAGTTGAGATTTGAAGGAGCCAATTACCTGAAGAGTGGGGAGTGATCTAGGGAGTGGGAACAACATGTACAAATGCCCTGGGGTGGGAAGGAGCTTTGGATGGGCTAAAGAAGGGCACTGGGGAGGAGTGTGATGAGGAGGGAGCATGAGGAGGGGAAGAGGCAGCGAGGCAGCAGCCAGACCCTGCGGGGCCTCCCAGGCCTTGGCCAGCAGGGCTGTGTTTACTCAAGTTCCCTGAGCAGCACTGAAGGGTTTTTAAGTAAGAGGATGACTTGATGTGATTTGTTCCTTAAAATAATCCTCAGATCCTCTGTGGAGGCTGGAGTGGGAGCAGGGAGCCCAGGGAGGAGGTGAAGGGGGACGTCCAGGCAGGAGCTGATGGCAGCTTAGACCACAGTGGTGGCCAGGGGAATGGACAGCAGTGGGTGGATCCAGGAGGGACTCCAGAGGTAGACACAGCCCACCTTGTGGATGGGTGGATGTGGGGTGGGGGATTTGTTGAGACCTCACCCAGGTTTCTAGCTGAGGGGCCGGATGGATGGAGCCGCCATTTCCTAAATGAGGAGCCTGGGGCATGAGAGGCTAGCCTGGCATATGGAGTGTGTGGCTCCTGAGCCGGGTCCTCCAGAGAAAGGAGAAAAGTGGGAGAGGCATCCCAGGAGACCATAGGGAAGAGCCTGGCTAGAGACACCCTTAGGGCTCCAATAGGAGATGGCAGCCCATGCTTCCTGGGGAAAGAGGACAGTGTAGGGGAAGAAGGGGCAGGATGTAGAAAGGAGATTGTCCTTACCCCCAGTTATAGACTGAGGTCTGAGGCAGGAAGAGACCCTGCTGCCCCAGAGGCCATGGTGGGTCCTGGCTGGAGGGGAACTGGGAGAGCTGCTCTTTGTCTCCTACTTGTGAACCACCAGGCCACAGTGAGGACTGGAAATTCTATGGCCTGCCCGACAGAGGAAGCGCAAGGAGATCTGGGAGCACAGAGAAAGCTCTGGCTTGTCTGGGTGAGGGTGGAGGAGTGTTCACGGAGGGCTCCCTGGAGGAGCTGCTCTCTCCCTGAGACTTGAAGAATGAGAAGGAGTTGGCCACCTGGTACATCCCCTCTCTTAAGGGTCTATCACCCCCAATTAGAAATTAAGTTTATGAGGGCAGATATTTCTATCTGTTGTGTTCACTGCTTTATTGCCAGCACCTAGAATGTGGTCTCAGATATAGTGATTCAATAAATATTTGTCAAATGAATGAATGAATGAGTGAATGAACGAATAGCTTTAAAAGTTAGTGGAGACAGACTCAGGTGGCCTTTTCAGCAGCAGCCGCCTCTCTGTGATCCCAGCTCCCATTGGACAGCCCCTCACCCTACAGCCCCAGAGCTCCAGGGTGGTCCCCACCTTGGCTCTGACTGTCACTGATAATCCCAGCTTCTGGGGTGACAGCTGCTTCCGGTTATCACTACGTTCTGGGCAGACTCATCATCTTCTGTTTGACTCTACAGCTCTTCCACCACCTGTGCCACCTTTCCTGCATTGGATTCTTTATCTCTAGAGCGGATTCTTTTTTGCTCACTGCACCATGACTAATATAGGCCTGGAGGTCAAAGTGAGGCTTGAGTGAGACCTCCTGCTTCCTCTGGCCTTGGCTACACCAGGTCTGGGTCTGCAGAGCTGACCGGTGTCCTGGCTGCAGGTGGAATGGAGAGAGGGCTGATCCAAGGTTAGTTCCATGCACTAACCCTGCCTAAGTGACCATGGCCCAATCAGTGCCCCGCCTCTGACCAATCGTAGTCACATGGATTATGGAGCGTGGAGAGGCCTTGGAACTACATCAGAGGTGAGTCTGAGATAGGGCGAAAGTCAGAAGTTATCTCCCCAGCTGTAATGAGTCAGACAGTGATGGAGGTTATATATGACTTAAACAAATCGCACTGGAAACACCAGGCACAACCTTGATTATTGATTTTAATTGGGAAGAAAACTAAGGCCCTGGGAAGTTCTACTTGCAACCGAGACCTTGAAAGTGAGATTTTAATGGCAGATATGAGGTTCAGCAGGGATGAAGAGGGTCCAGGAACAGAGAGGTCTGGTTGTGTCCGGGACAAAGGATCCAGTAGGTGAGGCTGGATTCAAGAAAAGTAAACCCAAGAAGAATACAAAGGCTGGTGGGAATAAGGATGGAAGATTGGAAGTCAGGGGAGGGGCAGAGATTAGCATTCCTTGTCCATCATATAGCTAGGAAAAGCATCGCCAATAGGGCATGGGTTCACAGCATGATTCTCTAAAGCACACAGCCTCAGATTACTAATAAGCCTTAGGCAAGTAGACTAATAAAACTATAATTATTTAAGGTCTTAGAATCTTGGGAATCTTCTCATCCTAGGATAATTGAATTATTTGATCTCAGAGTGTTACATTTCTAAAATCACAGCGATTTGGAATCTTAGATTGCTCAGGGTGTCAACCTAGCTCCCCTCCCCCACCCAAGAACTGATAGTATGTATTCTGTGCTCAGTGTTTTGCACATATTATGTCATTTAGTCCCCATGACAACTCTGAGAAGTGGGACTATTATTGTGCTTGATTTTCCAGATGAAAAAACCGAAGCTTGATGAGTATAGGTCATTGCTGAAGGTCAGACACCTTGCAGGCAGCGTGGCCAGGACTCGGCCCAGATCTCTCAGCCTCTGAAGCCCACGCTCTCGGGCTCCCTGCTGAGTGGTCACCCATGCTCTGTGCACACCTCCAGTGACAGGGAGCTCTTTCCCCTTTCCCCAGGGCACCTGTCCATCCCAATTGTGGACACATCTCTCCTTCACAGGGCATCCATCCCAAATCTGCCTTGGGAGACCCCGCAGAAGGAGACAAACCTGCACCTGTAGGGAGAGGGGGCAGCTCCCGGAGGTGGATGGCACGGCACAGGAGAGGACAGCCTCGGATTAGGAAAGCCCCGGCTGCCTGCAGTCCCTCCTGGTGAGAGAGAGGGGAGTCGATCCCGAGCTAGCGGGAGACATTGAGCAGACCGGCTCAAAGACAAATGGAGATGGAGCCCAGAACACTGGGCGGTGGGGGTGAAGTGGGAATTTATACTGTAGAAACACAATTCTCCAACAGTCAGAGTTACGGGGCCTAATAAGATTGGAATCGTAAGTGCTGTGCCTTTAATTTCTTGGCTCCTCTCCCTGAAAACTTATTCTACAAAATGTGCCTCGTGCCATCCATCCTCCCAGATGGCTTTTTAAGTGAAGCTGTTTGTTAAGTGGGAGAAGAAAAGGGAGGGGTTGGGAGGAACAGGTGGAGTCGCGGCAGACCCCGGGGATCCAGCAGGAACAGCAGCGCACTGATGAGTGGGAAGCGGGTTCTTCTGGGCGAAGACCCCCCAGGCTCAGCTGAGCCCGCAATGAGCCAAAGTCCCATTTAGAACTGCTGATGTTTTTTGAGCTCTTATTGTCTTGCTCTGGGTACTTTAGATACATTCACCCAATAAATCCTTACAACAAATTTAAGACCAACCAATTTATTGTAGAGATGGAGAAACCAAGATCCTGAAAGGGCAGGAATTTCGGACAAGGTCATATGGCAAGTCACTGACTGAGAAAGTGGCCTGGGATAGATTCCATTCTAATCTCCGCATTTCATGAAGTCTCTTGAGGTTTTCCTGCACCTTTGTCCTCTTCATTGGTTCAGCCCAGCCCCTCCTGCCAAACTGGGCCTGAAGGGGCTGTAGGAATCTTTTTTTCAATGACGGATATCAGAGTGCAGCAGATGGGCCATCCGTCAATCATGTTCAGGTAGCTGGAGATGCGAGAGGCACCTTTCCGAGGCCACAACAGCCCACCCTCGGGCCGTGCGTTTCCCCTCTTCTCACGGGTTTGGGAAGCAGCACCTCCATGGTTCCCTTGGCCTCCCTTCTTGAAGGGAAACTCAGCAGAGGAAGGTTTGTGATGCCAAGCAGGACTCTAGTTCCTGTGTTGATCTCGAGATGATAACTGATGTCCACTGCCCTCCTCCACTCTGCTTTTTTAAAATCTCTTCACTCTCAGCTATCACCTCATGCCTAGTACTATGGCACACCTTATTCCTGGGGGAAGGGATGATTGAACCCTTGCTAATCCATTCACAGTTATAATGGGGTCACAATGGATGACCTGGGTTCCAACTCCTCCTTCCTGTCCCACCCTGCTAATCAAAGGGATTTACCCCTGCCACTAAGATGACTTCTCGTTTTTGCCTACTGGCTCCAAATTGTCTTGGCGACAGCTGTAACTTGCAGTACAATGGGACCCTTCAATGGCAAGAGCATGCCTCTTTGGGAACCAGGATCCCCAAAGTTGCAGAAACCAGAGTGGCAGAGTATGAACAGATATTGTTGTCTGTGAGCCTATTCAGTGGCCCTTTCCGCAGACCCAGTAGGCCCACTGTAAGCCAGACTTTAGCCAGAAGACCGTTTAGTTCCTGGTTCCTATAGGCCCCCAATCTAAGAAGGGGATTATGGAGACACTTTGAGTCTCTAGGTACCAGTGTCAACTCAGACCTTATTCCCAAAAGTCCTCAAAATGTCTGGTTATTCCCTTCCCACAAGGTAAAATCACCCAAATCAATAGCTGTCAGTCCCTTTGGGAAAGAACTGGGAGAATCATTATGGTATATATATATTTGCCATGATGTTGAAGGCTCTGTCTGCTAGAGACCTGGCCACCTCTCCATCACAATGGTTCCAGATCTGAAAATTGGCTTAGGTGTGATAACTGAGCAAGTAAGCCACCTTCTCCATTTTTGTCTTTTTGAAAACTTATGACAATTATAGATTTACATGAGGTTGCAAAAATAGTGCAGAAAGGATCACGTAAGCTTCAACTAGTTTCCCCAGTGGTTATACCTTCAATAACTATAGTACGATATCAAAATCGGGAAATTGGCATTGGTTCAATTTGTGTATATAGTTCCATGCCATTCCGTCACTTCAAAGGGCTCTCACATACTACGCCTCTGTAGTCACACCTGTCATTCTGTCCATCTCTCATTACTCCTCACCTCTGGCAGCTACTAATCTGTTCTCCAATTTCACAGTTTTTGTCATTTTAAGAATTTTATATACATGAAATCATACAGTATGTATATAGCCTTTGAGATAAACTTTTTTTTTTTTTTTTTTTTTTTTTGTCACTGGACATAATGTCCTCAAAATCCAACCCCAAGTTGTGGCAAATATCAGTAGTTTGCTCCTTGTTGTTTCTTGCATGGTATGGCTGTCCATTCTCTTCTTATATTGGTGAGAGATGCTAAACAGCGCCCTCCTTAGCTGCCCATCCCCATGCCATCCCGTAGGTCCCGCCCCTTCGCTGTCCCTCTGACCTTACTGGTTATTTTGCTAATTACAGCCTCCTTGCTTCTGGCCATATGTGCCACCAGCCAGCTTTTAGAACCTACTCATCCCCAGACAAGAGGAGAGCCACCTCTCGGCTTCTCGGTGCCTCTTGCCAGTGCATTCCTGATGGCTTTGGGGAACTGTGTGTTCTGGGGGGCCCTCCCATGGGACATAATCCCATCCAGCTTTCCCACTCACCTGCCATGACAACTCAGGCATCTCCACATTGTTTAGAATTGGCCATCACATTTTTGAGGCCATCCCTTGGCTCCATGCTAGATTATTCAATCCTGTGCTCAGCCCCAAACCCCCAAGCCAAGATATTCTGTTCATTCAGCCATATACTCTGGCTCCCTTGGCAAGCATCTTCACAAACCCACTCCCCTGGCCCCTACAAGGATGCCTTAGGTAAGTCACGCTGCCCTTCTGGTGGACAGTTCCATTCAGGCCCAGCATGCCACCAGCTGGATTATGCTGGGATCTAAATTGGTTCATCCACCTGGCAGCGAGAGGAGGAGGTGGGGTGGTTTCCCAGGGGGCATCTGTTATCTGAGGGGTGAGGCCTGTGCAGCACCTTTCATGGAAGGTTGGGCTGTCCCGGTGAGCCCGAAGGGTTTGGTGATAGTTGCAAAGTCAGCATCCTCAGGTGTCCTTGTCCTGTGTTTCAGAGTTCCAGGTTTTTTCCACCAAGGCCTAGCCTATGTGTAACAGACCTGCACTGGCTTAGCAGTGTTCAAACACCTCTAGAGCTCTGTGACTCTTGACAAGTAGATGTACAGTCTGCTTTTCAGCTAAGTCTGCTCTTCCAGTGCAGGAGATAGGGCCTCCCTGTGAGCTAGCAGCTGGCCCTTTGGCTTTCATGCTTAGCCATTAGGCTTGTTTAAGAGCCTCCAGTCTCTCATTACTTCTCTGCAGTGTGTGAACTCAACTTAGCAGCTCAATTCTCAACAAAGTGAAATTGTCTGAGTTGCCTTGGCAGATGCTAGAGGAAGTGCTCGGCCAACTCTGCTGTCTGTGTAGGCAGTGTTTACCTCCCTCCCCCATTCTCTGAATACCTGCACCATCATACCTGCCATAGGATGCTCTTCCCTTGAGGCATTTTCCCAGGTAATCACACATAAAATCTTTAGCAATTGAGCCACCGCTTCATGTCAAACACTATCTGTGCCCAACCTTTCCACCAGGATGGTGTCCTCTACCCTGCGTGCAGTGGCTGAGCCAGTCCCAAAGCCCTTCTCGCTACCTGTTTTCTTGGACCATTCCTTCCTCAGACCACTATCCCATGTTAGTCTGAGTCTTCCAAGAAGACATCAAGATAGGATTATATATGCAAGACGTTAACTATGGTAAACCCCTGCGAGGGGCACATGAAAGAGAGCCCGGGGACCAATGGAGACATAAGAGGGATGCAGGTCTGATACTGGTGAAGAGGATGTGCAGGAAGGTTGGCGGAGTGTCTTAGATGGCAGTGAGCGGAGTGAGGGGACCAGCTGCAGACAGTTCCCTCTTCATGGGAGAGTGGGATGAGAGTTCACGTTCACCAAGCACCCACTCTGGGCCAGGCCCTATAAACAGTGTTTACTTAGCTCTCCAGGGCACCTTCTAAGGTGGTTATGTTTACCTTCATTTTACGGAGGAGGAAACTGATGTTTAGAGATGTCGCTCAGCCCTTACAGGGTAGTGACCTGGGCTGCAATCTAATGGACTGATACCAAAGGCCACGTCCTGTTCATGGCACCATACTGGGGAGCAGTATGGACAGAGACCTACCTAGGTAGGTGACCGTTAAGTGGCTGAGTACAGTCAGAGCTCAGGGTTGGGGTTTGAAAGCTATGGGAGAGGCTGACTGTGGACAGACTATGCTGGACTTTGAATGCCAGGCCAAATAGCTTAGATTTGGCCGTGTAGACCAGAGCCATGACAGGTGGCCTCTGGGCATATCTAGTCTGCAAGCAGGATCTGCTTGGCCCAGTGAGGGTTGTAAAAAAAAAAACCTTAATTTAATTATAGATACTTAAAAGCTGCCAGATTTTTAAATAAGAATTCTCATGTCTGGCTTCTCCTGACAACAGGAAGGATATGACCCCTGGGGTCCCCACGTCCTACAGCAGGAGGCTGCAACCGAGTGGCTTCCACCCAACCTAGGACAGGCGCTGTCCAGTTTACTACTACCTGCAAGGGGCCGATTCACACACTAATGTCCCCGCTTGGCTCCTGGTGAAGAGTCGGGATAAGCAGGGCTCTGCTGTAGATAATCCCAAACCTCCTTGGCTTTACACAACAAAGCCCGTGTGGGTCCAGGTGGCTCTCCAGGGCAGCTGTCTTCCATGCCAAGATTTGGCCATCCAGGTGCCACGGTGGCTCTACCATCAGGACACAAGGCCTCCTCCGTGATGCCTGGGGCAGGGAAAGAGAGTGCTGGAGGGTCTCCACCCGAATTCGGTGCTCCAGCCTGTCAGCACCGCATGTCTCTTCTGCCTACAGCCCGTTGCGAAGATCTAGTCACAGGAGCCCAAGTTACTGCAGGGGGCCAGACGGATGGACTCTTTCTTCCCAGGAGATGTGGGGAACCGGCATTTGGGTAAGCTGAAGTCTCTACTCTGTTGTGCCCACAGACTTTAAGGCTGTACCCGAAGTATAGGACGCAGCTTCTCAAATGCACTTACAGGGCGCTTCTCTTTGCGGGTACCATTCTTACACTTCATCTGGAGCACTTTATCTAATCCTTCTGGTAACCTTATGACATAGACCATCCCAATTTCACTGAAAGGAAACTAGAGAAATGAAGTAACTTCGAAACCCAAGCAGTCTACCTGTAGAATCTGCTCTTAACCTTCATTCTATACCGTCTTCAGTGGCATGCAATGGTGTCATCATCAACCCATTTTACAGGTAAGAATGTTGAGTCAGTTTCTTGGTTGTCAAGGCAGCGAGGAGAAAGAAATATAAGTGATGGGGGAGCTCCAGCAAAGAAAGGGAGGATGATGTAGCTAAGTGAGTGAGTGTGTGTGCATGCATGCGTGTGTGTGTGTGTGTGTGTGTGTGTGTTCATGTTTAAAGAGCATTCTGGCTTTGCTGAACACCTACTGGGTATCCGGCTCTATTCTACGCGTTGGATAGATGAGAGAGAAGAGACCAGACGGGGGCTATTGCAACAAATGGGCAAACGAAGACCCAGAGAAGGAGAAGGGCAGTGCCATGGCACCCGGCAGGTGAAGGCAGGGGGATGGGACCAGCACCTCTGACTCCTTGCTCGAGCTGCCTCCCCAGGCTGCTTCTTGTCCTTGTCATGAGCCTTCCAGACACCCAGGAACCCGATGTGATGATCACATAGGTGGGAAGCTGGTGCCACAGGCCAAGGCTGTGGGCGATGAGACAGGAGCCCTCAGGGGCTGCTGGGGTGGTAGGGTGTCCATCAGGGCAACTTGCAGGAAAGCAACTGGGTGACCAAGATCCCTGAGAAACTTCGCTGCTCTTGATGCGGTGATTCCACCTGCAGGAATCTGTCCGCAGGACATAGTCAGAGACTCAGGCACACGAGGCCTGAAACGTTCGTCACAGCCTGATGTGTTTAAAAGGCCTATAATCCTCTAAGTATCTGACAGGCAGAGATGGTGAGGTAATTTATGGTGCATCTGAATGAGGTACAATTACAAAGCTATTAACATCATGCTTTTGAGGAATTTTCAGTGATGTGGGAAAATGCTGATGATGTATAGTGAGTTTTTTTTTAAAAACCCTGAATAGCTGAATAAATTGTACGATCCCAATTACATAAAATTCAATATGTGCAGAGTGAAAGATAAGAAGATGGGAGGAGGAAGAAGGGAAGGAGGGGAGGGAAGAGGGGCAGGGAGGAGGCGTTGCGGTGCTATTATCCTTATTTTACAGAGAGGAGAGTGAGACACAGAGAGGTTAAGTAACACGTCCAATGTCACGGGGCTAAGACACTGAGCCAGGATTTGAACCCAGGTCTGACTGACTCCATATTTGCTAAACTGGGGGAACTGAGGCTCGGACACTTACTCTCCAGGTTCAGGGTTATTCGGCTGGCTGTGAAAGGAGAACAAGGGCTGTACCGGGGGTGTGGTAGTTGCTCATCACATCGCCTCTCTGCGGCTGGTGTCGTTAACCCCATTTTACAGAGAGAAAGTGGAGGCAGCGTCTCTGTGTTCAAGGTAAATAGTGGACGTGGAGCTTGGACCCAGCTCAGTCAACTCTGCACCCACACGCTTACCTCTACTGTGAGCTGCTGGCATGGGGCTGGATGATCGCTGGCAGCCTCTCTGGAAAATTCCAGATCAGGAAACCCAGTGACTTTATTTGGCTGGATCTGCCCCCATTAAGAGTCCATTCACCCATGTGTCTCACCAAAGCTGGAGCTGCTTGGCGAGGGCCGAGCAGCCAGGGGCTTCCTGGTAACCCAGACTGAGGCTCCTCTGAGTGCTGCTGCTTGCAACATCTGAGAAGAGCAAAGGCCAGGCAGGAGGAACCATCACTCAAGGAATTCTCTAGGAGGGCCCTCCTTCGTTCACCCCGCCTCCTCCTCTAGATGCCAGACCCCACTTCCGCCAGAGACTCCTGGGAGCCTGTCCCTCCCAGGCCTGGCCTGTCTGCTCACTGGTGCACCAGTGATGACCCGTGAGGAGACCCCTCCCTGCCCTCCCGGGCTTTATCCTCTCTGCCTCTCTCTCCCCCTGCTTGTGCCGAGGGAGCGAGACACCCTGATCTGAAATCTGTTGCAGTAGCTCAAGCAGGGGATATGGAGAAGAGAATCAAACACTTGCTCCAACCCAACCATCCCCTCCCCATCCCCTCGCTCCCTCCTACTCCTCCTTCTTGGGTGACTTGGGAAGAAGGTTTTAAGGAGCAGTACAGCACTTTGGCTATTGGAGTCTGGCCACCCAGGCTCTTTCCCAGCAGAATCTCTGATACCGCCCTGCCATGGGAGAATTTTAATAAGGCGCGTGTGTGTGTGTGTGTGTGTGTGTGTGTGTGTGTGTGTGTGTATTCCTTTACAAAGTACTTTGTCCTATACATTCTCCAGAGCCCACAGAAGCTAATGGAATTATTTGTCTTATTAGTTCTATTTTACAGGTGGCATAACCAAGATCCAGAGAGGCAAGCTGTTTGCTCCCAGTATTTCCAGCTAGTTAATGAAGGCAGAACTTGAACTTGAGTTTGACTGATAAAAATTAATCTTTTTATTATTTATTATTTTTTTATCATTTATTATTATTTTTTGTATTGAGAGACTGCCTCCCTCAGAGAGAGAGAGAAAGGAGTCCAGACTCTCTGGGCAAAGGAAGGAAGAGAAGGGGTCATGAGTGGGAAAAGCTGAAGATCAGAAATACAAACATATCACCCCCTTCCAGTCAATGCCTGAATCTCATCTACCTAATCTTTTTTCAAATGAGTCTCCCAGAGTCCTTCAAAATACTCCCAATGACAGAGCAAGGTCCCTCTCCTCCAGAGGCTTCCCCCAACCAAGATCAACTTGGCTATAAAAATTCTTCCTTCCAATAAGCTGAGTTTTCTTTCTTTAATCCTTCATGTGTCCATCATTCATATTGATGCATATTACATGCCAGTTTCCAGGCCCACAGACACAGCAACGAACAAGGCAGATTTGTTTTAATGGAGCTGACTTTGTTCAAAGAAATATACTTGGTGTCAGATGAAGGAAGAGCCAGGGGTCCTGGGAGAGAGGGAGTTGATGTTGGGCCACTTCCGGCTGCTGCTGAGGGGTGTCCACTCCCTTGGCTGAACCATGGCTGCTCAGCTTGCCTGCTCTAGGAGGCTCCAGCCCAGGCTCCCTATGCCTTCTCTGTGGGGGCTGCCGAACTCCAGGCTCCCCTGAGTCTCAGAGGGTCTTCCTGTCTTGGATGGGTGCAGCATCCCTGCCACGGCCACGCTCTATGACCACATGCCTTGACTTCCTTTTGTGGCCATCATAAAAGCCCAGAGTTTGCAAAGCCAGTCTGAGCTCTGCCTTCCTTCTTTGCCAAAAAGCTAATTGGTTTTGCAATTTAAAAATGGAGAGAACAGGCAACGCAATCAATTTTATGAAAACTTGTTCGGTAATGAAGTACTTCCAACCGGGGCACCTTCTCCGCATATCAATCTGAGCCTCTCATGGCATGACAAAGACAATCCTCCCCTAGGTATTTTTCAGGCTCTCTTGTGTGTGTCACATGCTGGATCCTGGAAAGACTTCATTTAGACCTGGCCTCCTGGCTGTCATTTAGGGGCAAATAGAGTTTTCTCTGTCTCATAGATGAGGCGATAGAGGGTCAGGAAGGGGCTGTGGCTTACCCCAGGTGCACAGTGAGGCTGGGGCAAAGGAGAGAGTCCAGCTATAGGCTCCTCCAGCTTCTGGCCTCACTGCAATTCCTGTCCCACTGTAAGTTCAGAAGCCAGAAAGTCTCTGAGCTCAAAGACAGGATTGAAGTCCTTTCTCCAAACGAAGCAGCTGGCATTTTTAGTGCCCGCTCTATGCCAGCTCCATACTTGGCCCTCGACTTACATCACCACATTCAACCCTCACTACAGCCTATAGTTCATAGATGAGAAAACCAAGGTTCAGAGACGCCCAGTAGCCTGACTCAGCCACACAGCACCGGCCTCCCAGCATTTTGGGCAGATATGCTGCGTTTGGAGTGGGGATCCATACATCCTGCGGGAAGAGCACAGGCTTTGGCAGTCATCCAACCACCATCCATCCGTCTATCCATCTGTCCTGCTGTCCATTCATTCACTCAAAAAAACAAAAAATCATTCATTAATTTAATCATTCCTTAGACAATATTGATTGAGCACTGCTCTGAGCCAGGCCCTGTACTAGGGACCCAGCGATGAGCAGTGTAGACTAAACCTACCCGCACGGGGCTCACACCCCTGGGAAATGAGGAGAGACAAACTCCATTGTATAATCATGAACATAAATGTAACATGACACCTGTGGCAGGATTGACAAGGCAACGCAGATGGAGCCAGAAGAGACTGTGACGGGGATCCTGATCTGGTCAGGAGGCCTTCCTGGAGGAGGTGACTCTGTAATAAGATCTCAGGCCTGAAGGCCACTTGTTGGAACATCATGGAGGGAATGCACCTGTGGATTGGGCATCTAAGCAAGCTGATGGTTACAGTCCTGGGTATCCTAAGATTCTATGATCTGACATGGGGTTCGTTTTCTATAATTCCGGCCCAATATTTTATAGTTTTACAATTCTGTTATAGTAACAAGTTTAAGACTTGAGAATCTAAGATCCTGGGATTCTGACCCAAATTCGTATAGTTTTAAGATTCTATTAAGTGAAGACCTGGAAATTTAAGACTCTTAACATTTAAAGCCTGTCAGTTAGGTCCTAAGAGACTGGATTTCCTTTGGCCTTTGCTGCTGGAGAAGCACCTGCCCGAACCTTCCATCCACTGGGTGTGAGTTTTCCTCTCTTCTTGGCTCACAAAATGGATGTATATGCAGTGCTTTGTGGCTTAGAGGATGCAAATGTATCCTGCAGTTCCAGCATCAGGAGCTGCCTTATCTGCATGTTCCAGTTTCCAGAATAAATGTTAGAAGACAAGTCTGCAGGAGAATTTCTGTGTGTACGCAAATTAATTCCTCCAGCCAGGGGCTCATCCAGACACAGATTTTAACACACGTTACCATTTCCTCACTCACCGCAAGGCAGGGCTGGTGATGGGGCTGCAGCGAGCCCAGCAGGGGACAAAGGCCCCCTGTGTCCCATGGAAGGGACTGAGTTTAAAGGTCTTTTGAGTGTGGAGGATCCCGCTGAGGTGGGCTGAGGCAGGGGGGAGAGTGTCCCCCAGCAGGTCTGGGCTGTGTATGCATGGGTGCCCCTTCTCTGAGAGCATCTGGGGGTGTCTACGTGAACCCCTGGGTCTGGGCTCACTGAAGCTGGTGCTCTAGATGCCTCCCCAGAGAAATGGGAGGGGAGGACAGCCCCAGCCTTAAGTCAGATGCTGCCCTGGGCACCGGGTGGGCTCTGAATTAGACAGATGGGACTGATCTCGGCCCCTATGAAGAAGCACTTTAACTCCTGGGATTCATTTTCTTCAAAGGGATCGATGGGCCTACTGCCCACGCACCTGGTGGTTCTGCGTAGAAGAGGAAATCACAGACGTGAGGCACACAATGAGCGTCAGTCCCAACAAATGCTCCCATAATGCCTGTGGGGGCCAGGCACCCCTTGAAGCATTTCACACAGATTTAAATTTTCACCCAGCCCAGTGAGGGAACCTTGTCATTATCCTCAGTTCACAGATGAAGAAACTGAGGCAAAAGGAGGTTAAAGAGTTTGCCCAACCTCAGGCAGATGGATGTAAAAACCTGTGAACAGGGGTAAACACATTCAAGCTTTTCCAACAACTCTACACTCTGGGTGCCGGAGAATGGGCCACATTTCAGCACTGGTGCCCTAGAATCTGACTCTCATTCTCTGCTGTGACAGATGCTCAGGTTGTAACCAGGCAGCGGTAAAATGCCGCAGAGGCCTCCAGGCCACTGCTCATGCTCGCCCTCTGCCGGACACCTTTCCCCACCCTGTCTATCCAGGGAACTCCTGCACACACTGCATGGCCCAGGGAGGGCCTCACACTCTCTGTGGACAGTCCCACCTCGCCCGCCTCTGCACCTCCGCACCCTTCTTGGTCACACACAGTGCGGGCTGGGGTGCAGGATCCTGGGGACCTGCTGCCCAATCTGTTCATGCGCCCGAGCTCTGCCTTGTGCTAAGGCTCACGTTCTGAGAGAGAACAACCCCACGATGTTGCTGTTATTATCCCATGTTAGAAAAACTCCCAATCCCCGGGACTTCGCCATTTCCTGAGGCCACAGGCCCCGGTATCAGGCGGCAGTCTGGGAACTCCAGAGTCTGTAAAGTGCCCGCTCCCCTCATCCATGTCAGTCATGCCCTGCTACAGCCCCGAGTGCGGGAAACGCGCCTCCTTCTGCACAAACCACAGCTCTGCCATTCAGTCGTGTTGGTTAGCTAGGAGAGGACTGTCAGAGCCTGACCTGAGATTCAGAAGAGTTACCTTTAGGCGCCAGGTCATCAACTGAAAACAACAGGCGTGAACGTGGAACGTACTAACACATTAACCCCAGGCAGCATCTCAGTTCTCTCACCCTTCCCTTGGAGACTCACCAGTGGCAGGCTGTCCAGTCTATACTGATTAGCAAGCTGTTAAAGATTTATGGCCAGTTGAAATTCATTGGTGGCAGTTTGACCCAGGCCAAGGCCCTGTGACCCAGCCAAGAGAGACTAGAATGCGGAAAACTCTGGAAAAGAAACACGAGCCACAGGGACTTCTGGCGTCATCATCTGTCTAATTCTCATGGGGTCTTTCCCAGCGGGGTTCAAGCCGCCATCCTCACTCACCTGCACCAGGGCCCCAGCCTCTCGTCTTCCTGCAGGGTGGGGAGCCTGAGCTGGGCCATGAAGGACAGACATGAAGGGAGGGAGGAGCAGCCCACAGTTTGCTGCTCCCTGATCTTTAGGCCTTTGGGTCTGGAATTCTCCATGAGGACGTTCAAGGTCTTCCACGAGCAGGCACTCTGGAACCGCTCCAGAGCTGTGTCCCAGGCAGGGTTGGAGGGGCTCTCAGGTAGGGGGTGGCGGGCAATGTGGAGCAGGGGCTTCTGGGAATGTTCTGTTCTCTTGGTTTCTGACCCAGGTACCCCAGATTGGGAGTGAGGATGGCAGTGTCCTCGCCTGTCAGCTATGAGGAGACAATGGTCTCACAGGTGCTCTGATGAGGCCATTAGACCACATGTCATCAGCCAATCGGCCCGCCGTATACAATCCCTGAGAAATGTCCCATCAGCCTAAGACTATACAGTCTATGGGCCCTGGGATTTCTCTGGAATCGCCCCTATGAGCAGCACCCTGCAAAAGTAGGAATCCCCCATTAGGTCCACACTGGAAAATGAGCCTGTTTTCCTCCCTGTTCTCCTTTGAAGCCCTGTCAACAGCCTGTTTCCCCATCATGAGCCCGCAGAAGCAAAACACCACCACGTGGTGTTAAAAATAGACATCGGCTCAGCTGCTCTGTGGGGTCTTCTCCTTGCGTTGGTGGGGCCAGAGCAGCTGGGACTGTTTGAGGAGCCAGATGCCCAATTGGGTGGAAGATGCGTCCATTCTCTGCACTGGCTGCTTTCCAGAAGGGCCCGGAAGTGTCGGCGATTCTTCTAAATCTCAGCCCCGTGTTGCCTTGCGCCCACTCTCACTCCCTTCCTTCAACAGATATTTACTGATGCCAGGGATGTGCAGACCCTGAGCTGGGCATCGCATTATGGGGATGCCTGAGACAGATTCCAGCCCTTGGCAGACAGCCTGTTTTGGTACAAGTGCACTGACAAAGGGGGACCCTGCAGTGACAATATTCGTCTATTTATTCAACACATTTGTTAAGCACCTGCTATGCTAAAGCCACTGTGTCAGGGGAATTAAGCAAATCTGCCATGGTCCCTCTCCCAGGGATCTCGCAGTCTGGAGGGAAGACAGATTAATCTAGAATCACACAATCAGAAGCAGAGTGACATGGGCTGTAAAGAAGGGGCTCTTGGTGCATGAGGGCGTATACTAGGGGGTGGGGGTCAAGGGAGGCTGGAGAATGCTTCCTGAGGATAAGATGCCTGAGCTGGAATCTGAGGGACAAATGGGGATGGTCTGTCACAGGAACAGCACGTGCAAAGACCCCATGGCCGGAGCATTCTTAGCGACCATGAAGAGCTCTAAGACCTGTGTGTTTCAAGGGCAAGGAGTGGGTGGCAGCCTGGCGAACGGGGCACTGGCAGACCGTGTGTGGCCTCAAATTCCACATTAAGGACGAGAACAGCGGAAGCATTTGGGGTGTTTAAGTGAGGGGGCCAAAAAGGAGAGCGTGGGTTAGGTTCGTTCATTCATTTAGCAAATACGACCTTGACATGCTCTGTTTTGGCATCTGTCCACTCCCTTTCCCATGGTCACACCCACTTGAACTCTAATGCTCAGCCGAAATGTAATCTCCTCCAGGGAGCCTCCCTGATCTGCAGGACGAGTCACCCCTCTTTTGTGCTCCCATCAAGCATCCTGGGAGCATCACTGGACTGCCATTGACTCTTATGCGCCAGGCCCCCAGCACCCTCTCCTGTGGTCCCATGAGGGAAGAAGACTCAGGATGGTGGGGAGAGGGGTCACGTCTTAATCTCCTTCCTGTCAATCTCCCTTCAGACCAGAGGCTCCAAGAAAACAAGGCTCTGTCCATCTCACACACTGCCGTTTCGTTGTTTTCCTGGGGCCTCAGATGCTGCTGGACACACAGCAGGATCAAAAGTACTGCAAGGAAAGAAGGGAGGGAGGGGAGGAGGGAGGGAGGAGACACGAAAGGATTTGCTTCATGGGCATGGAGCGAGGACAGGAGGCAGAGAAGAAAATTGGAAATTAATAGGTTGTGAGAAGTGAGGAAAGCATACAAAAATGAAAGATTTAAAGTGGCCACACTGTGACCTGGAACATTTTGCTTAATCAAGTACAAATTGCTCTGCGCCTCGGGTGGATGTGAGAACTGGTCAGGGTTTGCTTCTCAGAAGAGCTTTCTGGAGTGAAACATTCCTCATGAGGGCCATTTCACACCAAGCCGGGGATGTTCGCGAAGCCAGGAGCAGAGGAGATCTCAGCCTTTCGGCCCGGAAAAGAGTAAAGGCTCCGGTGTCAGGCTGAGTTTGGGGGTCCGGTCCACCCTTACTGAGGCAGTATAATTGGGCTGAGGCCCCAGGAAGTAAAGGGATCCCCAGCTAATCCCTCCCCAAAGCCTTTCTCCTAGGCTTTGATCTCCTGGGACCCCATGTGACCTCTGCTTGTCTCTCCCACACCCACCTTGCTCATCTAAGGGTGAGGGCTGAGCCAGGAGTGGCCGAGAAATCCCCCAGCATGTCACACTCAGATCCAACATGTCGTACCCAAACCCAACACGAGGGTTCCTTTCAAAGCACCTAAGAAACACTCACTGAGTGTCATGATAGATTTGGAGCCCTCAGTACCTCGATCAATTTGGCTGCCCTGACTGTCAGCTGTTGGTTTCCGAGTCTATAAAACAGGCACATTTCATTCATTCGATAAATATGTATTGTGTTCCTGGAGTATGCCTGACCGTGTCCTAGATGCCTGGGACAGGGCGGTGGGGACACATGGGGTCCCTGCTTCCATGCCGTTCCATCCAGTGGAGGATTCTCCTGTATCCCAGGCTTGGGGGGACTGGAATGATAGACGTGGGGCCAGGGACTCGGGGCCTGTGTCGCGTCAGGGTTTAAGGAACCTCTGTGGGGTAGAAGACAATGGCAGAGATGATTTTGGGCTCCAGGGTCAGGAGGCGCTGACTTGTCTTCTCTCACTCTTCACCCCTGCCCTGAGTGTTGGAGTTGCTCCCCCATAGTTACGAAGAAAGCTCGGATCTGAAAGGTCAAGGGCATTGTCCAAGGACACACAGCTAGCCCGGGAAGCCCAGGTCAGATCCTGGCCCAGGGCTTTTCCCATGACCCCTGCTGCCCTCAGGGGCCTATCACTGGGTCTGCTTAGGTGTCTTCAGCTTCACCTGTGCAGGGCTGACTGTATCTGGGTAACAGCCATAGCCCAGTGCCATCGGGGCCCGGTGTACTGGGAAGGAACAAAGGAAGGAGAAAACGAAATTCTCTCCGCCTCAGTTTCCTCATCTGAGAAACGGGGTTAATAACTCCTCCCTCACAGTGCAGCTTCAAGGATTCAGTGTCATAATGCAGATGAGATAGGTTGTTTGCAAAAATGTCTGCGATTATGCCTGGTGTCCTTGCCTCATATCCTGGCCCTTTGCAATGTGACCGTGCATCTCCTCTGATTGAATTATGGAATCTTTTCTTTCCCACCTCTGTCATCTGGCTTCCTGAATTGGTCCTGTGACTTGCTCTGGCCAAGAAAAGGTGAAAAAGTGGCCTTATACCCATTCTGTACCTGGCCCTCCAGGGACTGTACTTTTCCCTCTCTCCTCTGGACCCCATGACCTCAATGGACATCCAGGCCCGACCACGTGGACCAGCACCATGTCAGTCAATCAGAAACTGCAGAGGCCCGAGGCCCAGGAGAGAGCCCGGCCACACCAGCAGACCCTTGCAGACCCTTGCAGACCACCGCCTCCTGCAGACACATGAGTTAGGTGGTCCTGGACCAGCCAGCCCCGACTACTCCCCAAACTCGTGGACAAGATCAGTGCTTCTCATCTGAGGCCTCTACACGTTGGGGAGTAGCTGTTACTCATAACAGCTCACTGATAGATCAGGCAAAACTCCCAACATAGTTGGCTTTCAGCAAGTGTCACTCCCTTCACTCTTTTCCACAAGAAGCTGCAAGAAAAATCAATCACAAGTGTTCCAGTGCATTGCTCATAACAGAATGGGAAAATAGCTACGAGTTCGCCGTGTGTGGAATCTCAGGGTGGATGAGGGGCCGCAGATCTTCCGCAAGCTAAATAGCAAGGAATTGGAGGAGGTGGGAATGAAGCCCCGTCTCCGTGCAGAGACACTTTGCGAAGATAAAGGAAAGTTGACTTATCGGCTGCATTCACCACGTTGGCAGCAGGCGAAGATGCATTTTTAGCAATTCAGCCTTGCAGGCTCTCACAATTTATCTCAATAAACGCCAGGGTGCCTTTTTTTTCTTTCCCTTTTCTTTTGCTATAAAATGCTCAGGGAATAGTGCAGTGAGAAGATGAAGGGTTGACACACAGAAAAAAACCTCATATTTAGATGTTTTGATAAAGTTCCATCAGCCACGCTCCATGCTGAGCAGAACAGAGCAGACCAGTGGGCTGAGGGAGGGTGGCGGGCTGAGCAGGGCAGGCTGAGCGGGGAGGGCGGGAGGCTGCGCTGGCAGGGCACGAGGCTGCGCTGAGCAGGGCACTGGTGGGGTAGTTCTGGAAGCCCTGGGATGAGAAGGATAGGGGAGGGAGAGGACAAATAGTTAAGGCGCTACCCTCAGCTCCAGTGCAAGGGGCCCCCGCCATGAGTCCCCACGTTGGAGGGCCTGGCTCCCACCATCCTCTGCTGTGTATTGCCCCACAGCTCCACCGCCACATACTGACTCTGCAGGGCCCGGGAAAGGTGCTCACCCGGAGCCTGCGTCTCCCTTCATACATCGCGTCTGCCTGTCCGGGCTCCTGGAATTCCTGCTGGATCCGAAAATAAAACTGCTCCTTAACCTCAGTGTCCCCAACCTACAAAAAAAATTTCAGTGAAACAAGGCTTGTTGCCAAAAACTAAACCTAAGCTGAGGTTGTAAGAGTTCTGAAGACTGAAGATGTAAGGCACAGAGACCCTCTCAGCGGGAGAAAAGCTTTCTAAGAACCTGAAGGATGTGATCCCAAAGCGGCTGGACACAGCCTTAGGTCGGAGAGGCATGTCCAGAAAATGACCTTATGTGGGCCTCTTGTTGGGTGGAGTGGGTTATAATCAATGCATAGAAAACCCACAAAGTTACAAAGTGTGTCATCAGCAAAAAGGACTCCAGCTTGGACCAAAGGGGCCGGGCCTCTGACATTCCAGGGTGGAAAGTGGGTGGGAAAGACACTGGGCTGCACACACCGGCTGCTTCTTAAGGCAGAGGAAGGACTCAGAGGGTAGAGCCTGGAGCCTGATGGTGGAGTCAAGGCCTTGCAGCACCATGTCCTGGGAGGCCACTCCCAGGGGCAGACCAGGGCCACGTCGAGGACCATTCCTGAGTTTGCAGGGCAAGAACCTGACAGAATTTGCCCACCAGGATGTTGGGATTGTATGGCCCAGGGCCTCCTGTGTCACTCTGCTCTTCCCCTCTTTTGAGGGAACGGTTTATTACAGTTATCCTATTTGTGTGTTACAGTTTTAGGGTGGGTGCGTGGAAGGGAGAAGGTGGACTAACTTGTCATTTTAGCTCCTGGGTCTTTTGGTGGAGAGAGCAATCTTCAGAGAGGCTCAGCCACAGACAAACCTGATTTAATCATGAGATCCAGGTCATCCTGACTTATGTTGAAATTGAATAAGATTTGGGGGTCCCAGGAACAGGGGGAGAAGGATTTGCATGTGGGAGTGCTGTAATTATGGCCAGAGGGCAGAGATAGTGCC
Source organism: Eonycteris spelaea (assembly GCA_003508835.1). Taxonomy (NCBI): domain Eukaryota; kingdom Metazoa; phylum Chordata; class Mammalia; order Chiroptera; family Pteropodidae; genus Eonycteris; species Eonycteris spelaea. The sequence goes on from PUFA01000006.1 coordinate 12,176,650, forward strand.
ACATAGCAAAAGTGGCCACAGTGCTTTGAGCGCTTCGCACCAGAAGACAAAATTTCTCGCCACGCCCCCTCCATCAGCGTGAGTGAGTTTGTCACATCGTTTTCTTTCCCAGCCTCTTATCTGAAGGGATGACTGGTGCCAACCTATTTTATCCTCATCGCTTCCCATGACAGGGGGGACCACTACTGTTCCCATTTCACAGGTGAGGAATCTGAAGGACAAGTAGAGTTATTTCGCCAAGGCCGCACACAGCTGGCACATAAATGTCAGGCAGGATCCCTACCCAGGCAGGCTGCTCCACAGCCTCCTCTTCCGCTCAGGCCAGCACTTCCCAGCCCTGGCGCCCAGAATGGGTCACACTCAGGCTGAGCTATCACTCGCCTCAGCCCTGGGGCAGGTGGTGAGCTCGGGGCAGCCAGAGGCCCCAGCTCACAGTTCTCATACAGGGAGCAGTGATGTCCCCTCCCGCACGGGGCTAGGCAATGCTGACATTTTCCAGGTGGGCTTTGATGGTGAACAAAGGCTGTCAGGTGTGTCTCTGCTCTGTGTTGCATCCTCTCACAGCAGGCGTTCGTTGAAGATAGTCATTGCTGTTATTATGGCTAGCCTTGTCATTATTATCACAGCCACTGGTCCATGTGGCTCCTCAGGATGTCTACGCACGAGGGCAATTCCAGCAAACACATCTTCTAGGGGAACATAGGATTTAGCTACATGGCCCTGTCTGAGCATCCTGTCTCTCTTACACGTTGGTCTAGACCAGAGGAGGTCCTGCCACCTGCACTGGGTCCACTGTGCCCAGGGACCTTCAGAGGGTGAATTTTCCTTCTTATTGTCACGACAGGTCCGGCTCTGACTCCCAACGAGAGTGAATGCATGAGAGAAGGGGCATCAGTTATCAAGACTTGATGAAAAGAAGTAAGCACACCCTTATTCCTGCACCACTCATGTCAGCTCTGCCTAGGGACACTGACTTGCTCCACGGCCCCTGTTCTTAGGTTCCCAAGGGAGGGAACAGTCATTAGAGGTGACACTAGTATTTCCACGACAGGCTGTTTGGCTTTATAAGTTAGTAAAGCACCAAGCCAACTCCAGTTACGGGGGCCACCTAGCCTGCGCTGAGACAGAGGCACGGAAACGCTTAGCCTTTGCCCCAGCCCCCAGCCTCATGCCCACCATCCCTGGGAGCCCTATGCTCTGAGGCTGGCCGGGGGGTCAAAGACTCAGGGTCTTCACATCCCTGTCTCAGTACAGACCAGGTGGCCCCCGTAACTGGCGTTGGCTCTTCTCTTTACTAACTTCATGAAGCCAAACAGCCTGTCATAGAAGCACTGGTGTCGCCTCTAATTTCTCTGATGCTTCATTTACACACAGACATTACCCAAAGGCCCCAGGTGTTTCGAGAAACGACTTAACAATATGGCTCCTGCCTTGCGTGCGTGTGGAATGATGCTCTCCCTGGAGCCCTGGAGCACATGTTTATTTGCCAACTGGGGTGTCTCAGCTGTCTGAGAGAGAGGAGCCTGTGATACAAGGACAGGCTGATGAGCTTGGGCAGGCTGAGGAACCAGGACCAGAAATGTCTTTGGATCACAGGGTTTCCTGGCAGGTAGAGTGGCCAAACTTCTCAGTTTGTCTGAAACTACTGAAGGGTTTCCTGGGACATGGAACTTGGAGCACTAAAATTACAATAGCCCTGGGCACACCGGGATGGTTGGCTACCCTATCAGTGGGGCAAAAGCCCAGGTCAGGGGTCACCTCAGTCAACATTGTGGGGCTGAGTCAGTTGTTAGGAGGCTGAGCTCTAGGGTGAGAAGTCACAACATGAGTTTGATGCTAAGAAGCCAGCATTTCCTGGGCACTTACTGTGTACCAGGCATTACCCACTTTGTATTTATTTAGGTCTGCAATCCCCTTAATATCTTTGAAGTATAGTGGACCCTTGAACAATGTGGGTTGGAACTGTGCAAATCCACTTATATGTGGATTTTGAAAGATGGCTATTCAAGAGTCGATTGTGTTTTCCATCTGCGATTGGGAATCCATGTACGCAGAAGGCTGACTGTATTCACCTGTAGATTTTCAATTGTGAAGGGGGTCAGCACCCCTACCCGCCACATTCTTCAAGGGTCAACTGTATCATTGTCTCCATGTAGCATGTGACAAAATGGAAGCACAGAATGGTGAAATGAACTGCCAAGGTTCCACAGCTGATAAATGGCACAGCCAAGATTTGAACCTGTGTCTCACAGTCTTCTCTTACAGCAGCAGTGATGAACTCCAGGCGCCCTGAGCAGTCACAGATGGCATTCCCTAATCTGGTCCATCGTCTAATGTGTTGGTCAGCTTTCACTGTGTAACAAAACATCCCCAAATGTAGCAACTTAAAACAAAAAAAAAAATTTATTATTTGTCATGATTCTGTGGTTGGGTTGGGACAGGTTCTTCTGTCTAGACGACTCGACTAAACCTGGATGGTCTCCATTGGTGGCCTTGCTCACCTATCTGGGCCTCAGCTGGGACAGCTGGGATGAATTGGATGGCTGCGGCCTGTCCTCCAAGTGTCTTGTCCTCCAAGAGGCCAGCTCAGGCTTATCATGGGGTGGTGCCCACAGGGTTCCCAGCAGGAATAAAGGCCTAGCTCCTATGCACAGGGATTTTCAAGTCTCTGCTTGTGTTTTGCTGATGCCCCAGTCCAGCTCCCAGGAGCAGAGAAACAGACAAAGAGGAGCAAGTTCCAACCTGAGGCCTTGGGACCCCTTTATTCATGGATTTGGGATTCTTGCTTTTATACTCCCCACCCCCACCCCCATTGGCCTGTCCTTCTGAGCTCTAAGCACATAATTCTTAGCCCATTTCTCTGGCTCTTTCTTCACGATGACACCTTCAAATTTGCCTTTCCCATCTCTTGTTTCTCTCAGGGTCCTGATATTCTTTTGCGTAGGTCTGATATGCTCAAGCTATAGCACTTCAGATAATGTCGATTCCAGGGGTGCCTCCTTCCCAGGGGTTTTTGGACTCGACAGGAAGCCTGTGAGAGGATAGCTGATCTTGCAGGTCACCAGTTTCACACTCCTCCTATCAGACAGATGTGGACAATGACACTTGGGACAGTGTACCTTATAAATACATATAACGCCAACTTAGAAATCCACCACTAAGAATTATCTCTTAGAAACAATCAGTGCTATGCACAGAGATCTGATATGTAGGATGTTGCTTATGATGGCTAAATATGGGATATAATTTATACACATTACCACAGGAGTTATTTATGATACATCCACGCAATGAAATCTAGGCAAGAATTCCACAATTTAAAATGATTCTGCAAGATATTAAATGGCAAAGGAAGAGATTTATGGCATAGTAAATGTAAACAGATTATAAAACAGAATGCACAGTATATTCTCCCTTTTATAGGAAAAACGTAAACAAACAAAAAAATGCCTATATGTATATACACATATATATTCTTAAATTGTGAAGTTTGGAGATTTTTATCTTGGCATCCCCAGGAAATGATAATACCTAAGAATAAGGACATTCTGTCCTTCTGTAACTTCAGGTCTTAGTAAGCAAGAGTGTCCTAATGGAGGCAGGTTACTGGGGTAGGGCTGGATTCTTTAGCCTCAGAGATGGTTGGAAATTGTAACTTTGACTTTGTAAAGTGTTCTTGATCTCAGCTTTCTAACTTATAAGTCCAATTAAGCTTCACCTCTCTCATTAGATTTGAGTATGTGTGAAACAGGTCAGCGGCACTGTACTAGTCAGCTAGAGCTTTTAAACAAATAGTCACAAAATCTATGTGACCTGTTACAACAAATACGTATTTCTCACATGCCTATAGGCTGATGGCTCTAGGTTGTAGATCGAATGCAAGTCTGCTCCACGTGTCCTCCTCCTTCTGGGACCAGCGGGCTGAACAGGGTATTTCCTTTTTGTAGCAATGGCAGAGCACAAGGGCTCACACAAGATGCCCCTTAAGGCTTAAGCTCAGAACTGACAACTGTCACTTCCACCCACATTCCACTGACCAAAAGAAGTCAAGAACTGAGCCCAATGTCAAGAGGCCAAGGCTCACTCTTCGGTCTGTGGGAGGAACCTCAGTCACGTGGCAGGTGCGCAGGTGTGAGGAAGGGTAAAGAAGTGGGGCCAGTTCTTTAATTTGGCAGCACACATCTGCAAGTCATCGCTGTGGTCAGGTCATGGCGTGAGATGGCTGAGCATACCCTGAACACTTAAAAATGATATCATTTCTCCATTAACTCTGAAAGTAACACACGCCTGTACCGAAAAAGCATGAAGAGGGAAATTAAGATCACTCTAACTCCACTTCCTCAGATGGTCCTGTTAGGATTTCGCTGCATTTCCTTGCAGTATGCACATCAATTTACATACTCAAATAAACACAAGCATGTATTTACATATAACAAAAGTGGAATCATACTTTATTTGGTTTGGGATGCCATCTTTTTCATTTAATCTCATTTAGTGAGGTTTTTCTCGCATGATTAAATGTTATTTTTGAAACAAGCTTCTCCATGGCCGTACTGTGTTTTAGAATTTATGATAAGTTAACTAGACCTGCACCCCCCAATGTGGTAGTTGTCAGGTAAAGGTGGTTATTGAACATTTTAAATGTGGTCAGTCTGAATTAAAATGTGTAAGTGTAAAACACATCAGATTTTTAAGACTTAATGCCAAAAAAGAATGTAAAATACCTCACTAATAATTTTTATATTGATTACATGTTGAAATAATATTTTGGATATATTGAGTTAAACAAAATATATTATTAAAATTAAGTTTGACATATTTCTTTTTACTTTTTAAAAAGTGTTTACTAGAAAATTTTAAATTATACACGTGGCTTACGTTTGTGGCTTGGGTTGCCTTACACTTCAGTTGGATGTGGCATAGATCTAGACAATCCCCTATAGTTAGAAATTTAGGTCCTCTCAGGTTTAATTCCATTCTAAGCAATACTATAAAGAGCGTCATGGAATACAGTAATGGCCAACCATTATTAACCTTTGTCATACCCCTGGCTCTGTGCTGTGCACCTTCCATGCACAACCTCATGTGAGCCCCAAGTTTCCCTCTCCAGTAGGTACGATTACTATCCCCATTTACAGAGAAGGAAGCTAGGCCTCAGAGATGTTAAGAATCTGCTCAGGGTCACACAGCAGCTAATTAATTGGTGGAGCCAAGACAAAAATGCAGATTTGATTGATTCTCGTGGTTTTTAAGCAGCTAACCTGCCTTATTGTGTGTCTTTCCGATGACTGCCTTAGGATTAATTTCTAGGACTGGGACTCACGGGTCAACGGGTTTGCATATTTTAAGAGGCACCTTGGGGCAGATTGCCAACGATGGGTAATTGCTGTTCAATGCTTATAGAGTTTCTGCTCCTGGTGATGGAAAAGTTCTAGAAACGGATGGTGACAATGGTTACATATCTTGTGGATATATTTAATGCTACTGAATTATAAAGTTTGCATTATGCATATTTTACCACAATAAGAAACAAGAAGGTGGCAATTCAAACTAGAAACAACATTCTATTAATGCTGCAAATATCTATGGAATGTTTAGTGTGAGCTGGGCACTGTCCCATGTGCTTGAGGTCACAATCAACGGGACAGACATGACCATGACCTCCTGGGGCTCACATGGCCCTGCTCCCAGGGTAGGGGAAGGGGACAGGAACTGCAAGAGACATTATACTTTCGGGTAGAGGGAAATGCAGGGAGGAGAGCAGTGACAGGGTGGGGTGGAATGGGCAGGTGATTCCACTTTAAGTAAGTTATCCCCAAGGGCTTCTCAGAGGAGGTGACCTTGAGGAAGTCCCGGCCCCCCCCCCAAAAAAAAAACAGAATGGAAAACTGGGGGAAGAGGTTCCAGGCAGGAGAGATAGCAAATGCAAAATTATCGAGGAGGGACTGAGCTCAGCAGTTTCAGGAATAGGGAGAGGACCCATGAGTGTGGAGTGTGGTGAGTGAAAGGAAGAGGCCTGGAAGGGGGCGGTCAGAGTGAGCAGAAAGGGTGATCAGACCATGGGGAAAAGATTGTTTTATTCTAAGTGCAGTAAGAAGGCCCTGGAAGGCAGCCGCTCCACACTTTGTGAGACCTGAAGCATACAATTTGGGGCATTCTCTTCAGAAGACCACAGAATTGGGAATCAAAATTAGCTACATAATTTAATATTTATTTTGAATAGGAATAGAAATCACAATAAATTACAGATTTTACAAAGATGAAAATTACCAAAAACATCACAGAATCAAAAAAAAGTAACAGTATGTTTTTGAATTAGCAACCTGACACACCTCTAAGAGTACCTTTTTCCTTACATTTTTTGGGTTGCGTCCTCTCAGATTACATCTTTTATGGCAATAATTTATGACATCATTTTCTGTAGAGAGGATAGAAAGATAATTTAGCCTTTCCTCTAGCAGAATTTGATGGAAATTGTTTTTTATTATTGATGGTTTAGGAACATTTTATTTTCATCACTGCAATTCATTATTGATGAATTGTCCTATAAATTTTTAGGATTTGTTGTCAAAGCTGGGAGAACATCTATCAAGGCTTTTTTCATATAGAAGCTGTGAGATTTCAGGACCTTTCTTCCTGAGCAAGCATGGACCCCAGTTAATCCTTGAATTGATGATGTTCATTAACCACATTGCCGGGGGCCCCTCTCCAGGGCCTTGGAAGGGGCCCAGGATGTGGCAGGCCCTGAAGCTAAAGCCATTTGTAAACCCTCTAACAGGACAGGATTCAGAGAGGAGGGTAGGGTCTGATGAACACTCTGGCTTCTGTGCAGAGAACAAACACCAGGGCACAGGGGAGGCAGCTGGACCACCACTGAGCTATCCAGGAGAGAGACAGTGATGCATGGACCAGGATCATGGCCATGCAGATGGGAAGTGCGGACAGATTCCACAACGTTGTGTGTGTGCTGACCTGGAGGAGGGGAGGAGAAACCTCACAAATGACCTAAGAGTATTGGAGTGTCAGCCATACCACAACTCAGATTAGACTGGTTGTTCGAATCTTATCTTTCTTCCCAGTATTTTAGGGTCTGGGGTCTGCACAGAGTAGAATGAGAGCCAGTGGAGGAGTAACGGGCCCTATGATGTCATTCAGACTCAGGGGATTTAATTAGGTGCCCAGGACTGGTAGCAGAGAAGATAAACTCATTCCACCAGGATGGAGGGAAGATGTCGCTGCCCCCAGAATGATTAGGAGACATGAGCAAACCTACAGCTGTCAGTCACGGCTCACACCAGCCACAGACTGGCGGCTGGAGGCCTAAGTGACTTGGAAATGGGCACGCTGTGGCCTGCATTCTCTTGCTGCATCAGGAAATAAAGACATGTTCACTATGCTGTTGGTCTCATTGTTTACAGGAGGACAAAAAGTTTTCAAAGCTGACCAAGTGGTGGTGCTGAAGGTCTTACCTACAGCTGAGACTAAAGTCAGGAGAGGCAACTTCCGAAGGAGGCATCTGCCAGCTCTGCTTCTGCTGCCCTTCCCTCCCTGGGCCCTCTATCTGGAGTACCTGGTACCTGAGCTTATCTGCAAGGTCCCCGTCAGCCAGGTAGGGTTGAGGCAGACACAGGCCCAGGGACAAGAGAGGATCTGGGCTGGGGACAATTCATTTTGTTCTAGTTAATGACAGAGGGTGGAAACTCACTGCAAATAGCAATAAAGATGGAAAACCTGGGACAGAAAAGTCTCCCTCTTTCATGAGGCAAGGAAATGCTCCAGCATCGACCTCCTCACTCTGCTGAGAGCATGAAATGCTGTCATGTCGGCAGGCTCTAAGCACAGGCCCTGATCTGGAGCAGGACCTGGGTGGAGCAGGACCGCACTCATACATTCATTATCCTTCATTCATTCCCCAACTGCTTATTATGGGCCAATTGTGTGGCAAGCTTGGTTCTAGGCCCTGGTGACACTACGGTAGACAAAATAATTTTCTTGTCTTTATGGAGCTAATATTCTAAGTGGGAGGGACAGATGGTAAACAAACAGAATAAAGAAGTAAGTTTTATATCCGCACCAAGAAAAAAGAAAAACTGAAGCAAAGTCAAGAGGGTTGAGAATACTCAGGGCAAGATGGCGTGTTAAATACTGTAACTAAGGTTAACCTAATATATGGTGGCATTAAGGAAGACTTTAAAAGTCAGGAAGTTAGCCATGGAGAATGGGAAAGCAGGAACAGCACATGGCAAAACCACGGCAGGGTACTACTAGAGCCTCAGGAAAGAGCAAAGGGCCTGCAGCCCTAGTGGACGGAGGGGGAATGGGAGAGGAGGGCAGAGAGCCACTGACAGTCCCCAGTGGACAGTGCCTCAAGGGTTTGAGTGACATGGGGAGCCTTTGCAGCCTTTCAGTGGAGAGGAATGATAAGAGGTCTCAGGATTTTGAGGCAGAGGGATGACGGGAGGTGCCTCAGCTTTAGGAGGACCACGTGCCTACCTCATCAGGTGTGGGAGCAAAGGAAGAAGGAGGGAGACTAGTTTAGAGGCTCTTGAAGTTATCTAGGCAGAGATGGTGGTGGTGTGGACCTGGTTGGTCACAATGCGGGCAGTAAGAAGGCGGATTCTGAACCTATATTGAAAAGGAGCCAATAAGAGCTGTTGATGCGTTCATTGTGGAATGTGAGGGAAATGTAGGAGTCAGAAAGATTTTCAAGCACGCAAAGGGTTAGATTGTCATCTAATTAGATGTGGAGGCTAACTTCTACATGTAAATGACCATGAGAGGCCTGGCAGTGACCTTTTGATGTCCTGAGAAGAGGTCGAGGTGTAGGCAGGCTACGAGGGACCCACTGCCCTGATTCAGCGTGGCAGAGGGTCACGGATAACCAGGAAGAGGGCTAGGAGTAGGGCGAGGCCAGGAGCTGAGGGCCAAAGCAAATGTGCTGATGACGCCTTATCATGGAGAGAATTTTGACAGCTAGTTGGGCCAGGAGCCAATTTGCAAAAGGTTAAGAAGCAGAAAGGGGGTTAACAAGTGCTGATAACAGGAGTCCTGGTCCCCAGCACTCCTGCATCAGCGCTCCAAAGCCCCCACTGCATGTCTCAAACCTCGTGCTCTAGCAGAACCAACCTCCCCTACTCCCTTCCCCACTAGGCTTCTTTCAGTGTTGGAGCTGGGTTTTCTTCCGGGAATATTCTCCTGCCTTGTCACCATCAAACCCTGTCATGGTTTTATTTTTCAAGACATTAAGGAGATTTGGCTATGAGCTCATTGAAATTTCGTTGTCCCCAGTTTACACTGGATATTACATGCCTCATCTTTTTCTATTTTTTCCTCCTAAAATGTCAAGGCGTTCTTTTCTTAGAAGGACTGCATGGAGATAAAGAGGATTAGAGTGTAACTTTATTCTATTTAAAGGTAACTTGGAGCAAATGGCAGTAAACAGACCCACATAAAGTCCATCAGCTCAGCCCCCTCTCCATCCTGCCTCTCCTTCACAGGCTGCCCTGGGAGTTCCTGAAGTGGGGGGATTAAGTAGGCTGGGGCCTGCCTTCTGGAAACCCTGTGAGCAAGTCAGAATGCAGAGGGAGGTGGGTGTGGCACAGGATGGGCTTGCACCAAGAAGTGGCAGGGTCTCCAGAGAACATGCAGGTAGAGGCTGAGAACACAGGCCTGCTGCCCAGGAGGCCCAGAGTCCCAGGCCCAGAGTATGGTCTCTTTCATATGAAGCCTGCAGGAAGGAGTAGGTCACTGGGAGAGGCTGAGTCTGACCACACCTCTTCCCTTGAATGGGGCAAGAAGTACCCCCCCCCCAGGAGCTCTCACTTCTGCAGCAGGTTCTGAAGAGGAGTTCACTCTTGGGCGGGATCCAGGGCTAGAAGACCAGAGGGATCACCTAATACCACCTGTTCACTCATTGTCCAGGCAAGAAACTGAGGCCAGAGAGGGCAGGGCCTTCCCCAGGATCACTGGCAGCTTGGGAGCAGGGTAGAACTCTGGTCTGCCCACCTGATAGCACTGCTTGCTTTCTTCCTGTTAGAGGGAGCATTCCAGGAATCTGAAATCTAGAAACAGCCTTTTGATATTAATAGTGCATCTCTTCAATTTTGGGACTTACATTTTAAACTTTCCAAACCAAATGCTTCTTTCAATTGATCTAGACGTTTAATTTCATCTTTCTTTTTGCTTTCTTTCCCCTTCAGAAGCTGGTATTCAATTGCTGGTTTATCTTTTGATAGATGGCATCTAAAAATAAAACAAATAGGTTATGGGCAAAAAATAATTCTGGTATGAATTACTATTATTTTAGTTACTTTCTGTGTTTTCAGCACTGTGCTAACGTGCTGAACTTGCTTTTTCTCAGGTAATCCTCCCAACAACCCTGTGAGGTGGATACGAGCATTACCCCACTTCACAGCTGAGGAACTGAGTCTCAGAGAGGTCCAGTTACAAGGTCACACAGAAAAGGTGGTGGCGTTCACTCTATTTAAACCGGGGCCATGTGGTTCCAGAACCTGCACTGGATACATTGCATCATCATGTACACTTCGATGACATTGACCACTTCATTCATTCATTCATTCATTCATTCATTGACTAATCTTTGCCGGACACTGGCATTGCCAAGATGAAAGCTCTGGGCCTCTCCTTGAAGAGTGGCAATCGAGTGAAGGACATCGGTGTGTCTTTCCTGCCACCAACTTGAAGTGTAGCCTTCTATCAAGTTGCCTTGCCCTTCTGGGGTCAGGACCCCATAGGTAGAATGAGGGGCTGGACCTGCAGAGCCTCCCCCACTCAGCGCTGACATTCAGCCTCAGAGAAGCACCTGCCCAAACGCAACTGGTGCTCTTCTCCCCCTTGTTTACCGGAAGCTTCCCTGCCCGGGGACAGGCTGTGTGACAGCGCATGTTGCTATTTCTGCCCACTCTACACATAGAGGCTGTTGCGACTTAAAGGCAGTGCATTTATCCTCTGGGGTCCTGGGCTGTCGCCTGCCACTGCCTTCACAGCGTACACTGGGCTGAGTGCCCAGGACAGAAGCCCTGAGTCACCCTCCCGTGAACTCCCCTCCTGCAAATAAACAGGTGCTAATTCACTGGAAGAGGCCAAGGGGCCTTGTAACAGGGAGCTTGCTCATAACTGGGAGTACCTTCAACACCCTACTGGTGGCTTTCCCTTCGCTCTGCGACAAAGTAGAGACAGGGGCATGGGTTTTTCCAGGTCTGAGCTGTGAGGTGAAGATCAAAGCAGAGAAGAGGTGAGGGGAACACAGCGCAAGAAGGCAGGCTTTCCAAGGAAACTCTGGTCATTGTTCTCCTGGTAGCATTTCTCCTGTGCCAAATGGCAGACAGCTCTGTGAGTAACCGCAGATTCGTATGTCACGAGGGCACTTGAGTCAAAAGATCGATGATGCTCTCAGAACCTCTGTGCCAGTCCACGGGGGCAGATGGGCCCAGCGAGCAGCCTGCAAAGATCCAGCTACAATGAGGCAGCTGCCGAAAGACACTGGATTCACAATCATAGCACATTAATTTCCAGAATGGTGTTGAAACTGAGTGCGTTTCATTGGTTTCTGTGCTCTGTCTTCGCGAACAGGAGCCTTTGCAATAAAGTGGTTTCCTCTCTGGGGAAATGGAGTTTTTTAAAGACAGGTTCTGCGTGTGCCAAAGTAAGGGGTGGGGGTGGGTGGTCCAGCAGAGCATGGGAGAGCCTGCTTTCCCCTTAGTTAGCTGTGTGGCCTTGGGCACGTTGTTGTTTCACCTCTAGGAAGCCCCGTTTCCTCATTTGAGAGCTACCAGGAGCAATAACAGAAATAAGATTATTTCTGTTTTCCATATATATTAAATAACATACAGTTTATAAATGTCTAGTGTTATATTTTTAAGTTGTTCTTTATATAAGCTACAGAACCATAGTGTAAAAGGGAGTATAATAATTCCAGCCTTTTTCTTATCAAGGAAAAAACTGAGGCCCAAAGATATTAAATGGCTTGACCAAGGTCACAAAGCTCAGTCAGACTCAGGGCCTGGCAGGTCAAGGCCATTTCAGTTTCCCCCTTTCCTACCAGGCCAGAGGGTCTGTGAGACCAGGGCCAGGTCCACAACTTATACGCCTGTGGTGGGATGGGAACCTGGTTGGACATTAGAACACTTGGGTTCAAGGCTCAAGTCTGCCAAGAAGTTGCAGTGTGACCTTGGTCAAGCCAAGGGTCTTAATGCCCAGCTCAGGTCCTTAAAACTGTGCTTTCAGTGTGCTAGGGCTTTAGTCTGGCAGCCTGGCTGGGCTCGTGTCATTCACTTTGCGGCTGCTCAGAGCAACTTCACTTAGTGGTGTGTTCAAGCACGTGCTGGCCCCTGTGGATTTCTTCTGCAGGGGGCAGTGAGGGTCTGGGAGCCACAGGCTGCTGACAGAAGTGACGCCTTGGTGAAGGTTGGTTGGAGCTGGCAGTGAGATTTGGGTTCACGGTGATGGGGCGGTGGGGCAGGAGTGAGAAAAATACATAATCGGGTTGTTAGAGCACAAGCTCCAATCCCATTTCATACACCATAAAATGGGGCACAGAGAGGTCAAGTGTCCTGCCCGAGTCCAGAGCGACTCGCCAGAGCCAGAGTCAGAGCCTGGTCTCCCAGCTGGTCTCCTTCCTGCCACAACTATCTTTGAGGTGATAAATATCAAGAGGCAGGGGAAGCAGGGACATCAGTGTATAGTAGGTGCTTAATGAACATTAGCAAGGGGAGGCATGAATGACCCGAGCCAAGGTCCTGTAGTATCCTGGATATAGGTGTACGAGAATGCTTTGTGCGGACTTCACTCACCTCATGTCTCCCACACCAAATTCCCCCAGGGGCTGTTCTGCCCCTATTTTTCCCTGGCCTGGAGAGAGGCGGGCACCCAAGGGGCCTATTTCACTGATCTCTGCTGCCAGAGTCTCCCTTCCTGTTTCACATTTACCCAGGTACTCTCTCAAGACACAGTGGTCCTGAGCACATGCACCTGCTGAAATGAAAAAGAGAGCCCAGTCCCCGCGTCTGCGACTGAAACGTGAACCCTGCACCCGGCATTCCAGGCCCCTCCTGCTCTGACCCCTGTGGCTCCAGCCTCCCCTGCTGCTCCCTCCTCCCAGACACCGAGGCCATGGCATCCTTAATGTTCCCAGTTCCCTGACTGCACGGCCTCTCTCCCCGGCACCTGGGCCTCTGCAGGCTGGCCCCTGACCCCTTCTCTGGTTGTCCTCTACAACCCAGCCCAGAGGAGACCCTGCAGAGCAGTCCTGACCTCCTCCCCACACTCTCCATCAGGACAGAGATGTTCACTCTGTCCAATGACAGCCTCCACCTGTGATGGTCCACAAGGGCCACGTGTGAGCCCCCGAGGGCAGGGCTGGCCTTTCTTCTCTGGATCCCACAAGATGTGTTCAACCCCAGGTTGGGAGAGCAAGACCCAGCCCCCAACTCTGCATCATGTGGGGAGCCTCAAAGGCTCTCAAATCCCACATGAACCGCTTGCAAACCAGACTCTTCCCTCCCCTGCCACTGCCAGGTCCTCTCCGTGAATGACTCTTCCACCCATACCCAACCAGCTATCCCGGTCTGTCCATCTACCCAGAAGTCTCTGCTTTCATCCTCTCCCTCTTCCTGGCACCGCTAGGACCCCCCACACCCCTTCAGAGAAGATGTGTTTGTGATTTGCATTCAGGCTTCTAATTAAGACTCTAAGATCCCTGAGCATGAGAATCGTGCCTGGCTTTTCTTCACAACCAGATTTTCAGCTCCCTGAGCAGGGCCTGGCACATTGTACGTGCTCACTAAACTCCTCTTCATTGGATGCATAAATAATAGCTACTGCTTAGTAAGCACCGACTGTGTGCCAGGCACTCAATTACGTCGACTCATTCATTCCTCCCAATGCCCCCAACATGATCTCCATCACAGAGAGGAGGAAACCGAGGCTCAGGGAGGTAAGTAAGGGACTCAGAGTCCCACAGCCAGTAGGTGGCAGACCTGGGTCTCAAGCAGACTTGCTTCTGTCCTGTAACCACTTCACTTCGTCACTTCGGTACCTCTCAAACAAACCAAATTCCCCCACTCTCACCCCCGCCCTGGCAGGTATCAGTCTGCATTATGCTTGTCCTCTTAGGCACCTGCCTCCCCCATCAAATCGTGAGCCCCTGAGGGCGGCTCCTAGTTGTATTCCCATATCTCCCCAGTCAAAATGTAACAGCCTGTCTGGCAAATGAATAAAGGAGATAAGAAGGGGCAGTAGTCCAGAGTCCTGCTCATCAATACTCGTCAAGCGAAGGATCCTGACAGTGCTCAGAGGTGCTGCTGCACAAAGGGCTAAAGGAGAAATCAGGGACAGCAGGGGCCCCTATGCACCCATGACCCTTGTCCACTGACCCAGGCCACTGTTGGATGAGCTGGACTCTCAGGGTCGTCTACACCAGCCAAGTTGCCCAGCCAATGTCGGTTCTCAGACATTGGTCTCCGCTCCTCCAAAACCAGCCCTATTTGCTCTTTAATGAGGAGCCCAGGGAACATCCACATGGGCCTCAGGCTGGACCTAAACCACTGTAGTTGTGAATCACTTGTCCCCCTCCAAGGCTCTTATGTCCTCAGCAAACATGGTGTGCCCAATCAGAACATCCCAGGCCTCTTAAACTCCTTTCCACGTGAGTGGATGTGGAGAAGCTGAGGGGAAGCAAATCGGATGAGCCAAACCTGTGGGGACGGCCGAGGGTGGGAAGCGTGGGGAACGTAGCCACTCTCACGAACAAGCCTGGGGCTGCGGGTCCATAACTGCCCTAGGCAGGCCAGGATTTTACCCTGTGAGCCACACATGACCGTGAACATGGACGTGGCAAAGAAATGTCTTTGCCAGCTGTGACGAGACCCACTGGTGAGCGTGCACCACCCTGAGGTGACATTTCCCGATGGCCTGAGGAGCCAGAACTGCCAGATTGGAAATCCGGGGCTTTGTAGGATCACCGACCCACCCAGACACCATCTGCAGCCTGCTGGGTTCACAGAATGAAATTTGTATGAGAGATCTGAAGGTGACTCATCATGCCCACATTCTGCTCAGTGGCACCAGAGTCCCCTCATCAGGGGCAGGTCCTCTGGCCCCCTCCCCAGAGGATGCTCAGAGAAGGCCTAATCCCCTATCCGAGGACTCAGAGAGGCACCTTGCCGAGCAGCCCACACCCACCCTCACACACTGCCTCTCCAGGCTTGGCACCTCATCTCTGCTTCTCACCCTGGCCCTCCCCCTCCTCCCCCTCCTTTCTCTCCCTCTTTCTCTCCTCTCCTTCCATGCTGGGTGTTTATTTTCAGAACCTCAGAATCCTTCCCAAGCCTCTGACATTTACTCGCTAGAATTAGAAAAAAAATTTGTATTTCTCTTTCCCAGAGCAAAGCTGTGTGGTGAGATTTCCCTGGGGTTCCTGCATGTTCCTCTGGAGGCAAAGTGCTAGAGCAGGCCTGGCTTTTGTCAGCCGAGCACTGGCTCTGTCAACCCACAGTGTACCTGGCCCTTCTCATGAATTACTGTGTTCAACGCACGTAAGAACCCTGTGTAGTCGGTATTACTTTTGGCGTGTGCAGGATGAATGAGCGAAGGCGTAGAGCAGTTAACTAATAAGTCTAAGGTCGCAGGGCAAGTGAGAGGAGGAACAGGGAGGAAACCCCAGCTCTCTTGATTCCTAAGTCTGCTTCCTATCCTTGTTCTCTGCTCTCAAGATCCATGGGTGCCGGTACACTGAAGGACATGCAGCATTCGGGGAGACTAAGAAGTTAAGGGACACAGCATCCAGGCAGAGGGACCATCGATAACAAAGGCACAGAGGCAGGAACGTGCCGGGCACGGTTGAGGAGCCAGTGGGCGGGGCTGGGGTAGAAGGATAAGGTCCAGAGATAGGAAAAGTTGCACAGAGCTGCAGAGAGACTTGACCTATGTGGTTGCAAGTGACAGAAAACCCAGCTCACCACGGCTGAGCTTAAAAGGAAATGCATGGGCTCATCTGAGTGCTCAGTCCAGCATGAGGTGGGCAGGAGTGAGAGAAGGACCAGGTCCCCAAGGAAAAACCACTGACCAGAGCCAAAGACGCAACAGATCACAGAGTGAGCACATACCTAGAGCTTCTATGTACCAGAACCTGATCCCAGCATCCTACGTGTATTATCTCATGTATCCTCACAACAATGCTGTGCAGCGGGTAGTATTTATGGTTTATAGATGAGGAAACTGAGGCCAGAGTCCAGGGTCCCACAGCTAGTCGTAGGTGGCAGAGACTTGATTTGGATCTTGATTCTAGAGTTTACGTCTTAAGCACTGCACTGCCCCACCCTCCTGCAGGGCTATCACAGACCTGATGACAGTGGCCTGGTCTGTGAAGCTAAGTGGCTTCTTCCAACAGAAAAAGAGGAACTATCAAAGGTAGCAGGGGGCGATACCGTCAGAGTTGTTCTTTAGTGTGGGGGCAGGTCTAGGGGAGAGGGGCAGTGTCTAGGCAAGAGCTGGGGTGGGCCTGACTTGGCATAGCAGTTGGAAAAAAAGAAAAAAAAGGAGGGAACCCATGCAAGATGCTCACGAAAATTCCGTTGGCCCCCTGGCCCGCGCTGGTGGGACAAGAGGTGGGTACAGGGTGGGGGCTCGTGGATGACTGACGACCTGGCTCTGAAGGTGCCTCTGGGTTGGTATCATTGTCCGGCCCGTTCCCCTCACTGCTGGCAGAGGAGGCAGCCAGGGCCTGGCCCTGCGCCTCTGCCCACCATCAGCCCCGGGGAGCAGGCCCAGCTGCAGGATGGCATCTCAGATGGCTCACCCAATGGGTTTGGAGAACTTGAGCTGCCCACAGCCCAGCCCTGGAGGCAAAGCCGACCCAGTCCTCCCTTCAAAGAGGAAAGGGGAGGGCGTGGGTGAGGCCAAGGGATTTCCCAAGGGTCTGACCGTGTCAGGGACACCGCCTGCCTCCCCTGGGCTCCAACCAGGACCAGGAAGGCCTGTTGGTCCCCAGGTGGGATGAAAGGAGCTATTCTTTACAAGTATTGACTGATGAGATAATAAACCTTGCCAGGGGAGAAAACCAGGCATGCAAGGCCCCATCCCCTCCTGCCCAGGGGCTTTGGGGGAAGAACAGGGCCTGGGCTCCAGGGAGTTCAGAGGAGATTATCTCCAGGGCCAGTTTGCAGTGCGGTGGTACAGGCCCACTATCACAGTTCTTCACTGCTGTTTCTAGGAAACCCAGGTGGCTCTGACCTTTGAAGGCCAACAAGGGCAGTGGGCCAGCAATGCCCCTTTCCTCTGTCTCATGGGGGCTCTCACATAACTGGGATTCAGCTGCCTTTTCCCATCATTCTTTGCCTCAGATCAAACCCACCACAGCTACCAGCCAGCAGAGGGCTTTCCTCTGAATGTAATGATTCAGGGCCCAGGCTCCTTGCATTTAGTGACTCCCACCCCCTCCACGGCCTCAGATTTCTCTGTTTCCAAAGGGGAAAGAGAGAGTGGAGAATGCACACCTGCTTCTTAATCACCTTAGCCCAGAGGTGACACTCACATCACTTCTCTCAACCCACTGGTGAGAACTGGTCACATGGCCCCACCCACATGCCAGAGTGGCTGGGAAGTGTAGTCTTTCCTGGGTGGCCTCCTCCCAGCACCATCCCTGCACAGCCCCTCATATCATCATCACCTTGTCAGCAGCAGCAGCATCCTTATGTCCCCAGCAACATCACCTCACCGTTTCATTGTGGAGTCTTAGAGGAGGATGGAGGGCAGGGAAGAGCCCAGGTAGGTATGGGTTCAAATCCTGGCCCCGCCCCTAATCTTTTGTATTTATTGGGCATCACCCCCTGAGCCTCAGGGTCTGCATCTGGTTCCTACTTCACAGGGTCACTGAGACTCTCTGACACCGTGCCTCCCGAGCATGGTCAGTGCAAGTCCTGGCCCACGGTGACCCTTCACTTCTCTGGGTGGGAGTGGCTGTCATGGGGAGACTGGCCCCTGGAGAGGGAGAAGAAGGGCGCTGAGGGTGTCTGCGCAAAAGACGGCCTTTCTAGCTGGACTTTCATGTTGCAGATTTTGAAATTTGATTCAAAATCAGGAGGAAAGCCTCCAGTGAAAGGGAATACATTGTGACAGGTAGCACAGGAAGAAAATGAAAACTGTGTCTTCTTTAAAGACAGGTTTTGTATCCCTCTCAGATGGAAATCTCCTAATAAAAGCAGCCCTAAGGCTAATTGCCAATGGAGATGAGAGAGTACCGGGCTCCCAGGTGGAAAGATGCCAACAGGAATGGTGGCCGATTCAGGGGAACATCATGCTGGAACAGCTGGTGGAGAGGACACTCCCGATATTGCTCCCTGGGCTGCAAGGGGTTGGAGGGTGTAAAGGCAGGGGTCCAGTTCTTCCAGGGAAGTTTGGGTTCGAGTCCTGGCCCTGGGGCTAACTAACTGTGTGAACTTCAGCAAGTTACTTAACCTCTCCACGGCTATGTATTGTGAACCTGAGCAGGGCCCTTTCTTGCTGCTGCTTCGTTGGGTCCATTACTCAGGCCCTTGGCTCAGCTCTCAATCCCAGGGACCTGAGCCACCAGCCCCTGGCTGTCCTGACACCAGGTTCAGCAGATCAAGACATTTGAAACTTCGTGCCCCTAGTCTGGGGCATGGTCCCTGCCTCAGCTAATTTTTCTGGACAAACCTGGTGGCACTGGAGAATTCATCTCAGTCCTGGACTTCTAAACCAGGTCTGGGACAGATGAGGTGGACTGAGGTTATGGGCAAAACCCCAACTGGCTGGAGCTCCTCTTTACTCCCACTTGGGAACATGAAAGAGGAGGTGAGGGGTATTGAGTGTGTCCTGCTCCTGGGAGAGCCATTCCCAGACCTCTGGAAGCTAGAAAGAGGGTAGTGAGAATCCCAACAGAAAAAAATACTTCTGAACCTACTTTCTGAAAAAGAGTGATCTCTCTTATTTTTCAAGTCGAGGCTCATAGAGCCAAGTTTAATTCAGAGAAGGTTTTACCTTTGTTTCTGAGATGGGGTGGGGAACAAGGATCTAATGGGGATGACTCCCATCCTTATAAAATTCACAGCAGAGGCCTGGGACAGGTCTTTAACAGCCAAGTCCATCAGATGTCCGGCTTCCACGCAGAAGGTTAGATGTGAGGTCTTCGCTACAGCCAGTACCCTACTCTGGTTTCATTTTTATATCCCCCAGGATGCTCTAAATCTGCCCATAATCTCCCTAAATCCAAGCACTCAGGAATAGAAAACCCAGAACCCAAAGTCCCACGTGACACAGACGTATCATCAATGGGGGTCTCAGCCCTAACTGTCTTGAAAGGAGAGTTGAACCTGCCCAAAGTCTCTGCTCAAACCCCCTTAAAATCTTCCTGTGCTTACTAGAGAGATGGACTTTTCAATGTGGCCTGTGAGGCCCTTTCAGTCCTGGCCCCAGCCTTCGCCTCAGCCTCACCTCACCTTTCCCTCACATTATCTGATCCACTCACACTTGATTGGAAGACTCCAGAATTAAAAAATGATCCAGAGGGCACTTTGGAAAATCCAGACTAAGAAAAGGACCACGCTTCAGTGTCAAGGTTGAAAAAGCAGAAAGAAGACTCTGAGGAGAGAGAAAAGATGAAGATGCCAGAATAGACCCAGCTCCTTTCCCCTCTCACTGCCAGATTCCCAGAAACATCGCCCTACGATACATTCTGTGTTGTAGAGGAACCTACTAGTTGTTTCCAATATATTCTTCTCTACTTCTTTTGTTACTAGAAGTTCCAATTTTAGGTGTTTAAAGGTTACCCAGAACAATTACATTTCCTGGCTTCTCTGCGGCTGGGTGTGGGTCATGTGACTAAGTTCTGCCAACAGCATGTGAGCAGAAGCTGTGTGTGTGTGTGTGTGTGTGTGTGTGCAACCTTTGGTCTGTGCCCTAAAGGAAAAGACCACTCTTTCCACATTGTCTCATCTTCCCTTCCTTCCAGCCAGAATATGGCCATGGAGATGAGCTGTATTTCCCCAGCGGATGGAGCAATTGCTTAGGAAACAGAATAACAAGAGGGAGGGAGGCTTGTCCCTAACACGTTAGCTCAGGACACTAGCACTAGGATTGTTCCATGAGAAATAAATGTTCTGTTCCGCTTAAGCCACTGTCATGATTGTCCTTATCTCATATACCTTAATAATACACAGATGAAGGCAACTGGCAGCTTTTCATGGTAGTCCAGGTCTCTGAGGTAAGCTTCTTATGCAAAGAGACTGTGCGTCTGTCTCTTTGTGTATCAAACCACCCCAACATTTAGTGACGCTTTGTGTAACAAACCAACTCAACATTTAGTGACTTTTATTTAGTTCACAATTCTGGGCTTTCGAAATTTTAGGCTGGGTTCCTCTGAGTTTCTTCATGTCCCTGTGGTCAGTTGCAGGCCAGCTAAGCAACCCCACTTCTGCGGCTTGACTGGGGGTTGCCTGGCTGCAGGCTGGGACAACTGGGCACCGCGGTCTCTCAGCCTCCAGCAGGATAGCCCAGGCTTGTTCTCAGAGTCGAGCCGGGGTTCCAAGACAGCAAACATGCACGAGGGCCTGTGGGCCTGGCACATCACTATTTCCACTGCATTCTATTGACCAGAGGAGGTCAAGGGGTTGGGAAAAGACTCTACCTCTTGACCAGAGGAGCTATAAAGAATACCGATACAAGGAAGGGGAAGAAATTGGTGCCATTTTTCAATTTAGAAGAGATCAATGTCTAATTCTATCATGGAGTTTAGGGCCCTGGAAGGCCAGGGACTCTGAACATTCTTAGGAAGTTGTCTCAAGTCTCATTCCTAGTGGTGCTCTGGGCTCCAGCCGAAAGTGCCAAAGGCTATGAAGAAGTTCAAGTGGGTCATGGGAGATGGCTTCGCTGGCCACTGCCTCATTTCTTCTCTCTCTGGGTGTGGAATTCCAGAATCCCAGCCTTGGAAAGAACATCAGAGGTTGCCCAGTCTCTCCCCAGACCTTTCCTCCACCAAGAGCCTGAGATGCCTTAACAACCTTCCTGCTCTTGCCTGGCTGCTCCCTTTACGAAAAATGCTTTCTCTTCTCTTTCTTACTGCCTCCATAAGTACAGGATCCTTGTTTTTTGCTTTAATCTCCCTCAGACACTCACAGGCACTCCCTCAGCACAGAGCCGGACTGATAACTGGTACCAGATAAGTAGCTTGTGAATGAATGAAAGAAAGAAAGAAGAATGAATGAATAAAAGAAAAGGTACTGCCGTCAGCCACACCTCTGCCTACACAGACAGTAGGCTGTGTGGACCAGTGCTCAGAAACTTCCATTTATTCATTTGTTCTTTTACTTTCCTGCAATCATTTATTGAGCACCTACTGTGTACTGGCCCTTTTACTAGGGCTGGGGTACAGTGGGGAGCACAGAGGTGCCATTCCTGCTATAGGAAGCTCATAGTCAGGTGGGAACATGGCCTATAACACTGAGCACACAACCACAGCTAGAGTGAGCCCACGAAAGGTCAGATGACAAATCTACTCAGCAGGCCTTGATTGCAGGGCAATGGAAACAGTTGATTGGCATTGGACAAAGGTGTGTGTGGTCCTCTGTCTGAGCTGGAACTCCAAGGAGGCCACTTCCTGTCTCTGTGCTCTGGGGCAAGGTGTTCTCTGCTCTCCGTGCCTCAGTCCCTCATCTGCAAAATGGCCTCTCTCATGAAGAGTTGTAGAGATACCTTGTGTGAACCACATGACGCCCTGCCAGGCTTTAGGGGAACACCAGCCGTGTTGGGATCATCAGTGTCAAGAAGGACTCAGAACCCAGGCAAGTTCCCCTCCAATCAGGAGACTCACTGGAAAGACATGAAATATTCACCCATCAGGGGATTTGGGATCTTCCCCACCTGCACTCAATCACAGAGGCCTCAGATTTGGGCACATCCACCCACAGAGGAGGGTAAAGGGATAGAAGGAAAATTGATAGCAATACTGATGGGTGTCACAGTTATGGATGGCTGACTGTCTGACCACCCATACATCACGTTCATGAGACCATTCACTGGGCGGATGGGCTCAGGGACAAGTCCTCCTCACTGCAGAGCAGCTCTGCCCCCACTGCCAGGCTTAGTGGATTCATCAAATAAATCCACCATTTAGAAAAGTGGGTGCGGACCTTCGGCAGACACTTTTCTGAAATTCAGTAATAATAAAAGAGAAAAATGGACCAGCTTACTCCAGATAACCACCACCAAAGAAGTAATTATGCTGCTCCTGTCCTGAGCCAGGATACTGGTGGTAGAGGCACCTCCCCAGGTAATTCATCAGCCTCAGATTTATGGATTCTTCAAGAGCCGCCTACACATGTCTCCATCCAGGTTTCTCAGGACACCTCTATTTAGATTTCATCAAGACTGTTTTTCTCTGTCATCCTTGAATAGAGAGGTGGGCACCGTACCAGGTGGTACAATTGAATATTGATTTGCTGGCACTTACCCAGCAGAAAAATAGTCCATTCAAGTGAACCAGTTATTTCCAGCCCCTCAAAACTTCCCCAGGTCTTTGGCTTCCCTCGCAACTTGCTGAGTTGCTGGTTTCACGTCAGGCAAACAGAGAGCCCAGCTATGTGTTTATCATGAATAAAGCTTCATTGTATAGAAAGTACTGCAAGCCTTGACGTCCTCATCTGTGAAATGGGAATAACAGGACTAGAATAATGGCGACTGTCATTTTCTGGTATTTGAATTCTTTAAAACGAGCATGTATTTTTCTTTATGATGAGAAAATAGAATGCAATGAAATTATAAATAAATACGATTAAGAAATATAAATTTTTAGGCACCTCGTTGGGCTGCAGTGAGGGTTATGAGAGGATACGATGCCCACAGCGCAGGGCCAGGCACATGCTGAAGCTGCTACAGTTGCTGTGGCAGATGATGGTCGTGGCTGGTGAAAATCAAGGTTCTTGTCCTGAGTGTTGGCTGTGTGATTTGGGGCAAGCGCTTCAACCTCTGGCCTTGTTGAATTTCTCTTTAAAATTAGAATTGTGCAACTTAATAAAGGACATAATAAAGAGAAAATCCACAGCTAACATCATACTTACTCGTAAAGAACGACGCTTCTCCCCTAATACCAAGAACAAACAAGGATGTCCTCGCTGGCTACTTCTATTTAGTTTGTCTCAGAGAGTGGGAGGGGGTAGCCAGGGTAATTAAGTAAGAAAGGAAATTAAAAGGCATTCCTATTGGAAAGAGAGAAGTAAAATTCTCTCCTTTTACAGATATAAGGTATCTTGAATATAGAAAATCTTAAGTAATTCACAGAATAAAACTATTAGAACTCATAAATGAGTCTAGCAAAATTGCAGGATATACAAAAGTCAGTTGTATTTCTATACACTAGAATGAACAATCTAAAAATGATATGAAGAAAACAATTCCATTTACAATTGCACCAAAACAATAAAATGTCTACAAATAAAAGTAAGGTATTATGGTCAATTGGTTTCAACAATGATACCAAGATAATTAAATGACATAGAATAGTTATTTCAGCAAGTGATACTGATACAGCTGAATAAACACATGAATAAAGCTGGACTTCCACCATACACCATGCACAAAATTTAACTCAAGAGGACCATAGGTGAAAGTGGGAGTTAAAATATAAAACTCTTAGAAGAAAACATAAAAGTAAGTCTTTGTGAACTTGGATTAGGGAATGATTTCTTAATTATGACACCAGAAGCACAAATAACAAAAGAAAAACTAGATAAATTGACTTCATCAAAATGAAAACATTTTGTACTTCAAAGGATACCACCAAGAAAGTGAAAAGACAATGTATACAATGGGAGAAAATATTTGCAAGTCATATATCTGATATAAGACTGGATTGAAAATATAAAAATATTCTCACAACTCAACAATTAAAAGACAACCCAATTTTTTAAAGGGCAAAGGATTTGCATAGACATTTCTCTGAAGATCGATCTATAAATGGCCAATAATCGCATAAAAAGTGCTCAGCTTCATTAGTCATTAGGGAACTGTGAATTAAGTGGCAGTGATTTCAGTCTGCTGAAGCAAGCATTTACGCTGTGGTGAGATGCTACTTCACAACCAGAAGAATGGCTATAATCAAAAAGACAAATAATAACAAACGTTGTCAAGGATGTAGATAAATTGGAATCCTCACGCTTTGCTTGTGGGAATGTCAAATGGTGCAGCTATTTTGAAAAATAGTTTGACATTTCCTTAAAGAATTAAACACAGAGTAACATATGACCCAGCAATTCCACTTTAGGTATATATGCCCAAGAGAGGTGAAACATATGTCCACACAAAACATGTACACAAATAGTCATAGAAGCATTATTCCTAATACTAAAAATCTGGGGGGAAAAATAAATGTTCATCAAGAGATGAATGAATAAACATACAATTGTATATCCATACAATGGAATATTATTCAACATTAAAAAGGAATGACTTACTGACACATGGCACAACATAAATTAACTTTGAAAACATGGTGCTGTGTGAAAAAAGCCAGTCAAAAGATCGCATATTGTATAGTCCTATAGTAGGCTAAATTTCCTCTTCTTCAAAATTTTTGTGTTGAAATCTAATCCCTAATATAATGGTCTTTGGAGGTGGCACCTTTGAGAGGTAATTAGCTCATGAGAATAGAGCCCTCATGAATGAGATTAGTGCCCTTATGAGAAGAGACATGAGGGAGACACTCTCTCTCTCTCTCTCTCAGCAAGAAAGTGACTATTTGAAAACCAGGAAGAGAACTCTCACCAGAACCAACCATGCTAGTACTCTGATCTCGACTGCCCAGCCTCCAGAACTGTGACAATTAAATTTCTATTGTTTAAGCACCCTCAGTCTGTATGGTATTTGTTACAGCAGCCCTAGCTGACTAAGACAGTTCCATTTATATAAATTGTGTACAATAGGCAAACCAGAGAGACATAAAGTAGATTAATAGTTGCCAGGGGCTGGGGAAGAGAAATGGGCAGTGACTGCTGATGGGTACAGGGCTTCTTTTGAGGGTGATGAAAGTGTTCTGGAATTAGATAATAGTGATGATTGCACAACTCTAGAAATATACTAAAACCAACTAATGTGTACACATTAAAAGTAAATTTTATGGTATCGCTTTTATTTATAATTTTATTTACAATTTATGATTTTATTTATATCACTTTTATGACAATAAAGTGATGTTTGAAAGATGTGAATGACACCGCTTTTCAGCCTAGAGGGAGGGAGGGGGACTGGAAGATCTTTTCACGCCATCCCCAATTCCTGAAACCCTTTGTATCACTGTGGGGTCGGTGCCCTTTTATGTTAATATTTCAGGAGGATGGAGGATGGCTGTAGTGGCCCCTTTGCTTCTCCACGGTCCATTGCATTCTCACTCACCCACCCACCCACTCACTCCTCACTCACAGGTACCCAGGAGCACTGATTAATCACTTTCTGCCCCCTGATCTGGTCCTCCAAGAAATCAAATCTGGTGGGTAAGGAACACACAGGCATAGGCGAGTCTGGTACAGTGGAAAGTGCTGCTGTGGAGATGTGTGGGGCCTGGGGCAGCTCTGAGCAGGGCTTGTCCAAATCTGCCTGGGGAGGTCGGGCAGGTTTACAGAAGAGATGACATTGAACTGAGAAAGGTGAACGGGAGATGTGGTGGGAAAGGGCACTCCAGGTAGGGGGAACAAGTGCAGAGGCTCTGAGGCTCAGGTGCATTTCGCCTCTTCAGGGAAGAACATCTGGCTTGGAACGGCTGGAGAATGGGATGTGTGTTTAAGGGGTACAGCAACTGGTGATAAATGAGGCTGGAGAGGCTCGTGCCCGGGGTCTCTTCACCCTGTTTTCCCATGAATAATGCCAACGGGACTCTTCCATGTGTGAAGAACAACACGCACTTAGATAATGTCCCTCTGCTATTCCCTCTGCCAGATGCACAGCTTCCTGCTCGGCAGGCAAAATTCACTGGTCTTCCAAGGCCCTGCCCTTATGAATCCCTGACCCCTTTCTCCTTCCAGCCATCAGGTGAAGTGAGCCCCTCCCTCCTCGGCGTTCTCAGCATCCGGATACACATCTCTGATTCAAGCGTAAGCGCTGTGTCTTGGTCCTTTTTCTTATTTCCACAACCTACCACAGGACCCCACATTTCACTGGCTTTCATGTGTCTTTGATTGAATGAGTCATTTCTATCTGAAGCTTGTGGAGTGACAGACAGAATGCAGTGGTCATGAGCGCTGATTTAGGAGCCAGACAGACCCAAGGTCAAATCCAGCTCAGCCTCTGACCGCTGGTAGCCCTGGAAAATGGCAGAACCTCTATGCACCTCACTTTCTACATCAGTACATTGGAGATAGCACACCCATCATTTATTCGTTTGGCAAAGGTTTACTGGTAGCTACTATACACCTAGTTCTGTGTTCGACACAAGGCCACAGAGAGACCATATGGCCCTGGCCCTCTGCTCAGGTAATCCGCAGTCCAGCAGAGCCAGAGCTCACAGATGCTAAATAGTCACTCATTAGTATATGATTATGGGGTTTGATGAATGATGTTGAAGAGGAATTTCCCATTTAAATGGCCAGCATTTCTAATCCGTTCTTTGTTCTGCTTCTGTAAACATGCTTGCTGCCCAGGCCAAAGATCTCGGGGTCAACTGACAACTCACCCTCCCCTTAAGATGTATTGCTTGAGTGCTTGTTTGAAAAGCTGTATTGCTTTAGTGCTTCGCTTGTTTGGAAATCCCATGCTCTGTAACTGCCTGTAGCCCATAGAATTCCAGGGGTCTGTAAATCAGCCCGTGCCGACTGCAACAATGTGAGTATAAAAACGAAATTGCCCCTAAGCTTAGCGCCCAGATTTTCAGAACATTAGCTCTTCTGGGACCGCCAGCATAATAAACCCGAGTTTCTCCAGCCCTCCGGGTGCTGCTTGATTTCTCACTGGTCTGTGCTGCTTGATTTCTCACTGGTCTGTGCGAGTTTTTGCAATTTTTCTGCAACAATGTGAATGAGCAATGAGAGCCAGGGACCTGATTTGGATTGGAGTGGGGCTGGAGTGGAGGGGTGGGAGCGGGGTGCTGGGAGGCTGGTCTGAGGAAGTGGCAAGTTGCTGGTGCAACCATGTCTGGGGTGGGCGAGGTCTAAGGGGAGGGAGCAGCATGCATTAGGGCCTGCTGGTGAAGTGGAGCAGGTGTGCTGGGGAACAGCGAGAAGGCTAGTGGGGCCAGAGCGGGGGAGTGAGGAGAGACATCAGACATGAACTCATGAAAGTGGGCAGAGGCCAGGGCGCGAGGCACAGCTGGAGCTGGGGAGAGGATATGTCCTTAAGGAAAGGAGGATGTCCGTGACCTGAGTCTGTCACTGGCACATTTACTCCAAGCCCTCCATAATCCATGGCTAATGTGGCTTTGCTGTTGCTATGTGGCTTCTGTAGTGACTCTAATGTGACCCCCAGACATGCACCCTGGACAGACTCTGGGAGAGGAGGCAGCTGCCCAGGAAAAAGGCCAGAAAGTCTGTTCCAGGAAGAAGCATGTTCTTGCCCCCTGCCCTGCCCATCTCCCTCTGTGCCTCTTGGGGCTGCTGATACTCAGTCACCAAGATAGAAGCACAAGGTAGTTAGTGGTTAAACTTTGAGCTCTAGAGCCAAATTGACCAGAATTCAATCCCAGCTCTAAATGCTACATGCTGTGTGACTTTAGGCAAGTCATTGACGTCTCTGAGCCTCATTTGCCTCATCAGTTAAACAAGAATCATGACAATGACTATCCCATGGGGTTAAAGGAGATAAAACATGTAGGTACCTAGTAGCATGTGGAGTTCTCAGCGATGACAGTGAGAGAACTCTTCCCATAAGCCCTAGTTCCTTTCATAGAACCTCTTGACAGATTAGGTTCATTTAAAGTCCCAGTAGATTTTTAGGAAGATGTGTGAAGGATTGGATACCTGTTGGACACCCAGGTGGAGGTTCAGGAATGTATCAGCTGGGGTTCAGGAAGGAGTCCAGGCTGAGGTGCAAATTTGGGAGCCATCAGGCTATGAATGGCATGTAATGGATATGAGTCTGGTGAGGTGCCCAAGATAGTGAGGGAATAAGAAGAGGACCAAGGACCAAGGAGAAGCTCAGAGACAGCACGAGTGTACAGGTCAAGAAGCCAGGGAGGAATCAGCAAAGGAGACTGAGAGAGACAGCCAGGGTGGTAGGAAGAAACTTAGGAGAGGTGGGAGCAGAGGGAAGTGGAGATTTCAAGGAGGAGGGAGTGATGGGTTGAGTAAGATGACAGCTGAAAACTGATCACGGGATTGGACTACACAGAAAGTCCCTGGTGACTTTCACAACCGCAGTTTTGGGTAGAGGAATGAGGAGGATGAAATCCTGATGGTAGTGGTGAGAGAACATTGGAGGAGAGAAGTAGAAGACTGTGAGTCTAGGTAACGCTTTCAAGGGGGTTGGCGATAGAGAGAAAGCAAAGGAATGTGTTTGTAGCAGGGGAGTTGGGTTTCGTTATTTGGTATGTTTTATTCTTTGTGGTTGTCGAAGTAAATAGGGCATGTTGCACGCGGATGAGAGTGATCCAGTGGGGCGGAGAACTTTGATAGTACTGGAGAGAAGGAAGGGTTGCTTGAGCAACGTTCTTGAGAAAGGATGAGATCTAATGCGCAAACTGCCTTGAAGAGGGACATGTAAGTCTCAGAACCATCATGAATTTTCCCCAGGCAAATTTCCCCATGATGAATTTTCTCCCAACAGAGGTGCACATCCTTCGAGACATGTATCTGTGCACAAACCGAAATGGAGATGGAGAGAATGTTTTAGCATCATGCTGCCCATATTTTTGAGCAACTTATTTTCTTTATTCAAAAAATATGCTGCGGAGATCCTTCCATGCTAGTGCATGGAGACCGAACTCAATCTTTTTAATGGCTGCTTAGTATTCGGTGGTATGGATGCACCGTTATTTATTTAACCAATCTCCTAGTGATGGACGTTTAGGTTGTCTCCAATGTTTTATTTGTTATTACAAGTAATGCTGTAGGGAACTTCCTTGCAAAAATGCACATATCCTTGAGCTTTTCAGAATCACTAACTTCTAGAAGTAAAATTGCTGGGTCAAAAGATAGGTGCGTTTTGAATGGAGAGAGATGCTTTTCAAGGGTCCTCCACAAAGACTTCTTCAAAGACCATCCCACTGGCGCTGCAGGAGAGTGACAATTTCAAAGTGGAGTTCACCTTTAAAGTGGTGTCAGAACTGCAACTGATGTTCCATCTCGGGGATGTCTTTCAGGATCCTGTGTCCCTTGCCATTGTTTTGTTTTCGAACACCTGTTTTTTTGGTGCTACGCGATGCTCATCTTACACAGCCTTCCTCAGTCCTAGAATCAGCCATTTCACTAAGGAGAATAGCGTTAGAAGCCCAGATCTGGGCATGACCAAGCATATTGAAGATACCTCCAGCTCTAAAACATAGGATCCCAGACTTAGGATAAAAGTCGTTGCAAAGTCATTAGATTATTGGGAGGATGAACTGAGATCTGCCGTGTTCATAAATATTAATAGGATGTTTTTCCCTCTTCCCTTTGGGGTCCAATTATGTTTGTTTTTCTTGACCATCCAACCCAAACTCATAAGAAGATATCTATAGGATTTTCTCACCCAGTACCTGTACTCTTTCATGAGTAAAATAATATCGAGAATTTTCTTTGTGGAACACCAAACCCCATTGGGGCCAATTGGAATTGAGCCCAGAAGTTTGATCAGTTATTGAAATGGGGAAGCTTTCTCTTTTCTGCGGTACTTAAGTTGGGCTAGAAACCATGTGGCAACCCAAGATTACTCAAGACACAGCACAAAAGTCTGAGCTGAGCCCTCTCCCCACCTTGCAGGTGGGCTGGCACTGAGGCAAGAGATGGCCATGCAGATCCTTGTGGCCTGGCCTCAGTGTGAGGACACCTTTGTCTCTGGCAGGGGCTGAGTTGGGGTCAGCCATGGGAGGGCGGAGTTTACAGGTTCTCAGCGCCAGTGCTCCATGCACAAGATGCTCTTAGTGACGGTAGCAGACACTGTGGGTGCCCCATCCATGTTCCCTGGGCACTCGCTCTCTGCACCAAGGAAGGCTGCCCACTAGGATTCTGCTTCCTGTTCTATTAGAGCATGTCCAATAAAATCCATTCACAAAACAGAGCATCCACTACGCACCATGAGCTGTCCTAAGCACAGGGGATAGCTCAGAAAAAGCCCCATCCTCATGGAGCTAACATTCGGTGGTGAGACAGACATTAACAGGCGTAGCTGTATCTAGAGTCAGATGGTGACACACGCTAAGGGGACACCTAGCAGGGTGTGAGGACAGAGATGACAGGCAAGCCAGTTAGAAGCTGGCATGGCCTCACTGTGTGCAGGGTGAGGGCAAGGACCAGGGCTCATTCTGCCTGAACCTCCAGCCTGGACACAGAGCCAGACACAGGCTGGGCCTCAGCAAATGTTTGCTAACTGAACATCTAAGTGAATGAAGCCCCCTCCTTGGACCCTTGTGTGAGGAAGGAGGGGACAGGGAGGGGCTAATCTCAGTTCTCTCACCTCTCACGAGATGTTTGTACATGACCACAATCTTAGAGAAATGGGGTTTCTGCACCCCTTTTTCCAGTGTCTCTGGGACTGACCCCTCAGCACACATGGGGCCCAGGAGGCAGGAGGTGGGGAGAAGAGAAGGGTTTAGGAGGAGAAGGCCTCTTCCCCACCTCCCTTCTCCAGGCAGAGGCATCACTTCCCCTAGAGGAGAAGAGAGTGACTCTGACAGCCCCTCTCCCTGTGGGGGCAGAGCTGGGGTGTGGACCGGAGCAGAAAAAGCCACGTCATATGGCTAAGAAAATGATCCCGTACACAGTTCCTCTGATGAACAGCAGCACACGCCCCCAACCTTCCCCACCCACCCAGTCTGGAGGCACCAGCCCTTCATCTTCCCTGTAGGGCCTGTTTCAAGGGGTTGTTTTCTCTGCTTGATTAAAGCGTAATTCATTTAAGGCTCTCTGATGGTTATTTCATGTCTCCAAAGCATATTTTTTTTTCACAGGAAGATCAATTCCAAGAAAACACCTAGAGTCTGTGGAAATTAAATCTATTAACAAGTGAAAAGTGGCCAATTGCTAAAGGAAGGGCCTTTGACTAAGACCAAGAAATGTGAAAACTGATTGGCTATTCTGCTGGGAGCCCTTGAGTGGAATTTACCCAGGGGCTTTATGAGTCTTGATATTTTATTTTTTCCCAGTGGCTGAAATTAAGCTTCATTTCTGAGGATTAAGGAGACTCATCCTAGAGCAAATCAGCCCCATGTGGTAGAAAAGAGGGGGCCCTCACAGATCACCCCCGAAAGGATCTCTGTTCTTCAAACGCAGTGACTGTCGCCAACAGCCTCTGGTTCCCACAGGTCCCCACCACCCACCTGCTACGGTTGGTTTGGGCACCGGGCATTCTTACACGGGCAGGGGCAGTGGGGCTCAAGGACACCCAAAACAGCACCTCAGTGCCGATCCATCAGAGGGTAGGCTAGGAGTTGCGTTAGCTATACATGTGAATTTCTACTTTTTCCCCCTTCCCTCACTGTGGACCAGGCCTCTCGCTGACCTGGCCCTTTATACAGTGTAGAAAGCTCTTCTGGTCCCAGCACCTCTTCCAGGCCCTCCCAGGTTTTCTCTGTGCCATTCCTGGTGGCTCCGCCGCTACCTCTAAACTCTTCCCACTCTTCTCTGCTCCTACCTTTAGGGACCGGACTCTCTCCAATGCCTCAGGTCATACCCCCCACTTGGATATGAATCCTCTGGTTCAGGAGACCATGGTGAGATCATTTCTACATTGAAACTGGGCATGTGCCAGGCCCCCAGGGAATGTGTGTGGGCCATGGGGTCTGGCCTGGATGATGGCAGGGCAGCTTTCCTCCTCTGCCTTCCACCTTCCTGGCCCTTCGCCGAGGACCAAATCCAGCTAGACAGACCAGGAACTCAGCACACAGTAGGAACACCTACTATATGTTAGGAACTTTACCCTCATTCGTCCATTTGATTTTTGAAGTTGGCTCTGAGACATATTTAAATCAAGGCCTCCCTGACCCCTAAGCCCTGTGATTTGCTTTACCCCTTGGTGTGCCTTGTGTGTTTGGGGAGAGCTCTGCCTGCACAGCGGCAATTAGGGTCCTACAGGGTCCTGGAGGATGGAGTGAGAAGGGATTTGACGACAGACCCCCAGGAAGGAGAGGCCGGTGGGGCTGGCAGGGGGAACCTCCACCGGGTTAGCCCCACCTGGGTCTCGGCCTCAGGTCTCCCGCCCGCACACTGGTGACCGCTTACCTCCTCTGAGCCTCAGTTTCCCCATCTGTAATCCTAGGCCAAACGCCAGTCTCCCCGGGATGCTGTGAGAGTTGCACACACGTGAAGCGCCCAGCGCAGCACTCAGTTTAGTAAAGATTGGCTGGAGCCGAACCTCGTCCACTGTGACATAAAGACTCAGGACTAGAACCCGGTGTTCTGATGCC
Source organism: Eonycteris spelaea (assembly GCA_003508835.1). NCBI lineage: Eukaryota > Metazoa > Chordata > Mammalia > Chiroptera > Pteropodidae > Eonycteris > Eonycteris spelaea. The sequence continues at coordinate 12,209,201 of PUFA01000006.1, forward strand.
CGAACTCTGACCCTTCTGCCATCCCTCCTCTGTAGAGGCTAAGCCAGCGTCATCCCCTCGGACGTACCACAAGTCACGTCACATCAGGCGCCACCCTTGGCCACACATCCTTCACAACACTCACGGGTGCCAGAATTCATCAGCGCACCACAGGGAGGACCACCGCTCCACACCAGCTCTTTCTCCTTCTCTCTCCCTCCCCCCTCCCTCCACCCCCAATCTGTGGTTTTATCCCTTGCACAATAGCTGAGAGCATTTGCAGAGATTTCCTAATAGCCAGTTGGGTCCCTCTGAGGACTAGTGTACATTCCCTATAATGACATTCATTAGTCTGTCTGACATCAACACTGTCCTTAGGTTAATACGTTTAACTTAATGAAGCATTTATTTTCAGTTAGAAAACTCCTGAAGAAGCATGTTTTCTCCTGATGAACTAAGCTGATGAGTGGATTGATCCTAGAGTTGAACAAGCTAACTAAGAAAATGAATCTAACTGGCTTCTCCTTTAGCTATAGGTTGAGTTTAAGTTAATTTGTGTAAAACGTATCGTTTCTTATGGGGAAAGAAACAGGAAGGCGATGCCCGCTTGGCTCTGTGATTTGTCCTCCATGTACCTGTTTGCTTCCCTGCACACCACCCCCCAGCCCCAGCCCCAGCTCCGAGGAGATGAAAAGACCAAGGACCAGCTATGATGAGGGGGGAACACAGAGCCTAAAAGTGAGCAGCAGTGGGGCTGGAGTCTGGAAGGAAGCTCGCACATGGCGACAGAGACAGTAGACAGGGCTGGGATGCCATCTGGCCCATCCCCGCCATTGCCAGCGTTGTGGGCGTCACTGTGCCCAGCATGCAGTGGACATTCAATAGATTTGTTGAAAGAGTATAAGTAGATGCTCAACAAACAGTGGCTTTTATTGTTATTTTAGGAATCACATAGTCTCAAGAGGGAAAAGATGCCTATTATCCCACATGCATCTGGTGGATGAGTTAGTAGTGCCTATGACCCCTGGCCTGAGGGTGAAAGATGACCTAAAGGCCAAATTTCCTCTGATGGCTTCCCCTGTGGATTTTCCTGCATCCCCCTCCCCATGGGCACTGGAGCGACCGCCAGCCGTGAGATGCCAGCCAATATGCAACAGTGAGGATCAGGCCATGACAACCCACTGCCTGTCACCCCCTCCTAAATTAGAGATCAACGGGAAGCTCAGCACCCATCCTGCTTGCGGTGCCCAAAATTCACTCTGAGAGCAAGACTGGCCAATTTCACTGTGTCCATAGGCAGGGGTGGGGTGGGGTCTACAGGCAGGCAAGGCTCTGGAATCAGGCCAGTTGGACAGCTTGGCCATAATCCAGGCAGGGGATGATGGCGGGAATATAAATAAGCCCCCACTCTGCACCGGCACAGCACCTGGTGCCCAGCGGGCCCTCAGGAGATAGTAGCTGTCATCAGTAGTGAATGGATGGAGCTGAGGTATCTAAAATGGAATCTCTCAGCTGCCTGTGCTCTTGTCTCTTAGCCCAGGAGCTGTGTCCAGTCTCTCCAAGGAGACGCAAAAGACAAACTCTCAGGCTGCAAAGAAAGTTTGCTGATAGTGAGTTGCAGGGGGCAGTTTCTTGTGCAGAGGGTGAGGTCTTCATGACAGTAGAAAAAGACAAGTGAACAGGATTAGATAAGTGACAAACAATAACCTTTTACATGTTCAATGTGTGCTTATTCATTCTGAAGAGGAAGGTAACCTTTAAAGGCTATGCCCTCCTCTCAATTTAAATAAAGTAAGTTTATGGCATCATAGCACACGTGGTAACTGAATTCTCCCAGGTCAAACCCTTTCCTCCTGTGATATATTCTCCAGATGGAATTCCAACTGGATGCAATTACAATAGCATGCTATGTTCACATGGTCGAGAGATCACATGTGCTTCTTTTGGAGTGAGATTGACAGCCACTTTGGATCAGCAAATGTGCTTTTTAAATGCAAGTGGTGGGGGGTGTGGTTCTAAAAAGCAAAGACAGCCCCAGGCCAAATCAGCCTCCAGCTTTTCAAAGGCAGCAGCACATTGAGTTTGTTGGCTTTGTTCTCTTTGAATGTTTCTGGCACAGAATTCACAGGCAAGGTCAGACATCATCCCAGTGAGTACGGAGAAGCCCCCACATCAGAGGAGGTGCCACATCTGAGCAGGGGCCTGGGCAGGGCTGGACTCCTGAGCGGGCATTAGGTACTCTCGCAGCCAGCAGGGTGATCTGGAACCTGTGGCTGCCTCTCTCTGGCCTCAGTTTCCCCAATGTGTAAAATAGAATTACTCGGACAGTTGGTGGCTAAGGTTCCTTCTGAGTCGAACATGAAAATAAGTCCAAGTAAGGCCCAGAGAGAGGATGGTTAGTGAGCAGCGCAGGGAGAGGAGGCAGAAAGGATGACACTAGTGAACACACTGCTCGCTGTCTTTGTCACTTCAGTCCAGGATCAGCTTTCAACCAGCTGGCCCTGCGTTTGCCCAGGGGACTTTCCCTGGTTGCCAAGTTCTACCCTGGTGCCCTGTGCAGCAGAACGTAACTGCCTCAGCAATAACCTCTTGCCCTGGGAGGAAGAGCCTCAAGCAGTGCCGAGGTAGGTGGTGCTGTGTATTCATGCCCAGCTCCCGCGCTGCCCTGGTGGGAAGCTCTGTGCTGCCTGCGCTCCACACTGACTCCCAGTCTCCCACCTGATCACTCTCACCTTCCCACTGCCCACACATGTTTCCTTCATCTGCCAACATAATCACAGGCGCTTTATCCTTGGTGTGGGTTCTGCCACCAGGGGACCCAAAACTCAGATGATAACTGAGGAGCAGAGGAGGGTCCAGGGGCATTCTGGATGGGTGCTCATCTCGTGGCTATGTCCAGTGACTGGGAGTTCTTTGAGCTGTGCACTTAACGGGATGCATGTTTTCCTTTAGGTATATTTTACATTCTAGCATAATACAAGTGTGTTTCTAAAAAAGAACAGGACCCTTTTTACTGAGATGCCCAGAAGATGCTGGAGGGGTGATGGTACAGTCACACTGGACACCCAGCACACAGAGCACACAGACAAAGAAATTAATTTTGTCAAATGATGTGTGAATGAATTAATTAGAAAAGACATGAACCATTGAAGAAGCTAATGAAGCAAAGAATAATGAATAAATGCATGAATTAGGCGAGGAGCGAATGAGCATATTTGGGAATGAGTGCAGGATAGAACAATGAAAGAAGAAATTCCTAAAGACGGATGAGGAGGTAAGTGCACAGATGGACAACAGAACGATGCATGAATCAAAGGGCACACACAGTGAAAGCAGGAATGGATGAACTGAGGAGCGAAGCAAGGAATACATTAGCGCAGGAATGAGGACACGAAGGCATGAATGAGAGAATAAATGGTTGAAAAATTGAGGAAATGAATGAATGAGTAGGTATAAAAGTATAAGAAACAATAAGCAAAGAAGAACTGTGTAAATGCATAAGTGGATAAATGGTTTGATGTTGGACGTGAGTGGGGAAGTAATTTGCAGAGCAGAAAACTCAACTGAGAAACGTGTCTCCCCCTCACACACCTGGGGCCCAGGTGTTGGCAAATGAGCATGTTCCTTTCAGAGAAGTTTGCTGAAGTGATTTCAGTTTGGACTTAAAAGAACAATGTTAAGCAGATACTAATGAGGCCGTGGAGTGAGCCACTCCCTAGAATGAAATGGGTCCAGTGCGAAAATCTAAAAGGAACTGACTACATTGTTTTCACAATCAGGTTACGGATAATTTCCTATTATGTAGCAAAATCCCAGCATGATTTTAGTAATCACTATGAAAATAACTACTTCCACTGTCTCCTTGCAAATTAACCTCCAGGAGATGTAATTAGCATGGGAAAGTTTGCTGCGTGGCCCAGGAACAAGGAAAGGGGGTAAAACTGGTGCTGTGATCATCCCGTGAGACTCAGCAAGGAGGCCATGTGATACATGGAACTCTGCCTGGGGACCCAGAAGTCCCATCCACCACCGTTGACATTAAACAAGTCACTCCCGCATCTGGGCCTCAGTCCCTCTCCGTAAGATAAAGTCATTCCCCTAATTCCTAGCCTCCCTGGGCAAACTGGGGAAGTCTTGTTCTAGGTGGAGTTCCTCACTGCCCTGGCCCTGTGCCCCAACTGCACAGGGCATGTCCCTCGTTGTAGGGTAATGAAGTCTCCTTTTGCTGTGTGTTTCTTCCCCACCAGACTTAGGACAGAGACCTCATGCATGCTCAGCCTGAGACCAGAGCCTGCTCGCCTGCTCACGGTAGGTGCTCAGAGAACATCGGTGGGAGGAACGAAGAGATCTTGTGAAGTGTGGGTTTTAGAAAGCTGCTTAAGTCCCTTTCAAAAACAATCAGGCCTGATAAGCAAATGGTCCCTCACCAATGTCCTCACAGACCTTGTCATGGCTGCCCTGTCTCTGATATTTTCCAGGTATCACTTGTTCCCTTTATTCCATCGATACCTGCCTCTCGCACTTCCTGTGTGCTGCTCTAATATCTGGGCCTGGGAAAGCAGGGAAACAAACTGGTACCCTTGTGCGTAAAGTATTGTCAGGTCTCCGATGAGGGGCCGAAGGGCTCTGGTCTGAGTGAACGTGGCTAAGGAAAATATGGAGTCTCCGGGTCTCCACACCTCAGGCATTGGCAGAGTCTCAGTGCCGTCCCTGCTGTCCAACATGTGGACGAAGCTGCCTATCCAGTCTGCACCTGTGGTTCCAGGATTTCTGTCTGCTTCCAGAATCCGCTTTCCCAAGCCGTCTGGCTCACTCCAACTGTCCTCTCTCTAAGGCACTGGAAACCGTCCTGAACGAGGTCCCACCTGCAGGTGCAATGCACAGTCCATTGTTCCCTTGTCTGTGTGACCCTCCCGACTGTTTGGGTGACAGCCAACATCTCCCCCTTCAGCCCTGAGAGGGTGACCATGGCAGGGGTGAGAGGGGGAGAAGACCAGCCTCAGGGGGAGATGGAGCCGATGACAAAAGGCTCCGACCCCAGGGCGAGGAGCACGGGACTCCATCCCGTCAGCAAGGGGAGCAGGCAGGGCGAGCAGCGCCCTGGTCCAGGGGTCTAGGAAACTGACTGGAGGTGACCCTGGTGGGCCCAGGGAACCCCGTGACCACGAGTTACCTTGGAGTCTCTCACCTAAAGGACCCGCCTCCCATTCCAGGACCAGCCTGTCTGCCATCTCAGCTGATGGTATTGGACACAGAGACCAAGTGACCATTCAGCAGGTCACCTACATGGGCTCTGCCCAGCAAGGCTGTCTTGGCTCAGACCCCTCCATGTCCTCTGCTCTCCCAGCAAGTCCAGCCTCATGGGGGCAGCCCTGGACGAGACCCCAGGAACTGGATCAGGGGTCCCTGCTCACTTGAAGTACAAGATGGCCAAGGACACTTCTTAAGGACACAGGTGGCTGGAAGGCCAGGGCTCCTCTTCTTATATTTGCTACATCCTTCAAATTGTCCTTGATCATCACAAATTACCCTCAGAGATAGAAGAAGTTGTAAAAATTCAAGAAGAAATCGGCAGCAGTGATTTCTAGGAAATGAAATCAAGTTTCCTTCCACACAATTAAACATGCACATGTAAAATGTCCTTGTCACACACTATACTGACTCCTGTTAGAGTCGATATATGCTAGTGAAAAGCCTGGAAGTTGCTGGGTATTTAAGGAACAGAGAACAGGAGGCTTCAGAGAGTCAGACAGACTTGGATGGTCTCAGCTCAGCCATGTTCGTGTGCAGGTTTCACTTCACCTTTCAAATCTCCGACTCCTCATCCTAAAGTGGGCGATGGCACCTCTTTCACGAGTATAAGTGAACAAACGTGGATGAAACAGCGCAGCATCTGGGACACTGCAAACACTCAAAACGTGGTTGTTGCTGTTATCAACGAAGTGGAGAGTAAAGATGAAGCAGAGGTTCTCTTGGGAGAGGGGCTTCTTGCCTCTTTGTCCCTTTGGAAATTTCCTTGATGGACTGCCGGAGTCAGGTTGATAGTCACTTCTTCTGATAAAATAAAACGTAACTGCTGAAAGCCTTATCATCACAGCTTTATCATCACTGTGATGCCCATAAAATCCATTCCTTACACAAGCCCAGGAGCAGCCTGCACTGGGCAGAGTCTCTTTGTATCCCTACAACAGCTGCATGGGGGTATCACCCTCCAGTTTTGCAGATGTGGAAACTGAGGCTCAGAGAGTGACACCACTTCAGCAACACAACACAACAGAGGTCTCTAAGGATCTGCCACATGAGATCCAGTAGTGAACAAAGTTCCTGCTCCCCTGGTACTGGGAGTAACAGATCGTAAGGAATGAAGGTATAAAATGTGTTAGGTGGCCATAGTGTGATGGAGGCAAACACAGCTGGATGTCAGGTGGCCCCCTTTGTCCTAATGAGAGGCTCACTCGTGTCCTGCTGCCATGAGGCCTCTCAGAGCTGCTTCCTTCTGGGGAGGATTCTGGGCACAAAGAACATTCTTATGGGAATAATGGATGTATGGAGTAGGACCCAAGGACACTTCATCCGTTCATTCACTCATTCATTTATTACTCAGGTCAGTCCTGGGTGTAAGTCAGTGAAACCAAAGACAAGGCCCCCTCCTAGAGCTCACACTCCAGCTAGGGACCTGATGCCTAAGGTCAGCACAGATCTGTGAGGTCACACCAATTCTTGATCTGTTGTAGCCTCAGGGTTTTAACTGTACAACGCAGGCAATAACGGGCTGTATTGACCAGTCATCCTGTGCTGGGAATAGTGCTGACAATCCACGTGCTTCATCTCCGCCCAGCCTTAGACCACCCTGTGACTGACTCACAATGCACAGATTAGGAACTGAGGCCCAGAGAGGTGATGTCAGCTGCTCAAAGTCATAGTCAACAAGTAGCTTCAGAGTCAGAGGACTCTGGTTTATGTCCAAATTTGGCCACCTCCCTTGGCAAGCTTCTCACCTCCAAGCCTATTTCTTTGTCAGTGAAATGATGGTGACAGCAGCACCTGCCTGAGAGAGGCTGCGGTGAGGGGCAAGTCAGACAGTGTTTGGAACTGTGCTTGGCACAGAGTGACTGTGAGGAAGATGGTAGCCCTCCCTCTCATATGGAGCTTGCTGCCCTTAATCCTCCTGATAGACCTTAAGTGGAGCATGTTGTTATAACTCTTTAACAGAATGGTCATTACCTGCAGTTCGCAGATGAGCAAACTGAGGCTCAGAGGGGCGGAGTCCACCCCTAAAGTCACGAGATGATGAATAGCAGAGTCAGATTCTTACTGTGCTTTCTATCCATGCTGGTCTTCCCCTTTTCTTTTTTCTTGTTTCTTTTCTTTTCTTTTTTAACTGCCTATCACACCTGGTACCAGGTGGTCTCCCATCCAAGTACTAATCAGGCCCGACCCTGCTTAGTTTTCAAGATCAGACAAGATCGGGCACGTTCAGGGTGGCATGGTCATAGACTCCTTTGCTTTTTTCTTTGCTTTTTTTTTTTTGACTCATCTTCTTCTGCCCATTATATCAATCAAATATTCTTCACTACTTTTCTGATTCTATTGGTTTCAAAAGCCTGCATCCTGTTCCTTCCAGTTAGTTACTTAAATGAAAGAAATGTATTTATTTAGATTTAATACAGTCCAAAGCTAATCGACGTCTCTCCCTCCCTCTGAAACATCAACACCTTCAGAGGCCTTAACTCTAATCTCCCCTCTCGTCTACTGTTGGTTTCCTCTAGTGCTATGATACCATCTTCTTTTTCTGCCTCTCCCAACTTAGTCCTTACTGCTGTTGTCATTGATTTTCCTCTTGTTTCATAAATTTAACGAGTGATTACATTTGCCCCACGTACACAATGTTTCTGCATGCTTTTCTTGTTTTCATCCTATTCCTTCCTTTTAAGTTCAGTGTTCTTCTTTCAGAAGTGATCTTTTATTCATTCTTTTAGCAAGACCTGGTGGTGAGTGGTCAACTCTCAATTTTGAACTGAAAATATCTGTTTTTCTCTCTCAATTTTGACTGATGATTTAGCTAGAATAACTTTGGTAGTTATTCCTCTTGGTGCTGAAAATATTGTTCCAGTGTTTTCTGGTCTCTATTGTTGCTGTGATGTTGTCTGCTGTCAACCTGCCTGTCTTTAACTTATCTGTCCTTTTCCTGGTTGCCTTTAAAATACATATCTATAGAGTATTTTAATGTATAACCAGAGGTCCTTCATGCTTTTATATACTACCATTCTACCAGTTCTATCCAGTTCCAATATTATAGATTAGTTGTGCTTGTTTTAGGAATTTTTATAAATAGAATTATACAGTATGTTCCCATTTGTGTCTTTTTTTTTCTTCTTTTTAACATTATGTTTGTAGTTGTAGTTCATTAATTCCCATTAATACAGATACAGGTATAGGTAGAGGTATAGATAAATCTAGAAGTAGATGTAGGTCTAGATATAAATATAATCTTTCCTCCTGCATTCCTTCTTATCTTACAGTCTAGGCCTCCTATTTCATGCGATGGATCATCTTACTCTAATGTCTCTTAATCTCATTTTCATATTTTCCATTAATTTATTTTTTGATGTAGTCTGGAAAGTTTCCCTTTGTCTACATTCCAGTCACTTATTTTCTTCCTAGTGTTGCATAATTTGCTACTTTATTCATTCACTGAGTTTATCTCTCAAAAATGTATATTTTATTTTAGGAAAATATTTTATTTCCCATGCTTGCTCTTTTTTCCCCACAATACCTGGCAGTTATGATTTTAAAATAACTTTATTTTTTAGAACAGTTTTAGGTTCACGGCAAAGTTGAGAGGAAGGTACAGAGATTTCCCACACATCCCTGACCCCTGCCATGCATAGCTTTTTTCCATTATGATATCTCCTACCAGAGTGCTACATTTATTACAATTAATGAATTGACATTGACAAATAATAATCACTCACAGTCCATACTTTATCTTAGGGTTCACTCTTGGTTTTGTACATTCTATGAGTTTGGACAAATTTATAAAGACATGTATCCACCATTGTAATAGCATACAAATTTTTTACTGCCCGGGGATGTCCCTATCCTTTTCACTATATTTGATTGAATGTTTCTAGAGTGTAGAGAGAAGGTTTTCAGGACCAAGAGTCAGAACCCAGTCTCTATGTTGGGTCTGTCCCCTGCCTCACCCACTCTGGGCTCATCCTGGCTCACTGAATCTGAGGATTCAGTGGGGTAACCAGGGACAGGTGTCCAGAAAGCAGTTGGATATATGGGTCAGAGCTCAGCACATGGGGCTGGGGTGTGGATGCAGATTTGGAGTATAGCAGATGTGCTCACTAACATCTTTGGGAACATACAGGTGTCCACAGGGGTGTGTTTGGGGTTTGTTCCTGTGTCCGTGTGTGCTTGGGCTTGCACGGGCAAGACCATGAACTTTTGTCTCTGAGGAGCCTGGATCAGTGACAAACATGAGGCTCTACCAATAGTTCAGGATCTGTGTTGGCCAGACATGAGTCTCCACTTGGGCTCTCGCACTTTCTAGATGAGCAAAATTGAGCAAGTCGATTCTCTTCCCTGAGCCTCTGTTGGAAAGCAGAGATAATAAAGCCTGCCTTGAGGGTACTAGGAAGATCAAGATAACTCACAGGCCTGTGCACTGAACTGGGCACATTGTGTTGTCTGAAGAATTGGATCAGGAGCCTTTGCTCTGTGCTCAACGAGGGCAGACAAACCTGGGCTCAAGGTACCATCAAGAAAGATGTGCTTGGGTTGAGCCTCAGAGCATCAAACTTCACGAGGTGGGAAATGAAGGGAAAGACTTTCCAGGAAGAAGAATAGTATATGCATAGGCTAGAGATGCTAAAGTGTATAGAATGTTCTGGGAGTGGTGGGTAGCTCTGTACAGGTGGTGTGATGGGAGAGTATGGGTGAAGGAGTAAACTCTGGAGACATGTAGGAAGACCTAGGGAATAGGAATGGAGAGAGAAATGCTCTAACAGGTTGTGGTTGACTACAGCTGGGCATGGGCAGAGAAGTACAACTTTGACAAAAGCCCAAAGAAAACAGATATGTCTGTCCTCAGTAGACTCAGCCTTCAAGACCTGGCAAGCAGCTCCTCACCCTACACTCAGCATAAATGGATGCTGGACAGAGTCCCAAAGGGGCCGTGGAAATGATTAAAGGGGCAGAGCCATCTGGTCCATGTGTTAGAGGAAAGAGGTTTGCCTAGTACTTCAGTATGCCACTGATATTAAATTATTGATAATAATATCAGTATTTTGTTGATGTTATTATATTCATAGTATTAATAATAATTTATACATTATACTTAACATGTGTTGAGGGCTTACTACATGCCGGACACTGTATAAGAGTTGTGCATGTAAATACACATATGATAGAGAATATATGGATATATATATGGATATGTAAGTGATATTATATATATCAGCTTGTTTCATCCTTAAACGGCCTCATAAGAAGAGTATTAGTATTACCTCATTTACAGATGATGAAACTGAAGCACAGAACAAATGAGTTCATTAGAGAAAGGGAGTTGGGGGTGGGGTGGAGGTCAGGCAGGTCAGAGTTCACATCTCATCAGCTCTGTGGCCTTGAGCAAGTGACTCCAGGATTCTGAGCCTCAGTTCCTCCTCTGTAAATGGAGCATGGGCCAGGACCTCTGCAGGACCTGAGGTATGCAGGAGCTGCAGGAACCAGAGTGCTCCCTCTCCTGAAGCTGCAGTTGGTGCCAAGTCCCTACTCCGCTTCCAGGCACACTCGGGGCTGGGGACGCCAGGAGGAGAGGACGGACCTTTAGTGAGGGAGGGGCTGGGTGAGCCGCCTTCTGGGAATTGCCCAGAGTCTGTGTGGCTCAGAAAGCCCAGAGGCCCATCGTAGCATCACTTCTGGGGTCCAAATCCCACCTGACAGGAAGTAGCGGACCCTCGACTCCAACTCTAGAGCTGTTGGCAGAGAGACTGAGCTCTGCAGAAGAGACCAGCTCCCCAGTGCAAGGATCTTTGATTACTTTTTAGTAAAAAACATGTTTGTGTCCAAGCCGAAATTATATTGTCGGCAGTTAATTATCACTTGTTAAACAAGTATGTGCCCAGATTGCGGATTTAATTTCCATAAAGGTTTGCGAAAACTTCCTTTCTGTTATTTATGAGGGCTTTTGGAGAGAGAGACACTCACTGTTGGAAATAGAGCTTTTTTAATGCAGATTTAAAAAATAAATAGGTTTCCTTGGCATTGAGTCAGGACTCCTTTGTAAGTACCAGGAAAACACTCTGTCTAGTTCAAGCACAGAAAAATGGGGAGGCGTGGGGAGGGGCATGGGCTGGCTCCAGGGGCTCCTTTGGAACTTTATAACCTTGGACCTGACTCCAGCCTGGAAATGGAATGGACAGCCCTGCCCATCCCCCTCTGTCATGGGTTTAACCTTGGCTTCTCTGCTCTTCTGTCTCATGCTTCCTTCTGCAGCCAGATTTTGACAGCTTCTCTATTCACCTTGCAGACATGGCCCTCCTGCCTTTCTTGAAATCACACACCTTTGTGTCTAAGGCCAGCAGAATGACAGGCCAGAACTGATTTCATGTCCTGGTTTGGCCACTGGCTTGCTGGTGCCCTTCTTGGCGAATCCTTAGCCTTGCAGATCCATATTTGGCTCCAGGGCCAAGTCTACCTTGCAGTGTTAAAGTTCATCATAGGAACAGATGCACAGTACCAGTCACACAGTGGGCTCCGCAAGGAATGGGAACAATGTCTCTGTTGCTGAATCCTGATTATTACAACAGTAGCAGCAATAGTAGCATCAGTATCAATAATAATACTGTCTCCTGAGCAGAGTTAGAGTCCTATACTGGGGAAACAGGGATGAATGAGAGATGCCTCTGTCTGTTAGACCTTCAACCAAGAAACCCAGAACAGGTGTTGGGCAACCTCAGCCCTGAGGCAGGAGCCTTGACTTCTTTGACTGTAAGAAGGAATGGCTGTGAATATACACGAAGATAAAAATGACTGGCGCATAATAGCTGCTCAGTCAATACTGGGTTATTTTCTTGACAATGGTGCGGTTTGGCAAATATCCAGTGAGTGACGGAAAAGAGAACACATAAATGATTTTGGGGGTGAATGAATGAGTAAGGTACTTAATTCGAAATACTCAGCTCAGCATCTCGAATGTACTATGTTCTCAATAAACATTACATACAACTTTCTAAGCTTTAGCATGAAGCTTAGGGTTGGGCTGGGGAGGGAGATGGAGATGGAGGGATATGAGGCTGGAGAGAGGGAGCAAGGGGGAAAGCTGGGGAGGGGTGGGGTGTGCCCCACACTCGCTACCCTCCAAGCCACTTCTTCCTCGTCTCCAGCTGTAACTGACATTAATGGTCTTCTTGTTCCTAATCTTTTTTTTTTTTTTTTTTTGCAATTTGAAAGTGGTTTCTTTGGTTTCCATGAACAGAACTGCGGTGTCAGCTCTGCTGGGGTTCTTCCCTATCTTCCTCTGGAAGATCTTCATGAAAATTATGTCGCAAAAAAAGGTGACAGCCACATCCGGCAGCACTCAGAGCCCAACCCTGGACCCCGACAGCATGGCTGGGAATGCTAAGCCCACCCCTGTCGGCTCTGAGGAGCCCAACAAGGCCCTGAGCCAGGCCAGGCCTGTTTCTTCCTGTGAAACACAGGGGTGTTGTCAGAACCCGCTTCCTCGGGTTGTTGTGAGAAGTGAGGGGTCAATATCTCATTTAGGTCAGCGTCTTACACATCATGGAATGTAGCCAGGGCTCAAGGCTCTCCCTTTTCAGCAAATGTCCACAGAGGGCTCGCCCTGGGCAGACACACTGAGCATTAGTGGTGGCCTGCAGAGTGTGAAGGTCGGGCATAAGAGCCGGGAGGAAAAGGAAGCAGGAGAGGGTGGGGGTCAGAGTTGTAAATATGGGGTCAGGGAAGGCCTGTCAGAGCAGGTGACACCGGGGCAAAGCCCTGAGTGAGGGAGGGAGGGAGTGGAACAGCTGTGGGGAGGAGGCTCCAGCTGGAGGAAGGGCAAGGCCAAGGCCATGGGCAGGAAGGCGCTGAGGGTCCAGGAAGGAGCCCGAGGGTCTGAGGAGTGATGGGGGGTGGGCTGGGGTGCTGGAAACTGCAAGGCCTGGGGGCCACTGTCATCATAGACTGTGCCCAAGAGGCAGGAGCATCACTCAGAGTGGAGCAGAGCAGGGAGGGACAGCTCCGCTCTCGGTCTCACGGGGTCCCCTGGCTGCTGCAGGGAGAGTGACAGGAGCAGGACCAGGGCAGAGGCAGGGACCAGGCCGGAGGCCACTGCACCCGTCTTGGAGTGACAGTGGTGGGACCAGGGTGGGAGCCTGGAGAGCGGGAAGGGGTCTGGATCTGGGGTTATGTGGAGGCCGAGCAAACAGGACCTGAAGATTATTCACTCCATGAACACTCGTATTACTAGTTTTGTCAGCTTCGTACTATTTAACACAGCATCTCCTAATAGGAGAAAGACTCAAGAATGAAATCTGTAGCAGTGTCATTTATGAGAGCTACATAATTAAAATCATCCAGATTTTTTTAATGGGAGTTTAGTTAAATAAATCATGGACCATTCATTACATGCGCTATTTCCAGGAATACATAATGAGATGGAAAACTGGTCAGGCTGGAGTGTCAGGTAAGAAAGACCCAGATCTGTCTGTGCGGCGTGTGGAGGACACAGCGGGGTTCACCAGCATCCGGTCCCCAGGAGATCGCACGTCCATCACCTTCACGTCGGGGGCGGCCATGAGACTCGCTTTGGCCGATGAAATGTGAATAGAGGTAGGGAGTGTCCTTTCCAGGTGGAAGCATTAAGGGTCAGAGCTTGACTCTCCTGTCCGTTGTTCCCTGTCACAGTGATTGTCACAGTGACTGGGAAGCGCGTGTGAAGATGCTGACATCCGATGACGGTGGAGCCCCTGTCGGCCTGGGCCCCTGCGTGTTTGTGGTGAGTGAAGCCCGCCCTGCTGACCACTGTGGACGCGTGACATGAGCAAGAAATAACCTTTGTGGTTTCAGGAGAGAAGGAGGTTATCATTGCATACCCCAGCCTGTCCTGACAATCTGTACTGTAAGCCTTAAAATTCCATGCGTTGCCTGGACATCTTTGCGCCTCACAGGACCTCAAAGGCCTAACGGAGAGTCCCCTGCTCCTGACATGTGTGCCTCCCAGCCAGCGGGAAGGTGCCTCCCCACAGCTAGTTCCCCTACCAGCCAGACCAGCTATGCTCCACCAGCTCCCCACCCAGCGTGGTTCAGCAGCCCGCCAGTGCAGAATTAGTCACACAAACCAGTCACATACTCCCACGGGGACTAGTGGGCACCTTGCCCTCTTGTTACTACCAAGCCTGCCTCCTGCGGTCCCGCTGGGTCACTCTGCTCCCGAGTGCCAGCCTTGCGTGGCCCCGCCTGGCATGCAACATCCTTCTCCCCCAGGCTGTGAGTATAGGTGCTTTCACGCTCATCTGTCTAGTGACAGGTGTGTGTCTAGCCATTTCATTCTCTTTAGAATGGGGGATCCCTCCCTCACCAGGAAGGTGGCTGAAAAGTGATCAGAACAGTTACACCAATGAGAAACCAATTATGAAAATATTTACTTGTATATAAATAGAAAGGGAATGAAGAAAGGCATCAGCGACTATCTTTAGAGGTGAGAAGCCAGTGCCTCATATCCATTTTGCACATTTTAAGTGTTTTACAATAAGTATACATTACGTGTATTAAAAGAAAAGTCACTGTTATTAACGAGGTACCTGGGCCCTGGCCAAGGCCGTCCCTGTCCCACATCACACTTTTCTCCCCTCATCGCTGGCTCCTGGTGCACTTGGCATCTGTTCTGCCCAATTAGCCCTTTATTAGAGATCATTTTGTTCTCTAATTGTCCGCCCTGCATAATTGAGTATGGCCATCTACCGTCTTGTTCTCAAACATTTAATTTAGTGTTTCTTGGCCTCGGTTTCTTCATCTCTAAGTGCAGTGGTGGCAGAAAGGGAGGTTTTAAGAGCCTCGTCAATGCCAACAGTAATAATAAATAATAAAAGCCAGCATTGCACACCAGGTACTGTGCTAAACACTTTACGTGCATTGGTCCATGTAATTATTTCAATAATCCTCTGACGGAGGCACTGCTACTATCCCCCATTTTACAGACGACGATACTAAAGCCCTGAGAGGTTTAGAAACTTGTCCAGGCCACAGCTCAGAAGTGGTCGAGTCTGCTCCCCAGTCCCTGTTCTTCCTAGTCTATCGAGTTTCAGACTTTGCTATGCCTGGACGCTGTGTCAGGGGCTTGATGCACAAAGACAAGCTAGGAGCGTTTGCCTGCAAATTGAAGGATGGTGATGGTGGTGATGATGACAACGATGATAGTAACAATGCCAGTGAACGTGCATTTCGGGATCACTTCCATCATGCATTTAGCACACATTAGGAAGTGAAGTCCCCACACTGTCTATGCAGCAAAACACTGTCGCAGTCATCATGTTACAGATGAGGGTCCCAGGCACAGAGAGGTCCTGGCTTCGCCTAGCGTTCCACCCCGAAGTGCCACCCGCAAGTGTCATGTAAGCATAGGAAGCTGCCTCCTGCTTCTTTGTTTTGCCAGATCCTTACAACAACCAAACATATTCAGGATTACAGCGTCCACGTTACAGCTCAGAGAGGTTAAGTAACTTGCCCATCATCTCACAGCAAGAAAGTGGCAAAGCCCAGATGACACCAAGGCCCTCCAAAGCCAGTGGCCTAATCACTTGGCAACACTGACTCAGAGGAGGAAAGTGGGTACCAGGTTACACAAACAGCCAGTGAACCCCAGGCCTGGGTGACACAGGGCACATTACTCAAGAGGGGCAGTTGTTTTGTGACTGGCCAATGCTGTCTGACAGACGGAGGCCCATCGGGCACAGCTGGGGTTGCTGGCGGCCACCTCAGCTCCAGAAACTCACTGTCAGCCCTAAATCCTGCAGAAGTTTATGACCCAGCGTAATTGTTCTAATTGTGATTGTCATGGCTAATAACGTTATGTGACAGCCATAAACTCAGAAAGTCTGAAGTGGACTCAAGAGAAGGGAGAGACCTTGGATAGTTTGAACAGGACTCAAAGGGAAACGAGAGGGCTCAGGTTGGAGCCACGGACTATGCATCATGGAGATGGGGTCTCAACTCATATAGTCACAGAGTTTTAGCACGGGAGCATGTTAAGCACAGCTGGATAATAAAATGTTAAAATCATTGCAGATTAGCAATGCGGAGCATAACATAAGGGCTACAGAACAGGACATTCAGATATAGAGGGGGACCCTCCCGGACCTGCAGAACACTCACCTCACCAGACCTTGGAAATAGTACGGCAGCCTC
Organism: Eonycteris spelaea; assembly: GCA_003508835.1. Classification (NCBI taxonomy): domain Eukaryota; kingdom Metazoa; phylum Chordata; class Mammalia; order Chiroptera; family Pteropodidae; genus Eonycteris; species Eonycteris spelaea. The sequence goes on from PUFA01000006.1 coordinate 12,225,596, forward strand.
TGGGGCACAGCGAGGTGCAAGTGGTTGGAGACGGGGCCAAAGGAAGGGGACTCGATTTAGTCAGCTCTGCTGCTTATGAGCACTGGGATCACACACTGATCTCGTCCAAAAAGTGGGGAGACCAAAAGCTTCCTTCACGGAATCGGTGAGTCCTGAATGGTGTGATGGGTGAACAATGCAGACAGAATGCTGAGCGGTTCATTGTAACTGATAGATGTAAATGCAGATTACATAGATAGAGAGAGAGATGATTGATGATAGATAAATAGATAGATAGATAGATAGATAGATAGATAGATAGATGGATAGATACAGATATAATGTCAGGACTAGAAGCAACCCTCTGAGACCTCCAGCCCTCAGTCTGCCCGTTGGAATTCCCTGAGGATTTAGAGCAACCCCATGGCAGGCCCCATGCCAGCGGGGCGGGTCAGATTTGTCCCTGCTGCATCCTCATCCCAGAATGGGGCTTGGCTCAGAGTCAATGCACAATAAATACTATTGAATGGATGAACAAACATAAAGAATGAAGCTAAAGGGGTGGAGACAGCGGCAGCCTCACATGAAGAGGTGGGAGCTGAAGCCCTTGCCCTGGGACCCCTGCGTCTCCATTTCACTGTGGCATCGGGGCTGGGCGAGGGCAGTGCCAGCCTAAGGGGGGCTGTGAATCTGTGACGAGCTGGTGCAGGCCTGGCACTGAGCGACTCAGAAATGAACCTTCTGTTTCTTCTCCATCGATCCATCCTTCATCCTCCCTCCCGCCAGGAAGGCTCACAGGGAAGTCAAGGACTTGGCGGGGTGCCGTCAGGCAAGCCCAGTCCTGGCATAGCAGAAGGAGTCGGGGCGATTCCAGCAGTCTGTAGGGTGGGGCCGGGAATCTGATGCTGGGCAGGACAGTGGTTCCAGACCCTCGGGGGAGTGTTAGAGATGCCACTGGCTGACTATCCCAGGCCCTGCTCCTCCCATGGCCCAGTGCGGGCATCCACCCTGCCGTAGGGAAAACGTTATGAACACCAAGCCTCCCCCATTGTACAGATGAGGAAACAGAGGCTTGGGCAGCTGAAGGAGAAAGTATCAGCGTGAAGACTGTATCCAGGCCTGTTATGGTCCACCCTGTGCTGCCTCCGCATCTCTCAGCTCCCGGGATATCCCCCCACCAACACCCTGACCACCACAGACTGTCATCATTTTCCAACCTCCATATCCCCAAGGAGGCCCTGAGGACTGGGACCAGCCCTTGCACTCCTCTCCTCTCCTTGCCCTCAGCACGGGAGCCCCACATGCGACAAAGAGAGTAGGTGAAGGGACATCTTCCCCAGGCAGGCTCAGGGCCCCTGCCAGCCAAGCCTTTGCACCTGTTCTCCCCTAAGACTCATCAGGGCTCCACCCTCACTTCCTTCAATTCTCTGCTCAACGTCACCTGCTCAGAGAGATCATCCCCCCTCCCCGTGTCTCCCTCTATCACTCTTTCCCCTGCTCGCTTTAGGTCTCTTCACTGTGTCACACCACCTGGCACCGTTTGTCTCCCTCACCCCTCCGAACACCAGCTGTTTCCCCAACGCCTAGAACAGAGCCTGTCACATAGTAGGCCCTCAGTCAACGGTTGGGACAGTGGGAGACAGAGTGAAGGAGTAAATGGGACTCAGTTTTCCCATCTGGAAAGAGGGAAAGTCACTCTCTTTGTTCTTCAGGGTCTCTCCCAGGCTTATTCCCCACAAGCTCTGTCTCTCAGGGAAGCGGGAAGGACCAGGAAGAAGAGGAAGGATAGAGATGGGAGCAGATCTGACTGGGCCGGAAGCAGTGACAGGCCAGGTCCCCCCAGCAGGGCTGGGCTGCTCATATCACTCCACACTTGGTGCCCAAGCTTACATTGCCGTGCTAGCCAGGGGCCTCATGTATGATTAGTAAACTGCAATGTACCTGTAGGCGTTTAATTGTTAGGAGCAGGTTCGCGTATTTGAGAAATCTATAAATATGAAGTATAATTATCCATCATTAGCATATGCTCATTTTCTGCATAAGTGTATATTGTTTCCCCAAGAATGCAAGTTGCCAACTCACCACCAAGACGCAGTGGCACCAGCCTGACAGTCGTGTGTCCCCAACCACCGAAGACTCGGAAGGTGTCCATTCATCCTTCTGGGAAGAGAGGCAGCTGGGGTGGTGGGCAAATCTTGCCACACCACAGATAGTTTTGGGGGCCCTGGAGCTCCAGGAGGGACAAAGAGCAGGGTCAGGAAAGAGGTCAGCCCCAGCCACCACGTGGACCCAAGTGACAGCAGGGTGGGGGAGGGGCTACCTGAGCACCTGTCTGTGCAGGCTCCATCCAGGCCTGTGGTGAGTCAGAGCATGGCAGCTGGAATCTGATGATCCTGGAGCCCTATCTGCCGTCACTCGGCCTGGGTCGCCTCCCTGAGCCTCAGTTTCCTCAGCTGCAGAGGAGGTTGAACACAGCTGCTCTTCGTGAGGGGTTGTGAAGATGAAGTGAGCAAGTGCCAGTGAGGGCGCCCAGCACGTGTAGGAAGTGTTCGCATGTGTGAACTGACAATCCTGCGGTTGTTACCCCAAGACAGTTACAGAGGAGGCACATGGGCCCATTTTACAGATGGGCTCATCGCCGCAACAACTAACAGCTGTTAACACCCCCAGTGTCAGGCGACATGTCACCTTCGCTACCGCCCTACACGGCAGACGCTATTACGGAGCAGTCCACAGGGGAGCAGGCTGTGCCACGGGCAGGTCAAGGACCTCCCAGATCACACAGCCTACAGCGGGCAGAGGATCAGAGCGAGGCTTTCTGCCCCCAGGGCTCGGCTTGGCCACCATCGCTAATCCCACACTTCCCGGGACACTCAGTCATAAGCACTGATGAGAAGGTGGTGGACATGTCTGGCTGCCCACTCAGCAGCCACCTCCTCTTTCCTTCACTCCAGGAATTCTGGATTTGTTCTACGGCAACAACCTCACACCTGGTGCGTCTCCCCAGCCGTAGGGTAAAGCCAAGCCTCCTCTGGAGATTGTTTTAGAAGTGGGCGTGTGACCCAGATCTAGCCATCGAGATGTGAGGGAAAATCTGCTGGTGGACGGAGCACTTCCAGGAAATGTTTCTTCTGCCTCACTCCACTCCCTTCTTTAGACTTGAATGGTGTAGATTGAGATGTGATGTTTGGAGCTGTGGCAGCCACCTTATAACCATGAGGCAGTAAGCTAAAAAAAGCTCAACAGAGTCAAGGATGATAGATAAGAGAGTGGGAAAGATCCTATGTTTTTTTTGGTATCACTGAGTATCTGACCAACCCCGAACTACCTTCCTCCAGACATTTTCTGTGCACAACCATTACACATAACAATTGCTCGAGCCTTTGTTGTCAGATTTTCTGTTACTTGTTACTTAACACATCCTAACTGATGAAAGCACCTCTGATGAGCCCAGACCATATCTCTCATAACCCTCAATACACAGGGTCGTGGCTATTAGCCTATAACAGACCCCAGACTTCTGAGAATGAATGTTCTGTCTTGTATCGTCTGAACTCTAGAGCCCCACGTGCGTCACAGCCCACAGTGAGAACCAGTTGCCGTGAGCCGACTAACATGAACGAATGGTGGAAGGAGTAAATTAACGCTTAAACGAATGTAGCGTATGTAAAAGAGCTCCGCAGTGACAAGCTACGGTTCTGGCAGGTACATGGAGACGAGAGGTGAAAAAGGCGCAGGGTGGAGCAGGGCCACAGAAAAGGCGGCAGCCCCTCGCTCCGGCAGGAAAGGCCTGCTCCCAGATGCCCCTCTGCCTCTCCATCCCGTCTGCACAGAAGTCGGGCCTGTCAAGTCCCACCCACCCCATGTGCAGTCATCCCCCTGGGCTGCTGCAACCTTTGACAGCGAGGGCCTCTCTCCCTCCCTCCCCCAACAGACCCTGAGAGGCACGGCTTTGTGCGTTGCCATTTTCTCTCTAAAAAAATCATGGTGAGGAATCAGATGGTTATGATTCCGCCAGCTGCAATTTTTTTTTTGCTGCATTCTTCTCTACGAGATGCAGGATGGGGCACCGGGAGAGAAGGCAGCGGGAGGAGTGGGAAGAAATGGTTCAGGGTGAACAGGCTTTAAAATTTCCAGCTCCAGGTTTCTAAGGGAGACCAGATTAAAGGAGCAAATCAAGTGAATTTTGCCATCAGAGCAAGCGATGTCTCTGCCACCCAAATGCTTTACGTTGACAGGCGGCTTCAAGAGATTTGACAGAATTCATTTTTCCAGCAAATAAGATCAAGTCATGAAATAAGACTCATTTCAGCACGAGAAGCCTGTTAACCGCTTGACATAATTGCGGGTTATCCAAAGAGGGGTTTTTGGCCAAGGTGCTGAGTCTTTTTTTGTGGTTGCTCTTTTTCCCACTGATGCTTCACGTTTCTGGTGCCTGGAAAATGTCCGGTGAGGAAGGAATCGGCAAGCGCGTGGTGGGCCAGGGCCCCGAAACAGCACAGCCGTGTCCCCCGGCCCGGCCCGTGAAGAACACCAGCGAGGTGAATCACAAAGGTATTTACCTCCTTTGAAAATACTGTTAAGAGATTACCAGAGCAAACGAATATAAGATTCACCATTAGCCAATTACCTTGGCGTCCTCTTCTATAAAAACAGAGGACCTGATGCTGTTCGCCTTCCAGCGGAGCTGCAGGGTCCATGAACCACAGGTGCGAGACCTGGGCATAGCCTGGCACACCGCAGAACATCAAGAAGTAGCCGTCTTCCTCGCACCTGGCCCACCCTGCAGACTCCTGGGGGAGTGGAGACACCGATCCCATCCACGGTTTGCAGAAATGCCTCTGGGATTTTCCCCGGGGTCGGCTTCTCCTCCCACCCCAAACACTGTCGTTTTTCCGTGTCTTCAGATATGGCAAGCACGAGACACAGTGACTCTATGTCTAAAAGCAGCATGGCTGCAAATGTCGGCTCCCCTGCCACCCCACTAACGGTACGTGTGTGCACACGTGTGCGCGTATGTGTGTACACCTGTGTGCAGGCCCATGGGGGAGGGCCACGTATCTCACATTCTTTAAGACCTCAAATGTTGACCTTCTGAAACTCTAAAAGAGGCTCCCACAGCCCCAGGGGCCCGGGGACAGGCAGAAACTGATGAGATTTCTGCCTCACCTGCGGAAGGAATGGGCTTTTTCATAAATCCTGTGGTTAGCTGGTGCATCACACAATTATAGTGAGCCACGTGTTTATTGATGAAAGTGTTAATTTGTACAATATAAGTATTGAAGTTATTTCTCAGTGTTTGTGCCCCTGCGTTAGCATTTCTTCACTTTCACGTTTTCTGGGAGCCACGAAGCCAGGAAAAGGCCTGGGCTGTCTGGGCCCTGAGACTGGTGTTAGCTTACACGACCCAGGATGGCGCATCACTCAGCAGGTGTGCACCTCCCCACAGGTGTGGGAGCCTTACAAGTGTGCCTGTACAGATGGGGAAACTGCCTCCCTCCACCTACCTACTCACCTACCTGCCTGCTCACCTCCTGCCTGCTTGCTTACTGCATGAAAGAGCTTAGCTCAGAGCCTGGCCCAAAGTCAGTGCTCATTTCAGAGCAGCTTTTATTCTTTTGGAAACTAATGGAAACTTTAAGAAAGTTCAGAAGGTACTGACTTTAAATCCGGGCTTCATTACTTACTATTTAACCTCTCAAACTTCATCAGCGAAATGGGGAAAACACAGCCTAATCCTCGGGCTGGGACTAGGGGAGAGCTGGAGACGGAGGGGATAAATCAGACCCTAAAGCGCCAAGACCAGTACCGCCCCCACGCAGTGCTAATCGCACGCTCTCCCTCCACTCTCCTCCACTTTAGCATTATCAGGGTGGAACGAGGGGTGAGGTGGGGAGACTGAGGTGGGGAGACGTGTAGAGATAAAGTCCCAGTCACAGCCTCAGTCCAGCATTGGGTGCCTCGGTTCCCTGCCGGGATGCCCAGTCTCTGGGAGCCCCTCTGGTGATGGGGAGCTCACTATCTCCTGGACTGGGCAGCAGGTATGTCAGGGCTGACTGAGGACGAGGCCAAGAACCTGAGATGCTGCAGCCTCCAGGCGGCACCGGCCCTGCGGGGCGCAGCCGGCCCAGGCCACGTCCTGAGAGGCGGGCTCAGCACTGCAGGAGCCGTTTCCCAGTTCCTCCGGCTGCTATGGGAGAGAGGAGTCTGTGTGTCAAAAGACAGTCATAAAAAATAAAGGAAAAAAGTAATAAAGAAAAAGGAAATCTAACATCTCCTGGGAACAGGCAGAATCTATTTATCAACTTCCTTTAGTACCATCTGAAAAATCAACTGTGTAAACACAGTGGCTCTTTAACTATTGATTCTAGGATGATGGCCATTAGCCCAAGGCCTGAAGAGCAGAGCCTCAGCCACCGACTGCGCTGTCCAGCGGCCAGTGGGTGACACAACCTGGAGCAAGGGCCTCCTCTGGGAGCGGCCTCCTGCTCTGCCCGAGTTCAATGTGCGGCCCGGGAAGTTCCACTCCCTCCCTGGGCCTCCTCTCTTTCTTGCGCCTAAAGAGTGCGTCCTGTTGGGACAGGGAAGGGACAGAGAAGACACTGGACAAAGGGCAAGATTTCATACCTGGAAGGTATGAAAGAGAAAGACCAAAGAGACCTAGCCACAGTGACCGTAACTTCCCCCAATCTTGGCCCCTGGGTCCTGATCACACTGCAGCCTTCCTCGTCTACCAGGGACCCTTGACCCCTACCACCAGCTCCAGATTCTTCTCTTCCCCTCACCTCTCCACCCCAGCCTCAGGCACTGTCATCCAGGCCTTGAATTCCCTACCCTCCCTCCCACCTCGGGCCTTCACACACGCTGTCCCCAGGGCCTGGGGCATACTTCCTCCCATCTTCCCAGAGGTTCCCCTCCTCACCCCTCGATCTTGGAGCAAACGAGCGTCACCTCCTCAGGGAAGTCCTTCTCAATAAGGTCAAAACCCCAAAGGCTCACAGAGCCATGGGAAGCTCATCCTGGGTGCACCAGTCACAGGGCCAGCTTCTGGTTGTTCAGTGACCATCTATGCCCTGCGCTGGGCTGTGAGTTCTGGACCAGGGAGTGTCATCTGTTTTGCTCATGCTGTAGCCCCAGAATGGTGCCGGCCCAGTGTAAGTGCTCAGTAAACACCAGTGGGAGGGAGGGAAGGAAGGGTGTCCTGTGCAGTCTGCTCTGAGAAAAGAAGATGCCCAAGAAACAACAACACGAGGGAAGGAGGGAGGACGGGGGCTCTGAGGCACAGCCGGAACGTGGAGACATCATCTTTAGCTCGGAACCCCTGAGGCTGCATCAGGATGAGAGTCACTCTGTGAAGCCCCAGATGGAGACCCAGGGGCAGGAGTGACAGGAGGGACACTTTGTCTCCCCAGAGGAAGGATCTGCCACTTTGACATGTCCCTCCCCTGCTCCCAAACCATCCATGGCTCCCCAGCACTGCCTGACAAACCTACCTTCCCTCCTCACCTCCCTTCATTTGTCCCACGGCCCTGGGCTTCAGGCCATCAGCCCACCCCTGGTTCCCAACCCAGCACCCACTTCATGCTCCCCTGCCTTTGCCCTGCTGTCCTCTCTTCAGGAATGCCTCTGCCTCACCCTTCATCTTCTGAAGCTCAAGTCCCCTTCAAGCCTCAGCTCAAGTGTCACCTCCTCCAGGAGGCCTTCTCTGATGCCCTTTGATGCCAGCTTTGCTTGTCTCTCTCCATGCCCGAAAACCTAGCTTATGTCCCTCTCACAGAGCTTGTTGCAGTCTCACCACTAAGCCCTGAGCTACTGGAGGGGACAGGAGGTTGAGTCTTCTCTCCCTGACCTGGCACACAGCCTGGCACTAGTAGCTAGCAAAGTGGGTGGGATAGATGGATGGATGGATGAATGGATGGATGAATGAATTAATGGATAGATGAATGTTACTAGCCTTCATCTACTCAGGACCCACTGTGGACCAGGTACCATGCTGACATTTTACAAGACCATGTCATTTAATCCTCCCTACGACCCCTTGAGTTGTGCACTGATATATGCTCGTACCATACACGAGGCGCTGAGGCTCAGGAGGGTGAGGTCACTTGCCCTAGGTCTCACAGTGAGTAAGGTGAGTCAGCAGAATCCTTCCTGCTCATCTCTATCTGATGTCTCTTACTCTCCTGAGCTGAGGCCATGCTTCATGGTCACATCCGGGATGTCCCTGCTCATTCCACCACTCACTGGGGACCCATGACTGCTGCTTTAGCTGCAAGTCATGATCACAAACATCCAGCCTCAGTTCCAGAGCAACAGAGAAGATTCTGCCTTTTCCCAGTGCATGTGCAGGATGAGAGTGTCTGTCTGGGAAGGTCCCTGCCTAAGTGACAGGTGCATCCTCAGAAGACCCCTTGGTCCTGCCCACGACACTCTCTATGCTCCCATCAGCAGAGACCTGTCTCCTCCCCCACCAGGGAGTGGCAGCTCCCCATCCCCCAGGCCACGGGGACTGGCAGTGCCCTCTCCTCAGCCCTGGAACATCATCTACTGATCACAAATACTCAGACTGTAAAGTCAAAATCATTTGTGTCTCTGCCTCAAGCGGAGGTCACAGGGCTGTTCAAATCCCAGAGATTCTGGGGAGGGGACAACAATACGCAGAGAAAAAGTGAAATGAGCAAAGAGGAAATAGGATGTGCCGGGGAGATTAAACCACTGCTCGGATATGAAAGAAATACATTCAATTATATTTTATTGCATTTCATTTGAATGTACATGTCGTAGTTAGCTGCCTGCAAGCCTGGGATTACCCAGAGAGAAAACACAATGAAAGAGAAGAGAATAAAAATACAGACAAAAAAAAAATCTCCTGAAACTGGAATCATTAAGAGAGGGAAATAAAAGCCAGGCTTTAGACAAAAGTAGCCACTTTCATCAAGGCCTCTCAGCACTGACACCAGGTCATTGCAGTCACGCCGCCCAGACCAGCTGCCCTTGGCTGGATTGTCCTGAACACTAGCATCAGGGAAAGACTCATGCCAGAGTCAAGAGACTCAGGATGTGGTCTTGAATCTACCCCAACACACTGTGTGACTTTGGGTAGGTTACTGCCCCTCTCTGAGCCTCATTCCCCAGGGGAGAAAGGGGATACCTGAACCAGATGTCCTTGAAGAAAATGGAAAGTACAGAGCAAGAAGGGATTTTGTGGGATCCAGGGAAGGGTAAGAGAAATCCCGGAGACACCCCTGGGGATTGCGATCCCCTCAGTAGAGCCCTTTGGTGAATCTTCGTCGAAGGACCTCTAATGGAGAAGGGCAGCCATGCTGGACAGTGTGAGAAGGGGCGATGAGCCTCTGGTGCCTCCCACCTCCCTTCTGGCCACTCTCTCCCCTGGGACCCCAGTCTCTGTGTTATCTGTCCCTCTCCTGTCAAAAACTATACCAAGTAAAGCCCTTGAAATCCCCTCTCACTGCGAGTGATTGGCTGAGGAAGGGGGAGGAGCAGGTGCCTAGTCCCCAGGCAACATCTTCCATTTTCTAGGACATGGACACGAAGATTCTCAGGCAGCAAAGAGAGAGGCCCTTGGTGGAAGGGGACCCTCCAGCTTCCTGACCACTGGTTCTGCCCATCCTCAAAGCCGAAAAGTCATGGGGATGCAAATGACCATTGGCGTAATGCCCAGCTGCTGTGTGTGGGAGGGGTGGGGTAAAGACCAGTGCCTCTGTAATAGCGCACAGCAGGAGGCAGCTCAGACACACTTCTTAACCCCTGGCACCAGGGGCAAAGCTTCCTCAGCTGCGCGGAGCAGGCGTGAGGCTCCCAGGCAGCTCTGGAGACGCAACTGTGATTCAGACACAATCCTGGGCCAGGAGGCCAGCTGAGGCCCCACCATGTCAAGCCTTATGAAAGCACACTGACATCCATTCATGTATTCATTCGGTGTTATGGACTGAATGTTTGTGTCCTCCCAAAATTTATATGTGGAAATCTTACCTTCCGATGTGATGGTATTTGGAAATAGGGACTTCGAGGGATAATTGAGGTTAGATAAGGTCATAAGAGCAGGGCCCTCATGAGTGGGATTAGTGCCCTTGTAAATGATATCCCAGAGAACTCTCTAGCATTCTCCCTGCCATGTGAAATACAAGTTGGCAGTCTGCAACTTGGAAGAGGAGCCCTTGCCAGAAATTGACCATGTTGGAACCCTGATCCCATATTTCCAGCCACCAGAACTCTGAGAAATAGATTTCTGTTGTTTACAAACCACTCAGTCTGTGATACTTTGTTATAGCAGCTCAAAAAAGACTAAGACATTCAGCAAATATTTCCTGAGTATCTACTGTGTGCCAGGGTCTGTTCTAGGGACTTGGATCAGCAATTGACAGAACACAAAAATCCTCGTAGAGCTTATAACTCAAAGCCCTCTGCAAATGGCAAACAGGAGGCAACACGCATTGAGCACTTCAGCAGCACTTCAGCACTTTGCACGATCCATCTCTGAGTTAGCTTTTATCGCTGTCTCAGGAAGGGAGGGAGGATAAATGGGCACCTCCACCTGGCCCAGCCTGGGTGAGGCCCACCCAGCCGAGCATCTCCAGGTGCTGGCAAAAGCCACACTACTTTCCTGAGAGAGCGAGCAGGGGCCCAATAGCGACTGACCTTATAGGAACTCTGGGGGGGGGGGGGGAGGGAGAAACACCCAGGGGTCTCCTACTGATCTTCTCTATGCAGCCATCGCCAGGAATGTGTCATTCTCTTGGTTTTACAGGTGAGGCAGCTAAGGCCTGATTGCAAGATGGTCAGTAGCTGAGTCCTGATTTCACCTTCTCTGCAGGAGCCCGCAGGAGCACCCAGCCTGGCGCTCCGTCTCCTGCCCCATTCATAGTAGCTATGCGATACTGGGCAGGTCAGTGTACCTCAATTCCCTCATATGTGAAGCAAGGATAATAGTACGTACCTCACAGAGGGGTAGGAGAACTGAGAGCACAGGGCCCAGCTCACAGGCAGTGCCAGAGGATCAGCTCCCACCCCCAACTCTGGAAAATGGTTTGATAGGTCCCTATGAAGCTAACATACACTTACCATATGTATTAGTCAGGATTCTCCAGAGAAACAGATCAATAGGATATATAGAGATATAGAGCAAGAGATTCATTATGAGGAATGCCTCAGGGAGTTACGGAGGCCGAGAAATCCCACAATCTGCCATCTTCAAGCGGAAGCCCAGGAAAGATGGGTGTATCTCCACAATAATAAAAAAGTAACAGCTCAATACAAACTGGCAATGATTTAAACAGAAAAATTCACCACAAAAGACAGTCAGGATGACAAATAAGCAAATGAAAAAGTTAAACATCATTATTCGTTAGGAAAATGCAAATGAATACCACCATGAGTTACGACCACACAACGAATGAAAATGGCTAACATGGAAAAGACTCAGCATACTTGGTGAGGGTCTGGAGAAACCGGGACGGACACACTGATGCCATTGACTGCTCTGGAAGACGATACGTTCGTTTCTTAAACGTGTCGACGTATATCTACCACACAATCCAGTCATTTCACTCTTTAGCATTTGTTCCAAAAATGCACATATCCATGCAAAGCTTGTGCACAAATGTTCATAGAAGCTTTTTTTTGGTAATAACTAAAACCTGGAAACAACTAAAGTGTCCATTAATAGGTGGATGAATAAACAAATTGTTATATACCCACACAAGAAAACACCACTCAGCAATAAAAAAGAAATGAAGTACTGATATATACGACATCAATAAATCTCCAAATAGCCATGCCGAGTGCATGTACGATAGGATTGCATTAATGTGAAGTAGCAGAAGATGAAATCCAATCTCTAATGACAGCGAGCAGAGCAGCAGAGGGAGCAGTGAAGAGGGGTGGGATGTACGATGACCGAAGGGGCACAAGGAAAGTTAGGGGTGATGCATTGTGTCCTATCTTGAGCGTGGGGATGGTTTGTGGGTGTGCGCCTGTCCAACACATCGTATTGCACACTTTAAAAGGGAAGTTTACTGTATGTCAGTTAGGCATTGATAAAGCTATTAAAATATACTAATACAAATGGATTCATACCCCCTGCGCTCTGCACCCCTGTACTGCCCTGGCTTGCGGCTTCTGGGCCTGGCATGCTGGCCGTCGCCGCTACATCTAGAGGATGAGCATGACCAGCCTCTTCCAGACCTCATCCCAGGGAAAAACAGCTTCACATTCCATAAGTGTCATTATGGTGAAGGGCCGGGGGAAAATGAGACAGGCCGAGGAGGTCCCTCCCCACTGGGGCGCGGGAGCCTCAGGGAACAGGCAGGAGATGGGTGACAAGTGTTCTCTTACTGTTCACTCATGCCCTATGATTTAATATAGTTTTGACATTTCTCCAACTGAATGGCAGCCAGGCCTTCGGCTGTGTGAAATTGGGTAGATTAAAAGCCAGAGCAAAGGGCACCGGGACCTTGGCTCCCTGTCATTTTTGCCACCAGCTCTGCCAGAGCCCAGCTGGCATGATAATGGAGAGTGAGAGTGAGAATGAGAGAGAGAGAGAGAGAGAGAGAGAGAGAGAGATTGAGAATTCCACAAAATTGCGCCTTCTTTGAGATTTCTGTGGTTCTGCTTCTGTCCCTCTGGCAGAAGGGGCATCGGGAGGCCCCGTCCAGCTGTGCAGAGGACAGGCCACTGACAGTGGCTTCTGAGGTGCTCTGGTTCCATGCACTGAGTACCTACTGTGTGCCAGGCCAGCGCAGGCCCCAGGGGCTCAGCAGCGACAGGCAAGTGGAGGCCCCTGCCCCCTGCCCGCTGCCCCCTGGAAGAGCATTATGATGATGACTGGAGTAAATCACAGTCCTTTGTGCCCTCTCTATGCCAGCTCTGTGCTAAGAGCTCCACATCAGAGGTGTCCGCCCAGGGGACATTTGGTAATGTCAGAGACATTTCTGGTCGTCACACTTGGGGAGAGTGAGTAGTGCTACTGGCATGTAATGGGTAAATAAATGCCAGGGATGCTGTTACACACCTTACATTGCGTAGGACGGCCCCCCACAACAAAGAATTATCTGCCACAAATGACAATAGTGCCCAGATTGAGGACCCTACCTGTAACCTTCACATGTAACCCTCACAACCGCCCTGTAAAGCAGGATGACTGCTGTTCTCGTTTTACAGAAAAGAGAATTGAGACGCAGAGGCCAAGCAGGTCACCTGCAGTACCACACCTGCAGGAAGGCAGAATTAGGTAGGATTTGAACAAAATGTGTCTGTGCCCAGAGTCTACACTCTGACCCATTGCACCTCAGCATACTGTATAGAATTTGTAGGAGCCGGGGACTGAGTTCAAGTCCCCATGGGGCCCTGTGGAGCACTGGGTGAGTCATGAAACTCTACAAACCAAGAACGCTTTACTTTGAAAACTAGGCTTATAACCCTGGCCTGGGCGAGTGTGAGCTGAATGACAAACCTCCCCCTACTTTAGGAAACATGGAGAAATGGAACAGATTTTGCATTCATCATTTATTTACCACTTATTGAGCACCTACTGCATGCCTGGCACTGTACCAAGCCCCAGGGATAAGCAGGAAGGAGACACAGAGGTCCCTGTTCTTGGGGAACTTAACGTTCCCAGCAGGGACCTGGAGTGAGATGGACAGGGCCACAAGTTCCAGCTTTGCTCCTTACCAAGCCACGTGGCCCCAGGGCACTTCCCATCCGAGAGTCTCAGATGTAAAAGGTGAGAGTCTCAGATGTAAAACACAAGAGCACCTTCACCTCCTCGGAGGTTATGGTTGGAGGTCAAATAAGGAAACAGATGGGGAACTCTCAGCATCGCGCCCAGCAGTTATTAAGTGTGTGATGAACATTTGTTTTTATTATTAATGATGATTATCCTTATAGCAACTGCTTGAATAAAATATAAAAACAGTTGTTACTTCCTTCTGTTTTGAGCCTCTGCTCCCTGTTCACATTTATCATTCATTCCCACACATGAACTGGGCACCTTCCATGGCCCAGCAGCCCTCCCCTCAGGATGACAGCGCTGAAGGGGACAGACAGGGCCCCACTACCGGACGAACATTCCCAACGACCACCAAGGCACCAGACACATGAATGAAAGTGGTACAGGCTGGGACGAGGAAGGCAAAGAACACACTGTGCAGCAAACGAGAGTGATGCTCTTTCCGCCAGGGTCTTTCTCCTTAGTGTGAGGAGGAAACCACAGCGCACCAGGGCGGCAGGGCCCTGAGCTCCCTGGTGACCATTGAACGGTCCCCTCCGTGTTTCACATGACCTATGACCTGCCTGGCACTCCCCTCTCCCCCTCTGCAAGCCACAAGCTCTGTGCTCAATGGCGCCCCCTCTGGCCTTTTTTGTGGCCAACCAGTCCTGGGGCCCACCCTGCTCTCAACAAATCCCTGTCTCCCCCACACTCTCAGTCCTGGGAGTTGCACCCAGGAATGGGAATACCACGCCTCGGCCCTTCGCTGATGGACCAGAGTTGGATGTTCAACTCAAACCAAACCAATCAAGCTTGGATTTGGCCTGAGAGACCCTGGCCCAGTCCCTGCTGGTGGCTAGTAGTATAGACAGACCCTGGCCCAAGTCACTGCATAGACAGGAAAGAGAGAAGGCTGGCCTGCAGAGGAAGGGCCTGGAGCAGGGATGAGAGAGAAGGGACGTCTAGACAGTCTTTCTTCCTCAGGACTGGCTTTCCCCTCCCCCTCTCTTAGGTCTGTTCTTGCCACATGCACCCCCATTCATGTAATTAGTTCCCAGTCTTAACTTAAGCCAGCCCAGAGGGCTCTCCTGACCAAAGAGCCCCAATTCACTTTCCCTGCTCCCTCACAAGTCAGATCAGTGCCCTGACCTCCCCGCAGCTCCTCTGCAATGCTCTGGGCTCCAGTGCCCACTCGTGTCTTCTCTGGGGCCTGTAGTGGACTCCAAGCTTCCCAAGGGCCTGACACCTGGTGGGTCCAAACCATGTTTGCTAAAGGATAAAAAGGATGAGGGAAGGAGAGAGAGATACAGGGAGGGAGGGAGGGAGGAGAGATGACTCCTCACAGGATGACCCCTGCCCCCACCAGTGGGAAGAGCCAGGAGGGAGGAAAAGGCAGACCTGGGTTGGATTCTGACTCTGCTGCTCTTGGCCTCCCTGGGCATCCACTCTCAACCTGCAGCGTGGAGGGTGGGTGGGCACTGCATGTGATGGAAAAGTACCCGGCACACGGCAGCACCCAGTTAACACCAACTGTGGCCTAAACTTTTTAAAAACATGTTCACTTGCGTTGACTTTGCAAATCTAGCTTCAGCTTCTTTCTTCCTCATAAACATCCTGCTATGTCCCAACTCCTGGAGCCGTCTGTGCTGGAGACAGCAGGGGGACAGCAGGAAACAGGTGTCCTCCCCACGCTCCTTCCCCACTGCCAGCCTTCCTCCCACCCCCCTCCTTCCCCCACCACCAGAGGCTGGGGAGGGCGGGGCCAGATGAGCACAGTTGCTTGACCTAGATCCTTAGTTGGCCATTAATTTGAGCCAATTACTCAGGGGCGGGAGGGGACATCCCAGCCTGGAGCCCCTGGGGTCTTCCCCCAACACACACACTGTCAGGAGGATGTGGAGGGCAAGGAGAGGAGGCCAGACTGTCAGCATGAGAGGTCAGTTTGGCCAGTGGCCCCCTGACAGGTGGGGAAAGCGAGGCCACAGAGGAGGAGCTCAGGGTCCACTGAGGGGGCAGAGGGCACCCCAGCTTGCTGCCCACACTGGGACCTGACCGGCTACTCCTCTGGGGTGAGCAGAGGAGGGTAAAAAGGATTCAGAGAGATGAGGCGCTGGGGTTGGTTATAGCCCTTGGAGGTTAAAGCAGGTAGTCAGGGGACAACAGAGCATAACCATCTTCTAGAGGGAGAGGAAGTTCGACCTTCATTTCGTGGGTTTGTTCTTTCAAGATTTTCTAGCAGCTCATCAACTTGAGATGCTTTTTCCACTATGTTTTTGTTTTTTTTTTTAATCCTGTGTATCTAAATCTGGTCTTTTCTGGTGCTCCAATTTCAATAACAACATCATGGACCTACCTACCCCTGACCCCCAATCTAATCAGCCAGGCTTGGAGGCTCTGACTCTTTCCTGTCAGGTCCATAGACTGACCTGAGGAGGCGACTAGACAATACCCCTTGGTCTCTGTCTTCCGACACCCAAGGACCTGAGCACTGAGCTGGGCAGCAAGAGAGCTGCATGCAGTAGACGGCTTCGCCAGGCCCCAGTTTGGAGACTTGGGTAGGTCGCTCCATCTCCATGGATCCTCATCTGTGAAACGGGGGTGATGATTTCAAAGGTCTGCGGTGGGCAATGGGATAATGTGGGAGGAAACCGGTCGCCTGGCACAGAGCAGCACTCACTTGTGCCCACTGCTCCACTCTGCACAGGGAGAGCAACGTGGAAAATGGTTTGCAATGTTTTAGTTGCAAGTGATAGAAAGCCGACCACCTAAATCAACTTAAGCAGAAAGAGCTTTTTTTTTTTTTTTTTTTTTTTTTGTCCAACGTAACTGAAAAGTACGTGGGGAGTCCAAGCTCAGATTTGGCACCTGCCCATGCTGACAACAGAGGAAAGGAAAGCGGAGCCTCCCCAAACTCCTCACTGGGGACTGGAAACTCAGCACCGGCCTTCATACTTAGGGGACAGAGGTGCTATGCCACAGGGGCACTGAGGTGAAAAAAACCCCATGAATTTCCCTGGGCAGATGTGTGTGTCCAGGTGGGGAGGCAGGACCCACGGAGCTGCTCACAGGTGGGTGAGGTGGGTGTGGCCTCCTCCCAGGGCCTCTGGAGAAGACATTGCTAAGCCACAGGAGAATAATGTGCTAATGGATTTCAGGCACCCTGATGCCAGGTGCCTTGCACTGCATTTACAGGAGCGCTCTGCCTGTGGGAGAACTAATCCTACAGCTCAAAGTGGCAGAGCCCGGAAAACCCTTGGAGAAGGAATTCCAGGGGCAGAGGCCACCTGAGCTGGACTGAGGGCCCGCTGCCTGTGCCTCAGCTCACTCTCAGGCTGTGTCCCTCCTTGGGCTTAGGGACTAACTCTGTGGCTAGAGGGACTGGTCCCAGACCCAGGCCTCTGTTCCTGCTCTGAGAGCCCGAGCTGGGCCATCTCTGCTCCCAGCTCTGGCCTGTGTCCCAGTGGGGCCTTCGCCTGGGATCAGGCCCAGATGGTCTGAGACCCAGCTCTGCCCCTGCAGCCCCTTTGCCCACCAAATAAGGGCCCCGCCGCCCCCTTCACCAAGCTTCGGGTATTGTGACCCTCACTTGCCCAGCATCCACAGTACTTTGTCACTACAGCAACAGTGTCAACAATAATAATAGTAATAATAATAATACAAATATTTAGTGAGTTCCAACTATGTGTCAGCCCTATGCTAAATGTTTTGCATGCATTATCTCATTTAATCTTTTGAACAGTCCTAAGAAATAGAGATTCCCAGTTAATATGCTGAAAATCCATTTAGTAAATAGTCAGTTCATTAAATGACCAATTTACCAAAAATCCATTTGCTCAATGATCCATAAGATACCCAATGACAGGCAGATACATTGCCTTGGTCTTGGCCTAGAAACCAGAGAGGCAGAAGCAGGCAGAGCCATAGCTAAAAGGGCCAGGACACGTCTGCAAAAACAGGACCTGCAGTGACGCGGTTGAAAGGGGAGGAAGCCCACCCGTTTGACCAATTGCTTTTCTGTGAATGGGCTTCCTAAGATAAAGAAACTGAGGCACAGAGAAGTCAGGTAACTGGACCAAAATCACCCAGCAGGTGAGTGGGCCCTGGGATCCAGATCGATGACCTTTGTGGCTCTAAGGCCTCCTGCCACAGGAAGCACCCAGGAAGTACGGGCCCTGTCCCACTCACATACCAAAGCTGAGGGGCCTCCTGAAAGTCGTTTTCCTTCCCTCTCAGGGCCTCATATTCCTCATTTGTGAAGAACGAGCTGGACTGGATTATTTCTAAGACCCTCCTTGATTGATTATTCTACTCAATCAAGGCTCAGAGACAGCTGGCCACCTGCCTAGGGCCATCCAGCAGGTGAAGAGCCCCTGCTCCAGCTCTCCTGCCTCCCTGTCTAGGGTCTGTCCCTCCTTCCAACTCCCTCAGCCACACACTCTCCTGGGACACCTCTTAAGCATTAATCTGCTAGAAAGTCTATTTCTTGTCACTTCACAAGGCAAAACAACAACAACAACAACAACAACAACTCTCAAGAGATAAGTGAAAAACCACACAAATGAAGAATTTGTTTGGGACACGACTTGTCTAAATGCTCTCGTCCATGAACTCAGCTCTCAGAATCACCTCTGAACAGGTCATTCCAGTGTGAGGGTCCTAGGTCGCTAGTTCCCCCAAGCCCTTGCCTCAAGACTGGAACTCCCCAAATGCCACCCCTGGAGGTTTGCCTTGCACAGAAGGCCCAAGAAAGAGCTTGTGCTGCTGCTGCTGAAATTTGGGGTAGACACGAACAAATGGCAGGTGTCATGACCATCACTGAGGAAGAACCTATGGGTCCCACAGCCACAGCAAGTGCCCCACCGGCTTCTCGATCACACCCCCGGCCACCCCTGCTTCTTCCTCGAAGAGCTGCGCTTCCTGCCTCGCTGTCCTTTCTCCAATCTGCCTCCTTCCCTCATCCTTGGTGATTCCGATAACCACAAAGGTGGCCTGTCCAAGGCTCTAGACTCTTGGTTTCTGACCTCCCCTCCTCCAGGGCTCTTGCTCCCCACCTCACCAGTCCTCCCCATGGTCTGCACTCTCCCACTCCACCTCCACTCCAGCCCTTACCTTCTGGAACCCCAGCTGCACCAATCCATCCTTTCTGCCAAGACCATCAAGCCATGACTCTCCCTCCTTTTTCATCTCCTCACCCCCTCCTGTCCCCACCTCCCTATCCCTCCAGGCAAGATACCTGAGCCAGCACTGTAATTACTCCCATACACACCCTTTAACTCTTCCCTCTCTTCCTCCCTCATTGCTACCCCAAAAAGGCCACGCTGGTTCCATCCAGCTCTCCGCATCTGGGCAGCTGAGCACACCTGGAGAACACGCCACCACACAGCTGTGATCAGCAAGCGCATGAGTCCGCTGTTACACGGCAGCCACTGAATCCCCAAGACCCACCACTCTCTTGCTTTGTAAAAGGTCCATCTCACACACTGCCACCTCTTCTCCAGCACCTCCTCGCCCTCTTCACTCTCAGTCAGTGACCTTGGTTCTTACCTCACTGAGAAAGTAAGAACATTTTCCCTAGGAAGAATGGGCACATGTTCCCTTCAGGCACCTCCCCCTCCCCTCCTCCAGTGCCCACATCCTCTACCTTCGCTCCCATTGTCTAGATAAAGCCCCCGCCCTTGCCCACTGGGCAATTCTTACTCAGCCATCAAACCCCAGATGAGAGATCTTCTCCACCGAATCCTCCCTGCCCTGTCCCAGTCCCCGGCACGTACGTCATCTCTCTCCACTGCATCTGAACCTCATGACTTCCTCTACCGGGTCGATATCAGGAGGTTGCACATTTATTTGTCCTTCTGGGTGTCTTGCCCCCACAGCTGAACTTGTCGGCGGGGGCCAGTACATACCCTGCGCAGGAATCTGGGAACATTAGCACACTGGAAGGTGCTGTGCCACCGAGACATGGAAATCAGGGTTCGAGGAAGCAGTAGAACACGTGCTCCAGCTGCTCCCCAACTTTAGATGTCCTGTTTCTCCGCGAAGCCTCACCGCGGGGTGACCCGGAGGCAGAGTGTGCCGCAGAACCGGGAGGGGGCGCTCTCTCCACTTTTGTCCTACCCAGGAAGCTCGAGGACCCAACCCTCTTGGCACAGGCATCCCCCACTGGGGCACGACCAGTGTAGGCACCTTGAGTGACTTCCCAAGCATAGATCGGTGACAGTGAGGAGAGCAGAGCCGCTGCCACCTGGTGACAGAAGCTGAACAGGTGGAGCTTTGTGCCCAAAGCAGCAGGGACCAGAGCTGGAGAGACCAGGTCACCTGCTAGTAGCTGTATTTTCCTCCACGTAGATGAGATGGAGACAGCCAGAGGCTGCGGCCACCCAGCAGGAAGTGCCCTTTCCCGGAAGGCCCCGCACTCTAGCATACCAGCACCTTGCTATGCAGGTGTCAGGCGCTGCCCCCACTAGGCTGTCTGACACAGAGTCGAGGGCTATGGTCAAGAAGAAAACTCGGCCCGTTGTGACCATCAAGGCCCTGAGTCAGCTAGCCTTGGCTGCCACCAACCTATCCGCATCCTGAACACGCTATGAGCATCTCCGACTGGCAGCCCAGCGGCGGCGGGAACTGGTGCAGGAGGCACGGCCGCACTCACCCGCCCAGATTTATTTCCCACAGCCCAGATCCCACACCACCCAGATTTATTTCCGTGGCACGGAGAGCTCAACAGCACATTTTATTTCTCAGAACAAATCAACTTTTCACCACAACGTGAAGAATACAATGTGTCCAGATATCCAAGTTCTGGAAAAAAAAAATATCTAATTCTACATACAGGCTTTAGCGGTCTCACCCACAGTTACCTGCTGTTCCCCACCCCCCTCCAGGAACCCTCTGAAGCCTGGCTGTGTTCTCAGAGCCCTGTGCACCCCTCCCCCAACTAAATGGCTGTTTCTCTCTGTTCTCTTTTCCTCTTCCTCCCTCTCCCCTCTTTCTTTCATCCTCCCTGGCTGGTTATAATCTCTGAGAACAGGAAAACACAAATTCGGACCAGCGTTGTCTTTTATTAATTAGGATTTAGTTCCTTTTTGAAGTGTCCTGAGACTGAGGTTTTTTCAAGAGAGACAATGAAAAAGCACTGATCATAATTAATATCTCCTTGCTATGTAGAAAACAGGAATTATTCCAGGGTGTGGATTTCTTTTTAAGGAGCTTTAGCATGAGAGACACTGAGAGGTTAGCCATGGACTGGCAGACACCGACCCCCCCAATCCCTACTCCCCCACCTCCCCAGTTTCCCACACCCCCACTACACCCCCCCCCCACGCCCCCACCCCTGCCCAGGCAAAGCAAAAATTCTGAGGAAAGGAGTGTTGTCAAGTTGAGGGACCAAAGGATAAGCCTTAAGGTAGGGCTAGGGACCCCCCATGACAGGGGCTGGAGCCAGTCTGGCCCCCCACTGGATGCTCTGGGCCTGGGAGGGAGGGGAGGAAGAGAAGTATTTGGGAGGGCGGGAAGAAGGGTGGGAGGGAAGGACTGGAGGGAAGGAGGAAGAGGAGAGGGAGGGAGAGAGGGAAGTATTTGTCCAGTAGTGGGACAGGTTCCCTTGTCAGTTGGTGAGCTCCCC
Organism: Eonycteris spelaea; assembly: GCA_003508835.1. Lineage (NCBI taxonomy): Eukaryota > Metazoa > Chordata > Mammalia > Chiroptera > Pteropodidae > Eonycteris > Eonycteris spelaea. Next base: position 12,246,922 of record PUFA01000006.1, read on the forward strand.
GGTTCCTACAGGAAGGAGCCTAAGTCATTACTCATAGGACAATGAAGAAAGCTTCCTGCATTGCTGGGGGGAGCTGGGCTCAGGACGCATCCTGTGCTAAGACTCTGGTTCCAGGATGTCTATTTCAACTCCACGCTTCTCTGGATCGTTCTGTATTTCCAAGGGCCAAAGCATGCTGTGCAGGTTGTTACAAGTCTTTCTGAGCAATTTCTCAATTCTAAAAGTCTTTGGGCCTGTGATTCTATGAATGCATCTGCGACCCTATAATTCTAGGATTTCGTGAAAGGAATAAGACTCTCAGATAGTGCAGTTCAAAGACTCCTAATTAAGGTAGCTTTGAGTCTATGAAAGAAGCTCTAATTCCAAGAGCCTGCGCATCACCGATTTCGTGAAAGGGACTGACAGATCCGAAAATCCTAGACCTTGTGCGCGAAGAAAGGTTCCCCTCTCAGGTTTCAGTGTCTACAAAGGAAGGACAGCCAGGCAACAACCTGCAAGCTCCTCTCAGTACTCAAGACTCCCCGGAAGTCCCTGACTCCACGCTCCCCCTCTCTTCCCTGTCATTACTTGGTTCACTCCAGCCTCCCCTGTTAAAGATCTGGGGCCTCAGGGCAAACAAGCATCCCAGACCCACCCCGCCCCCACCTCCACCAGAACCCGATTAACCTGCCAACAGCGATGGGCCACCATCAGGAAAGTCTCTGTACTTGACATGTCTATAAACTGCCTTTTGGGTTCCTCCACCCATAACTCCCTGGGTATACCCCCAAAACAGGCTGGGACACCCCCAGCTTCTCTTCTCTGCACCTCCACCCCAGCCAGTGTAGGTGCGTCCCTGCTGCTCTTTGTCCAGAGCTCCAAGGCTGCATTCGCTGTTGAAATAACTGAGGCTTACTCATCCCTGGGGACCCCTGTGCCCTCCCCTATGGGCTGAATGAGTTAGATGGTCCCTGAAGCTCAGGTGACAGAGCCCATGAGGCCAACCCTTCAGCAGACATGCTCCCCACTGGACACATTTTACCCGAATATTAAATACGAGGAGGGTGGAGAGACAGCCTTGGATGCCAGTGGAAATTTTCTAGTGTGGCGCACTCAGAAAAAAAGAAAAGAGAAGAAAAAAGCACCAGAAAGAGCGAGAACCAGGAGCCCACTTTCATTTCAGTCCTGTTTGTTTTTCCCGAGCCACTCGCCCTGCTCCATTCAGGGGTCTCTCCTGTTCAGTGTTTAATCTAGCAGCTCTCAGTAGGCTCTGAGCAGTGGCTGTCCTGTGGGTTGTTTGCTTTCTCTGGAAAGCAATTGGCCCTCAGGGAAGGGAGAAATGGGAGGCCAGGCAAGAGGGGCTGGAATTCTGAAAGGAAGCCAGACCAGCAATGTGTCCCTCAGGACGTCCCAGGGCGGCCCCTCCCTGCCCACCCCCACCTCGGCAGGAAGGTGGGGGTCCCAGGACACCTGCAAAGAGAAGGAGCCCAGAGCCCAGCGAACTTGGCCATGGAGCAGAGGAACAGGGGTGATGGCACTCAAATCTTCAGCAGCCTGGGGCAGAGACCCCCATGTGAGAGCAGGGGGCGTCGCCGGTGCCAGGAGGCTGAGGGCACTCACCAGTCTGCTCCCTGTGGCCTCAGACCAGGCCTGCCAAGGATCTCCTAGCCAGATGTGAACAGAAGAGAGCCCGCACCCACCCCACGCTGGGCAGGACAGGCCTTTGGCTCAAGGACCAGACAGTGGTCAGCTGCCTTGATGTGCGAAGACGCCTTGTGAAACAGAGCCATCAGGGGACAGATCAGAGCTGTGCGGGCTCATTACCCCTCTGGCCTGTTTTCTACTTTGTGCCCAGGGGTTGAGGGGGCTGCCATAGTAACCATGTAGACAGCCGGGGTTACACAGGCAGCTCCAGGGGAAAGAACTTGGGCTGGAGAGCCTTAGGGAGGGGCTGGCCTGGGTGAGTAGGGGGAGGGAGGAAGCAAGGTGTGTTTGGAGGCTCCGCTTTTCACCAAGCACCCCCGTGATCACAGCCCGCACACGTTGCCTTCCGTAACCCTCACAGAGAAGTTGCCTTGTGGGGCCCTTAAACACAGTCTCCTTCCCGTCTCCACAACCCAGCAACGTGCTCCCTATTTCTTAGCTGAGCAAACTGAGACTCAGAGGGGCAATCACATGCCCAAGGTCACACAGCACGTCGGGATCAGTGCAGGGACTCGCCCCAGCGATTGTGGACTATCTGTTCTCCCCAGGGTGCCTGGTTGGCTTCTTTGGGATCCCTATGGGTCAGAGTTCAGTCAGGAGACAGAAACCACACGGTGATTTGAACAGGAGATGCTTAATATAAAGAATTATTAAACCACAACAGGTAGTAATTATAAGGATGTAAGGAGAAATCTGAAGGGAATCCACAAACTGAGGAAGAACAACCTTGGATGAGGCCCCTCCCTTAGGCCGGGGTTAAGACCTCAGTAGACAAGGTGTGGTTGCAGCCCCCTGGATGGCAGGGAGGTTGCTGGGTTCTTCCAGAGCAGATAAGAGACTAGGGGTGAGAGAGGGGAGATCAGGAAACACGCCCCGGGGCACAGGCCAGCCCAGTATAGCACTGTTCTCTTTCATGGAGTTTCTCCATGAGAGAGGTGACTACCCCCCTCAGAGGGTGTAGAGGCTCTGCAGGTGTGAGGCCTGGCACACACAATCCCTTCGGGGTCACCTGTGGTCAGGGCACCACAGCAACGTGGTCACCAGACCTGGGGCGGGCTGCGAACTCACTGAGGGACCAGGCAATCTGGGTACACCGTTGGGGCAAAGCACCACTGGGTGGTCACCCACGCTCCCTTGGCTCACTAAAGGTGCAACAGAAGCAAGAAAAAGCAAAACAGACACAGTCAACCAGATAGAGGCCCCTTGTGGGCAGCGTCCCTCCAGCGCCCTCTACTGACGCAGTTTAACGTGACGTGAACGCCAAGGAGAAGCGCTGTGTCCATAACCCAGGAACAGCGACTCTGGGAAGTTTGGGGCTGAGAAGCAATAAATCAGAGGTCTGCAAACTCCCACCCACCGTTCACATCTGGTCTGTCACCTGTGTTCCTACAGTGCACAAGCCCAGATTGTTTTGACATTTTTAAATAATTGAAAAATAATCAAGAAAAGATTTTATGATATGACTATTTCACCAAGAATATTTTGTGATGTGAACATTATATAAAATTCAAGTCTCAGCATTATAAGTAAGTTTTGAATTATGTCGTATGAACGACTGTGGAGATTTCTTTTCTCTCTGGTTACACAAATACTTACGTTGTATCTTTGATTCATCTCTTGGCCCAACAACCCTAAAAGATTTAATATCTGACATTTACAGAAAAAGTCTGACAAGTCCTACAGTGAATTGGTAACTGCCAGGGCTCCCTCCCTCACCATGAATTGTCTCGTGCCACTCCCCACAATTGTCAGATCTGAGCTGCCGCCCTCTGGCCTGGCAAAGCACCTGGACAGCTCAAAGCCGGGGGATGGAAGAGGAGCCCGCCTGCAGACCCTCACACAGATATTTTGGGGTGATGGGTCAAGAGGGGCCTGGCTGGAGAAGGGGTGCAGTCTTCTCTGAAGGCACTGTTCTCTTTCATGGGGTTCTCTATGAGAGAGGTGACTACCCCCCTCAGAAGGCTCTGCAAAGAGGAGGTTAAAAGGATCAGATGTCGCTGATATGCCTCAAGTGACAGAGGCGAAACCAGTTCTCTCTAACCAGGTCCTGTTCCAGCGACTAGAGGCCCCTCTTTCCTGAACCATTAAGCCCCTAGTGTCAGGCCCTCTTCAAAACACACCACCTCAAAGCCTAAGACCACCTTCAGGTCCGTCTTGTCCTGATCTGGGGCCCATCTCACGGATAGTGAAACCAAGACCAGGAAAGACCCGTCAGATAACAGCAAAGAGGAGTAGAAAAAGCAGAAACTTAGAGACAAAGGGCCTCGCTTCCAATTTCTGCTCCAGCTCCAGTGCCTTGGACGAATCCTACACATCTCTGAGCCTCTTTTGACACCTATAAAATGTTCATCACTGCCTTTTCTGCACTCAGCCCGCCACCCTGCACACGCATATCTGCCTTAGTTCCTCTATCTGCAAAATGGGTCTAAAAATTGATCACTGTGAAGTTTAAGTTAGAAAATACACATAAAGCCCCCAGCGCATATTAAGTGCCCAAGATATGGTAGCTCAATAGAGGACCAAGGCTGCCCTGACCTAAATCCCCAGATGTTGAGGCCCCTCCCCAGGCCAACCAGGCTCTAGTGGCCTAGCATCCCAGCCACAAGGCAGCTCCAAGCGGAGAAGTGCCACCGTTGCCGGGAAGTCCCTGGGCTGCTCCCATCTTCCCGCATGTTAATTTTTTCATATCTGGAACAGATGGGACGGTAGGTCTTTTTTCCCTCCTGTTTTTTAGAGAGCTTTAGTCTAGGAGATAATTGTGTACTTAAACAAGAAAATGCAAAAACAGTTCTCTTAAACAGACCTCTCATCTTCTCTACTTGGAAATCTATTAATGAACTGTAATTGCAAAGATTAAACCCTAACTGCAACCTGGTCACCAGTTCACCTTGAGGCCAAAATTGTCATTCAAGATCTAAAGGCAGAAAGAAAAAATACACTAATTAGCTTAACTCTGTTTATCTACATAAAAATGAAAGAAATACATACATACATACATATATATATATATATATATATATATATTGCATAGTAATGTGACATTTGCCAGTAGAATGACTGCTTTGGGGAGACAAGATGCTGGTTTTCCTTCTATCTGGCACCTGTTTATAACCTTCTGTTAATCAAAGCAAGAGCTGAACGAGATTTGTGGTCGGGTCTCCTAAGAACAGATGTGGGGAGAACTGCGATGAGTGAATGGGGAGACGTGGGTTTGAGAGCGGTCCTGAGATGTTGCCTGCTGCATCCTGGGAGCCTAGCAGGTAGAAAAAATCCCCCATGCAGGGAAGACGGCGTTGTGGGGAGGCTGCAGAGGGCAGGCGTGTGGATGAAGGCTCCAAATGAGCTGTTAGCAGCCAACACTTGTGGCAGGTGGAGGGTGGGTGCACTGAGCTAGTGAAGGGCATCTACATCCTGCCCCCACCACCTCTGACCCCACCTGGCCTCATTTCCTGGGAACTACTGCTCTTGCTTCTCCCTTCTCATTGTTCTTGAAGAAATCACTCCCTGCTCCAGATTTAGGGGTGCACAGAGCTCCAGACGGGTACCCCTGGCACAGTGATCGGTTCAGGGACAGGTGGGGTCAGAGACGGGGGTAGCAGCTGAGGCAGACAATGATTCATGTGCAAGTGGTTTAATGGAATGTCTTGGGGGAAACCTAAAAGAAATGAATATTTGAGTTGTTTCCAATTTGGGGCTAATACAAACAAAGCTTCCCATACATTCTCGTAATAGACTTTTTGAGAACATATGTTTTCGTCTCTCAAGGGAAATAGCTAGGACGGAACCACCAAGCCGTAGATCAGGTGCGTGTTTCTAAGAAGCTGCTAGAATGTTTCTTAAGCCATCACACCACCTGCGTCCCCACCAGCAGCATCAAAAGCCCCAGGGTCGCCATCCTCACCAGCACTTGCTGTGCTCGGTCTTACTCATTTTAGCCACTTTGGTGGAAGCAGAGGATCTATTGTGGTTTTATTTTGCATTCCCCTGAGAACTTGTTATATTGTGTATCTTTTCATGTGCTTATTGGCCATCATTGAAGGAAACATTGTGATGTGTTCCTTGGAGTCTTTTGACCATGTTTCTTGCAGAAGTCTTATACATTTGGGGCCGGGGGAGGATTAATCCCTTTGTATGTATTTTTAGTTTGGGTTATAATAGAAAGTACTTTTAATTAACATACCAATTTTTGGGCTGCTAGTACACAGAAGATACAACTGAAGTGTATAGAGCAAACTGGCACGCTCCTTAATTGGCATAAAAGCTTGTAGTTAAAAAGCATTTATTTGAGCTCACTGAGTCCACTTAGTTTTGATGGTTTAGGAAATGGGCGAAGATGGAGAGAGAACTAGGATCATGCTAATAGTTGGCATCATACAGCACTTAGTATCAGTCAGGCACTGTATTAAATGGGTGTATGTGAACACACACATATATTCACTCTTTAAATCCTCAGAGCCACCCATGAAGCAGGTGCTGATATTACTCACTCCATCTCAAATGAGAAAACTGAGACACGAAGAGCTTAGTAACTCCATAGGTCACACAGCCAGTAAACGCAGAGCCTAATTGAAATCCAGTCAGCTTGGCCTTCAAGGCTGTGCGCCACGCCCTGATATGCTGTCCTGTCTGCAGTACACCCTTGAAGGTTAATTGATATATGCCTGTAAAGGGCTGAGCACAGTCCCTAGCACACAGTCAGAACTCAATAAAGGCTGACTAAGGTGTCAGGCAATGCCCTCCACAGTGGGGAAATAGCAGTGACGGAGCCAAATTGAAGAGCCCTGAGGGGCTTCAGTCCCAGGGGGAGCAGCAGGACTGAAAGGTGAATTGTTGCTTTCAGCAGGGGTCTCCAACCCCAGGGCCATGAACCAGTACCAGTCTGTGGCCTGTCACCTGTTAGAAACTGGGCCACGTAACAGGAGGTGAGCGGTGGGAGAGCGAGCGAAGCTTCATCTGTGTTTGCAGCCGCTCCCCAGTGCTAGCATCACCGCCTCAGCTCCGCCTCAGATCTTCAGGCATTAGACTCTCATAGGAGCACTGGTCCTTGGTACCAAAAAGGTTGGGTACTGCTGGCTTCCAGAACAGAGGAGAGCCAGACTGGAGAAGCTCAGGGGCTGTGGGAGCCCAAGGGAGGAAGTGGAAAGAGAGGAAGAAACAGCACATGCAAAGGCCAGGGGCCCAGAGAGGAGAGACCGAAGCCATTACAGCAGGAGCCCGGCAGAGGTGCGGGTGACCAGAGGACTTCACAGGGTGGTTGAGGAAGGTGAGCTTGGCATCACTGGGAAGGCCAGTGTGCAGCAGCTGGGATGGGGCTGGGGGCTGCTGGGTGTGGGGAGACCTCGTAATCCGCTCTCTGCCCACTTACATTCCATGAACATGGGGCTGCAGGGGTGCGGGGAGACCTCCCCTTCTTGCTTCAGTTGAGCCCCCCACACTGAGAGTGATTCTGTAGCTAGACCCTGGGGCTGCCGGGCTGAGGCGTGTCGGACACCCCTTTCCTCCCTGTCTCATCCCCTCTCTATCAGAGGCTGTTCCAGGACATGAAATGATGGAACGGCCTCGTTTTGGATCTTCCAGCTCATTAACTGGTGAGGAGGAAATGAGTGAGGGAGGCTCTCAAGAGAGAGCCCATGCCTGAGCCCCCACTTGAGGTTCCAGCCCCAGGAGGGCTGCGGATGGGGCCATAGTAAGCAGTTCTGAGACCCCAGCTCTGTGCTTTCGGGAGATCTGGTGAGACTGCATCCCACTCGCCGAGATATGGAAGCACCGCACGGCCTACCCCCCTGCATCCCTTCACTCCCTCATGGCGGAACCATGACATGCTGATCCTAGGCAGGTGGGCTCTGGGGACCCAGGGCTTTGGGGATGGAAGAGGGTCACATGTGTCCCACCTTATCGAAGCTTTCTTCTTCCAGCGTGGGCAGCAGGGCTCACCGATGCCTCCCTCGGGGTGGACACAGAGGAGCCTTGGCACGGGCCTGGAGCGGGCCTTGTGGAGGGATCCGTTACGATTGGGCCACAGGGTGATGGTAGTCAGATGCTGGTTCTGGGTTCTGTGTCTCTAGCTCCCCATTTCCTGAAGTGGAAGGAGGAGATAGAGACCCCATGAAACCCAAGGGGGACTGTGCCTGGCCCCAGGCTAAGAATGTGCTTGACATGCCTCAGTCACTCTTGAGATGCCTAACCAGGGCCGAGATGCATAATCCACCCTCCCCGTTACCTCCCAGGGGATAGGACAAGAGGACTCAGGTGTCCTCTCCATCCCCCACCCACTGCACAATGCGGAGAACTTGTAAGATAGGGAGGAGAGGGAAGCTATCTCTGGCAGAGGAACAAGATAAGCAAAGGCTCAGAGGTAGAGGATGTGAGGAGACAGACCTGAGTGAAAAAAACAGGGCCCATGCTGGGGACAAGGGGCAGATATCTGTGTGCTTAGGGGGAAGATCTCAGGAGACCAGGGATTCAAGTCCCAGGGGGAAGCTTGGGTCGTTACTGCCGCCTCTGACTCTTTGTCCCACTTCGTACTGTCCAAACACTTGCAAGGGCAGTGTGCAGCCTCTCGAGGCTGAGAGGTGCCCTGACACTCAGATGAGGCTGATCTTGGGCACCTGGGTATGTGTGTATGTGTGTGTTGCGGGGAGTCTTTCCATCCTCATCCTCTTCTGAGACCATTATTGTCATCATCTGCAAGGGATAAACGAGGCTGGTACCTGGCCCTCCCTCCAGTTGGCCATAGAGGCCCAGAAGGCATAGAGACGTCGTCACTGGAGACAGTGGGGGCAGCATTCTGGTTGGCACGTATGTTGGGGGTTTGCCACTAACTCCTTCCCTGACGGTCATTTCTAGCCCAGGCATCAGGCCTGTGGATAAAGCCTGTGGTGGGAGGCCAGAGGCTCTGCACATGGTGAGACCTGGTCACAGACCAGGTCAGGTAGGTGCAGGGAAGGGCACACAGCAGGGAGGCTGTCCCAGTCGGGAGGGGGTTGGCAAGCGGAACGTGTCCTGGTGCATTTGGCAGTGGGCAGCGTGAATCCCAGCACATCTTAGAGTCCAGAACTTAGAAACGTGGAGTTTAGGAGCTTCACAAAACCCAGGATTGGAGATTCTCAGAATTTAGAATTGTAGAGATTCTGAGCCTTGAAAGTGACAGCTGCCAAGTAGTTCAAGGATATCTAGTCTAACAGAATTGCCAAAATGGGGAGGATGAATATAAGAAAAATTTTATTATAAACCTCCCCTGGGATCCCAGTACATGGAGCAGCTGAAGGCTGAGTCTCTGGTTGGAGCCAGGTTGAGGCTTCTGAGACCCCTCTGCATGCCCTTCACCCCCTACCTGCCACCCCACAGGCACCCCAGGTCACTGTGGTCACGCACCCTTAACTGAGGGATGGAGATGCTGAAGCCGAGAGAGGTCATGGACCTGCCCAAGGCACTCAAGGAAGCAGAGGCAGAGCCCTCTCTGCCCTCTCCCCACCTGGGCTCTGGCTTCTGTAGCCCCTGCTGCTGCCAGGCTGGGTACACGTGGATGAGTTGGCGCTGGGTCTCTGGGCTGCCGGGAGCAGATAAGTAGAATTCAGGGGAGGAAAGAGAATCTATCCAAGGCTCCCTTCCTGTGTGGCCTGAAGCCAGACACAGGGCCTGGGAGCGTGGTAGCTGGGGGACAGGGCAGGAGAGGAGGGGGACCTGTCCAGATTGTTCGGCTTGATTTTTCCCTGCTCTGCTCTCAGCACAGCTTCGAGATACAAAATATTTTAAACCATCTTTTGTTGAGTGATTACTATGTGCCAGGAGCTTCACACATAGCACTCATTAGGATGTTAGTTATTGAGCGCCTACTATGTGTCAGGGACTGTCTGGCATTCAGGGTACTTCAGAGAACATTTCCTTCTTAGACCTGACCCACCAAGCAGGTCTGACTCTCCTTTTATATTAAAGAAACTGAATGATTTGACCATGTCGCTCATCTAATAAGTGTCCTGATTTGAACCCAGGCCTGACTACAAAGCCCGTACTCCTCATGCCTGGAGATGTGAAGGGCCTGACTATGGCTGGCACACAGTAGGTGCAGTAAGTAGCAAGTCCCTCCCTTCTCCCCAGTAGAGGTCCTACCCTGCAGGGGCCTGGGAATTGACTCTGGGGAGTGGGACAGATGGAGAGGGCTGTAAGGGAGGAGTCAGATTTGGGGAGCGGTATTTGGTAGCATTGGCACCTTAAAATCCCGTTCGTGTCTCAAGCAGACAGAACTGACAATGTGAAAGCAGGGGGAGAGCCAGCAAAGAAATCGCTGATGCTCAGTTCTTGACACAGAATCCTCACAACCACCCTGGGAAGTAGGAGCTATGATCTCATTTTATTGATGAGGAAACTGAGGCTCAGGGAGGTTAAGGGGCCTGTCAGAGGTCACAGGAAGTGTAGAGCTGAGATGACCCACCAGACCCCCATCTGGCTCCATGGCCTCTGATGCTACTCTGTCTTCCGCCTCTGTCTTCTCTGACTCTGCAAGTCTTCTAGAATATTCCCCTCTACCCTCGTCTGTTCTCCCTGCTCTGTTCTCCCTGCTCTCACAGACAGAGCAGGCTCAGATAGTCCTGGGTCAGACCAGAGGGCGGTGGTCTCTTACCTCCTCCTTCCTGGACCTTCTACTGGCACTGACGTCACCCAAGTGTCACACTAGCTTTTCCAGCAACCACACCCCCGTCAACTCATGAGGAACCTCCAGCTCGGCTTGTACGGGAGCTGCTGACAGGGCAGTTCTCCCTCCCCCTCTTCTTGTGCAGTTAATTTTTGAACCTAAATGCAGAACTTTTCCCAGTGTCTGTGTTGCGTTCCATCTGCTTCATCTCACCCTGAGATCAGCCAGAGGCCGGCCATGTTTGGTGTCCCTCCTGGGTTCTGTCTTCTGGGGATCTGGTTGGCTGGTGTTTGTAGTTCTTCCAAGTAGGCCAAGAGGCCTGGGCGGGAAGAGAGCCCCGTGGCACACCACTGGAGACTGCCTCTAGGCCAGCATGCACTCGTGACGTGTCCTCCTCGGGCACCGTTGTTCAGCCAGCTTGTTGGTTGTCTTCCGTCCCTGACCCTCTTCTCTCGTCTGTCTTTCCTGTGGCGTGCTGGTATCTGCCCTATTCTTTTGGTCCTCTTCCCCATCTTTCTTTCTCCTTGTCATGTCCCTTTATTCTCTCTCCCCTTTACTCTCCCCCTCCCTTCTCTGTATCCTAGTCCTCTTGCCCCCTCTCTTCCTCTCCTCACCCCACTTCCTTCCTTCCCTTCCTTCCTCCCTGCTCTCTTATGTTGATGGTCAGGGTCACAACCACAGAAGTTTCTCCTCACTAGGGCTCAAATAGCCTTTGGCTCTGCCCTGGACCACGACGAGGGTGATGCCCAGAGCCTGCAGGTGGGGCTAGGAGTAGGAGGCCGTGCTCCTGTGTGAACAGAAGAGGTTAGAGCAGCCTCACCATTTGTTGAACACCTGCTGTGTAAGCATCAGGGACACAGAGCCTGAGAGGACTGATCTGGACTCACACAGACCTGGGCTTGCCTCTCAGATCCCCTTCTTAGCTGTGTGACCCAAGGCAAGTCACTTACCCTCTCTGGGTGTCTGCTGCAAATACTATAGGGCTGCCGTGAAAACCCAACGAGACTGTGCATGGAGACCACTTGGTGCTTTGCCCAACTCCAGAAAGAGCTCCGGCAATCCTGGCTGGCATTATTTGTATGTGCTGGGCCGTGTGCCAGGAGCTTTTCATATACTACTTCATTAAATCTCTTATTTTTTTTATGATGCAATATTTTATTTGTATAAAAATTCTATGAAACAAAAGTGAAAATTGTAAAGCACAATAATGAAATAAACTGCCATGATTCAGAGCTTGAGAAGTAAAAGGTTCCCAAGAGAACTGGAGCCTCCGGGCCACCCTCCCCAGTCGCACCCCACAGTCTCCCAGAGGGGAGCATTGTGTGCTTATCCTGTCCATCTTTTCTCTGTAGTCTGACCTCAGATGTCTGTACCACCAAACAAGGCGTTGTTTAGTTTTGCCTCATGTGACCTTTATAAAAATGGTCTCATTATGTATGAATTACCCTGTACCTTGATTTTTTTACTCAGAGTTTTTTCTAGATATACTCCTCTAGCTCAGTGTATCTGTAATTCATTCATTCACTTTATGGGTGTATGGCATTTCATCACATGGACATGATTTATATGTCTATCTTCCTCTCCATGGACATGAGTTGTTTTTGTTTTGACTGGGGATTTGTTTGTTTATTTGTTGTTCTTATACACGAGGCTGCTGTAAACATTCCTGCACATGTCTCTCGATGATCTGCACAGATTTTCTGGGTCTATTCTACAAGGGGAATTGAGTAAATTCAATTTACAGTACGGCGCCAAGTTGTTTTATAACGTGGCCGTGACCATTTCCACTCCCCAGGAGTGACGTGTAAGAGTTCTGTTGCTCCACATCCAGACCCAAACTGGTCAGTCTTCTACAGTTTTCCCAGAATAGTGGGTGTAAAATTGCGACTCTCTGTGTTCATAATTTTCATTTCCTTGATTACTAATGAAACTAGACATATTTTCAAAAGATTACTGGTCTTTCGGGTTCTTCTTCTGTGAAATGGCTATTCATGTCTTTTGTCTAATTTTCTTTTTGTTTGTTGTTATCCTAATGATTTTTAGGAATCCTTTATTCATTTATAATAATAGCCATTTATTGGTTCCATGCTATTAATATCTTCTCTCCTTTTGAGACTTATCTTTTCACTTTATTTGTAGTCTTCGAATGAACAGAAGGTCTTTATTGTAATTTAGTCCAAGTTTTCAATCTTTTGCTTTTGTGGTTTGCCCTTTCAGTGCCTTGGTAAGGAAATCCTTCCCGACCCAAGGTCATAAAAATAGTCCATATTTTCTTCTAAAATAGTTAAAGCTTTGCATTTCGCTGCAAATCTTTATCCATCTGGAAATGATTTTTGTAGTGTTCTGAGCTGGGCGTTTGATTTTCTTTTCCCGTATGGATAACTAATGGTTGCAGCATTAGTTCATCCCTCCTCAGTGACAACTCCATAAGTTCCCGACTCCCGGTAAGCACACGCGTCTGCTTCTGGGCACTGTGTTCTCTTCCGTTGGGCTCTGCCAATGACTGTGGCTTTGTGAGTCTTGACATCTGAAGTGGCAAGCCCCCTGCCTTGCTCTACACGTGTGTCTTGGCTATTTCTCCCCTTATTCTTTTTCTTATGAATTATATTATCAGCTTGTTAAATTCCTGGCAATAGGCTATTGGAATTTTTATTGGAATTTTATTAAATCGGTAGAACTGTTTAAAACTGTCATCTTTACAACACTGAGCCTTCTCATCTATGAATATAAAAATATGTCCCCACATTTAGGTCTTGAGTAGCTTTTAGTAATTTTCTCCTGACGTGTCTTGAACAGTTTTTATTAGACAGGTTCCTGTGTCTCTTATATTTTTTATTGCTATTGCGAATAGTATCTTTTCAACTATGAGTTCTAACTGTTGCTGGTAAATAGAAAGACAAACGAAGTTTCTGTGTTGACCTATACAATTTGTCTGAACCTTCTCTTAATCCTAATAATTTGTGTGTGAAAGCTTTTGGATTTTGTATGAGTAAACTCAAGGAATCTTCGAACGACGCTTTGTTTCTTTTTTTTAAATTCATTCGCCTTTTCTTTCATTTGCTTCTCTTACTGCGCTGGTTCTGGCTGCAAGGTTGGAACCCCCAATGCAATACTGAGTGGGAGTGGCGACAAGGAGCCATCTCGTCTTGCTTTCCTGATTTTAAAGCGGATTCTTCTATCTTCCAACATGAGCTGTAGGCTTCTGAAAGAAGGGTTTTCGCAGCTTTTCAAGAGTTCCCTTCTGTTTCTAGTTCACTAAGAATTATTTGTTAATAGACGTTAAATTTCCCAGAGGCATATACTAAAATCAATCTGCTAAGATGGCACAAACCATTTATAGATTTTGCTAACGTTAATTAATCCTTAAATTCCTGAGGTAAACTCAACTCAGTCATGGTACATGATTATTTTTCAGTAACTTCATAGTGTTTATGACTTTCGCAACTATAATCATGAGAAATATATAAATAGCAATCTTTAGTTTTTATAATACCCTTGTCTTGGTTTTGGTACGAAGATTATAGTTATCGCTTAAAATTCATTAGGAACTATCCCCTTTTCCTCTAATTTCTGGAATTTTTAAATGATGTCTTGGTTAAAAGTGAAAACATCTGTAAAACAATTCAGGCTTGGTATTTTTCTTTATGAGATGATTTTAAACTTCTAATTCAATGTATTTCAACTAACATAGGGCTCTGCAGACTTTTTATTTCTTTTTGGTCACTTTTAGTAAATTATATTTTCCTAGGAGAATATCCTTTTAATCTAAGTTTCAAATTTATTGGCATACACTACTTCATACTATTGTGCTGTCATCATTTTTAAAACCCTCTCATTAAACTTTTCAACAGTTTACGGAAATTGTTATCAGCCCTTCATTTTACAAATGAGGAAGAAAGGCTCAAGGAAAAGCAGTTACTTGCCCAGGCCACCTATCAAGAAAGTGACAGAGTCAGGGTTTAGAACTATGTATTTAGAACTAGGAATTAGAACTAGGTATTTCAAAGTTGTGAATCCATGCCATTTCTACTGTGTTATGTTAGGCTTTGAAAAATGGCTAGGAGTGAGACAGACATTTCTAGTAAGGAAAGGCATTCACCGCTTAAAAAAAAAAAAAAAGCCGATTATTCAAGAGCAAGTGGGCAAGTGAGGAGAACATGAAGACACCTGATTGGGCTGGATTCTCAGGTGAGTGAGGAAGAGAGTGGGGGATGAGGGTGGCGATGTGTTCAAAGACATGGGAGACACAAGCCTTGCCCCCAAGAGTCTCATCTTCTAGTTGGAGAGACAGGACTGATTTAGGGAGGCAGGACCTGGCTAATACCCGTATGAGTACTCAATTAACATTGGTAGAAGGGATGCCTTGGGGCAGGGTGGTCAGGGAAGACTTCCTCAGTGAAATATGTTTGAACTGAGACCAGCAAGATCTGAATCATAATGAGGGAATAAAGGCACTGTAGGCAGGATGCAGAATAGAGGCAAAGGTGTGCATGCAGCTAGGAAACTCAAGGGCCTGAGGAGCTGAAACAGAGCCTCACCTTCTTATATGTCCTTTCTCCACCCGCCACCCACTGGCCCAGCCTCCACCACCTTTTCTTCTCCTCCAAGCCGTAGAAGCAAGGATGGCCTCTCGAACATGACCTGCGAAATTGCACAGGGCTCTGTGCTCAGAAGGGCCTCCTCCTTGGTTTAGTCCTCTGTTATCACTGTTTGGGAATTCTTAATAACTTTATCCTGGAGCTTGTGTTTTGTAAGCAAAGTCTGAAGTGACGATGGAGGATGTGTGTGAGCTGAGGACATACATGCTTAAACGTGTGCCACTGATCTTTACTACCCCGTTTGCATTCGGCGTTCACAATGCCCCCTAAGCACACAATTTCAGAGGACTCATGCTGTGTAAGCATTCAGCAATACTCCAAGTAATCACGAAGTACCACTTCACACACATCAGGATGGCTATTACATATATCCAAAATGAATAAACAAAAAATAACAAGTGTTGGTAAGGATATGGAGAAATTGAAACCCTTGTGCGTGGTGGGAATGTAAAATGGTGCAGCCACTGTGGAAAACAATATGACAGTTCCTCAAAAAAATTAAAAACAGAATTTCCATATGACGCAGCAAGTCTACTTCTGAGTATATACCTAAGTGAACTGAAAGTGGGAACCCAGACAAAGATATTTGTACACATATGTTCATAGCACCATTATTCGTAACAGCCAAAAGGTGGGAGTAATTCAAGTGTCTATCAACAGATGAATGGATAAACAGAATGAAATATATAAATATATATATGTGTGTGTGTGTGTGTGTGTGTGTGTGTGTGTGTGTGTGTATAAAACAGAACATTATTCAGGCTTAGAAATAAAAGAATGAGAAGAAAAGGAAGTGTTCTATTATATTAGTATAAGATTATAGGTAAGAAGTATATTGTATGAAAGATAAATTAAAGATGGGTATTATAAGTGCTAGAGAAATCACTATAAAGTAAAGAAGTATTAGTAACAAGCCAATAGAGAAGATAAAATGGAATAATAAAAAATCCCTCAATTAGTCCAAAAGAAGGCAGGAAAAGAGAAACAACAAAGAACAGATGTAACAAGAGGAAAACAAAGAGCAGGATGGCATAATTAAATCTAACCGCTTAAGTAATTCCATCAAATGTAAATGGTCTAATTCTGGAAAAGGCAAAATTCAAGGAATAGGAAATAGATTAGTGTTGCCAGCAGCTGACATTTAGAGAAGGAAGTTGGCTACAAAAGAGCATAAGGGAAATTTTTACAGTGATAAATGGTTCTATGTAGTGAGTGTGGTGGTTTCATGATCATATGCATCTGTCAAAGGAAACAACAAAAAATGTCAAGGTTTCTTTCTATAAGTAATGCCTCAATAAATCTGTTTTTTAAAAATTGTAATTAGTCACATTATAATTAAATGAAAATGATTGTCACATTTTTTTGGTTTCTGCTTATTTTTAGCTACTTGGTATTAATACTTCCCAAGGTTATGTCTCATGATACATGGTATTTCAGGTAATGTAAAGAAAGTGGAACCATTAGTATTTAATCTTGTGCAGTAATCAATATTAATTAAAATATTTTTCATTGGTCTTTAAAATTTGTCAATTTATTCTTTCAAAGAACTTAGAATATTATCCTCCACAGCAGAACTGTGAACTACATAGATTTCTTATCATGGTTAACAATCAGAATAATGAAGCCTCATTAATTTGTATCTTTAATTGGTAATTGCAACTAATTTGGATAAAACATATTATAGTTCACATTTAGTAAACTTGTGCAAAAGAACTTACTTTGAAAAATAAAGTAAACTTGACTTCAGGGATAAAGAAAACATTTTTACACCAATGCATTAAAAAAGAATACTTGTATAATTTTCAGATAGGGTCCAAAGAAACCAGACAACTCTCTAATGTCGCAGGTAAATGGAAAACTTGGAAATATAATTCATATTCCTAGCATAGCTGTAATTCTTTTTCATAATACTTTTTTATTGAAATATGGTAGACATATAGCATTCTATTAGTTTCAGGTATACAACATAATGATTTGATATTTTTATACATTGTAAAATGATCACTACAATAAGTCTAGTTAACATCTGCCAACATACATAGTTACATTTTTTCTTCTTTTGATGAGATGATTGCCACATTGTTAAGAAAAATAAAGACTTAAATAAATGAAGAGATATACCATGTCCATGGAAAGGAAGATCCAATATTGTTAGGATCGTTCTCCCAGAATTTATAGGTTCAAAATCCCACAGGCCTTTTTTGATAAAATTGACAAACTGGTTCTAAAATTCATGTGAAAAGCAAAGAAACCAGAAGAGCCATAGTTGTTTCAAAAGACAAACACAAAGTGGGACTCCTACCACCTGATATTAAGACTCACTATAAAACTATAACAGTTCATATAGTGAGGTGTTGCTGTGATAATAGATGTAGAGATCTACAGTTAACAATAATGTAATGTGTACTTGAAAGTTGTTAACGACTGCTGGTATTTTTTGTACGCATCCTTGTGGGTTTTATCCAGCCCATGTGTATATCAACAAAAGTTGGAATGTACTTTACATTCAGTTTTATGTGCTGCTTTTTTTTCTCTAGCTCTTAATTTATAAACATTTCCCAACATAAATTACTTTTGAAGGTTTCATTTTAAATGGCAGCACAAAATTTCATAACTATTTTTCATCCATAATTGATTTAGCTAATCCTCCATTGTTAGCCATTTCGATAGTTCCCAGCATTTGGCCATTATCAATGACACTGGGTGACAGACTCTGCATGTAGAACCTTTGTCTCCATCGCTGGTTACTTCCTTGACAGACTTCTGCTCTCACTGGGTCAAAACATTGTAAAGGTTTTTGATATCTATTGCGAAGTCGCTCTCCTCAAAAGCTGGCCTGGACTCCACTCCCCACGAGAGGCTTAGGACCATCTTCAAACAGGGTTCTGAGACCCCCCTCCTCCTCCTTCAGCCTCCTCTCTCAGCTCCCTTGGGAAACACAATGGAAAAGGATTATATTCCAAAATATTTAATTATGTTTTTATCTGAAAGTATTTCTGAAAGTCAACATAATTACTTTAGTCCCAATTAAGTTTAATTTGCAGCAAATTACAAAGTAGGGGTTGCTTTGCTGCTTGGAGTAGAGACAGGGTTTGGCTGTTTATAAGGGAATCCGGTGATACAGCACAGGCTGGTTAAGCAACATCAGGTCCTTTCCTAGGAAGGTGTTATTCTCAGCGGAACCCTCAGTGCCTTGCGGCTCTGGAATTGTGCCAATGCCTCAGAAGACCCCGGAGGCTGTGTGTATTACTTATCTGTTGTTGCATAAAGAATTGCCTCAAACTTTTTTGTGGCTGAAAGCTACAAACACTTCTAATCTCACATTTTCTGTGGGCCAGGAATCTGGGAGTGGCTCAGCTAGGTGGCTCAGAGTCTCTCAGGAAGCTGCCATCGAGGCGGCACCAAACTGCAGCCAGAGGAGAGGAGGAGCCGCTCCAAGCTCACTCGCAGGAATCTGTCCAAAAAGCCCCTTCGTCCCGTTCTGCCACTGGGCGAGCTGGTCCCGCGTCTTCCCCTGTATCTCTGAACCTGTCCTGTTGTGTATAAAATGGAGACAGAGACACCCACCTGTTGTGAAAATTAAGTGAGAGGTTGCATGGAAGCTTCTGGCAGAAGCTGGGTACATAGTAGGTGCTCAAGCAATGAGAGCTGGAGTTTTTGTGAGGACGTTCACTTTTCCGAAGCTCCTCTCCGCAGGTATAATGCATGTTCTAAGTACCTGACAACCTTTGGACCACACACCTGATGGAAGACAGAGCTTGGCTAACTCTGCATATGAGGTTACCCATGCTGAATATGAATGGAGACAGCTTCCCTGTCTAAGCCAACCTTTAACATAATACAACCCAGTGAGGCCGATGTTTGTCATCTTGTGGCCCACTGGTACCAGAAGATTTTTTTCATGTTGAACTGAGCCTCAGCCTATCTATCTCCTCCATGTCCTCTCAGCCTGATACCTGGACGTCATAACTTCCTCCACTCAGATCTCTGGAAAAGTTATTCCAACTGCCAAGCCAGACCGTTCTGGATAATGCAGTTGACTGGGAGAAAAGTCCCACTTTAACCTGCTGAAGTGTCATTAAGACAGAAAACATTTGCTCCATGGGGCTTCAGATGGCCTTTAGAAACTGCGAGTTAAACACCAACTAGAAAGGGCTGCTCGAGCCTTACCCTCCTCCTCCCAGACATGCCCAGGCCTTGGACAGATGGGTCTACAGATCACTGGCCCGGGTCCTCTTTCCTGGCTCTTCTCAGCCTGGTGAGCGAGTGAGTGTGAGGGCAGAGGGGGGACGAAGGGAGAAGAGGAATCCTTGAGGCTCTCTGTTTGGGTGTTTGTAGGCAGAGAACCCTCCACCCCTCCACCACCCCCGCCCCACACACAGACTGAATAGAGAGCAGGGGTCCACTCTGGGGGCTGGGCCACTCTCTTAGTTTCTCTGTGCCAGGGTGGAGGAGTTGGAGGGGTCTCTCATTTCTGAGTTCTGGGGTCTCAGTTTCATGGCAAGTAGAGCCTGGTAGTCTTCCCTGAGAGGGGTGGTGTGCCCATGATCTCCCCAGGTCCCAGAACTGAAGCCTGCTCCCCCCTGGTACCACATACCATCAGGTCAGGAAGCCACTTCTGGAGACAGAGAAAGTCAGAGGGCTTGGATGAGCTGACAAGAGGGGCGGGAGCCCCTGTTACCTGGTGTCCCTTGGGAGCCTAGTACTGTGCTGGGATGACCTCCCACCCCACCCACATACACACACAACACCCCGTGCAGGCCTCACAGCAGTCCTGTGAGGAGCGGGGTGTTGTTATCCCACTTCACGGCTGACAATGCTGAGGCTCCAAGTGGTGCAGGGACTCATCTAAGCTTACACAGAAGCAAGTTACATGCAGGTCTGTCTGACTCCGAAATCCAAACTCTTATCCACCACACCAATGGCAGGAAAGCAAAAGACAGCGTGGTCTCTCTTTGACTTCTCTCCGTCCCACCTCCCTGCTTCTGCGCATGCGGTCTTCCCCTCCTATCATGTCTTCCTGTCTTTCATCCAAATCTTACCCAGCCCAAAGGCCTGCCTCCTCTAGGCAGTCCTCCTTGGTATCTGACAGCCAAATCCCTGATGGCTCCACCCAGCTGGTCCTCTGGCTGTTCAACTTCCCAAAAGTTTTAGATTTTGCTGCCATGTTGCCCAGGCACAAGCATAAGCTCATTTCATTACCTCACCAGGTTAATCAATATACACTGGGCACTGACTTGGAGCCAGGCACTGCGGGGGCTGCAGAGGGGACAGGACAAGCACCTGCAGATGCACTCTTCTTCTTGTGCCTGGTAGGAACCCTCATGGGGTCCCTGAGGCTTCCCATCCTGCTGAGAAGATGAGGGACCTGAGGCTCAGAGATGGAAAGCAGGCTGCTTGCATCCCACAGTAAGTCAGTGGCTGGAACTGAAAACTAGGCTGGACAGCAAGACTCACCCCACACCAGATACACCTGCCCCGGGACACTTCAAACCCTCTTGGCTGGGCCAGGATTGGTCCTTTATCCTGAAGCCCTCTGGCCACACAAATGAGGCTCAGGCAGCCACAGCTGTGCAGAGGATGGGACAAGGAGCAGCAAGGCAGGGCCCTTACACCCCCCTCAGTGACTAACAGGGCCCTAATATCACCCGCCCATGATACACAGGGCCCTTAGGTCACCTCTCAGAGACATGCAAGATCTGTCAGCTCTCAGTGACATGCAGGGCCCTATTGCCCATAAGTAACATGCAGGGCCCTGTTGCCCATAAGTAACATGCAGGGCCCTGTTGCCCATGAGTGACATGTAAGGCCTGTCACCCCTTACTGACATACAGGGCCCTTATGACACCTCCCAGCGATGTGCAGGGCCCTTACATCACCCATCAGTGACACAGAGGGCCATTAGGTCACACCTCAGTGAAACACATGGCCCTGTCACCCTTCAGTAACATGCAGAGCCCTGTCACTTCTCAGCAAAATGAAGGGCTCTTACATCGTTACCCCTCAGTAACTCACAGGGTCCTGTCACCCTTCAGTAACATGCAGAGCACTGTCACCCTCAGTGACATGGGTGAGCCTTAAATAACCCTCAGTGATATGCTCACCACCTCTGTTTACTCTCAGCCCTGCTTCTACGCTGTGCCTCCACTTGGGGACACTGTCCACTCCCATCCCCCAAACTGTCCCTAGGGGCCCACTCTAGCTGGGAAGCCACAGGGCATAAATTAATCTGCCTTTAGACTTCTGGCTCCAGATGCTCTTTCTCCAGCTTTCCAGGGCTGGTCCCTTGCCAGCTAAATGCTCAGAGAAATATTCAATGAACAGATGGTACTGCTGGTCCTGGGCTGTGGAGGGGCGAGGCCCAGCCCTGGGACTGGCACTGGGTGATACATCCCATCCTCAGAGCTCGTAGCGACATGCCTAAGAGTGAAAGGGGTGGTAAGCATCTGCACTTGGCAACAGGAAAGCCCTCCGTGCCCCCAGACCCTTGACTTGAGCTCTGGAGTCTTGCAGGCAGCTGGGGTGAGGTTCCAGTTTGCTTCTTGATGAGGAGCCTCACCCGATGGACTTCCCCAGGTGACCCTCCCAGACTTCATTTTCTCAGTCAGCCTCAATTTGAACGAAGGAAGGGAGGCTGAGAGAGAGAAAATCGAATTCCAAGCCGCAACCACCAGAAGGGGTCCCCAGATCAATTATAACTTCCATTGTGAAAAGGTGGGGAAACTGAGGTCCAGAAAGAGTCCCAGAGATCACACAGCCAGTTAGTGGTGGAGCCAGGACTGACCCAGGACTCCTTCCTGTCACTGAGTCCTGTGAGGTGGTGGTGGCAACTGTGGGGTGTGTGTGTGTGTGTGTGTGTGTGTGTGTGTGTGTGCACGCACGCGTATGTGTTAGGGTGCGTCCATGGCTGTCCTAAGCTGTGTGTGACTATCACTGTACAGGTGGTAGTTTGACTCTCTCTTGCTCTGAAACAGTGGCCCCCTTCTCAGGAAACTCCCTGGTCTTCAGCTGGTGCAAAGCCTTGGGAGAAGAGAGAAGGTAGAACACCCATTCTTCTTTATTTAGTCTTTAAATTATGGAATGAAAATTGAATTGAAACTCTTTGCAGGGAGGTAATTTTTCCTAATCAGTCACCCTGCTCACAGATCTCCACAACTGGATTACATCTAATTAGATTAATTGGTTGGAGAGTGATTTCTTTTCTCAGAGAAGATGAACCACAGCGAAGAGGGACCGATTGTGGCCCGGTGACTTTCTGCCGCCCACCTGCCAGGGGTCTGGGGCCCCTTTCCTGGGCTTCCCGCCGCCAGACACCTGCTACCTTCACAGCTTCGCTCACGGTCAGAAACAACGGCTGGTGAGTACGGAGCACTTACCACGCTCCAGACACTGCGCTCTGTGTGTTACGTGATTATTTCATTCAGTGCCCCAACAACACTTGGGGATCATTATAACCCCATTTTATAGATGAGGAAACTGAGGTTCAAAAAACATGAAATACCTGAAGTGGTGAAGCTGGGGTTTGATCCCAAGTCAGCCGCATGATGTCAACTTCCCCACCCACTCCCAGTTTAGGGTCTCCTCCTCCACACTCCTGTATCCCCTATCCAAGCACTTACCTGACGGCTTCCCTGTCTCCCCTCAGGCCTGGGCTGTGAGCGCCCCACGGCCATCCTAGGTCTCAGCCGTCTTTGATTCCCAGAGAGCAGCGTGAGGCCAGACATGCGGTGGGTATTTGGTCAGTCTGGGCCCAAGGTGTGGGAGATGACAGCCCTACTGGCTGCTGAACGCTTCTTCCTCAGAACTCCCACCCCCGCCTGCCACCGATATCCTGATTTGCAAGGCCGCTAAACCAAATAGCGTTTTACAGTTCATTTGAGTTCATCACAGCTGCCCTTTCTGGAAACCTCCTCTACAAATTGCCTGCAGAGTGGCAGACACCCCCTAGCACCTCGCCCACCCCAGATCTCACTCCATTCTAGTGCCCTGGGCCCCAGGAGAGGGCAGCAGGGAGACAGAGGATGCTCGGAGAGTGTGGTTACACCAAACCCACTAGATCAGGAGGTTGCGGCCCTTCTGGCCTCTTGGGTCACACGGAGGGGGTCTCTGAGGTAGAGAGACCTATTTCGTCCCTGAGCACAAGGCAGGAGCTCGGGAATGAGCATGGCGAAGACCCACTCCGGTCTCTGGCCTCACCTCCTGCCAGCATCCCCGGGTTTCAGGCCCAGGCACACAAGCTCCTTGCAGTGCCCCTCCCCTACTCAACTCCTTCAAGCTTCAGCTCTCTTTCCTCAGTCTGACCCATCTCCCTGGAATCTCTTTCTCTACTTGTCACTTGTCTCTTGTCTAATTCACCCTTTAAGACTCTGCTCAGGTATCTCTTCCTCCAGGAAGACTTTCCTCAACCCCGGGTGAGATTGGGGACTCTTCAGGATCTTTATAACCTCTGGGCTTACCCACCCTTAGCACCCCGTGCCTGGGTGGTGATGACAGATCTACCTTTCTCCTCCTATTCATCCCTCAATTTCTCTAAACTGATAGCTCCTCAAAAGCAGGGAAAGCCTAAGACAACCCCAGAAGCCCTGCCCCTGGGGCCAGGACTCCCAGAGGGTGAAGCTGAGAGAGGCATCATCCCCAAGGTCATGGTGGTGAATTGCAATCCAGGGAGGCAGGGGAGTCCATACCGGTGTGCAGAGCCATGAGTTGGTCTCCCAGGTGACCACTTGCTCATCTCTCTCTCTCTAACTGTATGTCCTAAATCACTTGGTTTCTTACACCATAAAAAGGATGGCAGAGGGGGGAACGATTCCGAGAAATCTAAACTCTGGCCAAGGAATTCAGAGACTCCGGGAGGGGCTGGCGCCTGGCCCTCTGCTCTGACTCCTTCTGGACATCCTAATGGATGTAGGTCACCATCAGCGCAAACCAGACACTGCCTGCATGCCTCAGCAGGCCACTCTCTCCCACGTGGCCCCACTGCCGGGCTCACTGCCTGAGCCCTGGATCCGCTCTGGCCTGTAGCTGAGGAGTGAGACGGCCCCCACCTATGGGCCTCCTCACCAATTCCTGCACTCTACACTTTGTCCTCTGGGCGAGACACCTTGTATTCACCATCACCAATATCCACACTTCAGTCCTCCCTGCATGCACCAAGCATCCATTAAACTATTGCCGTACATCTGACACTGCCAGGGATACAGTGGTCAATAAGGCAGACAAAGTCTCTGGGCTCTTGTTACTAGCTTTCACTGAAAAAGAGAGAGAGAGAGAGAGAGAGAGAGAGAGAGAGAGAGAGAGAGAGAGAGAGAGAGAGAAAGGAAAGAAAAGAAAGAAAGAAAGAAAGAAAGAAGAAAGAAGAAAGAAAGAAAGAAAGAAAGAAAGAAAGAAAAGAAAGAAAGAAAGAAAGAAAGAAAGAAAGAAAGAAAGAAAGAAAGAAAGAAAGAAAGAAAGAAAGAAGAAAGAAAGAAAGAAAGAATTTAGAGCATGATGGGTACTGGGGAGGAAATAAGGCAGGAACATATGATAGGAAGAGGTTCCTCTCTCCTTGGTCAACCACCATCATCTCTCACCTGAACTTTCCAACAGCCTCCTCAGTGGCTCCTGGCCTCTAGCATTGTCCCCATAAATCCACATCTACTTCACTTAAAATTTGTTCATGGCTCCTCACAGCCTTCAGAGGAAAAATCAAAATCTTTCTCAAGGCTCATAAGTCCCTGCCTTGCCCCGCCCCCCAAACCCCACTGAGTGACAGTTTTTGTGTGTTAACTCTACACCGCAGCCTTATGTGTCAGATATGCAGCATGTGAGTGGTCCCGGAGGGTGTAGGGGGGAGAGATGAGTCCTGTCCAGGGAGCTGCAGGCACACAGGTGATGTTAGAAGCCAAAGATGACACAGAGACGATCCCAAAGGACCCTTATCTAATGCATCCCTTACCATCTTATCCCCTCTCACTGACTGCAGTTCCTTGGCCGGGGCGGGGGCGGGGAGAGGAACTGTGTTTTTCTTTCTCCTCTCTCAAGCTCAGGAATGAGAAAAGATTTGGTTAGGAGAAAAGGCCATCAGGGATGTGGCCTGGATACAATATTGCTGATCCAGGAATCAGCTAGGGCAGCTCATAGGGAAAGGAATGATCTGCTGTCAAGTCAGAAAATGGAAGTGTTATCAAAGTCACCAGAACCAAAGGGGTCAGGTTCCAGGAAGACAAATACTAGAGGAACACAGCTTCAGTACCACGGAGAGCACCAAGGGGGGCCTGGCAGACTTCCTCTTCCGCATTCTGGGACCACTCATTTGCTTTATCTTTGGGTAGGATTATCTGGCTGCTGAAGGAAATGTGCTCTTGCAAATTGCATTTTGTGATCAGCAATGAGGGCACAGAAGCTGGAGTCAAACTATTTGTGTTCAAATCCTGCATCCACCACTTACCAGTTGTGTGAGTGAACTTGGCCTTATTTCTTAACCTCTCCGTGCTTTGATTGCCGTGTCTGGCAAACAAAGGACATAAGAGTACTCACCTTGTAGGGTTGTGATGAGGCTTGAATAAAATGATGAGGATAAAGAATTTATCATAGAGAGTGGTACATGGCAAGTGCTATAAAAGTGCATTATTATTGTTGTTGTTGTCCCTAGGAACTTTTCTATGTTATGGGAAGGGTCAGTGCTTCAAAAGGCATTCACGTCCCCAAGGGGGTCTGACAACCGTGTGTGTGTGTGTG
This sequence comes from Eonycteris spelaea, assembly GCA_003508835.1. Classification (NCBI taxonomy): domain Eukaryota; kingdom Metazoa; phylum Chordata; class Mammalia; order Chiroptera; family Pteropodidae; genus Eonycteris; species Eonycteris spelaea. The sequence goes on from PUFA01000006.1 coordinate 12,272,551, forward strand.
TGTGTGTGTGTGTGTGTGTGTGTGTGTGTGTTTGGGGTGGGGATATTGGGATATGTCTTAGTCAGCTCAGGCTGCTATAACAAATACCATAGACTGGGCGGCTTAAACAAGCATTTGCTTATCACAGTTCTGAAGGCTGTGAAGGCCAAAATCAAGGCACTGGCAGGTCTGGTGTCTGATAAGAGCCGGATTCCTGGCTTGCAGATGGCTTTCTTCTCACTGCACCTTCATGTGGCAGAGAGCAGAGAGAGAAAACAAGCTCTCTTCTGTCTCTTCTCATAAGAGTATTGATTCCATCATGAGGGTGGAGCCCTCATGACCTAATTACTCCTCAAAACCCTCATCTTCAAATACCATCACGATGAGGGTTAGGGTTTAAACCATATAAACTGGTGTGGGGGAGACACAAATAGTCACTCAATAGTAGGGCGTTTAATGGAGTAAGAAATGCCAAACCAGAACCCTGACACCAGCTACTTTTAATCAGCTGTTACTTTAGATGAGTCGTATAACATCTCCAGATTCCATTTCCCATGAAAACCTTCTTGTTTAATTCATATAGTTAGAATTTAATTTTTCCATTTATTTTTATTCTGCTTCTTTTCTCCGTCCTACCTTCCTTCCTTTCTTCCTTCCTTCTTTCCTTCTTTCCTTCCTTCCTTTCTTCCTTCCTTCTTTCCTTCCTTCCTTCTTTCCTTCCTTCCTTCCTTCCTTCCTTCCTTCCTTCCTTCCTTCCTTCCTTCCTTCCTTCCTTTTCCCCTTTCTTCCTTACTTATTTTCTTCTGTAAGAATATATTTACATATTACTTGGCCAATCAGAAACAAAATATTATAAATGAGTGTTATGCACTACATGTTTGTGTACCCCTCCAAAAAAAAATTCACAAATTAAAATCCTAACCCCCAATAGAATGGTATGAGGATGTGTAAACTTTAGGGGTAATTAGGTTTAGATGATGTCATAAGGTGGAGTCTCCATGATGGAATGACTGTCTTTATCAGAAGAGAAAGAGACCAGAACGCACTCTCAACCAAGTGAGGATTCATCAAAAAGGCAGCCATCTGCAAACCAGGAAGAGAGCTCTCACCAGAACTCAACCACGCTAGCACGCTAATGTTGGACTTCCAGGTTCCAGAATTGTGAGAAATAAATTTCTATTGTCAAGTCACCTAGTCTATATTTTTTGTTGTTATAACAACACAAGCTCACTAAGACAAAAGAATATTAGACTGTATGGCATTTAAGGGTCTCTCTAGTCCTAACTGACCCTAGTCTTTGATTCTGCCTTTCCAAGAGAACACAAAGTATTGGGCTATGATAAGAAGTGATGCCTTTGAGAAGGCCATGAGGTGTACCTAATGGAAGGAATTGGCTATCTTTGCTCTGGGCATATGTAGTCTCTTAATCTAACATTGGACCTCCCCTATTTTCTTGATTTATGCTCAGGCTCCTTGAGCCCTCTTAACCTCAGTATATAGACAGTCATCACTTTCTGTTTGCTCACCAAGCTTCAGCTACAGTGGCATTCTTTCATAGACTATAATTCTTTCCCTGGGCCTTATTGTATGCCATTGCCTTTGACAGAAATGTGCATTATCATATAGGATTCTTGCAGTTGTAAGAGATAGAAACCCAACTCAATACAATTTAAATAAAGTAAAGAAATATAGGCAGGAAGTGGGACAGTTGAACTGGCTCTTTTACCTGAAAAATCCAATTCAGGTATGGATGGATCAGGGAATCAAATATTGTCAGAACCTTCTCTATCAATCTTTAAGCTGGATTCCCTTCATTCTCAGGAAGGTTCTACCCTCTGGGTGGAAGATGGCCACAGGTAGCTCCAAACATATATCCTATGGGCTTATCACACTTCTGGGCTGATTTTTAAAGCAAAATCCATGGTATGTTCTCTTATCAACTAGGCTTGAATCTTCTGCCTACCTCTGAACCAGGAGGAACCAGGAGAATTCATAGTTAACCAGGCCTGAGTGGTGTGTCCATTTGGGAGCAGGAGAAGGAAAAAAAAAAAAAAAGATGCCCATGGTTTGTCTTCTCTGTTCCTGTAGCTGATTCCCCCTCATCTCCCCAGGTTTCAGCTTATGTGGCACTCACTCAGGAAGTCGCCTTTGACAAACTGATCTAAACCAAGACACTTCAATCTTTTTCTTTCCTTTTTAGCTTTTGACATATTAATAACAAAATGTATTGAGTACTTACTATATATCGGACACTGTTATGAGAGCGTCACATGTGTTAACAAATTTAATCCTCATAACAACCCTAATAGGTAGTTATTTTATGATCTCAATTTTCCATACGAGGACCTAAGGATTAGTGAGGTCGAACAACTTGCTCAGAGTCTCACAGCCAGGACGCAGCAGGGCCAGGATTCAAACTCGAGCAGGCACTCTTCAGAGCCCAACTACTAAGAAGGCGTCCACCTTCTTACAATAATCATACAGCTTACTTGTAAGTCCAAGTACTATGGGTGTGATTATTTGCTCAGTGCCTGCCCCTTTCACCAGACCCTGAACCCCATGGAGGCAGGATCCTCTGTCTCTTCCATATGTCTCAGCACCCACCACAACACACAGAGTAGGACTTAGTGTCCTCACTTTTCCATTGGGAAGAATGAGGCGGTCCAACCCTGTTCTCCATAGGAGGGGGATTTAGAGAGTTAATACAAAAAATGGCCCTATCTCTCCTCTTCCTCCTTCCTTGCTCACTCCCTTTGTTGTTCCCTCACCCTCTTCCCTCCTTCCTGCACGCTTGTGCACGCTCTCTCTCTCTCTCTCTCTCTCTCTCTCTCTCTTCATCTCTATTTGCCCCTCCCTGGCACCCCTCCTCTCTCACTATTTCCCATCTTTCTGCTTGTATCCCATACTATCTCCTCCTCTTCATTTCCTACCCCCCGGCTAATTAAATGATACCATGGAACGTGTTTTATTTGTATTTAGCTCAGAGGCCTTTGCTGTTGGCTGCGTGTTTACTAAATAGCTCTGCATAGAGGGATGTAATGGACCGATTTCATTACAACGGCATCTCTGCCCATCCTAGGAGGTGATTATGTATTCATTGGGAAAAAGAGAATTACAAACCTCAACTACTAGTGCATGGGGTTTGGGGTGAGGAGAAAGAGGAGAGCGTGGTTCTGACTCAGGAAAGGATTTCAGCACTGTTTGTGATGGAGGAGAGAAAGTGAGGTTGGAGGCAGTTATCATCCCTATTACTGCAGCATCTGCATAACTGGGAATGTCAGAAATCCCATTGGCTTTGAATTCCGGGATTCAAAACTCCTGGGGATGGTTATTACAAGGAGTCCTCTAATTCATCCTGTACCAAGCATTGTCTATAGACAAGATGATTGCCTTGGTGCTCTAGGACCACTATTTTATTATGTTTGTGTGCTGCTGTGATTATGATGATAGAGAAATTCATTGAGAAGCATCATGAGAAAGCATTCTAATGAGTGTTTGTCCGTTGTACCTTTCCTCTCTGAATCACAGATGAGTAGCGTTAGTGACAATAATAACATCAGCCATGCTGAGCTAGGTACTGGACTTGGTTATTTACCTGGATTATCTCATTTAACCCTCACAACAACCAGATAAGTAGATATTGTTATTATCTCCATTTTCTAAATCAGAGGCTCAGAAAAGTGATATGCCCATAGGCCATGTAGCCAAGACACAAATCGATTCAGAGTTTGAAGCCACATCTGCCCACACTCTCTACCACCTGCAGTTTAGAAGGACAGGCACTATCATATAGTAGGAGTTCCACATTTTATTTTATTAATACTTTAAAAAATTGTCCTGAAACTTAAATACTATAGTGGTAAGTCATAGTTTCTGCAGAAGGCTCACCTTTCTCTCCTTGGTGAAGTTGTGTTGGGCATTAAAAGCATCCTAGTTGAAGCAATGAGTATGTATGGGGCCTGAACCTGTGAGAACAACGTTCAGAACCCTTGGCAGCAGAGGGCTGGGAATTCCATTTGTATTGTAAGTCAACCATTTTTAGGATGAGATTCTGGGTTTGGTATTCAGCAATCTCAGCCCTTTGGCTACAGGAGACAAGGATCTCTTTTAGGGCAGACCTAGAAGCTTTGAGGTCATCTATATGACTTGAGCTGGATATTAGAATCCCTGAGCTCATCCTTTTCTCTCCCCACTTTGTCCAGTGATTAGGAAAATCATCCAATGTCGTTACATTCGTTAGTTTGACAAGATGTTCGAATGCATGGTGTACGTGGTCACTCGGATCCCTGCTTTCCTAGAAGGGTGATTAGAAGAATGCAGTGGTGATATTATGCATATCTCTATTGCCAGATCATACCATGGACTATCAGTGCTCTCCTCACTACTGGAAATAGAGTCATTAGCATCTTTAAATCTGATCAGTGAGCTAATTCCAGAAACCCAGAACTACTTCAAAAATAATTCATCCTTGAGATTCTGTTTTTGTAGAACCACTCTTAGTACCCAAACCTGTACTAGTCAGGGTTCTCTAGAGAAATAGAACCAATAGGATGTGTAGTTACAGAAAGAAAGAGAATTATTATAAGGAATTTGTTCATGTAATTATGGAGACTAGCAAATCCAAACCTGCAGTGTGGCCCAGCAGATCGAAGACAGCTGATGGTGCAGATTAAATCTGAAAGCAGTGTGCTGGAGAATTTCCCTTTACTTCGGGAGGCTCGTGTTTTTATTTGATGAAGGCCTTCAACTGATTGGATGCGGCCCCACCCACATTATGGAAAACAATCTACTTTACCGAAAGTGCACCATTTGAATGCTAATCTCATTTGAAAACACTCCAAGATGACACATAAAATTAATCATCATAAGGCCTGACAATAAAATGATAAGATAACATTAGTGAGAATATATTGAGCACTTACTATATGCCTAGCGCTGTACTCAACACTTTAAACATTTCACTTTATTTAACCCTCACAGCTTCTCTATGAGATAAGTTCTGTAAATGGCCTCTCTTTTTTGGCTCAGGAAACCAAGTCTCAGAGAGGTTAAGTTACTCACTCAGTGTCACACAGCTTGTAAGTGAGACTCCAAGCTTGAACGCAGTGCTGCCTGCTCCACAGCCTGTGTCCCCAGCCAGCACACAAGACTGACATGCCTGGGACTATTGCCATGGGGTGAGGAGGAAGGGCCGGTGCAGAGATATGAAAATCTGAGCTGATGGGAGATGGAGATATCCATGAGTCCCCACAGAGATAGGAGAAACAGCCCTGCCTTTAGAAACATCTAGTGTGATATAAAAGTCCCTGTGCTCACTAGCGTTAGGGGCTCCCTGAGATGAGACCTGACACCACTGAAGATACCCAGGGTTCTGCAAATCATAGACATAAGCTCACACTGTCTTAAGAGAGACCATGATGAGGTAGTCCCTCTCATGCGTGGACAGCCCACAAAGATCTCTGGGCTTGAGGCAGAGGGAAGCCTGGGAGAGGTGGCTGGACCTGGGACAGAGCTGTCAAGCTAAGGGCATTCTTCCCCTATCCTGTGTCTTTGTGGACAGGCTCTTGTCCCTCTCTGGGCCCATCTCCTCATCTGTGACTCAGGGCTGGAGATGGGTGACATCTAATGACACCTTCACCTCCACACTAAAATCCCTCTCCATTCTTACCCAGACCCCCTGCCCCCACCCCTCTAAACCCATCATGCCTCTATCTTAATCCTGCAACAATGGTAACTTGGCTAATTGCCCAATGGGGAGGCCAAGTGGGTGTCCCCACTTCCATTTCATCATCTGGCATTTTCCATTTATTTTCAATTCTTTCACCGTTAGAAATGACAATTAAATTTTTGATGTAAATACTGCTTTACCAAACTGAGTTAATCACAGGTGAAGAGGGGCAAACTGGCTGTAGTAGCTCAGTCTGAGAATCTCAGGGATTAATCCTTGGTCCCCCAAAGGAAGGATGGAGGCTCCAGGTCCTCATTGGAAGACACCACTTGAAACGTCTTTGGAGGCAACTGACCCTCATATCCCTTTGCCCTTTTGCAACCTTTACCTCTATAGAGAGAGAGCCCGGGGACAGCAAACTTATATCTCATTGGTAGAGCTCTGAAGTTGGAAGGAAATTGCTCATTTGCAGTTGGGGAAACTGAGTCCCAGAGAGCGGAAAGTCTCTCTCTACATGGCTGATCAGAGAGGGGACAATACAGTGCAACCAAATAATCTGAATTTGGGGAAATATAGGGGTCTGCAGGGAGAAATAAAACCTGAGCATTTATATATCTGGGGTTAATGTAGAAATGTAAACCTATAGGAATAAACGGATAAACTTTTTTAAAAAATAGGTTTGGGGATTTTTTTCTTTCCAAACCCTAGGCAGTCATAGGGAAGATCAGGGAGATTCTGGAGAAAGCATCCCTGAGGTGCTGGCCGGGGAAGGAGTGCTGTTCCCTGCAAAAACTCCACCAGACCAATTTCCTCCAAGGACCAAAAGCCTTAATCTGCGGAGCAAAGAGAAACAAAAACTCTTGCCATAGCACACTGGTGCAACTGAAGAAAGGAAAGAAGATAAAAAATAAGCACTAGCCCTGGGCAAGAGTACCGGCTTGTGATAGGCCCAATGTTACAGCTGGAGAAAGAAACTTCTTCTAAAGTCTACACCTGGAGGCCCGAGACATACCACTTGCCTAAGACCGAAAATTAATTATATCATCAGAAATATCTCCTCCCACACTGGTTAGCAAGCACTGAGTAAAATAACCATGGAATATGTGTGGGAGAGCTTTAAGAGACAGGTTATCTCTGGGGTGCGGCCTAAAGGAACGACCCAAAGTCAGGGGCCTGAGAAGCAGACATTGGAAACCAAAGAGCTGAAGGAACACAGCTGAGATTCACAGCTAGGACAAGGCAGAGTCACGATCCCAACCTTATCCATCAAGGAATTACCTACAGTAAAGTGGCATGATTGACAAGAGCAAACTTCTCTCTCTCCAGATATGTCCCCACCCAATGTCCTCTTGTGTCCGAATCCTGGAGCCCCCCCCCCAACCCAGTGTTTAATTTCAGGGGTTTCCTGCTCAAAACCCCACTCTCTTCTCCAAGTTGTCTTGAACTTGGACTTGGCCTTCACAGATGGAGAGCCCAAGACCTAGCTGACCGAGGAGTCCTCTGGTGGCATCCCTGGATGATTTGGGAGTGAAGGTTGGAAAGGAGCGATGGGCCTGTTGCTTCCTAGGTGCCTTGAGGACCCAAGCTAAGAACCAAGGATTTGAGGGTGGTCCCTGGAGACCATTTCCGAGGGCAGCTAGTTGCTCAATAAACCTAGAGCATATTCCAAACAAAATCTGTCTGAGCTGTCCTCTCTTTGGCCTCCTTAGAACCACCTCGGGGAAACCAAGGCAACCCACCTCAGGCACCTCCCATTCCCAACCCAGAGAGCAGATTTGGAGTCCTGGTACTTCCAGTGAACTCTATCCCCATCCCTTCCCCATGGCCTAGTGAGCAGGGAATGTGTGATTGCAGAGTACAAGGCTCCCGGTCCTCAAGGTCTGGACCAGGGTCTTCCTTGAGGGGGGATGGGGAGGAAAGAGGAGGAGAAGGGACCTGCTTTGCACCTTCATTTTATCGTGGATCACAGGTTGAAAATAAGGCGAATCTCAGGTCATCGGATGCTGAAAAACATTAGTGCTGCTCAGCTATGGTTTCTGCCTTGACTGTACCTGGATGGTTGTTTCCATTTCTCACCCTGCTTTCCTTGAATTGGGAAAAGGGCGAGAGACCATCTCATTCTGACCGGATTCTCCCTAGAGTGAGAGTCCCTGGTGGGACCTAGGAGTCCCTGGAAGTTGTATAAACCAGAGCAGTTAGAAATCCTAATCATCCAGACTCATTCATCCCCACCCCTGCACATGCACACTGGTCACTTTGTTTAACCTCACCTCCACAACTACATTCCTGGGACTTCTGTCTTTCTCCTGGCTGTGTGACCTTGGGCCAGCCTCCGCTCTCTGAGCCTCGGTTTTCTCATCTGAAAAATGGGGACCTACCAGCCTCTCCCTCCACGTCAAGGTGAGGACATAACGAGATTATCCTTGCAAAGGGCCTGGCACAGGGCCTGGCACAGAAGACACTCTGGATCAGAGGCAGCAGGCATCACCCTGAGGTGGAGCTCTGAGGGTTCTCTTTAGATGTTTGAAGCCCTGGGTCCGGATATTAGCTCTGGATAGTTCTTCCAGAATCCCTTGTGGGGGTCCAGGGATTTCCCTCTCTGCCCCCTGCCATCTCATGCCTTTCTGTCTCCGTTGATGGGCAAGGTAGGGGTCTGGCCTGAACTCAGTCTACGCAAAGAGATTCTCTGTGCTCATGAAAACTCGTGATTTACCCTGAGAATCATAGAAAACAGTTTTCCCTCTAATGACAGGAGCACAACTGTGCCATGGTCCTGCTTTGTGCCTCTATGAACAATTCAAGGTGCCCACACTCTCCCCCAATTTCCTCCTCACCAGCCAGGGGCTCATTGCTGGCAATTTGGGGAAATACAGCCAAGCCTTTTAAGATGTATTATATAAAAAGCAGTTCCCACTGAACAAGCTGTTACCTTTTCTTCTTTCTTTTCTTTAAATGACAATATCTCTTGTTCACTCTTCTGTCTTGAGAAAGAACTACAAAGGATGATGACTCTGTGAAATTCATGAACTCCTGAAAGTTGTGGCTCTTAGAATTGTACTCATTTGCAACATGAAATACCACCCAGTGTGAGTGTATAAACTCAGGCACTTTCACAGTGCAGGTGAAGTGTTTTCCCGAGATCTGCCTCTAAGTACCTGCTCTAACTGGTGCCACACGGTTTCTGTTTTGAGCTGTGATGCTCAGGGCAGTGCTGCAGGTCTGGCTGGATTTGTCAGCCCTGTAAGGAAGCCAGGAAAGGCCCCTCCTGTACCCACTTACCTGTGTGGACTCAGGACGAGACTGCAGGGGATTCCCAGATTGAGTGAAGGACTCAACCCCCCACCACAGGTACCATTGAACCCTAAAGGAGCCAAATGCCCCAGTGATATGTTGATACATGCATGTCTCCAGGCCTCTCATGATGTCAAAATGTTATGATTTTCCTGGGAGAAGTAATGAGTGGAACTGAATGGAATTAAATATAGGCCTGAAATAGGACCTGGGTTTCTGAGTATGTAGCCATGACTACCCATCGAAGGGGACATAGACAGCTGGGAGAGAAGGTGCCCATCAGCCCCTCCTGGGAATGCTGCCTCCAGGTTTCTGCATGTTCAAGGGCATTGGGACCTTCCATTTTGCTCCTTCTTTCACTTACTCACTCAATACATTTGAGTGGTTTTATTTTGTATGAGGCGCTGTGAACAATGTTCTCTGTCCTCACTGAGCTTATATTCTAGGAGTTTGCAGAGATAACCAGACAATCAAACAAATGAATACATCGTTTGAAACTGGGTTGTGTACTATTAAGGGAACAAATGGGACAATATGTGAGAAACAACATAGGATCCAATTTGGTAGGAAAGGCCTCCTTGAGGAACCATTTGAATTGAGACCAGAGGGCCAAAAAGAGCCAGTTGGTCAAAAAAGAAAGGGAAAAACTTTCCTGGTAGCAGAAACTGCCTATGCAAAAGCCCTGAAGCAGGAAGGAGCTTGGGGCATCCAGGAACAGAGGCCATCAGCGTGGGTGGGGGGCTGCAAATGCAAGAGAACCAGGTGGAGCAGGACCACATAGGTCATGCAAGGTCTGGTGGCTTACCCCAGGGTAGTAGGAGCCATGGAAGAGGTTTAAGCTGGGTTGTGATGCCACTGGGTTTGTGTTTGCTTTTAAAGCTCTTTTGTCTGCACTGTGGAGGATAGACTGGGGAAGGGAAAGGAAGGGAGAAGAGCAGCTCACAAGCAGGTCAGGCCTGAAGTTCCAGGAACTGGCAGGAGCAGGTGGCAGAGAGCATGGAGGGAAGGGGTGGTGCATGAGATGAGGGTGTGGATTTGGACAGGGCCAGGTTTCTGTCTTAGACAGGCAGGAGGAGATACTGTGTAGGGGGGGGGGATCAGAGTGGGGACTGAGTAGCTGTAGTGGGTAAAAATAGAGGAAAGATTAATTTGGGGACATTTAATCACTCATTCGCACATTCATTCATTAATTTATGTGTGTGCAGGGACATTGGGACTTCAACTGGCTTTTTGGCCTTGTTCAGGGCATGGTTCAACAAGAGTTGATGGAGAAGGAGTAAAAAGGGAAATTGTCTACCTGCTTGGGTCTCTATTCAGGATTCTTGCCTGCTGGGATATAGAGAGTAGAACCTGGACAGTAAGTGGGCAGGGGGGCAGCAGGTCCCTGGTCTCTCAGAAGAGGAAGGCATAGAGATTCAGCAAGGGTGAGGTTAGTCCTCAGTGCTTGGCCCAGCAGCTCAGGGCCCAGGCATTCAGGGGTTAGGGGTAAAAAAAAATCCTGAGTCAGAGGCCCCGAGTATAGGTCCCCACACTAGAGAGTTGGGACTGGCCCACAGAGTATCATCCCTAGAGTGGCACCATATTTTCATCCTTCATCTGCTCAAAGGCCTAAAGCAGCCAGGGTACTCTAGCCTCTGAGCTGAGGACTCAGAGCCTCCAGGTCAAATATCTGAATATTAAACGTCTGTCATGTGCTTGGGCAAGGGACTGGAATTAGCTCTGCCAGAGCAATATTGAAAGACTACCCTGAGGAAGTGGCATTTGAGTGTGATCAGAGGTTAAGCAGGGAGTTTTTCAGAGGTAGAAGAACAGTCTGGTTAGAGGTAATATCAAAAGCAGGAAGCGGGTAGCAGGAAAAAGCATTACAGGCCGGACACATTACACCATTATGTTGCGGAAGGAGGGAAAAGGCATTGAATGCCTCGCTTAGAACTGTGGCCTTTAGTTCTTACTTTTACAAAGAACATTTATATTCATTATATTTGAGATTTTTGGTTTAAAGGAACATCAGCCAACTCTAGCTAATCTAAACAAAACGAGGATTTGTTGAAAGGGTATTAGGTATCCAGGGGCTGAGATGCATGCTGGGAATAGGCTAGAAGAAAGGAAAACACAGAAAATACACTCTTTATCCATCTCCCTGTAGCTCTCTGAAAAGCTTTCTTTTTTCTTGCTTTCTCCCTGTAGGTAAGTGCTCTCTGTGCCTCAGCCCACCTAGAGGATCATGGTCTCCATTAGTTCCCAAGCATAAAAGAGACAAGAGTGGACTTAACGTTTTTCACTTCTAGCTCAAAAGTCTCAGAAAGGTTCTATTGGCCCAGTTTGGATCAGAACCTATGTCCATAAATTGGGTCCCTATTTACTTATTGGCAGATTCTAAAGTGACCAAGTAGATGGATTGAAAGAGGAGAAAGAGAAAGCTCCAGAAGTTGGTTAGGTGCTAAGCTTTGCTGGCACTGCATTTAATCTACAATCTTATTTCAAGGTGGTCCAGAGAGGTTAGGTAACTTTCCTGAGATCAGACAGCCTAGAAGTAGTCAAATCAGGACTCAACCCCAGGCCTGATAGAGTGGGCAGGGATATAAGGCACTGATCATCTCTATCCTCTATTTCCCTTAATTGTTTTGGTGACACTGGACTTGGGGAAGGATTTGGTTTCTAGAAGAATCTTCCAGTCCTAAAATTTCAGAAAAGAATATGTACATGTTAGGGTGGCCTCTTCTTTCTGGCTGCCATGGTCCTGCTGTTCACTCAGCAACCTAGTTACATGGAGGTAGGAAGGAAAGGGTCTCTGAGCCCCAAAGAGCAGATGCGTGTCTTCCATAGCCAAATCCCAGGCCAGCTTTTCAGGGAAAGGAACAGTGGAAAGATTTGTGTACTGTGGGCACATAGGAGCTGTGTGGTCTCAGGTAAGTGACCCAACTTTTCATTTGTGAAGTGGGCTTAACCATACATAATAACATGTATACATCATATACCATATCACCTGGTACATAATTCAGTATATGTGGTTCCTTTCCCTCGTCACTCAACCCTTTGGAGCATTAATTCTGATCTCTGCCTTTCTCTGGGAACATACTATTAAAGCCCACACTCTTGGTTTACAAAGGAATGAACTGGATCCATGCTAAAGTGAAACAAACCGGGGAATGGCAAAGGCTTCCATGGAAACGAGCATTTGACAGGTTGCCCTAGGAACCCTTGCTGATGTTCTTGGTGAGTGAGGCAGTGTGGCCAGAGCCAATAAGAGATGGAAGGTACACTCCCGTCTTATAATCCAGAGGCCACAAACAGCAACATCATTTTAGGCTGGAACGGGTAGGAGTGTGTGTGTGTGGGGGGGGGGGGGAGTTCAAGTGAAAGACAGAGATGGGAGGGGCCTTAGGTCCAGCACTCTTTTTTTTAACTAGAGACCCCGCTTCAGCACCATGGACAGAGCCCACCTTCCTGGAGAAGGCTCTTAGGGAACCAGCCTGAAGGAATCAGAAGAGGACCTGGTAACTTTCAGCTAGTGGCCCCAGGTAAACCCTAGGTCACAAAGAATGCACCTGACCCAACTTTTCAAGATCACTAAATACTGACCAACATGCAAAATAAAAAAAAAGTCGTTAAGCTGTAGTGAGGAAAGAACTGGGGAGGGAAACCAAGTGCTTCCCCTTCTGACCACTGGCTCACCCCATCTCCCTGGCACTCCCTCCAGTATTCGATTCCCTCACCTTGAAATAAGGGTGCTAGACTATCCCTAAAGGCTTTTACAGCCAGGACATTCCCTGGTCTAAGGATATTACAACTTCTATGGAATTATGTTTTTTCCTATTTTAGCTTTCTGGCCTTGCAGACACAATGCCTGGTTACACATCCTGTTCAGCCCATCAGGATTGCAGGGAAGGTCACCTTGCCACAGCTATCTATATACCCCTCAGTCCTGGACTGCTGTGTCTCCCAGATTCCACTGGCATTGGCCAGTCGATGTGGACCTGGGAGATCTGGAAAGGTTAAGGCGTTGGCCAACTTAAAATGAGTGATCAGAGCCTCAGCTTCAGGTGGCTGGGCCGGAGTCCAGGCTCCATGCACACACCATGGGATCATGGGGATATTGTTTCACCTGCTGCTCCTCACTGATATTGAATGCTGACTCTGGTGAGTGTCCCAGGGTGGTTGTATGCGGTCAGTGCCTTGTCACCCCCTCTCCTGTCTTGCTAACATTCACACCCATTGTTTATGCACATGACAGTCATTTGAACGCAGTTGACATTTCTTCCTGATTGATCTAATAGAATAAAATTTGCCTTCAGCTTCTTATTATACTAATCATTATAACCACTAGTACATGAATTCATAATTGTTCTTTACACTAATATAATTGCTGTTGGGCAAATGCAAAGAATTCCTGCTCTTATTAATGTAATAAAAAGTTAACTGCACTGCCTCACATGTGTGATTTGCATTTCTCTGACTCTCCTCATCTCCCTTCACTTGGGCAAATTCACCTGTTTCCAAGAAGTCCATTTGGCTTCATGCCCTCATGGTCAGCAGGGCATTGTAGCCTCCTCCTGAAGACATGTCACTTTGTGGATTTATGCAACTATGCCTGCTTTGCTACTGCCACTGCTAGCCACTGAGTTTTGAGAACTTATATGGGGCTAAGTGTGGTGCTAAGTGCCTTGGGAAAGGTGCCAGTCTCATTCCCAACTGACAGATGTGAAAACTGAGGGTTACAACTGAGGATCTTTTCCCTACTCACTCAGCTAGTGAATGATGGAGCCAGCCTTTGATATCAGATGTCTCCGTATCTTGAGCCCACATTTCTGACATTTTGCATCTAAGATAGTAGCCTGTCCTGTCCTCTCCCTTCTTCCTCCTCCTCCTCCTCTCGCTCCCTTTCCCTCCCCACCCTGCTCTTTGCTGAGAGCTGAGATATGCAATTCTGTCCCACAGGTGAAAACAGTGAGGGGGCCTGGCCTCAGATAGCCACCCCAAGGGATCTACAGCCCACCCCAAGGCCCCTTCCCAATTTTAGAACTGCCAGATTGGGGAGGGAGAGTGACACATTCGTTTCTCCTTTACCCTATCTGGCAGCTCATATGTGAACCCAGCTCTATTGTCAATACCACTTTGCTGCAGATGTGCAAGTGATGATAATGCTGCTCCAGGGTTTACTTTTGCATATTTGTGCCAAGAAACTTCATCTGGGCCTCACTTCGATCCTCACAGCATCCCAGGAGGTAGAGCATTATGCCCTCTTGAAAGATACAGAAACTAAGGCCCAAGTACTGTCATAAATTTTTGGAGCTGGAATGCCCCTTAGAGATCAGCGATCACATAAATATACAAATGAAGAAACTTAGACCCAGGGAGGAGAAAAGACTTGCCTAATGTCATTCAGCAAGTAAGGGGTGGATCCAGAATCAAATCCCAGGTTCTCTAGTTTCCAGGTCCATGCTTCTAACTCAATGTCAGGCAAATACCCTGAACCAGCCCAGGGCTTTCTTGAATTTCAGCATGATTCCCATCCCGCCTGCCTTTCAGAGAATCACGGGGAGTTGTTCAGATTCAGTCTCAGATTCCTAGCTTCACCACCAACGTGCAGGATAAACTTGGGCCACCCCCATCCCTCTTGCAAGCCTTTTTCTCATTGTAAACTGATTGTTTGTGGACAAGGGTGCTGCATTTGAGTGCCCGAGGCACTTTGGAGATGCTCAGCATCCCATGCTCCCAGGGAATAAAAGACAAAACAAAAAAACCAAAAACATTCTGGCCAACCTTGGCTTAGAAGCAGCCACTCCAGTTCCAAAACAACAAATTTAATTGTTCTTCCTGGAAACCTCCATGGATCCATTTGAGTAGAATAAACTGATTTGTAGAAATGATCATTCCTTCGTGCTCTTCTCATTGGCTGCAAATGGATGGTTCTTCTGGGTGCTTCTGGATAAGCCCTGAAGTCCAGCTGAGACAAATCCATCCCTCTCAAGTGACATCTGCTGGGAGGCGGCATTGAATTATGTCAGATTATAATAGCATATCACTGTGTTCTTCTAACTTTACTTAACTGAAGTTAGAACCGCCCACTGAGAGGCTCAATGCTCTGAGGATTTTCTTGGCAGGAGGATTTTTCTGGGCTATACAGAACAGATTGTGTCATGGAAAGTTGGTGAGCTGAGAAAAATGCCTCCGGGACTGGACGGGCCATGCACAGACCTTTTGGCTGTTGATGAAGGTCGGCTGGAGAGGATCAGATGCATTGCTATAATTTGCCTTCAGGGTCTGGCCAGAGAGCTTAGATAGCATCAAGCCTCATTTCTCACTCATTCATTCAATCATTCATTTTCTCGCTCTGTCAACAAACATTTAATAACCATTTATTTTCCAGGACACTGTGCTTGGTGATGGGGATACAGAAATAACAGGAGCCTGACTTTACCGAGATGCTAAAAGTCTTGCACCAGACACAGTCATGCCTAATGGGCATCAAAAAACAAAAGGAGGGAGCACCTGACTCCTTGGAGGTCACGTGGGGTGGACATCCATCCTAGAGTGGGTGCCCCAAGGCAGACCCTGAGAAAAGGACATGAGTTTTGGTAGTTCCTTTGGGAGGTGATTCTAGAAAGCACAGTGAGGGACTTCAAAGAATGATCCCGGAAAGGGAGAAAACCAACAAAGGGAGCATCAATGGGTGGTTACTTCTGTGGGAACTGGAGCTCAGTCCCACTGGAAACATATGAGGAGCCATGTGGAGTCACTGTAGGACCATCTCCCTGGTGGCTGGGAAGGCTGGGGTCTTAATCCACTGACCTTCCTTCCCTAGGGTGCAAGGGTCGCTCCTAGGGTGTTGTTAAGCCCCAGTGTGTTAGAAGTCCCCAGCACGTGGATGTGTACCTGCCCTCAGATGAGCCACCTGGTGCTGGAGAAAGTGCACACGCAGAGAAGAGAAGGGAAGGAACATTTGAGGCTGGAGGCCATCAGCGTGCCGGGAACTGCCACTGCCACAGGACGCCCTGGATGGACCATGGGGACAAGGAAAGGTAGCAGCCACACCTGCTGTAATACTTTCCAAGAGGTGACACCTGAGCTAGGTCTGGAAGACTTGGCAGGCGTTGGCCAGTGGACGTGGGCATGGGAAGTGGATTATCCAAGCAGTAGAAACAGTGGAAAAGGAACTAAGACGATTTCCTTAGCTAATGGTCACTGATAAGGCAGGAAGGCAGTGGCTCCAGGTGCTAGCGCATGTGAAGAGAAGGGTTTAATTTACGGCCAAGATTGGGAAAGTTCTGAGTCGCTAGCACATTAGGAACTTAAATGTGGAGTTGAGGAAGCTAAAGACATGGAAGGAGAGAGGGGATGGTCAGGAGCATCTGCAGGGGCAGAAGGAGGTGGGATCAGGTGGAAGGTAGAGGTGCCGGCCTTCCACCAGGAGACAGGGAAATGAGAAAAATGGAGTGAGTGTCCTGTGGCCTCTCTTTCCAGGTACTGAAGGGGCTAAGGAGACATGCAGCCAGTAACAGGACTGGGGTTCCAAGCAGACCTTGAGAAGGGCAGAGATCTAGTAGAATAGTTCCAGACTATTTCAAGGAAAAAGGGCTGACCACAAGAAGGTGAGGAGAGGGGTGGGTGACATGGGTGACAGCTGAGGCTGGCGCCTGTGCTCTGGCGGTGGTGCCAGGCCTCCCTGGCTCAGTACCGACGTGGAGAAAGCAGCAGTCTTGCCTTGGTCCACAGCTGGGTTTGGCCGGATGGGAGTGGAACAAGGAGAACATGAGCCCAGGGAAGACAAGTATTCCCAGGGCAGGACTGCCCTGCCTGTAAAGTTGCAAAGCCCAGGACCTGGCACAAAGCGAGTGTTCGATAAACACTGGCAGCGCTGTGAAAGCTCTTAACCATGCTGTTCCGTGTGTGTCTGTTTGTCTGTCTCCTGCACTGGTCTGCAAGCCCTTAAGAATGGGGATCCAGTCAATCAATTCACATCAGCCTCGGAGCCAGCACAGACCAGGCAAATGATTATGGAATGAACACGTGAAGGGAGAGGTGAGGGGGGTGTCAGGTGACCCGGAGACTGTCTCTAAGGGTAGGGGACAGGCTAAGATAGTCCCCAGTCCCCATCTCTCACGTCCACAAGGCAGGCAAGGGCTACCCCACGGCTGGCTAACAGAATCTGTCCCCACGCCCTTGGAACACCAGCATGGAGCCCCTCTAGTGAGAGAGCAGAGCGGAGCCACCCTTCTGACCTCGGCCCAACTCCCACCTCTGCCTGGGCTGATTTACTCAGATCACTTGTCAGTGTAGACCTGGCCTGGGGGCTTCATGACCACACAGAGGTGAGGACATCAGGTTACAGAAACAGTGTGTTTTTCAATGCCCACACACTGCCATCCTGCCATGGATTCATCATGCCTGCCACCCCCACAGTGTCCCCCGGCCCACATGCTCTGCAGGAGCCCCTGCGTCCCACACCCACATGTACCTTGTCTCTGCTAGAAGAGTTTGTTTTTAAAAATTCTTTGGCCATTCATTAGGCCTACAAAAAGCAGCTTGATCAATGTTCTGACAGGTGAGTCCGTGCACATCCTCTATCCCTCACCCTCATCTCCCCTCGTTCCCCCCACCCCCGACAATGTGTCAAGACAATCGTCCCTCACAGAGTGACCATAAAGCAACATCGAGCAATATTTCAGCACAGAAAACCAGGTTGCCTGGCCCTCTAAGTCTCAGCGCAGAGCAAAGGCCATCATAAAACTTGCATGTGACCGAGCCTTGCCTGGTTCAACGCTTGTCCAAAAACTTTGCACTCACTCTGCTGAAAACAAGGCCTCTGAATGATGAGCATCTTGTCTTTGCAGAAGGACATGGCAGAGGGCAGGCAGGGTGGTGTGGGGGTTGGCTATGTGTCTTGGCCTCACTGTTCATAGCCATGGATTAGGAGTGTGCTGCTCACCTGGCAGGGCCTCAGTTTCCTCATCGGCAAAGGAAATAATGGCAGCACCCCCCTTGTTTGGAGGATTACGAGAAAGATACAAGAATTATCAGCACTGTGCCCAAGAAATGGGTTCTGGGTGGAGGCAACACGTTTATTTTGTCCTCAGGACACAGCCTGAGAGGCCGGTGTCCTAAACTCCAGTTTGGCAATGGGAACCTGAGGGTCAGAGACATTAGCTGTGGGGCCCGGGACACACTTCTCAGTGACAGAAGGCACTGGGACTTCAACATGGTGTGTTCACCCCCAAAGACAGAACAAACAGCCTGCTGTATCCATGGAGGGGACACCTGGTCCCTCAGCTGGCCAGTTGCCGGGGGCTACTGGGCCGCCATGGTGTGTCCTCAGCTGTCCTTCGTCCCAGCCCAGGTGGTGGCTGCACACCACGATGAGGGCAGAGTCAGAGAGAGGCAGCGCCAAGGTGGGATGAGAACCCATCTTGGCACTTTCACCTGACCCCGCACCCCTGCTCCCCGCCCCCCCCCGCCCCCTCCCCCGTTCCAGAGCAATCAGCCCAAAGCTGCTCAGGACACAGCGCCCACAGCATCTCCGTCCAAAGTGCACCTCCCAGTGCCATGTCTGCGTTTGATTAAGTGACTGCCCAGGAGATGGCGCCACGATGCTCAGAAGAAGACCACGTCGCAGAGATGAGGGGCATCGGCCTCTAAATTCACCACTCGCTCGACCTCCCCACGAAGGAAATGGTGGTTTTCAGAGTTTTTCTTTCACCCTTCAGTGAATGTTGTCTGTGAGAACCAATAGCATTTTCTGTACTAACCATGTAATAACTGGTCTTATACATCTAAATTATCCCTATAAATCTAAATTAAGTGCCCAGATTTTAATGTACTTAGAACAATTAATAAAGTGCTAGGAATAACGCTACTCATCTGTTTACTTCAAGCCAGCTTCCATTTCAAAGCATGTATTTCTCTGTTGTGTGTGAGTGGAAGGAGGGAGCCCAGAGCCCCTGGGCAGTTTTTGGGCTGCTGTGGGCACTGACCTTCTTCACAGTGCCCTCCAGAGCTGCCGGGCTCCCTGTGTCCAGCTTCCTCTGGCCTCTTGGTCTCCTCCCTCCAACTGCCAAGGAAAAGGAGATCAGAGTTTCCTGCAGGTGAATAAACCTGGGCGAGAATCAAGAATAATGTGCTGTATGACCACGGATGGGTTGGCTGCCCTCTCTGCATCTTAGTTTTCTTCAGCAAAATAGAGGAAGTGCTAGATCACCACCGAACGCCTTTCAGGAGCTGTAGGTGGAGTTGTGGGGTGAGGGAGGCTTGGTGCAGAACTTTTGAGCAGTGTGGCCTTGGGCAGGTGATTTAACCTCTTCACGCCTCAGTTTCCTGGTCCATACACAGGGGATGATAATAGCACCTACTTCGCAGGGTTGTGGGTCCTGAGATGAGGTCATGCATGTAACGTGCTTGGCTCGGTGCCTGACTAGCTGAGTGCCCTGTGATGTCGGCTATTGTCATTCTCCAGTGGCCAGTCCTTGGCTGTGGCAAAAGTTACCTACTCTGTGATGGGGGATTTGGGGAGAAGGGCTGTGATAGCCAGGGACAATGTGGAATGGGAATACTGGTGATCAGAGCTCGAGGCAAACCACTAAGGAAACAGAGGGTTTTGCTTTGTTTTGTTTTGTTTTGCTCTGGGTTATCCCTCAGAGGACAGGAAGGGCCTGTCCCAGACCAGCCCCCAAGGTCTGTCCTTCTATGTTGGACCTGCCAGGACATCAGATTGGCTCGCTGAGAGGCAAACAGCATCCAGATAACATGGCTTCTAGTGACACTCACATTTCTACATGTCACCAAACGCCCACCCAGTGGCCCAGGCCCAAGATCTGCATCATGTCACCCTTGACCCACATCTAAGTGGTCACCAAGTTGTCTGCACAGGGACTTCTCCATCCCCATCATTCCCACCATGGTCTGGGGAACTCACATCCTGGCCTCAGTTAACACAAGAGCCTCCTAACTGATCTCACCCTCCCCACCACCTCCCTCCACTCACCTTCCCCCGCCAACCCCACCACATCCTGTCCAGTTACCTCCATCACTGCTTCAGCTTGTGAGAGGACCCTCAGGAGACCTGGTTCCAGTAGGCAGTGGACAAAGCCTCTGAGCCTACTCCCCACCCCACCCCCACACACTTACCCAAGGCTGCATCTCCCCAGGCTCCTGGGCCCTCGGGTATGTCCTGGACTTGGTCTACCTCACTCCCCAGACACATTCTTGGCTCCTTCTGTGATTGAGATAATGCATTTGCT
This sequence comes from Eonycteris spelaea, assembly GCA_003508835.1. Classification (NCBI taxonomy): domain Eukaryota; kingdom Metazoa; phylum Chordata; class Mammalia; order Chiroptera; family Pteropodidae; genus Eonycteris; species Eonycteris spelaea. The sequence goes on from PUFA01000006.1 coordinate 12,292,723, forward strand.
CTGTGTTAACTTTTATTGCATATTGATTTTCCCCACCCTGTCTCAACCACGTCTATTTTTATCTGTTCAAAGTAGTAAAACCATTCTGAGAATGGCTGGGAGAATGGACCGTAGAATTCCACGGCCACAAACAAGGACCCGTGTTAACGGGGCCATCGCCTTTGAGGGGGCAGGTGAAGGCCCCACACATCACTCTGGCCACAAATACTGGGCTGGGAAAGCCCGCCCAATCTTTCATCAAGTGGCCTGGGGGTGAGCTGAAGGAAGGCACTAGGTGAAGTCCCATGTCTAGGTCTAGGACAGAAGTGTCATCTAGATTGACCAGAGGCAGATGGCCCCAAGGGTGACTGCAGCGTGTGTCTGAGGTGGAGGTCGAGGGAAGGGTCAGAATGGGAGCCTCGGCACTGGTCAGACCAGGTGAGTGGTTACAGGGAAGGAAACAGGTGAAGCCAGAGGCCAGGCCCTGACAGAGGCTAAGACTCTGAACTGACTACAATGTACAGGGAGCTTGCTAGGTGTCCTCTGGTTCACTCTCCCCCAACCCTTGAGGAACTTGTCCAGTGCTCAGAGAGGCGGGTGGAGCTGGGCTGCAAATCCACAGTCTGAGTCCCTGCCCCATCACTCCTTCTGAGGTGGGCCATCACAGTGGCTGGCCTTTGTGGACCCCCAGAAGGCTCTGGGATCTTGTCATAGGGAAGTGAGTACTGTATAGGAGTGAGAAGACCTGGGTCCACCTCTACTTAATAGTGACCCTGGGCAAGTCCCTCACTTCCCTGAGCTGGGTTTTTCCTTCTAAGAGGGGAGAACTGTACGTGCCTCTGGGGGTGTCAGAAAGGACGGGTAGTGAGGTCTTGTCACAAGGCACCTTATTGCACAACACTTGTACACACAGGGTCAGGGTGGGGGGGGCTGTGATGATGGTCATGTTGTTGATGATGATGATGGCTGTGATGACGGCGGTCATGGTTTTGGTGGTGATGGTTGTGATGATGATGGTCACGATACAGATGGGGATGATGATGGTCATGGTGGTGATGATGATAATAGTAAAGACAATGGTGAACAATAGCATCATGATGATGTTGGCACTGGTGATAGTGATGATGATGGTGATAGAAATGATGGTGGTGGTGGTGGTGGTGTGGTAATGATAATGAAAGCAGTGTGTAAATACGTTGGCGATGATGGATTGATGACAATGACATGAACATGATGAAATAATAATGATGATGATAATGGCAGTGATAGTGATAAAAGAGGGAAAAGATAAAGGCAGAAAACCATGAGTGGCACCCAACTTTCCATCACTAATTATCCATCTCCATAATGCCATGACACCTTTCTCCAGAGCCCTGATCCCAGCTGTAATTCCTCACGCTTGTGTGTCGTGTTGAGGTCATGACCCTGACCGGACTATAATAACTGCAGGACAGGGTCTGTTTCATTCACAGCTCTATCCCCAGCTCCCAGCTCAGCACCACAAAGACAGGTATACACTAAGCACCTGTCCAATGGTTTAAGGAGGAGGCAGGGAAGCAGGAGCCAGCCCCTTCATTGTCCCTGATCCCTGCAGATCCGTAGGTTGCTCTCCTCCCACTGCTGCTCCACCTGGCATCCCCACTGCTGGGTCTCAGGGGACACCGAGAAGGCCTGGAAACTCAGAACTCAGCAGTCTCCTGAGAGTTTGGTCTTCCAGCCCCCTGCCTGCCCTGGGTGGTGGTAGCCCATGTTCTAAGGCAGACAGTGACCACTTGCTTTGTGGGGACATTGACATTTACCAGTGAAAAGGCATTATGTTCCCTCCTCCCCATAGTGCAAAATCACGGGGACTCAGATGGACTCCAAGTCCCGTGAAGCTCCCCCCAGGATGATTAGCATGCACTCTCACTGGGTGCCCTTCCAGAGCCCCGCAGAGACTGCAGACCCACCACCTCCAATCCTCTGTGTACTGTGAGCTTGCTTGAGGATGGGCTACAGGGTGGCAGGGCTGAAGGTCAATTTGACTTTTCCCCTCCAATCAAGTTTTAGCCCACTCTTTTCTGACCTCTCCAGGGCAGGTTTGCATCAATAGTGCCCCATCCCTGCTCACTGAACTTAATCCCCAGTCCAGGGTCAACCTTTGCACTTTGCAAGCATCAGTAACACGCATGGTAATGGAGGCCTTGGTCCCTCTGCAGGGGCTGCCTTTCTCCCCAGCCTGTAGGCATCCAGCAGCCAGGAAGCCAACATTCCCAATTGCAGGCAGGGAGCAGGACAGCTTCCTGCTCTTTGGAATGCCAGAGTGACCTAAGAGCCAAAGTTGGGTGAGAGGAAGACAACTGATCATGAGTTGCCAGGCTCCCTTCTGAGGGAGGAGTGAAGTCAATTAGCAATGGAGGGACACAGGGTCAGGGAGACAGACAAGTGTCGCTCAATTTATTGATGAGGGTACTAATATCTAGAGAAGTGAAGTGGCTTGCCTGAGATCACACAGCACACTGACAACAAAGCCAGGACTTAAACTCAGCTCTCCAAACCCTGTCAGGACACAACACTACCACTAATATCATCACTCCAGATCAGTGTGGTGAGGGGTGGTCCACTTGGTGGGTGATGGGCAGTGAGATCGGGGCAGAGAATGTCCGGCCACATGTACTCCATGAGGACAGAGCCTGGCCTCCCTGGTTGTCTGCTGCACCTGCAGGGCCTGGCACCCCACAGGCACTCAGTAGATGTCCATTTCCTGTAGCACATCCAGGCCCTTTCCCCTGGGCTGTGGGAGCTGAACAGGGCTGCTGTGGGCCAAGCACGTACTACATCCAAGCACTGCCCCACATCCTTCCAAGGAGCCCCTGACCTTGCTCTACCATTTCCCTCCTGAAACCAGCAGTCCCAGCAAAGACCTGGGAATTCATCTAAGTTCCAATAAAACATTGCTGTTTCTCTCCTGCTTCTCCGTTATCAGTCCAAGCATTGCTCCCATGTGTCCTGCCACCTCTAATCTCTAGCCACCTATGTCTTCCTTCTGCCTCCCCATGGTACAGAAAGACCCCGCCTCCTTTGGAAAGTGGAGGGATGATGGGAAAGCTGATAACTAAGAAACACTACCTGCCCTCCCAGGGCCCAGGGCTGCCGAGAAGGGTTAGTGCCACTGGAGGATTAGCCTCAGTTTCCTCACCTTTGAGGTGGGTGTGAGGAAGGTGCCTATCTTCTGGGAAGAATGGGGGCAATGATGTGCCTGACACGCGGGAGCCCCTGAGTATTCCTTCTGGGTGTAATGAGATGTCCCAGCCGCTCTTCGCCCATCTGAGCTCAGGCCCCCCTCTCTCTGAACTCCTCTTCCTGCTGAAGCACAGCCCTCTCTGTCTCCTCTGGGCTATTCTCACAGGCCCCCTGACTCCAAACTGCAGGCTCTCTCCAGAGATGTTTTCTTATTTGCAGACCTCATCAACTCACTCCTGTCTTCATTGATTCCCCCATGACTCCTGTCACCACCTATTGAATAAAATCACAACCCTTAGCCTGCAACAGGGGCAGCTGCAGAATATCTCTGGGAGGAACTTGGGGCAGCTATCTGATGAAGGGAGGTGAGAACTTGTCTTGCATTTTACAGATCAGGAAAAATAGCAAAATTTTCTAACGAGCTTTTGTTGATTCTTCACATAAAGATTCAGAAGACAGCAAACGTCCACCCCAACAATGATGATGATGATGATGATGATGATGATGATGATGATGATGATGATGATGATGATGATGATGGTGATGATGATGTTTTACATTTGGGGTGACTTTGGGAAGGACGTTGATTTGCTCATCCATAAAGTATTTACTGAGCACCTATTGTGTGCCAAGCACTGCTCTAACAGACTAAGGGTGGCTGAAGTTTCTCAGGTTGCCTTTCAGGGCTGCAGCTGCCTGACACCTATGTCCCTTCATGGCCCAGCTGCTACCTCTGCAGTCAGAGCTCCCACAGTCCCACCGCATCCTCCCTGCATCTCTTCTCACACAGGCATCACAGCATCACTGCGGAATTAATGAATCGTAAACTCCACATTGGAAAAGATCTTAGAATATCACCTACCCCCAACCCCTCCCATCAACCCAGCCTGAGAAGCTTGGGGTTTACTGTCCCCACTTTTCATAACCCACCCCCAACAAGGCCCTGAGCCCCCGGGCAGTGCAGTTTCTATAAAATATCCAGATCCTCATCCGGCTGATTGATGCCACACTCTGAGTGTGGGCCACACTCTAAGGACCCCCTTTCTAGAGGGGGAGAAGGACACACGGATGCATCCTAGGGATGAAGGAGATTGATATTTTCACAGAGGGACTTTGCCCCAGATGGAATGCTCTTGGAGCAGAGATTAGGGAAGGATTTCCAGCGGCAGGCATCAATGATTTGGCCTTGAACCAAAGTGTAGTTCTCCCAGCGGAAACGCAGAGGGGCATTTCTGAAGGTCGAGGTTAGGTGTGTGGGCATCACAGTGAGGCAGCAAGGTGGCACCTGGTGGTGTGTGCTGGGTGACACAGTATATGTGGATCCTGATGGCACCCCAGAGGTGCAATGAGGAGTTAGCCCATGGAGGACACTTGGAGGTGTGCCTGCAGCCGTGCTTGGTGAGATTAGTGATTCATGTGAGCACAGAGCCCAGAGGCAGTGCACCCATAATGGTGGGTGCAGGGTGCAGGACCCTGAGCCTGGTTAGGGGTGGCCCTTACCCTGACCCTTGTCCCCTCTCTGAGCCTCAGTTTCTCATCTGTAAGTGGGGATCAGGCCCACCTTACAGGGCTGCTGGGTGTATCAATGACAAATCATCAAAGTACCAGAGTTCAGAGCAGGTGTCCATACAACTACTGTTCAAGAGCCTGGCAGCAGGCGGAGCCCCTTGGGGTGCGAAAGGCTTGGGAATTATCAGCAGAGCAGTGATAATTGAAATTTCAGGAGTGAAAAAGGTTCCCAGGGGCGAGTGTGAGAGAAGGCGAGATGAAGGGAAGCAGTGCCAAGGGGAACCCTGGGATCCCTGGCTGGACTCTGCTTGTGGATGCCTCTGAAGTCAGAAAGAGGAACTGAACTGTGGCTGCAGCGGGAGGGGGAGCCCTTAGACACAGAGAGGAATTTTCTCACCATGAAGGATACAGAGAGTGTAGTGGATAATGGTGTGGATGTGAAGCCAGCTCCGCCTCTTACTCTCCAAATGATGCTGGGCAAGTGAATTGTCCTCTTCATACTCAGTTTTCTCATCTTTAAAATGGGAACAACAGTGTACCCACATCGTGGGTTGTTGTGAGGATTAAATAAGATAATCCACGTAAAGTGCTGTGCTCAGCCACAAACCACTAAGTTAAGTCATAGTGATGATGGTGGTGGTGATGGAGGTGATAATGATGGTGGTCATGGTGGCAATGGAGGTGATGGTGGTGATGATCATTGTCTCATGATTGCCCAGTGGAGGATGAGATCAAACACCCCCTGCAACACAAAATTGGTTTATATATTGAATCTGATGATGTCAAACACACACCAAGATGTATAAAAGATTTATTACTAACATAATAAAGTTTCTGGGGAGAGCAGAGCATGCACCCAAGCTGTCCATTTGGTTTAAGCAAAAGGAGGGGTGAATGGCTCTGATTTTTATTGCCGTGAAGGTCGAGGCCAAAGTTAGGGTTTCTGTGCATGGCACATGGTTTGCCTGGTTTGAACTTCTTGCCATTTCCAAGGAAGGCAGCATGGCCCCTGTTATCAGTTTGCCCAGATGATAGAAAAAGGAAAGGAAGGAGTGTGACCTCAAATCTGTCAGTGGTCCAACATTAAAGATGGAGTCAAACTCTTCATTACACGGAAATGATGGTAATAAATGGCGATGGCGGTGGTGGTGATGGTGGTCGTGGTGATGATGATGGTAGTGGTGGCGATTATGGTAATAATTCTGATGGTGATGATGATGATGATGATGACGACGACAATGGCAGATTCTTTGGGCAGGCTCTCTCTAGCTCTCTCCTCTCTTTTGGCCAGAGAGGCACTCATGGCCCACCCTCTTATCCTCTCCAGGAAATGATGAACAAATCTCTTGTCTCTATCAATGTTTATTTAGTGACATTCTTTTTTTAATTTTAATTTTAATTAGTTTCAAGTATACAGTACACTGGTTAGACATTCATATGGTTTATAATATAATCTCCCTAATTGTTCCTGTGGTTTTCCACCTAGCCAATATATTAATGCTGCTACATTCCCTTTGCTATGCTCCCCATCACCGTAACCATCTATCAACTACTAATTTGTACTTCTTTAACCCTTCACTCCATTCTCCCAGCCCCCCAACCTCCCCTCCCCTCTGTGCGGCACCAAATTGTCCACTATATTTATGAGTCTGGTTTTGATTAGTTCACTCTTTGTGTTTCTGAGGTTCCGCATATAAGTGAAATCACATGGTATTTATCGTTCTCTGTCTGACTTATTTCACTCAGCATCTATTTAGTGACATTCTTAACTGCAGGCTACGGGAGATCCACATCATGAAATGTGAAGAGGAAGAGCACAGATTTGTTCCTCAAATCTCAGAGACTAAAACTGGGAGGGAGAGGAGGTTAAAGCTCAAAAGAGGCTGAGGACAACATAATCTTCAGTCTCCTTATTCCTGAGGGGGGAAAACACATGATTGATCCAGATAAACCCTACGCTGTCACAGGCCATTGAGAGAACTGGGAGCATGGGAAAAAGCTTTGACCCCTTGAAGAGAACATCAAGGAAGCAGCTAGTTTCTTCCAGCTGCCCCCAAAGCTTCTGTCCTGCCTGCGCAAGCTGTAAACAAATTGCAAGGCTCATGGGGACCAGATCCTGAGTTTTCGCATATGTATCGCCATCCCCTCACCAAGATGAGAGTTATTTCCATGTTTCAGATGAGCAACCTGGGGCTCAGAGGTGGAACATGACCTGTCCCAAATTTGTCCCAGGTCTGTCCAAAGCCACAGCTGGCACTATTCTCTGAATCCCACTGATGCTACACAAATAGGGCAGGTTTCAGTTTTTTATGTCATGTAATCTACTCCCTTCCCTGCAAGAGAACCGTTAATGGAAGGACTGGTGAGAAATTGGATATAGAGTTCTGTGTTTGGCAAAATTAATTGCAACTTGATTATATTGCCAGTGTGTCCTCTGTGCAGCCTCAAAACATGGCAATAAACATCAAAATTTAAAACTTCCGTGCATTGAAAGACACAATTAACAGAGTGAAAAGGCAATCCATGGAATAGGAGAAAATATTCATAAATCACATCCAATAAGGGGTTAATATCCAAAATATATAAAGAACTCCTACAACTCAATAACAATGAAATGTTGACATCTGCTGCAGTATGAATGAATCTTAAAGATATTATGCTACGTGAAATAAGCCAATCACGAAAGGGCAAATACTATGATTCATTTATATGAGGTATCTAGAGTTGTCAATTCTTAGGTACAGAAGGTAGAATGCTGGTTGCCAGCAGTTGGTGGTGGGGGATGGGGTGGGGCGAGGAATTACTGTTTAATGGGTACAGAGTTGCAGTTTTGCAAGATTAATCCAGTTCTGGAGGTGGATGGTTGTGACGGTGGTAAAACGACATGAATATACTTAATGCCAAAGAACTGTACACTTTCAAAAGGTTAAGATGAGAACTTCTGTGGTAGCTGTATTTTACCACGTTTAATCATGAAAAAACAAACGACAGCAACAACAAACATGGCACTAGATCCACAGTCCTAAAGCCTCTAGAACCACAAGACTATGAGTAGGACATAACATTGGACCATCCAGGCTTGTCAAACCCTCATACAGCCCAGTCTTCCTTTACCTGGATAAGAAAACTGAAGCACAGAGAGGCTGAGTGAGCTCCCTGAGGGTGCACAGCGAGTCAGAGCAGAATTGGGTTCACACCTTGCTTGTTCCCCTGATTCCACACTCAGTCTCCCAGTCCCTATTTCAAGTTGCTTCACCTCCTTCAGCACACCCTGTGTCCCCAGAGCTGCCTGCTGCCCTCCTGCGGGGAGAAGGGATTGGGGTGCAGACTGCAGGCAAATACGCAGGAGTGGCTAGGTTCCTGGGAGGAGGCCATCATCTTGTAAGGAATAATAACTCCGCTTTGGACCTCTGTGTTCCTCTTCACCAGCCCCTCCTTCCTGGCACAGATAACAGCCTCCACCCTGACGAACCTGATCTGACAGGGAGAGCCTTTCCCAGTGTCTTCCTCTCTCCCCGAAAAGTTTTGAAAGAATATTAACCTTGAAGTCAAATGTCTTGGCTCTACTGTTTCCAGAAGGCAAGACCCCAGGCAGACAAGTCAGAACTTCAGTTTCCTCATCTGCAAAACCTTCAATGTGAAGCAATGACTTCACAGTGTATGTTCATTCGATTAGAATCGAATTAAGGCAAAGCCCCTGACTCCTAGAAAGGGCTCCGTAAGTATACAAATGCTCCCTTTCTCTTTCCTCCTTTTCAGTGAACTGGAAAGTGTGCGGGTTTTGACATTGGAGAGCCTTGGGCTTACATCCTTAGTCCACCACTTACCAGCTGTGTGAACTTGGACAAGTCACTTAACTTCTCTGATCTTGTTTCCTCTTTTGTTAAACAAACAAAAGTGAGGCGCCCCTCACTGAGCTGTTTCAGTGAAATAAAACGAACAGGTGCTCCGTGCACACCAGCTCCCAGCTCCCTGTTTGCTCTGCACAGGCTGAGTCTGCACCAAGTTCAACACCACTTTGACCCCGCTCGGCCCTTTTCTTCTGTGTCTGTCTCCTGGACACTCTGAGTGGATTTCATGGCAGAAATAACTGTTTTTGCAGAAATGGATTGTGATGAAGTCTGAGAAAAAAAATGATTCAAAGGCAGCAGCTGCAACACGGGCACATGTGCAAACAGTGTCTCTCTCTCAGGGAGCCTCCTGGAATCTCGGGCGAGAAGGGTCTTCTCTGTCATTGAGCCCCATGCCCTGAATAACCATGTCAAGGGTTGGTTCCTTGAAACAGTAGAGCCAAGACATTTGACTTCAAGGTTAATAGTCTTTCAAAACCTTTTGGCGCTTAGTTCCCTCCAAGGATGTAGACTCAGACTCCAGTTCCAGCTCCTCTACCTGCTTTCTACATGCCCTCAAGTCAGTCCCTTCCCCTCTGGAGTGTGGCTTCCTTCCCTTTTACATGATGACGCCCTGAATCAAGTGAGGACCAGATGGTTCAGCTTATAGAAAATGCTCGGGGCCTGTCACCAATTATTACTGTTATTATTATTTCAATCCAGCCCCACCCCCACCATTACGTGAAGATTGTGGGTCATCCCTTATACACACTGAACCTGTTTCACAATCCGTAAAACAGGGATAAACATTTTTACCCTGTGACAAATGGGATCTAAAGCACCTTCTCTGGGCCTGGTACATAGTAGGTGCTGGACATACATGCAGTTCCTCTTCTTCCCTTCTCCCTCCCGAGGTAGCCTATGATACCCCTGGCCATCTGTGAATTGTAGAAAGTTCTAGAATGTTTCCTCATTTGTTCTTGGCCTACGAGGTAGAAAGGACACCAGGCAAATGGCACTGAGTTACAGAAGCTTACGTGAGATGACATTTCTAGAAAGAGGTAGTGGTCTCTTGGGTCAAATGCCACACAGAAGTAAAGGCCACAAGGACGGAGCTGTGTCCACAGATGTAGGGTTAAGAAGGTGATTTATAATCTTATAACACAGACTAGACTGTAGTGGGTAAGAAATGGTGAAAAGGGAAGGGGAATCCAGCCTGTACAGATGGTTCATTCAAGTGGAATGTAGCAGAGAAAGATGGAGGTGGACCTGGTCTTTATCTTCTTTTTTGATTTAAACACGAGAGATGCTCACTCACTGTGTTGGCTTCATGGAGATGATGTGGAATTGGGAGGCAGAGGGAGCCTGCAGGGGTGTGGGTGGAGTCCAGGGTAAAAGCAGGGCTTGGCCTCCGAAGAAGCAGAAACACATGCTCCAGGGCGGATGACGAGATCTAACTGGATGTAACCCAGACACCAGCTGGGGCTCCCTGCTCACTGGGAGAACTGGATCTAACCGGCTCAGCCCAGCTACCCAAGTCCAATGAATGTCCTCTGACACCATCTAGTCTCAGGTCTGATTCCAGATCTGTCCTGTCCCCCTGTCTGGGTCTTACTTCCCGGCTCTTGCCCACTGCAAAGCTTAGCTCCTTCTCTCCTCCCAAACACCCACCCATAGTAGGCATTTTGAATTTATTGCTATTAGAGATTCTTAGGGTTGCAGAGAGGGACAGACTTGCCATTTCTCCAGCTCTGTTGTTCTCTTTCGTTCCTCCACTTCTCAGCGGGACGTGGTCTTGTTTTATGCAGAGTAGTTTCACCTGCATTTCTCCAAATACCCTCACATCACCTGGTCCTGTGCCCTTGCGATGTCAGCTTTTGGTCCACATGAGCCCCTTCCAGACAAATCCTTCACTATCCCCAAGAAGAACTGTGATGATCAAAGACACCTTCCTCAAACAAATAAGTCATGGGGATGTGGTGTACAGAATAAGGAATGTAATCAATAATATTGTAATAGCATTGTACGGTGTCAGATGGTTACTGGGCTTATCATGGTGATCACTTCTTTGGGTATATAAATGTTGAATAACTATGGTGTAACCTGAAATTGATACACTATTGTATGTCAGCTCTATTTTAATAAAAATCTTTTTAAAAAATTATGTCCTCATGTTCCAAAGATATTATCGTCACTATTTCAGATGAAAAAAATGAAGACTCGGAGAGGTTACGTGTCTTGGCCTAAGGTACACAGCCAGGCAGAAATTTTGGCAGCAAGAGCTCCAGGTGGTATAGGGCAGTTGAGCCCTTGGGCTCAGCAAACAGGCTGATCTGGGTCTGATCCTGGCTCCGCCACTGTCCAGCTGGGATAGTATTCACATCACAGGCCATCTGAGGAGCAAAAGAGATGATGCATTTCAGCTGCTAGTGGAGTTCAGGCGCACAGTAGGTACTCAAGTAGATGCAACAGCCGTTTTTCTTATTGATGAGCTGACTGCATCTACAGAGCCTCCCCCACTCCAGGTCCTACATCTGGACTTGCCTCTCCTCATTCCACTTTCGTTTCTTCTTTTCTTCCAAAACCACTCAAAAGTTCCCTCCTTGAGGATGTCGCCCCTGACCCGCCTCACTTGAACCTTGCCTGACAGCCCGGGATGAGCTTTGGAGAGAACGGGCCCCACTGGCCAGTGTCAGGGCTAGGAGGAGCCATCCTGATGAGGATGGGAAAACAGATTTGGAATTAGTTCTGGGCTTCTTTCACTAGTGATGGGGCCTTAGGCAGGTCCTTCGGCAAGTCTGTTTCCTCATATGCACAATGGTGGCGCTCTCTGAAGTTGTCAGGCTTGTTGTGAAGGTCAAATGTAACAGCAGGTGTGAAACAGTTTTGCAAATGGCTAATGGGCAAACCAGTGCATAAAGGCTAGCCGTCATTTCCACCTGTCTTTCTTGGCTCTGTGTCCCCTCAGCAACCTGAAGTTTGATGTATGTTTTCCTTCCACATTTCATGACCTTCCATGCAGAAACTGTGGCACCGAGAACTAGTCAGACAGCATGGGGCAACAGAATTAACCCGCCACATGGAAGCGTCCAGGCTCGCCGTCTGGATAGGACACAGACCCCAGTCTCCCCTGAGAGCCAAGCAGTCGAAGGGAACACTAGCTATAGCCACCCGTTGAGATATGCCAGAGCCAAGACTGAATCAAGGCCTTCTTTGGTGCCAGTGTCCTTGGCACCGAGAGAGACGTCCAGGCACAGCTTTGGGATGATGGAATTTCAGGCAGCAAGGCAGCCAGTGGGACGATTATTTCCTGGCACTGCCTTAGCCCTACCCACCAGGCCATCAAAGTTGCCCAAAGATCCAGCACGTCTTTAGTTAAGATTCTGAGACCAGGAGGGAAGCAGGAAATGATTTATTCTTTCTCAGCCGATGTACACAAAGGCACATTATTAATATTTACTCGGGGGCTTCTCTAAGGACCCCAAACTGCAAAGCATGGCTAGGGAAGAGAATGGAAGACGGGTTTTGCCAAGTTGGTTGGCTGCCTACGGTGGTGTGAAGGGGCACCTGTCAGTGTCAGGGCTAGAAGGAGCCTCACGGCTCATCCTGTCCACCCCAGAGAGCGCAGGGGACTCGCCCGGGTGACCCAGCAAGGTCTCGACAGAGGAAGAAACAGAATCTGGGAGAATGAGAGACAGAAAGAGCACGGAGCTTTGAGACTCAGGGTCTGCATCCACACAATAAAGGAAATAAATACTGCCTGGGCAGGTTAACAGGACAGGTAAAAGGAGTGCCCACCCCATCTAGCCAAGAGCAGGTGCTCCACAAATAGCATCAGTGATGAGTATGATGAGGTCAGGTGTCAATGCCGTCCCTGTCCCTATTACCCAGGGTGCTTTGTAATGGCCTCAGGCAACCCCCTCAGCGAGAGAGGTCAGGCTCCCCAGACTGGGCTGGGCTAATGGAAACCAGGTGAGGAAAGTACCAGTTACTCTCACTTTCCGTTCCAACCCCCTTTCCCTGAGCCAGGCAGCAGCACTGTGGCCCCGTCCCAGGCTCAGCAACCACTCCACCCCACCCCACCCCACCCCACCCTTCTTTGGCCCTCTCAATGTCACTGCCATGAGGAATGAGGTCCAGATGTCATTTCCTACATAGCGGGCCCCTGCTGACAGCTTCTGTCACTCGGTGGCTGGAATTGCAGTGCCCTCTCTCCTTTTTATGCCCTGCCCTGCACAGACTCCCTTCTGCCTCTGCCAGGGAGTTTATTAAATAGTTTATTAAATCTCTCTGTCTTCGCTTACAAACTCTCTTTTAGAGATGAAAAAATACTGAGACCTGAAGAGGCAAGGTGAACTTCCTGTAGGCCACGCAACTATAAGATGACTGAGCTGGGAAGTCTGTGAGTTTGTAACTCCATTGTCTCCTGGACCTTTTGTGACTTCCCTGAGCAAATAAGGGGATGGAACAGGAGACAGATGCATATTACTGAAAGCATAGGATCAGGGCAGGGGTCCAGGCTGGCTGGTGGAGGAGCTAAAAGGAGTTTCAGAGGTAGGTGGGGACATTGGACGAAGAATAGGCTTATTCCTACATTCAACAAATGCTGATTAACACATAGCACCTGTAAGAGGCCCTGGAGATTCCACTATGATTCACACTCCCTGTCCTCATGAGCCCATGGTCCATTGGGAAGAGACAGACAAGGACCAATTGTGTGCTGTGGCAGGTGAAGCATAGAAGACAATGGACATTCATAGGGAAGACACTTTATCTGGGCTTGGCAATCAAGGAAGGCTTCCTGAAGGAAGTAGTGTGTAATATGAGACCTGAAATAAGTAGGATGTAATTCTTGCACCCTGCTTCTTTGGAGAAAAGAGCTTGGCTGGTTACAGGAGACAAAGACCCAGCTTGTATTGATGCAGTCAAATCTTCTAGAGCTGTATTTGAATTGCATTTCCAGCTTCCATGTTGCTCTTAAGATACTGGCCCCTCTTCTCATAAAAAGTGTGTGTGTGTGTGTGTGTGGTGTGTGTGTGTGTGTGTGTGTGTGTTTATAGATATGCACGCCATACTTTGAGGATTGAAAGGTGTTTGTGGGTTACTTAACCCAGGCTGTGTATAGTTCTGGGCTATGGGCGATGCTGAGAATAGAAACAGAAAACCCTGTGGGCTGAGAGACAGAAAAAGACAGGGGTAGAGCCTGGGCTTTCAGGTTCCTCCCGAAGCCCCACTGCTCTCCCTCCAATTGGCAGCCAGGAGACCAGGGTCCTTACACTAAACTCTGCTTTCCCTGCTGCTGAGTTGATTCTGTCACTTGTGAGTCACGGAGCCCTGATTCCGACCATGAAGAGAAACTTGCTGATGTCAGAGGATCCTGAGCCAGGTGGCCAGCTGACCTCAGAGGGAGATCACCACCTGGCAGTGCCAAGGCCCCAGGGGCCCTTCACAGCTGGGGGCTGGGGTTTCCTCCTCAGTTGCTTCTCTCTCTCTTTTAATTCACCTCTTCTCTGCTTTATTTTCTATCTTCTACTCCATGCCTCTCTCTCCCTTCTCTCCCCTCATCTGATCATTCATTCATCTCATGGGCATCGTGTCGCCCACTGTGCCTGTTCAGCCCCTGGACTGGCCAGAACGGGGATGCCCAGAGGGACGAGCCCGTGTCCTTGCCTTTGGGGAGCTCCCAGTCTGGCTGGGGAAACAAATGAGGACCACAACCTGGGGTGGTCAGTGCTGAGAGGTGGGGAGATGCCTAGGGGACGACCTGACCCCGGACGTTCCATCAGGGAGGACCTCTGGGAGGAGGCGGTGTCCCTGCTGAGACCTGAGGGGAAGTGGGGAGTCAGGAGGAAGGCTAAATGGGGGACGAGGCGGTTACTGGCAGCATCGCCCGGCCCCTGCGCAGGTCCAGAGGAGAGGGGGAGGAAGTGGCCGGCAGTTCTGCGTGGCTGGGGCCTGGGATGTGAGGACAGAAGTGGGAGGTGGCAAGATGGGGCAAAATAGGTGGTGGTCCCCTGGGCTCCGAGCACAGAGGATGGGCGAGCCAGGCGTGCAGTTGGGCCTTCTTCGTCCTGGGGGCCCTGGGGAGCCATGGAGGGATGGGAGTAGGGGTTACAAAAGGAAGTGACCCCCCTGTAGGCATGGGGTGGTGGTGCTGAGAATCCCCAAGGATCTGGCGCCACCGAATCTCTGATGGGGAGAAGCCTCCTCCTACCCTGCCCTCCCCCGCCCCGCCCCAGCATTTTCTCTCCTTCCCTCCCTGTCTTCTCCTCCAGTCCTTTCTATTCCGCTTCCCCATCTCTCTTTTCCTCCTTTCCACTCCCACCCTTTGTTCTCTCCAGACCCCTTCCCACCTCCAGGCGCCAGGCAGCTCCCGGGCTGCGCAGGACTTGCGAGAGCCTGCAGCGCCACCTTCAGGCTGCAGCCGGGACCGCCGCGGGGCCTCCCGCACCAGGAGGAAGACGCTGGTCTTTCTTCCTTCTCTGCCTCCAGGAGGTGCCCACCCACCGGGTCCCTCCCCAGTGTTCCCCTCCGCCGCCCGCGGCCTTGAGTCAGGCTGCTCTGGTTCGACGCTGACATCAATACCAGCCCCGGCTCTGTCTCCCCTAACAACCCTAATCACCAGCCAAGCTCTTCTCCCCCAAGACCAGGAACCAGAACTGATGAGCTTAATAACAGAATGCCTTCCCGCTCACAGCCCCTGCTCCCAGTGCTGCCGGCCTAAGGACGCCAGCGCCCTTTGCTCTCCTGGGAGGGGGGCCATCCCTCCCTATTACAGATGGAAAAACTGGGACTCAGATAGGGGAAATGAGGGGTGAATCCCTCAGGACCTAGGAGAACCTAGAACTGAGCACTTGTTTGTTATTTGCTTAACGATCACTCATGAACACCCACACTGTGCCAATTGGAGTCTGGGACCAGGGACACAGAGATGAAAAGGCAGTGGAGGAAGTCCTGCCCTGGGGATATGTAAGTGAGGGTTCTGGTGCTGGATGGTTGGATGTGTCAGCTACCGTGGGAGCCCAGAGATGATGGTGGCTATCCAGGGGCCTTCCAGATGCAGTGAGGGAGAGGGCACCTGATCTGGCTTCACAGAGGAGGCAGCAGCATCAGAGCTGATGCATTCAGGCAGAGTGAGAGTTTGCAAAGGCAAGATGATGGAAGGGCCTTTCAGGCAGGGGAAATGGTGTGTGCAAAGGCATGGAGGCCAGAAAAGCATCTGTGTGACTGATGAGATGGGGGGGAGCCTTAGGCTGGAGGAAGAGGCCAGACCACGATAGGCTTTGGGGACCTTCTTCAGTAGGCATTAGGGAGACACGGTATACTAGTAATAATAATTATATCGATAGCCACAGCTAACACTTATGGAGGGCTTCCAGTCTGCCAGGTACATTTTGAACATTTTGGACACATACATTTATTTCTTTCACTGATTTTAAGAGGTAGGCATGATCATTGCCATCTCTATTTATAGAGAGAAGCAGGAACAAAGAGGTTAATTCACTTGGCTCAGGTCATTCAGCGGGGATGTAAATGGCATATTTGACCCCAGCATCCTGGCTCCAGAGCCTGTGCCCTCAACTAGAACACTAGAAGGTGGGTACAGGAATGGGAGGACATGGATCCCCGAGCTCTTTAGGGGATGGGGCCATCTTGACTGTACAGCTAACCGGATGTGGGTGGAGTGGGGAAGAGCCAAGGATGTCACTTGTGTCCTGCTCTGATGGTTCCATTTGGATATCCACTCACTCAGAGAACAAATACCTGCTTCAAGCCTGCCAGCACTTGGTCTCTGCCCTCAAGGGAGCTGACATTTCAGTAGGGTTGGATGAGCAATAAACATGACTAAGAAGGATAATTTCAGACAATGACACATACTATGATGAAAACTGAACAAGGAGAGAGATTGAGTGACCAGGAGTGGGTGCCCTATGGAGAACTACCTCACTCTGGGCCAACCTCTGGGGATGTACCTTATAGCTCTTCCCCTCCAAGGACCTCCCCAACTCTTCTGGGCACTGGGGGGGGGGGGGGCGCAGGTGGAAAGGGGTCCCTGATGGCCCACCTCTGGGAAAATGCTCTCTTAAAACCCCTCTCTGCTTTCTGGGTCAGCCACTTTCCTCCTTAGGCATTGGCTTCCACCATCCCTCTTTGGGACATGTCATGTTAATGAACCCAAAATAGCAAAGGTTTAGGGACAGGTGTTGGGAGGAACAGCTCAGACCTTTGAAAACGTAGCACTGACCTCTCTCTTTAAGAGAAAATGAGGGAAAGAAATTTCCTACCACACACTGCTTGGTTTTGAATAATTCCTTGAGTTACCTATAAAATACGAGACACAGAGAATCTTAGAGGAATAGAGTCTTAGATCCTTAGACTTAGCATCAAATCACAGACTCTAAGGCCCTTAGAATGATGGAATGTGAGAAATAGAACTTAGACTTATGGCTTTGTTAAATTATGGATTTTTGGAATTAAAACACAAGACCTTAAAAATCTCAGAAGTCTAGGATTTTAGAATTTGGAGTTGCTAGGAATTCTAATGTCATCTTTTGGCTCCATCTTTTAGGAACTGATGTCTTTGGGCATTGACGTAATCTCTCTGTGCCTCAGTTTTCTTCTTTGTTAAAAAGGGACAGTAATAGTTTGCACCTGATAGGGTTTCTGTGAGGCTTCAATGAGTTGCTGTATGCAGAGAGCGTAGCCCAGTGCCAGGCACTGGTAAACTATGAGCTGAACTGATAATACTCTTACAACTAATCTAGTCCACCTTCCCTTATAACATACGTTAACCAGCCTCCCACCCCTCTGCCAACCCAGCTTCTGTGTCTTCCTACACACATCTACATGTTCCACTCTCTGACTTCATCCGCATGGCTGATCAAATGTCACCTCCTCAGAAAGGTCACCTACTCCCCTGACTGCCCCCACCTATCCTGCGGGAGACCCACGAGGGATTGGTTTAGTAAAGGACTCTCAGCTCAGAGGAATCTCATGGGAAGAAGAGACAAGCATGTGCTGAGCACCTATTGTGTGTCAGGCCTCTGACTGGTCAGAGCCGCATCTGTGATCTTATTTGATCATCGCAGCAGTACTTTGAGGGAGGACGTTACCATTTTCCATTTTACATACAAGTGAGAAAGCCGGGGGTCGGAGAAATGAATTTCCCTGTCCAAGGCCATGTCTCTTCCTGCCTTGGACAGACTAAGTGACAGAGCCAGCCGCAATCCTCCACCCACTGCCCTGGAGATGGAGGTTGGGGATCCTCGGCTTTGGAGGTGGTAGCTGATGCCGTGGGTATGGATGAGCTATCCTGAGAGGGTGCAAATGAGGACAACTCATCTCATTGTTTAAATTGCCTGGTAGCTAAGAGGATGATGATCATGATGGCGATGATAACAGAGATCGAACTAAGCATAATTAGTAGAGAGAAGAAAGTTAAAGAAAAACTGTCCCCACCAGGAGAAGGGATGGGGCTGATTATCTCTGGATGCCCCCACTTGCCCTATACCACCTGTCATGAAAGAGAGGCTCCCGGAAGCTTCTGAGGAGGACTTGAGAGAGGGCAGCTGCCTTTCTCTGAGCATCTATGTTGTCCTTCCTCCGCAGGAGACTTGTCAGTCCTCGCGGCTGTGAGAGGGATGTGTGGTTCTGCTCTCTTGCAGGGGGGGGCTGGTGTGATACACATAGGCAGGGTGGAGTAGGTGTGAGCAGAGAGAGGACAGCTGGGGCCCAGCCTCTCTGGCTGGTTAGTGGCCACCCCACAGCAGTCCTGCCCTGAGCCCAGGCCCTTTTCCTGATCTAATTAGCCTCACTGAGTATTAAACGACACAGCCCTGAAGTGAGCCTGCTCCCCCGAGAACATTCCAGAACTAATACTGATTAAATATGAAACGTTCCTCTCTTCAGGGCCAGAGTGTAAACCAGAGACGGGAGCTGAAATTATGAGTTCCGATTATGTAGTATGAACTCGTAAGAGTGGAATGGAAGCCGCCCTGCCCCTCTCACAAGTAAAAACAATAACATTCTGGGTTGTTTCTGCTATGTTTAAAGGAATGTGAGACTTTTTGTTCTCTACTCCTTTCCCATTCTTATGGTCACACATTTCCATCCGGGTGATTTGCTGTGCACCCACTACGTGCGAGGCATGTACTGGATACGAGGCAGCTGCTCTCCTGGGCTCGAAGTCAGGAAAGGACATGGCCTCCAAGGTAGAGTCCCAAGAGATCAGTGCAGCTACACCTCGGGATCGTGGCCAGCCTGCCACGTACAGCGGCTACCTGGGAGGATAATGAAGGGGACTAACTCAGACAGGGGTCTGAAGAGCTGGCATTTAACTCGAACCCAAAGGGCCTGTGCACTTGTTCCTCTGCCCGGAATCCTCTTCCTCAGATTCCACATGGCTCCGTCCCTCATCTCCTCCAAGTCTCCGGGAAAAGCTCAACTTCTCAGCGAGACCTTCCTCGACCATCCTCGCTTTAACTGCAGCCCCTGACATTCCCATGCTTTATTTTTCTCCTTTGCACTGGTCGCCATGTTAGAGACTAGACACAGTTGGTCTATATATTCATTGTCTGTCTTCCCATGAAAGGATAAGTTTCCTGGGGCCAGAGATTCTCATTGCTGGTTTTTTGGGGTTTTTTTGTTTTGTTTTGTTTTGTTTTTCTGTTGCAGCTCAAGCACCTGGCACGGAGCAGGGCTCATGACATTTATACTGAATGACTGAGTGACTGTGTGAATTACGTCAAGGGGCACAGATCTTATCCGTAGGGCAAAGAGCCATTCCAGGCTCTGGAGGAGGTAAGTGCCAAGGTCTGGTTCAGAAAGAACTTGTTATCTGAGCTGAGGAAGACTCAAGGCAGGGAGGGCCCTCAGGAGTGTGCGATGGGTGTGTGGACCAGTGGCAAGGGAGATGGCTAGAATGGAGTGGGAGAAGAAATAAGGAACAAGGGTGACACCCAGGAAGGCAGTGCCCAATGGGCTGGTGGGAGTGGGAGGGGTGTGGGAACATGGGGTAGGGAATCGAGGGTAAAAGCCCAGTTCCTGATGGTGGGAAGTGAAATGGTAGAACAGTCTCAAGGGCACAGAGGGGTTCGGATTGAGGCAGGCTGTGAGGTAGGGAGCTGTGGTCTTTCGGGCATACACAGCAGACCCCAGTGATAACCACCGGGATGAAGACTGGTCCAGAAAAGGGAAGCCAGGAGGAGGTGAATGATGTGTTGGGCCTTACGCACTGAAAAAACAGGAGAATCCACCTCCCTGTCCTAAAATCCCTGATTCGTGTCAAAAACAAGCAGGGACAGAAGACACCTGGATTTGTAATCAGCTCAGCACATCACCTGGTCATGGATTTCACAGCCTGGTGACTTCCGCCCAGGCCAGGCTGTGATAATCACGTCGTCTTACCTGCTTGCCTATGACAAGGACATGTTCCCTTCCCAGTGTCAGGGTTGGGGTGAGGTGGAGGTGTGGCTCAGCTCCAGCCAGCGGGTTCAAGTTGCCATGGAAACAGTGTGGCTGTGGAATGCGGGCTCTGAGACAGAGGCCCCTCAGCCAGGCTCTAGCCTGCAGAGCTGTCTACTGAACCCAGGCAGGGACTCGCCCCTCGATTCTGTCACCATCCCACTGTGCACATATAAGTGACCCCTCCTCACTTCAGAACTCAGGGCAGATCACGAGGCCCCTTTTGGAACAGACTTCAACTGCCCACCCCCTTCCCTGTCAGCGGAGATGAGAGGAACACAGGCTGCATTCGGTGGCTTTGGGTGTAGAGGCCACAGCTGCTGGGACTGAAAACTGGGGCTGCTGAGGCAGCCCAGGGGACACTGAGGACCTTGGGCTTCTAAAGGTCCCATGGGAGAGCTGAGATCTGAGAGGCACGGTGCCCTCACAGCACCCCGGCACCAGCACCGACTTGCTGCAGACGCTTCTTCCTGACAGACAAAGCTCTCGACGTTCAGGGCGTCAGACATCTCCTGCTCCCTCTCAGGCAGGTGGGCCCCGGGGCACATTGATGTGGACCCGTCATGGTCTGCTGGCTTCCCGAGTGGCAACCAAGGCTCAACTGTCCACAGGGAACAATAGCTCAAACCACCTCACCCCATGCCTGGCCTGCCCTCGTCAGCCCTCCCCGCACCAAGGGCTGTGAGCACCAGCCCTTGGTGCAGGGACTGCTTACCAATCCCAAGAGACGGATTTGGGGGCAGTGGGCAATGGCCAGCATTTTGAGCACAGTCTGAGGCTTTCATAGAGAGTGGTTTTGGTGTCCAGACAGGAGATGATGATGAAGATTCAGGAAGGATTGTGGCACCAAGCCTAGCTTGGCGTGAGGACCCTTTCTATGGCAGGGGATCAGTGAGACTGTCCTGTGTTTGGCGATCACCCTGTCTGGTGGCTGGGGTGTGGATGCAGGCTGCCCCCACACACAGGTGTGTAGCCCAGGATAAGAGAGCCAGAGAGGCCCACAGACCAACCAACTAAATATTTAAAAGTTATAAATCAAATAACAGACTGTCAAATAAAATAAGTTCATCCCTCTACCTGGACAGATTCTCCAGCTCTGCACCGGAGTGTGAGGCCAGTCTTCCTTCCTTCCCCTGGCTTGGCCACACCAGTCTCACACACAGTGTGCTGCAGGCCAGGCTCTGTCCTACCACCCCACAAACAGCTGCACTTTTTGGGTCAGAGCATGTGCACACTGACCACGGGTTCACCCTCAGGAGAACGACCCCAGACATGAGGTCACACAGCCCTGGAAGAAGATTCAGGTCAATCAGGAAAGGAATTCTGGGACTGGGGTACTGGAGGTCGTCACTTTGTCCCCTAAGACTCCTGATGGGGGTGGGGTATGACTGGAGCAGGGCCCCTAAAGCATGGGCTTCAGTGGGGCCCCGCTTGCTCAGGCCTCAGGGTTACAGGGGAAATAGATTGAAGAGGCACCAGTGGGGCTGAAGGACCAGGCAGGAAGGCATGGGGTTGTCTGGGTCAGAGATGGCCAGAGCCTGAGATGGGATAGTGGTGGTGGTGGGGGGGGGGGGTGGATGTTGGGGGAGGGGCATTCCAGAGGTTTGAAGAAGTTAAAATTGTCAGGACTTGATGGTCCCTGGGGTGTAAGGAGAGGGCAAAGTCAGAGATGCCCCCTTGTTTCTGCTGAGAGTGAGCGGGGTCTGCAGGGACAACAGCAAGATGGGAACAGTGGGGAGGAGCAGGTCTGATGGGGAGATGAAGAGTTTGGCTTTGAACACATCCAGGGACAGGAGGCCATGGGCTGCCCAGAAAGCAGAGGCTGCAGGAGCCCCAGATGGAAAGGTCCAGGGGTCAGAGAGACTTGTCCAGCTCAACACTGTGTGTCCAGCGCTTAGGACATCAAAGCCCCTCAAAATGGACCATGGTTCTGGGGGTTTGGCAACAGGTAGAGATCTGAGACTGTTAGTCTATGGCTGGGGGCGGACCCTGGCTTCGCTGTGGCTGGATCTGTAGAGCTGACACGGCTTCCTGGCTGCAGGCAATGGGGGCTGGCGGCGGCGGGGGGGGGGGGGAGAGAGGGCTAGTCCAGCACCACCACCTTTCATGAGCTGAGTGTGGCCCAATCTGTGTCCCACCTCCGACCAATCTGATCCATGTGGCTTCCTTCCTTGGAGAAGCATGGAAGGGCCTTGGAAGTTTACCAGAGGTGGGTCTGCCTTGGGACAAAGGACAGATGTTTCTACCAAACAGTGTTGAGTTAAACTCTGATAACTCCTATAATAGTGATTTAAACAAAATCTGAGTGGAACAGACGTAAAAGCATTCGTTTTAACTGGGAGGTGAGGAAAGCCTCATGGAAGGTCTGCCTCAGACTTTAGAAAGTAGGGGGAGATTTCAGGAGGCAAAGATGGAGTTTGGCGGGGAGGGCGTGAAGCACAGGAGACAGTGTGCTGAGGGCGTGTTCGGGCACAATTCAGCAGCACTGCAGGGGCCTGGTGTGCTGAAAACAGAGTGCTGTGGATAAGGCTGGAATTAGAAAACGGGCCCCTAGTGAAGCAGGGGCCAATGGGGAATGAAGATGGAAGATCTGAAATAGAAAGGGAGACAGAGATAAATGTTCCCTACGCCGCAGAGAGCCCACGGCTGGGGCCGGCTTCGCGAGTGGAGGAGCGGGTTTAGAATATGAATCTTGAAATCACACAGCCTTAGATTGCTAAGGAGCCCTAGATGAGAAGAATAACAAAGTCGCATTATCTTGAAAACTTAGAATCCTAGGGAATCTTATCATCTTACGATAATTGAATTGTTGGATCTCAGAGTCTTAGGCTTCAAAAACCACAACAATTTGGAATCTTAGATTGCTCAGGACATCGCAACTCAGCCTCCCCTCTCCCACCCCGGTAATGATAATATACACTCTCTGCTCAGTGCTTTGCACCCGTTATGTTATTTAGTCCCCATGACAACTCTGAGAAGTGGGACTATTATTGTGCTTGATTTTCCAGATGAAAAAACCGAAGCTTGATGAGTGTAAGTCATTGCTGAAGGTCAGACACCTTGCAGGCAGCGTGGCCAGGACTCGGCCCAGATCTCTCAGCCTCTGAAGCCCACGCTCTCGGGCTCCCTGCTGAGTGGTCACCCATGCTCTGTGCACACCTCCAGTGACAGGGAGCTCTTTCCCCTTTCCCCAGGGCACCTGTCCATCCCAATTGTGGACACATCTCTCCTTCACAGGGCATCCATCCCAAATCTGCCTTGGGAGACCTCGCAGAAGGAGACAAACCTGCATCTGTAGGGAGAGGGGACAGCTCCCGGAGGTGGATGGCAACGGCACAGGAGAGGACAGCCTCGGATTAGGAAAGCCCCGGCTGCCTGCAGTCCCTCCTGGTGAAAGAGAGGGGAGTCGATCCCGAGCTAGCGCGAGACGTTGAGCAGGCCGGCTCAAAGACGAATGGAGATGGAGCCCAGAACACTGGGCGGTGGGAGTGAAGTGGGAATTTATACTGTAGAAACACAATTCTCCAACATCAGAGTTATGGGGCCTAATAAGATTGGAATCGTGAGTGCTGTGCCTTTAATTTCTTGGCTCCTCTCCCTGAAAACTTCTTCTACAAAATGTGCCTCGTGCCATCCATCCTCCCAGATGGCTTTTTAAGTGAAGCTGTTTGTTAAGTAGGAGAAGAAAAGGGAGGGGCTGGGAGGAACAGGTGGAGCTGCCGCAGACCCCCGGGGAGGAAACGAAGTGGGAACGGGGCGGAGGGCAGGACAGGGGAGCCCCTGTGGCCCTGGAAAGGTGAAGAGCACGGCCTCCCAGGACGGGGCCTCAGGCACAGCTGTTGCACAGGACCGGAGTCCCAGTGACAGTCACCAGCAGTTCCTGGGCTCCAACATGTGCCCAGTTCTGGGATGAGCCCTTTGGACTCACTGGCCCAGTACGTCCTCACACAACCTGAGCAGCAGGTCCCGTGACCATCCTCATCCCACAGAGGAGGAGCTCAGAGAGGTGTAGGCACTTGCCCGCGGTCACACAGCTGGTGAGATGCAGAGTCAGGGTTGGAGCCCGGGGCTGTGGGACTCCGGAGCCCCAGATCCTAACCAGGATATTACACAAGCCCCTTAGACTGTCACCTGGAAGGGGCCTTAGAGATCAGCCCACAGTGGCACTCAAGCCTCTGGGCCTCAGTTTCCCCATCTGTACAGCGAAGTGGTGTGTGTGGCTTCAGTGGTTCCCAAGCCTGGCTCCACATTGGAATCTCCCAAGGCGGCAATACTGAGGCCTGGGACCCACCTCAGGCTGGTGGAGTCAGAATCTCTGGGAATGGAGCCCATGTACCTAGATATATATATATTTTTTTATTCCACCTCAGAAAATACACATTGTTGAAGAAGATGCAGAGCAACAGGAACTCACTCATTGCTGGTGTGAATATAAAATGGTACAGTCACTTTGGAAGACAGTTTGGCAGTTTCTTAACAAAGCTAAACATAGTCTTGCCATAAGATCCAGCAATCACACTCCCAGGTGTTCACTCAACTGACTTAAAAATTTATGAACACACAAAACCTGCATGTGAACGCTTATGGCAGCTTTGTTTGCAATTGCCAAGAACTGAACAGGCATATGGATTAACTGTAGTACATACATGTAATGGAATATTACTCACTGATGAAAAGGAATAAGCGATCAAGCCAGACATAGATGTGGTTGCATCTTAAATGCCTATTGCTAAGGGGAGAAAGGCTGTTTGGAAAGATTACATTTATATGACATTCTGGAAAAGGCAAAATTATAGAGATAATAAACAGATCAGTGGTTGTAAGGAGTTTGGGAAATGGGGAGGATTGAAGAGGTGAAGCACAGAAGTTTTTTGGTTTTTTTTTTTTTTCAGAACAGTAAAGCTATTATGGGTAATACTATAATGGTGGATAAATGATAGTAGGCATTTGTCAAAATCCGTAGAACTTTACAGTATAAAGAATGAACCTTAATATTTGCAGATCTTGAAAAACCATTTAGGAGATCAGGGGATTCCGGGGTGGGATGCAGCCTGTGACAAAAGAAGCTAACTGTGTTATAGCTGCATGAAACACCCTCAGTAAAGCGGTTAGAGATCTAAAGTGCTGACCTGAGGAACTTTGAAAATAAGCGGAACAAAAAGAACAAACTTACCAAAAACAGACTCACAAATAGAGAGGACGATGTGGTGATGGCCAGAAGGGAGGGGTTGGGGGGCTGGGTGAAGGGAGTGAGGGGTTAAAGAAGTACAAATTAGTAGTTGATAAATGGTCACAGGGATGGGGAGCGTGGCATAGGAAATGCAGTCAGCATGAATGTAATGGCTAGGTGGAGAGCCAGAGGAGAGAAAGAGCAATTAGGGGGATTGTTTTATAAACTATATAAATGTCTAATCAATGTACCGTATACTTGAAACTAAGGAAAGGAAAGGAAAGGAAAGGAAAGGAAAGGAAAGGAAAGGAAAGGAAAGGAAAGGAAAGGAAAGGAAAGGAAAGGAAAGGAAAGGAAAGGAAAAAGAAAAGAGAAATGGTATCGGTAAGACTTTAAAAGCAGAAGGAACTGCACAGAAGCAGTGTACTCTGGTGGAGAAATCACTGCACGTGTCTCCTGGAAATGAACTTTGCCAGTGTGTGGATGGCCGCCGGTGGGAGCCAGGCTTCTCACTGCTGGGCGAGAGGTTCCAGACAAACAAGGGGAGAAGTCTAGAGTGATCCAGGTAGTAATGGATGAGAGTCGGATGATTTCATGTATCGCTAAATACATAGAAATATTTGCACATGTGGGTATGCATGGGTTCGTGTATAGAGGTGTATTTCCTTGCTCTGTGAACTGCCAAAAACACAGAGGCAATGACATCTCAATAGCATCAAGCTTACCTGGTACCCAAATTTTAGCTTCTCATACCATTCTCTAATAAAAGGAGCCAGGGCTCCTTGGAGAAAAGGCTGATTCTAGGACTAGAGCAGGAAGTAGACAAGATGAGCCTGGCCCATATTTTAGTGCCAGAAAGTAAAGAAGTACTAAAAAGCAAAACAAAACAAAAAAACCCTCACAATGATGGACAAAGGGATATCAAAGGGACACAAGAGCCAACCGAAAGTTCTCAACGGCCAAAGCCGAAAGAATTTGAGCAAAAATAAGAACAAAAGAAGCAGCATTGAATTATGATCCAAAGTATAAAATAAATATCCATAAGTCCATACTAACACGAATGAATGAATCAGAAAAGACACCTCACTTGCAGAAGAGTCCCACATAATTTATGTGGACGATGTGGTGCCACGTCTCTCATTCCTGATATCGATTACTTGTATTTTCCCTTTTTTGTATCCCGTTCAGGATAGAGGTTTATCAGTGTTATCGATCTTCTCAAAGAACCAGCTCTCGTCACATTGATTTTCTCTATTTCTTTTCTCCACTGATTTCTACTCTGATACTTATTTCTTCTCTGTTCCCTACACCAAACTGAATTCATTTTCTGTTTCTAGTTTCTTAAGGGAGAAGCTGAAGTCGGTGACTTGAGATATTTCTTCTTTTCTAATGCAGGCGTTTAGGGCTATAAATTTCCCATAAAAACCGCTTTAGCAGCATCCCACAAATTTGAATATGTCATGTTTTTACTTCCTTTCAGTGAAAAATACATTCTAATTCCCCTTTTGGTTGAATCTTTAATATGGGGATTTTTTTTTTTAAAGTGTGCTATTTAGTTTCAAAATATTTGGAGATTTCTCTGAGACGTTTCTGTTAAATTACGGATTTCCAATTTATTGCCGTGGTCAGAGAATATACTTAGTACAACTTGAAGCATTTAAATTTACTGAGACATATTATGACCCAGAATGTGGTCTATCATGGCATGTTCAGAGACACGTGAAAAGAATGTGTACTCTGCTATGGAAGGGTGGTGGATTCTAGAAATATCACTTAGGTCAAGTGGGTCGATAGTGTTGATCAAATTCTCTATATGTTTTTTAATTTTCTCTCCACTTGCTCTATCAGTTATTGAGAAAGGAATGTAGAAATCTCTATCATTGTGGATTTGTCTATTTCTCCTTGCAGTTCTGTCATTTTTTTGATTCAGGTATTTCGAAGTGTTATTAGAGTCATTAAAATTAGGATCTTTAGGTGCCTTGATGAATTCACAATATGATCTTCTTTCTCTCTTGTAATATTGTTTACTCTAAAGCCTACTTTTTAAATTTTACCTTAGCCACTCCGGCGGTTTTTGCTAGACACTGCGAATTTTACCTCGTGGGACGCTGGATATTTTTGTGCTGCTATAAATATTCTTGAGTTTTGTTCTGTGACTTGGAAACAGTGTGATTCTTTAGGGTTTTCATTAAGATTTCTTAGGTGGGACCAGAGCAGTCCTCAGTCTAGGGCTAAATGATCTCCAGGCCTGAGGCAAGACTCTTCTGTGTTCTCCGTATTCTCGGTCACTGTGTCCTGCAAACTCCAGCCACCGTGGTCCTCTGGAACCTCAGCTCCACCTCCTCAACTCGGGCACCTGCCTGGGCTCTAACTGGGTTCCTCCTCCCCGTCCTATGGCCCGGAAACCCTCTTAAGGCTGGAAGCCAGGGCAATTGTAGGACTTACTTCATCTGTTTCTTGTCCCTCCTTTGTTGCCTGATACCCAGGGTCTTATAAATCACTATTTCATAATTTCGTGATTCTTGGTCATTTCAAGTGGGAGGATAAATCCAATCCCTGTCACTATGTTGCCTGGAAAAAGATTTCTCCACAGCTGGGGATGCGAACCGCTGAGCTACGCCGATCATTTCATTGTTCGGACGAGGAAACTGAGGCCGTGAGACAGGGAACTTGCACAAGGTCAGGTCGGAGGGTCTAGAACCTGCATTGCCCCATCTGTAGGATTCTCACAAGAACCCCCAGGTGATTTCTTATGGAGACAATCACCGGAGAGTGATGAGGAAATAGAAACTGCCCTCACCACACATCTGTGACGACCTGGAGTGAGGGCTTGTGACAGAGTCTGCCTCGCCCTCTGCACCTCACACTTCTCCCTGTCTTCCTCCTTCCTCAGTGCAGCCCAGCCCAGGGCTGGATCACCTCTGCCCCCAGCAGCAGACAGCAAACCCACTGCTCTGCGCCAGCCTCCCAGCCCCATGTCTAGGACTGCAGCCCAATAAACAATGATAGAACATTATAAACCAGAGGGAGAATGAAAGCCTCCGAAGAGGACAGTGCTCCTAGACAGGAATGCTGGAGGGAAAAGCCACAGCAGCTCCTCCAGAGACCCACCCAGTTCCAGGCCCATCATTATGCTCTCTCACAGTTCAAACTTTGAAAAAAATAAAAAAAGATCTAGACCTGCCCCACTGCAATGGTTTAAGACTTGTGCTTCGTAGGCGAGAAGGATCTGGGGAGTGGGAGGGTTTTCATACCCATGTGCACTGGGAGGTGGCTCTCTCAGAGCCTTGTCATGTCCCTAGTCTTTCTCAGAAGCACCATGGGAAATGGCTTGTGAATGAGTGCGGACTCCCCTTGTGTCTGGGGTTCACCAGAATGCTAACCTGTCTCAGCCAGTTCACATTCAGCCTTTAAGAATTCATTAACGCGTTAGGTATGTGTGTCTTACCTGCTTTGAAGGCAGCCGCCTCTCCCTCTAGGTTCTGCCAAAGGTGTAAAAGTTTCTATGTCCCGTCTGTCCTTGGAGGGTCTTGTCATCTTGTGGGTTTCAGTTCCCTTGGGTGCCTTGCAGCCCAAGCTCCCTGGCGAGCTTAAGAAAATCTATGATTTTGTAGATTATTTTTCTCTCATTTTTTTCTCTCGTGTCTTTTCATATTCTAAGTAGAATCAGAAATTCATGAGAAGACCAAATAAGTAAATACAATGTTAGGAAGCTTGAGCAAAGGTTGGAAACAGCATAATGATGTGGCAAAAGTTTTCCTTTAGAAAGGTCACTTTGGCAGTTCAGTCTTCAACTAATATTTGCTGTGCACACATTATGTGCCAGGCACTATTCTAGGCACTAGATAAACTAAAGGCAGGGAGACCAGCTGGGGGCTATTGTAGTAGATGGATAAACAAAGGCCCAGAGAGGGCAAGATCATATACCCAAGTCACACAGTGAGTGAACGCAGAGTTGGGACAGGATTCCAGCAACCTTGACTCCCTGCCTGGGGGCTAACCTGCCACAGGCTGCCCTTCATCCTGAGGTTTGCTGGAAGCCCCTGAATGCAATGTGATTATCACCTTGCTGGGAAATAGAGGCCAAAGGCCACGGCTCTGCGGCTCCAAAAGACAATGAAATATAATTTCAGTCTTGAAATGAGTAAAGACTAAATAAAAAGAGGATCATCGATGCTGGTAAATGCATGGGGAGACAGGCACTCCCGTGCACTGCTGGAAGCCTTTTGGGAAGGCAATTGAGTAATAAAGATACTGAGCCTTAGAAATGTCAGTGCCCTGACATAGTGATTCCAACCTCCAGGAATGGGTCCTTAGGAAGCAAGCAGGGATTTGGGCAAGGATGGTACCGAGAGATGTGTATTGCAGCACGATGATAAAAGTAAGAAAACCGTAATGCGGGTTTTTATCCAGCCATAAAGGATGACAGAGTAAGTGATGGCGCATCTCGATGAGGGACTATTATGAATACATTAACACCTTGCTTTTGAGGAACTTTCAGTGATGTGAGAAAACACTTGGGAAAGAGTGATAAGGAAAGAGAAAGAAAGAAGGGAAGGAAGGAAGGAAGGAAGGAAGCTGAATATACAGTAAGATCTCAATTACATAAACTATATTGTATAGAAATATCTACAATACATGATTATAGTACTAAGAAGGAGGAGGAGGAGGAGGAGGAGGAGGAGGAGGACTTATAGTTGAGCCTTTGCTCTGTGCCAGGTACTGTACTAAAGGCTTTAACCCCCAAATGAACGTAAGTGGGGGGGGGGGAAAGCAGCACAAAGAAGTTAAATGATGTGCCAAATGTCACAAAGCCAAGAGTCTAAGCTGGTATTTGAACTCTGGTCTGGAAGACTCCCACCTCTACTGTGAACCACTGAGGCTGAGGAGAGGGCCAGGCATGGTCTTGGACCACTGCCCCACTGCCCCCCTGGCCCACACCTCTCGAGAATCTGTGGGCTGTGTAGGGGACTGTGGAGTCTCTCGTGTCTGCCCTGATGAACAGTCCCAGAGAAGCCCCTCTGACCACCCCCCCCGGCTAGTCCAGGCCCCTCATCTCTATTTGGCTGCATCTGCCTATCCCCTAACCCCTAGTCCTTGGAGTAAATCAATGTTTTTCTCCAAAGGGCCATGCTGACAGCTGGGAGATGCATGGAGATGGACAGCCTTGTGAATGTCTCAAGGCCCAGGCCCCGCTCATTAGAGCTGCTCTCGCATCCATCACCTTCAGCAAAAGGCAAACATCAAGACAGGAGGATCTGAGAACCATCACTCAAGGGCTCTTCAAATAGGGAAGGAGGGAATGTTCTCTCCCTGATTTGTTGATAAATGTTTTCTTTAATGCATCCATTTCTGGTGCCTCTGCCCTGCCTGGACTGCCTACATCCTCCTTATCTAGCCTGGGGCTCTCGGAAAATCCATGGCCCACCTTGGCCTGTCAGCTCACTCACATGGGGAGAGGAACCTCATGAAGCCCCTGCAGATTTTATCCTCCCCTCCCATGAATATGCAGCCATCACATCCACCCCTTGTTTTGATGGATTTAGATGCTCTGATCTGAAATGTGGTGCAGCAGCCTGAGCAGGGGAGGGAGGCTTCTTGGAAGACGAGAAGAGAATAACAGAATAATTCTTCACCGCCCCCAGCGATTCTTGCCCGCCCTGCCATCCACCTTTACCATCCGCTCCTCCATTCTGTGGGGACTTGGGACAGCATCCATAATGGGAGCGTGCTGGTGTGCTAGCCACGGGGGTCAGGGTACCCAGACCTTTTCCTCAGCATCACCTCAGAGCCAGCCAGGCCCCATTTCTCATAGTCTCTTAGCCTGTACCAGAGGCACAGGTGCAGGCAGACATGTGTGTGAGTGTGTGTGTGTGGGGGGCATGTGTGTGTGTGTGTGTGTGGGCATGTGTGTGTGCGCACATGTGTATTTTCCTTTACAAAACGTTTTTCTATTCATTCTCCACATCCCTGCAAGGTCAGAGGATTTCATTAGCCCCATTTTATAGATGAGAAAACTGAAGTAGAGAGAGACAAGCTGTTTTTGCATCGAGTTACCCAGCTGGCTAAGTAAGTAATGGACATTGGACTCTCACTCAGTGATATACAGTCACTGATTTCCTCTCTGTCCCAGAGGAGATCCTAGAAAAACAGACACTGAGTGCAGCTGGGGATGAGAGATGTTTTTTAGGGATCGACAGGTGTGAAAAGAAGCAGGACTGGAGGGAACGAAGTCAACCCGCGACACAGGTCTGCCGATACCTCTGCCATCCCGGTCTGGCACGGAGGAGTGAGGAGAGGATCAGAGGCTGTGCCTCTCCACGTCTGTCATGGTCCGCCCTTTGTGCCGCTTGGATCCATTTCTCCGTTTGGGACACACTTAGGGAGGGTCTTCTCAAACGTTCTGCTGGCCGCCTCTCAGTGGGCGAACTTCGAAGGAGGAGGTCAGAGGGACGAATGCAGCCTTCACCACTGGATTGGGACTCCGAGCTGTCATGGATGCTCATCATCTCCTTCCTCCTCCTTTGTCCATTCTAGATTTCTTGTACCCTCACTCTGGTGGTTTCTGTGATAATGTGACCCAGGTTCTCCTCCCGAAGGGGCCTGATCTTCCGGTCACCATTCTCTGCTCAGGCAAGGATGCCCATTTACAGCCATAGTTTGTCAAGAGAGCATTGAAAGGTGCCTGGCTGAATCATCTAGGTTTCACACATGCTCCGCCCTGCCCCCACTGCACTGCAGCAGCCCTACCCTGTCTAATCAGACTAACTGATCTGAGTCAGTCATCCTTCTCCAGGCGGCGACCCTCCCCACCCCCACCCATTCCTGGCCTCTAGTCCCTGGATATGAGGATTGCAAGGCCCTAGGAAGCCATCATAGCAAACAAACCAGAAACTCTTTCTGTGATCATTGGCACAGGTGGGTCCTCTGGAGAGAAAGACATCTAATCCTACAGAGCCCGGCCTTGAGGGGTGGGGATCACCAGTCCCCTGGTGGTTTGTTGGGAGTAGTGGTAAGTGGCACCACCTGGGCTTCCATCTGTCGTTTCTTAAACCCTCGTATTCTTCTTATTGGGGAGGCAGCCTCTCTCAAGGGCTTTGATTCCTGATTCAGCGCACATCCCGCCTCCTGCGGGACGGACCCCTGTCCTCACAGAACATTCCCTTCCGAACGGCACTTTAGCTGAGCCTGCAGGAGAGCATTCCAACACTCTGGAAGGCTGACAGCTTCTGGGTGGGCCGTCTGTGATGCAAACGGGCCCCTTACTCACACGCCTGCTCCTGCACCTCTTGCACAGTAGAGCGGGTCCCCTGGTCTGACACACTCTCGTGAGAGTCCCCAGGCCAGTGGCTCAGAGACTCTCCCTAAACTCTCAGATGGTGGTTTTGGCTGAGACCTCACAAGCAGGACAGGCAACCTCCACCAGGAACATAGGTCTGCTCCTGTGAGAACAAGCCACTGGTCTTGCCACATGTGAGGGGGCCCCAGTGTGGTCGACTTGCCAGCTGGCCCCTCGGTGAAATGGTGCCAATTTCGGGAGCTCAGCAGTGACCCGTGGTGCTTACAGGTTGGTTTTTTAGCAGCAGCAGCAGCAGCTAAATCAGTGGTAAGTGGAGTCCACGCCGTTGCTCCCCTGCCCGGCCTCCATCTCCAATTTGCCCACACCAGGGCGGCCAGTGCTTGGTGTTACCTGTTGAGTCGCTTCATTTACTTTGCTCTTTTAGTGTCTTTTCCTTGTGGGATGGTCACCGCTGAGCGTGAACCCCTGATACAAGGACTTGAGCAGTTATCGCGTGTTCCAAGTGCTGCGTTTTATACCTATTCATGCGTTTAATATGAGATAGGAACTCTCACCCGCCCCATTTTACAGCTGGGAAAACTGAGGCACAGAGAGTGTCAAACAAGGTATGCAAGGCTACTCAGCTAGGGAGTAAAAGAGCCAGGGTTCGAATGCAGGCATCTGGCTCCACGGCCAGGGCTCCGATTCAGCGGGGCACATGGCTTCTCTGATGATGATGCTCAGTAAATGAAAACAGATGCAGAGTCAGGGAAGGTCTCAGTCATCTGAGAGATGTCATCGGTATAGCCTCCCTTGTGTGGGCTCAGCCAGGCCCCAGTTACCCAGGGATAAGGATGCCTGTGATCCAGCGTTATGGGCAGAACCATTGCACTTGGGGTACAGTGTCACCTTGTGAGACACATTCGTTGAACATCTACTATACACCAGTTCCTGTGCTGGGGAGTCACGAATGAACAAAAACAGACTCTTCCTTATCCTTCAAGATTCATAGTGGCAGAGGATAGGGAAGGGTCAGGTTTAAAATGACACCCCTGGTGGGTTTCATAAGGCAAAATAAATAGAACCCATAAAGGCCTGTAATGGGAGCTCTGAACCAGGTGGGGGAGTCAGGGAGGGCTTCCCAGAGGAGGTGATGCTAGGAGCACCATCAAAAGCCTGCAAATGCACTCATGTTGCTCAGAACCACATTGTGGAAGGGAATGGAATGACAACTGGGTGTCTGGACGAAACGATGGTTAAGATCCCTAGAATTCTAAAACCCTGTGATTCTGACTCAACATTTTATAATTTTAAGATTCTATTCATTGACGATTCTAAGACAGGAATTTCAGATTCTAGGAGTCAAGGACTGTTGGGTTCTAAGGTGCTGAGATTCTCAGATTTGAGTCTTTGCTGTGGAAAAATGCCAGTCAGAACATTCCATGGGCCGGAAGCTGGCTTTCTCCCTTCCTGGGCCCCCAGCCAGGCCCGGAACCCAGATACATATGCAGCTCTTTGTGGCTTAGAGAATGTAAATTTATTCTGCGGTTCCATCATAAGGCACTCACCTTATCTGCATGTTTCAGTCATCAGAATAAATATTAGGAGACAAGCCTGTGGAGATTTTCTGTGTGTACATGAGTTAAATCCTCCAGCCAGCGGTTAATCCAGGCAGGGATTTCTACAGAAACGCTTTTCTTATATTAATTACAAGGAAGGGTTGGTAAGCTGGCCTCTATTACTATTTGAGGAGAGCTCCTGTGTCCTGTAGAAGGGACTGAGAGGGGCCTTTGTATGCAGGGGCCTGGGCTGAGGCAGGAGGGGGCAAGAGGAAGAATGATCCCCAGCGGGTCTGGGCCATGTGTGTGTATGGATGGCCCTTCTCTGGGAGCATCTAGGAGTCTCTTTGTGAACCCATGGGTCTAGGATCCCAGGGGCTGGTGCTCTAGGAAACTTCCAGAGGAATAGGAAGGAAGGGCAGCCCCCACCCCAGGTCATAAACTGTGCTGGGCCCTGAGTGGGCTCCAAAGTCAGACAGAAAAGCTAATCTCAGCAATCTGCTCACCTGCTCAGCCATGTGACCTCAAAGAAGCCACTTCACCTCCTGGGATTCAGTTTCTTCAAAGTGACTGATGGTTCTACCACCTCATCCACCTGGTGGTTCTGAGGATTAGAGGGAACCACAGATGCCAGGCACCTGATTAGCGTCAATCCCAGTAAATGCTCCCATAATGCCTGCAGGGGGCAGGCACCCCTGGAAGCACTTCACACAGGTTTGCTCTTCACCCAGCCCAGGGAGCAGGCACTGTCATTATCCCCACTTCACAGGTGAGGAAACTGAGACAAAAGGAGGTTGAGTAATTTGCTCAACATCAAATGGGTAGAAAAATGGTAGAGGCAGGATTTGTAATCGGGCAGTTGGATCCCAAATCCATGAACTTAAACGTTACGTTTAAATTTTTCCAACAACTCTCCTAGCTGGATGCCCAGGAATGGGTCACGTTTCAGCACTAGTACCCCAGGATCTGACCCGCCTCTGTTGTGATGGATGCTTGGGTTATAGCCAGGCAGCAGCAAAATGCGATTGATGTTTCCAGGCCTTTGCTCATGCTGTGCCCTCTCCCCGGACACCTTTCCCCGTCCCTGCCTTGTCCAGCAACATTCACTGAGTTTGGCCCCTGTCTTAGGCTCACATTCCAGGAGGGAACACAAACCCTGTGATATTGGTATTGTTATCCCCATCTTAATGGAACAAAAACTCCCATTTATTACTTAGTGGGGAATGCAAAATGGTACAGCCACTTTTGGAAGACAGTTTGGCAATTTCTTACAAAACTAAACATACTCTTTCCATATGATCCAGCAGTTGTGCTCCTTAGTGCTCACCTAAAGGAGGTGAAAATGTGTGTCCACACAAAACCCTTCACACGGATATCTGTTCATAATTGCCAACATTTAGAAACAACCAAGATATCCTTCAGTAGGTGAATGGATAAATAAACAGTGATACATCCAAGCAATGAAATATTATTAAGCAGTAAAAAGAAATGAGCTATCAAGCCATAAAAAGACATGGAAGAAATTTAAATGCATAATATTAAGTGAAAGAAACTAATCTGAAAATGCTACATACAATATGCTTCAACTATATGACATTCTGGAAAAGGCAAGACTATGGAGACAATAAATGGATGAGTGTTTGCTGGGTTGAGGAGGAGGCAGATGAATTGGCTGAACACAGAGGATTTCTAGGGCAGTTAAAACACTTGGTATGATCTTATAATATGAATATATGTCATTATACATTTGTCTAAACCCATAGAATGTACAATGCCAAGAGTGAACCCTAAGGTAAAAACTATGGACTTTGAATGATTACGATGTATTAATGTAGGTTTGTTCTTTGCAAAAAATATACCATTCTGGTGAGTAATATGTTGATAATTGGGGAGGCTGTGCATGCGTGAGAGCAGGGAGCGTATGGGAAATCTCTGTACCTTCCTCTCAATTTTTATTGTAAACCTAAAACAGGTTTAAAAATTCATCTTTAAAAAAAAACAAGCACTAAATGTAGAACCATATTAATACAATAACATGGCAGGCATCTCTTAAATTCTTTTTACCTCTTCACTTTTAGAATTATGAACAACTGCCCAGTTCTTATTGATTAACAAACCTTTACTAACTGACGGCCAAATGAAATTAATTGGCCACGGTGAAGAGTGAGTTTGACCTAGGCCCACAGTGTGACCAAGGGGGAGATGGGAATGGGGAAAGTCTGTAAAGGAAATACCAGCACATGAACACAGGATCATCGTCCCTCAGTGGTTTTCATGGGGCCTCCATCCAGGCTGGGGTTCAGGCCACCATGCTTGCTCACCAGCACCATGGCCAACTCCAATCCCATCTCCCAGCTCCAGCTGATAAGTGGGAAGCGCCTAGACCAGCACCTGGCGAGAAAAGATGCTTGAGCATTGACTGTTCTCACGTCAGGCCATGACTATAGCAGGGTCCTTACACTGGGAGGGCCACAGTCAGGAAGAGAGCCAGTCACAGAGACAAAAAACAGAGGGATGTCAGGTCAGCACTAAGCACCTCCTCATCCCGCCCCCATTCACGCCCCGGAGCTGGTCAGGGCAGGATGCCCGCACCCTACCCCTGACCCCCAGCCCTGCTCATACAGATGGGGAAACTGAGACTCTGAGGGTGATGCAGCCAGAGGGCTGGAAGCATGAGGTCTGGGGTCCAACAGACCTGGGTGGGTACCACTTGTTTTTGTGGGACCTGGGAGAGTGACTCAATCTCTCTGCACCTATTTCCTTGTCTGTAAAATAGAGATGTTCTTGGTACTTACCTCATGCCATTGTGGTGCTGGATTAAACTATATAAATGTATATGAACGACTTGGTGCATAGTGTGTGGCTCAAGAAAGTTAGTTAAAAGAATGATAACAATAATAAGTACTAATGTTATTTTGGTGAAGTGACTTGGCCTCCCTTTGGGTCTGTTTGCAGGGTAAATCTGATGCCAGGTAACTGTATTGTTTTTTGTCCCCTGCCATGACTGTCAGGGACCTCAGACCGTGTCTCTATGATCTCAAGACCATTTCAGTTCATTTCTAAGTAAAAGGATTGGTTTTACCAAATATGTACATGGTCACAAGTTTGTGAGTCTTCATTTATTAGAAGTCGTTTCTTTCTGCCCCCTCATACTCAGATTCCTTGCTGAAGGCTTCCCACACTCAAGTATGGGGGCTATGTTGTTTAAAGAAATTATGATGTGGCCTTTTTTTTTAACTATTAATAAATGATTGATTTATCTTATTATGGAGTCAACACTTACAACATGTAAAAACATTTGTTTGTCAAACCTCACAATTAATAATGCTATTTTCTACCATTTGCGTATTTGCACTGACCATGCTCAGAATGGCTCTTGTGAGAGGTACGTAGTGGAGAGCAGAGAAGACAGGTTCCTGTTCTGGGTTGTTATATCTTCATGGGGCTGGGGGATGGGCAATGGGGATAGAATAAAAATGGCGGGTCATGTGCAAAGGCCCAGAGGTAAGAAGGGGCATGACACAGAAGAGGAGCTGAAGGAATGGAAAAGAGACCTGGGTGGCTACAGAGGGGGGTGACTGGCAGGGACACATCAGGGCCACATCTGATGTGGCCTGGAAGCCCCCACTGGGGTCCTGTTCTTTATTCCACATAGCGGGCAGCCCAAAGACTAGTATACCTTGGTCTCAGAGTTAGGGGCGATTCTTGTGGAAAACAAGGGGAGGCAGCCCAGAGCTCTCGACATTGACATGGCTGCTCAACTTGCCACTAAAACCAGACCCCAAAGCCCATGTCATCTCCCACCCAGACAGGGGCTCCAGACACAAGGGTGAGAGTCACTCTCCTAAGGCGACTAGCACCTACTCAATGTCAGATATGAGTGAGAAACCCTCTTAATGAAATTTAAAAAAAAAAAAAGACAAATTGACAAGCCAAGATGGGGGGGAAACGTGGTGGCCCTGCCAGTGTTGGAATGTCCCTCAGCGGTTTCACTATCTTGTCTGGATAGAGCGGGGGTCCAACTTCGCTGTGCCTCTGCAGGATGATTTATGACCCTAAGGGCAGAGGAATAGAGCAGACACATACCTGCACCTCCTAACACTGTGCACACACTCTCAGGAAAACCCAGCCAGTTCATGAAGTTCATTGCTAAATTACACCGATTTTAAATGCATCGCCCAAACTGAGGTCATTTCTTTGAGAGATGTTAATAGTTGACAACTTTATATCAACAGATTACATTGACCTTTTTTTAATTTTATTGAGGGACTGTGACAATCTCACCCCAGGCAGCGGGGACATCAGGTTAAAGCCTGTCCCTCAGCCTCAATCAGGCTTGGGGAGACCCTCATTTACTGGTCCCTCCAGAGCCAAAGGGGTCCCCGAGCAAGAACTCTACTCCATAAACTTAATTTTATCACCCTCCACCCAAGTTCAAGCCTCCTGTGCAGCCCACCCCTCCCTTATCTATTCCAGGCTTAGAATTCTGGACCAACCAGTCCCGGGCTGGGGATTCATCTGGCAGCTAAGGCAGAAATGAGAGAGCATCTATCTGTTGTGGGTCAGGAGAGTGAGTCCTGGTCCCTGTTCTGTCACTGAACCTCTGCATGACCTTGAACAGGCTATATCCCCACTCTGGGCCTTAGTTTCCCAACTGAGGGTGTTTAACAAGATGATCCACCTAGTTCCTCTTCACTCTAGTGGTCCAAGAATTTGATTCTGTGTGGGAAAGTCTTGTTTAGGTCTCTGGAAACAAATGGCAGTGTCTATTGATGAAAGTCTCTAATTGGAAGGTGAGAAAGGAGAAAACAATGTTCGCCTAATTGTGAACCATAATCAGAAACAAAAAGACCACCACACACTGGCCACCACTGACCTGACAGAGGAATATTTTTGTTCTCACAGTGACTAAACTCCACTAAACCAAGATGGTGTGCCAAAGTGATAAGAACTCAGTCCCAACTCTAATATGTGGGGTTCATTATTG
Organism: Eonycteris spelaea; assembly: GCA_003508835.1. Lineage (NCBI taxonomy): Eukaryota > Metazoa > Chordata > Mammalia > Chiroptera > Pteropodidae > Eonycteris > Eonycteris spelaea. The sequence continues at coordinate 12,331,721 of PUFA01000006.1, forward strand.
ACTGAGCCAATGAATAGGAATAAAGCCCCTACTTGATGTAAGAACCTGGAGGAAGGTGGGTCAGGGAGGAGGGAGGCCTGGCTGCTGATGACAGGACAAGCGTGGAAGGAATTGGAGTGAGCATATAAATAACAATAGTAGTAACAGCTAATAGGCATCACGTGCCAGCCTCCTTTTCCGGGGTCTTGTGAAGCAGCTAGCCCAGGGCTCAGCACACAATAGGTGTCCATGCTAGGGAGACTGATTAATCCAGTAACCACCGACGAGGCCTATTTTTGATGATGCTGAAAGGGTACCTTCTCGCATATCTGCCATGTGCAGCCCAGCTCTTAGGGAACTTCTCAGAGTGATGAGATTAGAGGAGAAAGTGGGCAAGCCTCCCCACGTCCCCAGTCACAGCAGCATTCACAAACGCCTGCCCGTGCACGGGCGAGGCTGCCCCTTCACACTGCCAAGGTCAGACTGTGTCTTCACATCTTGAACATGGCCATTACACGAGCATCTCTGAGAGGCTGAGAAGAAATCCCGCCTGTGCCTTGCTGCCCATTCAGGCACCTCTCAGGCCCCAGCTCTGATAACTGCTCTGCTGCCATCAAGGTCCAGCTGTTTTCACGGGGACTTTAAATAACTCCCTCTGCAGAGGCATGTGCAGCCGCAAACAGACATGGAGAGAAGTTCAAGGCCTGGAGGCTGTTGGAAAATGACCACACAGTGCCCTCCCTGTTTTTCTGTCCTCCAGCATGTCAGCTTCTAATGACTCAGCAGGTAACACCACAGCGCAATGGGTCATGGGCAGGACTCTAGGCACCAAGAGAAAGAGCAGGCACCTTCCCGTGTTTGAGGGGGTTCATAGTCAGATGGGGGAGACAGACACACCAGCAACACACATCATCCCACCTGCGAAGAACCGGACCAGAGGTCACAACAGCGGCTGGCATTGCATGAGCACCTCCCATATACAACTCTGCTCACTTAGTGCCTACTCTGTGCCGGGCCCAAAGCCAGGTGATTCACAGGGCCTGTCACTAACTCTCACAACCGCAGTCCCTGCTAGAAGGTCAGTTAATCATTCCATTTTAGAGACGAGGACTCTTAGGCTCAGAGAAATTGAGGAGCTCTCTCAGGTCACACAGCCAGAGAGTAGAGTTGAGCGAGTGTGTGGACAGCCAGCATCATTGCAGCTGGGGTGGACCCAAAGCAGGTCTGGTCAGCGGATCTGAGGGTCAGCGCCTGGAGGGGGTGCTAGATTGCAGGTGCATTGGCGCTAAGGGTGAGCATGGGACTCAGGGTTAACCAATCAGTAATTTCTTCCCCTCAAGTTAGTCCTATCAGAATGGGCTCAAGTTAGTCCTATCAGAATTAGATCATGGGTTTTTTTTCTTTTCTTTTCTTTTTTCCTGAAAAATTTGAGAGTACCTCCATTGATCAGTATGAACCAGCATTGCTGGTAGTATCTTGAGAACTGCCTGCCTGAGATACTGAGAGACAGACAGACAGACACAGACACAGAGAGAGGCAGAGGCAGAGAGACAGAGAGACCACACACGTGCCCTGACCGCACTGACTCTGAGCCCCAAGAAGGTGGACAGCACCTCCTGCCTTGCTCCCGATATACTCCCAGCACTGGAATGCTGCCCAGAGCAGAGCGGTTGCAGTTGCGGAGCCCCTTGAGTCAAGACAGGACTGGAGCCGGCAACACCCACCTCACCCCACTGCCCTGAGCATATACGTTGTCTTGTCTACTTAACCCAATTTGCGTTGAATTCAATCATAGCTCAATGAGCCCTAAGCCTGCACTATAGCTCCCCATCCCCACACATCTGGAGGAACACAGTGCCCAGCACGTAGTAAGTGCCAAGTAATATTTACGTAGTCAACAAAGAAGTGAATAAACTTGGCCATTTCTCCTTCCTTTGCCCCTCACTCTCTCCACTTCCCTGAGAGTTACACCCATCCTTTCAAGCTGCAGAGGGCCGAGCTGGACCATCAATCACGGGTATATAAAGGAAGCCTGATGAACAACGAGCTGCCTTCCCCCACAGCAGCAGCAGTGTCTGCTCACTGGAGGATGAGCCCTTGGAGGATGCTGGGCTCAAAGAAGTGGTCAGTGTTCCTGTGTAGGAGCAGTAACCCCAGGACAGGACATATTAGCAAATGGGCTCAGAATGGCCATACTGGGACCAGGACCTGCTCTCCCTGGCCATTGGATGCTGGAATGGAAGGATAATAAAAGTAACTCTGAACACATTCACATGGACAAGTCCACCTGGAGTAATGAGCCAGTTGAAGGAGGCTGAAATCCTGCCATGTGACCTTGGGCAAACTACATTCTTTCCCCAGGTCTGAGGTTTTTCCTCTGCAAAATGGCCCAGCTAACAGGGCTGTTGTGAGAAGTAAACAGGGTAAGGATGCGGCTCAATGACTGCTACATAGCAAGGGCACAGTGAATAGCCATGCATTATTAGCCCAACTTTGCTCTGTCCCCGCATCTGGGCTTCCAGGAGAAGGTTGACAGAAAGCTGCCTAGAGTTTCAGGAGGAGCAGAGACCCAGGGTCCCCACGTTCTACCAGACACTGGCTACCTGAACATGTGTCACTCATGTGGGCCCCAGGATGCCCAGAAAGGCTGGACACTCTGCAGAACACACCGAGGTGGGGCTGGGTCCACAGTGTCAGGATGCTGTCCCTGACATTCCTGGTGGACACTGTGCTCTAACCATAAGGTATGTGCTTTAACGATACCTTGATTTCCATCACCATAGAATGCATGCATGAATGGATGCATGAATGAATGAATGAATGAATGAATGAATTTAAATACCTCATTTTACATGGAGAAGATGGAGTCCCAGAGAAATCAAGTGAGTTGCTCAAGATCACACAGCTCAGGAAGGCAGAGCAGGTCCCAACCCTAACCTTCTGTCGCTGAGGCCCGTGCTTCGTTCCCCACTCCCAACACCCTGCCGGGCAGAGCGCGGGAAAGGAGTGAGTAAGAAGAGGAAGAGGCCAGTGTGAGCTGGAGGCCTAGGGAGGAGGACAAATCGGAAAACATGCAGGGAATAGAAGCCCGCAGTTTGCTGCTCCCTGATCTTCAGGCTTCTGGCTCTGGAATTCTCCACGAGCAAGTTCAAGGTCTTCCATGAGCGAGAGTGCCCCAGGAATCTCTCTACCTCAGAGCAGGTAGAGCTGCTCCCTGGTGGGTTAGAGGCAGCTCCCAAGGAGGGAGTGGTGGGCAGGGCAGAGCAGGGGCACCTGAGAATGTTCTATCCTCTTGGTTTCTGTCCCGGATGCTCCTGATTGGGAGTGAGGATGGCTGTGTCCTTGCCCATCTCTTGTAAGGGGACAATGGTCTCACAAGCACTCTGATGGGGTCATTAGACCACATTGCATCAACCAGTTGGCCCCACCAGACACAATCCTGCTAACTGTCTCATCAGCCCGAGAACTGCATAGCCCTCCAGCCCTGGGATTGCCCTGCAAATTCCCCGTGCAAGCAGCAAGCAGCCTGCAAAGGTAAGAATCCCCCATTATGTCCACACCAGGAAATTAGCTCGTTTTCCTTCTGTTCTCTTCTGAAGCCACCTTGATAGCCCATTTCCCCATCATGAGCCTGCAGAAGCAAAGCAACACCACGCGGCATGAAAACACACATCGGCTCAGCTGCTCTGTGGGGCCTTCTCCCTGTGCTGGGGAGCTGGGGCAGCCGGGGCTATATAGGGAGCCAGACACCCGACTGCGTGGGAGATGTGTCCATTCTCTGCATTGGCTGCTTTCCAGAAGGGCTTGGAAGCTGAGTCAGTGATTCAGCCTCTAAATCTCAAGTCCCATTTACCTCCTGCGGGGCCTTTCTTTGACAAACAGTTACTGATGCAACTTAGCTGAGGACTCTAAGGGGACACCTGGCTACAGGGAGACAGAGTCTTGCTTTCTGGCTCTGCCTGTCTTGGAGGGATAAGTATGCTAATAGAGGGAAGCCCTACAGTGTGACAGCAATCTTTGCATTATCAATGCAGATTCCCTTTCTGCCCCTGCCCCAAGGTCCCCATGAGAGAGCTAGACTCTGGAGGGCAGGCACCATCTGGTCTTCATCTTCTGGGCCCTCCCCTCCTCGCAGGAGGTCTGGGATGCTTCCCTGGACCGGAACCTTGTGGAACTCACAGCAGAAGCTGAGGAACACTGGATGGCAGGAAGAAGGAGGTGGAGAAACTAAAGGGTCCTGCTTCAGAGGCACCAACAGAACTGGAGGCAGAGAAGACACTTGGGCCTTAGTAGGTTGTGGGAGTGAGGAAATCAGAAAAGATTCAATGTTAAACGTGGTCACACGGTGACCTGTGACATTTTGCTTAATCAGAAAGAAATTGTTCTGTGCCTCGGGTAGACTGGGAGGTTTCTGGAGCAGAACATTCTTTACATTTCTCACTTTTCGTTTGTGCTGAGCTGGACACATCCCAGGTTCCAGGAGCGAGAGAGAAACCCCAGCGCCCGGGCCTGGGAGAGAGCAGAGGCTCCGCCCTGGGGTGTGAGCACCACCCTCTCCTCCAGCCTTGTGAATGCCACGCGTTCCAGTCTAGTGAAGAATCTTCCTGTGTCTCAGGCCTAGGGGGACCAGGGTGCTGGACACAAGGCCAAGGACGCAGGGCCGAGGACAGAGGGCCTGTGCGCCGTCAGAGCTCGGGAAACCTATGTAGGTTGAAGGACAACTGCAGAGGTTTCTGGACATCACTGACTCACCTCCTCCCCCTCGCTCCTCACCCCTGCCTGAGGATTAGAGTTGCTCCACCAAGCGCACTGTTGAAGGACTCAGAGCCAGCCCCGGAGGCCCACATCAAATTCTGGCCCACCCTCTTCCTATGACCGCAGATGGCATTTCTAGGTCCCCAGGCACCTTCTGCTGCCATTGGAGTCATATTCCTATGGGACTGAGGGGGTGTTCCTGGCCATGTCACAGGACCTAAGGGCTAAGCCCACCCAGGCCTCCAAGCTTTCTTCCTCCAAGCCCTGACCCATCTCTGCTCCCTGAGGGCAGATGGATCCCAGCAAGCCCCTTCAGGACTGGGTAATTTGACGTCACACTTTTCATACCCCATTACACCTTTCTGGGGCTGCAGTCCATCCTGACCTCCAGGGCTGTTGTGAGGGGGCAGTGGAGTCATTTGCATAAGGCTGGGGCCCCTGGCCAGCATGGTGGGGATGCACCTGCTGTTCTCCCTGGGGAAGTTCTTCCCACCCTGCAGCTCCCTCCTCCTCAAGCACATCCCAACCCCTCCCCAAGATCCCCCCCCCACCCACAACCTCCCCAAATCTGGCGTTTGTTGCTCATTATCATTTTTTCATTTGCAGCACTTTTCATATCATGTAAATTTTTGTGATTGTTGTTCATTTACTCATTTATTTGGCTGTTTCTCCAACTGTGCCCAAGCACTCCCTGAGGACGGGGTCCTATGGGGTCTCACTCATGTCTGCGTCGTGCTCGGCACAGAGCCTGGCACCCAGAGGATCTTGAGATGCACCTGCTGGACGAAGGGCTGGATGAGGAGAGGGATTGGGTTGTATCACTCAGGACGGGTGAGGTGCTATAACAAATAGCCCCACATCTCAGTGGCTTCACCCAAGGGGAGCCAATTTCCCTCTCACATGTTGCCGGTCCAGGGATCTCCCCCAGTGAGGTACCTTTTCTGAGCAGTGATACAGGAATCCAGCAACCTCCGTCTGTGATGATGTCATCTACACACATGGCCTTCAGAGTCACCAGGGAAGGGGACTGAGTGAGGGTAAGGTCACCAGGTCATCGACCAGCTCAGCCCAGAGGGGCCCATATCATTTCCAATCACATTCCATTAGCCAGAAGTGCCACCTGCCCCCACCTGGATGCCCAGGGAGCTGAAAAATGTTGGCCCAGGCTGGGCGGGCAATCCCAGCACCAACTCTGCTCTGCGGAAGTGTGAACGGCGGCTGTCAGCCATCTCTGTCCCTCTTCTCTGGAACCCCTAGGCCCAAGTCCTACCTCTGCCTCTGGCTGACATGATGCCTGGGTCAGGATGGGGGGAGAAGGAGACCACAACCCAGGAAAGGGCTCCCAGTGCTGCTCCCCACACTTGGCTGAGGAGGGAGAAGTTCTGGGCTGTTTCGAGCTGATGGTATTCGGAACTTTCTGTGTCTGCCAAGTTGCTAATTCCGGTGCCATCTGCCTGTGTTTCCAGCCCCGAAGCCCCGGGATAAACAGTTTTCTTCTGCAGTTCTTAAAGAAAGTTTGGCAGGGGGCGGAGAGAGAGATTGGAGGGAGGCCTCAGAACATCTTGTCCTCTGAGGAGGAGGCACTGCCCTGCAGAGGGATGTTGGAAGGATTGGAGTTCAGTTTGCATGGAGCTCTGAGCCTCATAAGAACCACCTAAGGTTGCTGTGTTTGCCCCATGCTACAGATGAGAGACCTGAGGTCCAAACGAATCAAATATACTGAAGGTCAAAAGTCTGTTAGAGCTGCACAGAGCTGGGGGCTGCTCATTTTCCATCGTGCCTCTTCATGTGTCCGTCCCTCTTGCTGGGAGCACCCTGCCCCTCACTCCAGGATCAGGAAAAAACCTCAAAATGAAAAAGAAGGTTCAGAGCTGTAGCAGGTTTTGCTGGCCGAGTCACACAGCGAGGGGTGGCTGGGACAGTGTTAGAAGGCACGGCTTTTGCGGGGCGGGACCGGGAATGAATCCCCAGCTTCACCCAGACCCGGCTCTGCAACTCTATGGGACCCAAACTCTCTCTGTGAAACAGCAATGAAACCTCTCGCTTCTCCACAACCGTGGACTGACTAAGTGGCAGGTGGCCACAGACATTTGTTCCCCTTCCACTCAGGGGTTTTAACCATCATCTCCAAGAACACTGAGCCTGTGCTCTCGATCCCACCACACACCGTTTCCCAGAAAATCTCTTTACTTCCCCCAAGGCTGGAGTAAATGCCACTGTGATGCAGGTCAAAATTAGTAAGCGGGAGAGATCAGGTGTGTAATCTGCATTCCAGGTCTCGGCTGCCTTGTTTCTGAAGTAAAATTGGCTTGGGACAGAATGCTAGCTCTATCACCTACCCACCATGTGACATTACACTAGTCATCTGACTCTGCATAAGTGTCCTTGTTCATAAAATGGGGATAATAATGGAAACTCCCTCCTATTTTATTTAAAAACAAAAAGCAAAACCCAGAAAGTATAAAAGTTCTTAGTACTAGGTCAGAGACGAAATATTAACGCTAGCTAGAAGTCATTTTTAACGGACTTGTTGAGGTACACTTGGCATATGATAAACGGCGTGTTTAAGTGTACGATTTGCTAGGTTTTGACATGTGTGTACATCTGTGAAACCATCGCCACGATCAAAATGGTGAACACATTCATCACCCCAAACGCTTCCGTGTGTCCCTTTGTAACGCTGACCTGCCGCCCACGCCCACTCCACTCGTCCTGTGGCAACCCCCCATCTGCTTTTCATCACTGTAGATGGGTTGGCCTTTTCTGGAATTCGAGATAAATGGAACCCTACCTTAAGTCATCTTTTTCGTCTGGTTTCTCTTACTCAGCATAATTATTTTGAGATGTCTCCATCTTGTCGCATGTCTCAATAGTTCGTTATTTATGGGCCGTTTTCCCTTGCACGGATAGAGTGTGTTTATCTATCGATGATACTGTTGATTAACATTTAGGTTGTCTTCAATTTGAAACCATTACGAACAAAACTATTTTGGTAAATAGTCTCTGTGCCTTGGAAAAGATCGTGTATTCTGCTATTGCCTGGTAGAATGTTCTATAAATGCCATTTAGGTTAAGTTTGTTGAAGGCGTCGTTCAAGTCTGTATCCTTACTAATTTCTGGCAATTTGTTCTCTCAGTTATTGAGAGAGAGGTATTATAATCTCTATGCAATTGTGACTTGTTTATTTCTCGTTGAAAAAAACGTATGAATGTTTCATATGTTTTCCTTCATTTATTTTGAACCTGTTATTAGGTTTATAAACATTAATGATTGATATGTCTTCTTCATGAATTGACAGCTTTATTATTATGAAATGACCCTCTTAATTTCTGACAATATTTTTGCACTGATGTCTCCTTCATCTGCTATTGACAGCTCCACTCCAGCTTTCTTTTGATAGTGTTCCATGATATAAATTTTTCCATCCTTTACTTACAACCAGCCTTTGTATTTAGAATGGGTTTCTTGTAGGCAGCTGGGTCTTGCTTTTGTATTCAATATGAAAATCTCTGCCCTTTAATTGGATGTATTTAATGTGATGACTTATATAGTTGGTTTTAAATTTAAAATCTTGCTATTTATTTTCTATTTCTTTCTATTTCTTCCATCTGTTCTTTGTTCCCTTTCCTCCTTTATCTGCCTCCTTTCCTTTTGGAAACTTTAATCAAGTAATTTTTATGATTCCACATCTTCCGTGACTCTACTTAGCATTTCCAGTCTTTCGCCTATATTTCTGAACATATGAAATAATGTCATAATAATTGGTTTTATGGTTCTTATCTACTAATTATATCATTTGTGTCAGTTCTAAGTCTGTTTCGATTGATTTTCATACTCACTATAAGTCATATTTTCCTGCTTCTTTGTTGGCTTGGAAATTTTTATTGAATGCTAGTCATTGTGTATTTTGTCTTTTGGGGTACTTGGTATTTCTGTATTCTTATAAATACTCATACACTTATTTCTGGAACACAATTAAGTAACATGGACACATGTGTTTCAAGTCTTGCTTTTAAGCTTTGTTAAAGATGAACAGAGCAGCATTTAGGCTAAGGCTGGTTTTCTGAATACTCCAGCCAGCGGTCCCCAACCTTTTTGGCACCAGGGACCGGTGCTCCTATGAGAATCTAACGCCTGATGATCTGAGGGGAGCTGAGGCGGTGATGCCAGCGCTGGGAGTGGCCGTAAATACAGTCGAAGCTTCCCTTGCTCGCCACTGCTCACCTCCTGCTGTGCGGCCAGTTCCTAACAGGCCACGGGCCGGTACCGGTCCATGGCCCGGTGGTTGAGGACCCCTGCTCCAGCCAATGCCCCATAACCGATCTGGTTTTCCACTCCGGTGAAGGAGGAACTGCTTGAGTTTCAGGATTGTTCCTTCAAATCCTTTCGGCCGTGTTTCCCGGCCTCAGAGAGTTTCCTCACACTCAAGCTTGGAGCGGACCCTCGGACCCTCTGCACACCTCTGCCGTCGTCTCTTTGCGATTCTCTCATCTTGAGTATTTTGTTCCGCACACCCGAGCCGCCTCGTGTCCTCCATATTCCAGCTCAGTCTCTTCAACTCAGGAAGATAATCCAGTTCTGCCTGGGTTCCTCTTCTCTGATTCCTGGTCTCTCCAAGCACATAAGCAGTACGCTTGGGAAATTTTGAGGCTATTTCCCATCTCTCTGGGATCACTAGCCTTTGTTGCTTGGCAGCTAATGTCTTGGAAACTGTTGTTTCGTACATTTTGTCGGTGTTTAGTTGTTTCAGGCAAGCAAGTGAGTGTGGCCCCTGCTGTTCCCTCTTGGCTGGAAGCAGAATTCTCGCTAACATTTACTGGACACTCATATGTGTCCTGTTCATAGCACTCTACTCACATTAACTCATTTTATCCTCACAGCAACCTGTGATACCGGGCCCGTAACTGTCCCCGTTTGCAGATGAGGAAACTGAGGGCAGGAGATGGAATTACTTCCCCAAGGCCATACAGCGGCTAAATGGTACATCCAAGAGTCCTACCTGGCCAGGCTGCCCGTGGCCTGTCCTCTCCACCCCACCCAGCACTTCCTGACACGGGCGCCCCAGTGGGTTCCACTTATCCAGGGGGCAGATGGCTGATCGTTCTCACACAGGATGCAGCATTCTTTCTGGGAAAATGCTGTGCTGTTTCCAGGTGGGCCCTGACAACGGAAAGTACAGCTGTGCTCTGCGATGTGCATCCTCTCGCGGGAGGCACTCAGAAAAAATAGCTATCACTGTTGTTCTTGCTGTTGTGTCCTTTATATTATTATTATCACCAGAGCCACATTCGACCTGGTGCCTCAGGATGTGTGTACATTACCAGCTAGTCAGGAAAGTGCACGTCGTTAGAGCAGTGACGCATGGGTCAGCTGCCAATCCCCACTGAGAACTCCTGTTCTAGAGACTCACCAGGACACTTCTGACTCTCCCAGGCCCCATGTACCCATAAACCCAGATTAGGAATGAGTCCTTCCAACCTGCTCTGGACTCCAAGGGGTGAGGCTGTAATCTTGTTGCCAAAACTGGTCTGCTGTTTTCCCCTAGAGGCTTCAGGAAGAATAAAGACCCGTGGGAAACATTCATTACATAGACTTTGGGGTCAGAGACACATAGGATCAAACACTAAGTCCTAACCTTCTGACCCTGAGCCTCAGTTTCTTCATTTGTGAACAGGGAATTATTATAGATGCTTTAGAGGGCTATGGAACAGTTTGCTCTGGTCAGAACTGCTGCAGTGATCACCATTTAGCCTGATGACCTTGGATACGTTGTCTTACTTCTCTGAGCCTTGATTTCCTGATCTGTAAAATGGGGGGAAGTACAATTTCCTCATGGTTGAATTGTAAGAATAAAATAATCACATTCCTCTGAATCCTCCATCACTCACCTCCACCCCTTCTGTTTCACTGGCCCCAAAACCCACCCATCCTTGGGAATCCTCATGCTTTGAGGCTGGTGGGGTGGGGCAAAGACTAAGGGTTTCTATGCCCCTGTTCCAGAGCAGAAATGTGGCCCCCATAACTGGATTTGGCTCAGTTCTTTACTAACTCCTCGTAAAGCCAAACAGGCTATTGCAGAAACACTGGTGTCACCTCTAATTTCTCTGATGCTTCATTTACACACAGACATTACCCAAAGGCCCCAGGCATTTAGAGAGACTTAACAATATGGCTCCTGCCTTGCGTGCGTGTGGAATGATGCTCTCCCTGGAGCCTGCGTGTGCTACACATGTTTATTTGAAAAAGGAGATGGGTCTCAGCTATATAAGACAGAGGACATTCTGCTCCAAGAGAATATCTAGATAGGCCTGAGTGGACTGGGGAGTCAGAGCAGGTATTCTATGAGACCCACAGGCTGGCCTGGCAACGCCAAACATCAAATGGTTAGGGGTCACGTTCAGTACCTCATCCCATACTGGGGGTCTGAGTGGGCTGACACAGACCAGAGCTCCAGAGTCTGTGGACACAGCAATCAACAACCTCAATATGAGGCCAACAATCAGTAGCCAGTATTTCCTGAGCACTTAGCATGTTCTAGTCACTGTTCATTACTCCCAGTTAGCAGATGAGAAAACTGAGACTTGAAGAGTTCAAATGACCAGCCCAAGGTCTTACAGCTGGTAGTGGCAGAACTGGGATTCGAATCCAGACCAACAGGTCCCAGAGCCTGCACCGGAGTCACTATGATGAAGCTCAGACTCCCCAACCTGGCACTAAGGCAGCATTCCTCCCCAGTTTGGCTCCTTTTTGTGTATCAGTTAGTTTTGCTGCATAACAAACTATCCTAAACCTCAAAGCTTAAAACATGAATGTGTATATTTCTAATGTTTCTGTTGGTCAGCTAGGCAGTTCTACCGGTCCAAGCTGGCTTGACCGGGGCTGGAAGGTTTCAGATGGCCTCGGTCACCTCTGTGGGCCTGAAATTAAACAGCAGAGATGGCTGGGTTACCTTTCCACATGGCCTTTCATCCTCAGAAAGTCAGCCTGAGCTTGTCCAATGGCGGCTGTCATAGGTCTCCCAGCAACAAGAAAGGGCTGGCCCTTGGCACAAGCATTTTTTAAGTTCCTGCTGGGGTCATATTCTAAATGTCATCTTGGCCAAAGCAAGTCACTGGTCAAGCCCATATTCAAGGTGGAGAAACAGATTCGGCCTGATCAGAGGAGCAGCGGCACTGCAAAGCAAAAGGCATGCATTCGGGTGGGAGGAACGTGCGGGTGCGTTGTGATCCGCCACACCACTTCACCTACTACCACCACCCCCGTCCCTCTGCTGCTGAAGTTTCCAGAATGCCCTGGACTTCCACATGCTCTCTCTGCCTAGAATGCTGTTTTCTCAGCTTTCCCTGGGGTGATCTTATGTATCTTTCAAAACTCCACTCAGAGGACAAAACCCTCCGTGACCACCCACCCAGACACCCAGCGGGCTGGTTAGAGTGTCCCCTTCTCATCCCTCTCGTAGCGCTTACTACCTTGTGGTAAGAGTCCCCCCTCTGGGAGGCTGAATCCTTGAGGTCAGGAGCAGCCTGAATCCGAGTGCCCAGCATAGGGTCTAGAATGAAAGATTAGCTCAGTCGTTGCTTTGGAGGCTGGGAGGGATGGAGGGAGAGAGGAAAGGAGGGAGAGAAGAACAGAGGGAGAAAAAGGAGCAGAGGGAGGGAAAAGGTAAACATACTAAATTTAATAACTTGACCAAGGTCACACAGCTAAGAAAGTGGTAGAGTCGGGCTTTAAACACACATCATGTCACTGCAGAGCCTGTGTTATTACCCACTACCCTCTCCTGCTTTGTTACTAGACAGTCATTCAACAAGCACTCATTAATCACTTAGTTTATGCAGACACTGCCCTTGGTGCTGAGGCTACAGCAGGAAACAAGAGAGACCTGGTCATGATCTCTTGCTGCTGATGCTCCTGCTGGACAAAGAAGTGAAGCAGCAAATGTCAAATAGTGATGTGTGCTGTGATGCAAATGAAGCAGGGCAATGTGATAGAAGTGGAGGCGAGGTGGGGGTGTGGGTACATAGTTGGTTGAGGGAGATAGTCCCTCTCAATGCCATGAGAGGATGAAGAAGATCCTCCCAGGGAGAAGAAAGAGTAAGTACAAAGGCCCTGAGGCAGGAATGAATTCAGTGCGTTTGAGAAACTGGACAAAGGTGAGTGTGGTAGAACCATGGTGAGTGACAGACAAAGGGCAAGAGATAAGGCCTAATAGGCAGGTGGGGCAGACCTGGTTGAGCCTGAGGAGCACATGTATTGCTTCTCTTCAGACCTACCCTCACTATCTTCCCTACTCTGTACCTGGCACTGACCTGCAGGGGGCAGCATCAAGATGCCCTGTGCCTTCCTGGGCCCCAGATACTGTTGGGTCTTGGAGGCAGCAGAGGAGACAAAAGATGAGAAAAGAAAGATCAGGAGTTCATTCCCTGGTCACTCCCACTGAGCCACAGTGGGCAGCGGCTGCCTCTCTCACCTGTGCCCAAAGGTCCATCAGGAGCCCCCTCCTATGGCTGCAGCTCTCTCTGGGGTCTGATAACCACTCCTTCATTTGGCCCCTTCAGAACTTGGATGGACACAGGTACCCCAGGTGCCTCGCCGTTCCCTGTTGATCCCTCTTCTCCCTACCACCCCTTGGGGACCATCCCTCCATTAAACTCTCTTCAATTACTCCCTCCTATGTCTGTTCTGCTGACACACTGACAGAACTCCAAGAAAGGGATTTAAGCTTTCCTTGAATTTCAGTGGGAAGAATGGGGTGGCCTGAGTGGGAGCCAGGAGCCTTCTGGGTCTTGGGGAAGAGCTGGCTTGAGCAGGGCCATCAAGAAACCAATAAAGTCCTGCATTTCTGAGCATTCTGCCTCTCCAAGACACTAAACTAGGGCACTAAACCAGCAGCCGTGAGCCTCACCCTTTCTCCCCATCTCATCGTTTTGGCACCCCGAGACTCCATCAGTGAAGGGAGGGGCATGGGGCGGGGCAGGGATGTGCACTTCCTGGTGAGCGGGCCCAGCTGAGGTCCCTGGTTCTGGCCTGTGTGCCCGCTCCCTCCAGCCCCGGGCTCAAGAAGTAGGTGGAGTTGGAGAGCACTTCAGAGTATGAAAGCCAGCAAGTTCAAGGGTCTTTTCCCAATTTGTCAGTCTTGTATGGAAGAGGGATTAACTGTCACACACTGGGCAAGTCGCTTAACTTCTATGAGCCTTACTTTCCTCATCTTGGAAATGGGCTAACAGCTGCCTCATAGGGCTGGTGTGAGCCCTGAGTGAGATGACTCGCGCCCAGGCCAGGTGTTATGCCTGGCCCTCAGCAGGTGCACTACATGGGTGAGCCCCGCCCCCACTGCAGGGAGTGCAGCACAGACAACTCTCCTAAACTCAGCCCCAGCATCGTTCTGCCTTCAACATTCCATGTCCGCCTCCATTCTCCCATCTGGACAATCAAGGCATTGGGTGGATGGTCACCACAGCCCTTTCCAGCTGGTACAGTGTGGGACCCTTATGAACAATGGCTTCATAGCCCAAGCTAACCACTGCACTCCCAGCCTCTTGAATCTCTTGGATGCACTCAGGAGACCCTGAAAGCCCCCTACTGACTTCCTGAGCTATAGGCAGGTGGGAGAAGGCACCTGCCACTGATTGAGGACCAGCTGTGTTGGCCCTGGGCCCACAGGAAATAGACTGCCCTACTCCCTCTGAGGTTGTGTGTCTACAGGAGGGAGACAGGAACTGTGAGAACAGACACGGAACATGCCAGGCCACCCCTGAGGACAGACGCTAACCTGGGAGACCCAAGAATAGACCCCGCTGGGTGCACGCATGAGCAGTGAGCAGGAGGCAGTTCTGGGTGCTTCAGCCTGTCAGCACTGGGATAATTAGAATCCTAAAAAAGCCTCATTATTTCTCCCAGGGCCGTGGCGCCCTTTGGAAAAAGGGATATTTTCTGCCAGATCATTTTCTGAAGATGTGTTTGTCACAGGCTATTGTGTAAATCCACGTTTGGCCCATTTTAAAAAATGTGATTTATCCACTTGACTGGGCTTAACGCTCCTTCTCCAAACTCTCAAAATGTGGCTGCTATTAGGAGCTCAGAGAGGAGCCATAAACATTGCAGGGCGAGGCCCCGCCACACGCCTGTGGGCTCTGAGCCCCTGTGCTCCAGAGGAGGGGGGGGGCTGGGCGGTCATGCTGCTCAGCAGCTGCAATCACCTCAGGATGCTGGTCAATCCTCAGGGAGAGACCCTGCGATGCTGGACAAAGGCTACCTTCAGGTTCACTCATTTCACCAGGTTTATGAGGCCCTAGTGTGTGCAGACCTGCATGGGGCCTGGGGTACAGCAGTGAACAGATGAGGTCTCTGCCCCAATGAGCTGAAAACTGAAGCAGGGAAGCAGGAAGGAACAGATCAACAATGCACCAACGAGTTTTGGGGGTGGTGCTGGGAAGACAGTAAATTGCATGATGTTAGAGTCTGCCTCTGGGACAGGGTCAGGCAGCAACAACCTTAGACTAAAGGGACAAGAAAGGTCTTTCTGAGCAGAGGACATCTGAGCTCTGACCTCAGCAAGAAGATGGAGGACCAAGCAGTTAGTTTTGTCTGGAGTTAGGGGAGAAGCTCCGGAGAGGAGAAAACACCTACCTACTCTTGGTAGAGGCTTAGAATTGCACCAGGTGGTAGAGAGGAAGAGAATTCCAGACAGGGAGACAGGAGGAAAGGCCCAGGGCAGTGCAGGTCACAACATGTCAGGGAAATGTTTATTGTGTCTGGAAGTGGAGCAGAAAGTGTCCTCTGGGCCACATGTGATGTACCTTGAATGTTGTACTAAAGAAATGAGACTCTATCCTAAGGCAAGAAGACCTTTCAAAATTATTTCAACAGTGAGCAAGTCATGCCTCTGAAGAGGATACACTCACTGTCATTTCTAAGTCCCCTTCTAGCTCTACATTTCCATGATCCAGACCAGCAAAGGCTGTTGACTTTAGTCGAGTGAAAAGTTAACATTAATAGACGTGTACTCAAAAAGATTTGGGGGTGTCATGAAATCCTGGGGTTCACAGAGACCAGAGCTGGTGGGGGGACCTGAGCCTCAGTGACCAAGGCTCTCTCATGTGAGACCTCAATAGATGGGCACGGCCAAGAGTGGGGATTTCCACCCTCCTCCAAACAGCCTCTGCCCTCAACCTGGCCTACCCACTGAAAGTTCCAGCAGCATCCAGATCTCCCACCGCTCCTGCCCCAAGTCCTCACTCAGCACCCGTGGGAGCACCCCGAAAAGCCAGCTCCAAATGACCAGCCCTAATCAGGTCAACCTTCCTCCCTTCTATTTTAGATCAGCCCAGCCAGGCTTTCCTTTGGGAGCAGCAAACTCTCATTTATCTCCAGGGCTTGCTAAATTGGTAGGACCCTGCGACTCTCCCAGCAGGCCCTTTGATGGAGAAAGTCTACCTAATAAATAATTGAGAAGCATCTCTACTTCCCGAGAACTATGTGGAGCAGCAGTGTCCCAGTTCCCCCGGGAGAAGCAGAGCTTCAGAGCACTCCAGCAGAGGTGAGGAAAAGCCTCTACTTGAAGATGAGTCAGGAAAGGCAAAAGATCTGGGAGAAAAGAGGCTGGAAGTGGCCAGTGTGCAGGGAGGGGGCCTGCTTCAGATAAGAATACAATCAGGCAGTTAATTATTACAGGCATGGGCTCCACACTCAGACAGTCCTGTGTAGGAGACACATTTACATGAACATAATACAAGGTCAGATGCCCTGCTCATTCTCTATTCCAAAGGGCCAGATGGATAGAGAGGCCATGGCAGAAGTAAGTAATAGGTTTACAGCTGCCCAGAGGAAAGAGAGGCCTTTTTGCTCTAAACGTTCATTCATAAAACTCCAGAGAAGGGCTCTGATTGGCCTGGCTTGAGCCATGTAACTACTCCTGCGCCAATCACAGTACCCTACCTAAGATGTACTGTGATTGGTCACTTCTGGGTCACATGCTCACTCCTTTGTCAGCAGGGAGATCCTTGATTGGCAACCCAACCAGAATCATAGAGAGCTAGAGAAGGACAGACAGGAAAGAAATAGGTTGTTAGCAGAAGGGTGGAAAGAGGAGGGAGTGTTGCCAGATGCTCGGCCAGACATTCATATACCTTCACAATCTGGCCTGGACAACCTCCAGCACCTTCTAGCCACAACTCTTCTGCACCCTGTACTCTAGCCACCTGAATGTTTGCAGAGTCCTGATGCCAGCACTCTCTCTTACCTTACCTCCATGCCTGCCCACGTGTTCCCTCTGCCTTAGATGCCTTCCTTTCCACCACCTGCACAGCAAACACTGTCATTTTGCACCAAGGTTACCTCCTCTAAACGTTCAGTCCTGCCTCCTGACGAACTGTGTTTCATTCCCACAACACCCTATAAAATTATGATGATAATGATGATGATGATGTGACTTTTCCTCATTGTCAGCCTCTATTCACACTCCCATCTCCCTTGAGAACAGAGATTAAATCTTACTTTCCTGTATTTTCCTAGGGCCTTGCACATTACCTGGTACATGGCAGCCATCAATGAATATCTTTAGGATGAAACAATTAATGAATTGATTACAATTATTGGCAGAACTTTTACCCTAAGAAGGGTGGCTGTTCTCCATGTGCTGTGGTTTTAAGTATTCTTGAAATCCTGTCCCAGATTGTATTCCTAATAAACATCCTGAGAAGTCTCTTCCCTTCTCTGACCTCAGATTCCTCATCTATGACATGGTTCCTTGACCTTTAACTCTGGTTCCAGTCCTGTGAGTCATGGAAAGGCTTGGCCTTGGAAAACAGGGCCAAACTCGGACCCCTGAATAGCCAGAAAGAGCCTGGGAACCTAGCTTTTTGGGCAGCAGAGAATAGGAGCCAAATTAAGAAAAGTTTCCAAGCATATAAGAAATTTATATGCTGAATTTACAATTTCAATAATATAGAATACTGTCAGATACCTACAAAATTTAAAAAAAAAAAAAAGAGCTACAAGCCTTGAATTAGTCACTGCATTTCATGGAGAAATTTAGAACTGTCTCTGAAAGTACAATAAAATCTCACTAACAAACACTGGTTGTAATTCTGGGCACCTTTGCATTCAGTAGGGAAATAAATGTTTTTGCTAAACCAATTAATAATATAAACAGGACTGGAAGTGAGAACATTTATCCTACTAAAATTAGCAAATTGTTTTCAAGCCTCTTTTTCACAAATTCATAGATCTGGAAAGGACCTCAAAATCCTCTCACTGGTCTTCTCCCCCTCATCCCACTCATGTTACCTGTATCCAAGTGAGCTCTCAGAAAGAAGTACTAGTAATAAAGGACCTACTGTGTGCTAGCAGCTGGGCTAAGTACTTTAATCCTCAAAATTCTACCTCTGCTGCTTTCCCCTCCCTCACTCTACTCCAACCCCACTGACCTTTTCTTAGTTCCTAGGACATGCCCGGCTCATGTCTACATCCAGCCCTTTGCCCATACTATTCCCTCAGCCTGGAGCTCTCTGCCCCCGGATCTTCACTTGGCTGGATCTTCCTCATTGTTCAGGTCTGATTGAAAATATCATCTTTCCAAGAAGCCCTCCTTGATCATCCTATCACACACTTCTCTCTTCCGGTCCCACAGCATTCAGGCCTGCTCTAGCCCATCAGTTACTATCTTCACAGTCTTCGTCATGGTCTGAGGTCAATCTACTTATTGGTTTCCGCATCTGGAAAAGGGCAGGGGCTGGGGAGAATAACAGTACCCACCTTCCTAGGGTTGTTGCGAAGAACCCTATGGACTTGTTTATTATATGCTTGTTTATTACCTGCCTCCCCCTCCAGAAGGTGAGCAAGGCAGTCTTTGTCTTTGTCAACACTATTCTAAGTGCTCAGAGCTGGGGTTTCATTACCATGTGTTCAATGACTAGAAGAACAAACGATCGAATGATTTCCATTTCCTCAAACCCCAACCTTATTCATGGTGCTTTCCCATAAACACTTATTACAGTAAATGGATGTAGGAAGTACAATAGACCCAAAGAACTCAGAACATATCATGAACCAAGTATGAGGTTTATCTTTTACTTCATCAGCAAGTTTTCCTGAGTCATCTGAAAGATTGCAAAAGGCACATCTGTCCTCTTTAAAGGAGTGCCTTGTATTCTGGCCATTTGTATTTTTAAGTTCATCGCTCGAAAAGGATTTCAGTGACCATATACAACCATAAGCCCACTTATCAGATGAAAAAACTGAGACTCAGAAAGAGGGACAAGGACGCAACAGGATCGTATGTATGTCAGAAGAAGACCCAGGACAAGAAACCGACTCTCTCTATGCTGTCCTATCCATGTCTAAAACACTCAGAAGGCGTGGTCCTTCCTGAAAATTGTTGCAACTTTTCTGCAGGTATTTGAAGAATAATAATGAAATAATTGCAGTAGCAGCTAAAATTCTTGAATGCTTTCTATGTGTTGAACAATGCAATAAACACTTTAATTCTTCACAACAACCCTAGGAGGGGGGTACTGTTATTACCCCCATTTTCCAGATGCGGAAACCAAGGCACAAATAGGTGACGTCTTTTGCCTACAGTTACATAGTGAATAGATGGCGCAGCCAAAGCTTGACCCAAGGCACCTTGACACTGAGCATCAAAAGCATCAGGTTTGACAAATCTGCTCCTGGATACTCCTCTTAAGGACATGATCATGGTCTAGAGGACGATGCCTATTTAAAATAAGTGATTCTCTCTGAACTAGCCCCTTCCCATGGACTTCAAGGCTGCCCATGGGAAGGGGCGATATGAGCCGGGCTGCCCATCAAGGGGGCAACTGTGTGAGGAGGGCCAGGCCCCTTCTTCCCCCACCACACCCTCTCCACAAGACAGAGACAATAGGGGAATTATTCCTGGCACACTTTCTGCAGGAGGACCAGGTGTTGGTCCTGTCTTCTCGCTCACCTGGTCTAATTTATGGAGACATTAAAAAGCACCAAATGCTGAGTTCACAGAGACTTCCTCCATCCCGCAGGTTCCACTAAAAATTATGTCTCTCACTTTTCTCTTTTCCTCCTATCCTAAAATGTCAAGTAGGCCTTTTCTAGAAGCACTGAATGGAAATAAAGGGAATTAGAGGATAATTTTATCCCATTTAAAGGTAACCTGGAGCGAATGGGAGTAAAGAGACCTACTTGGCTGCTTCACCTCATCTCCTTCTCTTCCTGCTCCCCCTGCCCCGTGCTCCCCCACTCCCTGCTCCCCTCGCCAGTCTTTCTGGCCCCCTACGCGTTCCCCAAAGGCACCCTAGTTGCTCACAGCACCAGGAGGATTCAGCATCTACAAGCGTCTTCCAACAGCGCCTGGTCTGAGGCAGGGACTGAGGCAGTCTTTCACTAGAAAGACTCTGATCTTCTGGAAAGGAAAAGGGAGGAATCTTCTGGGGAGAAGGCAGAAGCCTCTCAAGCCTTGACCCGGGGTGACTTTGCTGGCATTCCTCTCCGTGAACCCACGCTCTGCATGACCCTAAGCCAGGAGGCCCAAGTCTGCTTTTTCCTGGATTCTATTTATCCGCAGATGCCGGCTTTCCATCCGGACACCTTGTGAGGGTGATTCTGTGGAACCCGGAACCCGCCAAGAGGCAAAGCTGAGTGTGAGGGCAGGGGGTGTGGAGGCAGTCCAGGCAGCGGGGAATAGCTTAGGCAAAGGCACACAGGTGTGACAGGAAGCAAGATGGAGCTCTTAGAGCCAGACAGTGAAGGTTGGGATGGGGAGAGCATGGGAAGTTAGGGCAGGTACTGAGGCTGTGGACTTGGGGCAAGGAGAGACTGAAATGCCAGGCTAAGGGTTCTGAAATCTATTCCGGAGACCACGTTTTGGCTGAGGGACTTCCGCTGAGGTGGCTCAAGAGTTAGGTTGCCAGGTTCAGTAAATAAAAAAATGAACTCTCAGTGCATTTGAATTTCAATGTGACAATGACTACTATTTTAATCCAGTAGGACCCACACAAATGTGTCTTTAAAAAAATCTATTGTTTATCTGGAATTTAAATGTAACTGAGTGTTTTGTATTTTATCTGGCAACCCCACTTGGGGGCAGGGCGGGGAGGGGAGGCCAGGAGCAGGCGGGCTGGCCTCCTCCCCACTGCAATCTGTTTGGCCACTGTCAGTTTTAGATAAGGGGGCATCCATGTCAGTTTCCATTTGAAAACAAGTGTCTGACTTTTAACAATAATATTAAAATGACATAAAACCTCTGCATAAATTATGTGTAAGATTCCCTCAGGCAAGTGTCTAGACAGGGGGTCAGCAAACGTTTTTCTGTAACCGGCCAGATAGTAAATGTCTTTGGCTTGATGGATCATATGGTCTCTGCCACAATTCCTCATTCCGCAGATACAGAGTGAAAGCTCGTGGATAAATGAGTGTGGCTGCATTCCAACAAAACTTAATTTACAAAAACAGATTGTGGGGCCAGGCTTGGCCCCAGTCTAGACTGGCTTCAGGGCTGGCTGAAGGAAACCGGGTTCTTTCCCTGGTGCTCTGCACAGAGACAGCAGTGCTTCAGGAGCTAACTGGGGACATCGGCACCTCTCTTTCTGCCACTGACTGCTGGCGTGACTGTGGAACTGGCTGCCTTTCTCCCTCGGGTCTCAGAGGCCCCATCTCTAAGATGAAGTGGTTAGGCTCTCAGGAAGCCCAAATCAGATTTGAAGACCTGGTCCTACCAAAGAAAACCTGTTTTTGAAGTGGCCGGTGCTTTTCCTACTGCCCCTTTCCTGGGCAACAAGTTGCAAGATAAAGATTCTCTTTACTTCTTCTCGCCACTTTGCCCTTAAGGACCATTTTTTCCCCAGACTCACTTCTGCCACCCTCTTAGCCACTTAGCTGGGTGGAGTGCCCCAGAACAGGAGCACAGAATCACCCTCCTGCGAACCCTCCCTACGCAAAATAAACAAATGCTAACTCTGCAAATTGCCAAGGGCCCTTGTAACAGGGAGCTTACACATAATCTTTCAAACCCTATGGACGGCTTTACTCCCATCTCTGTGAGGAAGCTGAGACAGTAAAAGGTATAGATTTTCCAGGTCTGAGCTGTGTGGTAAAGATCAAAGCGGAGAAGAGGTGAGAGGGACGCAGTGCAATAAGACAGGCTTTACAATGAAATTCTGGTTATTGTTCTCTGGTAGCATTTCTCTTGTGCCAAATGGCAGGCAGCTCTGTGAGTAACAGCAGATTTGTATGTCACGAGGGCACTCGGGTCAAAGGATCAATGATGCTCTCAGAACCGCTGCGCCAGTCCACGGGAGCAGATGGGCCCAGTGAGCAGCCTGCAAAGATCTCGCTAAAATTAGGCAGCTGCGGACAGATGCTGGATTCGTAATCATAGCGCATCGATTTCCAAAGTGATGCTGAAACTGAATGAGTTTCATTGGCCCCGTGTTCTGTCTTTGTGGAGAGGGGCCTTCTCTAATAAACTAGATCTTTTTTTGTATTGAAGTGGTTCCCTCTGGGAAAATGGTAGGCTCAGGGTTTGGCAGAGTGAAGGGGTGATCATGGTGTCAGGGTCTGTACACGATCCTTTAACTCAGAGCTTGGTTGTCAGGCTCTGAGGCTCATAAGGAAAAGCAAAGGGCCACAAGAGGTAAGAAAGAGCTTAATTACTGACCAGCTGTGTGACCTCAGGCAACAAACTCTCTGGCCTCCATTGTCCTCATCTATAAAATGGGTACCTCATCCATTGGTACTATCCAATGGAACCTCATAAGAAGGTTGTTCTGAGGATTCAGTGGTTGAATTCATGCAAAGTGGTTGGCAGGGAGCCAGGCACAAAGGAACAGGTCACTGTCTGGAGGCGGTTTAATGCTTTTTACTAAGCATCCTCAACACCACGCACTATACCTTGTATTTTCCTTACCTGATCTCATGTAAGCCTCATAGCTACCTTATGAGGTATGGATTTCTTTAAACGCATAAGGAAAGATAAAACAAATTTAAAATCTGCGGAGAAATGACAAAGCTGGGTTTCAAGCCCAGGTCTATCTGATGCTAAAATTCACGTGTCTAGTGCAGTCCACCCGTGTCGGCTTCTCCTCCTCTTTCTCTCCTGTTCCTCCCCCATCCACCCAGCCAGTCTGTCTTCTCATAGTTCCTCCATCCCATGTCACCATCTCACCTCTGCCTGGGCACCAGCCAGCCCTCCCCTCCCTCTGGCCTCTCAGAGCCCATCCACCCATCAGGACAAAGCCCTACCTGAAAGCCTTCCCAGTTCTCAGGGTCACACTGACCTGTGGCACTGTCAGCCCCCCAGCATCTCACTACAGCCTCCATACTGCTTTGCCACACTTTCTGATCATTTCGAGGGGCACCATGGTTCAGAGAGAAGGAGACTGGGCTTTGAGTCAGACGAACCTGGATTCGGATTCCAGCCCAGTGACTTCTGAGCTCTCAGTTCATTTAGCTGCTGACTCTCAGTCTCTCAACATAATTATACACAAGCCCACCAAGATCCAATGAGAAGAAAATGAACAGGGTCACCCTCCTGAAACTGTAAGGCTCCTGGGCGCATGCAGGGTGGGAGGGAGTGTGAAGAGGGAGGTAGGGGGAGGGGGCAGAGTCATTACCATTCAAATTCCATGGTGCCTGGGGTAGTCATATATTTTGCCAAATATTTTTACATCTTCACCCTTCCAGGTCATTGGTGGGACTGAACTTCTTGTCCCTCTGTGGCTCAGTGGAATTATGTGACTAGTTCTGGTCAATGAGTTGTGTGAGTGGAAGTAATGTGTGTCACTTCTCGGTTGACATTTAATCACTGGTGTAAAACCCACCAGAGTTCTCTTCATCTCTGGCATGATAGCTACTCTGTCATCTGGGGTCTGTGGGTGGTCCTAAGGAGCAGAGCCACCTCCACCTATCCTGCAATGGATATGTACAATTAGCAAGAAATAAATATTTAGGTTTTTAAGCCACTGTGATTTGGGGAGCTGTTTGTTATTGAGCAGAGCCTCTCGTATGCTGACTGATATACTACCCAGCACAGACAAGTCCTCAATCTAGATATCCTCCATAATTGGCTTTTGAATTAAGTCCACAAGCTACCCCACTGTTAGTGCTCATAGGGCCAGGGATAGAGGCAGCAGTGACCAGAGGCCTCGGTCTAGCAACTAAAAGGAAGGGACAGTGATATGCAAGTCCCCTGCCACACTGCAGAGACTATCAGAGTCCTGGTGAAGACAACTCTACGCAACACAAATCACATGGGATTGGCAAGTCAAAGCCAAAGCTGTTTAACCACAGAGGTCATAATACAGGAAGAACATTGCACAGGCTGCACCCGGCACAGGGGCTCAGTCCAGATGTAGGTCCACCAAGAGGAGAGCCCGCCAGCCTCCCAGGACCTGAGGGTTCAGTGGCAGGGAGGCATTTATTTGTGAGAGAGATGGTTAGTTATTCCAGAAAGGACATGGGGGAAGGAAAAAGGATCCACGTCCCTCTCATCTAACTGTGTAAGCATTATTGATTTGAGGCAGGAGTTACTAGTGTTGCAGGTATATCGATTGAAGGGGCCGGGCTGGGACTTATAAGGTAATGTGAGCTGCACACTTGATCAGTTCTGTCCTTGTCTTCCCAGTGCATTGATTATGGGATTAAAGGTACCTATAAAGCTTCATCAACCACCAGCTGGTATGTGGGTGAAGCAGGGTGGCCAGGACTGTCAGTGGCACCTGAAGAAAAGGTATGCTCAGCTTGATGTGTCCCTATTTTCAGGAGGGGTGGAGATGCTGAGGCCAACATTGCAGGCAGAGGAAGAAGCAGCAGTGAAGAAAATAAACAAAACTCCCGGCCCAGTATGGGCAGAGCTTCCGTTCTGTATGTGACCTTTTTCACACTTTTTAGGAGTGAATTTTCTCCCTCCAGGACTTGTACTCTTTGAAGTCAAGGGAAAGGATTTGCTTCCCTGGGATGTAGCCTTGATCCTGGAATGTAGTAGGTGCCTCCTTGTTTCATAAATAATGTCTTTTAGCTCCCATTTGCCTAGACCCTCACACTCCAAGAATATTCAGGGGAAAAATATCAGAAATGACGTAGGACGTACTGAGAACCAGAGAGGGTAAGTGACTTTCCCAAAGCCGCACAGCAAGGTATCCACCCATTCAGGACTGGGAATTACTAACTCTCAGTGAAGGGCCTCTTCCAACTCCTGCTCACATCCACCCCGGCACATCTGAGGCTGTGGAACAGCAATTTTATTCAAGTGTAAAGACAATTTGTTTTCTCCTAAAAAATAACTGAAAAATAAATGACTGAAGAAGATACCCAAATGTTTATAAATGTGCTAAAACTGCATTATCAGCACATAAAGTGCGGAAGCGTGAACAAAAAAAGAAGGCTCACCCACCAGGCAGCAACAGGCTCACCCGTGTGCCCACGGCACCCACTAACCCCAGTGGGCAATCCCATGCATCGGGGCAGCCGGACCCCCGCGAGTGAGTTTCAGATGCCTTCTTTATTCCAACTTTACGGCAGCAAGAGCAGAAAACTAAGCCTATGCTGTCCTGTAACAGTACCAACCTAGCATCTCTCACGGAAAATCACAAACTACTTTTACTCTAAGGGGAAAACCGGCTACTTCTCCTGTAGAATTTGACGGGTTCTGACATCAAAGGAAACTGTGCTATAGAACGAGAAGAAGAAAAAGCATACAATTTATGGCAAGTCTACTGTGTTTAACACAGAGATGGGTGCTTTTAACTCATTTTTTAAATCCACCCATAAATCATGTGGAGCAGGTTGTATTATTCCCAAGGCTCAGCTCTGTGCCTGCTCGGCAATCATCTGCTGATACCAAACCCCACTCTGTAGCTGGCCTGGTCAGCTGACTTGGTTGCAGAATGAAGCCGCTCTACCAGTGGCCCTCTATCAGCCAAGCACAACAGTGTCTGCTTCAGCAGCTACCTGCGTGCTCAGCACCATACAGGCTCTGGCTGTATCCTGAGGAATGGGAGAGCCAGGCACTGGACCACCCGCCCAGGCTTCTTCTCCTGCAGGGTCAGGGGTGTCTTAAGACGCACAGGGGGTTTGAAGACAGCATGCTGAGCCTCTCACAGCCGGCCCAGCCCATCCTCCCCACCTCGTAGGAGACGGTGCTGAGGTTCCACGGAGAGTGCACAGGCTTCGAGTCACAGATCTGGGTTCGAATCTTGCCTCTCTTCCTTATTCACTGCTCATCCTCTCTAGTCCTTTTGAACTTCAGTTTCCTGATCTGTGAAATGGGAATAATGCTACCTGACTTGCAGGGCAGCGTGATGACAAAATGAGATGATAGATGCTAAACAATTTGCTTGATCCTTGGCACTTAGCAGATGCTGAATACACGTTGCTTTTTTGCTATGCACCAGTTACATCTCAATAAATAAAGGTTGCTCTCCCCCTCCTTCCTCTCCCCTCTCTGTGGTAGGAGAAATAATACCCACCACCCCACCCCCCACCACCAAAGATGCCCCCACGTGCTGATGATCCCTGGGATCTATGGATATGTTATCCTACATGGCAAAGGGGACTTGACAATTGGGACTCGGGTTATGGACCTTGAGATGGGAGATTATCTCAATCCAACTTGAGTCAGGGTGGGAGACAATCTGGTAGAAGAAGGAGGCAGAGAGATGAGTTAGAAGGAGAGATTTAAAGTATGAGAAACCTCCACCTATCCCTGCTGGATGTGCAGACAGAGGACGGTGGACATGAGTCAAAGATGTGGGTGGTCTCTAAAAGCTAGGAACACCTTCGGCTGGCAGCCAGCAAGGAAATGGGGCCCTCAGTCCTATAATCGCAGGGAACCGAATTTGCCGACAACCCAAATGAGCAAGGAAACAGATCCTCCCCCGGAGCCTCCAGAAAGGCCGGCAGTCCTTCCCTGTCTCTATGTTAGCCCTGTGAGACCTATGTCTGATTTATGACCTATAGGACTGTGAGATAATAAATGTGTGTCATTTTAAGCCACGAAGTGTACAGTAATTTGTTAAAGCAACAATAGAAAACTAATATACCTTCTCTGCCCACATTCTCAAGGCAAACCATACCCCATGCACAGGACATATGCACCATTTCCCAAACCGCCCCTGTCCTTAGTGTCTCTGTCCAGGCAGGTGCCTCAGTGCTTCTCCTCCACCTGGAGGACTCTTACTCACCCTTCAAAACCCATCGTGCCACTGACACTCTCCACAGGAATATGGGTCCCTGGGTGCTGGGCCCAAATGACTGCTACCTGGCAGTGTTGATTCTCATGCTCTCAGACTTCTCCATTGGAGTCAGACTTCTCCTGCCTTCCTACTTCTCAGAGAACGTGGTCGTTTTCCTTTGAACCTTTGCCATTTTATCAGACACTCCAGCCCTACCTGGCCTGTTCATGTGTTGGCTGGCCCACAGAGGTTAGGCCTGCTGTGCCAGGTGAGGGAATTTAATTCAGGGCCTGGGAATTAGCAGCCCATTGGCCAACAAACCTTTGCTACATTCTCCAACATCAGCTCCAGCAGAAATAAAGAAGATACTTTATTCTCCATCTCCTTGACTCTCAGGTATGTATTTCCTTCAACTGGTTCTTATTCAGGTGGGGGACGTGGGAGTGAAGGTGTTATTTAGTAACTCCCACAAACCCTGACAGTGGTGCCTGACTAGATGTAGGGAGAGAACCTTATGTCCCCCACCTCCTGCCATCTCCACCACGGCCACTCTGCTCTCAGCCGCACCTGAACCATCACAGGAGCCTCTTACCTGTCTCTTTTCTGCCAGAGTCTTCCTCCCTGTTTCACCTGCACCCAGGTACCTTTTCTAAGCACAGTAGCCCTCAGCACATCCTCTTGCTGAAACAAGAAAGGGCAGTTAAAACACGAACCCTGCACCCGGCATTCCAGGCCTCCTGCTCTGATCCTGTGACTCCAGCCTCCCCTGCTGCTCCCTCCTCCCAGACACCAAGGCCACGGCATCCCTAATGCTCCCAGTTCTCTGACTGCATGGTCTCTCTCCTCTGTGCCTGGCCCCTGCAGGCCGGCCCCTCGCCCTCCATGTCCTTCCCTTCTCCTGTCTGGTGAATCTGCTTGTCCTCTAGGACTCAGCCCAGAGGTGGCCCTGCGGAGCGGACCCGACCTCCTCCCCACACCCCCATCAGGGTAGGGGTGTCCACTCTTTCCAACAGCAACCTCCACCTGTGATGGTCCACAGGCCTCACGTGTGAGCCCAAGGCCGGCCTTTATCCTTTGGATTCCTTAGGACATCTTAGTCCCGGGTCACAGAGCAAGACCTAGCCCCCAACTCTGCAACACGCAGACCCTCAAAGGCTCATAAACCCCAATGAACAAGTCTGGGCTCATGAGCTCCCCCTACAAACCCAGTCCCTTCTGGGTGAGCTGGATTCTGAGAGCCACCAAGCCTTTGGTTCAGGGTCAGTGACACTCAGCAACACATGTGTGCCTGCTTCTAGATGCTTCTGAAGACAACGCGAAGGGCAGAGGAGACACATCAGCTGTGTTGTCCACGGCTCCTCCCAAACCAGCCCTATTCACTTTTTAATGAGCCAGGGAGCATCCACACGGGCTTCAGGCTGGACCCAAACCACCAAAGTTTCGAATCACTTGTCCTCCTCAAAGGCTCTTATGTCCTCTCAAACGCAGTATCATAGATCAGAGCCTGAATGTCTTATCCCAAGAAAAAAATAACTCTAGAGTTTCTTTCCTTCCTCTGCCTCTCCCAGGCTTGGCACCTCATTTCTGCCTCTCACCCCAGCCCTCCATCTCCACCCCTCTCTTTTCTCCCTCCATTCCTCTTCCTTTCCAAGCCACGTATTTGTTTTCAGAACCTCAAAAATCTTTCCCAAGCCTCTGACATTTACTCTTTAGAATTAGAATATTTTCTATTTCTCTTTCCCAGAGTAAAACTGACAGATAAGATTTCCCCGGGGTTCCTTCCTGCCCTTCCAGAGGTAAAGTGCTAGGGCAAAGCTGGCTTATGTCAGCCCGGAACCAACTAATTCAACCAGCCATTATCAGGCACCCACTGTGCACCAGGTCCTTCTCATGAACTATCACATTCAATCCATGTAAGAACCCTGTCGGGCTAGTATTACCATCTGCACGTGTCCGATGAACGGACTGATACTTCGAGCAGTTAAATAAGAAGTCTAAGGTCACACAGCAAGTAAGAGGCGGGGGGCAGGGAGGAAGTCACTCCTCTCTGACTCCAGAGTCCACTTCATTCCTCTGTGCTCTGCCTCCAAGGTCCTTGGGTGCCAGGACACTGAAGGACATGCAGCCTTTGGGCAGACCAAGGATTTGGGAGGGAACATTCCAGAGGTAAGTAACTTCAAGAACAAGGACACAAAGTAAGGGACAGCATGTTGTCATTAAGGAGCCAATGGGTGGGCCAGGGTAGGGGGCAGGAAAGGACAAGCAGGGCTGTGTGATCGCCAGTGACAGAAAACCCAGCTTATCCTGGCTGAATTTAAAAAGAAACGCATTGGCTCATCTTAGTGGTCAGTCCAGGGGTGAGGTGAGTGGAGGTGGGAGAAGCAGCTGCCCCCAAAAGGAAGATGTCCTGGCCAAACAAAAAAAAAAAAAAAAAAAAAAAGGAGAAAGGGGGGAAGGTAGAGAAGAGAAAGAAGGAGGAGAAGAAGAAAAAGAGGAAGGAAAAGGAGGAGGAGGAAGAGGAGGTAGCGCAGAGTGGGGGCTTTCTATCTGGGCCACAGCTCTAAGCATTTTACACGTACTAACTCGTTAATCCTCCTAACAATCACATGAGACCCATTTTGTTACGCCCCGTTTATAGGTGAAGAAACTGACTCTCTGAGACGTTAGGTACGTCATTCAGAGTCACAGCCAGGCCAAGATTATGACCGCGATAGCCTGGCTTCAAAGTGGAGGTCTGAACCACTGCACGGCACAGCCCTCCTGCAAGACTGCGGCTGGGCCTCGTCCAAGTCGGCCTCGGCTGCAGAGCAGCGTGGCTTCCTTCAGTAGGAGAGGAAGAGCCCTGGAGTGTCCCTAAGTAGGGAGGCAGGTGACAGGGTCAGGGCTGTGCCTGAGAAAGAGCATGTGACAACTGTGTATGGGTAGGTCTGGGGGATGGGAGGACGAGGCAGTGTTCAGGCAGCTCCGGTGAGGGCCTGATGGGGGCCAGGCCCTAGGGAAGGAGAGGAGGAGACCCATGTGAGATGCGTGTTAACCTCCCCTGGGTCATTTGCCTTTGTGCCAATTGAACAAGCAGTGAGCCTGGCGCCGTGCCTTGTTGATGACGCACGACTTGCCCGTGACGGCTGCCTTCCTCTCACGGTGCTCGTTGCCCTCACAAGAAAGCAGCCAGTGCCAGGCTCTTCGCACTTGTTTCCACGACCACAGGCCTGGCTGCAAGAACATCTCCCATGGCTCCGTTCAGGATGGATGAAAGCCCTGAGCTGTCTGCAGCCCCGCCACCACGTTCTCCCAGGGAAGGCCAGGGATCCCCTGGGGATCCAGCAGGCGTCAGGGACACAGCCTGTCTCCCTTGGGTTCTGTTCTGGACATTCGGCGGAAAAGCTGGTTGACTGCAAGTAAGATGGATGTGGGATCACTCACGTGGCAACTGACTTCGTCGGAGAAGGAAACAGCATATAAACCGTCCATCACCTGCTGCTGCCCCACTTGCGGGGTGGGCAGAAGCAGAGAGCAGAGCTGGCTCTGGAGAGGGAAGAAATGATTCTTGTCATTGGCCAGTGTGGAGGACAGCAGTGTAAACTCACTGGCATTCTTCCTCATTGTCATTCACAAGGGGACTCCAGGAAGGAGACTCTGACCTTCAAGGACCAATAAGGGCCGTCAGACCAATGACATCCTTTTCTCAGCTTCCAATTGACCAAAATAGCTGTGTTGTTAGACATGGCTGTCTCTTCTTGCTAGGCCTTGCCCCAGCTTAAAATTGATCACCAACGGAATAAAAAAAAATAAACCCACTCCGGCACTCAAGATCTTCATTCCACTGTCTCGGAAGTCCCTGCCAGTTCTCTGGGCTCCAGCCAAATCAAGCACCTGCAGTTCATTTGTTCATTTCTGCATTCATACACCAACATTCATTGAGTGTCTATTAGGCACCAGGCTCTGTCTATTAGTGTTAGGGGTGCAGAGGTGACCAAGACAGGGACAACTCTCTCAGCCCCATGGAGGAAAACAGATGTTACACAAGTGAAAACTGTCCCCCACTATACACTTCCTGCCTCTGCGCATTTATTCTAGGAGCTCACTTTGACTAATCAACCCATCTATTGATCTGTCTATCACCTATGCCTGTAATTCTGGACACGTGACTGTAATTGGAGAAACTGAGACCAAGACCAGAACAGAGATGCTATCCTAGGCCTAGGTCCCCATCTCAGTGACGGCCCCACCACCCTCCGGCCTGAAACCTATGCACGTCCTTCATCCCTCCGTTTCTCTCACCCTCCCTTGAAGTCAGTCACTAAGGCCTGTTGATTAAATCCTGAACTCTCCTAAAAGCCGCCCCTCTCCCCTCTGCCTCAGTTCCACTCCCTGCCCTCTCTCCTGGTGCACTGCGCCAGCCTCTCACCCTGTCTCACTGCCCCTGTCTCTCCTCTCCAATCCAGAGCCCTCACTAGGAGGCAGAGGGCCTTTTGATTCTTCTACTCAAAAGCTTTCAGTGGCAACCCAGTAGACCCAGAATGCTTCCCAAAGTCCGCCACATGGCACCAAGGCCAGCAAAGACCCAGCTCTCATTCACCTCTCTGCCCCCGTCACAGGATATACGCTGACAACGGAAACCACTGGAGGTCCCCAGTGCACCAGCTTCTCTCCTACAGGCCTCTGCACCTGCTGTCTCCTCAGCCTGGTGCACCTCCCCCTCCCCACTGATCACGTCTTACTATTTTGAGATCATGTACAGTCATCACCTTCTCTGGGAAGGTTCCTCTCCTTGGACCAGGCTGGGTTAAGTCCTCCCACATGTTCTCACAGCTCCAGCACTACCAGCCAGCAGGTGCCTTTTCCTCCACGTGGTGATTCTGGACCCAGGCTCCTTCCATCTTGTGACTCTGACCCACTCCAAGGCCTCAGAGTTCTTTGCTTCCAGAGAAGAAAGAGAAAGTGGAGAAGGTACACCTGCTTCTTAGTCACCTTGGCCTGGAAGTGACACTCACATCACTTCTCCCAACCCACCGATGAGAACTGGTCACATGGCTCCACCCACATGCAACGGAGCCTGGGACTGTGACCTCACCTAGGGGGCCCTGCTCCAGCAGCATCTCTGCACATCCATCTCCTCACAGCCATCACCACCTTGTCATCATCACTGTATCAGTTTCCTGGGGCTGCTGTAACGAGCTATAACAAAACGGGCGGCTTAGAACCACAGAAATCTATTGGCTCACAGTGCTGGAGGCCACATGGGAGGACCAAGGTGTCAGCAGGGCCACGCTCCCCCTGAAGGCAGTGGAAGACGGTCTGTCCCAGGCTTCTCTTCTGGCCCCTGAAAGCCTCAGGCATTCCTTGGCCATCTTCTTCCTGTGTCGCTTCACAACATCTGTGTCCAAATTTTCCCTTTTCATAAAAACACCAGTCGTATTGGATTATGACCCACCCTAATGATTTCATTTTAACTTGACGTCCTCTGAAAATACCCCATTTCCAAAGAAGGTTGCATGATGAGGTGCTGGGGGTTGGGACTTTGAATGGCTTTTTATGAGGAACGCAACTTACAACAGTCATCAGCTCCGCGTTATTTGTAAACCTATTTTTGTCATTATTATCAACTACATCTCGGGCCTGGAGGCAAACGGAGGGGATTCGAGTCCTTCTTTCTAAGGGAGCAGCCAGGCACACTGCGGGGCAGCGGGAGAGGAGCCAGAAGGGGAAGGACGTCAGCTCGAAACACCCCGTTTCCAGCTGGCCTTTAATGTTGCAGATTTTGAAATGTGATGCACAGAAAGAAAAGAGGCTCAATTGAAATGGAAATGTGTTATGATGGGTGAAACGGGGAGAAAATGGAAACTGCATTTCCTTTCAAGACATGTTTTATGTCACTCCTGAAAGGATAGCTCCTAATAAAAGCAGCCCCGATGCTAATTGAGATGATAGAGATGAGAGAGCACCGAGCTCCTGGTGGAAGCATGCCAACAGAAATTGTGGCTGGTTGCTATAAATTCTGGGGACAATGGGGAGCCTGGAAGGAGGAGGAACCCCACTGGCACAGACTTGCCAAGTGACCCTGAGGAAGTCACTTAAGGACTCTGAGCCTCCCTTTCCTCGTCTGCCTTCAACAGCCGCAGTGACCCTCAACCCCCCTCCCAGGTCGAGGAGGTAGAAGGCCACAGGATGGGGGTAGGGCACATGAAGAGGCACCAGGGACTCGATGACACTGCAAAACCCTGGGCTGTGCGATCGGATGTCTCACTTCCACAGGCGTTAGTTACAGCTTCACTGCGTCCCTGCGGGAGGCCCCAGGGCTCCCCTCTGACACCGCCACCTAGCAGCTTGCCTCCAGGCAGTGATTCAGGGCTCAAGGATGAGGGCGGCCCCTTCCTGCCATTCAGGAGCTGATGATCAATCCCCTCATGAGATACAACGGTGAGTCTGCAGGGTGGTTCCGTGGGGGCCAAAACAAGAGGCAGTTCTGAAGGAATCACCCTTGCAGTTCTTCACGTGGGGTAGCTCATTGCTTCCTCACAGCAAACCCGCACTGTCCCCATTTTGTAGATGAGGAAAACTGAAGTCAAGGGCCATGCCCAGGTCACACAGTGGGAGACTGGCGGGCCATGGTTCAAAACCAGTCCTCCTGGCTCCAAAGCCCATCCCTGTTCAGGCTCACACTGCATCTCCTGACGAGTGGGCATCTCCCCTCCAGCCAGTACGCTCCTTCAGGGTGGCAGCTTTGCTTCATTCACTTGAGCCCCTGTTGTGCTGGTTCCCAAACCCCAGGCCAAGGAACCCCTGTATCAGCCTCACCTGGAAAGCTCATTAAAGATACAGGGCCCGGGGTCCAGGCATGTGGGCCAGGCCTGGTGCTGAGCGCTTTACATATAGTGATTCAGTCAAACTTCATGGCAACCCTATGAGGTCTGTATTTTTATGTCCCCATTTTACAAACAAGAAAGCCAGGGTATGGGCTGGTAGAGCAATTTGCCTAGCATCACAACATGCCTCCCATAATGAGAATAACAGCACAGCACTTCACATATGCCACCCCTGTGCCAACCACGCTGCAGCCTGCCTCGCCGAGTTCCACCTCTGCTCTAGGAGTCAGGTGTTATCCTTACATTCAGAAGGGCCAAGGCACCTGCCCAATGTCACACCGCTGGTACCGTGCTCAGCAAACCACAGAGAGTGGATCTTTCACTCGTATCACAGCCCCGCTGTTCTCTGCTCCTCTCCAGCCAGGGAGCCCACTAACTCTTCATAGGTAGAGATAAGTAACATTTACTGAGCATTTACTAAGCGTCAGGCTTAACTTAGAGCTTAACTTAACTTAACTTAGAACTTAACTCAGTGCCTGGCATGTAGTCAGCATTCGAAATACATCTATTGGTGGACTGACTTCACATATGTGAACTCATTTAAGATCCAACAAAGGTACACAAGTGGATCTAGTTCCCATTTTACAGAAAAGGAGACTGAGGCTCAGAGAGGTTAGTGATTGGAAGAGGCAGGGTCAGGTTTGGACAGAATCAGAGCTGGCTAGTTTACAGGACACTGTCCAGGGGGGACCAACCTCTCCCCAGCTGCCAGCCCATGGAGTGGCAGCGAGGGCTGTGTAAACACAGAGAGAATCGACCCCATGGCTCACAGCCTTACAGACCAGCCATGGCCCTGTGGCTTGGCTGAGGCCTGAGGCCAAGGGTCACTGGCTGCCATCTGGGCAAGAAATCCATTTGTAACCAGAAAGGCTATCTTGATGCCTCCTGTGCACTCAAAAGCTGCCACCGTGCTGTTCTCTTCAGTCATGGGTTCATCCCCTAGAACACGCCCCAACCCAGCCCCCTCTAGTGGGGCCCAAGTCCCTGGCACAGCATCTCTATCCAGACCTCACCGGGCCATGCCTCACACACCTCTGAGGAGGGATGCAGACCACTGCTCTGCACTGAGCAACTCACCTGATCAGAAAGCCCCTTCTCTAGAGCCGAACTCTGCCTCCTGGAGGTTCCTCTTGAAAGTCCCGGCTCTCCAACCAGGGACAACACAGAACCAGTGGAATCACCCTCCCAGCAGGCTTCAGACATCAACCACATCAACAGCACCAGCAATAATAAAAGCTGGCATTTACTGAATGCTCATTGCCCACCAAAGATAGAGATTCACAGATCATCTCACTGAGCCTCATAAACTGGGAGGTAGAAGCTGTCATTATCTAATTGTGCACATGGAGAAACTGAGGCTTATTGAGGCAGTAGCTTTCGCCCATGATCATGCAACATGAGTGTTCAATAAACAGTAGCTGGTTGCATCCTCTTCTCCCTTCCCCTCCCTTGGATCCAAGCTGACACCTTGCTGGTATCCAT
Source organism: Eonycteris spelaea (assembly GCA_003508835.1). Lineage (NCBI taxonomy): Eukaryota > Metazoa > Chordata > Mammalia > Chiroptera > Pteropodidae > Eonycteris > Eonycteris spelaea. The sequence continues at coordinate 12,366,966 of PUFA01000006.1, forward strand.
TTCTTTTAATTCTCCTAAAATTCTGGAACGGTCCGTGGGCTGCAGAATGAACCAAATGTGAAACTTCATCCACCCCTGGATTCTCTTCATGAGCATTGATGAATGTTGTTATTATGTAAGCCATTTTGAGTTGTGTTTTGGTTGTCTTGGAATCTGAGGGTCATTATAGATATGAAGGTCATGATAACTCACAGGACTGATGTGACTGTTAAAACAGATCATGAATGAAGTAGGCACAGAGCCAGGAGAAAATAGAAACACCAACACAATTCTGAGCTCTCACACCAAGGCCACCTCCTCCCTGCTTCCCATTGCGTGGCTCTGAAAACATGTTTTGCTCTGGACACCCTCTTCCCAACCCTCTGATGCAGACATGATCAGACCCACCCTTTGCAGATATTCAGAGAAGCAAAGTCACTTGACCAAGATGACTCAGCTTAGTGAGGACAGAGCCCAGAGTGGACTGAGTTGTCTGGTGCCAAACTCAGCAAGCATTCCCAGTACCACAGTCCTCAACTAGACCAATAATACTGAACACCAAACAATTTATGTGTGTGCATCACAGAATGACAATGTCAATTGAATTCACTCATCAGACAAGCCTCTTCTCTCAAAGAAGAGCAAATGAGAGGTGGAAGCTAAGGCAGAAGCTTCTAGACAATAGTCCCAAGATGGTGGAGGCCCAACTTTAAGGTCAAAGGTAAAATGGAGAGGACAGAATGATGTCCTCGTTACCCCAACGTCATTCATGGTCACTGAACACAGGCCATGGTTCAGGTGAAGTGGGCTGAACCTGAGCCAGCTGCAAGCCCACTCTTTCCCTCCACGCCAGAGATCACACAGGAAGGGAAGGGAAGGGAAGGGAAGAGACAGGAGACGATGTCTGCCGGCTCCTGGCAGAGCCCACCCCAGGCCTTCCTGGAATGGGGGTGAGTAGTTTCCCAAAAGAAAAAGAGCTTTGGCTCTCTGTGCTCTGAAAGGATTGATCTTTTTCTCTTTATGCCAGGCTCAAAGGGCCATGTTTAATCCAGGTAAGTCTTTATGCTTGGCTATTAGACGGGAGTGAGGTCGGCAAGGGCTAATAGGGACTATGTCCATTTGTGCCCGTGGTCACGGCAGCTGCCAGGAGAGGGCGTTAGCAGCGAGGGTCTGTCCTGTGCTGTGCACCCCAGTCAACACTGCAGCCTGTGTTTTGTTCTGAATTCTTTCTTCCTTCATGTGCTGCAGGGAATCTAGTCTGACATACCTAAATCCAGATGCATGGGACCCCACGGAACAAAGTTGCTTGAGGACTCCTCCACCTCCAAGTGACACATGCACTTTCGACGGGGACAGGAAAAGAATCATAATGGCTTTAGCTCTCCCTAGAAGTGAAGGAGGGTTTGAGAGACAGTGGGGCCTAAATTTCCCTGTTCAAATGCCTTCCAAGTTCTTCCTGCAGCCCGAACTGGAAAGACAGAACTTCCTAACGTGACTTACAAGGCCCAACCTTGCTCCAGCCTCACCTTACCCCAACCCCCTCACTTTATTTGCTCTAGCCATACCTGCCTCTTGGTCATGCTAACATGCCCACCCCAGGGCCTTTGCACATGCTGTTCTTTTTACCTAGAATGTTTTTTTTCTCTCCTCATACATAAGAATCTCCTATTCATCACTTCCTCAAGAAAATGTTCCTGGACCACTTACTATAGCAATAACTGAACATGTATTAGATGATGGATTTTTCATACTGCCTGCTCCCACTATAGTCTAAGCTCTAGCAGAGCAGGAACCATATCTGATTCTTCTCTCTGTTACATCCCTACAACCTAGCACAGGGTCTGTCACTGAGTGAGTACCCAATAAATATTGAGTGAATAAATGAAAGAATGAATGAATGAATGAATGAATAGACAAGGAGTGTCAATGGTGGTTACCTGAAATGAATAAAGCTCTGTCAATGTAAATATTAACTAATTAGCTAAATGTTCAGGTAGTCTCACTAGCTTAAGGGATCTCAGAGTTCAAAGGTAATCCAGGGAGCACTTTGGGAGATCCAAATTAAGGCAATAAAAGAACTGTAAATCAATGCCAAGGCCAAGAAACATGGAGGGGAAAGGAGGTCTTGGGGGAGAGAGAGAAGATGGAGAGGATAGAATGGACCCATCTCCTTCCCCTTCCCACTGACAACCCCACCCCAATTCCCAGAAACACACCCTTCATCTACATTCCAGAGTGAGGTGAATCTGCCAGTGGCCCCCTTAATAGAATCTCTCCATCTTTCTTTAGTAATTGAACCTCAGATTTCAGCTTTGTACATGGCTGCTCAGACTGCATTTCCCGAGGCTGAGAAAACCTTCACCTCAGCCCATTTTCACACTGCCTTCAGTTGGGCACAGCAAGTCCACAGAGCAGGAGATGGGGAAAGAGAGGAAATTTTCGGTATCACTGATGGGGATGATGGTTATGAACGGCTGGCTGACTAACCACCCACCAAGCACACCCATGAGAGAACCCACCAGGCAGGTGGGCTCAGGTACCAAGCCCTCCTCACTGCAGGGCACGTTCCGGCCCCCACCACCAGGCTTAGTGGAGTCATCAAATAAATCCAACATTTAGAAAAGAGGGGTACAGGTAGAGGATTCAGCAGACACTTTCCTGTAATCCAGTAGCAATAAAAGAGATAAATGGGCCAGCTTGCTCCAGATAACCAGCGCCAGAGAAGTAATTATCCCACTTCTGGTCCTCAGCAAGGATGCCAGTGGCAGAGGCACCTGCCTAGGTCATTCGTCAGCCTGAGATTTATGGACGCGTCGGAAGCCCCCCTGTACAAAATCGCCCCTGCAGTTCACGCGAGACAATGTTATTTAGATTTTGTCAAGATTATCGCTCTTTTCTGCACTACCTGAGTGGGAAGGCAAGTACCACAACATGTGGCACAACTAAATATTGATTCGCTAGTGCCAACCCATCCAGGAGAAAAACCTCTGTGAATGAGCCGATGGTTTCCAACTGCCCGAGACCTCCCAGGGCCTTAGCGTCCCCTGGGCGTCACTGAGCTGCTGGTGTCACATCGTGCCAACAGAAAAGCCAGCTGCATGATCACAGAGAATAAGTCTGTGTTGTGTGGAAAGTACCACAAGCCTCAGTGTCCTCATCTGTAAACTGGGCCTCAGAGCACGGGACGACGAGGGCGTTCATGTTCTCTGTTGTTTGAACTCTTTTTGAATGAGAATGTATTTCTCCTGTATAAAGAAAACTAAGCACAGCCCAATCTGAACAAAACGAAGGCGGCAGTACAAACCTCATCGGTTTGCAACGAATGCTGAACAAGATGATGCTCACTCTCACCACAGCCCAGGGCGGGGCACGTGCTGAGTGCACGATGCCTATAGCTGCCAGGCCACTCCAGTTATTGTGGCAGGTCATGGTTGTTGCTGTTGAAAACCAGGGTTGTTGGCAGGATATTGGCTGTGTGACTTTGAACAGGAAGGATAACCTCTCTGATTCATCTATAAAATCAGAATGACACTGTCTTCCAGCCTAGAGACAGGGGGAGATGAACTGAAAGAACTTTTGATGCCATTTCCAGTCCTAAAAGCTCTTTTGTGTCACTTCAGTAACATTCTGTTTTTCGTGAGTTAAAAACAAGAGTTCTTTGGTCTCTAAAGCCTCACAGGGTCCAGCCCTGCCATCTCTCTTGGCCAGTTCATTGCACAATCCCTCCCTCTACCCTGAGCTCTAGCCTCTGGCTTTCCTTCAGTTTCTTGACCATGCCACACTCTGTCCCACCAAAACACCTTTGCACATGCAGTTTCCTCCTCCACGATGGCCATTCCTGATGGTCTCCCTGCAATCCATCTCAGCTTCAATCAGTGCTCATGGACCCAAACTCACTCCCCTGCAGGAAAATAATACATATATGCACACACACCACACACACACACACAACACACACACACACACACACAGAAAGCCATCACTTCAACATTGGCCCAGGGACTTACAACCCAAACAACAGAAGCACGTTCTACAATAAAGACAGGTTGGGGGTGAAATAAGGGCAGGGTGTATGCCTGGTAGGATGCCTGAGAACTCTAAAAAGGCATTGCTCACTCCTCACCTGCTTCCTCTGGGTGTACTGGCACTTGTTTTCATTAACGCCTTTTCACGGTAGCTTCAAAGCATCACGTTAAAATGTTATCCAGTGTTTTCAGGAAGGGGGCAGAGTAGCTGTTCCCCCTCGCATCCCTCAGCTACTCTTCGGTCTATAGTCAAGCTTCTTCTGGCTGCCCCACCAGCCTGAAAGATGTCAAAGATAAACATAGCCGGACATTGGTTGCAGCCGTGAAAACAATTTACTCTGTAACTACTGATAGTAGGAGAAAGCTGAACTCCATTCTGATCTGTGCAGAGATAACTGAGAGTTTTAAAGGGAGAACGATGGAAGGGGAGGGGCTATGGAGGGGGCTCGAGCAGAGTCAGGGAAGTGACAAATTACAAAAATTGGGATGGAAGATTGGTCCAGGTGAGATCCATCTGGGTTTGCCAAGCGGCACTTATTAAAGTTAGGCTCCTACCTCTCACAGAGGTAGGAGGCAGCAGCCCTATCTTCAGGTATTGGCTGGAACAAATAGTAACTTATTTTGGCAGCTTTGAATTTTCTCGGGCAGGCTTTTTAAGAGGGGCTAGGGTCATCCTAGGGATGTGGCCTTGTGCTGTTAGAAACTATGTTTGTGTTTGATCAAAGCTAGGCGAGAAATGCCTAGCTAGAGTTGGGTCAAAGAGAAAATCAGAGACCAGGAGCAAGTCTTCATTTTGGGCTCCTGGTTCACTTTGTTTATGATACTTAGGGTCTTGCTAAATGACTTGTGGTATCAGCAACCCAGGTAAATTCTTCTTAAACACCTCTTCTGTGAGAGTCAACAATGCCAGTTTCCCTTAGAACACAGACCTTATTCATCCTCGTTCCCCCACAGTGCCGAGCACAGCCCCTGGCTCCTAGTAGGAACTTGGGAAAATACTGGTTGAAGCAGACAGAACTTGAAACAGAAACTGAGCATGTTTTTAAGGGTTGCATTGGAACATGAAAGAAATGTGTGAAAAGAAAATGGGAAGAGGAAATTAAAGAGCAAGAATGGCGACTCTTTGGTTTTACTGTGAATTGAAACAAAGGTAGCAAGAGAAGTTTGATATTGACTTGTTTTTATTTGGGGGATTAGAGAATTAATGTGTTTGTACACTAATTGGAACGATACAGAAGAAATGGGAACATTGATGATGTAGGCAAGAGGAGGAAATTGCAGGCACAGATGACTTTGGATAAAAGGTGGAGAGTTCATGTGTTCAGGGGGTCTTAATGCCTGAAGAATTTTCCTAAGTCTCCCCAAACAGGCAAACATCCTTCTAGGTATTTATCTGTGTACAAGTCAAGATCATTAGAGTCTTTATAATGCTGTTCATATTTGTCAGCAACCTACTCCCTGTATTCCAAAAAATATCATGGACGTTCTCCCAAGTCAGAGCGTTGAGGCCAAATTCAATCACTTTAATGGCTGCTTAGTATTCAATGGTGTATGGATGTGCCATAATTTAGGTAGCCAATCTACCGATGGACATTTAGATTTCTCCAATTTTGCTATTACAAAAACATTGTAGTGAAGATGCTTACATAGCTTTGTATTTCGGAATATTTCAGAATGATTGACTCTTAGAAGTTAAATTGCTGAGACAAGTACATGTGCATCTTGAATTTCGATAGCGAATGCTCAAGTGTCCTCTGCTAAGGTTATCCCAATGACCATCCCACCAGCGTGAAGTGAGAGAGGGAGTATAACACAAGGGGGTTGGTTTGAATTTGGGCTTCGATAGCAGACTTCCTGAGAAGTGGTTCAGCCTGAAAGTGGCGTTAGAACCATAATTGATAAACCACAGCCACCTCATCTCCAGGCTTCAGGAATGTGCTTCTTCAGGGCTGGTCTGGGGTGCTGGAGAGGTACAGATTTGGGACAGAGAAGAAGAACAGGCAAAGGAGGACAAGCGTACCGATCTAGGGAACTGTTGGGCACTCTGGGGCAGAAAGCTAGGGCTCTAGCCTGGCTCAGTAAACAACTCTGGTGGGGTCTTGGGCAAGTGGCTCAGCCTCTCACTACTTACTTGATCACAACAAACGTGGCATGTCACTCCAAGGGGGTAACAAATATGAAAACAGATTGTAAATGTTGGGGCAAAGACTGCACGCAGTCTACTGATAGTTATTTGCCTCTTCTTTCTTACTAACACAACCACAATGTCAGAGACAACAATTCGCCCTACTTAAACACATTACGTTCTCTGCCCCTGAGCAGATAGTCATGTGACACAGTTCCCACCAATGAGAAAGGAGCAGAGGTTACTGCAGGGCCTCTGGGAAAGCTCCTGGAGGTGCAGGAGCTAGCTGGGCCACAGCGGACTGCCACTGCCAGTCCTGAAGTGGTACCCAAGGCCCATGTCCAGCAGCCCAACTGTGACCTCAGGGCAGCCCACACGTGCTGAGGATCTCAAGCGGGAATAGAGGAGGAGGCTGGGCCTTATAACATCTGAGAGCTGCTGGGCCTTCATCAGTCACCAATTTATTTGGTGAGAAAAATAAACACCTGGTTTGTCTATGCCCCTGTCGATCCAGTTCCCTACTCTTGGTGAAATGCCATTCCTAACTGTGTAAGTGGCAGTGTGTGGGGGGGGGGGGGTACAGGGACCAGATTAGACTTTGGGAAACCTGGCCCACTCCCTCCTTACCACTGGCCAGTTGTGTGAGGGACCTCAGGGGGCTGGGCCTCTTTGCGCCTCCTTTCCTCATTTATAACTAGGACACCAGTCCCAGGGACACCAGCTACGTGGGGATCAAAGGAAATAAAATACATAAACTCTTTGAAGGCTCTGTCCAGGGACACAGGGAGATTGGGAGCTGAACTGGACAACCCCTAGCTGCTCTCTGACCCTCAGTTGTCTTGTATTTAAGTAGGAGAATGGATACAACTTGCAAAGGGTGACACTGTTCAAGAGAGAGAGGTCATTAGTGTGTAAGCAAGATGGTTGAGGATCCTTGCCAGGGGCCATGGGAATGACGGCTCAGGGCTCATGCAGCCAGCAAGGCCAGTGGGGTAACAGAGAGCTAGAATCTCTCCCACTAGATCATTCTGCCTTGGAATGCCCCTCCTTCCTGGGCCTCAGTTTCCTCCCCTGTAAAATGCAAGGTTTTGACTAGACCAGGAAGAGCCTCACCATCTCTCATATTCTAGGAGCTAACATTTCTACTTTCACAGACCTGCAGGGAGGCAAGTTCAAGTGGCAGAAGTTGGGGTCAGCAACCAGTCAGGAGAGTGAAGTACGAAGAGCCCCAGATCCTCCAAGAAACGTCTCCTACAGGACCCAGATGGATGCACCTACTGAGACATCTTTCCATTCAGGGGAGGGGGTGGAAGGGGCAGGGAGGTGATGAAAGACCCCTTTTTCCACTGACCCATGGCAGGGTGGACTCTGGCCCACACAAGATACCCTGCCTGGTTTGAGTGCGATTGAAACGCGCCTTTAAGAACAGCTCTAGCAGCAGCAGATGCACCCACTAGGACAGACCTAGGTCTTCTACTATGTGACCTTGAGACAGTCACTTAACCTCTCTAGGTCCCTGTTGCCCTATCTATAAACATGAAGATGTCAGACCAGGTGCTTTCGAAGATCCTTCCATACTAAAATAAAAGATCCTAGATTAAGATAATAGTAGCTACACTCTCATTAGATTATTGGAAAGATAAAATGAGATCAGCCATACTCTGTGGATATAGGCTTTCCTCCCCCTATTCCTCTTGATTTTATTTCATACATTTTTTTTTTCTTGTCTTCCACACCAAGCCCAATGGAGGATATCTGTAGGTTATTGCCATCCAGTTGACACTGGGACCCTTTATCAGTAAAGTTTTTTCTGGAATTTCCCCTCCCCTACTCTCAGCCCATTCCAGGTTTAGGCTGGGTTAACCACCATCCCAGATTCTAGGCTGGACCCTGATTGGATTAAGCCAATCAACACATCCCCTCTCACTGGCCTTACAGATTGGTTCAGGGTTAAGGGTGTGGCCCTTGTAGCCAGTGGGAGACTGTGGGAGTCAGCCCAAGACTTTTGATCAGCTATTGGGGAAAATTTCCCTTCTCTTCTGAATTCCAGTCTGGATGGAAAACCATCTGGTTACTAAGAAGGAAACCTGAGTATGGCCTTGCATGGAGGAGAGATGCTATAAGATGGAGAAGGTCTTGGTGGCATTATTTGAGCCTCTGCAGAAAAGTGTAACTAAAGGCCTCTCCACTCACCCCTTCGCTTTTCAGTGGCATAAAACCAATAAATCCCTTCTGAGCTCCAGCCAGGTTACACCGAGGTTTCTGTCACAGGAAATGAAAGAGCCTAATGGCTGCCTCCTTTCTAGCATCTAAATCTCCAAGCTGAGACCAGCACAAAACTTTGCTGTCTCAGCTTCTTCCCCAAGGGTGTGAGTCAGGTTCATCTCCTGCTGCCTCTTCTCTCCATCTTCCTCCCACAGAGGAAGCTGCAGAAACCACCCCATAATGGCATCTCCAAGGGCGAGGGCACATTATCCCCAAACTAATGAACTAAGAAGCCCTGTCACTGCCAGACCCAGCATCATGCAATGACCAGAGGGCCGCTGACTCAGCATTATGGGTTCCTGGTGCTGACGTGCCTCCTGGCAAAAGGCAGGTTTAAGCTGGGAAGCCACTGGTCATATTAGGGGAGGAGTGATTAAGAGGGCAATTACATAGAACCTTCTAGAGTCAAGGCTCAGGGAGGGGGTCTTAGAAATGACCTTGTTCTGCAGATGTGCAGACTAAGCCCAGAGAGGTCAAGTGACTTTCCTCCAATCAGGCACACCGTGGTCTAGAGACTGAGTTGGGCCCAGAACCCAGATCTCCCAATTAGGAATTCAGTCGCTCCTTTTACTCTGCCATGGTATCCTCTAAGATTAGACCTGTGCTCTCCCCAGGTTCCCCCAGAACTTCCTCCTTCCCTTCTTTCTGATTCTCTGTGATAAAGTCAGCCCTAAGCAGCCCCTCTCATGGAATCCGTGCTTTCTCCCAGAGTCTGCACGGTACCAGTGCTTATGTACCAGAGCTTCCCGATTCTCCCACTGGCAGGTCCTGTGTTGGTAGATGCAGAGAGGGCGGGATGGGCACTGCGGTGTCCACTGCACTCTGAGTCCCAGGGCCTGAGCTGAGCTCTGAGCTCAGGCATTGCTCCTTTTCTCAGATGCTGTGTATGTCCTTCTTCATCCTGAGTCAGCATCTCTCCTTACCATCTGCTCCCAGCCCCCATGGTGGATGGAGCTCTGCCTACAGGACACATCTGTGTTCTGTCTGTTTAGTTGCTGGAAGGCCTGAAAAGACCTTTCTGCCATCTCTCACCTGCCCCAATCTCTCTAAATGCCGATTCTTGTTTCCTGTCAATTATGGCTGGCTGCCCCCCAAGCCGTTTTGTCTGTTAGAGCAGGAAAGTCTATTGCCTACATCTCTGAGTCTCCATGTCTGGTCCACCTCAATGTGGATATCCTCCTGAGGCCGAGTGATGCCAGAACAACCTCAGATGATCAGCAGTGGGATAGGTGAGAGCTGGAAGCTAGAGCGCCCCATCATCACACCCACCCAGCTAACAAGTCAACTCAAGTCAGCACCCACTTATCTGAGCACCTACCGAATGCCAGGCAGTGAGTTGACGGCTTCCCATAGTCCCTCTCCTGTGACCCTCACAACAAGACTCAATGGAACTCATGAGATGCAATGGGGCTTTTATTGGGGCCTCTGAGAAAGATTCTTGCTCTTTGCCAATGAATTTGAACATGGAAGCTTACAATCTACAGCTCTTGCCACCATCTGAGGCATAGCCTAAGAGTGAAGACAATGTGTGAAGGAAAAATAGGGAGAAACCAGGTCTTGGTGACATCACTGGAGGCCTCTTCAAGCTGTGTCTGAAACCAGTCTTAACCCTGAAAGTTTCTATGACATGAATCAATGGATTCCCCTTTGTTTAAGTCACATTGGGTTGAGTTTTCTGATATGTGCAACAGAGTAGAACTCTAACTGACTCACAGACTCCACAAAGGCGCTCACGTAAAAGATGGCTTAGTAGAAGGGCAGAGGGCTGCCTCAGAGCCCAACTGTAGAAGGCACAGCCAGGTGTACTGGGGCCTGGGAGTCACCTGAAAGGAATGCACCCTGTCTCTCTCCGTGTCTGGATTTATAGGATGACTCATCTCTCACTCCCTCTACCTGTCTTCTTCCTTCTTACTGGAGACTGGCTGGCTTCTCTGCTCACTTCCAACCCACCATGGCCATGCCAAAATGGTGGCCTCTGCCCCTGAGCTACATGCTCTTTCCGTTGGCTTCCACAGCTTAATGACTCTGTCTCTGTGTTCTGCACTGAAATTTCCGGAGAGAAGATCTGATCATTTATCCAGTGTGCATCAGGTGTCTACCTCAATACTGTTTAATAAGTCGAGGGTTGTTGTTTGTGGTGGTGGGGAGAATAAATAACAGGGCTGTGGGCTGAGCAGGAGGAGGTAGACAAGGGGAAAGTAATATTTCTAAAAAGACGGGTGTTTATAGCTGTTATTTTTCAGGTAAAGAAACTGAAGCTCAAAGAGGTACAGTGAGTTGCTGAAGATCACACAGCTTGCTAGCTGTAGAATTATGATTTATACCATAGGTTCAGTTGGACTCCAGTCTCCTACCCTCAGCCTCCTTGCTTTCTGTTTTTCCCTCCCATCTGCTCCTCTCACCTGCCACTTCCTGCTGGGCCAAGCAGAGCAGGAAATGAGGAAAAAATGACTTCCCTTAGAGGAGATATAATGGGGGCAGCTCCTGGGGCTAGCAAGGGTAAAGACCCATCCTTGCTCCCTTGGCATTCTGGGCGTTTGCAGATCCCCACAGAGCCCTGCACCTGATGCTGAGGTTGCCCCAGCCCTCCTTCCAGAGTAGGCCTGAGGAAGTCAGTGCACTTGAATTTCATGCTCAATTATTCACACAAGTAAGAGTTTAATTAAAATTTCATGGTAGTCAGTGAGTTTTACCCAAACAGCCGATGGCCTTGCATTTTTGCCTGAGTCCAATAGTCCCACCATGGAGATCTTCCTCTGAAGATTTTCAACCCTTACAAATCACTTTGGATAACAAGCCCTCTAGTGGTTGCCCGAAGCCCAAAGTGGGCCAGACTCCTACAGACATAGGGCACGGGTGACTGTCCTCCATTAAACAAGGCCCTCTCTGGGAGCAAGGCTGGGTGTCTGCCAGCCACGCAGTCTGGCCCCAGCCTCTGGCTCCAGGAGACGAACTCTGACATTTACTGGGCATCGATTTCAGGCAAACAATGGCCAAGAAGGATTTAGGAAGGAGGTTGCAGTGTGGGTTGTACCTGGAGGTTACTGAAAACCACATTCTCCCCAGGCAGGGCAGTGGGAGGGCGGGGTTGTATGCACATCCACTTCAGGGTGTTTTAGGGTCAAGAGGATGGCCTTGGGGCAGTGACTTAACCTCTCAGATCCTTAGTTTCCCCAGGGGAAGGTAGATCTATGACATTCTGCCCAGACAGTCTTGTGCCCTCCGTGAGCCAAGTACTAGGGCTAGGAAAATCCATTGCACGATTGGCTTAAGCATTGGTCACGTTACCCACTCCTGAGTTATGGTGCAGCCTCACTCATAGATTGAGAGCAGGGAGGGAGAGAGTGACCCACAGAGTCAGCACAACTGCTATAGGAAGAAGACTATAAGTGAGCCAAAGACAGGAACCCAAATGGGAGGGGAGGCTAAAATGAGGTCCCTAATGAAAGGCATCGATGCAATGCAGGTGCTCAGGAAACGCTGATTTCTCCCCTCCTCGCCCTTAAGTCGGTAGCTTTTCTGTATAGCTCTTGAGGCCAAGAATCCCACCTCTTCTCTTCACCATCTGATAACTGAGCCATTTGAGACATGCAAGCCAGTCTCCTCTCTGCCTTTTTCCCCAGACCTTGCATATGACCTTCCTCTACCTCCCCACTACCCCGGAAAGAAGAGTCACATAGCGAAGCTCCATCTAGGTGGACAACGATGAGTGTGCATGCTCAGGGACAATGCTACTCAGTTCGCATCCTGCTCTGCCATTTCCTGTTGGTGTCATTCAGGCAAGCTACTGAACTCTCTGATCCCAGCTTTCTCATCTACAAAATGAAAAAAATCACCTCCTTTCCCTCTGTAGACCTCAGTTTCCCTTCTAGTGACTGCATTTAAAAAAAAAAAGGAGGAGGAAAAGAAAAAAATAAAATAAAAAGCACATGTTTATTGGCTTATCCCGGTCTATGTTCTTGGCTGGCATGTGAGCTCCTCGGATTAGGGCCAAGCCTGTCTTGCTCCCCACCGTGTCCCAGCTCCTGGCACATAGAGGCCTTCAGTAAACACCATTACAACAATGCACAAGCAAGACGACCTCTAACACCTTTGCTACTCAGCATGGCTCTGTGAACCAGCACAGCAGCAGCAATACCCAGGAGCTACATAGCATCTCAGGGCCCACCCAGCCCTTCTGGACTAGAACTGACCCCCACAACCCCAAGGCAGACTCATTCAAGCCCCAGGAGCCCTAGGATCTCAGCCTCCCCTCCCCAGAACCTCCTTCTCCATGCTCATTTGTCAAGTCGCCTCCCAGAGCCTCCACCTTCCCTTTAGAAGACCAGCACCATTGCACCTATTTTCCCTGAGGACTATTGGGAAGATTAAGTGGATCGTGGAACCAACTCATGGGGTCCTGGGAGGTGCTCCATAGACGAGGCTCTGTCTCCTCCTCTCTCTGGTCCAGGCTCTGGGCACTGTGGAGAATATCCAAATAGCCTGCATCCTGCCACTGGCAAGCTTTGGAATTCACTGTGCAGCCCAGGCTGGGAGCACACCTGTCAGAGGGAGCCCTGGGTCCTGGGCACCAGCTGGAACCATTCCCCACTTTCTGGCAACAATGGGGAGATCCAGTCCTCACTATACAACTGCTGCCCGCCTACGTTTCCTGCCTGGCCCTGCAGCTCTCATAGAGCCCCTGCCTGCTGCCCAAGGACCCCTCATGGTATTCCCTCTGGCCAACCCCTTCCATGGGGAAGGTCCTCATTGCCGGCCTGGCTCATCCAACTCTACGTCACAGCTGCCACCTGCATTCTGTGTCCTGCCCTCTCCTGCCTCCCCAGTAGCCTTCACTGGTCAGATGTCTAGCAGGGCTCAGGTCTTGCCTGTGGGCCTTGCCTGTCGATCTATGCACAGAGCTGTACCAGAAAGACCTTTCTAGCTTTGAGGCTCCAGGAGCTGAGAGATTGGTTTTAGTGGCTGTCCTGTCCATTCTCAGCTTGTACTCCAACCCCTCACACCACATGGGCTCACTCCACCCCTGCCTCTTCCATGGGTTCCAAGTCTCATCTGCCCATAAGCCCACTCTAAGCAGAGAGCAGAGGGCCAGTGACCGAAACACAGCACAGAAGCACCTGTAGAATCCTCTCTCCACCCGCGGGTTGGGCTGGGGCTGGAAGGGGGCAGTGGCTGTGCAGATCCTCACGGCCTGACAGCAGTGTGAGGACACATTCGTCTCTGGCAGGGGCTGGGTTGGTATCCGTCATGGGAGAGTGGAATTTGCTCATTCTCAGAACCAGGTGCTCCACACACAGGATGCTCTTTGTGATTGTAGCAGACACTGTGGGTGCCCCCTGATGTCCCCTGAGCACTCGCTGTCCACACCAAGAAGGCACCCACTGAAGGCACTTGCAATTCTGTGCCTCCTGTTCCCTCCATTAGAACACATCCAATGCATGCATTTGCAAAACAGAGCTTCCACTGCACTTCGGGGCTGTTCCAGGCACAGGTGACACAGCTCTGATGGGGACAGAAAAAGCTCTGTCCTTGTGGAGCTGACATTTGGTGAGGACAAGGCGTTAACAGACACAGTTGTAGCTAGGGTCAGGTGGGATACACACTAAGAAAACACATAGCAGGGTGAGGAAAGAGAGGTGACAGACAGGCTGGTTAGACGCTGGCATGCCTCACTGCATGCATAGTGAGGGTGGGGACCAGGGCTCATCCTTCCGGAATCTCCAGCCTGGACACAGAACTGGGCCTAGGCCGGCCCTCAGCAAACATTTGCTAACTGAGCATCTAAGTAAATTGAACCCCTTCCTTGGGCCTGGTATGGGGAAGAAGGGCAGCAGGGTAATCTTCAGTTTACCATCTCTGGGGCGATATCTCTACATGGCCACATTCCTAGAGAATTGGGGGCCCTGCATCCCTTTTTCCCAGAATCTCTAGGGCTCATTCCTCCTCTGCCAGTGGGGCTCAGGAGGAAGGAGGCAGAGCATAGGGATGGGGGAAAGTTGAGGAGAGAGCAGGACCCCTCCCCGCCTCCCTTCTCCAGGCACAGCCATCATGGGGAGGAGAGAGACTCAGACACTCTCTCTCTCTCTCCCTCTCTGTTGGGGCAGAGCTGGGGTGAGAACAGGAGCAGGAAATATTACATCATACAGCAGAGAAAATGATCCAGGACAGAGCGTTCCCCTCTTGAATGCAAATGCAGGCACTTGTGACAAGACAAGCTCAGCAGCTCACAGGCACAGGGCCCTCTCCTCACCACCCCCGCCCCCTTGATGCCTGACAGCCCTTCATTTCCCTTGTAGCACATCTTTCAAGTGCATTGTTTTTCTCCTCTTGATAAAGTGTAATTCATTTAAGGCTCTCTGATGGTTATTTCATGTCTCCAAAGCGTACTTTTCACTGGAAGATCAATTTCAAGGAAATACTTAAAGCCTCTGGAAGTTAGATCCATTAACAAGTGCTAAGTGGCCAATCGCTCGCAGAGGGGGCCTTTTGACTAAGACCAAGAAATTATAACTCTGCCGGGAGCCCTGGAACAAGGCTTTATGAGCCTTTTCTTTTTCCTCTGCCTGAAATTAAAGTGCATTTCGCAGACCAAGGAGGATGATCAAGAGAGCAGCCAGTCAGCCAGCCAGCCGGCCCGCCCTGTGTGGCAGACAAAGAAGGTGCTTCGATCACTTCCTGGAGAGGGGTCTCTGCAACCCAAAGACTGTAAATATATCTGAATCTGTGGCTCCACGAGCCCCTCCTAGTGTGAATCAGTCACCCTCACACAAATGTGGGCAGCAGGAGCAAGGAAACCTGATGTTACCTCGATGCCAGGTGAGAGACTATGAATCAACAGAGACCATCTCTGGAGGAAGAGAGAGGGCCCAGGGGGAGAACAAGGAGGGGAGAGACAGACCACTAATTCCCAGAGATAAATGATGGGGTTGGTCCCAAAGACTCAGAGAGATGAAGGGGGTAATAGCCAACACCTCACCTGAAGACAGAACCACTCAATAAAAATGAAATGCAGTGATATCAGCTTCTAGCTACTGGGATCTAATATGTGCCTGGCCCTTCATTTATGCTTTACATATGCTACTTCAGTTAAGTCTCATAATAACCCAGTGAGTTAGGCAGTATTATGACCCTACTTTTTAAATAAGGAAATTGAGGTTCAGAGAGGAAAGGTCCTTTGCCCTGAAACACCCAAATTGCAATTCAACTCTAGGCTTGTCTGATGTCAGACCCTGAGCACTTTACTATTATACCTCCCTATAACTTCTGCTTGTATATCCCCAAGGATGGAGAGCTTACTACCTCCCAAAATAGCCCATTCTAGCTCCTGACAGCTTTGCACGTTGGAAAGTCCTTCCTTCAGGCCACGCTGAGGGCATCTACTTCCTCTTGCGCATGGCGGTCCATTCTGTACTTAAAGATAACTCTCTCTGCCCCAGAGATGTTCCTTCCTCAGGCTTATAATCCCGCTCTTTCAACATTCTTCATCACACAGCTCCTCTGAACAAGCTCTAGTCTCCCTTCCATGATGAATCAGGATGCAGTTCTCCAGGTAAGATCTGCCCCCAAGGATCCAGCAGGGCCCCAGACCAAGTTTCTGACCTTTCCTTCCGACTCTTCCTGAATGAGGAGACACGGGGTTGGTCATGGACAACTGGGTGCGTTCTCCCTTATTCCCTACCCCGTTCACCTGATCCTGTCAGAAATCCCCCCACCTGAACTGCAGCTGGAGATCTGAATAAGAATTTTTAAAACCACTTTATTGAGGTATAATTGACATGAAATAAACTGCATATATTTAAAATGTACAATTTGATAAGTTTGACGTAAGCATATATCCTTGAAACTATCACTGCAATCAAGAAAATGAATGTGTTCATCACTGTCAAGTCTCCACGTGCTCCTTTTTAATCCTTCTCTGCTGCCCTTCCCTGCCTTCCCCCTCTCTCCATCCCCTGACAGCCATAGATCTGCTTTCTGTGGCTATCGATTAGTTTGCATTTTCTAGAATTTTATGTAAATGGAATTGCACAGCAATGTGGTCCTTTGTCTGGCATCAGTGCGATTATTTTGAGATTCATCCGTATTCTATGTATCAATAGTTATTTCATTGCTGAGAAATATCTCACCATATGAATATGCCAGATTTGTTCATCCATTTACCTGCTGAGGGACATTTGGGATGTTTCCAGTTTGAGGCTATGATAAAGTTGCTATGAGCATTCATGTTCCAGTTGGTAAATAACTACAACGGAAGGGCTAGCTCACATTGTAGGTGCTACACTTTATAAAAACCGTCAAAGCGTCTCTCCCAAGTTGGCTGTAACATCTCACATTCCCACCAGCAGGTTGTGAAGGTTCCAGCTCCTCCACATCCTGGGCCAAACTTGACATGAACCATCTCTTTAATTTTTGCCATTCTAATACGCTGGGTCTGCAGAGGTACTTCATTGTGGTTCTAATTGTGTTTTCTGAATTAAATGATGTTCAGCATCTTTTCCTGTGCTTATTTATTTGTTATTGATGTATCTTCTTGAATGAAGTGTTCAAGTCCTTTGTCTATTTTTTCTTGGTTGTTTGTCTTGAGAATTACTTACATACTCTAGATACAAATCTTTCATCAGATAGACGTTTTGCAAATATTTTCCCTAATCTATGGCTTGTATTTTAATTCTTTGAGTATCTTTCAAAAAGCAGAGTTTTTAATTTTCATTAACTCCAATTTGTCAATGTTTTCTTTTAGGGATCATGTTTTTGGTGTCATATCTGAGCAAGCTGTGCTTAACCCAAGGTCACAAAGATTTTCTCCTCTGTTTTATTCTAGAAGTTATATCATTGTAGGATTTCTATTTAGATCTATAGTATATTTTGACTTAAGATTTTATGTGGTGTATGGTATGAACTGAAGCTCATTTTTTTGCATATAGATATCCAATTGCGCCAACATCATTTGGGGAAAAAACAATTTCTCTACTAAATTTCTTTTGCATCTTTGTCAAAAATCAGTTGTCTATATATCTCTGGATCTCTTTCTGGACACTCTGTTCTGTTCTATTGATTTTTCTGACTAAATGCCAATGGTACATTGTTTTTATTACTTTAGTTTCATAAGCCTTGAAATTAGGTAGGGTTAGTCCTCCAAATACATTCTTCTTTTTCATGGTTGTTTTGACTATTCTAGGTCTTTTGCATTTCTGGATGAATTTTAAAACCAGCTTTAAATTTCTACCAAAAAAAAAAAAAAGAAGTCTATTGAAATTTTGATTGGATTGAGTTGACCTAGAGATCAATTTGGGGAGGATCTGACACTTATTAATATTAGGTCCTGTGACCCATGAACAACATATATCTCTCCATTTCATTTGGATTTTCTTTTATTTCTCTCAGCAACGTTTTTTAGTTCAATGTCCAAATTTTGTCCATCTTTTGTCAGATTTATCCCTAAATATTTAAAATTTTTGATGCTGTTGTAAATGGTATTTTTTTAAATCTCTAATTGTTCATTAATGGTAATATATACAACTGATTTTTTTCTATATTGATTTTTTATCCTGCAACCTTGCTAAATCACTTATTAGTTCTAATAACTAATAGATTCTTTGGGGTTTTCTATGTAGGTGATCATGCTGTCTACAACTAACGTTTTAATTATTTTTCCAATATGGGTACATTTAATTTCTTTCCATGCCTTTTTGCACTGGCTAGACCCTTAAGTACAATGTTAAGCAGACGTTGAGGAGAAAAAATATCCTTCCTTTGTTCCTAATCTTAGGGGTAGAATATTCAGTCTTTCACCATTGAGTATGATGGTATTTGTTGGTTTTTCATAGGTATTCTTTATCAATTGGCAGAAGTTCCCTCTATTCCTAGTTCGCCAAGAGTTTTATAAGGAATATAAATGGTGAGTAATGTAATATTAAAACATAGGTGAAAATTTTATTGGAAATGGCCACAAAACATCTCTATCTGTATCCTGTCCTTTGAATGTGACTTTGCCTCTCTTCCCATTGAGAGGTGAGTTCTATGTCTGTAACTCTTGAATCTAGGCTGACCCTGTGACTTACTCTGGCCCATAGAATGCAATAGAATTGATGTGCCAGCTCTCAGCTATTTTAAAATGTACCTGGGATTTTTTTTTAAGTCAGATATGGTAAGACATGTGTACACAGAAACGATTGTCATTGAGTAAGAAGTTTATATTCACAGATCCCTAGAAACAAGAGAAACAGTGCACCACACAGTGATACCTGGCGAAGCACCAGGGTGGGTGAGGAGGAGAAGAGAGGAGAGTATGGCCTTTGTTAAGATTCCTGAAGGAAGGAATGGGCCAGGTAATGTAGGTAGACTGAGTAACCTTAAGATTGGACAGTTTGAATAATTTCAGCAGGCTCTGGGCAATTGGGTGATCCCTAGATGTCTGGAAACTGGCTCTGGGGTCATTCAGGGCAGAGGAAATATTGACAGGGTGTGTGAGAGTTACGTAGAGGTGATTGGGGCTCTGGGTTGGTTGGTTTGTATTTGCATATCAAAGGCACATTCACAGGGGAGTAGTTTGCTGTATCTAGGAGTTAACCCTAAGAGAAGCATTCTCTCCAGGATCAAGGTCCTAATGCCATAACATCAATATTACAGAAAATAAGAATATATGGTCAATACACCATCCCATGCCTCAAAACACCTGTGTGATTTCACTCCCTCTTTTGAACTTTTATGTTTACCATAAAGACAAGTCTGGGCTGGCCTACTGTCAGATGAGGCCACATGAGACAGAAATGAGCCATCCCATCTGAAGCCATGCTAAATTAGGGACCCCCCCACCCCAGCCAACCCATAAGCTGACTGCAGGTGCACGGGTGAACATACCCAAGATCAAAACAACCCCATATCAGCAGAATACCTAGCTTGCCTACACACTCCTGCAGTAAATAAATGCTTACTACTTTAAGTCATCAAGTTATGTAGGTGGTGGTTTGTTATGCAGCATTATCTAACTAATATATCACATCGCCCTCACTGCAAAACTGTTGGACTCAATAGCTTTGCAACATTGCATTCAGCACCTTGACACTTCTCAATTACCTCTTCGCCACCATCTTTGTTCCTCAAATCCCATCGGCATCCTTCCCCACCTAAAGAAACTATAACTGAGTTGGTAAAACTCATTTCCCCCATTCGGTGCATGCTTTATTCAACTACTCCACAGATGCTTAAAGTGTGCCTACTGTATGTGCCAGGCATAGAAGAATAGACATGGAACCTACCACCGAAGAACTTGTAAGAGATGCAAAAGTTAAATAAACAATTGCAAAAATAGTTACAATGGAGTTAAAAATAGCATTTCACCCAGAATTTGTGCCATTCAGCTGATGAAGTACCTCAACCTGCTATTAAGTTGCAGCCGCAGCACTCAGCCAGAACGCTCAGAGCCCACCTTATGAGAGAGCAGGTGTTCACAGACAGGGAGCTCACACCCCTCGGTGAACAGCTGGGCTAGCTCTGCAAAGCGAGAGCACAGGCTCTGAATCAGGGGAGTCACCGCAGGTCCGTGCCAGGTCCCTCGGGCTTGTGCTGACACAAGGTGGCAGGGCCTAACCTTCCTCAGCAAAGCTGGAAAGAGTTTAAGCGTCTTCAAGCCTCCTGCCTGTGAGATGCATTCTTGCCTTTCGTGTCAAATCAGGGAGGGTCCGGGGGAGGGGACGGCAGCCATTTCCTGGATGTCTGTAGTCTGCAGGGGAAGCAAACACTGTCCACCTGGACCTGCTGATGTGAGTGGCACAATGGCCAGTGGAGAAACCGTGGCCCTTGAGGTCAGGCAGATCCAGGTGTGAATCCTGGCTCTTATGAGCTAATGGCTCCGGAGCAACCACTCAGCAACTCTGAGCCTCAGTTTCCTCACCTAACCATCTCTCAGAGATTATTTGTTAGAAATAAATTAAATTATGAGCATGAATATCCATTCCTTGTTAATAAATGGAATAACCAACAGAGGGTTGACAGGTGGGTCTGTAAATATATAAATTTCCATGTTTTTTCTGCTTACCTCAACCTTGGACCAGGCCTATAGCTGTTCTGGGCCTTGATATAGAGTCCTCCTGCCTCTGTTCCTGAGAGGAGGGTGGTTTGCCTAACATACACGTGTAGAAGACATCTTCTCCATGTCATGCCCAGATCTCTGTGACAGTCCCAGTGTCTCTGCTTCTGTCTCTGATCTCCCCCACTCTTCTATGCCCCTCTCCTTCAACTCTCTCCTATCTCTCAGGTGATCTCCCCCACTCAGATGCAAATTCCTTCTTTTTGGGAGACCATAGAAAGTTATCTCCACATTTCATATGGTACCTGGAACAGATTGGGTCCTCAAGATATGTTTGGATTGTGGGATTCGGGGCTGCCCCTAACTGCTGGGCTAGATGTTAGAAAGGACAGTCTGCTCCCCACATTACCCCAGACTTAGTTCAGCCTCTCCCCAAGGACAAAATCCAGCTGGATGGACCAGGAACCCAGCACGCAGTAGGACTACCTACTATATGTTAAGAACTTTACCTTTATTAGTTTATTTGATATTCACAACAAACCTGTGGGGTGACAGTGCCCATTTCCATTTTGTTGGTAAGACAGTGAGACTCAGAGCATTAGCTTGGCCCAGGGCTCATGGTTAGGGTTCTCCTGGGACATATTTAAATCAGAGTCTTCTGGCTCCTAAGCCCTGTGATTTGCTTTACACCTCGGTTAGCTTGTGTGATCATGGAGAGAGCTCTTTCAGTCAGGGCTGTAATTAAGGTCTTACAGAAATGGAATGGGAGGGCTTTGAAGACAAACCACACAGAGGAAGAGCTGGATGGGGCTGGAAGAGGAAACTTGCACAGGGGTCAACCAGCCTGCGTCTCAGCCTCAGCTCTCCCGCCCACACACTCATGACCACTTATCTCCTCTAAGCCTCGGTTTTCACATCCATAATCATGGGCCAGAAGCCTGTCTCTCTGGGATTCTGTGAGGGTTATATGATCATCACATATGCCGGCACAGTGCTCCACTGGTAACAATCAACTGGAACTAAAACTTGTCCCCTGTGATGAGATGACCTGGGACTAGAACCCAGGGTCTTGATGCCCAAACTCTGACCCTCCTGCCTTCCTTCCTCTTGTAAAGGCTAAGCCAGCATCTCCCTTTGTACCCAACAATGAGTCATGTCACACCCAGCACCTCCATTGGCTACTGCCCCACCCTTCACAACATTCTAAGATGCCAGAATTCATCAAGGCACCACTCCTAGGGATAACTGCAGCTCCACAGCAGCTCTTCTTCCACCTCCCCATCCCTTCCATCTGTGACTCTGTCCCTTTGACAATAGCTGGGCATATTGCAGAGAATTCCTAATGGCTGGTCAAGTTCCTCTGAGGACTATTGCGCGTTCCTTGTAATGACATTCATTAGTCTGTCTGACATCGATACTGTTCTCAGGTTAATATGTTTAACTTAACGAGGCATTTATTTTTAGTTAGAAAACTCCTGAAGAAGCGTGTTTTCTCTTGATGAACTAAACCGATGGGTAGATTAATACTAGGCTCGAAAGCCTGACCAAGAAATTGAGTCTAACCAACTCCTTTTTTTTCTTCAGGTATGAGCTGAGCTTGAATTAATTTGAGTTAAACTTATCATTTCTTAGACGAAGAAACAGGAAGAAGATCCCCACTTGGCTCTGCAATTTGTCCTCCATGTGCCGATTTGTTTTCCATCCCTCGGCCACCAGCCCCAGCTCCACGGAGACAAAAAGACCAAGGACCAACTATGATGAGGTAGGGGAGGGGAGAGTGTTTGAAACTAAACAGCAGGAGGGGCCAGAGCATGAAAGGGAAACTCGCACATGGAGGCAGAGACAGCAACCACAGTAGCCAGACCAGGGAGTCCGGCTGGCCAGTCACTGTCATTGTCAGCTTTGTGAAGATCACTGTGCCCAGGACCTAGTGGGCACTCAATAGATATCTGTTGATGAGTGCAGTAGATGGTCAACAAACGGTTCTTATTTATTCAAGGAATCACATGAGTTCAAGAGAGGTATGCCAGATATATCGGTGAGTGTGCCAGTGTTCATGATTTCTGGCCTAAGGGCCAAGGATGACCCCAAAACAATTTCCTTTCATGACTTGACCAGTGGGTATTCCCATATCACTCTCCCCATGGGCACTTAGAATCAATGCCAACCAGCACACACTATCCTTTCTCCCAGGAATGGGTTTCCAAGCCATCCTGACTTAATGCTATGTTTGCCCAAAAGTCAAACAACAGAAAGAGACTCAGCACCCTTTCTGTACCCACTCTGCTCTCTCACTTTGAATGAGACAAGTCCAGCCCTGTTACCATTGCATTCAGAGTCAGTGTGGGTGTGTTTGCTGTGGAATGAGTAAGGATTTTACAGGGAGACAGAGGTTATTTCAAAACTCACTTCTGCCACTCCCCAACTGAAAGAGCTTGGGCAAGTCCCTCCACCACCCTGAGGCTACATTTACTTGGTTGTGGAATGGAGATAAAGCTGTATTCTTTATGGGTCACCCAAAAAAATTAAATAAATAAATATGTGTGTAAGCTGACTAACACCGTGCTTAGTGGCTGTGTGTGAAATTGAATCGGAAGAAGAAGCTGATATCAGGCACATCCCAGGATTTTACCTTTAAACCTCCTCAAATCTATCTTCCATGCTGTAGACCTGTTCTCCAACCTAATTAACTCCAAGTTGTAAGTCTGACCCAGGAGGTTCTCCTGCCCATCCTGACCCATCTCTTTCACACTTCTGGTCTCCCACCCTTTTGGCTGTAGCTGCTCATTCAGGGTCCCAACAGCCATTATGTAGGGTAGTAACCTGACCACAACATGTGAGCGCTTCCTTCATTGTATCCGAGACCTCCTCCCTACAATCATATAAATATATCAGACTGATGGAGAGAACTTGACTTTGATATTCTTTTTGCTGGACCACCCACACCTAGGATAGACACAGCCTCGGTACCTCATCAGTAAGAAAACAAAGCTATCCCACCATCAATCACAGCTGTCCTGTCTCCAAAGGGCTTTGTCTTATGCGGTTTCCAAGGTTTAGTGGGGAGGGAATAAGGAGCCTGGAACATGGGGAAGCAATGTGGTGGTAGAAATAATGGATGGAATGTGGCTCTGAAGCCAATTGTGCCTTCTTTCCCTTGGCTGTGGAAGCCTGGTGGTAGGGGCTGGCCCTGACTATCTTTCAGAACCTTGGACAGCAGCCCCTCTGACCTAGGTTCTAACCCCTGTTCATAGCTCAAGGAATTGTAAATTAATATTGTGGAAAGGAATCTTAATGACCATCTTAGTTTAAAAGTCTCTCTCTTAATTTTACAGTGAAGAATGTCCAGGAATATTGAATTAAGTAGTAATGTATTTTCATAAAATGGCCACTGGCCTAAAAGGCCCAAGTCTCAGACTGGCTTTATATCACCCTAGGCAAAATGAATCCCCTCTATGAGCCACAACACCCTCAAATTCTCTGATTTTAGAATGCTTGGTTTGAGGTAAAATGCAGGTGATATCTCTGAGTTCCACAGTCCTAATTCTGTCCCCAGGTAAGGAAAGGAGACCAACAGGCTTGCAAGTCTGCTGACTGCCCACTATGTTTTGCCTTCTGAGTATTTTATCTCTTCTCTTCTCCTGTGTAGATTCTTGATGAGTAACTAATAAATATAACCATATTTATCTACATCAAAGTAATTAAGATTTTCTAGAAGCTTCTTTATCAGAGATTTCATCGGTGTTCATGTCAAGAAAGCAACTCCTGGATTCAGAGAATGTTCCAGCTGGAAGTATTTGGGCAATTGTTCAGTCAAACCCTCTGCATTTTGCAGATAAAGAAACTGAGGTCCAGAGAGAGAAAAAGACTTGCCCAGGGTCCTTTTGTGAGTTAGTGGCAAAGCTAAGACCAGAACCAAGACCAGTTCTTGGGCCCCCCAGCCAATATCCATGTCTACTTCCTCTACAATGCTGGAGAAATCAACCTAAAACATTTCAGTCACATCCCTGGGCTGAAGACCCTAAAAAATCAGCCCTGCTATAGTGATAGCTAACAAAAGCAATGGTAATGCCATTAATTGAGCATCAATCACTATGTGCCAACTGCTTTGCACTTATTATTCTACTGACTCCTTGAAGTCTGTGGAATAGAGTCTAAACAGCTCTATGATGTAATTCCCAATGTTAGCACTGCTTTAAAGATGAGAAAACTGAGGATAAAAGACACTTGGCTGGCTGGCATGAATATGAGATACATGTCAGGGTCTTACTGCATCTGCACCAGTGCTCTTAAGCACCATGCTATTCATCCCTCATGAGTTCCTGTGCCCACTCTAGCCTCATCCTATTTTATCTACCCCAAGGCCACAACCTAACTCACCTCCCCCTCCCCAATCTCTGCTTCTTCAGTGGGTGGAGTCCCAGACACAACACCTCTTTGAATCATAAGACCACCTTCCTAAAACATCAAAATTAATCAAAGATTTAGTGGGAGATGTATTTTTAATTCAAGAAAAGACAAAAGTGTAATAGAACGGAGTGAAAAGTAACATGAGCTTATTTTTAAGATAAGCAAGCAGTCCCCATAATGTTCTGTCCTGCAGCAGCTCCTTTCCGTCGATGCCCCCAGACTCCCAGAGAGCATTCCCTACCTTTCTGCCTTAATGGGTTTTTGCAGGAAAAGTTTCAAGAACATTCCCCTTATCACTGGTCAGTATCCTAAGATTAAAAAAAAAAGAGCTGTGATCCACAAGTATACCTGGGGAGAGTACCCCAGCCCCGAGAATGGACTTGGGAGTGTGCCCAGCACACTTGAGGGTCAGCAAGGAGGCCCATGGGGCTGGGGCAGAGTCAGGATGAGGGGTAGGGGAAGTGAGGTGAGAGAGATCATAAGAATCTTAGAAGCCAATGAAGGACTAGTTTTAATCTGAAAAAGATGAGGGCCATGGAGGGTATGAGCCATAGCCAGGGTTTGTACTGGCACTTTTAAAGACAACTCTTCTGCTCCATGGAGAAGAGACCATAGGAGGCAAAAATCAAATCAGGGAGAAGGTTGGGCATCTCCTACAGTGATTCAGGTGGATGGCCATTGTGATCAGGGTGAGAGTGTAAACAAACATGTATTTTCCAGGGTTATGGTAAGGATTATAAGTAATGAATAATAACTAAACAAACAAACAACCCTCAGCACAGTGCGTGGGCACTGGGCACATCATGAGGAAGCGGGCTTCTTTGGAAAGGACAGTAATGCTGGGAACAGTAGAAGGCAGCAGGAAGAGAGGAGGCCCAAACATGAGATGGACTGATTCCTTACAATGAGCCGTAGACGCGAGTCTACAGGAGCTGAGCAGGGCTGGTGTGGATAAGATATTGTGGACGTTACTTAATCATGAGGTTGCCAGAAGTCAGAGCCAACTCAACAGCATGTAACTTTCATACCTTGCATGGCACATAGTAAGCCCTCAGGAGATGGTAGCTATTACTATCGGTAAATGGAAAATGCTGATAAACCCAAATCAAATCTTACAGCTGCCTAGCTTCGTCTCGCTGAGTCCAGTAGTTCTGTCTCTAGGAGGGAATTGGAAAAAAAAAAAAAAAAAAAAAAACCTCAAGCAGCAAAGAGAAATTGTTGGTGACACCGTGCAGTGGAGAATCCCTCAGCAAGGTCCTCCTATCATTGGAGAAAGGCTTAGAGAAGTGATAAAACACTCACACATTTCTCACATTCAACCCATGCCCAAATGACACATATCTGGAGTATTTTAAGGGGAAGGTAACCTTTAAAAATGATTTGCTCTTTCTTGATTTAAAAATAAAACTGAAAGTTGGAAATTAACTTGAGTTCTCCCCAATCAAACTCCTTCTTTTATCATAAAGTCCTTTGATGGCATTTTTAAGCTGGATATAATTACATCAATAGCATGCTATGTTCACATGGGCAATAGATCAAGTGTGATTGCTTTGGAGCAAACTAAATAGCAAGTTTAGGTCAGGAAACGTGGCTTTTGGTGGGGTCTGAAAAGAATATACGACCCCAGGGCAGATTAGCCTTCAGCTTTTCAAAGGCAGCATGTCTTGCCTGTTGGTTTTTGCTCTTGTCAAGAACATCAGTCAGAATATTCTCAGACAAGTTTGAATATCTCCCTGGAGCATCAGGTAGGAGCTGCATTGAACAAGGACATTCATTGTCCTCAGGCTGGAACTCCTGAGTAGAGCTGGGAGCTGGATAAGAGCTGGCCGGGTGACCTTGAGCCCATTGTGCCACTCCTTCAGGACTCAGTTTCTCCAATGTATAAAACAAGAGGCATGGGCCAGTTAGTCTCTAACAATCCTTCTGAGTCTAAAATTATAGTAAGTCAAAGCAATACTGAGATAAAGGAAGGGACAGAAGCGGGAAGTGCAAAAGAGAGAAGTAAAACCCGACGGATGATGATGCACAGAATCAAAATGGGGAAGGCACCGTCCTCCATGAGAACGTGACAACGAACCCGGGAGACGGTGGAGGCGGCAGAGTCTGTTAAGCACCTTCACAGCCATCATCTCACTCAGTCCTCCCTGTAGTCCCAGGGGACCGGTATTATTATTCCCATTTCACATCTGCTGTGCTTGAGACTTAAAGAGACTCAGAGAGACTTGCCTGAGGTCACACTGCTGGGGAGTCAGAGAAGGAAAACAGCAGGGAACATGGATTCAGTTGGCCGCAGCTCCCAGGGCGGGTGACAGAAGCGGGACTCTCCCCGATCTTCCAGCTCCAATCCCAGGACTGTCTTCAGCAGTTATTTCCTTCTGGAGGCACTGTTGGCGCCTCCATGTGGTCCAGTCACCAAAGTTGGTGCTATCGGCTTTCACGCACCATGCGAAGTTTCCTCTGTCATGACCTCCTCTCAGGTCTGACTTCATCGCTGAGCCATAGCAAGAAGTCCTGACCATATCTCAGACACTTTTATGGGAAGCCCACAAGAGCAGTGCCCACACCTGGTTTATCAAAGATCCCCTGCGCTCAGCAGAAGGCCTCACCCATAGGTCGGGTCCCCTGAAGGTTAAGTCAGAATTCATGGAAGGCCTTTCCTCCAACTTAAGCCCCAGGATGGGAAAGGCAGCCAGGCTTTGCCAGGCCCAGGTGACAACACCCAGGGTGGCTTGAGACTGTGTCTCCAGGACCAGGGCTGTAAGAAGTCCACAGCAGGACCAGCGGGGAGGAAGTCCTGTACCGAAGCCCCAGGGAAAGGCAAAGGCTTGGTGGGAGCAGTGGGCAGCTGGGCTGGGGGACCTGAGATAAATCGAGGGTGAGGTAAGGTCATGGAGAGGTTGAGTGGCTCCAGAGCTAGTCTGTAGGGAAATAGTGGGCCCCACACACTGCTGGTGGGAGTGTAAATTGGAAAGCTGTAGTATGACAATGTCTCCTAAAGCTAAACATATGTGTAGTCCATGAAATCCAGAAATTCCACTCCGCAGTGTCAGCCCAGCAGAAATTCATCCATATGTTCACCAAAAAGCATGTGTAAGAATTTCGTACAGCACTGTTTATAATAGCCTCAAATTGGAGAGTACTCAATTTCATCTTGAGTTATAGATGAGTAAATAAATAGTTGCATATTCATACAATCTGCAAACCACACAACATCAATATGAGTGAACAATGTACAATGTAACACAGCAACATGGACAAACCCCACAAACATAATGTTGAACCAAGCAGAAACGAGATACATAGGAGCACAAAACAATGTGAATCCATTTGCCTGAAGTTCCGGAACAGGCACAGGTAGCATGCAGTGTCAGCAGTCAGGATGCTGGAGGGATGGGGAGAGGCGGGGGCCCGCGGGAGGCGGCCGAGGCAACTGGTCGTGTTCTCTTGCCTGACCCGGTACTTGTCCTACACGTATGTTTAATTTCAGAAAATTCTTTTAGCCGTACACTTATGGTTTGTATACTTTGCTCTGTGTAAGTTTTACATTGAAACTTGTGATTTAAAAAAATGCTTTAAAAAAAGATAAGCCCCAAGGCCGTTTTTACTGAAATGCTTAGAAAACAGCAGAGAGGTGGCATGGCTCCGGTCACGCCAGATGGACACACCCAACACACTGTACGCACGAGTCATCCCTGGTTGGCTGATGAATGCCTGAATGAACAGACAATGGCATGAACCATTGAATAAATGAGTGAACCAAAAGTAATAAATAAGTGAACAAAGTGATGGATGAAAGAGTACATTCATGGGGGAGAGAATGAATGAACGGATGAAAGAAAGTGAAGGAATAAAGAAATCACTGGCTGACTGAGTGAGGGACTGAGCTTATAAATGAACAATGGAGGAAGGAAGGAAGGAAAGTGTAATCAATGGAAGCAAGAATG
Source organism: Eonycteris spelaea (assembly GCA_003508835.1). NCBI lineage: Eukaryota > Metazoa > Chordata > Mammalia > Chiroptera > Pteropodidae > Eonycteris > Eonycteris spelaea. The sequence goes on from PUFA01000006.1 coordinate 12,395,742, forward strand.
AATAAACCAAAGTGTTTAGCAAATGAACACAGGATGAGTATGTGAAGGAACGAATGAAAGAAGCAGTAAATCAGTGGGAAAAAAGCTAGTGCAAGAGGCAAATGAGTGGATATGAAAACAAAAAAGCAATAAGCGAATGAATATTGTACGATGGATAAATTGGTAAATGGTTTGAGGGGTTCTGGTTGGACGCATGGGCAAGTAACTCCGAGGGAAGTGTCTCCACTCAGACACCTGGGGCCATCGTCTTGGTGAATCGGCGTGTTCCTCTCGGAGAAGGTTTCTAAAGCGACTTCGATTTCAATGTCATAAAAATACGATCGCACCAATATCGCCAATGTCATTGAGTATGCCGCTCGCTGCCTAGGATTAACTCTGGGTGCTGTGGGAAGAACTAAATAGAATCGACTACATTGTTTTCCCAATTATGTTCCAGATAATTACCTATTATGGAGCAAACCCCCAGCATGATTTTAATAATTGCTATTTAAACAACACATTTTCACCATCTCCTTCCAAATTAACCTCCGGGAGGTGTAATTAACATCGACATGGGGAAGTTTGCTGTGTGGCCTAGGAATGAGGAATGGGGCTGGCACTGCCGCTGTGACTGTCCCGTGAGACCCTGGGGCCAGGTGATCCTGTGCGCAGAGCTCAGGTTTGGCAAAACCTGGATCCAGGACGTCAGGCAAGTCACCCCCGCATCTGGGCCTGGGTCACCTCCCCCACGAAATGAAGATGGTTCTCCAAATTCCCAAACTCCCTGGGTTATCGGGGAGCCCTCGCTCTAGACCCAGTTCAGGGTCAGAGTTAGTCACACCCCACAATCGTGTCCCCACCGCACAGGGCACGTCCCTCATCGTGGGGTAACGGGGCCTCCTCTTGGCACATGTTTCTCCCCACCAGACTGAGGGTGAGGACCGATCTGGCCCTTGGTGCAGGCTCAGCACCCAGCGCAGTGCCTGCACGCAGTAGGTGCTCAGTGAATGTCGGTCAAAGGAATGGATTAACCTTATCACACGTCGTGTGTTTAACAAACTGCCTTTATAAACAAAAGACAGTTTGATAAATTGCCACTCACAAAGCACTCTGACATCACTTCCGCTCCCGCCTCATGCCCAGGACACCGTCCTTCCATTTACTCCATCAGTGTCTGCCTGACACACCCCTCACCTGCTTCCGGGTGCTGCTCTAACACCTGGGGGCCTGGCAGGTGTGGAAACAAGCTGGTTCACTTGTGCATCAAGTAAGTATCACCGGGCTCTGATGTGGGGCCGAGGAGCTCAGCTCTGCATTAAAGTGCCTGAGGGAATCGCAGGTGTCCAGGTGGCCACACTGACCCTGACCCGGCTCATGTTGATGAAAGGTCAGCTTATGGGCCTGACTCTCACAGGGACAACAGGAGGCAGAGACCTGCCGAGTCCCTAAGGAGCCTAAAGGAGCTGGACAGAGAATCCAGCCCCTGACGACGGACTCGATGCCGTCCCCGCTGTCCGTCCTGCTGACGAATGCCGCGTGTCTGCACCTGTGGTCCTGGAACTTCTGCCTGCCTCCAGAAGAGAAGAAGAGTTGGGGAAGGACAGACAGTCCAAGGGAGAAGGAGGACTCGTCTCCTTAAGTTTGCTACATTCTTCGAATTGTCCTTGATCATCACAAATCGCCCTAGAGGAAGAAGTTATAAAAAAAAAAAGAAGAAGAAGAAGAAGAGAATTAGAGGGGACTCCTCTGAAACAAGATTAAGTTTCCTTTTACACTAAGACATGGGCATTTAAAAATGCCTGTTCACACTTTTAGGATAGATTCTTCAATACTAAGTGACTGGAGGTTTCTAGCCATTTGAGAGGTATTGGAATCCGGGCTCCTCGGAGCAGTCTGCCTTCATAGGCCAACCAACGAATCCTCACCCTGAGCCCCAGGTCACAGGGACCCTTTCAGATCTCCCTTTTAAATAGATGAGGGAAATCAAGACAGACACCCCAGAGGGATACAGAGATGATTAAAGGGGAAGAGCCAACTGGTCCCACGGAGGGAAGAAATGAAGATGGCAGAATGACATTTGTAATTATCGGAATTCATTAATAATAAGCATCATAAGTCATATGGATTGAGAGATTTCTATGTACCAGGCACTGTTCAGTGTATTAACTTACTTAATCCTCACAACAAGCTCATGAAGCGAGTATCATTATTATTCTCATTTTACACATGAGGAAACTGGGGCACAGAGACGTTACAGGAAACGGAAGTAGGTGGGTGGCACAGACTTAGCGCTCAGGCAGGTCAGAATTTACATCCCCATTTTGCTACCACCTGTGTTGCCTCAAATAAGCAACTCCATGTCCCTGAGCCTCAGTTGCCTCCTCTGCGAAGTGGGTAGATAGAGAATGACTCCTGCAGGTCCTGAGTGTCTTAGGAGCTGTAGAGATAAGATGCCCTTCCTTCCTGAAGCTGGAGTCAATGCCAAGTCCCCCTCCAGGTGGCTCTGGCACATTCAGAGCTGGGCACTCCCAGAAGAGGATGCTGGTCTCAGCAAGAGATGGACTGTCGGAGCCACCTCTGGGGCCTGCCCCCAGGTCTGTGGATCACAGAAGGTCCAGGAACACATAATCTCAGTGTCATTTCTGAGCCAAGCCCCATCTCAGTAAAAAGAAGCAGACACTCAACAGCTATTCTGAAAATCTTTTCAGCAGAAGAGCTGAGTCCCCACGGTCAAGTCGAGAGTCGTGGGTAAATGGAATGGAAGGGCTGGGTCAGATGGTAAACGTAAGTTGAGTGTTTTATGAAACCACCAGATTGTTTTTCCATAGTCATCGTAACATTCATATTCCCACCAGCAGCGTGTGAGGGTTCAGTTCTTCCACATCCTCACCAATACTTGTTATTTTCAATCTTTTTAATTTTAGCCATTCTACTGGGTGTGTAATGACATCTTATTGTGGCTTTAATTTGCATTTCCTTGATGACTAACGATGTTGAGCGTCTTTTCTTGTGCTTATTGGCCATTCATATATCTTCTTCTTTGATTACTTTTTAATGAAAAACACATTTGCATCCAAACTGAAATTATATTGTCAGCAGTTAATTATCACTTGTCAAACAAGTGTGTGCCCAAATTGTGGGTTTAATTTTCGTATTGGTTTGCAAACGCCTCGTTCCTCATACTTGACGAGCCTCCATGAGCGAGAGGCATTCATTGTTGGAAATGGTGCTTTTTTTAAAGCAGTTTTAAAAATAAATAGGTTTCCTTGGTGTCTGAGTCAGGATTCTTTGCAAGTAACAGAAAAATTATTCAGTCTAGCTTAGGCAGAGAGAAATTGTGTGTGGATGGAGTATTTTACCAGACTTGGGGGGGGGGAGGGGGGAAGTGTCTCACGGAAGACCCTGCCTCACCAGAGCCTGGAATCAGAGCTTGGAACCCCCTGGGACCCCAGATAGCTAGTCACTCCCTCCACGTGAAATTTCATCTCAGCTTCTCTCTGCGCATCTGTTCCAGTCTCCTCCCTGTAGCCAGTTTCCCTGCTTCTCTCCTTTCACTGCCAGAATACCTGCTCTCCCTCCCTTGAAGTCCCACACCTTCAAGTCAAGGGCCAGCAGACAATAACCTGACAGGTGGGTCACATTCTCCCTTGGCCGCTGACCCACCAGTGTTCTAAGAATCCTTAGCCTCTCGGATCTGCACGTGTCACCTGGGCCAAGTCCAGCCTTGCATGATCATGCGTGTGTTGCATGGCTTCGCGCAAGCAGAGTTCTTTTCCTGGCCAGGAGCCAGAGCAGGGGGTGACTGTGGCGGTCAGCAAGAGGAGCCAGAGGCTCGAGGTAGAAAGCTCAGGGTAGGGGTTCATCAGCTCTGGGAGCAGAATCCATTCCTGACTCTTGAAGGCATGAGGGCTGTGGCACGAACAACGTCACACTCTTCATCATCTTTGTCCAATGGAGTTGGGCAGAGCATGGGGACAAGGGGCTGACGCTCCCTTCTGCCTCGTGGACTCACCTTCCCCTGCAGACCAGGCTTCTACAGCCGCCTCTGCCTTTTACCTTGGCCAGGTGGACAGTGTCTGTGTGTGACAGAATGTGAGTGTGTGTGTGATGAGGGATATTTGTGTGTCTATGTGTACATGGGGAGATGTGTGTGTGTCCAGGTGTGTACTATGCATATCTGAACACCTGTCTGCACATACAGAGGTTCTGGGTGGGGCCCACAGGGACTCAATAAGACCCAAAGGCCTAGAAGAGCCCCTAGTCCAGGTCCCTGGGGCCCC